>CM053142.1:39114295-43914295 GCA_028571685.1 Heterohyrax brucei | reverse complement strand
ATTAACGTCATAAAGGGAGGATTTAAAACATAAAGGAACATCATACCATACTGACAATTATGACCCAGCCAAACTGATACACACTTTTGGGGGGACACAATTCAATCCATGACAGGGCTATTCAAGCCTGATCCACCATCCCACACTTGGTTTCTAAAAATTTGTTAAAATTGTAGTTGATTCTTTTAACCTGTTGGTCCTGCAGCCTCTGCATTCTCCCACATTTTGCTACGAGTGACCCCAGCTATACTCTCATCTCTTAGCCAGGCTTGGCCCTCCTTGAAACTTGGGTTATTCCTTGCCTTGTCTTGTAACTTCAGCCGATGACTTTAACAATAAAAAGGAAAAGGAAATTTTGTAGTTTATCTGACCTTTTCTCATTGCTGGGGCAGAAGTGATACTCCTTCCAGTTTCCAACATCCTGGGCAAAAGCAGAAACCCTTGCCTGGACTGTTGAAAGAACCACCTACCTGGCCTCTCATATACCTTTTTCTTTGTTGGGATGAGTAGCCTGACTAATGCAAACCCTATGCACAATGGAATCAGACCACTGGGATCCAAAGGCTTTTCACTGAAACAGAGTGCCAGGCCTTTCTTATAGTCCGTTTTAGCCCGGGAGCTCCACTAAAACCTGTTCAGCATTGTAGCAATACACAGATCTCCACAACACTGAACCCAGGTCCTGCATGGTGCACTGCTGAGCCACCATTGCCCCCTCATAAACTCTTCCCCTCCTCCAATGCATTTCTCAGCCATATCCAGAGGGACAAAAAATCAATCTGTATTATGTTGTTTTTTGCTTTTACTCTAAGGAAGACCAAAATCCTTTACATGGCTTAGACTTGGCCCTTGCCTCCCTCTGCTCTAATTTGTCCCAGGACTCACTTCATTCTTTTAACAGCCATTGATTTAAGCTCCTACTATTCCTTCCTGCCTGCATCTGCTTTGCCAAGTTCTTTCCTATTCATTCAGCTTTCAGACCCAGCTCCATTTTCCCAGGGAAACTTTTCTGACCCTAAATCCACCTGACTTTCCTGTGTAGTGTTCTCAGATCACCCAGGACTTGGTTACACTTAAATCTCTCTCTAGTTGTCTGATTTCTAATATCTGTGTTCCCAGCTAGTGTGTAAGCTGTGGGAGGTTAAGGGCTGTGTTTATCAGTATGTTCCCAGTGTCTAGAATAGCACCCAGCATCTACCTCTGTAAATGCTACTGTGACTAAACTGAGAACAGATAAAAGCCAACACAGAGGCCCTGCTCGCTCAAACATTTCAACCCTCTGCTGGACCAGCCAGAGTGGGAAATACCAGGGAGGTGGTTATTTCTAAGGAGTCCTGGTGACTCATCGGTTAAGTATGCAGCTGCTAAACAAAAGGCTGGTAATTCAAATCCACCCATTGGCTCCTGAGGAGAAAGATCAGGTGATCTGCTCCTGTAAAGGTTACAGCCTAGAAATCTTGATGGGACAATTCTACCTTGTCACAGGGGGTGGCTGTAAGTTGCAGTGACTCAGCGATATCCAACAACAGCAGCAGTCATTTCTGAAGAATGACAGCTGGATATAGTAATTATAACCAGCTTCACTCCGGGGTGGACTGCATGCCCAGGAACCATCTGCTGGTCAGCTTATTGTTCTAGAAGGAAATGGCCTTGGAAAATGGGCTGGACCAGGCAGGCTCTGGTAGGTAAAAGTGCTATTGATGAAAAGACCTTTGCATTGACATAGCCAAAAAGAAAGAAACAAGGACCTGATATGTTTCAAAAATTCTGGGATATCAATTAGGAAAAAGTGCTAATAAGCTCTTTTCTGTTTATAGCTTTGATACCCCATCTGAGCCTCTTCTTTCTTGTGACTTAACATGTTTTGTTGGATCTGAAGATAAAGCAGTAAAGGATCTGGAAGGTGAAATTATTTTGATGGTTTGGGGTGTTTTATTGAAATATTTGTTTGATGGTGTTCAATTAAGGTCAACTAGCAGTTACTATATGAGTAGAAAATTGGCCAAAGTTTTATTTCACATAAATGGAGAGATGTTGGTGCATAAAATGAGAGAATGCATGTAATTCTGCTATGTACTAAGTAGGTCTTAGAGAAACTGAAAATATAGGACACACAGAACATGACACTTCGAAAGTAATTCCACCACTAGGTATTGGCTCTTAGACAAGCCATATGGGGAAATAAATCTTTTGTTGTAAGCAGTATCATTTGTTACTAAGTATATTGTTGTTTCTTTTTAGCCTGGAAAGATGTAACCAGTGGAACTTTTTACAACCACAAGCTTCCAGGAGATCACTTTTATATCACAGAATCTGACAGTGAGAATTTCGTCATGAATTATATCACCAAGTGTCTAGAAATATCGACATTATCCTATTAGTAGATATTTTTTCTTTTGGGTTAAAATAGACAAAGCAATGATGTGACATTCCTCTTTATTCCTCAGAAATAGTGCATTAATTTTATTCAGAGGTGGTAATTATACATTTTCTACTGTCAGGATGATTTGTTATGTATAAATGTTTTCTTCTATGGTGTACATACACATTTGGAGACCCATGACAGAGAAGGCTTCTAGCAGAATCCTTCATCTTTACATTAGAATCACCTTTGATTCTCACCTGTGGGAAGTTTACCAACAAAAATTCCTGCTTGGTAAATTATCCATTTTTTTCTTCAATTATTTTAACAGTGGAAATGATTGATAACAGAAATGTCTGATACTTAACTGCTGATTCATTTGCATGCTATGGCTCAATGATGATCTAATTTTTGGAAATAAAGAGTGATTCCACTTAATAAAAAAATAATCTACATCTTTAGTAAAATAAGATAACCCTAGGCCATTACTGTAGTCTGTCTTAACAAGGCCTCAGAATGCCTGCCACCCTGGCCCCCCCACTAAAGGGTTCCTTCTTCATCAATTGCGTGGGGGTTCTGTGTGGCCTGGCACCCTGGAGATAACCAACTGAGACCCAAGGTGAGTCCTATGTAGTCAACCTATTGCTGTTTGGGCATAACGAATGGCCCAGCACAAATACCATGTCTAATAGGCTACCTCTGTGATAAGCTGAAGTCTCCCTCTACGGTAATTTGAACTTGACATAGGGAGAAAAGAGAACAATTAGAAACAAACAGGAACTGAAGCGGGGGGAGGTGAGGGGCATAAATAGGGAAAATTGCTTGAATCCGAATAATGGCAGAACACTCCAATTGGATCCACAAATGCCTACTGCAGGGGATGAAAAGTTGCCATATCTCCACAGTCACATGGATGCTGAACACTGAATTCTCAAATGTTTCTGTTGCTTCAAGGCCTGGATGTATAATCAGACCCTCTGATTTCCTCATTTCTCACTGAGCATCACAATAAATTCTACTTAATATGACCAATGCCTGTTTCTCACAATTCAATACTTAACACAGTATTATGTTAAGTATTGCCGTGTTTATGGTCACATAATAGGGGACTATGTTTTTGTTAATATGTAATGGTAATACAACTCCCTGGTTGTCAGTGGTAAAGAGCTTTGCTGCTTACCAAAAGGTTGGCAGTTCAAATCCACCAGCTGCTCCTTGGAAACCCTGTGGGGTGGTTCTCTGTCAGGCAGGTTTGCTATGAATCAGAATCAACTTGATGGCAATGGGTTTGTTTGGTCTTTATTTTTGGTTTAAAGTAATATGCCTACAGTCTTAGTATATAAGATTAATGGAAATATATACAGAAGCAAGGTATTTTTCAGAATCTATCATTCCTTTTCAACAAAATACAAATAACATGCAATTTCTTATGGGGGAGGACAGCTTTCAATTAGAATTCCCCTGTTAAAACTGGGCTAAATTGTGTTAAACATTTAGGATGTGTTACAATCTACTTGGATACCATTTCCAGGGCTGTCTTACTAAAAGATTCCTACAAAAGCAATGCAGATTTATGATGATTTATTTGAAAATGTTTCCCTCAATATAGTCCACAAAAGGGCCTCAAGGCATGGTGGGTGCCAGGCTTTTAGGGTGGGCTTTCCCTCCTGTCTCTCTACCTGGTGGGGGTGAAGTCCATGTGGGCAGAGCCCTGAGTTTCCAAGCTTTTGGCTGGAAGGGTCCAGGGCTACTACTGCTGATGCTTTCTCCTCATGAGACCAGAGCTTTGTTTCACTGTGGAAGACTTCTGACTCTCTCTAGGCAAAATTTAGCAAAGACAGGAATCAGCCACGTTTTCCAAATGCTCCCAAATTAGAAATTAACCAAGATTATTTTTGAGTACCATGAATTCAATCTGTACCTCTGGTCATATCACATCAAACCTAAACTTTTATGCAGGGAATGGAGGTATACTGTTTGCTTCTCTCTCCTTTTTTTTCTTTTTTTAAAATTTGGTACAATACTTTCTGGGGAAATGTATCCTGTGGGATCTCAAGTATGTCTTAGAACTGTTAAAATACTATCTTCTTGCAGACAGCTTGTGTAATAGCAAGATTACATATTGGACTCATGTGTTTTTCTGACTACATTTCCACTGTGATATCACTAGATACTATAGTTTAGTTTGATTTTTAAAAAATTTGTATCTTAAATGTAAAACTTACAGAAAAACACATATTTCCATGGTGGATTTTTTCTTTCTTTGAAAAGCTATAGACAGACTCACAAGTTTTCATTTTTTAACATTTTCAGCTTATTTGTTCTGCTTTATATAGTATTTGCTTTAAAATGAGGATAGGATAATTATAGTTATCTCATACAACTTTTCCAGCCATGCTGAGAGACTGGTATTTTCCCTGCACTGCAAATAAGACTTAACAAGATGAAATAACTAGTCCCAGGTCACCTACAATACAAATCACAGAATCAGAACTCAGATGAGGAATGTCTGTTATTTCAAAGTCCCTGCTTTGGAGTGTCCTCCAGAGAGATAAGATATAACAGAGCAATGGTCTCACTACTGATTTTTAGTAAACTCTTTTTATTGCAGCAGTAATACTAATCTATTATAGAAAACAGATTAACCAAAAGAATAAACAATTGCTAATGTTTCTGTTTATATACTACCAGCGCAATACTTTAAGAACTTCAAAAATCACCTGATTTTAGCAAGCAAAATGTATTCAAATGTCATTTAAGCATACTTCTAATTAACTATTATAACTCACGTGGATTTGCAAAAATATGCCTGAGATACGAGGAGTTAACAGTGCACTTTTCCCCTAAATGTCGGCTATTATACCATTCTGAAGGCTTCCATGAGAAAAATTTCAAATACATGGAATTCTAGACTCCATATTTTTCTATCAGTTCTTTTGCTTTAGAAATATAGGCGCTCATAGCATCTTCCTTCGACAACCCTAGAAAGTGAAAAACAGATGGTTTCACTGTTTAGTGTACTGGAAAATTCAGAAAATTATTTTTAACTTGTGTAAGAATTAAAGACCTTTTTTGTGGTTCCAGGCTTCCCATTTAGCCTTGCCTTTTAAATCTAACATTCCAGGGCATTCTGCCAAAAGAAGAAGATACAGTTTCACCTGTACTTCTCACTGCAGTGGTCTGTAAACTTTTTCTGTAAACTTTGTTCAAATGAAATATTACATTGCTTTTAAAACGCAAATACCAATGTCAATGTCTCCAATTACAGACTGCTTGTAGAGTCCATAGAGTTCTTTCAGCTCATCGTCATCTGGCCTCGCCTTCAGCTTCCTCACCTCTTCTGCAGCCCTGTGGAAATCAGCCTAAAGAAAAGCAAAACAAGTACACAGTGTATTCACTATCATAAACAAAAAAAACATATCCAGTGCCTTCCAGTCGCTTCCGATTCATACAGACCCTATAGGACAGGGAGGAACTTCCCCATAAGGTTTTCAAGGAGAGCCTGGTAGACTTGGCCTTTCGTTTAGAAGTTGTAGCATTTAACCACTATGTCACTAGGGTTTCCAGTTTTAGCCAGAACCATCATAATGTGAAGTATTTACCACAAAGCAGTTGAAACTCAGAAGGGTGGAAGAAAGTGGATGGCTCCTGCTCTGGTTCCAACAAATACCTTATTTTATCTCATGGATACTTCTCCTGATTCTTACCTGACATACAGGCAAAATACAGGCAACCAAAATTTTTAATACTGAAAGCATATGTATGTGTTTGTATATATTTAAAACAAACAAACAAACAAAGGCATTATACTCCAAATAGCTTTTTTGATTGCCTTCAGGGATACTCCTTCCATTTCTTCCCAAATACACACTGTACCACAGGATGTTGTGTTATCAATTCATACTTTTGACCAAGGCATTTATCTCCAGTGCCTGCAGGCCCACATTCTTGGACAGCAGTCCGAGAGCTAACATACCTGGCTGCTAACTGAAAGGTTGGAAGTTTGAATCCACCCAGGGATTCAAGGCCTGACAATCTATTTCTAAAAGATCAGCCACCGAAAACTGTAGGGAGCACAGGTCTACTCTGATATCACATGGAGTCACCAGCAGTCAGAACTGACTCCCAGACACCTGCTTAGTTGTTGAGGTAGTTTCTCAGGGCAATATCTCTAATCTGTTAAATTGCTTGTATGGATTCATTTAAACACTGAAAACAAAAATTGTAAGACTTACGTCAATTAATTCCCAGAAAAGTTGTTCAGTCAACTGTCTTCCTGGAAATTCTGTATGCAAGTGTTGTTGCTGTTAGCTGCCCTTGATTTATGATGTATGGGGTGGAAAGAAATGCTGTGCAGTCCTGGGCTGTAGTTGGCTGAACAGTCTCTGGCATGGTGGACAAAATCCTCCCACTAACCCCTACTGTTCCTGGTTGCAAATAGGACTAGTAGTAAACATTGTCTGCCCTGTTCCTGCCTTATTCTGAAAACCCTGACCTTCCTTTTTTCCCATGAGCCTTGGACCCAACCCCTGGCTCAGACAGCAGCATCCTCTTGGGATATTCTGCACAGGGAGGAAGTCCAGATCTGCTACCTCTCTGACCCAGGCACTCCTAAGGTACCTTATCCCTTTCCCCAGTTTGTCTCTTAGTTTCTGCCATATTAAGAGTTCTTGCAATTATTTTGCTCATCACATTTTACCTATTCTTTTTATTTTATTTTATTTTTATTTGTTGGCAACAGGAGTTGCCAACAGCCCAGGTATCAACAAGGAAAGCTACATAATCTTACCCTCATCCCCTTCTATGTCTTTCCTCCCATGCCAAGGGGCCCCTTTTGTTCCAAAGACCCGAAGTTCTAGTAGAGAAAGTGGATAGTGCTATTGTAACTTCAGAACCAAGTGATCTCAGTGCAACTGCTAGATAAAATTTCCAGCTAGCCCCAAAGACAGGATAGCATTACAACTAGAACAGTTGTTTCAAAGTGAAACAAAAATCAACCAGTATCTAGAGACCAGGGACACTTACCTAAGTAACCATGCACACAACCCAGCCTCCCAATCAATCCCAACAGGGGTCTGAGAGCATGGGTGCATGTGCAAAGGGGAGTCCCTTGCCTTATCGTTTTGAAAGTCAGCTGGTTTATGCACAGTGTCACGGTTAAGACCCCTGGCTTTTTTTAGCTACACTGCCCTGGGGTCATCACTTAAGAGCCGTATGACCTTAACCTCTTTGTATTTCTTGTTTCTTCATCTGAAATACAGGGCAACAATACTACTGATACATATAATTGTTAGGAGAACTTAAAAAGTCAATACATGTAAAGCACTTAAAACAGCACCTCAAACCTGGCACAAGCTCAATAAATGTTGTTGTTTTTACACGCTCAGCTTTGTAAAACTCTGTAAAAAAACTCAAGACTAAAGAGAAATATACTGAAATATATAACAAGTACATGTCTGATTATTGATAAGGTTTCTGATTTTGAAATATTTTTTAAATTTTTCAAATTTTCTATAATGTACATACGTTGTGTTTTATAAACAAGAAAAAAAGTACTACACATCAGTGTCCAGAGCTTCCTAAGAATAAGACAGGGCATAGCTATTCAGAGGCCTGTCGGGCATTGTGTGTTCTCCGGCATCACAGGGGCACCTGTCTGCTGTGACATCTCCTCCTGTTTTCCAGTGTTCGTAAATCAGTTTCTTTTGATAAGCCAAGGCTTGATCAGTACTCTAAGGCTTTTCAAAAATCATCAAATGTATCCTAATCTTTAACCAAGAACACCTCTGAGGTGCCAGGCCTTGGCTGGGCAGACAGGGATGAACAGGGAAGGTGCCCTAAAGGACTGGAGAGTCTGGCTGGAGAAGAGGAGGTCCATGACGGGCCTGTGACACTTGCCCTAAGTGGGGAGTGGCCAGGTGTTCTGGGAGGGGGGGAAGAAGCCTTTTCTGAGGAGCTGGAGTTGAGATGATCTTAGGGGTCAGAAAGTGTTTAATGGTGAATAGAAGCAGGAAAAGGTGTTGCAGGTGGAATGGATGGCATCGATTAGGGCTCAACAGAAAAGTAGGGGTGAGATATTCCTTGTTTCCCCACATATCCATGGTAGAAGGCAGTCATAAATATCCACCTTTGTAGTAGCAACAGTGCCTTACAGAAGTTTAGCAGGTGGTACAGGCCTGGTCTGAGCCCAGTCCATACTAGCTGAATGAATTAATAAGTGAATGTATACACAGGTCTGGGAAACCCTAAGTGGCATACTGGTTAAGTGCTATGGCTGCTAACCAAATGGCTGGCAGTTCAAACCCACCAGGTGCTGCTTGGAAACTCTATGGGCAGTTCTACTCTGACCTATAAGGTCACTATGAGTTGGACCCGACTGGACAGCAGGGAGTTTTATACAAGGTCTGACAATTAAGTTCACAGACTGATCTTAGAAAAAGTGCTCCACTGCTGAATATCACTACAGTCACCTTCAAAGTATGCATCCTCGGGAAGCTATGCACTGAAGCCAGCACCTAGTCCACCCTTTGAAGCAATTTTGGAACTCTCTTTCTGGAATGGCCATCAGAGTTGTCATGGTATTATCCTTGATGTCCATCAAAATGTCTTCTTTCAATATTCCTTTTATCTTCAGGTAAAGAAAAAGTCCTTGGGGTCCAGATCAGTTGAATAGGTAGGGTGTTCCAATACAGTTATTTGTTTACTGGCTAAAAACTCCCTTACAGACAACTATACAATTAAGTTTGAGAACTTGCCACTGTGCCACCATGTGCAATGGCCATTCCAGAAAGAATTCCAAAATTGCTTTGAAAGGTGGACTAGGCCCTAGCATCACTGCCTAGCATCATAAGGGGAGTGCTTCAAAGGTGACCATAGTGATATTCAGCAAAGATGCTTGTAGCACTTACAACAATTTGGTTCACAGACTTAATTGTCAAACCTCATAGATATTTCTTCCAGTTACTGTTGAGTTGACTTTGAGTCATAGTGACCCCATGTGCATCAGAGTTGAACTCTGCTCAATAAAATTTTCAATGGCTGATTTTTTTTTGTAAAACATCACCAGCAAAGTACCTCTGGGTGGAACTGAACTGCCAACCTTTCTGTTAGCAGCCAAGTACTTAACATTTTACACCACCAGGGACTTCTGTACTACTACCTCCATGACAGTCTGTCAGTATCACTTACTGCAGTATAAAGAGAAAGGCAACTACCCTCAACTACCTGCCTTGCCTTCCACTCAACTATGTGAGCCACTGGGAGCATCCTGATGAAACTTAAGGACCAATATAATCCCTACACTTGCCAGTTAAGTTATAAACAGGAAGAGTTTAAACATAAGGCTGTTTTCCACTAAAATGCCAAATCTTTAAATGGATTACCAATAAATAACATCACGTGGTGATTGTTATTGATATTTCTTAGCATCCATTGCTTTCCTGTGTCATCCTGCAACTTTCATATCCTGACTGAAAATATTTTTTAAGCCTAAATAAATAACCAGGAACAGTCTTTAAGGAATTTTTTTAATTTGGAACAAGTTTTGATATTGAAACTTTTGATTATTTGGGGGGGAGTATAAGATGAATTATGTAAGTCACAGATAAGAGAAAAATTAATTTATCTAAATTTTCTATGACAAGCTTTTCTTTATTGGACACTTACACATGCTAGGCACTGTTTTAAATGTTCCTTATGTGTGATTCTCCGGATCTTAAAAGTACTCCCCGTCATTTTTAGATAGGGAAACTAAGAAACAGGTTTAAGTAACTATGTCAGAAGCTAAGAAGGTGTTTGAACCCAGCTGAGTCTAGAGTATGCACCCTTAGCAAAAATAACATATTGCTTAAAGAAATTCTTAAAGGCAGCCTTGCTCATCCTGCGAAATGTCACGACTTTCTCAAAAAAAAAAAAAAAATATTTTTAAAAAGTCCTCACATTTAAGAACATTTAAGCACAAGAAAATGCTCACACTATAGTGCTAACTGCAGGAACAATACATACGTAATAGCATAATGGTGTGTACATGCAAGTGTGTGTGTGTGTGTGTGCGTGTGTGTACAGGTGTGAGTGGGTGGGTGTGGGTGGGCAGCTGGGTACACACCGGCGCATACATATGCAGAAGCCCATACTCAGGTGGAAAAGGACATACAAAGGAGTAAACACGTCAGCAGGGGTTATCACTGGGTGAAGTTAATTCCTGATAGTTTTTATTTACTTTCTATTTGTTCTGCTTCCCGAAATTTTCCACTCTCAATACACACATTTTCATACGTCAGAAAAACACTATTTCAAAATCGAAGTTGTTCAGATCTCTGCCGTGAGAAAACCACTTGCCCAAAGGAGCCTCTTACACACGAAGTGGGTGCACGGCGTGCTTCCTCCCATGAGGTTTTGAGGGATCTGAGCTCCCTCTCCAAGACGCAAAGAAAGACGGGTAAATGCAACCCTGTGCATCCCTCCCTTGGCGCTTGAGCCTATTCTCCAGCTCCTGTAGTTCTACCAATCCCTGGGCTTCGGAGACGTTGTCATAGGAACAACAGATGGCACCAGTGCAGTCTATGTTTGCAGCAAGGGGGCACTTGACAACTGGTAGAACTCAGTGTCCTCTGGGTCACCACCAATTTGGCGCCAAGGGGCTACAAAAACCACTCTGAGAAGGCGCAGCATAATCTGCAGGAGCTGCCTTCAGTGCTGGATTAGACTGGCCTCTGCCGGTGGGTCTCCCCAGCCCGTGCCGTGCCCCATCCAGGGTGACACACCGTGTAGCCACCTCTCCCGACACCATCTGAGCCCTCCCCTGTATGTCCCATCACCTCTGACTTCTAGCCTCCCCCATGGGTTCATGCCCTGTGGGTTACCTGCAAGTTCATGGCAGCGACAGCCGCGCAGCTACAGGACTCCTTAGAAAGGCACGCACACCCGGACAAGCCCATCCTCTACTTCTTAAATGGCTTCAGCCCTTGGTCGACTGGCTCCCATTGGCCGCCCTCCGGGGCCTGCCCGGCTCCCATTGGCCCCCAGGCGCTAGGGAGCGGAGCTGGGCGAGGAGTGGTTCCCCCAAGTGGCGATGCAGCGTTTTCTGTCTGCTGCCAACTGCAGAGGCTGAGAGATGGGAATTTAAAGGAGTTCCTCTGGATTGTTGGCCTGCTTCTCTGTTTTTTCACAACAGCTTGTTTTGGCAGGAAAACCAGAGTGGTCTCCCAGGGCACGACTGCACTTGGGATTTCTTTTTTTATTATGCCTCTCTTCATAAATTCTTCCAAATCTTCGCTGGTAAACAAACCTGTTGCTGCCAAGTCAATCCCAGCTCTCAAAATCACCTTATAGAACAAAGGAGAAGTGCCTCCACAGGGTTTCCAAGGAGCAGCTGGTGGATTCGTAATGTTCGCTTTTTTGTTAGCAGCCATAACTGGAGATCCTTTATTCAGACTTCTCAAGTCTCCCTACCCCTGTCCATGGGCACTGCTCATCATGAATGAGAAAAATCGTGTGCTTTGTGTCTTGTCTTCTCTTTATAAAGCAGCTGGTGGAATAGAAATGCTGACCTTTTGGTTAGCAGCCATAGCTCTCAACCACTAAATCAGGATTTCCACCTCAGATGCAGACAAGCTTTATCCGCACTTCTCAAGTTTTCCTAGCCCTGTCCATGGGCGCCGTTCATCATGAATGAGAAACGACTTGTAGTTCTTGTCTTCTCTTTATAAAGCAAATCCCTTAAATTCTGAACATGCTCTGCAACCGTCTGGTTTGTAACTACGGGAGGGGCACAGAACTGCAACACCTACTCAGTCTGGCCCACATCTCAAGTGGAACAAACCCAACGTCACTCTAAAGCCGCAGACACACAGAACGGAGCTGTGATTTTTTTTGTTATATTTCTAAAGAAATGGAATCAGATTTCCGGTCATATGAGGAATTAAAAACATTGACTACTTTTTTGCTATAAGTAAATCTCTTGTTTTTAATTTCATGAAAATATTTTCGTGGTGACAGCATGTTTTCCCAATAAAGGACAAAAGGCAAACGTTAGAGAAGTGTGCTGGGAAGGAATTTTAAAACTTTTAGATAATGGGACATGTGCAGGCAGAGGGTAGCTTCAGAACACTGAGTGCCTTCCCAGCTGGCCTGTAGGGGTTGCTGGGGAGGGCCCATTCCATCATCATTTCATCAAGGACATTGTCATGGTTGGAATTGTGTCCCCCCAAAAATGTGTGCAGCCACGTGGCTGGGATATGGTTCCCAGTATCTTGGGACTGTCCTCCATTGTGTGGTTTTGCTAACCTGTATGTTAAAGGATTAGGGTAGGGCTGTGAATTCCTGCTGTAGGGGGAGTTTCCCTGGAGTATGGCTTGCCCCACCCTTAATGCTTTTAGCTTGCAAGGAATAAAAGGAAAAAGAAACAAAGGACAATTAGAGAACCTCACTACCATCAAGCAAGCAGCACCGGGAGCAGAGCACCTCCTTCAGACCAGAGGTTCTTGTGTCAGGACGCTCCCTGGACAAAGATTGATGCAATACCGGACTTTCCTCCAGAGTCGACAAGGGGAAAGCCTTCCTCTGGAGCGGACACCCTGAATATGGACTTGCAACCTACCAGACTGTGTAAGAATAAATCTTTCTTTGTTAAAGCCATCCACTCTGTGGTATTTCTGTTAGAGCAGCCCTAGCTGACTAAAACAGACATACTGCATTAAGACTCTATTTCCACTGGACAAATTTAGGCACCACGGTCATGAGACATTAAGAGGAGAGGAAAGATACAGCGTGCTCTTTTTTATTCTTCAACTCTAGAATGTTCTTTTGAGGCCTCTGTTCAAAACCAGTGAAAATTCAGTGGAACCTTTGCAGTGTGAATCAGTTTGGATAGACAATGGAGGTGGTCTTTTTTTTTTTTTACTGTTTTATTAAATATTGATTATAAACATACACACATACATGCATGTGTGCATATATACATACACATACATATATAGCCAGCCAAGTGCCGTCGAGTTGGATTCGACTCACATATATCATATATACACACACACATATATATATGCCCAGGTGGCATAATAATTAAGAGTTCAGCTGCTAACCAAAAGGTCAGTTGTTCAAATCCAGCAGCTACTCCCTGGAAACACTATATGACAGTTCTACTCGGAACAAACTCAACAGCACCTAACAACTAACAAATACGCACATGCAGTCAACACACACATGTGCTGTTGTTAGTTACCATCAATTTTTTTTATTATGATTGAATGAAAATGTACATTCCCATATAAATTTCCATGCTAACCTATATGAAGCTTCCACTGCTCTCCTTGCACAGTGACAGTACAGTCTTCCTCTCTGCTCCATACATGTCCTATCCTCCCAACAGTCTCCTATCTCTTCCACTCCACCCATTCTTCTTCCTCCAATATGAGGTCAGCAGGACGACATCCTATAGATGCCTAGAACCATAAAGCACCCACAAAATATGGTCACTCTGCATTGCCAAGTCCAATCCACTGCTATCTGAAGAGTTGATCTTCAGTATAATTTATGGACAGGGGCAGCGTCAGGGCCAAGGGCCATGCTCCCAGGGGAACCCCAAAGTCCCTGGACCATCAATTGTGGTCTTTTAGTGGAGATCTCAGGGTGCACCCCTATTTATTCTTGTATTGCCAGTGAGACTCAACTTTGTGAGCTCCATCATCACTATCACTGGCACCATCTGGTTCTTCCGGACACAAGTCGATGCAGACCCACTCACGTGGGTCTCTCTGTCTTCTGGGTTCTCTTTCCCCCATGTCGTTTTGGTCCTTAGTGCTCATCCATTCCTGCTGAGTTGGGACTATCTGCTGTATCGTCAGATGGCAGCTTGGCAGTTTTTAAGACCCCAGATGCCACTCACCAATGTGGGGTGTGGAGAGTCCTCATTAGCAAAATGCTAGTTGTGCCAATTGGCCTCGATTTCCCCTGACAGCACAGTCCTGGGGCCCTGCCCCAGTTACTCTGTCCTTGTAATATTGGGTTAAGATAGGAGGAATATTCAAGTTGTATTGAACTTAATATTGGTCTTCTTAACTAATGTGTGCTGTCACCGATTTCACCCAAGCAAATTTCTAACAACTATCTAATCTAAACTCTCCCCACCTCACCCTCCCTCCCTCCCCACCTTTGGAGCCATCAGAGAGTCTTTTCTTCTATACATGAGTATCATTTTAAGTTCTTATCGTAGGAGTCTCATACAATATTTGTCCTTCTGTCACTGACTAATTTCACTCAACATAATGTCCTCCAGTTGAAACCAGGTTGTGAGATGTTTCCTCAAATCATCGTCGTTCTTTATCATTGCATAGTGTTCCACTGAGTATATATACCATAGTTTACCTATTGATTTCTCTGTTGTTGTGCATCTGGGTTGATTCCATCTTTTAGCTATTGTGGACTGTGCTGTAATAAACATTCGTGTGGATGTATCAGTTGGTGTGAATGGCCTTGATTCTGCAGGATATATTCGAAACAGTGGAATTACTGGGTCGAATGGTATATCTATATACATTTTTTTAAGGAAGCGCCAGATTGCTTTCCGAACAGGTTGCACCATTTTGCAATCCCACCAATGGAGTAGGAGAGTTCCAATTTCTCCAAAGCCTCTTTAGTATTCGTTGTTTAGGTTTTGGGGATCATGGCCAACCTTGTTGAGGTGAGATGATATCTCACTGTAGTTTTGATTTGAATTTCTTTAATAGCTAATTATCTTGAGCATGTCCACATGTGTTTTGGGGCTACCTGGATGTCCTCTTTAGAGAAGTGTCTGTCGATCTCATTTGCCCATCACTTAATTGGATGATTTATCTTTTTCTTATTGGTATTTCATAGTACCTTATGTATTATGGAGATCAGGCATCAGTCTGATGTGTAGCTGCCAAATATTTTTTTCTCATTCTGTAGGTGGTCTTTTAATTCTATTAATAAAATCTTTGGATGAGCAAAAGTGTTTGATTCTTAGTAGTTCCTATTTATCTATTTATAGTTCCCATTTATCTCTTCTGTTGATTGTGGTTTCTTTGACAGATTTTGAATTCTATGTTGTGTATTAAAACCTTCATTGTTTTCTTACTTTTTCTTGGATGAGCTTTATCATTTTAGATTTGATATTTAGGTGTTTTATCCAGTTTCAGTTGGCTTTTGTATAAGGTGTAAGATATGGGTCTTGTTTCAGTTTATTGCACATAGATATCAATTTTGCCAGAACCATTTGTTGAAGAGATTTTTTTTAATGTCTTAGGGTTTTTGTTGAATATCAACTGTTCACAGGCAGATGGTGTCATCTCTGGGGTCTCGATTCTGTTCAATTGATTTATCTGTCTCTTTTTGTACCAGTACTAGGCTGTTTTGACTACTGTGGCAGTGTAATGGGTTCTAAAGTTGAATAGTGAGAAGCCTGCAAGTGAGTTCTTCTTCTTTAGTAGTGATTTACTTATCTGGGGCTTCTTCCCTTTCCAGACAAAGTTGGTAATGTGTTTCTCCATCTCATTAAAAAAAAGTAACTGTAACTTGTATTGGGATTGCATTATATAAGTAGACTGCTTTGGGTAAAATAGACATTTTAACAGCATTAAGTCTTTCCATACATGAACAAGGTAAGTTTCTCCATTTATGTAAATCTCTCTTAGTTTCTTGTAGTAAGGGCTTATAGTTCTCTTTGTAAAGGTCTATTATTTCTCTGGTTAGATTTATTCCTAGGTACTTTATCTTCTTAGGGGCTATAGTAAATGGTATTGACTTGGTGATTTCTTCCTTAATAATCTCATTACTGGTATAAAGGAATCCTACTGATTTACTTATGTTTATCTTGTACCCTGAGACTTCGCTGAACTCTTCCATCAGTTTGAATAGTTTACTTATGGATTCTTTAGGATTCTGTGCATGTACAATCATATCATCAGCAAATAGGGAGATTTTTACTTCTTCTTTGTCAATGCAGATGCTCTTTATTTCTAGGTCTTGTCTAATTGCTCTAGCTAGAACTTCTACTACAATGTTGAATAGGAGAGATGAAAGTGGGCATCCTTCTCTAGTTCCTGTTCTCAAGGGAAACTCCTTCAGTCTCACTCCATTCAGGATGATGTAGGCAGTTGCCTTTGTAGAAATGGCCCTTATTGCATTGAGGAATTTGTCATCTATTCCTATTTTGCTGAGAGTTTTTAGCATGAATGGGTGTTGGACTTTATCAAATGCCTTTTCTGCATCAGTGGACAAAATCAGGTGATTCTTGTCCTTTGTGGTATTTATGTGGTTAATCACATTAATTGTTTTTCTGTTGTTGAACCAGCCTTGCTTCCTTGATATGAATCCAACTTGGTCATGATGGATTATTTTTTGGATATGTTGTTGTATTCTATTGGTAACAATTTTGTTGAAGGTTTGTGCATCTAGATTCATGAGTGATACATGTCTGTAGCTCTTCTTTTTGGTTGGGTCTTTTCCTGGCTCTGGTATCAGTGTTATGCTGGCTTCATAGAATGAATGTGGGAGTATTCCATTGCTTTCTGTACTATGAAATAGTCTTAACAGTATTGGAGCTAAATCTTCTGTAAGAGCTTGATAGAATTCTGCAATGAAGCCATCTGGGCCTGGGCTTTTTTTGGTTGGCAGTTTTTTTGATGACTTTTTCAATCTTTTCCTTTTGATGGGTTTATTAAGCTGTTCTGCTTCAGCTTGTGATAATTTGAGTAGGTGATATGAATCAAGGAATTTGCCCATTTCCTCTAGGTTTTCAAATTTGTAAGAGTCTTTCATAGCACTCTATTATGATATTTTTATTTTATTTCTGTTGGATCTGTTGTGAAAACTCCCCATCTCGTTTCTAATTTGGGTTATTTGTTTCCTTTCCTGTTTTTCTTTAGTAAGTTTAGCCAGTAGTTTGTCGATTTTGTTGATCTTTTCAAAAAAACCAGCGTTTGGTCTTTCCCATTTTTTCAGTTGTTCTTCTATTCTCTAATTCGTTTAGTTCTGCTCTAATCTTTATGATCTGTTTTCTTCTGGTGCCAGAAGGGTTCCTCTGTTATTCTCTCTCTTCTTGTTCAAGCTGTAGGGTTAGTTCTTTGATTTGGTTTCTTTCTTCCTTCCAGATGTGTGCATTTATGGTATAAAGGAATCCTACTGATTTACTTATGTTTATCTTGTGTCCTGAGACTTTGTTGAAATCTTCCATCAGTTTGAGTAGTTTACTTATGGATTCTTTAGGATTCTCTGCATATACAATCATATCATCAGCAAATAGGGAGACTTCTGAGCACTGCTTTGGCTGTATCCCATAGGTCCTGGTAGGAAGTGTTTTCGTTCTTATTGGAATCTATGAATTTCTTGATATTATCCTTGATTTCTTCTATAACCCATGGCTTTTTGAGCAAGCTGTTGTTCAGTTTTCAAGAGTTCCACTTTCTATCTATGTTTTTTCTGCTATTGATTTTGAATTTTATGGTTTTATGATCTGAGAAAATGCTTTGCATTAATTCAATGCTATGGGTTTTTTTTGAGAATTTCTTATGTCCTAACACATGATCTATTCTGGAGAATGTTCCATGTGCACTGGAGAAGAAGATGTAATTGTCTGCCGATGGGTAGAATCTTCTGTATATGCTGTTGAGGTCTAATTGGTTAATTGTGGCAGTTGGTTAACTGTGTCTTTACTGAGCTTTTTTTTAGATGACCTGTCCAATATTGAGTTGAAGTCTCCTACTGTCATTGTGGAGTGATCTATCTCCTTTCTGAATGTAGTCACTGTTTCTTCGACATATTTAAGTGATCTAATATTAGGTGCATAAATATTGAATATAGTTAAGTCCTGTTTGTATATTGAACCTTTCAGCAGTACTCTCCATCCTTTGTCCACGATGGTGGATTTTACATTAAAATTGATTTTACCTGAGATTACAATTGCCACACCTGCTCTTCTTTGTTCATTGTTAGCTTGATATATATTCTTTCATCCTTTAATTTTCAGTTTGTTCCTATCTTTAAGTCTAAGGTGACTTTCTTGTAGGCAACATATCAATGGGTCATGTCTTTTGATCCAAGATATCACTCCGCGTCTCTTTACTGGAGCATTCAGGCCATTCACATTCAATGTAATTATGTGTTCAGTGCTGCCAATGTGGTATGTTTATTTTGTTGCTGTTTTGTGGTATGCTTTTTCTGTTGTTCTTATTAATCTGTTCTGGGACATTCTTTTCCATGAGTTGATTTTTCACCTTTTTCAGAGTTATTTTTGTGGTATTTGAGACTCCTGTGTTACATTTCTTGATATCCTATGTTGCATCTTTATTGTGCTTTATGGCTGCCCTTATGATCCCCCTTAATAAACTACATATAAACCCAATTTTAATTACTAAAAGTCTTGTTGACTTCCTCTCCATCTGGAAGGACTATAACGACAGTAGTACATCCCTCTTTTTAATATGATGGCACCATAGTTTTCATGATATGATCACTGAATTATTTTTTTCAATGTTATAGCTTTGCGTGAGTTTGGAGCCTTCCATAACTGAGTAGGATTCTGGATGATGTGTCATTCTAAAATATAAAGTTAGTGGTTTTGTTCTTCTAAGCCAAAGCCAAGAACTTCTTTCAGTATTTCTTGTAGTTTTGGTTTGTTTATTGCAAAGTCTCCGAGTTTCTGTTTACCTGGGAATGTCCTAATTTTAACTTCATATTTGAAAGATAGTTTTGCAGGATATATGATTCTTGGTTGGAAGTTCTTCTCCTTCAAGGCTTGGAATACGTCATGCCACTGTCTCCATGCCAGCATCGTTTCTGCTGAGAAATCCGACAAAATCCTACAGGATTTCCCTCTAAATGCTAGCTTTGCCTTGAGTCTTGCTGCCTTTAAAAGTTTCTGCTTATGTTTCATTTTGTTAAGCTTGATTATAATATGTCTTGGGATCTTTCTTTAGAGATCTATATTGAGTGGCATTAGAAATGCATCTTGGATATCTATATTCTCTTCCTTCGTGATTTCTGGGAAGTTTTCTGTCATCAGCTCAGCAAAAATACTCTCTGTGTCCTCTAGTGTCTCATCCTGTTCAGGGACTCCAATTTATCATAGGTTGTTCCTCTTAATAGACTCTCACATGCTTCTTAATGGTTTTCATTTTTCTGTTTTCTGACTTTTCCTCATAGATGCTGGAGTCAGTAGTTCTGTCTTCCAAGTCAGAAAATCTCTTTTCCATTTGTTCCAATCTGTTTTCTTGGCTTTGGATTGAAGTTTCTAGGTCTTTGATTTTGTTCTTGATCTGTTGGATTTCAGAGTACTGGTGTTCCATCAGATCAAACAGCTTGTTTAATTTTTCATTCTGCTCTGCTGCATTTTGTATATAAGGTCTAGGAGGGTTCTATATATAATCCTTTTGTGTTCACCTTCTGATAATTTCAGAAAAGTTTCTTCATCTGGAATGCTCTTTGGTGGTTTCACTTGGGTGCCTTCTGAAGCCATGAGTGATTTTCTGGTTACTGTTTTTTCCAGAGTCTCTTGCTTTTTGGGCTTCATGTGAGTCTATAAAAGCTGGGTGAGATGCTGTGAGGATGGACTGCCGTTGTTTCTCTAGGTTGTCTTAAAATGAAAAGTCAAAGGTATCTGAGCACTTCCGAGGTCAGTTAGGTTTTCAGGTGTACCAGGCCCTCTTCCCAACTGGCAAAGTAAGCACCGCTATATGCAACCCCAGATGTTATGAACTAGTTCAAAATGTAGCAAGGCTATGGCCATGTTGGCCTCTTCTGACAGGCTCCAGCCATTAGCAACACTTTGTAAATTACTGCTTCTCTGCCAGCAGTGCACTCTCCTGTAGGCAGTGCTGGCTCTTAGCCAAGGAATTAAGTCTCACTGAGGCTTCTGTACTCAAGATGGCATCCTGTGCAAGCTCTCAACCTGGCACCTCTGTACAAACTACACCACAGCAGAGGTGGAATGAGAGGCCGGAGGTGCAAAGATGCACAGAGTCCACAATCTGTTGCTGGGCCCCAGCCATAGGTGATACTGTGTAAACTACTGCTTTTCTGCCAAAAGAGCACTCTCCTGTAGGCATGCACTGCCTCCTAGGCTAAGAATTAGGTCCAGCCTAGATCTCCATAACCAAGAAGGCATCCTGCACAAGCTCGCCAACTGGTGTCTGTGTACAAACTACACCATGGCAAAGGCAGAAAGAGAGGCCAAAGGTGGTGGCATTCAAGGAATCCCAAGCTGGGCCTCCTAAATATGGCAATTTCACCCACCAATCCCACCAGTAGCACGTCTGAAACTAGCTGCTAGTCAAGACCCAGCTCCGCTGGCCAGCCAAGACAGAGGGAAAAAAAAGTCAAAATGGTGAGTTACCTTCAGTTCATGAAAGCAAGGACTGGCCAGGAGCAGCAATCAACTAAAGAAAGGAGGTTTTCCATTCAGTGGTATGAAGTCCAAATTAACAGCCCTATGCCATGTCCTAGGGCTCACTAGGTGATCAGAAGTCTCCATTTAATTATCAGTTCAGGTCTTTGTTTCCAGAGGGAATTAGGGAGACACATGCTTAGTCCACCATCTTGACTCTGCCACCCCATCAAGTTAATTTTTGACTCATAATGACCCCATGTGACAGAGTAGAAAACCCCACAGAGTTTTCTTGGCGAGAAGCAGACAGCCAGATCTTTCTCACACAGAGCCACAGGGTGAGTTTGAATTATCAGCCTTTTGGTGAGCAACCAAGCACTTAACCACTATTTCGTCATGTATACATGTATACACAGACACACTTATTTATTTAAAAAATAAAAGATATCATTTACAAACCTTGGCTTGGCTGGCTTACAAACCTAACACCGAATTTAAGAAACAGAAGACAACTGTCACTTCTGAAGTCTCCTGTGACTCTCCTAGTTTCCATCCATGATATCCTCAACATTCACTCCTCCATTCAAACATTTTTTTAGTGTCTCGTATCTAGGTCCTTGAGAAAGATAAAGTGAGCAAGACAAACAAAATTGTATTATTGCATTCAAATCCACCAGGTGTTCCTTGGAAACCAAATAGAGCAGTTCTTCTCTGTCCTATAGGGTCACTATGAATTGCAATTGACAACAGCAGTGGGTTTTGTTCGGTTTGGGTTTGCCTATTCTCCCACCTCTCTCATTTACTGGCCAATGTGAGTCATACTGTGCACAATCTGAGGTTTCCACCTGGTAACATTTGGAAACACTAAGGGGGCAGTTCTACTGTGTCCTACAGGGTCACTATTGAAACCTCAGGTTGGAGCCTCAGAGAGACACCTCAAGACAGAGTTGTTTTGCAAGCCATCCTCCCACTTCTCTAGGAATTAGAGTAAGTTACTGAAGGTATTTTAGGCAGTTATTTTCTAAGAAGTCCAACCACCATAAAGTTGCATTGGGGGAACCAGCTCCAACTAGCTCCTCTATGATTATACAGACTGGGCAACACATGTCCTTATCTGACTTCAGAACCTTCGTACCCTTGAGGGGTGCACATTTACCACTCCACTGTTGTACCCGGAGTCCATTCTTGAGTGAGAGGTCCATAAGCCAGTATGTGATGCCCAACAAGCCTCAACAATGGAAGTCCCAAATTTGGACAAGCCTAGGGAAGTCCAAGCATGGGTGGGTGTCATGGATTGCACTGTGTCCCCCCAGAAATGCATGTATTGATTTGACTTGGCTATGAGTCCCAATACGATGCAGTTCCTTCCATGTGTTGTGAATCCTGCCTCTGTGATATTGATGAAGGAGAATGGGCAGCAGTTATGCTGGTAAGGCAGGACATAAGTTACCAGCTGTGGTATATAAGGAAGAGCAATGAGCAGAGTAAGTGGGGAATCTCAAGTCACCTGGAAGGCAGCACTGAGAGCAGCGCACATCCCTTGGACCTGAGGTTCCTGTGCCAAGATGCTCTCACTGGATTCAAACTCAGCCTACCAGACTGTGATGAATTCTCTTGTTGAATGCACTTATAATTTGTAAATGGATTTGTGGATTACCAGACTGCGTCAATAAAATTTCTCTTCATAAAACCTTCCACTTACAATGTTTTCTGCTAGAGCAGTACCAAGTGACTAACACAGTGGGTGAAGGAGAACCGAGGTTTAGGACCTGAAACCAGTCTGTCCATAAAAGGTTTCTAAATCCCCAGCTTGAAGAGCTCACAGTCTTCTGATTACTAAACCTAGTATTGCTCCTTGTCTTCACAGACAATAAATGTGCCACTTTCTGCTTCCCTTGTAACTGATATCTGTCTTATTTCAATTGGCTAATAGAATAGCACAAGAATCCAAGAGGTGTTCAGTTGCACTGTCAGTACGATGTGGCTTGGCCCAGTGAAGACAGTGAAATGAGGGAAGCAGGGCAGCAAACGGTCCATGTGTAATGGCTGACTGTGAATTTAAGCTGGGGAGGGAAGCCAAGCCAAGAGGCCATTAAAGTCATGGGAGTAGTGACAAGGTAGTGGAAGCATTGATTTTGATGTTCTGGGGGGGTGCATCAAGGGATTGCGAGAGGTGGGATACTACAAAGACGAGTGGAACTTAGAGGAAGTGGCATTCCCCAAAGAAGTAACTATTGTACTGAATTTCTTTTATACATATATATATTTTCTATTATGATTAAGTGAAAACATTCATTAAAGGTCAATTGTGTATGCCCGCCTCTCTGCAGTTCTATTTGCTCTCTTCATCCTGTGACAGCAAACTCCTCCTTTTCATTCTTTACTTCTAGAATCCTCCTAACAAACAGCTGCTCCTTCTTCACCCTCTCCTCGGCCCTTTCAGAAAGAAAACCATAAAGCACACACACATGTTCACTCTGTGTCCCTGAGTCCAGGCCAGGTGTTATCTGAAGTGTTGACTTCAGTACTGGCTTCAGGTCTGGGCCAGCAGCAAGTCAAGGGACCATGTTCCCAGGGGACCCTCCAGGCTGTCAGATCATCATTTCTGGTTTTCTAGTAGAGTTTATGAGCTGCACACCTTTTTTTCTCATGCCATGTCAGGGACTCTACATGTGTCGTCTGTCAAGGCTATCTTTATACTAAATTTCTATATTTATCATTCCCTTGCTCTTTGTGTGGAAAACCTGGTGATGCAGTGGTTAAGAGCTCAGTTTGCTAACCAAAAGACTGGCAGTTCAAATCCACCAGCTACTCCTGAGAAGCCATATAGGACAGTTTATCTCTTTACTGTGGGGTGGCTATGACTCAGAATTGACTCAATAGCAACAGATTTGGTTAGTAAGAAGCATTAGCTTTTTCTTTAAGAAGTTTAAAATGGTTGTGCGAATTAACTACATTAGCTACTTACAATCTGGTTATACAGTTCCGATCACTGGGCTTGTGTGACTAGTTGAAGTTGTTCAAGATTTGATTGGTTTAACATCTGTCCATGAAGAATATTCACAAGAATACAAGAAGGGTAAACACTGCCAGAGCAAGACTCCTGCTGGTGCTGTGTATGAGGAATGAATCCACTAGTGCTACCAGAGTCATGAAAAACAGGCCTGTAGGGAGAAAGCAAAAACATGGCACCTTAGTGATTTCTAAGTCAAGTTGTAGGATAAAGTCAGCAATGTCAAAGACAGTGAATTAATGATTTCAGTGCTGGGTGTAGATTATAAATTTAGATTAATAAGCATTTTCCTACAATGGTACATCCTAATAAGTAAAATTCACTAAAAGAAAGAACAGACAATTTAATTCCCCATAGTGGACAACTAAGTATAGCCTTGAGATAGAGTTACGACTGACATTATTTTAAAGTCAGGATGTCTCAAGGGAACTTCTTCCAACAAAACTAGCTGGGATAATTTCATTGGAACAATTTTACAATAAGTTTATATCTTACAGGTGGCACACTCATCCTAGTTTGGAGTAATGTTTATATTTTTAGTTTTCAAGATAGGTCTCATAAATATCATCCAGGTTTATCAGGCCCAAGAAGTCATAAAGGCTGGCTTTGCCTTCTCAAAGCATTGTTGTCAATAGTCCTAGATTTTTTAATGTTTCTCATTAAACTTGTGGTGTTTGCAGTTACAATTCAAATATGTAAAATGTGTAAGTAGGCTCAGTTACACAGTGCTTGTCTTAGTTACCTATTTCTGTTATAACACAAATACTACAAGTGGATGACTTTATCAAAGAGAATTTTATTCTCTCACAGTCCAATAGGCTGGAAGTCCAAATTCAAGTGCCAGCTCCTGGTGAAGGCTTTGTTTCTCTATCTGCTTTGGCAGAAGGTCCTTGTCATCAATCTTCCCTTGGCTTAGAAGGTTCTCTATACAGAACCTAAGGACATGCTCTGTTTCTGGCTCTACCTTCTTGGAGGGATGAGGTCCCCTAGCCCCTCTTCTTCCTTCTGTCTGTGATATTCCAAAAGAGATTGTATTCAACTGTAGATTAATCTTGTAGATTGAGTTTACATTACTGTTGCTAATCCCACCTTGTCAACATCATACAGATATGATTTATAACATATAGGAAAATCATATCAGATGACAAAATGATGGAAAATCATGCAGTACTGGGAAACATGACCTAGACAAGTCGACAGACTTATTTGGGGGGGGGGGACACAATTCAATCCAGGATGGTTCTTGTAAATACATTATACATATTAACAATGTCCAGTTAATAAACTCTGCAACTGAGCTTTGCAAAACAAAAACTGTCTCTCTACTGGGAATATATTACTTATCTAGTCTTCAGGTATTTCTTTCCCTTTTTGACCAAAGAATCCTAATGCTGTTCAGTTACAGAGCCATAGTGTGCTCAGGGAAGGTGGATCCAACTCCAAAAGCAGAATCATAACTGACCTAATCCATTCTGGTTCAACTCATTCACTTTTGTTGGTGATTGGATTAGGTGTGGGCATGTGACCCAGTTCAGGCCAATGGGCCACAAGGGGAAGTATGTTGGGGCTTCTTAGATTTTTATTTCTTATGAAAAGCAAATGCAAAGAGAAAAATTACGAGGTGTAATTGTGTAGGATGTGATGACTCGAGCCATGGCTGCTACACTTGTGACTTTGAGGGTAAATTCCAAAATTCTGAGGTAAGTAAAAGGAAAAGAGAGAAAGCCTTCTAGGTTTCGATGAACATGCTTGCTACCAAATGAGGTGGTTCTGGAACTGTCAAACTTCCATGCTTCAATGAGAGTTAGGTAACAAACTCCTTTTGATTAAACCACTTTTAGCAGGATGTTGTTATTTGCAGACTAAAAGAGCCATTGTACCTAAAATTGGATAAAAATATATGCATCTTTAAACTATATTATACAAATGTTATGTGTCTGTATAAGAAGAAACATACACTTGTGCAACAGCTGAATGTTCTGCACTCTCATTTTAGGCCACTGTGGTCCAGCTCAACGCCTCTTGCCTAGTGAGCAATTTGCATACAGGAGGCCACAGGTATGCACTTCTTAACTCTGGCTGAACTATATGAAAATAAAAACAACAAGAAAACCTAATGCCGGCTTCCCATTGCCAGAGATTGTGATTTAATGGCTGTCAGTAGCGGAATGAAAGCCCTAGTAGCACAATGGTTAAGTGCCTGGCTGCTAATCAGAAAGTCAAAGGTCCAAAACCACCAGCTGCTCTGCAGGGTGGGGGACAGGGAAACTAACAATCTGATTCTGTAAACATCGTTGCCATTGTCACTGTTAGGTGCTACCAAGTTGGTCCTGAATCATGGCCGGATTATGTACGACAGAACCAGCACCATCCTCACAATTGTTGGTATGCTTGAGCCCACTGTACCATTGGGTCACTTCATCTCACTGAGGGTCTTCTTTTTCACCAACTGTTTTAGTCAGCTAGGGCTGCTCTAACAGAAATACTGCAAAGCGATGGCTTTAACAAAGGAAGGTTTATTCTTACACAGTCGAGTAGGTTACAAGTCCAATTCAGGATGCCCACTCCAGGAAGGCTTTCCCCTTGTTGGCTGGGGAGGAAAGTCCAGTACTGCATCAGTCTTTGTCAAGGGAGCGTCTTGGCGCAGGAACCTCAGGTCTGAAGGACGCGCTCTTCTCCCAGTGTTGCTTGCTTGATGGTATGAGGTTCACAATTCTCTGCTTGCTTCTCTTTCCCTTTATCTCTCGCAGACTGAAAGGATTAAGGGTGGGGCAAGCCAAACTCCAGGGAAACTTCCCTGACAGCAGAGCAGGGAAGTAATCCTATGAAGGGATTTACAGCCCCACCCTAATCCTTTAACAGACAGTTTAGGGAAACCACAAAACGGAGGACAGTCACAAGATACTGGGAATCATGTCCCGGCCACACAGCTACAAATACTTTTGAGGGGACACAATTCAACCCATGACACTGACCTTCTACTTGCCCAAGTATTATGTCTTTCTCCAGAGACTGATCCCTCCTGATAACATGACCAATTATGTGAAATGTAGTCTTACTATCTTCTTCTAGGGAGCATCCAGCAGTACTTCTTCCAAGAGAGATTTTGGTGTCCTTTTGGCAATCCAAGGTGTATTCACTATTCTTCTCTAATATTCACACCCTCAGTTCTTCTCTGGTCTTCCTTATTCATTGTCAAGCTTTCACATGCATATGAAGCAATTAAAAACACCATGACTTGGGTCAGGTACACTTGAGTCCTCAAGGTGACATCTTATTTTTTAACACTTGAAAGAGCTCTCTTACAGCCAATTTACCTGGTGCAGTGTGTCTTTTGATTTTTTTTTATTGTTATTATCATTAAGTGAAAGTATACAACCAAAATCAATTTTGCATGCCCACCTATCTGCAGCTCCTTCTGCTCTCCTTGCCTGGTGACAGCACACTTCTTTTCATTTTATACTTGTGGTATCGTCTTAAAAAGTTCCTGTCCCCTCCTCTCCACCCTCTTCTATCCCATCTAGAAAGAGATCAGTAGGATAGCCTCCTAAAAATACACAGAACCATAAAGTACACACATCATATGTTCACACTGTGTCCCCAAGTCCAGTCCATTTTTGTCTGAAGAGTTGACCTCAGTAGAGTTTTCTGGTCAGGGGCAACAGCAGGTCTAGCAGACAAGCTCCCAGGCCATCCTCCAGGCCACTGGACCATCAATTCTGGTCTTGTAGTAGAATTCTTGAGCTGCACACCTCTATTTCTCATGTTTCCACAGGACTCAACATTGTGTGACCTATCATGGCTGTCTTGAGTGGTGACCAGGGACCATCTGGTTCTTCTGGTCACATATTGATACAGCCTCCCATTCACGTGGATCCTTCTGTCTCCTGAACTCTTCTTTCCTAGTGTCTTTGTTGTTTTCAGTGATCATCAGTTCCAGGTGAGTTGGGACTATTTGATGTACCTCAGATGGCAGCTTGCTACCTTTTAAGACCCCAGATGCCACTCACCAATATGGGGTGCAGAAGACTTTCTTAGCCATAGGCTATCTATGCCAATTGGCCTCGATGTCCCCTGAGAGCATGGTTCCCATACCCGTGCCCCTGCTACTCTTTACTTGCAATACTGGGTTGAGATTAGAAGAGTTTTCAGTTTATGTTGAAGTCCAATTAAGTTGATCTACTTTCTACTGCGTGCTGTCACTTCTTTCACCTAATCCAATTTCTATCAACTATCTAATCTATGACCAACACTTTCCCTCCCTCCCTACCCTGGTAGCCATCAAAAAGTTTTTCTTCTGTACATTAGTCTATTTTTAAGTCCTTATACCATAGTATACGTACCATAGTTTCTTCATCCATTGATTTGCTGATGGGCACCTATCTTTATTCCTTTGTTTTGCTATCGTGGCCTGTGTTGCAATAAACATTCATGTGCATGTATCTGTTCATGTGACAGTGTTTATTTCTGTAGGATATATTCTGAGTGGTGGGATTACTAGATCAAATGATACATCTATTTCCAGCTTTTCAAGGAAACACTAAATTGTTTTCTAAAGAGATTATACCATTTTGCAATCCTACCGGCAGTGTAGATTTCCAATCTCTCCACAACCTCTCCAAAATTTGTTGTTTCGTGTTTTTTGGATCATGGCCAACCTTGCTCGGGTAAGATGATTTCTCACTGTAGCTTTGATTTGGATTTCTTTACTGGCTAATGGTCATTAGCATTTCCACATGTGTCTTTTGGCTGTCTGGATGTCCTCTTTGGTGAAGTGTCTGTTCATCAGCTTTGCCAATCGCCTAACTGGGTTATTTATCTTTTTTTTGATATTTTGCAATGCCTTGTAGATTATGGAAATCAGACACTGGTACAACATGTAGTTGCCAAACATTTTTTCCCATTCCCTAGCTAGTCTTTAAACTCTTTTGATAAAGTCTTTGGATGAGCAAAAGTGTAATTCTTAGTAGTTTCCATTTATCTATCTTCTGTTGATCATGCTTGTTTGTCAGATTTTGAAGTCTGTCTAAGCCGTGTATCAGAACTTCCATTGTTGACCCTATTTTTACTTGCATGATCTTTACCATTTTAGGTTTGATATTTAGGTCTTTGATCCATTTGAGTCAGTTTTTGTGTAAGGTGTGAGATATGGCTCTTGTTTCAGCTTTTTGCAGATCGCTGTCCAATTTTGCCAACCACATTTGTTAAAGAGACTGTTTTTACCCGACTTCCAATCTTAGGACTTTTGTCAAATGTCAACTCTTCATAAGAGGATAGTGGCACCTCTGGGGTCTCAGCTCTGCTGCACTGGTTTATATGTCTCTTTTTGTACCAGCACCAGGCTGCTTTGACTACTGTGGCAGTGTAATAGGTTCTAAGGTTGGGTGGTGTGAGGCCTCCCACTGTGTTCCTCTTCTTCCAGACAAAGTTGGTGATTTGTTTCTCTACCTCATTAAAAAATGACGCTGGAATTTGTATTGGTAGTGCAACGTCTGTGTAGATGACTTTGGGCAAAATAGACATTTTCACAATGTTAAGTCTTCCTATCCATGAGCGGGGTAGATTTCTCCATTTATGTAACTCTCTTTTGGTTTCTTGCTGTCATGTCTTGTAGTTCTCTCTGTATACACGTTTCTTATTTCTCTAGTTAGATTTATTCCTAGGTATTTTATCTTTTAGGGGAGCTATAGCAAAAGGTGCTGATTTGGTGATTTCTTCTTCGATGATCTCTTTGTTGGAGTAAAGGAATCCTACTGATTTACTTATGTTTATCTTCTATCCTGATACTTTGCTGAACTCTTCCATTAATTCCAGTAGTTTACTTACAGACCTTTTAGGATTTTTTGCACATACATCATTTCTCCGCAAATAGAGAGATTTTTACTTCCTTGCCAATGTGAATGCCCTTTATTTCTTTGTCTAATTTCTCTGGCTAGAACGTCTAGTACAATGATGAATATAAGTGGTGAGAGTGGGCACTCTCATCTAATTCCTGTTCTCAAAGGGAATTCTTTCAGTCTCCATTCAGGATGATATAGGTGGTTGACTTTATATAGCTGCCTCTTATTGCATTGAGGAATTTCCCTTCTATTCCTATTTTACTGAGAGGTTTTAGCATAAATGGGTGTTGGACTTTCTCAAATGCCTTTTCTGCATCAGTTGACAAAATCAGGTGATTTTCATCTTTTGTGCTATTTATGTGGTTGATTGCTTTAATTTTTCTTTGATGTTGAAATAGCCTTGCATCCCCGGTTTGTACCCAACTTGGTTATGATGAATTATTATTATTATTTACTATGTTGTTGAATTCTGTTGGCTACGATTTTGTTGAAGATTTTTGCATCTAGGTTCATGAGTGATACAGGTCTGTAATTTTCTTTCTTTGTGGGATCTTTCCCTGGCTTTGCTATCAGGGTTATGCTTGCTTCATAGCCTGAATTTTTGAGTATTCCATCCTTTTCTATGCTGTGAAATAGCCTCAATAGTATTGGAGTTAACTTTTCTAAAAGTTTGGTAAAATTCTCCATTGAATTCATTTGGTCCAGGACTTTTTTTGGTTGTTAGTTTTTTGATTACTTTTTCAACCTCTTCCTCTGTGATGGGTTCATTAAATTGTTCTACACCTCCATGTGATAATTTTGGTAGGTGATATGAATCTAAAGATTTGTTTGTTTCCTCTAGGTTTTCAAATCTGGTGGAGTACAGTCTTTCTTAGTATTCTGTTACCTTTGATTTCAGTTGGGTCTGTTGTGACACCTCCCATCTCATTTTTTATTCGGTTTATTTGTTTCCTCTCCCGTTTTTCTTTTGTAAGTTTAACCAGTGGTCTCTCAATTTTGCTGATCTTTTCAAAGAATCAGCTTTTGGTTTTGCTAATTGTCATGGATTGAATTCTGTATCCCCCAAAATAGGTGTGGCCACATGGCTGGGCCATGATTCCCAGTGTCTTGTGACTGTCATCCATTTTGAGATTTTCCTCTCCTGTGTTAAAGGATTAGGGTGGGACTGTAAATCCCTTCATAGGATTGCCTCCCTGCTCCACTCTAAAGGGAGTTTCCCTGGAGTATGGCTTGCCCCACCCTTAATCCTTTCACGTTACGAGAGATAAAACGACAGAGAAGCTGGCAGAGAATTGGGAACTTCATACCATCACGAAAGCAGCACTGGGAGACGAGCATGTCCTTCAGACCTGAGGTTCCTGCACCAAGATGCTCCCTGGACAAAGACTGATGCAATACTGGACTTTTCTCCAGAGCCGACAAGGGGAAAGCCTTCCCCTGGAGCGAATACCCCGAATATGGACTTGTAGCCTACTGGACTGTGTAAGAATAAACCTTCCTTTGTTAAAGCCATCCACTCTGTGGTATTTCTGTTAGAGCAGCCCTAGCTGACTAAAACACTAATTTTTTCAATTGTTCTTCTATTCTGTAATTCATTTAGTTCTGCTCTAATCTTTATTATCTGTTTTCTTCTGGTGCTTGAGAGGTTTCTCTGTGGCTCTCTTTCTACTTGTTCAAGCTGTAGAGTTAATTCTTTGGTTTGGGTCCTTCCTTCATTCAAGATGTGTGCATTTATAGAGATAAACAGACCTCTGAACACTGCTTTTGGTGTATCCCATAGGTTCTGGTAGGATGTGTTTTCATTTTCATTTCATTCCATAAATTTCTTTATTTTGTCCTTGATTTCTTTTACAACCCATGGCTTTTTGAGCATGATGTTGTTCAATTTCCATAAGTTCAAATCTCTTCCTATGTTTTTCTGATATTGATTTCAACTTTTATGGTTTTATGGCCTGAGAAGATGCTTTGCAATAATTCAATGATTTGGATTTTGTTGAGACTTGCTTTATGTCCTATTACACTGTCCGTTCTGGAAAATGTTCCATGTGCATTGGAAAAGAAGGTGTACTTATCTTTCAATGGGTAAAAAGTTCTGTATACATCGATGAGGTCTAGTTGGCTGATTGTTGCAATAAGATCTTCTGTATCTTTACTGAGTTTTTTTCTGGATGATCTGTCCATTACTGAAAGTGGAATATTGAAGACTCTATTTTGGTGGAGTAATCTGTCTCATTTCTCAATGTAGTCGGTGTTTATTTGATGTATTTAGATGCTCTGGTACTGGGTACATAAATATTTAGTATTTTTATGTCTTGCTCATGCATTGAAACTTTCAGCAATAGTGATCATCTTTGTCAACGATGGTGGATTTTAAAATTTATTTTATCTGAGTCTAGTATTGCCACACCTGCTCTTTTTTCTATGCTGCTGGCTTGGTATATATATTTCCATCCTTTGATTTTCAGTTTGTTCATATCTTTGAGTCTAAGGTGTGTTTCTTGTAAGTAACATACAGACAGGTCATGTCTTTTGATCTGGGATGTCACTCACTGTCTCTTTATTGGAGTGTTCAGTTCATTTACATTCAGTGTAATTGTTCATTAGTATGTACTTAGTGCTGTAATTTTCATGCATTGACTTTTGTATTGTTGATATTTTCTGTGTTGCTCTTAATATTCTGTTCTGGGTCATTCTTCTTTATAGGTTGTCGACTATTCATCCTTTTCAGTGTTGGTGTTGTGTTTCTTGAGACTCCTGTATTATGTTTCTTGCTTTGATATGTCACATTATTATTTTGCTTTGAGGTTACTCCTATCACCCCTTTACTATTCTAAGTTTAAACCAGACTTTAACTTCTGCATATCTTTTTAATTTCCTCTCCATCTGAAAGGGCTATCACTACTATAATATATCCTTCTTTTTAGCTTTCATGTTATGATCACTCCCTTCTTTTAAAACTGTAGCTTTGATTGAGCCTTCTGACTTCCCTAACTGAAGAGGATTCTGGATGCTGTGGCCTGCATTACCTCCTTAAGTACACACTTGATGTTTTTGTTTTTTCTAAACAAAGAGCTTCTTTCAGTGTTTCTTGTAGTTTTATCTTCGAATGCCTTCATTTCACCCTCAATTTGAGAGACAATTTTGCAGGACATATAATTCTTGGTTGGAAGTTTTTCTCCTTCAAGACTCTGAATGTGCCATCCCACTGACTTCTTGCTAAACGTGTTTCTGCCAAGAAGTCAGGTGAAAGCCTACAGGGCTTCCTTTTGTAGGCCAGCTTTGCTTTAAACCTCGCTGCCTTAAAGAGCCTCTCTTTATGATTCATTTTATTAAGATTGATTATAATGTATCTTGATGTCTTTCTTTTGGGGTCTAGTTTTTGTGAGATTTGATAAATCTTGGATATCTATGTTCTCTTATTTCATAATTTGAGGGACATTTTCTGTCAGCAACTGTGCAACAATACTCCCAGTATTTTCAGCTCTCCCTCCCTGTTCAGGAACTACAGTTATTTGTAGATTTTTCTTCTTAATAGAGTCCCACATGTTTCTTAATACTTCTTCATTTTTCTTATTTCTTTCCTCTGATTTCTCCTCATAAATGCTGGTGTCAGTTGCTCTGTCTTCAAGATCACTAACTCTGGCTTCCATTCCTCAATTCTGCAATTTTGGCTTTGGATTGAACTGTCTAATTCTGTAATTTTATTATTGATCTGGATTTCAGATCATTGATATTCCATCAGTTGAAATAGCTTCTTTAATTTTTCATTTTGTCTGTTGCATTTTGTTTAATTTCTAGGAGGGCTCTATACATAGTGTTTTTGTACTTAACCTCTGATATTTTCAGAAAGGCTTCTTCATCTAGGAAGTGTTTTGATTCTTTATATTGGGAGTTTTCTGGAGCCATGGTGGACTGCTTCCTTAAACAGTTAGCAGTTGACCATTATCTTCTTGTCATCAAAAAGATTTCTCTGGTGTTACCAGAGAAATTACCCCAACAGAAGCCGAGGCATAGTTCTGAGAGGGGAGTATGACCAACAATAGTTTTGGTCACCAGCCACCTCTGTGTACTTTGGTGGCTGACCTCAGGTGGACACTCTAGGGTGGTGGACTGTGCCTTCTGGCTGGCTAAGATGCCACCCTACTTATAGAGTCACTGTAGGGCCATTAGTCAATGCTATGATGTGGACCATTGAAATGTGGTAGTTTTGCTGCCACTCTGCTCAGCATTCAGTTCTCCAGGTGGTCTTATTTTTAAATAGTCTTTACTGCTAAGCCAGGATCTGTCCAACAGATGCCAAAATCAGTCAAGCTCCCAGATGTGGCAGGCTCTGCCTCTGGCTGACAACAAAAGCATCTCATGGACTGTGTCTAGATGCTATGATGTGGTTCAAAGATGGGAGGGTTTAGGGCCTTGCTGCTATCCTCTGTCAGGCCCCACCCATGCCTCCAGGTACCACCATCCTAAACACAGCTTTTCTGCTAGAGAAGCACTTCCTAGACAGGGACTCTACTCAGCATTAGAATTAGCCCCAGCTAAGATCTTGGGTGGCTGACTCTGCCTCCCAGCTGACCAAAATAGTGTCCCACCTGAGCTACCCTTCTTGCTGTGGGACATCAAAATCTACGGCATAGATCAGAAAAAAAGAGGGTGGAAGGGCACTGGTGCCCTCATTTGGTAGCAGGGCTCTCAAAATGTGGCTATCACAAGCATAGTCTCTCTGATGTACTATATGCTGTTTACCTAAGCAGTGCAGTTCAGCGTATTTGCTGGTTCACGCCCAGACTCTAGCTCCCGGATAACAAAGAAGGCATCAATACCTGTAGTTCTCCTAAACTATGTGTCAGCAGAAGCAGGACTCAGCGTGCTACTGCCCTATCATTGAAAGAAGTAGTTTTCCCTACTGGAGCCTAGTCCACCTGACAAACCTATACCAGATCCTAGGGCTCACAGGATGTCCATGCTGTTCAATTATCACTCCAGGCCTTAGTTCTCAGAGGGACTTGAGAAGACATGTGTCTAGTCTGCCATCTTGACCCTCCTCTGATTTCTTGATTGCTGCTTCCATGGGTGTTCATCATGGATTCAAGTAAAATGAAATCCTTAACAACCTCAGTCTTTTCTCCATTTATCATGATGTTGCTTGCTAGGCCAGTTATGAGGATTTCTGTTTTCTTAATGTTGAGGTATAATCCATAATGAAGGCTGTGGGCTTTGATCTTCCTCAGTAAGTACTTCAAGTCCTCTACACTTTTAGCAGGCAAGATTGTGTCACCTGCATAATGCAGGTTGATAATGAGCCTTCCTTCAATGTTAATGTTCTGTTCTTCTTCATACAGTCCAGTTTCTCAGATTCTTTGCACAGCATACAGACTGAACAGGTACAGGGAAAGGATACAACCCAGCCACACAGCTTTCCTGACTTTTAACCATTCAGTATCCCCTTCTTCTGTTCAAACAACTGCCTTTTGATCCATGTACAGGTTCCTCATGACCACAATTAAATGTTCCAGAATTCACATTTTTTGCAATGTTATCCATAATTTGTTGTAATCCACACAATAGAATACTTTAGTGTAGTCAATAAAACACAGTTAAATATCTTTCTGGTTTTCTCACCTTTCAGCCATGATCTATCCTACAATGGCAGTGACATCCCTGGTTCCACATCCTCTTCTAAATGCAGTTTGAATTTCTGGATGTTCTCTGTTAATATACTACTACAACTAGTTTTGAATGATCCTCAGCAAAATTTTCCTCCCATGTAATATTAATGATAATTTCTGTATTCAGTTGGACCACTTGTCTTGAGAATAGGCATAAATATGGGTCTCTTCCAGTCAGTTGGCCAGGGAAGTATCTCATATATTTCTTGGCATAGACAAGCAAGCACTTCCAGTGCTGTATCTATTTGATGAAACATCTCAATTGGTATTCTGTCAGTCTCTGGAGACACGTTTATCACCAGTGCCTTCAGTGCAGCTTGGACTTCGTCCTTGACATAAAGATTACAGCCTAGAAAATCCTATAGGGCAGTTCTACTCTGTCTTACAGGGTCATTAGGAGTCAGAATTGACTCAACAGCACACAGCAACGACACGGTAGGAATGAATCAGGAATGATGCAGTAAAGATTAAAATATATGGTCTGAAATGATGTTATCTCCCCTTCTCTGAACAGCCTGTGATCATGAAGTCTCCATGATCAAGTCCTTCTGATCTTTCCAACTTCATCTCTCACTGTCCTTCCCCACAGACAGGCATACTCAACTCCTTTAAGTTGTCTTTTCATCGGTTTTAGAGAACACAGCTGACTCACTGTCTGGAATACCTTCATCCCCCCTTCTTAACCATCCAACTTCTACTTCCTACATGGTACCTCCTCCAGAAAGTCTTCAGGACAGGATGTACCTTTACTGTAGTCTAAAAGATACAGTGTTTCCTGACTTTTAGCTCCTTCTCCTTTCCTCTCTTCCCATTTTCACATTCTTTCAAAGGGCAGCTGTGTACTGGGCCTCTTTACTGTCCTAGCAAGCCAAACGCAGTCCTGCCTCAAGGGTCTTTGTACTGGAATACTCTTCCTCCAGACATCTACATGGCTTATTCCTTCTCCTTCACGTCTTTGCTCCAAGGTCACTGTCTTAGTAAAGCCTCCTTGTATCGCTCTGCCTCAGCACCTTCTTTCTCCCCTCCCTGCTTTTCCCCCCATATATCTGTAATCATCTGATATATCATATATTTTATTCCTGTTTACTGTCTGTCTTTCCTATTAGAACTTTTCTTCTATGCTTTATCCCTAACATTAGAATTCAATACATACTGTAACTTTTGAAAAAAAGAGGGAAGAAAAATAAATGTGATTTTTATTCTTATACATCCAGGATCTAGCATACTGCATGACACATAAAAGTGGTTACTAAATATTATTGAGTTACAAAAGCAGAGCCAAACCAAGTGCCTTCGAGTCGGATCTGACTCATGGCGACCCTAGGGAAGGTTACACATATCTTTTCACCTGATATATATTCACAGTCATGCCCAGCCAAGTGCCGTCAAGTCAGATGCATATTTCTATCTGAAAAATTCTTCTCAATTATTTGTTCTCCTCATAGTGCTTCAGAAAGCTATGGTGATGACCTGATTTATGAAAATAGCTATATCTGAAATAATACTAAAATTTTAGGACTTGTTTACATACCACTATGGCATATTCTATATTTACTTGCAGACCATTATATGTCATGTAGATATTTAAATATCAGAATTGCTACTGGCTCTTTAGGACTTGCGGAAAATCAAGGCTATCTAACATGATATGAAGCCTCTTCTTTGAAAAAAGAACATACCAGATGAGCCTCTCATATGATTTAAGGTGTTTCAAACTTGTTTTCTTTCTTTTTTATTTTTTTTTCCTACTAGAGGGACAGCTCTGCTGAGGACCCTAAAGACCATACACATTTCTCCATGACTTGACCACAATCTGACCTGAGTTTTGGTGGAATGCTGCAGAATTCTTCCAGGAGTGTGGCCTCTTTGTCTCACAGGAGACCCCTAAGGGGTGTCTTAGTCACCTAGTGCTGCTATAACAGAAATACCACAAGTGAATGGCTTTGACAAAGAGAAATTTATTTTTTCACAGAAAATGAAGCCAAAGCTCAAATACAGGACGTCAACTTTAGGGGACACCTTTCTGTCTTAGCTCTGGAGGAAGGTCCTTGTCGTCAAGGTCTTCCCCTAGACTGGGAGCTTGAGGCATACGGGTGCCAGGTCCTTTCCACAGGATGCACTCTGTTCCAGGCACTGCTTTCTTGGTGGTATGGGGTCCACAACTCTACTTGCTTCTCTTTCCTTTATATCCCAAGAGAATGTCTCAAGGCATAATACACTCTTACAAATTGAGTCCTACTCCACCAACACAAGCATTGCCTACCCTTCCTCATTAACACCTCAGAGGTAGGGTTTACAAAATATAAGAACATCCTACAATACTGGGAATCATGGCCAAGTCAAATGTTTACACACATTTTTGGTGGGATGCAAATCAATCTATGACAGGGGAGTTTCTGATCCATCTCACTAGTTTCAGCTGTGTCCAGTGCTTTCTTCCTCACTTTCCTGTCTCACCTCAGGGTATAGCTGAGGCTTCAGTGCAATTCTGCAAAACCACTTGGCTAAAGTTTACATTTGATTCCTCAGTGGCAGAGTGACTCACCACTCGGACCACCTGTCATCTGGTCTCTAGGACAAGGATATTGTCCCATGGTATTAGGCATACTTTTGCTGCCTGTGTAAGTAGTAAACAGGCCCTTTGTCTCCTTCTGGCCATATGTAGGGGAAGTAGGGAGAGCCAAACCAGCAGCTGTCACCATGCTGCTGCTTAGGGGGAGCTGCTTAACTGCTTGAAGCTCCTCACAGTGACAGTGTCTCTATGGAAACCAATACTCTTAGCAATATCACATAGTCTGAACTTGCAAGGAAACCCAGGTGGTGTACTGGTTAAGTGCTACAGCTGCTAATCAAAATGTCAGCAGTTTGAATCCATGAGGTGCTCCTTGTAAACTCTACGAGGCAGTTCTACCCTGTCCTATAGGGTCGCTATGAGTTGGAATTGACTCAACAGCAGTGGTTAGTGGTTATTGTAACTAGCATAGATTTTGATAGCACAGACTCAAAGCCTGTTTTTGATTTTGTAACAAATGGTTAAAGTTTATTCTTAGTAACCAATTTAAAGTTATAATAACTTACCGTTGTCTTAACAACCATATGCACTGCTTGCTTGTTGTGTCAATTCTGACTCAATAGTGATTATATAAGACAGAGTAGAATTGCCCCACAGGACTAAGACAGCATAGAACAGTCCCATTTGACTTTCAAGGCTATAATTTAGCAGATCAAATCTACCAGGCACTCCTTGGAAACTTGATGGGGCAGTTGTACTCTGTCCTATAGGTTCACCATGAGTTGGAACTGACTCAATGGAAACAGGTTTGGTTTTCTAGTCTTTTAATCTTTAGGGAGGCAGACTTTGTCCTGTGGAGGGGATAGTAGGTTTGAACCACTGACCTTTGGGTTAGTAACCAACTACTTAAGCAGTGCTCCATCAAGGATCTTTTTTTAAAAATCATACATACAGCAAAGGTGAGAATAAAGGGAAAGAAGAATCTGATGGTTCTCTTACATTTTTCTATTGACAAACTTTTCTGTTGAAACTTTAACTTATTTCGTAAAAGAATTACGGCCAATAACTTACCACCCAGCAAGCATCTTAGACCACTGTTATACTAAAGACAGTATATAAAACTAACAATAGTCCAATGGTAATAACTAATATAAGAAGAAAGAAAAGGCTAAAATAAAACTTTGCAGGATGAAATAATGGAAAGAACTGAAATTAAAAAGTAAAAACAGATTATTCAGTTCAGTATACTAAATGTGTGTTAAAGTGGTCATTTAAAGACTATGTTTGAGAATCACAGAAACATTATATGGAAAGAAAAACAATATAAACTTTAATCTATGTTAAGGACATAAAACCACACATAAATGTATCTGTGAAATAAATAAGTAGTGAACACTGAAAGATAATGTGTTTTGTGGTGATTGAACTATGTGAAGATTTAAAGACAAAGCTTTTTTGTTGTAATGTTTGTATCCTACAAATGTGAAGAGAATATTATCTGAATCATAATTGTTCACTTTAGTAAATTTTATTGCCAGTCTTAAAACAGACCACAAGGAACAAAAGCACAGAAGCCATAGTGAATGTCTCATTGACAGAATTCTTTGAACACTGTCACCAGATTCATCATCAGGAATCCAGGAACTGTGCTAAGGAGCTTACATAAATTACTTCTTCTAGCCCTCACAACAAGTACTATTTTTATCACTCCAGAGAAGAGATTAATTAATTTGCCTAGGGTCACATGACTAGTCAATGATGACATTAGGATTTCAGCTTATACAGACTGACTCCAGAGCCATGTAATATAAAGGCTGACAAGCTTCCCTGAAGGAGACCTGGTAGCACAGTGGTTAAGCACTGAGTTTGACCCTGTAAGCTGTTCTCCCTTGGGAGAAAGATGCAGCAGTCTGCTTCTGTAAAGATTTACAGCCTTGAAAACTCTGTGGGGGCAGTTCTCAAAATGTGGTCCTGGATGCGGCAGCATCAGCATCTAAGGCAATCTCAGGCTGCATCCTGACCTACTGAATCAGAGATTCTGGGGCTGGGTCCAGTGACAGAACCAGAATCTGACCGAATGCAGTCAGCCTCTGGAGCCTGCGTGATGAAGCACCACCCTGTGTTAAGGCAGTAAAATCTTAACACTGAGGAAGGTGAAGATCTGTATGCTTTTCTGTTGTTTCTTTCAGTGGCTCCCTGTTGGGGCAGTGCCATGCAGTAGCTACCAAACTTGTGGATATAAATAGCTGGTAATATTTAAAACAGTTCCTGGATGGACCAAACAGCTGAGTACTTGGCCAACAACTGACATTTAGCAGTTTGAATCCACCAGTCTGGGAGAGCAAGTTTTGACAGTCTGCTTCTATAAAGATTACAGCCTTGAATACCCAATGGGGGCAGTTCTACTCTGTTCTAGAGGGTAACTGTGAGTCAGAATTGACTCAGCAACAATGGACAATCTTAACAGAGCAAATGTAAAGTGAGATGATACTCACATATAAATATGGAACCCTGGGGGAATAACTACAGACATATTTTCATCATCTATTCTTAAATTTCAAGTAGATCTGTGCATCTTTATTTTTTCTTTCAGCTTAAAAGCTAAGGCTACTTTAAAAAACCAAAAACCCATTGCCATCAAGTTGATTTCAGCTAGTAGTGACACTATAGGACAGGGTGGAACTGCCCCATAGAGTTTTTAAGGAGTGCCTGGTGGATTCCAACTGCTGACCTTCTTGGTTAGCAGCTGCAGCACTTAACCACTACACCACCAGAGTTTCCAAGGCTACTTTAGAACTGCACAATGTTTATAGTTTACCATAATGATGTACTAATACAAGTCATTTCACGGAAAAAGTCCACTGTTATGCTCAAACTTGTAACTTTGTTTTTAATCTTTTGAACTGTGTTAAAAATCACTGTGTATTATTCCCAGTGTGTTCTGCAAAAGGAAACTCTGGTGGCATAGCAGTTAAGTGTTAGGTCTGCTAACCAAAAGGTCAGCAGTTCAAATCCACCAGCTGCTCCTTGGAAACTCAATAGGGCAGTTCTACTTTGTCCTATCAGGTCGCTATGAGTTGGAATTGAGTCCACAGCAGCGAGTTTCGTTTCAGTATTCTGCAATAGTAAACCACAGTGGCAGAGTGGTTAAGAGTTCAGCTGTAAACCAAAAAGTCAGCAGTTCAAATCTACCAGGCACTACTTGGAAACCCTATGGGGGCAGCTCTACTTTGTCCTATACGGTTGCTGTGAGTCGGAATTGGCTCAGTGGCAATAGGTTTGGCTTTTTTGTTGTTCTTCTGCAGTATTTTTGACCAAAGGCAACATAAGTTTTGGTTTTCTTTGGTTATGTAGTATACAAAAAAACCTAGTTGCCATCAAGTCCACTCTGACTCATGGCTATCCCATGTGAGTTAGAAGACAACTGTGCTCCATAAGCTTTCCAATGGCTAGGTTTTTTTGAAAGTAGATGCCAGAGTGTTCTTCTCCCACTAGCTGTTTGTACCACCTAAGGGCTCCATGTACTATGTGAACCAAAAAACAAACACAACCCACCCAAATCCACTTGGAAGGAGTAGAGCCCAAGTTAGGTGATTCTGCAGGACACAATATAACTGCCCCATAGACTTTCCAAGGAGCCACTGGTGGATTGGAACTGATGGCCTTTTGGTTAACTGCCAAGCTTTTAACCACTGTGTGACCGGGGCTGCATGTAACATGCAAGTTGTGAAGATTAAAAATATACAACTAGAACAAAAAAGATTAGTGAAAAGACTGAAGAAAGAAGGAAGACATTTAGAAGAGGAAAAGGAAAGGGACCCAACCTAATTAAAGTGAAAAGAGAAAAAGCAGGCATAGAGATGGAGAAGCCCATTAGGTCAGAAGCAACCTGCTGTGCTCTAAGGTCTTGCCAAGCATAGAAGACACCAAAAGGTTAACATCAAAGGCTTTGAAAGTATTAATCAGCTGTTTTGCCACGACTGTTTTTCATGACTTCACAGCAAATTCATTCCTAACATTTATTTCTCTATTATATAGCCTCAGCAAATACTCTAAAGAATATTCAGAACTGCAATTGCAGTACTCAAAGCAACCCTTACCTTCCTCAAAGCAGCCATTACCCTCCTGTTTAAAGGGCTCAAGAGTTCCTACATTTGTATCTATAATTGCATCGTTTACCCAAATCACTCTCTCAATTTCTCTTGATTTTTTTGGTGCTGGGGATTAGGAAGGGATTGCACATAGATGGGTGCAGTGCGACTGTCAGAGGCTAGGGGTTTGCTTATCTTTTCCTTCAGTCAAGTCCACTCCATTCATATTATTGTTGGTAGGTGCTACGGTAGGTCGACTCATAGCGACCCTATAGGACAGAGCACAAGTGCCCCATACACTTTCCAAGGAGCATCTGGTGGATTTGAACTGTTGACCTTTTGGGCAGCAGCAGTAGCATTTAATGACAATGCCTCCAGGGTTTCCTTCTTCTGGATTATAATCTCACTGCCCTTGACTCGATCCTGACTCATATCAACCCTACAGACAGAGTAAAACTACTGGATAGTTTCCAAGGAGCACCTGGTGGATTTGAACTGCCGACTTTCTGGTTAGCAGCCATAGTACTTAACCACTAAGCCATCAAGATTTACAGGACACAGTAAAACTGCTCCCCAAAGGGTTTCCAAGGCTGAAAATCTTCATGAAGTCAAACTACCATATCTTCCTCCAGTCAGAGGTTGGGGGGTAGTGGTGGGTTGGAACTGGCAATAGCCGCAATCTGGAAACCCTGGTGGCTTACTGGCAAAGACGTAGGGCTACTAACCAAGAGGTCAGCAATTGTCATCTACCACGCCTCCTTGGAAACCTTGAGAAAGGAATTCTCCTCTGTCCTATATGGTTGCTAGGAGTCACAATCAGCAAGATGGCAGCTGGCTTCATCTTCTTTCTTTCTCCCTGTTTTTCTTTCTTTCTTTCTCCCTGTTTTTCTTTCTTTCTTTCTCTCTCCCTCTGTCTCTCCGAAAGCACACTGTCACATCTGTCTCCCGTAGAGCAGCTGACTACTTTAACCATGTACCACCAGGGCTCCTTTAAGTTTTTCAGGCAAGCAAGAAAAATACAGAAAAGTGAGAAGAGCTAGTGCACTCAGATTCAAGGAACCTGTAAGAGAGAAAAACTGAGATAGAAAATGGTGAAAGAGACAGAAAGGATGCCTTGAGAAAACCAGCCTTAAATATATTGTCTCAAAAGCCACCAGGCAGTCCAGATGACAGGTTACCATAGCAACTGTAGCTCTTGCGATACAAACATTGGGTCACACAACGCTTTTTCGAGGCACAGCAAGGAGCTTCTATTTTCCGTCCAAATCTCAGATGGTTGTAGATTGGGTTTCCCATTGTTGCTCCTTATGCGCTGACTTCCCTCTTTGCCAGTGGTTTAACTCACAGCAATGACATTCCAAGAAGTCTGAGCAACTATGCACAGCCCTGTTAGTAACCCGGGGCCTGAGAAAAGACGACTCTGCGCATGAGCATCGCGGGTGCGCTTGCAGGCGCAGCTCTCGCGACAGTTGTCAGTAACGTTTCTACCGTCCTCACCGTCTACAACGAGAGTAGGTGCTGGGCTCTGGAAACGAAAGGCAGGTAAGAGAGTTGTCTTCCAGGGGGGCAGCAAGCCTGTGCCTTGCCATCGCCAGCACACAAAGTGCCCATGGTTTTCCCTGGCACCTCTGTTGTACCGCTGGAGCCGCCTGCCCTCTCGGACTGCGTGTTATCTCCAGGGAGGAGCATATACTTGCGTCTCTGTGCCTTAGTGCATGCTTCTCACTCTGCCTGGAATATTATCCATCAAAACTGTGTTGAACATCTTTTGGGTACTGTGAAGGGAAAGAGAAAACGCGTCCCTGGACTTCCAGTACTGTATAGTCTGGAAATAGAGAAGACAACAAAATAATTACAGTTCCATATGCTAAGTAATAAAGTAAGGACCGCTGGTGGATAAGTGCTGGACTGCTAACCTAAAGGCCAGCAGTTGGAACCAATCAGTGCTTGGCTCTGCGGAGAAAGATAATAGTTGTCAGCTTCTGTAAGGATTACAGCCTTGGAAACTCTGTGAGGCAGTTCTGTTCTGTCCTGTAGGGTCACCAGGAATTGGAATCGACTCCACAGTACACCGCCACAACAAATAAAGTAGGAAGGTGCCAGGTACAGTAGCAGCATACGATAGGGAGGGATTAATTCATGTGCGTTCAACAACTGAGCACCTTTGCCGTCATCACCTCAGAATTCGTTAGCTGGTTGCTAGGTTGAGTAGATTTTACCTGGCAGCTCTCTGAACTAGCATGTATTTCTCACTAACCCCTCTGGGGCATCTGCAGTGCAAGTCACTGTCATTTCTTATCTGGCCTACTCTGATAGCTCTTTGCTGCTTTTAGTCTTGCACTGTTCCAGGCTGTCTTTTGCTTTAAATCACCAAAAAATAAAAATAAAAAAATTGCTGTAACACAGTACTTGCAGTAAAGCTACGTCTCTGCTTTCAGGGTGACTGATAGTTTCCTACTTCAAGGCTTCCAAGGGTCTGGTCTTATGTGCATTACCTAATACCTCACCACTTTCTACATCTTGTGTGCTGCACCGTCACAGCTGCATTTCCTTTAATGCTGCTTCCTGGAAAACACTTCTCTACTTCCTGCTCTCCTCAGTAGGTATTCTTCATATGTAGGGTAAAAAGTTACTTCTTCCTGGAGGATTTTTCTGATCCCCTAAAGTAAGTTGTTAATTGCAGTTCTCACGACCCCATGTGTGCAGAGTAGAACTGTGCTACATAGGATATTCAAGGCTGTCACTTTTTGGAAGCAGATGACCAGGCTTCTCTTCCAAACCATCATCTCTTAGGCTTGACTTATGCCGCCCAGGGACTAGCAAGTAAGTCAGACCTCTGTTACATGTTCTCTTAGCTTTCTATTGCTCCCTGATCTATTATTACCTGTTTCACATTGTTTTAGTCAGCTAGGGCTGCTCTAACTGAAATACCACAGAGTGGGTGGCTTTAACAAAGGAAGGTTTATTCTTACACAGTCTGGTAGGCTACAAGTCCATCATATTCAGGGTATCTGCTCCAGGGAAGGCTTTCCCCACGTTGGTTCTGGAGGAAAGTTCGATATTGCATCAATCTTTGTCCAGGGAGCATCTTGGCGCAGGAATCTCAGGTCTGAAGGACGCACTTTTGTCCCGGTGCTGCTTGGTATGAGGTTGGCAGTTCTCAGCCTGCTTCCCTTTGTCTCTTGAAGGCTGAAAGGATTAAAGGTGGGGCAAGCCATACTCCAGGGAAACTCCCTTTACAGTGGAGCAGAGAGATGATCTTATAAAGGGATTTACAGTCCCAATCTAATCTTTAACATACAGAATAGGAAAACCACAAAATGGAGGACAGTCACAAGATGCTGGGAATCATGGCCCAGCCACGTGGCTACACTTATTTTGGGGGGACACAGTTGAATCTATGACATCCCACCCTTTGGCACCCAAAAAGTCACATCATTGAAACATGTAACACATTCATCTCATCTTCGGAAAATCATGCCCATTCCATATGATAGAAGTCTTAAATCAGTTCCAAGCCCAAAATACAAAACCTCTTCTACATCTCTGAAACCTAGAAGGTAAACTATCTGCCTCTAAAGGTACAATGGCAGAACAGGCACAAGTCAGACATTCCATTACAAATGGGAGAAACTGCAGGGAAATAAGACATTAACAGACAACAGACAAGTCAGCAGAAAATAATACATTAAGCCCTCAAAGGTTTGAAAATACTCTTACATTTTTCTGAGACATTCTACACAATGGTCCTGCCCTCCAGACTCTAGGTATTGGCTGCACTCTCTGGATTCCGAGTGGAGACCTCCAGCCCTGTGCTACTACTCTGCGTTGAAGGCCCACTTGAACAGAAAACTCTGCCTCATTGGCTTTAGCCCAAATGAGTGGCAGTTCCACCCCTATGAACACAGAATGCCATGGTTCCACCCTTTCAAACCCCTGAGGTCATGGCTATACCTTTTGAGACTGAGGCAGCTCAGCTTCTCACACTGTTTGTTTTTTCAGCTTCTGCTTCCTATGGCTGCATGACCCAGGCTTCAGGCTCGCATCTGCTCTGCAGGGGCAAACGTTCCACAGCTCTGTAGCTCCACTGATTTAAGTGCCCGGAGGCACCCCACTCTTGCTGGAAAGCATCCTGCCAAAGGCACCCAGCTGACTCTCTGTGGGTCAGCAAGGCCAGCTCCACCAATTTAAGTGCCTGGAGGCACCCTGATCTGCAAGGAAAACTGCACAGGCACTCAGCTGTCTCGCTCTGTGAATTGGCTTCAGCACTGCCTCTGATTCTGCTGCTGCCACCAGTTGTCTGTTGTTTCTCACTATCTGTGCTTTCTTCGTTGCTTCTGAATCTTTTGTCCATTCGCAGTTTCAAATGGCTCCCACGTTTTAGATATTTGCTAGAGCAGCACCCCACTCTCATGGTACCAAATTCTGTTTTAGTCAGCTAGGGCTGCTGTAACTGAAATACCACAGTGTGGATGGCTTTAACAAAGGAAGGTTTATTCTTACACGATCTGGTAGGCTACAAGTCCATATTCAGGGTGTTCACTCCAGGGAAGGCTTTCCCCTTGTCGGCTCTGGAGGAAAGTACAGTGTTGCATCAGTCTTTGTCCAGGGAGCATCTTGGTGCAGGAACCCTGGGTTTGAAGAACGCACTCTTCTCTAGGTGCTGCTTCCTTGATGGTATGAGGTTCCCAATTTTATGCCTGCTTCTCTTTCCTTTTATCTCTTGCAGGCTGAAAAGATTAAGGGTGGGGCAAGCCATACTCCAGGGAAACTCCCTTTACAGTGGAGCAGGGAGGTGATCCTATGAAGGGGTTTACAGACCCACCCTAATCCTTTAACATACAGCATAGGAAGACCACAAAATGGAAGACAGTCACAAGATGCTGGGAATCATGGCCCAGCCACATGGCTACACATATTTTGGGGGGGACACAGTTCAATCCATGACAAAAACAGCAGAGGAAGCAGACAACTTCAATAAGAAATGAAACAGGTGATACCACAACAGACCCAATTGAAATGAAAAGAATCAGAATAGTAAAAAACATTGTACCCTAAAACTTTGAAAACCTAGAGGAAATGGACAAATTTCTAGAAACACACTACCTACCAAAACTAACACAAAGAGAAGTAGAAGAACTTAATAAACCTATCAAAAAAGAAGTGATAGAAAAACTATTGAAAAAAACTCCCAGCCAACCAATGGAACAGAGTTGAGGCCCCAGAGATTCCACCATCCTCCTATGAACAGTTGATATTCAACAAAGGCCCTAAGATTGTAAACTGGGGTAAAAACAGTCTCTTTAACAAATGGTGCTAGAAAAATTGAATGTCCATCTGCAAAAAAATTGAAACAAGACCCATATCTCTTACCTGACACAAAAACCAACTCAAACTAGGTAAAAGACCTAAGTATCAAACCTAAAACAATAAAGATCATCCAAGAAAAAATGACCAACAATGGAAGTTTTGATACACAACTTAGACTTCAAAATGTCACAAACAAAGCACAATCAACAGAAGATAAAATAGGTAAATGAGAACTGCTAGGAATCAAACACTTTCACTCATCCAAAGAATTAAAAGACCACCTACAGAATGGGAAAAAATATTTGACACCTATGTGTCAGACCAACATCTGATCTCCATAATCTACAAGGTACTGCAAAATATCAACAAGAGAAAGATAAATCCCAAGTCAACACTGGGCAAAGGAGGTGGACAGACACTTTACTAAAGAGGATATCCAGGCAGCCAAAAGACACATGTGAAAATGCTCACAATCATTAGCTATTAAAGAAATCCAAATCAAAATGATGATGAGATACCATCACACCCCAACAAGATTGGCCATGATCCCAAAAACACAAACAACAAATGCTGTAGAGGCCGTGGAGCAATTGGAACAACCTCTTTGGAAAGCAATCTGGTACGTCCTTGAAAAGCTGGAAATAGATATACCATTTGACCCAGTAATTCCACTACTTGGAATATATCCTACAGAAGCAAGGGCAGTCACAGATACATGCCCACGAATGTTTGTTGCAGCACAGTCCACAATAGCGAAAAGATGGAATCAACCCAGATGCCCAATAACAGAGGAGTGGATAAACAAACTACGGTATATATACTCAGTGGAACACTGTGCAATGGTAAAGAGCAATGATGATTTTAGGAAGCATCTCATAACCTGGTTTCAATTGGAAAACATGTTGAGTGAAATCAATCAGCATCACAAGGACAAATATTGTATGAGACCCCTACTATAAGGACTTAAAAACAGACTCATGTACAGAAAAAAGGACTCTTTGATCGCTGCAATGGAGGGAAGGAAGGGAGGGACAGGGTTGGTTATAGATTAGATAGTTGACAGAAATTTGGTTGGGTGAAACCAGTGACAGCACACATTAGAAAGAAGATCAGTTTAACTGGACTTTAGCATAACCTGAAAACTCTTTTAATCTCAACTTAGTATTGCGGTGATAGAGTAGCAGGGGCAGGGGTTCAGGGACCATGCTTTCAGGGGACATCGAGGCCAATTTGCGTATGTAGCCTATTGCTTAGAGACTCATCTGCACCCCACATTGATGACCGGCATCTAGGGTCTTAAAAGCTAGCAAGCTGCCATCTGAAGTACACCAAATGGTTCCAACTCAGCTGGAACAGGTCACCAAGGACAACAACAACATGAGGGAAAAAGAACCTGAAAGTCAGAAAGACCTACATTAGTGAGTGACTATATCAACATGTGACCAGAAGAAGCAGATGGTGCCCAGCCACCACCAATGACAGCTGTGATGGGGCTCACATGTTGAGTCTCAGTGGCAACATGAGAGAAAAAGGGGTGCACCGTAAGAACTAACAGACCACAATTGATGATCCAAAGGCCTGGGGGTTCCCATGGGAGCATGGCCCCTAGACCTGATGCTGCCACTGATCATAAATCATTACTGAGGTCAACTTTTCAGACAGGAATGGATTGGACTCGGGGATATAGAATGACCATATTATGTGTGTACTTTATGGTTCTAGGCATCTATAGGATGCTGTCCTACTGGCCTCTTACTAGAGGGGAGTGGAGAGGGTGGAGAGGAGGGAACAGAAGGTTGTTAACAGGTTATGACATGTATGGAATGGAAAGGAGGAGTATGGAGTCACAAGACAAGGAGAGCAGAGGGAGCTGCAGATAGACAGGCATGCAAATTTAAATTGGATTGTACAATTTCACTCAATCACAGTAAGAAAAAAAAAAGTTAAATAAATAAACTGCTAACCAAAAATTTCTGGTCCAGTTGGCTTCACTAGAGAACTCTACCAAACTTTTAGAGAAGAGTTAACTTCACTATTACTAAAGGTGTTTCACAGCATAGGAAAGTGCAGAATACTCCCAAATTCATTCTGTAAAGCCAGTATAACCCTGAAAGCAAAATGGGGTAAAGAAAGCACAAAAAAGGATAATTACAGACAAATATATCTGGCTTGGCATATCTCACAAGCTTAGATGCAAAAATCCTCCACAAAATTCTAACCAATAGAATTCAACAACATATAAAAAAATTATTCACTGTGACCAAGTAGGATTCATACCAGGGAGACAGGAATGATTCAACACTAGACAATTAATATAGTCAGCCACATAAATAAAAGATAATTATTTGTTGCAGAAAAGGCATTTGCCAAAGTCTAACACCCATGCATGTTAAAAGCTCCCAGCAAAATAGGGAAGTTCCTCAGTATAAGAAGGGGATTCTATGCAAAGCCAACAACCAACATCATCCTAAATGGAGAGAAACTGAAAGTATTCCCCTTTAGAACAACTACCAAAGGTGCCCATTGTCACCACTTTTGTTCAACATGATATTGGAGATTCTAGCCAAGCACAGTCAGACAAGGTAAAGAAATAAAGGGCATCTAAACTGGTAAGAAAGAATTCGAAGTATCTCTATCTGTGAATGATACGATAATGTTATACACAGAAAACCCTAAAGAATCCACAGAACAATGTACAGGAACTAATAGAAGAGTTCAGCAAAGTATCCAGATATAAGATAAACATACAAAACTCAGTGGGATTCTTTTATACCAACAGAGAGACTATCAAAGAGGAAATCACCAAAACATTACCATTCATAATAGCCCCCAAGAAGACAAAATACCTAGGAATAAATCTAACCAGAGACATGAGAGAACGATACAAATAAAATTGCAAAGCTCTACTGCAAGAAATCAAAAGAGAGCTATATAAGGGGAGAAAACTATCTTGCTCTTGTATAGGATGCCTTAACATCGTGAAAATATCTATTCTTCCCAGCCAAGTGCCAAGTGCCGTCAAGTCGGATCCATATGCAGTGCAATTCCAATACAAATTCCAATGCCATTTTTTAATGAGATGGAAAAGCAAATCACCCACTTCATATGGAAAGGGAAGAAACCCAGGAAAATTAAAGCACTGCTAAAGAACAAAGTGTGAGGCCACACATTACTTGACTTTAGAACCTATTATGCTGCCACAATAGTCAAAACAGCCTGGTATGGGTACAAATACAGATGCATAGGCAAATGGAACAGAATAGAGAGTACAGATACAACATCATCTACCTATGAGCAGATATTTGACAAAGGCCCAAAGTTTGTGAACTGAAGAAAAAAGTTTCTTGAAAAAATACTGTTCACAAGACTGGATATCCATCTGCAAATAAATGAAACAAGACGCACACCATGCAGAAAAGCTAAAAATGAGTCAAAGACCTGTATGTAAAATATAAAATGATAATGATCATGGAAGAAAATATTTGCACAAAGCTGGGAACCCTAACATATAGCATTAATGGACTGCAAAATATTACTAACAAGGCACAAACACCAGAGGAAAAAATAAATAAATGGGAACTCCTAAAAATCAAACACTAATGCTCACCTAAAGACTTCACCAAAAGAGTAAAAAGACTTAACTACTGACTGACATAGAATTTTTGGTAACCAAGAATCTGATCAACGTCTAACCTCTATAATCTACAAGAACAAAAAGACAAATAATCCAGTTAAAAAATAGGCAGAGGTAATGAAAAGGCACTTCAACAGAGACATGAAAACAACTAACAGATACATGAGAAAATGCTCACAATCATTAGCTATTAGAGAAATCCAAATCAAAACTACAATGAGATAACATCTTACGTCAGCAAGGCTAGCATTAATACAAAAAACACAAAATGATAAATGTTGGAGAGGTTGTGGAGAGACTGGAACTCTACTGCTGGTGGGAATGTAAAATGGTACAACCATTTTGGGAATCAATGTCATACTTTTTAAAAATCTAGAAATAAAAGTACCATATAATCTTGCAGTACCACTTCTTGGGATATATCCTAGATGAATAAAGGCTGTCATACAAATAGATACATGGGCATCAATGTTTATTGCAGCACTGTCCACAGTACCAAAAGATAAAATCAACCTAGGTTCCTATCAACAGATGAATGGATTAACAAACTATGGTATAGTCACACAATGGAATACCATGCAATAATAAAGAATAACTATGGGAGGCAGGGCTAATGTGACTGAGTAACCATAGACATCCTCCAGTCCTTCTTACAACAAAGACACAGAAAAACAATGTTTTCCAAATTAAAATGGATACTCTTGGAGCCCTGATCACTAAGGGGAAGCTGGGACCACAAGCCGGCTGACAGAGAAGGGAATGTGGGTGCAGATGATCCAAAATGGCACTCCCCAAGAGGAGTCCTGGGCCAGCGCTAAAAGCAAAGCCAGTGCTCAGAACACAGCGTCAGCAGGAACTCAGTCACATCAGGAAAGCGCTTTTCTCAGTAAGGAAACTGAGCCTCAGACAGACGTGCCAACAGAGTTGCAGCATTCTGCCATCTGAATGCCAAAAGATTAATTCACGTAGTCATGTGTGGGTGACAACTTTTTCTTTCAAGCACAAAATCTCTCTGTCTCAGTCAGGCACCCCTCTTCTTTCCTTTCTATGTTGTGCCAGGAACCTGTCTCTGACATGTTACCTGCCGTGACAGTCAGCAAATAACAAAGGAGCAGAAGCAAAAGCAGGCAGTTTCCCTAGGCTCAGATCTGTGGAACACTCACCTTTCTGGGTCAGGGCGGGCACCTTGCCTTTAACAGTTTGTGCAACTAGTAACCTGAGCCTACACTAATCATCATTCCCCCATGGGCACTGCACACCTAAGGGCCATTAGATTGGGTACCTGGGCTGAACACAATGGGGCCCTTGTGCCTAGCTACAGAACTGACCATCTGGTGATAGGGTTTCAAAATTTCTGCAGCTCCAAAGAAACAGTGCACACAACTACTCTACTTCAACACTTAAAAAACTAAGTATATGTAGAGAGAGACATATGTACTTAGTTTGGGACACAATAACTGAAATTAAAACAATCTTCTGATGACTCACAGGCAACAATCTATTTCAAATAATTTAAAGAAGCAGACTACCATGGCTTCAAAAACTCCCAAAACAAAGAAGTAAAATCTTTCCAGATGAAGAATTCCTGTAGCTAGTAGGGGCAGAATACAAAAGAGCTATATTTCAAATTCTTATAGACATGAGGAAGGAAATTAGACAACTGCAACACAACACACTGAAAAACAGGCTACAAGACATGTTTCAGATACAAAGATCTGAAATTCAGGAGATGAACAATAAAATTATTGATTTAGACAACTCAGTAGAAAGCCAATAGAGTAGAACTGAGGAAACAGGATGCAGAATTAGTCACAATGAAGATTAACCATCATCAATATATTGAAAAAAAAATCAGATTAAAAAAATTTATTTTAGAAAACAAAAAACAAAGATTCCCTGACACTCATGTGTCAGGGACTCTACCAAAAGAAATAATTTATGACTGATTGGAGTTCCAGAACAGCATGGAATGCCAGAAAATATAGAGAGAATGGTTGAGGCTATCTTGATAGGAAGTTTCCCTGATATTACAAAAGACAAGAAAATATCCAAGATACTCACTGAACTCCATACAAGCTTGATGCTTAAAGAAAGACTCCAAGACTTATTATCATCAAATTTAACAGAATTAAGGATACAGAGAAAGTTTTAAATGCATTGAGATGTACACAAAAAGTGATGTAGAAAGGTCAGTCTCTGAGAATTAGCTCCAATTATTCAGCTGATACAATGTTGGCATGGAGGCAATGGGATGACATATACAAAGCATTGAAAGAAAAAAACAACAACTGCCAACCAAGAATTATACATCCAACAAAACTGTTTCTCAAATATGATGGTGAAAATAGGACATTCCCAGATAAACAGGAATTTAGGGGATTTTCAAAAACCAAATAAAAATTACAGGAACTACTGAAGGAAATACTTGGACTAGAAAGTCAGTAACACCTGACATATACTCATAAATACATGGCAGGACAGAACACCTATATGTCAATGTGACTAGGGAATCCACAAAAATAAACCAAAAATAAAATACTAAAAACAAGGAAACAGACATCTCAGTAGGCAAAAGATGACAGCATTATGCTACAAGAGGGATAAATTATGTATTCACATCTCTTTCAGATGGAGAGGATGTTAAGGCGTTGTAATTGAAGACTGGTTTAAACTTAGAACACTAGGGGTAAACATAGGGATGACCACGAAAAGAACTATCAGTCTTATACATCAAAATCAAAAAGTCTCAGCTGACATAAAACCAACAACAATGAAAATGATGAAAAGGAAACCCACAAAGAATAACAAATCAGCACATAAAAGGATGTCTCAACAACTCACCAAAAGAAGGCATCAAAATGACAGCACTAAATTCATACATATCAATAATTACATTGAATGTAAATGGATTAAATGCACCAATAAAAAGACAAAGATTACCAGAATGGACAAAGAATATGAACAGGCACTTCACCAAACAAGACATCCAGCTGGCTAAGAGATACATGAGGAAATGCTCATGATTGTTAGCCATTAGAGAATTCCAAATCAAAACTACAATGAGATAACCGTCTCACCCCAATGGGTATGACATAGATCCAAAAAACATAATAAATGTTGGAGAGGTTGTGGAGAGACTGTAGCTCTTCTAAACTGCTGGTGGGAATTTAAAATGATACAATCACTTTGGAAATTGATTTGACACTTTCCTAAAAACCTAGAAAGAAAAACACCATGTGATCCATCAATCCCTCTTCTTGGAATATATCCTAGAGAAATGAGGGCTGTCACATGAATAGATACATACTCACCAGTGTTTATTACAGCATTGTCCACCATAGAAAAAAGATGGAATCAGTGTAGGTACCCATCAACAGATGAATGGATAAATAAATTATGGTATATTTACACAATGGAATACTATGTGACAATAAAGAGCAGTGATGATCTTAGGAAACATAACATGGAGCTTTCTGGAAGACTTCATGTTGAGTGGAATTAGCTGCAAAAGGACAAATATTTTGTATGAAATCACTTTTATAATGACTCAAGGTTTTAGCACAGAGGAAAGGAATCTTGGATGATTACAAAGGTTGTGAGGGAGGGAGAGAGGTGTTCATAGGTTAGATACTGGATAGGAATTGAGTTAAGTGAAGGGACTGACAGTAAGCAGTAGAAGGGAGGTTAGCACTGGTGAACTAAACCAAAAGCTAAGGGGTTTCTTAAATACAACCCAGTGTTTTGAAGGCTAGAGTAGCAATGGTAGAGTTCAGAGGACCATGGTTTCAGATGTATGGCTCAGTTGGCATAACAAAGTTGTTTTTCGTTTGTTTTGTTTTATGATTAAGTATACAATCTAAATCAACTTTGCATGCCACCTCTGCAACTACATCTGCTCTCCTCACTCTGTGACAACACACTCTTCCTTTTCACTCTTCTAGTATTCACTTAATGAACACCTGTCCCCTCCTCTCCACTCTCTCCTCATCTAGAAAGAAATCAGGACAATCTCCTGTAAATGTGTAAAACCGTAAAGTACCCACATGACATGCTTACACTGTGTCCCTGAGTCCAGTCCATTCTTGTCTGAAGAGTTGACCTCAGTACTAGTTTCAGGACAGGGCCAGCAGCAAGCCTAGGGGCCAGGTTCCCAGGGGACCCTCCAGGCTGTCAGACCATCAGTTCTGGTCTTTTAGTAGAGTTCTTGATCCACACACCTCTTTTTCTCATGCTACATCAGGAACTCTACACTGTGTCCTTCCCTCATCGTGGCTGCCTGTGGTAGGGGCTGGGCACCGTCTTGTTCTTCTGGTCTCATACTAATGCAGTCTCCCATTCATATGAGTCTTTCTGTCTCCTGGGCACATTTCCCTGTGTTTTTTATGTTCTCAGTCATCATCTGTCCCAGATGGGTTGGGACAATTTAGTGCTCCTCAGATGGCAGCTTGGCTGGCTTTTAAGACTCCAGATGCCACTCGCCAATATGGGGTGCAGAAGACTCTCTTAGCAAAAGACTAGTTATGCCACTTGAGCTTGATGTCCCCTGAAAACATGGTCCCCAGACCCCTGTTCTTGCTACTCTATCCTTTAAAATGTTGAGTTTAGAAAGCCTTTCAGTTTATTGTGTAGTCCAGTTATGCTGATCTGCCCTCTACTGTGTGCTGTCACTCTTCACCTAACCAAATGCCTATTGACTATCTAATCTATAAACAACCTTCTCCCTCCTCACCCTTGTAGCCATCCAAGTGTTTAGTGTTCTGTACATTTTTAATCCCTTATAATAGAAGTCTCATACAATACTTGTAACAGAGTTTTTTTTTTTTTTAAGAAAATGTTCTGCATCCCACTTCAGTGAGTGGTGTCTGGGGTCTTAAAAGCTAGCAAGTGGCCATCTAAGTAGCATCAATTGGTCCCATTCCACCTGGAACAGAGGAGAACAAAGGACATCAAAGACATGAGGACAATATGAGCAAAGGACACAGAAGGGACCATATAATCTGAACACTATCAGCATGAGACCAGAACTAGATGGGGCCTGGCTACTACCAGTGTCTACCCTGACAGGGAACACAATAGAGTCCCTGATATAGTGGGAGAAAAATGGGTATGCAGAACTAGAATTCTATCAGAAGACCAGACTTAATAGTCTGACAGACTGGAAGATCCCCTAAGGACATAGCCTTGAGATTCTCTGTTAGCCCAGAGTTGAAACTAGTACCAAAACCAAATCTTCTGACAAAGATTGGATGGGAGTATAAGACGTAGAATGGTGCTCTCAAAGAGTGTGCTTGTTGGCTTAAATATACTTATGAAACTATCTGAGTGGCTGTTTTAGTCAGCTAGGGCTGCTCTAACAGAAAGACCACAGAGTGGATGGCTTTAACAAAGGACGGTTTATTACATCGTCCAGTAGACTACAAGTCCATATTCAGGGTGACCGCTCCAGGGGAAGGCTTTCCCCCGTGTCAGCTCTGGAGGAAAGTCTGGTATTGCATCAGTCTTTGTTCAGGGAGCATCTTGGTGCAGGAACCTCAGGTCTGAAGGGCATACTCTTCTCCCGGTGCTGCTTTCTTGATGGTACGAAGTTCCCAATTCTCTGCCAGCTTCTCTGTCCTTTTATCTCTCATAGGATGAAAGGATTAAGGGTGGGGCAAACCATACTCCAGGGAAACTCCCTTTAGAGTGGAGCAGGGAGGTGATCCTATGAAGGGATTTACAGTTCCACCCTAGTCTTTAACATACAGCATAGGAAGACCACAAAATGGAAGACAGTCACAAGATACTGGGAATCCTGGCCCAGCCACATGACTACACCTATTTTTTGGGGGACACAATTCAATCCATGACAGTGGCTTTAGTTCAGATATGAGATGACAGCATGGAGTGTGACAGGAGTTAGTTGAATGGATACCAGAGGTACATGGTGGAAGGAAGAAGTGTGCTGTTACAAGGTGGGAAAGCAACTAGAGTGGCATGGCAGTGTGGCTGCATTGTTTTATAGGGCAAATTGACTTGGATTGTAGACTTTCACTTAAAGCACAATAAAAGATTAAAAAGAAAGGGGGAAAGAGAGAGAACTGGAGACCTTCATAGAAAAACAGAACAAAAAAGGCCTCAGCCTATTACTTTCAGAAAAACAAATGATGGGATTTGGAGTCAATAATACAACTTAAGTTTTCAGAACAAGATACAATTTTGGAAAATCTGTATCCACTACTGTCAGCTTTGTTATGTGCTTTTCTGATGAGACTGGAGGTGATATTAACAAATGTGACTTTTTTTTCATATTATATACTGAAATGCCAATATTTGAAAGGTTTGTGTAACTCAGTAAATTGATGTTTTCAAAAGATAAATGTATGATGTTACAAAATCATACATGGGTAGAAGATTCATTTAAGGACAAAACAAACCAGTTGACTTTAATGGCAAAGAGTAAAAGCTGTTCATCAATATGATTTCGGATAAAAGAATATACACAATTACCTTAAAAGGCTATTGAAGTATTCTTTTTCTTTATTTATTAGAGGGCACATTTTCTTCACATTGTTCAGCTAAAACAGTATCACAACAGACTTAATGCAAAAGCAAATACCTTCTCATCAGTTGTCACTATCTTGGTATCTGATATTTTCCACTTATGAACATAGAAAATAATCTACTATCCAATTATTTTACACATCAACAATGTAAGTCTAGCAGTAACAAATGGCAAGATGTGAGGCAAGAGCAATAATGCTGGCTGTGATGCTTATGGTTATCTGTCAGTCTAACAGGACGAAGATTCTCAGTGGTTTGGCAGTTCATAATGATGCAAATTCACAGTTATGTAATGCTGTAGTCATTCTCCATGATGTGGTCATCTTCCACTTTTGCTTAAAGTTGATCTTGCAGAATGACTTGGTCTTTGGCCCTTAATCATGTTCATAAGTGAGGAGAAGGTGTATGAGAACTCAGCTGTCTTCTACTAAGCTCAACATTGAAGAAATCTGTAAAAATGTAAAACAAAACCATTATTTCACTAACTTTGTTGTTTTAGAAAATATTTATTTTTCAAAAAAATGTTATGGATAATTAGCAACAAAAAGACAACTCAATCAAAAAGTGGGTAAAGGACTTAAACAGACATTTCACTGAAGAATATGTCACGTGACTAAAAAGCACAAGGAAAGATACTCATTAGTTTTGAGAGATGCCAATCAAAACTGCAATGGCACACCACTTCACCCCTATTAGAATGGCAATGATTGAAAACAAAATTAATATCTGATGCTCAGGTTATAGAGAAACTGGAACCCTTGGCCACTGGTGGTGGGTTGTAAAATGGTACAGACACTGTGGAAAAACAGTTGGCAGTCTCTTACAAAGCTGGCCATGGAACTACTATATGATGTAGGAATTCCAATCCTAGGTATATACACAGAGGAAGTGAAAGCTGGAACACAAACAGAAACCTGTACACCAGTGGTCACTGTAGCACTTTTCACAATAGCCAAAAGGTAGAAACAATCAAAATGCTCATCTGCAGATGAAAGAATAAACAAATAGATAATGGAATACTACTGTCTTAGCTACTTAGTGCTGCTATCATAGAAATACCACAAGTGGGTGGTATTAACAAACAGAAATTTATTTTTCCCCAGTTTAGAAGGCTGTAAGTCCAATTCATGGTGCCAGCTCTAGGGGAAAGCTTTCTCCGTTGCCACTGGAGGGAATATTCTTATTCCTTGGTTCCTTGGGGATCTTCATGTGGCATGTCATCTATCTTGTCTCTGCTTGTCTTCTTTGCTTTAGTCTTTGAAATGCTGGCTGAAATTTAAAAAGCCTTTGACAGCACTTGGCTTTGGCTTGAGTTTATGGTGCAGTCCAGTTATGCTGACCTGTTTTCTACTGAGTGCTGTTACACCCTTCACCTAACCAAATTCCTATTGACTACCTAATCTATGGAAACCCGTGGCATAATAGTTAAATGCTGTGTCTGCTAACCCAAAGGTCAGCAGCTCGAATTGGCCAGGTGCTCCTTGGAAACTCTATAGAGCAGTTCTACTCTATCCCATAGGGTTGCTAGAAGTCAGAGTTGACGGCACTAGGTTTGGTTTTGCATTTTCAATCTAAGCTGTGACCAACCCACTCCCTCCCTCCCCACTCTTGTAGCCATCAAAGAGTCTTTTCTTCTGTGCATAAGTCCTTATTTAAGTCTTTACTATAGTGGTCTCATATAATATTTGTCCTTTTGCAGCTGACTGACTTCATTCAGCATAATGTCTTCTAGTTATTACAAGATGCTTCCTAAAATCATCATTGTTCTTTACCATTGCATACTGTTCCATTGTGTATATGTACCATAGTTTGTTTATCCATTCATCTGCTGATGGGCACTAGAAGGGAGATATTTTTTTAGAATTTGTCAGTCCTTTTTTAACAAAGTACAAGTAATGTACAATTCATTATGGTGGGTAGCTTCAACTTAGAATTCTAGTAATAAATAGGGGGTAGAATTGTGTTACATATTTAGGATGTGTTATAATCTACCTGGATACTATTTCCAGGGCTTGCTTACTGAAGGATTCCTACAAAAGCAATGGAGATTTACAATGATTAATTTGAAAATGTTTCCCTTAATACAGTCCACAAAAGGATTTCAAGGTATAGCTGATGCCAGGCTTTGAGGGTTGGCTTTCCCTGCTGTCCCTCTTCCTGGTAGTGGTGAAGTCCATGTGAACACAGCCCAGAGTTTCTCAAGCTTTTGGCTGGAAGGGCCCAGAGCTACTACTGCTGATGCTTTCTGCTTGTGAGACCAGAGCCTCACTTCACTATGGAAGATTTCAGATCCTCTTTAGGCAAAATTTAGTAAAGACAGGAATCATTTGCACTTTCCAAGTGCTCCCAAATTAGAAATTGACTTTTTTTGTGTGAGTACCATGAACTCAATCTGTCTCTCTGGTCATGCCACACCAAACCTAAACCTTTTTGCAGAGAATGGAGGTATACTGTGTACTTCTCTCACAGTTTTTTCTTGTTTAAAATTTGGTATACTTTTGGGGGAGGTTTTTATTCTATGGGATCTCAAGTACATTTTAGAATTGTGAAAATACTATCTTCTGGCAGAGAGCTTGTATACTAGCAAGAATGAGTACTGGACCAGTAATACTAACTTAATACAGAAAAACAGGTAAACCAAATGAATGAAGACTTAATGTTTTTGTTTACACACTACCAGAGCAACATTTCAAGAACTTTAAAAATCACGTGATTTTCCGAGGCCAGTTGGCACAACTAGCGTTTTGCTAAGAGGGCTCTCTGCACTCCACATTGGTGAGTGGCATCTAGGGTCTTAAAAGCTGCCAAGCTGCCATCCGAGGGCACAGCAAATGGTCCCAACTCAGCAGGAACAGATGATCACTGAGGACCAAAATGACATGGGGTAAAGACAACCCAGAAGATAGAGAGACCCACATGAGTGGGTACCTACATAGACTTGGGACCGGAAAAACCGGATGGTGCCCAGCCACCACCAGTGATAGCCATGATGGAGCTCACTAAGTTGAGTCTTACTGGCAACACAAGAATAAAAAGGGGTGCACCCTGAGATCTCCACTAAAAGACCGCAATTGATGGTCCAGCGGCTTTGGGGTTCCCCTGGAAGCATGGCCACTGGCCCTGATGCTGCCCTAACCCATAAATCATAATGAAGGTCCACTCTTCAGACACAAATGGATTGGACTTGGAGAGTTACCATATATTGGATGCACTGTATGGTTCTGTGCATCTATTGGATATCATCCTGCTGACCTCTGGCTGGAGGAAGGAGAGTAGGTGGAGAGGAAGGGAAAAAAGTCTGTTGGGAGGATGAGACATATATGGAGCAGAGAGGAATAGTGTGCTGTCACTGGGCAGGAAGAGCAGTGGAAGCTGCATATGTGGGCATGTAAATTTATATGGGAATGTACATTTTCACTCAGTCATAAAAAAAAAAATCACCTGATTTTAGCAAGTAAATGTATTCAAATGTCATTTCACCATACTTCTAATTAAATATTTTAACTCCTGTTGATTAGCAAAAATATACATGAGACTAAAGAGTTAACTACACACTTTTCCTTTAATGGTGGGTTATGACACCATTCTGAAGGCTTCCATGAGAAAAACTTCTCATAGGCTGAACTGAAGATCCCATATTTTTATATCAGTTCTTTTGCTATAGAAATACAGGTACTTAATAGTATCTTCCTTCAACAGCCCTAGAAAGTGAAAAACATGATTTCACTATTTGCTATACTGGAAAATTCAGACAATGTGTTTTAACTTATGTGAGAATTAAGAATCTTTTTGGAGGTTCCAGGCTTCCGATTTAGCCTGCCTCCTACATCTAACATTCCTGGGCATTCTGCCAAAAGAAGAAAAATACAGTTTTATGTTTACTTACAACTGTACGCCTCTGTAAACATCATTCATAAGAAAGATTACTTTGCTTTTAAAATGCTGACAGAATACCAGTATCAGTGTCTCCAATCACACACTGTTTGTAGAACCCACAGAGTTCTTTCAGCTCGTCATCATCTGGCCTGGCATTCAGCTTCCTTACTTCTTCAGCAGCCCTATGAAAACCAGCCTAAAGCAAAAGCAAAACAAAGGACACAGTGTATTCGCTAACTTTACCAAAAGCAAAAAACCAAACTCATTGTCTTTGAGTCTATTACAACTCACAGAAAGCCTACAGGACAGGGTGGAATTGCCCCATAAGGTTTGCAAGGAGTGCCTGGTGGATTTGAACTGCCAACCTTTTGTTTATCAGCCGTAGCATCATCAGGATTTCCAACTTTAGCTACAATCATCATAATGTGGAACATTTACCACCAAGCAGCGGAAACTCAGAAGGGAGGACAAAAGTGAATCACTACTCATATTCCAAACAAATATTCATTCCAGCTCATGGACACCTCTCCTGGTGCTAACCTGATATATAGACAAAATACAGGGCAGTAAAGGTCTTAACACTGAAAACTTACATACATGTTGTGTACTTAAAAAAAGGCACTTTATCCAAAATAGCTTTTTTGATCACCCTCAGAGATAATCCTCCTTCTTACCAAATGCACTCTTTACTTAAGAATATTGGGCTATCAATTCATACCTTTAGCTGGGGCATCTATCTCCAATGCCTGCTGACCCACATTCTTGAACAGCAGTCTGACAATTAACACACCTGGCTGCTAATTGAAAGGTTGGACATTTGAATCCACCCAGGGGTGCCTCGAAAGAAAGTCCTGACAGTCTACTTCTGCAGGATCAGCCACTGAAAACTCTAGGGAGCGCAGTTCTACTCTGACATCACATGCAGTCACCAGAAGTCAGAATTGACTCCCAGACACCTGGTTAGTTGTTGAGCTAGTTTTTCAGGACAATATTTCTGATTCATCGAATCACTTGTATAGATACTTTTAAACACTAAAACCAAAAATTCTAAGACTTATTTCAACTAATTTCTAGAAGAGAGCAGTTGTTTCCGTTAACTATCTTCCTGGAAATTCTGTATGCAAACACTGTTGTTGTTAGCTCCCCTTGATTTATGGGCAGAAAGAAATGCTACCTAGTCCTGGGCCATGGTCTGCTAAACAGTCTCCTGCAGGGCAGGCAAAATTCTCCCACTAAACCCCACTGCTCCTGGGTACAAATAGGCCTAGTAGTAAACACTGTCTGCCCTATTCCTTATTCTGAAAACCCTGACCTTCCTGTTTCCCAATGCCCCTCAGATTGGCCCCAGCACTCAACCCCTGGCTCAAGCAGCACCATCCCCTTGGGATAGTCTGCACTGGGAAGAAGTTCCACTGCTGGGGAAGAAGTTCTGCTGCCCCTCTAACCCGAGCAACTCCTAGATACCTTATCCCTCTCCCTGGATAACCTCTTAATTTATGCCATACGAAGGGGCTTTTGCAATTAGTTTTCTTATTACATTTAGTCTTTTTCTTTTTTCAGTCTGAATTTTGTGTTATTTATCCAATCTGCGATAAACAGGAATTGCCAATAGCCCAGGTATCAAACAAGGAAAGCTACACGAGGCCTTCTACCCTCATCCTCTCCTATTTCCTCCCATGCCAAGGGGCGCCTTTTATTCCAAAGACCCAAAGTTCTAGTAGAGAAAGTGGATAGCTCTATTTTAACTTTAGAACCCAAGTGATCTCCGCACAATTGGTAGTTAAAATTTCCATACCGCCCCAAAGACACGACAGCAGCACAACTAGAACTGTTGTTTCAAAGTGAAACAAAATTCAACCAGTAACTAGAGACCAAGGACACCTACCTAAATAACCCTGACTATGACCCAGCCTACTAATCAATCCCAACAGGGGCCTGAGAGCGTGGGTGCATGTGTAAAGGGTGCACCCCTGGCCTTAAGTTTTTGCAAGTCCTTCTAGGAAGTGTCAGCTGCTTTATACATAATGTCATGGTTAAGAACACTGGCTCTTGGAGTTACACTTTGGTATCATCACTTGAGGGCTGTGTGACCTTAACCTCTCTCTCTATTGTTTCTTTATCTGAAATACGGACAACAATAATACTTATGCATAAAATTGTTAAGGAGAATTTAAAAAGTTAACACATGTAAAGCACTTAAAACAGTGCCTGGAACCTGGCAAGAGCTCAATAAAGGCTAGTTATGGAAACTCTAATGATGTAGTAGTCAAGTGCTACAGCTGCTAACCAGGTCAGCAGTTCAAATCCAGCAGGCACTCCTTGGAATCTCTGTGGAGCAGCTCTGTTCTGTAGGGTCGCTATGAGTCAGAATCGACTCAAGGGCAGTGGTTTGGTTTTAGGTTGTATTGGTGCTAGTGGTATAGCAGTTCAGAGGTCAGCAGTTCAAACCAACCAGTCCTTGGAAACCCTATGGAGTAGTTCTACTCTGTCCTATAGAGTTGCTATGAGTCAGAATCAACTTGATGGTAATTTTCTTTTTAATATCAGTATTATTTTGATTAAAAGACTCTTTTTGAAGACAGAAATCAGTTCTAAAAAAGAACTGAACAACATTACTCTGCAGCAGAACATAAAAATATTCTTTTGGATTGCCAGCAAATAACAGTACATGATTATTGTTACTGATATTTCTTAGCACATACTATCCCTCTCCTCTGGCATCCCTCAACTTCCACATCCTGATTGAAAGTATTTTCGTAAACCTAAACAAATAACCAGCAATAGTCTTTAAAAGAAATCTTACAGATGTTTTACTTTGAAGCACTTTTTTTCACATTTTTAAAATTTTGCTTAAGTGAAAGTTTACAATCCAAGTCAATTTTCCATATAAAACCCTGAGCACCTGCTTCTCTGCAACTCTATCTGCTCTCCTCACCCTGTGACTGCACACTCATCTTTTTCACTCTATTTTCAGTAGCCACTCAGTCAACACTTGTCTCTGTCTCCTCACCCTCCCCTTTCCCCTCTGGAAAGAAACCAGTAGGAAAGTGTCACATATATATTAAATCATAAAGAACATACAACACATGGATCACTCTGTCCCCAAGTTCAGTCCATTTTTGTCTGAAGTGTTGGCTTGAGTACTGGTTTCAGCTCTTGGCTAGCAGCAAGTCTAGGGACCATGTTCTCAGGGGACCCTCCATGCTGTTGGACCATCAATTCTGGTTGAAGCAAGTTTTGATACTGAAACTTGATTATTTTAGAGAAAGTACACTATGAATTATGTAAGTCATACATAAGAGAAAAACTCATTTATCTAAATTTTCAATGACAAACATGCTTATTGGACACTTATACATGCTGGGCACTGTTTTACATGTTCTCTATGTGTGGTTCACTGGATCTTAACAGTCCTTCCCTTCATTTTTGGATGAGGAAACTAAGAAACAGGTTAAGTCTATGTCAGATGGTTAGAAGGGGATTTGAACCCAGGTGATTCTAGAGTACATGTCCTTATCCAAGATAACAAATCACTTGAAGAAATGTTTTAAAAAAGCAGCCTTGCTCATTCCATGAAATTCCATGCCTTTCTAAAAAAAAACAAAGTTACGTTTTAGAGGACTATTTAATCATGAGAAAATGCTCACAATATAGTGTTAAGTACAGGAACAATACATACGTGATAGCATAATGGTGCATACATACCAAATGGATGTGCGGGTATTTGTAGGTGTGGGTAGACCGCTGGATACATGCTGCACACACATATGCATAAACCCATACTCACAGATGTAAAAGACAAAAGAAGTAAACTCATTAGCAGGCGTTATCATTGCGCAAAGTAATCCCTGATGGGTTTTATCTATTTACTATTTTGATTTCCGAAATTTTCGACTCTGAATGTATACCCTTTCATATATCAGAAAAACAGTATTTCAAAATCGAAATTGTTCAGATCTCTGCCGTGAGAAAAACACTTGCCTGAGGAAGCCCCCGAGACACGAAGGGGATGCAGGGCGTGCCCCCCCCCCCACCATGAAGCCTTGGTGGAGCTTACCTCCCTCTTCAAGAAAGAAAGAAAGAAGGGGAAATAGACCCTTTTGCAGCCCTTCCTGAGGCTGGAGCCTACTTTTCAGCTCCTCAGTTTAGCAGATCCCTGGAGTTCAGAGAAGTTGCCCACAGGAGCCACTGATGGCAGCGGTGCAGTCTATGCAGTAAGGGCGTTTGGGAAGGGAGAGGATTCAGTGTCGTGTGGGTCGCCACCGATTTGGCGCCCTGGGGCTGTTAGACCATTCTGAGAGGGCACAAAATGATCTGCAGGAGCTGCCGGATGCTCTCAATCAGCATCTCTCCTGCCCGTGCAGCGCATCACTGAGGGCGTCACACCGGCCCAAGCTGGACCCACCTCTCCCCACCCCATCTAAGCCCTCCCGTGTCTGTCACATCACCTCTGAATTCCCGCCGACCGCTCGCGCTCACGGCCCCTTGGTTACCTGCAAGGACTTGGCAGCTAAAGCCTGGCAGAGAAAGGAGTCTAGCTTGGTGCTGACATCCCGGTCTGCTGGGCTGGTACTTCTTACGTAGCTGCTGTCCTCGGCCTACTGGCTCCCACTGGCCCGTGGAAGCTGGGGGCGGGTCTGGGCCGGCAGTGGACCTCCAAGCATCTCTGCTGCAGCCTTCCACTGCTGCTAAAACCAAAACCAAAGCCACTGGCATCGAATTGACTCCAACTCTCCTGCTGAAAGCAAACGCAAAGGCTAAGGGAAGGGAATTTAGACGAGTTGCTCTGAATTCTTGGCATACTCCTCTATTCTTTCACAAGAGGTGGCTTTTTGCATTAAAACCAGAGAGGTCTTCCCTCAAGCACCGACCCCACTTGGGATTTCGTTTTTAGATACAGATCTCTTCTCTAATTCTTCCAAACCTGCGCTGTTAACCAAACCTATTGCTGCCAACTCAATCCCAACTCGTACCAACCTTGCAAAACAGAGTAAAACTGCCCCCATAGCTTTAACAAGGAGCAGCTGGTGGAATCAAAATACTGACCTTTTGGTTAGCAGCCATAGCTCTTAACTACTATACGATCAGGATTTCCACCTCAGACGCAGACACGCTTTATTCAGCCTTCACATGTCTCCCTAACCCTGTCCATGGACACGGTTCATCATGAACGAGAAAAGGCTTGTAGTTTAGGTCTTGTCTTCTTATGAAGCAAATTCCTTAAATTCTTAACACACACAGCAACTATCTTATTTGTAATTATGGGAAGGGCACAGAACTGCAAGTCCTATTCAGTTTGACCCACATCTCCAGTGGCACAAACCCAGTGTCACTCCAAGTCTGCAGACACACAGAATGGAGCTGTGATTAACATTTTATTACATTTCCAAAGAAATGGAATCAGATTTCCAGATCATCAGAGGACTGAAAAATATTTGCTATTTTTCCCTGTACCAAGTAAATCTTGTTTTTTCCTCCATGAAAATATGTTCATAGTGACAGTAATGTTTTCCAAGGACAAAATGCAAATGTTAGAGAAGTGTGCTGGGAAGGATTTTTAAAACTTCTAGATAGTGGGCCATGTGCAGGCAAAGGGTAGCTTCAGAACACTGAGTACCTTCCCTGCTGGCCTAAGGGTTGCTGGGGAGCTTCCTTTCCATCAGTGTTTCATCAGGGACCTACTGCACGAAGGTCCAGTATCAGACTCTAACTCCGCTTGAGACATTTAGGCCCCACCGTCATAAGAAGCTATGAGAAGAACAGACAGAAGATACACTATGCTCTTTTTTATTGCTGAAGTACAGGATGTTCTTTTGCAACCTCTGTTCAAAACCAGTGAAAATTCAGTGGAACCTTTAGGGTGAGAATCAATTTGGAGAGACAATACAGGTGGTCCTTGTTTTACTGTTTTATTAAATATACATATACATACATGTGTGCATATATATACAGGGAGCTCTGCTGACATAATGATTAAGAGTTCAGCTACTAACTAAAAGGTCAGCTGATCAAATCCAGCAGCCACTCACTGGAAACACTATGTGGCAGTTCCACTCAGAACCAACTCAGTGGCACCTAACAACTAACAAATACATACACACACATACTGTTGTTAGTTGTCATCAAGTTAATTTTTGACTCACAGCAACCCCATGTGACAGAGTAGAACTTGCCCTATAGTGTTTCCTTGGCACAGAGCTCCTGGGTGACTTTCAATTACCAACCTTTTGATGAACAACCAAATACTTAACTATTGTACCACCTGGGCTTCTTGTGTGTGTGTGTGTGTCTGTGTGTGTCTGTGTGTGTCTGTGTGTGTCTGTGTCTGTGTGTGTGTGTCTGTGTGTGTCTCTGTGTGTGTGTCTGTGTGTGTGTCTGTGTCTGTGTCTGTGTGTGTGTCTGTGTGTGTGTGTCTGTGTGTCTGTGTCTGTGTGTGTGTCTCTGTGTGTCTGTCTGTCTGTGTGTCTGTGTGTGTGTGTCTCTGTGTGTGTGTGTGTCTGTGTGTGTGTGTCTGTGTGTGTGTGTGTGTGAAAAAAAGACACCATTTACAAACCTACCACCCAATCTAAGAAATGGAATATGACTTTCAACTTTCACCTTTTAAGTCCCCTGTGATACTCCTGGTTTCCATCCATTCTATTCTCCATATACATTCCTCCATTCAAATATTTATTAGTATCTCATGAGCCAGACACTGTTCTAGTTCCCTGACAAACATTAAGTCAACAAGACAAACAAAACTGTATTTGACTGTCACATTCCAGTAAGGGGAGATGTTAACTGATAAGTGTTACTTATAAAAATGAAAACAGAGTAAAACGAAGGAAAGTCTTGGGTATGTGATGGTATGGGGAATGGATGAAGTAAGTTGCAATTGCAAATACAGTGATCAGGATAGGACTCTTTGAAATGACATTGGAGTAAAACCTTGACTGAATTAAGGAAGTTGGCCAGGCAGATGTCTAAAGGAAGAGCCCTTCCCAGCCAAGGTGGTGTCCTGTGCAAAGGAGGAGCTTGCCTGCCAAGTATGAGGAACAGCAACGAGACCAGGTGGCTGGAGCATTTAGTGGGAGAGAAGGTCAGAGAGTAGGAGATGAACACCAGACAGATCATGGCCTTATGTTAATAACTCCCAAGTTTATATAATCAGCTCAGACTTAGCAATCCAGGTGCCTATTTGTCTCAGACTCAGGTGGTAACAGTGGAGGTGATGAGAAGTAGTAGAGACTCTGGATTTACTGTGACAGTAGAGTCAACAAGAGGCCTTCATAGATTCCACAGGAGGTACTGAAAAATAATTGAGGACAACACCAAGGCTTTTGGCCTCAGCAATTAGAAGGATGACAGGTAGAGTACTTTGGTTGGTGGCAAAATTTAGATGCTCAGTTTTGAATATGTTATACTGGAGACATCAGACATCAAAGTGAAGATGTCAAATAGGCAACTACTGCTAAATATGAGCTGAATATATAAATCTGGGGGTTACAAACATAAGGATGGTACAGAGAATCTTGAAGCTGGATGAGCCTAGAGACTGAATATATAGAGAGAAGAAAAGTGAACTGAAGACTGAGCTTCAGAGGACTAAGACAATACAGAATTGGGGAGAAAAGTATGAACTAGCCAACACAAATGAGAAAAAATAATCACTGAAGTAGGAAGAAGACCAAGAGTGCATGGTGTCTCTGAAACCCAAGTCAAGAAAACACGTCAACTAAAACCCTATGTCATGCAAAATAAGGGCGATAAATTGGAATTAACAAGTACATACCACTGGCAAACTTGACATGTTTTAATACAGTGATGGTGAGCAAAATCTGATCATAACAGATTTAAGAGAGAATGAAGAGAAAGAAACTGGAGACAGCAATTATAATAATAATTTTTGAGTTTTGCTGAAAATCAAAGTAAAGAACTATGGTGGTAGCCAGCAAGGGATGTGGAATCAAAAGCTCGTTAAGATAGTAGAAACAACAGGGTGTTTGTATGTTGACAGAAGAGTTTCAGTAGAGAGAAGCAAAACGATGATGTGAGCAGAGAAGAGGGAACTGCTGGAACAACAAACCTCAGAGAATGTGAGGAAGAGTGAAGTAGTACAAAAGCTGAGGATCTCACGTAAGAAAGGAGCAGGAATAGTTCACCTACATCATCAGGAGGGAAGGCAGGGTACATAGGTACAGGTACTGGTTGGTGGGCAGAGATGGGCTTCTGCAAAATCATCACCAGAGGGTGAGGACACAGGACAGCTGTTTCAGGTTTGAGGAGGGAAAAGATGTGTAACACGGTCTCCTAGGAAAGAAAGAACGTGAACAGACTCAGGACACAAATGATTTCTGGGCAGCATTAAGAACCCACTGAAGTCAGTGGTCAAGAATTAAGTGACATCATCCAGTGTGGCTGTTATGTGTTTCTGCAGCTACATGGAGTCTGTGGGAGCAGGCTGGTGAGGAGGTGGCAGACAGCTGGATATAATCAGGGTTGGGAGAACTGGTAACACAGTGGTTAGGTGCCCAGCTGCTAACTGAAAGGTAGAAGGTTCAAACCCATCAGCCACTCTGAGGGAGAAAGATACGGCAGTCTCCTTCTGTAAGGTTTACAACTTTGTGAGACAGTGCTCTATTCTGTACCTGGCTTCCTCCCTTACAGTTTCGTAATGAAAAACACTTTCCTTTGCTGGGCTCCTTCTCCTCCCTCCAGCTTTGTATTTAAATCCTGCGTTTCCTCGGAGGTTATATGTAAACCCACTGCATCTCCATAGTATGATTAAGAATGTTCCTGACATAACTTGTATGAGCTCCCTACTTGTAAACCCCCTTAAAAGTTAACTTGTCAGCTCACCCTTGGTGAGCAATATTGGCAGCAGCAGCTCTGACTGAGGCCATTTCTGTGTACAACGAAATAAAAGTGCCTTTCCTATTCTCCTACCTCTTTCATTTTTTGGCCAACATAAGTCATGCTGAGCACAAATCTGGGGTTTCTACACAACAACACTTGGAAATCCTATGAGGCAGTTCTATTCTGTCCTACAGGGTCACTATTAAAACCTCACCTTGGAACCTCCGAGGGACTCCTCAAGATAGAGTTGTTTTGCAAGTTGTTCCCCTAATTCCCTAGTAACTAATGGACACAGTCAAAGGTAAAATTTGAACAGTATTTTCTAGGAAGTCCAACCACCATAAAGCTGCAACCAGCTCCAACCAACATGGTTCCCTACCTCCCACCATGATTACACAGACTGGGAAAGACATGTCTTTACATAACCACAGAACCTCCATGCCCTGAAGGGTGCACATTTACCAGCCCACTGTTGTATCTGGAGCACATTCTGGAGCAAGAGGTCCATACACCAGTATGTGATATCCAGTATGACTCAACAACTAGACTCCCAAACTTGGACAAAGAAGGGGAAGTCCAAACACAGGCAAGCCAAGGGGGACTGAAGTGTAGAACCTGTAACCAGTCTCTCCATGAAGGTTCACAAATCCCCAGCTTGAGGAGCTCATAGTCTTCTGCTTACTAGACCTTGTGTTGCTTCTTGTCTGCATAGACAATAAATTTGCCACTTTCTGCTTTCCTTGCAATTGGTGTCTTGTCTTATTTCAATTGACTAATAGAGTAGCACAAGAATCCAAGAGGTGTTCAGTTACACTGTGAGTAGGATATAATTCAGTCAAATGAAAACAATGAAGTAAGAAAAGCTGGGAAGCAAAAGGCCTATCTATAATGACTGACCATGAATTTAAGCTAGGTAAAGAGGGAAGACAGGCCATTAAGGGGATGAAAGCAGCAATAAGGTAGTGGAAGCAATGATATCAATGTTCTAGGGAGGTGCATCAAGGGATTGCTAGAGGTGGGATACTAGAAAATGAGCTGAACATACAGGAAGTAACTATTGTACTAAATGTCTCTCTTTTTTTTATGGAAATCATGGTTGTGTAGTCGTTGAGAACTCAGGCTGCCAACCAAAAAGTCAGCTATTCAAATCCACTCCTGGAAAACTTCATAGTACAATTCTACACTTTCCTATAGGCTTACTATGAGTCAGAATTGACTCAACAGCAACAGGTTTGCTTAATCATAAATACTAGTCTTTACGAAGAAGTTTAAAATGTTTGTAAGAATTAACTACTTATGATTTGGTTATCCACTTCTGATAGCTGGTTTGTGTGACTAGTTGAAACTGTTCAGGATTTGATTGGTCTGACATTTGTCCATGATGAATATTCATAAGAATGTAGGAAGGGTAGTCAGTGCCAGAACAAGACTCCTGCTGGTGCTGTGTATGAGGAATGAATCTGCTAGTGCTACAGGAGTAATTACAAACAGGCCTGTAGGGAGAAAGTAAAAGCACAGCTCCTTAGTGATTTCTAAGTCAAATTATAAGATAAAGTCAGTGATGTCAGACACTGAATTAATGAGTTCAGTATTGGGCACAGATTATCCATTTAGATGAATAAGTAGTTTCATACAATGACACATTCTAATAAAATTTACTGAAAGAAAGAACAGATAAATTATATAATTTCCCATAACAGACAATCAAGCATAGCCTGGGGATCAAGGGCTACTATTGACGTTATTTTAATGTCAGCATGTCTCAAGGGGACTTCTTGCGACAAAACTAGTTAGGATAATTTCATTGGAACAATTTCAGAAAAAGTGTGTATCTCACAGGAGCCACTCTCATCCTAGTTTGGCTTAATGTTTATATTTTTAGTCTTCTAAAGAGAGGTCACATAAGTGTCACCCAGCTTCTATCCAATCGAGCAAGTTAGAAAGGCTGGCTTTACCTTCTCAAAGCACTGCTGTCAACAGTCTGACATTTGTTTAATGTTCCTCATTAAACTTGTGGCATTTGTAGTTACAATTAAAAAATGTAACTGGTTTCGATTACATAGTGCTTGTCCTAGTTATCCAGTGCTGCTGTAACACAAATACCACAAGTGGATGGCTTTATCAAAGAGAATTTTATCCTCTCACAGTCTAGTAGGCTAGAAGTCCAAATTCAAGGTGCCAACACCGGAGGAAGGCTTTCTCTATCAGCCCTGGGGGAAGCTCCTTGTCATCAATCTTCCTTTGCTTAGGAGTTTCTCTATGAAAGAACCTCAGGCCCAAAGGACACACTCTGCTCCTAGCACTACTTTCTTGGTGAGATGAGGTCTCCTTGTCTCTCTGCTTGCTTCTTTAGCTATATCTCAGAAGAAATTGTTTTAAATTGTAGATTAATCTTGTAGATTGAGTTTACATGCTAATCTCATTTTGTCCACATCCTACAGATAAGATTTATCACATATAGGAAAATCATATCAGATGACAAAATGATGGACAGTCATACAATATTGGGCAACATGACCTAGCCAAGTTGACAAATATTTGGGGGGTGGGAGAATACAATTCAATCCATGACAGTGCTTATAAATACATTTTACATATTAACATATAACATATAACTAGCTACATATACCTACTCTGCAGCTGAACTCTGCAAAACATTGGTTCTCTGCCATGTAGGCATTTCTTCCTTCTTTTTTGCCAAAGAATCCTAAAGTTGTTCAGTTATAGAGCTACCATAGTGTTATCAGGGAAGGTGGGTCCAACTTCAAGTGAAGAATCATAAATGACCTAACCCAGTCTCATCTGACTCATTCATCTTTGCCAGTGATTGGATTAGGTGTGGACATCTGATCCAGTTTAGGCCAACTGTTACCAGACAAGGCTCCAGAGTTTGTGGCTACCTGCTGTCAAAAAGTCAATCTCAGAGAGAAGTATGGGTGAATGACCAAAACCGTATTTGCATACCAGTATGCAAAGGGCCATGTCGATATTCTTTTCCTCAAAACCTAATAGCATTTGTCAAGCAAGGTTGAAGTATTTAAAGGGAAAGATCACATGCAAATACAGGGAATAATGTGTGCAGTTGGGGACATGAAGGGGTGTTGACTGGGTAGAAGTCAACTGGGTGGAGATTATCTGCTCTACGATCTCACAGGCTGTCACTGGCCATCAAGGAAAACAAAGTGGTACTAGAGTCATCTAGCCAGCAATCTTAAAGAAGAATGGTCAAACACAAGTTACTTCCCTGTCCTTCCTGGCCTCCTGCTTAATTCTTTTATCATTGCCCAATTATCTTGCCCAATTATCAGGACAAGAGGAGTCACTTATAGCCTATAGTTTACTGAATCTATGGTGGTGCTTCTGAGGGCCCCACCCTAGCATCTCTACTTGGGGCTTGTAGGAATATGGAGGTCACGTCTTTCCCTGTAGGTTGGGGGTGATCTGAAACAATGCCTCTCAGGCCTGCAATCTTAAGTACCCCTTACTGTGGGGTTTTTGAGCCTCCATTTTTAGAATGACCCACAAAGGAAATATGCTGGAGCTTCTTAGCTTTTTCTTCCTAACCCCACCCCCCCCAAAATGCATGAGAGGAAATGTACTGCTTTTAGATGTGATTGTATGGGATATGATGATTGCAGCCATGACTGCTAAACTGCCACTTTGAGGTTGAATTCCAACATTCTAAGGCAAGCAAAGGCAAGCAAAAGAGACTGATAGAAAGCATTCCAGTTTTTGAGGAAACTGTGTGCTACCAAATCAGGCAGTTCTGGAACTGTCAACCTCCAAGCTTCAATGACAATTAGGTAATAAACTCCTTTTGATTAAACCACCTTTAGCAGGTAAGGGAACTCTGTCACTAAAATTCTGGGAGGCCACTGAAAGGACTCTGTCCCTGAAATTCAAGGAGGGTGTCTTATCCAATGATCAGACCTCACCATTAGCTGAAAACAGCTTGCTATGCATGCCCCACAGGGATGATCAAAAACAGCCTGTTATGCCCCACCCAGTACAACCATAAATCCATAAATAACTTTGTCAGCCTTCCCCCAGCCTCCTAACTGAAAGTTCTTCCCTTATCAAAATCTTGACCATAAACAAAACTTAACCCTCCTCCTTCTAACCACTTCTTTATCAGACCATAAATCGCTTGACAAATTTTCTTGTTGCCTCTCTTCTCCTTCTCTCCTTATCAAACTATAACCCCCTCACCCTATACTACCTCATCGAAACTTTACAACTATAAAACACTTGCCCTACTTGGAAAAGGCAGGCTGAACCACTCTTGACTCAGATCTCTCTTTCTCTTCAAATAAACTTCAATGGACTCTTGGACCTGACCACACAGCTTTCTGGACTTTAAATCATATGGTGTCTCCTTTTTCTGTTCAAACAACTGTCTTTTGATCCATGTACAAGTTACTCATGAACACAATTAAATGCTTCAGAAGTCACATTCTTGGCAATGCTATCCATAATTTGTTGGGATCCACATAGCAGGATATCTTAGTGTAGTCAATAAAACACCGTTAAATATCTTTCTGGTATTCTCAGCTTTCCACTACGATCCATCCGACATTAGCAATGATATCCCTGGTTCCACATCCTCTTCTAAATGCAGTGTGACTTTCTGGCTGTTCTCTGTTAACAGACTAGTATAGCTACTTTTGAATGATCTTCAGCAGAATTTTCCTTCCATGTGATATTAATGATATTTTTTATAATTTCTGCATTCAGCTGGACCACCTTTCTTGAGAATAGGCAAAAATACTGCTCCCTACATCTGTATGTGGTCTTTCCCTTTAAATACTCAAGACTTCACCTGACCAATTGGTACAGGATCTCAGGATGAGAATATCTCAGTGTCCCTTTGCAATGCTGACTTGCAAATAAAACCTTTGATCTCACCCCAAAAGCTCCTGTCTCAGTAAACTGGCTTTTTGTGGCAGGTAGCTGAACTCCCTGGCTTTTCCAGTAATGCTTCCAGCACTGTATCCACTTGATGAAACATTTTAATTGGTATTCTGTCAATCTCTGGAGACTTGTTTACATCACCATGCCTTCAGTGCAGCTTGGATTTCTTCCCTGACATAAAAGATTACAGCCTAGGAAATCCTACAGGACAGTTCTACTCTGTCTTATCGGGTCATCAGGAGTCAGAATTGACTCAACAGCACACAGCAACAACAAGGTAGGCCCCATGTATCAGGGATGATACAGTAAAGATTAAGATACATGGTCTGAAATGATGACTTAGCTCCCCTTTTCTGAACAGTCCTACATGATCAAGGCTTCTGAGTGTTAGGATGAAACCCAAACCCCCTTCCCCCAACTATTCCTGGAATGGCCGGAGTCAAAATGTCTCATCTGCCAGCTATTCCGGGAATTCCATTCAAATGAAGACTAGCTACCGCTTTTTTCCCATAGGCTCAACTAGACCACTCCTCACCTCACTCCACTGAAAACACCACCCCTCTATGTTAATTAAGTTGTGGACTCTAATTGTTCACAACTCCATTGGCTACTTGCCACTCACAAGCCCATTGGCTACTTGCCACGGGCACTGTCCTCAACAAGGTCTGCCACCACCCTTTTATAAACCCCCAACCCCCAGACCAAAGCACGGTTTTGCAGACTCCTTCCCAGGAGCTCTGTAAAGCCACCCGGGATGCAAATAAACTTTTTCTTTCTCTTTCTCTCTTTTCCTGGTTTTCTTTTACTGCATAATTTAAACTAAACAAAATCTTTTACATCTAAAACCTCCAATACTGAGCTTTCCAACTTCATCTCTTACTGTCCTCCTTCCCCACAAATCGGTATACTCAACTCCTTATGTTGTCTTTTCTTTGGATTCAGAGGATGTGGCTGCCCGACTGTCTGGAATGCCCTCATCCCACCTTCTTAACCAGCTAGCGTCTACTTCCTACATGGTACCTCCTCCTGAAAGTCTTCAGGACAGGATGTATCTTTACTGTGGTCTACAAGATACCATGCTTCTTGGATTTAGCCACCTCTCCTTTCCTCTCCCCATGTTCACCTTCTTTAAAAGGGCAACTGTACACTAGACCTCCTCACTGTCCTAACAGGCCAAGCATACTCCTGCCTTGGATCTTTGTACTGGAATACTCTTCCCTTAGACATCTGCATGGCTCACTCCTTCTCCTCCTTCAAGTCTGTGCTCCAAGGTCACTTTCTCAGTAATGCCTTCTTTTTTTAATCACTCTGCTCCAACATCTCCTTTCTCCCCTCCTTTTTTCCCTCCACATACTGATAATCATTTGACATATTATATATTATATTCTTGTTTATTGTCTATCTCTCTGTTAGAACTTTGTTTTGTTCAATGCTTGATCCCCTACATTAGAATTCCGTACATATTGTAACTTTTGAAAAAAGGAGGGAAGAAAAAGAAATGTTGTTTTCAATCTTGTATGTCCAGGATCTAGCACACTGCCTAGCTATAAAACCAGTTAATAAATATTGTTGACGTAACAAAGCAGAAGGTTACATATATTTTTTCACCTGATATATATTCACAGTCATATATATGTTTTTATCTTAAAAATGCTTCTCAGTCATTTTGCTTCAGAAAGCATTTGGTGATAACCTAATTTATGAAATAGGTCTATCTTAAATAAGTCTAAAACTTGAGGACCTGTTAATGTGACGGCACTTGGCTTTATAGCATATTTTGTACACTTACTAGCAGACCATTACATAATCATGTAGATGCTTTAATATCAGAACTGGTACTGGCTGTTTAGCACCTGTGGGAAATTGAAAACATCTAGCATGATATGAAACCTGTCCATTCAAAAAAGAGCATACCAGATGAGCCTCTTGTGATCTAATTTAAGGTCTTTAAAATTTGTTTGCCCTTTTTTTAAAAAATAGGGGGACAGCTCTGCTAAGGACCCTAAAGACCGTGCATATTTCCCCATGATCACATAGGCAAGGCTTGCCCACAGTCCAACCTTAGTTTTGATGAACTGTCCCACAATTCCTCCAGGAGTGTGGCCTCCTTGTCTTACATGAGACTCCCCAAGGCATGTTTTAGTCACCTAGTGCTGCTACAACAGACATAAAACAAATGGATAGCTTTAATGAAGAGAAATTTATCACCTCACAGAAAGGTAGGCAAAAGGCCAAATTCAGGACATCAGGTTTAGAGGACATCTTTCTCTTCTGGCTCTGGAGGAAGGTCCTTGTCATCAACGTGTTCCTGTGGACTGTGAGTTTCTAAGGCACAGGGACTCCAGGTCCTTTCCACAGGGTGTACCTTGTTCTAGGCATTGCTTTCTAGGGTCTCTCTGCTTGCTTTCCTTTCCTTTACATACCAAGAGATTGCATCAAGGTACAATACAATATTATACATTGAATCCTACCCCACCAAACACCCTAGAGGCAGGGTTTACAAAATATAGTTTCAGTTGTGTCTAGCGGTTTCTTCCTTACCCTCCTGTCTCCGGCTTCTGTGTATTTCTGCAAAACCATTTGGCTAAAGTTTACATTTGGTTCCTCAATGGCAGAGTGACTCATCACTTGGAACACTTGTCATGTAGTCTCTAGGACAAGGGATATTGTTCCATAGGATTAGTGATGCTTCTGTTGCCTGTGAAGGTAATAAACAGCCCCTTGTCTCCTTCTGGCGATATCTATTGAAGTGTGGAGAGCCAAACTAGCAGCTGTCATCATGCTGCTGCTTAGAGGGGCTGCTTAACTGCTTCAAGCTCCTCACAGTGACACTGCCTCTATGGAAACAGATACTCTTAGACACAATCACATACACCTAACTAGCAAGGAAACCTACGTGGTATACCGGTTAAGTGCTATAGCTGCTAATAAAAAGGTCAGCCCTTCAAATCTACCAGGTGCTCCTTGGAAATTCTATGAAGCATTTCTCCTCTGCCCTGGAGGGTTGCTATGAGTTAGAATCGACTCGGCAGTGGTTAGTGGTGACTTAGCACAGATTCAAAGCCTGATTTTGATTTTGTGGCAAATGATCAAAGTTTACTCTTAGTAACTGATTTAAAGCTATAATAACTTACTGCTGTTTTAACAGACATATGGTGGTCGTTGAGTCAATTCCAACTCAAAAGTGACAATATAAGACAGAGCAGAACTGCCCATAGGATTTAGACAGAATAGAACAGCCCCATATGATTTTCAGGGCTGTAGTTCAGAAGTTCGAATCCACCAGGCATTTCATGGAAACTTTATGGGGTAGTTATACTTTGTCCTGTAGGTTCACTATGAGTTGGAATTTACTTGACAGCAAAGGGTATGGTTTTTTAGTTCAGTTTTTTAATCTTTAGAGAAACAGACTGCCACATCTTTCTTTCATGGAGGGGCTGGTGGGTTTGAACCATTGACCTTTTGGACAGTAGCCAAGTGCTTAAACACTACACTACCAAGGCTCTTCTTTAAAAGTCATACATATAGCAAAGGCCACAATGCAATAAAGGGCAAGAACAATGCGGTGGTTCTCGTACATTCTTGTACTGACAGATTGTCCTGTTGAAACTTTAACTTATTTTATAAAGAAATTATGGCCAATGAGATAAGTTATCACAAGGCAAGCATCTTAGAACAATGTTATATCACAGATAGCACATAAAACTAACAACAGTTCAATTGTATAATTAATATAAAAAGTAAGCAAATTCGTTAAAAAGCTGGATATAGATATATCATTTGACCAAGTAATTCCACTGCTCGGAATATATCCTACAGAATCAAGGCCATTCACACCAACTGATACATGCACACAAATGTTTATCACAGCACAGTCCACAACAGCAAAAAGATGGAATCAACCCAGATTCCCAGCAACAGAGGAATATATAGGTAAACTATGGTACATATACTCAATGGAACACTATGCAATGATAACAGCGATGATTTTAGGAAACATCTCGTAACCTGGTTTCAATCGGAGGGCATTACGCTGAGTGAAAAAAAAAAGCAGTCAGTGACAAAAGGACAAACACTATATGAGACCCCTAAAATAAGAACTTAAAAACAGACTCACGCATAGAAGAAAAGACTCTTTGACGGCTGCAAGGGTGGGGAGGAAGAGAGTGCGGGGGGAGGTTTAGATTAGATAGTTTATAGAAATTTGGTTGGGTGTAATCTGTGACAGCACACACTAGAAAGAAGATCAATATTAACTGGACTTCAACATAACACGATTACTCTTCCCATCTTAACCCAGTATTGCCAAGATAGAGTAGCTGGGGCGGGGAGGCCAGGGACCATGCTTTCAGGGGAAATTGAGGCCAATTGGCACAACTAGCATTTTGCTGGGAGAGCCTTTTGCACTGCACATCGGTGAGTGGTGTCTGGGGTCTTAAAAGCTGCCAGGCTGCCATCTGAAGGTACAGCAAATGGTCCAAACTCAGCAGGAATGGATGGCCACCAAGGACCAAAACAACATAGGGGAATGAGAACCCAGAAGACAGAGAGACCCACGTGTGTGGGTAACTACATCGTTTTGTGACCAGAGGAATCGGATGGTGCCTGTCCACTACCAGTGATAGCTGTGATGAAACTCACACACTTGAGTCTCACTGGCAACACAAGAATAAAAATGGGTACACCCTGAGATCCCCACCAAAAGACCACAACTGATGGTCCAGGGGCCTTGGGATTCCCCTGGGAGCATGGGCCCTGGCCCTGATGCTGCCCCTGTCCATAAATCATAATCGAGGTCAACTCTTTGGACAGGAATGGATTTGAGTTAGCAACACAGTGACCATATTATATGTGCACTTTATGGTCCTATGCATCTAGAGGATGTTGTCCTGCTGACCTCTTACTGCAGGCAGGGGAGTGAGTGGAGGGGAGGGGATAGGAGATTGTTGGGAAGATAAGACATGTATGGAGGGGAGAGGACAAGTGTGCTGTCATCGGGCAGGGAGAGCAGTGGGAGCTGCATATAAGTGGACATGCAAATTTATATGAGAATATACATTTTCACTCAATCGTAAAAAAAAAAGAAGTAAGCAAAGACTAAAATGAGGTTTTCCTGGACAAAATAATAAAAAGAAATGACATTAAAAAGAAAAAAACTGATTTATTCAGTACAGGATACTAAATGTGTGTTAAGGTATTCATTTAAAACTTATATTTGAGAATCATGAAAAATGTTACATGGAAAGAAAAATAATGTAAACTATATTAAGAATGTAAAAACACACACAGAAGTGTGTGTGAAATAAATCAGAAGGGAACAATGAAAGGGAATGTGTTTAGTGTTGACTGAAGTACATGAGAATTTAAAGGTAACACTGTTTTCTATTGTAATGCTTGTGCACTATGAATGGAGAGAATATTATCTGAATTATAACTGCTCTCTTCAGTAAATTTTATTGCCAGCCTTAACACAGACCACAAGCAGTGAAAGCACAGAAGCCATAATGAATCTTTTGTGGATTCACTCAATGAATTCTTCAAAGGTTGTCACTGGATTGATCATCACAGTTAGATTTATTAAGCAGGAACTGTGCCAAAAACTGTGCTAAGGAGCGAACATAAATTACGTCTTTTAACACTCATAACAGGTACTATTTTTATTACTCCACCCACCAAAAACCAAACCCACTGCTCTCAAGTTGATTCCAACTCATAGTGACCTATAGGACAGAGTAGTAATGCCCCATGGAGTTTCTAAGGAGCTCCTGGTAGATCTGAATGGCCAACGTTTTGGTTAACAGACATAGCACTTAGCCACTATGCCACCACGGTTTCCAGTCACTCCACAGAGGACCTTAAGTAACTTGCCTAGGGTCACACGACTAGTCAGGGATAAAGTTATGATTTCAGCCTAAGCAGACTGGCTCCAGAGCCGTGTAATACAAGGGCTTGCAATCTTCCTGGAAGGAATCCTGGTAGTGCAGTAGTTAAGCACTGAGTCTGAACCCATGAGCTGCCTCCTCTTCAGGAGAAAGATGCAGCAGTCTGCTTCTGTAAAGACTTACAGCCTTATAAACCCTGTGGGGCAGTTCTCAAAACGTGATCCTAAACCCAGCAACATCAGCATCTAATGCAATAGACTCTGGGGCTAGGTCCATTGACAGAACAGGAATCTGACCTGATGCAGTCAGCCTCTGGAGCCTGCATGACGAAGCACCACCCTATGTTAAGGCAGTAAGATCTTAACACAGAGGAGGGTGATGATCTATACGCTTTTCTGTTGCTTCTTTCAGTAGCAGCCAGGCCATGCAGTAGCTACCCAATTTGGGGTTTTAAAAGGCTGTAAGATTTCAGATAGTCCCCGGGTGTCTTGAACAGTCACACACTTGGCTGATAACTGAGGTTCAGCGGTTTGAATCCAGCAGTCACGCAGGGGTAAAAAGATGTGGCAGTCTGCTTCTGTAAAAATTACAGCCTTGGAAACCCTATGGGGCAGTTCTAGTTGGCCCTAGAGAGTCACTGTGAGTCAGAATCTAATCAACAACAACAGGCAATCTTCATGAAGCAACTGCAAAGTGAGATGATACTCAAACTGTAAATATGGCATATTAGGGAGAATAACTGTGGACATATTCCCTTCCTCTAACAAAATTTCAAGTAGATCTGTCCATCTTAATTTTTCGTAAAACTTAAAGGCTAAGGCTACGTTCAAAATCCCAGAACCCATTGCCATCAAGTTGATTTCAGCTCAGAGTAACCCTATAGGCCAGAGTAGAACTGCCCCATAGAGTTTCCAAGGAGCACCTGGTAGATTCAAAACTACCACCTTTTGGTTAGCAGCTGTGGCATTTAACCACTACAACACAAGAGTTTCTAAGGCTACCTTAGGACTGCATAATGTTTATAGTTTATTGTAATGATAAACTAATGAGTCACTTTATGAAAAAAATCTGTTGTTATGCTCAAACTTATAGCTTATAACTTTGTTTTTAATTTTTCTGTGTCAAAACTCACTCTGTATTATATCCTGTGTATTCTGCAATATCTGTGACCAAAGGCAACATAAGTTTTGGTTTTCTGTTTACTTTAGGACCAGTTATGTACTATGTAAAAAAACCAGCTGCCATCAAGTCCACTCTGACTAATGGCCACCCCATGTGAGTCAGAAGACAACTGTGCTCCATTAGCTTTCTAATGGCTTGGTTTTTTGGAAGTCGATGCCAGGCTGCTCTTCTCTCAATTAGCTGTTTCTACCACCTAAAGACTCCGTGTACCATGCTAACCAACCAACCAACCAACCAACAACAAAAAATCACCCAAACCCACCACAAGGGAGTGAATTTCAAGCTAAGGTGATCCTATAGGAAAGACTAGAACTGCCCCATACGGTCTCCCAGAGGACCCTGGGAGACTAGAATTGCCAACATTTTGATTAACTGACAAGCTTTTAACCACTGTGTGACCAGGGCTCCCTGTAACACGTAGGTTGGGAAAATTAAATACATGGAAACTAGACCAAAAAAGAGTAGTGAAAAGACTGAAGAAAGGAGGACCAACCCAAATTACAGTGGAAAAGGACATAGAGAAGACATAGTGAGGGAGAAGCCTATTAAGTCAAAAAGAACCTACTGTCTTCTAAGTTCTTGCCATGCATAGAAGACACCAACAGGTTCACCTCACTGGCTTTTATCCTCTGTTTTACCAGTTCTCCATGACTTCTTAGCAACTCCATTCCTAACCTTTAGTTCTCCGTTGGAGTAGCCACAGCACATATTCTGGGATATTCAGAACTGCAATTGCAGTACTCCAATAGCTCTTACTTTCTAAGGGGCTCAAATTTTCTACATTCTGTAAGTGCATGGTTTACTCAAACCATCCCTCAATTTATCTTGATGTTTTGGTGCTGGGGATTAGGCAAGGACTGACGGTAGATGGGTTCAGTGGGAGTGGTACGGGCTTAGTTTTGTTTGCTTATCTTCTTCAGTTGAGTCCATTCCAACTCACATTGCTGTTGGTAGGTGTAGTGGAGTTTGACTTACAGCGACCCTATAGGACAGAGCAGAAATGCCCATAGACTTTCCAAGGGGCATTTAGTGGGTTTGAACTGTTTAACCTTTTGGTTTAGCAGCAGTGCCACTTAACCACTATGACTTTAAGGTTTCCTTCTTCCCGGTTTTAATCCCACTGCCCTTGACTCCATTCTGACTCATACCAACCCTATAGTCAGAGTAGAACTACTGGACAGTTTCCAGGAAGTACCTAGTGGATTTGAACTGGCGACCTTCTCGTTAGCAGCCATAGAAGCCAGCAGTTTCTAGACACAGTAGAATTGCACCCCCATAGGGTTTCCAAGTCTGAAAATCTTTTGGAAGGCAGACGACCACATCTTTCTCTACCAGAGGTTGGTGGGTTGGAAGTGGCAATAGTAGTCATCTGGAAACCTTGGTGGCTTAGTGGCAGAGACCCTGGGCTGCTAACCAAGAGGTCAGCAATTCTAATCCACCAGGCCCTCCTTGGAAACCCTGAAGGGCAGTTCTCCTCTGTTCTACATGGTTGCTGAAGTCTGAATCGACTAGACGGCAACTGGTTTGGTGTTTTTTTTTTTTTTTTTTCAACTTCTTGAAAGCACACTGTCACATCTTTCTCTCGTGGAGCAGCTGACTGCTGAAACAATTGTGAAACCAGGGCTTCTTTAAGTCTGAGGCAAGCCTAGGCAAGACTAATACAGAAAAGCGAGAAGAGATAAAACGCCCAGATTCAAGGGTGCTGCAAGAGAGAAAAACTGGGATAGAAGAAAAGCAGCGCAAAGGGGAGAAAGGATGCCTTGAGGGAACTAGCCTTAAAGAGACTGTCAGCCATACATACTTCCCCTTAAAAGCCACCAGGTAATCCAGGTGGCAGTTAGGTTACCCTACCAACTGTACGCTCTCGCGAGACAAACGCAGGGACGGACACTGCCATTTTAAAGCACAGCAAGGAGGCTGCATCCACGGTCCAAATTTCAGATATTTCTAGACTGCGTCTCGCTTTGTCGCTTCCGCGTCGCGCTGCTCTACGGGCTGAGTTTCCTCATTCACGGTAATGAATTTCGAAGACCTGAGAAAAAAAAAAAAAAAGGCGGGGGCTCTGCGCATGCGCATGGCCGGTGTGATTGTAGGCGCAGCTCTCGCGACAGTTGTCAGTAACGTCTCTACCGGGAGTAGGGGCTGGGCTTTGGGAACGCACAGGTAAGTGGGTCGCCGTCCAGGATGGGATCAGGCCTGTCCCCCCAGCTCGCCGGCTCGCAAAGTACCCACGACTTTCTCGGATGCCTGTTTTGTCCCGCTGGAGCCGCCCTTCCTCCTGGGCTGGGTGATGTCTCCAGGGAGGAGCGTATTGTCGCGTCTCTGTGTCTTAATGCATGCTTCTCGGGAAGGTCATTCCCCAGACGTGTGTTGAACATCTTTTCAGTACTCGGGACGATAAAACGCGACGCTGGCCGTTCAGTACTGTACAGTCTGGAAATGGAAACAGTAATTACAGTTCTGTATGTTAAGTAGTGAAGTAAGCAACCCTGGTGGCTCAGTGGCTAAGCGCTGGACTGCGAAACTAAAGACGAGAAGTTAGAACCTACCAGAGCTTGGCTCTGTGGAAGAGAGATGTGCAGACAGGTTCTGTAAAGATTACAGCCTTGGAAACTCATGGGGTGGTTTTGGTGGCATAGCGGAAGTACTATGGCTGATAACCAAACGGTCAGCAGTTTGAATCCGCCAGTTTTTCCTAGGAAGCAATGTGGAGCAGGTCTCTGCCCTGTAGGGTCGCTGTGAGTCGGAATCGACTGGACGGCGTTAGGTTTGTTTTTTGGTTTTGGTAGGGTCGCTGTAAGTTGGAGTTGACTCCCCGGTACACCACCACAACAAATAAAAGTAGGAAGGTACCAGGTACAGTGGCAGCATATATTTGGGGGGGGGGGGCCCACAGCCATCCAGTCGATTCCAACTCATAGCGACCCTATAGTAAAAAACCCCAAACCCACTGTCGTCTAGTCATTGCTGACTCATAGCAACCCTATACTGCAGAGTAGAACCGTCCCATAGAGTTTACAAGGTATGCCTGGTGGATTTGAACTGCGGGATCTTTTGGTTGGCAGCCATAGCACTGAACCACTACACCACCGGGGTTTCCGACCCTAACAGTAGGGAGGGGTTAATTCTCCGGAATTCAGCCACTGAGAACTGGTACAATCATCAGGTCAGCATCGTCTTGGTGTCCTTAGTTGATGACTAGGTTGAGTAGATTTTACCTCCCAACTCGCTTTAGCTAGCATTCCCAACTATCTGCTGTAGGGTACATGAAGTACAGGTCACCATTTCTCACCTGCCCTACTCTGGTACCCTCTTTACTGCTTCTAGACTTGCACGCTTCCAGACTGTCCTTTGCCATAAATCACACAAAAAAATTCTGCCTGTAACACAGTACTACTAGCAATGGTATTCCTCTGCTTTCATCGTGACCATCGCTTTCTGCTGTAAGGTTTGCACGGTTCTGGACTTAACCTGCCTCAAAAGCTGACCACTTTGTCAACCTTCTGTGCTACATCGGCATAACTGCATTTCCTTTAATGTTGCTGCCTGGTAAACACTTCTCTACTTCCTACTCCCTTGTTAGATGTTCTTCAGATACAGGGTCAAAGGTCACTTCCTCCAGGCCTTTTCTGAACCCCTAAAGTAAGTTGACAATTGCTGTCCTGATGACCCCATGTGTAGTGAGTAGAACTGTGTGTGCTACATAGGATATTCAAGGCTGACTTTCGGAAGCAGATGACTAGGCTGCTTTTCCGTTGTGGCTCTCTTCCAAACCACCATCCTTTAAGCTAGTAGTCAAGTGCTTCACTGTGCCACCCAGGGACTAGCAAGTAAGTCAGGCCTGTGTTAAATGTTCCCTTAGCTTTTTATTGTTCCCTGATCTATTACCTGTTTGACATGTCTTTTTCATAGACTGTAAGCTAAGGGAGGCCAGTGACTATAGTTACGGTGTTTAATACTCAATCTTTACGGCCTGGTGCACTATACATGTTTCAGTAAGGAAGGGGTCATTGAGCTGAGGGTGGGAGCAGTAAGGGGATAAATGTATAAAGCCATGCATGTTGCAAACTGTTGGCCTCATTAAGTAGCCTGTGGTTCAGTGTTGGGGTGTAATGTGCATGGTGGGGAATGGGGCATAGGATAGCTGGTGAGGTGAGAGGGCCAGTGTGGAGCGCCTTGAACGTGAACTGAAGGAGTTTGCAGGTGACCCTGTAAATAGTAAGGGCCTCCAAAACATATCTCAGAAGGCACCTGAGGGAGGCTTTCCCATTTCACTCCCTTTCTCTGAAGCTGCAACTCCTCTTTATCAGTACAAATGTCCCCAACTTAATGATGTATTCAAGTTATAACAAACTGTAGTTACAGCTGTCTTCTTTGTTTTGATCATTAGATATATGTACTACATACAAGATTGTATTATGTACTTTGCTTACATATCTCTAAGTTTATATGTAAAGATAGATTTATAAAGGCACTGATTTATTTAAAACAATGTGTAAGTCAGGACCAATTTACCGCAAGAGTTGTCAGAATGGAACTGTCAGAAATCGAGGAATCCTTGTGCTTTGTTTTTAGATTATATTGTGTGAGACTCTACTTCTTTTAACAACTTGACTATCTCCACACTGGATTTTGAAGACCAGAGTTAATAGACATCTTGCTTTCCCTCCAGAACACAAGACTGTGTATTGACCCCATGTTGTTTGAATGCTGAGATGTTGAACTGACCTGTGGTTTGCCAAGAGCTTTGCTTTATCACTGTGTTTCACTCCTCAGTCATGTATTTTCCTGTTCTTGACCATCTTCAAACTGATGCCATCCTCCACCGGCCAGCACATTGGCTTTGGATGAGCCTCTCCCTGACTCTCTGATATTGAGGGGGAGTGGGAGCATAGTGGGGATAAAGGGGGATTGCTGTGTGAAGGCAGCAGAGATACTGAGTACCTGCTGTTGTTAGTTGCCATCGGGTTGGCCCCTGACTCACGGTGAGACCTTATGGACAACATCAGATCCATGGCCTTGTCACTGGCTGCTGTCCAGAAGTAGATCAGCAGGCCTTTCTCCCTAGTTCATCTTAGCTAGTTCATCCTAGCAACACCCAGGTCTCCTCTACCAGATGGATAGTGGTTGTGCTTGAAGCACTGGCCAGGAATCAAATCCAGTGGGTAATGCTGACTGGGTAATGCTGACACAAGCGGGGTTTCATTTCTCACCCCAAAATGCTAAATTTTGGTTTTCTTTGAGAAAGTGACTAGGAGGCACAATGGAGACCAGTAGACCTTGGGTGACCATTTCTCATGGCTGTCAAATGGGGAAAGGTAGCCTGTCCAACACCAGTGACTCCTATTAGGGTTATCAGGTTCACCTGGGAAGCCTGTAACATGTACAGATGCCCTGGCCCAATCCCCTAGAGACACTAATTCAGTAGATCTGGGGTGAGGACCAGGCATCTGTGTGCTTTTAAAAGCCACATATGATTTTTAAGCTGCAGCTGTGGTTGAAAAAGCATCCAGTTTGCATTTGAAAAACAAATTGTGACTTTGGGCAGGATACATATAACATGAGTCAGCTGCCTCTTTTGCACACTGGGGATGCTACAAGAATTTTGTGAGAGTCAATATTGTGAGAGTCAAACAGTACATGGGGAAAGTGCTTTATGAACTCTGACCCACTCCACAAAGACACTTGTTCTTCAGCCTCAGTATCCAGCCTGGTAAGTAGAAATCAAGTGGTGAACTTAATTCTACATGGAGTACTTTAGGGAGAGCAGGCCCAGGGTGGATAATGACCTGGAATGGGAGACCAGTAATCACCTGGTTCCCTGCAATAGGGACTGTTTTCAAACCCTAGTCTTTTCCTGGTCAGCTTGTTAATTTCCTTTAGTTCTGCTGAGTGGTCGCCCATATGGTTTTCAGCCAAGTCCCTGAAACGAATGGACGAAACCGAGGCAAGAGAATGGTATATGCAGTTGTATCTGGGACACATAAATAATACACACTTCCTAGACCAATGGTTAATAACATTTTCTCCCATAAGAATTCTTCACGTTATTACTGTTATATTTTCTTAATGGGTGCTGTCTTTAAAATTTTATTATGAAGTTTCCCTGGTTTTAGTCAATTGACAGGCACAACAGTCAGCTTGGAGTAACTGTGGGAAGGAGGGATGTGTCCATGTGTCCCTTGTTTTGGGAAGGATTTACAAGAAACAGGTTGCACGTGTGGAGATGGCCTGGGGTCCACAAGGGCACAGAATGTATTTGGATTTTTAATCATGTGCCTATATTACTCTTCCAGTGTCTTAAAAAGTCACACCTGATAAATTATGAATATCAAAGTTCTTTAAGATCCATAGTGGCATAAGCAGTTAAGTACGTGGCTGCTAACCAAAGGGTTGGCAATTCAATACCTACCTAGTAGCTTCACAGGAGAAAGACTTGGCAATCTGTTGCTGTAGGGATTCCAAACCCACTGCTGTCCATTTGACTCCAATGCACAGCGACCCTATAGAACAGAACTGCTCCATAGAGTTTTCTTCAAGGCTGTAAATCTTAGCAGGGGCATAGTGTCACATCTTTGTTCCCCAGAGTGGCTGGTGGTGTCACCACCTTCACAGCTCAGTACTTAACAACTGTGCCCCAGGGCTCCTCCATAAAGATTACGGCCTAGGAAACTATGGGGCCAGTAAGAGTCAAAACTGACTAGACAACACCGAACAACAACACAGGCCTCTGTGGCCCTCAGACTGAGTTCTGTGCAAGTGGGTGGTGACTTGTTTGTGACTGGTTTCAGCGTCTGCGGTGCTGTGTGGCCTTCGTAGGCACTCCGTAAGTAGTTGTTGAAAAAATGAATCAAAGTCCAACTAGAGAGCAATTTAGAAACTGGTAACAGATATATAAGATTAATACCACAGTAAAAGGATAATTACGAACAAGTAGAGACGTGGAGCATTTTTAATAAGTGAAATGAAAAAGTGGAATTTCACTGATTTCAATCATGTAAAACATACTGCCTACACATGAATAAAAAAAGTCAATATGAGAAAATGGAGGAAAATCAAATCACTTAACCTTAAGAGAGAGGCTAAGGGTATCACCACATAATAGAGTGTATATAATTAGGCTTGCTGTGGCTGATTAAGAAAGAGTGCAAACTTGATATTCTTAAGACATACATTTCTGATAAATATTAATTTTGTCTGTCGTTTTCTTCTCTGTGAAGGGTTTTCAAAATGGCTGCAGCTCCTCAAGCCCCAGGGCGGGGGTCTGTTCGGAAGACAAGACCTTTAGTTGTCAAGACATCTCTGAACAACCCATATACTGTCAGCTGGAGTACTCTGGAGAGAGAGGATATGCACTTCATATTACAGACACTTGAAGACAGATTTAAATGTATTGGACTTCGGAAGTGTGAGGATAAGAAGAAAAGAAGAAAACAGTCTTCTTTCCAAAACCAAAGCAGAGAAATATGTAATACAGATGTCGGTATTAGTGAGGATCTGAAAGAGAAAAAGCCAGATGACAGCCAACAAGTGTCAGGATGGACTCCCCTGTGTGCCAGGAAGCAGCTTGCCATTGGAATCAATGAAGTGACCAGAGCGCTGGAAAGGAATGAGCTGCTTTTAGTCCTAGTATGTAAGTCAGTCAAGCCTGCCTTCATCACTTCACACTTGATTCAGTTAAGCTTAAGCAGATCTGTGCCTGCTTGCCAGGTTCCACGTCTGAGTGAGAGGATTGCACCTGTCATTGGCTTAAAATGTGTCTTAGCCTTGGGGTTCAAAAAGAATACCACTGACTTTACTGATGAAATAAAAGCCATAATTCCCAGAGTTCCCAGTTTACATGTACCATGGCTTGCAGACAGAACAGAAGACTTGAGGGAAAACCTAGAGACTGAATCATTGGAAAAGCAAGGTGAAGAGATTCTGGAAAGTTCATTTGAAGACCTTTCTCAAAATAAGAGGAAACTGGCTGAAGGTCAGCAGGCTTCTGCTGTAGTGTTACAACCCTTGAAAATAAAGAAACTCATTCCAAACCCTAATAAGATAAGGAAACCACCCAAAAGTAAAAAAGCTACTTCAAAGTGACCTTGAAAACCCCTGTCATTTTGTAGTCTTTAAAGTGACAACCTGTAAAGAAACCTCAGAGCTAATAAAATGAGCTACTCCTACATACATCTGTAGGGTTCTGTTTGCTCACGTTCCTTTCAGATGGGTAACACTCTTAGCTGCAGAGCACACGTGCTCAGGTTTTAAAATGCTAACTGCAGAAAATATTCAAAAGTATGAATATCAAAATAAAAGTTTATTGAAACTAATGTCCATGCTTGTATAAATTCACCTTTTACAAAGGCTAGTATGCTGTAAGCAAGAACATCTGTATTCTACAACACTTAATATTTTCTATCAAACTTGGAAAATCCAGCGAAACTGGATTAGAGATGTATTATCTGTTTTAAAGGAGGGTTACTAAATGCTAGACAATATGCTGTCTTCAGAAACAGTGCAACATTTATTTCCCTTCATGTCAGTTTGCCTTTCTTTATAGGCACAGGCTTGGGAGAATATAGAAAAAGTCAAACAAGGTATTTCAGCCAGTTAGAATTTACCTCTTCACATAATTATTGGGAATCTAACATGTATTACGGTAATTGGGTGAAATACTGCAGTGGTTAAGAGCTTGCCTGCTAACAGTAAAAAATTCAGCAGTTCAAATCCATCAAATGCTCCTTGGAAATTTGGGACGGTTCTACTCTGTCCTACAGAGTCGCTGAGTTTACATTACTTGTTGGCAATGGTTTTGTCTGGGTTGTATTTTGTGGCATATGACAGAGGCATGCCTGGGTAATGATAGGGAGCCCTTTATAGGAAAGGGAGCACAATGGAGCATTAAGGTACCTTCCGTAATTTAGGGGGAAGCAGTGGAACTGACAACTTTAGAAGCCTAAATTCTGGTTCCCTTTCAGTTTATCTAAATTTTTTACTTAGTGCCAGCTTGGAGAAAAAACGAGTACTTACCATTTTGGTTATAAAATCCAAGAACAGTGTCTTTTCAATCTATAAAAACCAAAATGAAACCCATTGCTGCTGAGTGGGTTTCAGCTCACCGACCCTATATTACATTTAAATATAATGTTTAGTAGCTACCTTATAAATAAGCAGTTTTACTGGTTCTCTGTTGATTGGTGATGTGCTTAAATGACAAGCAAATGTATCATGTATTAATATATTTTAAGGTAACTTGATAAAGAATTAGAAAAAAACTAGAATTCTGTAAATGAGTCTAAAGGAACAGTTTCATCATGGAGCAAGCTCATCAACTGGCAATTCTGTAATTATTTGAAAATCTAGCTTTTATGAGGCTTTCACAGAAAAATGAGTGGGACATAGTTCATAATAAGTCTAGAGTCCAGATTAAGTTGAACCTTTACTTAATGCTGGTATCTTTAAAAACATGTCTCAGTTTTGCGTCTTGAAGCCTGTATCCCTATAAAGAAAGAATGGTAATGCAATTGGTTTGAGCCATCCTAAAGAGAAAGTCTTCCATTGCTAGGCCTAACTATATGGCTCAGGTGTCCCCTCTAGTGGTAGTCTTAGGGATCCCACAAGCTGTGGGTTAGGAGAATGGCAAGCTGCAGAAATCATCTTTCACCTCTAGGCCTAGCATACAGTATCTCATGGGTTAACAGACTTCACTTCTATAAGGGGCCAGAGTATAGATTTTAGGCTTGTTGACTGGTCTCTTAGAGCAATTAAGCTCTGTACTGGCAGTGTGAAACCAACACACAATATATGTTCCCAAAAAACTTTTATGTGTGGACCCTGAAATTTGAATTTTATGCAACTGTCATATGTCACAAAAGGTTTTTCTTTTAGTATCCCACCTCCAACCATTCCTTAGTTCACAGGCTGTACCAAATCATACAGTGAGCCAGGTTTATCTTATGGGCCATGGCTTGTTGACCCCTGGTATTGACGCTTCTAATGACTATAGAAAACATGAAGGAAATGCTATTATGTTGTCTAAAGTAATTCCATTTTTCTGGACTGAACAGCCTAGGCACTGGTACAGTAAAGGCAGGAGAAAGTATCTATATTCTGGAATCTTAGTCAAGGCTAGTCTGTGTGGCCTCATTTAGCATCGTTTTCCTCCTTGAACTATTATCATTATATACATATATATGTACACTGGGAAACTTTAAATTCTAGATAAAAATATCATTAACAAAGTGACGAATACTCTTTTACAAACATTTTCTATCAGGTGACAGCATTCAAGGAACATGTGCAATTCTGCATAAGTAATAAAATATTCAAATGATCAATGTCCTGACAGCTCTAATAAATTCCACCGGGCATTTGAGTTTACGGCTTTTATTTTCTTTTCCTCAAACATCTTTGATGTTGTTGAGAAGAAACTGGAGTTTGAACGGCAGCAAAGTCTAGTTAGTCATGGGTATATACTCTTTCAGAGGGCACGCTACATGTTTGTACAAAACTCTGTTTTTGAACCAGGCTGACCAACCTGTGAAGATCAAAATAGAAATTTTATGTTGACTGATTTGGCAACTTTGTTTATGGAGAAATAAATGTACTAGTCAACAGTACATTTTTATATTGCTTCACACACAAATATTTACCACCTGTCATTGTATTACAAAGGTGTTGCTTTCATAAATTTTCCCAATGATTATCACGTGAGGTGACATAAGTGAAAATCTTCAGAATGGATCCTTCATTCTGTTACACTGACAACTATACCACCACTTAATAAATAGAAAGGCAGCAGTCTATCTTCACACAATAGCAAAGAATTTCTTACGTGATTCCATAACTTCTCTGCAGTCCATACAAAAAACAGTCCCATTGTTGCAGAGTGGAAAAATACCTTCATCAAGAAGAGACAACCAAAAACTGAAAATTAGAGGAATGTGTTCTTTGTACACTTTCATTGCTCCCACAAATGGGTAAACAGTGCAAAAAGGATGAAATTTTATGTTCTAACTGGAAATGTATAGTACTGGTCCCATATGGATGTTTTTTCATCTTTTCTGATTGTTATCAACGTCGTCAATTTCACTAAGTTGTGCTTTTATTGTTCTTTGGAATGGCAGTTCCAGGAATCATTAAATAGAATACTAACAAATGACGATGTCCAGAGTTCTAGAAATAAAAATATCCATCTACTGTAATACAAGTCCAACCTACAAGAAGGGACGAAATGGAACAGTAAGAACAAATAAGCAAGGAAAGTTAAATGATAATGTATTACAATGTCTGTATTTTTAGAAAGCCACTTAACCCCCCAAAAGCAAAACCAAATCCCTTACAACTCCTAAGTAAATTAAGCATGGAATTTTCTAGGTAGATTTCTTATGTTTGCAAACACTATGTGACTTTCACTGACCTTTTCAGAGTCTGTTCCTGGACACCTCCAGTTGTACAAGTAATACTGCAAATTGCCATCTCCTATACCAAACTTGAGTTTTTCCAAGAATGTCTTATTTTCCATCAAATCTAATGCATTGAATACATCAAATCCTTTCTGCCAATGTAAAAGGAATTTAAAATTAAAAATATCACAGGACTGGAGTGCTTTCTACATTATGCATTTTACTGCAACATTTAATTCCTCTATCAAAAACTCAGGTATTGGTGTCTTCAGTATATCATATGGAAACCCTGGTGGCATAGTGGTTAAGTGCCACAGTTGCTAACCAAAAGGTTGGCAGTTCAACTCCACCAGGCACTCCTTGAAAACACTATGGGGCAGTTCTACTGTGTCTACAGGGTTGCTATGAGTTGGAATCAACTCAACAGCAGTTTTTTTTTTGTTTTTTTAAATATATAAAATAGTTTAAAGACCCAGTTCAAAACCTACAAATTCTTACAAAACTAGCAGTGAATTTGATGGAGTCAGCAAGATAATCCAGAAATGCTGAATCAAAACATTTGGAGTGATAGCTAACTAGGACACAGTAATCATTAAGATTTCAAAAATGTTTTGTACCTGTTTCAGACGGGACCTAGGGGCTCCATCTCCAGAGACTGTCATTGAATGTTCTCATTTTTTACTTAGCTCAAGCCACAGCCAAGGAATCAAAGTTGCAAAGCCTTTAAATAGTTTATTTTGTCTTGGGTTGATTTTAAGAAATAATTCCAGTAAAATATTCACAGTTAAAGTCAAACTTCTTGAATATATTAGACAATGATAATGAGTAAAATGTGATATAGATGAAGCACCTAAAGTTTCATTGCTTAGGATTTTTACCTTTAACGATTACTGGCCCTTTTTGGGAAACAGTGGAAAATGACAAACAGGACCAAAGAATCTGAGAGTAATGTTGATTTTTGGAAGTATAATTAAGAGTTTTTAAAACATTGTTAGTTATTAAATAATAGGAAGATGCTTTTAATGTGCTGTTTTACTATCTTATGAACAATATTTTCTCATATTCAATAACATCAAAATGCTGATTTCAATTTTTTCTTAAAAAACTGATTATTTGTACCAAGAATTTGACAGTTATTCAAGCTTCTACAAGACAGGAAGGAAAAAACTAATACAATATAGTGAGGTACATTTTGAATCAAATTCCTTTAATTTTAAAATTGAGAGACTAATTGAAACCAAAAACTTATTGCTGCTACTTATACACTACAACAAAAACTTCTAAGCATGGATTTGCTTTACATTATAGATTTTATGCATTCCTATAGAAGTGTCAGAAGCATCTAATAAGCATAAAATACCTTCTTTGTTTTTTAAGTTGCAAAAGAATTAATGACGAACACAGCCATTAAAATTTTAAAAGAAACTCTTACCAAAATTGTTCCTTGGACAGTCAACAGTAATACATATGTTCAATGAATTCCCACATGTATGAAAAAAATACAGTGGGATGTTTTATCTATTTTGACATACGATTTTGAGAAAATGGCATAAAGAAGCAAGGGGTACTTACCAACTTGGCTATGATGAGCGCATCATTCATGAGGTCTAAGAGGGGCGTCTCTGTGTGGATGTTGTAGAAGGAGTAAGCAGCTTTGAGGCTCTTGTGGACAGGGTGATGCATGACCGTTGAAGGGAGTGTGTAGAAGCTCAGGAAGTCAGTTAATTTGCCACTTGAGTTCTAAAGAACAAAGCTGTTGTCAGATCACTATCTTTTTGCAAAAACTAAATCCACACATCTACGCTAACTTTTTGATCTTTGACTTGAAGCATAACTTTCTGTGACAAAGCAGTAACCCCTCATACTTCCTTCCTGGTGGTCTGATTTGAAGCCCCTTAGAGTACACAGTGGAAACCGAGGGTACAGTGGTTAAGTGCTACATCTGCTAACCAAACAGTTAGCAGTTTGAATCTACCAGGAGCTCCTAGGGAAACTCAATGGAGCAGTTATACTCTGTCCTATGGGGTTGCTATGAGTCAAAATTGACTCGATGGCTGTGAGTTTGGTTTTTAAGAGTATGATGAGGTGCCCTGGTATTGCAGTGATGAAGCACTCAGCTCTTCAGTAAAAAGTTGGCACTTCATACCTATCAGCCATTCTATAGGAGAAAGATGTCACAGTCTGCTTCCATAAAGATTACATAGTCTCAGAAACCCCAAGGGGCAGTTCTGCTCTGTCCTATAGGGTCACTATGAATCAGAATTGGCTGGAAGACCCACCCTCTTTTTCCCTTTTAAACAGTATGTTGAAAGTCACTGGGTGGTACAGTTGGATAAAGGCTGGGATGCTATTTACAGAAAGGCTGGTAGTTTGAACCCACCCAGATTCACCTCAGAAGATAGGCATGGTGACCTGTTTCCAAAAGATTACAGCCTTGAAAATCCTACGGAGCACAGTTCTATTCTGTAACACATGAAGTCATTATGAGTTGGAAATGACTCAAAGACAACCGGTACAGTATGTTGGGTAAAAGCCCAGAAGACCGCTACCCTAGCCTAAGTGCTAGCTGGTTTCTGCATAAAGTTCTCTGAAAGTAGAATATTCTAAAAGACAAGCTCCTCTTCAGTTGACTAATGAGTGATGACAGTAGATTTATTGTTTCTGAAGGAAAAACAAAATAGCTGTAAGGATTAGAAGGCTACCTTCTCCAGCTAAAAGACAGAACATCTAACACTTGCTTAGCACAGAGCAAGAATTTTATCAGCTTTAACTGAAGTTAACTACTGAGTTTGGAAGCTATTTTTTTTGGAAGTTTGTGAAAGGTACAGGTTCAGCACCAAAGCACAAATATGACTATGCGAGAATTTGCAACTATCAAAAATAACACAGGAGGCAAACAATGAGGTTTATTTCACCATCACTGGCAAACTTTCAATGCAAGGAAACTATCCAGTACCACCCTGGTTGTTTTAGTTAGGTAAGGTGGACTTGCAGTGTTTTGAAATATGATATACTTGGGTTATATGGCTGAGGATGCTGGACCACATTCATGCCACTGTTAGCAGTATTTTTCAGGAGAAAAGAAAATCCCAAAGAGAGTTTATCTGGTTTTTGAGTGCTTCTGGTTCATTAAACTTTCGTTTTTCCAGACATAAAGAAATTAAAAGGCTTAAACTATGATGATTCTGTGTTGCTCCATATTAGCATCTCGGTATTAGAAATGAATTAAAGGCTTATACATTCAGCTTTTAAGGAAGAGTTTATATTCTCCTATGGTCGACGGCACTTGGCGTTGGCATGGTGCTACAGATGATGTATTTTACAGGACACCTACTGAGATCACTGAGGGCAGCTTTAGAACCTGATAAGCAACTCCTCCCTCCCACTTATTATCTGCTTTGTAAAGAACTGATTCTTCATATTTACATCTATGATAAAATTACTGTTTCCTTTGTTGGTGCTAAAATGTTACTAGCATTATTAGCTGACTTTGGAGAAAGAGTAGAATAATCATTACTTTTGGTTCCTCTCACAGTCCTTCATATCCAATTAATTATAAAGACTGCCTGACTTTTACAATGCTACCCACAAAGAACACTGTGACTTGGTCATTTATACTTTAAGTTCTACCTGATCTCCTACATGCAGATACCCCAATATTATGTAAACTGTTCCAGGGAAAGAAATAGAGGACAAGCTCTTCAACTCATTAGCTAGTCTAACTTTGATATAAAAATAGGACAAGAACAGGGTATAAAAGGGCAACTTCAATCATGAGTGCACATAGACAACCTAAACTAAATCTAATCAGGAAGCTAAATCTAATGTGTGTGTATGTGTATAAACGAAATATACCATGATTCAGCAGGGCTTAAACCACAAATGCAAAATAGTTTCATTTGGCAAATGATTTAAACACATCATTTCAACAGGTGCAGAAAAAGCATAGAATAAAAGTGGAGATCAATTCATGATTAAAAAGTCTCAACAAGCTAGAAACAGAAGAGAACTTCCTCAACTTGATAAAAGGCGTCTACAAAATACCAAGTTAATATGAAAAACAACAGTGCTATACTGAAAATCTCCCCTAAGACTGTTAACAAGCCAAGGATGCCACTTCACTTTTATTCAGCATTGTACTGGATATGCTAGTCAGTGTAGTAAGACAAGAAAATAAAAAGCAGAAGATTGGGAAGGAAGATTAAAGCAATCCTGTTTCACAGATGAGACAGTTATGTATACAGAACTTCCTTAATCTACTAAAATCAGTAAGTAAACCTATCAATGCTGCAGTATACAAAGTACAAATAACAATACGCTTCTGTATACTAATAAAAATATCAATTATGATAATATCAGAAAATATGGAAAACCTAGGGATATGTTTAATGAAAGAGACACAATACTATCCCACTAAAAATGAGAAAAACTCAAATAAATGGAGTTATACAGTGTTCATGAATTATAGTAACTCAGTGTTCTTAAAATACTGTTTCTAACAGATCTGATCTATAAATTCAATACAAATCACAACCAAAATCCCAGAAGGCTTTTGTGGTAGAAATCCACAGGTTGATTCTAAAACATATACAGACACACAATGACTTACAAGAACCAGAAAAATTTTGAAAAATAACATTATAAAGCCATAGTAATCAAGACAGTGGAATACTGAAATAAAGATGGACAAGCAGATCCATGGAACAGAAAGGAGAATCTAAAAGTAGACGCACACATATTCAGTCAACCGGTATTCTGTAAAGTGGCATGGTAATTCAATGCAGAAAGGTTGTTCTTTTCAACACACGGTGCTGGATCAAATGAAGCATTATAAGGCAACAGTAATTTAAAAAAAGGAATCTTGACCTTCATTTTATACAGAAAGTAAATTCCAAGTGGATCTTATATCAAAATGTAAATCTAATGCCATAAAGCTTCTTGAAGACAGCACAGGATAAAAATCATTATAGTTTCAAGGTAGGCAAAAATTTCTTTAGACAGGACAAGAAAACACTAACCAAAAATAAATAAATAAATGACACAGAACAAAGATAAATTGGGTTTAATGGGACCTAAAGATACCATTAAGAAATCTGAAAGGTAAGCCACAGGTTGTGATAAAATATTCATTACATACAGATAGAGATGACAAAGGTATATTCAGAACACATCCATAACTTACAACCTAGTAAGACAAATGATCCAATAAAAGTTCTTGAAGAAACACTTCACAAAAGATACATACATGATAAATAAGCACATGAAATTTAACACTATCAATCATGAGGGAAATGAAAATCAAAGCCATGATGAGATGCTGCTGGAGTGGTTAAAATTTTAAAATGCTAGTGATACTGGCTACTTTATAATGGAGCTGGAAGACATCACGGTGAGCAAAATAAGCTAATCGAAAAAAACAAATACTGCATGACATCGTTTATACAAAAATACAAGAAACGGCGAAAGCATACAGGGCAGTTTATTGGTGGTTACCAGGGGTGAGAGGGACAGTTAAAAGGGGGGTTAACGGTGAAAGAAAACATGCACTGATTCAGGGTGGAGGTGCAGCACTGCCAACAGCTGTACCTGTAAAAAGTTGAATTGGCCCAAGTTGTTTAACAGATATAATTAAAACAACAACAAAAACCAGCAGAGTAGCTGCTGAAGCTTCAAAATCTCATGGGTTTTGGTTCCTTGTACTGTAAGTTTAGGGTCATGATTTCATGGAATACTGCAGTTAAGTGGCCTAATAATGTGTTTTGTGTTTCGTTGCTTAGTGTGTGAGGTCTTACAAGCTTGTAAGTGCTTATCCAAGGCAACCAGTTGGTCTCTATTTAATATGGAGCAACAGAGGAAGAGAGTCAGAAACAGGTGGAAGATATGGACTGTGTAGCTCATCACTTCCATACACAATTGCCTTCTTTACAACAAAACAAGAACAACTGAATGGTGCCCAGCTACCATTACTGCACACTTTGGTCAAAGATTCCATAGAATAATCCTGATCAAAAGGAGTAAAATTCAGGAATTTCAAATTTCAAATTTTTATGTACCCTAGACTCTGCACAGCCACGAGAGTGGATGAAATACCAACATTATGCCCGGAGATAATCCTGAAGCTTAGGCCAAAAATATCACCTCAACTCATCTTAAAACAACAGTTAAGCCTATGTAGTAAAAAATGTTGGCCTTGAGCATTATATTCTTTTGAGAACTGTTTATATGGGATCAAACTGATAACAGCAACTCAAAAGGTTACACAGGAACCTAGATGGCAGTGAGTTTATGCAGAAATGTTAAAGTAGCAATAGATTAGTGTTTGGTGTTTGCAGCGGTTGGCAGTTCTAAGAGTAGAGAGTGAGAAGGGAAGTAGGTGTGGCAAAAAAAAGGGAGGCATGAAGGATCCTTGTAATGAACTGTTTTATAGTCTTTTAGACCTTAACCACAGATCCTAAAATGTCTATGGAAGAGTATAGGATCCAATGAGTTTTAAAGGAAAAAAAACAACAACTGAGGGGTCTGCACACTCATTTAAAAGAAAACAAAAATCACAGTCATGTGAAGTGACAGGCAAACAAGGAAGTAAGAGTAGAGCTCAGAAGCAAACCTATTTATACATGAGAGCTTGTTACATAATGAAAAGGGAGCACCACAAATGTGTGAGGAAAAGACTAATCACTAACAGAGCTAGGGCAATGGAGTATACATACAGGAAAAATACTAGATTCCTACCTCAAACCATATATAAAAATAAGTTCCAGGACATTCGACCTAATGAAGAGAGGAAAGCTTTAAGACTTCACAAATAATAAACCCAACACCTGAAACACATGATAAAAGACAACATAAAACTAAAGAGCAATTCACAGACTATGAGAAATATGTAATACATGCAATTGACAAGGTATTGGTATTCTGAACATAAAAAAAAAAAACTATTAAAAATATCAACAAGATTATAGAAAAAGACAAAATGTATCAACATCCAATTCATCTAAGATATAAAAATGGCCAATAGATGACATGCTCACATTCAGTGGAAATGAGGGTATGTGAATTAAAAACAGGATGTCATTTCATGCTCATCAGATACATCTACATCAAAAGCCTGATAATAACAAGTGTTGATGAAGATGTGAGGACACAGGAACTCTCACACTGCTACTGAGCTACTTTAGTGAGATAATCTCTAGTCACGTCACAGGCACATCTGACCTTTGACTCAAAAACTCTACTTCTAAGTACATATTCTAGGGCAGCAGTTTTCAGAGTGTAATCTATGAACCCCTATGGGTACCTAAGTCTCTTTTGAGAGATCTATGAGGGCAAAATGATTTTCATTAAAACAGCAACAACAACGACAACAAAAAACACTGCTCTGGAGTGGATTCTGATGTATGGTTCTGCCTATGTGAGTCAGGGTAGAACTGTGGTCCATAGAGTTTTCAATGATCAATTTTTCCAAACAGACCTGCAGGCCTTTCTGCAGAGGCACTTCCAGGTGGACTAGAACCTCCCGCCTTTCGGTTAATGGCTGAATGTTTTACTTGTTTGTACCCAAGGCTCCTTTCATCATAATAAGTTATCAGACATGTTCACTGTGCTGACATCTACACTGATGCAAAAGCAGTGGTAGATAAAACAAAAAACAAAGTGCCTTAAAAAAACAAAGCAGTGGCTCCAAATCATAACCATGGTCATTCTGTTCCTTAACCACATCTTCACAATTTGTTTTCCATTTTTAAAAAAGTCAGTTTCACTTAAGCATGGCCTTGATGAAACATTAAGAATTATTAATTTTACTACATTTTGAGTCTCAAGTACATATCGTTTTAATATTCTGTGTGAGGAAATGGAAATTCCATGTGTCTTAGTCATCTAGTGCTACTTAAAACAGATATAACAAATGCATGCCTTCAACAAACAGAAGTTTATTCTCTCACAGTGTAGTAGGCTACAACTCTGAAATCACGGTGTCAGCTCTAGGGAGAAGGCTTTCTCTCTGTAGGCTCTGGGAGGAGGTCTTTGTCATCAGTCTTTACTGGTTCAGAAGCTTCTCCACTCAAGACCCTCAGGTCCAAAGGATGTGCTCTGCCCACAGTGACGCTGTCTTGGTGGTATGAGGTCCCTCAACTTGCTATTCACTTCTCTTTCCTTTTATCTCTTGTAAGATAAAAGGTAGTCAAGACCATACCCCAGGGATACGCCCTTTACATTGGATCAGGGATGTGATCTGAGAAAGGGTATTAAATCCCACCACAATCCTCTTCAACATACCCCAATCTTGCCTTATTAACCACAGACAGAGATTAGGAAATACAACACAGAAGAAATCTCGTCAATCACAAAATACAGGACAACTATACAACACTGGGAATCACAGCCGAGTCAAACTGACACACATTTTGGGGGGACACGATTCAATGCAAGACACTCTATAATGTGCTTCTCTTGCATGCTGGACATAAAGGCTGTTTCACAGAGAAGCACCTGTGTGATTGAGTTGAGAGCTTTTCACGGAACATCACTTTCATAGAATCTCACTTTTACCTCAAAGTCTAACTGACAAACTATGCTCATTTAGACTTTAGTATTTGGCATAGTTTCTCAAAAATGCAAGACCTGAGCCTGTCACTTCAAGAGAAATAACTGACAAGTTTTCTAACCAATGTTTTGTAAAACTTGAGCTTTCAGGAGCAAGGTACAGTTTTGGAAAGTCTGTATCCACTAGTGTCAGCTTTGTTACATATTTTTCTGACGAGGCTGGTGGTAATATTAATGAATGTGATTTTTTTTTCTTTTGATATTGCATAATGAAATGTCAATATTGGGAAGGTTGATATAACTGCGTAAATTGATGTTTTCCAAAGATGCATGTATGATGTTACGAACTCATACCCGAGTAAGAGATTCATTCAAAAGACAAGACAGACCAATTGATTTTAATGCCAAAGAGTACACAGCTCATTGGTATGATTTCAGATAAAAGAATAGGCACAGTTTATCTGAAAAGCTATTAAAATACTCCTTTTCCATATTTATGAGAGGGTATATTTTCCTCATATACTTCAACTAAAACAGTACTACAACAGAATGAATGGAAAGGCAAATACTTTTTCAGTTGTGACTATTGCATTATCTGACATTTTGCAGTAATGACAACAGTAAATGTCATGGATCGAATTTTGCTCAATGTTTGTTGCCATTTGGCTGGGCCATGATTCCTGGTACAGTGTGATGTTCCTCCATGTTGTAAATCCTGCCTCTAGGTGTTAACCAGGGTGGAGGCACCCGGCAACAAGCACCCTTTTCCAGAGCCAACAGAGAAAGCCTTTCCCTGGAGCTAATACTCTGAATTTGGAATTTTAACCTACCAGACTGTGACAACACAATTTCTCTTTTTAAAGTTATCCACTTGTGGTATTTCTGTTAGAACAGTACCAGATGACTGAGCCAGTACACAATCTACTATCCGATTATTTTGCACATTAAAACGTAAGTCTGGCAGTTACAAACATTGACGTGTAAGGCAAGAGTAATGCTGACTGATGTTTATGGTTTATCTATCGGTTTGGCAGGGCCAAGATTCTCAGGTTTGATAGTTATGTAATGATGTAATTTGGCAGTTACGTAATGATGTAGTCATTCTCCTTGTGATCTGATGTGGTCATCCTCCATTTTCACATAATGCTAATCTTTCATAACAACTTGGTCTTTGCAAATTAACCATGTCAGTAAGTGAGGAGTGTGGGTGTATGGGGTGCCAGCGGTCTTCTACTGAGCCAGACATTGAAGAAATTTGCAAAAAATGTAAAATAAAACCATTATTTCACTAATTTTGCGGTTTCAGAAAGTTATTTTTCATTAAAAGTGATACTGATACTTAGCAACAAAAACAAAAAACTCAATAAAAAATTAGGCAGAGGACTCAGACATTTCACCCAAGATACTCAAGTGACCAAAAAGCACATGAAAAGAAACTCATTAGTCATCAGAGACATACAAACCAAAACTATATAATGAGATACCACTTCACCCTTATTAGAATGGCAATGATTTAAAAAAAAAAAAAAGAAAGTAGTATGTGATGCTCAGATTGCAGAGAAAATGGAAACTTCAGCCACTACTGCTGGGTTGCAAAATGGTATAGCCACTGTGGAAAAACAGCTAGCAGTTCTTTCCTCAAAAAGCTGAACACAGAACTACTATATGACACGGGAATTCCAATCCTACATATATACACAGAAAAGGTAAAGGCTGGGACACAAACAGAAACCTGTACACCAATGATCACTGCAGCACTTTTCAAAACAGCCTGAAACTCAAGATACACCTAACACTAATCTTATCTCATTAAACAAAGACAACTGATTCTCAAACGGGATTATAACCACAGGCATACAGGTTAGAATTTACAACACATATTTTTTGAGGACATAATCCAACCAGTAATACCCCACCTTTGGTCTCCTAAAATTCATGTCTTTCCCATGTGCAAAACATTTTCACCCCATCACAACATCCCCGAAGTCTTATGTCAACACCAAATCCAAAATCTCACCTTCTGAAACAACAAATATGGGTTACGCTTTAGGTGTATTACATCCAGTAATAAAATTCTTCTTCATCTGTGAACTTCTATAATCTAGACTACAAATTATGTCTCTAAAGTACCTTTGTGGAAGAGACTCAAGGCAGAAATTGCCATCGCAAATGGGAGAAACTGGAGGGAAAGACGGAATAACAAGCACCAAGCAAGTCCAAAACCCAGCAGAACAATTTATATTAGTTCTCAAGGCTTGTAAATAATTCCCTGCTCTTAGGGATCATCTAGCAAGAGTCCTGCCCTCTATACTAGGTGTTGGCTATGCTTTCTGGCTTCTGGGTGGAGGCCCCATGGCCCTGAACTTCAGTTCATCTTCCTTCTAGGCCTACTGGGAAGGCAACTCCACTCCCTCAGCTTCAGGCAGCCTAGTCCATGTGCCTAGTCCCTCTGAGTGGTGACCCCACTCCCTTGGCCCTGACAGGCCTTGTCCTTTTGCCCCTTGGGCATAGCAGCTGTGCCCTATTCAGCTTTAGGCAGCAGCCCCATACCCCAAGCACTCGTGTACTATATCCTCAAGCTTTGAAACTGAGCTGGTGAATATCTGACTCTTTTATACTAAGCAAATTGTGACTCCACCTTCTGAAAGCCATACAGCCCTGTTGGACTGTTTTCTGGCTATAGGATTCCAAGAGGCATACAATGTTCTTTCCTTTCATTCTCTTGTTCCCATCAGTCTAAACTGATGGGTTTGTTGCTGTGGAAGTTGGTCTAACCCATCAGTCACAGGTTTAATCTCTTTAATAAAAGTTTGTGTAGCTATGTGTTTGGTAAAAATTCTAGGGCATATATCCTTAGTTTGTATAGCAGGATTTTCCATATCTTTAAGTTCTTTTTTCATTTTGTACAATTCACTTTTAAGTCCATGTCTTTCCTTTTTCATTTTACTGTAAGTGGCAAGAAGAAACTACACAGCTCCTTTAAGGGCTTGCTTAGAAATCTGCTCAGCCACCGTTCTAAGTTCATCACTTACAAGTCTGATCTTCCACCAAACGTGAACACAATTCAGAAAAGTAGAAACATTATATATGCCGGTGTCACATGTACTCTCTAAGATGTTAGGGACTTTCTCTATATCTCTCCTCATTTCCTTCTGAGCCCTTGCCAGACTTATACCAACAGTCTCTTCAAGGTAATTTAGGCTTTTACTCTTAAGTACCTTCCAGCCTCTACTGACTATCCAATTCCAAATCCATTTCCACACTGTATTTCTCTGTTAGAGCAGCATGCCCACATCTCAGGACCCAATTCAGTATTAGTCATCTAGAGCTGCTATAACAGAAATACCACAAGTGGGTGGTTTTAGCAAACAGAAATTTATCTTCTCACTGTTTAAGATATCAGAAGTCTATACTCAGAGTGCCAAATCTAGGAGAAGCCTTTCTTTGTTGGCTCTGGAGGTCCTGGTTCCTTGATGATCTTCATGTGGGCTGGCATCTCTCTTCTTCTATCTCTTTCTACTAGTTGCAAAAGAGACTGTGTCAAGATAAACTCTACACTACTTGTGCCTCATTATTATAACAAAGACAATCCATTTTCAAATGGGGTTATAATCACAAGCGCAGATATTAGGATTTACAAAACGTATTTTTAGGAGACACAACTCAATTCCTAACAACTACCCAGCCATAAACCTTGAAATCATGCTGAGCAAAACAAACCAGTCACAAAAGGCCAAATACTGGATGATCTCCCATCTATAAAATCAGTATATATACAAAACCAATGATTATTAGTGGTTACCAAGGATGGGATGGAAGGGGAAGAGGAGGAGTTTCTGCTTGGGGAGCATTGAGTTTATGTTAATGGTGGTAGAATAATCTGGATGAGAATAGCAAAAATGAGTGCAAAACTTGAAGAATGCAATCAGTGTAACTGAACTGTATACGCAGAAATTGTTAAGATGTCATAAGTATATTCTTATCACAATAAAGTGTTATTCAGGTAATGGATTTATTACAGATACACTGTTATTAACTGAAATAATTCTTTAAAATTTTTAATTTTGAATACTGTGTATGTTGGAAACACTATGGGGCAGTTCTACTGTGGCCTCTAGGGTCAGTGTAGATCGGATTTGACTAGAAGGCAGTGGGCTGGGTCTAGATGTAATCTACGAAAACTCTTTGTGGTCCTCAATAATTTTTAAGAAAGGAGTCTTCAGATCAAAAAGTCTGAGAAATGCTGTCTTGAGGAACCTTACATATGTGCATAAAGATTTGTGTAGAAAAATGTCCACTCTGGCACTGTTTTAGAAACAGCCGTTTAAACACAAAGACTATTTAACTGTTCTTCAGAAACGTCCTTTGAATCCACTCTCTCTACTCCCACCATTACTGCCCTAATTTAGCTTGTAATTCTATATCCAGATAACACTTGACAGTGTTCAGTATATGAAGTCTGACAATCAAGTCCATGGACTTAATTATTCTAAGTGCTATATACCTCACTGCCAAACATCATTATGGTCACCTTCAAAGTATTTACCTTGGGAAGCTATGCACTGACACCAGCATCCAGTCCACCCTTCAAAGCAATTTTGGAACTCTTTATGGAATGTCCACGGCATTGTGCACTGGCAAGGTGGCAAGTTCGTGAACTTAATTATATAGTTGTCTCTGAGTGAGTTTTTAGCCAGGAAACAAATAACTACAGCAACACCCTCCCTACTTACCTGATCTGGCCCCCAGTAACCTTCTATCTTTACCTGAAGATAAAGGAAATATTGAAAAGAAGACACCTGATGACATTCGGGACATCAAGGGTAACAGGACGACAGCTCTGATGGCCATTCCAGAAAAAGGCACTGGTGTCAGTGCATAGCTTCCCAAGGGGTGTACCTTCAAGGTAACCCTAGTGATATCCAGTAATGAGGTATGTAACACTTTTTCTAGAATGAGTTTGTGAACTTAATTGGCAGTTCTTGTATATTTCCAGCTCAATAGTTAGAACTGAAAGGTGAATGGACCATTATAGTATATTTTATAGGGAGTCCCTGAATACCATATTAAATCCTAATTTTTCTACTCATCCCATGTCAGCCAAAAGAGGTTCCAAGAGAGATATCATTTGAACAACAAATACAAACTTTTAAACAAAAGGCTTAGAAGTTAAATTCGTCCAACCAGTACTGAGAAAATCTAGACTCCGTCTCTTCCATCCTTCAAACAAAAGTTAATTGCCTTCATTTCAACTGAAGGCAGTTCAGTTTCACAAAACCAAAGGAGAAGGAAATCTGAGGACAAATCTACCCCTGACAAGATCATTCAAATGGCTCATTTTGAAAAATAAGAAAGGCAACTAGTGACACAAGGAACCACAGAAAAGTATTCTGATTTTCCATTACTAAGCAGTAAAAATGTGGCCTTATCCAGGAATAGAAACTGTAAGAAGAAAATCCGTCTGCATTGTGATGAACAGAAATCTGGTATACAGGACGTAAGTCATGGAAAGGATAGACATGAACACTATATACAATCTACATTTCATCATATAGTATTTTCATAATTCTGTGTAGTATTATATCACCTTATCTTTACCTCCACTACAAACGTATCAATTATGTGCTCCTGGGGGAGGAACCAGTGGGCTACTTCCTCTTCATCCATCACTGGTGCTAGATGAAACTGCTTCAGGTAACTGTTGATTAATTCTCGAACTGCTTTGATATCTTTTGGTTCCATGGGTCTCAAACCTGAAGTCTTTGTAACCTTGGTAGAGTGAAAACACAACAAATCCTGAAATTTAAATATACAAGGAGTACAACTATTTCGCTACTTCAAGTGTGGTCCGCAGACCAGTATCACAGCTTGTCAGAGTGGCAGAACCTCATTCCCAACCCAGGCCTACTAAATTAGAACCTGCAGTTTCACAAGACCCCTGGTGATTCACGCACACATTCGCATTTGAGAAGCACTGGTTAGAACACATGCTAGACAATGTGCTGTATCGGCGTCATGTCTGTGTGGCTGGTCTTCGGTCAATATTACTAATGACCCAAACTAATGACCCAAAGCCAGCATTCACTGAAATGTGATACAGACCAAAGCCAAGAATTTCAACAATCTACACGAACAAGCACAATGTACTTAGCATGTGTTTTGGTGTATCATGTTTTAAAACTGCCAAGTTTGACATTTTGAAAACAGAGTTGAATGCAGAGTTTAGAAACTCATTTTACTGCATATCATGAAAAGGATATAGCAATTTTGTTCTATAGAACATTGAAAATGACATAAAGGTGAATCCTATCTGTCCAGGTGGGAAGGCAAGATTTTGACAGTAAAGAGCTTTCTAAAAGCAAATGCCTGCCAATTACCGAACCTCGCTTCTCGTGCCATATGTATTGACTAAGAGGTGATCATAAGTTATTGGGGGCAGGCATTTGCATCCATCATTCCAAAGCTCTATACTTTTCAAATGAGGCCACAGGAATAAAAACGTCAGGACAGGTTCCCACTTGAATTTGCCCATCACTTGTCTTTGAGAAATCTATAGGCATCACTCAGCTTTTTAGAACTGACACTAGGGCACTTGTAACTAGAAGAAAGAGAGCCACCCCATTGTTCTTTCGTACAAACAAATGCACCAAAAAACTTAGAAATACAATTTCAATTTTCCAATAAAGACTTTTTTTTTCTTGGAGAGATATTGGATAAATTTTGACAGATAAATAACCTGAATGTAAATATTGCTGCTTTGCTTTTTTCTGTCCTAGATTATTTCTATATAATTTACGAAAAAACCCACAACAACAACAAAAAAACTCTTTGTGGAATTAGGTCATTACAACTCCTCCATGCCCCTAGAATAATAATGTGGTAGAACCTGAAGGCAGAAAACAGTTTTGTATTTTGGATGTCAGTTGCACTGCTTTAAGTCCTGTGCTGAGATTTCTATTAGTGACAGAGTGCTGACTGGTTACCGGTTAGTAGGGGCTGGCAGCAGAAGTGATGATGCATGCTTTGTATTCAGACCATGAAGTTCTTAGCTTAGTGTTTACTCAATTCTGTAAGTGCATCACTCCATTATGACTCATGTAATCTACACTTATAGTAATGTACCCCCAAACATAGTTTCAGTATCTCAACTCAGAGCATTTAAGTCCTCAGCATTTAACAGTGAACTTATTATATTTTTAGTCTTATTGTTGATTTAAAGCCTCAGGAATATCCAGGTTCCAACTTCTATCCAAGACCTTCGAGCAAGCAGAGCAATTACATACAGGCTGCGTGCGTGCTGAATGAATGCATGAATAGCCCTGTATTTTATACTAAAATCACTTACCCAGGAAGGTGAGATAAGACCTGTGGAGGATACGGAAAAAACTTACTATCAGCACTGACAGTTCCATGGCCTGGCCTTTCTGTGCAAGTTGATCACAAAACTGTTATTTTTGTTTTGTTTCTTTCTCCCTAAGCCAGTTTTAGTACTGAGGACATTTCTACAATGCAAGCCATGGGAGCCTATGTAATTGCCAAATGCTGTTAACTGAAATAGATGTGGATTTCTAAATGACAGCAGCTATACTCAGAAATGAGAAAAAATTTGATCCAATTTTATCTAGAGCATAATATTCTCCTGGAGCACAATTCTCATTCATTGAACAATTATACTTTGAAATCACTAAAATCAACAAGTATTTTGCCTAGCAGACATCTTTAAAGCAACAATTCTCAAATTTTTTTAGTCTTGGGACCCCTTTACACTCTCAAAAATTACTGAGTACTTCAATGCCACACAGCTTTGTTTATAAAGACTATGAAATCAAAATAAACCCTAAACTCATTGCTGTCTAGTTGATTCCAACTCACAGCAACCCTATAGGACAGAGTAGAACTTCCCCATAGGGTTTACAATGAGGATTTAACTGGAAATCTCCTTTTGGTTAGCAGCTGAGCTCTTAATCACTGAACCACAGGGCTATATTTATCACATTAGGAATTAAAACTGAGAAAACTTAAAAATACAGAATGGATAAGCACAGATTCCACTACACACTTGGGAGAGGACGAAAGTGAAAAACTCAATGTTTCAGTGTTATTATAAAACTAGTGATGACTTTACAGGTCCTCTTAGTCTGTGGGCTTCCAGGGATCCCTGGACCACATTTTCAGAACCAGCCTTAGGTCTTTTAAGGCTACAAAAATAGGTAGCAGACAAGACCCAGTGAAACTGTATGTTTGGGCAAAAGGAGAAAGAATCATAAACTTGGCAACTTTTAACTATGTCAGTTAAGTTTTATCAGAAGCATTAATGCAGAAGAGAAGATCAGAATGGATCAGCTATTCAAAATGTAAGGCTCTAGAAAACACAGGAAGAAATTTACTTTTGCTGACTAATAACAGTCCAAGTATCTCAGAGCCTAAACTTGCTTTTGTCTAACATCATTAAGTCACAGATTCTCCAAAAAAATCTCCAGCAGAGTGAGATAAATTTAAATGCAAAAGAAACACTCATAGCTGCTATTTTCAGGAAGATGTGGGATGAACTCAATGAAAACAGTGAGCTTTAGTAATATCCAAGAGTGACGTGGTAGAGGTTTCTGAGAGTCCATAAAAAGCAAGGAAACATTTCCAGTAACTGAAAAAAATCTTATGTTTCATTAAGTAAACCCTGTATCTGAATCACATACTTTTTCATTGCACAACTTACGTCCACTACCTGTTGGGGTATTGAAATCTGTGTCAAATCTATTAATTAGTACACAATAAAGTTCATGGCCCTATTAAAAAATGGAAGTACTGTAGCCATCTGCCAAATTATGTGGCTTCAACTGTTTTACAGCCAAGATTCCAGAGTAGAGAGATGTGAACAATGATTACACCTACTTATTTGATTAAAAAAAGAAAAAAAAAAAAACAGAATACTAAATGCCTAAAAAAAAAAAAAATCACCTAGTGCTACTAAACAGAAAATCTTAGGGAGCTTAGACTATGTCCTAGTGAGCATATCTTTCCCAGAACACAGTGCTAAATTTTTGGTAGATTAATTTCTGACTTGCTCTTCACCTGCATCAAATTCTTTCACCTTTACGAACACTGAAGAAAAAGTCTCTACTGTGCTTGTAAATACTCAATACCAAATTAAAAAACAAACCCACATTTAAACAACAGGTCGACCTGTCAATCCTGGGAAAATCTTAGATTACTATAGCCAGTGATGTGGGCTCTGGGACTGCTCTTATACTGACTAATCAACTCCCTTCAAATTAATCTTGTTTCAGTGTTCTCTTCCGTGAAAACAGGAGAACAAGAGGTCAGAACCCACCCTTCTATGCAAGTTTTATGAATAAACTAATGAGATTATGCATGGTAAGTGCTGGCCACAAAAAAATGCTAGCTCTTAATAGTCAGAAGTCCATGAAGAAGACACAAAGGAGGCATGGTAAATACAAACAGTATCCAGTATCATGAATCAGGAAATGAGACTGGATCCATATAGCAAAACTGATATTCAACAAGGTTCTTTTTTGTCCATTAACAGTACAAAAATGTTCTTTTATGATGTAATTGCCAGCCCTGGGGTCATTCATCTGGACCCATGTGAAGGACAGGGGTGGTTTGGCACATACCATACTGCCCAGCTTCTAACTCAAGACAGAGACCTCGAGCCAAGTGTGGCCGCCACCTTCCAATTTTCCAGTTTCTGTAGCTTCACAGCTTCCATCCTCCCTTTTTTCCCCACTAACTTAATCCTTTTCCTTTCCTTCCCTATGACTTAAAAATGGGAAAGGGAGACTGGGACTAATCAGTAAGAGCTGTCTCAACTTTTTGATAACTGTCCTTTCCTATCTTAACCTTGCTCTGATGACGGCACAGGAGAGATGCTCAGTGGGACTCCGTCAAGGTACCCTCTTACAGGGAATGTGTGAGAGGTGACAGCAGAAGCAAAGGCATCCTAAGTCCTCCCCTTATTAGTGACATGCCCTCGGCCAAGTGTCCTCTTCATAACTCTCATTTTTCTTTTAATCTCTGAAATGGGGGGATATTATAAACCGGATAATGCATACTAAAGCACTTTATACATGACGAGTCACTGCAAGAAAAAAGAGAGTAATTCTGACCACATGGCTGGAAGAGGACTGCTCTATACAAAGAATCCAATTTAACTGTAATTACAATGCCAACATTCAGTTTTACAATCAATGCCTGACCACTGATTTATCACCAATTTGTCAAAACTTTGTTATCAATGAACAGACTGATTCTTGGGCAAACATGGAAAGGCTGATGGATAAAGTCCAGTCAAAAACATTTTAGCACCCAGCAAAAAAAGTAGGGATGCCTGATGTTTTTATTTTATTTTGGACATATCAAAGTATTTAAAACCTGACAAAGATGATGCTCAGAAGAGATGGCACCTTAAGAAGGGTGCACTGCATCCTAACTGTGTACCGTGGGCCTCTCCTCACTCCATTTCTGCCTCTGTGTGACTCTGTACCTCTCAATTTCTTTGGGTCTTAGCCATTAGCACAAACTGTTCCTGGCTTCTAAAGAAAATTAATTAGTAAATATGAACTGTAATAACTAAGTGTGCCCTTTCAAACATTTTCCTATTTCTCTATTTCAGTGCTTAACCATCATTTCTGTCACCCTAGCTCTCTCAGTCATCCAGTGCTACTGTAACTACAACTATAAGAAATACCACTAGTGGAAGCTTTAACAAAGCTTTAACAAAGACAGATTTATTTCCTCACAGTAAAGAAGGCTAACCGTCCAAATTCAGGTTGTCAGCTCCAGGGGAGGGTTTTCTCTGTTGGCTCTGGAGGATAGTCCTTGTCTGTCATCCCATGGAATGAGAGCTTCTCAGGCGCACGGACTTCGGATCCTGAAGATGTGCTCTGCTCCCGGCAATGCTTCTCTTCTGATGGCATGTGGTCTCGAAGTCTCTGCTTGCTTCCATTTCCTTTATATCGTAAGAGATTGCCTCAAGGCACAATATAATCTTACACATTGAGTCCTATCCTACCAACACAACTTCCACTCATCCTCCCTCATTAATATCATAGAGGTAGGATTTAAAAAATACAAGAATACCACACAACACAGGAATCATCATAGCCCAATTGCTACACATATTTTTGGGGGGGACACAACTTAATCCATGACACTAGCCCAAAGGGCCTGCTCCTCTCCAAGGTCACGTGCCATCTCACCTACAGTTTTTATTTTTACCTGGTTTGAAGTATGTTCTTCCTCCCTCACTGGCTTCCAGGAAGGCAGTGAGTTCATTACTTTTAAGCTCTCACTCTCTGTAACATATAAACCGGAAGGGAGGGGCATGCCTCCTAATCCTCTGCCAGGTTTCAAAGCACAAGAACACTACAGTGTTTACATTTCCAACTGTTTGGTTTCCTTCACCTCCTCTCTCTCCTTATGGAATTCTGCCTAAAATCAGGAATTATTTCATTCTTCTGTGTCATTAGACAAACAGCTCTGAGATGCAGTGAATTACTTAATAGGGACCTTTTAGTCACAGTCTTTGTCAACTCCCACTAAATGGCTGGGTGAGGACTATGCAAATGAGGTGTGATCCATCAAGGGAATTGGGTTGCTCGCCAATAACATAAAGGGGTATGGCACCCTAGAGGGGATGGGACCATACAAATAAGGTCTATGGAACCCTAATGAAGGGATTGGTCAGTTTTGTCATCGTGCCACGTTTAAATGAGTGGTCAGTCCAAAGCAAGGGTGACTGGACTACCACCAAGAAAAAGTGGATCTCTGTCCTGAAACATCCTAGACCCAGGAGACAGAGAGAGAGCGAGAGCTCTAATATCAGAGACAGCTAGAGACAGAAGCAGCAGAGGCAGCCAAACCAGGAGACAAAGAAGTGGGCTTTCCGGTCTGTGACGCAAGATGGTTACAGTGGGTGTGCCACCCATGGGGTGAACAGCTAAGCCCCGCTGGGCAGTAGTTTCCTGGCTGAGTGAGGTTGCCTCCAGGAACTTATCAGCAGAGCTAAAAGATTAGGAAAGGACAGCCATTCGGTGGGAGTCACAATGTCTATAACTTTGTAATTCCTGACTGTAATACCTGCCCAAGCAGGGCAGAAGCCAAGGGGCCAGAAAGAAGTATCCCTGTGGGCACAGCAGAGAAGAGGCTGTCCTGATCGAAGAACTGTATCCTGAGTGTTCCTAAGCCTGAACTGTAACCTGCTGGTTCCCTAATAAACCCCGTAATTGTGAGTATTGTCTGTGAGTTCTGTATGACCAGTGCAATGAATTATCAAATCCAGCAGAGAAGTAGAGTGCCATGGGAGAGACAGTTGGTGCCAGAATTGGTAAAAGGTTGGAGTGGGGATGCATGTCTGACCTCACAGGAATCAGTCTTGTGCTGCTGATACTGATTCTCTTTCCTCCTTGTGAAGACAGAGGTCAGATGCCCCTGGAATACCATTTTTACAGCTGGTGATTACATCTATCTGGTAAACACAAAACTGGCCACAAGACAAAAGGACCACAGTCTACTATACCTAGAAAGGCTATTCCATGTAAAGTCCTCATAGTCTTCTAAAGGAACCTGGTGACATTCCACGTGAATTCCTCCATCAAGTTAAAACATTTACTACATTACAATAACTCAAAAGAATAACTCTGATAAAACTGGAACTTCAAACAGAAGATCCCATCTGTGTTCAAGACTAAGATGGCCCTGTCTCTGTCATTGTCAGTGACTGAATTGTGCCCCGCCACAACATGTGTGTAGTAATGTGGCTAGGCCATGATTCCTGGTCTTGTATGATATTCCTGTATGTTGTAAATCCCACCTCTGTGACCATCTAGTCATCTAGTGCTGCTATAATAGACATACCATAAGTGAGTGGCTCTAACAAAGAGAAATTTATTTTCTCACAGTCCAGTATATTAGAAGTCTGAATTCAGGACATCAACTTCAGGAGAAGGCTCTTTCTCCATGTTGGCTCTGGAAAAGGTCCTTGTCATCAATCTTTCCCTCGACTTGGAACTTCTCCATGCAGGAACCCCAGGTCCAAAGGATACACTTTGCTCCCAGTGCTTCTTCTTTGGTCATATCAAGTCCCCAGCTCTCTGCTCACTTCCCTTTCCTTTTTATCTCTTGAGAGATAAAAGGTGGTGTAAGACAAAACCCCAAGAAACTCCCTTTATATCGTATTAGGGATGTGACTCTAGAATGGTCTTAAGGTCCCACCCTAATCCGCTTTGACGCCGTCATGTTTCAAACTGCCCTGTGGCACAGCCCAATTATCAAGGACTGAAGGCAGCCTCTGCCTGACAGCCAGCAAGGAGATGAATTCTGTCAACAATCACATGAACTTGAAAGTAGATCCTTCCCAGTCAAGTTTTCAGATGAGACCCAAGCCCTGCTGGACATCCTGATGGCAGCATCATGAGAGACCCTGAGGCAGATGACTCCGTTAAGCTAGGACTCAATTCCTGGCATATGAGATAATGAAGTGTGTTCTTTTAAGCTGCTAAATTTGTGATAATTTGTTACGTAGAACAGATAAACTAACACACCATCCAAATCCCAAATGAGGCCAAGATTGGTAGGCACATTTACATTTCTCCCTTATAAGACAGATAACTTTTTATGCTAAGAATTTGCTAGTTTAAAGGCATGAGAGTTTAATGAAACACTTCTTCTCCCTGGGTCTTTCATCTAAACTTTATTCTTCAGTTCCATTATGTTGTTATCATCAGAAGCCTGAATATTTCTCACCTTTTACTTGACAGTTTCAAAACTTACGTGCCCTGAGTTCAGTCTCATTCACCTACAAACCAAAGAATCAAAAAGTCTAGTATTTCTAAATGAGCTCCCTGTTTTTCCCAGCACTTTAGTTCTATCCTGTCTTTCCAAGTACATATTCACTTTCTCACATGTGCACTAAAAGCTTCACTATTACAGCTTAGAAAAACAGCAAATTATTCTTACTTACATCTGGAAGTCTGTATAGCTTCATTGTTCTCTGTAAAGTCATATTTCGACTCAAGTGAGAAAATTTCACTTCCACCAGTTTCCTGGGGTTTAGTGATCGATGCCAGTATCTGTAATACAATAAGGGTTTTAAAATCTGATTGATTTCTAACTCTCTAAGAATTCCCTCTTTGTCTCAGCTGAGCTGCTAAGTAAGCATTTACTGAACATGAATATAGGACACTAGCCCCCTTTTTAGAAAAAAATTGTCAGTTCTTCTTTAAAAAAATGACAAAAAACCTCGATAATATATATGTCCTGTATTGCCACTGTGGTCCCTTAGAGCTAGTCACCTTTCATGTCTTTCAACAAAGAGAAATGTTCAAACTGTTAATGTTAATGCCTGGTTTGTAAATCCCATCACTGATTCTATAAAAGCCAGAGCATAAAGTTTAAAAACATCAAAGTATCTCTCCGACATTACGAGCCTTCACTTCTATATAACGCACACCAAAAAAATAGTTATTTGAGAACCAGCCTGAATTTTTCAAATGATACCAGTTTATGCATCAGGATGCTCTATTATTAAAGTAGGTATTACAAATGCACTTATGAAGTCTTTAATTATTTACGAATGTATTAATTTAATATTTAACAGTAATTTTAAACTTTTTACCTTTTACACTATGTTTTCTTAAAGTTTTATCCTGAGTTGGTAAAAATAGTAAAGATAGATAAATTCTTTCTGATGCTTTAGAAACAAGTTAGTCAAGTGACAGACTACTCTCATTCTCATTTGATTCTATGAATTTCTTTATCCCATCCTTGCTGTCTTCTATAACCCAGAAGTTTTCGAGCAAGGTGTTGTTCAGTTTCCATGTGTTTCATTTTTTACCCTTGCTTTTTCTGCTATTAATTTTGACATTGATGGCTTTATGGTCTGAAAAGACGATTTGCAATTATTTCAGTGCTTTGGGTTTTGTTAAGATTTGCTTTATGACCTACCACGTGGTCTGTTATGGAGAGTGTTCCATGGGCTATTGAAAAGAAGGTACACTTGTCTGTTGTTAAGTGGAATGTTCTGCATACATGCTCTGGATGTTCTGTCCATCACCAAAATCATGTGCTGAAGTCTCCTACTATAACTATGAGTTGTCCGTCTAACTTTTCAATGCTGTTAAAGTTCACTTGATGCATTTAGAAGCTCTGTGACTGGTGCATGATTATTTAATATGGTTATGTCTTCCAGATGTATTGACCCCTGTCTCTTTATTGGTTCATTTAACCCATTTACATTCAATGTAATTATTGATAGGTATGAATTGAGTGCTGACATTTGGGTGCCTTTTTTTGGGTGCTATTGACAGTTTCTTTGTTCCACTTAATTTTCTGTGCTGAGTTGTTTTTCTTTACGGATTCTCTTTTCACCCTTTTCATTGTTGGTTTTATATTTGGTGAGATTTCTTGATTTTGTTTCCTGTTTGCATGTGTAGGACTGTTAATTTCCTTTGAGGTTACCGTAATATATGCCCCTCCTGTTCTACGGTTAAAGCAGTCTTTAATTTCTCTGTGTTGCTTTGACTTCTTCTCTATCTGTAAAATCTATGAACACATTAACATGTCCCTCTTTTTGGTCTAATGTTGTCATCACTTACATACTGTCTGTTCCCCATTTTTAGTGTTTTAGCTTTGATATCTTTTGTAGATTCCGTATCTGTGTTGATAGCTGGATGCTCTGTCCCACACTGTATCCTTCAGTATATATCCAACGTCACTGATTTTCTAATAGTCACTGATTTTCTAATAGAAGAACTTCTTTCAGTGTTTCTTGTAATTTTTGCTTGGTTTTGGCAAATTATCTAAACTCTTGTTTATCTCAGAAGGTCCTAATTTCATGTCATATCTGAGAGATAGTTTTGTAGGACATACAATTCTTGGTTGGCCGTTTTCTTCCCTCAAGGCTTTGCACATGTTATCCTACTGCCTTCTTGTCAGTTATGGTTTCCACTGAGTCAGCCAAGCTCAGTCTAATTGACCCTCCTTTCTGTGTTATTTTTTCTTTAAGCCTAAACCCCCAAATCAAACCCAGTGCCATCAAGTTGATTCTGATTATAGTGACCCTACAGAATGGAGCAGAACTGCTCCATCAAGCTTCTAAGGGGTGCCCGGCAGATTCAAACTGTCACCCTTTAGGTTAGCAGACATAGCACTTAATCACTATGCCACCAACTGCCTTTAAAAAAGCTTCTACTTATCTTTAGTTTTAGTAAGTTTGATGATAACATGTCTTGGTGTCTTTCTTTTGAGATCTACCTTGTGTGCAGTTTAATAAGCATTTTGAATAGATATCTTCTCATCTTTCATGGTGTCAGCTAAGTTTTCTATCAACATATCTTCAACAATTTTCTCTGTATTTTCTGCTACTGCGTTCCCCCCGCAACTATAGTACTCCAATCATTCATACATTATTCCTCTTGACAGAGTCCCACATACCTCTTAGTGATTTTTTTGGAGGGGGGGAAATCTGGTTTTTCTTCACATATGCTAATCTCACTAATTCTGCTTTTCATTGCCTCATTCCTGCTCCTCTGACTTTCTACTGAATTGTCTAATTTTGTGATTTTACTGTTAATCTTCTGAATTTCAGATCATTTTTGCTCAAGTACTTCTTGCAGCCTCTTTAATTTTTCATTATGCTGGCTGCACTTTATCTAATTTCCTTCCAGATGTCTTGAAGAACCCTAAACATTACTCTTTTATATTCTACCTCCAATAATTGCAAGAATTCTTCTTCATCTGGAAAATTTGATTCTTTGTTTTGCAAGTTTTCTGAAGCCATGTTGGTCTGTTTCTTTAAAGGATTACAAATTGTTGTCGTCAAGCCATCTGTAATTCATCTATGTTTACTTCTTATGTTCTAACCTATATGCACACATTTTTTAAAAATACTTTTTAAGTACCGAAATTTGGTTGTTTGAGCTAGTTTAATTATTGGAGCCCTAGGAATTCCATCGCTCTGTCACCAAGTATTAGCAACGTGTGCATGCTGAGAAAGGTACAGGGATTTCCTAGGTTAGGGTAGCCCACAGACCTTTTTCTCTCTCCTTTCTCTCTGTTCCCTCTCCAAGTCCAGGAGAATAACTCAGGGTCATGTATAAGATGCTCTACTTATAGCCCAGCTAGAGCATCAGCATTTAGCACCCAGGATCAAGCAGTGAAGGGATACTCAAGTGCTGGGGAAATGGAGAGAAATCAGTGCATAGGGAAGATTTTAAATCCGCATGAGTTTTCAAAGCATTTAGCTTATGACACTCAGGTGAAAGTCCTCTGCAGGTTTTGCAGATGCAGCCATCCAAAGCTCAGCTTCCTGCTGACAAAAACCACACTTCGCTCAGAGCCCCGCTGTTCTGTTTGGCCACCAGCTGCCTCAGTACCACAGCTCCATTTGGATGGCTGAATCATGTCCCTCTGCAGGGTGCAAATTTAAATCTGGCCAAAGTAGTTGTTTGTGGGTCTGCTGTCTCCTCCCTGTCACCCAGTCTGATCTCTCAGCTTGCTTTCTGATATTCAGAGCTCTTGGAAGGTCCTATATAAACGATTCAGTTGTTTTTCTGGTTCTTTGTTGTTAAATGATCTTGGAATAGTGTGGCTACTCTGCCATCTTAGACCTGCTTCCTCATATGACATTCTGATAGACATATTTTCCTACTGGAATAACTTTTGATAGCTTGAGAAGAGCAGAAAGTCGCAAAGACAGAAGTCAGGCCTTCTCACTCTGAGCAAACACATATGCCTGGTACCTTTCAAATGATGTTTATCAAGCTTTTGGAATAGTTCCTGATAGTACTGTAAAGCACTGTATAGAACGAGCATTGTAGTGAAAAGGAAACAGTACCAACAATTGATATTTTCAGATCACAATGCCATGTATTTCTCTACCGCATATAACACTAGTCTTACAAGTGAAATAGAAACATAAGTATAGATCCAGCTTCATTAGCAGCAAATGTTTTTTTTAAAAAAAAAAAAAACACACCACTTTTTTAAAATCACCAAGCAGCAGTGTAGTGAAGGTATACTGGAAAGGGTAGTAGATTCAGCAACTCTAGATTCTGGTCTCCATGTCTGCTATACATCAAGCACATAGTCATGAGCAAGCCCAAATCCCTAAGTCTTCATTTTCTTGGTTATACATGAGGAGAATACCACTTCTAGAAAAACAGCAGTGAGTTTTGACATGGCTTGTGTATGTAAGATGCAAAGTAAGGATATGGTGCAATTACCTGCATGTAGCCACTGGCTTGGGAAGAACTACCCCAGCAGTGTAAACAGCCTGAAAAATCCCTTCCAGGTTCACTCTTCTGGTTATTTCTCGAATTAACACTGGGGCTACTCGTTTTGATCTCAACTTCTTGTGGACGCAAAGGAAGTTGATTTCTACCATCTTCTTCACACTAAAAAATAAGGTTGTCCAAATTACAGCAAATATAAGATGAAAACACTTTTGTAGAATAATACTTGTAAAATTTCCAAGAATGGAAAAAGGAAAAAGACCACCTTTATGACAGTGTTTAAGAAAATATTCTATCATTCAGACACCACAGAAATTCAGATTAACACATTATTCCCCATTCTGCCACCACCATTTGTTAACAAGTTGATTTCAATTCACAGTCACTCACATGTGTAAAATAGAACTGCCCTCAACAGTTTTCAAGGCTGCAACCTTTCAGAAACCGACTGCCAGGCCTTTCTTCCAATATGCCCCTGAGTTTAAACCACACACTTGTCAGTTGATAGCTTAGAACTTAACTGTTTATGTCACCCAGTGGCTCGCACCAGCTGCCATCAAGTTGATTCTGACTCATGGTGATCCCGTGGATCACAGAATAGAAAAAAATAATTGTAACTCTAGGCTGTGGAGACTCAAACCTCTTTGTTCTAAGTACTTTTTAGGACAACGGCCTTACAGGTTTTCAGCCTAGAAAATGGATCAGACATCTCTCGAAGTTTCTGTATCTGTTTTTCCTGTAATGTAGACAGTCATGGCAATAACTGGGTCTTGTGTGCTCCAGAATCTGATAAGATGTTGCTTTGAAGTATGATACAAATCCACAGGATTGCTGTGCAGAGCCAGGTTTTTCTTAGCTAGAATAAGCCTTCTGGAGCTTCAGAGCCAGCTCCCTGCTCTGGTTCCAGGTATGCAGGCATTTCTCTGGAATATTTCAATAATTAATTTCATTCCTGGGTGAGTACTTAGAGAGCCACTGTGTCTGAAACATGTTTCACAGTAAATAAGCTAACTTAATATACATGTAGGGAAACAGACTTTTTATGGTAGTTCATTGAATTTTAGGACTGGAAACCCAGAGCAAAAATGCAACAAGTTTATCCTAGGGGTAGCACATTTTTCGTCCTCCTACAGTTGTTTAAGTAATCCTTAAAAGCTCATTATAACAGCAATTTTAAAGAAAGGCTCACATTTTCTTCAACTGCTACCATGGTGAAACAGTGCTGCTGACCCATGAACAGCTGGGCAGACAGCCCTATAAGGCACTATCAAAGAGGGGTGGACACTCACCTATTCAGAACCCCTCCTAAGGGTACCCACACATCACCAAGGCAAGTGAAGTGGCCCTGTCCCTCCTGCTCTGCTTTGACATGGGTTCTTGCACTTTCTGAGGGATGTCCTCATTGGCAAAATGATGGAGAAAAGAAACAGACAACAGGAAAGCAACACACAAAAATGACCAGCTTTAATACATACCTGTCATAAACCCGAATGTTTGCAGGAATGGCACTTATAAACCCTACAAGTTTTTTATTTGAAGACACTCTGACTCCACAGTGCCACTGAGGGAGCCAGCCTGGAGGACGCAGAGCCCTGAAGTCAGTGGAGGTGAGAGAAACAGGAGCCATTTAGTGTCTAAACACAGCAACAGACATGAGCCATCCCAATCCAACCACCACCATCCATGGCCTCCTGCACACTGAGGCTTACCACAACAGGAACTCAGGCGAATAGTCGAACCGGAACATATTGTCATCATCTTCTACATAATTCTCATTTAACAATGTGTATAACTCTTTGAGCTACAAGATGAAAGAAGTGTTCTATTTAGGCTGCTCAGAACCAACTCAGAAGCAATTCCTGTGAATACAGGTGTCAGATTACACAGTTTCACTCACCACTTCAGCACTGCTCAAATCTAAAGTGTCCCACATAAAACCCTGTGGCAAAGAATATGGCTCTTGACGGACATTGTCTTTATCTGGCTCAATGGCACCGTGAGATGTTATCACTTCATCTGGGGAGGGAAGGAAAGAGAAGCAGAAAGAAAAGTCAAAAAAGGAAGACTATTAAGTTACAAAGTATTCTAACAACCCAAAACATCCAGTTACATAAACAAAATCAATATTAAGGACCCTTTGGTATAGCACAATCTTTAAAAATATGTTATTATTTTATGTATCTCTGGAGTAAAACAGGGCAGTTAGGTGTGGTGTACAACTGCTGTTTCACCAATTAAAAGAATTCTGGGTCATCAAGTGAAAAAAATTGGTTTAACACAAAACAACTTTTCAGCCTCAAACCCTAGATAACACATTTATCATAATGTACCATTACATGCAACACAGGTTTGATATGACAGAGTTAAGAGATTTCTCTTTGCACTGCATTTCAGCAAACTGGGGGTGATGACAGGATGACAAAAGGAATGCTGTGACCTCTGACTCCTTCTAGCAAAATCTAAAGTCCATTTCAGATTTATTTACATCTCTTTATTCCTAATACCAGAACTCCAAGCCAAGTCATCAGAGTCTCTAGCCTTTCGACAAAGATGTCTGTTTCCAACTCATTTTCTGTAGAGCTTCCCAGTGTGGTTAGAATAAAGTCCAAGCTCTCCCGTGACTGCTCTCTGCCACTGTACTCTCACTGCATTCACCTGCCCCCTGAGTCCAGTGCTTTAGCCACTGTCATGCATTGAACTGTGTCCCCCTAAAAATGTGTTGATTTGATTTGGCTAAGAGTCCCAACATGGTGCCCTTCCTCCCATGTGCTGTGAATCCTACCTCTGTGAGACTGACGATGGAGAATGGGCAATAGTGGTGTTACTGAGGCAGCTCTCAAGCTACAAGCTTGTGTGTTATAAGAGAGAGAAGTGAGGTGAGGAAGTTGGGAACCTCATGTCACCAAAAGAGAGGCACTGAGAGCAGAGCAGGTCCTCTGGACCCCAGGTTCCTGTGCCAAGATGCTCTCACTGGACTTGGACTCAGCCTACCAGAAGGTGATGATTTCTCATACTGAATGGACTTACAATTTATAAATGGGTTTGTGGCTTACTGGACTGTGTCAATAACACTTCTCTTCATAAAACCTTCCACTCGTGATATTTTCGGCTGGAGCAGCACGAGGACACTAAGAGCCACACTGGCTTCCCTCAGGCTGGCTCCATCTATGAACCTTTACTGGTGCTTGCCGTCCGGTTGGAAGCCTTTACACCTCTGCTGTTTGTGTGACTGGCCACTTGCACTGTTCTACCTGTAAGGTTATACACCCCTCCCTCACAGCATCTCTCCAAGACTAAAGCTTTTACCTACCTAATGGTAGAAGCCCTAGTAGTGCAGTGGCTAAGTGCTTGGTTGCTAACCAAAAGGTCATTGATTTGAAACCACCAGCTGCTCTGAGGGAGAAAGATGTGGCAGTCTGCTTTCAGTAAAGACTTACAGCCTTGGAAACCCTATGGGGCAGTTCTACCCTGTCCTACAGGGTTGCTGTGAGTTACAGTGGCTCAACAGCAACGGATTGGATTTGGTTTAGGTTTAGCGAATGTTAACTTAGTTGAATGTCATTTAAAATCCTGGAAATTCATTTACAGTCTTTCTAAATTTCTACTAAATACATTTCTAGAATCTGAAACAAAAAACACAAGCTGACTCCTTTCTCTCTCTCTCTGTCAATATTCTGAAGCTCATTCTTTTAAAATTACTTTGAAAGGGCTGGATGGGAGAGGAGCAAAAGCTCTAAGAAGTCTGAAAACCACTATTTGAAGACACAGAAAAGTGCTGTTTTCTTGACTTATATTTTGATAAAACTGATCATTTGCATATGTTGCTGTTCTTAGGTGCTGCTGAGTTATAGTGACCCAATGTGACAGAAAAGAACTGCCCCATAGGGTTTTCTAGGCTGCAATCATGAGCACAGATGACCACGTCCTTCTCCCCAGGGCTACTGGGTAGGCTGGTTAGCAGCCAAGCGCTTAACCACTATGCCATCAGGGCTCCTTTATTTGTGCACAACTGGGCTATTAAAGTTTGTATGGCAATTATCCCTTCTACAGTATACAGATCTGGAACCAAAGGAAAAAACAGAAATAATTATATGACAATCTAGCTTTACATACATATAAGACAAAGTAGGTTTAGGTTATATTATATTTTTAGAAAATTTTACGGAAGTTGTCTTTTTTGTATAATGTAAAAGACGAACAATTAAATGATGTTATGGCAACTTAACCTGTAAAAGTCTAGTAAGTAGCCTTACAAATCTGACAAAGTAGCACAAGCACCAAGGAAAGAAAGGCTATTTACAGATCACTTCTAACATGAACCAAAACTCATTACAAAGGCCTTCACAAAGTGTCTTGATTCCCTCATTATATTGTAATGACATTGAATTGATATCAATTAACACCATGGTGGGAATACAATTTTCCATTTCAGTAAGGCTTAATAGGGCAAATTCTCTGTGTCTTTCGGAATGACTGAGGTGTGAAAGTACGAAAAATTTATGCACAGGCAAAACAATTAGCTCTAAGAAGTTCAGAAGCAAACAAAAGAAACAGAAAAAGAGGGGGAGAGAGACTTCCTTTTACATATAAATGTTTTTTAATTTGCTAATGTTTCAGGCGTGTGGAAACGGGATAATTTAAGAGGGATAATGATTAAAATAAAACTGCTATCTTATTTAAAGTCAATGAACAGCACTACCTAAAACGTAATATTTTGCCCAAAATGTTACATTTATGTAAGTTTGTAACCTGAGGTATAAAACAATCTATATAAGTGAAGCCTCTTTTGCATTTTTTATTGTTAATGCAGCATTGCTTGTGGGAAAAAAGCAGAAGTGCTTACTTAGTTTGGGTACTGGCTGCGTGTCCCAAAACTGGTATCTGTGTTTTGCAGCCTCATCAATATTCCTGGCTGGGCCCTGGCACGCGGATAACAGCTCCATTGCTCTCTGGATATCGTGCAACTTCTGCATTGGAATGGTGGGATTCTATAACAGCAAAGACATACAGACACAGAAGGTGAGGGCGCTGCCACTGCCTTTAGACCTAGGGCATGTGCGTCTCTGCTTTGGAGACCTACAACACCTGGAAGCTAGTCATCCTCCTCTAAGCCTGGTCAAGGCACTGGGCTCAACTATGTTACCATGTTCAAATATAAGCCAATGTACGATGTTAAAGATAACAACCATTCTATAGTTTCAATGAGGCTTTCTGGCAGGTTGGAGAATCTCAAGTCAATCACTCCACCTGTTGTTGCAGTTTCCCACCCATCTGCAAACACTTCTCACCAGGACCCATCCAGGAGGGGAAGCAAAAGGAGGGACGTACAAGGCGTGCATGACTGTCACAGGCCAGCCAGTCAGCCACTACAGGGGTTTCACTGTTAGGGTCAAAGCTGCAGAAGAGCAATGGGGTGACAAAGCAAATAACTTCTAGAATGGAAACTGCAAAGTAGGCAGATAAGGAGAATTTCAGATCATTTTTTAAAAGAAGTAAAAGAAGCAAAGAGAAATCTGAATTTGGTGCTGAGCTGGGAAGGAAGTGATAATTAAGAAAGGAAACCATCCATGACTCCACTTCTTCCTGGACTACGCCCTGCTCTAATGCTGACACTCCTCGAGAGAGAGGACTCCCCGCAACAAGGACAAGCCATCATTTCCTCTATAAATCTGATCCTTGGCAATCAGACTGCTCTCTCCAACCTAAGTGCTGCAACATAGTCTCATAGTCTCATATTCTCAGTCTAGAAACTTGACCCAAACCCAAACCCACTCTCACTGAGTTGATTCCAACTCATAGCAACCCTATAGGCAGAGCAGAACTGCCCCATAGTTTCCAAGGAGCTCCCGGTGGATTCGAGCTGCCATCAACCTTTAGGTTAGCAGTCATAATACTTAACCACTGGATAACTAGGGTTTCCATAAACTTGACAACCCACTACCGTCAAGTAGGTACAACTCATAGCTACCCTAGAGGTCAGAGTAGAACAGCCCCATAGAGTTTCCAAGCAGCCCCTGACCTTTTGGTTAGCAGACATAGCACTTAACCCATTACAGCCCCAGCGTGCCCATAAACTTGACAGTACCTTTAAAAAGTCCTTCTCAAATTCTGCATTCCTGTCATCTCTAAAGTTTCCCCAAAAACCAAACCCACTGCCATCAATTCTAACTCACAGTGACCCTAAGGACAGAGTAGAACTGCCCCATAGGGTTTCTAAGGAGTTCCTAGTGCATTTGAATTGCCAACCTTTTGGTTAGCATTTTTGGCACTAACTACTACGCCATCAGGGTTTCCAAAAATTCCCTAGCCTCCTCCTCCTTTAAATTCCTCAAATAATGCAATAAAAACTCAAACCAAACGTGTTGCTATCAAATCAATTCTGACTCATAGCGACACTAAAGGAAACAGTAGAACTGCTCACAGAGTTTCCAAGCAGTGCCTGGTGCATTTAAACTGCCAGCCTTTTGACCAGCAGATGTAGCTCCTAACCACTTTAGCACCAGAGTTTCCATATAATATAATAACATATGGGTAATGAGACTGTACTTCAAATGAGGGGACAGTACATGGGATAAAAATAAAATCCTGTGTTTCAAATATGCTGAATAACAACTCTTAGAATTTTGATACCATGCAAAGTTTGTTCTTAACTCTAATTCCGAGCTTCAGTTTTCCTGCAAACACCATGAGGCCCACGAAAAGATACAATTGGTCCTCCAACTCCAAACTTTTGTTAAACTTTGAAACTAAAGTCTGAGGTCTGGAGCCAACAACTTAACCTGGGAAGCATACCCAGCTGACACAGCACAAAATGGGATTATTAAATACAGACTTTGACATGAATGCTTTAGTCACTGGGTTTCTTGAAGATTCCTGCATCTAAGATGGTTCAATTAAATAAAGTGCCGAAGTCTAGCTGGAGGCAGGCTGTCTCCACAAACCATCTAACAGCACTGTCCAGAATTACCACAATGCTGTAAGACTGCTCATCTTACACTGTGATTGAGATCAAAATCCTATGCTCGTATCTTAATTACAGATGCCAATTTAACAAAGTATACTGCTAATCTCTTAATATGTTGTATTTGTTAATTATTTCTCTTCTTCAGGTCTCTTATGAATTTCCAACATAAAAATATCTGATTTCTTGCAAAATGAAATTCATATCCATTTTTTTTATTTTTATTTTTATTTAACATGACTGAGTGAAAATGTACATTCACGTATAAATTTACATGCCCACCTATATGCAGCTTCCACTGCTCTTGCTCTCCCTGTCCGGTGACTGCACACTATTCCTCTCTGCTCCATACCTGTCTCATCCTCCCAACAGCCTCCTTTCCCCTCCTCTCCGTCCACTCCCCTTCCTCCAGCCAGAGGTCAGCTGGATGATATCCTATAGATGTACAGAACCATAAAGTGCTTCCAATATATGGTCACTCTGCATTGCCAAGTCCAATCCATTCCTGTCCAAAGAGTGGACCTTTGTTATAATTTATGGGAAAGGGCAGCATCAGGGCCGGAAGCCATGCTCTCAGAGGAACCCCCAAACCACTGGACCATCAATTGAGGTCTTTTAGTGGGAGATTTCATGATGCACCCCTTTTTATTCGTGTGTTGCCAGTGAGACTCCGCTCTGTGAGCTTCACCGTGGCTATCACTGGTGGAGGCTGGGCACCATCCTGTTCTTCCGGTCCCAAGTCGATGTAGGCACCCACTCTTGTGGGTCTCTCTGTCTTCTCAGTTGTCTTTACCGCATGTCATTTTGGTCCTCAGTGAGCATCCGTTTCGGCTGAGTTGGGACCATTTGCTGTGCCCTCGGATGGCAGCTTGGCAGCTTTTAAGACCCCAGACACCACTCACCAACGTGGGGTGCAGAGAGCTCTCTTAGCAAAACGCTAGTTGTGCCAATTGGCCTGGAATTTGCCTAAGAGCATGGTCCCCCGCCCCCCGTCCCAGCTACTCTATCCTTGCAGTATTGAGTTAAGATGGAAGGAGTACTCAAGTTATACTGAAGTCCACTTAATGTTGTTCTTGTTTCTAATGTGTGCTATCACCGCTTTCTCCCAACTAGATTTCTAATAACTATCTAAACTAAACCCTCCCCCCTCACTTGCAGCTGTCAAAGAGTCTTTTCTTCTATACACAAGTCTGTTTTTGAGATCTTATCGTAGAGGTCTCATACAGTATTGTCCCTTTGTCGCTGACTACTTTCACTCAACATTATGTCTTCCAGTTGAAACCAGGTTAGGAGATGTTTCCTGGAATCATCGTTATTCTTTATCATTGCGTAGTGCTCCATTGAGTATATGTACCATAGTTTACCTATCCATTCTTCTATTGTTGGGCATCTGGGTTGATTCCATCTTTTTGCTATCGTGGACTGTGCTGCGGTAAACATTCTGGTGCATGTGTCCATTGGTGTGAAAGGCCTTGAATCTGTAGGATATATTCCAAGTAGTGGAATTACTGGGTCAAATGGTATATCGATATCCATTTTTTTAAGGAAGCTCCAGATTGCCTTCTAAAGAGGCTGGACCATTTTGCAACCCCACCAAAAGTGTAGGAGGGTTCCACTTTCTCCACAGCCTCTCCAGCATTTGTTGTTTTGTGTCATATCCATTTTAACTCCAACAATGCAATCTGTAACTTTTAAACAGCAACTGAGATCTCAGCATATTCAACTAATAATACTTGAATGTGTGTCTGTTTAACAGGCCAAAAAAAAAACCCCAAAAAACCAAACTTCAGTCTTACAAAAATGTATCTATAGTGTCTGCATCCCATTTATTATGACAATTTTCCTTTCCCTTTATTTTAGTTAAATCCACTAACACTAATATACTTGCTGGTGTAGTTGATTCCAACTCCTGGTGACCCATGTGTTAAGAGAGTGGAATTGCCCCATAGAGTTTTCTTGGCTGTAATCTTTATGGAAGAAGATTACATTACCAAGCCTTTCTTTCTCAGTGCACTGGGTGGGTTCAAACTGCCAATTTTTCAGTTAGTAGCCAATCTCACAAGCTACTTGCATCACCCAAGGGCCTTTACCACTAATACATCAAACACATGTGAATCAGCATCTCTGTTCCAAGGGAGCCAATGATATCCCAGCTCCATGAAGAAGGCCTCCAAGTGGTTTATATCTCACCTATAATTAGCTTTGCCTATAAGTCAACCAACACTGTCTACATGAAATGACTATTCATGAAATATTTATGTCCCAATGCTCACTATTTAAATATATCCTTTAAGGAACATTTCAGTAAACACAATTTTCAAATCCACAGTGGCAAAGCAGTACAGAAAACTTGGCTACATAAATTCTTAACCCTATCCATTCCATGGAACAACTTCCATAGCTGCAAAACTTGGGGAGAAATGAATCAGTGTCAGAAATGAATTAGTGTTAGGAATGTACACTGACCATTAACTTACTTCACCTATTAACATTCCAATGGAAGAGTCAGGCTCCACCCCCTCCTCCCTTCTCCACATTTGTACCTTGTGGAATACTAAACATCAATTATACTCTTTACCTAATACTTACCAAATTTACTATCAGATAAATGTGGTGTCAGCTCATGCGCACTTTGTGGACAAGTCATTTACTACTAAGAAACACACAAGAATCCACAAATAAGTATCATTTTTATTTTGGCTTGAGTATAACCGAGAATATGCTCCAAACAGAGGCTACTGCACTGTATGGTGTTATCTCCAGCAGGTATCAGTCTAAGGAGAAGGAGCCTCAGTTTTTAAAAGTGCAATGGTGAAAAACTCACATTGAAACAACTTTAATTTGCTTTGAACTAGAAAAAAGAATGTTTGTCTCTACCATCTAACACTAACAGTCCCTTTTGCTTTGGTTGTCTCTGTTTCTCACAAGTGGCCAGAGGTAGGAAAGGGTCAGAATTCCGAAGGGTAAAGAGGATGGGCAGAAGCTGACGTGGATGATGGGAGCAATAAGGAGATGTCCACAAAGTGCACATGAGCTGACACCACATTTATCTGATGAAGCAAGGTTCAGAAAGGAAAGAAAGTATTTTGCAAGCTTATCATGGCACCTTTATTATGAGTTACCTTGCCAATTATGTCTAGTTGGTAGCATATTCATTACATGAGAACCAAACAGAACAGCTAACAAGGAAGGCTACATTTTCTCCTCACCCCACAAAGTCAGGGAGGAACAGAAACAAATCGTTTCATTTCTCACAGACTCCAGAGTTGTAGGAAAACAAGACTGCAAGACTCACCTCAGGGGCTACAATATAAGCTTTAAACAACAGAAAAATCTTAAATCCTCACAAAATGTGCATAATGGCAATAACTGCAATACACACAGTGCTTTAAACCTAGTGATACAGAGTCAGTTCTGGTTCACAGTGACTCTACAGAACAGAGCAGAACAGCCCCATAAGGTTTCCAAGGCTGTAATCTTTATGGAAGCAGACTGCCACATCTTTTAGCCACACAGCAGCTGATGGCTTCTAATTGCCCATCTTTCTGTAAGCAGCTCAGTATTTTAACCACTGTACCGGCTGGGTTCCTTACATAGTGCTTCACAATATAAAAAAATCATTTCATAAAATTTATCTTACTTTAACCTCATACCAACCTTGTAAGTTGGAGTGAAGGTATTATCCCCATTTTACAAATAATGAAATGGACTTAATGATGGTCAGTAACTTGTCCAAAGGCACATAGCTTATGGGCAATGGACTAAACCCAGGGCTTCCACTTCCTGGGTCATTTCCAGCAAGCCATACACTTTGAGCTATAATCAGTGATCAAAATAATCTCTGTCTTGTTATACTGTTATACTTTTTACCCTAACACTTCTTGCATCCACTGGGCTTTGTGCGTCCCAGCCCACAAGAAACGGGTTCTCAGACAGCGTGACTAGGAATTAGCTGCAAACAGTGGGCGGCTGCCGTCTGCACTACCAGATGCCCACGGGACACAACCAACCCTCCGCCTGCCGGCAATCTGCCAACACAGAGCCTTGCTGGACAACTGCTACTTTGGCCCAAAATAGGTGTTTCTTCAGGGGGAATTTGAAGATGTATATCCCACCCTTGGCAATATAATTAAGAATGGCCATTGAAGGCTGGCCTGATTCAAAGTCAGTGTCAGACTTACCCATGGCTGTTCCTGCTGAAATCTGCTGCCAGATGGTGTTGTGCTATTCAGGTAATTAGACAGACACCCAGAGAAATTAACATGTGAACATCGTCTGAACTAAAAGTCATCAAATATTAAGTGTAACTTAAAAAAAAAAAAACCCTAACATGCTCACACTGTGACTTTCTTCTATGGCTACAGTCTAAAGACTAACTCACTGAGAAAGAGAGCACAGGAGGTATTCCCAGACACACAAAAGCTCATTTTGTACCTACTAGTCATTTGAGGGCCAAAGGCTGTTTTAAGAGAGCTGTAAATACCCTCCTTCTCCCAGAGCCATTCAACGCCCAGTCACAACAGAAATCCTGACTACCTAACTGACTCAACCAAGTGCTCAGCTGCATAAACCCACTCACATGCATGAGAAACTACAGAGGTTAAAATATAAAAACCGGGCTCTCACTTTTGAAGGCTGCTGCATTTTAATCTCCTGGGAATCCGATGCAGAATCTGACTTGGTACCTCCAGAATTTGGTTTCTCCTTTTTCCTCTTTTGTTTCTTCTTTTTCTTTTTGGCTCCCAAATCCCCTCCAGGAATTCTGTTAGGAAATTCAAAGGGGTAAACAAGAACAACAAGAAATCGTTACATAAAACGGCTTTAAACGAATCATTTAGAAAAACACATTACACAGAGTAGAACTATTATGTGAGAGGAAGATGAAACCTGGTTAGGTTAGAAGGCTACCCGACCAACTGTGCAGGAGAAGACTAGTTCACATTCCGTCATGCTGCAGGGTCCTTAGATGTCATTTATGTAGGAAGACTGTCACAGAAACCGTAATTTACAGCTGAAAGCAAATAGCTTTCACAGTTAAACAGTATCACTGCTTTATTGATCTATGCTTCAGTCAGTCTTTTAAGGGTGACTTCATATGTTGTAAAAAATTCCACTGTAAAACACCTCCTGGGTACAACAAATCATGAATCTTGCTGCGACAGAACTAAAGGAACTGCCTCTCTTTCTAGAGGGAGATTTTTTTTGATGAAGTTGTTTGTTTGTTTTAACTCACAGGACTAACAAAAACCTCTCTAAGTAACATTAACCATTAGAACATCTCAGCTTGAAATCCTTGTCTCTTATGCTTGTTATATTCTGAAAGAGAAACACAGAGGGAAAAAAAAACATAAGGAAGTTTAAATTTTCCATTTACTTGGGCCTACTCTCCCATAAAAATTCCCATAAAGTGAATTAAAATTTAGAATCAGAGATTATTATCTAAACTGAGGATAGAGCTCATCTTATAGTCTCAGTCAGATCTGTCTGTCCCTCCCAATTGTCTCTTCCTAATGTTTTTCTAATTATGTTCATCATACAAGATTTAAATATCACTCAAATGTATATTAATATCCTTTATAATATTGTCCTTCAAAAGCTACCAACAGTTCTGCTGGTATAGTTTCTTCTCAAACTCATTCTGTTCTCTGAGAATTTCCCTGTTTTCACTCTGAACAATTTTTAATAAAAATGGAATCTTGAACATACTATTTACTTTTAAAAAATATTTTATTGTGTTTTGAGTGAAAATTTATAATTCAAGTCAATTTGCCATATAACCCTCTCCGCGCTCCCCCCCCCCCAAATACACACCACTATACAACTGTAGCTGCTGTCCCTTCCCTGTGACAGCACACTCTTCCTTTCCACTCTGGACATACTATTTATTAACTTGCTTTTCTTCCCTTAGTATACCTTGAATATATTTTCAGGGCGGGACACACTGAGCTGATTTCTTTTCAGCAGTTGTTTAGCAAGCACTCCAATTGGTGGCATAAGCCCTGATGGATTAGTGGTTAAGTGCTATAGCTGATAACAAAAAGTCTGCGGCTGAACTAACTAGGTGCTTCTTGGAAACAATAGGGAGGAGTTCTAGTCTGTTCTATAGGGTCTCTGTGAGCCAGAATCAGCTCCTGCCTAAAAGCAGGATGCGAAGACAGGAAGGGACAGGAACAGGATAAATGGACACAAGGAACCTGGAGTGAAAATGAGGAAGGCACTGCCACATTGTGGGGACTGCAACCAATGTCACAAAACAGTAGGTGTACAAATTTTGAATAAGAAATTAACTTCAACTGCAAACCTGCAACTAAAGCACAATAAAAAACACAAATATAAAAGAAAACCGTAAGACTCAGTACACACACAGCCAACAGCAATGAAAGAAATGAAAAGCTACAATCAAAAAGAGCTCAGTCAAGAAAATTAAAACAGAATAGGGAAATCATTAATATCAAAAAATATACATGTGCAAAGCATTAAAAATTAGAGCAATATACATATACCTATCAATAATCACACTGAATGTACATGCTTAAATGCATCAGTAAAGAGAAGGAAACTGACAGAATGGATTAAAAAAAAAAAGACCCATCAATATGCTATCTGCAAGAGACTTACTTTAGACACAAAAACCAAAAGCTTAAAGGATGGAAAAAAGATACATCAAGTAAACAATTGCCAAAAAAGAGCAGGGGTGGCAATATTAATCTGTGATAAAACAGACATTAAGGCAAAATCTACCATAAAAGTGAAGGGCATTATATGGTGTTTCAAGGGTCATTCCACCATAGAACATAACCACAAGAGCTACATACGCACCCAATCATAGAGCTCCAAAATACATCAAAAAAAAAAAAGAAAAAGAAACTAACGGCATTGAAAAAGGAAATAGACACTTCTACAACAATACTAGGAGACTTGAACACTCCATTATCGGTGAAGGACAGAACAACTAGAAAAAAACCTCAACAACAAAATCAATCAATCTGATCTCACAGACATTTAGAAACCTCCACTCAAGGGCGGCAAAGTACACATTCTTCTCCAATGCTCATGGATCCTTCTCCAGAAGAGACCACATTTTAGACCACAAAGCAAGACTCAACAAATTCAGAAATATTAAAATAATAAAAAGCATCCTCTCTTATCACAATGATGCGAAAACAGAAATCAGTTACAAGAAGAGCAAAGAAAGTAATTTAATACACAGAAACTGAATAATGCCCTGCTTGAAAACTTCTGGGTAAAAGAAATCAAATTAAAAAATTCCTAGAATCAAACAAGAATGAACATACAATTTACCAAAACTTTTGGGGCACAGCAAAAGCAGTAATCAGAGATCAATTTACAGCAATAAATACACACATCAAAAAAGGGCCAAAATCAAAACATTAACCTCACAACTCAGAGCAGCAAACGAATCTCACAGTTGAAACAATAAAAATTAGAGCAGAAGTGACCCCCAGATGCTCTGCTAATTCAGAGTTGAGACCATTGCTGAAGTCTGCTTTTCAAAGATCAGACAGGCCTACAAAACAAAAAATAGTACATATGAGGGACATGCTGCTTAGTTCAATCAAATATATGAGACCAAACTGGCAGCTCTTGTTCAGAAGCACATAGGAAAGGACAAGAAATGGACAAATGGACACAGGAAACCCGGGGTGGAAAAGGGGAGCACACTGTCACATTGTGGGGATAGTAAACCAATGTCACAAAACATTATGTGTGTATAAATTTTTGAATAAGAAATTAACTTGAGCTGTCAACTTTTACCTAAAGCACAATTTAAATAAAATGGTAAACAAACTCATGGAACAGTACAAACAGCCCAAAAATAAAGTCCCTCCCCACCCCTTAAAAAAGAAAGAAATGAAACAGAGAACAGAACAACAGTAGAAAGAATCAAGATTAAAATCTGATTCTTTGAAATGATTGATAAAATCAACAAACCACTGGCCAAGTGACAAAAGAAAAACAGAACATAAATAACCCAAGTAACAAATGAGATGGGTGATGTTAGAACCAACTAAAATAAAAAGCAATCCTTACAGAATATTATGAAAAACTGTAATCCAACAAATTTCAAAACCTAGAAGATATGGACAAATTTCTAGAAACATACTATACCTTCCAAACTAATACAAACTGCAGTAGAAAGTTTGCAAAGATCCATAATAATGTAAAAAACTGAAGACATCATTAAAAAATAATTAAAAAAACAAAAACAAAAACTCCCAATAACAACAAAAGAAGCTCCAGTCCAGAACACAAGAATAAAAAGGGGTGCACCCTGAGATCTCCACTAAAAGACCACAATTGATGGTCCAGTGGCTTTGGGGTTTCCCTGGGAGCATGGCCCCTGGCCCCAGTGCTATCCTTGCCCATAAATCATAATGAAGGTCCACTCTTCGGACACAAATGGATTGGAATTGGTGATGCAGACTGACCATATACTGGATGCACTTCACGGTTCTATGCATCTATAGGATATCATCTTACTGACCTCTGGCTGGAGGAAGGAGAGTGGGCGGAGAGGAGGGGAAAGGAGACTGTTGGGAGGATGAAACATATATGGAGCAGAGAGGAGTAGTGTGCTGTTCACCGAGCAGGTAGAACAGTGGAAGCTGCATATAGGTGGGCATGTAAATTTATATGGGAATGTACATTTTCACCCAGTCCTAATAAAAATAAAAGACACTAAAAAAAAATGAAGCCCCAGTCCAGACCGCTTCACTGGAGAATTCTACCAAACATTCAGAGAAGAATTAATACCAATTTTATTCATACTAGTCCAGAATACAAAAACAGAAGAAATACTTCCAAATTCATTCTATAAAGCCAACATAGCGCTGATACCAAGGCCAGGCAAATACATCACTACAAAAGAAAACTACAGACTAATATGCCTCATAAATATAGATGTAAAAATTCTCAACAAAACGCCAGCCAATAGAATTCAGCACCATATCACAAAATAATACATCACAACAAGTGGGATTCACACCAGGCAAGCAATGATGATTCAACATTAGAAAATTAACATAATCCACCACAAAAATAAAGCAAAGGAAAAGAATCACATGATCATCGCAAGTGACAAAAAAGGTATTTGATAAAGTTCAACACATATTCCTGATAGAAACTCTCTGTAAAGTAAGAACAGAATGGAAATTCCCGGGCACAATAAAGGGAACTGATACAAAACTAACAGTCAACAGTATCTTCAACAGAGAGAATTTAAAGCATTATTCTCTTTGAGAGCGGGAACCAGACAAAAATGCCCTATATCACCATTGTTCACCACTGTATAGGAAGCCCTAGCAAGAACAGTAAAGAAAAGGAAAACAAAGGGCATCCAAGTTGGTAAAGAAGAATTAAATTTATCCGCATTCACAGATGATAGGATCCTACACATAGACAATTCCAAAGATTCCACAATAAAGTTACTGGAACTAAGAGAAGAATTCAGCAAAGGGGCAGGATATAAGATCAACATGCAAATATCAGATGGATTCCTTTACATCAAGAAAGAGAATTTTGAAAAGGAAATCAGAAAAACAGTATCATTTGCAACAGCACCCAAAAGATGACACACTCAAAAGTAAATCTAACCACGGACATAAAAGATTTATACAAAGAAAACTACAAAGCACTACTGTAAGAAACCAAGAGACTTACATAAATGGAAAAACAAACTATGTTCTTTGATAGAAGAGTTAGCACTGTGAAAATGTCAGTATTACCCAAAGTGTTATTAGAGATAAAATCCAACACCAATCCAAATCCCACAACCACTCTTCACCAACACGGAAAATCTAATCACTTACTTTACGTACAAGGGAAAACATACAAAAAAGCCCAAATTCACTGCTGTCAATTCCAACTCATAGTGATCCTACAGGACAGAGCAGAACTGTGCTTCTACAGCTTCCAAGGAACACTTAGTGGACATGAACTAACAAACTTTTGTTTAGCAGCTGTAGCACTTAATCACTGCACCACCAGAGTTTCCATATACAAGGGAAGGAGGCACTAGATAAGAAACATTATTACAGAAGAACAAAGTGAGAGGCATCATACTACCTGACCTCAGAAGCTACTATACACCCATAATAGTCAAAACATTCTGATACTGGTACAATGACAGACACATAGACTGATGGAAGAGAACCAAGAACCCAAACATAAACCCATTCACCAACAGACAGGTGATTTGCAAAAAAGACCAAAGTCACTAAATGGGAAAGAGACAGTCTCTGCAACAAATGGTGCTGGCAAAACTAGGTAAACATTTGTTTAAAAAAAAAAAAAAATGAAACACAACCCATACATTACACCACACATAAAAACTAACCCGAAATGGACCCAAGACCTAAATATAAAACCTTAAACTATAAATATCATGAAGGAAAAAGTATGGACAATGCATGGTACCGTACTATATGGTTTAAATAAAATACCAAACATAGCTGAAAGTACACACACAGCATAGGAAGAACTAGATAAATGGGACCTCCTAAAATTGAAACATTTACTCTCAACAAAAGGTTTCTCCAAGAGAATAAAAAGAGAATCTACAGACTGGTTAAAAACAAGGGTCTAATCTCTGAAGTTCATAGAAAATCTCAACAACTTTAAAAAAAAAAAAGAGAGAGAGAATTCAATTAAAAAGCAGGCAAAAGATATGAACAGATGTTTTCATCACAGAAGACCTTCAAGGGATGCGAACAAACATGAAAAAATGTTCATGATCATCAGCCATTAAGAAAATGCAAATTAAAACTATAATGAGAGACCACCCCACCCCCAAAATAATGGCACTAATCAAAAAAATAGAAGATAACCAAAGGTGGTGAGGCTGTGGAAGATTGGGAACTCTTACACACTACTGGTGGGAATGGAAAATGGTGAATGGCAAACAAATTAACAGACTGCAATACATATATACAGGAAAGAACAATGTTGAATCTGTCAAACATCTCACAACATGGACGGATATGGAAGGGATTATCTTGAGCGAAATAAGTCAATGACAAAAGGACAAATATTACATGAGACCACTATTATAAAGTAACAACAAAAGGTTTACACAGAAAAAAAAAAACAAAAAAATCCTTTGATGGTTACTAGGAATGCGAGGGGCGGTAGGGCAATTTACCAGCTAGCAGGCATGTGTTAACACTGGAAAAGGGAATGGCAGTACACAAAACAGGAGAAGTCAGAACAATCTGACCAACTGGAGGAGAGGAACACGGGAGTAAAGGGCAACTACGGGGGGAACTAGCATAGCATAGACAGTCCTGCAGTAAAATAATAGTATTAACAAATAATAATTTACAAATGAATACACAGGTAGATGGATAAGCCAAGAGGTGTTAGAGGGTGTAAGAGAGCACCCTCTCGGGCCGATACAGGTTTGATGGTGGCTTTTTTACATACATGACTGCTGATGATAATCACAGGTTGATACACACAATCCAGCACATGAGGAGCACAATCAAGGAAACTTCTTACACATGATCAAACAGCTCATGGGATGCAGTTTCTAGTTCCAACTGTACTAAACCAGAGTCAGGTGACATCTATGTCAACTGGCACAACACAGTTCACAAAGACATAGTCTGCATTCTACTTTGGTGAGTCGTGTCTAGGGCCTTAAAAGCTGAGGAATAGTCATCTAGGATAGCACTGTTAGACTCCAGGGTGCAATTAGTCCAAAGGAGTAATGGACCACATGAACCACAGCCTACATGACCCCAAGACCGTGAGAACTAGATGGTGCCCATCTACCACTACCGACTGCTCTGTCTGGAATCACAACAGAGGATTCCAGACATAGAAAAAGAGAAATGTAGAACAAAAAATCAAAATCACTAAAAAGATGAGACTTACTATTGTGACAGAGACTGCAGAAAATCCCAAGGCTACGGCCCTTAAGACACCTTTCTGATGTGGAACTAAAGTCATTCCCAGGGACCACCTTCTGGCCAAACAGCAAACAAGGCCCATAAAATAAACAGTAATGTCCCCCAGAAACATGGTCCTTAGAACAGTTGGTTATACAAGATCAAAGGGGAAGGAACATGCTCCTTAGGATAGTCAGGTATACAAGAGCAAAAGGAGGATATCTGCAAAAGCAAAGGTGAGAAGTCAGGAAGGGGTGGAAAATCAGGACGGAGGGAAACTGGTAACCCAGGGCAGAAAAGCGGGGAGTGCTGACACATTGCAGGGAATGAACTCAAGGACCATGAAACATTTTATGCTCAAACTAATGAAGGGGAATCTAATTTGCTATGTAAACTTCCACTTAATGCACAATAAAATAGAAAAAAAATACACTCTAGTACCTACATTTTTGTACATTCATACTATGTCCAAATTACACCCTAAAGTGAAAGCTAGGTAAAAGGGCATGTGCATTTTTGTCTTAATGCATCATGCAAACTGCTTTCCTGAATATATTTCCACTCTCACCACCAGTAAATCAGAGCGTCAGATTCCTTACATCTTTGCCAGCACTGAAATATCATTCTGGTAGGTGGCAAACAAATCTCATTTTAAAAAAAGAAATAAAACTTCACTATGGATTTCATTTTCATTTCTTTAATCAGGAGTAAGGCTACACTTCTTTCATGTGTTTATTGGACATCTTTTTTTTTTTTTCTTTTTCTGAAAATTGCTCATTCCCATCCTTCTTGTAAAAACGGATTTGTAGGTGCTCTTGGAGACCTGTTTGCACAATGGTGAGAGCTTGTCTGCTAACTGAAAGGCTGACAGTTTGAATCCACCAGCTGCTCCTTGTATAGGGTACTTCTACTCTGTGCTGTGAGGTCATAGGAGTCAGAACTGACTAGATGGCAAGAGGTCAGGTCCCCTAAAGTATGGATAGCAGCGATTATTGATGATTGCCGTCCCATACTTAACCTCATTTAGTCCTTGCAACCACTACAGAAGATGGATATACTTTATTCTTAGATTACACACTGCAAAAACTGAGGCTCTAGCTCACCAAGTGAGCAGCTACTGTGGCTGGGACCCGAAAGGGGACATCCAGAAGCAATGTTCGTAACCGTACCACCAAACTGCTGCCTAGCTAGCTGGTGATCTATTATTTATAGTGCAAACACTTTAATCCAGTTTTTGTATGTTTTTTAATCTTTCATTTTATTGATGGTATCTTTTCATGTATGAAAGTTTAAAATATCCACATACTCTAATATTTGAAAGTTTTTCTCTTTGGCTTTTAAATCTTATTTAGAAAAGCCTTCCCTATTACAAAATTATCCTCTTATTTTTATGGCTTCTAAAAAACAACCGCTTTCTAACCCATGTGGATTAAAATGTTCAAAACTCCAAACTAGCATGTCCTAGTGTTTGAAAAATACATCATAAATATAATGAAACCCTTATGTTAATACAGAGTTCAAACTGTACTGTGCAAAAACAAGCAGATATGATAAATAAGAATGTTAATACAGAGTTTGAACTGTACTGGGCAAAAACAAGCAGATATGATAAATAAGAATGTCGATACAGGGTTTGAACTGTACTGGGCAAAAACAAGCAGATATGATAAGTGAGACTGACATGTCTACTTAATGAATACTCTTTTGTTCATCCAACAAACACATAGTGAGATCCATTTTTTTACCAGGCAGGGTTACAGATACAGTTTTAAAACATGTCCATAAATTCTGTGATATTATACCCATCATAAGGCAGAACACCTATGTTCCTTCCTCTTGCATTTGGGTGGGCATATGACTTGTTTGTAAGCCAGCAGAAGAAACACTAGGTGACTCCCAAGACTAGGTCAAAAAAGGCCACCTGGTTTCCATCTGGTTGGCTTGGGATGCTCATTCCAGAGGAAGCCAGGAGCCATACAAGTGGTCAGACTGCCCCGAGACACTCCAGCAGACAGTGCTGCTGACCTCCTGAACAATAGGCAGCATCAACCACCATCAGTGAGAGAGCCGTCTTGGGCAATCAGCTCTGTTCTATGTTCATTATAACCAGTCCGACACAACATCAGCTGCAGATGCCTAAGTGACTCTGGGCAAGAAACTGTCTTTTCCAATCAGCACATTGACAGGGAGCTATAGAAAATGGGACAAAATTAGTCAACTCATCCTCCAAAGCCCCAACTATATCTGATAGCATTTATATAATTCAACTCACTACGAGGTGGAATCGACTGGAAGGCACACAATGGCAACACATATATAGAAGCTAGAGGTAGAGCTCCGTAACTCCTGAACAAAGATAGCTACTGTTCCATGTTCCAGAAGTCTTAAAACCAAAACCAAACTCAACCCAGTGCTGTCATGCTGGCCTTTAGGGTAACTGTGAGAAGCCTTAAGGAGACCAGAATTTGGCAATAAGAACTGACAACTGTACCACTTCATAAGCACTAGGATAGCTGTAATAAAAAGGACAAATAATAACAAGTGTTGGTGCAGACACGGAGAAACTGGAACCCTTGTATGCTCCTGGCAGGAATGTAAAACAGCACAGCAGGTTTATAAACTAGTATGACAACTTTTAAAAAGACTAAACATAAAGTCACCATATGCCCCAGCGATTTAGGTATATACCTAAAAGAAATGAAATTGTATGTACACACTGAAACGTGTACTCAGATGTTCATAGCAGCTATTTATAACAAAAAAAGTGGAAACCACTGAACTAGGGCAGCAAGGTGAGGCTTCAGTCTAGACAATGGAATATAAATGGAAGTGATATATGCCACTTCCCCACTGGCCACATACCAGCCCATCAACTGATGAGCAGATAAGTAAAATGTGGCTTACACCTACAATGGAACATCACGCACCAATAAAAAGCAATCAAGTAATGACACATGCAAGTACATGGATGAACTTGCGAACATTAGCGCTAAGTGAAAGAAGCCAATCACAAAAAAACACATGTTGTCTCTAAAGCAATTTTTATAAAATTGTTTTTAAAACAACTTTTATAAGACATCCAGAATAGGAAGACCTATAAAGACAGAAGAAAGCTGATTAGTGGTTGTTGGGGGGATGTGGGGATAGGAAGTTTGGGAGAATGCCAACAGAAGAATGTGTGTTTCTTTTGGGGGTGGTGGTATTCTAAAATTGATTGTGGTGTACAACTCTGTGAATATATTAAAAGTCTCTATACTGTACATTTTAAGTCCATTGTATGGTGTGTAAACTCTATCTCTCTAAAGCTGTTAACAACTAATAGGTGAAGTCCCTGCAGGTGTTGAGGAGAGGGACAGGACAAGATGATGTAAAGATCTTAGTAGACCAGGAGTTGGCTGCTGCTGCCTAGCTATCTGATCTGCTTCCTGCTGGAAGCCAGGTACTCTGAAAATGACAGAATGAGTTATTACATCGCCTGAGCTGGGTAAGGCTTCAGGGTAATAAAAGAAGTCCATGTTCAAGACTCTTCTTGAAAAAACAATGGAGAAAAACTGCTTCTGATACTTGGTGCCTGAAGTTGATCACTGAATCATACAAATTTAGCCATGGGAATCATGCAGCCCTTTTATAAAGATTCCTTGGATCTTTAAGAACAGTAGTTTCATGTCTCTCCCCAAAGTATCATAAGAAAAATTCACAATTTTGATCTGTGAAGATTCAAAAAGTTCTCAATTTTGCTGCCTCAGAAAGTAGATACTTTAGTCTGTGCTCTCTAGCCTGTGACGACAGAGAACCCTCAGCAAGTCTCAGGTGTAAATCAATGAACCCCTTTTCAGCCCCAGAAATATCAAATATTACATTCAGAAAATCTCTTGCAAGAAGTACACATGGAATTTACAGATGGGATTTTACAAAATGCCCAGTGTAACAGAGCCATGTAAACATTTTACAGTTACTCCAGGAAAAACAATGGAAGCAGAGACTGCTAGCTGTCATAAACACTCACTTCACCTTTCTTTAGACTACAAGTAGACTACACTTTCTAGCTCTCTTGCAGTGAACTGGGGCCTAAGTTCTACACAACGGAATATGAGTGGAAGTGCTGTATGCCACTTCCAGGCTGGTCACACACATCCTCTTGTGTGTGTTCCATGCTCTCACTTCCAGACCTATTTGACAGCATTTATATCACGGCAAGGGGCAAAACTCTCCAACCTTTAAATGAGGAAGAGCTACCTTTCCATTTCCCAGAAGCCTTACAGAGACTGGTATTTTGGAATAAGAATTGACAACTGCACCACTTCACACCTACCAGAATGGCTATCATCAAAAAGACACAATAGCAAGTGTTGGTGAGAATGTGAAGGACTGAAATGCTAATACACTGCTGATGGTACAATCTGGATGCAGACTTAGGATGAGACAGGAGATGGCAGAGTCACCAGATGGAACAGTCTAGGGTCTCAATGACAGAATGAAGGACAGTCCCCTGCTTAAGTCTGTCACATGAATAGGAAGGGCACTGCCACTGTGATGAATCATTACAAGTTAGAGTCCAGTTGTAATTAAGACAGTAAGAAAAACATCCAAGGCACTCAACATATGGGGTCTGACAATTAAGTTCAAGAACTTGCCACCATGCACTTGTGTTGGCAGCACTGTGCAAACAACTTGGTAAGGTTTTCTAACCTTGGTATATCAGTGTCTCACAGCTGTATTCATGTCGATGTGTGGTGATGTCTCGTTAAGCGACATTCATTACTGTTGTTGCATGTTTTCATGTGCCATCAAGAGAATGTCAGAGCTTGACTTAGAGGAATGAACAAACATGAAATTTCTTACTAAATTTGGCAAGAGTGGGAGTGAAATCAGGGACATGTTAATCCAAGTTTATGGAGATAATACCATGAAGAACATGGATTACACATTTTTGAAGAGGGAAAGCATCACTCATGAAGAGAGGTCAGAGTGGCCAGCAAAAAGCAGACTGATGAAAACATTGCAAAAATTCATTGAACTGTGCATGAATATTGTTATCTGACTGAGAAGCATAGCAGACCACATGAACATCGACAGACAAAACAGGAAAATCTTAACTGAAAATCTTGGCATAACAAATGTGTGTGCAAAAATGGTCCCAAAGGAGCTCACAGATGAACAAAAGCCAAAAAGAGTTGAAGTTTGCCAGGACCTTTTGGAAAGGCAAGATGACGTTTTGGTGTGTTATCACTGGTGATGAAACACGGGTATACCAATATGACCCTGAAACAAAGCACCAAAGCACACAATGAAAGCCAACTGTCCACAAGCAAAAAAGTCCTGTCAGTCCAAATCGAGAGCTAAAATGATGTTGCTAACCTTTTTTGATATCAGAGGGATTGTTCATTATGAACTTGTACCAACTGGATTGTTAACCAAGTTCACTATTTGGAAGTACCAAAACGGTTGCATGAAAAACTCAAATGAAATGACCTGAACCTTTTGCCAACAACTCACAGCTCTTGCATCATGACAATGTCCCAGCTTCCACAGTCCTGTCTGTGAGGGAGTTTTTAGCCAGTAAACAAGTAACTGTATTGGAACATTCTCCCTACTCACCTGATTTGACCCCAATGACTTTTTTCTTTACCTGAGGGTAACGGAAATTTTGAAAGATATTTTGATGACATTCAGGACATCAAGGGTAATATGATGACAACTCTGATGGCTATTCCAGAAAAAGAGTTCCACAATTGCTTTGAAGGGTGAACTAGGCACTGGCATTGGCACACAGCTTCCCAAGGGGAACACTTTGAAGCTGACTGTAGTGATATTTAGCAATGCGGTATGTAGCAATTTTTTCTAGGATGAGTTCATGATTAATTGTCAGACCTCGTATGACATGTGAATTCCAAAGATAAGAAAAATTCTAGATTTTATAGGATACCATCAGACATTACTTAGCTCTCCCACAAAATGAAATTATAGGAACATCAGCAGTTTGATAATATAATTATTACAAATATCTTCCCTTTGATTTCATGATTTTAATCCTCTTCTTCGTGTTTTCATGAATTTTCTAAGCTGTCTATAACAACCACATAGTTTTGTAACTATTAAAGCATTATTAAAATACACATGGAGCTCAAGAATTGACACGATTAATGAAAAGAAGCAGTAACAACCCTCGATATATAGGAACTTGATATATATTTAAGATGTCATCATAAGTCAGGACTGCAAGAATGAACTTTTTAATAAATTGTTAAAGAAAAACTACTAGGAAGAAAATAAGTTAGTTTACTATCTCCCTTAACACATACACACACAAAAAAATTCTAGATGAGTTCAAAAGAAAGCTGAAAACAGTGGTTCTTGTCTGTTTAACTCACACGTGTGCAGCACCTAGACAGTGTCATACAGTGGATGTTTAAGTAAAGAGCTGTTGAATAAATAACAAAGAACAAGACAAGAACTTCATAGTATCAGTGAAGACTCTCTTAAATAAGATCTGCAAGTACAAAACCGTAAGATAAAACATCATAACTGTGACTACATCAGAGTGAAATATTTCATGGAAGAGTATGTACATGCAATATAAAAAAGGGAGAAGATATTGGTAACACAGGAGCCATCAGGTAGTGCAAGTAGTTAATGCACTTGATGGTTAACCAAAGGTTGGCAGTTCAAAGTCATTCAGAAACACCTTCAAAGAAAGGTGCAGTGACCCGCTGCCAAAATATCAGGCACTGAAACCCCTAAGGAGCACAATTCCACTTTCACACACATGGGGTGTCATGGATTGAACTGTGTCCCCCAAAAACATGTGTAGTAATTTGGCTGGGCCAAGATTCCCTGTATTCTGTGATTGCCCTCCATTTTGTGATTTTCTGAAGCTGTAAATCCTAATCTGTGCCACTAAAAGAGGATTACAGTGGTATTGCAACATCCTTGCTAAGGAGTTTCCCTGGAAGGCAGCTTGCACCGCCCTTTATCCTTTCAACCTACGGGACATAAAGAGAGAACCAAGTAGGCAACTGGGAACCTCATACCATCAAGAAAGCAGCACCAGGAGAAGACTGCATCCTTTAGACCTGAGGTTCCTGTACCAAGATGCTCCCTAAACAAACAGTGATGCAACACACATTCTCCAGAGCTGACACAGGGAAGCCCTTCCCCTGGAGCAGACACCCTGAATTCAGACTTGTAGTCTACCAGACAGTGTAAGAACAAACTTTCCTTTGTTAAAAGCATCCACTTGTGGTATTTCTGTTAGGGCAGCACTACATGACTAAAACAGAATTTGCTTCCAGGAGTGGGGCACTGCTCTGACAGATACCTAAAATGTGGACAGTTTTGAAACTGTAAATTGATGGAAGACTCAGAAGGAAGAGAGAACTGTTAACACCAAAGAAGGCAAAGATGGTGAGAAACAAGCAACAAAGGACCAGCTGCAGCAGCAATGGATGGGCAACAGCAGAACCAGACCAGCATGAGACAGCGCTGGAGCCAATCCACAGAGCAAGAGAACGGGGTGTCTGTGTGCAAGAGGATACCTGGTAGAGTGGGGTGCCTAGGGACACTTGAATTGGTGGAGCTACAGAGCTTTGGAACACTTGCCCCAGCAGGGCAGATGTGGGCTTGAGGCCTGGGCCATGAGACCACAGGAAGCAGAAGATGAAGAGACAAAGATGAAGAGACAAGCTCAGCATGAGAAGCTGAGCTCTCTCAGTCTCAAAAGGTATGGCCATGACCTCAGGGGTTTGAAAGGGTGGAGCCATGACTTCTTGTATTTCTAACTGGGCTTAGGATGCACCTAAAGCCGAGGAGACAGAGTTGTTGTCCAAAAGGGCCTAGAAGGCTGAGTTGTGGCACAGGGCTGAAAGGCCTCCACTTGGAATCCAGACAGTGTGGTCAATACCTAAAGTCTGGAGGGCAAAGTTATCTGTAAAATGTCTCAGAGAACTGAAGATTATTTTCAAAGCTTTAAGGGCGAATGGAATGTGTTCTGCTGACTTGCTTCTTGCCTCTTAATGCCTTCGTTCCCTGCACTTTCTCCCATTTCCACATCTACCTTGTGCCTGTTCTGCCATTGGACCTTTGGAAGCAGACAGCTTGTATTCTAGGCTTCACAGATGTAGCAGTGTTCTTATATTTTCAACTTGGCACTGATTTAAGACTTTTGATAACACGTGGGATGGACATGATTTTGCTATGACGGGATAAACGTGTTACATGTTTCCAAGATGTAATTTTTCTGGACCAGGATTCCCTGTATTCTATGACTGCCCTCCATTTTGTGATTTTCTGATGCTGTAAATCCTAATCTCTACCTGTGGTTAAGAGTGGGTTATGTTACCGAGGATTAGGGTAGGACCATAAATCCCTTCATTAGATCATCTCCCTGCTCCACTGTAAAAGGAGTTTCCCAGGAGTATGGCTTGTATCACCCTTTATCCCTTCACCTTACAAAAGTCAAAAGGAAAGGGATGCAAGCAGAGAATTGGGAACCTCACACTGTCAAGAAAGCAGCACCAGAAGAGCGTGTCCTTTAGACTTGAGGTTCTTGCACCAAGATGCTCCCTCAACAAAGACTGGTGCAACACAAGGAATTTCTTCCAGAGCCAGTAAGGGAAAAAGCCTCCCCTGGAGCGGACATCTTCAGTGTAGACTTGGAGCCTACCAGACTATGTAAGAATATTTTCTTTTTAAAGCCATCCACCTTGTGGTATTTTGTTAGAGCAACACTAGATGACTAAAACACAGGGTCACTAAAAGTCAAAATTTATTTCACTGCTAGTCATTTATTTGCAACACACACGATGAAATACTAGCAGCCAGAATGCATAAAAAGCTCTTTTCCTTTTCCCATTTTATCTTCTAGTAGAGCATAGAGAGGCAACACAAATACTCTGGCTTCAGCTGGAATCTGACTATCTGGGTTTGAATCCTGGCTCCACTGATTCCTAGCTATGTTAACTGAATACATTACTTAACCTCTCTGTGCTTCAGTTTCCATAGCTGGAAAAGAAGCAGTTTCTAATTAAGAATATTAGAAAAAGGTGAAGATAAAAGAAGAATTTAGTGTAGTACCTGGTACACAGAAATCACTCATCAAACGCCAGTTATTACAATCATGTTATTTATTTGTTCCCTTCCCTCTTACGAGAACACAAGATTGATAAGACAGGGCTGTCTATTGTATTTCCACCACCTAAAGCACTGTCTGAGCTATAAAAAATCTTCAATAAATATTTGCTGAATGAATACGAAATCATTAAGAAAAAAACAAAGACTGACAGAAGAATGGACTGAAGATACGAATGCACACTTCACAAAAGAGGAGACTCTAGTATTCAGTAATTTATGAAAACATGCTCAATCTCAGCACAGAGAAAAATGAAAATGAAAACAACCTCAGATACCTTAAAAAAACTTAATTTTTTCGATAATCTTTTTATCCATTAATTTAACAAACATTTTAAAGTCTACTGATACCTGAAGAACATGAAGAAAAGGAAGTCCCATTTACACATATATCTGGTGAAATTTAAATTGGTACCATAACCTCAGAGAACTAGCTGGCATTACTACTTATTGTCATCGTCATTACTAACATTACAGCTAACACCTCAAATGCTCTCACAAGTGCTTTACAAATATCAAGCTTGTTAATTCTCGCAACAATTTTGGGCAGTTAACCCAGTTAATCCATTGTCATTGAGTCATTACTCACAGCTACCCTATAAGACAGAGCAGAACTGCCCCACAGGGTTTCCAAGGCTGCATAATCTTTATGCAAGCAGACTCTTACATCTTGATCCTTGTAAGTAGCCAGTGAATCTGAACCATCAACCTACTGGTTAGCAGCCAAACAGTTAACCACTGTGCCACTAGGGCTCTTTTTGGGAGGTTAAGTCCTATTATTACGATCCCCATTTCATACAAAGCTGAAATATAGAGGTCACATAGCTAGTAATGTCAGAGCCAGGGGTGGATTCCAGTTAGTTTGGATCTAGAATCTCTGTAATTACTATACTGCCTTTTATTTATGCATTTCTATTGGCCAAACAACTTTTTGGCAATTTACTGGCAATTTTTATGTCTTCTTTTGTAAATTGCCTATTCACGATCTTTGATATTAGCCTATTTGTTCAATTTGTACGAGATCTTTAGTACTGTGTGTATGTGTAAGTGTGTGTTGTGTGTATGGGTTCTTTGTTTGGAACACAGAATCACTCTACTAGAAGGAAAGATACTAAAAAGAGAGAAAAACACATAAAGAGATGAAAAAAATAAGGATGCTTCACACTGCACCACTGACGGAAGAGCATTCCCACCCACAGCTGTGGGAAGTCAGCTGAAGCAGAGTCACTTTGTTGGATGGCTGGTCCCAAGTCTTCTTCATCCTGGACTGGGTCACCTCTCCTGCATAATAAGTCAATCATGTAGCAGCCCAATGCAATAATGTATTTTACCTGTATTTCAAGTTTTTGAGAAGTTCCATGAGTAAATTTGCTTCTGTCAGTAGCATATCTATACAATTCTAGTGATAATTTCTTCACCTTTCTTCCCTCAGGTGTGATGTACAGTCCTTGAGGGCACTGATGGTCTAATAGTACCATTCTCATGTTCCATAAGGGAGACATGGATTGGACTGCAGCCAATACACTACAAGATCAGCCACGACCCATCTGTTAATGAAGGCCTGCAGGCTGCTATGATGCAAAACAGGTTTGGGCAGAGCTTCTAGACCAAGACACACTAGAGAAAAAGGCCTGGCAACTTACTTCCAAAAATCAGAAAATGAAAACCCTTTGGATTAAAATGGCCTGATCTGCAACAAATTATGTGCATACCACATCACTGGGCAGTGTTTTGTTCAGTTACACTTGGGGTCATCATGAGTTGTGAGCTGACTCAATCACAACTAACAACAGTAACACAATATTCTGTGCAGAGCAAGAAGGCAAGTTTTCAGCTATCATAATATGGTTTCTGCCTGGAAGCAAAACTGGTTCCATGGCTTCACCCCATTCTTACCACGTCTCTTCTTCTCTTGGGACTGATGTAAGCATGACCTGTCAGAAGCTCTTCAAAGCCACATAAGCTCTGGTCAAAGCAGCAGGTCATGGACAAGCCCTAGTAAGAGCTCAAAACTGGCCCAAAGTGGATGGCCAGTGAAGAAGAGATCATCATAGAGATCTGCCAAGGAAGCAGGTGGCTGTGGCTATTGAAGCTGAAGCTCTAGGTACAGGTAACTGTGGGGCCAGCCAACAGTTTAAATATTTACATGTATGTTAGCAGCAGAGTGTGGCTGGCTCTGGGAAAGGGTCAAACACTAAGAATTGGATTCAACACAAGCCCGATTCAAACAGAGTAACTTCCATATTCCCTTTGCTAGCTTCTGGTTCATAGTTTATTAAGCAATCTTCCTTCTTTGATATTTGGTTGTTTGTTTCCAATTTTGAGTTCTTTTTAAATCTTTCCACTTCCTGCCACATGATCAGAAGAACTGGATGGTGCCTAGCTACCATTACTGACCATTTTGTTCAAAGATTCTATAGAAGAATCCTGCTCAAAATGGGGGAAAATGAAGAAAATAACTTTAAATGCTCATGAACTCCAGACTTTCTGGAGCCACGAAGGCTGCATGAACCCCAAAGTTACTGTTTTAAGATAAAGTTTAAACCTTAAACCAAAGATGCCCCCTGAACAAGAAAAAGAGGAATGCAGTTCAAGAACTCTACTAAAAGACCTCAATTGACAGTATGAAGGCCTGGGGGTTTCCCTGGTAGCCTGGCCGCTAAAGCTACTGTTGCCCCTAACCAGAAGACATTAGTGAGGTCAGTTCTTCAGACAGGAATGGACTGGACTCAAGGACACAATGTGACCCATATGGTGTATGTGCTTTATGGTTCTACGCACCTATAGGATGCTGTCTTACTGGCCTCTTACTAGAAGGGAGAGGAGAGGGAATAGAAGAAGGGACAGTAGATTGTTAAGAGGATATGACACATACAGAACAAAAGGGGGGAGTGTGCTGTGTGGCGAGCGGGGCACGACGGCCGCGTGTCCCAAGATGGCACTGACCACCGGACCACACCCCTTGTTTGCCAGACTCAAGGCTCTCACAGCGCATGCCTGTGGGCAGTGGCTTCCCGCCAGCCTATCGTGGGCTTCTAGATTAGGAGATCGTGGCTTAGTGGGATTGGGGGAACCCGGGGTATAAAAATAAGCAAACGCCTGTAAGGAAGGAGAAGAACAAAGAAGAAGAATAAAGCAAGCAGCTTGCAAAGTGGCTCACACCTGCGTGTCCTGTCTTTTCTCCGCCGGCGGACAATTAGATAGAAACATTCACAGTTAGACAGCGACAGTGCTGTCACCAAGCAAGGAGAACAGGAGTTGCAGATAAGTGGGCATGAAAAATTGATTTGACTGTATACTTTCACTTAATCACAACAACAAAAAAAGATATCCTCTGAAGCCAAACTAGTAAAAAAGGTCTACTCTTAGCATCATGCTCTTTTAGGATCTATCTAGATGGGATCAAACTGACAACAGCAACTTAAAAGGTCAGATGGGAACTTAGCGTAAAACCCACCGCTGTCAAGTTGATTCCGACTCACAGCAACCATACAGACAGAGTAGAACTGCCACATAGTTTCCAAGTTACACCTGGCAGATCTGAACTCCTGACCTTCTGGTTAGCAGCCAGCACTTAACCACTATGCAGGTTCCAGGAACCTTAAAGGGTAGTGAATTTATGCTAAGAGGGAGGAACAGGTCAGAAAAGAAGAGTAAGAATGGTTGTAAAACTCAAAGAATGTACTCCATGTCACTGAATTGTGCATGTGGAAACTTGAATTAGTGTGCTTTTTGCTGTATATATTCTCAGCAACAAAACCCATATATCTCCAACAGCTGATTTTCTTGGAAGAAAAGAGATCATTATAGAGGTCTGCCTCTATCTTAAGTCAATCTCTTTTGAAACAAAATAGAGAAGAAAGCAGAGGTACAAAGGGATGTCATACCACCAAGAAAGCAGCAACAGGAGCAGAAAGCATCCTGTGGACCTTGGGTTCCTGTACTGAGACACTCCCAAACCAGGAGAAGACTGATGACAGGGACTATCACTCAGAACTGACAGAAACAGAAAGCTTTCCCCTAGAGCTAGCACCCTGAATCTGGGCTTCTCGCCTCCTAAACTGTGAGAGAATAATTTCTCTTTACGAAAACCATTCACTTCTGGTATTTACATCAGCAGTAGATGACTAAGACAACCAGCCAGGGACTCTCATCAAATCCTTACCATATCATGACTGTAAAAAAGTATGTCTTATCTTATTAGCCTTCTCTTTCTAAAGTTACCTCATTACTACCCACAATTTTGGTGCCTCTTTCACATGAAAAAATCAATTCTGATTAACAGTCAATATTAAATTATACTTACAATAAAATGTTACGAACACTCATTGGGAATCTAGATGGCGGACTAAGCACACGTCTCCTTATATCCCTCTGGGAACCAAGACCTGAACTGACAATCAAATGGAGCCTTCTGGTCATCTAGTAAGCCCCCAGGACACGGCACAGGGCTGTTAATTGGGACTTCATACCACTGAAAGAAAAACCTCTCCTTCGCTGACTCCCACTCCTGGCTAGCCCTGGCTCTCACGAATTGAAGGTAAATGCACCATTTTCACTTTGTTTTTTCTCTGTCTTGGCTGGTGGGCGGAGGTAGGTCTTGCTTAGCGGCTATACTCACATGCACTGCTGGTGGGATAGGCAGGCGAAATTGCCATATTTTGAGAGCCAGGCTTAAGACTCTGTTCATCTATGCACTTTGGGCCTGTCTTTTCATCACCGCCACAGTGTGGTTTGTATGGAACAAAACTGCCAGTGTGCAGGAGACCATGTCGGATACGGAGATTCTAGCAGGACCTAATTCTTAGCCCAGAAGCCAGCTCCTGCAAACAGGACAGCGCTTCTCTGACAGAAAAGCAGTAGTTTACATAGTGTCGCCTAAGGCTGGGCCTTGTCAGCAGAGGAGAACAGGGCAGCAGCACTGCTGTATTTTGAACTAGATTATATCATCTGAGGTTGGATATAGAGGTGCTCACTTTGCCAGTTGAGAAGAAGGACCTCTACACCTGAAAACCTGACTGACTTGGAAAGTGGTCAGATACCTTTTGTTTTACATTTTAAGACAGCCTAGAGAAACATCTGCGGTTCATCCTCACAGTATCTCTCCCAGCCTCTACTTACTCACATGGGACCCAAAAAAGCAACAGACACTTGTAGCATACAAGAAATCACCCATGGCTTCAGAAGGCTCCCAAACAAAACAACCAAGGAATTTTCCAGATGAAGAAACTTTTCTGAAATCATCAGAAAGTGACTACAAAATGATTGTATACAGAGACCTTCTAGACCTTATACAAAATGCAGCAGAACAAAAGGAAAAATTAAGCAAGCTGTTCGATCTGATGGAACACCAGTACTCTGAAATCCAACAGATCAAGAACAAAATCAAAGACATAGAAACTTCTATTCAAAGCCAAGAAAACAGAACGCAGCAAATGGAAAAAAAAAATTCTGCCTTGGAAGACAGAGCTACTGACATCAGTCTATGAGCAGAAATCAGAAAAAAGAAACAAGAAAAATGAAGAAGTATTAAGAAGCATGTGGGACTCTATTAAGAGGAACAACCTTCGATTAATTGGAGTCCCTGAACAGGATGACACAACTGAGAACACAGAGAGTATCATTCCAAGACATATTATAATCAAGCTTAACAAAATGAAACATAAGCAGCAACTTTTAAAGGCAGCAAGACTCAAAGCAAAGCTAACATTCAGAGGGAAACCCTGTAGGCTTTAGTCGTATTTCTCAGCAGCAACCATGCTGGCACGGAGACAGCGGCATGACACATTCAAAGCCTCGAAGGAGAAGAACTTCCAACCAAGAATTATATATCCTGCAAAACTATCTTTCAAATATGAAAATGAAATTAAGACATTCCCAGATAAACAGAAACTCAGAGACTTTGTAAAAACCAAACAAAAACTACAAGAAATACTGAAAGAAGTTCTTGGCTTTGGCTTAGAAGAACAAAACCACTAACTTTATATTTTAGAACGACATATTATTCAGAACTCTACTCAGTTAGGGAAGGCTCCAAATTCAATCACAGCTTTAATACTGAAAGAAGCAATCCAGTGATCACCACGAAAACTATGGTGCCGTCATATTAAAAAGAGGGATGTACTACAGTCATTACAGTCCTTCCAGATGGAGAGGAAGATGACAAGACTGGTAGTAATTACAATTGGGTTTATATATAGTTGTTAAGGGGGATCATAGGGGCAGCTGTAAAACACAACAAAGATGTAACATACCATTCCGTTTCAAGAAATGTAACACAGGAGTCTCAACAACTACAAAACCAGCTCTGAAAAAGGTGAAAAATCAACTGACAAAAAAGAATGTCCCAGAACAGGCTAATAAGAACACTCATTGGCCAGAAAACAGCACACTGTGAAGTAAAAACTTGTTTAAAGATAGTCTGAGATCAGAATAAAGGAAAACGCATTTAAAACACTAAAAACATTTATGTATCTTTAAGGTCATCATATATAATTGCGAGACAAAATACAAACTGTTCAGCGATTCAACAAATTTCTTAAAGGCTTTCTTTAGTGTCTCTTAAGCAAAAGTCTTCCTAAAGAGGAAACGAACAAATAAAACAAGTAGCAAAACCACATTTTAAAAGACCACTTGAGGAAGCTGGCAGAATATATCCTCCACGAAGAGTAAAAATTAGTGAAAATTAGTATTTCTTATAGCCTTTTCTGACTCATGCTCAAAAGTGTTATTCTGAATGCCTGATACACACACTAGCACCTACTTATATGACTTTTCCCCATTTCTGGGCCTTTTAGAGTTCAGCAGATGAAGATAATGAACAAGTCACAAAAAAAATCTTTTTGCTAGCTTAGGCTCATTTCAATATTTTATTAGCACTGCTATAGTCAATAATACTGATGTGTGTTAGCAAAGGTAACAATTAGGGATGCTTTTCCAAATTGCAAACCCTGATGGCACAGTGGTTAAATGTTAACAGCTACTAATCAAAAGGTCAACAGTTCAAATCCACCTGGTGTTCCTTGGAAAACACATGGGTGCATTTCTACTCTGTCCTTTAGAGTAGCTCTGACTTGAATCAACTTGACAGCAGTAGGTTTAGGTTTGGTTTTCCAAATTATAGTTCTGTTTCTAAGCTCCCTCACATATCAAGTTTTTGTCTTTTTACTTCCTCTTTTACATTTCCCAGTGCTGATCACAGAACTAACTGATTCCTTTATTAGATTCACAGTTCCATATTTGGATGAAACCCTTGTGGTTACAGGGTATAGCAACACGTGCTTTTTTTTCTCTCCTAGGGAATTTGTGTGAAGGGGCAAGATTTATATGGTGCAGCAGGAAAACTGCCATCTGACGGGGTTAATGTTGTGAGCGAAGAACAACCAGAGCAACCAAACCTGCTGCTGTTGAGTCATTTCTAACCCACAGCTACCCTACAGGACAGAGTGCCTCATAGGGTTTGCAAGAAGCAGCTGGTAGATTCAAACTGCCTACCTTTTGGTTGGCAGCCAAGTGCTTAACCACTGAACTACCAGGGCTCAAGGAAGAGCAAGGAGGGTGCCTAATTATAAGGTAACTGTCAATTTCTAAAGAGGTACAGATCCATGGCTTTTAAGGGCTAACAGAACTCAGAGGACAGTGGCTCAGAAACAACATAGTCTTGGATGGTTTTGAAAAGGAAGAAAAGTTAGAAAAACATCCAAACAGAGAAAATGAGACAGCTCAATCCAGCGTAAAAAGGTTGGGAGATGAGTCTGTGATGTGAGCTGAGGAGCAAAGGACAGAGACAAGCGGGGAGGGTTGGAGGGGGGAACCCCACAATTTCTATGGGACAAAGTCAAGGGTTACAGGCCAAGTCTGCAAGGCTGTACAAATGGCACTTTTCACCAAAAATCACAAAGGGGAACTTGGAGCCCTCAAATACAAAAGGCTGTGTACCCCTCAAAACTACAAGGTAGCTAAGGGTCCACTCCAGGATGGCAAAGTGGGGGAAAAAAAAAAACGTATTAAATAAAGCACAGAAAACACTCCAGGGCTCAGACGAGGCACCTAAAAGAAAAGGAAGAACTGGCAGTGTCCACAAGACACAGCTTACAGCTGGGACAAGCCAGGAGAGAGCGAAGGACCAGCACTTCTGTCTTGTTAAAATTATTTTTTTCTCTTTACTACTAGGCAGTGACACAAAAGGTTAAGTCAAGGAGAGCAGTCCTGATGCAGACAGCTAAGGTCTCCCCCAGGTATGTGGACTGACTGTTGGCCCCAGGCCCTTTCCCCTGCCTTCTGGTACCCCCTGAGGGTACCAACTGGACCCAGCACAATGCAGGTCCTCGTTAAAGCCAGAATGGATTTAAGTAGCCTCTTTACCTTACAGATGCAGACACTGAGAGGTTAACTGACCAGTCTAACATCAAATGAGGGCAGGTGACAGAAGTTTCCTGAATAAGAGTTTAATACTCATCTCCATCACCACAACCTCTCCCTAAAACTTGTTAATTGAAAAAGATTTAATAATATTCATTGGGAAATATTTTGGTGAAGTGATATAAGCACAAAGATATTAACTTCAGCTTTATCTATTAGCATAAAAAACTGGAAACCTCACTGTCTATTAATAAGGGACACCTGTTAAAACCCACTGCTGTCAAGTTGATTCCAACTCATAGCAACTCTGTAAGAGTTGATTAGAACTACCCTATAGGGTTTCCAAGGAGCAGGTGGTGGATGTGAATTGCAGACCTTTTGGTTAGCACCTGAGCCCTTAAGCACTGCGCCATCATAATGTCACATCCAGTCAATGACATAGCATACAGAGTTTTAAAAAATGAGGTTACAAGTATGTATTTAGTTACATAGTCAGGCATGCTTAGCATCCACAATTCAGTCTGTGAAATAGGACCTTATATGGAAAGTGTGGAACACTATATTATATACTTACAAAGCTACGTGGGATACCTTTGGTTTCACTTCGAATTCAACGCTTCTCCTTTAGCTCTTACCGCTGCTATCACTAGTACCGGTTTTACTGCATTTGGAAGCCATGATGCAATTCATGGTAATATTTTCGAAAGAAAATTAAGCAGCGAGATAACACTACAGCACTCAGGAAAAGCACAGTACAAGAGACTGGGAGCTGCTGCTTACGAGTGGAAGCATGAGCTGCTATACAGTAAACTTTTTATTTGCAAGTAAGGAAATTTCACTGTAAAATGATAGAAAACACGTACAAAAGCTAAAAATAAGTGTTTATTAAGACTGTCAAGACATGTGTTACATGTTACACATGTATTGTGCTATTATATGCCTGGTGTTTCAATCGGCTAGTGCTGCTCTCTTGATGGTAAGAGATTCCCAATTCTTAACCCACTTCTCTTTCCTTTTATCTCTTGAAGGGCAAGCCACACTCCAGGGAAACTCACCTTTACAGTGGAGCAGGGAGGTGATCCTATGAAGGGATTTACAGTCCTGCCCTAATCCTTTAACATGCAGCATAGGAAAAACACAAAATGCAGGACAGTCACAAGATACTGGGAATCATGGCTCAGACACATGGCTACACATATTTTGGGGGGGGACACAATTCAATCCATGACATCCTACCCTTTGGCACCCCAAAAATCACTTTATTGAAACATGTAATACATTTATCTCATCATGTCAAAATCATGTCCGTCCCATAGGACAGAAGTCTTAAATCAGTTCCAAGGCCAAAATTCAAAAATTTCTTTACATCTATGAAACGTAGAGTGCGAGCTATCTGCTTCCAAAGGTACATTCGCAGAACAGGCACAAGTTAAACATTCCATTACAAATGAGCAAAACTGCAGGGAAAAAAGTCATTAACAGGCAACAAGCAAGTCAGCAGAACTCATTACCTTAGCCTTCAAAGCACTGAAAACACTCTCAAATTTTCAGAGACATATGACACAACAGACCTGCCCACCAGGCTCTAGGTATTGGCTACACTCTCTGGACTGGGAGTGGAGACCCCAGCCCTGTACCACAACTTTGCCTTCAAGGCCCACTTGGACAGAAACGCTGCTCCATTGGCTTTAGGTGCACCCTAAGTCCAAATGAGTAGCTATTTCACCCTTACAAACACAGGACACCATGGTTCCACACTTTCAAACCCCTGAGGTCATGGCCATACCTTTTGAGGCTGAGGCAGTTCAGCTTCTCATGTTCTTTGTCTCTTCAGCTTCTGCTTCCTATGGCTGCATGGCCCAGGCCTCAAGCCCACATCTGCCCTGCAGGGGCAAGTGTTCCAAAGCTCTGTAGCTCGACTGATTGAACCCCACTCAGCTAGGAAAACTCGGTGCACAGGCACTCAGCTCTCTGCTCCGTGGATCAGCAAGGCTAGCTCCACTGATTCAAGAGCCTGAAGGCACCCCGTTCCGCAAAGAAAACTCTGCGCACAGGCACTTAGCTCTCTCGTTCCATGGGTTGGCTCCAGCCCCGCCTCTGGTTCTGCTGCTGCCGCCGCTGCTGCCACCAGTCCTCTGTTGTTTCTCACCATCTGCGCCTTCTTCGTTCCTTCTGAATCTTCTATCCATTCAGTTTCAACATGGCTCCCACATTTTGGTTATTTGCTAGAGCAGCACCCCTCTCTCCCAGTACCAAATTCTGTTTTAGTCAGCTAGTGCTGCTCTCTTGATGGTACGAGGTTCCAAATTCTCAACCTGCTTCTCTTTCCTTTTATCTCTTGCAAGATGGAAGGATTAAGGGTGGGGCAAGCCACACTCCAGGGAAACTCCCTTTACAGTGGAGCAGGGAGGTGATCTTATGAAGTGATTTACAGCCCCACCCTAATCCTTTAACAAGCAGCACAGGAAAACCACGAAATGGAAGACAGTCACAAGATACTGGGAATCATGGCCCAGCCACACAGCTGCACATATTTTGGGGGGGACACAATTCAATCCATGACACCTGGCAACACAATCACTTGGTACACAAAAGACATGAGACACACATATTGCATGTGGGAAGCTGTTGTGTTCCTTATGTCTGGTTATATCAGCTCCATCCCATTCTCTGATTGTCATTTCTGCACGCCATCACAACCTTAAGAGACTACGGATGTAATGTGGTGAGATGTTGCCAAGAGACATTATGTGGTGTGTGATTATTTAATCTACAAAATTCACTGTTCAGTGAAAAGAATTCAGGTGTAGAAATACAGGGCATGCTCCTATTTGTGTTAAACACATGTATGCACATGTTGTGTGCACACACACGTTTAGAATACAGTGGAGGAAACACCCAGAAATGGTAATAGGAACTGCCTATGGAGAAGGAAATTCAGCACTGGAAGAACAAGACCCACTTTTCTTTACATATTCTTTTGAATTTTGTAACATACGCTTATGTTTTCTACCTACTCAAAAAATTAGCATCTGTGTCTGAAAGGAAGAAGTAAAACCACCTCTAGCCACACACGACATGATCCTACAGGAAATCCCAAAGAATCCACAAGAAAGCTACTAAAGCTAATGGATAAATTTAGCCAAGTTTCAAGGCAGAAGAATAAAATGCAAAAGTCAGCTCTGTTTCTTTACATTAACAATGAGCAGTCTGAAAAGGAAGAAAACAATTCCATTTACAATAGTAACTAAGAAATAAAACTACTCAGAATACAGTTAACCAAACTCACTGCCACTGAGTTGATTTCGACTCACTGCGACCCTGCAAGGCCAAGCAGAACTACCCCACTCACACAGGTTGTACACCGTTACAGAAGTAGATTGCTCTATCTTCCTCCTGTGATGCACTGGGGGGTTCAAACTTCTGACCTGTGGGTTAGCAGTCAAGTGCTTTATCCAGGGAGGTAAAAAGACTTGTACACTGGAAATAATAAAACACTGCTGACAGAAGTTAAGAAGGCTGACACAAATGATTAAGTGGTCAACTAATAACCCAAACGTTGGCAGTTAAAACCCCACTCTGAGGCATTTCTGAAGTAAGGCCTGGAGGTTTGCTTCCAAAAAGTCACAGCCTTGAAAACCCCATGAAACAGTTCTCTGTATACATGGGGTCGACACAAGTCAGTACTGACTCAACAGCAACTAACAACAACAACAACAAACAATTGGAAACACATGTGTTATGAACAGATTAGAAGACTTAATATTCTTAATGTCAATACTCCCCGAAGCAACCTATAGATTCAATGCAATCTGTACCAAAATTACAATAGCACTTTTTTTTGCAGAAAAGGAAATGCTGATCCTCAAATTTATATGGAATTGCAAAACCCAATGAAACCAAATCTGTTGCCAAGGCATTGATTCAACTCATAGCAAGAAGCCTCAGATGGTCAAAACAATCTTGAAAAAAAAAGAACAAAACAAGAGGATTCATCCTTCCTGGTTTTAAGCATACTACGCTGTTACTGTTATCTGATGTGGCGTGGACTCTGACTCATGCAGACCTTATGCACCCAGTAACAAACGTTGCCAGTTCCACCCTCCTCGCAACTGCCAGCACTTTTGATGTCATTATTGTGGTTATTATGCTAGTTCTACTCTGTCCTGTAGAGTCGCTAAATAGTCAGAGTTGACTTGACACTAGTGAATTTTCTGTATTTTGGATGGTTAATCCTTATCAGGTACATGGTTACCACATATTTTCTCAACAAAGTCTTTCTTTTGATGCACAAAAGTTTTTAATTTTGATCTAATTCCAGTGTATCTATTTTTTTCTTGTTACTTGTGCTTTTGATGTCACATCTAAGAATCCACTGTCAAAAACAAGGGCCTGAAGCTTTACTCCTATGTTTTATTCTAAGAATTTTATTCACTCAATTCTTATATTTAGATCATTGATCCACTTGGAGTTGTTTTTCATATGTGATGTTAAGTATTGGTCTAACTTCACTGTTGCACTTGCGGAAATCCAGTTTTCCCAGCACCATTTATGGAAGAGATTCTTCTTTCCCCCACTGAATGGACTTGGCACCCCTGTCAGAAAACAAACGGCCACAGTTGTGTCAATTTATTTCTGGATTCTCAATTCAACTCCATTTGTCTATGCATTTATCCTTAAACCAGTACCAGACTGTTTAGATTACTGTAGCTTGATTGTTTGGCATAATAACCACAAAGTGCTGGCAATTGTGAGGATGGAACTGGCAACGTTTGTTACTGTGTGCACAAGGTCTCCATGAGTCTGAGTCCACACACCACAGCAGATAACAATAACAGTGTTGTCTGTTTCAAATCAGGAATTATGAGTCCTCTTGTTCTGTTCTTCTTTTTTTTCCAAGATTGTTTTGACCATTTGGGGCTTCTTGCTGAGTTGAATCAACTCACTGGCAACAGATTTAGTTGATCCCACTTACATGAAATGTCTAGAACAGGCAAATGCACAGAGATGAAAAGTATATCAGTTGTTAACAGGGAGTAGGGAAGTGGGAAGCTCTTTTCTTAAGGGGTACTGTGTTTCTGTTTGGGACGATAAAAACCTTTCAAAGATAGAGTGACAGTTGTACAACACGGTGAACAAATAGTACTTTTGCTGAATTGTACTCATAAAAATGGTTAAAATGGCATTTTCTGTTTGTATATATTTTATCACAATATTTCTGAAAAGAAAAAAAATGCATACCCAGTCACCACCACTCATCTGTCAGTCCCTGTCGCACTGTGGCGGGGTTGCATGTTGCTCTGATGCCGGAAGCTAGGTCACCAGTATTCAAATACCAGCAGGCTCACCCGGGGCAGAAGGGTTTCATCAGAGCTTCCAGGCTAAGTCTGACCGGGAAGAAGGACCTGGCAATTCACTTCTATAAAAACACTGGTGAGTGCAAACCTTATGGATAGCAGTGGATTTTTAGAAGGTGAGCCCCTAGGGTTGAAAGGCACCGAAAATATGACAGGGAAAGAACTCACTCCTCAAAGCAGAGGCAACCTTAGTGACAGAGATGGAGTAAAGCTTTCAGACTTTTCATTTGCTGACATGACACAACTGAGAATAAGAAGAAACAGCTGTAAACAGCCATTAATAATAGGAACTTGGACCATACAAGGGTGGAAATCTTGAAAAATCAGAAGTCATCAAGAACAAAATGAAACATAATCTAGATCAATATCCTAGGCACTAGTGAATTGAAATGCACTTGTAACAACCGCTTTGAATCAGGCAATCTGATTCTACTATGCCAGCAATGGCAAACTGAAGAGGGATGGTATCACATTCATCACCAAAAAGAACATTTCCAGATCTTGACGTACAATGCTGTCAGTGATAGGATAATATCCACTCACCAAGAAGGGAGACATGTTAATACAGCTAGTATTCAAATTTATGCATCAACCACTAATGCCAAAGATGAAGAAACTGAAGATTTTTACCCACTTCTGCAGTGTTAAATTAATCAAACATGCAATCAAATGCACTGATAAATAATGGTTATTAGAGTTGGAAAGTTTGAAACAAGAACAAGAATCAGTAGCTGGAAAATGTGGCCTTAGTGATAAAAAAAGAAGCCAAAGATACCATGACAGAATTTTGTTAGACCAATGACTTATTCATTGAAAATACCTTTTTCAGCAACATATATAGTGACTGTACATGTGGACCTCACCATACAGAATACACAGGTATCAAACTGACAACATCTGTGGGAAGAGACAATGGAGAAGCTCGATATTATCAGTCAGAACAGACCCTCAATTGCTCCTATGCAAGTTCAAGTTGAAACTGCAGAAAAGTAAAACAAGTTGACAAGAGCCAAAGTATGACCCCGAGTATATGTCACCTGAATTTAGAGAACACCTCAAGAACAGAATAACTGAATAATGACCAAAGACTAGATGAGTTGTGGGATGACATTAAAGACATGATATATGAAGAAAGCAAAAGGCAGGTAAAGTAAAAGACCAACATGAAATGTCAGAAGAGACTCTGAAACTAGCTGCTGAATGCAGAGTTAACTAAAGCAAACAGAAGAAATGATGAACTAAAAGTGAACACCAGATTTAAAAGGGTGGTACAACAAGACAAAGTCAAGTATTACGATGAAATGTGCATAGACCTGAAGATGGAAAACCAAAAAAGAATTATGTGCTTGGCATTTCTCAAGCTGAAAGAAACAAAACAAAAATTCAAGCCTTGAGTTGCAATACTGAAGGATTCTACAGGGAAAATATTTAACAGCACAAGAAGCATCAAAGGAAGATAGAAGGAATACACAGAATCACTGTACCAAAAATAACTGGTAGACACTTAACCACTTCAGAAGGTAAAACATGATCAACAACCAAAGGTATTCAAGGAAGACGTACAAGCTGTATTGAAGGCACTGGTGAAAAACAAGGATCCAAGAACTGATGGAATATCAACTGAGACGTTTCAACAAATGGATATAATGCTGACAGTACTCACTGAACTATGCCAAGAAATTTGACCAATCAACTGGAAGATATCCATATTTGTGCCTATTCCAAAGAAAGGTGATCTAACAGATTACAGAAATTATCAAACAGTATCATCAATATCATAGGCAAATAAAATTCTGAAGATAATTAAAAAATGGTTGCAGCAGTACATTGACAGAGAACTACTAGAAATTCAAGCTGGATTCAGAAGAGGACACAGAACCAGGGATATTACTGCTGATGTTTGATGGATCCTTGCTGAAACCAAAGAATACCACAAAAATTATAAATAATATAGCAAAGAATGGGCATTCTAGAACACTTTACTGTGCTCATTATACTTAGTCCAAGAAGCAGTCATTCAAACTGAACAAAGGGATACTGTGTGGTTTAAAATCAGGAAAAGTGTACATCAGGGTTGTATCCTTTCACCAACCTTATTCAATCTGTATGCTAAGTAAATAATTCAAAAAGGTGGACTTTCAGAAGAAGAACACAGTATGAGGATTGAAGGAAGACCCATTAACAACCTCCAATACAAAAATGACATGACCTGGCTTGGGGAAAGTGAAGAGCGTTTGAAGTACACACTGATGAACGTCAAAGACTACAATCTTCAGATGGATTACACTTAAACATAACAAAAACAAAAATTCTCACTAATAGACCAATAAGCAACATCTCAATACATGGAGAAAAGACTGAATTTATAAAAGATTTCATTTTACTAGGATCCACAATCAACGACTGTGGAAGCAGCAACCAAGAAATCAAACAATGTATTTCAATTGGAAATTCTGCTGCAAAAGACCTCTTTAAAATATTAAAAAGCAAAGATGTCACCTTGAAGACTGAGGTGCAACTAAGCCCTGCCACGGTGTTTTTAACTACCTCACAATCATGTAAAACCTGGACAATGAATAAGGAAGACAGAAGAACTGATGCCTTTGAATTATGGTGTGTAAGAAGAATGTTGAATGTTCACTCCCTGGTCAGCCAAACAAATGTAGTCTGTAGGAAGTGCAGCCAGAATGCTGCTTGGAAATAAGACTTCTTCTCACATACTTTGGACATGTTACCATGAGGGACCAGGCCTTGGAGAAGGATATCACGCTTGGTAAAGCAGATGCTCAGCAAAAGTAAGGAAGATCCCCATCAAGATGGATTGGCACAGCGGCTGCAACAACAGGTTCAAACATAGCAGTGACTGAGAAGACAGCACAGGACCGGGCAGTATTTCCTTGTGTTTACATAGGGTTCCTATGAATGAAACCCAACTGAACGGCATGTAACAACAACATACAAAGCTAACGCTATACAGATGTTACTGCTGCACACAGGTTGAGTGGTATGGAATACAGTGCCAAACCAGCCACAGCTGACAAGTTCACCTGTCCCTCTTGTAAGGTCTGAGCTAGTGTGGAATTTCTGCTCTATGAAGGTGGCAAGGTCAGGGTTTCTTCTATCATGTTCTCCACTATTCCCAGGGTGTTTTCCTTTGTTTACTGTCCGGATGACTTACCTTTACATGCACATCCCAGTCACTGGAAAGGAGAGGGAAGATAACTCCACACGTCAAGAAAAGCTGTTACTTTGGAAGGAAGCCCACTAGCAGTCTCAGCCACAGATAACCAACAAAAGGGGATTAAACAAATGGTAGTATTCTGCATAGAGACCTACAGTGGAATAGTGAGCCATTTCACAACTGAAGGGAGAAGACTGCGATGATATCAAAGTATGTTTACCATGTACCAAATTTAAAAAAGGAATTTGTAAGTTAATATGAACAGTATATTTATATTTTTATAAATACATATGAATAGAACAATGTATAAGTGAACACACAAGGCACTATCTTTTTGCCTGACAAAATATTCTGAATGTTCCATTGTAAAAACAGTGTGCTTTTACAAAAAAGAATTAAAAAAAAAAAAAACACACCCCACCTTTCACTTGGAAAAAGAAAAAAGAACTCTGCTTTCATGGGTTCTTCCGTCTCTTTATTTTATTTAAGATGTTAACAAACACTCAAATAGTAGAGAACAAATCTACTTCCCCCTACAAAAAAAAAAAAAGCACTGTGGGAAATGCTCATATTAACTGAAATCACCATCATTCTCTGGGAGAGGATTATGGGAACTCCAACACAGAGTGTGCACAGCTGTGGAAATAAATGAGCCCATGTTTCCCTGATGTGTGCGTATGCTTAAGCCAGTAACAGGAACCCAATGTGCTACACAGAACAGCGACTGTAAAGTTAAAACTCTAATTCAGTTTGTGATCCCAACCAAGTGATTTACACATTACGTTTTCTCCTCAAGCTGGGAGGCCACCAACTTACAGGAATTCAAAGCAGCCACTAAGTACACTGTACCATCTCAAGGGCTCAACAGGTCCAGGTAGATTCTTCCTAGAAGTGCTGTCTTCCTAAAGACCCTGCTTATTATGTTTGATCCCAGATGCCTGAGGCCCCTTTTGCTTCTTAGAGGAAAACGGCTTTGCAGAGTCCAGAATGATGACAACACTGAGGGAGGTAGGGAGAGGAGGCATAAGGGAAAGGAATACTGACGTGTTTCGGGCAGAAGGTGGGGCAGGAATCCTCGGGTGGTGTGAACGGTTAGTGCATTTGCCCTCAGATGCTAACCAAAAGGTTGGGGTTTGAGTTCACTCAGAGGTGCCTGGGAAGAGCGATTTGGTGATCTACATCAGGAAAATCAGCCACCGAAAACTGTACAGAGAGTGGTTCTACTCTGACAGACACGGGGTCGCCATGAATCAGGTGGCGTCAACTCAAGGGCAACTGGAAAGAGATGAGACAAATATAGAAGTCTAGCCACAAAGGAGATGATTTTGCCAGAAAGAAGCATACAGGGAAAAAAAAATTATTGCAAGTCATTTTAACACTATAAAGTAGTCCTTTAAAGACCTAAAGAGACACTCAATAGGACTCCCTATACCCAATTTGCAATTTTTTTAAAACAAGAAAATATAGTTGTTTATTTTTATATTTATTAACATTTAGTGTGCTCATGATACTAGTAAATTTTGGCTCCAAAAGTGCTCAGGTTGGTAATCTACGACTTACAGGAGATAAGCTTCAACCATTATCAAACAAATTATTCTTTATTGAAAGACATGAAAAAGCAGAGCCAAGCTCTGGAAAAGGTTTTTTCTGACCCAATGAGTGACACACCATGTATGGAGGAGAGAGGAATAGTGTGCTGTCACCGGGCAGGGACAGCAGTGGAAGCTGCACATAGGTGGGCATGTAAATTTATATGGGAATGTACATTTTCACTCAGTCATTAAAAAAAAAAAAAACCTTAGTAAAACGCTACTGCTGTCCAGTCAACTCTGACTCACAGCAACCCCATATGACAGAGAAGAACTGCCCCATCAGGTTTCCAAGGAGTGCCTGGTGAATTTGAGCTGCTGACTTTTTGGTAAGCAACCACAGCACATGTGCCACACTAGGGTTTCCTAAATCTTAATGGTTACCTGGTAACTTCAAAATGTGTTTCTTGAATGGAGCTTTCCTGGGAAAAGGCTATTTAGTGCATATTACCATTTAGATTTTTACAGCTGATAACAGATTAAGTTTCACAAATGGCAGCTTTATACCTTTAAGCTTTTCTGTAAGAAAAATCTATTGAGAGTTATAATTTTACATTTTCCCACCAATTCCATACTGAGGGGAGGTTCCTACAGCCAATCTCAACAACATATAGACAACGCAGAAATAGCAACGTATCAAACAAGAGGATAATATCATTTTTTTTTTATTATTAAGTTAGGGGTAGAAACCCTGGTGGCCTAGTGGTTAAGTGTTCTGGCTGCTAACCAATAGGTACTCCTTGGAAGCTCTATGGGACAGTTCTACACTGCCCAATAGGGTTGCTGTAAGTCAGAATCAACTTGATGGCAGTGGGTTTGGGGTTTTTCTGGTTTAATTTAGGGGTGGGGGAAGAAAGTTTATGTTCATGACTGTTAAAAGAATTATAATCTCTTAAGTCTTTGCCAAATACCAGGTCTTCAATTTTTTTAAGAGAAGAAAACCTTACGACTGTTTTGAGAATAACCCTCAAATAAACTATTGAAGATCTACTCCAGGGAATAATGTGATGATTTACTGCCAAGGGCAAATTCATATTTGCTTTATTCCTTATCAGATATTCTTAGTAGCTGCCTCCTATTCTGTGATAGTGAATATTGAGGAAGATTCTCTTAGCAGAAAAGGGATGAAGAAAATTAATTTGTCCCAGAAATATGTATTCTGAAAGTCATTGTTAGTAAGGTAAAGAGAAAGGCTGTTTTCTGATCAACTTAAATACTGATTTTATTTGAGACCAACTGTGTCACTCACTTTTCAAAATTGGACAATAACAATGTTTAATATGGAGCAGCAGGCTGAATAAGAGGTAAGGGCTGTTACTACCAGCTGTTGCCGTCAAGTTGATTCTAACTCACAGCAACCCAACGGGACAGGGTAGAACTGCTCTACATGTTTCCAAGGATCAGCTGGTAGATTCAAACTGCTGATCTTTTGATTAGCAGCCAAACTCTTAATCACTGTGCAACCAGGAAATGTAGTTTGGAAGTAGAGAAGATGCCTATCAATGGGGCAAGGATCAGAATATACAGTTTGACTGACAACGTGCCTGGTCCTCAATGAATTCCTGTAAAAAGAGTGTAGGGGCAGCATCTAATCTCCTTTAACTCCACAGCCCACAGCGGGGAAGGAGAATCAAGATCAACAGCTGGAGGCTGATTCCCACGTGATGCAAGTCTGACATGTCTCCTGTCTCTGCCATCTTCCTCAATTCTAACACCAAGTGTCCCTCCCACCCCACTCTCTACTTCTCTGCTGGATTTGATGACTCATTACAATGGTCACACAGAAATATCATACACAATATTCACAATTATGGGGTTTATGAGGAAGCAATAGGTTACAATTAAGGTTCAGGAGTGCTCAGGATACAGTTCTTCCATCAAGACAGCCTCTTTTCAGTCATACTCACAGACATTTCTCTCTGGCCTCTGTACTGCTCCAGCAAGTGTTACACAGCTCTTTTAGCTTTGCTGCTAAGTTCCCAGAGATACCCAAGGCACTCATCTTTCTTGTTCCATGCACCATGACATCTAATGCATGGTCTGCTGCCATCGTTTCTCTGCCACAGCTTCTCGAGCGCTTTCTGCCTCTCTTTCTTGTCCCTCTCTTGTCTTCTGGTTCCAGGAACTTCTTAGTGCAGGGTCCCTGGGTCCTAAGGCCATGCTGACTCCTAGCCATTCTTTCTGGATAGTAGTGTGACCTTTTTGTCACCTCTAGGGTGGCTCACTTCAAGCCCAGCAAGATGACCAGTCCCTTTGGCGGTCCACAATTACCCTATCACATAGTCACACTCAGTCACTTGAGTGGGAGTTACATGACCAGGGCTAGAAAGGCCACATAAAAGTGATTCATCCCACCACAATACCCTAAATCCCTTCAGAAAAAGAACAGAAGGCATGTTTGTGGCCAAAGGAATGCATCAAGGTCATGAAGTGTATAAGAGATTCTTGAAAATCTATCCATCCCCAAACCTGTGAAAGTCTGTAGGGAGGCCATCCTTATAGATACCTACATCCTGTAACCTCTTTAGTAACACTGTTGCCTCTAACACAATAGACATTTTCAGTAATTTGGGTATTACCTCTGATACATGATCTAGAAAGCTGAACTAAAATTAATGTCTTCAGCAAATAACTGAATAACATGTTTACTTTACAGCATTTAAATTGCTTGAAAGTTTTTAAGCTTCCTCAAAAGACCTACTTATAGTAAAATTGATGCCCTAACTGTACACAGGGAATCAACTTTACAGCACCCAATGATAATTATAAATCAGGTGTTAAAGTAAATTTTCTAGAAGATTTTTCCAGGCAATCTATTCTTAGCTTTGTTGCTGTACGGAGTCCTGGTGGTACAACGGCTAAAGCACTCATCTGCTAATCAAAGGTCTGTGGTTTGAACATACCAGCTGCTCTACGGGAGAGAGATGTGGCAGTCTGCTTCCACAGAGATTACAGACTTGGAAACTCAATGTGGCAGTTTTACTCTGAATCTAAATCAACCTGATGGCAATGGTTTGGTTTGCTTTTTAGTATTGCTATTATCATTAGGCCTAAGATGTGGCAATCAGCTTCTTAAAGATTTACAGTCTTGAAAACCCTGTGGGGCAGTTCTATACCAGTCTATAAGGTTGTTATCAGTCAGAATCAATTCAATGGTGGTGGGTTTGACTACTGTATATTGTTTAAAAACAATAACATTACACCTTTTTGAACACAGCCTCACTTATTAAAATTGGTAATCCCTCTCCTTCCCTATGTTTTTTGATTCCTGAAATTCTTTAGTGGTATGCCAGTTCCAACTCAGATGGACCAAAGTTAAACAAACAGTATATTTCCCATGCAAAGTAAGATATAAAAATGGTGAGATTCAAGGGCCTGTACTTTATAACACTTCAGCCACTGATTTTAATTAAACATAAAAGCCACTGGTCTAAATTAAACATAAAATATCACACTCATGGATTCTGGGCATTATTCACAAAATTACATAATCTTTTGAAAATAGAAGAAAAGCACACACAGAGTAGTATTGCAATTTCTATGCAAAATAAGAATCTAAATCGAGTACTTCCCCCTTATTGGAAGCTCCAGTTTCAATTAAATATGTCTAAAAAAATCAGAGACTACATTGTACTCAACTTGTAGAGGTAAATTGATTTTTAGCCTCAAGGGTGCTGTTGTTAGGTGCTACTGAGTCAGTTACAACTCACAGTGACCTCTGTACAACAGAACAAAACACTGCCTGCTCCTGTGCCATCCTCACAATCATTCCTATTTTTGAACCCACTGCTGCAGCCACTACATCAGCTCATCTTATTGAAGGTCTTTCTCTTTTTCGCTGACCCTTTATTTTACCAAGCACGATGTCTGTCCTTCTCTAGGGACTAATCCCTATGATAACATGTCTCAAGTACATGAGAAAAAAAAATCTCACCATCCTTGTTTCTAAGGAGCATTTTGGCTATACTTATTCCCAACAGATTTGTTCATTGTTCTGGCAGCTGGTGGTATATTCAACATTTTTCACCAACTCCATAATTTTCAGGCCACAAGGGTATCATTTAGCAAACTACTGACTTGTGCTCTGACCACTGCCTAGTGACCTCAGTGTATCAATTCACCTTTCAAAGCTGAGGCATATAGGCACTTACACTTCCAAAGGCTCATTGTTTGTTTCTTATTTAAATTGGTAGAGAATGAAGAGGCCAAGTATAGAAAAGAATGGTCTTTCATATTTTAACATTTACAAACTTGAGCTACTTAAGGAAAATCTAGGATTCTACTGAGCACCATCATCAGTCAGTACAAGAGCCACGATTACTCCCCAGATATGGCATACATCATCCAAATTCAAGGCCAAAAGAGCAATCCCATGAGAGGAGCAATCTGGATTTTTACTCATCTCCCTACATTTTAATAGACCACAGTAAATCCATTATGTCAATCTTTTCCCACTGGACACTGATACCACATCATCTACTCTTGTTTAAAATGTTTCAGTCCACTGGACACCTTGAAATTTTGACTAACTGTCCTGACACATAATTAACGCGCTGATGTACACAACCGAAAACCTCTGAAGAGGGAATTAGGAAGCCTTTGGGTGTCAATCTGGGAATTTCACACAGTCTTCTGGGACAAGCCTGGATCAATGGCAACATAGATGAGTTAATTCTCTCTACTCATTGTGTAAGTAAAGAAGTCCTAAACAAACCCTCAACCCAGAGCATCAATCAAACAAAGGACAGTGAACCAGGAATTACAGTGGAGAGAAGTCCAGGGTCTCACCTAGAAGGTAACAGAAAGGTACTGAAGTTATTAGTCCACAGTTTCATCCGGGCCCATTTCTAGCAATAGTGCTATTGTTTCAGAAACATACTTAACTACCTACTATAGGCAAATTTCTATCACTGTATAAACAAAACTAAGGCTCAGATTTCTGTACCATTTCCCTTTCTTAAAAAAAAAAATAGTATTCTAGACTTCAATTATAACATTCAGTACTTGCAGCTGTCACTGAAGTGCTTGTTCAGAAAATAAAAAAGCAACCCACAAATGGGAAATACATCCAGACAGCTTTTCTGTTTCTTGATCTCTCATTTAATATTTTATAACACACTGAAACTCTGTAAAAGTTCTTTTCTTAAATAAATCTTGAAGCAGACGTTAAAAAGAATGCAAATACTTTGCACTTTAAATCATCAATTATTTAAAGAATCCTTTACATATACTGAATAAACCGTCTGTCACTAAGTCTTTCCTATCATATATTTCAGCTGACCCATTTCAGTATCAGTCACTAAAAAAAAAAAACAGTGCCATCCAGTCGATTCCAACGCATAGCGACCCTATAGGACTGAGTAGAACTGCCCCATAGAGTTGCCAGCGAGCACCTGGCAGATCTGAACTGGCGACCTTTTGGTTGGCAGCTGTAGCACTTAACCACTAGGCCACCAGGGTTTCCTATCAGTCACTATGGTTCACAAAATCTCACTCCTAAAAAGCAGCAATAACTGGTCTCTGTGCCAGCACAGATTTTGACTGTATCAGGGTAAACAAGTAACGCAAACACTGCCTTTTAAGAAGGCCAGTCTTTATTAAAATGACGCCTGCTGCCTCTAAAAACAGAACTTCAGTACGATGCTTAACCTGAAGCAATCTTTTTCTCCAAGAAGAAAAGAGCAAATCAGGTCTGTGACGGAGACAAAACGACAAGTGAAACGGGATAAGAAACCCGATCAAGTGTTAAAATGCTTGGTGCACTTTGCTTTGAAGATCAAATACCAGCTTTGTAAACACGATCCAGTCAGGTCTGCGAGAACTGACCCTCAAGATTAAGCTAAGATAGCGTATTTCAGTGTGTCCGACCTGCTTTAAATACCTTTGCAGACCTGGATTACGAGCTGAGACCAGGACCCCTTCACCTTCCCCGGCTCTGAGGTGTGCCGGGAGTGACAGCCCCCGACCCGGCACTTCTGCTAATCTCGCTAGAACCCGAGGGCTTGGCCCAGGGTGGGGGCTGCACTTTCCTTGGCGCCCCCTGCCCGGCAAGCCGTGGGGCCAGGGCCTCGGTCAGAAAGGCAGAACTTTCCGCAGTTCACAGTTAGCAGCAAGGAAACAGGGGCGCGATGCAAAGCCACTCCCCACCATCCTCTACTCTCATATCTTTTTTTGTTGTGGTGGTGGTGGTGGTTGCGGGTGGGAGCCAGAGGACGAGGATCTGAAAGGACTTAAGGAGAAGATGACAAGAAGCAGAGGATGACTTCTTAACAAACGTGCTACTGCTGTCTGGGAAGCGGCAGGCAGAGGATGGGGGCTGCCCACAGACAGAAGGGTTTCGTGACTCTCCGGTCGACTGCTATAGAGAGAGACACACGCTGGGAACGGTAGCAAATCACACCCAGGGGACCCAGGCTGGGGTCCGCCAGTGCGGATGAGGCGACGGCTGGGAGGGGACGCATGGCAGGTGACCTTCCTGGGAGGCCGGGGGCGCCTGACAGCGATGTCGCCGGTCCCCCACAGGGACCCCCTGCCTCCCCGCCCACCCGGGGCCCTGCATCCACAGCGCGGTCTTCTATCCCAGCCGCGCGATCCAGATCTCACAATGGTTGGAAAATTCGGGTGAAACTAATGCCCCTTTCCTCGCCCGCCTCTTAGTCCGGCGGCCTGGCCAGTCTCGGAGCGGCCCGGGAGCGCGGCGTGGGCTCGCGGGGCCCAAGGGCGCCGAGGGGCCAGAGCCGCCGCAGGGCGGCCCCGCCCGCGCCCGCAGAACCCAGCGCCCGAGCGGGAGCCGCGACGCTCGTGTGGCCCCCACGCTTGTCGCGACCGCTGCCACCCTCCTACCCTTTGGCGTGCTCAGTCTCCTCCTCATTGTCCCCGTCTATCCCGCACGTGTCCTGGTCGTCCAGCTCCAGGCTCTGCTGGCTGGCCGCGGACTCACTGTCCTCCGCCATCGCGGCGGCGCGGGCTGGGGGAGGCGGCGCGCGAGAGAACGATGAGGCCGGCGCTGCGAGTCGCGGGCGTGGAGGGGCGGGCGCGGCGGCGGCGGCGCGAGCAGCTCCCTCTAGCTGCCGCCCTCCGCGCTCCTCCGCTCTGGGACCCCGCGCCCGCCCCTCTCGGCCTGGGGCCCGCCCACTTCGGCCCCGGGAGGACGCGGGATTTGGCGGGGGTCTGGAGGCCGCGGCGGGGCTCTGGGGACCGGCTCTGGAAAGCGAGGACAGCGCCGTGCACCAGTCCTGGACTCTTTCCTGAATGTGGGACCATGAGGTTTCAAAATTCTGTGAGTATTTTTGGAACACAGGCCACACACAGCTTTACATGTTAGGGAACACTTTTATCCTTTACGAGGATTTTTACTCAGTGACGGAAGTGCCAAGGCCAGTGATTTCCATACCAACCCCCCTACGTACACTTATTTAAAATCATATCTCATATATATCTGTATAAGCCAAGTGCCATATCAAGTCGGAAACCTGGAGGTGTCCTTAAGAGCTACGTTTGCTAACCAAAGGGTTGGCAATAGGAATCCACTAGGCTCTGCTTGGAAACCCTATGGGGTAGTTCTACTCTGTCGTATAGATTTGCTATGAATCAGGATAGATTCCACCGCACGGGTTTGGTTTTGCTTTCTTTACAAAGTCAGTGTTTCCAGCTTTCCCACCTCCCCATTTTAACCATACTCCAGGAAAACAAACTCGTTGTGGTGGAGTCAGAGTAGAAATACCCCATAGGGTTTCTAAGGCGCGGTTGGTGGATTCGAACTGCAGATCTTTTAGGGTGGTAACTGAGCTCTCAATTACTGTGCCACCAGGGCCCCCCAACCAGACTAACAGTGCTAAAACTCTATGGAGAAAAACTGGAGCAACCTGTTTTCATTGAACAACCACAAATAGCTCAGACCAGAAAAACCATCTGGAGGAAAATAGGGACACTGTCCGTGATGACACTGGATAGTTGCAGGTAGCCACACTCTGGTTTCACCCAAGTAAATGAAGGTCATGACCTAGACCTCCAGGAAAACTGGAATTGCCTTCTGGGCTAAAATCCTCCTCCTCCCAGTGAACAGAAAAGGGGAAGTCCTTCAGTAGATTGCCAAATAAAAGGCAAATGAAGTTCAGACTCACTTATTTGCTTTTGCAATCTTGGGGGAGGGGAGGCTTCCCCCACCTCTGCTGTGATTAGCTGTGTTCAAAGGTCTACTCAAGCCACAAGAATAATGGTGTTTTTACCAAGGCAGAATGAAGTGGAAAGATAGTTATTAGAAAGTGTTCAATGAACAAAATCAGACATTAAAAAGCCACTTGAAATTTCTGGTATGATATTTTTTGCAGAAGGTACTGGGAACATTTTGTGGCTCCTACCCCACCCCCACAGAATGTGTCCTTAAAATACGATGAGATGGAAGTTTCTAAAGGAGAAAACTGCAGAGCAATTTTAAAGTCCATCAGCTGTTTATGACTACTGTTGAGCCAGCTATGGGTTCTGTAAGAAAGGCAAAATGGGGCCAAATCTGAAAAAAAAATTAACTTTCACAATTGCACTATTCTGCAGGCAGAAAGTTATGTGGCTTCTGGTTTTATAAAGGCAAATATAGAGCAATAACACTTCCTGAAGCTCATCCTTATGAATACATATGAATGAGTGGGTAATTGTGTCTGGATAACCAATAAGAGAATCCTGACCAGGAGCAAACCTATTAGATCAGTCACTATAGCCTTTCAGTATGGTTCTCTGGAAGAGGTTTTAAAAATAACAATGAAGCAAAGGAAACTCAGCAGACATATATTTATTTACATTTTCAGGAAGCTTTGACGATGAACCTCTCAAAAAAGAAAGAGAAAACAATCTTGGAGAAATAAAACAAGGGCATTAAAAGCCAGTTAAACACTAGACAACAATGAAAAACAGGGAACATCTGTTCCCCAGGATGGAAAGTTGGGCCAGACATCTTTACAGCACTAAAGTATTATATAATACAAATGTTTCTCAGCTTTGAAGGAGGAAACAGTTGACTGCGACCCTAGTGATTTATTAGTCCTGTTGTCATGTGTGGAGCCCTGGTGGTGTACTGGTTAAGAGTTAGGGCTGCTAACCAAAATGTCAACGGCAGTTTAAATCCACTAGCTGCTTCTTAGAAACCCTGTGGAGGCAGTTCTACCCTCTTCTACAGAGTCATTAAGAGTCAGAATCAACTCCGTGGTAATGGGTTTAGTTTTGTACTGTCGTGTATAGAAAATCATTATGTTTCTAAAATTGTTTGTTTTTTTCCAGGTTTAATCCCAAAGATTGGGAACTTGGAATGGCATCTTCTAGAGTCTCATATACAAGGTTTATTTGGAGGAAGAGAGTACTGTCGAGTGATTCCCAGTGTGTTAGAGGAATCCCTTTGAAATTTGCTATATTGTTGGACTTCTCTCCTGTTATGGATGTAAGACCTTACTTGCATAATTAGTGTTGTTTTATTTAAAGTTTTATAAGCTCTTGACACTAGAAATTTATATGTAACCCGTGTTTCTGCTTATAGTGTAAATATACTTGGCAAGCCAAAATAATAATAAATTTAAAAATCACATACAGTCCAGGCAGAGACAGAGTGTAGTTACTGTTAATCCATAGGATAATATGGAGTGGCAAATCTAGAAGTGTCTTGATGACAATAATTAAAATTTTTATATAAGTCAAGCTATCATTAGAAGAGTGTAATGCATTAGCCATAAAATAATACTACATACAGCTTGACTGTAGACCATGTAGACCAATGTAACACACATTGGTGCATCCCTTTTTTTAAATCTCTGAAATCTATGATATAAAGAAGTGGAGGTTAGGGGATAAGGTTATATAAAGAAGCAGTTAAGGGAATTCAGTAGTAGGACTCCAAAGGAAAAGTCAACGAAGGCCCTATCATTTATGCTAGAAATATGAAGGGTTATTTTGAAGGGATATTAGATGGCAGACTCTACCCACCCTTCTCCAGTTTTTTTCAGAGGATAGATAATATTAGATACATCTGAAAAGAGATTTAGTGAACTGAAGGATAAATCTGAGAAAATGACCTAGAATGCAGTTGAGAAAAATCAAATTTGAAGAAGAGACATGGGTGACAGAATGAGAGATTCAACATTCATCTGTTAGGAGTCTCAGGAGGAAAGAATGGGGAAAAGGCAGTATTTGAACAGATGAAAAGCAGTGAATTTTGCAGAATTAAAAGTATGAACCTTCAGATTGTGAAAATGGCCCCAGTCTTCCCCTTCTCCCTGTATCCATATCTTTTGCTGTCTGATTTTGCAGATCCTCCCATCAAGGGCACCTAAATTTGGGTTAGTTTTTTTAAATTGCTTTGGCCATTAGGGAGCCCTAGTGGCATGCTGATAAGAGCTCAGGCTGCTCACAAAAAGGTTGGTAGTTTGAATCCACCATCTGTTTCTTGAATCCCTATGGGGCAGTTCTACTCTGTCTTACAGGGTTTCTGTGAGTTGTAATTGACTCAATGACAATGAGTTCGGTTTGTTGTTGCTGTTCTTTTGGTTTTGGCCATTAGAATGCAATGAAAGTCAGGGTGTGCATACCCTCAAAACCTAGCCTTAGAAGGCCTTGTGCAGTTTCTCTTTCTCTTTCTCTTTCTGTATCTTTCTTTCCTCTTCTGCCCCCACAGAACCCTGCTGCTACAACAAATCCACTCTGAGTAGCCCAGTGGAAAGTAAGAGACTAGGTGGAACAGAGCCAGGTCATTCTAGATGAGGCTGTTCTAGAACCAGCCAACTCCCAGCCAACACGCATCTTACTGTAGAAGTTTGCATGAGTTCCGTCAAGATCAGCCAAGCTCAGCCTAAGTCAGTAGAATCATCCAGCTAACCCAGACTTGTGAGAAATGAGTATTATCTTAAATTTTGGGATGGTATGCGGCAATAAGTAACTAATACAGAAATTAGTACACTGAAGTGGGATGTTGTCACAGTACATGTATGGTATTAGCTTTGCAATAAGAAGACAGGTAAAAACTGGAAGGATGCTAAGGAAACTATAAAAGGCTAAAAAAGTGTTTGACACTACCATGTAACATTGAACATTTGGGTAAAATTCTTGTCTTTAGTAACTTTTAAGATAGAAAATATGCCCAATGTACTTTCGGACTGAAAAAAACTGACTTCCAGGCTGAATATTTAATATATCAGTTAATTACTCCTAACTTCATGTTATGGAAACCCTAGTGGCGCAGTGGTTAAAAGCTAACCAAAAGGCTGGCGGTTCAAATCTATCTGGTGCTCCATGGAAACCCTATGGAGCAGTTCTAGTCTGTTCTACAGGGTTTCTATGAATCAGAATTAACTTGAAGGCAACACATAACTGTAAGTGATAAGAGGAAGAAAGGGATGATCTAAGGAAAGAATCTACCAGTTTGCAAGTAAAGAGGAATTGTTACAGTGCCAGAATTTGCTGGGTTGGAAAACAGAGCTGTTCCTCATCTCTGTAATCTTCTCAGCTAGTAAAGGAGTATCAGAGTAAAACTAGGCATAAGATAAAGATCATATAAAGACTGTGGCTCTAAGAACTTAGAAAGAATTCATTTGGTGCCTAATAACCCCAAATCCAAACCCACTGCCATCAAGTGGATTCTGACTCATAGCAACCCTATAAGAGTGTAGAACTGCTCCACTGAGTTTCCAAGGAGCACTTGATGGATTCAAAGTGCCAACTTTTGTTTAGCAGCTATAGCACTTAACCATTACACCACCAGGGTTTCCTTAGTACCTAGTAGACTCCCTCCTTCCAAGTAGACAAATGTAGAAATCAAGAGTACTGTCCCACAGCAATTTGATATGTGTTATGTACAAAGTAGCTCTGATTAAGTCTGGAGAGACATCTCTTAAGAATAGGAAAGAATCAAGAGTATGGCTTTTCCCTAAATGAAGTGGCTGTTATCCTAGTCCTGGCTTACATTGTATATCAGATATGTGAGGCAGTATCCATTGCTTCCTTAATTCACAGGTATCTGGATCAAGAGGAGCTCTGTCTGAGCAGCTGCAACTGGATCTGATGTAAATTACAAGGTCTTGAATTTTGATACTGATGATGTGACTGAAAGAGACTTTCAGAAGTCTTGGAAGGAGAGGGTTGAGTGTATTTTTCATATAGGAAGGATGTCTTTAATTGTAGCCTACGGACAGACGGTGGTCATGGTATTGTTATTAAGTGTCCTTGAGTGGGTTCTGACTCATAATGACCCCACATACAACAGAATGAAATACTGCCCAGTCCTGCACCATCCCAATAATCATTGCTATGCTTGCTATGTTTGAGCACATTTTTGCAGCCACTGTGTCAATCCATGTCATGGAGGGTCTTCCTTTTTTTTTTGCTGATTGTCCACTTTATCAAGCACGATGTACTTTTTCGGGGACTGATCCCTCCTTATAACGTAATCAAAGTATGTGAGACAGAGTCTCACCATCCTCCCTTCTCAGGAGCATTCTGGTTGTCAAAGATAGATTTGTTCTTCCTTCTGGTAGTCCATGGTATAGTCAATATTTTTCATCAGCACCATAATTCAGAGGCATCAGTTCTTCTTCAGTCTTATTTATTGTCAGCTTTCACATCGATATGAGGTGATTGAAAACACCATGACTTGGGTCAGGCTCTCCGTAGTCCTCAAAGTGACACCTTTTGCTTTTTAATACTTTAAGAGATCTTTTGCAGTGGATTTGCCCAGTGCAATGTGTTGTTTTATTTCTTGACTGCTGCTTCCATGAGTCTTAATTGTGGATCTAGGCAAATGAAATCTTTCATGACTTCAATCAAAGAAGTACAACCAGAGTGCTTCTTGGAAGCAAAAATGGCAAGACTGTGTCTTATATACTTTGGACATGTTGTCAGGAAAAATGAGTCCCTGGAGAAGGACATCATGCATGGTAGAGTGGAGGGTCAGCGAAAAGAAGAAGACCCTCAACGAGACAGATTGACACAGTGGCCACAGCAATGGGCTTAAGCATAAAAACAATTGTGGACATGGTGCAAGTCCAGGCAGTGTTTCATTCTGTTGTTCATAGGGTCGCTATGAGGTGGAAGGGACTCGATGTCACCTAACAACAACAATAACAAGGTAGACTGTGGTAGATTGTAAAAATATGGACTTCGTTCTACATTCCTCTCTTTGTAACTCCTCCCATTAAGAGATGGAACATATTTCCCCACCACTTGATTCTGGGCTGACCAATAAAATATAGTGAGAGTGACTGTGTGTCAGTATGACTCATTTGATGCTTTTAGTTAAAGTTTCTAATAATAGAGTGTGTATATTTGGAATTGTTATCAGCAGCCACAAAGTCAGTGCCCAGCTCATGGTGACCCCATGCATAATGAATTGAAATACTGCCCAGTCCTGTACCATTCTAATAAATGACTGCAGACTTAGCCGTCACAATCCGTAGGGTTTTCATTTAGCTGATTTTCTGAAGTAGTTTACGAGGCCTTTCTTCCTAGACCATATTAGTCCAGAAGCTCTCCTAAAACTTGTTCAGTGTCATGGAACTTGCAAGCCTCTGCTGACAGATGGGTAATGACTGCACATGAGGTGTGTTTGCCAGAAATATGTTATCTTTATTTGTAAACGAAATAATGAACTTTGGCAGTACAGTGATGAAAATGCTAATGGGAGGCTAGCCTGGAGAGACTATGCTTGCTTCCACTCTTTCTCTTGGAATGCTACCCTCACTACTAGCACAAAGCCTGCATTAGCCTGCTGGAAGCATGTGAAGCAGAGCTGAGCTGTGCCAGCCAAGGCCTCCTGAATTTCTAGTTCTCTGTCAACTGACTATACGCACATGAGTGTTTGATGCAGCTCAGCGTAACTGCCCAATTGACTGATAGACTTGCAAGAAATAATAAATTGCTGTTGTTTTAAGCCATGAAGTCTTGGAGTTGTTAATTATGGTCCATCAGCTGCTACCTGAAAATTTGGCATTTCGAACCCACCTAGTAGTTGGGAAAAAAGACTCAGCGAACTGCTCTGATAAAGATTACAGCATAGAAGACCAATGAGACTGTTCTACTATATCAGTGGATTTGCTGTGAGTTGAAAATCAACTTGATGGTACCTAACAACAAAAAATTGTGCAGTAATAACTAACTGCTACTTTGCAGAACATCAAAGAGCAAAAGAAGATCTTAATGGCTGATTCCATTTCTTACTATCAACTGTGACTACTGTCTGTATACTTAGGTGTATCTGAAAAAACTCGTGCCAAACCAGGAGTATGCACTTTCGACTTTGTTTTCCCTGAAACAGTGCTCATTCCTTTCACGTTGTGGCAGCTGTTCCTGAGAGCTGTTCTACTTCAGCCTCATGTTTGTCTTGATCTTATTAAAAAAAAAAGTGACTCCATTTCTAATTGTTGAGGAACAGAGTGTCCTATCATAGAGCCTTAAGACCATACTGCACCTTTTGGAATTGCACATCTGTGAAGCTCTGCTTGTGGTGACCTACCACGTATTTTTTCCTTTTAGCTGGTTATTATTATACTAAATGTTTTACAGGCAGCATTGTGGTGCCTCAGTGGGTATTGCAGACCAGTGTTTTAAAGAAATTTGCTGTTGGTAAGTCTGTCATGCTCCTGTAGGACAATTTGAGGCTTGAAGGTGATGCTGATGATCATGCTAGCAGAGGTTGAGATGGTGACACAGCAGATAGCACACATCATCGTTTAGCAGCTGGACTCTGCCTTAATTCTGTAAACAAGTCCACCTTGAAACCATGTTGTTTGCCGAACTCCTTAAATTTATACAGGCCTAGTATAGCATCACCAGTGCATTACTGAATAGCAGATTACCAAAATTCATTATTTAAAGACAATATATTCCAGAACCACCTGTGCATCAGGAATTTTTGCTATGAGGGGACAGGGCCAAGATGGCTCATTAGTCACATGTCTCCTCAATTCCCTCTGAGAACTAAGGTCTAGAAAACCAATAGAATAGAGCAGAGTGGACATTCTAGGAGCCCCAAGATCGGCGGAGGGTTGTAAGATTGGACTGGGCAACAGGAAAGGGAAAACTACCTTTGTTGGAGGTGAAACGGTAGCACAAAGCATCCTGCTTCTGCTCATGCAGTGGCTGAGAGGCTTACAGGTACAGACACCATCTTTATTAAACCAGGAGACTTGGACTGAAACTGCTGAGCCTGAGAGTGTGGCAGTGGACAGCTGCCATGCTGATCTGCAGCACCTAAGTTGACAGCATCTCTTGCAGCAGAGAGGCTGTACTTAAGATAGTCGCATTGAGAGAACCCAGTGGCAGCTGGTGGTCAAGGGTGTTAGTGCCTTTCCACTGTCTCTTCTCTGTGCTGCAACATAGATCTGCTAGCTCAGCACAGGAGAGGTGGCTCAGACAGGATACCATCTTAGTCAGCTGAGAGGCAGAGTCAGCCACACCTAAGGACCTGGCTGGGGTTGGCTGCTACACTGAGAAACAGTACTCTTCTGGACAGTGCCTCTCAGCAGAAAAGCTGTTTTTAAGACAGTCACACCTAGAAAACACAGTGCTGGCAAGCTGATGACTGAATGTGGCAGCACCTGTCACCCGCCCTTCTCTGAGACATGCCATAGCATCTGCTGACACAGTCTCTGAGAGACTCCACAAGTAGGTCACCACCTTTGTCAGCCAGGAGGTGCAATCTGCCACCCCTAAGCTGGGATTGGCTGCCACTGGAAAGCATCTGTCAGTGGAGAGGCTGTTCTTAAGACAACTACTCCTAGAGAATTCAGTGGCTCCTGGTGGCTGAGTGCAGCAGTGCCCTTCCTTCTCTGAGCTACACCATAGTGTCTGCTGCTGTGACTCTGGAGAGTTAACACAAGTAGGTTGCCATGTTTGTCAGCCAGAAGGTGGGATCTGCCACAGCTGAGGGCCGACCTAGGGCCAGCCATGAAGCTGAGCAGTGCCACTGGGCTTCACAGAGTCTCTCTCACCAGAGAAGTTGTACTTAAGACAGCTGCACCTAGAGAATGCAGCAGCAGCTGGTGTCCCAAGTCCAGCAGTGCCCTTACTCATTTCCTTCTTATAGATACACCATAGTTTCTACTGCTATGGCACTGGATAAGATGAACAGTTTTTTGATGGCACAAAGACAACCATCAATATCTAACCATTTAAAGAAGAAGACTACCATGGCTCTGAAAAACTTCCAAAATAAAGAATCAAAAAACCTTCCGGATATAGAAGGTTTCCTGCAACTATCAGAGGTAGGATACAAAAGAATTGTGTATAGAGCCCTTCTATATGTTAGGATGCAAGCTGTATGAAATGCTAGAACATCAATGATCTGAAATTCAGCAGATCAATAATAAAATTAGAGTTAGACAATTCAATGGAAGGGCAAAAGAGAAGGACTGAGAACGTGGAATGCAGAATTAGCAAGACTGAAGATAAAGGAACTGACAACAGCATTTGTGAGGAGAAATCAGATAAAATAAGAAAAATGGAGAATCATTAAGAATCATGTGGGACTCTATCAAAAGAACAATGTATGTGTAATTGGAGTTCCAGAACAGGGAGGGATAGCAGAAAATATGGAGAGAATTGTTGAAGAGTTGCTGACAGAAAACTTCCCTGATATCATGAAAGAAGGGAATATAGCTGTTTGGGATGTTCGTCAAACTCCACAAAAGGTAGATCCCAAAAGAAAGACACTAAGACATATTATAATCACATATAATAATTCACAGATGATACGATCGTGTACACAGAAAACCATGAAGAATCCAAAATGAACTATTGGAAGTAATAGAGGAGTTCAGCAAAGTATCAGGATTTAGATACCAAAAACCAAAGCCACTGCCAGGTATAAGATAAATGTAAGTAAATCAGTACAATTTCTTTGCACCAACAAAGAGATCATCAAAGAGGAAATCAGCAAATCGATAACATTTACAATAGCCACCAAGAAGATAAAATACCTAGGAATAAATCTAACCAGGGATGTAAGAGACTTATACAGAGAAAATTACAAGACCCTACTACAGGAAACTGTAAGAGACCTGAGTAAGTGGAAGAACCTACCTTACTCATGGACAGGAAGACTTAAGATTGTGAAAGTGTCTATTCTACCTTAAGTGATGTTCACATACAATGCAATCCCAACACAAATTCCATTGTCATTTTTTAATGAGATGGAGAAATATATCACCAAATTTACTTGGAAAGGGAAGAAACCCTGGATAAGTAAGACACTGAAGAAGAGGAACACAGTGAGAGGCCTCACACTGCCCAACCTCAGAACCTATTACACTGCCATGGTAGTGAAAACAGCCTGGTACTGATACAAAAACACATATATGAGCCAATGGAATAGAAAAGAGAACCCAGAAATAACACCATCCTCCTATGAACAGTTGATATTTGGCAAAGATCATGGGTTATAAACCGGGCTAAAAACAGTCTCTTTAGCAAATGATGTTGGCAAAATTGAATATCTGCGAAAAACTGAAACAACTCTCATTATCTTACACCTTACACAAAAGCTTAATCAAAATGGATCAGAGACCTAAATATCAAACCTAAAATGATAAAGATTGTGGAAGAAAGCATAGGGACAACATTGGAATTTCTAATATATGGCTTAGACAGACTACAAAATCATACCAACAGTGCACAAGCAACAGAAGAGAAAGACAAATGGAAACTTCTAAAAACCAAACACTTATGCCCATCCAAAGACTTCATCAAGAGAGTTAAAAGACTGCCTACAGAATGGGAAAAAATATTTGGCAACTGTCTGTTGCATTGAAGTCTAATTTCCATAATCTACAAGGTACTGCAAAATACCGATAAGAAAAAGACAAATAACACATTAAACAATGGGCAAAGGACATGGACAGACACTTCACCAAAGAAGATATTCAGACAGCCAAGAAGAAAGCCATGAAGAAATGCTTATGAACATTAGCTATTAGAGAAATCCAAAACAAAACTATGATGAGATACCATCTCACCCCAGTGAGGTTGGCAATAATCCAAAGAACACAAAATAACAAGTGCTGGAGAGACTGTAAGAGACTGGAATTCTCCTGCACTTCTGGTGGGAATGTGAGATGCTACAGCCTGTTTGGGAAGCAATTTGGTGCTTTCTTAAAAAGCTAGATACAGAAATACCATATGATCCAGCAGTCAAACTGCTTGGAATATATCCTACTGAAATAAGGGCTGTCATGTGAACAGATACATACACTTGAATGTTTACTGCAGCGCAGCCCACAATAGCGAAAAGACGGAATCAACGTAGATACCCGTCAACAGATGAAAGGATAAACAAGCTATTGTACGTACACACGATGGAACCCTAGGGAATGATGAAGAACAATGATGATTTTAGGAAGCATCTCATAACCTGGCATCAATGAGAAGACATCATACTGAGTGAAATCAGTCAGCTGCAAAAGGACAAGTATTATATAATTATAATGGCTATTATAATTGCTTAAAGGATTTATGCTCAGGAGAAAAGACTCTGATGTCTACAAGTGTAGAGGAGGGAGAGGATTGGTCATGGATTAGATAGTCAATAGGAATTCAGTTAGGTGAAGGATGGGACAGCACCCTGTAGAAGGTAAGTCAACATAATTGGACTACACCACAAACAACCCAATATTTCAAAGGATAGAGTAGCAGGGACAGGGGTCCGGGGACTGTGTTTTCAGGGGACGTCGAGGTCCGTTGGCATAACTAGTCTTTTGCTAAGTGAATCTTTTGTACACCATATTGGTGAGTGACTTCTGGGGTCTTAAAAGCCAGCTAGCTGCCATCTGAGGAACATCAATTGGTCCCGGTCCACCTGGAACAGATGACGACCAAGGACATCAAAGACACGAGAAAAAATGAGATCAAGAGACAGGAGGACCGTATGAGTGGGAGACTATATCCGCATGACACCAGAAGAACAAAATGGTGCCTTGCCACCACAAAAGACAGCCTGGATAGGGGACGCAATATGGAGTCCCTGACATAGCATGAGGAAAAGAGGTATGCAGATCAAGAATGCTACTAAAAGACCAGAATTGATGGTCTGACAACCTGGAGGGTCCCCTGGAAACATGGACCCTAGACTTGCTGCTGGCCCAGATCTGAAACCAGTACTGGGGTCAACACTTCAGACTAAGAACAGACTGGACATGGGGACACGGAGTGAGAATGTGAGTGTGTGTACTTTATGATTTTGTACATTTTATAGAAGCTATCCTACTGGTTTCTTTCTAAAAGGAGAGGAGAGGGTGGAGAGGAGGGTACAGGTGTTTACTGGAAGGATACTAGTGGTAAAGAGTGAAAAGAAGGAGTGTGCTGTCACAGGGTGGGGAGAGCAGATAGAGTTGTAGAGAGGCCGGAATGCAAAATTGACTTGGATTGTATGCTTTCACTTAATCGTAATATGAAAATTAAAAAAGAAATCTTTACTACAAATACTAGAAGAAGCAAAAAGATATGTTTTAGCTTGTCCAAGATTAGGGCTTCCTGGTCATTTCAGGAAGAAAAGATAGAAGTAAAACTGTTGGTATGGGAGAAGGAGATAGAGAACAAGAGAGGGAGTTAAAAAGCAAAAGTAGTCGTAATAGGAGAAGCAAAAAAGCTGGAGGGAATCTGCTGCAACATCTTCCCAGGTGAATGATCTTCCTGCCGCCAGTCGCTGTCCAGTAGGCTGCTCTCAGCAGTGCTCCTTGAATGATCCTTCTGTAGGAACCTGGTCCTGTTGTCTCCTGGATTAGAACTTATGGTGGCTTTCAGTTGCCTTCTGCATTGCATCAGGACTTTTCAGATTAGCATGCAAGGCCATCTGCAAGCCTCAGCTTCCCTCTGACCTCGTGCACCCCAATCCTCCATGTGCTCCTATATTTCTACTGCTTGCACCTCCTCTTCAGTCCCTATGTTCTCTGCTTGAGGCTTTTACTTGGCGTCCTTCAGCCTGGAATGTCCCCCTGCCTCTCCTCCCAACCATCATTTATGACACAGTCCATGTTGCCTTCCCTGCCAAGCTTCCCACACAAGCAGATAGCTGCTCAGTTTCCTGTGCTCCCAGAGTCCTTTGCTTATTCTTCTGTTAGCAATATGCTAATTCATCTGCAGGTACGCTTGCCATCATCTCAGCATTAGATTGGCAGCTCCTGATGAATCATACTTAATATACTCATTTCTATGTCCCCATCACCCAAACGGTGCTGCCACACTAAAAAACCAAGCCTACTCTTTCTATTCTAACTCGTAGCGACCTCACTGGATGGAGTAAAACTGTCCCATGGAATTTCCAAGGAGCACCTGGTAGATTTGAACTGTCAACCTTTTGGTTAGTGGATGTAGTGCTTAACCACTACACCACCAGGGTTTCCAATAGCCAAGCCAAGTGCCCTTGAGTCGAATCAATAGGTGACACTTAATATAAAGCTGCAGAGTGAGTGAGTGACTCTACACCTTATTTCTGTCTCTGCAAGTCAAAGACCTTTAAAAAAATTATTGTACTTTAAGTGAAAGTTTACAATCAAAGTCAATTTGTCACACAAAAACTTGCAGACACATGGCTGTGTAACTCTAGCTGCTTTCTACTCTGTGACAACACCAAGACCTTTTAATCATCTATTTACAGAGGCATTTAAGCTAAATTTCCCTTTACCAGGGAATTTCATGCAAACCTAAGGCATAATAACAGGAAGGAAAGATCTAGTTTAACTTATTTTTTCTAGGTACACAGATTTCTTCCAGAAATCATACATGAGCACTTGGCTGTCCTTCAGACTCCTTAAATAATAAAATAGACAAGCGATGGAATGAGGAGGGAAACCTAATGAAAAAAAAATAAGTGGAAAGAGTGTTTTCTTACTGCTAGGGCTTCCCATTGTTCTTTAAGGTATCAATACCATCTTGGTAGCTCTCTTAAGCTATTTTGGGGGTTAAGTTTATCGTTCTCTTGGGGAGACGTCTGAGCCTACAGTTCAGTTGATATGAACACATGGGACTGTCAGCGCCCTTCAGACAATTGTCGTACAGGCAAAGGACTAAGGGAGTGGGAAGGAGTGACATTCAACTGTCCTTGTTTGAGGCACTAATGTTAGTAAAAGCAAGAATGGTAAAACAATAAAAAGGATAAAACATTTTACTGTGGTAAACTGGAACCAGCTCACACAAGCTCAGAAGAGCTGATTGTATATATACCTTCCTAACTCTTGAGTTCTGACATCACATTTGTAGCTTGATGTTTTAGTCAGCTTGGGCTACTCTAACTTAAATACCACAGAGTGGATGGCTTTAACAAAGAAAAGTTTATTCTTACAGTCCGGTAGGCTACAAGTCCATATTCAGGGTGTCTGCTCCAGAGGAAGGCTTTCACCCTTGTCGGCTCTGGAGGAAAGTCCAGTGTTGCATCAGTCTTTGTCCAGGGAGCATCTTGGCAGAGGAACCTTAGGTCTGAAGGACACTCTCTTCTGGTGCTGTTTTCTTGATGGTGTGAGGTTCCCAGTTCTCAGCTGGCTTCTCTTTCCTTTTATCTCCTGTAGGAGGAAAGGATTAAGGGTGGGGCAAGCCATACTCTGGGGAAACTCCCTTTACAGTGGAGCAGGGAAGTGATCCTATGAAGGGATTTACAGTCCCACCCTAATCCTTTAACATACAGCATAGGAAAATCATAAAATGGAGGACAATCATAAAATACAGGAATTCATGGCCCAGCCGTATGGCTACACATATTTTGGGGGGGACACAATTCAATCCATGACACTTGATATTGGCCATAGGGTAGTATTATCAAAAACTGGTAGATGCTACAAGTTAGAGCTTCCCCAACACCAGAGAGCCAGATGTTAAAGATTGAACCACACTGTGCTGTTGCTGCTGTGTTTTATAAAAATCAAGCAGCTATGGATAAATAGAGTGATGGTTTTATAGTTAGGTGCTATCAAGTAGGTACTGACTCACAATGACCGTATGCACAACAGAATGAAACACGGCTCATCCTGCGCTGTCCTTGTAATCATTGCTATGTTTGAGTCCATTGTTGCAGGCGCGGTGTTACTGCAGCCCTCTGAGGCCCTTCCTCTTCTTCATTAACTGTCTTCTTTACCAAGCATGAGGTCTTTCTCCAGGAACGGGGCCCTCCTGATGACATGTCCAAATTACATGAGATGAAATCTTGCCATCTTTGCTTCTGAGGAGCATCCTGGCTGTGTTTCTTCTAAGACAGAGTGACAGATAAAATATGTGTTAAATCAAATAAGCAAAAATGTTACTTGTAGAATCTAATGGGTGAATATATGAGTTTTTACTCCACAATTATTTAACTTTTTTGCTATGTTTGAAAATTGTCCTAGTAAAATGTTAGGCAGATAATAAAAACATTTTTAAAAGTGACTTAATCAAATCTTGAACTCACTAAACTAAAAGCCAATTGTAGTCAAGTCCATTCTGACTGATAGTGACCACGTGGGACAGAGTAGAACTGCCCCCATAGAGTTTCTAAGGAGTGCCTGGTACATTAGAACTGCTGCAATCTTCTTGATCTGAACTTTAGAAATTAAAGCTAAGAAATGGCCCAGTGCTGCTAGAGTACAGATCCAGACTTTATGAGCTACAACTTCCTGAAGGACTGAATCTTGCACCAAGCCCCAGAAGGAAGCTTGCTGCTGAGAGCCATTATGCTCAGCTTCAGGTATAGACTCCTGGTAAAAGAAGGTCAACTGTAAATTTGAAAAGGTACGTTCATTTGATCTGCATTAAAACAAGCTGCTTGCAAAATACGAAGTGAACCATTCCTTGTCCACAACAAAAAATTCCTGTAAAATCGGTGTTTTGCTAAACTGTGTTGTTCTAATTGAAAGATAAGCAAAACAAAAAGAAAGATGATTTTATATTCAATTTTTTTCTATTTTTTTAGAATAATGATTCAGCCAGCCAGTCATGTGCTGTCGAGTTGGATGTGACTTAAGGTCCCCTACGTGTCAGACAAACAGAAACCCTGGTGGTGTAGAGTTTAAGTGTGATATCTGCAGACCTTTTCGCCCTTTTGGTTCAAATTCACCAGGCGTTCCTTGGAAACTCTGTGGGGTAGTTCTCCTCTGTTTTACTGGGTCAGTATTAGTCTGAATCAACTCGATAACACTGGGTTGGCTAGTTTATGTGTCAGACACCTACTGCCTAGATATTATTTTTAATTCTAACATCAACTTGAAGTACAGCCAGTATGCCCCTTAGTAGCGAGAATGGCAAGACTTCATCTCATGTGCTTTGGACATGTTGGCAGGAAGAGGAGTCCCTGGAAGAGGATCTTATGCTTGGCAGAGCAGAGGGTCAGCAAAAAAGAAGACCCTCAATGAAATGGACTAACACAGTGGCTGTGACATTGGGCTCAAACATAGCAACAATTGGGAGAATGGCACAGGACCGGGTAACATTTTATTATGTGGTACCTACGGTTGCTATAAGTCAGAAATGATTCGATGGCTTCTAGCAAAAACAACAATAATAGCCTGAAAAGTATGGCTTAGTCTTCTTGCTTTACAGTGAGGAAGCTGCGAGTAAAAGAGATTAAGTAATTGATCAAACTTACACTTCAAATCCTTGGAATTGTATTTAAACCCAAGCCTGCCTCTTTCAAGCCTGGAGGCTTTTCCTATGTTATTTCTCAAGGATCCTAAGAAGATGTTCCATTCAGTGTTACTAAGCCAAACTCCTTGCCAATGAGATTATTGTGGATATGCTCTGCTTTTCCTTTTCAAAGATTCTCCTTTTGTTTTATTCTTAGAGCTCCTCTGCTATGTAGCCAATGCCGATATTAACATGTTTTCTTACAAGGAAGGCACCAAGCCTTGTGAAATTTATATCCTTTACCTGAGAGAAAACAGACACATGGGAATCTGCTAGTCTTCAAATAACTGTTTATTGTGTTTTTAGAAAGTGAAGATGTATTTATTGTAGAATTTTTTTTTAAAAAGGCGTCTTTTACCCTCAGCACAGTGCTGTCTCCACTAGTCTCATTTATTTATTTATTTGTACATTACATGGGTCTACGGAGCAAAGTATTTTCTCATTAAACAATTAATACACATGTTCTTTTGTGACATTGGTTGCCAACCCCACAACACGTCAGTACTCCCTTTCTCCACCTTGGGTTCCCCATTACGAGCTTTCCAGTCCCCTCTTGCCTTCTCATCCTTGCCCCTGGTCTGGTGTTTCCATTTAGTCTTGTTGTTTTATGGGCCTGTCTAATCTTTGGCTAAGGGGTGACCCTCAGGGGTGAGTTCATTTCTGAGCTGAAAGGGTACTTGGAAAAGAGAGATACAAGTTTCCCCTGCAGATACTGCTGATGCTTGCTTGTAGAGGGATGGACCCTGGGGAATTGATAAAGACACAGGACAAGATTCCACAGACAGGCAGTTACAGGAGGCAGGGAGATGCCCAGTTGCTTGGAGGATGTAACAGATACTGTTATCAACCCACTCTAGACACAAATTCTGTTTAAAGGATGCCTTTATCTCTGTAGATAAGAATAACAGTGCAGAGACAAAGTTCTGCTGTCTTTTGTTCTAATTATCATCACTGAAGGTAAGATTAGAGGTCTTAGTTTCACCATCTTCAGTAGCTGGCACTCTGCCTCAATGTATCTGTCATTATACCAATACCAGACATTTAATTTCAGGGTACACACCCCAGTGCTTCAGTCTCATCCTGGCCATGAGGCAATTCAAGTTACAGTGTAATAGTTCTCACTATCTAACAAACACACTTTCTTTCCTCCTTCTCCCTCTTCTTTCCTCCCCCTAACCTTCAAACACACAGAAAATTTGGCATTCGCCACTTCTAAATGTTTAGGATAGTGCATTCATCTTGCCTTTCTGACCAAGTGCATTTGTCTTCCTAATCAAAGCTTGTTTAAAAAATGTCTACTGCAGATGAGAATGTAAGAAAATGGGATTCTTGTCTACTGCAGATGAGACTGTAAGAAAATGGGATTCTTGCCTGCATTGTTAGTGGAAGTATAAATCAGTGTTAGTTCTATAGAACAATTTGACAGATCTATCAAAATACAAAGGAGATCTGGTTGCACAGTGGTTAAGGGCTTAGCTGCTAACCAAAAGGTGGCAGCTGGAACCCATGAGCCACTCCACAAGATAATATGTGGCAGTCTGCTTCTGTCAAGGTTATATAGCCTTGGGGAAGCAGGGCCAAAACGGCAGAGTAGACGGAAGCTTCTTGTGACCCTTCTAACAACAACAGCCCAAAAGGACAAATGAATCTAGTACATATGACATCCTTGAAGACTTGAGTACCAAATGGAAAGTAGAGAAATTGGACTGAGCAAAAGAGAAGGCAGAATAATTCCAGAAATGCATAGGATTCCATAGACCAGACCTGCCAGCGAAGCAGCCACAGCCACTGCATGTTGGGCCAGGCGTGGTTGGTGGACATTCCCCTCAGTGCAGGTGACTGTCTGGGGCATCTACTGATGCCTCTAGATGTTTCTTGATACTAGAGCCCCCACAGTCCTCAGCCCTACAATTTGGTCCTTCGGGGGGTTTGGATGTGTCTATGGAGCCACTGTGATTTTACCTTGTAGAAGCTGTGCTGATTTCTCCAGTAGTTTGTTCTGTCTTACCCTTCATCAGACTTACCACTTATGTTTTGTCTGTATCCTTCCCTTCCTTGGTAACCATCAAAGATTGTTTCCTTTTATGCGTAAAGCTTTTAAAGTAGTGATCTAATACAATGTTTGTCCTTTTGTGATTGACTTATTTCACATAGCGTAATGTCCTCCAGTTTTCTCTATTCTTTGAGATGACATCTAGTTTTGCTGGCACCATTTGTTAAAAAGACTGCCTTTTTCTCCGTTTGATGGACACTAGTAGGATCCGACTCCACGGCACTTGGCTTAGCTGGGCTGTTGCTGAAGATCAGGTGACAACAGGTGGATAGATTTACATCTGGGTTCTCTATTCTGTTCCACTATTGGTCAACGTATGTGTCATTGTACTGATACCAGGTGTCTTTCTTTCTAAGGTCTATCTCTTGTAAATAACATATTGATGGATCCCATTTTCTTTTATCCGTTCAGTCACTCTCTATCTCTTTATAGGTGCATTTATGCCATTTACATTCAGTGTAATTATTGAAAGGTGCAAGTTGATTGCTGTCACTTTGGAGTGCTTTTTTGTTGTTTACTGACATTTGCTTCATTCCTTTTACTCTTCTGTGCTAAATTCCTTTGGTTTGTGGATTTCTTTTAGTTTTGTATATTTTATTTTTTTGAGACCTTGTGTTTTTCTTCTTTATTTTGATGGGTAGTCTTGTTAACTTTCTTTGCAGTTACCTTGAGATTTACCCTTATCTTCCTAGGTTTGAACTGTCTATTATCACTTGCTATCACTTGGACTTCCACCCCACTAGAAAATCCTGCACCTATACTGTTTATTTCGTCTTTTATTTTTCTGATATTTCTTTCATTTACAGATTAGTCTCTCTGTTTCCCTGTTATAATTCTTTTAGTTTAGGTACTCCTTGAGAACATCCTAGATTGATGCTGTGGTTTGTTATTTGTTTTCAGACCAAAGGACTCCCTTTAATAATTCTTAGAAGTTTGGTTTGATTTTTACATATTCCTTTAATTTCTGTTCACCTGCAACTGTCCTAATTTTGCCATCATATTTGAAGGAGAGTTTTGCACATATATTACTCATTAGGCAATTCAATGTTTTATGTATATCATCCCATTGCCTTCTTGCCTGTATTATTTCTGCCAAAAAAAAATCACAGCTTAATCTGATTGTTTCTCCTCTGTATGTAACTTTTTTTTCTTATTATCATTAAATGAAAATGTGCATTCCCATATAAATTCGCATGCTCACCTATATGCAGCTCCCACTGCTCTCCCCGTCTGGTGACAGCACACCCCTCCACTCTGCTCCATACATGTCCTATCCTCCCAGCAGTCTCCTATCCCCTCCTCTCCACCCACTCCCCTTCCTCCAGCAAGAGGTCAGCAGGTTGACATCCTATAGATGCATAGAACCATAAATTCCCACAAGATACAGTCACTCTGCATCACCAAGTCCAATTCATTGCTGTCAGAAAAGCTGACCTTCATTATCACTTATGGATGGGGTGGCATCAGGGCCAGTGGCCATGCTCCTAGGGGAACTCCGAAGCACCTGGACCATCAGTTATGGTCTTTTATTGGAAATCTCAGGGTACACCCCGATTTATTCTCTTGTTGCCAGTGAGACTCCACTTTGTGAGCTCCATCATGTCTACCACTGGTGGTAACCGGGCATCATCTGGTTCTTCTGGTCACGAGTTGATGTAGAGACCCACTCACGTGGGTCCCTCTGTCTTCTGAGTTCTGTTTTCCCCATGTCGTTCTTGCCCTCGGTGATCATCCATTCCTGTTGAGTTGGGACCATTTGCTGTACCCTCAGATGGCAGCTTGGCAGCTTTTAAGACCCCAGACGCCACTCACCAATGAGGTGTGCAGAGAGTCCTCATTAGCAATACACTAGCTTTGCCAATTGGCCTCGATTTCACCTGATAGGATGGTCCCTGGCCCCTGCCCCAGCTACTCCATCGTTGCAGTATTGGGTTAAGATGGGAAGAGTACTCAAATTGTGTTGAAGTGCAGTTATTATTGATCTTCTTTCTAATGTGTGCTGTCTGATTTCACCCAACCAAATTTCTATTAACTATCTAATCTAAACCCTCCCCCTCTCACCCTCCCTTTCTCCCCACCTTAGCGGCCTTCAAAGAATTTTTCTTTTATGTATGAGTCTGCTTTTAAATTCTTATCGTAAACGTCTCCTACAATATTTGTCCTTGTGTCACTAACTACTTTCACTCAGCATAAGGTCCTCCAGTTGAAACCGGGTTAAGAGATGTCTTCTGCAATCATCATTGTTCTTTATCATTGCATAGTGTTCCATCGAGTATATATACCATAGTTTACCTATCCATTCCTCTGTTGTTGGGCATCTGGGTTGATTCCTTCTTTTTGCTATTGTGAACTGTGCTCGGATGAACATTCGTGTGCATGTATCAGTTGATGTGAATGGCCTTGATTCTGTAGGATATATTCCAAGCAGTGGAATTACTGGGTCAAATGGTATGTCTGTATCAATTTTTTTAAGAGAGCGCGGGATTGCTTTCCAAAGAGGTTGCACCATTTTGCAATCCCATCATCAGTGTAGGAGAGTTCCAGTCTCCCCACAGCCTCTCCAGAATTTGTTGTTTTGTGTTTTTTTGATCATGGCCAACTTTGTTGGGGTGAGATGATATGTCATTGTTGTTTTGATTTGAATTTATTTAATAGTTAATGGTCGTGAGCATGTCTGCATGTATTTTTTGGCTACCTGGATCTCCTCTTTAGAGAAGTGTCTGTCCATCTCCTTTGCCCATCGCTTAATTGGATGATTTTTCTTTTTCTTATTGATATTTTGTAATACCTTATAGATTATCAAGATCAAGTGTTGGTCTGACATAGGGTTGCCAAATATTTTTTCCCATTCTGTTGGTGGCCTTTTAATTCTATTAATAAAGTCTTTGGATGAGCAAAAGTGATTGATCCTTAGCAGTTCCCATTTATCTATTTTCTCTTCTGATTATTGTGATTTGTTTGACAGATTTTGAAGTCTTTCTGCATTGTGTATTAAACCTTCCATTGTTGTTCCTACTTTCTTTTGTATGAGCTTTATCGTTTTAGATTTGATATTTAGGTCTTTTATCCAATTGGAGTTGGTTTTTGTATAAGGTGTAAGATATGGCTCTTGCTTTTAGTGCAGATGGATATCCAGTTTTGCCAGCACCATTTGTTGAAGAGATTGTTTTTACCCCAGTTTAATGTCTTAGGTCTTTTGTCAAATATCAACTGTTCATAGGCAGATGATGTCATTTCTGGGGTCTCGATTCTGTTCCACTGATCTATCTGTTTGTTTCTGTACTAGTACCAGGCTGTTTTGACTACTATGACAGTGTAATAGGTTCTAAGGTCAGGTAACGAGAGGCCTCCCAGTGTGTTCTTCTTTTTTAGTAGTGCTTTACTTATGTGGGGCTTCTTGCCTTTCCAGACAAAGTTGGTTATTTGTTCCTCCATCTCATTAAAAAATGTCACTAGAACTTGTATTGGGATTGCATTATATAAGTAGATTGCTTTGGATAAAATAGACATTTTCACAATGTTAAGTTTTCCTATCCATGAGCATGGTAGATTTCTCCATTTATGTAAGTCTCTCTTACTTTCTTGTAGTAAGGGTTTGTAGTTCTCTTTGTAAAGTTCTGTTATTTCTCTGGTTAAATTTATTACTATGTACTTTATCTTGTTAGGGGCTGTGATGAATGGTATTCACTTAGTAATTTCTTCCTCAATAATCTCATTGTTGGTATAAAGGAATCCTACTGATTTACTTATGTTTATCTTGTATCCTGAGACTTGCTGAACTCCTTTGTCAGTTTGAGTGGCTTCCTTATGGATTCTTTGGGATTCTCTGCATATACAATCATATCATCAGCAAACAGGGAGATTTTTAGTTCTTCTTTGCCAATGCAGATACCCTTCATTTCTTGGTCTTGACTAAGTGCTCGGGCTAGAACTTCTAGTACAATGTTGAATAGGAGAGGTGAGAGTGGGCATCCCTGTCTAGTTCCTGTTCTCAAGGGAAACTGTTTCAGTCTGTCTATTCAGGATGAGGTAGGCAGTTGGCCTTGTAGGAATAGCCCTTATTGCATTGAGGAATTGGCCATCGATTCATATTTTGCAAAGAGTTTTAGCATGAATGGGTTTTAGACTTGATCAAATGCCTTTTCTGCATCAGTAGACAAGATCAGGTGGTTCTTGTCTTTTGTAGTATTTGTGTGGTTGATCACATTAATTGTTTTTCTAACATTGAAGCAGCCTCATATCCCTGGCATGAATCCAACTTGGTCATGATGGATTATTTTTTGACTATGTTGTTGTATTCTATTGGCGAATATTTGGTTGAAGATTTTTGCATCTAGATTCACAAGTGATATTGTTCTGTAGTTCTCCTTTTCAGCTGGGTCTTTTCCTGGCTTTGGTATCAGGGTTATGCTGGCTTCATAGAAAGAATTTGAGAGTATTCCATCCCTTTCTATACTGTGAAATAAGTCTTAGTAGTATTGGAGATAACTCTTCTGTAAGAGCTTGGTAGAATTCTGCAGTGAAGCCATCTGGGCCCGGGCTTTTTTTGATTGGCAGTGTTTTGATGATCTTTTCAATCTCTTCCTTATGATGGGTTTATTAAGTTGTTCTGCTTCACCTTGTGATAATTTGGGTAGGTGACATGAATCTAGGAAATTGTCCATTTCATCTAGGTTTTCAAATTTGTTAGAATACAGTCTTTCATAGTATTCAACTATGGTATTTTTGATTTCTGTTGGATCTGTGGTGACAACTCCCCTCTTATTTCTTATTTGGGTTGTTTGTTTTCTTTCCTGTTTTTCTTTAGTAAGTTTAGCTAGTGGTTTGTCAATTTTGTTGATCTTTTCAAAACATCAGCTTTTGGTCTCTTCAATTTTTTCAATTGTTCTTCTTCTGTATGTAACTTCTTGTTTTTGTTGAGCAGCTTTCAGAATTTTTTCTGTCTTTGTTAGCTAGTGTAATTATTAAATACACTGGTGATTTTCTTTTAGAGTCTAGCTTGTATGGGGTTCATTGAGCTTCTTGCATAGTCAGCTTTTCGTCTTTCATGATATCAGGGAAGTTTTATGTCAGGAGTTTTCCAATGCTCTCTGTGTTTTCAGTTTTTTCCCCCTGTTCTGGAGCTTGGATCCCTCACAAAATTTTTGCTTTCAGTTGTATCCCACATCAATATCAGGGTTTCTTCATTTTTCTTCCATTTTTTTCTGATTTTTCCTCAGTGTTGTATCCACATGTTGGTCTTCAATTTCACTAAATCTGTCTTCCATCACTTCAAACTTGCTCCCCTGTCCTTGTGTAACACTGTCTTGTTTTTGACATCTTGTCTTTTATCTTTTGGGTCTCTAATTGCTATTCTTGTATGATTTCCAGTTTTGAATTTATTTTGGCATTTTGTTGCTTTATTGTTTTCATGAATTATTTCATGAATTTGTCTGGCTTTTCCATGAATTTGTGTATTTTTCCCTCATTTTTGTCTATTTTTTGCTTCAACTCTGGGATAGCTCTGAATATTGGAGATTTGAATTCTTATCAGGTAACTGTAGCTTATTTTCTTCTATTGGAAAGTCATCTAGTGTTTTATTTTGGACACCTACTGTCCTTTTTTATAAAGGAAAATTATGTATTTTGATATTATTCACTATTTTCTGGACTTTTTTAGTTATTTTCTTTATCGATCTGTTTGTTTCATACCCTTTTTGTTGTTTTATTTGGTTATGTTAGAGCAGGCAGGTTGTGTGCTTTTTGTTGTTGCTTCTCTGTGGTCACAAAAACCCTGGTAGCACAGTGGTTAAGTGCCACATCATCTAACCAAAAGGTCAGCAGTTCAAATCCAGTAGATGATCCTTGGAAACTCTGTGAAGCAGTTCTATTCTGACCTATAGGGTTACTATGAGTCAAAATTAACTGGAGGGCAGTAGGTTTTTTTTTTTTTTTTTTTGGTGTCCAGTGGGCATAGCAAGTCACTCAGTTGTGGGCAGGTGTAGCTGAAGGGAGGAGATGGGATGGAATGTTTGTGGCAAGTACTAGAACTGATAGGGCAGGTCAGAAATCAGCACTCGGCGGAATCCACTGGACCATGTCTGTGCTGCTTGGTGGTGTGATGCTCAGCACATACTACATGCAGGCAGGAAGGCAGGAAGGAATGGAGAGATTACAGTGTGTGGTGCTAAGATGGGTGTGGGAAAGAGAAGTAGAGGGAGAAAGAAAGAGAAACCCAAAACAAACAAACAAAAAGACTGCTAAGGGAGCTAGCTGTTGGAGTGAAGAAAAATCAAGAAATAGAGGAAAGCAAAAGAAGTTTAAAAAGAAAACAAATAACTAGTTTAAAATATGGGAAAAAGAGAAAAAAAAAAAGACAAGAAGGGCCCCCAGAGGTTTCACAAGTGCTGTGATGAAGACCAGGGAAGTGTCTTCCAGGCTGTGCAGTATAACTTGGCTGTAAGGGACACAGATGTCACATCATACCAGTTATTCAGGAGACAGGAAAAGAAGGTAAGTATAGAGAGATGAGAACTGGGAAATGAAGAGAGATAGGAAGCAAAAAGGAGAAAAAAGGAAAATAAAAAAAGAGGAAAAAAAAGAAAGAAATGATCTCAGGAGTTCCATGGATGTGGTACAAAGACTGGAGACATGGGTCTTAAGCTGTTCAGTACAGTCCAGCTGGAAGGGATTCCCAAGCCAAGAAAATTTCCATGTCAAGAAAAGAAAAAGAAAACAAACAAACAAAACAAAATAGAGCAAAACAAAACCAAAAAAAAAATTTTTTTTAAATGCCCCATGGAGTCCATCAGCATGGTTTCACAGGCCAGGGAAATGATTACTCAGTTAAGCAATGCTTCACAGCTTCTCAAGAAGAAGCAAAGATGGCACATGGAGCTGAGTGTTCCAGAGACAGGAGAGGGAGGTGGTATGAGTCATGGAAGTAACCAGAAGAAATGGAAAAAAGCAATACCAGCTATAGACAAATGGAACTCAGGGAGCTGGTCAGTATGGGTGGCAAGAATCCAGTGGCATGGCTGAAAGAACTTCTTCCTGGCCTAGACTGCAGCAAGCGGGAAGCAGCAGAAGCAGAGAGGGGTGGGAAGGGGTGAAGTGAGGAACACATATATTGATGGTTCCCGGGTAATCTGTGCCCTGCTGGGAGCCCCTGAAGGTACTTTCAGGTACTCCCAGTCTGCTGATATCCGGTGTGGATGGGGCGAATCCAAGCAGCAGGGACACTGTTCTTTCCAACCCTGAGCCACCACAGCTAGCCAGGAGGTGTGAAGGTAGAGGCAGAGAGAGGATGAGGGATGGAAAAGCATGTCTTGCAGAGAGTGGATGAGGATGGGAAAATGTGTCTCGCTGCTTGCCAGGTTCTTTGTCTTCTGCTGAGAGTTCCATGAATCTGCTTTCCTGTGCTTCACCATCTGCCAGTCTCCCACAGGAGTCCGAGATGAAGAATTCAGTCTGGGTTAGCTGATAGGGGACTTCCTCTGGTATCTTTTGCTGTTCTCTATTCTCCTTTAGTTTCTTATTCCATTCGGTGCTTGGTGGAGTTCTTTATCTCTTCATTTGACACTTTAGATCCCAGGATTGATATTTGCCTCTGTTATACTCAGTTTTCTGGGTCTTTGCTGTAGAGGGATGTCCTGACACTTCTATCAATGACGCCGTGTTGGTTTGAAGTCTCCAAATTTTAAAAATCCATTAAAAAATTAGGAACTATTCTAGTGTCGCCTCCTTGGTCATGACTGAATTGGTTTGCATCAATATTTAAAACCAGTTTTCAGCCCTGCTTATCACATCCCAATCTCTTCAGACCTTCTGCCTAGAAGCAACCACTTTCACCTTTTTTTTTTTCTTCTAACTTTTAAACATTTCCAAAATGGTCTTGTTTTAGTGGGACAAATATAATTTGACACCACTGATGGTACATGTTTCCTGGAGGAGGTGTGCTGTGAGATGAATTTTGAGTAAAAGGAACAATTCTTAGATTCTTGGTAGAAAACAGGAGCCTCTGACAAGAATACTGAAGAGTGAGAAGGAAGCCAAATATCTTTTGCATAATTGGCAGGGAAAGGATCCCTGAATGGAACTGAGAGGTGATACAATTACAGATAATTTGATCAAGAGTCTCAAAATCAAGTGTGAACAGTATGAATCCACTGCCAAAGCATTAGTGGGAAAAATTATGTTTTCAAAGATGTGGATGAAAGAAATGGATTTTAACTGCAGTATTTTGAATAACTTGTGAAGAAGAAGGATTGAAGGTAAAACTGCGGGTTAGTACGTTCTATTTCAGGTGAGAAATGACCCCAAATTGGCCCATGAACTGTGCAGTAGAGAGGGAAAAATACTCTAAAACTCTTTAGTAACATGCCAGTGAGACGAAGGAATGGAAAGGTATTCAGATCAGAGGTTCTGTGCCTGGGGATGGTGACAATGGATAATCAGATATCTAGGGGAAATTGTGTTAGATGCTCAAATGTAGTTACTGAGCTTTCTTTAAATACAATGAAGTATGATTGCATTTTAGATTAATTCCTAGCATGTACCATGCCAGCCTTTGAATTTTTCATGTTTACTTTTATGTACATGTCAAAATGATTTTTGGACAAATATCCAACAAAATTCAAGAATATAGTGTTCTGGGTAAGCAATGCTTTATTCAGTTAACAAGTATTTATTATGAATTTACATCATAGTTGACAGAGAGGAAGAAACTAATGTTTATTTACAGTATGTCAGATATTGAAGCAGACTTTCTTACATATTATTTCATATTAATCTGTACAACAGTCTGTCATGTAGGTATTAGCATTCTCATTCCCCATTTTAGGAATATTAGCCTCAGAGAGGTTATGTAATTTATCCAAAATAGTGCTTTAGCAAATCATTTTAGCACTTATAATACTGTGTTGCAGTTGGCGGTTTACTGGTCTTTGCAGACGCTACCTACGCAATGCCTCACTCTCTGCGTCAACACTAGAATCCATTTCCTGTCTACCCAAACCCAAACCCCTTGCCAGCAAGTCAGTCTGATTCCTAATGACCTATAGAAGACAGTTTCCAAGGCTGTAATCTTTATGGGAGCAGATAGCCATGCCTTTCTCCCTCTGAGTAGCTAGTGGATTTGAACCACTGATCTTCCAGTTAGTGCCCAAGTCTTAACCACTGTATCACCAGGGCTCCTCTTTTCCCTATTATAAAACACAAAACCAAACTTGTTGCTGTGAGTCAATTCCAACTCATAGAGACCCTATAGGACAGAATATAACTGCCACATAGGGTTTCTAAGGAGCAGCTGGTTGACTCAAACTGCCGATTGTTTGGTTACTAATTGAGCTTTTAACACAGCAAATACGAGCTACTCACGCTTTCAGCCTCTTTTGCAGTTAGAGGTGGGACTGTGACTGGGTTCTGCTAATGAGACATAAAGGCATACACTGGGTGGCATCAGGGAGGTCCCTAGAAGTCGTCATTAAACTGCTGCAACTACAGCCCAGCCACTTGACAGCAGGGAAAGATGTGAAGAGCGTGGTGTTGATGCCATCACGGAACCACTGAGTTCTAGAGTCACTGCTTGCAGACTTCTTGCTATGAAAGAAGATTACACTTAGTGTTTTAATTCCTTATATTTGGATATTTTATTATTTGCAGCTAAGAGCACTCCACTCCACATAGACAAGTCAGGCTGGTCTCAGTGTACCAGTCTCCCACTCCCTGCAGAGGGAAATGGCCCAGTTCACCAGTCACAGGCACGGAGACCAGGGCAGGCTGCCTAGAGGCTGGTGGGATCAGGAAGTAGCCCTGTGTGAAAGTATCACCCCGAATACGGTTTGGAGATCAAATTAGATTCTCTCTCTTCTTTTTTTTTCTCAGAGCTACTTCCTCTGGAATTTGAATTGGAGATACAAAATGATGGTTGTTCATTTAGCAGAGGAAGGAGAAATAGTCGGATAAAAGGAAAAAGAAAAGAGGCCTAGTAAAAAGCTGAGTCACATTCAAGGCCGAGCAGTCTGTTCGGTGAACACCATCCTTACCCTCCAGATTCAGGGTAGTGAGTGTGAGATGGGCTAGTGAGTATGAGAGCCATGTGTGGGGTCAGTTACTCTTGTTCATTCCATGTTCTCCGAAACCATGCTCCACTGAGCAGGTCGGAGGCCTCAGCCGCTCCCTGAGCAGACTTCTGCTGCTTGCTGACCTTCTGTTCTAAATTTTATTTTTAGTTTCTGGAAGAATTGGCTGAATGGGCGAGGACGCTAAATGAGTGCAAGATAGGAATACTGTTTAGATGGCTCAGCTCTGTTGTTTGCTCCTCAATCATGGACTGACTGAGTCCATGCATTTCTCTGTTGAGCAATGTAGGAAGGTGGGCTGGGCTTCAGGAGGCGTGGAGGCCTTAAAATGGGATGCTCTCCACTCATTTCCAATTCACATGGCCCCATATGTGTCGGGGTAGAACTGAGCTCCATAAGGTTTTTGGTGGCTGATTTTTCAGGAGTAGATCACCAGGCCTTTCTTCTTAGGTACCTCTGAGTGGACCAGTACATCCAGTCTTCTGGTGAGCAGTCAAGTGCGTTAACTTTTTACATTACATGGGGACTCCCATGTGAAGGCTTTGGTTTCTGGGCGTACTCCCTGATCTGATTAACACTGAGACCTGGGCGCCCCCCAGGCCAGAGACTCTGGGAATCCAGTATCCTCTGCCCACTTCTCCACCTTAAAACCATGTCCTTTTTCTGCCAAACTGCTAACGTAGACCAGTATATTCTCTATCCCCTCTCCCTTTATTAAAAAAAAAAAAAATTGACCTTAGGTGAAAGTTTACAGCTCAAGTTAATTTCTCACACAAAAATTTGTACACATATTGTTATATGACCCTAGTTCCAGCGGTATAATGGGACAGCACACACCTTCTTTCGACCCCGGGTTTCCTGTGTCATTTCACCCAGCTCCTTTTCCTTTCTGCCTGCTCATCTAGCTTCCAGACAAGGACTGTCCATTTGGTGTTGGTGTATCCACTTGAACTAAGAAGCACGCTCTTCGCTAGTATTGTTTTATGTTTTGTAGTCCACTCTAAGCCTTGTCTAGAGTTGACTTTAGAACGGTTGTAATTCTGGGTGACGAAGAGTCCGTGGGCCTTAGCTTTTTGGTCTCCTCTAAGTCTGGTCTTTTTAGTAGCATTTGAGTTCTGCACCTCTCCCCTCCCCCCCTTTTCACGTGCCTCATCAGGGATCCTCTGCTGTGTTCCCTGTCAGAGAAGTCATTGGTGGTCTCTGGGCAGCATCTAGTTCTTCTGGTCTCAGGCTGATGAGGTTTAAAGCCAGTTAATCTAAATGTCCCCTGAAACCCCTGCTCCTGCTGCTTTGCTCCTCCAAGTACTTGATCATGTTCAGGAAACTTTTTTTTTTTTTGGTCTCAGGAACCTTCTTAGCTTTTGGTGTAGTCCAGTTGAAATCAGCACCTCCTTAAGTAGCTTTAGGTTTTCATGACATTTGTCACCCCAATCAACCTCGACACCAGTTGCTGTAGGTGTCCTGGACCCGTAGCAGCCATCCAGTTCCCGGCCGTCTCCATGAGGCCTGGCAGTAAGGTCTTCCTCACCATTAACAAGTTGCTGTAGAAGATGCAAGGCCCCACTAGCGTCTCAAGAGCTGAATCATGTCCTGCAAACAAAAGAGGCAGCCTAACAGACTGTCTGGCTCTCCTTGAAAGCAGTAGCCACATCTGCCTCGGTTTTTGATTCCCCTGTCACAGCACAGTGCCTGACACACTGAGTGTCCAATAAGTGCTAGTTCAGTGAAGTCATGAATGAAGTGGCAAAACTGGAATTTTAACCCAGGTCTTCTAATCACTAGATCAAACACTGAGTAATGTAGATGGACACATGCAGGGAACTAGGGAAGAATAAGACACGGTGGCACTTGCTTGGCTTGACAAGACACAGTTTGTCCCTCAGGAGTTTAGTTTTGTTGTGGCAGCAGGACACACAATTTAAATAAATAAATGCTACTCGCAAACATCATACCATAGTGAGAAGGCCAGTTAGAAGACATGGAATGGATTTCAGAAGAGGTACAGGGAGCCTGGGTCATGCCAGCTATTTGAGATCAGCTGCTAACTTAAAGGCTGATGGTTAAACCCACCCAGTGGCCCTTATAGGAGTAATGCCTGATGAACTATCTCCATTAAGACTCAAGCCAAGAAAAACCCTATGGAGCAGTTCTACTCTGTTCCACATGGATCGCCATGAGTTGGGGATCAACTTCAAGGCAGCTAACAGAGACAGGCCACAAACTGGCCCTAAGAGGCTGGCCTGGGTCAGGGGCTTAGCAAGGGTAACTGTAATGAGCGAATAGACTAACAGACACTGATCACGGCAACATGTCAGCAAAAACAGCTTGCCTTCTCTTGTCCAGCTGCCTCAGGAAACTCCTATTTGTGGCACCTCAAAATATAATTCCACACCTCAGTTGGTGCCATGTCTGTGGTCTGCTTGGAGTCGTTGGAGAGCACCTCTGAGCTTGAGGTCTGAGATTCAAAGTGGCGGTCCAGGATGCAGTGAGACCAGCAGGGTGTTTAAAAAAAAAATGAGGCAGGAGGGACCAGACATCATGATGAGAATCTGGGGAGTTTTTAAGGTTCTGAATCAGAGGATGACATTTTCAAGTCTAAAGCAACCTTTCAAATCAAAACAATAATTCTGGCATTTTAACCAATGTTTAAAAAATTAATAGAAAACAATGTTTCTTGAATAAAAGGAGTTATTCTGTGGCTATAATAATTAACAGTGACTAGTTTAGGAAACCCTGGTGGTGTGGTGGTTAAGTGCTACAGCTGATAATCACAAGGTGGCAGTTCACATCTGCCAAGCACTCCTTGGAAACTCTGGGACAGTTCTATTCTGTCTTTAGGGTCTCTATGAGTCAGAATCAACTTGACTGCAGTGGGTTTTTTTTAGTTTAGGAAAGACATTTTTTTCTTACCATACAGACTACTGTTGTGGCCATACATTCAGTATCCACGGGGAAATTATAAGTGAATTCTTTCTACAATCAGAGTTTTTTCCAACTAGTGTATCTAACTGTATAACACCTACACTCAGGCTTGATTTTTTTTTTTTTAAGGAAAATGGAAAATTTTAGGAATATATAAATAAATCATTACAATTGATTCAAGGAGAGTTATAGTACCATAAATATATGACTTAACATTAAAAACAAATTAAGAATGTTGAGAAAGAATAGTTTCCTCCAAAATGTTATATCTAAAAAGTTTCTCAAGTGAACTGTTTCAAATTCGTGGTACAAATAGTTCTAGTACAATTCAACCAAGACAGAAAACAAAAATTCTCAACCCCCCTCACACAAACCATGATAAGAAATTTTAAAAATGTATATTTCATTGTGTTCTAAAAGGAGCTTCCACATCAACTTATGTTTCCATTTAACAATTTTTGTACAAATTATTCCTTGACAATGCTTACAATTTTCCAAGCATCTCGTCATTCTCAGAGGAGCCTTGGTGGTGTGGTGGTTACATGCTCAGATGTCAATCAAAAGGTTGGTGGTTTAGATCCACCAGCTGCTACATGAGAGAAAGATGTAGCAGTCTACTTCCCTAAAGATTTATAGCATTGGAAACCCTACGGGATGGTTTTCTCTGACCGATAGGGTCACTATAAGCTAGAATCAACTCTGCAGCAATGGGTTTGATTTTAGGGTTTTGTAGGAGTTTTTTTTGGTCAGCATTTTCATTATTTCCATTCTGTTTGTTTCCATTTATCTAGCTTTTTTGACCTTCCTTTGCTTTGGGGTAAATGTTGACCTTTGGTCTCTGATAGTTGATTGTTTATGGGAGCACATTCCTCACGGATATTGTTTATTTTGTAAGCCACTCCACTATTGGGGTGAAAGCTAATGTCTGGGCTGGCTTCAGTTCCAAGTTAAAATGGTTCTTCTGTCTGTGTCAGTCCAGTAACTTTGTTCTTTTCTGTTTTCTTGTTTTTAGTTTTCATCTACATTGTCTCTGTCCCAGATCCTCTATTGTGCTCCTGGTCAGGATGGTTGGTAGTGGTAACTTGGGACCGTCTTGTTCTTATCTGAGGCTAGAAGAGGCTGTGGTTTATGTGGGCTGTTAGTCCTATGGACTAGTTTCTTCTTGAAGTCTTTTGTTTCCTTCCTTCTCTTTTGCTTTAGCAGGGACAACACCAATAGTTACATCTTAGTTGGCTGCTTGAAAGTTTTTAAGACCCTGTCATGGGCTGAATTGTGTCCCCCCAAAAATGTGTAGCCATGTGGCTGGGCCATGATTCCCTGTGTTCTATGACTGTCCTCCGTTTTGTGCTTTTGCTGTGCTGTATGTCAAAGGACTAGAGTGGGACTGTAAATCCCTTCATAGGATCACCTCCCTGCTCCACTGTAAAGGGAGTTTCCCTGGAGTATGGCTTGCCCACCCTTAATCCTTTCATCCTACAAGAGGTAAAAGGAAAGAGAAGCAAGCAGAGAGTTGGGAACCTCACACCATCAAGAAAGCAGCACTGGAAGAAGAGCGTGTCCTTCAGACCTGAGGCTCCTGCACCAAGATGCTTCCTGGCAAAAGCCTGATATAATACTGGACCTCCCTCCAGAGCCGACAAGGGGGAAAACTTTCCCCTGGAGTGGACATCCTGAATTTGGACTTGTAGCCTACTGGATTAGGTAAGAATAAACCTTCCTTTGTTAAAGCCATCCACTCTGTGGTACTTCTGTTAGAGCAGCCCTAGCTGACTAAAACAGACCCTAAGCACTAACTCATACCAAACTAGAATACAGAACATTAATTTTATGAACTGTGTTAAACCATTTGACTGTATTGTCCCACTAGACTATGCTCCCAAGACTCTTAACCCAGAAAACTGATCATAGGAGGTGTTTGAGTATGTCTAAGAAGTCTTTGTAAATATGCCCCTATGTGCTTTATTATGCACATTAACATATGTATGTAGCGTATCTAAACATGTATATACTTGTACCGTTATGCATGTATTCACATATACCTTCCTATACACCTATAACATGTGTATCTACTGTAACTACATGCACATTTTTTGGTTATTAGTGTTGCAAAATTCTGTGTTTTATAGCACTTACCGTAATTGTCCCTTATTCTTGCGAATCTCTCAGTGACTTCATTTACCTTCGCCAAGTTGCGCTGACATCTCCCGTATTGTGTGTTGCCCTTCCCATCACCAAAGTCGTGCTTGATTTGAACTTGCTGTTAGCCTTTTTAAAATTATGTATTAGTCAAGACAAGCAAACTCATGAAAATATCTTTGAGAGATCTATGACAACTCCAAAATTTTCATGTATATTTCAAGGGAAAATACTCCAGTATACTGTATTTTACAAAGCAGAATAACTTATGAAAGACTGTATGTCCAACTACATGTAACCACCTAGCAAAGCCTTTGAAAACAACACCTACTGTTGGGAGAATATTAAGGTAGTGTGATAAAATGAACTGCTCTCTAAAGTTCAGAGCTCAAAGGCTGCTACTGTCCTCCTCCATCTGCATTGTGTTGTACTAACTTTCCTCAACCCCCTGTGTGTCTGCTTGTGACAGCTGTGATGTTTGAAAATTGTTGCTGAGACAATTAGGTGTTAAAATAAAACTTTAAGTAAACCAGAAGCTTTAGGCATTATGGGCATTTGGTAAAACCATTCTACAACTGCCCCTTCCTTTTTCTGTCTCTCTGTATGGTGTGTGTGTCTGTTTGTACACGACTCTTTTAACAATGTGACATTTACGGACACTGCATGAATAAGGAGCACTCATGGGCAATCTGTAAGTTGTGCCTCCTCCCTTTCAAGATGAAAAGACACTGATAGCTGCAACAAACCACCAGAAATGCCTTCCCCGTCTTGTCCAGATGCCCTAGTCACGTGCCTTGGAATGTCAGTCCGTACCTTGTCTGGCACCTCTTTGGACCTGTGACCCTGGGCAAGTAAGTGTCCTCCTCTGACTCGCATCTCTACATCTCTGGTAACATGAAGAGAAGTCAGCTGTTTTGAAAAGGAAACATTAAGATGATTCCTTTCAACGACGTCAACTTTCTATGTACAGTTAATAAAATGGTACGTTAGTTCTTTTATTATCTCAGCATTCAAATTTAACTTGAAATGCTATAGAGAAGGAACTGGAGTCTGGGTCTTCACTCTTAGTTTCATTGGGGCATATTTAGGGTACAGGAAACCAGCTCTTTGGGTTGCCAGAATCAAGCTAAGTTCTCCACTTAGCTAAGTTTTAGCAGTCAGTTTTGGATTGAATATTATATACCATATCAAGCTTTCTTCTCACTCTGCTTCCTCATCCATCATCCAAAGTTAGCTTCTAGCTGTTGTCTTAGTTGTCTGCCCTTAGTCTCTTTCTCTCCCTTTGGATAAGAGGCGTCATTCTAACTGTGGAGGTTTTGTTTGTTTTTCCTCTCAGGAATCTGACCTCTCTGAAGGACGAAGACAGTGCCGGCAATTCCTTGATTATGAATGAGCTCCATTCCTAAATCTATCTTTAAGTCAAATTTGTATGGCAATTGGAACAGTTAGGTACAGTTAGTATCAAGCATGTTGAATGTTTGTCATAGTATATAGTGTACAATACATTTTTATGCACAAGAAAATCACAGAAACACTTCCAAATTTGCTAAATCATCTTTAACATAGTAATAATATTTTGAAATATGTTGCCAAGTAGTGTCCCTTTGTTATTAAGAACCACTGGGTGTGCTTTAGGTGTGTACCTTGTCCACAGGTGAAGAGATACACTCAGAGTTAACATTACCCATAATACTCAGGACTCTGTTCTGTAAAATCTCTGAGACCAGTTAGATACTTTATTGTAAACTGTGAACCAAAATGTACATGGTACCCACTGGGCCACCTGTCTGCTGGGTTTGGAACCCTCCTCAGCAGTGGTGGGGAGCATTGGGAGCACAGGTCGGATGTTGCTGGGGACAGATGGATCATTCCTCCATCTCCTCCCCACCAGACTTGTCAGCCTCAGCCAAATTTAAGGCCTTTGCCTTGGGGCACAAGGGAGAAAGTGCTGCTCCAGATGTGCTGAAAGCAAGCCTGGGCCGCAAGGGTGGGAAGAAGACACTTAAGGAGTCCCCAGTCTGAAGTTCTCCACAGACCCCTGGAAACCATATGGATATACAGAGGTGAGGAATCCAGGATTACTCACCCCACTGCTTCTGTCCTCCTCTAGGCACCAAAAGGCCAAGAGCCACTGCAGTAGTGAAATCCTACCTAGCTAAGGGAAACAGAAGCCCAGACAGACGCTGTGATGGCCTCTGGGCTGCACAGCCCTGAAGGCTAGGGGGACTGGGTTGGGTACAGCTTGGTAAGGGGGCACTGCAGAGGCCCCACCGTGTGCCTAGTGCCATGCACTGACTACCTGTCATGGATTGAATTGTGCCCCCCCTCCCAAAACGTATGTGTTGATTTGACTTGGTTAGGAGTTCCAATATGGTGCTCTTCTGCACATGTGTTATGAGTCCTGCCTCTGTGATATTGATGGTGGAGAATGGTCTGCAGTTGTGTTAGTGAGGCAGGACTCAAGCTTGTGGAATATAAGGGAGAGACGTGAGATGAGGAAGTTGGGAACCTCATGCCACCAAGAGAGAAGCACCGAGAGCAGAGCACGTCCTTTGGTTCCTGTGCCAAGATGCTCTCACTGGATTTGGACTCAACCTACTGGACTGTGATGATTTTTCATATTGAATGGACTTATAGCTTATTAACGGATTTGTGGCTTACCGGACTGTGACAATAAAATCTTCTCCTCATGAAACCTTCCACTCATGGTATTTTCTGTTAGAACAGTACCAGCTGACTAAGACACTAGCTGTACAAGGAGAACACAGAATGACCCCCAGCTGCAAGTCCACTGTGTAAAGCCGAGCAGTGGTGGTGCTAGAGGCGTGCAGACTCTGGGCCCTCCTTTTCCCAGCTCCAAGGAAGGTGGGTGCAGGAGGGCTGTTGTGTGACTGCTGCAGGCTGTGTCTAGGTGTGCTGTGTCTCAAGGGCCCAGCTGCAGCACCTGCACCCTAGGGAGAAGCGCCACCCATAGTGGGAGTTAGGGGACCCAAACACAGAGTCAGTTTTTTCCTGATAGGTTTTACAGGCTCTGATTGGTAACTGTGCAGTTGTATGCAAGTCAGGTGTTCATAAACTGAGGACTACCTCTATAGCAAAAAGTGAAACCAGTAGCTACAACTCCTGGTGGCCTCTTCTGAGTCAGAGTAGAACTGCGCTCCGTGGGGGATTCAGTGGTTGGTTATTTGAAAGTAGCCTCAGGCTTTTCTTGTGAGGTGCCTCTGGGTACACTGGAACCTCCAACGTTTCATTTAGCTGTGGAACATGTTAACTTTTTGCACCCTTTAGAGACACCAAAAAATGTCAAGGTCAAGTTAACTGTGGTGACTCTCAGGCTTTTATTTTGCTCTCAAACAGGTCCTTCTCATGTGGTCAGTGGAGTCCAGGGGGTACAAAAGTTTAAACACTCAGCTGCTAATCAAAAGGTTGAAGATTCCGAAAAATCAGCCATTGAAAACTCTATGGAGTACAGATCTACTTTGACACATGTGGGGTCATCATGAGTTGGGATCAACCGACGACAACTTTTTATTGTTATTTTTTATTATCATTGTTAGGAGGTCTGAAAATCTGATTTCTCCAACTTAAGCTGAGGAAGAACAGCCTGGTTCTTGCAAGTGCTGCTGTTTTCAGTACAAACAAGCCTGGTGGAAGTGGTAGAGTCTATTTTGGTCCTAGAGAAGCTGAATTTTTTTATCCTTCTAGTTGAGCCATCCTTAATTATTGGATAAGTAAGGGTAAAGTCACTGAGCTGATGAGCGTAGGAAAATGTGGACTCAGATTTATCATCCGGCAGGTCAGCCAGCTCTCCTGTCCTGCATCCTACCTGGGCATTTACTATTCCCCACTAGAGCTGGCTCTAATTTAACACCCTGAATCTGAACTATTAAGTCAGGTTCATTTAATCTCTTGCTCCTTTGTTTACTCTTACCTGATAGCTTTGGTCCTAGATCTCTGAATCTGATACTGCTTCTTTTCTGCTGACCTACCCTAGATTTGTTCCTCTGCTGTTCTGGATTCTCACCCTAAGTTTCTGACAAGACAGGGCTGAGAAACATCACTGTGTCTTTAGGAAGTATCTGGGTCCTCTGCTGTCTGTACAGTTGGCTACTAGGCAGTGCCAACAAGATAAAGTTTGTCTCTTAGGCTCTAGTGTCTTAGTTCTTGCAGGCTAGCTGCCGCACAAGTGGCTGTTCTTGGTCGCAAGGCTGCCCTCAGATGGGTCATTGAAGCTCCAGTTTCATCAGCGGCAGCCTGGGCAAAGAGAACTATCTAGAGGGTGGTGGAATACTTGCAGCTTGCCTCTAGCTGTGGTTCTGCTTCCAGGTGGGCATCAGGTATTGTGAACAATGGATCTGCTTGGCAGTGGTGCCCCCGGCTTTAAGCTTCTGCAAAGATGGGATGAGCTGGAGCCTGCATTTGCCGTTCCCACTCCTGCTATCCTGGACTTCCAACTGCAGCATTCTGTCAGACGGTAGACCATCCCTCAACTTTTTAGAGTCCCAGAAGACTTTCAGTTTAACTTAGCAGTACGAAATAATGCCCTCTACCCGGTGTGCCCAACCCCCAGATGACCTGATAAGCAGGAACAAGTCTACCTACATGTCATGGATTTGAGTTGTGTCCCCCCAGAATATGTGCAGCCATGTACCTGAGCCGTGATTCCCTGTGTTCTATGATTGTCCTCCACTTTGTGGTTTTCCTATGCTGTATGTTAAAGGATTAGGGTGGGACTGTAAATCCCTTTATAAGATCGTCTCCCTGCACCACTGTAAAGGGAGTTTTCCTGGGGTATGGCTTGTCCCACCTTTAATCCTTTTGTCCTGCAAGAGATAAAGGAAAGGGAGGCAAGCAGAGAATTGGGAACCTCACACCACCAAGAAAGCTGCACCAGGAGACCAGTGCGTCCTTCAGAGGTTCCTGCACCAAGATGCTCTCTGGACAAAGACTGATGCAATAGCGGACTTTCCTCCAGAGTTGACAAGGGGAAAAGCCTTCCCCTGGAGTGGACATCCTGAATTTGGACTTGTAGCCTACCAGACTATGTAAGAATAAACCTTCCGCTGTTAAAGCCATCCACTTTGTGGTCTTTCTCTTACAGCAGCACTAGCTGACTAAAACACTATCTAACTAATACCCTCTCAAAGCCCACCACTACCCCTGCTATAGCCAGGACTTGCCTCCTCCCAGCCTATCATCCTGAAGGAGTGGTTTAGACATGGAAGCTGGAGGATGTTCCAATATGGCAGAGTTTATTGGGTCAGAATAGGCCTCTAGGCTCCTATAGTGGGGACCGACCGGGCAGCATAGCTGCTGTGAGAGAATTCTGCTCACCACTACCCCTGCTAACAGGAAAGTCTATGCATAGGGCCACCCTAAACAGCCCCTTTCCCGGGGTCAGCCTATCTCCACTTCCCAGCCATAATTACTCTTGCTCTGATTTCCCTCCTGACCCACAACAGTAAGTACCCTACTATTGTACTTGGTGACAAGGCTGCCCTTGGATGGGTCATTGAAGATTCAGCATCATCAGGGACAGCCTGGGCAGGGAGAACTGTCCAGGGGATGGTAGAATACCTGAAGCTTGCCTGCGCTGTAGTTCTGCATCCAGATTGGCATCAAGTGTTGTGAACAGTGGCTCTGCTTGCTTGCGGTGCCCCCAGCATCCATGAGCTTGCTAATCTTCTCTCTTTTATGAGGCAGCGTTCTTCACACCTGACTGCTAGTAGAATACGTCTTTTCTTTGGAGAGTAATTAGAGATGAGGATAGAAGGTTTACTCTCATCAGAATTTTCTAAATTACCTGTTATGCTGACAGCTCAACTCAAAAACTTCCCCTTCTTTTTAAACAATGATGACAATGTGAGCTGTGATCAGAGCACATTTTGCACACCTATACTGTAGCATTTTGCAGAGTTGTAACCCATTAGGGGTGATGTCTAGGGGCTAATGGGAATAATTTATAGTCACTTGACTTCAGTTCTCTCTCACACTGTTTCTAACACTGCAGCAGCCACTGCCATCGAGTTGATTCTGACTCGTAGTGACCCTTTAGGTCAGAGTAGACCTGATTCATAGAATTTCTACCTGGCAGACTTGAACTGCTGACCTTTTGGTTGGCAGATGTAGCCCTTAACCACTATGCCACTGGGGTTTCCATTCAAAATATTGAGTATGTGAACAAAAGGAAGAGATAACATTGCACATAAAAGCATTCTCCTGAGTTTAATTTTGTAACCCTCATTCCACAGTAGAAGGTTCTCAAAGGCTGAACATTTCTCCTCAAGAAAAGTTTGTTGGGGGAAAGATGCAATCAAGTCAACGGCTTTCTTAAGCCAAGCTTTGGTAGAACCTAGAATTTCGATCTCCGTTGGTTTTAAATTCTTACGGGTGGTTCAAAACAACCAAGTTGAATCTAAGGTATCATCTGATTAGCAAGAGATAAAGAAGCCCTTGTAAGGCAGTAGTTAGGAGCATGGCTGCTAATGGAAAAACTGGAGGGCTGAACCTTTCCAGTGATTCTATGTGTGAAAGACCTGGTGAACTGCTCCTGTCAAGACTACAGCATAGAAAACCCTGTGGGGCAGTTGTCCTCTGGCACATGGGGTCACTGTGAGTTAGAACTGACTCTGTGGCACCTAACAGCAACATGTAAGATGTAGGCTACACAGCCCTGTATGGGCCCCAGCCCTCTTACAGGAGCCCTTAGCCCAGGTCCCTCAGAGCGTACTGGTGTGGGTTGAATTGCATTCCCCCAAAAATGTATGTAGCCATTTGGTTAGGCTTTGATTCTTGGTATTGGGTGATGTTCTTTGTGTGCTGTACATCCTGCCTCTATGATTTTAATGAGGGAGGGAGGACAGCAGTTGTGTTGTCGGGGCAGGATTCAATGTATAAGATTGTACTGTGCCTTGATGCAATCTCTTGGGTTATAAAGGAAAAAGAAGCAAGCAGAGAGTTGGGGACCTCATGCCACCAAGAATCCATGCTGGGAGCTGAGCGTGTTCTTTGGAAAGGACTGGGATCCCTGTGACCCAGAAGTTTCCAGTCTGGGATAAGATTGATGACATGGGCCGTCCTCCAGAATCAGCAGAAAAAGTCTTCCCCTGTAGCTGACACTCTGAATTTGGATTTTATTATTCTGGACTGTGACAAAATAAAATTTCATAGCAATTGTGGTCTTTTCTGTTAGAGCAGCACTAGCTGACTAAGACACATATCATTGCTCCTTTCTATCTGTTCTGGATTGAATTGTGTCCTCTAAAAAGATACGTTGAAATCTTAATACCTTTGTACCTGTGCATGTGACTTGGTTTGGAAATAGAGTCTTTGAAGGTGTTATCTGTTAACATGAAACCACACTGGGATAGGGTGGCTCTGAGTACAATCTGAGTGGTGTCTTTCTAAACAGAAGAGACATGGAGAGAGTCACTGAGACTAGACGGTAAGTCAAGTTGGAGGCTGATACTCAAGCCAAAGAACGTAAAGACTGCCAGCTATCGCCAGAAGCTAGGAGAGACGCCTAAAGCAGATGTTCTCTCCAAGTCCTCTGGATGGAACAACAGGACTATTGTCTGTTTTGGTTGGACCTCCTGCCCTCCAGAACAGAAACTTTGGTGGCGTAGTGGTTAAGTGCTAGTCTGCTAACTAAAAAATTGGCAGTTCAAATCTGCCAGGCACTCCTTGGAAACTCTGGGACGTTTCAGCTCTGTCTTGTAGAGTTGCTATGAGTCAAGTTGACTCAAAAGCAGTGGACTGGAGTGATCTAAACCCTCCAGAACAGCAAAACAATAAATTTCTGTTTCAAGGTACCCAATTTGTGATATATTTTTATGGTAGCCCTAAGAAATCAAGAAGGCTATTATGTGTAGTAGAGGATAAGATTTATCTTTTATTATCTCATTTAGTTAAAAAAAAAGTTGGCAAGGAGTATTGTTGTTGTTAGGTGTTGTGAGCTGGCTAGTATGGACTCATATTGACACCATGTGACAAAGTAGAACAGTCCCATACTGTTTTCTAAGCTGTAAACTTTACGGAAGCAGATTACCAGATCTTTCTCCTGAGGAGCTGAGCTAATGGGTGGGTTTAATCCACTACCCTTTGGTTTAGCAATTGAGCACTTAACCATTTGTGTACCAAGGATCCTGTAGTGTTGAGTAGACTCCAATGAAGGGCTGACTTTTAAAAATTGTACTTTGGATGAAGGTTTACAGAAAAAAACCAACTTCTTATTAAAATAATTAGTACACATTGTTTTGTGGCTTTGGTTACCAACCCCATGACATGTCAACACTCGCTTCTCTACTTTGAGATCCCAAGCACCAGCTTTTCTGTCCCACAGTTGTTGTCTCAGGGCTGGTGTACCCTTTAGTTTCTATTGATTTTATGGGCCTGTCTAATTTTTGACTGAAGCACGAACCTCAGAAGTAACTTCACTACTGAACTAAATGCACATACTCTTGGAGTTTCTCTAGTCTCTGTCAGGCTAGTCTTTTTTGTGGGTTAGAATTTTGTTGCACACTATTTCTTCAGCTCTGTCATTGACCCTCTGTTGTGACCCTTGTCAGAACAGTCAGTGGTGGTAGCTGGGCACCATCTAGTTGTACTGTACTAAGTCTGGTGAAAGCTGTGGTAATTGTGGTCCCTTAGTACTCTGGACTAACCTTTCTCTTGTGTCTGTGGTTTTCTTCATTTTGCCACGTCCAGATGGGGCGAGACCCGTGGAACACCATAGATGGCCACTCACAAGTTTTTTAGACCACAGACACCGTTACCAAAAACCTAGGCAGGGTTCATGCTGCTCCCCGCAAACAGCCAATCTGAGATGGATGAGATGAGATTTAATTATGTATCGGTACACAAGGATACAGAGGGGATATTTCCCCCAAGTCTGCCTCCCCTCGTAAAAAGAGATTGCAGGTTTTATAGTCTCAAGGCTAAGCAGGCAGTTGTGATTATTCAAGAGTTTTCTGAGAAAGGAGTGTAGTTTTTAGAAAAGTGGACAGGTTGTGTGCATAACTGGACACCACGATGGATTCTGCAGTAGAGATTTCTGGGACATGGAGCCGGACTTATTATGGGTTGTTGTGCTTGAACAGTTTCTTGCTCCCACTGTTTATATCTCCAGGACAAGGTCAGGGCTCCCAGATGCACCCAGTGGAACGTCACGTAGCTGTCAGGGGGTTTCTCTTTAAGTACACCCAGCAAACTGCTCTAGCTGGCCAGCCCTTGAGAAAACAACTCAAGGACACTGGTTAGCTACTCCAAGTAACTTATTTTATCTTTCAAGAATGTAACAAAGCTAGGACAAGGTGGTTTTGTTTCAGATGGTTATTATCTCCTCTCCCGTGTTTCAAATTATATTTGGTTTATGTCAGTCCCTTTGTTCCATTTCCTTGTTTCAACACCACTCACCAAAGTAGAATACAGAACATTTTCTTTATAAACTGTGTTATGCTAATTGAGCTAGATGTTTCCCAAGACCATGGACCCCGCAGCCCTCAGCCCAGTAATTTAGTCCCTCAGGGAGTTTAGATATATCCATGGACTTTCCATGAACTTGCCGTGGACAAGTTATGCTGACTTCTCCAGTATTGCTATAGTCTGCATGGTGTGAGTTATTGTTCTTGTTTCTTTCTTTTTTTTTTGCAGATGCATATCCAGTTTTGCCAACATCATTTATTAAAAAGACTCTTTTTCTCATTTGACAGACTTTATACCCTTGTCAAAACTCAGGTTACCATAAGTAGATGGACTTACAGCCGAGTTCTCTGTTCTGTTCCACTGGCCAGTGTATCACCTGTGATTGTTTTATTTATGTGTTGAATTATATTGAGTTATTTTCTAATGTTGAACCATCCTTGCTATGTGTTATGAATCCCACTTGTTCATAGTATATTTTGTTGAGAATTTTTGCATATATATTCATGAGAGATACTGGTCTGTGATTTTCTTTTTGTGGTGTCTTTGCCTGCTTTTGACATCAGGGTTATACTCTTCATGGAATGAATTTGCAAGTATCTCTTCCTTTTTAATGTTCTGTAATAGTTTGATTAATACTGGTGTAAGCTCCTCTCTGAATGTTTGGTAGAATTCTTCAGTGATGCCATCTGGGCCGGGGCTTTTTTTGTTGGGAGTTTTTGTTGTTGTTGTTTTAAATTACCTGTGCAATCTCTTCTCTTGTTGCATATCTGTTCAGATTTTCAACACCACTTTGTGTTAGTTTGGGTAGACAGTGTGCTTCAAAGAAATTTGTCCATTTCTTCTAGGTTTTTAATTTATCAGAGTGTAGTTTTTTAATAGTTTTCTATGATGATCCTTTTTGTTTTAGTTGTGTCTGTTGTAACATCTCCTTATCATTTCTTATTTGGGTTGTTTGTCTCCTATCCTGTTTTTCTTTTTTCAAATTGGCCACTGGTTTGTTGATCCTTTCAAAGAACCAATTTTGGGGCTTGTTGATTGTTTCTGTTGCTTTTTTTCTCTGTTTCATTTATTTCTGCTCTGATTTTTATTATTTTCTTTCTTTTGGTGGCTGTAGGCTTCTTTTGTTCTATGAGTTGTATAGCTGATCTTCTGATTTCATCCCTTCTTTTTTGTTGTGTGCATCCCTTGCTACTGATTGACCTCTGAGCACTGCCTTTGCTGTATCACAAAGGTTTCAGTGTGATATGTTTCTGTTCTTGTTTGATTCTATGAATTTTTCAATTCCATCTTTGATTTCTCTTATCACTGAGTGTTTTTTTAGCAGGGTGTTATTTAGTTTCTATTTAACTGATGTTTTTTTCCTTGCTTTTCCTGTTGTTAATTTCTACTCTGATGGTGTTGTGATTACAGAAGATACTTTGTATTACCTCTGTGTTTTGGATTTTGTTCAGGGTTGCTTTGTGAGTTAAGATGTGATCTATTCTGGAGAACATTTTACATGTGTTGGAAAAGAATGTGTACTTTGAAGTCGCTGGATAGACTGTATTCTGAGGTCAAACTGACTGATCCTGGCCTTTGCATCTTCTGTGTCCTTGTAGAGCTTCTTTCTAGGTATCTTGTTGCTTACCGAGAATGGTATGTCGAAGTCTCCTGTTATTGTGGGACCCTCAATTTCGCTTTTCTGTGCTGTTGGAGTTTGTTTTATATACTTTGGAACCTGTATTGGGTCCACAGATATTTATTATGGTTATTCCTTCATGATGGATCATCCCTTTAATCATTATATAATGCCCTTTGCCTTGCATTGATTTGTGTCTGTCCCCTTCCCAAATATCTGTCAAGTTGCCCAGGTCATTCTTCCTAGTATTGTTTGATTTTTCTACTATTTTGTCATCTGATGTGATTCCCCTATGTGTTGTAAACCCTATCACTATGATGTTAATGAGATGAATAAGCAGCAGTTATCCTGATAAGATCTACAAGATTAGGTAGTGTCTTAAGTCAATCTGTTTTGAGATAAAAAATTGAGAAGGAAGCAGAGACATAAGGACCTCATACCACCAAAAAAACAGCACTGGTTGCAGAGTGCGCACTTTGGACCTGAGGTACCTGTACGGAGATGCTCCCATACCAAGGGAAGACTAGTGACAAGGACCCTCCTCCAGAACTGACACCAATAGAAAGGCTTTTCCTGGAGGTGGCATCCTGAATTCAGACTTCTAGTCTATTGGACTGTGAAAGAATAAACTTTTTTTTTTTTCTTTAAGGATATCTGTTTGTGGTATTTCTGTTACAGGAGCACTAGATAACTAAGACACTCATGTTTGTCTTTTATAATGGATTTTTGTTTTAAAGTCTATTTAAGTGGAGATTAGTATTGCCATTCCTGTTCTTTATTTGCAGCTTTTTGCTTGAGAACTGGTGGCATACTTGGTTAAGTGCTATGTCTGCTAACCAAAAGGATGGCAGTTCAAATCTGCCAGGTGCTCTTTGGAAACTCTATGGGAAAGTAGTACTCTGAACTATAGGGTCTCTATGAGTTGGATCTGACTCAATGGCAGTGGGTTTATTGGGGTGTGTGTGTATGTGCATGTGTGATTTTTTAAATAAACTTATGCCTTTATTTCTGAGATGAGTCTCTCTTTACTGCATATTGATGGATCCTGTGTTTTGTTTTGTTAAAATCTGTCACTTCTGTCTCTCTGTAGGTGCATATAGGCCATTTACATTCACTGTGATTATTGATATATATTGCTGTCATTTTGTAGCTCTTTTTCTGTAGTGCTGATGTTTTACCCTTATTCTCCTTGCTGAATTACTTCTGTTTATGGATTTTTTCCCATTTCTTTAGTTTTTGTAGATTTTGTGTTTACTGAGACTTGGTATTTTTCTTCTTTATTTTGATGAATAAGTCTGTTAACTTTCTTTGTGTTTACCTTGAAATTTACCCTAATCTTCCTAGTTTGAACCAATCTTTTATTACTTGGTATCACCTCACTTTCTTTTCTATTTGAAAGTTCTATACCTGTACCATTTATTCTCTCTTTTATTTTTCTGGAATTGTTGTTATTTACAGATTAACCTCTTCAGTTCCTTGTTGTAAATCTTTCAGTTTTTATTAATCTTTGAGAGTTTATTATCTAGGTTGGTATCTGACTGATGCAGTCTTATATCCTAGTTTCAGGCTGTCGTTTAATGGTGTTTGTTCTCAAACTGAAGGACTGCCTTTAATAATTATTGTAAGTTTGGTTTGGTTTTTATGTATTCCCTTAATATCTGTTTATCTGGAAATGTCCTAATTTCACCATCATATTTCCACAAGAGTTGTGTAGAATATATCATTTGTGGTTGCTATTTTTTTTTCTTTCAAGATTTTACGTATGTTATCCCATTGCCTTCTTGCTTACATGGTTTCTTCTAAGTAATCAAAGTTCAGTCTTATTTTCCCCCCTCTATGTATGACTTTTCATTTTTCTCCAACTGTTCTCAGCATTCTATCATTTCTTTGATGCTTCTGTCTGTAGTGCCATGTTAGCTCCCCCTTTTAATGGCCAATTTTTTTTGCGACTGCCAGCCCTTTCTTTCAAGGTGCCTCTGAATGGACATGAACTTCTCACCTTTTGGTTAGCAGCTGAGTGTGTTAACTGTTTGTACCACCCAAAGACTTCAGACTTCAGTTTTACGTGTTGTTGTTGTTGCTGTTAGGTGCCGTTGAGTTGGTTCCAACCCACAGGGAACCTGTGAACAATAGAATGAAATATTGCCTGGTCTTGTGTCATGCCCATAGTTGTTTTTATCCTTAAACCCATAGTTGCAGCTACTGTGTACTCCATGTCATTATGGTTGACTCTACTTTGAGGAGGCAGTTCTTCCCCAGTTGTCTTTTGAGTGCCTACCAACCTCATTTTCCCGCACTATAACTGACAGTGTTCTGCTACTACTTATGTGGTTTTCTTTGGCTAATTCTTTTCAGAAGTATATTGCCAGGTCCTCCTTCCTAGTGTGTGTTAGTCTGGAAGCTCAGCTGAAACCTGTCCATGATTGGTGACCCTGCTGGTACCTGAATGCTGGAGACATAGTATGACCAACTGACAGACAAGGGGGTTAGTTTTACATAGGAGTACAATATTTATCCATAAAACAAAAATCCATTGCCATGAAATCGATTCTGACTCATAGTGACCCTATAGATAGAGTACAGCTGCCCTGCAGAGTTTCCAAGAAGCAACTGGTAGATTTGAACTGCCAACCTTCTGGTTAGCAGTCATAGCACTCAACTACTTTGCCACCCGGGTTTCTATTTACTCATAATAGATCTCAATACATTTCTCTGTACAGCTTGAATAAAAATCAACTCTGCTCCATGAAATCTTAGCATAGTTCTTTCTGAACTCTGAACATCAGCATAGCTATAACAACATTAAAATGAAAATGCCCAGCTCACAGTGAAACTTGTTTTACCTGTCACATTCCAACAAGGTGAAATCACAAACAAAACTTTTAAAATTATCCCCTACACGTGACACTAAGACAGTTAAAGTGAAGACAGACTGTCCAATTTGCCTCTGTATCCCCAGAACGTTATTTAGTGCCCACTGCATAGTTGGTACTTGATAAATAATTACTAAGTGATGAATGATATTGAATGAACTAATACAACAGGCACTTTTGTCAGGATTTTATTTGCTACTATTTCAGGCTTTAAGGATCTGAGTATGTGCAAGAGCACTCAATAGAAAAGATAAAGATAGACTGAGTCTTAATTCAACAGGATATAATTATTGAGCAGAATCCAGCAACGTTCTCCAACAGGAATGGAGAACAGATAAATGCAAATTCACATTAAAAATAGCAATCTGTAATTTATGCATAGATACTTTTCTGCTGTCACCCCTGCAAACATTTGTAATATTGAATGCTTTAGATAAATTGCACTAAGGAAGCCATATCTAGCACAAATAGCATGAAGAGAAATTCACCAGTTACATTCTTGATGTATTGCTCTGAAGGTCTTCAAAATAATTTCTATCTTTAGAGTAGAATATCTATTTTTAAAGAGCTCATCTTGGGCTAGGCTGGGATCCATTGCTTTTCAGAGCGGAGTGACCTGTGTATGGACAGTGAAACCAGCCTGTCTAGTGTTTCATTAAATATGCAAACACAATTAGACCAAGTGACCTTTGATGACCTTTGGTCTTCACAGCCTGTGACTTTATCAAACCATGAGACCTAGAGCTGGAAGCAACGGCTTTCTCTCTCAGCATGTTTTTCTCCTGTTATTCTGGGTTATAGCTTTGAGGACTGCTGAGTTAATCTTATAAATCCCTTAATTGGCTCAATTTTAGGAACTCCTGAACAGAGTCTCTGATCCTTACCATCAGAGCCAGTGTAGAAATCTTGCTGCTGCCCTGGAAGAGCTAAGTAGGCCCAGGCTTGCCCACACCCTTCCTTCTTCTGTACTGAGCTCCCACTCCTCCTGCTGTGATCTGTCCCTCTTCCACTTCAGAGGGCTGCCCTCATCCATCTTCTACCCAGGTCTCTCCTTTCATGACATTTCAAAAAAAGTGTTACAGCCCAACCACCAAAACCAAATCTGCTTCCTTCAAGTGGATTCTGACTCAAGGTGACCCTGCGTGTTACAGACTAGAACTACTCCACAGCATTTCCTTGGCTGTAATCTTTATGGAAGCAGATCTCCAGGACTTTGTTCTGCAGCGCTGCAGGTAGGTTTGAATTACCAATCTAAAGGTATGTAGTCAAGTGCCAATCATTTGTGCCACCCAGGGATCAGCTAAAGGCAAATTGCTGTTGCCACTGCCTAGAACAATAGTTTCCAAAATTTATTACTTTTCTTAAAAATAAAAAAAAGGTGGAATTCTTTAAGGAAAAGCAATGCCACAAGATTTCTAATATATAAAGCAGCGACGATGGTAGAATCCTGTATGGCATGCTTGGCTTCCCATTTTACAGAGCCCCAGGGTACCTAAGAATAATTTGAAAACTAATTGCTTAGAGTACTGGAGAAACAGAAATTACTAGAAATGCTGGTAAGCATTTGCTCCCTCATCTATTACAAACATATGGTAAAAGGAAATAAGGCCAAATTAGGCCTGTTTTGAAGAAAGCTTTCTTTGGGTTCTTCCATTTTCCCATTTTTATTAGTGGGGGCATTACAACCTGTGTCAACCAAAAAAAGAAAAAAAAAAAAAAAAGAGTAGGAAGCCAAGTACTGTGAGTCATACAGAATGATCTTTTTTCTGGAAACTACATTCATTTAAAAGAATGATGAACAGGAAATGCCCAACATTATAGTGTTAGACTGAATAGAAAAGAAACAAACCGGAAGCATAATAAGAATACTATCACCGTTACGGATTTGCCACCAAAGTCTGATGGCGTGTGGTATATAGTTTTTCAGTCTGGTAATATCTCTGTTAGCTGTTCCTTATTCATCCCCTAGCCAGTAGTTTATTGACCATGCTTCTGCTCCAGGGAGATTCCAGGTAATGACAAGAAGGGGAAGCATATTCCTCTGCCCCTGCTCCAAGGTACATTCCACCACATGCACACTTGGAATGACTGTCTCTGTGTTTAGGCAGAAAGGACCATGCCTTGGGCTCTACGCTGTTGCAAATTTTGCTTCTGATGATTTAAAGAAAACACTTTGGCTTTTTGAACCACATCTGACTCCAAATTGTTAGATCCTCATCTATATCTTAAACTTCAGGCTTCATTAGACATCTGCTAAAATTTTAGCAAAGTAACATTTTCTTTCTCAGTATCCCTTTCAGCCTAAGCATATGTCTTTCTCTTTTTTTTTTTGCAGGATCTTATATAAAGTGCTGTAATAAGCAATAAATACACTCCAACACCTTGAATTTTTTGTGCAAAATCTTCTATCATATTTTGGTAGGCACATCTTCTAAGTCTCAGTTGCAATGCAACTACATAAAAAGGATTGTGAACTTCTCCATGCAATACAAAGTTGTCTTCACTGTTTTTTACTCTACTTGTTTTATTTAGCCATTTTCATTTTAGGGTCTGTTATTTATCATTCTCTTCTTCATGGACCCAAATTTTACATGTCAAGATGTAACAGAAAACACAGTTCACACAGACTTCAATGATAAAATGAATTTATTGGCTAACACCCCGTAAGTCCAGTGACATTTGAAGTCTTAAGGTATGGTTTCATCAAGGCTACAATTTAGTTTCTCTGTGAATATTTTTTTTGTCTTGACCTCCTCACTTTTGTCACTTTCAAACCTCTGGTATCAAAATGACTAGAAGTTTCAGGCTTTACCTACACAGAATGAGTTTCTTTTTTTCTCAGTGGTTGAACAAAGAAGTCTTTAACTCCATGCTAATTAGACCAACTTAGGCCATGTGCTTATTTCTCAACTAGTCACTGGTAAGGAGGATCTGTTTATGTGGATTATTTTAGCTCAAATCATGGCCCAACTCTTCAGTAATCTCACTCAATCTACTGTTGCTAGGCTATCAGAGGACATGGAACTGGAACCCAGGAGGCTACCAGTCACATCCATATTACCCCTTGGAGAACCTATGAACTAATCAACTGCATGGGTTAATGTCTTGTTCAACAAACGTGGCTGCTAAATCCCAACCCTATGACTTGTGGATGAAATAGGGTGGGAGAGCAGTTACCAGAGAAGAGGGGTTGGGCAGGCAACCCAGGAGAGATCTACTACACAAAGAGAAGCGTACATTTTCATGTTTCTTTTAAAGGACACTTTAAAACACTGTTTCTGCCAAATTGTTGGATCCTTATTAAACTGTTAAACCATACATTCAGTAAAAAAAAAAAATTCATATAGCAAACAAAACCTTACTTAGAATTTGATGGAAAATTAGACTATTGCCTGTCTAACGGTCATTTCTTTGATTACCCATCAAGTCTTAAGGCCAAATGTTTTCTGTTTTCATTGTACTTTAGATAAAGTTCTATAGAACAAACTAGCAACTCATTGAACCGGTTAGTAAACATATTGTTTTGTGACACTGGTTGCCAACCCCACAATATATCAACACTTTCCCTTTCTTGTTCCCTATTAACAGCTTTGCAAGTCCCCTCCAGCCTTCTAGTCCTTGTCCCTGTGCTAGTGTGCCCACTTAGTCTCATTTCATTTTATGGGCCTGTCTAATGTTAGACAGAACAGTGAACCTCAGGAGCGACTTCATTACTGAACTAAACCGACGTCTGGGGCATATTCTCAGAGTCGTACTCTTATGGTTTTTCCAGTCTCTAGTAAGTCAGGTGTGTTTTTTTTGTGTGTGAGTTAGAATTTTGTTCTACGTTTTTCTCCAGCTCTCTCCTGGACCCTCTATTGTGATCACTGACAGAACCGTCAGTGGTTGTCTTAAGCTGGGTCTTCTAGGGAAGCAAAACTAGTAACATGTATATGTACAAGGAAAGGTTTATATACAAAGGAAACAGCTCATACAATTGTGGAAGCTGAACATCCCAAGTCCTGGCACAAGCCTCACATGGCCACAGGAGCTGGTGAACCCAAGGTCAGCAGGTCAGAGACCAGAGTTCTAGATCACTGGTTGTGTAGGTTGGCAGATCCCAAGCTGGCGGTGAGACCGTGAAGTCTCTGCTGACTCATGCAGCTGCAGAGGCTGGTGAACTCAGTATCGGCAGGTCAGGGAAAAGCTGCTGATGAATCCAACAGCTGCTAGCTCAGGTCCAGGAAGCAGATGCGAGAAGACAGCAGGAGCTGCTGGCAACATGTGCAGACCCAGAGTAGGGCAGTAGAAGGCGGAGAGCTGAGAGCTGAGAGCAGGGAAGCCACCACAGGCCCCACCCTGCCACTTGAAACAGCAGCCAAACATGGAGTTGCCAAGTTGACACAATCTTGACCATCACAGTGTTGGCAGCTGGGCATCATCTAGTTGTGCGGTATTCAGTCTGGTAGAAGCTGTGGTGTTTCTGGTCCATTAGTCTTGCAGTTTCCTTTGGTTTTCTTCTTTCTCCTTTGCTCCTAACAGAGGGAGACCAGGGGAGTACCTTAGCTGTCTGCCCACAAGCTTTTAAGACCTCAAATGCTATTCACCAATATAGAATGTAGAACAGGTCAGATGTTTTCTTTTGCATGATCTTGGCATGGATCTGTCTACAAACTTAGTTATGGAAGGAACATCACTTCATTTATTTTTAAAGGTGCCTACATGTGATTCTGAGAACTCAGCTCATTGGGTTAGTAGGACATTCAATCTCAGTCATTATTGGACCACCTCCCCATCTTCAAGGTTGAACAAAGATTCCAAATGTTTCAACTAGCACCAGTGCACGGAGGAGGACTTGGCAGCATCTCTCCTCACTGGTTCTGTTGTATGTTGTGGTGCAGGTCTGCATGGCCCCTCTAGGTCCAGCAGCTCAACTGCCTCCAAGCCACGCTAGGGTGAGGATACGTTGGGAAAGGCTGACCAGCCTCCTGTTCTGGCTCAGTGCTCTTCTACATACCCCTAGCCATCCTTGTTCCCCATACCTTTTCAGCCCCCTTTACCTCCTTCTTTATTCTGTCAGTCTTTCAGTCCATAAAAGTATCTCCCCTCCTCCTCAAAACTATCAAAGACCCTCTTAACTCAACCTCTTTAAAATAGTTGAGTCCTTTACACAGTGTCACTAATGTATATGAAAATTAACTGTGTAAGCCGTACAGAAACAATGCTACAGTCAGTCACCCAGGGAACTAGGCCTCTACAGTTCCTTTTTCATACTTCGTCTGCAGTTTATGTCCATATAATTTTTCTCATGCTGCCCAATTCACCGATGGTTTGCGTGAAGAAATCAGCCGTTACTCCCTTAAGAATGAAGTAGTCTTAAGAAGAATCCTTTGAATCAATCAGAAAGGAAAAGGACTGACCCCAAAGTGGACACAGGTGTTACAGTGTGTTACGGGCTGCTCCAAAGAAACAGAGTAGGTCCAGCTACCTGCCTGAAGGAGAGCAGTAGAGAAAACAGAGTCCCATGAGTAACATCACCATGTCAAATAAATGTGACATGCAACACAATCAAGTACAACCTGAATTTTGTTTTTGTCTCCTTCGGTAAGGTGCAGGGAGAGCTTCTTCTACCCATTGATTAAAAATTATTTGTCAGGTCGGTGATGGTTTTTTATTCTCAAGGAACCACGCCTAACAGACCACCAGGCGGCAGAACAGTTTTCAGTTCATTCATTGCAGTGCTCAATCCTGTGGACAATCAAAACTTCCAGTTTAGGCCCCAGATATTGTCTCCCCTCTCCAGATAGGGCCAGATGTAGTGGAGAACCCGTGACCAGAGACGGCCCTACTGCGTATTCAGCCACTTTGCTTACAGAGGTTTCCTGCCTTGGGACCTTGTTGTGAGGAGTGGTTCCAAGGGAAGGGATGCCTGGAAGTCTATTCTTGAAGTGGTTTAAGAGTTATGGACACTGTTCCCAGACTTTTCTTTTGTAAAGTACACATTTAGACACCCTGTAATGCTTGTGTCAACTTTGGGGTCAGTCCTTTTCCTTTCTGATTGATTCAAAGGGTTCTTCCTAAGACTACCTCATCCTTACGGGAGTAAAGGCTGATTTCTTCATGTACACCATCACTGAAACAGGTAGCTTGAGAAAGAAATTGTAGAGGTAGTATGAAAAAGGAACTGTAGAGGCCTAGTTCCCTGGGTGACTGATTGTAGCATTGTTTCTGTATGGCTTACACAGTTAATTTTCATACACTTTGGTGATATTGTAATTGATGATTTATTTCTCCTCGTCCACCTCCTGTTCTTCACATTCCGTGAAGTTTAAAATTAACTTATGTTTCCCTTAGAGAAGCCAGACAGCAACCATGGAACTTCTTAGAGAAGCCAAATAGCCACCAATAGACCTGGAGTAAGACAACCAGACAATGGGGACCCATCTTATAACTGAAACCAGGGTGATGCTAATGGACCGTGACAGAATACTCACAGGAGATCAACTCACCCACCTGAAAGGGGAGCTGGCGTTCATCTGTTCAAAAACTGACATTCTTTCAGTCAAGCTTAAACGCTGACCTTTTAAAATCCTCTGGTCGATCTGCAACAAGCAGACAGATTTTTGGAGGAGCACGTTCCTCTCTATCTTTTGTATGTGAGCATGCAATAAAGCTGTCTTCCTACTCGCTTTGCCCCTGTCTCAATATTGGCTTTGTGGCTCAAATCTGTGTTTTGCAGTAACATCATCACACAGGCTCTTAGTGAAATTGTCTTGCAAAAAGGAGAGGGGAGGTTTGTAGTTAGAGCTGCACCTGGCCTCCGTGAGGTCTCTGAAATAGTCGCTATGCACAGTGGCCACACTGTGTAGCAGAAGCCTGCCTCCTGCTGTCCTGCTGCTGCTTCTGCATCTGGGCAGCCAACACTGCATTTTCAGTAATTCCGTAGCTACTTGTCACTGACTGAGTTGTGTCCCCCTCAAAATGTCTGTCAGTTTGGCTGAGCGATGATTGTGATTGTGCGGTCATACACCATTTTGTCGTACTGATATTTTTCTATGCCTTGTAAATTCTATCACTACAACTGAACAGGATTGATCAGTGGCAGTTATGTTGATGAAGTTTTACAAAATTAGTGTCCCAAGCCAGTCCCTTTGGAGATGCGAAGGACAGAAGCAAGCAGAGAGACACGGGGACACTCAAACCATCAGGAAAGAAGTGTGGGGAGAAGAATGTGTCCATGGGATCCGAGGTTCCTGCTGAGATGTTCCCAGGTCACAGGAATACTAATGCTACACACGAGCCTTTTTCCAGAGCTGACAGAGAAAAAGCCTTTCGCTGGAGCCAGCACCCTGAATTCAGACTTGCAGCCTACTGCACTGCAAGAGAATACACTTCTCTTTGCTAAAGCCATCCACTGTGGTGTCTTGGTTATAGCAGTACTAAATGACCAGGATACCACTGTAGGTCCCCACTATTCAAAGAGTAGAGTCCCAAATCTCTTGGATTCCACAGACTGGCGAAGGTGCTTCTTTTCTTCAGTTCAAGGCTTCCTCATTTTCCACCCAGGATGAATCCCCCACAGCCACCATAGGATATGGTTGACAACTGTGGCCCAGAGAAAGCAATCACAGTTTGGTGTTTTTCAAATTATATATTATGGCTCAATAATGAGCTATAATATCAGTTGATATTGAGCCATAATATCAGCTCAATGGGATGTGATCATTATTCGATTGCTAAGAATCGAAATTGACTCAATGGCACCAGATTTGGTTTGGTTTTTGGTTTTGGCTATCATAAAAAAAAAATGCAATAGAATATATAGTAATATTAGACAGCATTACATATAATAAGGGTAAGTATTGTTTCATGAAACTTTTATTTTACATATGCATGGTGTGTGTTTACTGGATTACTATATATAAAACTAGAAATGGCTTAAAAAATAATTCCATGAATTCCATGGTGTAGTTTAATAGTCAGGATTTGTTCCTTAAAAGGCTCACTCTAACTGTAAGATCTGGACAGCCCTATGTGAGAACCATGTTGACTGTAAACAAAAGCAAAACAAACCTTTGAGTGGATTCCAACTCATAGTGACCCTATAGGACTGAGTAGAGCTGCCTAATAGGGTTTCTAAGGAGTGTCTGGTAGATTTAAACTGCTGACCTTTTGGTTAAGAGACGTAACTGTTAACCCCTGTGCAACCAGGGCTGCGTGTTGACTGTGCCTGCTAGCTATTCCCAAACTCTCCTAGGGCTCCAGGGCTTAAATCCTGTTGACGATCTATCTGCAATTTCCCCCTTTGGTTTTTGAGGATGAATTAAGCCTAATCTCAAGCATTCTCTGGGGTGGGAGATTTTCACATATATAGGCCTCCAATTCTTACATTTTCTCTATTTGTACTGTCAGTTTCTAAAATACATGTATTTGTTTCCTCATCAATATTGTAAACATATTAGGAGAACAAAGTAGGATAGCTCCACTTCTCTTTGGAAGGAATGAGCTCCTTTAGGCCACAGAAGTTTTGCAGATAAAGTGGCTGAACATTTTCCACGTGGCTACAAGGACTTCCTGGTTACTTGGATTGGTCAGGAATACTACAGCCTGAAGCAACAATCCGAGAAGGGAACTCATGGTATTTACATTTCCTATTCACATTCATTTTAAGAACCTCAAAACTTTTTATTGGGGCTGACTGCACATGAAATGAGGGAGTCACAACAGAATAATAATCCTGTGGTATTTTTTATCTCAATTATCAGCATAGCAGTGTTAATGATAGATGTTAAAGTGCAGTAATATGATTTTATCTATAGGTCACATATTGAAACAACTGGGAGTGACTTTATCAGAGGAAACAGATAACGGATAATCATAGTGGTGAATAATCTCACCCAGATTGTGGTGACTTAATCTACCAGGGATTTCTGGAATGCTGAATGCCTTGGGCAGGCCAGTGTTCCAGATCTCACAGGACAGGAGTCATACTAAAGCATTTTTCTAAATATTTCAAAGTTTTTTTCAAAGGAAAAAATCATTGTTACCATGATATTCTTGAAAACTGAGCAATTCTCACACAGTAGATGCCACCATCTGACAACTAATGTCCCCAAGATAAACTTGAAAAAAATTATTAACTTAATAAAAAAGATACTTGTGGAAAATTCAAGATGTTATATGGTGGTCAGTTCAACAATACATCTTCTAGGTACATTTATCTAGCGTCTTAGGCACAATGAGTACATACTCAAAGAAATGCAATTTGGGGATGCAATGGCTAAGTCCCTCAAAACGGGGTTGAAAGCTGGCTTCATCCTACCTGCCTGCTCTCCTCTTCTGTAATGTCCTCCTTTTTCTTTGAAAGTTCTCTGCCACTTGACTTTCTAAAATAAGTCCAAGTCTCAGTTCCTCCTTGCGCCTTGCTAGCTAACCTGCAGTCACTTACTGCATCATCGTAGCTCTTAATCTATTTTAGAGTTTGGTTGACTCCTGTCAGTCTTTGTCTCAGCAGAAACTCGACGGCACTTGGCTTTTTAAAATGAAAGCTATGGTTGGTATCAGTCTAAGACAGGGTTAGATGTACTAGTTGTATATTTTTCTGTGGAAACTCTGTTGGTGTAGTGGTTATATCTGCTAACCAAAAGGTCTGCAGTTTGCATCCATCAGTCACTCTTTGGAAACTCTGTAGGGCAGGTCTCCTCTGTCCTATAGGGTCACTATGAGTTGGAATTGACTCTACAGTGATGCAGTTTTTTGAGGGGCGTTGGGCTCCTATCGTTTATGGATTTGCAAATCACATACTACAAATGAATGCAACATTCAATCGAATATCATTCACAAATGGATTTGTTCCTATGTAAGTTGATAGACGTGCCTGCCATGGAATACAGAAATGCGATTTACAGTTTAAAGAAGCAAAGATGCTGAGTTAGAGAAAAAGAAATGTATAAAATTAATAAATTAGCACAAATTGTAGTTTAAAGAGAAGTAAATTCTTTAAAAACTCACTTTCTATTAGCTTAATATAACCAGATCCTTTTTTATTGTGTTTTAAGTGAAAGTTTACAATTCATTTTCTCATACAAGAACTTACACTGTCATTGTTACGTGACCCTAGTTGGTCTCCCTACAATGTGACAACTCACTTCTCCCCGCCTTGTATTTTCCATGTCCATTCAACCAGCTGTTTCTTCTGCCTTCTCATCTCACCTCTGAAAAGGCTCTCCCTGTTTAGTCTCTTGTATCTACTTAAGCAAAGAAGCACATTCTTTGTCAGTATTATTTTATGTCTTACAGTCCAGTCTGATCCGACTTGACGGCACTTGGCTTGGCTGGCTAATCTCTGTCTGAAGAGTTGGCTTTGGGAATAGTTTCATTCTGGGCTAACAGAGAATTTGGGGGCCATATCTTCCAGGGACCCTCTAGTCTGAGAGGCCACCAGTCTTTTTACTGGAGTTTGATTTCTGCACCCCACTTTTTCCCCATTCCCTGTGGTGTTCCCTGTAAGGGCAGTCACTGGTGGTAGCTGCTTCTAGTGCTTCTAGTCTCAGGTTGATGGAGCCTGTGGTTATGTAATCAGATCATATCTGATCTTAGCTTTCCTGAACATCATTGTTTTTATTTCCTCTTTGAGGTCAAGGTCAGTGATTATGTCAGGTTCATTCTTTCTGTGCCTGGCTTCCTTAGGCAGAATGGAGACTTCATTGGAAGATACTGGAGTAGCTCAGATAATTAAAGGAATGAGCCTATTAACAGCATTGGACTTGCATGCACTGCAGCTCTATCATCAGTGTTACCCCTTCACAGTCCTACTTAATAAATAAGTCAATACTGGACAGTGTCACATAGAGATATGGGTACTGCAGTCCTGTTTCTTGAGCATTATTCCCGGAGAAGACAGAATTATTAGCCAGAAAGAGACATAGAAAATTTCTCTACAAACTCATGAGAAGAAACATTTCTCTGGTATTATGCCTAAGAATATAAAGGAAAAGGGTTATTGTGAAAAGCTTAGTAAACATTTTTTCATCTGTTAAATAACTTACTTGGTTTATAAACAGAGGTTCACACTTTCTTTTTATAACAGTTTGTAAATGTATTTATCAGCTAGTGTTTCCACTCACCTCTTACATACACTGTCTTGCTTTACACTGAGATGGGCAGCAGCTTGCCCATCATCTGGAATTAAGCAAGGGGCTATGCCTGCCATCTTCTGTGACACAGACACTATCTTCCTGTCTTTAAGCTATCTCCTTAGTAGGTATGTTTCCTGTTTCTGGTTCAGTTGTGGAAAACAAGACCAGCTAAAATTGGCAAGAACCAGATCTGGCCCACCTGACATGCATAGTACCTGTAACAGTGCCCTTTGGACAACCTGTGGATGTCAGAGGCCAAAAAACATACTTCTTGTCTGTGCCTGGGATGTAGGGAAAACGCTGTCATTATGACATCCCACCCCTCAGACTGAGCCAGCACAGAAGACCAGACCGCTGCACGAGTACTTCTTTGGCCCAAGCCAATCAGCAAGCTGACTTTGCCTCACAGTGCTTCTGAAGACCCTGGAGCCAATTTTCTTTACCCATATTTAACTCTCCCTTAGCCATTGTTCAGGGAGCCGTCTTGATGACACGAAGCTTGGTGTGCTTCTTTACTTGGCCAGCTAAATAAAGGTGTTCTTTGCTTTCATCTGCCTTGTGCCCTTGTAGTCACTTCAAGCAGACTTGCAATAGTCCAGTTACAACGTGGTCTTTCTCTTCCTCCTCTCTGTCACATATACATACACATAAAACATGCACAAGGCTCCGGGGAAACAAAATAAAGATGCATTTTTTTTTGTCTCTAGAAGCAAATTTTCTCTTTCCCTCTTGATTATCACTTTTAAACTAAAATTTTAGTTCAAAAGCCTGTATCATTTCTTCAGTAAATCTCTCTCTGGAAGTATGTGTGTCTGTTTATATGTTTTTCTAACCATAAAATTTTCCTAAAGTTCCCAGTTTTACTCTCTTATCCCAATAAAAAAGTTAATTTTAATGTAGTATGCTGTGTTCTTAAAATTAATGGGCTAGAAAGAGCAACTGTAGTTTTAGTTCAGATTAAAGGCCAACCAATGTACACGTAACTTTAAATTTCATTGCAGTTAACCATGTTCTCCTTAGGTATCTATTTACTCATACTCTGTCTCATTCCAGTAAAGATTTTAGGGGAACCCCAGTGACACAGTGGTTAAAAGCTTGGCTGCTAGCCAAAAGACTGGCAATTTGAATCTGCCAGCTGCTCCTTGGAAACCAGAGGGGACAATTGTACTTTGGCCTAGAGATTCTCAAAGTGCTCTATGGCAAGTATCATCTGTTCTGTGTTGCTCCTTCTCCAAAAATACACTCCTCCAGCTTTCTTTTACCTTCCATTTCAGAAGAAGGCAAACTTCCTCACTGAGAAACAGTTTACATGTTGCTCTCACTCATGAAAATGAAAATCTGTCTTTTTGCCCTCTTTGAAGGGAAACATGATTGATTCCCAACACAATTGGAACTAGTCTCTATTTTATTTCTTTTTCTTTATCATGCCCCTTTTGTGTCTCCTGCTGTCAAACATGAAATTTTTCTACTTCTGGGAATCTGCTCTCACTTTATCCTACTTTCCTACCTCCCCTGACCTTTATTTATGGAGTAACTAACGTCATAAACCGCCAAAACTAAACCCACTGCTGTTGAGTTGATTCCAACTCATAGCAATCCTAATGGGTGAGTAGAACTGCTTCATAGAGTTTCCGAGGCGTGCTTGGTGGATTCAAACCGCAACCCTTTTGATTAGCAGCTGTAGCACTTATTCACTATGCTACCAGGGTTTCCACTAATGTCACTGGAATCCAAAATTTCTCACTGTCATGGACTGAATTTTTTCCCCCCAAAATATGTGTATAGAAATTGTCTGGGCCATGATTCTAGTATTGTGTATGCTGTAAACTCTGCCTGTATGATGTTAATGAGGGACGATGGGCAGAGTTGTGATAGTGGGGCAGGACTCAATGTGTCAGATTATATTGTGCCTTGAGGTGGTCTCTTGAGATATAAAGGAAAGAAACTAGCAGAGAGATTTGGGGACCTCATATCACCCAAGAAGCAGTACTGGGAGCAGAATGCATCCTTTGGACCCAGGGTCCCTGCTCCTCAGAATCTCCCAGTCTAGGGGAAGATTGGTGACAAGGACCTTCCTCCAGAGCCAGCAGAGAAAGCCTTCCCTTGGAGATGACACCCTGAATTTGAATTTTAGCCTACTGGACTGTGACAAAATAAAATTTCTCTTTTTAAAGCCATCCACTTGTGTTATTTCTGTTAAAATAGCACTAGAAGACCAAGATACCCTCCTTGGGGAATAGACAATCAAGCTGTCTTTCTAAGATTCACAGGATCACTTGGGACACCACTGACCATCCAGATTTCCTGATGAAATTTAGAATTGCATTATACTATTTCTCAAAGTTTTAACATCCTGGGAAATAAAATTGGTAGTTTTGTATATTTAAAAAAAAGGCACTATTTAATAAGCACAGTAGAGTGGCAAAGAACATAGCTCCATAAGATAAGTTATTCTGCTTCTCTAGTTTACTTCTTGGTGAAATGGCAAGAGTACTGATTTCATCAAGTTATGGAGAAGATTAAATGAGTCGATCCACACCACTGCTTAGAACCCTCCTTGAAACATAAAACAAAAAAAACAAATCCACTGTCATCAAGTTGATTCTGACTCATAACAACCCAATAAGGACAGAGCAGAACTGCTCCATAGAGTTTCCAAGGAGTACCTGGAGGATTCAAACTGCTGACCTTTTGGTTGGCAGGCAGAGCACTTAACCACTATGCCACCAGAGTTTCCCCTGAAACATAGGAAGTGCTAAATGTTACCTGTTGTTCACATTCCTAGAATTAATCCCTGTGGGGCAGTTAGGTGGACGACTATCACAGTGCTGGACAAAGCATCTGGGTTTCAGTTCACATCCAAGCTTTTACCACACGTTATTTGGGTAACACATGTAACTTCACTGTTAGGTGCAAAATTGGTTTAATATCATCTGCTTAGCTGTACAACAGAATGATTGTGAGGGTCAAAACATGATAATGTAATTTCAAAGTTGTGTACAAATGTGAGAGCTTTTTATGGGCTATTAGTATGCTTTTGTTCCCTTGTTTTGTTGTTGGGTGCTGTCAGACAATTCCAAATCAATAGCGACTCTCTGACAGAATATCCCCATGCGTCCCCCAGTTTGTCATACTGTGGGGGCTTGCATGTTGCTGTGATACTGGCAGCTATGCTACTGGAACTCAGAAATTTGTAGGATCACTCTTGACAGACTATTTCAGCTGCACTTCTAGGATGAGAGACTAGGAAAAAGACTTGGTGGTCTATATGTGAAAAAAATTAGTCCGTGAAAACCTAAAGAATGGAAACAGAACCCTGTCTGATGTAGGGCCAGAAGACGAGCCCCTAAAGTTGGAAGGCACTCTGCGGATGAATGGGAAAAAGCTGGCTCCTGAAAGTAGAGTCAACCTTAATGACATGGACAGAGTTAAGCTTTTGGAATCTTCCTTTGTTGATGTGGCACAACTCAAAATGAGAAGAAATAGCTGCATGGAATGTACAATGAATCTAGGAAAATCAGATATTAGAAAAAATGAAATGGAATGCATGAGCATTGATATCCTTTGGATTAATGAGCTGAAGTGGACTGATATATTGGCCATTTTGAGTCAGGCAGTCATATGGCCTACTGTGACAAGAACAAGTTGAAAGAGAAATGGTGTCACATTTGTCATCAGAAAGAACATCTCAGGATCTATCCTGAAGTACAATGCTGTATGTCAGTGATAGGATACTGCCCATATGCCTACAAGGAAAACAAGTTAATACAACTATTACTCAAATTTATACACCACCCAATCAGGCCAAAGATGGAGAAACTGAATTTTTACCGATTTCTGTGGTCTGAAATTGATCAAACACGCAATGAAGATGCATTAACAATTACTGTTGATTGCAGTGCAAAATTCGGATACAAAGAACAAGGTTTAGTAGTTGGAAAATATGGCCTTGGTGATAGAAATGACATTGGAGATCAAATGGTAGAATTTTGTAAGATCAACACCTTCTTCTTTGAAAATATGTTTTTTCACCACTCTGTATGCTGACTATACCTATGGATGTGGCAAGATGGAATATACGGGAATCAAATCAAGCACATCTGTGAAAAGAGATAATGGAAAGCTCAGAACAAAGCCAAGGGCTGACTGCAGAACAAACCATCAACTGCTTTTATGCAAGTTGAAGCTGAAGACCAGGCAAGTTATGGAATGACATCAAGGAAATCGAAGAAAGCAAGAGGTCATTAAATGACAGTTCAGAAAGAAAAGACCAAAAAGGATGTCAGAAGAGACTCTGAAAGTTGCTTTTGAACATTAATGTGAAAGGAAGAAATGATGAAGTAAAAGAGCTGAACACAAGATTTCAAAAGGCAGATGGAGAAGACAAAGCAAAATATTATGACATGTTCAAAGACCTGGAGATAGACAACCAAAAGGAAAGAATAAATTTGGCATTTCTCAAGCTAGAAGAGCTAAAGAAAAAACTGAAGCCTCAAGTTGCAATACTGACGGATACTATGCAGAAAATTCTAAGTGACACAGGAAGCATCAAAAGAAGATGGAAGGAATACACACTTACTGTACCAAAAAGAATTTTAATCAACATTCAACAATTTTAGGAGGTGGCATATGATCTAAGACTGACGGTACTGAAAGAAGAAGTACAACCTGCACTGAAAGCACTGGTGAAAAATAAGGCTGCAGGAATACAGGGAATACCAACTGAGATGTTTCAATACATGTATTCAGCACTTGAAGCACTTACTTATTTAGGCCAAGAAATTTGGAATACAGCTACATGGCCAACTGAATAGAAGAAAATAGATCCAAAGGAAGGCGATCCAACAGAATGTGGAAATTATTGAATGATGCTATCAATATCACACACAAGTAAGATTTTGCTGAAGCTCATTCAAAAGTGATTGCAGCAGTACATTGACAGTGAATTGCCAAAACGTCAAGCCAGATTCAGATGAATCCTTGTTGAGAGCAGAGAATATCAGAAAGATGTTTACCTTTGTTTTTTTAAATATGCAAAGACATTTTATTATGTGGATCATAACAATTTATGGATAACACTGCAAAGAATGGGAATGCCACAACATTTAATTGTGCTCATGAGGAATCTGTACATAGACCAAGAGGCAGTTGTTCAAGCAGAACAAGGTGATACTGTGTGGATTAAAGTCAGGAAAGATGTATGTCAGGGCTGTATCCTTTCAATACACTTATTCAATCAGTATGCTGGGCAAATAATCCTAGAAGTTAAAGTATATCAAGAAGAAAAAGCAACATCAGTGTGGAGAGAAGACTTATTAACAACCTGTGATATGCAGATGACACAAGCTTGCTTGCTGAAAATGTACTTGAAGCACTTTACTGATGAAGATCTAAGACTACAGTCTTCTGTATGGATTACACTTCAACATAAAACAAAACCCCCATAATGGATTTTGAGTAACATAATGATAAACAGATAAATGTCAACACTGTTGAAGATTTCATTATACTTGAATCCACAATCAACGACCATGGAAGCAGCAGTCAAGAAATCAAACAATGTATTGCATTGAGCAAATCTGCTGCAAAAGATCCCTTTAAAGTGTTAAAAAAAAAACAAAAAACAAAGATGTCACTTCAGGGACTAAAGTGTGCCTAACCCAAATCATGATGTTTTCAGTCACTTTGTACACATGTGAAAGCTGGGCAGTAAATAAGGAAGGCTGAAAAAGAACTGATGCCTTTAAATTATAGTATTGGTGAAGAATATTGAATATACTAGGACTGGGAGAAGAAGAAATAAATTTGTCTTGGAAGAAGCAGTGCGAGTGCTCACTAGAAGTGAAGATGGTGAAACTTTATTTTACACACAGTAGACATATTATCAAGAGGAATCAGTCAGTCCCTGGAGAAGGACATCATGCTTGGTAGAGTACAGGGTCAGTGAAAAAGAGGAAGACCCACGATGAGATGGACTGACACAGTGGCTGCAACTATGGGCTCAAGCATAACAACTGTGAAGCTGGCTCAGGACCGCAGAGGTTTCCATTCTGTTGTAGGTAGGGTCACTGTGAGTCAGAAGCAACCCGATGGCACCTAACAATAACATGACAGAATACAACTTTCCCATAAGGGTTTTGCAGGCTGTAATCTTCCTAGAAGTAGACTGCCAGCTCTTTCCTCCCGCATAGCCCCTGAGTGGGTTCAACTACTAACCATTGTACCACCGGGGCTGCTTCCCTTGGTTTACTGCCGGTGCTGCCCTCTTCCCTCAATAGTGAAGGTGCCGCCCTTAACGTAAGCCAGTCTGAGATCTGTTTTGTTATTTACAACCACAGGAATCCTGTTAACTATAGACTGTGGCCTGGTTAGGTTTGCAGAAGAGACTGCACACCACACTGCTGTAGCAGAGGGTGGGACGGTGGGAGGCTGAGGCTGGAGAGCGACGAAGGACTGCCACAACCATCTCACTTAAATGGAGTGGAGCTAGGGGGACAGGTCTGACATATGTTTTTTGCATCTATATTATTTAGCTTATCCTGGCTGCAAACATGAAGTTTTGGGTCAGAGGCTGACCAGCTGTTTACCTAAGAAACCAACCTCTGTACACCAGTCCGCCATGCCCTATTTTCCCTCTCAGGGTGATGCAGAGAGAGCAGATGTCACCCAGAACACACAGAGGTGGGTGGTACTCCATGAGAAGAGCTGCAGGATTATGAACTTTAGAGCTTTTGTAGGAATTACCGCATGACTTCCCTTGTCTCCCGAGAGAGTTGAAGAAACCTATGTTTTTAATGAAAATAAGTCCTCTTTGGGAAGAGAATGGGAAGGTACCTAGGTGTTACAAGGAATGTAAATGCATATACACTAAGGCAAATAAATGAATGGCTTCAGAGGTCGTAAGCCTGTGTTACCTTTCCTAATTCACCATCTGCAGCTCCCAAGGCATGGCTACCATGCACTCCTCCTTTAACCCAGGTTCCAGTAATTTGTGCTCAGAAAACCCTGACCACACAGAAACATGAAAATATGTACATTGCTTCCTGACCACAAATGGAATGAAAAGGAGTTGGTGTCTGAATTTGGGTGATGACATTGACAGAAGTTTGTAGGGTCACCTTCAGGTTTCTGGCTAGGCGAGTAGTTCATGGGGAGGCTATTTACTGGGGTAGCATATATAGGGGAACTAGGAGAACTGGGGTTCTTTGGAAGTGAAGGATTCATAGGACGATGTTTGACAATTACATCTTGGGATAACTTGAGTGTGCAATGCTTGAGAGTCATCTGGCTGGAGACGTCCAATCAGCAGTTTGACACTCGAGTCTGAAATTCAGCAGATCTGGGCTGCAGAAACTGATGTGAACATCCTTAACACCCTATGTTGTAAAACAGGTGTAGGTGTGAGAGTGAGGAGAATGTGTGGTATGGTGAGGCAGACAGAGGACAGCCAGGGCATGTCAACACCCGAGTTTTCAATAGGCAGTTGCGAATAAAGTGGAAGAGAGCTCAGTAATACATGTCAGGCACATTCAACTTGGCATGGGGAATGCGATTTAGTCAGTATGGCCTCCTGGACTGAAAATCTAGTTGCTAACCTACCCTAGAAAAGAGGAAAGTTATCATTTCTGAGGTACCCAAACAGAAGGTGCTACCAAATTCTACAGACTTTTTAAAGGAGTGGTTTAGAAGCCCAACTACATATTGGAACCAGCTGAGGAACGTCTTTTGAAAAAATACCAGTGGCCAGATCTTACCCATAGAGTTCTGATTCAACTGGATTTGGGGGGGGGGGCAATACATCAGTGTTTTCAAGCCCCTTAGGGATCCTGAAGTGTGCAGGTGGCACAGTGGTTGAGAGCTATGGCTGCTCGCCAAAAGCTTGGCAGTTCTAATCCACCAGCAGCTCCTTGGGGACTGTATGGGACAGCTCCACCTCTGTCCTATGGGGTTTCTGTGCATTGGAATCAACGTCATGGCAATGGGATGGGATGGTGATCCTGATATGCATCCAAGTTTGGGCATCACTATTCTAAGCTCACAGTCACATGATCTTACTACAGGTGTAAGTGAATGAAAAGGAAGCTGCCATGTTTTACTTGGTGGTCAGTAACAAATCTGTTACAGTTATTGAGCACCCAAGGATGGTCAAATTTTGGTTAGATTCCTTTGGATGCAATGTCAGGGAAGACCATTAGCTAGAAAAGGACATCATGTTTGGTAGAGGGCTACGAAAAATGGGGGATACCCTCCATGAGATGGACTGGCACAGTAATTGCTATTACAGGCTAAAACATACTGTCGTGGATTGAATTGTGTCCTCCAAAACATCTGTTAACTTGGCTAGTGTTTGATGATTGCCTGCCAATGTGTCATCAGATGCAATTTCTCTCTGTGTTGTAAATCCTATCACTATGATGTTAATGAGCTGGATTAGTGGCAGCTATATTGATGAAACCTACAAGATGAGATGGTGTCTTAAGCCAATCGCTTTTGAGATATAAAATAGAGAAGGGAGCCGAGAAACATGGCGACTTTGTAAGTCAAGAAAGCACTGGGAGCAGAATGTGTCCCTTGGACTGGAGGTTCCTGGGAGGAGAATTTTCCAGTCCAGGGAAAGACTGATGACAAGGACCTTCTTCTAGAGATGACAGAGAAAGCCTTCCCCTGCAGCTGATGCCCTGAATTTGGACTCGTAGCCTACTAGGCTGTGAGAGAGTAAATATCTGTTTGTTGAAGGCATTCACCTTGTAGTATTTCTGTTATAGCAGCACTAGCAAACCAAGACACATACCAATGATCAGGAAGACAGTGCAGGACATGAGGTCACTATGAGCTGGAGCCAACTTGATAGCAACTAACAGCAACAGCCTAACGTTACTGCCTTGTAAGTGTCCTAATACCTATTTCTAGACCAACAGGTAACGAGTTGAGTTCACTGCTCAACATCAACATCTGGCAAAGCTTACCTGACTTGTGGAAAGCAGGTGGAATGTGTCAGCTGAAGCTTGTACAGACCACAAAGAAAGAGAGAAGAAGAGATCCTACTGTTTTATCTATCATTTTCATAACAAATATCTGAGAAGTAGCTAGTATAACAACAAAAACAAAACAAAACAGGATTTTTCAAAGGATTAGGGAGCTACAGGATAAAAAGAATGATAAAGATGAATAATTTTATCTGTACAGTAATTTATAGCTTTCAAGGAGCTGTCATGTTCATCCTGCCATTAGTACTCAACCCACCCAAAGAGGAGGGCAGCACAGAAATTGCTCTTTCTCTTCTATAGCCATAAAAGTTTGTCACCTACTTGATGGCTGCAGCCAGACCTAATACCTAGGTCCTCTGACTCTAAGTGCAAGATTGTCTCCAGGATCCTAGAGTTCTCGTAATTCTTGTGGCTTACAGTGTACTCTATGTGACCAGATGGCAGGAGACAAGAAAAGGCTGACAGATAGGGTGGCAGGCAACAGGGAAGTGGCCTAATGGGGTGGACATATGATGGGACACATACTGGGAACATATAAAGTTGGTCACTCGCCACCAGTGTGGAGAGGTCATTGGAACACTCGTGGCTCCCGTTTTCTCCTATGTGAGATTCTCCAGGTTCTTTCTACTGTTCTCAAACCCTAGTGGCATACTGGTTAAGTGCTACGGCTGCTAACCAAAAGGTCAGCAGTTCAAATCCACCAGGTGCTCCCTGAAAGCTCCATGGAGTGGTTCTATTCTGTCCTATAGGGTTGCTATGAGTAGGAACTAACTCAACAGCATTGAGTTTTGTTTGGTTTCTACTGTTCTCAGGCTCTAAAATTCTTCACCCTGGTGAGGTGCTATCTTGTACAATTATTAGCCACTCTGAGACTACCAGAAGATCTGTATTACACAATTTATAAACACTACCAAGTATGGCATAAACATTTGCCAGATATTCTGTGTGTATTTATACTCACAGCTCTGAAAATAGTTTTCAGAAAAAGATGTGCCCCTAAAGACCAGCTGCAGGGCTTTCACTTCTTCTCTTCGATAGCCCTGCCTTCTCCTATTTCATGATACATGCCAACCATCATGCCTACCTCAGTAAGTTCTTCATATTATAGGATGTCACAAAAGTTCCAATACGTAACTGCAACTTGCCTTAATTACAGTGTCAAAATAGCCGAGAAATTGTTCAATTTCAAAAGGGCTGAAAATCACTACAAGTTTTATCCCCTTAATTCTCCAAATAGAGGCCTGTAAAAATGAAAATGTAAAGGAGAATAAGCTTTGGAAATTGTAAAAAATCTATCACACTCAGGCTGTCATTTGCATTAGGCTTTCTGGTCTATTCCCTTTATGATCCCAGTCTCATTTTCATGGGTGCTCTGCCTTACCGCTGATGAACTCATCTGTTGCAAGTGTTTATACTCAAGTTCCAACAGAACAGCGTCTCTGCCATTTACATGATGTTGTTCATTTCCTAGCACGGGGTTTCCCACTTCAGTACATACTCTTTCATAAATTTCTCCAAATTCCTGTGGCCAGCCGTGTACCCAGAGAAGGTATGTGATTCCTACAGTGAACTCCACCCAGCTTGCCCAGTCTGAGTTCTCAAAAGTCTGGTGAGCAATTTCACTTGAATATTTCTGTCCTAATTAGGTTTTCAACAGGGTTTAAAGAGCTCAGGCTGCTAACCAAGAGGCCAGCAGTTCGAATCCATTAGCCACTCCTTGCAAACCCTATCGGGCAGTTCTACAAACCCTGGTAGCATAATGTTTAAATGTTACATCTGCTAATCAAAAGGTTAGAGCTCAGATCCGCCAGGTGCTCCTTGGAAACTCAATGGGGCAGTTCTACTCTGACCTATAGGGTCGCTATGAGACAGAATCAACCTGATGGCAGTGGGTGGATTCTGCCCTATGGGGTTGTATGGGTTGTAATCGACTTGGTGGCAACAGGTTTTTTGTTTTTTTTCTTCTCCCATGCTTCTTCAAAGCAAGAGTTCATGTTTTGGTGCTAGATGGAACTTTGTTACTAGTCTTCTGCCACTTTTCAGCAAGAAGTCCTGGGTGATGCACATGGATATCCTCAGTTGCCAGCCAAAAGACTAGAGGTTCAAGTTCATCCAGAGACTTCTTGAAAGGAAGGCCTCGCAATCTCCTTCTGAAAAAGAGGTACTGAAAACTTTATGGAGCACAGTTCTGCCCTGACCCACATGGCGTCTCCCTAAGTTAGAACCGATCCGACAGCAACTGGTACGTTCTAGCCAGTCGCATGCTGGAGCTGGCTTTTGAGCGATGACTTAAAATTTCAGGAACATTGCACACCAGTTAAATTACATTTTGTAAGTTTACAATTATATTAAAAACAAAGGTAATCATTACTTAAAATCCATCACTTCTGAATTATCTTACTGTTATTTACATCTATTGTATCTTTATGATGGGAATACTATATAACTGTGTGCTATTATCAATCTCTCAACTCATGAGCCAGTGTAATTCCTGGTTTTGTGTGCTGTTCCTCTGTGTTGGAATTCCTGCCTCCACTGAGGGTGGACGGGCTGCAGTTGTGCTGGTAGAGCAACATTCAGTGTGTGTAAGTTCACTTTGTGCCTTGAGGAGGTCTCTTGAGATATAAAGGAGAGGAGCTAGCAGGGACATTTGGGGAACTCACACCACCAAAAAACAGTGTCAGGAGCTGAGTGCATCCTTGGGAATGGACCAGGGATCCCGTGCCTCAGAAGCTTCCAGTCCAGGGGAAGAGTGACGATGCCAATGCCTGCTGAGAATACCTTCCCTGGAGCTGACAACCTGACTTTGGACTTTCAGCTTTCCGGACTGTGACAAAATAAAAATTTCTGTTTTTAAAGCCACCCACTTATGTATCTGTTAAAGCAGCACTATATAACTAGCACAGAATTTGGTACTGATGGAGTACAATGCTGTTCTAACAAACACGCAGAATGTGGGAGCCTTTTTAAAAATGGTAATAGATAGAAGGCTCAGAAGGAACTGAGAAGAACTATTAACACTGAAGAGGGCACAGATGGTGAGAAACAACAGCAGCAGCCCCACCAGACTAGCCTAAGACAAACCCAAGCTGCATGACTTCAGCCACTGCTGGAGTACTTACACCACAGAGATTGGCAAATGCTGTAAGTCAGGCTTTATAGCTGCTGATTGTCTGGATTTCAGAAAGTAATGGAGAAAATGTTGTTCATTCAGATAACAATAAACAAAACTGTATCATGACTGGAGTCATTGTATTGTGAATAGCACAAAAAACAGAGAAAATGGCCTTCAAGTATTTGAAAACTATTATCTGATTTTTCATTCAGCCAAGTCACTCAGCCACTGATGAACAAATGCAGCTCTGACATGTATCTTCATTGTTTCATGTTCATCTTAATCATTAATGTAAAAAATATCAAACAATATTCATGTCAAAACTACATATGCATTTGTCAATTACAACCATACACTGGCTACAGCTAAAATCAACAGAGGTACTCTGTGGGAGGAAACTGCCAAATAGAATTTACAATGAAGTGTACTATGTCTTTTTTCTAACTTGTGCATTATGCATCTTTGATCAGTAAAATTACAAACAAACTTAAATGTATTCATTTCTGGCGAGCTGGCTGTTGAATCTTTACCAGCACATCACTGCTTTTAAGGAGTTCTTTTGGTTTTGTAACCACTAAGCCTCATTTTAGTTACAGCTGGCATCAGGTTGATCGGGACTCATGGTGAGCTCAGTATGCCAGAGCTGAACTATGCTCCCTAGGGTTTTCAGCGGCTGATTTTTTAGAAAGTAGATCACCAGGTGTTTCTTCTGTGATACCACTGGGTGGACTCAAATTTCCAAACTTTGGTTAGCAGCTGAGCTTTGCACTACTCTGGAACTCCTTGCTTTACTTGTTACATTCCATCAAATTGGTTCCAACTCATAGCAACCCTATAGGACAGAGTCGAACTGCCCCATAGAGCTTCTAAGGAGCACCTGGTAGATTTGGACTGCTAATCTCTTGGTTAGAAGCGGTAGCACTTCATTTTAGTCAGCTATTAAAAAAAAAAAAAAGTAAAATAAAAAAGAGTAATTGTTATCTTCTTTGCAGTGTGTTTCAGTCCCTTTTTCCTCATCTGCCTTTGTAAGGAAGCTGTTACTGTAATACACCTTGCCTAGAGGACAGAACCCAGGTCTGATTCATGTATGTGTACAACCCACCTCCTGTCTCCACACCTGGTGCTCTGAACAGTTTTTGAGAATAAAAGGCACAGACTTATTCGGCCTTCTTTATGGGTAAGAGACACTCACCACTAGGTGGCAGGAGCGAGATGCCTATGAGGTGGCTTTCGTTGTTCAGACAAGGTAACTGATTGGGAAGACTGTGACCCTCACTGATTCTCACCAGGATCGAGTGTAGACAAATGAAATGTTTTAAGTGTGCAGTAGTGCTGTCCAGACAATTCCATTCTGGTGTTCACTGCTGGCGCCCTGGGCAAAACTGTTGACCGCTGAGCCTCATTTTGAAGAACTCTAAAATGCATTCAGCTTTTATCTTTGGTGGAACCAAGTGCCTTTTGGTAAAACCACTGCCTTGTCTTGCACGGCACATTGTGTCTGTGATCACTGCTGACTTCATCAATGCTTTCCACACTGTGGCCTCCCCAGGCATGTCCTGCCCAATGAGTCAGAAGTTAGAAAATGCTCTCCCCCTCAACCTTCCTCAAATGGTTAAAGTGTTATCTAGTTGTCATGGGTAAGCCAGTTGCTGTTGAGTTGCTGACTCATGGTGACCCCCTGTGTGTCACAGTAGAACTGTGTTCCATAGCATTTTAAATGGCTGGTTTTTCAGATGTAGGTAGCCAGGCCTTTCTTCTGAGGCACCTGTGGGTAGACTCAAATTTCCAACCTTTTCGTTAGCAGCCCAATGTAGTAACATGTTTGCGCTAGCCAAGGACTCCACTTTTCATAGGTAGCAATGGATCAAACAAGGTTCTTCTGGAAGCAATGGTTTAAGGAGGTAATTGCACTGGCAGCAACCCTCAGCAGGGCTGCAAAGGGCGGGGGAGTCAATGAAGCAGGGTCTCTTTCAGCACTCCTTGTCCCCTAGGTTTAGCCTTGAGTATTCTTCCAGAGGCAATTTTTACAAAAACTTCAGAATACTTTACAAATGTTCAGTCTGAGTCCTAGTGAAGTTTACTAAAAGGGCTTACCCGCCACCTGTTGGTGAGGATGCCAGCCAAGCCAAATGCCGTCGAGTGGGATCTGACTCATGGATATTCACTCCTAAATAGCACTCACAACTTGTTTAATCTGCACCATTTGAGAAAGCCTCTAAACCACCTTTCTTCTTGAAAGTAAAAGATTCAACATCCACGTTTGAGCATTTAAATGGTAAAAATCAGTTTGATTAGTTTTCTGCCTGCATAGAATTCATGAATAAATATTTTGTAAGGAATTTGTTACTGTAAATATAAAAAGAAGCCCATTGTCATTGAGTCAATTTCTGATCCATACTGACCCTATAGCACAGAGTAGAATTGCCCCAGAGTTTCCAAAGAGTGCCCAGTGAATTTGAACTGCCAACCTTTTGGTTAGCAGCTGTAATTCTTAACCACCATGCCACCAGCTAACTTATTTTTGTCAATCTGTTTGATGTCTTGGCATCTCCATGAATGACTCTGATTAGCAACTTTCCATATCTAAGATGGCTCTACTCATTTTAATGAAATCTTTTTGAAGCTGTTCAAATATCAAACACAAAAGAATATACCTGTTTCTTGCGAAGTACAGACATCTCTTCACCGTATGAAACACAACAAAATGTTACCTTGTGCTTGTGAGTAAAGCTAAACACAAAGGTGGATTCTAAAAATTTCAACCACGGTGTAAATTCCTAGGTGTCCACGTGGTAGTCTTTAAAAACAAATCCAATAATCTGTATTTCAGACTGCGAAGGATCAAGAACCAATTCTTAATAACAGATTTTGGGGTAGGGAGGAGAGGCTCAGAATGTATTAAACACAAAAGACTTTTTCTTCCATGTTTATTTTGAATTTTCTTTTTTGGATAACCAAGCAGCTCTTTAAGAAGAATGCACAGAAGAGTCATTCTGGCACTTCTGGAGAGTACATAAGATTTTTTTTTCTTTTTTTTAATAGTCACATTCAGCCACATTGCTCAGTCCTTATTCCATGACTGGAGAGCAAGATTAGCCCATAGGATTCCCAAGTTAATACGTAACGGTATATACAAACAGCCAATAAAACCGTAACGGTGGCTAGTGGCCAAAGGGATGGAGTAGAGAAGGGTGTCTCTAAAGTGCCCGCTAGTCTATCTTAGCTAAACAGAACCCACATTACACATGGAAACTGGAGGATGCACTGCACGGCAATGGGAGTGGTGAGCACACACGGGCACTTGGCGACATGCAGTTTAAAGAAAAGGGGTACAATTTCATACACTGATAAATCTCAGGCAATTCAACTAGAGGAGCGAAGGAAAACAAACCAAAAATAAAAGAAGTGAGGGACTGTCTACTGTCACTGTAAAAAAGGCACTTGGAGTTAATGGGACCAGAATTGGAGGACTCTTACGCTGATAAAAAATTCAGCATGGTTTCATTAAAAGGCTTGCATGTTAAGAGTTGACACTCAGAACTTCCTGAAGGGAGACATGGAAGGAAACCACTGAGAAGCAAAACGGATGAAAAAGAAAGAATAAAATCTTTACCACCAAATTGTATTTATAAAGAAAAAAGAAGCAAACCCAAACCAAAACATAACCAAAGCAAAATCTAAGCATAAAGTACTACTACAAAGCAGCGATGCATAGCTTTCCTTGGAGATAATGCATACCTGTGGACACTAAGTGCCAGCTGTGTTTCTCAATCATCACTTTACAGTAGCATTATCATGATACAATTGATTCAAGCAATGCAAAAAGAGTTTCATCTGCTCCCATCATCTGAGGGAGAACTGAGGTTATTATCAGAACCTAGCCACATCATCTGTGGTTTCTCAACTTCCTCGGTGTGGACACATCAAGCACGTGGGACAACATTCAGACACTACTTTCTGCCCCCTCACTGGAGGCATCCATTAAAACCATCCTTTATTCTGAGTCCTAACTGTAAGTCCTTTACACAGCCAACAGTAATGCTGTTCCAAGTCCACTTTCGGCAGTTGCCACTTTGTTCAGTTTCCTCCACAAACAAGGTAAGCGCTTCTGTGAGAAAGAATATTTGGCAATTTTATATTCCACAGTTGTAATAGCTCATTTGATGTTAAATGCCATCAGGGGTCTTTCTTCTCGTTTCTGCCAGGGGCTTTTCTTGTCTTCACCTTGGTCGTCATCATCATCTTCCTCTTCCTCTTCCTCGTGAGTAGATCTTCTGTGCTCAGGACTGGCCGACGGCTCCAGTGGGACCTCAGCAGTCCGCTTTGTGGTCTCTTCCTGCAGGCTGGGCAACTGACCACTTCTCCGACTAGAGCCATCCAACAAGCATCTCAGGGCACTGTCCTCAGGGGTACAGACTGTGGTCCCACACTCACTGCCGCTTTGGTCCATGTCATCCAGATACACAAGCTGCGTGTAGGCGGTGCCATCCGGGGCTCTTGGTTCTTTTTGCTGATAATCCTGGACAGATGGGTGGCTCTGCTGAAGAGACAAAGGGTCTCCTCTTCCCTTCCGGGCAGATTTTGGTTCATTCATATCCACACCAGAATCCAAACTGGCATCGTTACTCCCGTTCCTCCCGGCTCTTTGGAGATCAATGTAGGAATGTCTAACGTGAGCATTGGACCTTCCATCCAGAGAGACGAACCACGCCCGGGGGTGTGGGAGCGGCTTCCCACCCCCGAGCTCCATCAGAGCCTTTTCTGTCAGAAGTTGAACCTCACTGTTCATCTGAGCTAAAGCCGCATCATTGAGTGATGCTGGGATGGAGAGAGACTCCGACATGGATGCATTCTGGGGACTCCACTCTCGGGCCCCTGCATCTTGCAGGTGCTGCTGAGATATCGCTTGGGAGGATAACGGCTGGGCTTGTATCTGAGACGAAGTGTGTGAGAAGATCCCCGCGTGAGGATTAGAAAGCTCAGCCTGAAGTCTTTCTATTTCAAGTTGCTGGTCAGCCGGGACCACCAGAGGCTGGCTGACATAGGAATGGTCCCCTGGCAATTTCATATAATGAGCAGGAATGACCAAGGCTGGTAATACTTTTCTGTAAACGCTGTCATTGACCTGGTCAACGGAACTACAGCAAATCAACTGGCCTGGTCGTGGAAAAGATGTCGGTCTTTCAAGGTGATCTACCGATCGCGACATCACACATTCAGTAGGTCTGCGGTCCAGCAGTTGCTCTTTTTCAGGAGATGAAGGCGTGGGGTATATGTGTTCCTGAATGGCAAGTTTACTTCCTGTGGTGATATGGTTAACAGATGCTTGACCTTCTCTGTCCTGCTTGTCAAATAGAGGCTGTGACAGCATAGCATTGTAACTCCTCCTGTACTCCTCATTGCCAGGGGACTCATAGCTGTCTCTTTCTAGCGATTTTCTTGATTTTAAGGGGAAAATCTCCACAGACTTATGGTAGTCTTTTCCTAATGTCCCACTCGGTGTCAGGTTATCAAAGGAGATTTGGCTTTTATCCTCTTCCTTCTGAGACAGGAGTTCCTCTCGAGAGCTAAATTCTTGTGAGGTACTGTAGGAAAGTTTTAGCATGGGAGTGTGCAGGTCTACTTCTCCGCTGGAAGACATCATTTCCATACGGACTCCGCTCATCAGCTCCTTAGAGCCTGGTACATCTGGGCGGCTGTGGCTGGTGACAGACAGCGTACCAGGGAATTCAGACTCCCGACGAGAGAACAGTAAGTTTATGTGGGACATGGAAGTTGACTGATCTCTCTTGGAGCTCTCGAGGGCTGTAGGAAGTTGAAGTTTTCTATGGTGCTGGCGAGGTTTTAAACACTTCCTCCTGTGATCCAAAATAAATCCAAACCCAAAGATTAAAGACTGTCACCATAATAAAGTTTCAAGTTAAATCCTAATACTCACTTTCCTAAAGAAAAAAAAGAACTAACGAAAAGCCACAAGCCTTCTCACTCCACTCTCCCTCATCCTTATTTTTATCCAGACCACAATATGGAGATTTCTGTCCTCAGACTTCCCTAAATCCAGCTGAATTACTCATTCAAAAGTGGTTACCCAAGAGTTGGCAATAAACATTCTTGCAAACTGAACCAATGTGGTTATCAATATAAGAGTAGTTCTATTTTGTCCTGGAGAATACCATCTCTTAATCAGCATTTAGGAATTACTCCGAATGTATCTTCATCAGCCTATAACTGTCAAACTTTTTTTCATAACTCCCCTTTCTAAGCAACATTATATACAACATGCCTCACACTTCCTATGCATTCATTTGCAAGTCAGAGCACAAATGTTCAGTTTCTTAGACATTTTACTCATGAGGAAAAAAATAACATAGATGTGGAAGAAGCAAAAAGAGAAGAAAAAAAGGAACTCAACATTAAGGCTTGCACAAGAGACTCTAAATTAAAAAAGATATTGCCCAAATGGTAAAACTTTACCTGCAATAATATAAAAGGAGACACAGCAAAACCAAAAGTATGAAAGCCATTCCTCCTAAAATGGCCAAAAGAAACACCGTGTGATACGTGGTAATGTCCTGTGTTACAACGGGACCTAGAAGGTCAGAAAACGGCATTTTAGATTTGTGAAAACCTTTAAAGAAAAAGAGGGATCATTACCTGAGAATTCAGTGTCTTTCTCTTACTATTACTAGCTGGGTGGAGAGCAGTGGCCAGACACCCTGTGGGTGCGGTATCTGCAGCTCACTGTAATTTCACACAATGACATGACCATTACCAAAGCATCTGCAGCCAACAGCACTTACAATATGCAAATATTAACACAGTTGTGTCAAATGTTGCCCCTTAGCTGAGAAGACAGCCTCATTCCATTGCGTGTCCACATTCAAAATACACGATCTTTAAACAAAAGAAAATAATTACATGATAACATAATGAGTAGGACTCTCATGGTCAGAGAGCTGATCTGCGTATTTGGGGATTTTATACTGTAGGAAGAAAAAAAATCACCAGATTACATTTGTCCTGGGTGGAGAACTCTCTGTCTCAAAGAACCAATTTAAATGTATGAAATAAATTTACTACAAGCTAAAAAATTTTAACAACTTATTACAGGGTGTCAAGGGTTATGGCAGTGTTCTTCATTTTTTTTAAAAGAAAATTTTTCTCTACAATAGTTTTACGATATGGCTAACCATATATGGACATGGATGTCTTCAGAACTTGAGAAATTTAGCTATGATACAAAGCTACCAGAGACCAAAATATTTTGTTTAATTTACATTGCACAGAATTCTAAAAGGTAACTAAAGGTAGACTCTTTATGGTCAATAGTACTAAGAACCTGTTTTAATTAATGTCACTTACAAAGGATGGACAACAACAAAAACCTTCCCATCTTGTGCCATGTGGGTGCTTACTGTCCAGGTATTCTAGCAGCACACAAAATACAAGAGGGAAAGGAGTGTGGTTTCACATGATCGTTGTGACTACTAAACCTCGCTGACACCCAGATGTGTGTTTTTAATACTCTAAGAAAGAAATTTCTTCAAAAATCATTTAAAGGAGACAAATTTCTTCACTTAAGAGCTACATTACATCCAAAGAGGTTTATCAGTTGCTGAAAACAGTGAACTTACTTTAGTTCAACCAATAGCATCATTCCCTTTCAAATGAATTAATGTAAACAGCATGGGGGGTGGGGTGGGGGGTGAGGAACTAACAATTTCAAAAATTGAAAAAGGGACATTATTTTCTGCCTTAATTGTTCTGAGAAACAAAGACAGCTCCCACAGACACAGGCAATGTTGTGTGATGAGGCATCAGGAAATCCGGGGTATACATGAAAATGCTTTTTAAATAACTGGAGCTTGGTCCTTTATGTGTTTCAAATTTTATTTTAACTTTTGCCAATTGGAAATCTTTATAAAATTCACAACCATACTCCACTTCCTTTTAAAACAAGAGGATCAAAGGTGGGGGGTGGGGGTGGGATAACCCTAACTTTTTTCTTGGCTTTGGTCTCACTAATACACAGCATTGCTATCATTCGTTTTAATGAAGTGATGGTTGTGAGGTTACCAATATATGTACCCCTACATTCAGTGTCACCAGAGGCTATGCTGCTGAGCATCTGTGTATGCTTTTTATAGCTCTTTAGCTCTTCCTTTACTGTGAGGATGTCCCCACTGGACCTATGTCCAGCAAAGCTGTTTGAAGTGTATCTACATCAGAAATTCATTTGAATGCACAGCCTTTGTGATCTCTGCTTTGGCTACTTAAGGAACTCCTTTCCCTTTCTTCCTTTCTCTTAGTTATGTTCTAGGATATCTGAGATTCGGAGAGTGAGGCACTTTTGTACGTGGTGCGTGCTCATACCTCTACTACAACATCATAAAGGAAGAGATATGCACTTGAACCACAGTCGGGAAATGCCAATTGTTTCTATATGGGAAAAGAAAGAAATTTGTGACAGATTCTTCAACACACGTAGGAGTGGCCTCCATCAAATCAGTTACTTTGGGAGTCTAAGCATTAATTCCAATGGCTATTTCTACCACTAAAATATTCTGAATTCCCATTTTGGAACTGCCTTCCTGGTTAATTTATAACCTTTCAATCATAGCACATTTTGATTTAGCTTAATGACCTATTTTGATGTATCTAAAAAAATCAAAGGTTGCCTCTGGGCATAAAGATCAGCAGCCAATGAGGAGATTCACTAATGAAGGCCAGCCAAGTGACACAGCTCCTAGACGTATTTTGAGCAATGGAAGTCATCACTGGAAATAATTCTGTAAAGATGATTCTTTTGAAAGACAATTCTGTAATACCTATTAGGATACATTAGAGCATACTGGCTAAAGAAATGGAATTTCCAGTCATGCTCTGAAAAATATGAATTAGACACAATGCAGCTGGTTTGGTTGTAGGTCTTTTAGCAACATCAAGTCTAGTACTTAGTTCTAAAAAGCCTCCAGTGGTGACACTCTGTTAGACCCTCTGTTGAGTGACTGTCCGCATATGTTCTCCTCCACCAGGCCATAGCTGTTAGCGGAATTAGGGAGGAGTGAAGAGGTCTTCATCACCTCTGTTGGCTTTTGATTAAGAATTCTCTACGGCAGCTGTCTCAGCAGAATGGGCAAGAAACAAGACTATTTTCTATGCCTGATTCTTATCTTAGAAGGAAGAGTCACAGCCAGAAGTTCCCCACCCCATAATATATGCACTTTATTTTCATCGTTTGATTTTTGGACTTTAAACCAATTTGTGAAGAAGAAATGATCTCCCTGGTAAAGTTATTTTTACAAGCAGACTTAGCCAGAACCCACCAGGAAACCAACCACCACTGTCTTCAGAAGTGTCGGCTTCATGTTACCTGGGTTGGGAGGAGACATGGCTGCTACCCAGTACCCCAGCTGTGGGGCAATGTAGGTCCACGTCAGCTGGCTGCCCTCCTGGTGCACGAGCCCCAGACCACTCTTCAGCCAGGTTCCTGTGGGAAGCAGAAAAGAACATCAGTTAACTACATGCTCAGCGACCCACTTAAAGCTTAGCTGTATTGTGTCACCTTAAATGTAATGTTTGTAACACCTGAAGTAGCTAAAATGGTCCAGCTGTCACCTAGGAACTACCTAGGGCTTTCTGCAGGGATTCCTTTCAAGTTCCCATCAGGGAGAAGCTGAACAGCTTCATTTACTGTCTTTCCAATGAAATTACTTTCAGCAACTTTATCAAACATCCCTCTTTCCAAACACAATATTTCAGCAGAGACCTCTGGATTTGAGAAGTAGAATAAAGATGACATTAACAGGAGTTGGTGGCCATGGAAAGAGGAGGGAAAAGTTCAGTGCTGGCTACACCCTTTATCCTCAAACAAATAAAGACATTTTCTATCCTTAATAACAGACTGGCTACACTTAGGGATATTTTCCTAAAAATATAGATTTCCTTGGTCCCACACTTTCTAATTCTGATCTGGTAGGCTTGGCTTAGATAAGTATTTTAAAAAGGCTTCCCGGTTAGTTCTGATGCTAGCAAACACAGAGTTAAGTTCAAGTCTATGTTATTCCTTTTATGTATTGCATACAGCTTTCTGTTGGGATTCCTTTCAAGTTCCCATCAGGGAAAAGTTGAACAGCTTCATTTTCTGTCTTTCCAACGAAATTAGTTTCAGCAACTGTATCACACACCCCTCCTTCCAAATGGATTATTTCAGCAGAGATTTGAAAGTAGAATAAAGATGACATAACAGAAGCTGGTGGCAGTGGAAAAGAGCACTTTACAGAAGCGGCGCCACATCCTTTCTCCTACGGAGCAGCCGGTAGGTTCCAACCACCGACCTTTTGGTTAGCAACTGAGCATTTAACCACTGCACCCCTGGGCTCCTTATGATAACCTGATGGAGGAGGCATTATCTTCCCCTGTGAGCTGAGGACATTGAAACTTGGTGAGATACACTAGCTTTTCCAGGGCAGAGCTGAGTGGACCTAGATCTGTTTACCTCAGGGCTCATGCTACTGTTTCATCTACCATGCTGTGTTGCCTAGAACCTCTCCCGGCTTTTGATGCATTTTTTTTTTTCAACTTTGCAAAGTTTCTAGCAGTGGACCCACTGAAGGAGATTAACTTGGCCTGCATTGCTGAGCTGCTCCACAGCCCCAAATGAAAGCTTTGCACTTGAGTACCACTTACCTGGCTCATCTGTGGAGGCCCTTACTTGGAGGCCTGTGATGATGGCTGTCAGCAGAAGGCAAGGGAGAGTGCTGGTCAAGCCCTTCAAAGGCACTCCTAGGCTCACCCTGGCTGGCTAGCATCTGGCTGTCAGTCATACACACACTGCTCATCCCCTACTCTGGACCGAGGCAGCAGTGCGTGGCCACATTCCCCACGCTCCTCGTGCACCATGACGCTATTTCCCATAATGGTCTACCACCCCAAATGGCCAGATTTGTGACCTGGAGGCACTCAAGCCCCACACAGATCATGCTGCCATCAGTGTTCCACACTCAGACCTGCAAATCCTTGCCTTCCCCGTGCACATACATTACTGAGGTCATAACGGTAGATTTTTCTTTTCCTCTGGAAACAAAAAGAAACAATACTTGGGCTGCTTCTAGGACCTGTCAGTTGCCATAGTAACACTGAAATGCAGTGGGTGGAAAGGTGCCCGTGGTGATGTAGCTACCTCCTTCCCTCACTCCAACAGCTGTTAAACAAAGGGGGAGGTGAGGGAAGCTGGGTTGTTCGCAAGGGCTCACACTCTCTGACCTCCTGAGCAACAGGCAGATCTCTTTGGCTCTGGAGGGTTTGCATCCAAGTTAGAACAGAACACAGGCACAAAGGTTTCTCAGAACAGTGCAGGAGTAAATCTGTTCAGTTCAGATTAATTTCTAGTAGAACAGCAACCAGACTCTGTTTAGAAACTTAATAGCATCATTTATTTCTACAAGGCTACTGAAGAAAGAGCAGTCTGGGACTTGTGACATATTAAGAAAAAAGGTTCCTTGTTGGGTAAAGGAAGCCTTGGTGGTACAGCAATTAAGGGCTAGGCTGCTAAGTGAAAGGTCAGCAGTTCGAACCTATCAGCCGCCTTGCAGGAGAGAGATGTGGCATTCTTCTTCTGTAAAAATTACAGCCTTGGAAACTCTACGGGACATCCTCCTCCACCCTACAGGGTCACTTTGGGTCAGAATTGACCTGATGAAAAAGTGTTTAATGGGTTTATGTTGGTATGAAAGTTTCAGTGAAAGTCGAGAATGGATTTTTCATGACCTTTTCCACTCCCCTGGATAAACCCCCTAAACCGCTGCCCTTAGATAATCTATAATCTAAAACCAAAAATATCCCCTGAAATCTTCTTTTAACTGAACAATACATTGGCTTATTGGGTAAAGAATATTTGCCTTGAACATTGGATCCTTCCGAAGAACTATTTATATGGAATCAAATTGGTAACAGTAACTTGGAAAGTCAGATAGAAAACTTAGGGGGTAGTGAGTTCATGTTAACGAGGGAGGAATAATTCAGGAAAGGCGGGTGAGAATGGTTACACAATTTGAAGAACGTAACCGATGTCACTCAGTTACACATGTAGGAATTGTTAGTGCATGTTTTGCTCTGTATACTTTCAACAACAATTAAAAAAATTATCTCATGGGGGAAAAAAAAAGAATGAAGAAAGCCAGAGATTCAATCTAAAAAATATTATCAGCTAACCTTCTGTGAAAAGCTGGGTGTGGTTGACAGGAAAGCCATCCTAATGGATGTGTGATTAGAATTGGGATTCCACCCTTCCAAATGAGAGGGAATAAAGCCAGCTGAGAAACAGCATTTATTTTGGCGTAAGCTTTCTGAAAAACATACACATGTTTGGTGAATCAAGTGTAACACTGTTTTGGGACTCAATAATCATACTGTTGCTGGCAAAAGCATTTCCAGGCTTTCTGTGTTTCTGTGGAAGGAAAAAAGCTATGGGGAATACAAGAACTAATGAATTGTGCGTTAGAAGCATATGCTTCTCATTACAGAAATCCTGATGTGGGGGAATGAAGACATTTTCCTAGAGGAGAGGGCACACGTAAGAAGAGATGACTGTATCTACTGGCTGGAGAACTGGGGCCAGGTTTCTTTAGTGACACTGGACAGCAGAACCAACCAACTCCTGCGAAGTCTTTGCAGCTGAATAATGTTATGTGGTGGTCATGGATGCTAACTGAGGGCCACTCTCATCGGGTGGGGTGCTCAGCCCTGCTGTGGAATGGGTAGTTCTCCTGCTGCAGAGACAAAGTGCCAATGCAAAGCCACCTTCTTCTTTTTCCCCAATAATTTTATTTTTCTTCAGCATACACACAGCAAAACATACACCAGTTCAACAATATCTACATGTACAATTGAGTGACACTGACTACTTTCTTTGCGTTGTGCAACCACTGTCACCCTCCTTTTCTGAGTAGTCCCTCCTCCTATTAACATAAACTCACTGCCCTCTAAGGTTCTTATCTAATCTTTTGAGTTGCTGTTGCCAATTAGATCACATATAGCTAGAGCTTAAAAGAGCACAAGGCTCAAAGCAGACTTTCTTTCCTAGTTAAGCTAAACTATCATTAGCTTAACATGTTTAGGGGATATTTTTGGTTTAAGGTTTGCAAGGATTTCTTGCTTGTTCTTCTCCAGGCTGCCCACTGGCCACCTTGATTGTGACCAGTCTCTGGGTACTCCTGAGTTAGTACAACTGCCTGGAGGGCTCTCCTGGTTGTTTCTCTCCACTGAGGCCCAGACACAGAGCAGACCCCTAATGCCACAAGAGCAGTGCAGCCTAGCTCTATCCTCAAACTCACTCCTTCGCTGCACTTTTCTTTCTGCCTTGTTCCATTTATTCCTTCCCAGCCTCTTCCCATCTGGTCAAGGTGGGCAAGCAGGAGGCGCGCAGGTGGGATCCCTGTCTGTCCTTCTACCCAGCCCCACTTGCCCCAGCCAGCTTCCATGCTTCTTTCTGTAAAAGTTGGCTTAGATGATATGGCACTGAGTAGGTGGCCAGCTGGTACCTGGCATCCCAGCAGGAGGCTGAGTGACAACGTGCATTGTTTTGCTCTGACCAAGGACTGTGACTGAGCCTCCTACTTGAATTGTGTGTGTGAAGGTTATATGGTGATCTCTCTGGCATCATCAGGAAATGAAATTCTGCCTTACTGCAATTTCTGGGTCACTGGTTTTCAGACTATTTTTATAGCATTTGAACTCTCTCTCATTCATGGACTCTTAAATAGAAATTAAGATATAAAACAGATAAAAGAGGAGCTTCTCTGCATGAAGCTGGAGGTCCACCTCACCTGGCAATTCACAAACATCTTCTGAATGGTTGGAATCTACTCTTCTATGTAACTAGACAAGGCAAATTAATAAAAATTCTGTAAGATATTATTTTCTCCTGCCTTACACATTCGAATATAATTTTGATTTTTCTTGACAACTCAAGGTCATGGTTATGACCAACTACAATACTAGTTCTACGATGCTGATGCCTTTGGGTTTCTGCTGAAGTCCATATGGTTATTTCTTCTTTCACTCAACACTCCTACCCACTCCCACACTTGCCTCTCAAGCCTTTCTTCCCTTACTTGGTTACAGCTTGCTGTTACGAATGTTTCTATGATTAGCTCTGCTCCCCATTACCGCATCCCAGCTTCCCACCTAGGGCAGTGGACTACCGGGAAACAGGTAGTCAGAGAACCTACCTTATTAAAATTGTATCTGGAATAACATCTATCCACAGTGGGAGGAACTGGAGAAAACCAGGTATCAAACGGTGATGTTCTCAATCCACGTTTAGCATTGTTTCTGGTCTATACCACACCCTCAGATCAGTTCTCATCTGAAAACTATCATCTTCCATTAAATCTCATGAAGTGGGAAGATTCAGAGCTATCTTTATGCATAATTTGCTGAAACATCATCCTAATCTTTTGAAAGTGAATTAGTTTTGTATTCAATTGGCAGGGTTCTTTGTGTGCAAAGTGACACGAATTCTTAATTTGGAGGCTTACAATTAAGCACAATGATTATTACATAACAGAATAATCGAAAAGCTGAGCAAGACATGTCTTATGCTTGCTTGGTTACCCAGCAATGATATAATCAGCTTTTCTTTGCAAAGTATCAAGAAAAGTGAGCGTAAAGATTTAACGAATGGCTGTCAAAAGGGGAAAGAACTCTGAAATATGAAAAAGAGCCAAAAACACAAGGTCTGTTTTGAATGTAGCCAAAATGGTTCAGATTTACTCTGCTCTTCCTGCCTGGCACAATTATACTCCCTGGAAAACTCTGTTTTAGCAGCCAAGCTACCTCATCTCAACATCTGGTAACAAGAAGAAAAACCTGATATTATGAATACTATTTATTTTGAAAAGGAAACTATAAATGAAAGTCCACACATTAACAGATTATAAATTGAGGCTGACACCCTGCACACTGGCCAAAGGTTCAGGAACACAAGTTACTGCTCTTACATTGTGTGACCAGGTCAGAAGTTCCTAGAACCCTGGAGAATTATACCAGACTCAGTGTTACACTAGGATGAACTGACAGCATGTTATACCAGGATTAACTGCCCTGGAATAAAATAACCCCCACATGGGCATTCTGGCTTGCCTACTTTCGAGCCATGTGAACTCAGGGTACGCTGAGGGTAGAACTGAAGTTTGCCAGGTCCTTAAGGACAACCACGTACCCCTGAAGGAATCCTGGGGCCATCTGGTTCACATTTCATTGTATCAATAATTAACAACATCATCATTTAAGGGACCTGTAGTTGGTTTCGTCCATCTTGCAGCTAATGTATTCTAACTGGTAGATTTTTCCAGATAGAGGCTAGAGTGGGTTTTATTAGAATCTGCAAGCTGTGGAAAAATTCATCTCAAAATAGTTCTAGTAATTAAAGGGTGATGGTTTATACTGCGAAATACAACTTTTTTCACTCCAATATCTAAATTTTTACTGAGAAATACATAGGAACATTTATGGTGAGAGGTGAGAGTCACCTGTTTTGGCACAAGCATGAAATCAGACGGCAGGAACCTATGGTTGCCCTGCTTCTCAGCTGACAGCTGTGACCAGCTAATAGCCATCTCCTCTCTTGGGCTGTGATGGCTTAGGCTGGAATATAAGCATGGAGTGGGCATTAGCTAGTTTCAGAAACGAGTTTAAGACGTAAGCACCTCTTAGCACCAAAAGCACCTCTCAGCAGCATACCAAATGTTTATCATGATTATTGCTATTTCTAATCATAGGACCTATCTAGAGCCCCAAATAAACCAGATTTTTCTAGAAGTGACTGAAAGGGCTTTCATTTGTATTCTAAGCTGTAACTTCTACTATAATTTTCTACCAACTGTTTATACAGAAGTACTAATATCTAAGTCTATTTTACTGTTTGCTTTAACAATAATGGGTTATTGTTAGGTTCAAACTGTTGACTTTTTGATTAGCAGCCAACAAAGCTGGCCCAAGAACATTCACTAAAATCAGAACATTAAAACCCTAAAACATTAAACCCTTAGCCACATTCATTAGGATGGCAGCAGCAGTGAAATTTCTATCTTTATGATATCCTGCAGTATTCTTTCTTTTTTTCCCCCCTAAATTAAAATCTGTGCCTTTGAGTAGCTATGTTTCCTTCTCTGTAATTGGTTTTCCATGAGATCGACGGGGAGTAAACATTCTTTGTTAATTATATGGCAAAGCATTTGCCTGGTGGCCAATTATCTACTCATTCTTGTTGAAAGCAATCAAACTGAAGAGTAAAAGTTATGTGCAGATGGTTGGATTCTTATACCTCTGGGCAACTGTATTTCAAGATTGATTATATAAATATTCAATATTTCATTTTTTTAATGAGATGGAGAAACAAATCATCAACTTTGGAAAGGGAAGAAACCTCAGATAAGTAAGGCACTAGTGAAGAAGAATAACACACTGGGAGGCCTCTCACTACCTGACTTTAGAATCTATTACACTGCCACAGTAGTCAGAACAGCCTGGTACTGGTACAAAAAGAGACATATAGACCAATGGAGCAGAGCTGAGACCCCAGAGATGCCACCATACTCTTAGGAACAGTTGATATTTGACAAGGGCCTCAAGATTTTAAATTGGGTTAAGAATGGTCTTTTTAACAAATGGTGCTGGCAAAAGTGGATATCCATCTGCAAAAAATTGAAACAAGACCCGTATCTCACACCTTATACAAAACCCAGCTCAAACTGGATAACAGACCTAAATATAAAATCTAAAACGATAACGCTCATCCAAGATAAAATAGGATCAACAATGGAAGTTTTAATACACAATGTAGACAGACTTCAAAATCTGACAAAGCACGATCAACAGAAAAGAGATAAATGGGAACTACTAAGAATCAAACACCTTGCTCATCCAAAGACTTCATCAGAGAATTAAAAGACCATCTACAGATTGGGAAAAAAAAATCGGCAACTATATGTCAGACCAACATCTGATCACCATAATCCATAAGGTATTACAAAATATCAACAAGGATAAATAATCCAATTAAGCGATGGGTGAAGGAGATAGACATTTCTCTAAAGAAGATATACAGCGAAGGAGACAGACATTTCTGTAAAGAGGATATCCAGGCAGTGGAAAGACACATGCAGAATTGCTCACAATCATTAGCTATCAAAGAAATTCAAATTAAAACTACAATGAGATACCATCTCACCCCAACAAGATTGGCCATGATCCAAAACACACAAAACAACAAATGCTGGAGAGGCTGTGGAGAAATTGGAACTCTCCTACACTCCTGGTGGGATTGCAAAATGGTACAACCTCTTTGAAAAGCAGTCTGGCACTTCCTTAAAAAGCTGGAGATAGATATACCATTTGATCCTGTAATTCCACTGCTTGGCGTTTGTTCTTCAGAAACAAAAGTTGTCCTACAAAAAGACACATGTACACGAATGTTTGTTGCAGCACAGTCCGGAACAGCAAAAAGTTGGAGTCAACCCTAATGCCCATCAACAGATGAATGGATACACAAACTATGGTACATGTACTCAGTGGAACACTATGCTATGACAAAAAAAGAGGACAATTTTAGAAAACATCTCATAACATGGTCTCATTTAGAAGAGATTATGCTGAGCAAAATCAATCAGTGTCAAAAGGACAAATTTTGTATGAGACCCCTGTTTGTAAGGACTTAACAAGAGAATTATCCATAGAATAACTGTGTTTGCTACATGGGTGGTTGGGGGGCTGAGGGTTTATCATAGATTAGATAATTGATTGATACTATAAATTTTATTCTTTTACTGTAATTAATAAAAAAATAAAATAAAAAAAGAAAAATTAAGGGCGACTCACTTTAACCAATGACGTCTGCTTAAAGCATAAAATCAGATATGTTGAATTAACAGAAATTAAAAACAGATATAAATCCCTTGACCTGCTGCAACAAGACTCTTGAATATTTTTAGGGTCATTTTTGAGAAATAGATTCTTATAAATAAATAAATTTCTTTTAAGCAGCTGTTTTCTTTTCTTTAAGCTTTAGCATGACAGCTATCATAAGACTTACTAAAACAAGTTTTGGGGAAGAGAAGTAATGGGAAACTGTAAAGATTTTGGCAGGGTTGTAGAACATTTCTACTTTAAATAGGCAGCCAGGAATATTAAGAATATAGAATAGCATTAAAAATTAATGACAGAACACTAAATTTACAATAAACCCATTGCCACTGAGCGATTCTGACTCATAGTGAACCTCCAGCACAGAGCAGAACTGCCTCATGGGGTTTCCAAGGCTGTAAACCTTTATGGACGCAGAGTGCCACAGCTTTCTCCTCTTCCTCTAGATGGCTAGGCGTTCAGACTGCTTTTGATTAGCAGCTAAACACCTGGGTTTCTCAAATTTACAAAGGCTGTATGTAAATTTCCAGAAAGTAGTATCTAAGTGCAGGCTAATTAACCCTTTATGGAGAGAAATTTTGTTCCTTAGCCACAAAGTCTAATATCCATCTTACAAATACATGTCAGAAGGGATTGGGCAGAGGAACAAGACACAGACGGGGGATGGAATAACCACTGACGCCCAGCATTAGAAAAACAGCTCAAAGTGAAGGATAGCACACCAAGAGAATTTCGGAAACACCCAGACAGATGTGCTAAGATGCTCCACATCAGGGATTGTTAAAATGGAGGACTTGTTAAAGTGCAGACTCTGACTCACTGGATCTGGAATAAAGCTTGAGTCTGCAGTCCTAACAAGCTCCCAGGTGATACAGAAGCTGCTCATCTGAGGACCATACTGTGAGTGGCAAAGCTCTTACCTGTCTGTAGTTTCGTGGATGTGCCAGATCTTTCACAGATTGATACCACTTTCCACAAGTTGCCACTGTGCATCAGTAGAAATATTTTTAGTGTATTCGGGAAGTAACTTAGTCAACTGGCAGACTACAGGCCAGGAGTAGGCAAACTCAAACACCTACAGATGCTGGGTAGGTTGAAGACCCCTGCAAAGAATTAATGTGTTGGCCTGCTGACCCAAGATTGGAGGTTTGAGTCCACCGACAGGTGCCTTGGAAGAAAGACCTGGTGATCTACTTCTGACACACATGGGGTTGCCATGCAATGGTGTAATGTGCTAAACTGTGTTCCCCTAAAACATGTGTTGTAAATCCTAACTCCTATACTTGTGAAAGATGGCGAGACTGCATCTTACATACTTTGGACATGTCGTCAGGAGCAGTCAGTCCCTGGAGAAGAACATCATGCTTGGTAGAGTGGAGGGTTGGTAAAAAAGAAGACTCTCAGTGAGACGGATTGACACAATGGCTGAAACAATGGGCTTAAGCATAAAAATGATTGAGGGCATGGAGCAAGACTGAGCAGTGCTTTGTTCTGTTGTGCACAGGGCTGCTATGAGTCCGAACGAACTGCACAACGCCTAACAACAACAACATACTTGTGAAAAAGCTGCCTTAGTGGCATAGTATGTAAGTGCTTGGCTGCTAAGCCAAAGATTGATGGTTCAAAAGCACCAGCCACTCCACAAAACATGTGACAGTCCAATGCTGCCCTACTTGGTCACTATAAGTCAAAATCAACTTGACAGCACTGGGTTTCATTTTCTGGTTTTGATACTTGTGGATCCAAGTCTCATCTGAGAATAGATTTTCTTTGTTACGTTAAAAAAGTGTATCAGCATAAGGTGTATCCTAACCTAATCACTTGAAGATATTAAAAGAACAGATTAGGCATAGAAGCACAAACCCACACAAGAGGGTCACCAAAGAACCAAAGAATAGAAGCTGAAAAGAGACAAAGACCTTCCTTTAGAGCAGACAAAGAAAGCCCTTCCCTAGAGCTGGTGCCTTAAATTCAGACTTCTGGCTCCATAAACCCACTGCCGGCGAGTTGGGTCCGACTCACAGTGACTCTATAGGTCAGAGTAGAACTGCCCTACAGAGTTTTCAAGGAATGCCTGGTGGTTTTGAACTGCCGACCTTTTGGTTAGCAGAAGTAGCACTATAAGCTGTAGGAAAATAAATCTCTGTTGATTAAAGCTACCCACTCGTGGTATTTCTGTTACAGCAGCACTAAGAAACTAAAACAGTCAGAACGCACCTGAGGACAACTGGTTTGGTTTGCCAGGCAGGTTATGCAAATAAGCAAAGGCAAGGAACGGTTGTGTCCTTGCTTAGTGCGGCAATGCTGAGTGGAACCTGCTGCTGCTTGTGTGACCAAACTGATTTCAACCTTAAGATTTTCACATTAACTGCTCTCTTTACCCAGAATGTTCTGTCCCCAAGACATTCCCACATTTGTCTCACAGGTGTCTTTAGAATCACAGTTCAAATGTCATCCCTCCAAAGGCTCTGACCAATAGTCACTCCCTCTAACACCATTCTGATGAACTGTCTTACAGTGGTGAAGAGCTACAGATGCCATCTAAAAAGGTTTGCAGTTTGAGTCCACCAGCTGCTCCGTGGAACCCCGCTGGAGCAGTTCTACTCTGTGCTAGAGGGTCGCTATGAATTGGAAACAACTCAGTGGCAATGGGTATTTTTTCTTTCTTTTTTTTTAGTATTTATGCTATCTGAAATAAACTGGTTTATTGTCTGTCTCTCTCTCCTAGAACAAAAGCTTCTTAATTATAGGGATCTCCCTTGAATTCTTTTGTCGCTGCCGTATACCAAGTCCCCCAAATAGAACAATATTTGGCACAAAGAAGATGTCAAATCAATATCTGCTGAATGAATGAATTGTTCTGTTTTCTTCAAGAGAAGCAAGTAGTAGAATTCCATGGGAAATCTTTCAATTTTTAATGTTGGCAGTAAATTCAAACACAACAAACAAACAAATTGCCCCAACCAACTGTGTGAGCCAAACAAAATGCATCTGGGAATGGGTTTTATTTTTCATTCCCAGATCTAGTCCATTATTCTATTAAGTCGCATTAACTCTTGGCATAGAGGCAAGAATGCACAAAAATCTGATATACTGGCAAAGGAAAGGTATGTGAAGCCTGAAGAAGATCATATTTTGCATCTCTACTTTCCCACTCCCTGGTCTGCAGCGGCTGGGCACTGAGTGCCAGCTTTGGCTTCTTAATGATAAGAATGAGGACAGCACCCACCTCACAGGACTGTTTTGAGAATAACACTGTAAAGTGTTTGTTACCAGTAATACCACAATAATACTACCTTTTCTAATGGCTAAGCTCAATTGAAGAAGTAGACGCCCACCCCCCAAAAGGCTTTTTTTCCCAAATGTTCCAAATTCTGACCCCATTTTTCCTCCTTCCCAATTTAGGCTTCAATTTGCATATTTGAAATGGTTGGGCTGCCATGTTCAACTACATCTACACATCTTATTCTAGGGCAAACAAGGAAAGCTTTACAAGGGTCGGTGGCAACTTCCAATGAAGCACATTCCGGACATGCTCAGTTTGTGTGTCCCTGTGTGTGAGTCAGCAGAACAAATTTTTTTTAAGGGGGTCATTCAAGGGAATAAAATAACACGATATTGAGAACTTTATATATGCCAGGGGCTTTATGTACATTATCTTCCTTAAGTTTTACACAACCCTGCAAGGTACATATTATACACATATATATGTGTAATACATAATTTCTGAGGCTTGCAACATTACATCCAGCCCCAAAGCCACTGCTATCATGTCGATTCTGACTCATAGCAGCCCTATAGGTCAGAGTAGAACTGTTCCATCGAGCTTCCAAGGGGTGTGTGACGGCACTGAGCTGCTGACCTTTTGGTTAGCAGATGTAGCACTTAACCACTATGCCACCGGGGCGTTAGTAGTTTTCCCAAGGACAGGCCCATGCCTAACATTTCCAGAACTCAATAGTTTTCCCAAGGACAGGCCCATGCCTAACATTTCCAGAACTCAAGGCAAAGGTACCAGTGGAGGCCCATACACCACATATCTACATATTTGTTACACAGCATACCAGCAAACTTAAAGGAGAGGTGTTCCGTTCTCGTAAACCACAACTTGAAGGCCAGGTCTGAATGTAGAATTCTTAAGACTCCTCAGAGTTCTGGGCTGAAACACAGGGAGACTGGGCCTTGTTCCTCTCTGTCCCGGCTCACCTCCAGCCTGTTCTCCTGTGTGTGGACTCTCAATCCACACCGCCCCCCACCCCCGCAGTCCCCCAGCCAACAATCACTCTTCCATCGATCCTCAGCCATCCCCAGGCAGTGCATATCAATGGAGTGGTTCGCCCTCAGGATGTGCGGAAGAAAGGCTATGAACTAGTTCTGATCTGTTTGAGCATGAAATCTTGGGCACGTGAAGGACATTCTAGAAAGCGGGGCTTGAAGTCTTGTGGACATATCCCTTTGGGTCAACAGATACCTTATCCCATCCAAGGAAGGGACAGCTTGACGAGGGGCAAAGCAGGGGTCTGGGAAATGTGGTGCTAAGACAGGGTCCCTGCTGTCCCAGTGTAAGGAGGGTATTGCACAAGGGGTGGAATTTTATTCTGAAATGACCCATCTAAAAAGTTTCCCTAGTAATGCAAATTTTTCTAAGACTAAATCTGGAATGTTGGTAAAACTATGTCTAAGGGATACTAGGCCAGGGCTATGTTTTATAGCAATGAGTTTCAGACCTGATTAATATACAAATCACTTAAAAAAAAATTCCCATACAAGTGTTAACATTAAAAAAAAAATCATACATGTTACACAGGTACTAACATAAAGGAGCGTATGGCTCATACAAAAAGGATAAAACCAAAGCTAATTTACAAAAGAAATACAAACAAAGCTATAAATCTTCAAAATAAAATGCAAATTAAAAACATCAACTTAATGCGGCACCCTAGCACATCACTGAAGCAAACTTGTGACTTTCAGCACAAACATGACATAGATGGCTAGAGGGGTTTCTTTTGAGGTCATCATGTCTATGGTCCAATTCTTTCTCTACCTGAACTTAGCATGAAACTTTGCACCATATTTGTGGTTTCACTGTTTCACTTTTTCTTAACACGGCAGGGTTGTATCACTGTATTACATCTATTACCCGTTCAGTTCTCCTTTGCTCTATTCTATCAAAATAGTCTAATCACAAATACGAATTTGGGTGATGAAATTATCTGACATTTTTAACTCTATTTAATCCAGACAATGCAGAATATTTTCATGTTAAGTTTCAAAAGGATGTTATAAAAAAAACAAAACACTCCCAAATTTAAAGATCCTTGCAGAAAATTCCCATACCCCAAAGAAGATGCCTAGGTTTACAGCCTCAGTGTGAAAGTTAATGAATCTAATTCAGGAAACCCTGGACATTTGCGATCATCATCAGTCCAGTACTCTTCCTCTGTTTGTTCACCTGTGAAATGGGGATAATAACAGGTTGCTATGAAAACCAACGGTGATTAATTATGTGAAAGGAGAGCAGCTGAGTTGTGTGGGAGTTCAGATGTGGCAGTCAGCTGTGGTTACTTGCTAATGGAAGACTTTCTCTGTGTAGCATTCCTCTTATGTTTGTGCTTTACTCGAATTAAAAAGCACTGTCTAATCTGAACAGTAAGGGGCCCTGTTAAGTGCCTGGCTGTTAATCAATAGGTCTGTGGTTCAAACCCACCAACTGCTCTGCAGAAGAAAAGATATGGCAATCTGCTCCCATAAAGATTACAATGTAGAAAAGCCTATGGGGAAGTTTCATTCTCATATAGGGTCACTATCAGTTTGAATCAACTCAACAGCACAAAATAACAACATTCTGAACTTAAAAGGTTATTTGGAGACAGAGAAACCAGCAATGATAATTCAAAATATGGAACCACTGGTAAGGTATGGGCACTAACCAATCAGATTGGGATGCCAGAAGCACACCAGCTGAGAATCAGCCTTGGGTGAGATGAGGGATATTAAATTTAAGGACTCTAAGATTTTACTGTAACTGCCCTTCTCTCTTATGTCACACTTCAAAAAAAAAAGCACAAAATACCCACATGGGCTGAAAATAGCAACGATAGTAATAACAGCTAATACTTAACAGAGCTCTTTACCAAAAACCAGACACTACTGTAGTGCTCTCCATCCACAACAGTGCCATGTGGGAAGTGCTATTACTACTACTGTTGTCACTTACAGAAAGAAAACGGAGACACAGAGAGGTTAAAGGACTTGCTCCCAAGTACACAGCTGGCCAGCTGAGAAGCCAGTATTCAAATCCAAGCTGACTTTGCAATCAGCTGCTGGGCTGTATGTTGGCTGTTGGAAACCCTGGTGGCATAGTGGTCTAAGTGCTACACCTGCTAACCAAAAGGTCAGCAGTTCAAATCCTTCAGGTGTTCCTTGGAAACTCTATGGGTGCAGTTCTACTCTGACATGTAGGGTCACATGAGGCTGAATCAACTCGACAGCAGTGGTTTTATGTTGAATGTATTCTATATACTAATGCTATTAAAGTAGTCCCCGTGTGGTGCAAATGTGTAAGTGTTCAAATACCAGCCTTTAAAATCTTATAGAGCAGCTCTAGCCTGCATACAAAGTCATCATGAGTTAGAATTGACTCAATGGCAACTAATAGCAAAAAAATTAAAGTTGTATGTCACCCCATGCAAGATTTAAATTTATCAAAAATATTTTCTCACTTTAATTACCCATTCAAACGGAGATAATGAGAACCAGAAAATGTTTTTAAAAACACTTCGTTCTGAAGTCAACTGAGGTAGTTTTATCTTTCTAATTATTTTTGAACCAGACTGATACTAGAATGAGCATGCCAGATGCAGTACTTAAAATTCCAAGTCCAGTGACAGCAGACCAAGAGGGCCCTGAAGGCTTCTAGGTGATGGGGAAAGGCAGCAGGAGGTCACAAATCTGCTGCAGATAATTCATGAAATGACTATTCCATAAGCGGTAATTAAAGGCTGACTGTAAAAATAAGATGTATTTTCCTTCATGAGGAACGTATTGATCTCTACATCCTAAGCCTGCAAAAGTGGGCAAAACAGTTATTTGTCAAGTTTGCCCAAAAGTGTCGATGATAAACCCAAGCATGGAAATTGCGGTTCTATATAAATTGCTATTTTAGGTAACACAACCATAGTATAGCTAATATAATGGTAAGGAGACTGGTATAATTTTCTGAAAGTCCTTTCTTTTTCTGGCTACAAACACAAAAGGCTTAACAATTCTTCAGAATGGACTGATATTATGAGTTTGTTTTTTGAGTTGCCAGGCAACAAATGTCCATGTTCTGAGATCACTCTGTGCTCACTTGCCTTGTGTTTGAGAAATGGCCCACGCCACTTAAGACAGTGGGAGCAAAAGCTGCAACTCGGCTGCTGATGGTCCACCATGGCAAAAAGACACCAGTCTGCACTTCAGCAAACAAGCACATCTCACCAGCTGGGACCTCAGGGCTTTGGCAGGACAAAGTTCTCACTCAGCAGCTTCATCATTTCCCCAAACAAAGCTATGTGCCTTTAGTGCTCTCTGCTATCTATTGCTCCAATTAGCTTCCTTTGCAGGTAAATTACCTTTATCCACCCCCCCACCCCTCCCGCCACATATTTAACAGAAGCCCAGTTCACGTCTGTGGGCACTTTCAATACCTGGGAAAGTAGAGACTCCTTTCCCAAGACTTACTTCTTTGTTTCTGTGATATAGCCTTCAGGGTGAAAAGTCCTATTTCTGATAACATTTGCCATAAGGATATACTGATATTAAACTTAGACAGGCATATCTATTTTCTTTTTTGTTTAATACCCTGAATTACTATATTTATTCTTATTGAAAAATTAAAACATGATGCATATGACTCTAAAATTCATACCACACTTAACTGAGAAATAAACTCTCCGTTCTAACTTTTGCCCACACAGTACAAATGTCTCATTCTTCTAATTCAGTCATTACACCTCAGTATTCCAATACGTCAGCCTCCATCCAGACATGTGACGTAGGTTATACAGAGTAAAAGGTAGACCTGTGATACTATTTTCATTTTCTTAAAGTCATAAACATAATTTTTTGCCTTAATAAGTCCTACTCCCCAAAACACAATAAAATGAAAATAAAAAAGCACACAAACAAGACCCTAAGATCCACATTTTAAATCAAGCTCTACCTCCAAGAGCAAGCTGGTCACGACTTACCTAAAAAGGCTAATTAAATGAGTGCAGTAGCAGCAGCACTGGTCACCATCTGAAGCGGAGACACAGCTACTGCAGGCCAATTATGACTTGGTATTCCTGAGTGTCTGATACGTATGCACCATACATGATAAGAAGCTGCTTCAGTAACCACTATCTCTATAGCAACCCACACACACTCTACATGCTGCTTTTGGGGAAGGCAGTTCAAACTGGATTCTACAAAGTAGCTTCACTCTTCAAATGCCCTTTTTTTCCTGTCTTCTAACTAGAATCAGAAGATTCAAACCAAGTAAACCCAAGCTATCACGGACCAGGGGAAACTTACCAAATGCAAAATCTTAACTTTGCCACTCCATGTCAGTTGATCACTTTAAATTCAAGCCACTGACCTGGTTTGCTTGTTCATAAGTGACCGTTCCCCAGGGCAACAAGTCAGGTCACATGCAGTCTGACAACCCTGTACATCAGACAGCCATCTGCTGTCCCAGTTACAGGTGAAAGAAAGAGTAAATGCCTGTATAGCAAGCTGATAAAATTCTCCTCAGCAAGTCTCGGCTAAGACCTGCTCACCATGACCAACAACATCTCATTTGCCAGACCAAGAAAGGATAACTGTTTCTTTCTAAGAAGCTTCCTACACATGACTGACAACAAGGTGCGTACACAGGACGAAAAATTTAGAAATGGATAAGGGTGATGAACACTCTGAACAGTGAGATGAACACAATTAATGTCACTGAACTATATATGTGAAGACAAAATGCCAACTGTTTTGTTACATATTTATCACAAAGAAATAAATTTGAGTGAAAAAAATGTATATATATTTGCCTTGTCTTATTTTCTCAGAGCAGGAATTCAAAACAGTTCTGCCCAGTTTGGTAACAGCTGACGAAACTGCAACAGCTTCAAATTTTCAAAACTTGGGTGAACAAGAACAATGACCAGAAAGGGAAAAATGACAGGTTGAAGCCCTGCTAGAAACTTAATCTCCCACTTAGAAACAAGGGCAATGTAAGTGTTGCATAGCAACCAAATCTCCCACCTGTTGGACTGGAGTACAGTCAGCACCTCCTTTGCCCCTTCTCAAAGACAGCAACCTCCTGCACTGCTTTGAATGTGTGTCGCTCTCCATAGTCCTGCCAATACTCCAGTCTCCTGCATTAGACTCCTGAGATGGCTCACAACACCTCTGCTGAGTCTCCCACTCCAGAGATGTGACCTATAATTTTTCCCATTCTGGTCATTGTTCTGCTTCCCCCAAATTTTCAAAATTCAGCTCTGTTCTGGTTTTGCTTCATCAGCCAAGACTGATCCCAGCAGAACCAACTGGAAGCCCTGTTTTAGACACCTGTGACCCAAGACTCTGGCACTATACTACTTCTCAAAGGACCACGAGCACAGTTAGAAAAAATCCTAACCAATTCCATTAATTACTCAAAGGAAATGACATATCCACTATGTAGAGCCATAAGTCAAGTGGCACTTTATCAAACTAGCTTCAGCAGTACACTTAAATGCTGCAAACATTTCAACTGTAGTATACAGCAAGTTAAGCTTCTTAAAAACAATCATCTTTATTGAGGGCATATATACCAGGGTCATACTGTTGTAGCATACTAAACAAACATCCAACTTTGTGTTTTAAGATAGTATTAATGTAATTTATTAGGTTATTCTCCAATGAACACATAGGTTGAAACATAGACATGCTAATTTCCATAATGAAAAATTCTCTGCCCTTGGGAAGTTCTCTGCTCCTTTAAAAGAATTAAAAAGACAACTGTGACCAGGAAGGCAACTCTGGTGGTGCAGTGGTTAAATGCTACCACTGCTAACTGGAAGGTTGGCAGTTCAGATCCACCAGGCACTCCTTGGAAACTGTATAGGACAGTTCTACTCTACCCAGTAGGATCTCTGTAAGTCAGAATCAACTCAACTGCAGTGGCTTTGGTTTTTTGGTTTGTTACCAGGAAACACAAAGATAACCAAGATAAATGACAATGTCAAATACTGACCTCACTGTAATGATGTTTGAAAGGGCACATCTCTGTGTCTCTTTCTTATCAGTAAACTTTTAATTATCTGGCAGTGTTGGATTCCAGAATTCACATTAGGGCTTAAAATATAGATTTACCATTCAAGTAGAAGTCCTGCTGAACTACAAAAAAACTGCACTATTCTCTACTGAGTCTGAAATCTTGCCAACTAGTGGCAAAATGCAGGAAGGCTGTGATGGTTAGTTTTATCTGTCAACTTGGCTAGGCAGTTATTTAATCAAATACTTGTCTAGGTGTTGCTGTGAAGACACTTTGTAGATATGATTAACACTTATTATTTTTTAAAATCTTTGAGTTTTTGGTGAAAGTCTACACAGCACATCAGGCTCTCATTTAACAATTTCTACATATCAGGTTACATTTTACACATTATATCAACATTCTCATTATTTCTGTTCTAGTTGTCCCATGTCCATTATTCTTGCTTCTCTGCTCCCCTTAATCTTCTTATCTTTAGGGTAAATATTGACCATTTAGTCTCCAATATAAAGTTTTAAAATATATATAAGAAGAGCACAGTATTCATCGGAGATATGTTTATTTTACAAGCAATCTGTTATTAAAAGATGACCTCTGGAATTAGTGTGAAGTTTAAAGGGTATCTTAGGATGATAGTCTTGGGGGTTCCCCAGGTCTCTACCAGTCATATAAGTCTGGCCTTTTTTAAAAAAAAAAAATATTTTGAGTGTTGTTCTACAGTTTCTTCCCATTCTATCTGAGACCATTTATTGCGGCCCTGGGCAGAATGGGTAGTAGTAGTAGCTGAGAATGATCTAATTCTTTTGGTCTCTGGTTAAGAGAGTTCATGGTTTGTGTAGTCAAGTGGTCCTGTAGACTGGTTTCTGCTTTCAGTCTTTGATTTCCTTCTTTCTCTTTTGCTCCACACAGCAGAGAACAACAGTTGTATCTTAGGTGGGCACTCACAATCTTTTAAGACCCCAGACATTACTTAACAAACTAGGATGTAGTATCTAAACTTTATAGACTACGCTGTGCCAACTGCTCAAAATGTTCCATGAGACTACGGTCCTTTATCCTTTAACCCAGTAAACCAATCCTACAAGGTGTCTGGTTATGTTTTTGCCCCCTCTGTGCTTTATTATATGTATGAATATGTACATAGAGAACTCACAAATACGTACATACTATGTCTACAGATATCTAGACGTGGCTCATGTATATGCACACGTATACCTTTTTATACATATATATGCATACATATCTATCTATGTAACCACTCACCATATTTTTGGCTGTTATTGCTGTTGCTGCCAAACTGTATACATTACAGCATTTACCAATAATTTCCTTTAGTCTTATGTGTTTCTTAATGTCATCCTTTACATTACTAAGTTGTGCTCACTTCACCAGTATTCAGTGTTGCTTTTCCCATCACCAAAACTAACAAGTGTCTGCTGTCTGGAGTATGATTCTCCCTCCCTCCTCCACTCATCCCTGGTAACCACCAAAAAAATGCGACTTCTATGTGTATACCTGTTTTTGTCTTTTTATAAAAGTGGTACCATACAGTATTTGTCCCTTTGTGTTTGAGTGATCTCACTCAGTATTGTGTGTCTTCCGGATTCATCCATGTCGTAAGATCTTTTTTTACTCATCATCATTCTTTATAGCTGTGTAGTATTCCATTGCAGGTACATACATTTTGGTTACTCATCCATCTACTAACAGGCACTTAGGAATTTTATCTTTTCACTACTGTCAACAGTGCTGCAATGAACACAGATGTGCACATGTCTATTTGTGTCACTGCTATTATATCTCTAAGGTATACAACTAGGAATGGGATTGCTGGATCACAGGGTATTTCTAGCTTTTTTAAGGAAGTGTCATACCATTTTCCACAGTGGCTGTACATTTTACATTCCCACCAGCAGGTGGTACAAGTTCCAGTCTCCCCACAACTTCACCAGCATTTGTTGTTTCTAATTTTTTGATCAGTACCCTTCTTGCAGTGGTGAAATGATATCTCATTGTAGTTTTGACTTGTATCTCTTTGATGCCTAGAGATCTAGAGTATCTTTTCATATTAGCTGACCACTCAAATGTCTTCTTTGGTGAAGTGTTCATGTCCTTTGCCCATTTTTTAGCTGGACTGTTTATTTTTCTGTTGTCCTTATCGGATAATGTCATTACCAAAGATTTTTTTTCCCAATCTGCAGGTTCTCTTTTTACTCTTTAGATGCCTTTTTTTTGATGACAGTATTTATTTTTTAATGTCCCATCTAGTTTGTCTTCTGTTGCTCATGCATTTGTAGCTGTGTTTGGTAATACATTATTTGAAAATAAATAAGTCCCATGTTTTGCCCCTATGTATCTTCCAGTAACTTCATAGTTTTAGCTCTAACATTTAAGTTTTTCCTCCATTTTGAGTTAGTTTTTGTGTACAGTATTAGGTATCAGTACTGTTTCATTTTTCTGCAAAGGGATATCCACGTTTGTCAGAATCACTTGCTAAAGAGGCTGTTTCCTCCCCATTGAATGAACTTTGACCCCTTGTTGAAAATCCACTGCCTATAGATGGATGGATTTACTTTCAGTTTCTTAGTTCTATTCCAATGATATATGTGTCTGTCACTGAGCCTGTACTGAGGCCGTATACTGTTTTCAAATTGGGAATGTAAGGCCTCAAACTTTGTTCTTCTTCTGTATTGCTTGGGCTATTTGGGAGCTCTTGCCGTTCCATGTAAATGTGGTGATATGTTTTTACATTTCAGTACAGAATGTTGTTGGAATATGGATTGGGATTGCATTTTTACCTACAGACTGTGTTGTGTAATATTGACGTTTTCAAAGTTTTAAGTCTTCCAACACATGAACATGGACTGTTTTGACTTTTTGGAAAGTCTCTTCTAATTTCTTGCAGTAGTGTCCTACAGCTTTTAAACATTTTAAACATTTTCTTTAAGTAAAAGAGATTATCCATGATAATGTGGGTGAACCTCATCCAATTAGTTGGAAGGCCTCAAAGGCAAAAACTGAGGTTTCCTGGAGAAGAAGAAATTCTGCCTCAAGACTGGAGTGCCAACTCCTGCTGAGTTCCTTGCCCTACAGATTTCAGACTCAAGACTATAATGCCACCCCCTGTCAAGTTCCAGCTTGTTTCTTATCCCACAGATTTTTTACTCATGACTGTAAAATCAACATCTACCTGAGTTTGCAGCCTGCAGGCTTGTCCTTCAAATTTCAGACTTGCTAGCCCCTGCCATCAGGTGAGTGAATTCTCTAAAACAAGTTTTATCAGGCACTCTGGTTTGTCGATGTAAAATACAGAATATCCTTGTATTCTAACATTAGAGTGATAAGAGCATAAATGCAGTACTAAGGCAGATAGATCCTGGTGTGAACCAATTTGAGTCAGTACCCAAGTCTTCGTAACAGAGCTTCATTCTCTGGGAAAAGGGGCCTCCCTCCTGGCTGAGAAGTCGGTCAGCTTGCCTATACTTTTTATGCTCACTTCTGGCTCCTACAACAACCTCAGTTTTTGGTTCACTCTTGATTTTATGGAGAATAAGCATCTATTATTTTTCTGCAATAAAAGGACTAAAGGTGGAGTGTTAACAATAGATACACAGACTATGAAGATGTTAAAAACAAAAGAGAAAATAAAACAATCATCAAGAAAGAAGGATTGATACAATTTTACCAACTGTGTTTCTTAAAAACAACCATTTTTATTGAGGGCACTTATAGCAATTAGCCAAGTTGTACTGTTACAGCATACTAAGCAAAAATCCAATTTTATGTTCTAAGATAATATTAATTTATTAGGTTTCCCTCTAATGAAAATGTAGATTGAAATATGGAGACGTCCAACAGAAATATAATGCGAGTCACTAATATAACTTTAAATTTTACAGTAGGTACCTTTAAAAAAGCAGATGAAATGAACTTTAATAATATTTTATTTAATCTAATATCTAAAGGATTACCATCTCAACATGTAATCAATAAAAAAAAAATGAGACATTTTACATTCTTCTTTTTCATACCAAGTCCTTGAAATCTGGTGTGAATCTTATACTGAATGGCACATTATAATTTGGACCAGCTACATTTCAAGTGCTCACTTGACAGCCCATGTGGCTAGTGGCTGCTGTACAGGACCGAACAGCTCTGGATGAATACAGTTTACTGTGACTTTGTATTAAATGCAGCTCTTCATAGTTCCCTAGAATCCAGTCTACAGGAAAAATGGAACGACATAAGTGTCCATTTCTGTTAAAAGGAAACTTATAAAGCTCTTCAAAAGCCAATCTTTCCTCTAGTACCATACTCTAAAAGGAACATAGCACATGGATCTTTATATAGAAAGCATGAAACTTGATAACGAAAAATAACTTGAACTGTGGTTTTACAGAAAATACAAACATAGCTTTCAAACAGCTAGCTTTGATTTTGACACCTGCTAAAGACAAACACTAGCTCATACTTCACTGACGTGCTACTGTAAATCAACACACAGCCTACTGAGGTCGTCTCTTGATATCTGTCAGCCTAGCTGGAAATATTAGGGAAAGATGCATCAGAAGAAAGACTTGGTGATACACTTCTGAAAAATAAACAGCCATCAAAAACCCTCTGAAGCACAGTTCTCCTCATGGGGTCACCATGAGTTGGAACTGACTCAAAAGCAACTGGTTAGTCTTCATAACAACTATTACATGTGTTGTCTTATTTTGATTCTTACAATAATTCTGAGGTTGGCAGAATCAGAATTGGTATTTTTACAGATGAGGAAGCTGAGGCCCAGGAAAATCTAGTGATGTGCCCAGGATTACACAGGAATTGTATAGCCAGGCTCGGACGGTATCACATACATTCATGGAAAACTTACACCTTTCACATTGATCAAATTGAATCCCAAGTGTTACCTACAAACAAACCTATTCTCAGTAATCATTTCAAATAGCTGTTCCTTGGGCTTCCCCTTTCGAAGCATTTAGATTAGAGTCACAACTTTTTTTTTCAAGTCCAGAGAGCATATATTTTCAGTTTGTGGGAATATATGGTCTCTGTCACAACTATTCAACTCTTCATTGTAGGGCAAAAGCAGCCATAAACAATATAGAAACATGTGTGTGGTTGTGTTCCAGTAAAACTTCATTGAAAGACAATCGAAGTGCAATTTCATATAATTTTCATGTGTCATAAAATATCATTCACTTCTTGATTCTTTACTTAGTCACTTAAAAATGTAAAACTCATTCTTAGCTTGCTGGTCACATCTTGCCAACCTTGATTTAGATGGAAAACTCTCAAAGGGATTTACAAAACTCTCAAATAGATTTATCAAACAATTTGGAATTGTCACTATTTTAATATACCTCAGAAATGGATAACTTGAAGGGTTAAATTAATTATCATATTTGAACTAATCATAAACAGCAGCTAATTAGCAAACTGTGCTATGATCTTAAGATGCCCTCCTTTTTTTCCCCCCTCTGTTCTGCTAATACTGCCTTTGGAACTCTGTATTTAACCAAAGCATTTAAATTTCTACTTAGACAATGGATATTATCAATTAAGTATAATAGTAAAAACACCTTAAGAAATAAGTAGGATTCTATTATTGTTACGGCAATGGGTTTGGCTTGTGGTATTATGTTTAGGAAGCCGAAGAATGCACCTTTCTATCCAATCTTACAGATAGAGTTTCAGAAACCACATTTTAATTATTTGATTATTTTTGAATGACTAACCAAACACTGGCTATTCTCTGCACACATACTATCTATTAAAGTGAAGAATCTGGTGGCTAAATTCTTCACAGTAGATGCCAAATTAAAAGGTATGTTTAAATGGAAATAGAACAACTACACAGTGAAGGTTCTCAATGGAAAAAGGGTCACTGGGATTACTGTGTTTTTACACAAATAACATGCACTCTAATTTGTTTGCCAGCCACACTCTTCCCCTCCCCCCAGGTATTTCTGTAAGTGTGCTGTGTCAATCTCTTACAAAAAAAATATCTGGTGGAGGGGGGAATAAAGTTCTGTTAACACACAAATGTAGAACATGAGTTATTTGCATAAAAATATATTTCCTGAGAGGAAATAGAGAATCACGTAATCTTCATGCATGGCACAATAAACTTTTTTTTTGAAACCCTGGTGGCATAGTGGTTAAGTGTTATGGCAGCTACCCAGAAGACTGACAGTTCAAACCTGTCAGGCCCTCTATGGGAACTCTGGGGCATTCTACTCATCTGTAGGGTCCCTGTGAGTCAGAATCAACTCAGCGGCAGTGGGTTTGGCTTTTTGACAATACTTTTAAAGTTCTCACTGGGTTATCTGAAGACTGGTACTTTGAAGTTCAATTGTCACGGGACTGGAAACTAAAGGACTGTAGGAAACAACACACTATAAAAATCCCAAGCACAGACAAGCACTCTCATCTGGTTATTACAAATGTAAACTGGTAACGCTTTCTGGAGAGCAATCTGGAAATATGTTTTAAAAGCTTTCAATTTCTGCATATTTTTTGGACGCAGTAATTCCACTTTCAAAATCTCATCCAAAGGAAACGAGCATGGATGTGCATAAGGACTTAGCTATAAAATATCACAGCATTGGTTAGAAGAACAAGACTTTTTTTTTCTGATTGCTCAGGACTGATCATCCAAATTATAATATGGTAATAGAATACTATGCATTTATTAGAATTGATTCTTCAGAGCAATAATGATCTGGAGAGAGGTTCACAATAATATGTACAATCCCCTTTCAGTCAAATGGATAAGCTTTCACAGGCAGCCCCTGAGGTGGCCGCTGACAATCTTGAGTCTGCTACGATTCACACGCTCCTACAGTCCACTCCCGCCATAGCAGGGCTGGTCTGTGTGGCCAACCGTGTACACCAGAAATTACGTTCTGCCACTTCCAACTAGCTTACAAAAGACTGTGGCTTCCATTTGGTATATTTGTGCTTCTTTTCCTAAGATCACTCCCCTCTGGGGATGCCAGCTGCCATCCTGTGAGCAGCCTACAGAGAGGATAATGTGTTAAGCAACAGAAGCCTCTGGCCAATAGCCAGTGAGGAGCTGAGGCCAGCCAACAACCAGTTTGGAAGTGTAGTCAGTTGAAGCTTAAGATGACACGTTGACTGTAACTTGTGAGAGACCAGAGCCAGAAGCATCCACTAAGCCAGGTCTAGACACCTGACCCTCAGAAACTGTGAGATGACAAAATAGTTGATGTTGTTTTAAGCTTCTAAATTTTAAGGTAATTTGTTATGCAGTAATACATCTGTGCATAGAGAAAGGACTAGAAGGATGCAATTCAAAATACTGTCGGTGGTTATCTTCAGGTGGTGGGTTCTTTTCATTCTCATTTTTTGTAGGATACTGGGAAAAGTTTTTCCTCTTACAGAAAACAGAAGACGAAAACAGTATGCCTAACAGGGATTACATAATCATTGAAAACATCAAAGGATGATGATTATGAGAGCTAACTTCAGTTCCAAATACTCTTGATGTGTTAAACATACAAAACAAGGAACTCGAAAGACAGCACCTAAAGGCCTGAAGAGCATAGTGGGCTAAGCTTCACCCACCAGAAACCATTCAACTCACTGGGAGCAGTGGCATTTAGCAGCGTCGAGGAAAGGAGACTTCCTATAGGCTTCTTAAAGGAAAATCAATCAGTAGGGAAGCCATCTGTCAGTGGATCAGCACAGAGTTCTAGCTTACCCAGTTTCTGATCAAACCGCCATGCTGCGATGTAGGCATTGTGCCTCAGACTGCTCTGGGTGGCCAGCGGCACAGTGACATAGATGGGCCCATCCACCAGCACTGGCGTCCCATCACTGCTGAGCAAGTGGACACTGACGGCTGTGACCGGGGTCAGGTCGTACCTCGTGCTGTTTCCTGAAAGTAAGAGGCATCCTCTATCACATCCATACAAAGAACCTACAGGGACTGGGGAGCTGTTTGCAAAAAAGTAATAGCTACTGTTTACTGTTTACCTACATTCATTTTGTATATATAATCCTCATCACAATACTATACAGTAGGTGTTGTGGATTGAATTGTGTCGTCCCCAAAATATGGGTCAACTTGGCTTAGCCACGATTCCCAGTATTGTGTGGTTGTCTTTCATTTCGTAACTTAATGTAATTATCTTCCATTTGGGATGTGCTGTAATCCTAACCTCTGTTATGTTAACGAGGTAGGATCAGTGTGAGGTATATCTTGAGTCACAGCCTTACACCATAATGTGGCTCAAGTCACACCCTGACTCAAGTTACATGCTTTATCTTAAAATAGACAAAAGGAGAGAGAAGAAAGTAGAGAGGAGAGGGCCCTTACTACCACCAAGAATGAAGAGCTGGAAACAGAGTGCACCCTTCGAACCTAAGGTCCCAGAATTGAGAACCTCCTAGACTAGGGGAAGATTAAAGCCAAGACACACGTTATCTCCAAGGAATGCTGGGCCCACAGATGTTGAAAGGAGGAAAGTACCTTCCCTCACAGCCAACAGAAAGAGAAAGCCATCTCCTAGAGTTACTACCCTGAATCCAGACTTCCAGCTTCCTAAACTGTGAGAAAATAGTTTTCTGTTTATTAAAGCCATCCACTTGTGGTATCTCTGCTGTAGCAACACTAGATAACTAAGACAGTAGGTGAAGCCCCCCTTTTATACACAAAGAAACAGAGACCCACAGAGGGTAAGTAAAGCCAGGTAGCTGGCTCAAGGACACACACTAGCTAGTGGCAGAGCTGGGATTCTAGCTCAGGTTTGCTGATTCCGTCTACTATGCTTTGCTTTCAGAAAAGGACTCAGAAGGGAAAACTCCGTGTATTATGCGAGAGGAAGGTACATATGGAAAACCCCCAAAATAATTTCTCCATAAAATAAGCCCCATGCACATGTTGACTACTTGGCAGGTCATCATAATAAGACCAGATGTTTTAAATTCCAGACTGCTTTTTTTTAAATTGGAAATTTCTTCAAGGACTACTTCAAAATACCAACTTACTTCTGCAAAACAAACAAAAAAAACCATGCTATTGAAAAACTGAATTTGAAATATTTATGAGTTATTTTAGATGGCACTGTTATTTTGATCTGTTTAAAAGGAATTTAATATAGCAATTATTCTACCTTAGAAGCTTTTTATCCAAGCCAATGCTTTCATGACTGTCTACAGATAAATTAGAGAATGCTTATGAGAATGATATTTATACAATGAAGTAATCCATTTTAGATTTCATCCTCCAGTGAAAAATAAAATCACACAAATGTAATCTGTCACAGTTTTAAATCTTTCTTTGAAAATGATGAAGACAATAGTGACAGGAAGTTTTTAAGCTACAACGGAAGACAATCTACAGGATTTTGCCTTTAGCTACTTACCTACCCACCTGGGCTAATGCAAGTCTCCAATTAGGTCTGGATTTAAACACTTAAGTCAAACCTAGTAAATTTTAGAATTCACAAAGAATTACAGCTGAACCCTTCAAAGAATAATTTCCACACAGCTAATGATAATACTACCTTTTACACTTATATCTGTCTACGGTTTTCAATGAAGAGAAAGGCATGGGAATGGAGATTCCACCAAAAGAACCAAGTTAGAATCAGAGATTAAAGTTTAGAAATCATTTAGCCTGGCTATTTATTTTAGAGTAGAGAGAACCTGTATCTGAAAGCTGTTTAGCTTTGTATTCTGATACCAGCTTTTCTACACGTTAGAGAAATTTCCTGCGTTTGTCATTTCGTTAACTTCTATCTTCCTGAAGTTACTTCTTTTCAGATGCCACTGCGTCAGTTCTGACCCACAGCACCCTACGTACAGTGGAATAAAAGACAGCCTGGTCCTGCGCCACCCTCATGATCACCGAAGGGTTTGAGCCTATCCCTGCAGACACTATGTCAAACCTCATCAAGGGTCTTCCTCTCTTTCACCGAGACTGTAATTTCTTTCAAACTTCCTGGGAACATCACAGACTGGCACTGTGCTTCTGTGGCAAGTAGGGTGGGGACTGAGATGTTATTCAGGTGCAGGGTCTCTGGCCTGAGTCCGTGGTGAGGGCGCCCAGTGACAGCAGGGAACTACAGGACAAGAACCGTCTGAAATCTCCACATGTCTGCAGTCTCTATCTACAACTCTGGAACCTTCTCTCTAAACCACATGCAGCTTCTCTTGTGCAATGCCAAGACAACGGCCCTCTAGAGAACTTTCCAGTTGCCTTTGTTGTCTCTATTTACCTGTGTTAAACTCCCAATTACCAGTCATCTAGCAAAGATGTTTTATCCAGACTCTGACTCTGTGCTGATATTTCTTTGATGCGAATAATTGTATAAAAGAGAAGCTGTAAACAAAGTGAAAGTGGAGAGCAGTATTTAGATGGTTAGCTACTAGGGGGCAAACATTAAACAGGAGGACAGCAGCCCAAGCCCTCATGTGCCATAGTGAAGGCCTTCTCTTCAGGACTCAAAGAAGGGCCGATGGTTTCTGGTCAACTTATCAGTTATCAGAGAGGAAAAGTTTACTGTAAGACCTTGAAAAGACCTTCTCCCTCTGAAATAACAGAGTGATTCTAAAATATAAGGAACATTTCAGAAAATCAATAGTCCTATGTCTCTGTGTTCTTCTCCTAGTCTTCTCCAATTTCATAATTTATTCAGTAGCTATTGGAAGTGGGGCATGGAAAATTAATGAATGCCAAGGAATGAGACAGCCCCTTCAAGTACAGGGTTTTATGACTACATACTACTTTGCTGGGAGGGTTAGCTGGCGGTTTTATGATGGTCTCAGGCTGTACATTATTACGCTCCTAGAAACAATCCTTTTTCTCTCAGGCCTGCATTTTCAAAGTGAAACTCAACTTTTTTTGTCCAATAATGCTTACTTAACTCCAGTGCATCTGTATTTCAGCAAATTACTTACATATTGCACCTTCGGCATACAAAAATTAAAGGAAGAAGAAACTTGTCAGAAAACAGACACCAGAGGGAAGAGAAAGAAATCAACAGGTCACCTTCATCATTAACCTGAAATTTATTAACATTCTACAGAGTGAATCAGATGTTACAGGACAGAAACTGTTTTTCAGAATAATCAGCTTATGTAACACATGTGAAAAGCAAGTGAGATTATATAAAAGTGCACCCAGGAAATACAATAACATATTCAACCAGCAAGAGTTAATCTAAAACAGCCTCTGGTTTTTAATTTTTATATTGTGACTAGTTTGACATATGGGACAAAGAAGAGGAAAGCCACGATGACATCTCAAGACTCCAGAATCCTGAGCACCTCCCCGTTTACCAGGAGGTCTGGGGACCCTTTAAGTTCTCAGCAGGTGCCTTGGTGGTGCAATGATTAAGTGCTTAGCTACTAACTGAAAGCCAGCTGTATGAATACACCAGCTACTCCAGGGAAGAAAGATCTGACAGTCTGCTTCTGTAAACCACCTTCTGTACCACCCTGGACACCCTATGGGGCAGTTCTATTCTGTCCCAGAGTCCTTATGAGTCAGAATCAAATTGATGGTAACAGGTTTAAGATCCACATGCCCTGTAAACTACACTGTTGGGTGTGAATGGAAATGTGTGGCCTCAGTCTTACAAGGCATTATTACAGATATTCTGGCTGATTTGCTTTTAATAACTGAACTGACTTAAAGATGTGTCAGAAGGGGATTCAAAACCAACACCCCAAACCTGACCTCCCTTCTGACTTAAGGCAGAGATGTGAGAGATGAGGCAAGGACAGAGAGGGCTGGGGGCAAAGAAGCTCACCAGTCTAATCGCGCACAGCTCCAGTCTGCCCCCCTCCCAGCTCCCCTCCTCGCCGTGACTGGGTGAGTGGGGCTATGCATCTGGGCACTGGCAGGCTGCTGCCCCACAACCACACAGTCCAGGGAAAGTGGGACTAGGATATGGCAGAGGACAGATGGCAAGAATTCCATAACTCTGATCTTACACTAATTTTTTAAAATACACTTTCAGTTATAAGAATTTCTCTAAGTAGAATATATTTAGTCCAGCAAAAGAGAGCTCGGAGAAGATGCTCTTCAAAATCACACACAAACCTCCTCCCAGGCATCCGGTAACAGCAGAACAGCTCAGGGAGGCAAATTCACTGAAGTTCAACCACTGCAGTTGCAGGGGGAAACCCTAAGTGCTCTGGGGGAAGGTACCACAGTTCTGACGAACTGGAGTTCCCCTTCTGTAGCCTTCATCCAGTTCTCCCATTCAGCACTACCATTCCATCCCAATGTAAAGACCCACATGAAGATGAACACACAGAGACCCTAGTTCAAAAGAAGAGTCTCACATTACCTGTTCCATTTCCACCTAATCCTCGCAAATAAGGAAAACTGTCCACTTCCGATGGGGAGCTGGCAGCCGTGAGAAACGCAGTCAGATCACTGTAGCTGGTGTTCTCGGGCAGCCTCAGAGCTCTTCTCTGGAAATGAACGCGAGGCTGTGGCCGGGCACCTGCAGAAATTAACCTCTGCGTTACCTCCTGAGGGAGCAGTTTCTGATCGTAGAAACTGGAAACTAGGAAGTGCGTCTCGAAGGTTTCCAAGTGCCCTTCCCCAACCCCCACTCCGTCCCACACCTCATACCAGCCATTTAAGCCCAGACAGATGTGACAACATGCTATTATGTGGATAGAAATAATAGCCCATTGTCACATTTGTTTTGACACAGGATGTTGTTTCATTTTTTTAACAAAAAGCTTTCCGAGTTCTATTTGTGACCAGTCTTTTCACTGCCCTTGGAGCAGGGCAATATTTTGGAAAGGAAAATCCATGGAGATAAAACAACCAGATGACTATCAATCACTTTACACAACCACTTGCTACAAGAGACACCCTTTGATACCATGACAAAACACTTTCTTAATCTTCTTGGTCTTCCCTTTTTCTGTGGAAGCTGCCTGCCATGTGGCCTCCTATCGATTCTGGCAGGTTTATCCAACTCAGGACAGATTATGTTGCAGATTTTATGATGAGACTTTTACATTGTGACTCCACCAAATTCAATTCCCTTGAGCAGGATGGATTCAGCCAACAGGCTCCAGACAATTACCTTGTCACACCACCTGCAGTTTAACTTTGTTCCAGATGTCATTTGGAATGTAAAATCTGAACCTGTTTTTACCTGATGCCATGGTGACAGTCACAAGATGCTAAGGTGCTAAATGAACTTACACAAACCCAGAAAACATCATTAAGGTACAGCTCAACAGAAATGAGAGTTATATAATTTCTCTAGATTAAAATACGGTGATTCCTCAAAAGCGATGGTCTGTCCCAGGCTTGTAGTTGACCTTGCTTCCTTTGGGCTTTGCTGGGGGCTCCATATCCTCAACTCCAGCTACCCTAGTGCAACTACCCCGCCCAGAGCTACTGGTCTTTATACTACTCCAAGGTCCTCTTAACTCTGGATCACAGAATTTATAACAGGGACCTGGTAGTGCAATGGTAAAGTGCCTGGCTGCTAACCAAAAGGTGGATGGTTTAAATCTACTATCCTGCTCTGCAGGGACAAGATGTAGTAATCTGCTTTCATAAAGATAACAGCTTTAGAAACCCTAGGGTGCACTTCTATTCTGTCCTACAGAGTTGCTGTGAGTTATCGTCAATTTGACGGCAATTGGTATAACGGGTAACCTATTTAGTGGAGTCCCTGGGTAGAGCAAAAAGTTAAGCTTTAGACTACTAATTGAAAAACTGTTTGCTTGAACTCACCCAGAGGTGCCTCAGAAGAAAGGCCTGGTGATCTGCTGCCAAAAAATCCATACCCAAACCAAACCTGTTGCTGTACAGTCAATTCCAACTCACAGCAACCCTGTAGGGTGCACAGTACAACTGCTCCATAGAGTTCCCAAGGAGCACCTGGTGAACTCCAACTCTTGATCTTTTGGTTAGCAGCTTTAACAGTTAACTACTAAGCCACCAGAGTGTCCTCTGAAAGATCACAGCCTTGAATCCCTTGGAGAGCAGCTCTACTCTGCACCCATGGGATCACCATGACTCAGAGGTGACTTGACTGCAACAGGTAAGCCTATCCAGAAATGCTCTAGAATAAGTGAGGTTTCCAACTCAGAGGAAGCTGGGGCACCAACTAGTTCAATTCTCTCTTTCTACAGGCAAGCTCACAGAAGCCCCAAAAGATTTACTACCAATGTAGGGTTTACATCCAGGGTAGGCTGACTCAGGTATGTACTACCTAAATGGTAGAGAATCACAGGGTTTCCTCTACTTCCTAGAAGTCACAGATGAGCATTCTCAAATCACTGGGGTTCTTGGAATACCAGGCCAGAAATCTTTGGAATCAGGTGCCCAAAGTCAGGGTAGTCCTAACTAACTCCAGTCACCTCCACTGAAACGAACAGAGCACATACGTCAGTCCTGCTCGACATCACCAGTGTCCTATTCTTCATCCCTAAAATAAATCCCCATCACTATACTAGCCTCCACCTATAGACATCTTCTGATAACTTTCTCTTAGCTGTCTTCTTTGTCTGCTCTCCTCGGATCTTACAGAATGTCTGATACCTTACTTCTGCCATCTCCTCACTCAGTATAGTTCAAACTCGCCACTGAGTGCTCTATGCCCTGTGAGAAGCAATTTGTTTCTCCCAACTACCTTCTTCACTGGGGTCTGCATGCTGCTTGCTGGCTTCGTTCTCTTCTCTATATTGTTTTCTGAACTTGACAATCAGTCAACCTTTTCTTCTTCATCTCCTCACCCCTAACTATAAAACAATGGTCACTGCTGTTTGTTTCTCCCCTCATGGTGGTGAACTGTGTCTGAGACTGTGTTACCCACTGATTCTCATTCAATCCAAACAATGCACCTGAAGTTACTCAGTTATTATGCCCCTGGAAAGGGCCTATGTTTTACACAGTGAAGAAAGCAGAGTCAAGAATTCTGCTCACACATAGAAAAGAATGGCATGTCTAAGGTGACACATGGCAAAGAAGTGGCTTGTCCTCATGCAGGTGAAGGCAGAAAGGAGAATTCAGGCTCGAGAACAATTCTTTGTACCCCAGAAGAGGTTGTAACACCTGAGCCCTTACAGGTGAGATGGAAAGGTTGTTGTCTGTCAAAGGTCCTTTGAGAAAGGCTCCATCTTAGGAAAGAAACCAAAATATACCATAATTAGACAAAGGAAAAAAACAAGTTGTTAAGAGAAGATGGGGGAATCACAGTGAAGGACAAGCAGCTCAGCTAGGCCTCCCAGCAGACAGCCGAGGACCCAGAGATCCACGGACTAAGGCTGCTCCTTTCAGGAACCACCGATTTGCCTCATTCCCAAGTCTTTCTCTTTAATGCCTTCTCTCATTCTCTAGCATATCATGCATTTTGTGGGAGATGCTTACCTCCCCTGTTCTCTACCTCCTCACTCTGCTGTCTCCTTCCCTTTGTCATGCACCACAAATCTGACCACTGGTCAGATTTCTGGAATCTTCCTGCTGTGGCTAGGGGATCAGTCATATAGGGGACAAACACTGGGACAGGTTTACTAGAAAGAGATATGGTTAGTATAGCTCACTTGATATACACTGTGACAGGCACTACACAGACACTGGTCTGCTCACCAAGCAAGCATGCTTCCCACTAGGATGGACAGCAAAACCAATGCATGGTGAAATGATCACAGAAACATCTGAAGTATGAAATAGGCAAATATGCAGATATCAAGCTTAACAGGAGTTACCAGAGGTGGGAGGGAGGGGGAAAGGAATTATGAATTAGGGGACACTGGTGGCATAGTGGTTAAGTGCCACAGCTGCTAACCAAAAGGTCAGCAGTTCTAGGAAACTCTATGGGACAGTTCTACTCTGTTCTATAGGATCACTATGAGTCAGAATCAACCCAATGGCAGCAGGTAAGTGGGCTGTTTTATGTTAAGGATGGCAGAATACTTTGGAAAAAGATAGTGGTGATGGTTTTACAATAAGAGAAATCTAATGTCACTTGGCTGGCTGGCAATGTCACTGAATTGTGTATGTAAAAACTGTTGATGCAGTGAACACTTTACACATATATATATACTTATATCAAAATAAAATAATAAAATATCTCAAGAATTTAACAGTATAAACTATTCTGAGCTACAGTGTGAATAAAATCTATGCATGAGGGGTGTGTGTGTGTGCTGGTGGGGAGGCTGGTTATATCCCTAAGCCTATCTTCATGTTCTGAGAGTACCAAATTTCATGCTTTTCAGAGAAGGATATGATCGGGTATGGATGGAAAGAACAAGAACAGACAAGCCTTTCTGTCATCTCAGAGGCTCTGGGGGCCTCCCTCTCATATTCTCCACAGCAGCTGTTTCAACTTCCTCTATTCTTCTCAAACTTAGGGCTCCACCCCTGTCCCCCAAACGCTCAGCCCCTAATTCAGTGAAATTACCAGGGCCACCACTTCTTCTCTTTGCATTTCAAAACTTGCTTCTTCCCTCTTTTCTTCGGCACTTCAGTCTCAGGAAAAAATTGTCCTGACTTGCCACAAAGGCCAACCCAAGACTTTACCCTATCTTTCCTTATTTGTTTGTATTTCAAGACTTGGCTCAACAACTCTTCCTGCCTCTATCAACAACCTCTTTCTCTACAGGTTTTCTCTCCCAAATCAACAAATACACTCATTTCTTCTCCATCTAGGAAAATAACAACGCAACGTTATTTTAACTCTGTTGTCCCCATAAGCGAACGCCTTTTATTCTTCTACCTAAGCCCTTGTGATCTGTGCCCACCCACAACACATGCTGTCCTTTGAAATGCCAAATGACGACTGTATAATCTGCAAACCCCATGACCATTTCTCAATCTTCATCCTCAGTGACCTCTTCACAATGGTCAACTGTGTTTACCATCTGCGCTCATGAAAGGCTTCCTTCTAAGCATTCATGGTCCTGCACTTTGACTTGCTCCAGAGTTTACAGACTTTTTCCTTTTGCAGGTATTTATTTTCCTTCTCCAGTCTCTAAATGAAACATTCCAAAAGGGAATGCCTCAGCTGCATGTGTGCTCTGTTTATGGATTCCCAACATTACCACAACCTCATCTGTTACATTCTTCTTCAGCCCTGAAAGTTCTTCCAAGCTCCATGCAGGCACTTTCTTCTGTTTCCTATACACCTCTACCTAGATGCCCATCCGATACTCCAAAATCATCATTTCCTGTCTCTCCCACTTAGAAGTATCTTCTGCTTCCTACAGATGGTGTCTCATTCTCTCCAACATTCAGGTTCCATCCCAGCTCATCATTTTTAGATTGTAACTTTCTGTTATCTTGCACATTCACCAACTGCTGAGATTGACCAATCTTATTAATATTTCTAACACTATCCTTCCCTCCTTTTTGGCCTCTGTCCTAGTCAGGATCTATACTACTCCTTTCAGGAATTATTGCAAAATCTCCTAATACTATAACTGGTCCCTACTCTTTGGCCTTTCCTCTTACCATGCCATCTTCCACTCTAGTGCCGGGGTGAACGCTATATGACTATACTCTGAACATCTTCTTTACTCTGAGTATGCTCTTTCCTTGCCCAGAGTCTTCAATGGCCCACCACCACTGTTATGGATTGGACTGTCTCCACCAAAAAGACACGCTCAAGTGCTAACCCCTACACTGGTAAATACAACCTGGTTGGTGAAATAGGATTTTTCGTTACAAATGTCATCAGTTAAATTCAAGTTGGCCATACTGGAGTAGGGTGGGTTATAATCCTAATCTTTTCCGAGTGGCCTTTTATAAAACTAGAATCACACACAAGGTGAGGATCTGTCTACAAGCCACGGAAGGCCAAAAATGCTTGAAGCAGAAACTGAAGGCCAAAAAGAAAAAAGATGTTCCCCAAAGCAAACAGAGAGGAGACACAGACAGAGACAAAGAGAATGTAGCCCTGCTAACCACAGCTTCCAGAACTGTAAGGAAATAATATTTCTATTCTTTAAAGTCAATGACTTTATGATATTTTGTAATGGCAGTCCTAGGAAATGAAGACAACTACTTAAGACATTAACAATGATGATGACAACAAAAAGAAAAACATCCACTGCTGTAGAATTACAGGGTTCCTGGTGGCAGAGTGCTTATGAGCTACACAAGCTACTGTTGTGAACTATGGCTGCTAACAAAAGGTTGGCAGTTCGAATCCAACAGCGGCTCCTTAGAAACCCTATGGGGACGATCTACTCTGTCCAACAAGGTCACTATGAGTCAAAATCGACTTGATAGTAGTATTTTCTTTTATTTTTAAAATACTATTACAAAAATGTCAACTATTATACATTACACTTATTATCTAAATGTGAGGCCAAGACAAGTGCTTTAGAATTTACAAAGTTCTTAAATACATATTATTTCACTTGATATTTACAGCAACTTTGTGAGGAAGGGACTCTATCTCTTCTTTGTGAATGAGGAAACTGAGGCCCACAGAGTTGTGACTTGCTCCAAGTCACCCTGCCCAGAGGAAGCAGAACTGAATTCTTTTCATTCCAACCTCTGTATCTCTTTCTATTATGCTATACTTGCCTCACCATAGATGCTCTACTTACTGCCTTCCAGTCTCCAGCCAATAAGGACTGCATGCTTCTCTGTTTCTGTGTATAAGCTCAGACTATTTTCTATGCCTAAAACTGCTTTCCATCATCTTTACTGGTGTATCTCACACATCATTCAAATGCATCTCAAATGCTGCTTTTTATGTCGACATTCTGGGTCCCATCCCAAATTTCTAAACTTCATTTGCATCTCTTACACTAATGTTACCATGCCTTGCATTATGTTTATTGGCATACTTGTACATCTCCCTAATCAGAGGCACTAACAGACATGGGCAACCGACGTCCTTAACTCTAGTTTTAAATCTTTACTACCATTTTAGTCGAGTGACTCTGCCTTTAGATTCTTTATCCTTAAAATAGAATCACACTTGTCTCATAATACGGTTGTTGTGATTTAGACGAGAAGACATATGAGGACTGGCAAGTAAGTTCGCAAACTCATCCTGGAAAAAGTGTTACACACCTCATTGCTAAACAGCACTATGCTCACCTTCAAAGCACTCCCCTTGGGAAGCTAGGCACCAATGCCAGTGCCTAGTCTACGCTTCAAAGCAGTTTTGGAACTCTTTTTCTGGAATGACCATCTGAGCTGTTGTTGTTGTATTACCCTTGATGTCCTGAATGTCATCCAAATGTGTTCTTTTCAATATTTCCTTTATCTTCAGGTAAAGAAAAAATTCAATGGAGGACAGATCAGGTGGATAGGGCGGGTGTTCCAATACAGTTATTTGTATACAGGCTAAAAATTCTCTCACATACAACGATGCAATTAAGTTCGCAAACTTGCCACCATGCTCAATGGCCATTCCAGAAAGAGTTCCAAAACTGCCCAGAAGGATAGACTAGGTGCTAGCATCAGTGCATAGCTTCACAAGTGGAGCATTTCAAAGGTGATTATAATGATATACAGCAATGAGGTATGCAGCACTTAGAGCAATAAAGTTCACAGACTTAATTGTCAGACCTCGTAGGTCTGGTACCTATGACTATCTCATGTTAGTCAGGGTAAGATAAGCATTAATTTCCCATCACTGAAGCTCCTTAAAAGCAGATTATTTTGCTAAACATATAACACCATGTTCTGTATGTAGCTGATGCTTAACAATACTTACTGAATTGAATGTAAAGGTAAGTTATACCCTGCATCTTACTATTTTTCAGTAACAGTCTGCCTTAATCCCAACTAGATGAACATTTCTCAGTGTTGGCACCAAGAACATTTGGGGCCAGGTAATTTGTTGCTGCTATGGGCGCCTGTTCTGTGCACCGCAGCATAGGTTAGCAGCATCCACAGCCTCTAACCACTACATGCTAATAGCACTCTCTAGGTTGTAACAACCAAAAGTGTCTACAGACATTGCCAAATGTCCTCTGGGAGATAAAATCAACCCCAACCGAGAATCACTACACTACATATTTTGACATTCCTTGCAATAATCCAAATAACATGCCTAGAGAGTCCTCTCTGCTATGGGGATAGTATCTGACGAGATGAAATGAACAAAGCTTTGGCCCTCCAGGAACTCAGAACAGAGAAGCTAGTCACGGAAATGGCTTAATTACAATGGTGTTTTAAGTGCTGTAAGAGAAATGATACAAAGGGAAGACCAACTGCCCAGGAGAAAAAAGTTCCATAAGTAGTGTTACGGATCCAATTGTGTCCCCCCCCAAAATACATGGAGTAATTTGTCCAGGACAGGATTCCCTGTATTCTATGATCGCCCACCATTTTGTGATCTTCCTATGCTGCATGTTAAAGGATTATGGTGGGACTGCAAATCCCTTAAGAAGATCACCTCGCTGCTCCACTGTAAAGGAAGTTTCCCTGGAGTATGGCTTGCACCACCCTTAATCCTTTCATCCTACAAGAGATAATAGGAAAGGGAAGCAAGCTGAGAATTGGGAACTTCACACCATCAAGAAAGCAGCTCTGGGACACAGTAAGGAAAAGGATCTGACATACACCGCGAAGGGGCTCATCAGAGTAGGGTCACGGCAGGAACTTTCCTCTCACACAAAGGGGATGGGAAGAAGGGGGAAATAAAAAGCATCCTTCCCTGATGGCCTCTGTTTTCTCCATGAAGACACTGCTAAGGTCCTTGATAAAGGGTGACACAAAGCTGGGTGGTGAGCAGAGTGGAGTGGGAGAGGTGACCTAGCAGCTGTCCCGGGAGAGGGGGGAAAGAAAGGGACTCTCCAGGGGGCCAAGGAAGCACCATCAAGCAGCAAAGACCACTCAGCAGAGAAAGCAGACCATTGATGTAGGCAGTGCCTGATGCTGCTGCTACCACAGGCAACTGAAGCATCTTTATTTTACTTTCCTGTATATCATCAGGAAACCCTGGTGGCGTAGTAGTTAAGTGCTACGCCTGCTAACCAAAAGGTTGGCAGTTCAAATCCACCAGGTGCTCCTTGGAAACTCTATGGAGCAGTTCTACTCTGACCTCTAGGGTCGCTATGCCTCAGACCCGACTTGATGGCAGTGGGGTTATTTATTTATTAATTTTTGGTATGCCATCATGACGTCCTGAGGCGACAGAACACCCCACTTCCCCTGAGACAGCACAAAGGTTTTCCAGACACTTTAGAAGCCAGAGTTGCAGCCTGGGTACCACAGTCTAATCTCCAAAATTCCAACAATTCCAGCAGCATCATTATTCAAACCTCATAATCAGCAATCTTGGATCTTTAATTGTGGCATTACTACCAAATCTCTCCCCCCAGTCCTCTGATGTGAGTGTGTTCTGCAGCAAAGTGTGAAATATTGAAAAGAAAAGGGTTCTTACAAATTATTTCACAAGGCTCTCCATTTTCTTATCATCTCATTTAAAATTCTGAAAACAATTTGAATACATTTTCAAAGACAGCATATCATGAGAAAAATTTCTATAGTTTACCGACTACTAAACTGGTCACTGCTTCAGTCACCACACTGCTATCATAAGGTTCTTCCAGGCTTTCTTTATAACGCAGTATCAACAACAGCAGCACACTTTCTCACTTTTGAAATGAATGGATCATTGGCTGCTACGGTTGATTCTACTGAAAGTATGCACACATTAAGTACCTCATAAGTCTGAAGGCATAATTTCACCTTGTCTTATGAGGGAATGGAAACTCTGGGGCACAGTGGTTAAATGCTCTGACTGCTACTCAGAAGGTCGGAAGTTCAAATCCACCAGGTGTTCCTTGGCAACTCTACAGGGGAGTTCTAGTCTGTCTATAGGATCACCAGGAGTTGGAATCAACTTGACAGGAGTGGGTTTGGTTTTGGGGATGAAGAAATAATCTTATTAGTGAGTAAGGTCAGAATTTACACAGATAACATACACTCTACCTACAAAGAAACCAAGTAAGTAGACCCAAGAAACCAAGTAAGTAGACTTCCATTTTTAAAGGAGAACTCACATTAGCCCTGAAAAAGATTCTTGCCTACAGCAACAGAGGAAGAACGAGAGTCAGGAGCTAGAGGAAGATACAGAATGGGTCCTAATTGCTTCCTTTAGCTCGAGACCAGAAGAACTGAATGGTGCCCAGCTATCATTACTGAACATTTTGATCAAAGAGCCTACAGAAGAGTCTTGATTAAAAAAAAAGGATGGGGGGAGATGCAGAAGAGAATTTCAAATTCTCATAGACTCTAGTGTTTCTGGATCCATGGAACGAGGACGAACTTGCAAAGTACTGTCCTGAGATAATCTTTAAACCTTAAACCAAAAATATCTCCTGAAGTCTTCTTAAAACCAAGCAACAGTTTTGCCCAACCAGTAAAACAAACAAAAAAATGCCTGTTTTGAGCATTAAACTCCTTCAAGGACCATCTACATGGGATCAAAGTGAAAGAGCACCTCGAAAGCTTAGACACAACCTTGAGGGAAAATGAGTTTATGTCACTGGAGAAGGTACAACTCAGAAAAGGAAGAAGGGTTGCATAACTCAGAAAATGTAGTCAATGTCACTGACTGTACACGTAAAAACTGTTTAATTGGTGCTTGCATTGCTGAGTATATTCTCAACAATACCAAAATAAATAAAATAGGGTTTTCTTTCCCTCTATTGTATTTTTATAAACATTTTAAAACTAAAATTCGAACTGAAGCATTAAACATCTGGTTATGAACAATGGCCTCCACTCACCACCACCTACCCAGTGGCCTTTGATCTTTCAAATCTTTTACTTGAGTGTCACACAAAGCCAAGAAATGAGGCATAATCTACAAATATGCACAGAATAAGCATACAGTTCATAATCCAACTGTCATCACACTACCTACTGCTTTTCTCAGGACTGTTTGAGACATTATGTCATCCAAGCAACACACCAACATTCAAATGTCCTTTCAGTACTTATATTTTCAAGCAGGCAAGAATTTATTTTCTTCTCCTTTGGATTCATAAAAGCATATAATAATAAATCTAACTAAACTGGACCTATTTGAGAATAGAAAAATTAACATGCCATTTGTAAATTCAGTATGGGATTGACTTCATAGAACACAACTGCCTAAATAAATAGTCGCAAACGTCAAACACTATCTACAGGTGGCTTTCCAATATGTAAGAAAACTTAAAATCACATGGTATTATTATTTCCATTCCTCAAGTCTATTGAGAGAAGGAACAGTACAACTAAAAATGATTAAACTCACAAAGTATGACAAACTAGCAAATGAACAACAAAGTTTCTGTCGCTATGAGAAGCTGGGATGGAAATGAGATTATAAAAAGGAAGAAACTGTTCTCAGCAAGTTTCTAGTTATGTCAAAGTAGACTGAATAAATCAACTGTAATAGAAACCACCGCGATGACTTACCTCCTTGGCTATAATGTGATCACACTGCTTGTGCATCAGAAAGAGTAAGCTCTCCAAGTACTCTGTGTGTGTGTGTGTGCGTGTGTGTGTGTGTGTGTGTGTGTGTGTGTGCGTGTGCAGTGTGCAGTATGTAGGTGTGTCATCAACTATACTTTGCTTAGCAGTCACAGAAACTTGGACTGAGCAGTCTACGTATGAAGTACAAAAAGCAGGAGGAGTCTGACTGTTTTTATTTTTATATTTGTTTACTTAACTCAATGAACTGCTTACTGTCCACATATTATGAGGTAGGCATGGCGCCAGGCTCTGGGATACTGAGATGAAGAGACAAAGTCATGGCCCTTCAAGTTTGTATATTTTAGTTGGGGAGGAAAGGTATACTACCAAACAGGGAGGAGAGGAAGGTATCATAAAAATGTATAGAACCTCTAGCTGGAGGGTTTTTGTTTTTAAATTATTATTATTTTTTTATTATTGTACAGAACAAGCTAGCGTCTCATTAAACAATTAGTACACAACGCTTTGTGACATTGGTTACCAACTGCACAATATGTCAACACTCTTCCTTCTCAACCTTGGGTTCCCTTATTAACTGGCTCCTCTCCTGCCTTCTAGTCCTCATCCCTGACCTGGTGTGCCTCTTTAGTCTTACGAGGTCTGACAGCTAAGTTCGCAAACTCATCCTAGAAAAAGTGTTACATACCTCATTGCTGAATATCACTACGGTCACCTCTGAAGTACTCCCCCTGGGAAGCTATGCACCAATGCCAGTGCCCAGTCCCACCCTTCAAAGCAGTTCTGAAACTCTTTTTCTTGAATGGCCATCACAGCTGTCGTCGTTTTACCCTTGATGTCCTGAATGTCATCAAAATGTATCCCTTTCAATATTTCCTTTAATACTGGGTGGATAAAAAAGTCATTGGGGGCCAGATCAGGTGAGCAGGGGGGTTGTTCCAATACCGTTATTTGTTTACTTGCTAACCAGCTCCCTCACACACAACTATACAACTAAGCTTGTCAACTTGCCACCATGCCACCACGTGCAATGGCCATTCCAGAAAGAGTTCCAAAATTGCTTTGAAAAGTGGAGTGGGCGCTGGTGTCAGTGCATAGCTTCCCAAGGGGAGTACTTTGAAGGTGATGACAGTGATATTCAGGAACAAGGTATAAACACTTTGAACAATTAAGTTAGTGGACTTAATTGTTGGACCTCGTATATTGTTTTATGGGTCTGTCTACTCTTTGGTTGAAGGGTGAACTCCCACAGTGACTCATCACTGATTTAAAAACGCTGACTGAGGCTTAAACTTTTGGGTTTCTCTGGTCTCTGTAAGCCAGTAAGTCTGGATTTTTTTTGTGTGAGTTAGGATTTTGTTCTGTATTTTTTTTCCAGCTCTATCTGGACCCCTGGGTCACCATGAGTTGGATCCGATTCGACGGCACTTGGCGTCTGGACCCCTGTAATCCATGTCAGAGTAGTACCCTGTGGTAGCTGAGTACCATCTAGTTGTGCTGGGCTCATTCTGGTGGAGGCTGCAGTGGTTGTGATTTATTAGTCCTTTCTGGACTGATATTATTCTTGTGTCTTTGGTTTGCTTCATTCTCCCTTGCTCCAGACTAGGTGGAAGTAGTACAGTATTTTAGATGGCAACTCATTAAGATTTTAAGACCCTAGACAGTACTCAACAAAGCTTAATGTAGAACATTTTCTTTATAAACTACATTATGCCAATTTAGCAAGAGGTTCCCTGAGACTACGATCTGGAGGGTTGTTTTAACACACCACTTTGTGTTACCAATAAGGACAATTGGGACAGTAAAAGAAATACGGGTTTTAAGGAATCAAAGGCCAGGAACCAGAGGACATCTAGCTAGGGGGCAGGAGCTACAGCTGCTGGTGCATAGTTAGAGCAGCTCTAGGAATGACAATTGCAGGAGTTTGCAGATTTCACCCTAATGCTATGTTGTTGACATGTCTCTACCTAACTCCCATGTCTGCTTCATCCTGATTGGTTTATCAATCAATTGGTTTCCTGTTTATTCATAGCATCTTTCCCCTTCTGCCTTTGGCTCATAGATCACCTGGCATGGTCTCAGGTCCAGCCTGTACCTTACAACCATTTAACTGTAATTCTTACTTCTTCTGGTTCTTAATTCAGCTTTATGAAAAGGAAGAGGAAGAAGAGCGGATGGGACCAGTGCATCTCTTTCAGCCCGGTCATAGCCCTGGCTACAGTATTTACTGGTTACCCTTAGTCAGGTGTCCACTCAGTGGCCAAGGCTTGGAGGGACAGAGACACAGGACACAGAGCATAATCTACAGGCAGCATGGCTCACATTTCCAGTGCCAAGACAGGGAGACCTTTTGGAGGATGTGGCATTTAAGCTGTCCTTGATGACAGGAGGGTCTGAAGACAGACTGGAAGATGGGTGGGACACTGTAGATGGAAAGCAGAAGACGAAATTGAGTTAGGCTAGAACATTATGCATGAAGAAGCAGCACACTTAGAAGGCAGGCTGAGACCAGATCACGGGGGCCTTTGAGTGCTCTGCAAGGAGACAGGGTTCTACTCTGTAGGCAAGGAGGAGCCACTGAAACGTGCATCAGAACGGCAGTGCTGCTTCAGGAAGATTAAAATACCAGTTTAGTACAAGGTGGAAAGGAGATGCAGAAGGGCAGCTCGAAGTCCGGTTTATTTTTCTGAAGACCAGCTCCAGTCCTAACTCGAAGGCTGGAGACAAGAATACCAGCTGTGGCTGACTACAGGGATTTGGGTAGATTTACAAGCAATGAGCAGTGGTAACAGGCAGCAGCCAAGGATGCAATTATCCCCAGGCACAGGGACAACAGCTGTGAAATACCTCAGGTTAGAACGGTCATGCTCATTGTAACTGTATTTGACTCAAGAAGACATAAGGACAGGAGATGAAGGTTACACATAACGGCTATGTGTGGGGAGGAGGTGACTGCTTACAAACTGCATACGACACGGATGCTGGCATCATGAATGTTCTCAGAAGCCTAACAGGATGACAGTGAGGAGTGCAGCAGACAGTAGTGGGGACGTCTGGAAGGCATGATGAACTAAAGGGTGGCCACAGCTACAGGCCCTGGGGTCTGTAGTGTGAGGCCTTGTCACAGACCACTGCCAGGGACAGAAAGACTGGGAGGGGATCATTCTCTGCAACTTTAGTACCTAAATAAAGGGAAATGTGGGTACAACAAATGTCAAGGGTGACCGGGAAGGAGAGAAGAAGATGCTGCCAACGGATACTGTGAGGTCTACAGGGTATAGGTAGAAAGGGGGCAGGCAACCTGGCTCATGGAAAATCCTGTGTGTACAAATGCGGGGACCTCTTCCTGTTCTTTATCAATGGCTGACTTCTAGATTAACAGTAGCAGCCAGCTGCTAGAAGGCTGTCCAATCTTGAGTGTAAGGAGCTTAGCTTTTTTCTACGTACAACAGGAAACTATTAGAGAGTTTAAACAAAGTACCTTGATCACTTTTAATTTTGTGTACACTGGATTATGGAATGGCAAAAGTAGAAACAGGACAACCAGTTAAAAACTTACTACAGTGTTGCAGAAACCCTGGTGACATAGCAGTTAAATGCTACGTTTGCTAACCAAAAGGTCAACAGTTTGAAGCTGCCAGGCACTTCTTACAAACTCTACGGGGCAGTTCTACTCTGTGCTAGAGGGTCCAAGTTGGAACTGACTCGATGGCAGTGGGTTTTGGTTTACGGTGTTTCAGGAAGGAAATGGTGGTGTCTCAAGAGTCATACAGCAACAACACAGACAGAGGAAGAAACTCTGAAGGAGAACTGTATATGATGAGAAAAGAATAAAAGATAATGCCTAGATGTGTGGCTTGAACAATTACACCTATATTAATACCATTCACTGAGACAGAAGGTAGTTAAAAAAACAAAACAAGAAACAATAGTTCTATGGGTATATGATAAGTCTAAGATGCCTGTGAGGCATCCAAAAGGAGACATCACATAAGCAGCTGGCTCTGAGCCTCCACCTCTGGGGAGACTCTGGGCTAGAGACATAAAATTGGGAGCAATCAGCATATGCATAGTAGTTGAAGTAATAGATGAAATTATCTAGGGAGAAAGTACCAGAAAGAAGGAACACAGGCCCAAGACAGTCACCAGAATCTTCAGAGAAGAAACAGTTTCAAGAAAGAGAGGTTAGTCATCTGTACTGCATGCTGTGGAGATGTCCAAGGGGATGAACAGAGAAATGTCTTTGGGGTTTGGTAACAGGGAGGGTTGTATGTGACTCTGACAAAGCAGTTTCTACAGGGGATTGAGGACAGAAACCAGATCAGGGAATGGTGAAGAGTGAATTTAGAGGCAAGAAAGCACAGATGGTGAGTGAAGGCGATTCTTTCTAGAGGGCAGCAGAAACAACAGGGCAGTTGTTTGAGCAGAATATGGTCATGGGAGGGGCGTCTAAGATGCATGAACTTTAACATGTTTTCCCACTACTGACTGGGAGAAGTTGGTGGTGCAAGAAAGAGAGGGAAACATTACAGAAATGGAGTTGCTAGGGAAGACAAAGAAATCTAGAGCACAAGGAGAAAACCAAAAACGAAATCCACTGCCATCGTGTCAATTCAGACTCATAGTGACCCTACAGAGCAGAGGAGAACTGCTCCACAGAGTCTCCAAGAGTGCCTGGTCGATTCAAACTGTCGACTTTTGGTTAACAGACACAGCACTTAACAATGCTACCAGGGTTTGCTGAGCACAGTAAGGTGAACTGGCATAATGGAAACAGATATTTTTTCAATGCAACAGGTGGCAATCCGGTAGGCTTGTAGATTTGGTGATGGGAATATGAAGGTTTCTATATACAGAGTCCTCATTAGCACAGAGATAGAAGAATATATATATATATATATATATATACAGGAAGCTAGAAGACAGAAGGGAAGGTACACAATTGCCAACTCAGAGAGTCAAAAACAAATTACTAGGAAAGGTACTCTGTCCTGTGGGGCTGAGCACCCACTGGAGATCTGTGGTCATGAATCTGGTGTGCAATCAGTCTATGTAACTGTGAGGTTTCCTCTAGCCACATTCAGCTGCTTGAGGGTAGACATGAGTGGCTGAGGTCAACAAGGGTCAAAATTTATTTAGTCATGCAAAGATGACAATGTCGAGATTGCTGAAGGCATCTTCAAGGAAGTGACTACAATAATGGACTGTGACATATATCTGGATGCTACAGTCACCAAGAAACCATTAAAGGAGCACAGGGAAAAGCAGTCAGGGAGCCACAAGGAAAATTAACCAAGAGATGGTTGGAGAGTGGTATAGCTAACTTCAGAGAAGCTGAAGTTCTAGAAGGAAGAAGGAGAAGTAATTCAAATCTGCTAATGGGGAGCAAGGAGACCTACAGAGCGAAACCCCAGCTCCCACACGAAAGGGCTTCAGAGAAGGCTGTGTCCTCTAGAACATTTCAGACCAAGAAGAGTAAGCGATGGTCAGAGAAGGGGTGGAAGCGAGTTTGCTGAAGGTTTACCTAGGGTCTCAGGGACACAGATTGAGGGTTTGGGGAAGCAGTTGGGTTGAGTCCTCCTACAGCATGTGTCATTGTGGTCTGTTCCCTATGGTCTGGCTCTTCTCTCTGAAAGCCCAGCAGATCCACTGCCGCTAGCTGTTTTACCTCTTACACTGACTGGGCTGCCTGATAGCCAAAGGCAGGTCCACACCACAGAGCCCACATGCCCACCTACTTGAGGTTATAGCTATGGTGGTAGACTAGTATCTCAAGGAAAGAATGAGTGATTCAGAGAAAGCAAAATAGAACTGCAACAAAGAATGAGAATGACTAATAATAATGACTAGTTTTGAGGAAAAGATAAGCACAGGGGAAGGACTAGTTAAAAGGGTGAGAAAAAAATGCTAAAATTCACGAGCATATCATGGTAATTTTGGCAGCTGCTGGATATCTTAGAACAGTGTGTAGCACAAGCAAGTAGTTTTTAAAATTAAAAATCAAAGGATACAAGGCTGTGAGAAAAAATGGCTCTTCAAGCATATCTAAAACAGAAATACAACACATAACTGCTGAAACATGTTAATGAAATTCCCTCTTTAACTATTTTATGCCAGACCCTTGCACACGGACAGAAAGGCTGGTGGTGTAGTGGTTAAGCGCCAAGGCTGCTGACCATGACATCAGTAGTTCAAATCCGCCAGATGCTCCTTGGAAATTCTATGGGGCAGTTCTACTCCATCTATGAGGTCACTATGAGTCAGAATCAACTGGACTGCAGTGGGTTTGGGGTTTTCTTGCCCATGGGCATACTACCCAGAAACAATAGATCTGATCAGGGTAAACCTAATGTCACTGAGTTGCTTTTGACTAACAGTGACCCTACAGGATACAGTAGGACTGCCTCATAGTTTCAAAGGAGTGCCTGATGGATTTCAACTGCTCACCATTGATTTAGCAGCAGTAGCACTTAACCACTATGCCACCAGGGTTTTCATGATCACAATAAACAGAGTTCCAATATTGCCAGTTCTGAGGAGCTGGCATGCTCCATGGTGCTTTGTCCCTTGGGAATTGTAAAGCAGTATCAGACTCTAAAGCAACAAGAAGACTAGCCCAGTGACCCATCGTCTCCATTTGGTGTTTGAAGAGCTCTCGTCAGCTCATGGGACACAACTCTTTCAGTTTTAAATGAACAGTCTACTGTATAGCCTGAAACATAAGTGTGATCAGGCTTGCCTGATCAAGGTCAACCTTTCAGTTCATATTGTCATTTCCAAATGAGTGAGGTTCTGATAGAAAACAAAATGGTTCATCCAAACTTTATCTGCTGAACCGTCCTGCCTTAGTGATGAGCATGAGGAAGAAGTAAAATTGTTTCCTCACTTCCAAAAAGCTATTTTTTTTCAGTTGTAAAACAGTAATAAAAAGCTAATAACAGAAAATTGGGAGGGTACCAAAGACAATGTGCTTATTAGGCTACAGCACGATCCTCATGTGAAAGGCTGCTGAAGATCCAGGTCTAGGTGCTCCACCTTCTCTTATGGGGAAAAAGAAACTCCCAGACTTCTGGCTTTTACCATACAGATGACTATTTCTATTTCTACTCTGGTGTTCTCACCTGAACTTGAGTAACATGTGCTGTGAGAAACTTCTACACCCTCTTCCCACTTATCAACATGGTTAAGTTCCAAAAAACAGGTTGTTCTGAGAAATCAGCACTATGCAAACATGGAGGGCCCCCACATCAGATCACAAAACGGAGGATGACTACATTATCACATAATTGCTAAATCATATTACACAACTGCCAAGTTACATCATTACATAACTGCCAAACTGCTGAGAATCACGGCCTAGCCAAGTTGACACATTAACCTCAATCATCACAGCCATCAGCCCTGTGTGTCCCCCACAGCTACTCAATAATAAATGAATAAATGAGTTCACTTCATTTGCAGATGGCACATGACTTTGGTTAGCGTGTAGAGAATGAATGGTGTAAAACAGCATTAAAATAAAGGAATAAAGTAAATAAAAAATGAATCTGATGAGAACACAAAAAGGCAGGGACTACTATTCTCAGGCTTATTACTCAGACAGACTAAAATGATCTTCTTGGCACAAAAATAGGTTTTACACCAGCATTATTCCCAGTCCAATTGCCAGCGTCACTAAAGGGCAAGTCCCTTAAGGCTTCTGTACTAACTTCTCTGCAAGAGCAACAGGCAGTCAGAAAGTGTCAGATCACATTTACAGACATGCAACACAAACAGGGCCACATGAACCAAAAGGGGCCCACTCGAATGCTTATGCACCTTTTAAAAGAGTGGCCTTGACCACTTGTAAGTGGGGCCCAAGCAGTGTGTCGTACTCTGATGAAGCAAGACTCATGGTTTCTCCTCTTAAAAAAGAGTGAGATCTGGTGGCAGAGAGAAGTGGATCCCCTTTTGTCTTTCACATGCTTAAAGTCTGACCCTAAAAAAAAAAGAGATTATAGCTGATGATGTTTAACTAACATTCAAATGGGTTGTGCACTCATAGGAACAACAGACATTGTGTCCCACCTATGGATAAATACCCTGTTATTGTCATCTGGGAAACTCTGGTTGTGTGGTAGTTAAGTTCTATGTCTGCTAATCAAAAGGTTGGTAGTTTGAGTCTGCCAGGTGCGCCTTAGAAACTCTGTGGAGTAGCTCTACTCTAATTGTCGTCTGGTGATAAACTAGTCCCCTGAAAGATTTTACTAGCTGGCACCAAAGCTACCATCTTGTGCTTTTTTAATTATTAAACATACCTTGGAATCCTGATACTATTTGAACAACATCTTCATATACCATTAGAGTGGCAGATCTTTCTGGAAGCAGGCCAAGGCTCAGAGAAGAAAACACTGCAGAAATAAAAACGAATATAAGGGAATTCTCACATTTAAATCGAAATGCCCAATCCAATTTCTGATACTCTGCATTCTGTGATTTCAAATCAGTCAATCACATTAATTTTTATTATGATCAGCAAAAGACTTTCAAAATGTCAGAAAAGTACTGGAATCTTTCACGTAACAACCTCTTTTCCTACTAACAGAAGAGTTTCTGTATTTGTTATTTGTATAGTTGAATTATCTGGTCTTCGCAACATGAGACATATGTTAAAGGCTATAATAGACACAAAATATGAATATAGAGCCCTAGTGTTATACTGATTAAAAGGCTGGCTGTTAACCAAAAGGTTGGCAGTTGGAATCCACCAGTCACTCCTTAGAGACCTTCTGGGCAGTTCTACTCTGTCCTATAGGGTTGCTATGGGTCAGAATCAATTTAATGGCAACAGGTTTGTTTGTTTGTTTTGGTTTTATATGAATATGGAATATATAGATTAGATGTTAACATTAAGACTTAAAAAATGTTGGGTGTGACACTGTTTCTCTCATGATAAAAGAATATTTCTGTCTGCCCGATAAACAGTCCTGGTATTGTGGTTAAATATCTGACTGTTAACTAAGAGATCAGAGGTTCAAACACACTAGCAGAAGAAACAGAAGAAACTGACAGAAGAAACACGTGGCAGTCTGCTTCTGCAAAGATGACAGGCTCGGATGCCCTAGGCGGCAGTTCTACTTCTGCCCAGTAGGGTTGCCAGGAGTCATCATCAATTCAACAACTATGAGTTTGGATCTGGGGGTCTCCTAAGATAATAGTGTAACTTATTTTAAAATTCTTACTTAATTTCCTGGACTTCCACCTAGATATTTCATAAAGCTTCCAATTTTCTAGGTAGAATATATAAATTTAAGAGAAACAAATAATGTATTACAGAGTAATAATAATTGCTAGCAGTACTAAACACTAATAAGCCAGGCATCATTCTAACTGCTTTTAACTTTGGTCATTTATTTAAATTCAAAATAACTCTATGGAAGTTATTATTACCATCTCTACTTCACTGGTAGAGAAAGCAAAGTTAATAAACTGGCCAATATCCTACAGGCTAATAAATGCTAGAGCAAAGATTTGAACTCTAGAGTTTGTCTTCTCAACTGCTATCTACATGGACTCAAGTTGAAAGGCCCTTAGATACCATCCAGTCCAGGTTTCTCAGTGTGAAAAGGAGAAAAGTGCTGCTTGGAGGAAAGTGACTTTCTAAGAGAAAATATCGGGAACTAATAACATCAAGTGCTAAGAACATCAACTACTGAGGCATTGGTGGTTCAGCAGCAGAATTTTCACTGTCCATGAGGGAGACCAGAAACCACGGTTGGGTAGTGGTTAAGTGCTATGGCTGCTAATCCAAAAGTTGACAGTTCAAATCCACCAGGTGTCCCTTGGAAACTGACAGTTCTACACTGTCCTACAGGGTCACTATGAGTTGGAATCGACTAGACGGTAGTGAATTTGGTTTGGTTTTGGTAAAGGAGACCTGGTTCAATTCTTAGCCAATACATCTCCTGCAAAGCCATCAGTTGTCTGTCAGTGGAAGCTTCTGTACTGCTGCAGAACAGGTTTCAGCAGAGCTTTCAGAGTAAACTGGACTAGGAAGAGCGGCCTGGTGATTTTCTAAAAATCAGCCAATGAAAACCCCATAGCTCACAACAGTCTGATCCACAACTCATCATAGAAACGTCATGGGACCACACAGCACTTCATAAATTTGTACTTGAGGTTGCCGTGAGTCACAGGTCAACTCGATGGGAGCTGACAACAACAAAAATTCTCAGTTATTGATCATGGGCTCTTAACAGTGCCATACGGCACTAATGAGTTGGCTTTGAATGTGGCCCCTCATTTCACACACTCTTCACATAGTCAACTTGTTTAGCTGTCACTCTATATAAGGAGTGCCCTCGTGGTGCAGTGGTAAAGCATGTGGTTGCTAGCCAGAAGGTCAGGGGTTCAAACCCACCAGCCGCTCTACAGGAGAAAGGTGCGGCAGTTTGCTTCTGGTAAGATTACAGCCTGAGACATCCTGCAGAACTGTTCTACTCTGTTCTATAGCGTTAATGTGAGTTGGAAATAGCCTCAGGGACAAGGGGCTCACTTTGGTTTTGGTGTGTGCATGTGTGTGTATACATATATATGACACAAGATCCAGTACTAGATCTCATATGGAACATATGAAGACATGTTTAAGGAATTCTGGTTAAAACACTCAGTTGAAAGGTCAGTAGCTCAAACCAGCCAGCCACTCCATGGAAGAAAAGATGTAGTGATCTGCTTCTGTAAAGATTACAGCCTTGGAACACCTCTGGCACAGTTTCACTGTGTTCTATAGGGTCACAAGGGCACACAACAACAACAACATGCCATAGGGTTATAAACTAGAAGGTAACACAGACACAAAATAAGCAGCTATAAAATAAGCACAATGCGGCAAGTGCCTTGAGAACAGTAAGTGCATCTTGGCACTGCAGAAAGCAGTCTGGTAGTCTTCAGTGAGTTACTATTTGTCCCAACAATTCCACTGCTATGCATATACCCCAGAGAATTGAGAATGTGTCTGCACAAAAACTTGTATACGAATATTCACAGCAGCATCGTACAATAGCATCAAAGTAGTAACATGCCAAACGTCCATCAAAATGTGAGATAACCAAGCAACCATAAAAAGAAGTAACTCACTGATAACATAACTCACAGGGTAGGTGGACCTTGAGAACACTATGTTGGTCAAAGTAACCAGTCATAAAGGACTACGTATTGTAGGATTCTATTTATCCGAAAGGTCCAGAATAAGCAAATGTACACAGACAGAAAGGAGATTAGTGATTTCCAGAGGCAGAAGGAGGGGAAGAATGGAGAGTGGCTATCAATAGTCAAAAAGCTTCTTTTAGGGTTGATGAAAATACTCTGGAATTAGACAGAGGGTGATGGATTCACACTTTTGTGAATATACTAAAAACCAATGCACTGCACACTTTAAAATGGTGGGTTTTGTGGTATGAGAATTATGTCTCAAAAATAAAAAATTTTAAAGAAATTCAAATCAAGACGACAATGAGATACCATTTCACCCCAACAAGGTTGGCCATGATCCAAAAAACACAAAACAACAAATGCTGGAGAGGCTGTGGAGAAAGTGGAACCTTCCTACTCTGTTGGTGGGGTTGCAAAATGGTCCAGTCTCTTTGGAAAGCAAACTGGCGCTTCCTTTAAAAAATGGACATTGATATACCATTTGACCCAGTAATTCCACTACTTGGAATTAATCCTACAGAATCAAGGCCTTTCACACCAACGAACACATGCACCACAATGTTTATCGCAGCACAGTTCACGATAGCAAAAAGATGGAATCAACGCAGATGCCCAACAGCAGAAGAATGGATAGGTAAACTATGGTATATATACTCAATGGAGCACTATGTAATGATAAAGAACAATGATGACTTCAGGAAACATCTCATGACCTGGTTTCAACTGGAAGACATTATGTTGAGTGAAAGTAGTCAGCGACAAAAGGACAAATATTGTATGAGACCTCTATGATAAGATCTCAAAAACAGACTTGTGTATAGAAGAAAAGACTCTTTGACAGCTGCAAGGGAGGGGAGGGAGGGAAAGAGGAGGAAGGGTTTAGATTAGACAGTTGCTAGATATCTGGTTGGGTGAAATTGGTGATAGCACACATTAGAAACAAGAACAATATTAAGTGGATTTAAACATAACATGAGTACTCCTTTCATCTTAACCCAATACTGCAAGGATAGAGTAGCTGGGGCAGGGGGCGGGGGACCATGCTCTTAGGCGAAAGCAAGGCCAATTGGCACAACTAGCATTTTGCTAAGAGGGCTCACAGCACCCCACATTGGTGAGTGGCGTCTGGGGTCTTAAAAGCTGCCAAGCTGCCATCCGAGGGCACAGCAAATGGTCCTAACTCAGCAGGAATGGATGCTCACTGAGGACCAAAATGACATGGGGGAAAGACAACCCAGAAGACAAAGAGACCCACATCAGTGGGTGCCTAGATCGACTTAGGACTGGAAGAACCGGATGGTGCCCGGCCACCACCAGTGATAGCCGTGATGGAGCTCACTACGTTGAGTCTCACTGGCAACATAAGAATAAAAAGGGGTGCACCCTGAGATCCCCACTAAAAGACCTCAATTGATGGTCCAGTGGTTTCGGGGTTCCCCTGGGAGCATGGCCCCTGGCCCTGACTCTGCCCTTGACCATAAATCATAACGAAGGTCCACGCTTCGGACAGGAAAGGATTGGACTTGGTGATGCAGTGACAACATATTGGATGCACTTTATGGTTCTATACATCTATAGGATGCCATCCTCCTGACCTCTGGCTGGAGGAAGGAGAGTGGGTGGAGAGGAGGGAAAGAAGAGACTGTTCGGAGAATGAGACATGTATGGAGCAGAGAGGAATAGTGTGCTGTCACTGGGCAGGGAGAGCAGTGGAAGCTGCATAAAAGTGGGTATGTAAATTTATACAGGAATGTACATTTTCACTCAGTTATATTAAATAAAAAATTTTTAAAAAACAAAAAATAAAATTGTTTTTTTAAAAAAAGAACATGTCTTAGAAGTTCAGTTAGAAAAATTTACACTGGGTTTAGGGAAACAGGATCAGAAGAAACCAGCACAACAAAGGCTCTTAGACACTTCTGTCTCTTTCCATCTGGCTGATTCCCGTGGTATCACGTGCGATCCAAGACTAACGGAATGATCACTGAGTTGGAAAATTTCTGTACAACCACTTCAAAGTTTACCTTTCTTACTAGTGATCCATCCACCTGATGGCACAGGGTACCTAATAGTTAGAGAGGACAAGAATGCTGTGGCTGATGCTATCTGTAGGAGACCACTCACCTTGACCATCGGGTTTACGCCACCCTATCTGCCCTACTGGTGCAAACATCTGGACTACTCACTACCCTTGAGAGCTCACACAGTGCAGTGTTCAGGGGACCCTGTAAACCTCTGCAATGACTGGGCAAGGGACGCTGAGTTCTGCAATCACCTTCTGTGACCACCCCACAGTGTTTTGAAAACTTTTTGACCTGAAATATTTGGTACTTCCATACTTAAGGAACCTGTTTTGGAAAATTGTCAAATTCGTTTCTTTATTATGGAAGGGGGCGGTGATGATGAGGATGGTGTACAGCAGCAGAAGCACCAGCAGGAGGCTTCCTAGAGCATGAGGTAGAGGATGTTGTGTGCCATCAAGCTGATTCCAACTCATAGCAACTCTATAGGGCAGAGCAGAACTGCCCCAGTGGGTTTTCAAGGCTGTGATCTTTACTGGAGCAGACTGCTGGGTCTTTTCTCCTATAGAGCTGCTGATGGGTTCAAACCATCGACCACTCAATCAGCAGCTGACCACTTAACCATTGTGCCACCAGGGCTCCTAGGACTAAATCCAAAAATCAAACCCACTGCCATCAAGTTGATTCCAACTCATGGTGACTCTACAGGAGAGAAGAGAACTGCTCTATAGCATTTCCAAGGAGCACCTGGCAGATTCGAACTGCTGACCTTTCAGTAAGCAGACACAGCCCTTAACGACTATGCCACTAGGGTTCCCACTCCTAGGACCAGGAACCTCAATCAACTGCGTTCCATGGTGGACTGGGAGGGTGCAGAGAAACCTCTGGGTCCATAAGTAGATGGTATTTTTCTTCGTATCTAGGGGGTACTTATTTATGTTCAGAGATTCTTTTCAGACAAACTAGACGTTTTGATAAGAGAAAGGAATATCTAACTCTGCCTAGGAGAGTCAGGAAAACTTCTAAGAGCAGAAAACTGGCAACCTGGGCTTTCAAGGATAGAAGATAAGCTTGCCACATGAATAACCAAACAAACCAAACCAAACCAGCTGTTACTGAGTCAACTCCAGCTCACAGTGACTCCATGCATGTCGGAGTAGAAATGTGCTCCAGAGTTTTCAGTAGCTGATTTTACAGAAGTAGACGGGGAGGCTCTTCTTCTGAGGTGCCTCTGGATGCACTTAAGCCTTCAAACCTCCGGTTAGCAGCTGAGTGTGTTAACCATTTGCACCATCCAAGGGCTCCAGGTGAACAAGCAGCAAAGGAGCCATAGCGCAGACAACACAGGCAGGGTAAACATGCCACGTTCCTGCAGTAAACGGTGAACTGCCCTGGGAGGCTAAACTACAAGGTGTGAAAGGGAGAAGTGATGAGACTGAGGAGGGTCTTAAGGATCATGTTTAGTCAGAACATCATCTTGAGGTCACCAAAGGACTTTAGGATGATGTATAACATCATTAGACATACGAGGTCGGACCGTGAAGTCTGCAAACTTAATTGTTCTAAGTGCTGCATGCCTCACTGCTGAGTATCAGTACAGTCACTTTTCAAGTACTCCCCTCGGGAGGTTATGCACCAATGTCAATGCCTAGTCCGCCCTTCAAAGAAATTTTGGAATTCTTTCTGGAATGGCCATTGTGCATAGTAGCACAGTGGCATGTTCACCAACTTTATTGTACAGTTGTCTGTGAGGGAGTTTTTAGCCAGCAAATAACTGTATTGCAACACCTTCCCTACTCACCTGATCTGGCCCCCAGTGACTTTTTTCTTTACCCAAAGATAAAGGAAATATTGAAAGGAAGACATTTTGACGTTAGTCAGGACATCAAGGCTAATACAACAGTATCTTTGATGGCCCTTCCAGGAAAAGAGTTCCGAAACTGCTTTGAAGGGTGGACCAGGCACTGGTGGCAGGGCATAGCTTCCCAAGGGGAGGACTTCAAAGGTGATGGTAGTGACATTCAGCAACGAGGTATGTAGCACTTTTTCTAGGATGAGTTTGTGAAGTTAATTGGCAGTCTCCGTACGTACTGTAGGATACCAACTCTCAGTGGTATACTGTTGTTAGGTGCTTTTCAGTCGATTCTGACTCATAGTAGCCCCATGTGACACAGTGGGCTGCCATCTTTACAGGAACAGATCACCAGGTCTCTCTCCTACAGCGTGGCTGGGTGGGTTTGAAGTGTGAACGCTTTGGTTAACAGACGAGCACTTAACCATTGTGCCACCAGGGATCCTTCTCAGCAGTATAGAAGGTGGTTAGAAAGGGCAGACTAGTGACAAGAAATCTAGCCAGGGGTAGCCTCAGTCATCTCAGGTTTGGATCAGGGAATAAGTATGGAGATGTGAACAGTTAGAATGCAGAATTACAGTCTTCAGCGGCTGGATAACATTTTATATGTGAAAATGTGTTCATACCCTGTCAAAGATATCGGTACCCTCCTTATGTTGCCTATTCCCTCCCTCAATCTTCACCCCCTTCTTTGACAGGAAAAGCACATACACACTCTCTCTCTTTCTCTCTCTAGGAAACTGTTGTCAAGGGAGAAAAGTGAAATTCATTCCTACATCTCATAAGAAGGCTTATGCAAACGAAAACATACTGTGTACAGGTAGTAAAGAAAGCATGCTCTAGTTTCAAATTTCCAATGCATTTTAGAAGACGCTCCCAGGTCTTCTTTCGCCCTTGTCCAATTATCCAGAGCACCAAAAGTGTTAACTTTGACCTCTAAAACTACACATGCAAATAATGGTTTACTTTGCAACGCTCAAAACAAACAAATAAAAGCCAACCTCACTGCTCTTGAGTCATTGTGACTCAAGACTTATTGTGACCCTACAGGACAAAGAAGAATTGCCCTCATCAAGTTTCCAAGGAGCATTGGAACTGTCAACCTTTGGTTAGTTAGTAGGCAAAGCACTTAACCACTACATCACCAGCATTTCTGCAGTTTGCATAACAGACCAATCAGAAATTTGGTTCCATTTGGTTACACTCTATTTAAGAGTATCTTCACTGTATTGACAAGGTAAGCAGAATCAAATAATCATTGAAGGGGAGGTCCTTGAAAGTTACTTAAGCTAATTAATTTAATTTTAGGACCAACAAACTTGGACTCAGAAAGATGTGGTAGGTCCCCACCTGTAAGGCCAGCTGGTGACAAGCTGGACTGACACTCAAGTGTCTTCACTTGGAGTCCCCAAATCTTCCAATTAAACTATGTTGTTCCCATCATCTGACTCATTAAAATAAATGAGTATCATGGAATTGGTTGCTATTTACTCAACTGGTCACGTTAATAGAATAAAAATGAATGTAATTAAAGTATTTCACGCTGCTGTTCTTCCAGGACAGGTAGGGTGTGGTGCCCAGGACTGCCTCAACTTCCCCTTGGCTGTTTCCAGTGACTTCTCAGTGAGGAAAAGGACCAAGTTCAACATTTCTTTGTGTGTAGTGTAACAGAGATCACCTCTCCTCTTCTGGGTAGTCCTGGTGTTGGCACCGTGGTTCACTGCTCAGTTGCTAACTGAAAGGTCAGTGGTTTGAATCTACCAGCTGCTTGGGAGTCTGTGTCTGCAAAGATTACAGCCTTGGAAACCCTACGTGGCAATTTTATTTTGCCTCATAAGTGCGCTGAGTCAGAAATGACTCAATGGCTACGGATTTGGTTAGTTTCCCCATTTTGTTGAGCATCTTTGGACTGTCTTCCAGGCCCACGGCTCTCTGATCTTCAGGTGAGCTCATGGTTTTGGTTCTCATCCGAACACTGCTGATGACACCAGTGTTACACCTCTACCCCAGATCTCTCTCCTGGGCTCCAAATTCATTTCAAACTAAAAGGCTAATTCTCTGCCATGATGGCCCAGAGGTAACTCAAACCCAGTAGGTCCTAAACTGAGCTCATCACCATTTACAGCTCCAATCCTTATTCCTCAATTCCCATTTACCTACCTCCACTAAGCACCTCCATCCATCTTTGTCTGAGCTTGAGGCTTGCAGAAGAGAGGCACACAAGGAGGTGAGAAGGAAATTTCCTTAAACCTACTGCATCAAGTGCATCCATGCTAGGGTTTTGGGGGTAGCAGTGTTTCAACCCTACCACCTTGCCTTGAAGGTATCGTCTACACTACTGCTAGCCAAAAAACTCAGATTCAAGTTATGTCCTCTATTTCTTCCTCCCCCTCACCTTCCTCTCCTCCATTCCTCTACCCGTTGTCACTGGGTCAACTCCAACTCATAGCAACCCTATAGGACACAGTAGAACTGCTTCCTAAAGGTTCCAAGGCTGTACATCTTTATGGGAAGAGACCGCCACATGTTTCTCCTCTGCAGTAGCTGGTGGGTACAAACCACCGACCTTTCAGTTAGCAGCTGAGTGTTTTAACCATGGTGATCCATTCCCCCAAAGCCTTCTGATTTTTCCTGCTAATTATTCCTGAAGTATATCTCCTTTTCTTTAATATTTTCCTAAATGGTCTCCTCAGCTATGTCTATATTAAATTCTCTTTCTATATGCTTACAAAGCACTGGCTGCAAACTTTAGAGAATAATTTTACTCATTAGTACTGGGGGATGGATGGAGCTAGTTGTTAAAATATAGATTCCTGAGCCAGTCCTCTCAGATCAAGTGGTAAAGCCCTGGAATCTGCATGGTTTTATATACATCTTCTGATGCTAATACCTATTCATCCTCAAGACTCAATTCCCATTCAATCTTTTTCAAGAAGCCTTTATTCACTGAGGATGACTAAACCTTTCCCCTACTTTCTCCCCCCCACCCCCATCCATCCACACACCTCCCACCCATCCATCCACACCCCCCCACCCATCCACCCATCCACCCACCTACCCATCCACTCACCCATCCACCCCTCACCCACATCCATCCATAAGTCTATCAGAGCACTTAATCCTATTAGAGTGAAATTACTTCTACGCCTGACTTAATCAGTCAACTATGAACTCCCTAGAGGCAAGTCCAGTGTCTTTAGCTCTACATTCTCAGTGACCAGGACAGTAGGTACTTAATAAATGCAAACAAAGATAATTTTGTGAAACAGAATGTTGAGGGTATATAAGACAGAGAAAACACTTTCTCTAGCCACACTTAGCTCCCAGATCCCCCCTAGAGAAAGCAGTACCCCAAATAGTGAGTCTAGCTGTTCTGTGGGACAGAAAGGAACACTGACATTGCTGTTCTGCAGGTACTGTGCTAGGTACAAGACTCAGTGCCAAAAACAATCAAGTGCTCAGCTACAAACCAAAAGATTAACAGCTCGTATCTACCCAGAAGCATCTGAGAAGAAACAGCTGACCATCTATTGCTGAAAAACCATAGTCACTGAAAACCCTGTGGAATACATTTCTATTCTAACACGCATGGTCATAAATCAGAATCAATTCAATGGCCACTTTTTGTTTGTCTGTCTGTGTTATGCACTACGTATTTACTCAGTGCTTACTGTGTTTCAGGTCCTATAAGTTTACATATGCTAGCTAATTGTTCATGGGAGCTACTTGATAAGGTAGTATTAGCTCTGTTTTCAGAGACTGACATTGCAGCTGGAGGGGTTCAATCACAGATGGAGGTTAGAACCCAGGTCAGTCCATTTCTAAGTCTCATGCTCTCTCCAATACCCCAGGAGCACCTCCCTCTAACTGTCCACCCAGCATCTCACCTAGTGTTGGTGCTGACACATAATTGGGTCTGGGCACTAGGCAGACCCTAAAGTGTGGAGAAAGAAGGAGGACTGCATCTGCACTCCCATCTACCCACTCCAACTTGAATTTGTATCAGGCACCATCCTTGCTGTCATGGATTGACTTGTGTCCCCCCAAAAGTATGTGTAGCCATGTGGCTGGGCCATGACTTCCAGTATCTTGTGACTGTCCTCCATTTTGTGGTTTTCCTATGCTGTATGTTAAAGGATTAGCGTCTCTTTATAAGATCACCTCCCTGCTTCACTGTAAAGGGAGTTTCCCTGGAGTATGGCTTGCCCCATCCTTAATCCTTCCATTTTACAAGAGATAAAAGGACAGAGAAGCAAGCAGAGAGTTGGGAACCTCACACCATCAAGCAAGCAGCACTGGGAGAAGAGCGCATCCTTCAGACCTGAGGTTCCTGCGCCAAGATGCTCCCTGGACAAAGACTGATACAATACCAGACTTTCCTCCAGAGCCGACAAGGGGGAAAGCCTTCCCCTGGAGTGGATACCCTGAATATGGACTTGTAGCCTACCGGACTGCGTAAGAATAAACCTTCCTTTGTTAAAGTCATCCACTCTGTGGTATTTCTGTTAGAGCAGCACTAGCTGACTAAAACACTCACCTCTTGTGGAGACGACTGCTTTGAAATGGTGAAACATAAGAAGCAAATGAGAAGAAAATTTCCCACCTCTTCAGATATCCCTGTTCTTTGGCCATTTGTGGACAGCAAGGAAGAGGGTATGTGGGGTGAATGAGAGTGCTCCATTCTGAAGCACTGTCCAAATCCCACCCTACTGACCAACTGACTTAGTGACTTATTAGGGAAGCAAGCAGAAACTCTTCAAACTATTGATGCTCTTGTGTGTAAATAGTAAGGTAGATCCTTCAGCTATCGTTCCTATATCGATTTTGCCTTTCCTTCACACAAACCCATTGCCATCGAGTTGATTCTGGCTCATAGTGACCCTATGGGATGAGATAAACTGCCACACAAAGTTTCCAAGGAGTGTCTGATGACTTCAAACTGCTGACCTTTTAGGTAGATGCCACAGCTCCTAACCACTATACTGCCAGGGTTTTATTCCGTCTCATAAGGAATACCAAACAGTAGGGCAGATAATAAGCACATTTCACCAATTGCCTGACTTAAACTTTCAAATAGTTTCCGTGTCTGACTCTATCACTAGCCTATACTGTAAGTTCTACTTTAGAGAAAAATTAAGAATGCCTTACCAGGTAATCGGATTGGCTTCCACGGGGCCGAGTTTGGCACATAGGCATGCTTCGTAGCGGTGACAATCAGCTGACTGCCCAGCTTATACTGGAACTTGATGAAGGCAACACCATCTGTCCCCGAGATGCCAGAGGCAATGGAGACCTGGTTGGTGAAAATCTCAATGAGCGCATCTGTAACAGGCTGATGAGTGCTGGCATCACTGATGTGGACCTTCAGAGTAACTTCTGGGACAAGGAAAAACAACAAAGAACAACTGCTATTAACTGGGAAACTTCAACAGCAATTCTGCTACACTCATGATGTTGGTAGTTACTGTCAAGCTGCCCCCAGCTCGTGGAGGCCCCACGCACAACAGCAGGAAACGTTGCCCAGGTCTGCGCCATCCCCGAGATGGGTTGCAGACAGAACCACTGTGATCCCTAGGCTTTTCTGTGGCTGAGTGTGGGAGGTAGACCATGAGGCCTTTCTTCCTAGTTCCTCCTAGTCCAGAAGCTCCACAGAAACCTGTTTAGCATCGTAGCAACACAGAAGCCTCCAATGATAGATGGGGGTGGGCTGTGCATGAGGTGCATTTCGAACCCAGGTCTCTGTCACAGAAGGTGAGTATTCTACCACTGAACTGCATGTGTAACTGGGATGCCAAAAAAAAAAAAACAACAAACCTATTGCTGTGGAGTTGATTCTGACTCAGAGTGACCCCGCCCCATAGGTTTCCTCCAAGCTGTAATCTTTATGGAAGCAGACCGCCACATCTTTCTCCCACAGAGCAGCTAGCCAAAACCAAACCCACTGCCATCAGTGCATAGAGGCCCTATAATTCAGACTAGGACTGTCCCATAGAGTTTCCAAGAAGGGCTTGGCGGATTTGAACTGCTGACCTTTTGATTAACAGGCATAGCACCTAGCCACTAGAAACAGAGTAGCTAGTTGGTTCAAATTGCTAACCTTTTAGTTAGTGGCTGAATGCTTAACTACTGTGCCACCAGGGCTACTTAAAATTGTGACACCAAACAAACCAAACCTACTGCCGTCGAGACAATTCCAACTCATGGCAACACTATAGGACACAGAAGAACTGTTTCACAGAGTTTTCAAGGAGCACCTAGTGGGTTTGAACTGCTGACCCTTTTGTTAGCAGATGTAGCACTTAACCATTACACCACCTAGGTTTCCTACAATTGTGACAGGACATTGAAAACGTGATCTGCTAGGAAAATCTAGAGCTACTCTAAACTAGAATAATGTGAACCAGGGAAATAAATTTTCTTCTTAGAGTTTCCTTTTTACTTCATATTTCATACTTTCTTTAAAACCATTTTCATCTTCACTTTTCTCTGCTTGTACCAGCACATAACAGAAAGAACAATTCTATCCCTTTAAGACACTGTACACCAAGCACAATACCCTTTTATCCTTCCCAGCATGGTTGGCAAACACAGTCAAAAGTTTAACCAGCAAATGGGCTGCTAGAGGAGGGACATTGAGCACTGTGAGGATGGCAGCCAGGCCCGCCCACAGTCCCAGGGAACAGGGACAGGGCAGCCTAGGATCACCATGCTGGCAACTGTGAAGGCTGGAGTGAAAAATGCTGTAGTAACAAACACTGTCTGTAAACAGGAGGACCAAAGAGTGTGACAACAGCAGATTAAAAGAAGAAAACAAAAAGAGCTCGAAGATACAGATGACATCAACTTAGTGATACTGGCAAAAGCCAATCATGAAACGTGGCAAGTAGATAGGTCCCAGATCAATGTTTGAAAATTAAAACAGAGTGGATGATGGTCATTTATTCATGCCCTAGATACTTATCACGCTCTTACAGTGTGCCCAGAGTTGTGAGAACCTGTGCACAACTGCAGTGGGGAAGAAGGCAGACGAATAACTAGGCAAACACTATCCCTGTGGGGAAGCTTGGTGGAGACACCGAGGGGGCAGTTACGGCAGAGCTTGTGCAGAAACTCAGAGACAGGCTCCAAACCGAAAGGGGTTTGAAAAGCTGGATGAAGAGTCGGAGGGGTGTGAGACCAAGTGAGTGACAAGTCTAGAGCGGGAGAAAAGCCCAGATGCCTCAAGGCTCTACAAGCAACCTAAAATGTTCGCTGTCTATTTTAAGGACATTGAGAAGAAAGGTTTTAAAGAAAGTAGTGAAAAGCAAATTTTGGGTATAGCAACATGTGACTCCAGGGGTGAGGAATGGGTTGGGGGGAGAGGCACGACTAGAGACTGAGCACCCAGTTAAGCGACCTCTGTTAACAGTCCAGGAAAGAGATGCAGGTGCACAAATGAATTGCGATTCCAGAATAACATGGAGGGAGAACCGAGAAGGGTATTCTACTCCAGTAAACTCTTTCTGCTTAGGTATCAGGGGAGCAGATGGTACCCAGGGCACATGGCCATTCACAGACACTACTGCCATAAGCTGTGAGCTGTCTTAATAATGAAAGGAAGCCCGGTGGCGCAGTGGTTAAGAGCTGGGCTGCTAACCAAAAGTCAGCAGTTCAAATCTACTAGCTGCTTTTGGAATCCTTTGAGGCAGTTCTACTCTGCCCTGTAGGGTTCCTTAGGAGCTGGAATTGACTTGATGACAACAGCTTTGATTTTTGGTTTTATAGGCCTGAAAGCTGTAATGGTAATCGCAGGCAGGGAGGCAGAGCAAAAAATGGCAAAGAATTACAGGATGACCAGGAAGGCTCATGTTCATGGAACCTCTGGAGTCCAGCTCCATGGAGTGACCAGACACACTACTAGCTAAAGGGAGAACAGAATGCAGGGTTGGAGTGTGGACAGGGGAGGCCTGGGTGAGTAGCCCAGGAGCAGGGAGGCTTGCAGATGACAGAGGATGTCAGAGCTGGGCCTGTCGTGCTGTCTAGCATCAGACACTTTACAGTTTTACTGAAATGCACACTCTACATTTAAACATCAGCCACACCAAGTACTAGCCATATGGCCTTGGGTAAGTTACCTTTCTTCTCTAGGCCTCTTCATCTGTAAACTGAGGGTAACAACAACTCACTTCTCAGAGGGTTGGGGAGAACAGTAACTGAGACAACACGGGTGGAAACACACAGCGTAGTGTCTGACAGACAAGCACTACACCCGCACTAAAACCAGACCACACCGTCTGCCATCGAGTTTATTCTGACTCATGGGGATCCCATAAGGGACGCAGCAGAACTGTCTCATAGGGTTTCTGAGGACCAAGCTGGTAAATTCTAACTGCCAACCTTTTGGGTAGTAGCCTAGCTCTTAACCACCGTGCCACCAGGGCTCCACATAAACACCAGCTACCGCTGTTACCATTACCTCCGTCGTTAGACTTGAAAGTGTTCACAGTTACAGTATTAGATGGTGCTAAGGACAGGGTGCAATCCTAAACTGGGCCAGCCTTACAGAGAAGAATTTCTTTTGGTTCAAGAACCTCCACTTTGGTGACTTGCTAACTATTTGTCTTATGAAATTAACACAACCTTTTTCAATACTGGACATTTCAGTTAGTCAATCATTTTCTCAGTGATTTTTCCGTAGACCGATTTAACACATTTCTTGCTAAATCACATTGAAAAGGAATCTATTAAATTTGTTTTTAATTACTAATACATAGCTAAAGAATTTCAAACCTAGCTACTAATAAATTTGCACCAAATAAATCTCTCAAAGATTTTGATGAAGAAAAAGAAATAAATGCTACAGAAACAGCCCGGTACCAGTAAAACCAGTTACCTTCAAGTTCATTCCAAGTCATTGCAGCCCCATTTGCATCACTGAACTGTGCTCCACAGGGTTTTTAATGGTTGGTTTTCCAGAAATGGATCACCAGGCCTTTCTTCCTTGGTACCTCTGGGAGGATGTGAACCAACAACCTTTAGATTGGTTTGGGGTATCACTTGTTAGCTAGCCACCTGGCTCCTTCACATTATACAAAGAGAAAACCAACACCAAAGAGGGAAGAAACCAACACCATGAAAATTAAGGGTAGGATGCTACAAAATATAGTCAAGTTACTCCCTTCTTACCAGGGTTACCTTAATGCAGTTTCCACGATGAACAACTCTCCCACATACACTTTCTTATTTACTTTGGTCTTCTTTGTCTCTGTGGGTGGTATGGTAAGTTATACCATACATTAATTCAGCTTTTATTAATATTCACACAGCAGAAACTCTCTAGAACAGAGCAAGTGGGAGGGTGGCTTTTGTAGGGCTGCACTGATGATATATGCATTTTATGGTGATGCAACATTTACCAACAATTGGGAATACAGTATTTCTGTTCCCTCCTCACTGTTGGCTGAGGGAGCTAAGGCAGCTGAGGTTTGGAAGGAAAAAATGTTCAAGAGTTCATGAATACACAGAGAAAGAGGCATTTCTACTTTAATCAATGTACTGGAGTCTACCACTTGAGCCTAGTTTACGTCCCATAGTTACAGTGAAACCTGGGACAGCTGTAACTCGATGGGACTACTTCTTTTTCTGGATCTCAAAAGTTTTTGGGCTTTGACAGAGTGCAGCCTTTTACCACTTTTCAGCTGCTCATTTTAGTAGAAAGTATTTGCATTTTCCTTCTCTGACAGGTTTCTATTTTACACAAGCTCCAGCTTTCTCAGGTTTTACTGTGCATACTTTAAAAAACAAAATTATTGTGCTTTAAGTACAAGTTTACAATCCAAGTCAACCTGTTATACAAAAACTTACATGCATTGCCCTGTAACTCTTAGCTGCTCTCCCCACCCTGTGACAACACACTCCTCCTTTCCACTTTGTATTTCCTGTGTCCATTCAAGCAGCTCCTGTCCCTCTCCACCCTCCTCATCGTGCCTCTGGACAGGAACTGCTGCCCAGTAAGCCTCCTGTGTCTACTTAAGCCAAGAAGCACATTCTTTGTCGGTAACACTTTGTGTCCTATAGACCACTCCGATGTTTGTCTGCAGAGCTGACTACAGGAATAGTTTCACTTCTGCGCTATTACTGCACACACTTTGAAACAGATTATTTTGCTATCTCTCTTAGTATGATACAGACACATTTTTTTTTGTATTGGGTAACTGCTTAGAATTAGATTGTCCACTCAAAAACAAATGAAACTATTGTCCCTAAACGACAATCAGGGAGTATGCTGATGAGGAGGTGAAGCACCACTGACTATCTACTCTCATTTTCCAGATAAGACAAAGATCCTACAAATGGGCATCTGGGTTGACTCCATCTTTCAGCTATTGTGAACTGTGCTGCAACCAACATTCGTGTACATGTGTGATAAAAAACAACAATGATTTTAGAAAACATCTCATAACATGGTCTCATTTGGAAAAGATCATGCTGAGTGAAATCAGTCAGTGTCAAAAGGGCAAATATTATTTGAGATCCCTATTATAAGAACTTAAAAACAGAATTATCCACAGAAGAAAATAACTGTGTTAGCTACAAAGGTGGGTGGGTGGATGAGAGTTTATCATAGATGAGGTAACTGACAGATGATAGAAATTTTATTCTTTTACTGTAATTAATAAAAAAAAATTAAAGGAAAAAAATAACTGGGGAAAAAAAAGATCCTACAAATGTCCCCAAGACCTCAGTACGCATTGACAGGCACTATGCTTCTCTGCTGTTTAGTGAGGGCTTAGATCTTCCTAAACTGTGGCTCTAATTACTAAACTGAAACCCGAAGATTATTTTTTTTACTCCCTTCCCCACACATCCATCACCAAGTTCTGCTTCTCTGACTCCCAAGTACATGTCTCAGAACAGGCCTTTTTTCCATCCCTGTTAGCCTTGCCCTATTTTAGGCCCTCACCGTCTATCACTCTGGTGGCACAGTGGCTAAGAACTATGACTGCTAACAAAAAGATGGGCAGTTCAAACCTACAAGGCCCTCCTTGGAAAATATATGTGGCAGTTCTACTCTGTTCCACTCTGTCGATTCCAGTATGAGTCGGCATTGACTCAAGGGCAGTGGGTTTTATCTGTCACCCGGACTGCTGCTCAGTCTCCTAATAGAAACTGCCACTGTCTTCAGGCTCCATCCCTGAGAACAACCTCCACCCTCAAGGCAGAGGAAATCATTTAAAATACTGATACAATCACTTCTTGTCTCACTCCAAATTCTGTAAGCACCCCCTCCTCAGTCACTTATTGCAGGGATTGGCCACTAAACCTAACCTGTAGGTCCAGTCTGGACTGTGGCTTGTTTTTATGGTCCATGAGCTAAAAATGGTTGAAAAGATCAAAATAATATCTCATGTTATGTGAGTATTAGCTGAAATTTGAATTTCAGTGTCTGGAAGTAAAACTTGATTGAACACTGGGACAGCCAGTCATCTAAAAATGGTCTATGGCTGTTTTTGTGCTACAATGGAGATGTTTAGTAGTTGTTTTAGAGACCTTTTGGTATTCACTCCTGACTCTTTAAAGAAAAACTCTGTCAATCTTTAATCTATAGAATGGAGTCCTTGCATGGCGGAAACAATAAAGCACTCTACTACTAGCTGCAAAGTTGGTGACTCCAACTCACCCAGAGGAGCCTGGGATGACAGGTCTGGTGACCTGCTTCTGAAGGGTCACAGCCTTGAAAACCCGTGGAGCCATTCTACTCTGCACACAGGGAGTCACCAGCAGCCAGAAACCAACTCAGAAGCAACTAACAACAAGCTATTGTATACATTTTCAGGTCCCTGAGGCCCTCCACAGTTAAGCCCTGCCTACCTCTCATACTTTCCACAGATCTCCAGGCACTGTCCCATACTTTTTCTATTCCTTCCCTCCCGCTGCTTCTTATCTAGGCAGGAAATGTCTGCTTACAACTTTACTTTCATTTTACTAACTCTCATCCACTCTTTGGAAACCCTGGTAGTGTAGCAGTTAAGAGCTATGCTGCTAACCAAAAAGTCAGTAGCTCAAATCCAGTAGGTGATCCTTGGAAACCCTATGGGACAGTTCTATTTCGCTCTATAGGGTCGCTATAAAGTATTGACAGTAATAGATTTGGTTTTGGCCTATTAATTCTTTAGCTGTCTCCATTAGTTTACTCAAGAAACTGCTCCTGTGGACCCCTCTCCAAGCAGAAGTCTCACACCTGTGTCCACACAAAGTCCTCTGTATACACTGACCAAAAAAAATAATAATAATAAAATCCAAGCCAAATCCATTGTCATAAGGTCAATTCTGGACTCACAGCGACTCTATAGGAGAGAGAACTGCCCCATAAGGTATCCCAAGAGCGGCTGGTGGGTTCGAACTGCCAACCTTTTTGTTAAGTGGCCCAGCTCTTCACCCCATACACCACAAGGGCTCTGTATATACCGATAGTGCTCTTTTTTTTTTTTTATTTCCATCAGTGTTTAGGGGAGGCTGACTGTGAGCATACAATGATGCTCAATGAGGACAAAACTCCTGACCTAGAAGAGCTTTCAGTTTTACCTATTAAAACAAACAAACAAGTATTAATTACGAACTGGGAGAAGTGCCCCAAGGCAAAAGGGGTGTTTTCCAGGAGGTGTTATTTAAGCTCAGGCCTGAAGGGAAGAACCCAAGAGCTAGAAAGGCAAAGAAGCACAGGCAGAGCTGCAAGTGCCCTGAGGTGAGAATGCCCTGGTGGGCTTGGACAGGGTAAAACCAGCCAGCCTAAGCTACTGGCAAGGCCATCATGACTGAGGATGGGGGCAGTCCTGGACGTACACGCATCATTATCTTACAGCATCTGGTGTGGCCTATGAGTTCTCAAGAGCAGGGGTCTTCCTTTGTAAAACTCACTGTTACAACCTCAAAATCTAGTACCTAGAACCAACAGGCCTCTGACAAGAGTTTGCAAAATAATGAAAACCAGAGTACAACTGTCTATCTCCAAATGCCACACTATCTAATACAGAAACCTCTAGCCACAAAGGGCATCAAAATTTAAGTTTAAACCAATCAACATGAAATAAAATGAAAAAAAATTGAGCCCCGTAGCTGCATTTGGCACATTTCAAGAGCCCAATAGCCACACATGGCTGGTGATTCCCATCTCAGGGAGAACAGATAGAATAATTCTATCACTGCAAAAAGTTCTAGTAGACAGCACTGCAACTCTCATCTCACCCATGCACTTACCAGTTCTAACATGCTTATAATTTATGTTTATTAACTATCTCATTATCAGAAGGTAAGTTCTGGAAGATCTATTTAGTCTCTTTATTCTTTCTTTTTCATTCATGCATCCCAAATACTCAGAATACTAGTACACAGTAAACGAGCAATACATATGTTCAACTAACCATGAACACTAAGAGAAAATAAGTATTTCTAGATATCACTTGGTACATGACGTTAAGTATCCTTGTTTGTTGTGGTTTTATTTCTTACTCATTATTATATTAAGTAGATGCTATCAAAATTCACTTGAAAGGTATTAATCGATTCAGATAACTAATTGTTATTAATCAGAAAATATTTATCAATCAGCTATTGTATGTATGAGGGTTGGCACTGTGAGAGACTGAAATCAGAAGAAAGAAACGGCTAGTTTTACGGAGTTCTGAAGGGAAGAGGGAAGACTGGCCCAAAGGAAACAATTAGACATTAAAAGGGTTAAATGGGGTAGGACTGAATATAATGAGCTAATACTGTATTTGATGGCTGATACTGTATTTGAAAAGAGTATGGCATAAGCATAAGCACTGCTGAACTGGAAAAGACATCAACTATGTGGGCACACAGTGGGTAAATACTAGCCCTGATTACGGTTTATGAAATTTGATGGCCAATTACGTCTTGGAAGGGATGAAAACTGAAACTGAGACTAGACATCTGTCAACCTTGGTGCCCAGCATCTTTTGAACATCCTTCCTCCATGCGAGGATGCCTCACATCATGAGCTCTGCTTTAGAAGCCAAAACCCAGCATCCCTTGCAGCTTAGAGGGAGAAGTGAACTTTGGCTCTGCTATTCACATGTCTTTGTGCTGCATTTTAACTTGGAAGGCAGCAACACGAAACAGGTACCTTTTCTGGCCATAGCTACAATAAACAGGGGAGAATCTGAGGGCACCAGTGAAGGCTGCAGGTCTCATACAGGAAGGCAGTGGCAGAGCATTACTAGTGAGGCTCCCCGTATTGTTTATAAACTTTGTTACTGGCTGTAAAGCCCTATCTTCCCAGAAATCCTGTGAGCTGCCTAAAATCTTTACTAAGTATGGGCAGCTGTGTACGTATGGGCTGAGGACCATCACCTTGGCTACTCTCACTAGTTCTCCTCTTCCCCCTGGCTTTCTTCTTTGCACCCCTCAACAGCTTCTTTACTTCCTGCCTAGTCAACGAGGGTGGACCTTGTGAGTCTGCTTAGTGCCCTTCTCACGACTCCCTCTTACTCAGGGAACTATTTCATGACCAGGAATGAAGTCATCACCTCTAGATCACCATTTTCAAATTTTCATCAGTCAATGGCAGAGGCAAGAGGGAAAACACAAGTGCTCAGGAATTCTTCCTCTCTCATGATTCAGAGGTCCTTTATTCTTGGCAAACATGCAGAGCTTGGCTCTGTGGGCACAAACTAGTCCATTTTAAGTAGTACCAAGAACATCTGCTTTGTGGATAGAAAACTAAACATTATCTTTTGGCCCAACATCATCTTTTAGTCATTTCCTTTCTATCTGCCATGAATTTAGAACTAACTACAACAAGAACCATTTCAGATCACTGGCTTGGGAAAAGGTGCCTCTAAGCAGCAAGTGAGAGCAAAGTAATGACAGGGACAAGGTGAGGAATTATGGTACAAAAGTCACAGGCACAAAGAAGACCCTCCCCAACATCAATAATTGAAAAAAAAATGCCCGAAACAACGAAAGACCACTTACAACACATGGTTTGCCGCCTTTGCCCCCTTTATTTTCAAACAGTAGTTTACATCTTTAGCTATTTTACTACAAATGACAAAATGCATTTATTTTATAACTTCTCACGCTAAGTACCAGACCAATATTCTTGATTTTGCTCCTAAAATCACAGGCAACGGCTATTCTCACAGCCCTGTTCAGATGGAGGGCTATGTTGGGGAGAGACCAAAAGAGGAGGGGATAATGTTCCACAGCATGAAACCATGTGTGGCTGTCACTGAGAACAGAGCTAAGAGAGCAACTTTCACCTGCTTTTCAAGTACCATACGTATTTCCTTTCTCATGTAAAGTAATTTCTAACAAAAGCTGGCTTGCTTTCAGAAGGGAAAGTGAAGTTCAAGAACTCAATCTTTTTGTTGTCAGTTTGTTTCTATGAAGTTTTTAGTCCTCTTCACCAGCTTGTAATTCCTTTTTCACATTCCGCCAAACTGCTTTTGCTCTGGGATTTTAACTGTTTCTTTCCTTTTGGATTTTTAGAATTGTTAGATTCCACAGCAACCCACCCTAGATAGAAGCCCAGCATTTGCTGAGCTGAACACCCTGCAGAAAGAAAGGCCATTTTCATCACCAGGGTGAAGCAAAGGATCCTATCCCAAGCTGCCTGGAACTCCTGTGGCTGTTTAACATCACGGAAAGCAGCTGAAAAGGAAGTCACTATACTTAGATCCCAGCACTATGATCAGCTTTATTTAACCCAAATTCAGGGGAGTTACAACAGCTTCGAAGTGCCCTGGTGACACAATGGTTAAAGTACTCAGCTGCTAACCAGAACGTTGGTAGTTTGAACTCTGCAGCTGCTCTACAGGAGAAAGACGTGGTAGTCAGCTTCCATAAAGGTCTTGGAAACGCTATGGGGCAGTTCTAACCTGTCCTGTAAGGTCAACAGGAGTCACAGTCAACCTAACATCAGGTAACTCTTGGTTGTAACAGTTTCTCATTTATTGTCTTAGTAAAACAGTAAAAGCTTACTTGATTATTTTAAAACACTTTCAGACCAAAGGGTTATTTTAAGTGTTGCCATGGCAGACATCTTTGCTTTTAAGAGACTATACCCTCTGTTCAAAACTAAAACCAATCCCACTGCCCTTGAATGGATTCCACCTCCACAATCCTGGAGAACAGAGTTAGAAGTACCCCAGAGGGCTTCCAGGGCTGGAATTTTTATGAAAGGAGACCACCACATCTTTCTCCTGGGTACAAGCTGGCGAGTTTGAACTGTCGACCTTTTGGTTAGCAGTTGAGCGCTCTACCACTGCTGCCACCAGGGTTTCTTTACTCTTTACTCTTCATTACCTGCTGACAAAATTTTAATATCATTATGTTTGCAGCATTTCCATGTCCTCATATAGCAATTACATTCACACCCTAAAATGTGTAACTAACTTATTAAGACACAACTTGCTATCCATTTATCTCCTTTCTTTTATAAACATAACAGGTACATTTAACTTTGTAATTTGATATGATTAAAATGCACTTTATGTTACACTAGTTTTCCAGGGGTGGAGTCAAGTTGGAGGACTAAGCACATGTCTCCTTATATCCCTCTGGAAACTAAGACCTGAACTGATAATCAAACAGAGCCTTCTGGTCACCTAGTGAGCCCCCAGGACATGGCACAGGGCTGTTACTTTGGACTTTGTACCACTCAATGAAAAACCTCCTGTCTTTCACTGACTCCGCTCCTGGCTAGCCCTGGCTCTCACAGACTGAAGGTAATGCACCATTTTGACTTTTTTTTCCCTCTGTTTTGGCCAGTGGGCGGAGCTGGGTCTTGCCTAGTGGCTAGTCTCAGACGCACTGCTGGTGGGATAGGCAGGTGAAATTGCCATATTTTGAGAGCCAGGCTTAGGATTCTGTTCAGCTAGCCACCCTGGGCCTGTCCTTTTATCTCTGCCACAGTGTATTTGCACAGAACCAGCAGTGCCTATGTGCGGGATGCCAAGTTGGATATGGAGATTTTAGCAGGACTCAATTCTTAGCCTGGGGGCCAGCACCTGCAAACAGGACAGCACTTCTCCGACAGGAAAACAGTAGTTTACACAGTGTTGTCTATGTTGGGGGCCCGGCAACAGAGGCTGAGGACTCACTACTGCCGAGGCCTGTCACCCACAGAGGCCCCTGTGAACAAAGTTAAAAGCCTATGTCATGACAGGTGGAGGCATCTCACCCGTGACATATTTTTAGCCTACTGTCCCTGATAGTATTTTGCTTCCTAATTAAATCTTCCTCAAAAAATAGCCCTTCCTCTTCAGACACGAGGATCAAGGAAGATGCCTTCTAAGAAGGGCTTTACGACCCCCTCGGCTTATGAAATAATATTAGGACTATCTGACCGGGAACTCCTTGAGAAAAGAGCTCAGAGTAATGAATTCCAGTGCAGCACACACCCAGCCTGAGAGCACCGAGGCTGGCCCAACCCCGCTGGCTTCTCCCAACTGCACATCCCCCTTCACAGGTGATAAGTAGATTGCAGAAAGGCTCTGGGAAGCTCCCCAGGAACGACCCCTCACACAGCCCTTAGGATATAGATATTCCACTCCCTACATCAGGAAGACAGATAGGCTTCCAAGTTTATTGTGTTTGGCATGGCAAATAGACAAATACTAAAGAAATATCCTTCTTAGAATAGTTTAAGAGAAGCTTAGAGTGAGGGACAGTGGACACTCACTGTCCCCACAGGAAGAGGTAAGAAAGAGCAAGGAAGGAACAAATAGAGACAGTCAGAGTATAACTTTTTAAGATGAGTTTATTCTCTCTTCCTGCACCTTTGACCTCGAAGCATAGGTAAAGTTAATAGAGTTCCGGGATTAGCCTTGTTCTGACTGCTGATTATAATCACAATATACTGGTCTCAAACCATTATTTAGAGGGCCCTAATGATTAACACGAAAAAGGACTACAAGGTATCAAGGTTCTTTACTAGCCAACAGAGAGGACCCTAATAATTAACATGAAAAGAGACCACTGTCTCGGGCCATTATTTAGAAGACCATAATGATTGACATGAAGAGAGACCACGAGGTATCCACTTCTTGCTAGCCAATCACTTACGTGGTCAAAGTACAGTTACCTCATTGACTATAAAAAATAAAGGAAGACAGACCTTAATGGGCTGCCATTCTCCAAAACTCTTTCCTGTCTCAATTCATTTCTCCACCAACACCGTACCCCCCCTTCGTGGGGCCCCGAAAAAGTTGTTGGGGCTGGCTCCTGGCACACTACATCTCAACACCTTTAGCCCCTCTATCCACGGACAGTGTGGAGGCCACCATCTTAGATATGGTGGCCACAGCTGGACCTAATTCTTAGCTTCGGAGTCAGAGCCTGCCCACAGGAGAGCACTTTTCTACCGGAAAAGCAGTAGTTTACACAGTGCCGCCTAAGGCTGGGCCCTGTCAGTAGAGGCTAGCAGGGCAGCAGCACTGCTATATTTTGAACTAGTTCATATCATCTGGGGTTGGATATAGAGGTTCTTACTTTGCCACCTGGGAAGAGGGACCTCTACACCTGAAAACCTAACTGAAAGTGGTCAGATACCTTTTGTTTTACATTTTACGACAGCCTACAGAAACATCTGCAGTCCATCCACATGGTATCTTTCCCAGCCTTTACTTCCTCACATGAAACCCAAAAAGCAACAGATGCTTCTGGCATACAAGAAATCACCCATGGCTTCAGAAGGCTCCCAGACAAAACATCCAAGGAGTTTTCCAGATGAAGAAACTTTTCTGAAATCATCAGACAGTGAATACAAAAGGATTATATACAGAGCCCTTCTAGACCTTATACAAAATGCAGCAGAACAAAAGGAAAAATTAAACAAGCTGTTTAATTTTATGGAACACCAGTACTCTGAAATCCAACAGATCAAGAACAAAATCAAAGACATAGAAACTTCCATGCAAAGCCAAGAAAATAGAATGGAACAAATGGAAAAAAGAATTTCTGACTTGGAAGACAGAGCTACTGACACCAGCGTCTATGAACAGAAATCAGAAAAAAGAAAAATGAAAAAGTATTAAGAAGCATGTGGAACTCTATTAAGAGGAACAATCTTTGATTAATTGGAGTCCCTGAACAGGGAGAGACACCTGAGAACACAGAGTATCACTGCTGAGCTGCTGACAGAAAACATCCCAGAAATCATGAAGAAAGAGAATCTAGACATCCTACATGCATATTGTACACCACCCAATACAGATTTGAAAAGAAAGACTCCAAGACATATTATAATCAAGTTTAACAAATGAAACATAAGCAGCAACTCTTAAAAGCAACAAGATTCAAAGCAAGCTAACATTCAGAGGGAAACCCTGTACGCTTGCATCAGATTTCTCAGCAGAAACTATGCTGGCATGGAGACAGTGGCATGACACATTCAAAGCTTTGAAAGAGAATTTCCAACCAAGAATTATATATCCTGCAAAACTATCAAATATGAAAATGAAATTAAGACATTCCCAGATAAACAGACACTCAGAGACTTTGTGCAAACCAAACCAAACCAACAAGAAATACTGAAAGAAGTTCTCAGCTTTGGCTTAGAAGAACAAAACCACTAACTTTGTATTTTAGAACAACACATCATCCAGAATTCTACTCAGTTAGGGAAGGCTCCAAGCTCAATCACAGCTTTAATACTGAAAGAAACAATCCAGTGATTATCATGAAAACTATGGTGCCATCATACTAAAAGAGGAATGTACTACAGTCCTTATAGTCCTTCCAGATGGAGAGGAAGATGACAAGACTGGTAGTAATTAAAATTGGGTTTATATATAGTTTATTAAGGGGGATCATGGGGCGGCCGTAAAGCACAAGAAAGATGCAACATACCATATCAAGAAATGTGACACAGGAGTCTCAAAAACTACAAAACCAGCTCTGAAAAAGATGAAAAATCAACTCACAAAAAAGAATGTCCCAGAACAGACTAATAAGAACAACAGAGAAAACACCAACACAAAAATAAACGTATCACAATGGCAGCACTGAACACATACCTATCAATACATTGAATGTGAATGGACTGTATGCTTCAGTAAAGAGACATCAGTGACATCATGGATCAAAAGACATGGCCCATCCATATGTTGTCTACAAGAAACTCATTTGAGACTTAAAGATAAGAACAAACTGAAAATTAAAGGATGGAAGAATATACATCAAGCTAACAATGAACAAAGAGCAGGTGTGGCAATTCTAATCTCAGACAAAATCAATTTTAATGTCAAATCCACCATGGTGGACAAAGATGGACACTATTTATTGCTGAAAGGTTCAGTACACAAGCAAGACTTAACTATATTAAATATTTACGCACCTAATATCAGAGCACCTAAATACATCGAAGAAACACTGACTACACTCAAAAGAGTTAGATCACTCCACAATAATAGTGGGAGTCTTCAACATGCCACTGTCAATACTAGACAGATCATCTAGAAAAAAGCTCAAGGAAGATACAGAAGACCTTATTGCCACAACTAACCAACTAAACTTCATCGATGCCTACAGAACTTTCTACCCATGAGTGGACAACTACACCTTCTTCTCCAGTGCACATGGAACATTTTCCAGAATTGACCATGTGTTAGGACATAAAGCAATTCTCAACAAAATCCATACCATTGAATTACTGCAAAGCATTTTCTCAGATCATAAAGCCATAAAAGTTGAAATCAATAGCAGAAAAAAAAAAAAAAACAGATAGAAAGTGGAACTCATGGAAACAGAACAACATTTTGCTCAAAAAACCATGGGTTACAGAAGAAATAAAGGATGAAATAAAGAAATTCATGGACTCCAATGAGAATGAAAACACTTCCTATCAGAACCTATGGGATACAACCAAAGCAGTGCTCAGAGGTCTGTTTATCTCCATAAATGCACACATCTGGATGGAAGAAAGAAACCAAATCAAGGAACTAACCCTACCGCTTGAACAAGTAGAGAGAGAACAACAGAGGAACCCCTCAGACACCAGAAGAAAACAGATCATAAAGATTAGAGCAGAATTAGAAAATAGAAAAACAATTGAAAAAATTGAAAAGACCAAAAGCTGTTTTTTTTAAAAGATCAACAAAATTGACAAACCACTGGCTAAACTTACTAAGGAAAAACAGGAAAGGAAACAAAGAACCCAAATTAGAAATGAGAAGGGAGTGGTCACAGCAGATCCAACAGAAATCAAAAATACGATAACAGAATACTATGAAAGACTATACTCTAACAAATTTGAAGACCTAGATGAAATGGACAAATTCCTTGATTGATATCACCTACCCAAATTATCACAACGTGAAGCAGAACAACTTAATAAACCCATCACAAAGGAAGAGATTGAAAATGTCATTAAAAAAACTGTCAACCCCCCCCCCCAAAAAAAGCCCAGGCCCGGATGGCTTCACTGCAGAATTCTACCAAGAATTTAGAGAAGAGTTATCTCCAATACTACTGAGACTATTTCACAGTATAGAAAGGGATGGAATACTCCCAAATTCATTCTATGAAGCCAGTATAATCCTGATACCAAAGCCAGGGAAAGACCCAACCAAAAGGGAGAACTACAGACCGATATCACTCATGAATCTAAATGTAAAAATCTTCAACAAAATTCTTGCCAATAGAGTACAACATATCCAAAAAAGAATCCATCATGACCAAGTTGGATTTATACCAGGGATGCAAGGCTGGTTCAACATCAGAAAAACAATTAATGTGATTAACCACATAAATATCACAAAAGACAAGAATCATGTGATTTTGTCCATTGATGCAGAAAAGGCATTTTATAAAGTCCAACACCCATTCATGCTAAAAACTTGTAGCAAAATAGGCATAAACGGAAAATCCCTCAATGCAAGAAGGGCCATTTATACAAAGCCAGTTGTCTACGTCATCCTGAATGGTGAGAGACTGAAGGAGTTTCCCTTGAGAAGGGACAAGGATGCCCACTCTCACTTCTCCTATTCAACATTGTACTAGAAGTTCTAGCCAGAGCAATTAGACAAGACCAAGAAATAAAGGGCATCTGCATCGGCAAAGAAGTCGTCAAAATCTCCCTGTTTGCAGATGATATGTTACACTAGGTTTCTTATCACTAATCTTTTTCTAGTTCCACATGAATGAAGGACCTTATAGCACTGAATTTTATTTTCTTCTCAAAATATAAGAAATCACGCTCTCCAAGCAAAAAAAAATTTTTTTAAAAAGACCTAAGAGACTGTAATATAGCTCAATAAATATCTGCTACAACTTGCACATTTCAGAACTCTCTCCTGTCCTACTTCCAGCTGTGTGTGGTAAAGTAATCCTTGTGTTTCTGAAAGTCCTACTCAGTATGGTGTTTTTCTTTCCTGGCTCCACTGATGGTCCCTCAACAGTCATCCTTTACCCAGCACGTTTCACTCTTGAAAATACCAAGAGCTGTCCTGTTACCAGCTGTCCATTTCTAAGCATTGTAACCTTATCTCACAGAGCAGAACCGCCCCACAGTGTTTCCTACGCTATAATATCCATGGAAGCAGACTGCCAAGTCTTGCTCTCATGGAGCTAGTGACTTTGAACTTCAACCTTTAGGTTAGCAGCTCAGGGCTTAACTGTACCATCAGGGCTCCTTAAACCTTTTTGTTGATCTGTGGTCACAATGCTGGGTACAGAATTCTCACCCATGAGGGTCCCTCTCCCCTTTAAATGTGTTCTTTAATTTCCAGGGGAAGATGATGATCTCTGTATCTGCATTTGAACAGCTACTCACTTGAAATTACATGTAAGAGACAAGTTTGCTGCTACAGCCTCTGGAAAAGTCAGAACACCATTTTCTGTCATTTTGTGTCCTACAGTCTGGCAACTGAGTCATACACTGAACCTCATGAAAAGGCAGCTATGTAGCTGACTCAACAGTTGCCACTTCTGTTTGGAATAAGGAAGAGAAGAGGTCTGTGCAGGCAGTCACTGAGTGCTTCCTGGTCACACAAGCCACTCCATCTGGCTGTATACCACCTGCAGGGCATGTGCTTTGAGCTTCTTCCCCATTATCGGCTCTCCACACATCATGCGCCCTCTCACCTAAACCTCCTCATCTCTCCATCTGTCTCATACATATACTTCTGTCTAAGCCAGCATATTTCTGGGCAATCCATGAATATAGCTCTCTGTGAGAAAACTACACAAGGATCAAACCGATGATCATCCTATTAGCGATACTTTCTAACTCACATCACCAAGTTGCCCAGAATGTTGAAACACACAATAATAAACACTCACAGAAGCACAGAATTACAGAAATTTTGGTATATACATACAGACATATATCGGCTTGCTACAATTTCAAGAAAAAGGGCACCTTTCTTCCTTTACTTTAAACATTCAATAATAGAAGCGGAAAGTATAATACTCAAATACTATCGATCTCCAACTTCTTGGCAAAGGATCCTTCTAATTCCTTTCTATCAGCCAATGAAAATCCTATGGACCATAATGGTGAGATCTGTAACTGAAAACAGGGATGGCACAGGATTGGGCAGTTTCATTTTGTTGAACACAGAGTCATCAGGAGTCTAGGGCTGACTTGACAGCAACTAATAACAATAACACTCATTAATGTTCATTATCCAATAAGTAAAGCAGAAGATGTCATTCTGTTTGGGCATCCTGTGTAAAATAAGGCTGTCTGAGGTTAGTAGCACCTGCACATTATGCTGTAACAACAACTATACAGTGACTACTTTACTGTAACTAATAGGTTACTTAGGCAAGCATCTCCAGCATAAGCCTAAAACAAATGATGGATTTACTCACTGTAACTGTACACATTAAATCTATACCCAAGCATTCACAAACAAAATTAATGACAGAATTTTCCTAAGATCTTACCTACTGACTTTCACATATACAACTGACAGCAAATTAAACTAATATCTCAATTCTATCTAGATGGTATTACAGACTGAATTGTGTATATCCTTGTTTTAGTCAGACATGGTCAAGTATATGACTATCATAACGTGAGAATGTAAATACACTGAAGTGTTTATGAAGCTTCACACTGTAACCTTCACTGCTGAATATGAGAATTATGACAATGTAATACTGTAGCTATAACAATAGGCTTAAGTACAACAACAATGGTGAGGACAGTGCAGGACCAGGCAGGGCACCTAACAACACCAAAGTACCTACAAGTATTTGGAAGGAAGTCACTACAAGAAGCCCCTTTAAAATGCTTCTGTTTATTTGATGTTTGAAAAAATTCACAAAGGTACAAAGACCCACTTAAGGTTTGGAAGAATCTGGGAACTGCTGTTAATTAGCAATATTACGCCTGTCTATAAAATTTATTTTCACACTTTAGCCAAGCTTCAAAGACCTCCGGGAAGATGCTCATGAGGATGTGGCCGAGGAAACCTGGTAACTGGTGGGGGGACCTGTGCTTGTATGTGTGTTTCCAGGTCTATTTCCATCTAAAGATGCATGTTTTTAACAGGTTTTGTCTAGGGCTAGGCCAAAAGGAAATCATGTGACATTTATTTTGAATAAAGAATCCTTAAGACCTTTACTATTATTAGTATTATTATTAGCAAGTCATTGCTCTCTGAAAGGAAAGTGCCTAGTGGGAGCTAACAATCAGGAAATGCATTCATTAATTACTTTTAGAGTTAAAGAAATACGAGGAAAAAGGCAAGCTGAAGTGGCAATCAGGAATGCTGTGAATGGCCCAAGAGTTGGAAGCTCTTTGATGTGAAGTATTATGAATGAAAAAGGTCCTTGAAGTAGCTGAAGTTTAGTAAATGTGGTGATTATATACTTATGCTTAAATTTTCAAATGAATAGATATTTAGCAAGCTACACTGAACATAATTACTAAAAATATATATATATTTTAATTTTCTGTTTCAGAAGTAACTGAAACATTTTGGGGCACTTTAGGGTCTTTGTTATCAACATTAATGACTACTAGAGGGTATCAAGCACACAGGTTTTCAATCAATTAGTCTGGGTCTGAGTCCAGGCTCCTCACTTATTAAACGTTACATGGTCTCAGGCAAGGCCATCAGCTGCCATGAACCTACACTTCCCCATCTTTAAAACAGGGATATCAGCTGCTTTGAAAACACTGCAGGATATTTCAGGAGGGTTGATGATGATGTTTGTAAGGTGTGTCTTGGCAAAAGGTCATTGTCAGTCTTGTCTCTATGCAAGCATTCCATCAACTGTACTTCCAACTCATAGCAACCCTACAGACAGAGCAGAACTTCCCCAAGGGTTTCCAAGGAGTGTCTGGTAGATTCAAACTGCCAACTTTTTAGTTAGCCATCTTAGCTCTTAACCATTGTGCCACCAGGGCTCCTCAATTTCATTTAATTAACTGAAACCTCAAAGCCTCCATTATCCCCCCAAAACATCTCTGTGAACAAAAACTTAAAAAAGGAAAAATAGCATGCTTTTCAGAGTATGGAAACTACTGGTTTAGTGGTTAAGTGCTACATCTGCTAACCAAAAGGTCAGCAGTTCAAATTTACCAGGTGCTCCTTAGAAACTCTATGGGGCAGTTCTACTCTGTCCTATAGGGTCACTATCAGTCAGAATTGACTTGACAGCAGTGAGCTTTTCAGAGTATAAAGTTTCAGATTCTGAGAGACTTTTGTTTTGAGTTTCATCTCTGTCACTGCTGGATGTGTAACTGTGGGTTAATCTTCTGAGGAAGATTCACTAACAACTGACAATATGCAGATGATACAACCTTGCTTGCATAAAGGGAAGAGGACTTGAAGAAATGATGAAGGTCCTCCAGTTGGCTGATCCACATTTCACATAAGGCAATGAAAAGCAGGCCAGCTGGTGCCTGTTACACACAGTGGATATGTTACAGGAGAGAAACCCTAGACTCAAGGGAACCAGAATCTTTTATAACGGGCAGTAAGCCTGCCTGCCCTTTGCTCCAGAGGGAGCTAACATCTCTGCTGTTCACTGTAGCAGACATCCTTGAAAAGATGGTCTAGAACAAAGAGTTGTCAGTATTTCATTCACAAGACACACAGAAACACAAGAGACCCATGGAGATTTACTTCCTGAAAACGGCTTCTGCTGTTCTTCCTGCTCTCTGCTCCTGGAGTTTTTGTTGATGGGTGTGGTCAACTCTTCCCATAAACCTTTTTAAGAGGTCTTCTATAAACTTTCTGTAGACCCTTGGTAATTCTCATTTAGTGGTCAAATGTTAGGAAACAAGAATTAATAATAAAAATGGCCAGGAGTTTTTAAACTCTCACTATGCATTGGGCCATATGCTAAGCACTTTACATTTACCTCACTATACCTCTACACAGTTATTACAGGGGATTGTCACGCCCAATTTTTATAGATGAGAAACTAGATTAAAAACACTGATCAACTTATCCAGGGTTGTTGTTATTAGGTGCTGTAGAGTCTGTTCTGACTCATAGACCTTGTGTGCAACAGAACAAAATGCTAGCCAGTCCTCCATCATCTTCACAATTGTTGCTGTGTTTGAGCAACACATTCACAACCACTGTTTCAGTCATCTCCTTAAGGACCTTCCTCTTTTCTGCTTACTCTTTACTTTGCCAAGCATGACTGTCCTTCTCCAGGGACTGGTACCTCCTGATAGCATGTCCAAAGTACATAAGGCAAAGTCTCCTTATCCTCATTTCTATGGAGCATTCTGGCTGTAATTCTTCTAAGACAGATTTGTTCTTTCTTCTAGCAGGCCACATTGTATTCAGTATTCTTCTCCAGCACTATAATTCAAAGGCATCAATTCTTCTTTTGTCTTCCTCATCTGTTGTCCAGCTTTTGTTTGTATCTGAGGCAACTGAAAATATCCTGGCTTGGGTAAGGCACATCTTAGTTCTTAAAGTGCTATATTTGCCTTGTAACAGATCTTTTGCATCAAGTTTGCCTAGTGCAATGTGTTGTTTGACTTCCTGACTCCTCCCCTGGACATTGGTTGTGGATCCAAGTAAAAGGAAATCCTTGACAACTTTATTCTTTTCTCCATTTATCATGTGGATTTTCATTTTCATTTTTTTTTTAACAGAAGACACAAAACTTTTGGTTCAGAGACAAAGGACTATTTTTTACTCAGAAGTGTCAGTAATCAGAATATCAACATTTTTCCTCTAGTTGGCTGAGCCCCATTTCACACAGGCGAATGCAAAGCTAACAACAATAAAAGCATATAAAGCACAGCCAGAGGCCCATTGTTTCCTCTTTATGTGATGGAGTCTCTGCTACTCCCTCACTACTTTCCCCTATGCCCAGGATCTTTCTGTTCATTTTACCAGTAGAAAGGTAAACTGTCCACCCCAGGAACTGACCCTGTGCACCTGTGGGGTGCAGCAGCTCTCCCTGTGTGGCTAATGTGCATGAAACACCTGTCAGGAGCAGACTGTCCTGGTACTTCATTTCAAGCACCATCCTACTGGGACTTTTCTGTCTACAGTGGTATTCCCAATCCTTGGACTGAGCCACTCTGGGATATAACCATTGACCCCGCCACACCAATTATTTTCAGGTCCTTGATCAGAGCTAAATGATTATTAACTACAGAGTGCCTATATACCTGTGAGTTTGAACTCTGATTGTGCAGTCTAGTAAGTATTGTTTGCTAACCATCAAGATCAGCAGTTTAAATTTTCCAGCCACTCCTTAGAAACCCTATGTGATGGTTCCAATCTGCTGTTATAGGGTCACTGTGAGTCCAGTGCCATGTCAATGGTTTATTTTTGCAGCCTTGGTAGCACAGTAGTTAACAGCTTGGTTGCTAACGAAAAGTAAGCAGTTTACACCTACCAGCCGCTTCTTGAAAACCCTATGGAGCAGCTCTCCTCTGTCCTGTTGGGTCTCTATGAGTCAAAACCGTCTTGGCAGCAATGGTTTATTGTTGTTCTTTTTGGTATACATCTGTGACCCATTTGACAGGTGATGTTTAATAACAGAGATAAAAATAGCATCAATTTCTAAGTATAAGGCAAAATATGACAGATGTATGCTACGTCTGAAAAAATATCTTTCTTTCTTTGTCTTTTTATCTACTTATGTTGTAGAATTATCCATTGAGTTGGGAGTGAAGAGGAATGTGGAACTCTTATGTTTCAAGGCAAGAGAGGAAAATAAAATGTCTTCATTGAAATTGTTGCCAGTCATAAGTTACAAAGGTTAAAAGGCAAAAGGTTAACCCATTTGGCACAAATTAAGCACTGTCCTATAAACTTAGACTATGTGGAAAGTATTTTATATTGGTATTCGCTATGGAAAAAAATCAGCACGGACACAGTACTCTCTTGTTCAGAATAGTCACATTTTTTTTTTCTCGTTACATGAGACAGAAATCTAAATTGTATTTTAAAAAGATTTAAATTTCTTAAAGAACTATAAATTGGATTTAGTAAATATTAGTATTAATCAGACATTATACGGTTTTGTAGTAGTGAGCATTATTATTTATAGGACTATCTCATCAATACAGCATTTATTCAAACAGATGTAAAGTAAAAGGCCGAAGCAGTATTTCCCTAAACAAATGTATATTTTTCTGTTTTATTGAGAAGAGACTAGCAACTGGCATCCTAATCCTCACAGAATTTTAATTTGACTTTTCAGTCATTGCTTGTAATGACCTAAATGAGGCTTTGGAACCCTTACGCTTCAAAGGATATTATGTAAAATGATGGAAACCCCAGAAGCACAGTGGTTAAGTGCTATAGCTGCTAATCAAAAGATTGTCAGTTCGAATCCACCAGGTGCTCCCTGGAACTACTTTGTCTTACAGGTTTGCTGAGTTGGCATTGAATCAATGGCTTTGGCAGCAATGTTTTTAGTTTTTATGTAAAACGATCAGGGTTTTAAAAAAAAACACCTGCTAACACTTGGTGTGGGAAATTGTAGATTTTGTTGCTTCTCCTCAATGTCCTGTGGGGAAGGCTAGATCTATGCAGAACACACTGGAATAACCAGGTTAAATTAAGACAGCAGGGTTGCAGGTAGGCGGGAGTGTTGGTTTTCAAGGTGACATCTTTGCTTTTCAATACTTCAAAGATGTCTTCTGCAGCAAATTTGCCAAATGCAATGCATCTTTTGATTTCCTGATTGCTGCTTCTGTGGTGGATCCATTGTGGATCCAAGTAAAATGAAATTCTTGACAACCTCAATCTTTTCTCCATTTATCACAATATTTCTTACTGGTCTGTTGTGAGGATCTTTGTCTCCTTGATGCTGAGGTGCAATCTATACTGACAGCTGTGGCCTTTGATCTTCATCAGTGTTTCAGGTCCTCCTCACTTTCAGTAAGCATGGCATTGCCATCTGCATAATGCAGGTTGTTAGATTACTTACTCAGCATACAGATTGTATAGGTATTGTGAAACGATACAACCCTGACACACATCTTTCCTGACTTTAAACCATGCACTGTCCCCTTGTTCTGTTCCAGTAAGTGCCTCTTGATCCAAGTACAGGTTCCCTATAAGCACAGTTAAGTGTGGAATTCTCATTCACCACAATGTTATCCATAATTTGTTGTGATCCACACAACTGAATGCCTTTACATAGTCAATATAACACACTTTAACATCTTTCTGGTATTCTCTGCTTTCAGCCAAGATCCATCTGACATCAGCAATGGTATCCCTGGTTCCACATGCTCTTCTGAATCTGGCTTGAATTTCTGGCAGTGCCCTGTCAATACACTGTTGCAGTTGCTTTTGAATGATCTAGAGCAAAATTTTACTTGTGTGTGATATTAATGATTTTGTTCAGTAATCTTCACATTTGGTTGTATCATCTTTCTTGGGAATACGCACACATATGGATCTCATCCAGTCAGTCCGCCAGGTAGCTGCCTTCCAAATTTCTTGGCAGAGATGAGTAAGCACTGCGAGCACTGACCCATGTTTTCAAACGTCTCAACTGATACTTCATCAATTCTTGGCACCTTATTTTACGCCAATGCCTTCAACGCTGCTTAGAACCATTGGTTCCTGATCATATGCTACCTCTTCAAATGGCTGACCATCGACTAATTCTTTTTGGTATAATGATCGTGTACTTGTTCCATCTCTGTTGATACTTCCTGCACTGTTTAGTATAGTTCCCATAGAATCCTTCACTACTGCAAGCTGAGGCGGGAGTATGTTTTCAGCTCTTTTAGCTTGAGAAATGCCGAGCACGTTCTTCTCTTTTCGTTTTCTATCTCCAGCTCTTCGTGCATGTCATTGTGATACTGGACTCTGTCTTCTCAAGCTGCCCTCTTCAATATTCTGTGCAGGATTTTTACTTTATCATTTTTTCCTTTTGCTTTAGCTACTCAACATTCAAGAGCAAGTTTCAGAGACTCTTCTGATACCCACTTTGGTCTTTTCTTTCCCTCCTATTTTTATTTTTTCTAATTACCTCTTGTTTTTTATATGTGCTGTCCTTGCTGTCATTCCACACCTTGTCTGGTCTTTGGTCATTAGTGTCCAATGCATCAAATCTATTCTTTCAGATTCCATAATACCCATAAAATAACCAAATGAATCAGTGCAGTGAGTGAAAAACTAGATTTTCAATAGCAGAGAATCACTGAAGATTTCTGAGCAGTGTAGTGTAGTGACTGACTTATCACAATATGCAAAAATAGTGCCTGTAACAGCAAGAGCCTGTAAGATGAACACATAGAAGACTGGTGCTGTAATCCAGCCACAAGACCAGACAGAGGCTTGCGTGGGCATGGTGCATGTATATGCGCCTGCATCTACATACATGAAGTAGAGACAGAAATAGCAGGAAGAATAAGTTTCAATTTCTCACACGGGTAAGGAGAGAGGCTATTACCAACATAGTATCAAGGAAGGGTCGATGGCATGGATATTACCACGCAAAGGAACTGCTCAAGTAGAATGTAATCAGTATATGATATGATACTCAATTCATAGGTAGATTTTAGTCTGCAATTTGACTATATATTTCATTCTGGGCCTGGCCATTATCTTCACACTTAGAAGCACACTTAACAAAATTACTTGATTGAAAAGATTTAAAAACATATATATATATATTATTGTGCTTTAAATGGAAGTTGACAATCTAAGTCAAATCATCATAGAAAGACTTGCACATACACTGCTATGTAACTCTAGCTGCTCTTCCCACCCTGTGACAGCACACAGCTTTCCATCCTGTATTTATAGTCCATTCAACCAGCTCCTGTCTCCCTCTACCCTCTCATCTTGCTTCTGGACAGGAGCATGCCCAGTTAGCCCCATGTATCTACTTAAGCCAAGAAGCATACTCTTCTTTATTATTTCATGTCTGATGGTCGAGTCCAATCTTTACTGAAGAGATGGCTTCAGGAATAGTTTCAGTTCAGGACTAACACAGACTCTAAAGGCCATGTCTTCCAGGGACCCTTCAGACTGTCAGACTATCAAATTTGGTCTTTTTAATAGAGTTTGAGGTCTACACACCCATTTTTCTCCGGCCATGTCAAGGACTCTACATTGTATTCCCTGCTGGGGTATTCATGGGTGGTGGCCAGGCACCACCTAGTTCTTCCAGTCTTATGCTGATTATGTGGTCTCATAATTCTGGTCTCCAGATTATGGCCCTTTCTGTCTCCTGGGCTAATGTTTTCTTTGTGTTTTGGATGTCTTTCATTCTCCTCTGCTCCAGGTGGGCTGGGACCAATTCATGCTACTTAGATGGCCACTTACTAGCCTTTACTAAAAGAGTTTTAAATTATGGATTTATGTTCACATGAGTCACTAAGGATATCACAAGCATTTTTTATTTTCCTTTAAAAAAGTCACATTAAAATACTAAAGTCAGGCAGAAGAAAAATGTGTAAATCACTCTGTCATCAATATGGGTATGTTTAGAGAGATTTAGTTAGTATTTTTAGGATCAGAAGTTCTCTTTGAATTGACTATTGAGGACATTAGATTTGTGGCGAGAGCTTTCAAGGATGACCCAAAAAACATAAATGAAGGAAGTGGCTAAAAGCTGCATCTTAAACACAATAATCCACACACAGTGAACCAGCAATTACTTCTGGATTCTCATTATTCTGCTCAATTAGGTCACATCTACCTCCTCTGGAACTAAATTCAGCGAACACCCACCATGGGTAACAGTACTGTCTGACCAAGCTTCCTAGAAGAAGGCTTTCCATCACCCTATGGCCCCTTTCAAAAACTCTCTGTAATTCTGGAGTGAACCTAGGAATCCCATCCAGGGCTTCATTTGTGGCTCTGAGTTGTTACATTTCAGATGTGAAGACATTGCTGAAATGCTCACCATTGGGTGATCTTATTTCCTGCTTCCATATATGATCCAGGCATGTAAGGATGACACCAACAATCCATCCTCAACAGGACAAAAACTCTTGACTTGTTTTTTAGGAAGTTGTGAATCAGCACAAATTTTACAATCACCTGCTCACTTGCCTAGTACTAGTGCATGCTATATGTAAGGGCCCCACAAGGACGGACCCACAACCTTGGTGTAACACATGGAATTCTAAAAAGCTGAGCTAATGGGCCAGACACAGGATTAAAGAGAAAAAATTTCATCTTAAGATAGGAGGACAAGAGTTATTCCTTAATGTTTTGGGTAATAAAAGAATTTTGAAAATCAACACGATATCGAGTGTGATTAATGCCACTGGGTTTTACACTTGAAAATGGTAAAAATGGCAAATTTTATGTTGCATATATTTTAAAACAATAAAAAATAGTATATATTTTCATACTATGCCAAAAGAAAGAAAAAACTGGCAGGAACTGACCGATAACCACCAATAACAACCATAAAAACCAACCAGTAAGTATTAAGTGGTTATACTGTAGCACAATAGGCAATGTGGGGAATAAATGTTTCTATTTTTAATTATTAGAAAATATTAAGTATTTTGTCATTCTCATGCTGCCCATATTCCTACATTAATCTTTCTAAACCAGCAGTTGTTATGCCTACAATCAAGATACAATATTCATTCTCCACTTCCAAGTAAGCTTCTGAATACATTTAGAGTACACGACATTTACTTATGAACGGTGTACCATAATGCCAGAGAGCAAAACTGTTAAGTCTTATTATGGAAGTGAATGAAAACCGGAAAGACGTTCTACAGAAGTCTGGTAAACAGACAAACATCTGCTACTGTTTAGTTTTTTAAAGCAGAAGGTTAGTTTTTAAAGATGCACAACAGCTTGAATGTGTTACCTCTATAGAGTTCATTTTGATCAATATTTCCATAAATAATCACTCTGATGATTCAATTAAAAAAAATTCTTAACACAAACAGCTTCCTTGTTGCAAACCTGGTCCTATATCATACTTGAAGTATTAAGTTTTTTGGCTCATTTCTCAATTTTATGTAACGTAAGAACAATAAATTACTGGGTATATATAATGAGTACAATACACATTAAGAGCAAGCAGAAACCAAGCTTATCTTATTTTCTTATTCATATACTTGCTGAATGCTTACAACTTGTTACTTAAAGCTATCGAAAGCAAACCCCAGTATTCACATGAGGTCTGACAATTAAATCCATGAACTTAACTGTTCTCAGTGCTACATACCTCACTGCTGAGTATCACTATGGTCACCATTGAAGTACTCCCCTTGAGAAGCTATGCACTGACACCAGCGCCCAGTCTACCCTTCAAAGCAATTTTGGAATTCTTTCTGGAATGCCCGTTGTGCAGGGTGGCAAGTTCGCAAACTTCATTGTATAGTTGTCTGCGAGGGAGTTTTCAGCCAGTAAACAAAACTGTATTGGAACACACTCCCTACTCACCTGATCTGGCCCCCAGTGACATTTTCTTTACCTGAAGATAAAGGAAATACTGAAAGGAAGACATTGGGATGATATTCAGGACATCAAGGGTAATACAATGACAGCTCTGATGGCCAATCCAGAAAAAAGAGTTCCCAAATTGCTTTGAAGGGTTGGTTAGGCTCAGACTTCGGTACATAGCTTCCCAAGGCGAGTATTTCAAAGGTGACCATAGCAATACTCATCGGTGAGGTAGGTATGCAGCACTTATTCTAGAATGAGTGTGTGAACTTAATTGGCAGACCTCATCATCTCAAGCAACAATTTCCTAAATTTAAGAAATGCCTAAGTTTAAAACAAGATACTCACTAGCACATGAATCTGAATCCACTAAAAAAATCTAGTAAAATATTTGGAGGTGAAGAATCTCATTTTACCTAACTTCTGAAGGTTTGCTTTAGGACTTAGAGCCTGCATTTTCTATGCCTTTTCTGCAACAATGTGAAAAATGAATTGTTAATGAAAACATAGATAAATGCTGCTAATACAGTGACAAAAAAATATTCAGTGATCCTTAAAATCATTTTTGCTAAATGAGAAGGCAACTCTTTAAGGAGGAGGAAAGAAGAACACAAAAGGTATGTTTAATTTCTCATCTCTGATCTCTAAATCTTTGAGGTTTGTATGTGAAGAACTTATGAAAGGACCCACCAGCCTGACAATAAAAGACAGTTGAGTGTAACCAGCCAATTATATTTAATGCTCAGTTTTCTTTTTGGCCTTGAAAATCCAAATATGTAGAAGAATGATGAGTTCTAATTCTTGGGATAATAAAGCTTGGGGACAGGTATGGACTGAAGAAAATCTGGTGAAAAAGGGATTTGGTTGGAATTGAATAATACAAAATTGTTCAAAGCAAAACTTTTTATATATGGACAAAAAAATTAGTTTCCAAGTAACTATCACACAGATTCTCTCATTTGATCTTTGCAATAATCTTGCAGAAAAGTATCAGTATTTTCATTTACAATAAAGAAGATGCCAAAGCCAAGCCAAGTGCCATATAGTCAGATCCGACTCAAAACAAAAAAATCTAAAAACAGCAGAATTGAGCTGCAAACTGATCTTGTCTTGTGATCTACTGCCTCCAAGTCCCTTGCAGCTACCAACTTCGAAGAGAAGTGGCAGGTGGTCCCTCTCTTGTAGTCTAAATGGCTCTGCAACCCTCCATGTAAGCTCTCTAAGTGGCTTGTCTTTAAAACAAAAAAATGTATAAAGACCTGTTGAATTTAAGCATGTAGCCTCCAGAAGTCTCCTCCTTCCTGTCCCTGGAAGGCAGCCCTATGGGAGGATGGAAACCCAACCAAGTGAGCCCAGGTTTGAGAAGTCAGAGGAGGAGTCCAAAAGAAGGGTCTTAGGTCAGGCTGGCAGTGAGCACAGGGAACCTAAGAGATGCACGAAGGGAGAAGGGAGCCCAGCAGGGAGAAAGGGCTCCCAAGATATATTCCAAGAACACTCTTGTTCCAAGCCTAATACTGGCTTTTAACCCAGTTACAGTCTGATTGATAGGCCGCCCACATCTTTCTCCCGACTCCCCCAAATAACACAATTTGCAATTCCTGCTTTTTGTTTAAATCCTGGGCCACTTATACTACATTACGAGTTTAAAATATTTGTTTTAAGACTGAGCAGGCTTTTGTACTTACATGTATGTGTATACACACACATATATATTTAGTGTGCTTTAAGTGAAAGTTTACAGTTAAAAAACTTACACACCCACGGTTATGTGACCCTAGTTGCTCCTCCTGTCCCCTACTGACAACGCACGCCTCCTCTCCATGCTGTGTTTCCTGTGTCTACTCTACTAGCTCCTGGGCCCCTCTGCCTTCTCATCTTGAAACCACTGTGAAAGGTTCCCCAGCTCTGCTGTGGTTCCCCACAGTCCCTCCCACTCACAGCCCACCAAGCCACAGTTTCCATCTGCTGCTTGGCCTGACTAGGCCAGTGTCCCAAGTGCGGTTTGTGCATTTGGAATTTGGGGCCATGCATGGTTTGAATTTGTTGCTAAATCCAAGTATTTGCAAACAGGATCTTGGAACACGCACAGAATCCAAAGAATTGTGTCCTGACCTGCCCTGGACCTGAACTTCATGGGACAGGAAGGTGTTCTCAGACACAGAGCTGCATCCGGATCTATTTAAGGGGTGAGAAGTCCCTTTCCTTCCTTGCCTTACAACCTGGATCTCCAAATATGGGCATGAGGGTGCTCAGAGTTTCATCTTTCAGGCACCAATCCCTACCCTTTGGGACTGGAGGACATAAAAACTCTGGCTTCCCTGGAGCTGGGAGTTTCTAGTTTTTTGGATGCTAGGCCCCACACTGCTCTTTGTGCAAACAATAAATTTCTACTTTCTGTTTCCCTTGCAACTGGTGGTAAGCAGTCAGCCTTTGATCAGCTAATTAGGCAGGACAATCTTAACTAATGAGGTAACAATATCACCTCCCCCCTACCCCCATCCTCCAAGACATGCTAAAACAAACCCATTTCTATTGTGTTTGGCTCATAGTGACCCTACTGGACAGAGCAGAACTGCCTCACAGAGTTTCCAAGGAACACCTGGTGGATTTGAACTGCCAACCTTTTGGTTATCAGTTGTAGCACTTAACCATTACACCATCAGGTTTTCTAACACAGGAACTGCCAATTTAGTATCACGTGTCCACTTATGAAGCACACTCTTCACTAGTATCATTTTGTACCTTAAAGTAAGCCCCAATCTTTGTCTTAAGATCTGGCTTTGGGATGGTTTCAGTTCTGGCTAACAGAGAGTCTGAGGGCCATGTTTTTTGGGACCCTCCAGTCTGTCAGACCATCAAGTCTGGTTTACTAGAATTCAATTTCTGCACCCCACTTTTCTCCTGCTCCATTAGGCACTGTTTGTTGTATTTCTTGTCAGGGCAGTCATCAGTGGTAACTAGGCACCATCTAGTTCTTCTGGTCTCATGCTGATACAGTCTCTGGTTTATGTGGTCCTTTCTGTCTCTGGGGCTTATATTTTCCTTATGTCTTTGGGGTTCTTCATCCTCCTTTGCTCCAGCTGGGTTGGGACCAAATGCTACCTCTTACGTGGTCACTTGGTAGCTTTTAAGACCCCAGACATCAGTCACCAAAGTGGGATGCAGAACACTTTCTTAATAAACTTTGTTATGCTAATTGACCTAGATGTCTCCTGGGACCATGGTTCCCAGACCCCTGCCCCTGCTACTTTTTCCCTTGAGGTGTTGGGTTGCATTCAGAAAACTTTCTAGCTTTTGGTTTAGTCCACTTGTGCTGACTTCTCTTGTAATTTGTTGTTTATCCCTTCACCTAAAACAATACTTGCCTACTATTTAGTTAGTGAGTATCTCTCTCGCTCCCTCTTTACCTTCATAACTTTCAAAGAATGTTTTCTTCTGTGTTTGAGCAGACTTCTGCATTTTCAAAAGCATTAACACAGGACATGCATATACCTTCTGCCAGCACAGGTATACATTCTCCATGTGCCCACTTCTAAATTTTCCATTTGCATTTAATATTTCAATTAATTGGAGTGAAAGGGGGAGACAGAAAAAAATTAAACCTGTATTGTCTGTTAACAATTTTGTGATGGACTTGCTGCAAAAGTAGATAACGGCATTTAAAGGCTTCAGTCTGCATGAAGTAACCTTTGCCTTCTCAATGCAAATAGTTTGGTTTTCTACCTTAAAATAGATCTGATCTCCTGCCTGCCACTAAAAATGAGTGCTAAATAATGTTTAACTCCCACTCATCCTCAGATTCCCTTTAAATAAACTCTACAACACCTCTCTAGGTGGCTTAAATTGAACTACAGGTGCTGACTTCTTCCTCCTGCACCCTGCCCCACGAAAGCGCCCTCCAATGCAGCTGGGTCTAGACAGTGCTCTTCTGATCGTCCTCCAAGTCAGCTTTCCACTGTATGTCTTCTGTGCCCTTGAGAAACAAAGGCACTCAAGGCCTTGGGAGGAAAGGAGCTGCTACATGAAAGCCTCCCCTCCCCTCCCCTCTGTCCTAGGATCTCTGGTGCATGTGACAGTTTAGTTGCTTCCAACTATCCCCCTTACTTGCAGTGTATTTGAGCTATTTGATAATAATGCACTGGTGCTAAACAGGAGCCCTGGTGGTACAGTGGTTAGGAGCTTGGCTGCTAACCAAAAGGTCAGCAATTTGAATTCTCCAGCCACTCCCTAGAAACCATACAGAGCAGTTTGTTGCTCTGAGTCAGAACTGACTCTACGGTAATGGGTCTGGGTTTTTCTTTTGGTGCCCAAACATTAGCAAAGGGAGGTGTGAGTGCTTCCAGGAAACTTAAAGACATTATCCTGCATGTCAACACTGATTTAGAGCTTACAAAACATATCCACATATATTATTGGATTACTGGGATTCAAGCCCACATCTTCCAAGTCTAGTGGTGTGTCTGTTGTATCAAACCAAAAAACCAAAAACCAACTGCTGTTGAGTCAATTACAACTCATAACTGTCCCATAGGGCAGAGCAGAACTGCTCCATAGAGTCTCCAAGGAGCACCTGGTGGATGTGAACTACCAAGCTTTTGATTAGCAGACGTAGCACTTGACCTCTACACCACCAGCATTTCCGTGCTGTACCAAAGCCAGCCAAGTGCCATCGAGTCGGATCCAACTCATGTACCAAAGCTACCTCCAATTTAAGTCCCAGGCACTGCCTTTCAAATCCAATCAGATTTGAAGTTTACCAAAAAACAAGTTTAAAAGCCCCTTCTTATGTATGTTAACTTGAAAGAAAAATGGAAAGTATGTTCCCCAAAAAAGAAAGGAAATTAGAAATGGTGGTCATCTTCCTACTGCTCCTCGCTCCAAAGCCAGCACCCTGTCACCTTGTCATTAAACTACAAGTGACATTTGCCACTCTGCTGCTTTGCTAGTTTCCTAAGGGCCTTAGAGCCCTTTCTTTAAAGTATAAATGCTTACACTAAGAAAAAGCAGAGCTGGATTTGGTTAGTGGCAGCAGTGTAAGGTGTGGGGAAGAAGAGACACAGTGGCCTGCCACTCTACCTTCCCAGAGACCCTTGTCTGTTTCTCATCACCTGAGGCTGTGATACTTACCACCAGGGGCCACCTCCAAATTGAACTGTATGTTCACTCCAAATTGAAGTGTATGTTACACTTCTTTGTTTATTTCTTTTTAACTCGGTATTATAGTATAAGTCAACTACAGTACTAAATTCAGTATATTTTAAAAACCTTTTTATTTTGGAGCAAGACATTCTGGATGAAGTAGACAGAGCATGATTTCCACTCCGGCATCCCAGTCTCACAGCGCTGGATGGCAATACTTTACCCCTTCATGAAAGCGCATCTTGAATTCCTATTTTGAATATCAAAGCCCCTAAATGGTGCAAATGGTTAAATGCTTGACTACAAAAGGAAAAGTTAGTGGTCTAAACCCACCAACAGGCATCACAGAAGACAGGTCTGGAGATCTGCTTTGGAAAGGGCACACAGCCTTGAAAACCCCATGGGTTTTCCTTCTGCACACATGGAGTCACCATGAGGCAGAAGCAAGTTGACTGCAACTGATGACAACTCTGAATATCAGAAGCACTATCTTCCGTGACAGAGCCCTGGTGGCACAGTAGTAAGAGCTTGGCTGCTAACCAATAGGCTGGCAGTTTGAATCCACTAGTGACTCCTTGGAAACCCTATGGGGGTGGCTCTACTCCATCCTGTAAGGTCACTATGAGTCAGAAATGACTTGAGTTTTATCCTCCATGGCACTTTGCAGTAGCACTTCTTCTCCCTTCCTTCTGGGCCAGGACTCAGCAGCTACAGGAAGGGTACCCACGAGTTCCCAGCAGCCCTGGGAACAATGTTGGCTGTTACAGTTGAAACTGCCTCTAGTGTCTGCCAGCAAACCCGAGTGGTATAGTAGTTAACTGCTACAACTGCTAACCAAAAGGTCAGCAGTTCAAATCTAGAAACTCTGCGGGGGCAGCTCTACTCTATTCTATACGGTTGCTACGAGTCAGAATCAACTCGATGGCAATAGGCTTTGGTTTGGTTTAGTATCTGCCACTCACTTCCCCAGCCCAGGATGCCAGCCTGTCCCACAGCTGCACAGCTCTGGATACTAGAAAATTCTTCCTTTTCATCACTTAAAATTTTCTTTTTATACTTTTCCTTTCCTTATTGGTTCTATCTCTGGCCTCAGGTGTCTAAGACTAGAACTCTTCCTCTCTTCTAAAGAACCATCCTATCAAGAATAAGTATATAAACCATCGACTGCCTATAAGCAAACTAAACATACCTTAGCAAGTCAACATAATTATACTAAAAGAACAGATCATTTTCAGAATGCAGTAGACCTGGGTACTTGTATGTTTTAATTTTTTGTGGTTTTGAAAATTTCCAAGTCCTTCATAATAAAGCACATCCAAACTAAGAGGAAAATTAAGATGCATAAATAAACATACCAAGAGTGAAGAAATACACAGCCCTCCAGGGCAGATACTCCATACATTATTCACATTGTCAGCCTTAATTTGGAAAAAATGCAATAAAATGTTTCTATGGAAATTATTTCAAGGTTTGCTCAAGTGTGTGATCAGAGAAAAATCAAGTCTCTGTGTTCTTTAAAGGGGGCTGCTAGTGTCCTGCAAGAACTGAGCACACCACGTTGGAGTCCACACTTTGGCCAAGTAAGAAAGGCTGCTGAGCTGCTTCCTGAGTACACAGAGTTGAATACAACAACACGTAGAGGTCTGGCCTCTCCTCTGATGATCTTTCCTGAAGTCTTTCTGTCTCCTGGCAGATATTTCCTGTTGACAATGTGCTTCCCTGACTGAATCCAGAGAAGCCAATTTCCACTGCTAAAATCCTGGTGGCACGAAAGAGTGGGACACCAGACAGCTTGATCATACTGTCGATTGTTGGACACACCACCACTCTACAGGATGGAAAGGATTTGAAAGCAAGCACTATGCAATGCTACAGAAACCTAAACCTGAATGCCCATCATCCTCATCACCGACACCTTGACATAACTACCCAAGACTGTAATAATAATAATTTGATGTGATTAAACAAATATTTTAAAAACATGGTGAACCTGGGCACTTACAGATTTTAATGTTTGTACTTTTTGCCTACTCCAAGCTTTTTTAAAGGCTAGCAAAATGGGGTCAAGATTGAAATATATCCCCCCAAAATATGTGTTGTAAATCCTAACTTTTATGCCTGCAGCTATCACCCCTTTTGGAAATGTGTTGTCTTTTTTACATCAATGAGGCAGAATTAGTGTAGCCAGTATCCTGAGTAAATCTCTTTTGAGATAAAAAAGAGATTAAATGCAAGCTAGCAAGCTGAGATGAGTAAAGAGAGATGCCAAGCCCCATGACCATCACCTAGGAGCAGAAGTTCAAAGAGACAAGGACCTTCCTCCAGAGCCAACAGCAAAAGAAAGCTCTAGAGCTGGTACTTTGAATGTGGACTTCTAGCCTCCCAAACTGTAAGAAAACAAACTTCTGTTTGTTAAAGCCACTCACTTGTCATATTTCTGTTATAGCAGCACTACATAACTCAGATATGAGAGAAAACTGTAATTTGTCTGGTACGCGAATCACTCTCTGTAACGCTTGTATGAGGATGATGGTTGGTCCACCTAGCCAGATAGCCATCAACACAGCTTAACATGACTGCAAGTTCTCTGTCAGGATCAAGGCCGTTTCTGGGGAAAGAAATCAAGGGCCCCTGTCATGCTCCTCACCCAGGAGGCAGATCAAGACATTTTACTCCACTCTCAAAGACAGGATTGAATGGCCCATGTTCCCCACATGCCCGAGTAAGAGGTTCAGGAGCATTTAGTGCAGTGTTTCCCTTTGCCATCTAATGTGCCCAGGTAAAACAGGCCAGAAGCATCTAGGTCCTGCAGTAGCAGGAGGCTGCAGAACCAGGACGCTCTCTGTAGGCCCTGTAGAACATTCTCTACGTCTCTCTCCTTTTTTTTCTGGAATTAGTGAGTGTGCTTTGGATTGGCCTTGCCTATCCTTACTGCCTGACTGGTAGGCAACCTCTCAGACTCTACAATGGAATTAGAGAAAGCGTTTTCTGAAAATATGAACTCAACTGAGGTATAATTTATGTGCCATGAAGTTCACCCATCTTAAATGCATAGCTGGTAAATTCTGACATGTTCATACCACCGCCACAATGCTGATGCAGGCGATTTCCATTAACCCACCAAGTTCCCTGTGTTCTAGCCTCTATTGACCCATTAAAAAAAAAAAATCAGTGCCATCAAGTCAATTCTGACTCACAGCGACTCCACAGGACAGAGGTGAACTGTCTCATAGAGCTTCCAAGGAGCACCTGGCAGATTTGAACTGCCAACCTTCCGGCTAGCAGCGGTAGTACCTAACCACTACACCACCAGGGCTTCCACGTTGTTCCATTAGAGCCATCCAATACAGAAAGGCAGTATGATATCATAATCAATGACTTTTACTCCAGAACCAAGCTGCTCTGCTATTTATTAGCTGTGTGACTGGAACAGATTTTCTAACCTCTCAAGCTTTCTAATGTTTGTTTCTCCATTTGCAAAACGGGAACAACAGTATTATTCAAAACACTGAACTTTGGGTGTGAATTAATATGGTTTGATATATGCAGAGTATTTAGACTTGTGCCTGGCATACCACTAGCCTTCATAGGTTTCCCATGTTATTACTGTTACCACCATCATTGTTATAACAAATGTCAAAGTCCCCGCAGGGTTCAGCTTCCTCTCCTACGACTGAATCTTCTGGGTATTTCACGAGGTTGATGCCAGGGCAGGGCCCTGGAGAAATCACTTTTTAATACCACATCATCTCATTATTTTAACAGATTTGGGCACATATGAAATGAGGATTTTATTCACAATGATGTCAAGAGTCTACCATATGTTAGCACACAGTTTCCTATCGCCTAACTAATCAACATCTCTAAGGTACTGATGACCCTGACAAGCCATCCAGTCACCTCCCTGGGCCCAGCCTGGCTTTTTCTAGATCATCTCAGTCCACACTCAGGCCTTAGGAAGCTCTGATATGTTTTTTATTGGGGGCAACAAAGACATAGAGAGGCAAGATTTTCTTTTTTTCCCCTTCACATCAATCTAAGTCATGCTTACTGTAGAAAATTAATAAGATACAGAAAACCATTAAAAAGCACAAGGGAAAACCCACACATACAATCCTATCCCCTAGAGGTAACTAAATCTAATATTTTGGGGGCATTTCACCCCCCTCCTTAGAGATCAATGATATGGAAAACTGAAAGTTTATTAACGGGAAAGTGACACAACTACATTTGTTTTTAGGAACAACAGCAGAAGCTCAACACTTCTTAGTTCCCAAAGCAAAGGAATATGGAGGAAGTGATGAAGGAATCCACCAAGGTGAGGCTGAGGTCTGGCTAAACCCTCTTAGGATGGAAGCAGCTACTCAGAAAAATGGCCAAATCCCACTGCCAAGCAGAGAAGGGGACACAAGGCTGCTTAAACATCTGTGTTAAGCAGCTCTAAACAAGAAAAAAAGAAGCAATGAACTGCAGCTTCTTGCTAAGAAGTTCATGTACTCTCTTCCAAGCAGCCCAGGTAATCCAAGATGCTCTACTTTTGACCGTCTGTGACCAGAATACGAAATGCTAACTGGATCATATCAGATGTCTTGTAACATCAACTATGTCAATTAGTCAGGATTTTTGAGGTGTGTGCATTCTTATTTTGCCTCTTTTAAGGGTTCTGTGTATAATTTTTATTTTCTTCCATCTTTTTTTATTGCAGTGATAGGCACACAACAAAACACATTTCACTGATCTTTTCCCATCCTTTCAAAGTGTGTCTAATATTTTTTAATTATGATTAAGTGAAAGTATACAATCCAAATCAATTTCTCATGCCCGCCTATCTGCAACTCCTTCAGCTCTCCTCACCCTGTAACAGTACACATCTCCTTTTCACTCTTTACTTCTAGTATCCTCTTAACAAACACCTGTCCCCTCATCTCTACCCTCTCCTCTCCCATCTAGAAAGAAACCAGTAGGACTGCCTCCTATAAACATATAAAACTATAAAGTACATGTACTGTGTGTTCATACTGTGTCCCCAGGTCTAGTCAATTCTTGTCTGAAGCCTTGACTTCAGTACTGGTTTCAGGTCAGGACCTAGGGGCCAGGTTTCCAGCGGACCATTCAGACTGTGAGACCATCAGTTCTGGTCTTTCATTAGACTTCTTGAGGCGCACACCTCATTTTCTCACGCTACCTCAGGGACTCTACATTGTGTGCCCCATTCTGGCTGCCTTTGGTGGTGGCTGGGCACTATCTAGTTCTTCTGGTCTCATGCTGATGCAACGGCACATTCACATGGGTCCTCCTGTCTCCTACGCTCATTTGTTCTCATGTCTCTGATACTCTCAGCTGTCATCTGTTCCAGATGGGTTGGGACCATTTGGTGTTCCTCATATGGCAACTTGCTAGCTTTTAAGACTCCAGATGCTACTCACCAATACAGGGTACAGAAGACTTTCTTAGCAAAAGACTATAGTTATGCCAACTGACCTTCATGTCCCTTGAAAATATAGTCCCCAGACTCCTGTCCCTGCTACTGTATCCTTTGAAATATTGGGTAGAGTTCAGAAAATCTTTCAGTTTATGGTGTAGGCCATTTATGCCGATCTGCCTAAAGGGTGCTTAATATTTTCTTTCCCTACCTGTTGCAGGGTTTAGAAAGGTAGAAACCCTAGTAGCATAGCGATTAAGTGCTACAGCTGCTAACCAAAAGACTGGCAGTTTGAATCCACCATGTGCTCCTTTGAAACTCTATGGGGCAGTTCTACTCTGTCCCATAGGGTCACCACGAGTTAGAATTGACTTGACAGCAATGAGTGTTTTGGTTACACTCTGCCACTTGGTGAAAGGTTGTAGGCTGTCGCCTGCCTACAGTGCCTCAGAAAAAAGGCCCAGTAATCTACTTCTGAAAAATTAGCCACTGAAAACCATACGGAGCACGGTTCTACTTTCACACATTTGAGTTAGAATTGACTAAATGGCAACTGGTTTGGGTTTTTGTTTGTTTACAAGTGCAGTTACTGCTAGAACACAACATCCTTTCTAAATACGTAGGCACAAAAAGCCTTAGTCTTTTTCAAGTTCTTAATCTCTTCCGAGTTCTACCTAAATAGTTGTAGTAATATGCAGTTCATATATTAAATTTTTATCAATGAAAACTATAAAGGTTTTAGAAAATGAAGCCAACTTGTAATGTGCCTAAACTCAAATGATGATTAGATACTACCCTTGAAAAGAGAGTTCACTGGGGCTATAATGTGGGCAGATTTTTGTACTGATGTTGGCATCCCTGTCATAATCGCACTTGTGTGTTTTACATATACATGATCATTTTGTGTACCCTGACTCAAGAAGGTTACCACATAAGACAACTTCCTTACATATTCAAGTTACTGGCTTGGAAAAGGTAATTCAGAAAAAATACACTTTCTGGAATATTCAGAATACAAATGTCTGGTGCTTTCAATGAGAGGTACAAATGAAATCTCAGGTAGCACATGTTATTACCCTACAGGAAAATTTCTGATCAGGAAAATGAGGCCATCTCAAACTCTATCAGAACCCAGGCTGTGGTATACCGAAAACAAACACATGTCTGTGTCTAGGGAGCTGGGAAACAAGCCCCTCTTAGGGGCTGTGTTTCCTATTCACGTTCTTACAAGTATGTCCTGTATGGGAGTATGACACAGAGAAATCCAATTTTGACTTTGGGATCCTGGAAGTCACCAAATGGATATATATATACACATACACACACACATATATATGCACACACATATGCATAGATATAGATGTAGTTATATAAAGCCCATTGCCATCAAGTCAATTCCAGGTCATAGCAACCCTACAAAACAGAGCAGAACTGCCCCATAGTGTTTCCAAGGAGTGCCTAGTGGATTCAAACTGACCACTTTCTGGTTAGCAGCTGTATCTCTTAATCACGGCACCAACAGTGTTTCTCTCTCTCTCTCTCACACACACGCGCCCATTTTTCTTTTTTCAAAAATTAAAACTTTTAACAATCATCGAGCCCTGGCAGTGCCATGGTTAAGTATTAGGCTGCTCACCAAAAGGTCAGCAGTTCGTATCCACCAGCCACTACTTAGAAATCCTAGGATGCAGTTCTACGCTGCCTTTCTGCCGCACTGAGAGTCAGAATCAACTTGATAGCAATGGGTTATTGTCACTTTTGTTGTTGTATAAATTGTCCAGTTTCATAGTCAAATAATGGATTTATAATTCTGTAAAACTTGCACTTAAATAAATGTTCTTGGCATCCACCAACCACAATGAAAAACCAAAACACAAACATCTAAAATTTTTCTAAGTCAAGTTTCAATACATTCAAATACTAACACTTCTTATCAGAAATCTACACCCCTTAACGAAAACAGAGAAAGACAGAGAGAAAAGAAGAAGAAGAAGAAAAAAAGAACCAAATGAGGCTTCAATACCAAGATGGTTTGCTTCAAGTCAAAATGAATGATCATGCCAACTGCATTTCATATCATTATAAGCACACAAACTACCTAGACAGAATCCCTCTATAGGATTAAATGTTTAGAATATAAATTGACCTGATGGTTTTTTCCAGTTCTTTAGTTATATATGTAGTTTGGATTTTTATCTAAAGTTGTTTATCATGTAATTGAGAAACAGATGGTAGACACTATTGCTGACTATAAGCCAAGACAGCCATATACAATTATGTTGCATGGTTCAAAATTTTGTAGGAAATAAAGTTTTAATGATTACAACTCTTCTCATACATACATCAACTGTGTCTCTTTATGCTCCAGTGGTAACTTCAGGTGTGATACAAACTTAGGTTATTGTATCTTTTAAAAACCTTCGCAGAGATTAGAAGGCTGTGGAAAAATACCATTGGGGGTTAAAAGTAGCTTTCTGAAATTGTTCTAAATAGTCAAATAATGCTTTGCTTTCTTTGACAGCTGTTCAATAACTGAATACAGCTGGATACAGAGTCAGCTGCCAAGGGATTTCTATTTGGTCCACTACTAGGTTTTCTTTTCCAGAGTGCTTTCCAACATTCAAACTAGTCTTATTTATCTTAAGTGCATTTAAAAAGATGGTTTCTAGTTTAATTCTGTCCCATAATGTTCCATCCATATTAGATAGCCATTGTCTTGTGCATTTAAAGGAAACAGGCATAGATTTTCCACTACATTCACCCAAACTTTTTCTGGATATCTATCGCTGATGATATGGCTAATTATTTTTAAATTACCATGAAGAGGACATGGCACTCATTCAAATGCACTGAACTTCAGTTTACACTATCAGTTACTGTCTTTACTTAGCTAGTGTTGCTACGATGTAAAAATACAAGTAGAGAACAGAGATTTATTGAAGTCTCAAAGTTCAAGGGGCCGGACATTTTAATCCAGGCCACTGACTTTTAGGGAAGGCTCTCTGCCTACTCTGGAAGAAAATCCTTGTCTCTCAGTTTTTCTTTCTTAGTTCCTTTATTCTCCCCATGTGGCATCAATCCTTCACCATTTGTTCTTCCTTGCTTCTGGGTCTAATTTCCTCCTTTTAGGTATCAAAATGATTGGTTTAAGATACACTCTCCATGGCTACAGCATCATTAACATAACAAAGAAAACCCTATTCCCGAAAGGGATTACTTCCACCCATACAAAACCTAAGTAGATTGCTGTCCAGTTGAGTCCAGCTGACAGTGACTCTATAGAAGAGAGCATAATTGCCCCACAGAGTTTCTACGGATCAGCTGGTGGATTCAAACTGCTGCACTTTTGGTTAGTAGTTGAGCTCTTAACCACTGCACCACCAGGGTTTCCAAGTACAAGGCTAGGATTTTAGGGACAGGATTCAAGCCATACAACAGACACTATTATCCAAACTGTTTAACTGTAACTACTAATGTTTCCAGCAGAAAGCATGAAGGATAACAGTCCTCTTCCTGTAGGTGCAGCAGGTAAGCTGACCAGTAAGACGCCTCTCAGAGTGTGGTCTTTTTGGCCGATTCATGTCAGCACCTGAGTCTGGTGTTTACCTTGAGGGAAACTCACTCAGCTTTACCAGGTCAACAGGGATTGACATATGCAACTGAAATGACACAATACTAAACCCAAAAGAAAGAAAAACTAAAGCCAAATCCACTGCTGTCAAGTCGATTCTAACTCACAATAACCCAAAAGAACAAAGTAAAATTGCCCTATAGAGTTTCTAAGGAGCACCTGGTGGATTCAAATTGCAAATCTCTTGGTTAGCAGCTATAGCACTTAACCACCAGGGCTTCTAGCTATAAAAGATACACCTCTCATTAAGATGGCAATACTCTCATCGGATGACTAGCACATTCTCTTTCTGAAAGCAGACCCACCCAAAAAGCCAGCATGTAATCAGAAATTTGCTTGTTGGGCCACACAGCAAAAGGAGAGCTAATTACAGGATTCAGAGGCTCAGTGGTATCACACTAAAATAACCCGGTGCATCTACTCACAGTATCTTTTACTCTTTGTGTTATGATTTTAAAATGTCAAGTAAGTGAGAATTAATATAGCTGGGGGGAAAGGAACACAGTACACAGAGTCCAATGTGATACAACATCTAGTTTAGTTTCAAAAACAAAAACAAGCCGTAATCATAGTGCAAACAGTTCCAAAGTAATAGCCATCTACCCACCAGTGTCAAGTTGATTCCAACTCATAGCGACTCTAGTTTGCCAGGAAAATACTCTACTTTCAGTACTACTAAAAATGTGAACGGGAGAAAAGTCCACAGAGAGTAGAAACCATTTCAAAACGAAACATCAAAAACAGAAAAAATGATAGTTAATTTTGCAAAAGTGTTATCACATCACTTTTAGCTGTTATTCTGAAATCCACAAATAGATGGCAAGCAAAATAAATGAAGTAAGCTAAATCAAAAGTCTTAACTTCTGCCCCCGGATCAAGAGTTGAAATGGGAATTAACATGCATAGTGTTTGACTTGGATTACCACGGCATTTAACTCGGGCAAATCTCCAACTGAGACTCAATTTCCTAATCATCCTCATTCTGTTCCTCAGAAAAGACGAAGTTACCTAAGCAGAGGTGCAAACACCACCCAAAGGAGAGGGATGGATAGTAGACCATCCATCTCTGCAGGGCCATGCAGGTCCTTCTACCAGGTTCCTCTACCAAGTCCTTCCACCATCCGCAAATAACAAACTCTTCAAGACCAACAATCAAAGCAAGCAGCCCCAAACCAGTGCTCAAGTCAATTCTGACTCACAGCAACCCTATACATTTCAGAGTAGAACTGCACTCCATAGGAGGACTACTCTATTTCTTGTTTATGGAAAACATTCGCTACATATCACAACCAAATACATTTTATTTCCATTGCATAACATGTACTGCTGGAAATCAGCCATTTCTACACTGAACTATTTCTGGAGGCATTAGCCCCAGTCAACCTTCTCGCCTCGCACACCAGCCATCAATCACCCACATCCAGCTGAGATTTACTGTTTTGTTTTCAATTGTGGTTTTACTCGCATTACACAATCTACCCAAAGAATGTTTAAGAGGTTTCCTATTGACAATCTTAAAATCTATTTAACCACCAACGTCTGTTAAAGCTTTAGACGCAAGGGTGGAAAAGACCTTCACAACAAACAAACCAGCCAGTCAACATTCTCACTGTCATGGCACGAACCACAACTTAGCTGCTGACTTAATAACAAATCACAGGCAAGACCAACCAGTATTAAGAATATCTGTACTGAGTCCTCCCTCCATCCAGCACTGTACCCAGCATTTGAGGATGCAGAACAGAGAGGAAAAGAAATTTAAGTGACAAGATGTTAGATAAGTTACAGATGTATCACATAACGGATCTGTCTAATGATACATAATTAATACGAATAAGCTGGTTAAAACTAATGATGAAATGTGCTCTCCACTCCTTTTCTGTCACCTGGTGGGGAGTGGTGTTACAACCTGAGAAGACGGAGAAACACTGAGGTACAGCAGCGCTGAATCCCTGCACAGTCCTGTGGCTCCAGCTGGTACAACAGTCCTGGACAACTAGCGTCCAGACTATTACCCCCAAAAGAAAGCCCTCCCTTGTGTAAATAACTGTTAACTTGGGGGTCTCTCTGTTAAGCAGCCATGCTGACATCCTAACTGATACACATAAATACCTGTCAGTTTGTCATACCGTGGTGGCTTGTATATTGCTCTGATGCTGGAAAAGCCATGCCATTTCAAATACATCTGGGTGGACGGGTTTCAGTGGAACTTACAGACTAGGAAGAAAGGCCTGGCTTCCTTCCTTTCCAAAATTAGCCAAAGAAAACTATGGATCACAAAAGATTACTGTCCAGTATGGTTGCTAGAAGATGAGCACCCTAGCATTGTAAGGCTCTATGCAATAGCCCCAACAACGGGCTCCAACAGACCCCACAATCATGAAGATGGTACAAGACCTCACGTTATACATAAGGCTACCACAAGTTGGAGCTGGCTTGATGGCAACTAAGAAATGACACACAAGTCTCAACATAGAGATTTAACTTTTAAATGTACATTCTTTCAGCCAACATTTGATGGGGGGGGCCAAAGTCTTCCTTTACTTGGAGAATGGATCTGCTGAGTTCCATGCCATCTTTCTCACAAGATCTACAAAAATAAATCACTGTCTATAACCTCCAGTTTGTCTTTAAGTGGATAAAGCTTTTATAAAGATGCCTGCAAAACAACCTGATGCAGAATCCTTCTAGCTTTTTAGGACTGCCACCATCTGATCTTTTTTTACAGATGGCATCTGTCATGGATTGAAATGTGTTTCCCCCAAAATGTGGCGGTTTGACCGGGCCCTGACCCCTGGTGTAGTGTAATGTCCCTCCACATTGAAAATCCTGGACTCACCTTGTAAGACTGTTTTGTGCCTTGAGGTAGTCTCTTTAAATATAAAAGAAAGAATCTAGCAGGGAGATTTGGGGACCTTATTCCATCAAGAAAGAAAGCAGGGCCAGGAGCTGAGTCCGTCCTTTGGAAGGAACAAGGTCTCTGCAACCTAGAAGCTTCCAGTCCAGGAAAAGGTTGATGACAAGGACCTTCCTTCCTCCAGAACCAGCAGAAAAAGCCTGTCCCCAGGGCTGACATCCTGACTTGGACTTCAACCCTACTGAACTATGACAAAATAAATCGGTTTGTAAAGCTATCTGTGCCTGGTATTTCTGATAAAGTAGCACTAGCTGACTAAGATAGTACCCTAAACCTTTTTTAGTGCCTGGCAATTGAATCACTCCAAAGCTTCAATCTAATTTTCACAAAAGGTAACACTCTGTTTTTGCACTTATATTTAGTTGGTTTATATAATATTTAGTTAAATTTGGCCAATAGCAAACATCACCACATCAGTTTGTTGACTGTGGTGGTTTGTGTTTGCTATAGTGCCGGAAGCTATACCATTCCTATCTCAAATACCAGAAAGGTCACTTCATGGACAGGTTTTAGAAATTCTGGACTAACAGAGAATAGGAAGAAAGGCCTGGTGATCGACTTCTCAAAACTAGCCAATGAAAAGCTTATGGATGGCAACAGAACACTGCCCATACAGTGCTAGAAGACGAGCCCCCTCGGCTGGAAGGAACTGCAATAGCTTCAATAATAGACTCACCCATGTCAATGATCATAAAGATGGCAGAAAACTAAGCAATGTTTACTTTTGCTATACAAAAGGTTGCAATGAATTGTAGCCTACTCCATGACAACTAACAACAAACAATAACAAGGAAGTTCTGATGGTAATCATAGTTTGAGAACAAACTGGTTCAGCAAGCACAGCTCTTAGCCCCAGGCCAGCACTGTGGGGTGGATCAGAAGACCAGCCGGTAGTACACACGATCAGCTGCAGGTACTCACCCTGGGTTCTGCACAGCGATAACAGTGAACCTGCAGCCCAAAGTGTTTGTGACACTTGAATCTACTAGCAGCTATACGAAGAATGAACGTTTGTTTTTTGAAAAAAAATTCGTGCTTTAAATGAAGTGTACAATCCAAGTTAATTTGTTATACAGAGTTTACACACACATTGCTATGTAACTCTAGCTGCTCTCCCCACCCTGTGACACCACACTCCTCCTTTCCATCCTGTATTTCCTGTGTCCATTCAACTAGCTCCTGTCCCTCCACCCTCTTATCTCACCTCTGGACAGGAACTGCCCAGTTAGTGTCATGTATCTACTTAAGTTACGAAGCATACTCTTTGCCAGTACCATTTCACATCTTATAGACCAGCTCAATCCTTCTATGAAGAGCTGGCTTCAGGGATGGTTTCACTTCTAGGCTAACAGAAAGTCCAGAGGCCATGTCTTTCAGGCACCCTCCAGTATGCTGGACCAGCAAGTCTGGTCTTTTTAATAGGGTTCAAGTTCAGCATCCCAGTTTTTATCCTGCTTCATTAGGGATTCTTTGTGGTGTTTCCTGGTATGGCAGTCACTGGTGGTGGCCAGGTATCACCTAGTTCTTCTGGTCTCATGCTGAAGTAGTCTCTGCATTATGTGGTTCTTTCTGTCTCTTGGGCTCATATTTTCCTTATGCCTTTGATGTCCTTCATTCTCCCTGCTCCAGGTAGGTTGGGACCAATTGATGCTTCTTAGGATAACAGTGTTTAAGACCCAGAAAACACTCACCAAAGTGGTACCCACACCATTTTGTTGTTTGCTTTTTGTATAAATTGTCTCCATCTCTCTTATTTTTCTTAGAAAATGCCATCAGATCACTTTTCTGCTCCAGACCCTATAAAGTGTTAACTTGCTTTCTGCGTCACATCTGAAATGCTTTCTTTGGCTGTCAGCCCCAGCAGCATGGTCTGCCTCAGCCTCTTTCCCACCCCAATCAGGACAGTCCCCTCCTCTGTGTCCCTCTCAACAAGTTCTCTGACTGTGCCTCAGCTCCAGCTCCTCCCCACCCTGTCCTGTCTATTCTTCTGCCCAAGCCTTACCATCTTCCAAAGCCTTGCTCAGCTCCAGCTCATCTTTGTCCCTTTTACAGCCCATACTGAGCCCAGCACTGTTAGTACCCCATTGTTACCCCTGGCATGTTTAGCTGATGTCAGGGGTGTTCACACTGTGCTACAATTTGGGGTTTCATGAAAGCTTTCTCTGCTCTGTCGGAGCCACGAGGTAGAATCAGGCTTTGATGTTAGCTAACTCCTTGAATGCGTATCCCATGTCTTTTTCCTGTCTCCACATTATATGCTCATCTTCACCCTCATAATGCTTGGCTTTTGGGTCCACTGAGGCCAGTGAGTGAGTGAAGGGCACAGACACTAAGTCTCAATGCTGGGGGTCTGTGTCATTTTATTCTGACCCTTATAAAGGGGAGTCATGACAAGAGAAACTGTTCTGACAACATCCTCCACTCTACTTTTTCATATTAATTTTTAAACAATTATTATGACATTTCTGACTTCAACTTAGCACAGATTATCTCAAATTACAGTGTAAATACACTAAGAATGTTTACTACTAAGAAAACTGTAGAACAATCATTTTCCACAGCAGCTAATTATCCTCTCATTTATCTGTTGGGAAAGTTCAGATTCTTCTATTTTATGTTATGTTAATAACTTGTAAGAGTCAGCTGAAGACTTACTTTTGTTCTTTCTGCCTCCTGTGCAAGCTGTCATTCCATTTGTGGCTCTTTGGCTGATGTAGGCTCAATAAGTAATTACACACAGGTCTCAAATGGCCATCTTGGGTGGCAGCAAAGGCTTCTGACTATTCTTATTTTTTCAGTCAGGAAGACATAGGCATACATGATGGGCTAAGAATGCAGCAACAAGTGTGTATGAAAAGACTAACCATCTCTCTCTTCCCTCAAGTAGCAATCAAAAATCAACAGAAGCTCTACGTTAAGGATAAGCATTTCTGTTAAAAAAAAAAAAATAGTAACAGCGGGTTAAGTCCAACTAACTAGTTGTAGCGAAAATGATTCTGACTCATGGCAAACCCATCTGTGTCAGAGTACAATTGTGTTCTATCAGGTTTTCAAGGGCTATTTTTTTCAGAAGATGATCACTAGGCCTTTCTTCCAAGGTGCCTCTGGGTAAACTTGATCCTCCATTCTTTTGGTTAGCAGCCTAGCACTTTACCCATTTGTACCACCCAGAGACTCTGGAACCAGACTATCTGAGCTGACATCTCATCTCTGCCTCTTATCAGCTGTGTAACCTTGAACAAGTTGCCTATCATTTCTAGGTCACTTACCTCAACAGGCTGTTAGTAGATTAAACAGGTAAATGCACCTAAATATTTAGAACATAAGAAGACACAAAGCTTAGGAGACAAGAAGCTACTGTTATGGGTGATGAAAAAATCTGGGAGCAGTTAACAGTCAAACTGTACATGTGGAAATTGTAGAAATGGCAAATATTTTGTTACCTATGTATTCATCACAATAAAAAAATTACACAGAAAGTTAAAAACAAGATGCTTAGAGCCATGTCTGGGTATGTGCTTACTAAACCTACTGCCGTCAAGTCAATTCAGACTCACAGCAACCCTACAGGACAGGGTAGAAGAACGGTCCCATGGAGTTTCCAAGTAGTATCTGGTGGACACAGCACTTAACCATTACGCCACCAGAGTTTCCATGCTCACTAGGCACAAGTCACTACTATTATTTCTATGAGGATATCAAAACCCATCTAGTCAAACACTCCCTGTACCTCACGACGGAAACTTAGAAGAGCCTAGAGAGGAACAGCTATGTGTAAACTGGTTAAATTTACCAGGTACTTTGGCAAGAAAAATATTTTTAAAAATAAATATGAAATTATTGGTTTTCATCAGGAACTGGGCTCTTCTGAGCAAGGGGGAGTAAGGACGGTACCTTGGACTATAACCCTGTAAGCACGGCAACACCAGTGGCCTTAAGAACTGCTGAAGGCGCATGATCTTTATGTAACTCACCCTCCGTGAAACCTAATTAGCCTAAGCTTGGGTCTCATTGAACTGCAATAGCATAGGAGTCTGGTATTCCTCTTGGGTGAGGTCACTGTTCTTTCTCCATTGGCTTCCCTGACTTCCTAACCCAGTTTTGGCTCAAATCTCTGTCTAGCCCAGGGCTTTGAAAAGTTCCTCCCAGCTTGAAACCTGTCAAGAACTCTCATTTCTAACAAGTGTCCGGGTGATGCTAATACTGTCGTTTAAAGACTCATTCCAAGAGTCACTCATACAGCAGGTTTCCAAAATGTATTATACATAAGAATCACTCAAAGATCTTGTTAAAATATAGAGTCTGATTCAGTATATCTGGGGGTGGAAATGTAAATTCTTAGCAGGGGTTTGAACCTGACCAAGCTAATTGAAAGCCCTAGTCTAGTTGCAGGGTTTTGGCCACTAGATTTGCAAATGTCTCAGGCTTTGGCAAGCACTTCTGATACAAGTTTTAGTTATGCAGCAACTGCAGGTATCCCTCCAGGGCACCAACACAATTGGCTACTCATTATCCTGACCGTCAGGGTAGAGAGATCAGTACCCCATGTCCATGACTAAGCACCTCCTTTTTACAGACAGAGCATTTTGGTGAGTGTTCAAAGCAACCCTATAAGGAGAAAGGTAAATTACAAAAGAATCTGTGGCTCAGAGGTCCACGTGATCATGCAACTAATAAGTAGCACTGAACAACACCACTGTTGCAGGTGAGTGGCCATTACTGAGAAATCCCCATAAGGTCACAGGGGCAAGTAGGTCCCCAAGCAGTGATGTGGGAAAAAGGGTTTAGACTTACAATGCTAAAGGACAATGTGAAAAATACTGCATACCTTATATATATGTATACACAGACAGATCGATTAGATAGAGAGATACTTAAGAGTTTAAAAATATACATGCAAACTTGAACTAACAGCTAAGAGTTTACAAACAGGAATCCTGACCAACTGGGCAAAATAAACAGATGGGGACTTCTGGGAACCTTTTGCTGATTGGGTCTCTGATTTCCATTTGGGTTCTATCACTCCAGAGCTGACACTGGTGACCTAGATTAAGCCAATCATTAGAACCTATTCCCTTCCGTCACCATGATTTCTGTCTTTTGGCTCAGGGCCTGAACAGATCCAATAAGAACAAATGACAAGGCCTTGTCTGGGAGTGCTGGAAACAGATTTTAAATAGTCACCATGGAGTAGATTCTGACTCACGGCAACCTCTTGTGTGTCAGAGTAAAACTGTACTCCGTAGGGTTTTCAGTGGCTTCTTTTTCAGAAGTAGATTGCCAGGTCCTTCTTCCACAGCTATTTAGGTGGCTGCTTTAGGGTCATAGGTAAGCCAACTTCAGAGTAATTCTGAGACCAGTCGTAGAGGAAAGGAAGGAAACCAGGACTCCTAGTGACACTGCTGAGCCACATCCAGATTTGTCTGAAGCCAGTTCCATGCCTTTTGGCTTCTTAGTCTCATAGGCCAACATTCCCTTCTTTGTTTCAACTGATTTGGTGGGTGTGTTGTGTTTCTTATACCTGTAACTTAAAGAGTCCAGCCGCAGGAAGGAGAAATACTGTATGAGACCCCTACGATAAGAACTTAAAAGCAGACTCATGCATAACAGAAAAGACTCTTTGACGGCTGCAAGGGTGGGGAGGGCGGGAGGGCAGAGTGGGGTATGGATTAGATAGTTGTTAGAAATTTGGTCGGGTGAAATTGGTGACAGCACACATTAGTAAGAAGATCGTTATTAACGGGACTTCAACATAATTTGTGTACTCCTCCCATCTTAACCCAATATTGCAAGGACAGAGCAGCTGGGACAGGGGACAGGGGACTGTGCTCTCAGGGGAAATGGAGGCCAATTGGCAGAACTAGCGGTTTGCTAATGAGGACTCTGCACCTCCCATTGGTGAGTGGCATCTGGGGTCTTAAAAGCTGCCGAGCTGCCATCTGAGGGTACAGCAAATGGTCCCAACTTAGCAGGAACGGATGATCATCGAGATCTGTAACAACATGGGGGAAAGAGAACCCCGTGAGTGGGTGTCAACATCGACTTGTGACTGGAAGAACCAGATGGTGCCCGGCCACCACCAGTGGTAGACACGATGGAGCTCACAAAGTTGAGTCTCACTGGCAACACAAGAATAAATAGGGGTGCACCCTGAGATCTCCACTAAAAGACCACAATTGATGGTCCAGGGGCTTCAGGGTTTCCCTGGGAGCATGGCCCTTGGCCCTGATACTGCCCCTGTCCATACATCATAATGAAGGTCAACTTTTCACACAGCGATGTATTGGACTTGGCGACACAGAGTGACCATATTTTGTGGGCACTTTATGATTCTAAGCATCTGCAAGATGTTGTCCTGCTGACCTCATACTGGAGCAAGAGGAGTGGGTGGAGAGGAGAAGATAGGAGGCTATTGGGAGGACAGGACTTGTATGGAGCAGAGAGGAAGAGTGTGCTGTCACCATGCAGGGAGAGCAATGGAAGCTGCATCTAGGTGAGCATGCAAATTTATATGGGGATGCATATTTTCATTCAATCATAATTTTAAAAAAATTGTAAAAAAAAAAATGAACTGTCATCATATCACCATTGATGTCCTGAAGAGCATCCACATGTCTTCCTTTCAATATTTCCTTTATCTTCGAGTGGGAATGTACATTTTCATTCAATCATAATAATAAAAAAAAAAGAGTTCAGTCGCAGGATGCATTTAACACAAGCATTTTCTTTGTTGCATAGGATGGTACTGCTACTCCCTGAGCATCTTTCACAAGTTTAATTTGTTTACTGAACACTTTCTCCTTCAAAGATGGTATGAACAATAAGCTTCAGTTTAACCTCACAATCGCAATTACCTAATAATTTTAAAGGTAAATAAAGCCATTTCTTTGGGAGCTGAAGAAAAGACAACTGCAATTGAAAGAGAAAGGGCAGAAAACCTTCTATGTACTATCACAGGGAAAGTGTTGACAGATACTCAGATTCTGCGCGCGATCACAATACGTCTTTCAGTCATTATTAATAAGACAAGCCTAATAATAAAAACAAGGGCAGTACAACCAATCAAAAGCTTTCCAACTAATTCTTTCTGGCACAAATGTAACTGGCATCCTCTGGCAGTCTTTTATTAACCTTCCTCACTGATGCCTGAAAAGCACTCATTAAGAACCTTGGCCTCTGCAGCCTCTGAGGCATGTTCTCACATGAATGATCTCAGTGGAACACCACAACAGTCCTGTGAAGTGGAGGTCCTTACCAAGCCTATACTACAAGCAAAGAAACTGAGGTTTAAAAAAGCTGAGCACCTTCCTCGAGTTCAGATAACTAAAAAGCCTGGAGAAGCTGGAAGTTTGGGAGACCCAGGTTTTCTAACTCATAGCCACAATAGCCTACTACCACACCACCTTGGCTCGCCCAACAGTTCTAGAAGTTGTTCCTGCCTAAACCCTGGTGGCGTAGTGGTTAAGTCCTACGGCTGCTAACCAAAAGGTCAGCAGTTTGAATCTGCCAGGTGCTCCTTGGAAACTCTATGGGGCAGTTCACTCTGTCCTGTAGGGTCACAGTGAGTCAGAACCAATTTGATGGCAATGGGTTTGGTTGTTTTTGTTTTTGTTTTTGTTTTTAAAAAAGAAAGTAACTAAGCCAGCCATGAGTCAGATCTGACTTGACGGCACTTGGCTTGGCTAACTAAGCCAGGGCTGCACTTGACAAAAAGAAATGTTCCTCAGATAGCATATCACACCAAAGATTAAAGAAAAAGTAGTCTTGATGATCTAAGTTTGGGGCTGATGTAAACAGTTAACAAACTCAGCTGCTAACAAAAAGATTGGAAGCTTGAGTCCACCTACCACCACCTCAGAAGAAAGGCCTGGTGATGTACTTCCAAAAATCAGCCTCTGAAACTACGGAACACAGGTCTATTCTGAAACATGTAGGGTCACCATCAGTCAGAATCAACTCAACGGCAACTGGTAGACAACCTAAAATTCAAACAAGATCTGAATATTAAAAATTACCTCGAGAGACATACTCTTTCACCATAGCCTTGGTTCTAGCGGTCATTCTTTACTCCCAGAGGGTACAAGGCTCTTGTTAATACCTGGAATACCACACACTCAAAAGTCAAATGTATGCTGATTATGAGATTGATTTTACATTTTTAAAAGTAAATGTAAGTTTCAAGAGCATAGATATCATTATCCAGACTACCTAAAAACTAGTTCTTGCATTTTGAACCATTTATATTTTTTGTTCACCTTCCTAGATATATATACAAGCATCAATCCAGGATTTTCCTTTCTAGGGCATGATACAGAATATTTTGCTTCCTTGGTATTTCCTCAGAAACCCTGGTGGCATAGTGGGTAAGTGCTACATCTGTTAACCAAAAGGTCAGCAGTTCATATCCGCCAGGTGTTCCTTGGAAACTCTATGGGACAGTTCTACTCCATCCTATAGGGTAGCTATGAGTCGGAAGCAACTCAAAAGTTGTGGGTTTAGTTTGGTTTGGGTTTTAGTTATTTCCCGTTTTGGCAATAGCCAATTGTTTCCTTTTATTCACTTAAACCAGTAAGTTTTTGTGCTTCCTGACCTTAGCTAGGCTACAGAAGAGATGGACTTGCATTCATCCCACCAGGACCACAAGTGCTGATGCGGGGCCAGTGAAGTCCAGCTTTCTTTTGTGTAAGATATAAAGGGCTGTCCATTATTATCACATGAAAATATTGATACAAATATAAAATCTTCACATGATGGACTAAAACCAGATGCTACTGAGCCAACTCAAATTGTGGAAACTCCCTGTGTGTCAGGGTAGAACTGTGCTCCACAGGGTTTTCAAAGGCTTATTTCCCAGAAGTAGACAGAGAAAAAAATGAAAAAGCCCAAACCCAGAGCCATCGAGTTGATTCTGACTCATAGTGACCTTACAGGACAGAGTAGGACTGCCCCATAAAGTTTCCAAGGAGCACCTGGTAGATTTGAACTGCTGATCTACTGGCTAGCAGACATAGCACTTAACCTCTATGCTATCAGGGTTTCCAGACAGAGATAGTAGGCCTTTATTGCAAAGTGCCTCCAGGTGGACTTGAATTTCCAACCTTTCATTAATCAGCTGAGAGTGTTAGCTGTTTACACCGCTTAGGGCCTCCAGGCAGAACTTATCACTCTGCAATACTTAATGTCATTAACTGAACATATATGTGACATTTCTAGTATAAATCCGGTACAGAAATTCATTGCACTGACAAGCAGTGGGTCCTGAGGAAGCCAACTGCCCTCTTCAGTTAGCATCACTGGCTTGACTGCATTTTTTCTCTCCTCCAGAGATTCTGCACAAGGGTTCTTCCAAAGGTGATCTGGAGAACGGGAGGAGGAGAGCAAAGTATTTCTGATAAAGTAATCTACCTGGATGGGGGTAGAATGGAAGTCCGCAATTTTATAGTATCTGTGTAATAAAACATGAACAGATTCTTCCATTAAAGGGTGTTCCAAACATAGGGACCTAACAACCCCCAGCATCCCTGACACTGCATTTAACACAGCACTGACACAAACGCCTGCTACATGCATCATACAACGTTTTTTATTTTACCATCACAACACTGCCATGAGATAAGCAGTCTAGCCCACCAGTTACATCTCTAACCAGCAGTCTACAACTGTTCTTACAGTCACTGAATCCCATACTCAGCCCCTGTGAGAACTTTGCTTGTATTTCCTACCTGGGCTCCTGGCTCCTGGGGTCTGGAATCTAGAGCCAGCTGTCCATGCTTTTAGAACTCTTTCCCTGGATCCTTGTACAGTTTCTCAAACCATACTGATCATTGTGTCCCTATTCTCTGGGGTCTACACTTCAGAGATCAGTGTTCTACCATCAGGCTTCCTATCAGAACCATTTGGTAGTTATATACTAGAGCCCAGGTTTTCAATTTTGCCTCCTCAATACCCAAAGCCGTTTCCCCAGGACCAGACTCTCCCCAGACTCAAATCTCCCAACTTTTGCAGAGTCCTCTCTAGAAAATTAACTCACCTAGATGCTGTTGGATGCCATCGAGTCAATTCAGACTTACAGTGACCCAACATGAGAGTAGAACTGTCCCACAGGTTTTCCTAGGCTGCGATCTCTACCAGAGTAGATCCTCAGTCATTTCTCCTGCAGAGCCACTGGTAGGAGTGAACTACCAAGTTTTGTTAGCTGCCAAGTGTTTAACTACTGAACGACCAGGGCTCCTTACATCATTGTTATTTTGGCCTCTGCAAGACTAGGAATTCTCTTTACATATGCCTTTGTGGTTTAAGATTTTTCTCTAGCACTCTACAGACACCACCACTTTAATGAGAAATAGATCAATAAGAAAAAGACAAATCATCCAATTAAGCGATGGGCAAAGGAGACAGACAGACACTTCTCTAAAGAAGAGATCCAGGCAGCCAAAAAACACAAGCAGACATGTTCACGATCATTAATTATTAAAGAAATTCACATCAAAATGACAATGAGATACCACCTCACCCCAACAAGATTGGCCATGATCCAAAAAACACAAAACAATAACTGTTGGAGAGGTGGTGGAGAGAATGGAACTCTCCTTCACTGTTGGTGGAACTGCAGAATGGTGCAAATTCTTTGGAAAGCAATTTGGCATTACCTTAAAATAATGGATATAGATATACCATTTGACCCAGTTAATATCCTACAAAATCAAGGCCATTCACACCAACTGCTACATGCCCACGAATGTTCATCGCAGTACAGTCCACGACAGCAAAAAGTTGGAATCAACCCAGATGCCCAACAACAGAAGAATGGATGGGTAAACTTTGGTATATATTCTCCATGGAGTACTAGACACTGGTAAAGAACAATGATGATAGCAGGAAACATCTCTCAATTTGGTCTCAACTGGAGGACATTATGTTGAGCGAAACTAGTCAGTGACAGAACAATTATTATATGTGACCCCTACAATAAAAAATTAAAAGCATACTCATACATAGTAGAAAAGACTCTTTGATGGCAACAAGGGTGGGGGAGGTGGGAGGGCGGAAACGCAAGGGGTGAGGGTTTAGATTACATTGTTGTTAGAAATTTGGTAGGGTGAAATTGGTGACAATACACATTACTAAGAAAATCAATAAAAAATAAAATGTCAAACTAAAAAATATATATAGTAAAAAAAGAAATAGAAGTTTAGAAAAATGAAAAATATCTGTTCATCTCTGATTTTAGAAATGGTTCTGTGATTAGAGACACCATGATCTCCTTCTAAGCCTTTTAAAAAAAAATACCAGTTGCCATTACGTTGATTTTGATTCCTGGTAACCCCATGTGTGTCACGTAGGACTGTGCTCTACAGGATTTTCAGTGGCTGAGTCCTTCTAACAAGTCATCTCTGGATGGACCTGAACCCCTACCTTTTGGTCAGCAGCTGAATGTATTAATTGTTTGTGCCACCAGAGGACTTCCATACTCCCTGCATCCTTGCTGCTCTTGGAAGTAACAGATTTCGGGCCAGTATATCTTCAATCTTAAATAAATGATTTACAAAAATACCTCAATGAATAAAACATTTGGCAGTTAACAATTAAATTTATTAACATTCCTTTTGTTTATGATCTGTGGGAAAAGTTAACTAAAGCTAACCAAATGCAACAGTGCATTTACAGAGCTTATATTTAAGACAGCAAACAAAAGCAAGAATGTAAATACTCAAAATGTTGTTTCCCACATTGTAGTCATAGGGCATCAGCAGCTGTTGGGGATGGTGAAAGGAGTTGCCAAAATACATCGGGGAAACCCTGATTTAAACAAAGGCCATCTTCTTGGAGGTGGCATGTCTGAGAGCCTTCACTGCTTTAACTGGAGCTGTGAAACCGAGGTCTACAGATACAAGTCAAAAGCAATTTCTATCATATTATCCTGTGATTCCAAATGGTACACCTGCCTTCAGAGAATGGCTGAATATAATTCATGCCAAAGAACTGTACCTACAGGGTTGTGTTTCTGTTGTTTGCTGCCCTCCCTGACGGGCCCCAACTCATGGGGACCCCATGGAAAACAGGATCAAATCACTGTGATCCATGAGGCTTCCACTGGCTGATTTTTAGATGTAGGTTGCCAGGCCTTTCACCTTAGTCTCTTTTAGTCTCCAAGTTATGTTGAAACCTGCTCGGCATCATTGCAACACACTCGTCTCCAGTGACAGACGAGTGGTAGTTGTGTATCAGGTGCATTGGCTAGGTCTTCTGTATGGAAGGCAAAAATTCTGCACAAGTTCAAAAACCAATGTTCAGGAGCAATGTTTCTCAAAGTATCTTTCAAGGTGCACCAGGGATTCTCCAAACTCTTGATTCAGGAGCCACATAACAATATATTTAAACTCTTATACTGAGGTCAGTCCAAGGAGCCCTTGGTGAGGCAATGGTTAAGTGCCCAGCTGCAAACAGAACGGCTGGTGGTTAGAATGCACCCAGCTGCTCCGTGGGAGAAAAACTGGGCAGACTGCTCCCTAAAGAGGACAGCCCAGAAAACGCTATGGGGCAGTTCTACTCGGTCACACGGGGTTACCCTGAGTCGGAATGGTCTCCTTGGTACCTAACAACAATGCTGGGGGTAAGTGTCCTTCACTGAAACATGTCATTTTAACATTTTTCCACTCATTTTATAAGAATAAGGTAAAATGAAACTAATAATAAGCTTATGCTTAAAAAAAAAACAAAAAAACCTCACTTTTAATCTATCTGTTTAATCAATTTCCACACACACAAAAAAGCTTTGCTGCTAAAAAATAAATAAATAAAAATCAGAGTCCTAAAATACCTCATTAAGTCTTTCAACTAGATGGAAAACAAAACCGGGGCCAAAGGAGATCATTAAATCTTAAGCAGCAATTAAACATTTTACAAGAGGTGTGATTCTATTTAGCAGTAATATAAAAAAAAAAAAGTTAAAATTGTTTTGATTCACAGCCTGCCTGAAAGTGGCAAAGGATTTTGAACTTTTTTGTTTTCTCTAGAGACTCTAAAACACATTCTTTTTGTGTTAGCATTAACTTCTTAACAAAAGGCAAACTGTGTGTGTGGTTATACTTCATCATGATTTCCATCAATGTGGAGTAAATGTGTGCACACATAAGCCTTGTAGCATAGCGGTTAAGGACTATGCCTACTAACTAAAAGGTCAGTAGAATCTACCAGGCACTCACCAACAGGTTCTTCAGAGTATAAACCAGACCCAGACCCCCTGCCATAGAGTCAATGTCAGCTCATAGCAAGCCTATAGTTTCCAAGGAGCACCTGGTGGATCTGAACTGTCAACCTTTTGGTTAACACATGTAGCACCAGGGTTTCAGAGCATAGCACACTCAAAAAGAGATTAAGACAACAGAAACCCACAGAGAGACAAACCCACAGACAGACAGGCAGCATCTATAATTCCCAAGTTGACTGGGGTCATCAGTGTTTTGTGGGTGTTCCTTCTGAGGCACGGCTAGGCTGAAGAACACCCAAGCAAAGGAGGAGGACAAAGTAGGGTGAAACTATCAATAAAATATATTTGCCCTGTACATACTGGTGGAATAATGGTTAAGTGCTACAGCTGCTAATCAAAAGCTTGGCAGTCTGAACCCACCATGTGCTCCTTGAAATGCTACAGGGCAGATCTACTCTGTCTACAGGGTTTCTCTGAGTCAGAATCCACTTAATAGCAACGAGTTTGGGTTTTCTTTGCTTTTTTTTTTTTAACATGCAAAAGTGAAACTCCCATCCTAACAGTATAAAATCAGCAGGTGACACATATGTGCTGTGTAGTTTACAAGCATGCAGTGCTATCTGTATAAACATTTTCCGTGGACTGCAAAAAAAAAAAAGAAAAGTTTCACATGTATTTATTTCTTTGATTTTAAGATGTAGTTTTTCTGGAGGTGGGGCCAAGATGGCAGGACAGTCAGACGCCTCCTGTGGCCTCTCCTGAAACAAAGAACCTCCCAACAAGTGAATCAATTATATATGACCATCTAGGAGCCCTGAACATGAAATCTAAAAGATAATAGAATCTCAGAACTAGACAACTCAACAGAAGGTCACAGGAGCAGAATTGAAGCAATAGACACCACCTTAAGAATTATGGACTACGTCAAAGTAATAAACTAAGGGTGACTGGTGAACTAGAACAGGGGGATGTCAGAAAACAGACAGAAGTGTTTAAGATTTATTGGCAGAAAAGCTCTCTGGTATCATGAAATATGAGAAGATATCTACCCAAGAAACACATCAAACCCCACACAGGGTCCATCTCCCTCAAAAAGTCACCAAGACATAATCAAACTTGCCAAAATCAAGGATAAAGAGAAAATTTTAAGAGTAGCTAGGATAAACAAAAATGCATCTACAAAAGAGGGTCAGTAAGACTATGAGTTCTGACAATTAATTTCAGAAATTCATCTCAGAAAAAGTGCTAAATACCTCATTGCTGAAGATCATTATGGTCACCTTCGAAGTACTCTCCTTGGGAAGCTGTGCATTGACATCAGTGCTTAGCCCACTCTTCATAGCAATTCTGGAACTTTTTTTTTCTCAGATGGCCATCAGAGCTGTCATCATACTACCCCTGAAGTCCTGAATGTCATCAAAATGCCTTCCTTTCAACATTTCCTCTATCTTTGGGTAAAAAGTCATGGGGGACCAGATCAAGTGAGTAGGGGGCATTCCAATACAGTTATTTGTTTACTAGCTAAAAACTCCCTCACCGACAGTGCCTTGTGAGCTATTGTATTGTTGTGATGCAAGAGCCATGAGTTGCTGGTGAAAAGTTCAGGTGATTTTTGTCTAACTTTTTCATGCAGCCCTTCCAGCACTCCCAAACAATAAACTTGGTTAACTGTTTGCCCAGCTAGTACAAATTCATAATGAACAATCTCTCTGAGCTAGCAATATCATTTTGACTCTTGATCTGGACTGATGGAACTTTTTTGGTTGTGCAGAATTGGCTGACTTCAATTGTGCACTGCAACACTTTGTTTCAGGGTTATATTGGTGCACCCATGTTTCATCATAAGTGATAACACAGAGTAGAACATTGTCTTGCCTCTCCAAAAGGTCTTGGCAAATTTCAACTCTCTTTTGCTTTTGTTTATTGGTAAGCTCCCTCAGGACCATTTTTGCATACCTTTCTCATGCCAAGATTTTCAGTTAAGATTTTCCTGTTTCTCTATCATTGTTTACTTGGTCTGCTATGCTTCTCACAGTCAGCTGACAATTCTGACACACAATGTGACAAATTTTTGCAATGTTTTCTTAAGTTTTGCTTGTTACTGGCTGCCTTGGCCTCTCTTCATCAGTGACGCTTTCTCTCCCCTCAGAAAAATGTTTAATACATTTATATACTGCTATTTTCCTCATGACACTATTCCCATAAACTTGGACTAATTGCTCCTGATCTCACTTCCACTCTTGCCAAGTTTTGCAAGAGATTTCATGTTTGTTCACTGCTTTCCAAATTGACAGAAGATAAGAGAATTTGCAAAAACCAAACCAAAATTACAAGAAATACTAAAGTGAGTCCTCTGGTTACAAAACCAATAACATCAGATAACAACTCAGTACTAGACAGAGGACAGAACAACCAGATATCAACACAGTTAAGTAAGTCATAAAAATAAGTCAAAGCCACAGCAAATGGTCCCAACTCAGCAGGAACGGATTCTCACCGAGGGCCAAAATGGCATGCGGTAAAGACAACCGAGAAGACAGAGAGACCCACAAGAGTGGGTGCCTACATCGACCTGGGACCGGAAGAACCGGATGGTGCCCAGCCACCACCAGTGATAGCCGTGACGGAGCTCACAGAGAGGAGCCTCACTGGCAACACAAGAATAAAAAGAAGTGCATCATGAGATCTCCACTAAAAGACCTCAATTGATGGTCCAGCGGTTTGGGGGTTCCTCTGAGAGCATGGCCCCCGGCCCTGATGCTGCCTGTTTCCATAAATTATAACAAAGGTCCACTCCTTGGACAGGAATGGAATGGACTTGGCAATGCAGAGTAGCCATATGTTGGAAGCACTTTATGGTTCTATACATCTATAGGATATCATCTTGCTGACCTCTGGCTGGAGGAAGGGGAGCGGACGGAGAGGAGGGGAAAGGAGACTGTTGGGAGGATGAGACATGTATGAAGCAGAGAGGAATAGTGTGCAGTCACCGGACAGGGAGAGCAGTGGAAGCTGCATATAGGGGGGCATGTAAATTTACATGTGAATGTACATTTTTACTCAGTTATGTTAAATAAAAAAAAAAAATAAGTCAAAGCTAAAAACACTGAAAACAGGGAAACAGGCATCAATATGCAAATAATGATAAAATTGAAAAAAAAAGAAGGACTAAACAGTATAGTTATAACATGTTGATATGGTGAGGAAGTTAAGGTGGTATTAAGAAATAGAAGGTTGGTTCAAACTTACAAAAACACAGACAAACTTAAAGGAAATCACAGATAAAACTAAGGACTCTACCTATCAAAATCAAAACAAAGAAAAACATAAAAACTCAGCAAATATGAGGTCTAACAATTAAGTCTGCGAACTTAATTGTTCTAAGTGCTACATGCTTCATTGTTTGGTATTACTATGGTCACTTTTGAGGTACTCCCTTTCGGAAGCTATGCAACAATGCCAGCACCTAGTCCACCCTTCAAAGCAATTTCCGAACTCTTTCTGGAATGGCCATTGCACACAGTGGCATGGTGGCAAGTTTGCAAATTTAATTGTACAGTTGTCTGTGAGGGAGTTTTTAGCCAGTATTGGAACACCCTACCTATTCACTTATTCGGTCCCCTAGTGACTTTTTTCTTTACCCGAAGATAAAGGAAATATTGAAAGGAAGACATTTTGATGAAATTCAGGACATCAAGGGTAATACAATGATAGCTCTGGTGGCCATTCCAGAAAAAGAGTTCCTAAAATGCTTTGAAGGGTGGACTAGGCACTGGAATTGGTGCATAGCTTCCCAAAGGGAGTACTTTGAAGGTGACCATAGTGATATTCAGCAATACGGTATGTAGCAGGAGTATTTCAAAAGTGACCATAGTGATATTTGGCAATGAGGTATGTAGCACTTTTTCTTGGATGACTTTGTGAGCTTGTCAGCCCTCTTACAAAATGAACAGTAATCAAAAAGATGGAAAACAATTCAGCATGGAAAATCAAATGGAACAAAGAAACTATCAACACCACACACACACAAATACACTAAAATGACAGCACTGAACTGACACCTATCAATAACCACTAAATGTAAATAGACTAAATGCACCAATTAAGAGACAGAGGGTGCCAAAACAGAGTTAAAAAAAAAAAAAAAAGATTTGTGCATATGCTGCCTACAAAAGAAATGCCTTAGACTCAAAGGCACAAGCTAAAACTCGAAGAATGGAAAAATACACATCAAGCAAACAACAATCAAAAAAGAGGTGGGGTGACAATGTTAATCTCTGATAAAATAGACTTTGAAGCAAAAGCCACCACAAAGGATAAGGAAGAACACTATGTAACGATTAAAGGATCAGTACACTAAGGGGACATAACCACAGTAAGTACATACAGACTCAATCACAGGGCTCCAAAATATGTAAAGCAAACTCTAACAGCACTGCAAAGAGAAATAGACAGCTTCACAATATTAGTAGGGAACTTCAACACACCACTTTGGTGAAAGACAGAACATCTAGAAAGAAGCTCAGTAAAGACAGGGATGATCTGAATGCCACAATCAACCAACTTGACCACACAGCCATACAGAGACCACTCCACCCAACAACAGCCAAGTGCACTTTCTTTTCTAATGCATGTGAAATATTCTCTGGAAAAGACCACATATTAGCCCACAAAGTAAGCCTTAATAGAATCTAAAACATCGAAATATTCCAAAGTATCTTTTCTGACCATAAAGCCATAAAACAAGAAATCAATAACAGAAAAAAAGAAGGGGGGAAAAAACATCAAGTACACAGAAAATGAACACTGCCTTGCTCAAAAACTACTAGGTTACAGAAGAAATCAAGGACAGCGTAAAGAAATTTCTGAAATCAAATGAGAACAAAAACATCCTAGCAGAACCTTTAGAACACAGCAGAAGCAGTGCTCAGAGGTTAACTTATAACAATAAATGCACACATTCAAAAAGAAGAAAGGACCTGTTTCAGTCAGCTAGTGCTTTTCTAACAGAAATACCACAAAGTGGATGGCTTTAACAAAGGAAAATTTATTCTTACACAGTCAGGTAGGCTACAAGTTTCAATTTTGCGCCAGGGGGAGGCTTTCCCCTTTGTCAGCTCTAGAGGAAAGTCTTTGTGTTGCATCAGTCTTTGATCAGGGAGCATCTTGGCACAGGAACCTCCAGTCTGAAGGATGCACTCTACTCCTGGTGTTGCTTTCTTGATGATGTGAGTTTCCAAATTCTCTGCTTGTTTCCCTTTCACCTTTTGTAAGAAAAAAGGATAAAGGGTGGTACAAGCCACACTCCAGGGAAACTCCCTTTATAGTGAGAGGTGACCTTAGGAAGGGACTTACTGTCCCACTCTAATCCTCTCTAACATAATCCATTCCGTTAACCACAAACAGAGATTAGGATTTACAGCACTGGAGAATCACATAATGGAAGGCAATCACAGGATACAGGGAATCCTGGCCCAGTCAAATTACTACACATATTTTTGGGGGGCACACAATGCAAACTGTGACAGGACTGAAATAAAAAACATTAACCCTACAATGTGAACAAGCAGAAAGACAGTACCAGAAGAAAGGAAATAATAAAGATTCTCAAATCCACTGCTGTCAAGTTGGAAAGATTAGAGCAGAATTAAATGAAATAGAGAAGAGAAAAATAATTGAAAGAATCAGTAAGATCAAAAGCTGGTTCTCTGAAAGGATAAAATTGATAAATCATTGCTTGCAGTAACACAAGATGCAGTTTTTCCACTCCATTTTAATATATTTGAGACATACATTTTAATACACCTGGGAATATGTCTTACAATCAGTGTGAGCACATGATGTAGTGATATCTGATAGCCAATGATTCCTTAGGATCAAGGAGATACTGCATCTGCCCTCCCATCATTTGCAGCTCTACAGAAATGGGGCTTTGGTTAATAAAACGCCAATTAAAGTGCTAGTGCAGTCACCAGACTTACATATATTTCTTACTGAAGGATGGTATATTTGCTGTGGGTGCAAGAAAGAATTGCAAAGCTTGTTGACAAGAAACAGATTCCTCAAATTCAAGAACTCGGGAATCACTGTCAGGGCTGACTTTTGTCTTCATGGTGGAGATTCTGATGGTACCCCATCCACATTCTTACTTGTCTAATACATGTTAGCTCTGGTTGATGTTTTCCCTGAACAAAAGTAACACGAAGTTGGAAACATGTTTTCTGTCTCTTTCAGGTTCTTGCTCGAACCAAATGCACCCACCATGCAAGGTGGAAAAATAATGCTGGAAATAAAACTTCCTCCCCATTTTTCTTTAAGCCCTCAGTTCCCCAATCACACACGTCTGTGTTCAGGGAGCTGTAGCAGCCGTGAGCTGGCTGCCGTGAGAGCTGTAATCCTAGGGTTCCCAAATCAGGGATCACTGAAGAGTCAAGCTGGAGGACAGCCTGCCAATGCTTGGCTTGGCTGGAACACTTGCAGCTTTTGTTTCTCTTGGGTCATCATAGTGGTGTGCAATCAGAATATCAATTATTTGGATAAAATGAAGACACAGCCCTCAACAGGAGACAGAGTCCAGAAAGAAATTTTCCAGAGGCTAACACCACCACTTTGGAAACATTTACTATTATTTTGTTCCAAGTACATATATCTTTAGAAGCCCAGGTGGTGTAACACTTAAGCGTTTGGCTGCTAACTGAAAATTCTAACCCACCAGCCTCTGCTCAGGAGAAAAGACTTGGCAATTTGCTCTCATAAATGGTACACCCTAGGAAACCTCATGGGGCATTTCTACTCTCTCGTATAGGGACACTATGAATCAGAATTGCTGTTACAGCACCCAGCAACATGTATATCTGAGTGAGGCTGAAGGCCATATATATCTTTAAAGATAGGCATTAGTGGTTAGGAGCCCTGATGGCACAGCAGTTATGTGTTTGGCTGCTAACCGAAAGGTTAGTAGTTCAATCTACCAGGCACTCCTTACACCACAGAGCAGTTCCATAGGGTCATTCTGAGTCAGCACCGACTTGAAGACCCTGGGTTTGGGTTGGTTTACTAGCAGTTAAGCACAGATGGCTTTAGGGTAAAAGCTGTGCTGAAGTCCTATCTCTCCCTTGTACAGTCAGTGACCCTGTGAATGTTACCTCACTTCTCTTCTGTCCTACTTATCTCACTTGTAAAAGCGGTGTAATGTGCATTAGTTAGGATGCCTTTGGCTACTAACAGTGGCTTAAACAAAGGGTGGTTTATTTTTCTCAAAGAACAATTAGTCTGGAGGCAGCAGCTTCTGGCCTGGGCTTAGCTGATCAATGGTACAGTCAAAAACTCAGATTCTTTAGGGTATTCTTTTAATCATCCTCCGCTTGCTGCATTTTGTCACTTCCTAGTCAAAAGTCTTAGAGTCCCTGCATGGTGCAAACAGTGAATGTAGCTGGCAGCTGACAGAAAGGCTGGCAGTTTGAGTCTACCCAGAGGTGCTCTGGAAGGTCGGTCTGGTGATCTACTTCTGAAAACTCAGCCACTGAAAACTCTGTGGAACAGAAATTTACTCCGACACACAACAGGCCACTACAAGTCAGAGGTGACTCTGTGGCAACTGGTACTAGCAGTCAAAAGCTAGAGCCTCGGGCATCACAATACTGCGTGCCCACGCAGTAAGGCCGAGAAGGCGGGGCACAGCTCCCGCGCCTTACCAGCTGGTCTCCTATCAGAAGGCAGAGCTTTCTTAGAGCCCCCAGCCAACCTGGGTGAGTTCTTACACCTCAAGACAGTACCCTGCACCAGGGTGACCTAGCCCTGAGGTTAATCCCACTGACACTGATACCTGAATAAAACTAGGGCTCCGTAAGCAAGAGAGAGAGAAATGCAGACTATGATTAATATTTAAAATGAAAATCACACACAATATACTTAACACAAACGTACAAAACAAATGTAATTTTCTGTTTTTATTAGAACACCAAGTTATCTGACGGATAGTGTTATCTGATGGACAATGAACAAAGAAGACAGAAGAGTAATTGATGCCTTTGAATTGCGGTGTTGGAGAAGTTTTAGTACAGTAAAAAAATCTTAAAATTGGTATCTCTCAAACACTACCAGAATTCCATTTTACTCTAATTTGGACCTGAACAGTTGAGAAGAAAAGTCACTATTTTGCATGTTCTTTCCCAAGAGATATAAAAATAAATATACTATTATATACATGTCAAACTAAAAGATGAATGAATGCTAATTAGTAAAGGAAACAGCAATTAGCAAAGTCATTAAGTACGATACCCCTCCTGCTTTGGCTGTCATGGCTATTCATTTTAACATGTTTCAACTTTATTATACTTGTTAATAAACAGACAAGAAGACCTTCTGGCTGGCTTACCTGAAATCAAAATAAAAGAGATTTAACAGCATCTGTGAGGAAATATTCTGATAGTGTTAAAGATTCCCAAAATTTAAATAACAGCATATTATTTTTTAGTTAATAAGCATCAGTTTTTAACAACCCTTCACTTCTCTCCCCAGCACCAACAGTTGGTCTCCTTCCTGGGATTATATTGTTTTATTATTTCAACAAAGTTTTAATTTTAGAATAGTTGTAGATTTACAGAAAACTTACAAAGACAGTACAAAGAGTTCCTGTACACTCCACACAGTCTCCTTTAATACAAACATCTAACACTGGTATGGTATTTTGTTACAATTACAAATCAATACTGCCAAGCCAGCCAAGTGCCTGATAGATTATTATTAACTAGACATTTAGTAGGTTCTGACTTACAGCAACCCTACAGGACCAAGCAGAACTACATCACAGGATTTCCAGCAAGCAGCTGGTAGATTCAAACTGCAAACCTTTTGGTTAGTAGCCTGAGCTCCTAACCAGTATGCAACCAGGGCTTCATTATTAACTAAAGTCGCTGGTGTATTCAGATTTCCTTAGTAGTAGTAGTAGTAGATTTTCACCTCATACCCTTTTCTGTTCCAGGATCCAATCCAGGACACCACCCTGCACTTAACTGTCACGGATCCTTAGGCTCCTCTTGACTATGGAAGTTTTTTTAGACTTCGCTCCTTTTTAACAGTCTTAATTGTTTTGAGGAACACTAGCTAAATGTATTATGCAATGCTCCTCAGTGTGGATTCATCTGATGTTTTTCTAATGATTAGACTGGGGCTACAGGTTTTTACGAAAAAGACCACACAATTAAAGTGGCATTCTTATTACATCACATCCAGGGTACATAGTACAAACATTACTTACCACTGTGATTGTCAGCACTGATCGCCTGGCTGAGGTAGTGTTTGTCTGGTTTCTCCATTGTAACGTTATTCCCCCATCCCTTTTTCCATACATTCTTTGGAAGAGTCATTATCCATGAAGTCCACACTGAACGAGTGGGCAGTTATGCTCCACCTCCTCAAGGGTTACATAAACTATTTGGAATTTGGCATGAGAGCTATCTCTCCTCCCTCATTTTTTATTCAATTGGCTTGGCTTATTGACATCACTATGGACTGTGGATACTCAGAGCTAATTTTCTGGAAGAGTTCAAAGGGGTGTGTTACTGATGTTATTAATACTTTCATGAGAGCAGCAAATATGCAAAGGCTTGGAGACAGAGGGTATTGATGTGGACACAGGAGAGTCTGCCTCCTCACAGCTAAGAGGTTTCTCCCACACTTGAGTCTCACGTCACACAACACTCAAGTCTCTACCTCCATAACATTGCAGTCTGATGTGTTATCACGGAAACCCTGATGACGTAACGGTTAAGTACTGTGTCTGTTAACCGAAAGGTCTACAGTTGGAATCTGCCAGGTGATCCCTGGAAACCCTACAGAGCACTTCTACTCTGTCCTGTGTAGTCATTATGAGCTAGAATCGACTCGAAGGCAGCGGGTAAGTGGTCAAATGTGTGTTATAGAACATTAGGCTCGGTGGGAATATGAAACTGCGAATGCTGAATCTACCACTTCCAGAGGCCCCACTGCCTACGAGTGCTTGCTCACATTAGTGCCCATCCTTGCCTTTGTCCTCAATCCCACACCCAAACAACCAAGTCATACAAAGGAAAACCACTTGCCACTGAGTGAAGAAACCAATCCATTTCTGTCAAGTTGATTCCAACTCTCAGCGACCGATCCTGTAAGACAAAGTTGAACTTCCCCACAGGTTTTTCAAGGAGCACCTGGTAGATGTGAGCTGTTGACCTTTGAGTACCAGAAGAAGCACAGCCAGAGTGCCCTCAGAAGCAAGGATGGTGAAACTACGTCTCACACAGTTTGCACATGTTCTGTGGAGGGATCAGACCCTGGTGAAGGATATTGCGCTTGGTAAAGTACAGGGTCACTGAAAAAGACGAAGACTCCTAACAAGACGGACCGGCACGGCAGCTGCAACAAAGGCTTGAACATGATGGTGGTCACGGCACAGGACGGGGCTCTGTCGTGAGTGGAAACCGACTCAATGGCACCCAACAACAGCAGCATTGAGTGAAGTCCTATTCACGGTGCCCCACCGTGTGTCAGAAAAGAACTGTGTTCCACAGGGTTTTTAGTTATTCATTTATCTATTCATTTATCGTGATTGACTGAAAGTGTACAACGCAGTCTAAATTTGCACGCCCTTCTGCTCTCCTTGCCTGGCGACAGCACACCCCTCTTTTCCATTCCACACACATTATATCCTCTTAACAATCTCCTGTCCCCTTTTCTCCACCCTCTCCCTCCTCTCTAGTAAACTAGAGGCCAGCAGGACGACATCCTATAGATGCATAGAACCATAAAGTGCACACGTGATATTCTCATTCTGTGTCGCTGAGTCCAATCCATTCCTGTTCAAAGAGCTGACCTCAGTAATGATTTATGATCAGAGGCAGAGGGGCTCCAAAGGCCTTACAATGGCTGATTTTGTGGAAGCAGATTGCCAAGTCTTTCTTTCAAGGTGTGTCTAGGTGGACTCATATTTGCAGCCTTTTGCTACAACACAATTGAACACCTGACTTGGTAGCTTATCAGAGGAATGGCTAGGATTCATGCCCACATCCTCTTGTCCAGATGTGTGCATACCCTGGTGCATACAACGAGAGGGCTATCAGTCTGGACAGTGAGTGAACTTGGGGTAAACCTTTCTGCATGTCTTTATAATGAGGTATGTACACGGTGAGAACTGAACAGCAAGGAGCACTGTCATGGATTGAATTCTGTCCCACAAGAAATATGTACAGAAATCTCACTGGGCTGTGATCACTAGCAATGGGTGACTGCCCACCATTTTATGATTTTCCTATGTTATAAATTCTAATCTCTGCCTGTGGGTAATCAAATCAAAACCAAACCCACTGCTACTGATTCAATTCTGACTCACAGCAACCCTACACACAGAGTATAACTGCCCCCAGGGAATTTCCAAGAAGTTCCTGGCAGATTCAAACTGCCAACCTTCTGATTAGCAGCATTAGCACTTAACCACTACACCACCAAGATTATCAGGTAATAGATAGGATTATGTTAAAAGAGGATTAGGGTGGGATTACAACACCTTTTCTAAGGAAGTTTCCCTGGAGTGTGGCTTATACCACCCTTTATCCTTTTATCCTACATGAGATAAAAGGAAAGGGAAGCAAGCAGAAAGTTGGAAACTTCATATCATCAAGAAAGCAGCCCCACGAGTAGAGGGTGTTCTTCAGACCCAAGGCTCCTGAGCCAAGATGCTCCATGACCCGTGACTGATATAATACAAGTACCTTCCTCCAGAGCCGACAAAGAGGGAAAGCCTTCCCATGGAGCAGACATCTTGAATTCAGACTTGCAGCCTGCTAGACTGTGTAAGAATAAACTCTTCCTTGTTAAAGCCATCCACCTCACAGTATTTCTGTCAGAAACACCAAGCCCCTATCTGTATAAGCTGGCAGGTGATATAATGGAGGCTGTACAAAGTACTAAGAGAACCCAGAGAGTAAAAATGTTCTTTTAGAGGAGATGCAATCTAGAATAAAAAGGAAAAGCATGAGATGGAGAAGTCACTGCCATCCAGTAAATTCTGATTCACAGCTTACCCTATAGGACAGAACTGAACTGCCTTCATAGGGTTTTTAAGGAACACACAGAGGATGCAAACCACTGATCCTATACTTAACAGCTGAGCTCTTGAACAGCTGGATTCTAACTTGTAACTTTATTAATATTTTCAATATAAAAAGTCTTTTAAGATAACTAACACCTTAAAATCTATAACTGTACTTATGCCAGTAGGTCTCAAATTTTTCCGGTGGCACAGCACCTAGAAACTATAGCAAAAATATGCACTGATGTTTACAGATATCATATTTAAAATGAATTTATAATTTGGGGTTATGACACACTTCATCTACTAAAAGAGTCTAGTACAGATTACAGCAAATGAGAAGTTCTAAGAAAGTTATTGAAAGACAAATTTTTTTTACTCTAAATTTTCAAGTGAAAGCTGCAAGAAAATGCTCAGATACTACATTTTTAGTACCAAAATATCTCTGCTTAGCTCACAGAAAGTCTTATTTGAGAACTTCTGGTTTACACTACTAATTTATATAACTAACTCTATTTTCAGTTCACTAAAGGATAAACTTCAGGGTACATTCTGTTTCAATCACTACAAGATCAAACTTAGCAAAAGCTAAAAATCAAGTTGCTTCACAATATAAATGGAAAGAAACTACTCAAATGTTTCCTTCTTTTTTTCAATTGCTGGTTAAGGTTGTATGTCAACTTGGCTGGATTAGGATTCTCAGTGGTTTGACAGTTATGATGTAGTCTTGGCAGTGGTACAATGACGTGATCATCTCCATGGTAAGATCAGATATAACGGGATCACCTCTGTGATGGCATCTGCTCTGAGCAGCCAGTCAACTGAAAGAGAGTTTCCTTGGGGAAATTTGGTGTGACCTGCATCCAATATGAGTAGATTTTCTGGCAAGAAAGTCCATGGGCTTTTGCTCTGTTCTAGATCCTGTACTTGGTGCATCATCAACTGACCTCCAGTTCTTGGGACCTGGGTCAGCAGCCTGCTGTCTTACTGACGATCTCAGATTCATTAGCCTGTGATCTCAGATTCAGCAGTCTGCCGACTAACCTTTGGATCCTGGATGTCAGCCCCTGCAGCCAAGTGAGTCAGGAGAAGCCTCTAGCCTGACACCTGACCCACAGATGTGAGCTATTTCCTTGAGATTAACTCCTCTCTCTCTCCATGTATATACACACAATTCACTAGTTTTGCTTATTGAGAAAACCAGCCAAAGACACCACTACTCTGTGCTTAGATAAGCTATGCACAAAGGAAGATTAATGACAAGGTAACATGGACTTAATTAAGAGTATAACGTGGAAGACTGTGCTTATCGTAAGAAAATAATCAAATCTTCCTTCCAAATAATACAAAGGCATCAGCGGAAAAAAATGTTACCATCCCATCATGTCAAAAAGATACGCTATGCCAAGTTATTAGCTAGTAAGCAGAGCTAGGAACCTGGAACTTTGAAGGATGTCCATGATATCCTCAGGCACACATCACAGTGCGAAAGGGACCTTCTGCAAAGGCCAAAGTCAGATACCACTGCCCCTAAACAGAGGGAGGTCCATGTATTCATCTTGCACAAAAGTTGGCTTCTAGAGAAAACACTTCAGAGAAAACATATGCTAGTACGGCAGCTATCACTGCCCAAATGGTGCTCCAACTAACCCCAGAACATGGCTTATTTCTAAGGGGCAGCACAGCTTTACCCTTGCTGGGTGCTTTCTTTTCTCTTCTTAGGGCAGAAATGGAAAACTTCGGTAAGCATCTGTATCACATGGGTCACCTATTGGATTCTTGGTCCCAACCCCAAAGATCTGGATTAATTGGGTAGGAAGCAAGGTCCAGAAATTGGCATATAAATAAGCAATACAGGGCTTCAGATGAAGAAGTGCTCAGATTACACTTTGAGACACCACAACCTGGAAGAGAGGTATCAGGCAACCTTCAGGCCTTGTCAATCCACCCAGCCCTAGAAATAACTCCTTCAGACTTTTATCAATATGAGTGCATATGTTAGCCTCATTAGAGAGCACACTCTAATTAGAAGAGGGTCTAATCATCAGCCCGATGCTACCAATTAGACTATGTGATTGTTAGCAAGTGTCACCACCACAGACTCTGTCACTTAGTACTTAAAATTTAATTAAATTCAGCTTCACATTAATCATTTTAACTGTCTTGGGTTAAAGCCACTAAAGTTACATCAACAAACTGCAGTAGCAAGAAGGATGCATGACAAATGAAAGTAAGTGTGACTACAGCTTTCATACAGATTTAATTTAAATTTGAGGCACTCCAGTGTGACAAATTTGACCCCCCCGGGTGGTGCAGTGGTTAAGAGCTCAGCTACTAATCTAATGGTCAGCCGTTCAAACCCACTAGCAGCTCATTGGAAACCCATGGGACAGTTCTACTCTATCAGAATTGACTCAACAACACATAACAACAACAAACTAAAAATATGGGAGCAGTGGTGGTGCATTGGTAGATTTCTTGCTCTCCATAAGAGAGACCCAACGCAGCTCTTGTGCAGCTACCACCTCTCTGCTCTTGGAGGCCTGCGCGTTGCCATGATGCTGAGAAGGTTTGGGAAGAGCTTCCAGATTAAGGCAGACTAGGAAGAAAGGCCTGGCAATCTACTTCTGAAAAATCAGCCAATGAAAACCCAATGATTCATAATGGTAAGAACCATGATCAGTTACGGGAGACTGCAGGTCCAGGTAGTGTTTCATTCTGCTATTCAAAGAGTCATCATGAATTAGTGACTCAGTGGTAGCTAACAATGACTACAAAAACTGAATAATGTAAAGATCAGACAACTTCCATTTCTAGAACAGGCCAGAGCTGTCATCTGTAGTCTCTTCTTTCTAACAGAGCAACAATACAACAACTGGTATCAAACCTTCATCTCAAAGCAGGTGCTATGAACAAGTAAGCCTTTTTTCCCAGGGTTCCACCTGGTTAGGTCTGACAAAGGTACAAAAAGCGTGGCTGAGCTGAAAACTGGCAAAAGTTACAACTTTCACCCAATACTGGGATTTCCCTCTGACATATCCCCAGGATGAAAACTGGGTGCCATGCGCTCTGTTAAACCCAGCAACTTCCAGCTGCCAGTAACAACGGTTGAAAATAAAAATACAGGACAGTTAAATCTGTATTTCAGATAAACAATGATTTTTTTTTCTTTAGTGTAAGTACGTCTCATTAAAATATTTGAGAAAATTGTTGTATCTGAAATGTAAATTTAACTGGGCAATCCTTTATGTTACACCACAAGTCAATCAATACTTCCATTGCAGTTGAGTTGATTCCAACTCATAGCAACCCTATAGACAGAGCAGAACTACCCCACAAGAGTTTCCAAGACTGTAAGTCTTCATGGAAAGAGACTATCGTGTCTTTATTCTGTACAGCGGCTGGTAGGTTCAAACCGTGGACCTTCTAGTTAGTAGTCGAGTGCTTTAACCACTGCTCCACCACAGCTCTTCTACCAGTAACAGCCACAAAATGAACTGCTAGCTTTGCTGCCTCTAACTGCTTTGTCTCAGTAGAAAAAGGGATGACAACCTTTACAAGTTAAAAACGTGAAATACCTCTGTTTTCCTGCCACAAAATGCTTTGATCCTCATCCATCCAGGGACCATTTCAGACCAAACAGAATACTCTGAACAGCGCTCTGTCACAGTGGCTTTTCGAAGAACTGGGTTCTTAGCTCTGAACAAAGGACACAGCAGAAGTGGAACTTTGTCTGTAGGCTGCAGCTGAGCAAATTTATAAAACAAAGGAAGCATTCAGCTCACACCTTGCATCACTATCAGACACACAACAGTTCAACAAACTATATGTAGAAACCAGGAACAAGGATGAAATTTTATCTGTCAGATCTCATAATTAAAAAGTATTAGTTGGAAGACACAGGGAGAGAAGAAAGAAAACTGGCAGGAGCAGATTTGTTCTTTCAGCAAACAATTTTGACTGAAGGCCAGATGAATGAGAGGGAGTTCTGACTTCAGGGAGAGCAAGATTTATTACAGAAGGATAAAAACAGTCACAGGACAAAGTAGAAAGGTTGTAGATGTACACTCAGCCCTTAGAACAGTACCTGGAATTCAGAAGCATTGCATTTGCTGAGGTGGCTTTTCCAAGAGGATGATACCCGGTGATCTTTGAAGAGTGAAAATAGGTTGGTCAAACAAAATCCTTCCAGGTAGACAAGCAGCTTGGGAAAGGTGAGACCCAGAGACGACAACAAACTAAAAGCTAAGATGCTGGTGGGTGTTAAGTACAAGGGGTCTCTGTTCAGGGTAAGATGTGGGAGCCCATCAATAACTCAGCTAGAAACTGAAGCTGTGATACAGACAGGATGTTCTGGGGACGCCAGGGATGGACTCCTAGGCTCATCTGCCTCTAAAAGGGAAGCAGAGGAAAGGAAGAGACCAAGGTAACTAAGAAAGAACAGTCCTGGCAGCAGGAGAAGGCCAGGAGAGGGCACTGCCAGGAGACAACGGAGTACGAAGGCGATCGGAGTGGGAGCATCAAAGGAGAAAGAAAATAAACCAAACCTGTCGCCATCAAGTCAATTCTGACTCATAGTGACCCTAAAGACAGAATAGAACTGCCCTATGCGGTTTCCAAGGAGCAGCTGGTGAATTCAAAGTGCCAGTAGTCTGGTTAGCAACCCCACCTTTTAACCAGTATGACACCAGGGTTTCTGTCCATGGAGAGCGGACCTGGAAGTGCCAGCTGGATTGGGCAAAACAGGTTACTCTGGAGTGGCTGGGACAGGGGATAGGAAGCAGGGGTTATGGACAGCTTGAATTTGGGAGGCAGCAACTGGACAGACTGAGTGTAGACGGCAGCTTTTCTGCCAATGGAATGAAAGAAATGAACAGTTCCAGGGGAGCTACCGGGCCAACGGGTGAGTGTTTCTCAGGTTATGTTCTTATGGTGAGAAAGGACCTGATGTGTGTATGAGATGAAGAGACGGAGACAGAGACAGGAAGACGATGCCTCAGCTCGCACAAGTTCGCATGGGATGAGCAAGGACAGTTGCTCCACATCCTCTCCCTGCTTTCCCTCCATTAAACTCAGATGGCCCACAGCACAGACTGCCATGCCCAGTCCCGTCAAAAGCCGCTCCCGGAGCACCCTGGCTCCTATCTCAGACTAGTACTTAACAGAAGGTGTGGAAATGAATGTTTCAAGACGTGAAGCATTAGGGGGCTCAACTGCAATTAATTTCTTTTAAAAATAAACAAAAATAAAAAGCCCTGTGAACTAGAACGAGAAGAGAAAGAGAAGCACTCACATGGATGATCTTTTCAACGGTTCCTCTAAGGTCTTTCTAGGCAGCCCAGAATCTCCAGAGATAAACTACTAAACAGGTCATTGACTCATTTTGCTGCCTCAGCAGTGCCTGCACCACCATCTGCACACAAAGAAGAAAACCAGAGGGAGGAGTTGCTGGCTGAGCCTTCAGCAGTGTATTGGGGCACATTAAAACCCTATCTTCCTAACGTTGCAACTGCAAACTCTAGTCATTAGTTGGCTTTTAAAAAAACAAATGAATTAAAAAAAATAAGAGCATCTGTATTGCTGAATAACAACTGTCAACTATTAGTTCTTTCAAAATATATTTTCTAACTCTTTTTTTTATGGTAATTGTATATGTAACAATTTTTTGCCATGTCAGCATTCTTCATATGTATAATTCAGTGACATGAGTTATACCGATCCTATTGTTCAACTATTACCATAATCTATTTCTTAAATTTGCCCATCACCTTTAATAGAAGTTCACCGTCCCCTAAGCAGGGAGCCCCCCCTGTCCCCTCTCCCTTCTACCCACCCCCTGGCGACTACTAACACATTTGGATCTTTATGCTTGGCCACCCTAGATACTTCATGTAAGTGGAATCATATAATATTTTTGTATGACTCATTTCACTTGGCACAATGTTTTCAAGATTCATCCATGGGGTAGCATGTATCAGGATTTTGTTTCTCTTAATAGTACCAGTATGTTTTTATTTTTTTCTAATTAATTCATTTTTGGTGTTTTTGTTGAGAATATACATAGCAGAACATACACGGATTCAACAACTTCTACAGACATAACTCAGTGATACTAATTACATTGAGTTGTGCAGCCATTCTCACCTTGTTTTCCAAATAGTTCCTCCTCATTAACATAAACTCACTGCCCCTAAGTGTCTTTTCTAATTTCGAGTCCCTTCTGTCCATTTGATCCCATATACATAGGTCTTTTTTTAACAGTTGCGCTGTAAACTGAAAGTTTACAATTCAAGTCACTTGGTCATACATAAACGTATACACTCATTGTTATGCAACCCTAGCTGCTATCCCTACAGTGTGACAGCACACTTCTCCTCTCTGTCCTGTATTTCCCATGTTTATTCAACAGCTGTTCCTTTCCATGTTCTCTTTTTACCTCCAGACAGGAGCTGCCCATTTAGTCTCATGCATCTATTTGAGCCAAGATGCACATTCTTTGCCAGTATCATTCTGTGTCTTACAGTCTAAAATAATCTTTGTCTGGAGAGCTGGCTTCAGGAACTGTATTAGTTATGGGCTAACGCAGTCTAGGGGTCATGTCTTTTGGGGTCCTCCGAGTCTCAGACTATCAAGTCTGGTCTTTTTACATGAATTTGAGTTCTGCACCCCACTTTTTTCCTGCTGCATTGGGGACTGTCTGTTGTGTTCTCTATCAGGGAAGTCACTGGGGATAGCCAAGCACTATGTACTTCTTCTAGTCTCAGGCTGATGCAGTCTCTGGTTTAAGTGGCCCTTTCTGTCTCTAGGGCTCATATTTTCTGTATGTTTTTGGTATTCTTCATTTTCCTTTGTTCCAGACATGCTGGGATCAACTGATACATCACAGACGGCCACTTGCTACCATTTAAGACCCCCAGATGCCACTCACCAAAGTAGGGTGCAGAATTTTTCTTAACAAGCTTTGTTATGCCTAGATGTTCCCTGAACCATGGTCCCCAGGCACCTGCCCTGCTACTCTGTCCCTTGAAGTATCTGGATATATTCAGGAGTCTTCTTAGCTTTGGGGTCAAATCAGTTGTGCTGACTTCCCTCGTATTGAATGTTGTCCTTTCCTTCACCTAACATGATTCTTTTTTGTTCAAATACTGTGCTTTACATTAAAGTTAAATAATTATTGTCTACTACCTAGTCAGTGAATACCCCTCTCCTTCCCTCCCACTCTTGCAACCGTCAAGGAACGTTTTCCTCTATGTCTAAAACTTTTCTGGAATTCTAGTAACAGTGGCCTCAGACAACATTCCTCCTTTCACAATGGACTGATTTCACTCAGCATAATGCCTTCCAGATTTATCCATGTTATGAGATGTTTTGCAGATTTATCCCTGTTCTTTACGGTTGTGTAGTATTCTATTATGTGAATATACCATACTTTATTTATCTATTCATCCACTGATGGGCACCTAGGTTGTTTCCATTTCAGTTACTGTGAACAGTGGTACAATGAACATGGGTGCGCATGTATCTATTCACATGAGGTCTCATTTCTGTAGGATTTATTCCAAGGAGTGGGAATGCTGGATTGTATGATATTTCTATTTCTAGGTTTTTAAGGAAGTGCCAAATTGATTTCCAAAGCGGCTGTACCATTTTACATTCTCACCAGCAATGTGTATTCCATTCTCTCTACAATCTCTCCAACACTTATTATTTGGAGTGTTTGGGATTAATGCTAGCCTTGTTGGGATGAGATGGTAACCAACTGTGGTAGTGATTTGCATTTCTCTAATGGCTAAGCACTTCTTCAGGTACATATAGATAGTTCTCAGAAGAACAAAATACTCAAGGCAGACATTCTTTATTAGTCAAGCTCAACTATTGTTTGGTTTAAAGAAGACTTGAGGGGCTTAAAGACTTTCAGGGTAATAGTTTCAGATGTTCACCCTGCTTCCATGGCTCCAGAAAGCCTGGAATGCATTAAAGTTTAAAATTTTGTCCTGCATGTTCGACTTTTTGATCCGGATTCTTTCATAGAATCTTTCTACAAAATGTTCAGTAATGGTAGCTGGGCAGCCATCCTGTTCTTCTGCTCTCATGGCAAATGAGGCAGTTGTTAACAGAGGCAATTATTCCATATTCTCCTGTTCTTGACATTCCTTCTTTCTCTGTTACTCTAGACAATTTGGAAGGCTACATGCAAGTTTTTGGACTTCATTTCTCCTTCGAGCTGAGTAATATTCAATTCAGCTATTATTTATTTAAATGAGCCTGTCATGTATTGGCTAGAGTCACCCCAAAATTTGTGCAACAATTTGGTTGGGCTATGATTCCCCATATTTCGTGACTGTCCTCCACCTTGTGATTTTCCTATACTATGAACCCTAATCTCTCCATTAGATTGGATTATGTTAAAGAGGATTAGGGTGGGATTGTAACGCCCTTCCTGAGGTCACCTCCCTGCTCCAGTGTAAAGGGAGTTTACCTGGAGCGTGGCTTGCACCAAGGAATAAAAGAAAAGGAAGCAAGCAGAGAGTTAGGAACATCAAGCCATCAAGAAGGCAGCATGGAGAGCAGATGACGTCCTTCATACTTGAGGTTCCTGCACCAAGATGCACTCATACCAAAGGAAGACTGATGCAACACATGGACCTCCTTCAGAGCCAACAGAGAGAGGGCATGTTCCTCTGGAGCCAGTACCCTAAATTCTAGCCTTCTGGACTATGTGAGAATAAACTTTTCTTTGTTAAAGCCATCCACTCACGGTATTTCTATAGCAGCACCAGATGACTGAGACACAGCCTCAGACAGCATGTAGTAAATGACCTATTCAAGAGGTTATTTGCATAATATACACTAACATAAACCAATAAAATCTTTTTAAGTTTACAGTTTATAATAGGAAAATTCCATTTAAAAAGATAAAGCAGGTCCATATCAAGCACAACATCAGTATCGATGGACCCGGGACCCAGGACCCTGGACCCGGGACGCAGGACAACATAAGTATTGCTGCTGTGCCCTGAAACAGTTTTCATCATGTCAGAAATACACACTGATTAGAGGTGGTCTACGAGGTGACTGAGGATAATCAAACCAAAAATTCACAGCTAGGATCACCAGGAGCTACGAAGTTTCTTTTAAGTAAACAGTAAGTAGTTTTACTATACAAACAAGGCAACTGCATTAATACCAACCTAGAAAAAGTCACATAAACCCCTCATAGCCATCTGTGTTCTACCCCAAAGACTTTAACATACTAAACCACTCTTAAAGTCAGGCTTTCAATAAGACGAGAATGAATTTTCTAGGTAGCTTTCTTAATCTGAGAGGTTAAAATCTAAGAATATAGTAGCTCATTTATTTGTTTGCAGGATCAGAAGCAGCATTATACAGACCATATGAAAGTGTCTGTAAGATTCTGTGTCCTGCTTCCTGGATCTGCCCCCACCTGCCTTCTAAAATTTAGGATACCATGTGCTGCCCAGAGCCCTGCTATTTAAACTGTGGTTCAGGGACCCGCAGCATCAGGCATCACATGGGAACTTTAGTCAAGAGTTGCAGCATCTTAGGAACCACCTCAGAAAAAACTCAGGCTGCATTTAGCAAGATCCCCAGGTGATTCAAATACACAACAATGTCTGAGAAGCAGTAGCCTGTGTGTTACCCCATAGCCAAGTGCCGGAAGGTAATAAGAGGAAGTTACCAGGTGCTCCTGTCATTATATTACATTTCACTTACAACATTTTTGAGTTCTATGTACTTTCTCCCTAAAGGAACATGGCTATTTTCCTTTTCTTTTATCTGTAAGACTTACTACTGAAAGTAGTTTTCAATATTAAGGAAACCACCTAGAGAAAAGTTAGCCTTAAATGGTTTACATTAAAACGGTAAAGAGAAATGGAAAATGTTATTATGTTCAATACTAGACATGATTATATATATATTTTCTCCTGTTTCATAATAGTCGTTCATTGATTTGTTAGCAAATCTGTGTTTTCACAGCAAGCAAGGAAGTTACCTAGACCATTATCCAGAATAAAAATCCATTGCTGTAGAGGAGATTCCAACTCATAGTGACCCTATATAAGACAGTATAGAACTGCCCCATAGGGTTTCCAAGGAGCACCTGGTGGATTCGAGCCGCTGATCTTTGGATTAGCAGCACAGTTCTTAACGACCAAGCCACCACAGCCTCTAGTATCCAGAATAACGATACACACTTAGAACCACACAGAAGGGGCCAGGGCCAGCACCACAGAAAGCAGAGAACAAGATTAGGTACATACAGTCACAAACTGTAGACAAGTGCTCTACGGCAGGGCTAAAGTACATGTTAGTCCATTCGCAGCAACAATTCTGCTCATCTTCTTTTTTTTTAACTGTCTACTTATGCCCAATAAATTGTAAACTTAAGAAGGGCAAGGATCATGTATCTATTTTATACTGCCATCAATATAAAACACATAGTACACTCCAACAGATAGTAGGCATGCAAAGATGAATGAGTGAACTCAAACAGGGTCTCCCTACAACATTCTGCTTTGTCTCTTTGAACTCCTGCAAAGGCAAGAGAATTAACCTAACTACCAGTTTACGTCTAGTTGATTCCGTCTCACAGCGAGCCTACTGGGCAGGGCAGAACTACCCCATAGGGTTTCCGAGGAGCAGCTGGTACATTTGAACCACTGACCTTTTAGCTGGCAAACAAGTTAACCATTGAACTACCAGGGCTCCCAGAGCATTAAAGGCAACTCCAATTTATTCCTGATTACTAAGCAGCCACTTTCCATAGTGATATGTCTCTTCTTATATGGCTTCCATGAAGACTCCCAGGGGTGCCTTTTCCTGGTGAAACTGAAGTCATTCTCATTCTGTCACCGGGATACTTAGTACTCGATTCCTGGTGCTAAACATTTTTAGAATGTGGAAAGATAAACACTGAACATTCAATGATATATAATTATATAAACTAAGATCTTGACATAGTCATCTCCCCAAATCTTCATGATCTCCTCCACAGCTGAAACTCCCTCTAAAGAGGCTGAATTTGTGTACTTTTTCAGTGGCTGTGATGTGGACACTTTTCAGTTCACCTAACTGAAAAGGCAAGAAGAATGAGGAAAGAAAGCAAAGGAGGTCAGTAACAAAAGCAAAGAATTGTGCTCTAAATAAATGAAGATAAGGTTGAGGGAAGTTGTACTGGAAAAGCCAGAACCTTTGATGCTGGAGTAACTCACTGAAGATTAATTAACCAACCAAGCAGAATAAGTTGGCAATGAGGATTTATAATAATTCAAAGAGGAAGATAGATCAGACATGGGAAACAGTTCATAGGCTCAGAATAACATATTCATTGTTACATAGGGCTACAGCCCCATATAAGACATGAGTTTACTTAAAAGATCCCAACTCCACACAGATAGTGTTGTCCAAAATTAGGGGAAAAAAGAGAACTCTTCTTCAAATGCTGGAGTCATGCTCGTAGATCAGGCCATTAGTCCCATCCCCCAAAGAACATGGCACTGTGGTCCACAGACTGCTTACCTGACCTCTACCTGGTTACTTCCCAGCCTTCAAACCCCAGCTCGAGTGGCACTTCCCTGCAAAGAACGTCCTTCACTGCCTGAAGAGTGGTCATCTTTCCCGCCTCCGTATCTCTAGAGTGCTTTGCTCACACTGTAATTTAACGTTGTTGTCTACCTAAGCTGCTTTCCCATAGGAGCTTGAGTTCCTGGAAATCAAGCGTTGTGCTTTCATTATCTGCGTATTCCCAGGGCTTGGAGCACAGGAGTGACAGACAACACTGATTTTAACATGTGAGTGATGCTCAGTAAGCAGCAAAACTGTGTCCCAGGAAGTGGGAAGCTCCCATTTAGAGTTCCTGGACAGAAATCAAGCTGAAACAGTGTGGAGGGCAACCAAGACAGGGTAAGAGAAGGCAGGAAAAAGATGTAAGCAAGACTAACACACACACAAACGAGCACAGCTTCACCTGCTACGTAACTGCAAACCTCTTTTTTTTTCCCCTCTATAAAAAAAATATTAACAAGGAGAGCAGGTGAAATTGCAGATAGGCGGGCATGCAAAATTGATTTGGATTGTACACTTTTATCAAAGTTTTTTAATCATAACAATAATAATAATAATACTTCTTCTGAAAACCTCACAGGGTTGTAAGGAGCAAAACAGACAATGGAGCTAAAAGCACTTGAGTATACCTATAAAAGGTAAACAGAAATTTAAGATAATAATAGTACGAACACTTATGTGTCAAAAGGTGAAGACAGAAGAGACTCTTTGTTGGATGACTGGGTAGACAGAAGGGGCTGGCGTGAGCAGCAGCTGATCAGCCAGGGATCAGTTAACAGGAGGATAAAGTTGACGTGATGGCTAACTTTACGGGTATCAATGTTGGTAGGGCCAAGGTGCCCAGCTGTTCGGTCAAACACTGCTGTAGATGATGAGGTGAAGTTATTACATAGATGTGATTAGCATCTTCAGCCAGTTGGCTTTAAGTAAAGTACATCACCCCTGATAAAAGGAGTGAGTCTCATCCTATCATTTGGAGGCCTTAAGGGCAAAAACTAGGGTTTCCCTGGGACCAAGTAATTCTGCCTTAAGATTATAACACAGAAGTATTATGAGTGTTTCCAGGTTGCCACCTGCCCTGCAGATCTCAGAGTTCCCAACTCACGTAACAGCATGCGTCAATTCCTTAAAATCAATCAATCAATCAATGCCTCTCTCTCTCGCTCTCTCTCTGTCTTACTTTTTGTCTCTGTCTCACATTCTCTCTCTCACTGTGTCCTATCGGTTCTAAAGAAGCCTGACTAATACAGTCAGAAAACGTCTAACTTCAAAATTTATGCCAGTCAATTCTCTAACGTAAGAATCTCTCTTAGTAGTTTCAGTGTAAAAATGGAAAGATTTTAGCAGGGAAGAGTCCCACTTAATTAACAAAATGTTACCTAATGAGAACACATAAACAATATCCCTGGTCACAAAGCTAGTAGCTCCTCTGTGGTGTCATGTAGCATTTAAGAAGTACCTCAACATGTATTGATCTGGAATGTATAAGTTTAATATTTAATGCAGCATCTAGTAGATTTCCATCAAGACACTAAGAGAAACATCATAATAACACAGCCAGGGATTTTTCACTTTTAATTTAGAAAAGCAAATGAGATTCAACATGGTAAAAAATATTGTTTCAAAAAGCGGCGGGAAAAGCACACCATGAAAGACTTTTATCAATTGCAAATCCAACTAAAAACCTAAATTACAGCAGGAGAATCAATTCTAAAGAAAATATAAAGTGTGCATTAAAAGCCACTTTAACAGTATGCTCTGCCAAGAGGTGAATGAGCTAAAAGAATCCCTCTCCAAGTTCAATTTTAAGCGGCTGCCTTTAGGTTTATACTAAAGGAAAAAAGTACATCCATAGAACTAAGCACTGAATAGATGCACCAGGTGCCAAACGAGGTCCTTCAGGAGGCTGGGATTGAGTTTTGCAACAGCTTCCAGAAGCATTTAGACCATCAGTGGGCTGAGGAACTCCAGATGCAGAGCCTGGACCATGACGGCACACCCTGAAGGGGCTCTCTGTGTTCTACCATATGGGCTACTCAATCAGACTGGCAAGACGCTGTGTCCTCCACTCCCATCAGTTCAATGTGTTAACTTTCCTATCCCTTCCCCATAGACTTATCACACCTTGAAAAACATCTACAGCAATGCTAGGTAACAAAGAGATCTATCGCCCAAGCCAAAAATGAAAACTTGTTCTAAAGGAAGGACCTAAAAACCAATCAACTCCTGGTTAGATGGGCTGGGTTTTTAATTGTACTTTAGACGAAGGTTTATAGAACAAACTGTTTCTCATTAAATGGCTGGTATACGTACTGTTTTATGCTGATTGGTTACTGACCCCATGACATGTCAACACTCCTCCTTCTCGATCTTGGGTGCCCTTTTACCAGCTTTTCTGTCCCCTGTTTCCTATTAGTTCTTGTCCCTGGTCTGGTGTGACCTTTCACTCTTGTTTTGTGTTTTGGGTCTGTCTCATCTTTGCCTCAAGGGTGAACCTCAGGAGTGACTTTATTACTGAACAGCAAGGCTGTCAGGGGCCATATTCTCAGAGTTTCTCCATCTCTGTCAGGCCAGTGAGTCTGGTCTTTGTTTTTAAGTTAGAATTTTGTTTTACATTTTTCTCCAGCTCTGTCCGGGACCCTCTATTGTTAGACGGTGCTACCCACACACCATCTAGTTGTACTGGGCTCAGCCTGGTGGAGGCTATGTTAGGTGCGGTCCACTAGTCCTCTGGAATCATTTTTCCCTTGTCTTTAGTTTTCTTCATTCTTCCTTGCTCCTGAAGGGCTGAGACCAGTGGAGTGTCCTATCTTAAACGGCTGCTCACAGGTATTTAAGATCCCAGATGCTACTCACCAAAGTAGAATGTAGAACACTTTTTAATAAACCATTACAAAGGGCACATTTTACATAATAAAATGACATCCAATAAAAATAATTTATCTTATTCTATCCTTGAGAAGCAAATACACCCTCTTTTATTACAATGCTTGACATAATAGACTTGCACTCACCTAATACCATTCTATTTTCCTAACTGGCAACCAGCACAGATTTTCTTTATAACTAAAATATTTACACAATAATAGATCAACCTACAACTCCTAGTGTATGACTTTTTGTCACCGTAAGCACTGAAGAAAGGTACAACTCTGAGGTTCTACACGCAGAAATCAGACTGAACCAACAAATCCATCTCATGAGCATTGAAGCAAGAAAATATTTTCAGCTTGAAAAAATCTCCCACCCCACCAAAGAGGCCAAACAAAGGACACAGGAGAATCTATCTGCTTAACAGGCAATGGTACACACAGCAGGGGAATGTACACAGGTATCCCTATTCTTCATATGGATACAGTTTCTAAAAGGAGACAAGAGAATAACAGTTAGGAAAGGTCACATGAGAAAAGAAACCAATGAAAAACAAAGGGGCTGACTCCACCACCACTTCTTCCCTGAACCCAAACATGGATCTCTGCAACAGCTAGCTACAGAAAGTGCAGGGGAACACACGCTTGCATTTGAAATACCTAATGTACAGTAAGTGTGCACACCAACACGCACATCTGAAGTACCAACTATACACAAAGCCTTAACATGGTCACATAGCAACTTAGGATGAGTAAGTTTTCAATACCACGTACTGCCCTCACGAAACCACTTACAGAACACGCATAACACAGAAATGTGCCTTATGAACACAGTGCAGGCTGGGTCAGGGCCAGCCCCAACCTAGAGGCACAGGCACATCACACCCCAGGGCCAGGCTGGCTGTGATCACCCAACACCAGTAACAACGTCCTCTTGCCACATTTGTGCTCCAGGTCCCTCCCCACGCCTGTCTGGCTCTTGCAGCTCTGGGTGAGAATTAAAAACGCAGCAGCACCTTTGTGGCAGTGTATCTGGGACCTGTCTCACTCAGATGATCCTTAAGAGGGCCAGGGGAAATGCTTCATCTGAGTTCTTTCTCCAGCAACAGCCTGCATACAGACAAGCCGAGTGGGCTGAGACTCTAGCTGAGACGGTGCTACCTGACAAATCAGAAATGCTCTCTCATCATAAACTTCCGCTCTACCATAGGTACAAGCTACTAAACTGACACTCCTAGTGCTCAAACTGGTCAGCACATGAGACAATAACGAATGGCACAAGGGGAAAAGATCGGAAAACAGTCACATCCTGCCTAACTTTCTGTGTCATAGACTCATTCTTAGGGTCTATCTCAGGAAATTTCACTTGTAACAGACAAATATATTCAAACACTGTTTCATATATTCTCATTCCTGTAATCAGTGTATTTAGAAGTCTACTAACTCTTTAAGGCTGTTATGCTACTTGGAGGAACTGACTCAATATACTAATGACTCAAAGGGGTTAATACAGTGTCTCAAGTAACTTCTAGAAACTGTTCAGGCATTATGACATTCTAATGCCTTGTGTGAGTGTGTCAACACTTGCATTTCTAACTGGCATCTACTAAGGCTTTCTCAAGAGAGAACAGGCATTAAAACACTCCCACATAAGCTCCAGTTCTGCATCTGTAATATGCAAATACTAGACTTTGGAAAGGTTACTTTTATTTTCTCTTTCTTTCCTATTCTTTCTCTTTCTCACATACTTACATTATTTCTGGTAGATATGGGATAAAGTAGTTCTACATAATTAGGATATTCATCAAGGAGTAACTAGGTCATGTGATAGACTTGCATGAGACGTCAAAAATAAATAAAAGTTTGCCTTAAAACATGGTTGAAAATAAAAATACACATAATGCTGAAAGCACACTTTTTATTTCTAAAAATGTTTCAACACTCTTGAAAAATTAAAGCCATTTATATCCAGAAAACAAAATGTATGCATTGTAACCAGCTAAACCATTGCTGGCGAGTTGATTCCAGCTCACAGCTACACTACAGGACAGACTACAACTGCCCACTGGGATTTCCAAGGTTGTAAATCTTAAGCAAGCTGACAGCTACATCTTTTGCAGAACGGCTAGTGGGTTCGAACCACTTTGTGGTTGGCAGCTGAATGCTTTAATTACTGTGCCACCAGGGCTCCTTGTGCTTACTGTATTGTTTATTAGTTCATTATCTATCTAATATGCCTATCAAAATGGCTAAAATTAGAAAGACTAACACCACCAAATGCTGGTGAAAATGGAGCAACAGGAACTTTCATATTGCTTTCTGGTGGGAGTGTAAAACGACATAACCAATATGTGACAGAGCCTGGCAATTTTTGATAAAACTAAATATTCAGCTACCTGGTATTTTCACAAGATAAATGAAAACATATGCCCACAGAAGGATTGTATAAAAATGTTCATAACCAAATCAAAGAACCCATTTCCGTTGAGTCAATTCTGACTCACAGAGCTATAATTACAACAGCTAAAATGCAAAAACCACCTGTGTGTCCATCAATAGGAGAATGGATAAACAGTCCGTGGAACTGTCCCACAGGAAAAGGCTATTCGGCAGTAAGAAAACAAACAAAAACTACTGATACACATAATAACACAATGGATCTCAAAAATATTATGGTTGAGTACAAGAAGACAGGTACAGGCAGAACAGAGACTACAGTTACACAAATGGAAAGTTAAAAAACAGGCAAAACACTAACACCTATGATAGGGAAAATACTAGTGGCTACCCCCTCAGGGACCAGGGCAGGGACTGACTGGGAAAGAACACGAGGAAACTTTCTGCAGTGTGTCTGTATCTTGATAGGGTTTGGGGTTACACGGATACAGGCACATGTCAATACTAAGGATTTGTGTTTCTTTTTATGTGTGTTTTCCTAAATGAAACACAAACACATACTGGACACTAACTAATGACACGCATGCTCAGACTTGGGGGAAAGGGTATTGACATCTGAGACATACTTCAAAATGCAGCAAAAAGTGGATTGATAAATGTACACAGGATAAATAAGCAATAAAGTGAGTATGATAACATGTTAATTATAGAATCCAAGTGGTAGGAATGAGTATTCACCGTAAAATCTTTCTAATTTTTTAATAAGGCTGAACATTCTCACATAAACAATTGTAAAAAAAAAAAAAAAAGAAAAAAAAACTCTGTGATAGTCCCATAATACCTTCACTTAAAAATTTATTTCTTGGATCACGTACAAGCAAAGAGGAACTAAGAACTTTTTTTTTTTTTTCCTTTTTAAAGAGCAGGAAAGATTAAACCTTGGCAAGTAAATTCAAATACCAAACACACTGGTATTTCACACTTATTTCAGAGTAAATAAAGCTTTCACTTTATGCCAAAAGAAGACCCTGGACATCTCGGTATGCTTACAAATCCAAATATACCTGAATCACTGTTTACAAAAACCACATCATTTCTACCCTGGATTCCTCGATTGCTGGTTTCAAAAAAGTTTCTCTTGTTATATAACCAGTTTGCCAAATGCTAATAGGCTTTGAACAAATGCCAGAATATTCTCTCAATCCCAGCTGGGTGTACCCCAAATCCCACCCTGTTCTATGGACCTCCCTAAGAGCTCATGAGAGTTATCTGTATAAATCTGTGATCTGTCCTACAACATCTGGATCACAAACCAAGCACAGAACTTTGCAGTGAAGGCCGCTTCATTATAACTGTTAAAGGTTGCCTTTCCATCAGTCAAAGACCACTTCGGACTACACAGGGGATATTTTTATTTTTCTTCATAAAAAATACTTCCAGCCATTAAGAGCTTCATATTTCTAATGGCAAAATGCTATGATGATCAAAATGGTGTGAGGTTATAATTTATTTTTCTATGTCATGAAGAAGTACACAGCATGAGGCTAAAGCAGGCTGCCTAGTGTTAAATGGGAGACTTAATGTCTTTGAACCTCACATTTTGCCTCTGTAAGGTAAGAATAATATTTACCTCACAGCACTGATGTGAAGGTTAAATAAAGTAATCCATGAAGGTACTTAGCATGGTGCCTGGCATGTAATAAGCACCCAGTAATGTTACCTAAGGAGCCCTAGTGGCAGAGCGGTTAAACGATCAGCTGCTAACTGAAGGCTGGGGGTTCTTCTCCCCACCAGCTACTCTGAGAAAGATGGAGTGGTCCACTTCAGTAAAGATTACAGCCTTGGAAAGTCTATGGGGTCATTCTACTCCATCCAATAGGGTTGCCAAGAGTCAGAACTGACTCGACAGCAATGGGTAACTATTCTAATTATCATTCTTTATTACTGTAATAAATTAATTTATTAATGTATCATTATTTATTAATCTGAAGGCGCTGAGAATACTGCTTCTCTTATAAGGATTTAACAGTAAGAACAATAGTGATATTATGAATATTTAGTATTCAATAAATTTAATAAATCACAGTGCTTTTTACTAAATACACTTCACTTCCAGGTTCTCAGAGTCAAAATACAAAAACTCAGTACCAATTTCAACATAGTATTTGATATTATTGCACACTGGCTTGGCATAGATTCTAACTACGACGACCTGATGGATTACCAGGTAGGACAGCTCCAGAGCTTTTCCTTGGCTGTCATCTTAATGGCAGCACATCACCAGGCCTTTCTTCTGTGCCTCCTCCAAGCAGATTTGAATTGTCAACCCTTAGTTTAGTAGAAATCACATACATCAACCAAGGACCCAACGTGGAAATAGAAACTAATGACAATTGCATAATAAACTGCCTCATGTTTTCCCTGCATACCTCTCCATGTCATAATTCCAAGGTCTCAGGGTAGAAAGGACAAGAAGTCACTTGTCTTCCATCTGTGGACAGAACACCCTCAGTGGTCTTTGTCTTCCCTCTCCCTAACAGCACCACTGACAGGGAATGTTCTCTCAGTTTTCTCTGCCCACTGGAGATGGTGTGGTCCCTCCCCCACATTACATCAGTGGTAGACAGAATGAGTCCCCCAAAGATATCCATACCCTATTCCTTACAGAAGGAGCCCTGGTGCTGCAGTGGTTAACGCACTGGCTGCTAACTGAAAAATAAGCAGTTGGAACCCACCAGCTGCTCCATGGGAGAAAGATATAGCAGCCTGCTTTCATAAGGTTTATAGCCTTGCAAACTATGTGGCAGTTCTACTCTGTCCTAAGGGATTCCTATGAGTCAGAATCAACTGCATGGAAGCAGGTTTTGGAATATCTGAAATCTGAGAATATATTCTGCTTAATAGCAAGAGGGACCATAGGGTCCTTTCTGGTTAAGGTCCTTTAAGTTAATGACCTTAAAATACAGAGATTATCCTAGATTATCCAGGTGAGCACAATCTAATCCTACGAGCACTCAAAAGCTTAACAGTTCCAGAGAACTCTCTCTGGCTGAGGTTAGACAGACATAGCTGAGGGAAAAATTTAAGTGACTGAAAGTATCAGAAGGCCTGCTGCTGCTTTGGAGATGGAGGAGAGTGTGACAGGGAATGCAGGTGGCCCTAAGGAGCTTCAGCTGATAACCAACAAAGAAATGAGGACCTCAGTCCTACATCTCCAAGGAACTGAACGCCATCAACAGCCTCAATGGGTTTGGAAACGGATTCTTGCCCACAGCCTGCAAAAATGAGCACACCCTTGCTGACATTTTGATTTTGTCCTTATGAGAAACTAAACACAGCCCCACTTGAGACTTGCTGGGCCCAAACTCCTGATTCATGGAAACTGAAATAATAGTGGATGTTGTTTAAGCAGCTAAATGTGTGATAATTTGTTAATGCAGCAATAGAAAACAAAAAACAATGGCCCATAAGGTATCCAAAGATACCTTGTAAAGATACAGATCTTTTTTCTCTAAACTAACACCAAATCTCTGAGACTTAATTGTCTTTTGCAGACAAGGCCTTGATGCTTCCCATTTAGCTGCTTTCCTTTAAAAAATACTTCTGGAGTGCTTCCATCTAATGAACTCAGCTCACCCGTTCTGGGACTCAGTTTTTGACGATCACCAATGACGAGGCTGGATAATGCGTTCTCACAGGAGGATTGTGTGAACACAGGGCCCAGCAAGTCCAACCCAACCCAAACAAACAGAAAAAAACCTAAACCATCGCCATCAAGTCAATTCCAACTCGTAGCAACTCGACAAGACAGAGCAGAACCGGTCCCAGAGAGTTTCTAGGGCTATAAATATTTATGGAAGCAGACTGCCACATCTTTCTCCCACAGAGCATCTAGTGGGTCTGAACCATTGACCTTTTGCTTTACAGGCACGTGCTTTAACCCTTGTGCCACTAGGGCTTCTAGGTCCAGCCTAGCGCTCAGCAAATTTCTGCATGGGCAAGCATACGGTATGAGTACCCACAGCAAAGGAAGCTAAGTGACCTAACTCCAAGTTCTCTTCTGAATGCCTTCTGGAGGTCCAACAGCAGGCACTACAACCAAACATAACCATCCAAGTAGGAGCAGGGCAGCCATACCCTCTCTAGAAGCCACAGATTCATCAAGACAGCCCCAAACATTATGGCAGTATTGGTAACTGAACTGTGCCCTCCCAAAATACATGTTGGAATCCTCACCCCCTACACCTGAGGATGTCATGTTACATCATGTCAGGCCACATATCCGTTAAAGTCGATACCAGTATAGCGTAGATCTTAAACCTCATCCCTTCTAAGTTCTATGAAGAGTAGCACAGACACAGGGATAAGCACACATATACTGGGGAAGGCAGGTGCCACGTAAGAACCAAGGAATGCCCGCAGTTATCACCAAGGAAGGGATCCGCACTGGTGAGACCCTGATTTGGACTTTCAGGCTTCAGAACTGTGAGAAAATGAAAGTCTGTTCTTTAAAGCCACCCACGTGTGGCATTTCTGCTACAGCAAAACCAGCAAACTAAGACAGAAACCAACTCACATTTTCATCTCTCTTTACTTGAATCATTTTATAATAACCCAAGAGATCCAAGTCTTTTTTCCCACTGATTGAAAAAAAAAAATTCATACATTCTATTCTGGTACTTTGTTAGTCTCAACCTATACGTAAAGTCTCTGAGAGTTTTTCTTTTAATCTAAGTTTTGTAGATCTGCTTCTGACCTTTATTTCATAACAAAATGTGATCAATGTCCTCAAGTGAACCATTAATTAAAAAAATAAAATTAAATTAAAACATGCCAAAGGCAGACTCAAGTTACATGTGCTTTAAGTCTCTCTGGTAAGATATATTTCCACTAGAAACAGCTATTGATGACTTCACTAGAAGAGGAGAGATTTAAGCTAAAACTGTGTTGCAAAGAAACCAAACCATAACCTTACTCTATTACTGCCAGTATAAAGAGGAAGAGAGCAAACCTCACCTGTTGAAACAGGGCTACTAATCACTGTTACTGAAATCAGAAGTCTCATTTCTAATCTGACACATCTCACGGACTGAGGCTAACTTGAATCAAAGCATTCAGTGTGTTTGGTTCGGCTCTACCAAAATTACACTTTAGATCTTTCCTCCAACCCAAGTTGAGTAGTTTTTCTATCAAATTTTGACATCAATAAAGTACATCTAAGCAAGAGAACATTCACCTGACTTGGCAATTGTTGAGTCTCTCCCAATTATTAAATTCATGCTTTTCTATTCCAGTGGCAGTATATCTTAAAACAAAACGAACAAAAAATAACAAAGTAATACAACTGTGCAGATGGGTAAGGGCTTGACTACTAGCTGAAAGATCAGTGGTTCAAACCCAGCCAGAGATGCCTCAAAAGACAAGTCTGGAGATCGGCTTCTGCACAGTCACAGCCTTGAAAATCCTGTGGTACAGTTCTACTTGGCACACATGGGGTCACCACGAGTTGGAATCAGCTTGATAGAAATCAGAAACAATACTCACTTCCAAGGTATCTTTTCCTAATACATTTGCTACTTCCCACAATTCTAAAAGATACTGACAGTTCTCATATTCGAGTATATATTTGGGTATCTTACATAAAATGAAAGAGCTCACAGTATCTGAGGAACATATTAAATTAATGGTTTCCTAAATACCACAAACTGCGTGGCTTATATGAAAAGGAATCTGTTATCTTGCAGTTCTAGAGACTAGCAGTCTAAATTCAGGGTCTAGACAAGGCCATGTATTCTCTCCGAAGGCTCTAGGGAATGATCTGTTCTCATCTCTTCCAGCTCCTGAGATCCCCAGGCATTCCTTGGCTTACAGGTTGTCATGGATTGAACCGTGTTCCTCCAAAAATGGGTGTGGTAGTTTGGCTGCGCCATGAGTCCTGGTATTGTGTGATGTTTCTCCATGTTATAAATCCTGCCTCTATGATGTTAATGAGGGTGGATGGGTGGTAGTTGTGTTGGTGGGGCAGGGCTCAGTGTGTCAGACTATTTTGTGCCTTGAGGCTATCTCTTGAGCAATAAAGGAAAGAAGCTAGCAGAAAGATCTGGAAACCTCAAACCACCAACAAAGCAGCACCATGAGCAGACAGTGTCCATTAGACCTGAGGTACCTGTGCCAAGATGTTCTCAGACCAAAGAAAAGACTGATGCAACACAAAGACCAGCCTCCAGAGCTGACAAAAAAGAGAGTGCATTCTCCTGGAGCCAGCACCCTTAATTCAGCCTTCTAGCCTACGGGACTGTGTGAGAATAAACTTTTCTTTGCTAAAGCCATCCAATCATGGTATTTCTGTTAGAGTAGTACCAGACAACTAAGACACAGGTACATCCTCACTCTGCCATCCTTCTTATCTCTGCTTTTATAAAGATACCACCCAGAGTAGATTAGGTCCCACCCTTGGAAACCCTGGTGGCAAAGCGGTTAAGTGCTACATCTGCTAATCGAAAGGTTGGCAGTTTGTATCTGCCAGGTGCTCCTTGGAAACTCTCTGTAGCAGTTCTACTCTGTCTTACAGGGTCACCGAGAGTTGGAATGGACTCGACAGCAGTGAGTTTTTCTCCAGCATGACCTCATGTTAACTGATAACATTAGCAGACCCTATTTCAAAACCAGACCACCTTCATAAGTACTACCAGCTAAGGGGACTTCAACACGTCTTTGAGGAAGGGAACACATTTCAATCCATAACCACCACTTTATCTCTTTATCCAATTTAAATATGAGAGTTTTACCTAATCATTTCTGAAATTATTATTCAGAAGTTCCATTAACATTGGAAATCACTATAGTACCAACGTGGTCTGCTTCAGGCTGTAGATGCTTAAACATGTGATCATCAGAAAGTGCTCTCCTCCCCAACTGACTACCTTTAAGGAGCGCTAAGTGGTGGGCTGTATGCTTATGCTCTGTGTGCCCCTGTAGCTAAGTCCTTGAAGTATCTAGAAACGAACATCACAGACAACCGATAGCCTGGATTTTAGTTACATAAATGCTAGCGGGTTTCATCTTACCCAAGAGAAATACTCTTGTCTAATTACATAAAAGATATCTCAGTGATGTCCTTCTTTATTAATTTATCTTCCCATATGTTTTCCAATTGGATTGTAAAATACCAGAGGGTGATGCTGTTGCTAGATGCTATCAAGTCGATTCTGACTCATAGAGACCCCATGTGACAAAGCAGAACTGCTCCATTGAATTTCTTGCTCTGTAAATCTTCACAATAGCAACTCTCAACTTTCTCCAAGAGAGTGGCTGGTGGGTTCAAACTGTTGACCTTTCGGTTAACTGCGAAGCACTTAACCATTGCTCCACCAGGTCTCCTCACAGTTGATAAAGCAGATGTTCAATATTTAGTACTTGATTTCAGGAGCACAAAAGTGCAACAGAACAGAAGACAAAGGCAAATGAAGACGCATGACAGTGATCAAATCCATTGCCATCAAGTCAATTCCAGTGTGGATTCAAATGGCCAACCCTCTGGTTAGCAACCAACCTCTTAACCAACGATGACCCAGGGGACAGTGAATGGAAGGGTATGGCTGGAGAAGATGATTTAAACTGGTAAAGAACAGGCGAGAAGGTTGGTACAGGCATACGACAGAACTAAGGAAGAAAGGTTGCAAAGACTGGACCTAGATTTCACCACTTAGGCAATAAGAAGACAATAACCATTATTCTGCAGGGAGAAATATGAATAAAATGGTGACTGAAGATGGACGATGTGGAAGAGAGAATGTGCTAAAAGGACAGACTGAAACCCAAAGAGATGGACACACTGAATTCCAGCACGTACCCTCGGGGGAATGAGGTATACACGGTGTCATGGACTGAACTGTCTCCCCAAACCATGTGTGTAGCCATTTGGCTTGCCTGTGATTCCCAATATTTTATGATTACCCTCCATTTTGTGATTTGCCTATGTTGTAGATACTAACTACTGCCGGTGGCTAATAAGTAGAATGATTACGTTAAAAGAGGATTAGGGTGGGGCAGCAATGTTCTTGCTAAGGGTGATTCCCTGGAGTGTGGCTTGCATCATCCTTCATCCTTTTATCCTACAAGAGATAAAAAGAAAGGAGAGCAAGCACAAAGTGGGAACCTCATACCATCAAGACAGCAGCTCCAGGAGTACAGCATGTCCTTCAGACTTGAGGTTCCTGTACCAAGATGCTCCCTGACCAAAGGCTGATGCAACATGAGGACTTTCCTTCAGAGGAAAAGCCTTCTGGAGCAGACATCCTGAGTTTCGACTGGTAGCCTACTAGACTGTGTAAAAATAAAACTTTTCTTTGTTAAAACCATCCACTTTGTGGTATTTTGTTAGAGCAGTACTAGATAACAAACACATGGTAATGAAAACTGAATGAAATGAATGAATTTCGTAATAGGCAACATGAAGACAATATGAGGAAAAGTCCTCAGTGTTAGAATAACTAAAGGAAGGATTAACTATCCTTTTCTTTCCCTCTATGCACCAGCCCTTGAAGCTTGGATCCCTACAAGAAAAAAAAAAGGTATTGCTATTGAGCTAATTCCAACTCATAGCCACCCTATAGGACAGAGTAGAACTGCCCCATACGGATTCCAAAGAGTGCCTGGTGGATTTGAACTGTCAACCTTTTCGTTAGCTGCTGTAGCTCTTAATCACAATGCCACTAGGGTTTTCAACAATACCATATCGTGGAATCAGTTCAAATCTACCAGGCACTCCTTGGAAACTCTATGGCACAGTTCTACTCTGTCCTGTAGGGTTGCCATGAGTCAGAAACAACTCAGCAGCAATGGGTTTGGTTTGGTGGCAGCAATATAAAACAACAGTGCATGCTTGTAGCATGTGCAGATGAAACCACAGATTTTGAAGTATCACTGTAATTGGGTAACAATGACAATGCTGACCATAGTGCATTAGAAGGTCCAAAAAGTCAATCAGCACAGAGTTTTAGCTTTATAGTATATTGACACATGTAAAATGGGCTTATGGAAAATGTTTTTGCTGTTATAATTAACTACAGAGATGTTTTACAGTCATTTTAGTGTCACCCTCCTCTGACAGTGTCATCTGGTATGGTCCATACCCTTCATATCCTCCTAGTGATGCCACTGGAAAAACTTGATCTCAAAAACCGTCTGGCTCTAGAATGTGCCATATAAACACACCCTGTTTATTTACTGACTATATGGGCCACAAGAAACACAGAACATCTTGAGAACCCCAGATTTTCAGCCTATTTAATGGAGAAGTCAGGTAAATTCTGCACGCTGGAGGTGACCAGTAGCTTATTAGATTTAAGGACGCAGAGCTAAGACACTAAATAAAGGCAAGAAATAGAAAAGTGGTCGTTTACATTGAAAGAGTTAATAACTGGAATCTATAAGGATTAGTATATTCTGTATACATCAAATGAAAGAAAAAGAAGCAAGTGTACACAGAATGAACCTGAATCAGGAAGGGAAAGGAACTGGCAAAGGAAACAAAGATTTGATACGAGGTAGGTGGAATTCTTTCAAATATGCTGATAGCACTGCTTACTCAGAAGAGGCTTATTATAAAGCCCTTTCTATAGCAGCCAATTGCCTCAAATTTTGCTTATTTACAAGTTTGATTTTCTAAAAATAATGATTTTTCTTAATATAGGGCATGTTCTTGGGTTATACTACAGAATTTCTTAAAAAAAATAATTGGCCTGTTTGGAGAGCTGAAGCTTAGTTTTCAAAGTACATTCAGTTTTATTTGCTGGAACAGAACACTTTAGCTAAAACTTAAGTCTTCCAAGTCTTAAGGCTATGTTTAATGAAATAAAGTAAAAATGGAATAATGTACCCAATGTATCCAAACATGCCAGTGATCACAGGACTGGATAACACTCTGTTCAGTTGTATACAAAGTCATTGTGAGTCAGAGTTACCTACCTATCTGAATAACTTAAACTATCATAGCATTTTTGCTGTGTAAAATGATTTTCATTAAACATGTTTCACAAAAGGTATGCAAGGTAGTTGTGATTACAGGACAAACTTGCCCATCTAGATCCCCAAAATAATTCTTATCCAGCTTCTTTTTCAGTACACAGTATTACACATGTATCATCTTATACATGTATGTGACCATCCAACTTATTTCCATGTGCTTTTTAAGTAATTAGCATTTACTAACAATACTGTACTATGAACAATATATATTATTAACAACACTGTTTGATTTACAGCCAGCCAAAGCCAAGCCAAGTGCACAGAATTATCAGTAATTTTTTCAAAATAAAGTGTTGACTAAAATTTTCAAAGTACAGGGGACAGAGTTAAGATGGTGGACTAAACACACATCTCCCTAAATCCCTCTGGAAACCAAGACCTGAACTGATAATTAAACAGAGCCTTATGGGCACCTAGTGAGCCCTAGGACATGGTATAGAGCTGTTAAGTTGGACTTCATACCACTGAACAGAATACTTCCTCTCTTTCACTGACCCCCCCTCATGGTGAGTGCTGGCTTTCACAGACTGAAGGTAACTCGCCATTTTAACTTTATTTTCTCTGTCTTAGCCAGCAGGCAGAGGTGGGACTTGACTAGCAGCTAATCTCAGATGGACTGCTGGTGGGATTGGCAGGTGAAATTGCCATATTTTGAGAGCCTGGCTTTGGACTCTGTGCATCTTGGTACCCTTGGCCTTTCTTTTTGCCTCTGCCATTGAGTAGCCTGTACCAAGGAAGGAAGGCAGGCAGCTTGTGTGGGGTGCCACCTTGTTCTACTGCGAGGCAGAAATACCCATATGGAGGCCTCAGCTGGAACCTAACTCCTAGGCTGGGAGGCAGCACCTGCCCAGAGGAGAACGTGTTTCCAGCAGAAAAGCATTATTCTACAGGGTCGCCTAGGGCTGGGGCCCAACAGCAGAGGCCAGCAGGGCAGTAGCCTTTCTGTATTTTGAACTAGTTTATAATATCTGGGGTTCCATATAGAGGTGCTTACTTTGCCAGCTGGGAAGAGGCACATATATACCTGAAAACCTGACTGACTTTGGAAGCTGTCAGATACCTTTTACTTCTCATTTTAAGATGGCCTAGAGAAACAACTGTGGTCCATACTCACAGCATCTCTCCCAGACTCTGTTGACTTACATGATGCCCCCAAAGCAACAGACTCTGGATAAAAGCATAACAAAGAAATCACCCATGGCTTTAGAAGGTCCCCAAAAGAAAGTACCAAAGAACTTCCCAGACGAAGAAACCTTGCTGAAACTATCAGAAAGTGAATACAAAAGGATTATATAGAGAGTCCTCCTAGACCTTATACAAAATGCAGTAGAACAAAATGAAAAATTAAGCAAGCTGTTTGATCTGATGGAACACCAGTACTCTGAAATCCAACTCATCAAGAACAAAATCAAAGACATAGAAACTTCAAAGCCAAGAAAACAGAATGGAACAAATAAGAAAAGAGACTTTGTGACTTGGAAGACAGAGCTACTGACTGCAGTATCTATGACGAGAAATCAGAAAAAAGAAACAAGAAAAATGAAGAAGCATTAAGAAGCATGTGGGACCCTATTAAGACAAACAATCTACAATTATTTTGAGTTCCTGAACAGGGTGAGACCCCTGAGAACACAGAGAGTACTGTTGCTGAGCTGCTGACAGAAAACTTTCCAGAAATTATGAAAGAAGAAAATATAGATATCCAAGATGTATATCACACCATTCAACATAGATCTCAAAAGAAAGACTCCAAGACATATTATAATCAAGCTTAACAAAATAAAACATAAGCAGAAACTCTTAAAGGCAGCAAGACTCAAAGCAAAGTTAACATTCAGAGGGACACTCTATAGGCTTTCATTGGATTTCTCGGCAGAAACAACGCTGGCACGGAGACAGCAGCATGACACATTCAAAGCCTTGAAGGAGAAGAACTTTCAACCAAGAATTATATATCCTGCAAAACTATCTTTCAAATATGAAAATGAAATTAAGACATTCACAGATAAACAGAAACTCAGAGACTTTGTAAAAACCAAACCAAAGCTACAAGAAATACTGAAAGAATCACTTGGCTTTAGCTTAGAAGAACAAAACCACTAACTTTATATTTTAGAAGCAAATACAGGACACATCATTCAGAATCCTACTCAGGGAAGGCTCCAAAATCAGTCAAAGCTCTAATAGTGAAAGAAATGATCCACTGATCATATTATGAAAAGTATGATGTCATCATATTAAAAAGAGGGATGTACTACAGTCATTACAGTCCTTCCAGATGGAAAGGAAGTTAATAAGACTGGTAGTATATATAGTTTATTAAGGGGAATCATATAAGGGGCAGCTATAGTAAGGGGGATCATATAAGGGGCAGCCGTAAAGCACGGTAAAGATGCGATATATCAAATCAAGAAACTAATACAGGAGTCTCAGCAACCATAAAACCAACCCTGAAAAAGGTGAAAAATCAACTCACAAAGAAGAATGTCCCAAATAGATTAATAAGAACAGCAGAGAAAACATCAACACAAGAATAAACACATCACAATGACACCACTAAACACAGACCTATCAATAATTACATTGACTGTGAATGGACTGAACATTCCAGTAAAGAGATATCGAGTGACATCCTGGATCAAAAATTTTCAAAGTACTTTTGTGAGTACTTTAGGTAGAAATCTTTGCAATACCTTCTTTTGGTTAGGATTTTAAGCTCATAAATACTTTTAAAGAAAAATTACATATGGGATAAGAATATAATTCATAAAGTCATTTCAGAGACTTTGCCAGAAACTTCCTAGACACTGCCACCAATTCTGCACTGAGTTTTCACACCTGGGTTGCAACAAAGCCCAGGGGCCTTTACAAGTTTGAGACCTGCCACTTTCCACAATATGTGTCCACGAGTTTTACTTAGATGTTATGTGCTTAACATAGCCTGAACACAATTTACACTTTTTGGATGATCCTCCTAATATTTTACACAGCTTTAGAGTCTCTCAACTGACCACTAAAACCAAAAAACCAAACCCAAAGCTATCAAGTGGATTCTCACTCACAGGAAGAAAAGAACAGGACAGAACTGCCCCACAGGGCTTCGAAGGCTGCAGTCTTTATGGATAAAGATCACCACATCTTTCTCCCGTGGGCCAACGGCGAGTTTGAATTGCAGACTTTTGGGTTAGCCACGGAATGTGTAACCACTGCACCACCAGGACTCCTTTCACTAAGCACAGTGGGCTAATAACTGAAACTTGAGTTTGGCAAATGTAGACCTCTAGGACAGAAGGATTTCTCTCCAAAAATTTATCAAATGTTAACGATAAACTGTAGCTTTTTGTAAGATGAACAAAAGCTTGGTGCATACATCATTGCAGAATACTTTGTCATTACATAATCAGCAGCAAAATAAAGATCACACAATATAAGTCTGAGAATTGAGTCTTTTAACCTAGCTCTGACCTCTTCTTTTTGGCACATAAATAGTAAGCTGGTCTTCACAAATACCTCCCCATAGAATACAGCTGCACAGCCTACTGCTCTTCAAGGAGCACGCCTCTGTATTAAGCCACACCAAAGTAGAGTTCTATAAGACGCGGACACAAAACTCAAATATTAGTTGATAATCAAAATTAGCTAATCAAGTTGAATAAGTTAAAGGAAGTACTATAAACACTTCACAGCAACTTACAGAGAATGCAATTAGACAAAATATTTAATAAAAACATGCATTCTTTTCCAGGGCTACTTCACATTCATGAGACCCTCACTGTGACAACTTACTGTTGTACTTGAAATTGCTTTGCAGATTCAAAGCAGCTACAGTAAAAAGAGACCTTTAAGCTAACCATTAAATTTTGTCTTGAATATAGAAATAGTTTCCTCAGATGATGTAATAAAGACTCACCTAATAAAGCTTGGCTGGCTAATAAAGAAGGTGGCATTTAGTCCCAGGAATCTAGTTGGGATACTACAATATATGATTCCCATATATTCAAAGTCCCAAAGTAGTTTTTCATGAGTAATTTCCAATCCTTGGTGATGCACAATGTGTGTGCACAATACATCGAAATATGATTTAAGTAACAGTCTACAACAATAGCAACACTCATAGAAATGAAGTTTTGGAGATGGCCAGCATCAAACATCTCTCTATAAAATCCATGCCAATGACTGCAGGTTTTACTATATGTACACAATGCAGTTAGTATATGCATTAAGATATCTGACAATATTATGTATGTAGATAGCACAAAGACAGCAGTTGGCACAAATGGTTGCTCTTGGCTACTAACCTAAAAGTTTGCAGTTTGAGACCACCCAACAGCACTGCAAAAGAAAGCCCTGGCAATCTGTTTCTACAAGGATTATACAGTCCAGAAAGTCCTATGAAACAGTTACACTGTGTAACACACAAGGTTGCTGTAAGTCAGAAGTGACTCAGTTGCAACAGGTTTGGTTTTGGTGTTACGTAGTGTGGTACTACATAGATACTAGAGACGTCTTCAACCCTTCACTCATTTAACACAATCTGAGCACCTCTTAGGTGTAAAGCAATCTACTAAGACCTGCAGAAAATGCCAAGTGAAATCACTGGCAGCATTTATATTCATTCTGTACAAGATCCAGAAAGGTAAAGAGGAATGAGTCAAATAACCGTAAGATAGAGAGTGATGACTAATCAAGATGGTTTGCAGAACTCAGTGGGTTGAAAGCCATCTTTAAATGTCAAAGGAGAATTTCTCCATTCCCTTGAAAGTGGTATTAGCTTAAAATCTGGCTGCCACATAGACATACCCTAAACTGCTGATACAGCTCCTGTGCTCAGCTCTTTAAGAGGCCATTCTTACCGTAAATAAAAAATCAAGGAAGTACTTCAGAGGGGCAAAATCTTCCAAGACACTCAGTCTTCCACTCAAAACACTCCGCATTCTACGATCCTTCTCTTCGCCGTTGTTACCTGCCTTTCATTTTGACTCAGGGCAACGCTATCTGAGCAGAGCAGAACTCCACAGCATTTCCAAGGCTGTGACCTTTCGGAAGCAAATCACCAGCCCTCACTTCTGTGGTGTCTCTGGATGGATTCGAACCACCAATCTCTGTCAGTCATCCACTTAACCACATGCAACACCCAGCACCCCCAAGAAACTTGTAGCCAAGCCTTCAGTATCCTTACAGGCTGCCCATTTTTCAATCACTTCAAAGAATATTCCATTTCCGAGTTTAGCCACCTGATACGTTTCTTAGCAGCAACGGTTGTGTAAAATGTGACCTGAGACTTAAACCTAATAGGTATTTTATAACTCTTTTTTAATTGAAGTGATTTCATAACTTTTCTATATATTGCTGTTTCAAGTACAAAACAAAAAAATTTAACCCATTCCCTGGAATGAACAGCCTTCTTTAAGTGCAAATATCATAATCACCAATAGCTGAAATCAAAGCAAGTATTAATAATAACAGGCTACAATTCAACTCAGATGATCTCATATCCTAAACATTCATTTCCTACATGAAGAGATATACGGGTCTTTTTGTACTTGGTTACTGTTCTCCCTTCCAGTATACACAGTACTAAATTTATACACGACTCATAAAGGTCATTTTATACTATAGCTATAGAAGAAGGCCAGCAAATGATATGCAAAGTGATGGATCTGAAAAACTTCCATTCAAAAATATAGATGACAAACTAAACGTGGCAGATTGTCGGCAGAATCTCCACTCTCTGTCGTAACATCAGAGAGTCAAAGTCCAAGTGTCTCTGTGCCCAGGAACCCAGTGCTGTAAATACTGTCCCAGTTATGTGGGTTGGCATCAGTAAAGGGAGTAAGGCAGTATCCAATAAAGTGGAGGTTGGGGTGCTGAGTTCCTTGTTCTTCCGGTTTGTGGGGCCGATTTCCCAGGACATAAGTGTATTTCTCAAAGGAAAAACCACAAGCAAGGATCTCTGGGGGCTACAAGGCTACAGGGAAACTCCCTAAGGCAGTCCACGCAAAAGGACAGACCCCAAGGATCCGCGCTGTAGTGGATGCAGATGCTCCTGTGCGGTAGCTCTGTCACCCTGGTGAAAAGGCAGACACCACAGAGGCACTATATTCTGGCCTCATGAGACTGTGCAAAGGAAGCCTTGGGGTTCCCCCAAATAAATACTGATTTTAAAAACAAAAGGCAGGCTCATGGGCTTTCTCAGGGACGGCCACGTTCCCCTCAAGGGTAGAAAGCGATTTGTAGAGGCCAAAGATTAGACAAAAGGCAAGAGCTGGCGACAAACAGACCTGAAAACGATTTACAAAAAAAAAAAAAAAAATTTGATCAGGGCCTCCCACTTATTCTTTCTCCGTTTCTGGGAGTAATTCCGGGGCCGCCGGCAAAAACCTTCGGGTCCGGAAAAGATGTCAGGTAGAGAGAGAGGGGGCCAGACCCCGAAACTTTCCCAAACTGCGACAGGCTTGCGGAGGGCAGCAGCCGCGGACCTCGGAGCCAGAGTCTCACCCGAGTGATCCCGGGGCGCAGGGCTCCTGGGGCGGCGGCTGTCCCCTCGCCCGCCCGCCACAACAAAAGGGTTGAGCGTAGCCTCCGGGCTCCGGCCTTTTGGACCAGACCCCGGATAGGGGAGCTGGCAGAGGCGACCCCTTGGCAGCCCCTGTCGCCAGGGGGAAGGCGACGGAGCCGCGTGTCCCTGTCACCACATAAAGGAAGGGACCATCGGATGCGTCCAAACGAGATCCCAGAAGCAGCAACAAGAGCTGGTGCCACCCCCCTATTCAGCCCCGAGTCCGTCGGGAGCATCTGCCCCGGGCACCTCGGCGTCCCCGGCGGCGCCGCCCCCTCCAGAGCGCGGCGCGGGGGCTGCAGGCCTGGCGGCTGAGGCTGCGGCTCCGGCGGCAGCCAACACAATGCGGCCGAGACCCTCCCCCGCTCTGCCGCAGGCCCCTCGCCGACACAAAGCCCGTCCGCCCGGCCTCGCTCCCGCCCGGTCCCCGCCGCCCACCGACCTTGCGCTCCGGCGCCGGGCTCCCGCAGCGTCTTGGTCACCGCCTTCCAGACGTTGCAGCCCAGCAAGCAGAGCAGAAGCGCGGCAGACCTGCTCATCTCCACGCCGCGGGGACCGAGGCAGGCGAGGCGCGGCCCCTCGGCTCGGGCTCAGGCGACGAGGACCAGCAGCGGCGGCGCGTCAGGGGCGGCCGGGCGCCGCGCCACCCTCCATGTCGCCTCGCTGCGCTCGCGCCCGAGCAGCCGCCGCCGCCGGATTGGACGCGCCCCCGCCCGGCGCCGCTCGGGGCTCCGCAGCCCACCGCCGCTCCCTCCTCCGCACGCCCCGGTGGGTTTCCCTGAAGAGCGGCTGCTGCGGCTCCACCAACTATTTAACCCCTTCCTGCCCCGCCCGCTCGTGGTGCCGGGCCCCGGGCCCGTGGTGCCACCTGCCGGCCGCCGCGCCGCGGGGATGCGCCTAGGAGGGGGCCCCGCGTCCGGGCGGCACCCGCACCCTGCCTGCGGGAAGCCTCTACGACCCCCCTCCATTGCCGCCTCGCGCGCCCCACTCTCCGCCCGACCCTGACCGGCGCGGTCCCTGTCCCCGATACTTCTGCGAGCGCTGAGAACCCCCTTTGGCACCCACTCAGCTCCAGTTTCCCCCGCATCCCTGGAGATAAAAACCCTGCCTTTTGGGGCGGAGACCCTCACGTCTGATCAATAAAGGGTCGCCAGGCATTTATGTCTGGGTTGTGACATCGCACCACCCACTCCCCACACCGATTTGTCCAGTATAACGCTATCCCAAAGCCGTGCATGTCACATTTCAAATATTTTCCCCAGGGTAGATTCGACACCCGACATTAAAATTCAGCAGGCAGAACAGAATTCCTAAACCTGTGTAAAGGAGGCCCACAGTGCAAAAATGTTGACAGATCAACATCTTCAGGTTGAATTGTGCTTGGGTATTTCTGGGTTTGGGTAGGGAGGAAACTGACATTTATTGAGGGTATATCCACTGCTGTCGAGTCAGTTCTGACACATTGTGACCCTATAGGACACAGTAAAAATGCCCCTCCTAGGGTTTCTAAGGAGTGCCTGGATTTGAACTGTTGACCTTTTGGTTAACAGTCCTGGCTCTTAACCACTAGGCCACTTGCAAACCAAAAGAACCAAACCCATTGCTGTTGAGTGTATTCTGACTCATAGCGACCCTATAGGACAGAGTAGAACTGCCCCATCGAGTTTCCAAGGAGCTCCCGGTGGACTTGAACTGCTGACGTTTTGCTTATCAGTGATACTATTAAACTGATAGACCACCTGAGTTTCCATGCTACTTACATAGCTACTTTATTTTACACTTTTGTTTCATCTTCACAATGCATACTCTATATTCTCCTCTACAGCCCCATTTACGGAGGAGACTATGGAAACTAATGAACGTTAAAAGGAGCCTTGGTGGCTCAATGGTTAAATGATTGGCAGCTTACTCACCTGTGATTCTGTGGGTAAAAGACCAAGTAATCTGGTCCTGTAGAGATCCCTTATTGTCCAGTAGATTCTGACTCATAACCACTCTGTAGGACAGAGTAGAACTGCCCTGTAGAGTTTCCTAGGCTGTTACACAAGCAGATTGCCACCACGGCTTTCTGCCACAGAGGCCTAATGGCTTAAAAGACCACAGGTGCTTAACCCTTATTGCACCAGGGCTCCTTCCATAAAGACTGCCTAGAAAGCCCTGTGAGGTTCTTCTGCTCTGTCACATAGGGTCTCTATGAGCAGGGAATCAACTGTATGGCACCTAACAGCAGCAACGAGGGTTAAGGAGTTGTCAAAAGCACAGAAGTGTCTGCCCCAGAGCCAGGGTTCAAATAAAACCATCCATCTGGCCCTCAAGTTGAAGCTCTTCACAGAAACTTCCAGGCTTCCCTTAAGCTTGGAATACCTGCCTGTTCTCCCAACTGCCTCCTTTCTGTATGTTTCTCCATGCAACCCTCATATCCACCCTACTCTCTCCACTCCATCCACCAACCCACTGCAGGTACACCTGGAACTCTGCCGGGGTCCTCAGTTCTGAGGAAATCTGCACCTGACTACCCAGCCCTACTCCCAGAACACTAGGCCAGAAGGAGGCCTATTAATGTAATTTTATTAATTGAGCATTAAGGCATAGGAGGCACTGTACCAAAAAAGAGGATGAAGGCTTGGTGCTTGCCCTGCTAGCTTACAATAGACAAATTATTGTGATACACAGTAGTAACTAGGAGGTAGAGAAACCCATGTGGTTTTTATAGTCCTCCTCAGGATCAAGACTGCAATCAGTGCAAACTGTGCACCTGCACAGGGTGGCAGGTAGTCAGGAGGGCAGAGTGAAACCTTACAGTTAGGGACTGTCTGAGTCCCTCTTCCTGACTGCAGCATCAAAGTCGTAGGGTTATTGCGGAACCCATTTCAGAGCCAGAGAAGGAAGTGAGCAGGATGATGGTGCAGCTCAGCATTCATTTCCAGCTTGGGTGCCAGCTGACAGAAACAGAGTTTGGGCTAACTTCTTGGAGGGATGGCTTCATAATTCTGAAGTTTTCAAGTCTTTTCTTTGGAGTAGATGGCTGCTTCTAAGAGAGGTGACGTTAATCCCATACTGCAGTTAAAACCTTTCACTGGAAAACATTTGGGACAGTGCATTTGTCAGGGGTATTGATTTTAAGAAACAGGACCATCCAGAGAAAAATAGCAATAATCAAGAATCACACTGATGATTAGAAGGGTAACTTAGACTCCCACAAAACCCTGGGAGATAGAGTGAGAGAAACTAATAATTATTGGATCCATAATCGAGGACAGTTTTACTTGACTGGATGTATTTCCTCATAACAGTTTACCTTGTCAGTATTATTACTGCTATTGTATGGATGGACAAACCGAGGCTTAGTGGAATTAAATAATTTGCCCAGTATCCAGGTCTGGGCCAGCAAGCTCAAATTCCCTGTATCATGTTACCTCTGAGATAAATTTCATGGACATGCCTCCAGCTGTGTCCAACTTGTTTTTAAAAATGGGAAAGTTTGAGTCTACTTCATAGTATCAAACCACTTCAGTTTGCTGGCTTTGCTAATATACTGTAATTATATAGAAAAAAACAAAGCAAAACCCACTGCTGACGAGTCGGGTCTGACTCATAGTGACCCTAGAGGTCAGAGTCGAACTGCCCCATAAAGATTCCAGGAGCGCCTGTCGGATTTGCACTGCCGATGTTTTGGTCAGCAAAAGCTAACACTTAACTCACTACATCACCAGGGTTTGCATAGTTATATAAGGTATTACAATTACGGGGAGGTGGTGGAAGGGATAAAAGGTACACAGTAACTTCTTGTGACTTCTATACTTGTTTCAAAATAAAAGTATTAAAACAAAAACCTGCCCTACATCATTTTATCTACTATTATTGTTCACTGAGAACACAGCTGTTTGTGATTCTCGTGCAGATTTCTAGAACTTTTAAGAGTGGAACAAGTCTTAATAAACACTAACTGAATAGTCCAGTCAGGTTTGGGTCACAATCATGGCTGTGAATGGTGATGATTTTTGTTACAATAATTGTGTCTGCGTAACAAAACTTCTGTGGAGTACACAGCACTTTTAGAGAAGTCAATGTACCTTCTGGGCAGCACTGAGGATTTCATAAATGGTTGCAGAACTACTGCCCTCATCCCATTTTGCAGATACTCATTGTGAAACAGAAAGAGGTTAAATGGTTTGCACAGTGCACTTCGCAAATCAGTCTTAAAGCTAAGCGCAGGTCTCGGGTTCCTTGAGGTATTGTCTCCATATTCTATCCCTGCTTTACTTAAGTGAGCAGACCCTCCCCAGACAGGTATTTTCCAGTTACTGGTGAGCAGCTAAGCAAGCACAAATTCTGCTCTGTCACACCAACAAATATATTTGCATGTCTCAAACCCAGAATTAGGCAAGGATTAAATAATCACTTTTATCCTTCACCGGAATAAACTAATATATACCTTGCTTTTTCTCATGTTCTGCTAACTGGACTCCCACTCGGGAGTGGAGGAAATAAAGATTCCTACTAGAGATGGGGTATCTGCGGAATCACGGAAGTTGGAAGTACTCTCTCCGTCTGAAGTTTTCCTGTTGCAGGCATCAAAATCTCACATCGTTTGACTAAGGGTGACTTATGACTACGCTGTTCTGAAATTGCTTAGAAGTTGACTGTGCAGCATTTGATATCATTTTCAGAGGACCTTGCCAAATGAAGTGATGCCAGCTAGAGAACTTTTCCTGTCTGAATATTCCAGAGACCTTGGTTTCAGTGTCAAGGTTTCTTGGCCCAAGACTGTTTATTGTATTGAAATTTTTCTTGAGGTTGGTGCCTATGCAGTGGAATTTTAATTGTCTGAATCCACTTCAGGAGGCAATGGCTTTCCTCTTCCTCTTCATCTTCCACCCTGCCCCCTTGCCCTCCTACCCCCTGGCTCCCTGCCCCAGAAGCTTCTGACAAAGAACAAACTTATTATGAGGCTTGCCTAGACCAGAAAGGGTATCATGGACATCCTTGCTTATGTTTGCTGGGGACTTCACTAAAATTAGACAAAGTGTAGCCATAGGAGGAAATTGTGGCAATAATAACTGCCACTTTCTAGAGCATGCTTGCCATCCATTTGAAAAACATAAGGCAATTATTAAAACTCTGGTGGTTTAACGGTTAAGTGCCACATCTGGTAACCTAAAAGTCAGCAGTTCAAATCCACTAGATGCTCCTTGGAAACTCTATGGGCCAGTTCTACTCTGTCCTATGGGTTCGCTATAAGTCAGCGTTGACTCAACCTCAGTGTTTTTGTTTTGTTTTAAGGTAATTATTGCAAAGAGATTGATGTGCTTAAACCAAATCAATACCAACCACATTCTTCTCCAGTTGTGACCCAGGACCCAACGTGACGAAACAAAAAGGTTAAAAACAAAAGGAAAAAAACCTGTTCTGCATCATTTTTCTAAGTCTTGTTAGTCACTCAAAACCCTGGTGCTGGTGGTCCTCATGTACAGTTCTAGAACTTTTAAGGGTGGGCAAAATCTAATTTGAACCCACCAGCTGCTCCTGAGCAGTCAGAACAAGAGCAGGTACTGACTGTGGCACAGATCATGAGTTGCTCATATGCAAATTCAAATTGAAACAGAAGAAAACTAGAACAAGTCCACAAGCACCACAGAGTGACCTTGAGTATATCCCTCCTGAGTTTAAAAATCATCTCAAGAACAGATTTGGTATGTTGATCACTAATGACTGAACATCAGAGGAACTGTGGAGTGACGTCAAAGACATCATCCGTGAAGACAGCAAGAGGTCATTAAAAGGGCAGGAAAGAAAGAAAAGACAAAATTGGATGTCAGAACAGATCCTGAAAATTGCTCTTGAATGCTGAACGACTAAAGCAAAAGGAAGGAATGGCAAAGTAAAAGACCTACACAGAAGATTTCAGAGAGCAGCTCGAGAAGACAAAAGAAAGAATTATAATGACAAGTGCAAAGAGCTGGAAACGGAAAACCAGAAGGGAAGAACACATTCTGCATTTCTCAAGCTGAAAGAACTGAGGAAAAAATTCAAGCCTTGAGTTGCAATAGTGAAGGAGTCTACAGGGAAACTATTAAATGACTCAGAGAGTATCAAAACAAGATGGAAGGAATACACAGAGTCCTTATACCAGAAAGAATTGGTCAGTGTTCAGCCATTTGAAGAGGTAGCATATGATCAGGAACCAATGGTACTGAAGGAAGAAATCGAAGCTGCATTGAAGGCACTGGTGAAAACCAAGGCTCCAGGAATTGGTGGAATATCAATTGAGATATTTCAACAAACTGATGCAGGACTGGAAGTGCTCACTCATCTGTACCAAGAAATTTGGAGAACAGCTACATGGCCAACTGACTGGAAGAGATCAATATTTGTGCCTATTCCAAAGAGAGGTGATCCAACCGAACGTGGAAATTACCAAACAGTATCATTGGTATCACACGCAAGGAAAATTCTGCTCAAGATCATTCAAAAGCAACTACAACAATATATTGACAAAGAACTGCCAGAAATTCAAGCTGAGTTCAGAAGAGGACATGGAACGAGGGATATCATTGCTGATGTCAGATGGATCTTGGCTGAAAGCAAAGAATACCAGCAAGATGTTTACTTGTTTTTCATTGACTATGCAATGATCAACTGGGTGGATCATACTAAATTATGGCTAACATTGCGGAGAAAGAGAATTCTAGAGCACCTAATTGTGCTCTCAAGGATTCTGTACATGGATCAAGAGACAGTCGTGAGAACAGAACAAGTGGACGCTGCATGGTTTAAAGTCAGAAAAACGTGTGTCAGGGTTGTATCCTTTCACCATACATTTTTAATCTGTATGCTGAGCAAATAATCCAAGAAGATGGATTATATAAAGAAGAACGAGGCATCAGGATTGAAGGATGACTCATTAACAACCTGAATTATGCAGGTGACACCACCTTGCTTGCTGGAAATGAAGATTTGAGACACCTACTGATGAAGATCAAGGACCACAGCCTTCATTATGGATTGCACCTCAACATCAGGCAAACAAAAATCCTCACAACTGGACCAGTAAGCAACATTGTCATAAATAGAGAGAGGACTGAGGTTGTCAAGGATTTCATTTTACTTGGGTCCACAATCAACGCCCTTGGAAGCTGCAGTCAAGAAATCAAAAGACGCATTGCATTGGGAAAATTTGCTGCAAAGGACCCCTTTAAAGTATTCAAAAGAAAGGATGTCATGTTGAAGAATAGAGTGCACCTGACCCAAGCCATGGTATTTTCAATCACTTCATTTGCATGCAGAAGCTGGACTATGAACAAAGAAGACGGAGGAAGAATTGATGTCTTTCAGTTGTGATGTTGGAGAAGAATGCTGAATGTACAATAGACTGCCAAAAGAACGAACAGATGTGTTCTTGAAGAAGTACAACCAGAGTGCTCCTTGAAAGCAAAGATGGCAAGACTGCGTCTTACATACTTTGGACATGTTGTCAGGAAAGATCAGTCTCTGGAGAAGGCCATCATACTTGGTAGGGTGGAGGGTCAGCGAAAGAGAGGAAGACCCTCAATGACATGGATTGACACAGTGGCTGCAACAGTGGGCTTAAGCATAAAAATCGTTGTGGACATGGTACAAGACAGGGTAGTGTTTCTTTCTGTTGTTTATAGGGTTGCTGTGAGTCAAAATTGACTCGACAGCAAGTAACAACAAAAATCTAATACTGGATGACTAGCCAGATCAAGTTTGGGTGACAAACTTGACTTTCCAACAAGATCTTTCTTTCAAGGACATCTTCCATTCCTTTTCACATCCTTCCTTCTCTCATCCAGGTTCTCAGCCTGGAGAGTCATCTTTTGGGGAAATAATTCAGTGACTGAATATCTGATGGTAGTTTCATGTGAGATTTGTAAAAGTACATTAGCCTACAAGAGCAAGTCTCTGATAATGTAATCAGGTGTCTGTCTGACCTGTTGACTCCCTGGGTAGCACAGATAGTTAATGTGTTTGCAGGAAAAGTTGGAGGTTTGAGTCTACCTAGAGGTACCTCGGAAGAAAAGCCTGGTGATCTACCTTAGAAAAGCCAGTCCTTGAAAGTCCTAAGGAGCATAGTTCTACTCTGACACACACACTTCACATGCTCTACTGTCACTAGGTGTTCACTTAATAGATCTTAGCTGTTGAGAAGAATATTCAAAGGCTAAACTACCCCCCCAAAATAAAACAAAACTGCTGAGTCAGTTTCAATTTGTAGCAACCCCGTAGGACAGAGTAGAATTGCCCCATAAAATTCCCAAGGAGTACCTGATAGATTTGAACTGTGGACCTTTTGGTTAGCAACAGACCTCCTAGCCACTATGCCACCAGAGTTTCCGTTCAGAGGATAGTGATTAACAAAAGAGACCTGATGGGGAGCTGCTAAACAAAAGGTCAGCCGTTCAAATCCACCCAACCGCTCCACAAGAGCAAGACATGGTGATCTGCTCCCATAAAGATTACACACAAGAAAACCCTATGGGGCAGTTCCAGTCTGTCACCTGGGGTTGCTATGAGTTGGAAGAAATACTATGGCACCTAGCAACGACAGCAGTGATTGCAGAGAATCAGGTCAGCAAGAAATGCATTTTAGGTCACTGTCTGTTTTGGTGATCCTGCTTCACTGGAGCAAGATATTTCCAGGTCAATGCTTTGCTGACCCACTGAATTACGGCTGTATATAGGCCACAGAGTTGATTCCAACTCAGAGTGACATTATAGGACAGAGTAGAGCTGCTCCATAGAGTTTCTGAGGAGTGCCTGGTGGATCTGAACTACCAACCTTAACCTTAACCACTACATCACCAGAGTTTCCTTTAATGCTCTGGCTCTGTTTCATTATTAAGTAAAAGTTCTCTCCTCAGAGTGTTCTCTAGCAGGTGGTTTCCTTCACTGCTGACCACATAAACACAGAAATGAGGGCAAGGAGGTAATTTGTCTGGGCAAATAATACAACAGGTTTTACTTGTATTTACCTTGAGTACTAGAGTCCTGGTGGTGCAGTGGTTAAGACCTGTGTTGTTAACCAAAAGATCAGCAGTTTGAATTCACCAGTTGCTCCTGGGAAATCTTATGGTGAAGTTCTGCTCTGTCCTACGAGTACTTACTACAATTCAGAATTGACTCCACAGGCTTAGTTTTGGGTTGTTGTCTTAAATGCTGTAGAAGACCATTTTCTGTATAATATGAAGGGATTGGATGATCTGTGTTGTCCCCCCCTACCTGAAATTCTCTGTTGAGTTTTAACCAAGAATGCACCATGGATGCTGGTGTTTCCTTATGTTTCAGTCTTCCGGGGAGGCTGAGACTTTTATTGGCAGAAAGAAATTTATTTGCATATGTTTAAATGTTTTGTGTAAATTTTAATAAAGATTTTGTAGTCCTATTCTAAATATCTTCATAAAGCAAAAATAAAAAAATGAGAGACAACAAATAAGAAAAATTAAAAGAATAAAAATGGGCCCAAACTCCCTATTTTCTTGTTTGGGAAGTACTGAATCAAAACCAATGGCTTTCTTCAAAAAGGGAAGAGGTGAGGAAAAAAGTCATTCCTTCATTATCCTTGAAATGTTTGGCTTTGTCCAGATATACAGATGTCCTTGGTTTTACAAGTGGATTTTGTATTTCAAATGAGTATTTTTTAAGGCAGTGATGCCTCTCATTTGATGTTATGAATTCTGCTTGTTAAACCTTTTACCTGGTAATGTATCTGATTGTGGGACAAATAGTTCTAACATAACTATACCAGACCCCTACTTAAACTTTGACTAAGACAAATTGTATTCCCAAAAGTGGTGATTTGGGCAGATGGGGAGTGGTTCTTACTATGAGGAGTAGTAGTTCTTGAGAACCACAGGTGATTCTATTGATGTTTTGGGTAAAAGAGACATAAGTAATAAAGACTTCAATAACAATGGTCTAAAATAGCATTTCCTTTTTCTGAACACAGTTTAGAGCCTCCATCAGTCAGAACTCGATTAACAGAAAGAGAAACTTTAATACTTGTCTTAGTCATCTGGTACTGCTCCAACAGAAAATACCACGAGTGGAATGTTTCATGAAGAGAAGCTTTATTGAGACAGTCCGGTAAGCTGCAGATCCATTTATAAGTTACAAGTTCATTCCATATGAGAAATCACAGTCCAGTAGGCTGAGTCCACATCCAGTGAGAGCATCTCGGCACAGGAAGCTCGGTTCCAAAGGACGTGCTCTGCTCTTGGTGCTTCTCTCTTGGTGGTACGAGGTTCCCAACTTCTTCTGCTCACTTCTCTCCTTTATATTCCATAAGCTTCTAGCTTGAGGCCTGCCTCACTAACACAATTGTTGCGTACTCTCCATCATCAATCTCACAGAGGCAGGATTCACAACACATGGGAGGAAGGGCACCATGTGAGGACTCACAGCCGAATCAAATCAACACAGATATTTTGGGGAGGACACAATTCAACCCATGACAGTAGTTTTTCAGGCAGAAAAGAATCTTCTGCAGGGAAATTGATGCTCACAACATCCATGGAAGACCTGGATGTAGGCTAAGTCTGCAGGAAAGCCTCCCAGCACAGCACTGCTTCAAGTGCTGCTGGGACTGCTGCCCCATCCAGAAAAGTGGCGATAAAACTGCTATTGCAAGTGCTGCATCCTGGTACCTGGAAGCTTTGCTTCTTGCCAACGCCCCATCCACAACCCCTGCCTTGCCCTGCCCTACCCCCGACCAGTGACCAGACACCCAGACAAAGCAAAGCTGCTGCAGGAAAGCCCAGCCCAACCAGGCCAGTGCTTGTCTAGACACAAGCTGTTTCTCATTTTGCCTTCTAAATCTCTACTGTGTTTGTTGCCTGCCAGCTAGTCAATTCTGACTGCTAGTGATCCCATATGTGGAGGGCAGAACTGCCCCATAGGGTGCTCAAAGCTGTGGCTCTCAGAGGCAGATTACCCAGCTAGCTTCTCACGTGCTTCTGGGTTGCTCTGCGCTGACCACCTGTCATTAAGTGGTCCAGTGCTTAAACATCTGAGCCACCCAGGACTCCTAAACCTCTACTGAGAATGTCTAATGGGCCAAATTCAGTTCACATCCAGAGGGTTAATTGTAAGTAAGTCTGGAAACAACATATGGGGGGAAAAAAGATATACAAGATAACTCACTACAAGAAAGAGACATAGGCACTCAATAGCAATTTACTACCTTACCACAGGGCCAAGAGCCTAGCAGCTGGTTATCATATCTTGCAGGTCACCTCAACTCTAGTTGCCAGGATAATTAAATATATCCAGTGGCATGCTTAAATGGTTCTGGGGTCTTTTCTGCATTTCTGGACAGGAAATGCAGTGATAGGAACTATGGAGGCCTGAGATGCTAGAACTCAAAGAAACTTGAAAGAACTAGTCCAGCTCAGTCCTTCTGTTTCACAGATAAGAAAGCAGAAACTTACAGCGTGATGAGGAACCAACCTAAAGTCACCTAGCTGGTTTGGGATACACCATCATCTTTGTGAAATTCTGCTATAAAAGATCTCCCTAAAGTGTTAAAGAACAATCATATCACTTTCACAGCTAAAGTGTGCTAGACCCAGGCTATGGTCTTTTCAGTTGCCTTATATGCAGGTGAAAACTGGACAGTGAAAAACAGGAAGACCAGAGAAGAACCGACACATTTGAATTGTGATGCTGGTGAAGGATACTGAATATACCGCAGACTGCCAGAAGAATGAACAAATCTGTCTCGGACAAAACAAATCTGTGCTGGACAAAGTACAGCCTGAAAGCTCCTTACCAGTGAGGATGAGGAGACTTTGAGTTGCTTACTTGGGATATGTCATCAGGAAAGAACAGTTGCTAGAAAAGGGCATCGTGTGCAGCAAGAAAGCAGATCTGTTCCGGAAGAAGCACAGCCAGCCCTTCTAAGTGCTCCTTAGAAGTAAAGATGATGAAACTGTGACTTACATACTTTGGACATGTTGTCAGGAGGGATCAGTCCCTGGAGAAGGATCTCATGCTTGGCGGAGTAGAAGATCAGCAAAAAAGAGGAAGATGGACTGACATAGTGGCTGCAACCATGGGCTTAAACACTAAAATGATTGTGGTTGTGGTGTTTCATTCTGTTGTGCATGGGGTCTCTGAGTCAGAACTGACTCAACGGCACTTGATAACAATGGCCATGAATTAGCACCGACTCAATGGCACCTAACAACAACAAACCTTTACAGAAAGAGTGAACTGCTGTCTCTGCATCTGCCTCAGAGGAGGTAACTATACGTATAGCACTTAATGGTTGGTTGAACAGTGGGCTCTCGGAGGAGCAAAGGGAACCCTATGTGTACACCTCGTGTCTGATGACTCTTCAGAATTAGCGCTTGGTCAGATCACCTTGTCAAATATCTTGCGGACTATGCTTTCTAAAGGAATCCTCACCTTCTCGGGTATTTTTCTATCATTTCACTGTCTTGCTAACACCTATAATGGAAACCCTAGTGGTCCGGTAGTTATGAGCCACAGCTGCTAATTGAAAGGCTGGCAGTTAGAATCCATCAGATGCTCCTTGGAAACCCTATAGGGCAGTTTTGATCTGTTTTATAGGGTCGCAGTGTGCTAGAATCTACTTGGTGCCAAAATGGGTTTAGTTTTTTTGATTAATATCTATTGCTGTCTGAGATCTTAGTCATTCACTTATTTATTCAGTTTCTTACCATCTGTTATCCCAACTTCAAGCAAAATTCAAGTTCCTGAGAGCAAGGCTTTTGTCTAGTTTGCTGACATAGTCTCAGCACATTAAACAAACCAAAGTCCAAAGTAGACATTCAATATCTATTGGCCGAAGTGAAAAATCATGTTTTACAATGAATTATTTTCTTCCCATTCATCTAAATGCATCTCTGCTACATTGAATTAATCAATGGATTATCAGTTACCAGTTGCCTCCAGGAATTGATACCTGTGTGTCAGAGTAGACCTGTGCTCCAGAGGGTTTTCGGTGGCTGTTTTCTCAGAAGGATATCACCAGTGTGGTTTTTCCAGCATCTCTGTGTGGACTCAGACTTCCACCTCTTGGGATACCTCACTTCAGTATATAGTCTTTGCTCAGCAGACCTGAGGGCTTCAGTCTCCCCATCCCATGACTTTTGCAAATGCTAGCCCTCAAGCTGACATGCATTTCTCATTCCTTTCAGCGTATTAAAATCCTTTTACTTCTTCAAGTGTAGATCAAGTCACGTATCTCTGAGGCCCTCAATGCTCCCCGGCATTCAAGTTCATTGTACACATCTACTATTTTGTATAGCTAATAATCGTAATCACTTGTTGTCATGTTCTGTGCATACAGGGTAGCCCATGTGCAGAACATACACATAACTGGATCTTAAAATGAGGTGGAGTCTGCATTGCCTGACATGCATGTACTTTGTCTTTAGTAGTCTAAACTATGCATCTGGCTCTGCTGTCTGGGAATGTTTGTGTTAACTTTTGACCTCTGAAAGTACACTGTTCTTAGGTTCTGACATCAATATTTAGGTAAAGAGTTATGTATACAACAATTCTCCAGGATCTTCTCCTCAAAAGAAGGCATTTTCTCAATTATTCGAAGTAAAGTCAAAAATGTCTAGTCATAAATCTGAATGTGACATCTTTTCCACAACTATGTCTTTCTAACTTACAGGTTCCTTGAAGGGAGCTTGTCTTCTATATCTTTGTATTTTCCTCAAGACGTTATAATGCCTTGTCCAGAGTCGACTTTCAGTAATGACACTGGCTTACCTACTGACTGATTGAAATTTGATTGATTGGAAACACTTCAGATTAAATGACAGTTCTAGAACTATCATGAAATCCTAGGTTTGGGTGTACATATGATCTTGTTCAAGAATTATTCTTTCAAGCATATTTAAAGAAGGATGTTATATAACAGTAAAATTTTTGTCTAAGAATAATCTTTTTTTCTCATAAATATTTTCTGAGTTGCCACTTTGTGCAAGAGTTAACATTGTTGGCTCCTCCTTCCTTCAAAGCATCTGCCTTTACCTGGGGTGACAGTGTTGCCTCACTTATATGAGCAGTGGGTCTTGACTATATTTCCTTAAGGAGGATGGTTTGTCCTGGTGGGGAGTAATGGGAGACAGGAACATAGAGAAATTCAGTCATAAGCCGGAAGTTCCTTATGGAGGAAAAGGGTACAAACCACATGCAGGAGCTTAAGTTCTTATTCTGCACACACTGATAGGCGTCTGCCAGGAGCCCCAGTGGGAAAGTGTCAAACAATAGAGTCAAAGGGCAAGATTCCTAAGTTTGCTAAAACAAATAAACAAAGCAAAATTTCCCACGTTCAAGTCTTTCCCTTCACCCACTCCAAGATCAGCGCCTTGCTAAAAACATGCTTCATCATCCGGGAATCCTATTCAAAGCCCCTCAGTATCTTCCCATACATAATCAACAACCTACATCCAGAAGCAGATGGTACAGTGGTTAGATGTCTGAGCCTAATCATAAACTTCCAACACATTTCTGTTTGCCTTTGTCCCTAAGATATTCACATATTAAATAAACTTACAGTCCAGCTTTTTTTTCTTTCACTTTTGTTAACTTGCATGCATGTAAGAGATTTTAAAAGCTAAGAAATGGTGATCCATTTCCCACTCAACATGATAGAAATAGTGCTGACACATCGTTATACTTGAGTTATAAACACGCAAAAACAGGCTTAGCACCCAGGAGAAGGGGTAGGAGAGACATTAACTGCTGGGCTTGAATTTCAAATCTGCCTCAGAAATTCCAGAATCAATCACATCGGAGACAGCTGCTGATCCTCCCAGGTGTGACTGGTCACAGAGCTCAGACCCACCAGAGCCTTACTGAAGATAGGGATGGTGCCCATTTATTGTTTTGGCTGTGTGATCTGTGATTCCCCTTTATTTGGTAATGTTGTTTTCGTTCGTGGTGACGCTGAGTCAGATCCGACTCGACTGCACTTGGCTTGGCTGGCTGTTTTTGTCAGCTGCCGTGCTGCTAGCTTCGAACTGATGGTGACTCTATGTACAACACAGCAAAATGCTGCCTGGTCCTGTGCCATCCTCACAATATTATGTTTGAGCCCGTTGGTGTAACCACTGTGTCAATCCGTCTTGTGCAGTCTTCCTCTTTCTCGTTGACACTCTGCTTTACCAAGTGTGATGTCTCTCATTTCCCCCTACTATCTTCTCAGCTCGTGTGGTTTAGGCCTGGCCCTAAGGCAGACATGTCATACAGAATTGGCCAGTCAGTACTGTCTCCCCAGTTACAGCTCAGAAGTGGGACCACAGTCAGCCATCTAACTTAGACTTGGTTCTAGAAAGTTATATGATTTGAACTCCTGAGTGACAGGACAGCTCTTTCCAACTGCAGTAAATGAGAGAAGAGGATGTAAGCTGTAACTGCTGGCAGCCGTCTTGCCACCATGAGGTAAGAACATAAGAATGGGGCCAAAACAGGAAGACAGGGAGCCCCTGAATCCACCCAGTGTATGAAGCTAACTTTCCTTGGACTTTTACCAGGTGAGCCAATAAAATCCTTTCTTTCTCCTTGAGATATTTTGAATTGGGCTTTTTGGACTTACAAAGAAGTAATCTGAGGAGTACAGCTGGAGAATAGGGGTAGTGGGTGTCCACAGCTTGTTGGTGTTAGATGCTAGCTGCAGGGTGAAGTGCTATCTACCTAACTTCCCAATGGCCAATAACTCTGGTTGTGATCACAGCAGAAAAAAGCCTTCTGGAAGACTAAGCCACTGCTGTCAACTCCATACTAAGTCACAGTGACCCTATGGGTTAGAGTAGAACTGCCCCATAGAGTTTCCAAGCAGGCTCCTTCAGGATATTTCCCATGTAGACAGCATACAAGAGACACATAGGAGCAAAACCAGCAACTCTGAACCCGCTCGCTAATGACTTCTTTATAGCTCTTACTTGGTGTCTAAAAGCATGGCAATTCTTTGTGTTAGATCCTAAGTTTTTCTTCTGTTTTGAAACTTGACCTGCATCACGTGGTTTTGTCTGCGACTGTCATGGATTGAATTGTGTCTCACCCCAAAATGTGTGTACCAATTTGGCTAGGCCACGATTCCTGATACTGTGCGATGCTCCTGTGTGTTACAAATCTTGCCTCTGTGATGTTAATAAGGGAGGATGGGCAGCAGTTACATTGGTGGGGCAGGACTCAGTGTGCAAGATTATATTGTGCCTTGAAGCAACCTTTTGGGATGTGAAGGAAAGGGAACTAATCAGAGAGTTGGGGACCTCATACCATCAAGAGGCCATAGCTGGAGCATATCACATTCTTTGGAGAGGACCCAGGGTCCCTGTGTGTCAGAGGCTCCCAGTCTGGGGAAAGATTCATGACAGAGACTTTCCTCCAGAGCTGAGAAAAAACCTTTCCCTAGAGCTGATGCTCTGAATTTGGACTTTTAGCTTGCATTTCTGTGAAAAAATAAATTTCTCTTTGCCAAAGCCATCCACTTGTGGTAGTTCTGTTATGGCAGCATCAGATGACTAAGACAGTGATATATACACATTTATTGCAGAGAATGACAGTGACATATCTGTCCTTCTGCTTCTATGGTGGAAATTTAAGTATCTTTTTACTTGCTTTCACAGCCCACTACCACCTGTGAGCTGCCTTGTGGCTAACAGAGAAGTAGGTAATAACTGTCCTTTTTTGTGGACTAAACTGCATACATACACAGAAAGACATACATTGGCAACTATTTTAGTATTCAAACAGGGCTGAAAACTAAGTTTCAAACTATGAATGTTATTCTGGCCAATAAAAATAGAAACTACCCTAAAGGAGTTAATTAAACATAATAAACAGTTCAGGCGGAACAGGAAACTGCCATTTTTCCTGTCCCCAAAGCTTCTATTACAGAGGAAGGAAGGGCTAATCAGCAGAAACCCAACAATGTGAGAAGAACAGGAGACTCATAGCATGGACTTAGGTGTTTGGCTCTGAAGAGAAGCAAAGTTGCAAGTATTATCCTCTCTGGGAACTGCTGCCCACCCCTAATCAGCCAGTTGATTCTGATACACAGCGACCTCACGTGTTGCTGTGGCTCCATTGGCTTTTTATGGCTGTGATCTTTCAGAAGCAGATAGCCAGGTCTTTCTTCTGAGGCACTCCTGGATGGATTCGAACTGTCAACCTTTCAGTTAGTAGCCAAGCACTTAACCACTTGTAACACCCGGGGACTCTAGGGGGAAACAGAGGGGAATAGAAAGGAACTGTGTGCAGACCAGCTGTCTACAGAGTTTGTCATGAAAAATGGCAACATTTATGATCACAACAATACACTGTGATTGCAGGTGGGGGCTACCCACATAATTTAAGTGATGAGGTAATTCATGTACAGAAACTTTGAAGACTGGTAGGAGGACGTATATTTTTTTATTGTGCTTTAAATGAAAATTTGCAATTCAAATTTACACAAAAATTTATACATACATTGTTATGTGACCCAAGTTGCTCTCCAAATACCGTGACAGCACTCTTTCTTTCCACTTTGTACTTCCCATATCCATTCAACGAGCTCCTCTGCTCCTCTGTCTTCTCATCTCCCCTCCCGACAGCAGCTGCCCACTGGGTCTCATGTATCCGCTTGATCTAAAAACCACATTGTTCATCAGTGTCATTTTATGTCTTATAGTCCAGTCTGTGTCTGAAAAGTTGGCTTCAGTAATGGCTTCAGTCTGGGGCTAACACAGACTATGTGAAAAAATAAATTTCCCTTTGTTAAAGCCATCCAGCTTGTGGTATTTCTGTTATGACAGCATCAGATGACTAAGAGAGTGACACGTACATATTTATTGCAGAGAATGACAGTGACATATCTGTCCCTCTGCTTCCATGGTAGAAATTTAAATATCTTTTTGCTTGTGATTTCACAATGGTTAAGTGCTTGGCTACTAACTGGAAGGTTGACAGTTCGAATCCATCCAGGAGTGCCTCAGAAGTAAGACCTGGCTATCTGCTTCTGAAAGGTGACAGCCATAAAAAGCCAATGGAGCACAGTTCTATTCTGCGACACAGGAATGTAGTATGTAGTATGTACGCCTTCTGGGGTACCTGACTGGGAAGGATATTATGTAGGAAAGGAAGAAAATGAACAGGGAAGAGAGAGAAGGAATGTGGAACAAGGATTAGGAAAAGATGTCTTTCTACTCTTGAAGCATAGTGTTCAAGATACCCTGTTAAGAAACCAAAAGCAAAAGCTATTCCACTGCCAAAGATTTGAAATAGAACCGAGGCTTGTAATAACTTGAAAAGACACAGTCTGAAAGTGGACAGAAGACTTCCCTATGATTTTACAAAGACTCAGTGCTGTGCCCCCAAATACACAATCTCACAGGGTTAATGACAGGTGAAACGAGCCTGAAACAGAAATTCGGTCTGCCCACAATGCTGGAATTCCACATATTACATTTGAAACATGGCTGCTGTAAGAACAGGATTGCCCTTCACCAAACACAGGGATGCTGGGACATGAAAACAGGTCATCTTATGCGTCTTCAGAGCACATGGCCTTGTTCCTTCTCCCCCACAACCTGAAGATAGCTCCTCACATCTGCTCAGCTACTCCCCCACTGAGCACACCATCTGTCCCCTGTGAAAGAGAAGTTGTGTGGCTGAAGAACTGCCACAGACACAGATGGGGCCCCAAAAGGGACTCCAGGCTCCAGCCTTTAAGGAGTAAGCCCTAGAAAGAGTCCTTATGCTACGCTGATCAATGTTGAAATCTTGGGGTTAAGAAAGGGCAAGTGATAAAAAGGAAATCTTTCCCATAATTCTGAAACTTATCCTTCAAGTAACCATGTATACTGAGGTCCTGAGAGTTGAAAGGGGTTTGTATATGGCAATTATGTAGGAAAATCTGAAAAGGAAAAAGGACAGAACACGATTCTGCACTACTGTTGTTAGGTGCCATCAAATTGATTTTCAACTCATGATGACCCATGTGACAGAGTGGAGCTGCCCCATAGAGTTTTCTAGACTGTAATCATTATGAGAACAGATCACGAAGTCTTTCTTCATTGGAGCTACTGGTGATTCAAAATGTCAACATTTTGGATAATAGCTGACACTTAATCACTGCGCCGTGACCAAGGCTCCTTTTTGGCACTGTAGTATACACAAAGTTTACTTGCTGATTGTTATACCAGAAAGCATAACAATCACTTCACCAAAGAGGACATCCAGGCAGCCCAAAGACACGTGAGGAAATGTTCACCATCATCAGCTACCAGAGAAATCCAAATCAAAACTACAATGAGACACTATCTCACCCCAACAAGGTTGGCCATGATCCAAAAGACACAAAACAACAAATACTGGAGAGGTTGTGGAGACATTGAAACTCCTGCACTGCTGGTGGGATTGCAAAATGGTACAACCTCTTTGGAAAGCAATTTGGTGCTTCCTTAAAAGGCTGGAAATAGATACACCATTTGATCCAGTAATCACACCGCTTGGAATATGTCCTACAGAAACGAAGGCTTTCACACAAACAGATACGTGTACACAAGTGTTTATTGCAGCACATTACACAAGAGCAAAAAAGAGGGAACCAAACCAGATGACCAACAGCAGACAAATGGATAAACTATGATACATTATATTCAATGGAACACTATGCAATGATAAAGAACAATGATGATTTTGGGAAGCACCTCATAACCTGGTTTCAACTGGAAGACATTATGCTGAGTGAAATCAGTCAGTGACAAAAGGACAAATATTGTATGAGACCTCTACTATAAGGACTTAAAAAACAGACTCATGTACAGAAGAAAAGACTGATGGCTACAAGGGTGGGGAGGAAGGGAGAGGACTGGTCATAGGTTAGGTAGTAGATAGAAATTTGGTTGGGTGAAAGCAGTGACAGCACACGGTAGAAAGTAGATCAACGTAACTGGACTTCACCATAAATTGAAAACTCTTCTAATCTTAATCCAACACCACAAGGATAGAGTAGTAGCAGTGGGGTCTGGAGACCATGCTCTTGGGGGACATCAAGGCCAATTGGCATAGCTAGCCAATTGCTAAGAGTATCATTTGTACCCCATATTGATTAGTGGCGTCTGGGGTCTTAAAAGCTAGCAAGCTGCCGTCTGAGGTACACCAATTGTTTCCAACTCATCTGGAACAGATGACCACCAAGAACAACAAAGACATGAGGAAAAAAGAGCTCAGAAGACAGCAAGATCCATGACAGTGGGAGACTGTATCAACATGTGACCAGTACACCAGATGATTCCTAGCCATCACCAAAGAAAGCTATGATGGGGCACACAATGTTGAGTCCCAGTGGCAACATGAGAAAAAGAGGTGTACAGCTCAAGAACTCTACTAAAAGACCACGGCTGATGGTCTGATGGCCTGGGGATCCGCTGGGAGCATGGCTCCTAGACCTGCTGCTGTCCCTGCCCATAACATCCTACTGAAGTCAACTCTTCAGACAAAAATGGACTGGACTCGGACACAGTGTGACCATATGGTTTATGCTGTTTATGGTTCTACGAATTTATAGGATGCTATCCTACTGGTCTCTTTCTAGAAGGGAGAGAAGAGGGCGGAGATGAGGGAACAGGAGATGGTTGGATATGGCAAGTACAGAATGAAAAAGAGGAATGTACTGTCATCAGGCAAAGGGAGCAGAAGTAACTGCAGAAAAATGGGCACAAAAATTGATTTGAATTGTATGCTTTCTCTTAATTATAATTGAAAAAAAGATTATAGCCTCAGAAACTCTATGCAGCAGGTTTTCTCTGTTAAGTGGGGTTGCTATGAATCAAAAAATTGCCTCAACAGCAGCTAACAACACAAGTACGAAATTAAAGTAAATATTGAAAGACAGTGTTGTTCAGACAAAGGAGGCGTGTTGCTATCAAAAGACGAGTGGCAGTGATGAGACTTGAAAGAGGGGATCCACCTTCCCTCGAGACATTCAGGTCAAAACGCTACAGGTCATCCTTGAATCCCGTATTTATCTGTTAACAAGATGGGATGACAGAGAATTTTCAGAGGGTAGAAGATGAGGTTCTATAACCAATTAATGTGCTACCATGACTCAGGTGGAAATCCTGGTGGCGCAGTGCTTAAGTGCTACATCTACTAACCAAAAGGTTGCCAGTTTGAATCTTCCAGGTTCTAATTGGAAACTCCATGGGGCAATTCTACTCTGTTCTATCTGGTCCCTGCAAGTCAGAATCAGCTTGGCAGGAGTGGGTTTTTTAATACATATGTGTAACATATACATATACATATATGTGTGTATATATACATATAAAATGTGTGTGTATAGATAGATATATACAATTGTTACACTTACATATTTATACACATATACACATGTCTGATGATCAAAAGGGTGGCAGTTTGAGTCTGCCAGGTACTCCTTGGAAACTGTGGAGCAGTTCTACTCTGTTTGATAAGGGCCTTATGAGTCAGAATCAACTTGATGGCACTGGGTTTTGGGATTCAGTTGATAGTTTCCTGGTATTTGAGTGGCATAACAGTTTTGAGCACCAGGCTTCTGTTTCTTCTCAGCCAGGTGATGCCTCCAACACAGCTCCTGCCACTAGATCTTTCTTCTACACCACTGCAACCCATTCAAACCTCAGCCAGGACTGTTGCTAAATGCTGTCGAGTGGATTGTGACTCATAGTGACAACATGCGACATTGTAGAACTGCTGAATAGGCTTTTCCAGACTGTAATCTTTGTGGGAACAGATCACTGGGACTTTCTCCCCCAGAGCCGCTGGATGGGTTTGACCCGCCAACCTTTCAGTTAACATTGTGCCACCAAGGCTCCCTGGACAAACAGCTTCGTTTTTCTCTTTGCTCAAGTCAGCTTTGGGTTCAGGAAGTAGGACAAAAGGAGAAAGATTCAGAAATTTAAAACAAAAGACAACAAGCCAGTGTTAGTTTCTACAACAGAATAGTATCACTTGCAGAAAGTTTCCATGCATTGCTGGATAACAGGAAGGTGTAATATGATTTTATAAAGACTCCAGAGGCTCATATGTTGCATATCCTGCTCTTGATGGCTTCACTGTTAAAACAGAAACAAAAACAAGCAGCTGAATATACTGGTATAGGATAAAGGACCTTAGGCCAGAAATCATTTTCCTAGTCCTATGTTAACAGGTAATGCATAACACAAGACTAAAATATAATTATTGTGCTTGAGGTGACAGTTTATGGTGAAAATTAGTTTTTCATTCAAAAATTGTATACACAAGTATTTAATGATATTTGTTGTAATTCCTGCGATGTGTTGGCACTCTCCCCGTTTCAGTTTTCACCCTGGATTCTCTGTGTTCATTTGTCCATTCAGTTTTCCTGTCCCTTCCTGACTTCTTGCCTTTGCTTTTGGGTAGGTGTTGCCCATTTAGTTTTCTATAGTTAATTTAACTAAGAACAATGTTCCATCGATTTGTTTAAATTGTACACACTTAAACAGTGGAGAACCCCTCAGTGGTGCCAGTGGTTAATACACTCCGTCACTAACCAAAAGAAGAGTCTTAGAAGAAAGGCCTTGCAATCTACTTCTAAAAAATCAGTCATCAAAAACTCTAGGGAGCTTGGTTCTAGTCTGACTCATGTAGGGTTGTCATGAGTCAGAATTGACTCAATGGCAACTTTTTAATTCAATGAAATTTTTGCAGTCATTAAAAAGATTAGTAAAGATTTCTATAACCTGTTGTTCAGCGAATAAAATAGATCATCTAACAATATGCACAGTATTGTCTTATTTAAATAAAAATTACATATAGCTAATCTATATAGATACATTTTCTCAGAAAGGAATATTTAGAAAGATATTTACCAAAATAATAAAAAGTTATTATTCCTGAGTGATAGCCTCAAGTGATTTTTGCTTTACCTTTTGTAGAGTTCTACGTGGCTTAGATATGTCTCTGACAGACATGGCTTTTATTTTTTATTTTTTTACAAGAACAATAAAGCTCAGTGAGAAAAGAAACATTTCTGAATACCTTTTCAGTTCCCAAAGAATTGATTTGTGTAAATAGCTCTAGCCATAGTCAAGGATCAACCTAAGGTCTCGTCTAAGGTAGATACCGGTGCAGAATGAAGCCACTTATGCAAACTGAGCCCAGCAGGGCTTAGTCAGAAACAAAGAGATTTAAATTGGATCTTCAACATGCTGCCCAACCCCTTAACAAAAGTTAGCGGAGGAATGGTTAAAGGAACTTGCCTGCTAACTGAAGCCACCAGTTGCTCTGCAGGAGAAAAGACCTAGTAATCACCTTCATTAAAGATTCACAGCCTTGGATACTCTGTGGGGTACTTTCATGCTGTCCTAAAAGGTCGCTCTGAGTTGGAATTGACTTGATGGCATACAACCTGTAAGTGGCTAACAGCTCTGTTTCTTTGACTGCTGTGCTTCACTGTAATGAGTTTTGCTTTTACTTTTTCTTATTTGTTTTCTCTCCTCCTTCTTCAACGTACTTCATAAGGACATAATAAGTACCACCGTCCCTTGAAATGCATTCATGGAATCAAACTGATCTGCTCTGAAGGCTAAGAGCTGTGTTTTGGATCTACTCCCTTGTCTACTGCAATAAACTAGATGACAAACAGCGAAGTAACGAAGATACTGAATTTGGGATGTTCGTCCTTTCAGCTGGGAGGAGGTGGGAAGACAGGATGGGGTAGGACCATGTTGTGGTCGCAGTTCTAGCTCTTTTGGGGGATGATGTGTTCCTGAGTGAATATCACATTATTTAAAATAACTGAGTAAATAAAACCTGGCCATATTGGGCCAATGATAAGCATATGTACCAGGAACCAAGAGTGACGATTAATCAAGGCCGTTCTTGCATCTGAAGTCACAATTGTTTCCTTTGCTTTTCCAAATTTTCTATAGTGAGCATGTATCTCTTTTTTAGTTGGAAGAAATCCAATAAGCTGCTTTAAAGCAAACAGACAAAAACACCAAACAAATAAAAAAACTCAAAAACAAACCTGTGGCATTCAAGAATATTTATTAGCTAAATAACTACAATTTGGTAAACAGTTTTACAGTTTATAAAAATGCTGTCAGCATCTGGAGCCTAAGGGCTTCTACCCAGGAACGTGTTTATGGTGTAAACTATTGAATTGGGTCCTTCTTTTGTGTCCCCTTCTTCCACTTCATTAATTCAATGGCTCCTTGTTCTTGTGCCCCAGCATCAACAAATGAACTATATCTAAGTGCCCATTGCTACCCTTGACTCATTCGAGTACAATAAGCCCTCATGCCATTCCCTGCCCAGGCCTTTGTAGGACAGATGCTAGTCAATTCCAAGTCAATATCCTAGATCTGCTCATCACAAGGTGTAAAGGATAATTCTGCTCAAGAGAAAAAACAGAAAGAAAACAAAACAACTAAGATAATTACCTTACGAATTAAAGATAATTACCTTATGAATTAAATTGTCTCTCCCCCTAGGCCAAGTATGTGTTGGAATCTTAACCCCCATACCTGTAAGAAACCCTGGTGGTGTAGTGGTTACGTGCTGTGGCTGCTAACCAAAGGTTTGTCAGTTTGAATCCACCAGCTGCTCCTTGGAATCCCTACTTGGCAGTTCCACTTTGTCCTATAGGATCACCATGAGTTAGAATCGACTCCATGGCAATGGGATTGGCTTCTCGGGCTTTATACCTGTGGAGGTAATCCTGTTTGGAAATAGTGTGTTGCTCTGTTAAGTGGATCAACCTGAGTAGGGTGAGTTTGAAATCTAATCCTGTCTGGGTTATAAAAAGAGTAGATTAGACAGAGATGTTCACATACAGGGTGAGGATAAGAGAGAGACAGAAGCTTCTGCTTCTGCTGTTTCACGATATTGGAAGTCATCAACACGGCCAGCACCATGATTTGGAATTCTAGCTTCCACAACTGTGAGAAAATAGATTTCTGTTCTTGAAAGACCACCACTTGTGGTATTTGTGTTAAAACAACACTAAGTAAACAAGATACCATGTAGCAAAGAAAAACAAACAATTTTTTGCACAGTGAAGATTCCCAGGGAAAACATAGGGCAATAAGAAGGAGACATGCCACTTATTTCCCATGGTTCCTTTGTGCTAACATCTCTGTCTCTTTCTCTCTTTCACACATGCACACATATACCCACATAGATATATACATTTAAAATGAGACACATTAAAGTAACTTGATTAAAAAAAAAAGCTGATTATAAATGTATCTGTGCACAAGTATAAGAAAACTGTGGAGTCCCCAAGAGACAGCAATTTTTATGAAAAATGACAATTGCTGCTGGCAATTCCTCTAGATATCAAGGAATTAAGCAAACCAGCTCCAGCTTGGGCTATGGTGGCATCTGGGGGCTATATTTTACCAGGAGATCTAGGTGGTCAACCATGAGCCAATGAGGCCAATAGTTGTCAAGGCCACTTTGGAAGTCCTAGTCCACCCTTGTGTATTAATTTGCTTTTAAAATAGAATCCCAGATTGTGGTTTTTGGATGTTAACAGGTTTGATACACCACTAAAAGATGGTGGAGTAGACACATGTCTCCTCATTTCCCTCTGAGAACTAAGGCCTGGATGATATTTGTATGGAGTACTGAACATTTGGGGAGCACTAGGACCTAGCATATTTGACTAGGCACAAGTATCTGATTAATCTTCCCCTCTCAAAAATGAGCCAGCAGTTGTCTGACCTCTGCTTCTGCTGTTTCACGGTATCAGAAAACTACAGCTTTCACCAATGGCTGGTAATATACTTGCTTTATCAGCTGGAAGGAGTCTGCTGCTTCTGACTGCTTGTTTCAGCCAGCAAGTTGGACGGCTCCTACTTCAATACCTGGACAGCTCCCTACTTGGAAATGAAGTTCACTTTTAAGGCTCAGAGGCCTATGTATTTGTCTGGAGATCTGTCTGTTGAGAGGCCTGGTATCTTTTCTCCCACCCTTCTTTGACCCATATTGTAGGGCTGGCTGACGGTCCCCAGACTCTCCATAAGTAGGGCAGCCTCTTTGCCACCCATTAAGCAGAGAATTCCACCCCAGAGAGTCCACCTGGAGCAAATCACTAGAGTATTAGAGACAGCTGGTGACCAGCAATTCTCTTAGAGTCAATGCCAGAGAAATCAGTGTCTAGATGGCATGCAGGCAGCAGACCATAATTAGCCATTTAAAGAAGCAGCCTTCACATGCTCCAGAAAATTCTCAAGGTAAAGATTCCCAAAATTTCCCAGATGAAGAAGCCTTTCTGAATCTATCAGAGGTCAAGTACAAAAGATTTATATACAGAACCCTCCTAGAGATTAAACAAAATACAGCAGAACAAAAGGAAAAATTTAGTAAGCTATTTGAATTGATGGAACACCAATGATCTGAAATATATCAGAGCAATAACAACATTACACAGTTAGAAAATTCAATCCAAAACCAAAAGAGTAGGATTGAACAAATAGAAGTTAGACTCAGTGACCATGAAGACAGAGCAACTGACACCAGCATTTATCAGGAGAAATCAGAGAAAAGAAATAAGAAAAATGAAGTAGCATTAAGAAACACATGGGACTCCATTAAGAGGAATAATTTACATTTAATTGGAGTTCCTGAACAAGGAGGCATTAATGACAATATAGAGTATTGCTGTAGAGATGCTGACAGAAAACTTTACTGAGATTATGAGCAAAGAGAACATAGGTATCTCAGGTGTCTATCAAACATGACAAAAGCTAGTCCCCAAAAGAAAGATGCCGAGACATATTATAATCAAGCTTAATAAGCTGAAGCATAAACAGATGCTTCTGAAGGCAGCAAGGCTCAAAGCAAAGGTAACACTTCAAGGGAAATACTGTAGGCTTTCATCTGACTTCTCTGCAGAAACAATGCTGGCTAGAAAACAGTGGGCAGACACCTTCAAAGCCCTGAATGAGAAAAATTTTCATCTGATAATTATTAATCCTGCAAAATTGTCCATTAAATATAATAGTGAAATTAAGATTTCTGAAGATAAAGAGAAGTTTAGAGACTTCATAAAAACTAAACCAAAATTGCACGAAATATTGAAGGAAGCTCTTCCCTTAGAAAAACAGAGCTATTAAATGTATATTTAAGGTGACAACTCAGGAGACATCACCCAAAATTCTGATCAGTTAGGGAAGTCACAAAACTTAATCAAAGCTACAGTATTAAAATGAGGAACTCTGTGATTGTATCATGACAACTATAATACCATCACATTAAAAGAGGGATAGACTACAGCAGTTATAGTCATGTGAGACACAGAGGAAGTTTAAGCGTTATGCAGTAGTTAAAATTGGGTTTAATCTTAGTAGGTTAAGGGGGATAATACCTGTAGCCATAAAGCAAATTAACAATGCATTGTATCAAAATAAGAAATGCAGTATAGGAGTGTCAATGAACACAAAACCAACACTGAAACAACAACCTGTAAAGAAGAATGGCCCAGAACAGAACATTAAGAGCAGTATAGAAAATATCAACATAAAAGTAATTACATCAAAATGATGGCACTAAGCACATATCTCTCAATAATTACACTGAATGTAAATGGACTGAATGCTTCAGTGAAGAGACAGTGAGTGACATCCTGGATCAAAAAACACTACCCTTCTACATGTTGCTTATAAGAAACACACCTTAGACTTGAAGATACGAACAAATTGAAAATTAAAGGATGGAATAATGTATACCAAGCTAACAATATACAAAGAACAGCAGGTGTGGCAATACTAATCTCAGATGAAATAGATTTAAAAGTAAAATCCACTATTGTGGACAAGGATGGCCACTACTTATTGCTGAAAGGTTCAATACTGAAGCAGGACTTAACAATATTAAATATTTATGCACCCAATACCAGAGCACCTAAATATATTCAACAAATACTGACAACACTGAAAAATGAGATAGATCATTCCACAATAATAGTTGGAGACTTCAACACTCCCCTTTCAGTTATGGATAGATCATCCAGGAAAAGGCTCAGTAAAGACGCAGAGGATCTTATTGCAACAATCAACCAACTAGACCTTACTGACATATACAGATCTTTTCATCCATCAACAGAAAAGAACACCTTCTTCTTCAATGCACGTGGAACATTTTCCAGAACAGACCATGTGTTAGGTCACAAAGCAATTCCCTGTAAAATCCAAACCATTGATATATTGCAAAGTATCTTCTCGGACCATAGAGGTATAAAAGTTGAAATCAGTAACAGAAAATTCATCGTAGAAATTCAAACTTATGGAAATTCAACAACAGTTTGCTCAAAAGCCTTGGGTTATAGAAGATATTAAGGACAAAATAAAGAAATTTGTGGAATCAAATGAGAATGAAATCACATCCTACCAGAATCTATGGGATATGGCAAAAGCCATGGTCAGAGGTCACTTTATCTCTATAACTGCACACATTGGGAAAGAAGAAAAGGCAGAAATTAAAGTATTAACCTTACAGCTTGAACAAGTAGAAAGAGAGCAACAAAAGAATCCCTCAGGCACCAGAAGAAAACAGATTATAAGAATTAGAGCAGAACTAAATGAATTAGAGAATAGAAAAACAGTTGAAAAAATTAACAAAACCTAAAGCTGGTTCTTTGAAAAGATCCGCAAAAGTGATAAACCACTGACTAAACTTACAAAAGAAAAACAACAGAAGATACCAATAACCTGGTTAAGAAATGAGATGGGAGTCATTACAGCAGACCCAGGTGAAATAAAAAGTATCATAACAGAATACTATGAAAGACTGTACTCTGACAGGCTTGAAAACCTAGGGGAAATGGACAAATTTCTAGATTCATATCACTCACCAAGGATATCACAAGGAGAAGTAGATCAATTTAATAAATCTATCATAAATGAAGAGATTGAAAAAGTCATCAAAAGTCTACCAACCAAAAAAAAAGTCCTGGCCCAGATGGCTTCACCGGAGAATTCTACCAAACTTTTAGAGAGTTGACTCCAATACTATTGAGGCTATTTCACGCCATAGAAAGGGATGAAATACTCTCAAATTCATTTTATGAAGCTAGCATAACCCTGATACCAAAGAAGAAAATTATAGACCAATATCACTCGTGAACCTAGATGTGAAAATCTTCAACAAAATTCTAGCCAATAGAATTCAACAGCATATAAAAAAAATAATTCATCATGATCAAGTTGGTTTCATTCCACGGATGCAAGTCTGGTTCAACATCAGAAAAACAAGTAATGTAATCAACCACATTAATAACACAAAAGATAAGAATTACCTGATTTTGTCAGTTGATGCAGAAAAGGCACTTGACAAAGTTCAACACCCATTCATGATTAAAACTCTCAGAAAAATAGGAATAGAGAGAAAAGTCCTCAATATAATCAGTAGCATCTATGCAAAGCCAACTACCTTCATCGTCCTGAATGGTAAAAGACTGAAAGAATTCCCTCTAAGAATGGGAACTAGACAAGGATGCCCACTCTCACCACTTCTGTTCAACATTGTGCTAGAAGTTCTAGTCAGAGCAATAAGACAAGACAAAGAAATAAAGGGCATCCGTATCAGCAATGAAGAATTAAAAGTCTCCCTGCTTGCAGATGATATGGTTGTTTATACAGAGGATCCAAAGGAATTCATAAGTATTGGAACTAATAGAGGAGTTTAGCAAAGTAACAGGATACAGGATAAACATAAGTAAATCAGCGGGATTCCTTTATACCAACAGTGAGATTGTTAAAGAAGAAATCCCCATAGCAATTCCATTTACTATAGCCCCCAGGAAGATAAAATACCCAGGAATGAATCTAACTACAGAAATAAGAGATCTTTACAATGAGAACTACAAGACCTTACTAGAAGAAACTAAAAGAGACTTATGTAAGTGGAGTAATCTACCCTGCTCATGGATAGGAAGACTCAACATTGTGAAAATGTCTATTTTACTCAAAGCAATCTACTTATATAATGCAATCCCAATACAAATTCCAGTGACATTTTTTAGTGAGATGCAGAAACAAATCACCAACTTTGTTTGGAAAGGGAAGAAGCCCCAGATAAGTGAAGTACTACTGAAGAAGAAGAACATACTGGGAGGTCTCTCACTACCTGACTTTAGAAACTATTACACTGCCACAGTTGTCAAAACAGCCTGGTACTCGTACAAAAAGAGACATATAGACCAACGGAGCTGAGTTGAGACTTCAGAGATGCCACTATCCTCCTATGAAAAGCTGATATTTGACAGAGGCCCCAAGATTTTAAACTGGGGTAAGAATGGTCTCTCTAACAAATGGTGCTGGCAAAATTGGATATCCATCTGCAATAAATTGAAACAAGATCCATATCTCACACCTTATACAAAAACCAACTCAAATTGGATAAAAGACCTAAATATAAAATCTAAAATGATAAAGCTCATCCAAGATAAAATAGGATCAGCAATCGAACTTTTATACACAGTATAGACAGACTTCAAAATCTGACAAAGCATGTTCAACAGAAAAGAAAGTAGATAAATGGGAACTACTAAGAATCAAACACTTTTGCTCATCCAAACACATCATCAAAAGAATTAAAAGACCACCTACAGAATGAGAAAAAATATTTGACAACTATATGTCAGACTGACGTCTGATCTCCATTATCTATAAGGTATTACAAAATATCAATAAGAAAAGGATAAATAATCCAATTAAGCAATGGGTGAAGCAGATAGACATTTCTGTAAAAAGGATATCCAGAAAGCTGAAAGTCACATGCAGAATTACTCATGATCATCAGCTATTAAAGAAATTCAAATCAAAACTACAGTGAGATACCATCTAACCCCAGTAAGGTTGGCCATGATCCAAAAAACACAAAACAACAAATGCTGGAGAGGCTGTGGAGAAATTGAAACTCTCCTACACTGCTGGTGGGATTGCAAAATAGTACAACCTCTTTGGAAAACAATCTGGTATTTCCTTAAAAAGCTGGAGATAGAGATAGGTATACCATTTAATCCTGTAATTCTACTGCTTGGAATTTATCCTTCAGAAAAAAAAGTTGTCACATGAACAGACATAATGTAAATGAATGTTTGTTGCAGCACAGTCCACAATAGCAAAAAGTTGGAATCAGCCCTGATGCCCATCAACGGATGAATGGATAAGCAAGCTATGGTACATATACTCAATGAAACACTACGCTGTGATAAAAAACAATGACAATTTTAGAAAACATCTCATAACATGGTCTGATTTGGAAGAGATCCTACTGAGTGAAACCAATCGGTGTCAAAAGGACAAATTTTGTATGAGAACCCGTTATAAGGACTTAACAAGAGAATTATCCGTAGAAGAAATGACTGTGTTGGTTACAAGGGTGGTTGGAGGGCCGAGGGTTTATCATGTCTATCACAGATGAGATAACTGATAGATGTTAGAAGTTTTATTTTTACTGTAATTAATGACAAATAAAAAAGTTGAAGGGAAGAAAAAAAAGTGAACTAAAGGGTCAGTCCTCCAGAGGAAAATTCTTAAATTGTGCTATCCTTGACTGCAAATAGAGTGAATTTACCTGTCAGCATCTTGTGTAGGCCTTCCTGTGAGTACAGTGATGTCCTCCCCCACAAGATATTCAGAGTCAAGGTCAGGAAATTCATGTTTTCATGTTTCTGCCAGGACAATTAGTTTTCTGGTTGATCCTTTCTTTGAGGCTATAGACCTACACAGCCTGGGAGCAGGTGGATCTGACTTCCTAACTTTATGAGCTTCAGGTTCTGCCTCTCCCTTCTCTGCTCTGGGTCACCCAGTAGATGCTCCCAGAGCTAACACTGGCGTCAGTGTCTGTCTAAACTAAATACGCTTGAGACCCTCTTTGTTCATGGTCTTGAAAAACTTATTTCCCTGTCTTATAAGTTTATTAATGCATGTAAAAGGTTGACTTTCGTCTTTGATCTATCACTTTTAGATTGTTTTTAGCGTGTAGATTTCACAGTATCTTATCCCTTACTTATACATGTTTTTGGACACACACACACATACATGAGGTCTGACAATTAAGTCCGCAAACTTAATTATTCTAAACGCTTTATACCTCATTGCTTAATATTACTACAGTCGCCTTTGAAGTACTTCCCCTGGGAAGCTATGCACTGATGCCAGCACCTAGTATACCCTTCAAATCAATTTTGCAACTCTTTCTGGAATGGCCATTGTGCACATCGGCACCGTGGCAAGTTTGTGAATTTAATTGTATAGCTGTCTGTGAAGGAGGTTTTAGCCAGTAAACCAATAACTGTATTGGAACATCTTCCCTACTTACCTGATCTGGCTGCTAAAGCCTTTTTTTCTCTAAACAGTGATAAAGGAAATATTAAAAGGAAGACATTTTGACGACATTCCGAACACCAAGTGTAATACACCGACAGCTCTGATTGGCATTCCAGAAAAAAGATCCAGAGTTGCTTTGAAAGGTGGACTAGGCCCTGGTGATGGTGCATAGCTTCCCAAAGGGAGTACTTCAAAGGTAACCATAGTGGTATTTAGCAGTGAGGTATGTAGAATTGGTATCTAGAATTGGTTCATAAACTAAACTGTCAGAACTTCTTTACATGTACATACACACACACACATGTACACAAAATTTTGTTGTTTTCTTGACTATGGGCACCATGGCTTTCTTAACATTCTGACCTGAGTCTTGAGGAAATAAATGAAGAGAGAAGTTGGATGAGAAAGAGTCAAGGCAAGAATTATCTCGGGTGAAGGAAGGACAGCACAATGCAGGGGAAGTCAGCATGTTAAGAAGAACTAAGCAGTTGAGCACAATCTTGTACTTCGAGGGACAGTGTAGCAAGGGTTGGGGTCTGGGGACCATGGTTTCAGGGGCATCTAGGCCAACTAGTATAACCAAGTTCATAAAGAAAGTATACTACATCCTACTTTAGTGAGCGGCATCTGGAGTTTTAAAAGCTAGTGAGCTGCCCATCTAAGTTGTGTCAATTGGTTTCAACCCACCTGGGGCAAGGGAGAATCAAAAACACCAAAGACACGATGTCAACATTAGCCCACGAGACAAAAGGGGCCAGGTAAAACAGAGACTCCATCAGTCTGAGACTGGAGGAACTAGATGGTACCCAGCTGCCACCAATAAGTGCCCTGACACAGAACACAACAGACAGTCCCTGATGGAGCAGAAGAGAAGTAGAGAGCAGACCTCAAATTCTAGTAAAAAGACCAGACTGGACGGTCTGACTGAGACTGGAGGAACCCTAGAAAACGTGGCCCCCAGAGGCTCTGTTATCCCAGACCTAGCACAATTCTTGAAGCCAGTTCTTTAGACAAAGAATAGATTGGAGTATGGAACATAAAACGATACTCTTTTAGAGTGTTCTGATTTAGTTTGAGTAGACACGTGAGACCCAATGGGCAACTCTTGCTCAAAGTCCAGCTGCAAAGGCAGAGAAGGTCAGGAGCTAGTTGAATGGCCATGAGAAATCCAGGATGGAAAAGAGGAATGCGTGGTCACATCACAAAGATAGCAACTGGGGTCACATGACAACATGCGTATAAATTTTTATATGAGAAATTAATCTGAGCTGTAAACTTTCACCTAAAACACATACATACACACAAAAACAGCCATGGAGATATGAGCAAGAGTCAGTGGAATCCAGAGGAACGAGGCTGGGACGGCATAACGGGGACTGAAAGTACACACTCATGGAGAACAATTGTAGTGAATGCTTCTGTGTGTGTGTGTGTGTGTGTGTGATGTCTGTGACAGTTCAGTATGCTTTCCATCACGATCCTGTCTCTTTCTTGTTAGACTGCTATAATACTGGTACTCTGTTCCAAACACACTCCCACGTCACATTCTAAGAGGACTCCATAAGACCGTGTGACATCTTCTTGAGGTTTTGGAAGTTTCTAGCTCTCTTCCTCCTGAGCACCAATGCCATCTCACTAACTCACTATGCTAGACTGGGAATAGGAAGGCAAGTAAAACAGTCTCTTTTTCCTCAAGATGCTCAACTTGAGGAAAAGAATAAAGGAATACACAAAACAAGCTTCGGAACTGTGCAAATATAAGGTACAGTAAGATTTCATTCTTAAAACTGTAGAAAGCCTTACAGTTGCACCTGTTCCAATAATGACAGCAAATAGGTTTGTGGACATGATTTTAGGGAGATGGCGCTGGTACTCAGGAGGTAGAGAGCTAGAAAGTTCCACAGAACAAGATGACAAGTCTTACAAAATCATCTTAGAATGAGATATGGGAGTGTGTTTGGAACAGGGCACCGCAGCAGTCTAACAAGGGAGGGACAGCAGTGGGATGGAAAACATGCTGAGCTAGAGCAAAGCACGTGGATTCCAGTGTTGGCTCTGGAACTAGTGAGGGCTTTGGCAGGTTGCTCAGTTTCTTTGGGCCATGGCATCCTCTTCTGTCAAATGAAGTATGTGGGGGTGAATTCAACTTTCATATTCTAGTTCTGTGTTTAGACAGGGGCAGAACAAGAAAAGGTGGCTGTGTTTGTTTGTTTTTGGTGCATGAGATGATACCACTTTTACAGTATTTAAAAATTTTGGTCTTGTGGGAAATGTCATAGAATGTGACAGAAATGTCCATTTTTTAAAAAAGATTCTAAAAATACTTCCACTTTCAGTGTATTAACTCAAGTTTAAATTGACTGATTCATTAATGTTTACTTTATCTGACCCTGTCTACCACTGGGGATAAACTGTGAACAGGCCTAGTAATACTTGCTTCCCAATGGGAGCACACAGGGTTTACAAGTGGCATCAATTTTTTTTAGCAGTTATTAATTTGATATCCTCACTCTGTAACCTCCTTAGCTAGACTCTAAGCTTCTTAAAATTAGGGACTGTGGCTTATACTTCTGAGCTTCCTGGTTCCTGCACCATGGTGAGAAGATTCCAGTATCCAATAAAAATCAAGCTGATTGAATTACATATATTATTTCATTTGTATCTCACAACTATTTGGTGAAGAAGGGCAGTTATCAGTATCTTCTTCCTTTCAATCTGGCAGTGAAACAGAGAGAAGGCTATAAGTCAGTGTCAGAAGCAAGACTAAGCTTTTGACACTTAGGGCATTGCTGTTTTTATGAGACTGATCATACTGAACTTGAAATGTCAACAAGAAACCTGGCTCAGTACAGAGCAATTTAGAGTGGTAATTAAGAGAATGGTCTTTTAAGTCAGACAGAACTGGGTTCCAGTTACTCAATTCCTGAGTCTTGACTTCTCCATTATGAAACAGGGTTAATACTAATTCCATCACGGAGTATTGAAGCCCAAGCTGCACTGAAGGCATTGGTGAAAAACAATCCTTCAGGGACTGGCAGAATATCAACTAAATGGTTTGAACAAATGGATGCAAAGCTGGTAGCACCTATTTGTTTATGCCAAGAAATTTGGAAAACAGTTCCCTGGCCAACCAACTGAAAGAGATACATATTTGTCCACCCCAAAGAAAGGTGGTCCAACACAATGTGGAAATTATCAAACAAATCATTAATATTGCATACAAGTAAAATTTTTTGAAGATCATTCAAAAGCCATAGCAACAGCACATCAGCAGGCAACTGCTAAAAGTTCAATCAAATTCAGAAGAGGACATGGACCAACAGATATCGCTGCTGATGTCAGACGGATCTTGGTTGAAAGCAGAGAATACCAGAGACTAGCAAAGACATTTGACTGTGCAGATAATAACAAATCATGGGTTACATTGTGAAGAAAGAGAATTCCAGAATGCTTAGTTGTCCTCATGAGGGACATAGACCAAAAGGTTAGCACAAGTGGATACTTTGTAGTTTAGAATCAGGAAAGATGTGTTTCAAGGGTTGTATCCTTTCACTATACTTATTTAATCTGCATGCTAAGTAAATAATCTGGGAAGCAGACTATATGAAGGACTGGGTATCAAGACTGGTGGGAGATCCATTACAACCTGAGATATGCAGATGATTCAGCCTTGCTTTCTGAAAGTGAAGAGGACATGAAGCATTTACTGATGAAGATCAAAGACAATAGTGTGGATTATACCTGAATACAAAGAAAACAAAAATTCTCACAACTAGGGGAACAAGCAGCATCATGATAAACAGAAAATACTGAAGTTGTCAAGGATTTCATTAAATTGAATCTACAATCAATGTGTATGGAAGCAGCAGTCAAGAAAGCAAGTAACATATTTCACTGGGCAAATCTGCTACAAAAGACCTCTTTAAAATGTTGAAAAACAAAGACATCATTTTGAGGACTAAGATGAGCCTGACCCAAGCCATGGTATTTTTCAGTCCCCTCATATATGTTTGAAAACTGGACAATGAATAAGGCAGACCAAAGAAGAATTGATGCTTTTGAATTATGACATTGGCAAAGAATACTAAATATACCATGGACTGCCAGAAAAATGAACAAATATGTCTGGAAAGAAGTATAGCTAGAATGCTTATTCGAAGTCGGGATGGTGAGACTTTGTCTCATGTCTACTTTGGACATGTTATCAAGAGGGACCATTCCCATCATGCTTGGCAAGGTAGATGGTCATGGGAAAAAGGGGATGACTCTCAGTGACATGGGTTGACAGTGCCTGCAACAATGGGCTCGAACAGAACAACAATTGTGAGGATGGTACAGGCCTGGGTACTGTTTCATTCTAACATACATAGGTTCTATGTGGGTTGGAATTGACTCGAGGGCAAGCAGCGGCAACAATACCAACAACAGAGTACTACGAGAATTCACATGATGCTTGTCTAACTATTAAGAACTCGAAAACAGGATCTATTATTATCTTCCCTAAGTTGAGGGAGACTCAGGGGTCAATAATAGAGTGAGATATATTGGGGGTGAGAAGGTGACCAGATGCAAGATTATCATCATTTTGGTTATAAACCCCCTTTATCATGGCTTATTTCTGCCATTTGCTCTGCACTCAGAATTTAAATGACTACTTTCACTGGTCTCCCTCTAGTTAGAATTTATGCTTTTCTCCCAATGTGTGGAGCTTGGACCCTGTGTGGCTATATATACTTTGTTGATTATTGACTTTATTCTATGTGTCCCTTACATTTTTGTTGACCCACAGTATGTGTCTTTGATTTTACACTTCTGGTGGACACAGACAAAGATACCTATTTGACTTTCAGTACTTACTATCATTTTGTGCACTGAATTGAGCTGTGTTTTCCTGCATTTCTGGAGCCACAGTCACCTTTACCAGGTTCTCTGTAGGAGCACAAAGTTGCAATTTCTGAAACAAGGAAAGTTAAAGAGTCATTCATTGAAAAAGTATTTACCAACTCTTACCATGCTAGACTGAGACTAAGAAGGCAAGTAAGACAGGCTCCTTTTTCTCAAGATGCTCAAGTAGAGGAAAAGAATAAAGGAATACACAAAAGAAGCGTATCAGCTAAACAAATAAGAATACAACAAGATTTCATTCTTAATTTCTGTTCTTTTCTAAAAGAAAGCTTAACCTTGGTAAATATCATTTGCTTTAATGTTGCTTGACTAAGTGCATTTTAAAAATCTGTAGGACAAGTCCTTGTGGATGAATAAGACAATACCGCTGTCCTTAAGGAGTGTAGCGGGCTGGTGACACTTATTTAGGTTTCCCTGTATACCACCACCTAAGCCCTTACCCTGTCGTTCAGTGGCAGGGCTCTTGGTTAAACAAAATGAAAGAATTTAGAATACCACACAAAAGATTATTAAGTTTTTCTGGTTTCACTCTTTTTGGGGTAAATAACCTTTATCTTTCTTTTATTTCAAATTACTCTTCTGGTGGTTGAAAGCGCCTAAGTAAATTTCTAGGACCAGTTATTACTTGTCTTTTGGCTAGGTTTCTAACTGAAATTGCCCTTGTTCTATTGCTTATGTGATGGAATATTTAAGAATTGCTTGGCTTCGTATGTCATGATGAATAATCAGAGATACGACGTATTTCTCTGAAAGGGAAAACATTCATACTTTCTACTGGAATTAGCTGACAGTTTCTGCATTGCTCAAAATTTTGTTGATTTCTTTTCAGTGGTTTTTTTTTTTTCCTATAGATCTTATTATGTAAACAATATTTATTTTTTTTGGAGAGCTTATTACAAGCAAAACTACTTGCTAATACTGGAATTTTTTTCATTGCAAATTGAAGATAACTACTGATCACCGTCCTTTGGGCTCCTAAGTGTTAAGAAAGGGTGTAGAGCCTGCCCTAAATTTGTGGATTTAATCTTTGGAAAACTGCACAAACCTGCATGTTTCTATTGATTCATGGGAATTCAGTCTGCTCCTCAAAATGATATTTTCATTGTAGGAAGTTTTCTATCATTTCCTAAGTTAGACATGGGGTTTTCCTCTTAAACCAGTAACTTACTCAAGTTATTTCATTGAACAATTTAAATATAAAACATAGAAGTTGTCTTAGCTTTTGTTGTTGGACAATTCAATATTTACTTTAAGATCTTTTTCTATGAGATGGAAAACAACTCTACTGATTCATGAAAACAAATGGTAATTTGTGAGTAAAGGAAAGCAAGTTATATCAAAGAAGTCAAAAAACCTCAAGATTGTTGTATTGGTGTTTACACTGCTGTCCCACCAAACCTAGGGTCTTGACACTGTCACTTTCCAAACAATATTGAGCTATCCTAAAAGAGACAAGAATCACATTAAAGCTATTAACTTACAAGCGTTAAACAAATTCTCCATCCTTTCCTACTGTTTAAGGAGAAAAGACTTGAGGACTGGATGGACTTGCCAGTGAGTGTTTACATTTTATTTATTAAAAAACATTTTATTGTTCTTTAAACAACAGTTTACAATTTAAGCCAATTTGCTGTATAAAACCCTGGATCCATACTGCTTTGCAATGCCAGCTGCTCTCCCCACCTTGTGACAGCACATTTCTACTTTCCATCCTGTACTTCCTGTAACCATTTAACCAACTCCTGTTTCCTTTCATCCTTTCATTTTTCCTCTGGAGAACAGAACCTCGGACAGTCTCATGTACATATCTAAACCAAGAAGCACATTCTTCTCCAGTATCACTGTCTGTCTTGTTTTTCCAGCCCAATCTTTGTCTGAGGAGTTGGCTTTCGTATGGCTTAAAGCCCCAGGCTAACAGAGAGTCCAGGGATCATGTCCTCAGAGGACCCTTCTGTCTGACACACCATTAAGTGTGGTCTTTTAATAGAGTTCTAGTTCTGCGCACACATTTTTCTCCGGCTATATCAGGGACTTTAAGTTGTATTGCCTGTCAGGGCAGTCATTGGTGGTAGCCAGGGACCATCTAGTTCTTCTGGACCCATGCTGATGTATCCTTAGATCATACGGTACCTGCTGTTCAATTGATGCTACTTAGATGGCCCCTTGCTAGCTTTTATGACCCCAGATGCTACTCACCAAAGTGGTATGCAGAATGTTTTCTTAAAAAAAAAGTAGTTATGACAATTAGCCTAGAAGCCCAGTGAAACCATGATCCCCAAAACTCTATACCCTGCTACCCTGTCCTTCGTATTTTTGGGTTGTGTTTAGGAAGCCTTTTAGTTTTTGATACAGTCTAGCTGTGCTAATCTCCCTTCTACTGCATGCTGTCACTCTCTTTACCTAACCCAATTCATGTTTACTGTCTAATCTACAAACATCATCTCCCTCCGTCCCCACCCTTGTAAGCATCAAAGATTATTTTCTTCTGTGCTTAAACCATTTATTAAGTCCTTATAATAGTGGTTTCATACAATATTTGTCTTTTTACAACTGACTAATTTCACTCAGTGTAATGTATTCCAGATGACTTTACATTATGAGATGTTTGCCAAGATTTTTTTATCATTGTTTAGTATTCCATTGTGTGAATATACCACAGTTTGTTTATCCATTCATCTGTTGATGGGCAATTAGGTTGCTTGCATCTGTTTGCTTTTGTGAAGAGTGCTGCAATAGACATTGGTGTGAATGTGTCAGTTCTTGTGACAGCCTTTGTTTCTATAGGATATACTCCAAGGAGTAGGATTGTTGGATCACGAGGTACTTCTATTTCTAGCTTTTATAGAAGGCACTGAACTGTGCTTAAAAGCCAGCAATTTTCTGTCTAAGAAACATCAGTTGGTCCCAACCCACCCAGAGCAGAGAAAAACCAATAACTTCAAAGAGAAAAACATGAGTCCTGGAGACGGAAGGGTCCGTATGATTGGGAGACTACATCAGCATGAGACCACAAGAACTAGGTAGTGCCCAGCCACCACCAAAGACAGCCCAGTCAGGGAATGCAGTGTATTGTTCCTGATATGACACGAGAAAAAGGAATGTGCAGATTAAGAACTCTAGTAAAAGATCAGAACTGATGGTCCAACAGCCCAGAGGGTCCCTGAGAACATGGTCCCTGGACTTGCTGCTAGCCCAGAGCTGAGACCAGTACTGAAGCCAATACTTTAGACAAAGATTGGACTGGACTAAGGGACACAGAGTGATGTAAGTGGTATGTGTACTTTATGGTTTAATATAAAAGCCAGCCAAGTGTAAGCCAAGCCAGGCAAGTGTAAAGGACTGCCAATTAAGTTTGTGAACTCAAGCTACAAGAAGTGCTACGTAACTCATTGCTGAATATCACTACAGTCACCTTTGAAGTACTCCCCTTGGGAAGCTATGCGCTGATGCCAGAGCCAAGTCTAGCCTTCAGAGCAATTTTGGAACTCTTTTTCTGGAATGGCTATCAGATCTGTCGTCATATTACCCTTGATGTCCTGAATGTATCAAAATGTCTTCCTTTAAATATTCCCTTTATCTTAGAGTAAACAGAAAAGTCACTGGGAGCCAGATCAAGTGAGTAGTGAGGGTGTTCCGATACAGTTATTTGTTTGCTGGCTAAAAATTCCCTCACAGACAACTATACAATTAAGTTTGTGAACTTGCTGCCATGCACGATGGCCATTCCAGAAAGAGTTCCAAAATTGCTTTCAAGGGTAGACTAGGCTCTGATGTCAGTGCATAGCTTCCCAAGGGAAGTACTTTGAAGGTGACTGTAGTGATATTCAGCAATAAGGTATGTAGTACTTAGAACCATTAAGTTTGCGGACTTATCAGACCTTGTGTATGTACATGAGGCTATCCAATTGGTCTCTTTTTAGAAGGGAAAAGAGGTTGGAGAGGAGGGGGCAGGTGCTGGTTGAGTGGATACTGAAAGTAAAGAGTGGAGGAGATGAGTGTGCTGTCACAGAGTAGGAGAGCAGATAGAGTCCCATAGAGGTGGGTGCTCTGGGTTTTGTATGGCAAATCAACTTGGATCACAAACTTTCACATAATCACAATGAAAAATTAAAAAAAAAGTGCCAAATTGATTTCCAAAGTGTTTGTACTACTTTGCGTTTCCACCAGCAGTGCAGAAGACTTCCAGTCTCTCCACAACCTCTCTAGCATTTATTATTTTGTGTGTTTTGGATTAATGCCAGCCTACTTGCAATGAGATGGCATCTGATTGTAGTTTTAATTTGTATTTTTCTAATGATCATGTGCATTGCCTCATGTATCTGTTAGCTGCCTGAATGTCTTTGATGAGGTGCCTATTTGTATCCTTTGCCCACTGTTTAACCGGGTTATTTATCTTTTCCTTGTTGAAGTTTTGCAGTACCTTGTAGATGACAGAGATTAGATGCTGACTGGATTTGTGGTAGCTATAAATTCTTTCCCAGTCTGTAGGTTATCTTTTTACTTTTTTGGTGAAGTCTTTGTATGAGCACAAATGGTTGATTTTTAGGGTTCCCATTTATCTATTTTCTATTCTAGTGTTTGTGCATTGTTAGCAATATTTTATAGTCTCTTTATGCTGTGTATTAGGGCTCCCTGCATTGTCCTTGTTTTTTCTTCCATAGTTTTGATTATTGTAGATTTTATATTCAGGTCTTGGATCCATTTTGAGTCAGTTTTTGTGTTTGGTATGAGATATGGGTCTTGTTTCATTTTTTTCTGTAGATGGATATCCAGTTATGCCTACATCATCTGTTAAAGGGACTATCTTTTCCCCAGTTTAATGGACTTTGGAATTTTGTCAAATATCAGCTGCTCATAGGTGAATATTATATTTTTATTCTCTATTCTGTTCATTGGTTTATGTTTCTATTTTAGTACCAGTACCAGTACTGTCATAGTGCAATAAGTTCTAAAGTCAGGTAGAGTGAGGTCTCCCACTTTGTTCTTCTTCTTCAGTAATGCTTTACTTATCTTCTCTTCTCTTTCCATATGAGGTTGGTGATTGTTTCTCCATCTTACTAAAAAAATTGGAATTTGTATTGGGACTGCATTGTAAAAATAGATCAATTTGGGTAGAATATACGTTACCACGTTAAGTCTTCTTATCCATCAGCAAGGTATGCTTCTCCATTTATGTAAGTCACTTTTCATTTACTGCAGTAGAGTCATGCCTTTTTTTTTCCCTGGGTCTTTTACATCTCTGGTTAGATTTATTCTTAGGTATTTTATCTTCTTGGAGGTGACTGTAAATGATTCTGATTTGGTGATTTTCTCTTTCATGGTCTTTTCGTTATTGTAAAGGAATCCAACTGATTTTTCTGTTTATCTTATATCCTGATAGTTTGCTGAACATTTCTATTAGTTCCAGTAGTTGTTTCATGGATACTTTAGGGTTTTCTGTGTATAAGGTTCTGTCATCTGTAAATAGAGATACTTACACATCTTCCATATCAATTTGGATGCCCTTTATTTCATTATCTTTCCTGATCGCTCTGGCTAGAACCTCCAGGAGAGTGTTGAATAAAAGTGGTGACAATGGACTTCTTGTCTGGCTCCCCAGACTTTCAGACTCTCCATTTACAATGATGTTGGCTGTTGGCTTTGCATATCAAACCAAAACCAAACCCAGTGCCATGGAGTCAATGCCAACTTATAGTGACCCTATAGGACAGAGTGGAACCACCTCATGGAGTATCCAAGAAATACCTGGTAGATTTGAACTGCTGACCGTTTGGTTAGCAGCTGTAGCATTTAACCACTACACCACCAGGGCTTTGCATAGATGTCCCATGTTATATTCAGGAATTTCCCTTCTATTCCTGTTTTAGCTAGAGTTTTTAACATGAATGGGTGTTGGACTTAGTCAAATGCTTTTTCTCTTACAATTGATGAAATCAAGTGATTCTTGTCTTTCATTTTATTTATGTGGCTGATCACATTAATTGTTTTTCTAGTGTTGAACCATCCCTGTATCCTTTGTATGAATCCCACTTGGTCATGGCGAATTTTTTATTTTTTATTTTTTTTTAATTTTTATTTTTACTTAACATAACTGAGTGAAAATGTACATTCACATATAAATTTACATGCCCGCCTGTATGCAGCTTCCACTGCTCTCCCTGTCCGGTGACTGCACACTATTCCTCTCTGCTCCATACATGTCTCATGCTCCCAACAGCCTCCTTTCCCCTCCTCTCCATCCATTCCCCTTCCTCCAGCCTTATTTTTTATTTTTTGATATGTTGTTGAAATCTATTGGGTAGAATTTTGCTGAGGATTTTTGCATATAAGTTCATGAGAGATAATGGTCTGTAATTTTCCTTTTGTATGATGTCTTTAAAGGCTTCATAGAACGAGTTTGAGAGTATTTCATCCTTTTCTATGCTTGGAATACCTTTAGTAATAGTGGTATTAACACCATTCTAAAAGTTTGGTAGAATTCTCCAGTGAAGCTCTGAGGACCAGGGCTTTTTATAGTTGGAAATTTTTTAAAATTACCTTTTCAATCTCTTCTTTGTCGTAGGTTTATTTAGTTATTCTAATTCTGTCTGTGCTAGTTTTGGTAAATAGTGTGTTTCTAGAAATTTGTCCATTTGCTCTAGGTTTTCAAATTTATTAGAGTACAGTTTTTAATCTTATTCTGCTTTGATTCTTTTAATTTCATTTGACTCTGTTGTGATACTGCCTGTCTCATTTCTTATTTGAGTTATTTGCTTCCTCCACTATTTTTCTTTTGTCAGTTTGGCCAATGGCTTACCAATTACGATGATCTTTTTTAAAAAACTAGCTTTTGATCTTGTTAACTCTTTTAGTCATTCTTCTTTTTTCTAACTCATTTAGTTCTGTTATAATTTTTGCCAAGTGCCGTCAACTTGTTTGGTTTTTTACTGGGGCCTGTGGGGTTCTTTTGCTGCTCTTTTCCCACTTGTTCAAGTTTTAGGATTCGTTCTTTGATTTGGACCCTGTCTTCTTTTTGGATGAGCTCATTTATTGAGATAAATTGACCTCTGAGCATTGCTTTTGCTGTGTCCCATAGGATCTGGTAGGATGCATTTATTTGGTTGTATGAATTTCTTTATTTCATCTTTGATTTCTTTTATAATCCAATTGTTTTTGACCAAGGTGTGGTTCAGTTCTATGTGTTCCCCCCTTCCCTCTGTTTTTCTGTTATTGGTTTCTACTTTTTTGGCTTTATAGGCTGAAAGAAGCTGAATATTTCAGTACTTTGAATTTTATGAAGGATTGCTTTATGGACTAATGAGTGCTCAATTCTGGAGAGTAATCCATGTGTGTTGGAAAAGAAAGTATACTTGGCTGCTGTTGAGTGGAGTGTTGTGTGTATACGTCTATGAGGTTAAGTTGGTTGATTGTAGCATTTGGATCTTCCGTATCTTTACAGAGGTTTTTTTCTACATATCTGTTCTTCTGTCCTTCACTGAGAGTGTTGTGTTGAAGTCTCCTACTATTATTGTGGAGTTGTATATTTCTCTTTTCAGGACAGTTAGTGTTTGTTTTATGTATTTTGGACCCCTGTTATTGGATACATAGATGTTTAATGTGGTTATGTCTTCTTGGAATGGTGACCCTTTCGTCATTATGTAACATTCTTCATTATCGAATGTGGTGGATTTTACTTTAAAGTCTGTTTTATCAGAGATTAATATTGCTGCTCTTTCTCTGTTTTGAATGTTGTTAGCTTGATATATATTTTTTCCATCTTTTGAGTTGTAGTTTGTTCATGTTTTTGAGCCTAAGATGTGTCTACTGTAGCAACATATAGTTAGGCCACTTTTCTTTTTTTTAATTGAATCTGCTACTCTCCATCTCTTTACTGATGCATTTAGTCCATTTACATTCAACATACTTATTGATAGGTACGAGCCCAGTGATGTTATCTTGATGTCTTTTTTGTGTGTTGTAGACAATTCTTTTGTTCTGTCTAATTTTTGTGTGCTGAATCTCTTTACGTGTATTCTTTTCATCTTTTTCAATGTTGGTAGTTTTATACTTGCTGGGACTCCATGCTTCTCTTGCCTTTTTTTTTTTTTTTTTTTTGATACATAGGACTGATAATTTCCTTGTGGTTACCTTAATACTTAATATTTATCCCTATTTTTCTAAATTTAAACCAGTCTTTTAATTTCTTTATATCACCTTGACTTCACCATATGAAATATCTATGACTATATTTTCTTTCAGACTGTCTTTTTTTGTTACAATGTTTACATAATGACCTCTCTATTTTCAGAGTTTTATCTATGATTTATTAATTTCCCTATTTGGGTTGAAATTCAGTTTCTCTGTTCCATGTTCTGGTGTTGGACTGTCACCTGGGGTCATTGATTTTCTAACCAAAAGACTTCCTTTGGCATTTCTAGTAATTTTGGTTTGGTTTGCACAAATTTCCTAAATTTTGATTTATCTGGAAATGTCCTAAATTCACCATTGTTTTTGAGAGACAATGTTGCTTCAGATATTTCTTGGCTAGTAATTATTTTTCTTTAAGAGTTTTTGTATGTCATCGGTTGCCTTCTTACCAGCATGATTTTTACAGAGTAGTCTGAGCTCAGTCTTACTGATTCTCCTTTATAGGTTACTTTTTGTTTATCCCTAGATACTTTTAAAAGTATCTCCTTTTCTTTAGTTTTGGCGGGTTAGATTATAATATGCCCTGGTGTTTTTCTTTTGGGATCTACCTTGTGTGGAGTTCAGTGAGTGTCTTGGATAGGTATTGTCATGGATTGAATTGTGTCCACCCCAAAATGTGTGTGGCCATGTGGCTGGGCCCTGATTCCCAGTATCTTGTGATTGTCCTCCATTTTGTGGTTTTCCTGTGCTGTATGGTAAAGGATTAAGGTGGGACTGTAAATCCCTTTATAAGATCACATCCATGCTCCACTGTAAAGGGAGTTTCCCTGGGGCATGGCTTGCTCCACCCTTAATGCTTTCATCCTGCAAGAGATAAAAGGAAAGAAAAGCAAGCAGAGATTTGGGAACCTTGTACCAGCAAGAAAGCAGCAACAGGAGAAGAACGTGTCCTTCAGACTTGAGGTTCCTGCCCCAAGACGCTCCCTGTACAAAGGCTGATGCAATAGCGGACTTTCCTCCAGAGCCAACAAGGGGGAAAGCTTCCCCTGGAGCAGATACCCTGAATGTGGACTTACAGCCTACCAGGCTATGTAAGAATAAACCTTCCTTTGTTAAAGCCATCCACTCTGTGGTACTTCTGTTAGAGCAGACCTAGCTGACAAAAACAGATATCTTCTCAGTTTTGAAGATTTCTGTTAGTAGATTTTTGACAGTTCTCCTATGGGAGTGGGGCCCCGTATTTTCTGTAATTGGCTCCTGTTCTGTTTCTCCAATAATTCATAGATTATTCCCCTTCGTAGAGTTCCACATAATTCTTAGTATCTGTTTTCTTTTTTAAATTTCTTATCTGATTTTTCCTCAGGTATGTTGATGTCATGTGCCTTATCTTCAATCTCATTAATTCAGCCTTCCATTGCCCCATTTCTATTACTTTGATTTTCAAGTTTGTTGTCTAATTCTGTAATTTTATTATTAATTTTCAGAATTTCTAATTCCTGCTTCTATATACTTTCTTGCAGCTTGTTCAATCTGTCATTATGCCCTGCTGCATTTTGCCTCATCTCCTTTCTCACTTCTTAAAGAGTTTTAAACATTAAAATAGTTGTATTCTACATCTGATAATTCTAGGAGCTTCTCTTCCTCTGGAAAATTTAATTCTTTGTTTTGTTAGCTTTCTGAATAAATCATAGTCTGTTTTTTTTTAATGACTGGAAATTGACTGCTGTCTCTGAGCTATCATTCAATTGTATTTATTTAATATGTTTGCCTACTGTGTCCTAGCTTCTTGTTTTCAAATGTTTATATAGACTGGTTGTATGTGTTTGTGTGGTTATTGTTGTCTTTGAAGTTCTAATATCCTGTAACCAGGTGGTTAGAGCTGTTACTAGACATGGGATCCCAAGAGTTTATTTACTTTTCTTAAGTGGATTCAACTCAGTTTTCCAGGCAGATAATCACCAAGTATATGGTGAAGTCTCTCACTTACTATCCTAGATAGACAGGGATGATTGGCATAGGAACTGGTGTCAAGCTGCAGTCACTGAGAAATGCTGGGGACTAACAGCCCTCCCTGTGTGTCTGTAAGGATCATGTGTTTCCTTATGTCTGAATTTAGGTGAATAAATAGCTTCTGCCTTGGTTTTCTGGCTTTGAGAAGCTGGCAGAATTTTTTTCCTCTTTCCCCTAGTTTGTTAAATTATTCCACCTCTGAGTCTCAGCGAAAGGCTCAGAGTGGGCTCCAGGAGTCCTATTTCCATCTTAGCTAATGGCATCAGACTCTAGGATCAGGCACAGTGCAAGCATCACTGGGAGAAGGGAAACAGGCCTATGTTGAAGGAAAGACTTAGATCCCTGCATGAGTGGTAGGCTTCACACAAAGACTTAGCTTTCACTCATTTGATGCTGTTTCCCACTGGTTTGGGAGATCTAAGTGGACCCCCCCCACCCTCACTGAGGAGGATGTCCACCAACCTCCATAGCATGGCTCACCATGTTGACCACATCCACTTCTCAGCAGGTCAGGTCTGTGGAATCCTATGTAGTTCTGGCACAACTCTTCCTTCCCCATTGCTTAGTCCAGTTTCTCATTAATGTTCAAGGATCCTAGGATGTCATATGTACTGGATTCACTTGTTCTTTTGGGTCTTTGTTGTTAGAGGGATCACGGGATGCATCCCTCTGTCTACTCCACCATCTTGCCCCCTGTCTTAGGCTGGGTTTTCTAGGGAAGCAAAACCAGTAACACGTGTAGGTACAAGGAAAGATTTATGATAGCTAGATAGCTAGATAGATGATAGCTAGATAGATAGATGATAGATAGATAGATAGATGATAGATAGATAGATAGATAGAGAGAGAGAGAGAGAGAGAGAGAGAGAGAGAGAGAGAGAGAGAGAGAGAGAGAGAGAGAGAGAGAGATAGATAGATAGATAGATAGATAGATAGATAGATAGATAGATAGATAGATAGATAGATAGATAGATAGATAGATAGATAGATAGATAGATAGATAGATAGATAGAAAGATACAGATATATGAAGGAGCTCACATAATCACAGAAGCTGAATGTCTCAAGCTCTGGCACAAGCCTCATGTGGCCACAGAAGCTGAGGAACCCAAAGTCAGCAAGTCAGAGACTAGAGTTCTAGATCACCAGTTGTGTAGGTCAGTGGATCCCAAGCTGGTGGCGAGATGAAGTGACAGAGGCTGGCAAAACCAGGATCAGCAGGTCAGGGAGCAGGAGCAGCAGAGGCTGGCGAACTCAGGATCAGCAGGTCAGGGAGCAGGAGCGGCAGAGGCTGGCGAACCCAGGATCGGCAAGTCAGGGAGCAGGACTCTCAAGTGCCGACTGTAAGGACTGATGAGTCCAACAGCTGCTGGTTCAAGTCCCAGAACCAGACGCTGGAAGAAGAGAGTAGGAGCTCCTGGCCATGTGAGCGACCAGCTGCCGTAGTAAAAGGTCGCGAGATGAGAGCCGAGGGGCAGGGAGCCACCACAAACCCCGCCCTGCCACTTAATACAGCAGCCAAATACGTAGTAGCCAAGTTGACATAATCCTGACCACCACATGCCCAAACTCCTACTAGTAGGTTTTTGTTGCACCAACAGAAATATGGATGTAGACAGAGAAGGACTGGGAAAAGTCTGGAGAAATTTCAATTTAGATAGGAAAGGAAGCACATGGGGATTTGGTAATGATACGGTGTACTGGAAGAAGTGTTTGTAAGATTTTGGCTAAAGATGGGGAAACAGGAGGCAATGTATTTTTCTACTTTTTTATGTTAAAGGAGGGAAAGAGAAAAGGAGAGGTGCTAAGTTTTGGTTGTAAGATGTGGACTAAGGTGAGAGAGATACTAAAAGAATTCCTAGGAAAAGAAAAAGTGAAAACAACTTCTACCTTTTGTGTTTTAAGGAGCCTGTCATTACTTTAGGAATCTCTCCCTGATGACATAGTAGTTAAGTGCTGTGTTTGCTACCCAGAAGGTGGGCAGTTTAAGTCTACCAGGTTCTCCTTGGAAACCCTATGTGGCAGTTCTCCTCTGTCATATTGGATTGTTATGCATCAGAATCGACTCTACAGAAAAAACAATTTGACAATGAAACAAACATTGGTACTTTGATCTCTGAAAGCATGATAAATCATTACTAAGACATTTTAATTATTAATTCTAAGGAAAGAAGGACTATACTTGATAAGTGAGGGCTGGGAGGGTAAGAGCAGTGCGCTTCTTAAAATTAAGCTCTCCTTGCTGAAAAAGAAAGACTGGAAGGCAGTGGTTTCCTGGTGACCCCTGCTGTCCTGTACTTGAGCTAACTGTGGAAATATTGTCTATCTTGGCCCGAGAAAGGTAACAAAGAAGATATTCATCACTTCAAAAACAACCAAAACAAACCAAAACAGATAATGTTTGGAGTAGTGGTGTCACTCAAGGGGGTTTGGGAGTGAAGATTATACTTGGTGACTTGTCAGAGGGGGTAACACCAAGATGATTGTCTAAAAATATCCCTGTGTAATAACACCAGATCAGTCAGCCCAGCTTACTGTATCAATATACCTACACGGTTAAAGGCTATGCTAAAGTACTTTCTTGAATATTTTAATGTGCTCAAAGGATCCTTGTTTTTTTCCATGAGCATTTAGTTTTATTGTAACAAAGCACCTTGTACACTTCTACTGCTTAAAACTGAGCATCATCTTTCCTTTCCAGTGAAAATAAAATATAAAAATAAATAGAAACAAAATTGCAACTGAGCATGTCAATGCTCAGTTGGTGGTGCAATGGTTTAAGTGCTGGTTGCTAACCAAGAGGTGAGCAGTTTGAAGCCACAGCCACTCTGTTGGGGAAATGTGTGACAGTCTGCTTCCATAAAGATTGACAGTCTTGGAAATCCTATGGGGTAGTTCAATCTTGTCCTGTAGGGTCACTATAGGACAACCACAACATGAGTTGGAATCCACTCAGCAGCAGTGTGTCTGGTTTGGAAATGCACTCAGATCACAGTTGTCATTACTACCCAAGTACAAAGACTCTTTGAATCTCGTCTTTTTGCTGCAGGCACTGTAAGGACACACTGCTGGTTTAGCGGCTGCCAGAGTTTTCACAGCTGGCAAATTTTGTCAAATTTTCTGGTCTTTTAGTTGTAGTATTGTGTTAATTAGTATTTGTAAACTCATCAATCGCTTTTTGTGAATAAAGCAGCCATTAAAAGAAAAGAAGGAATCCTAAACCAGAATTATGATTTACGAGTAACAGTACAAAAACATTACTAAAAATTCTGTGTGGTCTCACATAGGAGAAGGTCCCTGGTGGGATAGGGTGGGGGTTGAACTAAGAGTTACTGCACTGGGTGACACCAGCCCTAGTGATGCCATTGATTTGGAGAGGCGAAGAAGATGTGGCTTAAAATTCTGTGCTTAAAGTCAAGGGTAAGTGTATGCTGCAGACTCAGCAGGTGCACTAGATTCCAAGAGCCAATCAGCTCCACCTTCGCTGATGATGTCATGTCGCTAGTGTGAAACTAGCTATAAACCAAAACAAAACCAGTTGCCAGTGAAGTCATCTCTGGCTCACAGCGACCTGAGAAGGCAGAGTAGAACTACCCTGTGACATTTTCAAGCTGTGGCTGGTGAATTCAAAACATGGATCTTTTGGCTAGCTGCCAAGTGCTTAATCAAATTCAGAATCAGAGCTACTGAGACTATCTACACCATGGAAATAGGCAAACCCTAAAAGCCAGGGTTCTTCCCCTTTCATGGGGAGTTGGTTGTAAACATTTTCTAGCGCACCACTGATGAAACTTCTGAATCACACCTTACGGCACATTATTCTGAAGTAAAAGACAGTTTAAACATGTTTTTCTGTGCCAGCCAAGTGCTGTCCAGTCATATTCCACTCATAGGAGTAATATTTTATAGCAGTGTGGTAGTTTATAGAAGTATAGTAGTTAGTAAAAATAAAAGTTTGCTGTTTATAATTAAATTTTAAAAAATATTACCATGTTACATGGTCTGCTTTAATCAGTTTTAAAGGACAAGAAAAGTCAATTATGAACATTTTTCTGAGGCTTTGTGCTTATATTTTACACTTTGCATCCACTTTTCTTTTCTGGCACCTTAGAACATTTCCCAAGTCTCCTTGCATCTCTGGGCACGGTAGATGGCGATATCACACCGTCTTTGAGGTCGAATTTCAGAACTCTGCGTTCTGACACTCTAATCCGGAACTTGTAACCTCTGAAGTAAGGAAAGCCCACCTCTCAGCCTAGTTCTAGGCAGGTTGCACCTAGAATTCTAAGCCTTATTTTGTCAGATCCTTTCAAAGTCTGTGCCTGGTGTAAACAGAGGTACTTGTGAAAACCTTCATTTATTATTATTTTTTTAATATCTCTCATCTGAGAATCTGAAGGAGTTCTGCTAATAATGTCTCTGCAGATCTTCCGGTTTAGGTGGTTACATAACTATGAATCCTCTCACAAATCTGTTACTGTTCTTTCTACATATCATACATCAATGTCCAGAAAGGTTGTGCTTACTATGAAAATTGAATTTTTGCTGCAGAGAAACTGCCTTTTAATTTTCAAAAATCTCTGGTTCTGTAAGAAACAGGGTAAGACCTGTTTGATGAGTGAGTATGTGACAAACTGGCTGTACTTGTATACCCGTACTCCTATATAATTCTCTCCGCAACATTATTTAAAACAAATGTTATCATTCCAGGATATTACTCTAAAAGATAAGGATTCTTTCTTTCACATATAGTCACAATACCATTATCAGAGTTCAAATAATCAATAATTTTTCCTTTATAACATAGCCAGTTCAAATATTCCCAACTATCTTATAATTTCTTATGGTTTGAGTTAGACTGTAAAGTAAAACCCAGTTGCTGCTGAGGCAGTTGGCTCTGACTTGGTGACCCGTGTATGTCAGCGGTGAACTGTGCAGCACAGGGTTTTCAACGGCTGCTATCTTTCAAAACTGTCTCCCCAGGCCTTTCTTCCAAGGAGCTGCTGGCTGGAGCTGAACCTCTAACCATTTAGTTCACAGTCACACCTTAACCACCTGCACTACCCCGGCACTCCAGGCTCCAAAAGAAGGCCTGTAACTTGCAACTGTATTTCTCATAAGCACAATTGAACCTATGAGTTCTCTTCCCCATCTGTCCCCCTTAATATTTATTTATTGAAAAAATTAGATTGTTTATATTATCAAGTCTCCCAGAGCCTGGATTTTGCTGACTGAATTCCATGTTTCATAACACATACCTCTGTCCCCATAGCTTCTGTAAACTGGTGTTAGGTCTTGACCAGAATTAACTTGGCTTGGCTTTCTTTTATGAACTTAGATGCTAACACATTCCAGTACATCCTTTCAAGGATCTTTCCAGTAAGAAATAGGGCTTCCCTGCAAATAACTAGAGTCATGTTTGAAATAATGGGGGCAATAGTCCCAGTTATTTCTGTACATGTCCTTTTGAGATTTTTTCACTTCTCTTTTTATCTAAAATAGACAAAAATCTTGGAGAAGAGACTTCAGATTGAAACATTTACTGCATCAAAATAATTTCTACGCCAAGAACAACTCCCCATGTATTCTGGATCCTGTAGGTCTCTATTCCTTCTCCAGTTGGTAATCTAATTCATATTTCGTTTCACACAGGAAATTCAGAATTGGAGTTGAAGGAACTAAAGAATTCTGTTTCACTGTTCTCGCCAAATAATAAAAAAATAAACCAGATATCCTTCCATGTTTCCAAATGATCTGGCTGAGTTAGATGAAGGCAGAACAAACATAGTAAATACTAATTATTCCAAAATAAATCCCAGGAAAAAGTACCTGTAGTGGTACAGAATTTTCTCATACCATTCTTGGTCTTTAAAATTCAGTGTTGGTGAGCAATTTATTACAGAAAATAACCCTGAAGTTTGTAAAACTGTTGGAAAACCTGGTGGCATAGTGTTTACATGCTATATCCGCTAACCAAAAGGCCAGCAGTTGGAATTCACCAGCTACTCTGTGGAAACACGTGGAGCAATTCTGCTGTGTTCTGTAGGGTCACTATGAGTTGGAATTGACTTAACGAGAATCTGGTTTTTTTTTGGTAAAACTGTTGAGACTTAATTTCAAACTTATTCCCTTTTCTCTTTAAATTCTAACAGGAAGAACTCAACCTGACAAATCCAATGGAACTTGAAGGAGAAAAGAAGACTACTTTGCTTTAATTTGGTATAAAGATCTCAAACTAAGAGTGGAATTAGAAATTTTTACTTGGTCTAAGTATTTAAGGGATTTCAAATTATCATTGCAAAAAAAATAGAGGAAAATCTCTCTGTTATGTTTGCGAGCTTTGGACTAGAGTTTGGGAAATGCTAATACATGTACTACACACTCCCTTTGCAAAGATGTGTTGATTAAAGGTTACTGTTAGTTGCTGTTGAGTCAATTCCAACTTAATGCAACCTGATGTATGCAGAATAGAACTACACTTTGTGGTATTCTCAAGGCTTCAGCCTTTCAGAGGCATATCACCAGGCCTTGTTTCTGAGGCACCTCTGGGTGGGTTTGAACTGCCACCCATGCAGTTTGTAGTCTAGTGCTTTACCATTTGCACCATTCAGGAAACGATGTATTTAATATCTGCATCCTTCTTACTTCTTACTGAGATGTGGTAAGTTTTCCTATATGTACATATCTATATTTACGTATATACATATATATAATTTTTTTAATGGAGGGCTTTATTTGATGTATTGCTTGCCATAATCGTCCAAGAATTGTTTTCAATGGTTTTTAGTGTTCATGTTTAAAATATTTCAATTCAGTCAAATATCCTTTAAAACCCAAATCTCGGCATTGATTAGTAAATAAGTCATTGACTGACTGAAATCTATATTTTTTAAATTTTGAGGCTGATAAAAGCGTGTAGAAATACATGTTTCTGCAAGACAGAGATAATTGATTGACTTTATAACTAAATTTTGGGCTATCTAATGAGGATCGAGTTGATGACAATGGGTTTGGTTTGGAATAAGATTCTCCCTGGGAGTGCAATGGCTGAGCCCTTGGCTGCAGTTCAAACCCACCAATGCCTTCTTGAAAGGAAGAGCTGCCAATTTGTTTCTGTAAAGATTGCAGCTAAGAAAATCCTATTCTGTCACATGGGATTGCTATGAGTCAAAATCACCTCGATGGTACCGAACAACAACAAAGCTGTAATAGCGAAATTGTTGAAGAGTGTCATAAATAGTAATTACGAACCTTCTTTGAAGACAAACTCACTAGCAGGAAAGCAATCAATATTACATACAACCGATGGCTGTCGATAAACAAGGAGACAAGAACACCATTTCTGAATGGGCCCATTTTGCAGGCAAGGGAGAGGAAAGGCTGATTGGATAGACGGCTCTTGGCTTGGCTGGCTGGATGACATATAACACTTTAGAATTGAAAGGAACCCTTGAATCATTTTGTGGCTAGAAACACCGAGTAGAGAGGTTAACTCACCAGTTCAACATCACCCAGCTAGTTAGAGGCAAAGCTGGAAGTAGAACCAAGGAATTCTGCCCAAGGCTCATTTAAACCTGGTGACAGGCTAGAAACAAGACTGCAAGTGAAACCACTTGTTACATCCCCACCCCCATTTTTTTGATTCTCTAAAATCCAGTGCCTATGAACACAGATTGGAACACAGATTTAGAGATAAAACTGTATAAAATAATTTGTCTCATGCTTTTTCACTTGCGTGCTTGAAGATTAACAGCTCTGTCAGTAAAGCCAACTTTGAGAGTGGCAGTCAACCCCATACAAGCAGGCTCCTACACAGATTGCAATACCCGTTGTCATTTTGTGGGTAAGCCACCAGAGGGCGATATGCACTCTCTCTTTCTCCGTGTGGGAGGACCAGTACCCAAAGCTTTATTAAGATAACTTATTTAGTAAGAGGATCAGTCTCATTTTGTCTGTTTTTTTGGCCGCTGCCTTGCCTCTGGCTCTCCTGGGCCCTGGCCTGGGCTGGTGCCAGAGCCCCCTCCCTCACCCCCTGGTTTCTGGTCTTCCATGGTGCTGCTGGAGAGAAATTTACGGACACACATTTTTCCTGTTTAAAAATGAGCATTGAGTCTTCTGGGTCTCCGTGGTCTCTTGTATATACCTCTGTTTTAACAATGTATCACAAGCAACTTAGTTAATTAGTTATTAGTTAATTAGTTGCCTACCTTCCTCACTAGCCTGTAAACTACTCTAAGATGGGGACTTTTTCCCAATTTTTTTTTTTGTGTGTAGGCTCAAATCCCTAGCCCAATACCTAAAACTTAGTAGTCATTCTTGTTGTTAACTGATGAAATGAACAGCAGCCCTTGTTTAAGAATTGTATTTATAGCTCTTGCTATATTTGGATGTGTGCCTTTGAATTCACTTGCTGTCATTGCTATGCCTGTGATCCATAAAATATGAGGTCAAGGAGGAACTTAAAACATCAGATAACCAAGACTTCTCTCCTTAAGTCTCTATAAACAGAGTTCTACAATAATCGCTGCTTTAAAGAAACACACACACACACACGTGTGTGTGTGTATATTTACATAATCTCTATTTTAAAATTAAACATGTTAGCAAGGATTAGTTGATGGTTGAGTGAGAGCAAGGAAGAGGCTCCAGTTAGAGACTAGAGAGGTTGAGGGGGTTGTCTTGTACAGGAGAGTAAGAGACAGAGAACCAAGGGCCCTTAGGGAAGCTTCCAGTTAAATAGTTAGACCTCCTGTCATGAATAGAAGTGTGTCCCTCCCACCCCCAAATATGTGTAACAATTTGGCTGGGCCATGATTCCCAGTATTGTGTGATTGCTCTCCATTTTGTGGTTTTCCTGTGCTGTAAATCCTAATCTCTGCCTGTGGTTAGTAGATGGGATTATGTTAGAGAGGATTAGGGTGGGGCTGACACACTGTTCCTAAGGTCACTACCCTGCTCCAACGTAAAGGGAGTTTTCCCGGAGTGTGGCTTATACCACGTGGTATCTCTTTATCCTGTAAGACATGAAAAGGAAGCAAGCAGAGAGCTGGGAACCTCATACCATCCAGACAGCAGCACCAAGAGCACAGCACGTCCTTCCGACCTGAGGTTCCTGTACCAAGATGCTCCCTGACCAAAAAAAAAAAAAACTGATGCAACACAAGGACCTTCCTCCAGAGCTGACAGAGAGGGAAAGCCTTCCTCTGGAGCTGACAGCCTGAATTTGGACTTGTAGCCTATTGGACTGTGTAAAAATAAATTTTTATTTGCTGAAGCCATCCACAGGTGGTAGTTCTGTTAGAGCAGCACCAGATGTCTAAAACACCTCACTATGGAGATAAGGTTGGTTTTGATTGTGCCGATTACCTTCTCACTGACTGTTTTTAACACATGTGCTATGTTTTGCCAACTCATGAACAAAATAATTAAGTGGTTAATTTGAGAAGTTCTAATTCTTTAACCACTGACTCAGTGGTTAAAGCAGGTGGCTGTTAACCAAAAGGTTGGTGGTTCGAACCTACTAGCCACTCTGAGAGAACAACGTGGCAGTCTGCTTTCATAAAGGTTTAGTCTTGGAAACACTATGGGGCAGTTGTCCTCTGTCCTGTAGGGTCACTATACGTAGGAATAAACTCAACAGCCCCCGACAACAACATGAATTCTGTTTTGCTTGGTAACACACGCACACAGTAAAAAGAAATTCAAAAAGCACAAAGAGAAAAAGAAAAGTAGTTGTTAAAATGATAAGCAAAACATTTTTTGTTTTAATTTGTCTATTTTGTCTCCCTTGCCAATTGCTGTTAAGTCAGCTATGACTCACAGTGAGCCTATCTCCTTGAGATTTTTATATTTTACTTGAAATGCACCCCCAAGTCTGAAACAATTTTATTTCCCAGTGGGTTGGTTTACAATCATCATAAGTTCAAAATTTTTACCAATCAGAGTTTTAATGAAGTTGTATCTGGAATATAGTTAAACCATTTATGAAAACCCTTTGTCATCGAGTCAATTCTGACTTACAGCAACCCTGTAGGACAGAGTAGAACTGCTCCATAGAGCTTCCGAGGAGCACCTGGTAGATTCGAACTGCTGACCTTTTGGTTAGAAGCTGTATCTCTTAACCACTATGCCACGATGGTTTCCAAAATGTGGTTAGGCAATCATATTTATGCATGCCCTTCTTAATTTGGGGTAAAGAACGTTCATCAGCAGCTTACTCAAATCCACAGCGAGCAGCTGGTACAGGATGTGTGCCTGACAGTGTGGCAGATGAATAAGATGTTGTGCATCTGCACCAATTGGTTGCAAAACCAAAGACGGATCAAAACTCAGAGTGATTTGTCTGAGCCTGCAAACTTTCTTTTCTCAGATCTTGCAGGCAAGTGATATTCAGGGTAGAAAGGTCTGGGATTCAGCCTGATGATTATTCTATTTGTCTAGCCATGAAGGCTATGACTAAACTATTATTAGTTTAGAATAAATGGTGAATGTATGGCTGTATCTAAATAATCCCTGTTGTAAAATATCTTGAGACCAAAATGTTTTTATGGACTGTTGATATTTCAAAGATGTAATAGGACACGTTTATACTTTGGATTTGAAAGAGTGTAACTACTTAATATTGACTCCACTTTGAGAATATACATTTTTAAATGGGGTTGAAAATTTAAGTATTTCTTAATGTTGTCCCAACTGCATTATAGATGTATATATACCCCTACTGCACTGTACAAGGACTGCCAATTAAATTTGCAGACTCATCCTAGAAAAAGTGTTACACGCTCATTGCTGAATATCACCACAGTCAACTTCCAAGTACTCCTCTTGGGAAGCTGGTGCCTAGTCCACCCTTCCAAGCAAATTTGAAACTCTTTTTTTTGGAATGCCCATCAGAACTATCATTGTATTACCCTTTATGTCCTGAATGTCACAAAAATGTCATCCTTTCAATATTTCCTTTATCTTCAGGTAAACAAAAAGGTCATTGCGGGCCAGATCAGGGGAGTAGGGAGGGTGTTCCAAAACAATTATTTGTTTGTTGGCCAAAAACTCCCTCACAGACAACTATACAACTAAGTTTGTGAACTTGCCACTGTGCCTCCATGCATACTAGCTGTTCCAGAAAGAGTTCCCAAATTGCTTTGAAGGGCAGGCTAGGCTGTGGTGTCGGTGCATAGCTTCCCAAGGGGAATACATTAAAGGTGACTGATATTCAGCATTGAGGTATGTAGCGCTCGGAACAATTAAGTTCGTGGACTTAACTGTTAGACTGCGTGAGTGTGAGCGCGCGCGCGCGTGTGTGTGTGTAAACCCACTGCCACTGAGTCAATTCCAACTCACAACGACCCTATAGACAGAGTAGAACTGCCCCATAGAGTTTCCAAGGAGTGCCTGGCAAACTGAAATTGCTGACCTTTCGGTTAGCAGCCGTAGCACTTAACCACTATGCCATCAGGGTTTCCATATATATAACATTTATGTATATGTTTCCCTATATATTATATTTAAAGGAATATAATATTTTATATAAATATAATAAATATATATTTTATGTAAATATAACAAATAGACAATATTTTATATAAATATAATAAATATATAATATTTCATATAAATAGATAAGCATTTATATATATGTAAAGATATATAAATCTTTACATATATATATATATGTAAAAAGATGTAGCATTTAACCACTATGCCATCAGGGGTTTCACAGGTGAAGTGCCACAACTGCTAACTAAAGGTAGATAGTTCAAATCCACCAGGTGCTCCTTGGAAACCCTATGGAACATTTCTACTCTGTACTATTGAATCACTATGAGTAGGAATTAACTCAGTGGCAGTGTGTCTGCTTTTGATGTGTGTATGTATATATATAGCCATTGAAATGGAGAAAGGACTCCTGATTAGGGGCATGCTAAAGCTTTATGGAAGGCACCCTGGTAGTATAATGGTTCAACACTTGGCTGCTGAGAGTCAGGAATTCAAATCCACCGAGTGGCTCCAAAGAGGAAAGATCTGGCAATCTGCTTCTGTAAAGACTGCAGTCAAGAAAACTCTATAGGACAATTCTCCTGTGTCGCATGGGATCATTATGAGACATAATTGATTTGACAGCACCTAATAGCAAAGCTTTGTGGAGAGTCCAGTGTTCAAAAGGTATGTGATAAACTGAATCTAAAGCAAATATTGTTGAAACACAAACCAGGAGACACCCAGTGTACTGGGATATTTTTCTGACAATTTGCCATCCAAGATGAAAGCATTTAGCATGGAGTGCTGCACAGAGGGGTGCTTGGTAAATGTTGTTCTTGGTGATGGAAAGTTTATTATGAGGAAAAGGAATTTGTGGGTGAAGAAAAATAAAATGGTGAGGCAGCATGTCTGAACATCTTAAATTGTTTAGAATTTTTTTTTAAACAGGTAATAAATATCTTCTTTGAGTACAAAATAAAAATTTGAAGTGATGATCTGAGCATATTATTTGGCTACTTCTGACCCAAGCCATTAAAAAAGTAAGATAATGGAAGCAAAAAAACTATTTAAAAATTATTTTAATGAAAATTTTATTTCCATAAAATATCCAGTGATTCAGATAAACTTCATAAAAGCACATGTTATTGATAATTGCTCAGCTTAGTACTAAATATTTACTACACTAACTGAATGTTCAGATGTTGAGTATTCTTGAAGAAATGTTTGCCAGTTGGATTCTTCCATGGGTCTTCTTTTCTTCTATTGAACATCTCTTTTATTTCAATATTTACTTGAAAATAGTGGCTTGTAGTTTCTTCTTTCTCAGTGAGCTAAATTTGCTGAAGAGTCCAGAGTGAGAAAAACAATGACAACTTGATAAGCATACCTCCTTTACTTCAGAATTGTGCACATATCCTTTTATGGCCAAAGGCCAGCTGGCAGAAACCCTTTACCCTGCTCTGTCTCCTGTGACTGACTTTGTTTGGCAGAAAGGAATTGAGGAGACAGCTGACTGTGAGCTGAATCAGGAGTCAGCCGCAGGGTGAGGCAGGAGCCTTCTGCTCTCCTGACCAGGGAAAGCTGCCTTTTACCACAGGAAGTGGAAGCTCCCTGTAGGCAGCTCCTGCCCAGGTTTGTTTTGGGTCTTGCTGGTATCAGAAGAATTGATTCTCTTGGGATTTGCACTCATTTTGTGTCCTCTGCAAATTTCCCTGGTTGTCTTTAGACAGACTTCGGGCAGATCTGCAACAATCAGCTGGGCAGAATCCCAAGTGAAAGAGTTCACTGACCCCACTTTGTGGTGCTGGGAGTGCATTTGTGAGGGAGGAAAATCTGTGCAGTGTTTAGTTAGTTCGCTTGTTATACGCAGGATATCACTGAGAAATAGTGCCAAAAGAGACACGGCTCTCATCTACAGAGAAAGAAGCAAGTCTGTGTAAACAACATAGGTGCACGGAAGTAGACGGTTAGGAGGAACTAATAAAGACAGTGAAATCTACAAATTAGAGGGATCGAAGTGAAAGTGAGTGAGAAAGAGATGAGAGGGAAGGAAGTCATGTTGCTAGTGACTAAAGGTGTCGTAGCAGAGTCGAGACTCAGAAGGGGCTCAACAGTGTCTTCACTTGCCCTTCAGTTATGTAATTACCTTAAAAATGCTTCCCGAAAATCCCTGTTTTGCTACCAGATATTCTTCTAGGGTCTGGATTCCAGTAGTGAAAGACTCAGTCTTGTCATCATGGGATTTATACTCCGCCAAACCAAACCTACCGCTGATGAGTCAGGGAGATGTTGACAGTAACTAAGTAAGCAAATAAATAAATATAATTTCAGCTAGTGGTAACTGCTGTGAAGAAAAATAAAGCAGAATAAAGAGTAAAGAGTGTGTGTGCGTGCACATGTGTGTACGGGGGGGACGTGGGTATTTCAGATAAGTGGTCAGCAAAGGTTTTTGTGAGGAGGTGACGTTTGAACAGAGAACCTGGAATGAAGAGGGGAACAAGGTATGCCAATAATGTATTAATAAAGCTGGGAGAGCTTTCCATTTCCTTCAGCTCAGAATGAACTAGGGTGCAGTTTGTCCCCAGATAGTGGAGCTAGAGCCCCACTTTCCGAATTTCATGGACACCAGGGAACCAGAGAGCGGCACCAGTACGGGCACCAGTGTCAGAGTCCTGGCTGGGCTGAGAGGCTTGAAGCTGACACAGGAGACAGAGGCTGGCTGAGTCTAGGAGTCTGGAGTTTAGGGCATAGTTAGCTCTCAAAGTACAGGGTTGAGTCCTAGAATGGGCACTAGTCAACCTTGTGACCTGAGGGCATTATTTAATCTCTCTATAATTAGTTCTTTTATCTGGAGAGTGGAGTTAATAAGGATCCCCCTCCTACAGCTAGAATTAATTGACTCACATAGGGAATGTTCTTATAACAGTGTGTGGCTAAATAGGAACTGTCTGATGCTGACACTATTCCCCACTGTAGGGTACCATTGCTTAACACTGTCACCCCCTATGGCACTTCTCCTCAAAGGGCCGATTATAGACCTGCTACAATAAAGCCCTTCTTCTGCCTTCTAAATGTCTTCAGGGTCTGTTGCACACCCCCACAGCTTTCCTTATTGACAGTTAATAAAAAGGTCCAATTGGTTTCACCCACCTGACAATATGGTATCCTAAGGACAGACGGAAAACCCTGGAGGCTCAGTGATTCAGTGATACGGCTGTTAATCAAAAGGTTTGCAGTTTGAATCCATCAGGCACCCCTTGGAAATTCCATAGGGCAGTTCTACTCTGTTCCGTTGAGTATTGAGTTACGAGTCAGGATTGACTTGACAGCAGTGGGTTTGGTTTTAAGGGCAGATGGATACAACATGTCAACAATATGCAGATGGGCCAGGACTTGCAGTGTTTAATTCTGCCACACATAAGGGTGGCCAGGAGTCAGAGCGAACTGATAACTCAGTGAGAGCAGATGGCACAGATGGCTTCAGGGGTCTTTTTCTGACTTGGGGGAGGATTTCTACAGTAGGGAAGGATACAACTTTCTGATCGCTTTCTACCTAGTGCTGAGAAAGAAAATACAAATTATTCTTCCTTGGAACGTATAGCTATGTGAGCACACATGTGTTTAAATGTAGTTATCAACTACTGTTTTCAATAGTACATTGGAAAATACAAATGAAATTGAGAACATACTGATGTTTCAAAAAGGCAGGTTGGGTCATGTCACTCCCCTCGGTGTAAGACATTGTATGGTTAAAAGGGGCCCGTTGCCTCATGGATGAAGTGCGCTCTGGCTTTAAGAGAACTTTCATGCTCTGTCACTACTTGCCACTCCACCCTCATTTCTGCACATCCCATGCCTCACCTGTAATTCCAGTTGTATCCACATTCTCTTTCTGATTCTGCAGCCAGCTAAGCTCCAATTCAGTGTGTACTATTTTCTTCTTGTGGCATGCTTCTTCCCACTACTGTCTTTGGCCAACTCTGATTTCTCCTCTAAATCTCAGTGTAGGCACTCCTCCTTCCAAGAGGTTGTCCTGAATCTCCCAAGTCTGGGGCAGATTCTCCCCTCAGGTGTGCCTCATCTCTTGCCGCTCCCTCCATCACGTAGTGTGTTACCCTGTGCTACCCAGGGAGGCCTGAGCAACATCATGGCGTGTTCCTCAGCTCACTGCATCGTCAGGAGCAACCAGAGCAGCTACTGTTGAGTCTATTGACGAACCACATGTACTTTGCTTTCCAAAAGTTTATAATCTGCTGATGGAATTGCTGAAATAACCTTGAGCACCCAGAGAACGACCGTGAAGCAAACACTCAGCAAGTTCCTCCAGTAAGTGGATTTTGGTGAAGAGACATAGGTCATAGAGGACAAAGCTGAGGGTGTTGAGAGCTGAGCCTTAAGAATTCACCAGAGGTCCTATTATGCAGGCCTTTTGCAAATCAGCTTGAAGATTCTGGATGTTGTAGAGGACATTAAGAAGACAAGCAAGAATTTTAAGCAAGGGAAATTGACCACTCTTAAACCACTAACAATGATTACACACATACACCTTGTCTGGAGCCTCAGTGGCAAAGTGATTAAGTGCTTTTGGCTATTAACTGAAGGTCAGCTGTTTGAATCCACTAGCCACTCTTTGGAAAGCCAATGGAGCAGTTCTACTCTGTCCTAAACAGATCATCATGACTCAGAACTGACTTGAGGGCAATAGATTTTCATTTGTTCATCTGTAGAAAGAAGTACAGTTCTAATAGTCCTCTTCCTTTAAGGTACTGGAAACTTGAGAAGTCTTCAGATTCATTTAGATGTCATATCCAGCTCTGCCACTTACCAGCTATGAAGCAAAAACCAAACCACTGCTGCTGAGTCAGTACTGCCTCACGGTGACCCTACAAGACAAAGTAAAACTGCTCCATAGTATTTCCAAGGAGCTCCTGGTGGATTTGAACTGCTGACCCTTTGGTTAGCAAATGCAACACTTACCCACTACACTACCAGGGTTTCCTATCAGTTATATGACAGGCAAATTACTTAAGCTCTACACACATAAATATTCTCCTACAAATAATAGCAGGACTTATCTGATAGGGATTTATGAGAATTAACTGAGATAATGTAAAATACAATGCTTAGCAGAAAGCAACAGAGTATATAAATAAATTGTAACAACAACTGTCAGTAGTAATAGCAGCAGTAATAGCAGTAAAGTAGTGAGGCAGGCAGAATAGTCTGTAGAGAAAAATACAATGGAAACCCTATGGAAAATTAGTACCCTTTTAAGTCAACAGTTGGGAGTAAGATAGGGAACCTGAGGACCTCTGTAAAAGTGTGACCTGAATCAACAAGCAATAAGGGATAAAAGATCCAACAATTAGCAATATGTGGGGACACTGACTCCTCCAACAACTATGTAAACTTCCTCAAAGTTGTTTTTCAAAAGGAGCCAGATGGAACTAACTAAAGGGACATGGTTGTGTTAGGGTCCGCGATTTTCAAGATGCGACACTGTTACCTTAAAGGTTAAATTTTATTAAAAAAATATGCCCAATAGGAAAAATACTGGTGCACCAGGGACGCACCCCAAGCTACACAGAGCAGGGGGCCACGACGAGTTTCCTCAGCGCCCAGTATTTAAGTCGTGAGATTGCAAAGCAGGGGGCGTGAACTGACCTTTACATTGATTGGTTAACTCCTATTAGTTGTAAAATGTGGCAAGGTCTAGGGGTCACTTGCAGGCTGTCACTTGCAAGGTTGCCCCCAGGCTTGTCTTGTGACAGTGTTTTGTAAGACAAAGGTGAGATTATTCTATGGTATTTCCTGCTATTAAGTTGTTTCCTGGGGGCTTTCTTTAATACCTCAAATTTTTACCGCCCTTCCTCATTTCAACAGTTGCTATGTGTCCTTCCAACAGGGATACCAGAGAGTTGCAATCAGGACCAGGGAATCCAATCAAAGTAGCAAGAAACTAAGCAGGTGCAACACTCCATAATGAGACCTGCTACCAGTCCCAGAAGCCCCCATAGCAGAAACCATCTTAAAGTTTGCATGTGCTCACAGCCAAAGAACGAGCTGTCACCATTCAAAATAGAAAATATTTTAGGTCTTCATTGCTGATTTGTCGTCCTCAGCTATATTCTGGACATAGTTGAGTTTAAAAACCCAACCTTGAACTTGCTCAGCAGCGCAGCCCGCTGGAGTGCTATATTCTCTGCTGCTGCCCCATTTCGAAGTGCTTTCATTTTCTGATAAAGATTTCTGTCAGGGGACAGTCAGGTATCCCCAAGTAATTGTTTCTTGTGGGTCTGACAAGGACCCTTGAGGGTCTTCAGAGACCCCCAGTAATAGTGACAGTAACAATAGTAGTAGTAGTAATGGCAATTCTGTGGCACTTTCTCCCCCTGGATTTGCTATTTTAGGTAGGGATGATCTAGGAGACATGTACGATTTTAACATAAAGAGCTGCCCATGGGATTGTTAATCTGGCAGGAATGAAGAGGCCTATTATATATGAAGAAGAGTGGGGCATCGGGATTGGAGATGGTGCATTAACAGCCTGAATTACGCAGACAAGACCACATTTGCTAAAAGTGAAAAGGACGTGAAGCACGTACTGAAGAAGATCAAAGAACATAGCCTTCAGTGTGGATCACACTTAACATTAAAAAAAAAAGAAAATCCTCACACCTCGAACAGTAAGCAACATCATGACAAATGGTGATGGCGAAAAGATTGAGGTTGTCAAGGATTTCATTTTAGGTGGATCCACAATCAACATCCACGGAAGCAGCAGTCAAGAAATCAAATGACCCATTGCACTGGACAAACCTGATCTCTTTGAAGAGATGTAAAACAAAGATGTCACCTTGAAAACTAAGTCAAGGTGTTTTCAATTGCTTCATCTGTATGTAAAAGCTAGATAATGAATAAGGAAGACTGAAGAAGATTGGTGCCTTTGAATTGTGGTATTGGAGAAACATATTGAATAGACCCACCACCAGAGGAACAAACAGATTTATCTTGCACAAAGTACAAACAGAATGCTCCTTAGAAACAAGGATGTCAAGACTACTGTCATATACTTTGGACCTGCTGTCAGAACAGACGGGTACCTGGAGGAAGACACCATGCTTGGTAAAGTGGAGAGTCAGTTAAAAAGAGGAAGATCCTCAACGAGATGAAATGGGACAGTGGCTGCCACCACGGGCTCAGACATGGCAATGAATGTGAAGACGATGCAGGACCCGGCAGTGATTCATTCTGCAGCACGCAGGGTAGTTATGAGTTGGAACCGCCTGGGCAGCACTTGACAACATTATTTTGCAGACCCCTGAGGGCAGACTACTGTGAAATGCTGTTTCGTTTCTCCCTTCTTCACTTGTTCAAGGCTGACACCATTCACTGGAGAACACTTTAGAGCTGAAGGTCTACCATCACCACCACAAGAAGTAGAATTTGGAGAACAGGAAATGGAAGAAAAGGACAAATAAGAATGACAAAGGGCAAGAAGAGATTGGAAGTCCAAAGAGAAAGGGGCTTCTCTTCAGACTGTGAGAGAACAGCCACGTACCTCCGCAAGATGCAAGCAGACACACAGACACAGACACATACATACAGATAGGCAAGTACACACACATTCCAGTGAGAGAAGCTGGGGAGGGGCAGCTTTGGGGATAGGGTGAAAACCAACTATTGTCTGATCTCCCAACTGACCTTGTGGGTTATGCAATAGATTAAAAAGCACTTAAAGTTTGAGTTAATAGATCATATTATGCATCTGCTGGACTACTTCAGTGGGAGCGTTTGGGTTAGGGGTATTCTGCCCCTTTCTTCCTCTTTCCAGTACCGCAGGGGTGCAGTACTGAGGCACTTCCTACTGCCGCTGCTGTAATCATCCCGACATGTATGTGAGCAGCCCTCCACTGAAGTCTATGGGAGTTCTGGATTCCCTTGGGTGATCAAAGTGTAGATATAGTGTGTGAAAAATGGAGGTCAACTTGGGGTCAATCCTGCCAGCAAACGCGTATCTATATTTGAAATCAACCTTATCTAAAGAGCTGGTAGAAAAGACAGTCGTTGTTGTATATGAGACTGCACACCCGCAAGGCTTTCTGTCCTGTCAAGCCTCCCTCCTATGCCGCAACAAAGCCATTAAGTCTCTTTCCGCTGCTATTTAGATGAGTCCTGTTTTTTGTTTTAATTTGGAAAAAAATTTAAGCCATTCCCACAGAGCAAGATAACGGAAATTATTTCACCTCCCACCCCCACCCTAAGAAGAGAGCAATAAAGTTTAGCTCCACCGTCCATTGTCAGCTTGATGTGGTTGGGAAAAGTCCCTTCAAAATCTGCAGCACATTCCGAAGGCTAGTGCAGAGTCAGTCACAGATTGCAGAGTAGCAATTGCCTCTGCACTTGGCTCTTGGAAACAGCTGTCTCTTCTCTCCCAGTTTAGGGCCAACAATTTCTAAGCTGTTGAGATGAGCTGCGATTCGGCAGTAAATTAAGCAGGCAGCACGGCAGTAGGGAAGCAAGGCGTGGCCATCAGATGTACGGTAGGGAAGAAACATTACTGGCCTCCTACAAGCAGCAGGGCTTGGCCCGTGTGCCAGCTATCTCAGCACAGTTATTTCGATTGTCTTAAACGATTGTAACAATGGCAATGGGCATTGTTTTGTCCTGTTATACATAAGGTCACCATGCATTGGCACTAACTCAGTGGCAGCTATGGACAATAAATTTGTGGTAGTTTATCACAGTGGCCCTCGGCAACTAAAAGAAGTACTATCGGTACAGCATTCTGTTATATCATCCAAATGGGTTTAATGTTCAGTATTGGTTATAAAGGCTGAGAAGTTTGTGTATTTGGATGATTCAGTGATTAAATCATTTTTGCTGAGAACTCCGTGACTGTTATGAAAAATAAAAATGAATTACAATGAGACATGTATGGAGCAGAGAGGAATAGTGTGCAATCACCGGACAGGGAGAGCAGTGGAAGGTGCATATAGGGGGGCATGTAAATTTACATGTGAATGTACATTTTTACTCAGTTATGTTAAATTAAAAAAAAAATGAATTACAGAGGGCTGACTTTTTGGTAATAGCTCTGGAAACACCTGGTGCTTAGCAGACAGTAAGATACTAACCTCGGGTTAAAGAATTTGCAGAGAGAGTGCCTAAGTGTGCAGTGACAACCTGAATACACAACAATAAGAGTATCCTAGGATAAAGGACAACTGCAGGTTTGATGCCTCTTTAGTAAGCTATGGAATGCACAGAATACGACCACCATTCTCCCCTCTCCAAGCGATGCTGCCCACTAATTATCTGTAAGGTCTTAAGGACATGCTGCAGAATTATTGAAACCAGTGACTCACAGTACCATTAAGGAGTGGTCAGTTTCCAAAGAACCAGTAAATGTACCTGACTGTGGCAGAAACTCATTCTCTTCTTCTTATACATTAAGGAAGTTTCTAGTTGAGTACAGAGACCCTCAGAGTAGAGACCGCTTTATTCATGCTTCCTTGTTTCTAGATGTGATCATGTAACCAATACAGGCCAACAGTTGACTTATGTTAAGTGAAGCATACAACTTTCTGGCTTACATCTCTTGGTTTTTCCCTTAAGGGAAAAGGGTATGACTTTCTCTTATGCCCTTTCTCTTTCTGCAAGCTGGATTGCAGACATGATGAAGCAGCCACCTTAAATCATAAGAATGGAAACTGTGTTTTGAGGACAGCAGAATATAAAAAAGAATAACTTGGATCTTTGATGATGGTGGAGTCTACAAAACAACCCTAGATTTCCTTCCTGGGTTTTTATGTGAGACAGAAGTAGCCCTTAAGGGAAGCCAAATGAATATCCTAACCATCACACACACAGATGGAAACTGGCTACTCTTTTTGCTCAAGAGAGAGCAGTGTCCTTTCTGGATCTTCTCTGGCAACCCCCATTCTGTGTGTATCCCTACGATAATTTTAACATAAATAGTAGATTTTGTGGCTTGATCTGGTTTCTACAGTGCCTAGGCAGCCAATTACTAATAGTAACTAATAGGTGTATTCTCTGTGGTCAGTTAGACGACCCTGTGAATTCATTTTCAGATGTTTGATGATCAAGTCCACACACTAGACTCTTAGATTTAATACGCATGTTAAACAGAGTGCTTCACATGCACAGAGGGTGCTGTTTTATGCTGGCAACTGTTTTAGTTGGTTTACAGAGAATTTCTGGGAGATGATAGATTAGTCTTAAGTATGCCTTAAACACTCTTTTCAAATTTCTTAAATTTTGATTTTCTAACTCATCTTACAGTTGTGTAGGCTAGTAAAGAAAACAGACATCAGAAGGATATATCATTCAGAAATTCAGCTTTATGTGGAGCATTAAAAAAACAGCAAAGTTGTCCTGAGGTACCCAGAATGATGCTTGAAGCTTTACATTGTTGCTGTTGTTAGGTACCGTTGAATTGATTTCAGCTCATAGTGACTTCATGTGACAGAGCACTGCACTGTGGGATATTTCTAGGCTGTAATCTATATAGGTCCAGATCACCAGGGCTTTCTCCCTCAGAGCTGTTGAGTGACTTTGAGCTGGTGACTTCCTGGCTAATAATAGCCAAGCACTTCATCGTTGTGCCACTAGGGCACCATTTGTTGCATTATGTCATGTAATCCTCATTACGTAAGGTAGGTAGTGCTGCTGTCACTTTCATTCTGAGGATGAGAAAACTAGCACTTAGAGAAGGCTTAGTGATGTGGCAAACGTTATATGTATTTGCTAGTGAGACAACTGGGACTTGAATCCCCAGCCTGACTTCCAGAAGTAAAGCCCTTAATCTTACTCTATAATATATATTTATGTAGATGCTTATCTTAGTCACCTGGTGCTGCTCTAACAGAAAATACCACGAGTGGAAGGCTTCGTGGAGAGAAATTTGATTGTCACAAGTCAGTAAACCACAAAAGCATTAACAAGTTGCAAGTCCATTCAATGACAGAAATTATCACAGTCCGGTGGGCTGAGTCCAAATTCAAGGAGAGCATCTTGACATAGGAACCTCAGGTCCAAAGGACATGCTCTGCTCTTGGTGCTGCTTTCTTGGTGGTATGAAGTTCCCAACTTCCTCTGTTCACTTCTCTCCGTGATATCCCACAAACTTGTAGCTTGAGTCCTGCCTCACTAACACAACTGCAGACCATTCTCCATCATCAATATCACAGAGGTAGGATTCATGACACATGGGAGGAATGGCATCATACTGGGACTCCTAGCTGAGTCAAATCAACACATACATTTTTGGGGGTCACAATTCAATCCATGACAATGCTTGAAACTAAAGGGCTTCTTGTGGTTTCCCTAACAGCTTCTTGCTCTGGTTCAGCTACTATCACATTATCCTTACTTTGTTGTTGTTATTGCTAAGTGTAGTGGTGTAGTGGTTAAGTGCTATGTCTGCTAACTGAAAGGCTGGCAGTTTGAATCTTCCAGATGCTTCCTGGAAACTCTATAGGGCAGTTCTACTCTGTCCTATAGGGTTGCTATGAGTTGAAATAGACTAGACAGCAGGGGCTTATCTTTACTTGGGACTGTTCTTTTCTCTCTAAATTTTCTTTATTTTGTTGTTGAGAATACACACAGCAAAACACACCAATTTGTTTCTACAAGTACAGTTCAGTGGCATTGATTATTTTCCTTGAGTTGTGCAATGATTCTTACACTCCTTTTCTGAGTAGTTTCTCCCCCATTAATGTAAACTCTCTGCCCCTCAGGATTTCTAACTAATCTTTTGAGTTGCTGTTGTCAATTCTGTCCCATATAACTAAAAAAAAAACCCCACTGCCACTGAGTCAATTCCAACTCATAATGACACTATGGGACAGAGTAGAACTGCTCCATAGAGTTTCCAAGGAACACCTGATAGATTCGTACTGCTGACCTTTTGGTTAGCAGATGTAGCACTTAACCACTACACCTCCAGGGTTTCCTTGATCCCATGTAGATAGCTCTTAAAAGAGCATAATGCTCAAGGCAGACCTTTCTTACTAGTTAAGCTAAACTATTGTTTGGTTTTACGGTTTATCGATCCCTTGGCTTCACAAAGTCTAGAGTCCATAAAGATTTAAAATTCTGTTCTGCATTTTCTCCTTTTTGATCAAGAGTCTTCTGTGGAATCTTGGATCAAGATATCCAGTAATGGTAGCTGGACCTCATTCCTCTTGCGGTCTCATAGCAAAGGAGGCGGTTGGTCACAGAGAAAATTAGCCACACATTCCATACCTTCCATTCCTGAATTTGCTTCTTCCTCTGTTGCTCCAGGTGAATAGAGACCAAATGTTCTGCCTTGGATGGCAGCTTGCAAGATTTTGAGACCCCAGGGACTATGTAATGGACAAGGACGTGGGACCAAAGCACTAAACGTGTTATCAGGCCAATTGACTGGCAAGTTCCGTGAAACAACGACCCTAAACCTCTGTTTTAGCCAGTCAGTGCTGCTCTAACAGACATACCACAGAGTGGATGACTTTAACAAAGGACGGTTTATCTGTACACAGTCTGGTAGGCTGCGAGTCCGAATTCAGGATGTCCACTCTGGAGAAGACTTCCCCCTTGTCGGCTCTGGAGGAAAGGCTGGTATGTTATCAGTCTTTGTCCAGGGCGCATCTTCCCTCAGGAACCTCGCATCTGGAGGATGCACTCTTCTCCTAGTTCTGTTTTTTTGGGTGTGAGGTTCCCAATTCTCTGCTTGCTTTCCTTTTATCCCTTATAGGACAAAAGGATTAAGGGTGGGGCAAGCCGTACTCCAGGGAAACTTCCTTTACAGTGAAACAGGGAGGTAGTCCTAGGAAGGGGTTTACAGTTCTACTCTAATCCTTTAACACACAGCAGAGGACAATCACAAAATATTGTGAATCATGGCCCAGCCACATGACTACACCTATTTTTGGGGGGACACATTTCAACCCATGCCAAACTCCAAACCAAGGAGCCAAACCCCATGCGGTATTTGGTTGCTGTGCATAAGCAGCCACAGCAGCTAGTCTTTTTGTTGTTGTTGTGAATTTAACTATCTCACAACTTTCACCAATGACTTTTTACAGATGTACAACTTGACAACAATTAAAATAAGTGACTGCCGAACACTATTGTCTTAGTTATCTAATGCTAGTATAACAGAAATAACACAAGTGGATGACTTTAATGAGGAGAAATTTATTCTCTTACATTCCAGTAGGCTATTTGCCCTTTTGTGACTAGTTTATATTGCTCAGCATGTGTTCAAGGTCTGCCCATACCATAGCATGTATCAAGATTTTGTTTTTCCTGCTACTTGAGTAGTATTTCATTGTATGTACCACATTTTGTTCATCTATTCATCTGTTGATGAGCCTTTAGGCTGCTTCTACCTTTTGTCTATTGTAAACAGTGCTGCAATGAACAACTGGTGCACAAGTATCTTACTGAGTCTGGTTTCACATATACGGCGCTTGGCTTGGCTTCACATATTCCTAGGAGTAGAATTTCTAGGTCATGCGGTAGTTCTACTTTTAGTTTTTTGAGGAGTCTTTACGCTATTTTACACAATGGCTATACCATTTTGCATTCCCATCAGCAATAAATAAGTGTTCCAATTTCCCCATAACCTTGCCAACATTTGTTACTTTATGTTTTTTTCTTTTTCTCCTTTTAAATGTTTGCCAGTCTAGTAGGAGTGAAATGTTGCTTTACTGTGGTTTTGATTTGCATCTCTCTGATGGCTAATGATGCTGAGCATGTTTCATGTGTCTGGTGATCATTTGAATGTCTTCTTTGTTGAAATGTTTGTTCAAGACACTTGCTCATTTTATGCTTGGATTGTCTTTTTGTTGTTAAACTGTTGAAGTTCTGCATATACTTAGGTCATTAGACTGTTGTTAGATGTATGGTTTCTGAAGATATTCTTTTGAGAAGTAGATATCTTGTCTTTTGACTTTTTTGGTGAAGTCTTCTGGTGAAAAAATGATTTTAATTTCTGTAAGGTCACATTTATTTATTTTTCCTATCGCTCTTTGTATTTTTTGTTATTATATTAGATTAAATTTATTATTGAATGTGAAGGCTGACAGTGTTGTACCTGCTTGTTCTTCTAATAATTTTGTGGTTTTAGTTTGCACATATAAATCCTTAATCCATTTTGAATTTCCTTTTGTGTATGGTATGAGGCATGGATCCTGTTTCATTTTTACCTAGGACTTATAAAGTGTCTTGTTGCTTATGTAAGGAAGTTCACAGATAAGATGCTGAAAAAAGAGTACTAATAAAATGATTGCAGTAATATTCAACATGTGGAAATATTTGACTTCAGTTTGGTTCTTAAAGTGGGGATAGTTGGTAGCAGTGAGAAACAGATTTTAGTAGCAAAAGGCTTTTTAAAATAACTAAACAAGATTACAATATAGAGATGAAGTTAAGTTTTTGTAAAGAGATATATCAGACCATATATTCACAAATTAGTTTTGTGTCTCTACTCCTATGGACCTCCCATTGATGAGAACACCATTAGTACTCTCGTTTTAAAAGATCCCTTGAAGATTATGTTAGTATGTACATGCTGTTGGTAGGTCAGATCATGGTCCTTTGAGGGTAGGTTTTGGGAAAAATGTCACTGGAGCTCAAACTAGTGACTAAAGTCTTTGATCTCTTTGATTCTTTAAACAAACAGGAGTATAAAATGAGGCAACCAAGATACATAAGTCTCAGTGTCGTGATTAAGAGTTACAGGTGCTAACCAAAAATCCTTGGAAATTCAATGAGATGGATCTAGTCTGTACTTTAGGGTCACTGTGAATCAGAATTGACTCAATGGCAAGCGCTTGGCTTAGATTTGATACACACACACACACGTATTTTACATATAGTTGACTCTGAAGGTAGCATTCCAATAACATCTTGCACATGGCAATAATATTGGAAAAATTTTATAGTTTTTTAAATAATTACTTTTAAAGGAACTATTGGGGCACAAGGGACCTCTAGGTTTTATTTAAATAACAGAACTAAGAAAACATGTCCACAGCCAGTATAACTGGAAAAATAGACAGCTTCTTCTCTGGCTAAAAGTCCTCCAGTCACCAAACTGCTTATCTATGTCTGTTCAGTGAGCCACTGAATAGCTAGAGGAATTCTCCTTCTTTCTCTACTTTATGTTTCTCTATTTTTTCATTTTAGACTAAAAAAATAAGTAAAAAATCTGATACCCCCTGCTGGAAGACTTCGTGATTCCTAAAGAATTGCTGCTCTTCCTGTTTAATTCTTACGTGTTCTTGGAAACATGTGAAATTTAAAGCCTAGTGATAAAGAGATGTGACAGACAACTGAAGAGGTGACAGAAGCATTTTCTGAAGGGCAGTCTGCAAGAGTTTTGTTATTCTCCCTCCAAGTGCAGGAAAACAGTGCCATGCCATGTTAATATCTATGATCAGCAGCAGAACCCCTGAAGGGAACTGTCTCTGATAAGAACGGAGTTCTTGCCTGCAGCCATCTGCAAGCTGAAGTTTGTTGATAAGCACTCCATAAATTGTAACATTATCAACCCATCCTCCTGTCTTAGACAGAAGATTGCTTATACCAGCTGCTCAGATAACAGCCTCAGGTTTTCAAACAGGAGAGAAAGGGTTATAAACACTGTCATCTTTCTGCTTAGACTTGCTGCTTTGCCAAGGAAACTGGCAAAGCAATGACACTGGTCACCCAAATCTTTTCCACTTTCTGCAAATCATTCTCCCTAAGAATGAAAACCAACCATACAAACCTTTTCCAAGCTGCATAGCAGTGTCATGTTGGGGCCATTAATCACAGTCCCTGGCATTGGAAGATGCTTTGGTGAGCGATATTACTTCCTGAGCCAGGTTTCTCACTATCAGCAGGATTTATACCTCATTATTCCCTTGGCTAAGGGATTCCTAAGTTTCATAAGGGTTTCCTTTTCCCACAGAATGAAGAGGAAGAGGCCAGCTCCCATTGTGTGTTCTTTGTTTTTTTTTCTTTAGGTTGTAATTATGTTCTGTAGCCATTACTATAATTGATGAGCCTCTAGATTTATTGGTTCCACTAAGGCACCCTCTACATGACACCCAACTAGTGGATTTGATCTACCAACAAAAACCCACTGCCACTGAGTTTATTCCAAGTTGTAGTGACCCTATAGGACAGAGAAGAACTGCTCCATAGAGTTTCCAAGGAGCACCTGGTGGATTCAAACTGCTGACTTCTTGGCTAGCAGACATAGCACTCAACCACTGTGCCACCAGGGTTTGCGGATTTGGTCTGGTTTCTGTGGAAAGTAGTTCATAGGGGTGAGGTCGGTGGGAATCAATGTTTGACTGAATAAAACCTGTTAGCATAGTCCTTAGCTGTGAGTAAGTCAGTGAACATGCTACTTCAGCGTTACGGAGAAGGAATCTAGAAACCTTTCAAGTTGTCTCCTGAACTCAATGCCTTCTTTTACCATGTACTCCCACAGCACAGCAATTCTAGCTTTCTGCCTGCTAAGTAGATGTCCTGAGACAGCTACATGTTCATTATTTTCTGTTAAGTAAATTTATTTTGAGAACTCAGTCATAATAATCCCTTTAATCAAGTTACTCATGCAGTGGTTAAGAGCTTGGCTATTAACCAAGAGGTTAACAGCTTAAATCTACCAGCTGCCCCTTGGAAGCCCTACTGGGCAGTTCTACTCTGTCCTATAGGTTTGCTGTGAGTCAGAATCAATTTGATGGTAGTGGATTTGCTTTGTTTTAAAACTCAGGTCTTATGTCATAGATGATCCAACCTTAGGTAACCATTCAGAACATGTGGTTGGAAGAGCAATTGCTTCAAAATCTAACACAAGCACCATAGCAGACACTACAGGTAGCTGAACAACTAAAAATTTTAACAGTCTTCCTTATTACTGAACCACAAAACAATTTCCTATTCTCCCCTAAAAAATCCTGAAAGACCATTGCCATGGAGTCAATTTCAGCATACGGCAAACTCATGTGTTTCAGAGTAGAAATATAATCGATATGATATTCAGGGTTGTAATCTTACAGAAGTAGATCACTAGGCCTTTTCTTTGGCAGTGCTGCTGGGTGGATTTAAACCATCAACCTCTTGGTTAGTAGCCAAGCGCATACTGCTTGTGCCACACAGGGCCTTCTTCACCAACATAATCCCAATATTTTGACATAGTTGTCAACAACATGCTTGATGTGTCCTTTCCAGTCTCAGGAGTGAATGCTGACAAGTCCACTTCCTTGCTCAGCTCAACTATAGGTATTGACTTGTGACACAACGTTAATGAATGAGATGTGGGAAGACATCTGCTGGTAGGCTTTTAGAAGGTTTTCCTGCTCAGATAAAATTGGAGCAAAGTAAGCAACTGTTCTTTTCTGCCTCTGGATAAGCTTCTGCAGGGAGGTGACTTTTGAAGCTGCTGCAGTCAACTTGCAAATGTTGGTGTGGAAAGAAGATGAGGATGGGGTTCTAGCAAGCTGAAGAAAATTAAAGGAAACTCATACCCTTGAAGATATCACTGAATTATCCTGAAACCAGCTTGACTTTGTATTTTTTGTTATATGTGCTAACAAACCTCTTATTGTGTTTAACGTAGAGCCCTGTGGTGCAGTGGTTAAGTATTTGACCGTTAACCGAAAGAAGGACAGTTCGAACCTACTTGGAAGATAGATGTGGCATCTGCTTCCCTAAAGATTGATATGGGGCAATTCTACTCTCTCCTATATGGTCGCTGTGAGTCAGAACTGACTGGATGGCAATGAGTCTTACTGTGTCGTGTATCATTAGTTGAGCTTTCTGCAGCTTGTTGCTTCTGACTGATATAAGCAGAAAACCAGTGTCATACAACAGATGCATGAAGTCATATTCTAAAACAAAGAGCAAAGCCAATCTTCTTGGCTTTGGTGTGATTTGAAGCCCTGTCAAAGAAAAAAAAAATAAGTTCTGGTTTTGAAATGTCAGAAATCAGGGGAGAGAGACTGTGATTCACAGGAGAAATCAAATGTAGAACTTTAATGTAAGAGAGAAAATGATATTGATGTCTACTACAAAATTGAAATAAACACATTATACTAAGTGAAAGAAGCCAGACACAAAAGGCCATGTATGTGTAATTCCATTTGTATGAAATGTTCCCAATAGTAAAATCCATAGAGACAGAAAGTAGATTAGTGGTTGCCAGAGAATAGGGAGAGGGACGTAGGGAGTGACTATTTCATGGATATGGTGTTTCCTTTTGGGTGAAGAAAATGTTCTGGAACGGGTCAGCTGAAATGTCTATATGACATTATAAACGGACTAAAATAGTACTGAACTGTACATTTTAAAATCTTACGTGTACAGTACTATGATTTTTTTAAAAAAAATGGAATAAGCATACTGTGTCAACAATATGATAAGTAGAAGCATTCTTATTCATCAGCTAAATTCATTAGAATTTTGGACATTTTCATGTAAAATTTCTTCAAACTGTTGTTTTTTCCAGTTTAAGATAATTTAAATGGTGAATATTTACTAATATGTTGTTAGTTAATTGCTTAATTTTCATTTTTACTGAAATATACCCTTTAAGAAAACATCAAATACACCACTTGTTCGGGGCAGTTGTCTAGCCAGTATGTTTTAAGAGCTACCATAAGTCATGAAACGTCAGGTACTGACTATGTACCTGGGTAGTATACAATGTTAACAAGCTCTGCTGTTAACCAAAAAGGTTTGAGGTCTGAGTTTAAAAGTTGCCTTGCGAGAAAGGTTTGGTGATCTATATCCAAAAAAATCAGGCATCTGGGGAGCTCACTTCTGCTTGGACACATATAGGGTCTGTCTTAGTCGTCTAGTGCTGCTATAACAGAAATACCACAAGTGGATGGCTTTAAAAAGAGAAATTTTACTCTGTCACAGTCCCGCAGGATACAAGTCCAAATTCAGGCATCAGTTCCGTTGGAAATCTCTCTCTGGAGAAAGGTCCTTGTTGTTAGCTGTCCCCTGGATAGGGGGCGGGGGGAGCTTCTGAGGTATAGGGATCCCGGGTCCTTTCTAAAGGACATGCTCTGCTCCTAGTAGTACTTCTTGATGGTATGAGGTCCCTGAGTCTCTCTGCTAGCTTCTTTCTTTTATAGTTCAAGAAATTACCTGAAGGCGCAGTTCACTCTGACACAGTGAGTCCTGTCCCACTAACACAGCTGTATTCTATCATACCTCATTAACGCCATAGAAGCAGGGTTTATAGCGCATAGAAACATCTTACAAATCATGGCCTAACCAAGCGGCTGCACACATTTTTATGGGGACACAATTCAACCCATGACAGGTTACCAAGAGTCAGAATCAGCTAGATGGACACTTGCTTTTTAAACTACGAACCAACACTGACTTTGGCTCTGAAAATTGAGTCCCTGATTGAAATCATCAAGTTTGTCTGAAAAGTATTGATTCTGTAGGATAAATCTGTTCCATGGATGAAAGCTAACCCTGTGCAATTAGGAAAACTGACCAGCTCATGACAGAGTAGGGTAAAATACTTAGTTAATTCATATGTTTAAGTTATACAGAAAGCAGAGATTAATGTTGCCAATGTATTATGGGCAGTGAGGATGAGGCTAACTTTACAATTCTAATCCAATATGGTAGTTCTATACAGAAACAGTCTGAGACGCTCAGCTGAAAATAAGCTATCCTCTCACATATATGTGACAACAGCAGCTATAAGTGCAACAGTGTCCCTGGCACATCGAGTATTACAGTTACAAGGTAGGCAACTGAAAAGATGAAGATGCCATTAACCTATTTAAGTGAGATGAATTATGTATTTGAAGAAGTTACTCTTCTTTAGTTTTCAACAAGAATTAACAGCTTTGTTCCACCCCCTCAAACGTTTCTTTATGAACATAATTGAAAATTGACCTGAGTAAGCTAATAAGGGAAACCCTGGTGGCATAGTGGGTTAAGTACTACATCTGCTAACCAAAAGGTTGGTAGTTCAAATCCTCCAGGCACTCCCTGGTAACTCTGTGGGGTGGTTCTATTTTGATCTATAGGATCACTATAAGTCAGACCCAATTCAGCAGCAGTGAGTTTTTTTTCAGTCAATAAGAGACAGAGAGATTTTTGGAAAAGCTGGTCCTCCAAATTGGGCCACAAGAATGCATAACTTTTCATCTCATGCCCTCAAATACACACTTGGTTTTAACCACATTCCTCTCACAGGATAGGTGTTGTGACTTTTTTTTTTTTTAATTATGATTGGATGAAAATGTACATTCCCATATAAATTTGCATGCCTGCCTATGTACAGCTCCCACTGCTCTCCCTGCCCGGTGACAGCACATTCTTCCCCTCTGCTCCATACATGCTTTATCCTCCCAACAATCTCCTATCCCTCATCTCCACCAATTCCCCTTCTTCCAGTAAGAGGTCAGCAGGATGACATCCTATGGATGCATAGAACCATAAAGTGCACACATGATGTGGTCACTCTGTGTCACCAAGTCCAATCCACTGCTATCCGAAGAGTTGACCTCCACTAAGGTTTATGGCTGGGGCAGCATCACGTCCAGAGTCTATGCTCCCAGGGGAACTCTGAGGCCCGTGGACCATCAATTAATGTCTTTAAATGAAGCTCACAGGGTGCTCCCCTTTTTATTCTTGTGTTGCCAGTGAGACTCAACTTTGTGAGCTCCATCACGGCTGTCACTGGTGGTGGCCAGGCACCATCCGGTTCTTCCCAAGTCTATGTAGGCACCCACTCATGTGGGTCTCTCTGTCTTCTGGGTTCTTTCCCCCATGTCATTTTGGTCCTTGGTGATCATCTGTTCCTGCTGAGTTGGAACCATTTGCTGTACCTCAGATGGCAGCTTGGCAGCTTTTAAGACCCCAGATGCCACTCACCAATGAGGGGTGCAGAAGGCTCACTTAGCAAAATGCTAATTGTGCCAGTTGGTCTTAATTTCCCCTGAGAGCATGGTCCCCAGCCCCCCACCCCAGCTGCTCTGTCCTTGCAATATTGGGTTAAGATGGGAGAAGTAATCATGTTACGTTGAAGTCCAGTTAATATAGATCTTCTTTCTAATGTGTACTGTCACAGATTTCATCCAATCAAATTTGTATCAACTGTCTAATCTAAATCCTCCCCACTTCACTATCCTTCCCTCCCCACCCTTGCAGCCATCAAAGAGTTTTTTCTTCTATGCATGAGTCTGTTTTTAAGTTCTTATCATATGGGTGTCATACAATATTTGTCCTCCTGTCGTTGACTACTTTCACTCAATGTAATGTCCTCCAATTGAAATCAGCTTATGAGATGTTTCCTGAAATCATCGTTGTTCTTTATCATTGCATAGTGTTCCACTGAGTATGTATATCATAGTTAACCTGTCCATTCCTCTGTTGCTGGGCATCTGGGTTGATAACATCTTTTTGCTATTGCAGACTGTGCTGCGGTAAACATTCGTGTGCATGTATCAGTTGGTGTGAATGGCGTTGATTCTGTAGGATCTATTCTGAGCAGTGGAATTACTGGGTCAAGTGGTATATCTAGATCCAGCTTTTTAAGGTAGTGCCAGATGGCTTTTCAAAGAGGTTGCACCATTTTGCAATCCCACCAACAGTGTAGGAGAGTTCTAGTTTTTCCATAGCCTCTCCAGCGTTTGTTGTTTTGTTTTTTGGATCATGGCCAACCTTGTTGGGGTGAGATGGTATCTCATTGTAGTTTTGATTTGAATTTCTTCAATAGCTAATGATTGTGAGCATATCTGCATGTGTTTTTCGGCTCCCTGGATCTCTGACTTCTTAAATGTCAATCAGTTTTAGGAGGACAAGAGTCATCATTGTTCAGTTTTCTGTAAATTCATTATCCAATCCTCTCTCTCTTTTCCTCAGAGGAAATTTGCCCCGGCCCGCGGGACAAATCAACGAAAGGACGAGGGGAAGCCTGTGAAAGTAAGCAGGAAAGGCGGAAAAATGAAGGCAAGACAAAATTCTGATCAAGCCTCAGTTTTATTATTAAAATAAGGTATATTTATAGCAGTAGGAATAGAGGGAGGGATCAAGTGACGTAGGGATGGAGTGACATTTGGAGTGAGGTAGTTGTCGGCTGGGGATTGGATATACATAGGACTAAGGCAGTGACATCAGGCAGGAAGTTTTTCCTGCGCGCGGGCCTTTTGAATTTCGCGGGCGCGGGCTTTTTCAAGCTTGGCGCACACGGGCTTTTTCAGCCCTACAAGCTTCCTGTATGTCGGGGCCTGGGGGCTCTCCCATGGCTCCCGACAGAAATTTGTGTTTTACCTTACACTGTTTTCTTCCTGGTTGTCAAGGGGTCGATTCTAACTCACAGCAATCCAGTGTATATCAGAGTAAAACTGTGCTGTAGGGTTTTCAACAAGTGATGTTTTGGAAGTAGATCACCAGTCTTTTTCTGTGGCATCTCTGAATGGTCCTAAACCTCCAGTCTTCTGGTTAGCAGTGAAACATATTAACCATTTGCACTACCCAGGCACCCGGGTCTCAGATGTAGGGCACAGGAAACTATTCCCGTGTGAACGTGCCAGTAATCGACCTCCATGCCCGTAAAATTGGTGGCACAGACAATAAGTGCTGCATCTGCTAACTGGCTTTGGCTGCTTACCAAAAGATCAGCAGTTCAAACCTGCCAGATGCTTCTTAGAAACACTTTGGGATGGCTCTATTCTGACCTATAAGGTTGCTATTTGTAAGAATTAACTCAGTGGCAATGACTTTGGCTTTTGGCTTTGGCTCATAAAGTTAAGGTGCATGTATACTAGCCAGAAGGTTTTTTAGCTAGCATAGAACTCTTACAGAGAGACAAATCTCTTCCAAAGTTAAGCACAATATTGGAAATCTCAGTAGCTTTTGGGAAAGGCTATTTTGGAGTGACTTTATTTGTTCTTAAAAGTAGTGCCAGTGGCCGAACGGTTAAAATGTTCAGCTGCTAAGCAAAGGTTCAGTAATTGAAACCCTCAGCTGCTCCATGGAAGAAAGCTGTGACTTTTTGCTTCTGCAAAGATTAAACCCACTGCCATCAAGCGGATTCCGACTCTCAAGGACTCAAAAGGACAGAGCTGAACTGCCCAATAGTGTTGTCAAAGATGTAAATCTTTAAGGAAGCAGACTGCCACATCATTCTCCTATAGAATTCAAATCACAGTTTTTCTTGTTAGCAGCCAAACACTTGAATCACTCCACCACCAGGACTCCTTTGATTATAGCCTTGGCAACCCTATGGGGCAGTTCTACTCTGTTCTTCAGAGTTGCTATGTTGTTGTTGTTAGGTGCCATTGAGTCGGTTCTGACTCATAGTGAGCCTACACAACAGAACAAAACACTGCCTGGTCTTGTACCATGTCACAGTCGTTTTTATGCTTAAGCCCATCGTTGCAGCCACTGTGTCAATCCATCTCACTGAGGATTTTCCTTTTTTGTGCTAGCCCTCCACTCTACCAAGCATGATGTCCTTCTACAGGAACTTATCCTCTCTGACAGCATGTCCAAAGTATATGAGATGTAGTCTTGCCATCTTTGCTTCCAAAGAGCACTCTCGTTCTACTTCTTGCAGAACAGATCTGTCTGGTTTTTGGCGGTCCATGGTACATTCATCACTCTTCTCCAACAACACTATTTGAAGGCATCAGTTCTTCTCCTGTCTTCTTTGTTCATAGCCCAGCTTTCGCAAGCATATGATGTGATTGAGAATACCGTGGCTTGGGTCAGGTGCACTTTAGTCTTCAGGCTGACATCTTTACTTTTTAATACTTTGAAGGGGGCCTTTAGAGCAAATTTTCTCAATGCAAAACAATGCATCTTTTGATTTCTTGAGTGCTGCTTCCATGGCTGTTGATTGTGGACCCAAGGACTGACAACCTCAATCCTTTTTACACTCAGCAAAACCTTGTTTATTGGTTCAGTGTGAGAATTTTTGTTTTTTTGATGTTGAGGTGCAATACATACTGAAAGATGTGGTCCTTGATCTTCATCAGTGTTTCAAATCTTCTTCACTTCCGGCTAGTAAGGTGGTGTTGTCTGCATAATGCAGGTTGTTAATGAATCATCCTCCAATCCTGGTCCTTCATTCTTCTTTGTACAATCCAGCTTCTTGGATTATTTGCTCAGCATACAAATTGAAAAAGTATGGTGAAAGGATACATCCTTGATGTACACTTTTCCTGGCTTGGAACCATGCAGTGTCCCCTTGTTCTGTTCACATGACTGTCTCTTGGTTCATGTACAGATTTCTTAAGAGCACAATTAACAAATTATGCAATGTTAGCCATAATTTGTTGTGATCTACACAGTGGAATGCCTTTGCATAATCAATAAAACCCAGGTAAACATCATTCTGGTATTCTCTGCTTTTAGCCAAGATCCATCTGGTATCTGCAGTGATATCCCTGGTTCCACATCCTGTTCTGAATCCAGCTTGAATGTCTGGCAGTTCCTCGTCAAGGATTGCTACGAGTCAGAATTAACTCAAAAACAATAGGTTTGTATTTTTTTGGTTTACTACAGAGGTGTGATGAGAGGACCCTGTGTGGCTGAATTTCTGGATTTTTGATTGTTGAAATGAAGCAGGGTAATCTGTAAGCCAGACCTTCATGCCCTGTGTTTCAGTAATTTTCCAGCACTAGACAGTGGCCATTAATCTCAGCAGAAAATGATTTCCTTCCCTTTGTTGGCAGGCAGCCTCATTCACTCAGGCCATTAAGAGGTGGGAAGTATCTTGAAATTTTCCTTGCCCCTTTCTTCCGAGTCACATTGCCGTGTCCAGCAGGAGACACCAGCTGACAATCTGTGCTTTCTCTTGCATAGGAGCAATTGTGTCAGCCTTTGACTTTGTGGCACTCAGCCGTATCCCGGAAGGAAGGCTAGAAGAGAGTTAGGGCAGGTCATATTTATTTTAGGGGAACCCGATGAACAAAGGGCACATCCAGCAGACGAGCAGGTAAGCCATGGATCTGAGTGGGGCAGCAACGTCAGAAAATATAAGAAAAAAAGAGACAGTCTTGGAAGATTTGAAAATCCCAAAGCTCCACTGTTCATGAGGTAGAACCATTATCAGGAAGGACACACAACCCAAAATGAGTTATTTTTGTGAGATGATTGTGACAGCCAGGGGAAGGGTGGACAGAAATCAAAGGATTTGCTTTCCTTACTGGTGCAGCTTCCCAGTTCCTAATTCCCTGCTTGTTATGATAACTCGGCTCATGTTTTATTCTTTGCAGTGCCAATACCAACATGCTCTGTGCATTAGGGATGCTCTTAGATAGAGTTTGCTTCCCATCAGCTGCCTTATGTCCTGTTTTGAGAGAATAACCTCATATAAATTAACAGGAAAATCTCTCTGCCTGCCTTCTGGAGTGAAGCGTAGCCCTGTAACCTCCTTTTTATGAAGTAGAACTGAAGTTGGCTCCATGTGCACCAGAGACCTGGGCCTGGTCCTCTGGGAGACATCTGTTCATTCAGGACTAGGGTTGGCTGCTCTTTGGGAGATACAGATAGGTGGGCACTTGCTTTTTGACAAGGTCAGGCCGCTAAGCGTGTTTTCTCTGAGACACTAAGCACACTACAAATCTCTGATTATAGTTAAGGAACTCTGCTTAGAAAATAAGGACTCTTGGTTGGAGCCTTAGTGGCAAAGTGGTTAAGAGCTTGGCTGCTGTCATGGATAGAATTGTGTCCCCTAAAATATGTGTCAACTTGGTTAGGACACGATTCCTAGGACTACGTGATTGTCCTCCATTTTGTGATTGTAAGTTTATGTTAAATGGAATTTAGGGTAGAATCATAACATGCTTATTAGTGATCTAAAGTGAAAGGAATTTCCCTGGAGCGTGTCCTGCACCACCTTTTATCTTACAAGCGATAAAAGGAAAGGGAAACAAGTAGAGAGCTGGGGGCCTCATGCCATCAAGAAAGCAGTACTGGGAGCAGAGTGCCTTCCCTGGAGCTGAAGTTCCTGCACCGAGAAGCTCCCAGACCAGGAAAAAATAGATGACAAAGATCTTCCTCCAGAACCAACAGAGAGAAAACCTTCCCCTGGAAATGATGCCATGAATTCAGACTTGTAGCCTACTAGACTGCAAGAGAATACATTCTCTTTATTACAAGGATTCACTTGTTGGTTATTGCTGTTAAGGCAGCACTAGATGACTAAGATAGCTACTACGCGACAGGTCAGCAGTTTCAATCTACCAGCTACTACCTGGAAATTCTATGTGGCAATTCTACTCTGTCCTACAGGGTTGCTATGAATTGGATATGACTTGGCAGCAACAGGTTTGGTTTTGTTTGTTGGACTAATAGTTAGGCTCTTGACTGCTAACAAAAGGTGAGTAGCTTTTTGGGAAAAAGACAGGCAATCTGCTCCTATACAGATCACAACCTAGAAAACCCTGTAGGGTGGTTCTGCTCTGTCATGTGGGTTCTTCGTGAGTTGGAAATCAACTTGATGATGCCAAATGGCAACATTTTGGAAAATACTTGCTCTCATGGAAAGATGCTTCATGGTCCTCACTGACCTCTGCTTTAGGATTCAGAGCCTTTCTGAAAAGTTTTGAGAGTATATGCTGCTCCCTTCTCTAATCTAATTTAGTTGGGAGATGTGTTTGCTGATAATGTGTGTGGACAGGCTGATTCACTGCAAATACAACTAAATGTCTTTTTCCCCAAAGATTCCTGTCTTGAATGAACATTCAAATCAGCTAGGCTTGAAGCTAGAACTGACAACACCCTTCAATGGTGATGGAATTTGCCTACAAGTGAAATCCTTTTATGTTTCTGAAGAACTATTGATGGAATTTTATTATAGAATTAAATATTTTAAAATGTTTCCCAACTATATTTCTGTGTAATAAATAGAAATTTATTTATATCAGTTGCTGATGTTGTTAGTTGCCACTGAGTTGAAACAAACTTATCGCAACTCCTTGTTTGGAGAGTAGAACTGCTCCGCAGGGTTTTCAAGGCTGTGTTTTTTGGAAGCAGATTGCCAGGCCTTTCTTCTGAGGTGCCTGTTGATGAATTTGAACTGTTGACCTTTTGGCTAGTACTCAAGCACTTAATTGTATGTGCCATCTGGGGTGTCTTACTCTATCAGTATGTTTAATTTTGACTTTAATAAAATAAGTATTTCAGTTAAGTGTCTTCATCAGGAGTCACTCTTCTGGAATCATTGGTCATTGTAATCACAAGTTGGTACTAGCCCAACACTCATTGCATCTTCACTGCAGAGGACTTCCTTGCCTTAAGTGAAAGTATGTGGATATGAAATCAAAGTCTAAACTAACTACACAAAAGCAGTGCAAATTTTGATATGCTTCACACACAAAAAAGTCATTTTTTAAATGAATGTACTGTGTGATTAAATTAAGTGGCAAGATCTCACCATCCTATTTTCTTTCTGATAATGTTAGTTGTATGTGCTTACTGAAGTGAACTGCCAAATCTTTCTCCCATGGAGCTATTGGTGGATTAGAACCACCAACCTTTGGGTTAGCAGTCAAGTGCTTAAGCCTTGAGCCACCAGGACTGCTTATAGTAATAAAAAAAACTCACTGCCATTGAGTCGATTTCGACTCATGGCAACTCTATAGGACCGAGTAGCACTGTTCCATAGAGTTTTCAAGGAGCATCTGGCAGATTTGAACTGCCAACCTTTTGGTTAGCAGACATTGCACTTAACCTCTACACCACCAGGGTTTCCTTATAGTAATAGTTATAATAATAATAAATCCAGTAGCTATGGAGTTGATTGTAACTCACAGTGGCTCTGGTTTTACACTTGCTCTCCCACCAGCTACCTGCACACACGTATCAGTGTTTCTTCTGTCACTGCTGTAGCTCCCACTATGCTCCTGTTTCTGGGTCTTTTAAGAACCAGAACCAGGCAGCTCGTGTAAGTTCTCCTCCAATTGTCAGCAGTCTCTAGTAGGTCTAGGAAGTGTTTCAAAAGTCCAATAATTTCTGACCCCCCCCCCACCACTTATAAATACCACGCTATCTGGCTCCAGGGTTAGTCTACTTGAGTGCAGCCCACTTTTTGTAGCCAATTGTGTTATCAGCACTGTCACTCCCCCAAAGTGTTCCCCAGCTGGAAAAGATCATGTTTGTCTCTTTTCTTCCAAAAGGCAGCAGAACAGGAAACATTTGACCAATCTGCTTTTATATTATGCTTCAGTGTTATACAGTAAAAAATTTCAAGGGCCATCTATATATGTATATATAAAACATTGAACGGTACTACACAGTACCTCACCCATTTGTCTGTCAGTTTGTTGTACTGTGGGGACTTCAGTGTTGCTGTGATACTGGAAGCTATGTCCCCATCATCCATGGCGGACAGCTTTCAGCTGAGCTTCCCGAAGTAGACAGGCTAGGAAGAAGAACCCAGCAGTCTGCTTCTGAAAAGATTAAGCCAGTGAAGACCTTATGAATATCAGTGGGACATTGTCAGATATAGTGCCAGAAAATGAACTTCCCAGACTGGAAGGCACACAAAAGATGACGGGGGAAGAGCTGGCCCCTCAAAGTAGAACCCACCTTGGCGACACGGATGGAGTAAAGCCTTCGGGACCTTCATTTGCTGATGTGGCGTGACTCAAAATGAGAAGATGCAACTGCAAACATCCATTAATAATTGGAATGTGGAATGTAAGAAGTGTGAATCTAGGAAAATCGGAAATTGTCAAAAACGAAATGGAATGCATAAACACTGACAACGTAGGCATTTGTGAATTGAAATGGACTGGTACAAGTCATTTTGAATCTGACAGTCATATGGTCTTCTATGCTGGGAATGCAGATTTGAAGAGGAGTGATGTTGTATTCACTGTCAAAAAGAACATTTCAAGATCTGTACTGAAGTACAATGCTGTCAGTGATAGAATAATATCCATATACCTACAAGGAACACCAGTTAATATGATTACTATTCAAATTTATGCACCAACCACTAAGGACAAAGATGAAGAAATTGAAGATTTTTACGAGCTTATGCAGTCTGAAATTGATTAAACATGCAATCAGGATGCACAAATAATTACTGGAGACTGGAATCCAAAAGTTGGAAACAAAGAAGAATCAGTAGTTGGAAAACGTGGCCTCGGTGACAGAAATGATGCTAGAGATCAAGTGATGGAATTTTGCAAGACTAACGACTTCTTCATCGCAAATACCATTTCTTCACCAACATAAACAGCAACCATACACATGGACCTCACCAGACGAAATACACAGGAATCAAATTGACTACATCTGTGGAAAGAGACAATGGAAAAGCTCCATATCAGCAGTGAGAACAAGACCAGGTGCCGACTGCAGCACAGATCATCAATTGCTCATCTACAAGTTGAAACTGAAACTGAAGAAAATTAGAAGACTTCCACATGAACCGAAGAATGACTGTCAGTATATCCTACCTGAGTTTAGAGACCACCTCAAGAACAGATCTGATGCACTGAACATCAATGACTGAAGAAGACCAGACAAGTTGTTGAATGACATCAAAGACATCATCCATGAAGAAAGCAAGAATTAAAAAGACAGCAAAGAAAGAAAAGACCAAATTGGAGGTCAGAAGAGACTGAAACTTGCTCTTGAACATAGAGTATCTGAAGCAAAAGGAAGAAAAAGAAGTGAAAAGAAGATTTCAAAGGGCAACTTGAGAAGACAAAGCATTATAATGATATATGTGAAGATCTGGAAATAGAAAACCAAAACGAATGATTATGCTTTGCATTTCTCAAGCTGAAGAATCTGAAAAAAAAAAAAATCAAGTCTCAAGTTGCAATAGTGAAGGATTCTACAGGCAAAATACTAAATGACTCAGGAAGCATCAAAAAAAGATGGAAGGAATACACAGAATCACATCAGAAAGAACTGGTTGACATCCAGCCATTTCTAGAGGTAGTCATATGATCAGGAACCAGCAGTATGGAAGGAAGAAGTTGAAGCTACTGAAGAAAAACAAGGGTCCGAGAACTGATGGAATAGCAATTGAGGTGTTTCAACAAATGGATGCAGTACGGGAAGTGCTCACTCATCTATGCCAAGAAATTTGGAAGACAGCTACCTGGCCAGCAGACTGGAAGGGAATCCTGATTTATGCCTATTCCTGAGAAAAGTGATCCAACCAAATGTGGAAATTGTTTAACAATATTATTATCATGTGCAAATAAAATTATTCTCGATCATTCTAAAGCAACTGCTACAGTATACTGACAGGGAACTGCCAGAAATTCAAGCCAGATTCAGAAGAGAATGTGGAACTAGGGATATTATTGCTGATATAAGATGGATCCTGGCTGAAAGCAAGGAACACCAGAAAGATGTTTACCTGTGTTTCATTGACTATGCAAAGGCGTTTGACTGTGTGGATCACAAAAAACTATGACTAACATTGCAGAGAAGGGGAATTCCCAAACACTTATTTGTGCTCATGAGGAGTCTGTATCTGGAGCAAGAGGCAGTTATGCTAACAGAACAAGGGGACACTGCAGAGTTTAAAGTCAGCAACAGTGAGCGTCTGGATTGTATCCTTTCACTTCACCTTTTCAACCTGTGTGCTGAACCAACCATCCAAGAAGTTGGACTATATGGAGAATAATGAGGCATCAGGATTGGAGGAACATTCATTAACAACCTGCATTATGCAGATGACACAACCCTGCTTGCTAGAAGTGAAGAGGATTTGAAGCACTTACTGAGGTAAATCCGTGGATAGCACCTCAACATCCAGAAAACAAAACTCTTACATCTGGACCAGTATGCAACATCACGATACATGGAGAAAGGATTGAAGTTGTTAAAGATTTAATTTTACTTGGTTCCACAATCAATGCCCGTGGAAGCAGCAGTCAAGAAATGAAAAGGTGTATTGCACTGGGAATATCTACTTTAAAGGACCTCTTTAAAGTATTGAAAAATAAAGATGGCACCTTCAACATTAAGGTGTACTTGACCCAAGCCATAGTAATTTCAGTCTTATCACATGCACGTGAAAGCTGGACAATGAATAAGGAAGACAGAAGAAGAATGATGTCTTTTTATTGTGGTGTTGGAGAAGAATATTGAATGTACAGTGGACTGGCAAAAGAACAAACCTGTTCTGGAAGAGGTACAGCCAGAGGGCTCCTTGAAAGCAAAGATAGTGAGACTGTGTCTTACATACGTTGGACATGTTGTCAGGAAGGATCAATCTCTGGAAGGCATCATGCTTGGCAGAGTGGAGGGTCATCAGAAAAGAGGAAGTCCCCCAGCAAGATGGATTGACACAGTGGCTGCAATGATGGGCTTAAGCACAAAAATTATTGTGGTCATGGTGCAGGACCAGGCAGTGTTTCGTTTTGTGGTGCATAGGATTGCTATGAGTTGGAACTGACTTGACTGCACCTAACAACAACAACACATCAATATATATGAATAATGTATACGTACATGGAACTCTCATGGCATACTGGTTATGTGCTTGTCTGATAACCGGATGTTAGTGGTTCAAACCCAGCTGGCAGTCTGGTAAAGATTTGTTGTCTTGGAAACTCTGTGGAGCAGTTCTCCTCTGTCCTATTGGATTACTATGAGTTGGAATTCACTTCATGGCTATAGGTTTCAAATTTTGTGTATGTATACGTCTGTGGATGGTATATATATATGTATATACATACAAATGTATATATATATATATATATATACACCTATTGCCATTGTGTTTGTTCCAGCTCAACAATCCTATTGCCCTAGAGGACAGAATAAAACTGCCCCCATAGAGTTTCTAAGGCTGTAATCCAGAAAGATATGGAAGCAGATTGCCATCTTTCTCTAGAGGAATGGCTGTTGTGTTCAAACTATCAGTCTTTCAGTTAGTAGCTGCTACGTACTGAATGGTGTTCCCCCAAAATACGTCTCAGTATTGTGTGATTATTTACCATTTTGTACGATGTTCCTATGATGTTTGTGAGGCAGGATTAGAGGCAGTTACGTTAATGAGGCAAGACTCAATCTATAAGGTTAGATCATGTTTTTAGGGAATCTCTTTTGAGATATAAAGAAGACAAACAAGCAGAGAGCCATGGTAACATGTGACCAAGAAACAAGAGCTAGAGAAGTATGTCCTTTGGACCTGGGATCCCTGTGATTAGAAGCTCCCCTTTGATGGGGGACGATGGATTGCAATGACCTTCCACCTGAGCCAGCAGAGGAAGAAAGATTTCTCCTGGAGCTGATACTCTAAATTTGGACTTCTCACCTCCTAGACTGTGAGAGAATAAATTTCTCTTTGCTAAAGGCATCACGTGTGTTATTTACATTACAGCATCAGTAGGTGACTAAGACAGCCAATGATCACTTAATTTCTGGGCCACCAGTGTGCTCTATCTCTCTGTATATATATTGGAATTCATTTGGCAAGTGTTTCATTTGTACTTTGACTTATTTTACATGAAGTTAAACTACCTGCATAAAGGATGAAGAAAAATCACTTGTGTCATTCAGATTTGGAGATTTGAAAACAAGCTTCATAAAAAATTTGTGGACTTCATTTGAATAATTTAATGAAAGTAAAATGTTTGCATTTGTTTCACACTTCCTCTCATTGCACTGTTATTGTTTTGAGATCATCCTTTTTCTTTTATTATCTTCTCTTCTGAAGACATTTCGTCATCGTGGCACTTCTGTGACAGCAAAATGGGAATGCTAAGAGAGTGTCATTATCAGGGCCATAGCAGCTGTGTTCCCCATTCTCAGCACTGTGCTTCTTCCCACAGCTGTCCAGTTTTGGGCTTTCTGACTCCAGGTTGGATTGTGTACATGTAGGAGAATTTGATGGCAGGCAAGGGGAAACAAAGATGTTGTCCTCTGTGGTCAGTCTGCGGTCAGCCTGTGTTGTGGGCATGTAGCACTTTCAGAGCTAGTCATGCTGTTTTCCTAAATAGGCCAGCTAATTTAGGAATAGCGTGGACCAAAGGCGAAGTGAGCTAGTTTATCCTAGTGTTATGGGTTAAATTACATCCTCCCAAAATATGTGTTGGAACCCTAAATGCTATACCTGTGGACGTAATCCTATTTAGGGAATAAAGTTTTATTTCTGTTAATCAGATCATCCCCAAGTATGGTGGGTTCTAAATCTAATCCCTTCTGAATTGTAGAAAGATCAGACTGTACACAGAGAGACATGCAAAGCTGGGGTAAGACAAATGCCGTGTTAGGATCACCAAACAATTAAGGAACAGTCCGGGCTGCTGACAACGGAGGACCCAATACAGCTGAGACCCTGATTTGGACTTTCAGTCTCCAAAACTGTGAGAAAATAAATTTCTGTTCTTCAAGACCATCCACTTGTGGTATTCTGTTAACGATAGTACTAACCCCACAACTCCACTGTTGTCAAGTTGATTCGACTCTTGGAGACCCTTCAAGACAGAGTAGAACGCTCCACAGTTTCCAAGTATCACCTGGCAGATTTGAACTGCTGACTTTTGGGTTGCTAGGTAATTAAAATAGAGGACCTTTTGAGATTAGCTATGAATTTTTTTCTTAACTACTTTTGACTCCTGCTGGATGGCAGTATAAGGTTTGTGACTGACTTTGTGAAAAAGAACATTTCCCTGTATTTACTTAGCTAAGAAACAGAATGCTCTTTCCTACTCCTTAGCACATATCTTTTCATGTCACAGTCTCTGTCGGCGTTTAGTAACCCTTTGTTCTGAGAGGGAGAGTCTAATATCTGTTGAAGTGAGTCACGTGAGGTCAAATGAGACTGTATGTCTGGAGTCTCTTGGGCTGTTTAGTCTATGCTTGTTAAAATTAAGGAAGTTTCTAGTGCTGTTTTATGAAGGAAGCCTCCTTTACCATAATCTCCTTAATCAAGCAATAGTTATAGGGAGGTCCAGCACTTTTCTGTGATTTTATTATTTTCTCTTCAAAGTCATTGAGTGTAACCTTTAAACTTGAAATTCTTACGGGACATTTTAGTGGGGCCATGAACTCATCATTCTGTTCCAAAAAAATGTATTCTTCAAAATGGGATGCGTGAAGTGAAGAAGTGACTTCTGAATGTTAAATGCAATGGCTTGGTGAAGACCTGCTTCCCAGGTTGACTCCTGGTTCCACTCAGATTGACCCTTGTTGAGGGAAATCCTCTCCATGGGCTCCAAGATCCAACTTAAGCTCTACAAAGGCAGGACTCATGTTTTATACCTGTACTATTGCAGGAGCTGAAGGAATGTTTGTAAGGTGGTTGAATAACTTGTTTGGAACAGAAATTAGTGGAATCCTCTGTGTTGAAGGAAGGGAAAGAGGAGGAAATAAACTGAGAAACTAAAGAGAGGAAGATTTAGAAAGAAGAAAATGGACAGGAAGAAATTGTAGCCATTATAAAACATGTCTGCAACTTTTTTTGACACTCTTTCCATTAAGCGGTGAGGCTCTATGTGCTCTCCCTTGGATTTAGGCCAAAGTTAGTGTTATGGATTGCAATGCATTCTCCCAAAATACATGTTGGAACTCAAACCCCTATACTTGTGTATGTAATCCCATTTGGGAATAAGGTTTTCTTTGTTATGTTAGAGAGGTAATATCTATGTACGATGTATCTAAACCTAATCATTTCTGAGGTATATAAAAAAGTAGATGAGGTACATAAGCAAGGGAGCACAAAAGGGGGAGGTTAACTCAACCCAAACTGCATCCTTTGCTGCCAAATAGATTCCAACTCACAGCATTCCTGTAGGCAGAGTAGAGCTGCCCTGTGAAGTTCCAGACAGCACCTGGTATATTTCAACTGCTGACTTTTTGGTCAGCAGTGATAGCACTTAACCACTACAACACCAGAGGGGAAAAATAGATTTCATATAGACATTTCCAAAGATCCAAGAAATGCCAGGGTTACATCAGCTGAAACAATGCATCCACACCTAGAGCTGCCAGAGAGAGATGTCTCACTATGTGCCACTGAATTCCTGACCCACAAAATTTTTGAGCACAATAAAATGATTTTTACATCAGTAAGTATGGGGTAGGAAACCCTGATGGCACAGTGAGTTAAGTGTTACAACTGCTTACCCAAAGGTCGGCAGTTCAAATCTGCCAGGCATTCCTTAGAAACTATGGGCAGTTCTACTTGGACCTCTAGGGTCTCCATGATTCAGACCTGACTTGATGGCAGTGAGTTTGTGGGTTTAAGTATGGGGTGGAAGCCCTAGTGGTATAGTGGTTAACTGCTATGGCTGCTAATCAAAAGGTTAGCAGTTTGAATCTACAAGGCACTCTTTGGAAACTCTATGGGGCAGTTCTACACTGTACTGTAGGGTCTTTATGAGCCAGAAGTGACTTGATGGCAATTTTTTTTTTTAAGTATGGGGTAGAAGCTCTGGTGGTGAAATGGTTGAATTGCTCAGCTGCTAACTGAAAGGTTGGTAGTTTGGACCCACCAGCCATGACAACAGGAGAAAGATGTGGTAGTCTGATTCCATCAGGATTTATGGGCTTGGAAACCCTACAGGGAAATTCTACTCTCTCCTGTATGGTCACTATGAGTCAGAATGGGTAAGTTTTGGGTGATTATGCAACAACAAACAGCACAGAAGTAAAGAAATGGATTGAATCTCAGAAGGATGAAGAAAATCTTCCACAGTACATTTCTTTCAGAAACTTTTATGCAGTAAATTATTAAACAAAATAAAAAGGGGAGAGTGGGTTTAGGATATAGAAGAATAAACACTGTTTGAACAATCATTATCATATATACCCAACAACCCACTGCTATCAAGTCGTGTCTGACTCATAGAGACCCTATAGGTCAGAGTAGAACTGCCCCATAGAGTTTCCAAGGAGTGCCTGGCAGATTTGAACTGCCAACCTTTTGGTTAGCAGACATAGCACTTAACCTATTACAGCACCAGGGTTTCCATCACATATAAATGCACATATATATTTAGTTGAAGAGAAGAGGAGATAGAAATACTAAATTATTTAGAATATAATTCCTTAATAACAATAATAATAACAGTGATGTTTAAGATTTTGTGTCAGCGTCACTTGGCCATGATTCTCAGTGTTTTGGCATTTGTATGACGTTGTGGTCACTGCCATGATGGAATGTGCTGTGCTGTTTGTAGGAACAGGGCCTGTGGTGGGTCACTGCCCCCTCAGCCTTCATCTTACCACCTTCCTGCCTATTTGCCTGCTGCTAACCTTGCCAAGGTTTTGGCTTTTTCTGAATTTAGCAAGTGCCTCTCTTTTGTCTTCTGACATCAATTTCTTGGGACTTGAGCTAGCAGTTTATCTGTTGATCTTGGGATTCATTGATCTTTCTATATCCTGCAAGTATGAGTCCTGTTCCCTGACCTGCTGATCCTAGATTCACCAGCCCCTGTAGCTAGTGAATGAGGAGAAATCATGTGGTTTTGTCTACCATCTTGGGATTTGCTGACCTTCACAGCCCATGAGCAGGAGCCCTGCTTTCTGACCTGCTGATGGTTGGTTGACCAGCTTCTACTGCTGTGTGAGGCTTATAACCCAATCTAGGACTCAGACTATTTCAGCCTCTACAATTTCATGAGTTGTTTCCTTTATATAAATCTCTCTTTGTATATGTGAGGTCTGACAATTAAATCCATGAACTTAATTGTTCTAAGTGCTACATACATCATTGCTGAAGATCACTACAGTTACTTTCAAAGTACTTTACTTGGGATGCTATACACTGATGCCAGTGCCTAGTCCATACTTTAAAACAATTTGGAACCTTTTCTGGAAGGGCGATTGTGCACGGTGACAAGGTGGCAAGTTCGCGAACAATTGCATGTCGTGTGTGAGTGAGTTTTTAGCAAGTTAACAAATAACTGTATTGAAATACCGTCCCTACTCACCTGATCTGGTCCCCAATGACTTTTTTTTCTTCACCTGAAGATAAAGGAAATATTGAAAAGAAGATATTTTGATCACATTCAGGACATTTAGGGTGATACAGTGACAGCTCTGATATCCGTTCCAGAAAAAGGGTTCCAAAATTGTTCTGAAGGGTGGACTAGTCCCTGGCATTGTTGTGTAGCTTCCCAAGGGGAGCACTTTGAAAGTAACTGTGATGATATTCAGCAATGAGGTATGTAGCACTTTTACTAGGATGAATTTGTAAACTTAATTGTCACAGCTCATATTTATACTTTGCTGGTTTTGCTACTATAAAGAACTCAGCCTAAGACAAAAATAAAGTTTTTGTAGGATGGTTTTTTCTCTTTTCTTGATATAATCCAAAAAAAGGAGCAGTCAGAGGTATTTTTTCAATACTAAAATGATGAAAATATCTAGTGATAACTCATAAATTTTCCTATTAAAAGAAGGGCAAGATTTTAAAATCTTGTTACTTACCTTTGTTGTTAGGTGTCATCAAGTTGGTTCAAACTCATAGCAACCTTATCTAGAACAGAATGAAACACTACCCTGTCCTGCACTATCCTTGAATTCATTGCTATGCTTCAGCGCATCGTTGTAGCCATGGTGTAAATCCATCTTATTGAGGGTCTTCTTCTTTTTTGTTGACTCTCTACCTTACCAAGCACGATGTCCTACAGTGATGGATCCCTCTTGAAAGCATGTCCAAAATGTGTGAGATATGATCTCGCCATCCTTGCTTCTAAGGAGTATTTTTGTCGTACTTCTTCCAAGACAAATTTTTCAGTCTCTTGGCAGTCCCTGGTATATTAGCAATATTCTTCGCCAACACCACAATTCAAAGACATTGATTTTTCGTCAGCTTTCAAATGTATTTGAGGTCACTGAAAATACCATGACTTAGATGAGCTGTACCTTAATTCTTTAAGGTGATGTCTTAGCTTTTCCACACTTTAAAGAGGCTTTTTATAGTACATTTTCCCAATGCAAACTTCTTGACTGGTGTTTCCATGGGTGCTTAGAGTGGATACAAGTAAAATAATATCCTTGACAACTTTGATCTTTTCTCTATTTATCGTGATGTTGCTTATTGGCCCAGTTGTCAGGATTTTTGTTTTCTTTGTGTAATTCATACTGAAATCTGTGGTCTTCAATCTGTTGTAGCAAAAAACACAAAGTTTAGTAAAGAAAAATGGAAGTTTTATTTGGCATGTGTTTAAAAAGATAAGGGAAATACACAAGCGTGCTGCCACAACTGAGTCTGTCCTAGTCCAAGGAATATTGCAGAACAGACAAGAGTGGAAAAACAGACAAGTGTGCTACTAGAGCCATGTCTGCCTGAGTCCAATATTACAGAATAAGCAGTAGTGGGAAAACAGGCAAGTCTGTAGCCATAGCCACATCTGCTTGAGTCCACGGAGTGTTACAGAGTCATCAGTACACACTAACATTACAAAATGGACAAAGCCACTGCAAGCTTCACACAGACTGGCTAGAAACTGTGATCTTATCACCTGAGCTGTCTTTCTTGACACCATTGTTATAGATTTTGGTAACGACAGTCAGGAGAGTTTTCATTGGTCCAGCAAATCTCCTCTTTACTAAATCTTAACAGAAAAAGATAAAAGTGGGAAGTATTTTGCGTTGTGGTTGAATTGTTTATGTGAAAAGTTCCCTAAAAGTTAGGCTCCAAGATTATTTTAGATGTTGTCTTTATGCATTGGGGTTCAACTGATGTTCCCTTGTGGGTCCAGCTTCAGCTGAGTCACATTCTGTATACTCAAGGACAGGGAATAACGATTCTAATGTTTCCTAAATCAGATCTTCATCAGTAAGTGCTTCAAGTCCTGTCCACTTTCAGCAAAGTTGTATCATCTTCATAATGCAAATTGTTAATGAGTTTTCCTCTAGTCCTTATGCCCCATTCTTCATATAGTCCAGCTTCTCAGATTATTTGCGTAGCATGCAGATTGAATAGGTATGGTGAAAGCACACAGTCATGATGCACACTTTTCCTGACTTTGAACCCCGGTTCTGTTCAAATGACAGCCTCTTTGACTACGTACAGGTTCACCATGAGCATAATTAAGTGTTCTGAAATTCTTATGCTTTGTAATGTTTATCTGTAGTTTGTTATGATCCACACAGTCGAATGCCTTTGCATTGTCAATAAAGCACAGATAAACATCTTTCGGGTATTCTCTGCTTTCAGTCAAAGTCTATTTGACATCAGTAATAATATCCCTTAATCCATGTCCTCTTCTGAACCTGGCTTGAATTTCTGGCAGTTCTCTGTTGATACAGTGCTAGAGCCACCTTTGGATGATCTTCAGTAACACATTATTTGTGTGTGATAGTTGTGATACTGTTTGATAATTTCCACATTTGGTTGGATCCCCTTTCTTGAAAATAGGCATAACTATGTATCTTTTTTGGGTGGTTGGCCAGGTAGCTGTCTTCTAAATTTCTTGGTACAAGTGAGTGAGCACTTCCAGCACCGCATTTGTTAGGTAAAACACCTCAATTCATATTCTGCCAATTCCTGGAACATTGCATTTGTTTCACCAATGCCTTCAGTGCAGCTTGGACTTCTTCCTGCAGTATCATTGGTTTTTGATCATGTGCTACCGCCTGAAATGTTTGAATGTTGATCAATTCTTTGTAGTACATTATCTGTGTATTCCTTCCATCTTCTTTCGATGTCCCTGTGTCATTTAATATTTTTCCCACAGAATCCTTCAATATTGCAACTCAAAGCTTGAAATTTTTCTTTAGGTCTTTCAGTTTGAGAAATGCAGAATATGTTTTTCACTTTTGGTTTTCAATCTCTCAGGTTTTTTCGTATCCTACTATCATGCTTTGTCTTTTTGAGCTGCTCTTCGCAATCTCTCGTTTAGCTCTTTTACTTCATTATTTCTTCATTTTGCTTTAGCTATTCCATATTCAAGAGCAAGTCTCAGAGTCTTTTCTGACATTCACTTTGGTGTTTTCTTTCTTGCCTGTCTTTCTAATGATCTCTTGCTCTCTTCATATATGATGTTTTTGATGATATTCCATAACTTATCTTCAGTCATTAGTGTTTCAAATCTATTCTTGAGATGGCCTCTAAATTCAGGTTGGATACACTCAAGGCCATGCTTTGGTTCTCTTTACCTTTAAAACTATCTCTTAGCAAGCACTATTATAAGGCAGGTTTTCTGCTGGGGCTGCAGAGATAAAAGAGAAATGACTTATTACAGCATGTTTCAGCACTGAGGTAACCACCCCCTTTTAGCCTTCTCTTTTCATTCCATAACTCAGAGCAAATCTGTAGGTCATCTTGCTTAGAAATGATAAACAAAAACATTTGACTTTCACCTGTCTCAGCCCCAGCATATCTGAGTGTATCAGGTAATTTAGGTGGAAATCGGTGCCAGTAAGGCTTCATTTACAACTTCAGGAAAACTGCAGAGCAATTGGTGATTTGACATTGGCTAAGAGCTGACACTGGTTAAAATGCTGACTATTTGAATTCAATAGCTGCTCATTGGAAATGCTATGCGGGCACTTCTATGCTGTGCTATAGAATCACTGAATTGGAATCAGCTCGATGGCAACAGGTTTGGGTGTTTTTTTTTTTTTTTTTTTTTGCCTCTCCAGTTGTTCAGTTTTTGCTACTTCTTGCTTGAACTCTTCCATTTGGTCTCTGGTGTCTGCTCTTTATTTTTCCCATAGATATTGCGGGATTAACTTTTCTAAAGCACAACTCTGTTTAAACGTCTCTCTGGCTCAAAACGTTTTATGCCTCCCATTGGTTGCTGGATGAAGGGCTAGTTCCTCAGTGCAACATTGATGAACCAGCATGGTGTAGCTCCTTGCAGCATCTAGCACTCCAATCAGACTGTGGTTCTTTTCCATGTGGGCCCTGGTTAGTGCTTGTCTTCATGTCTTTGTCAAGGCTGTGCCTTCGTGTTGCAGAGTCTTCTGCCCATTTCTCTTCTTGCCCAAATTCTAGGTGTCTTTCAGCTTCAAACATGGTTCCTTCCAGCCATAGCAATTTTCTGATCCTCTAAGTCTTTGAACCCTATAAAAAACCCAAATCAGTTGTTTGTTGATTCAGTCTGACTCATGGCAAACCCATTTATGTTGAAGTAGAACTGCGCTCTACAGGGTTTTCAATGACTGATTTTTTCAGAAGCAGATCACCAGGCTTTTCTTTGGAGATGTGTCTGAGTGGGTTCAAATGTCAGCTCTTCAGCAAGCAGCTGACCACTTAGCTATTTGACCACCTGGTGTTGTACCACCCAAGAACTCCTTTGAACTCTTTCACATTGTTAAAAATGTCATTTATGGTACCATTATATACAAACTAGTACTTTGCTTATTTGTGTACTGATTCTCACTTTCTCCTGCCCAACTTCTGCCAGTGTATGTAAGGTTTTAGAGGATGCAAACAGTGTTGTACTCTTATTTCTATCCCAGGATGGCTCCACTATAAGGTGTGGTACACCAACCAACCAACCAAACAAACGCCATTGTTGTCAGTAGGTACTTAACAATTTTTCCTTAAGTAAAATTCTTACTGCCTCTTTTAAATACTTCATTGAAATGCTAACATCTCTGGAGAGCTTTCCTTTCTTCTTACTTCCCTCCCTTCCTTTTGTTTTTAAAGTTTTTAGGATGTATTTTGCTTCATTTTACAAAATTATTTTAACATTGCATTTTAGTATTTTTTTCTTTTTAACTTTTATTTTGATTAATTTCAGAGTTAGAGGAAAGTTATCAGGACAATGCACAGAATTCCCATGTACTCTTCACCCTGATTCTCTATATGTTAATATTGTACTCCATTTACTTTACCCTTTTCTCTGCTATTTCTCTTAACATAAGAGACTTTTATATTTTTAATTTGAAAATGGAGCCTCTTTAAACATAATGGAGATCATCGTGTGTATATATTTTTAATATCATAAAAGTGTGGTTTTTTAATTATGATTAAGTGGAAGTATATAATCCAAATCAATTTTGCATGCCTGCCTATCTGCAACTCTATTGCTCTCCTCACCCTCTGGCATCACACTCTTTCTTTGCATTCTTCTAGTATCCTATTAATGAACACCTGTCCCCTCCTGTTCACCCTTTCCTCTCCCACCTAGGAGGAAACCAGGACAGCCTCCTACAAATGTCTAAAACCATAAAGTACACACAGCATATGCTCACACCGTGTCCCCGAATCCAATCCATTCTTGTCTGAACAGTTGACCTCAGTACTAGTTTTAGGTCTGAGCCAGCAGCAAGTCTAGGGGCCATGTTCCCAAAGGAGCCTCCATGCTGTCAGACCGTCAGTTTTGGTCTCTTAGTAGACTTCTTGAACTGCACACCTCTTTTTTTCATGCTATATCAGGGACTGTAACATTGTGTCCCCTGTCACAGCTGTCTTTGGTGTCTGCTGGGCACCATCTGATTCTTCTGGACTCATACTAATGCAGTCTCCCATTCATATGGCTCCTTCTGTCGCCTGGGCTCATTTTTCCCTTGTGTATTTGATATTCCTGGTCATCATCTGTTCCAGATGGGTTGGGAGCAATTGGTGGTGTTCCTCAGATGGCAGCTTGCTAGTTTTTAAGACCCCCAGATGCCACTCACCAATATTGAGTGCAGAAAACTCTGTGAGCAAAATGCTAGTTATGTCAAGCGAGCTTGATGTCCCCTGTGAAAACATGGTCCCTAGACCCTTGTCCCTGCTACTCTATCCTTTGAGATGTTGAATTGTGTTTAGAAAACCTTTCAGTTCATGGTAACATTACATTTTATTATTCATAGATGTAATATATACACATAGTACGAAAACTGGAATAGTGTTAAAAAAGGCCTATAACAGAAACAATGGTCCTGTGCCCTTATGCTGTATTTCTCTCCCCAAACCACTTCACAGAAGAAATCACTTACAACTTTTTAGCTCTTTCATGTGGTTTTTATCAAGAGGTGCTATTGAACTGAAGTCCACTTTTGTATAACCTTGTGTATATAATCCAAAATCACTGTAAGAAATGACTTAAAAGCTGATTTTAAACTTGATAATAGAAGCAGCAAGTTTAAAGAAGAAATACAAAAGCAAAAGCAAACCATAGTCCTATTATCAAGCCATGATGTATATATAAGATGATGTGCTTCTTTTTTAAACAGACTTGAGATCTTATTGTGTATACAAATGGAATCATACAGTCATAAAAATTTTTCACAACATCTTTTTCAGTGATTCAGAGTGGTTTCTTAATTTATTTACCCGTGTGTCATGAACTGAGTTGTGTTCCCCACGTTGTTGGTTAGGCCGTGATTCCCAGCATTGTGTGGCTGTCTGTCCTCTAGCTTGTGATTGATGTGCTTCTATTATGTGTTGTAAATTCTAATCTCTGCCTGTGGTTGTTGAGGCAAGATTAGGTTACTTCAAGAGAATTGGGGTGAAATATAATACCCGTGCTCAGGTCATATCCCTCATGTGATGTAAAGGCAATGTCCCTCGGGTGTGGCCTGTATCACCTTTTATAGTATAAGACATAAAAGGAAAGAGAAGTGAGCAGAAAGGAGGGGATTCATACTCCAAGAAGGCAGCATCGGGAACTGAATGTGTCATTTGAACCCAGGGTTCCTACACAGAGAAGCTCCTAGTCCAGAGTAAGATTGAGGACAAGGACCTTCTTCCAGAGCTGACAGAAAAAGCCTTCCCCTGGAGGTGACATTCTGAATTTGGACTTCTAGTCACTATACTGTGGAATAAGCTTCCGTTTGTTGAAGGCATATCTTACTATGGTATTTCCATTATAGCACAGCTAGATAACCAAGATACCATGCGTCTAACGCTGAACATTTAGGTTGTTTTCAAGTTTCCCTCTCACAGGAAAGTATAACTAGAAATACCTCTATCATTAAACATAAATCTTTATTCAGAAGTCAGAGGTATTGTCTGCCTTCTTCCCTGGGACATGCTGGAGCCCTGGAAGGATACACTCAAATGGCTTTGTTATTCTCACCTGTGTGCAGGGGTAGCATGTAACACACTCTTGCTGTATCTTTCCTGAGAATTTATAACAAATGACATCAAAGGAATGACTCAGCAAAAATGTTTGGCTCCTCAATAGAGTGATGGTCTTGTGCCGTGTGTCAGGCGCTATCAACCATTCTCGAACACCCTGAGATTATAGCCAGTGAGGTTTATACCAGCCCTGTAGAAGATTTCAGTACGGGTTTTTAAAATACGTGGTTTGTGAGTAGCAATCACCAGGGTCACTTCTCGAACAATGAAGTAACATTTATTACAAAATCAGAAAAGTATTTAAGACAGTACATGTTGAAATAAATTCTTCCTTTCAGCAGTAAGGTTGCTAGATCATAGAAAGTACATTGTTTCTAGATTCCAACAAGGCATTGGATGAGATTGTTCACAATATCCTCAGGGGTGAAAAGGAGAAACGTGGTCGCTATAACCCTAATAAGATGGACATGGTTTGAACATACTAGAACCAGTGGCAGTCGGAGAAATCTATTTCACCTCAGTGTTCACCTCAATGTTAAGACGACTGGGGATAGAAAAAGCTGCTGCAAATGAGTGAGACTGCCTCTAACCCTGGAGGGAGGTGAATGCTGATTGAATGGGTACCTGGCAGGGAAGGTGTAGAGGGAACTCAGATACCCAATATGTGTTGGAGCTCACTGCCCTTTAAGGCGTTGTCCCCAAGCCCCAAGTGTCTTTGCTTCTTGCCATGGCTAAAAGTATGGCTGGATGAAACATGTCCTTTAGTTCCCCAGGCACAGTTTGTGTCACCTGACTCAGCCAGGTTCTCTTGGGAAGGGCATTAAAAAAGAACCAATGAATAAAGGCAATGTAGTCTCATCCACAAGAAAAGTCAAACAAAACATGTTTCCTACTGTCTTGATCCAACACCTCATCTAACCAAGACAGTAGAACTTGTGTTTTGTCAAAGCTGTTTTCCGGGAGATGTGTCATCAAGCTGGTCAGCAGGGGGTGACACAGGACGGTTCATGGAGGCAGTAATATCATGCTGACATCCAAACTGCTCAAGATGATCTTACCTGAGGGCAGAAAGGAATAGACTTGCAAAGTGTTTCAGCTTCTTGGATTGTAAGACACAGTGACTCGTGACCCAGAAATGAGGAGTTCCGGTTAAAGCAGGACTCTGAGCCAAAGCTGACCACCCACCGTCATCTAATTCCCCCGGGGAAAGAAGCAATATTTTCTGTTTCCAAACTCTGAAAGCAACAGCCCTGGCCCCTTGGCCTCAGCACTTCTGCTCGTTGCTCTCAGAACGCTCCAGGAGGAAGCAGTTGCTCTGAACTTTGAATGTGGCTGATAGTGTTCTCGTGACTTGCTCACTCGAGGCCTGAACCGTCACCACTCCTGATTAGTGCTGGGAGTTTGGAGTCTGGCTGGCTGGCTTCTTGGAGAGAAGACTGAGCTCCATCCAGCAATTTGTGGGGGTCACTAGGTCGTTGTTTTCCTGCCCCTTGAAGGAGTATTTTGAATAAACAGCACTTTCCTCTCACCAACCACAACATGACAAATACTTCTAGCATCCCACTGACTCCTTTTCAGAGCCTGTTTTTTGTGTTCTGTTCTTACATTGTCTCTGTTTCCTGCCTTTTTGGGGTGTATCATTCTGACTAATTGGAGAGGGGCAATGGGTCTCAGCATTAATACTATTCCATGTTGGGAATGGTTTTAGTCACAGGACTCTCTTCTGTGTTTTCCTAAAAGTCTTTTCCTAGCAGCAGTCAAGATTTCAAAAATTCCACGGAGAAGTGTTTCCATTCTTGGTCATGCTTGATATCACGCATTGCTTAGAATTGGAGGAACATAATTAAAACAAGCAGGACATCTGAATACATGCAAAAATACCAAGACTTCTGAATGCCAGTGGAGGCACATAAAGTTGGCAGCTCTCATCACCAACGCCTCTGTTCTGTTTTTTCAGTTTATTAACCCTATCAGTCACTACGTATGCCTGTATAATCAGCAGGCATGCATGTATGAACAGAACATGCAACTGCTTACTATAGACGTCCCCAGATTTTTGATGATGATTGCTTCTTTAGGAGAAACAAACACAAAATGTTTGGAGAAAAAAATGTTTTAAAATGTAAATAACATTTTGCATACCAGTCTGACTGCTGCATGATTAAAAATCTTTGTTTTCTTATTCACTCTAAGCTTGTTACTTAGAAACCTCTGAACCTGGAATTCAGGAGAAGTCATCTATTCATTTAATCTTCTGTTAGGGAATCATCTGTATGACCTTTTTCACTATATATATGTGGTCGGAGGTGGAAAAATGAGGTATTGTTTGTCCTTTTGTTTCCTGGTTTAATTATCTGAGTTGGCAGTGATTCCGTTCTCTTGGATTTCAATGCTTTAAAGCTATCCCCACTGCTCCCATCATAGTCTGATCTATCATTAATTCCTTGCCTGAATGAATAAGAGTTCTTGTAATTGGTTTACATGTTTTTGCTTTTATTCACTACAGTTAGCCACATAGCAACATAACAGACACTATCTGTCCATTCATTTGTGTCTGTCTAGCTGCCTGCCTGCTTATCTATTTATCCAGCTGCCTGCCTACTCAGCTGCCTGCCTATCTGTCCAGCTGCCTGCCTGCCTGTCTGTCTAGCTGCCTACCTGCCTCCTTCCCTGTCTGTCCTCTCTCTGTTGTTATATATCTGTCTGCCTGCCTCTCACCTCTCTATTGCTACCTATTTGCCTCCCTCCTGTCTACTATCTACCACTATTATTAGATTACGTAATTCACTTTCTTACAACTCTTCTATAGCTCTTTGTCACACTTAAAACTAAATTCCTTGCTTTGGTTTACAAGGTTTTGTATGATCTGACCCATGCTTTTCCCTCTGGCTTCACTTATTTAGTGTTGTTATTATTTTGAATTTTAATAAATTTATTATGTTTGTGGGGGTCAGTTCTACCCTGACCCCTAGGGTCGCCATGAGTCAGATCCGACTCGATGGCACTTGGCTTTTGGCTATTATGTTTGTAACTGTTACACAGTCTATTTTTAGAACATTTCCATCACCTCAAAGAACTAACTATCTTGAGACCATTTGCTCTCAATCTCCATGCCTGCTCTGGGCCTTTCAGGCACATTCTGATCTGCTTCCTGACTTCAAAAATGAAAATTTTCTGGATATTTCTTGTAAAAGGAGTTGTATCATTTGCAGCTTTTTGGTTAATTTCATTTACAAACTCTGGTAGCACAGTTGTTAAGCACTTAGCTTCTAACCAAAACTTCTGCAGTTGCAACACACCAGTGTCTCTCTGGGGGAAAAGAGCTAGTGATCTTCTCCTGTAAGCACTGCAGTCTAAGAAACCCTATGGGGCAGTTCTACACCGTCCTAGAGGGTGGCTGTGAGCTGAATCCACACCACGATACACAAGAAAACACCGCGCTTTTTAGAGGGTGGGGAGGAGGGGACAGGAGGATCGCTAAGAGGATGTGACAAGTATAGAATGCTAAGGAAGACTGTGCTGTCATGCGGCCAGGAGAGCAGAAGGAGCTGCAGACAGATGGGCATGCCAATTTAATTTGGACTGTATACTTTTGCTTAATCACAATAAAAAAGAAAGCACTGTATTTGTTACTTACCCCTATTGCAGCATGTATCAGAATTTCATTCCTTTTCACTACTATGCACTACTGTGCTCTACTGTATAGACATACCATCTTTTGACTTACCAGTTGACAGAAATATAGGTTGTTTCCAATTTTAAATGTTATGTATAATGTTATTATGAACATTCACATGCAAGTCTTTCTGTAGACATATTTTTATTGGCTGTATTCTTATGAGCCATACAGTGAGCTGATGTTCAGACTTCTAGAAAATTGACAAACTGATTTCTAAACTTGCTGCACCCCTTTACACTTCCATCCACAGTAGATGAAGCTCCAGTTTCTCTACTTTCTTGACAATTCTTAGGATTTTCTCTGTTTGTTTATAGCCATTTAATCATGGTATTTTTTGTCCTTTGTTAATATGGTATATTACATTATTTTTTGGAGGTTAAAACAACTTGCATTTCTAAGATAAACCCCATTTGACCATGATATAGAATTCTTTTTATATGCTGTTGAACTTATTTTGATAATATTATACTAAGGGTTTTTGTGCCTTTCTTCATGAAACATATTGATTGATGTGTCGTCTCCTCCTCCCACCATGACCTTTATTTTTTTTCTTATTGTGATTAATAGCAAAACTGTACAATCCAAGTTAAATTTGCATGCCCACCTATCTGCAGCTCCTTCTGCTCTCCCTGCCCACTGACAGTACACTCCTCCTTTTTGTTCTATGCATGTCCTACCCTCTTAACAATCTCCTGTTCCCTGCTCTTCACCTCCTCGTCTCCCTTCTAGTAAAAGGCCAGTAGGAAAGCATTCTGCAGATGCATACAACCATAACGTACACACAACATATGGTCATACTGTGTCCCTGAGTCCAGCACATTCCTGTATTAAGAATTGACATCAGTAATGTTTTCTGGATGGGGCAGCAGCAGGCCTAGGGGCCATGCTCCCAGGGGAACTCCTAGGCTGCAGGATCATCAACTGCATTCTTTTAGTGAAGTATGTGAGCTACACTCTTTTTTTTCTCATGTTGCCAGTGGGACTCAACATTGTGTGCCCTGTCATGGCTGACTTTGTTGGTAGCTAGACACCATCCGGTTCTTCTGGTCAAGTGTTAATACAGTCACCCATTCACATGGTCCCTTCTGTCTCCTGGGCTCTTTTTCCCTTGTATCTTTGTTGTTGGTGGTAATCATCTGTTCTGGGTGAGCTGGGACCGTTTGGTGTACCACAGATGGCAGCTTGTTAGCTTTTAAGACTCTAGACACCACTTATGACTATGGGGTGCAAAAGGTTCTCTTAGCAATAGGCTAGTTATGCCAGTTGGCCCAGATATCCCCTGAGGGCATGGTCCCCAGAACCCCACCCCTGCTACTCTATCCTTGCAATACTGGGTTAAAATTAGAAGAGTTTTCAGTTTGAAGTCTGGTTTAGTTGATCTTCTTTTTACTGCATGCTGTCCCTGCTTTCACCCAACCAAATTTCTATCAACTATCTAATCTATGACCAGCCCTCTCCCTCCCTCCCTAATCTTGCAGCCATCAAAGAGTCTTTTCTTCTGGAAATAGGTCCATTTTTAAGACCTTATAATAGGGGTCTCATATGATATTTGTCATTGTACTGCTGACTGATTTCATTCAGCATGTCTTCCAATTGAAACCAGGTTACAAGGTGCTTCCTAAAATCATCACTGTTCTTTATCATTTGATAGTGTTCCACTGAGTGTATGTACCATAGCTGATTTACCCATTCCTCTGTTGTTGGGCATCTAGGTTGATTCCATCTTTTTGCTATTGTGGACTGTGCTGCAATAAATATTTGTGTGCATGTATCTGTTCGTGTGATTGTCCTTGATTCTGTAGGGTATATTCCAAACAGTGGGATTACTGAGTTGAATGTTATATCTGTTTCCAGCTTTTTAAGGAAGCTTTAAATTGCTTTCTGTAAAGGCTAGACCATTTTTGCAATCCCACCAGCAGTGTAGGAGAATTCCAATTTCTCCATAGCTTCTCTAGCATTTGTTGTTTTGTGTTTTTTGGATCATGGTCAATCTTGTTGGGGTAAGATGGTATCTCATTGTAGTTTTAATTTGGATTTCTCTGATAGCTAATGATTGTGAGCATTTCCTCATGTGTCATTTGACTGCCTGGATGTCTTTCTTGGTAAAGTGTTGGTTCATCTCCTTTGCCCATCACTTGATCAACTTATTTACCTTTTTCTTGTTCGTATTTTGCAGTACCTTAGGTTCTAAGGTCAGGTAGTGTGAGGCCTCTCACTGTGTTGCTCTTCTTCAGTAGTGTTTTGCTTTTCCACAGTTTCTTCCCTTTCCAAACCAAGTTGGTGATTTGTTGCTCCATCTCATTAAAAAGAGGCCACTGTAAGTTGTGCTGGGATTGCATTTTATACGTAGACCACGTTGGGTAAAATACACATTTTCACAATGTTGAGTATTCCTATCCATGAGCAGGATAGGTTTCTCCATTTATGTAAGTCTCTTTTTGGTCTCTTTTATTTTATTTTTTTTTTCCTTTTTCTGTTTGGATATACACATATATCTTTTTGTTATGATTAAATGAAATGTACATTCCCATATAAATTTGCATGCTGACCTATACGCAGCTCCCACTGCTCTCCCTGCCCAGTGACAGCACACCCCTCCTCTCTGCTCCATACATGTCTTATCCTCCTAACAATCTCCTATCCCCTCCTCTCCACCCACTCCCCTTCCACCAGTAAGAGGTCAGCAGGATGACATCCTATAAACGCACAGAAATATACACTGCGCACGATATGACCATTCTGTGTTTCCAAGTCCAGATGATTCCTGTCCGGCAGTTGACCTCCACTATGGTTTATGGACAGGGCCCGCATCAGGGCCAAGGGCCATTCTCCCAGGGGAACTCTGAGGCCCATGGACCATCAATTAAAGTCTTTCAGTGGAGCTATCAGGGTGCACTCCTTTTTATTCCTGTGTTGCCAGTGAGACTCAACGTTGTGAGCTCCATCACAGCTATCACTGGTGTGGCCAGGCACCATACAGTTCTTCTGGTCACAAGTTGATATAGTCGTCCAGTCACATGGGTCTCTCTGTCTTCTGTGTTCTCTTTCCCCCATGTTGTTTTGGTCTTTGGTGATCATCCAGTCCTGCTAAGTTGGGACTGTTTGCTGTGCAGTTTGTCAGCTTTTAACACTGCAGACACCACTCACCAATGTGGGGTGCAAAGGCTGTCTTACCAAAACGCTAGTTGTGTGAATTGGCCTTGATTTCCCCTGAGAGCGTGGTCTCTGGCCCCAGCTACTCTGTCCTTGTAATATTGGATTAAGATGGGAGGAGTAATCATGTTATGTTGAAGTCCAGTTAATATTGATTTCTTTCTAATATGTTCTGTCACAGATTCCACCCAACCAAATTTCTATCAACTATCTAATCTAAGCCCTCCCCCAACCCTCCCTCCCTCCCCACCCTTACAGGTGTCAAAGAGTCTTTTCTTCTATGCATGAGTCTTTTTTTAAGTTCTTATCTTAGGCGTCTCATACAATATTTGTCCTTTTGTAGCTGACTACCTTCACTCAACATAATGTCCTCCAGTTAAAACCAGGTTATGAGATGTTTCCTGGAATCGTCATTGTTATTTATCATTGCATAGTGTGAGTATGTATACCATAGTTTACCTATCCATTCCTCTATTCTTGGGCATCTGGGTTGATTCCGTCTTTTTACTATTGTGGACTGTGCTGCGATAAACATTTGTGTCCATGTATCAGTTGATGTGAATTGCCTGGATTCTGCAGGATATATTCTGAGCAGTGGAATTACTGGGTCAAATGTTATATCTAAATCCAGCTTTTTAAGGGAGCTCCAGATTGCTTTCTAAAGAGGTTGAACCATTTTGCAATCCCACCAATGGTTTAGGACAGTTCCAGTTTCTCCATGGTCTCTCCAACATTTGTTGTTTTGCATTTTTTGGATCATGGCCAACCTTGTTGGGGTGAGATGGTATCTCATTGTAGTTTTGATTTGAATTTCTTTAACAGCTAATGATTGTGTAACGCCAAGTTTTATCAACTTCCTCTCCATCTGGAAGGACTTTAACGACTGTAGTACATCCCTCTTTTTAATATGATAACATCATAGTTTTCATGATATGATCATTGGATTATTTCTTTCACTAGTATAGCTTTGATTGAGTTTGGAAACTTCTCTAACTGAGTAGGATTCTGTGTAATGAGTCCTGTATTTGCTTCTAAAATATAAAGTTAGTGGTTTTGTTCTTCTAAGCCAAGAGATTCTTTCAGTATTTCTTGTAGCTTTGGTTTGGTTTTTACAGTCTCCGAGTTTCTGTTTATCTGCAAACGTCTTAATTTCATTTTCATATTTGAAAGATAGTTTTGCAGGATATATAATTCTTGGTTGAAAGTTCTTCTCCTTCAAAGCTTTGAATATGTCATGCCACTGTCTCTGTGCCAGCACTGTTTCTGCTGAGAAATCTGATGAAAGCCTACACAGTTTCCCCCTGAATTTTAACTTTGCTTTGAGTGTTGCTGCCTTTAAGTGTTTCTGCTTATGTTTCATTTTGTTAAGTTTGATTATAATATGTCTTGGAGTCTTTCTTTCGAGATCTATGTTGAGTGGCATTCAATATACATCTTGGATATCTATATTGTCTTCTTTCATAACTTGTGGGAAGTTTTCTGTCAGAAGCTCAGCAGCAATACTCTCTGTGTTCTCAGGTGTCTTACCCTGTTCAGGAACTCCAAATAATCATAGATTGTTCCTCTTAGTAGAATCCCACATGCTTCTTAGTGCTTCTTCATTTTTCTTGTTTCTTTCTTCTGATTTCTCCTCACTGATGCTGGAGTCAGTAGCACTCCCTTCCAAGTCGGAAAGTCTCTTGTCCATTTATTCTGCTCTGTTTTCTTCACTTTGAATTGAAGTTTGTATGTCTTTGATTTTGTTCTTGATGTGTTGGATTTCAGAGTACTGGTGGTCCATCAGATCCAACAGTTTGCTTAATTTTTCATTTTGCTCTGCTGCATTTTGTATAAGGTCCAGGAGGGTTCTCTATATATTCCTTTTGTATTCATCTTCCTATGGTTTCAGAAAAGCTTTGTCTGATAAGTTCTGAGGTGCTTTCTTTTAGGGGTCTTCTGAAGCCATGGGTGGTTTCTTGGTTATGGTTTTCTCTAGAGTTTGTTGCTTTTTGGGTGTCATGTGAGTCAATAGAGTTTGGGAGAAATGCTGTGAGGATAGACCTCAGTTGTTTCTCTAGGCTGCCTTAAAATGAGAAGTAAAAAGTTTCTGACAACTTCCAAAGTCAGTCAGGCTTTCAGTGCATAGGTCCGTCTTCCCACGTGGCAAAGTAAGCACCTCTATATCAACCCCTGGATGTTATAAACTAGCTCAAGATACAGAGAGGCTGCTGCCCTATTGGCCTCTGCTATTGGGCCCCAGCTGTAGGGAACACTGTGTAGAATACTGCTTTTCTGCTAGAAAAGCACTCTCTTCTGGGCAAGCGCTGCCTCCCGGCCCAGAAATTAGGTCAAGCTGAGGCTTCTGTATGGGTATTTCCACCTCCCAGTGGAACAAGGTGGTGTCCTGCACAAGCTCTTCCCTGGCTGGTACCAAAGAGAGGCCAAAGATGCCAAGATGCACAGAGTCTACAGCCTCTGTTGCCGGGACCCAGCTGTAGGCTACGCTGTGCAAAATACAGCTTTTCTGCCAGGAAAGTGTTGTTCCCTGGGTAGGCACTGCCTCCCAGCCTAGAAAGTAAGTCCAGCTGGGGCCTCCATATGACAGTCTGTGCCTCCCAGTGGATCTAGAAGGCATCCCACACAAGCTTGCCACCCCCTCCGTACTGGCTACTGTATGGCAGAGGCAGAAAGAGAGGCCAAAGTTGCCAAGATGCAGAGTCCAAATCCAAGCTCTCCAAGTATGAGAATTTTGCTTGCCAATCCCACCAGAAGTGTGTCTGAAATTAGGAGCTAGTCAAATCCCAGCTATGCCCGCCAGCTAAGGCAGAGGAAAAAAAATTAAAATCATACATTACCTTCAGTCCATACAAGCCTGTGCTCACTGAGAGTGGTCAGTGAAAGAGAGGAGGTTTTGCGTTCAGCGGTGTGAAGTCCAAATTAACAGTCCTATGCTGCATCCTAGGGTTCACTAGATGTCCAGAAGTCTCTGTTTAATTATCAGTTCAGGTTTTGGTTTCCGGAGGCATTTATGGAGACTTGTGTTTAGTCTGCCACTTGACTCTGCCGTCTTTCTTGCGGTAAGGTTTTGTAATTTTTTTCTGTATGGGTCTCTTATTTCTCTAGTTAGATTTATTCCTAGATATTTTACTTTCTTGGGGGTTGTAGTAAATGTTATTGATTTGTTGATTTCTTTGATGATCTCTTTGTTGGTGTAAAGGAGTCCAACTGATATATTTATCTTATATCCTGATACTTTGCTAAACTATTAGTTCCAGTACTTATGTATTCTTTAGGATTCTCTGCATATACTATCATATCATCTGCAAATAGGGAGATTTTTCATTTCTACTTTTCTGATGTGATGCCCTTTATTTCTTGGTCTTGTGTAATTGCTCTGGCTAGAACCTCTAGTACAGTGTTGAATAGAAGTGGTGAGAGTGGGCATCCTTGTCTAGTTCCTGTTCTCAAGGGGAATTCTTTCAGCTTCTTTCCATTCAGGGCGATGTAGGCTTTGTGTAGTTGTCCCTTATGGCATTGAGGAATTTTCCCTCTATTTCTATTGTGCTAAGAATTTTTAACATGAATGGGTGCTGGACTTTGTCAAATGCCTTTTCTGCATCAACTGACAAATCAGGTGATTCTTTTCTTTTGTGCTATTTATGTGGTTGATCACATTAATTGTTTTTCTGATGTTGAACCAGAGTTGCATCCCTCGTATGAATCCAACTTAGTCGTGATAAATTACTTACTTGATATGTTTTTGAATTTTATTAGCAAGGATGTTGTTGAAGATTTTTGCATCTATGTTCCTGAGTGATATTGATCTGTAATTTTATTTTTTAGTGGGTTCTTTCTCTGGCTATGGTATCAGGGTTATAGTGGCTTCATAGAACAAATTTGGGGGTATTCCATCCCTTTCTATGCTATGAAACAGCCTCAGTAATATTGGAGTTAACTGTTCTCTAAAAGTTTGGTAGAATTTTCTGGTGAAGTTATCTGGGCTAGGACTTTTTTTGGTTGGTATTTTTTTTGATGACTTTTCCAATCTCTCCCATTGTGATGGATTTATTAAATTGTTGTGCTTCTCCTTGTGGTAATTTTGGTAGGCCATATGAAGCTAGAAATTTGTCCATTTCCCCTAGGTTTTCAAATCTGTTGGAGTACACTCTTTCGTAGTATTCTGTTATGATACTTTTGATTTCAGTTGAGTCTGTTTTGACATCTCTCATCTTATTTCTTATTCTGGTTGTTTGCTTCCTCTCCTGCTTTCTTTTGTAATTCTAGACAATAGCTTATCAATTTTGTTGATCTTTTCAAAAAACAAACTTTGGTTTTGTTAATTTTTTTCAATTATTTTTCTATTCTCTAATTCATTTAGTTCTCCTCTAATCTTCGTGATCTGTTTTCTTCTGGTGCTTGAGGAGTTCTTCTGTTGCTCTCTTTCTACCTGTCCAAGCCGTAGGGTTAATTCTTTCACTTGGGTCCTTTCTTCCTTCTGGATGTGTGCATTTATAGAGATAAACTGACCACTGAACGCTTCCTTGGTTATATCCAATAGATTCTTGTAGGATGTGTTTTCATTCTCATTTGATTCCAAAAATTTCTTTATTTCATCCTTGATTTCATCTATAACCCATGGCTTTTTGAGCAAGGTTTTGTTCAGTTTCCATGAATTCCACTTTCCATCTGTGTTTTTTTTCTTCTATTGATTGTAACTTTTATGACTTTATGGTCCTAGAAGATGCTTTGCAATAATTTGGTGGTTTGGATTTTGTTGAGACTTGCTTTATGTCCTAACACATGGTCTATTTTGAAAACTGTCCCACGTGCATTAGAGAAGAAGGTGTACTAATCTGTTGATGGGTAAAAAGTTCTGTATGTGTTGATGAGGTCTAGTTGGTAGGTTGTTGCAATAAGATCTTCTCTGTCTTTACTGAACTTTTGTCTGGATGATCTGTCCATTACTGAAAGTGGAGTGTTGAAGTCTCCTGCTATTATTATGGAGTGATCTATCTCACTTTTCAACATAGTCAGTGTTTGTTCCATATATTTAGGTACTCTGATATTGGGTGCATAAATATTTAGTATTGTTAAATCCTGCTTGTGTATTGAAACTTTCATCAATAAGTAATGAACATTGTTGTCCACAGTGGTGGATTTTACATTAAAATCTATTTTATCTGAGATCAGTATTACCACTCATGCTCTTCTTTATAGGTTGTTAGCTTGACGTATATTATTCTATCCTTTAATTTTGAGTTTGATCATGTCTTTCAGTCTGAGGTGTGTTTCTTGTAGGAAACATATTGACGGATCTTGTCTTTTGATCCAGGATGTCACTTCCTGTCTCTTATTGGAGACTTCAGTCCATTTACATTCAGTGTAATTATTGATAGGTGTGTGTTTAGTGCTATTATTTTGATGTATTTATTTTCATGTTGATGCTTTCTGTGTTGCTCTTAATATTCTATTCTGGGTTATTCTTCTTTATGGGTTGACTTTACTACTTTTTCAGTGTTGGTTTTGTTGAGACTCCTGTATTACCTTTCTTGTTTTTATATGCCGTGTTGTTATTATGCATTGTGACTGCCCCTATAATTCCCCTTAATTTTCTAAGTTTAAACACACTTTAACTTCTGCATATCTTTTTAATTTCCTCTCCATCTGAAAGGACTGTAACTACTGTAATACATCCCACTTTTCAGTATGATGATGTTGTAGTTCATGTGATATGAACACTGGTTCCCTTCGTTTAATACTGTAGTTTTGGTAGAGCTTTGTTACTTCCCTAATTAAGTAGGATGCTAAATGTTGTGTTCTACATTGCCTCCTTAAACATATACTTAATGGTTTTGTTTTTCTAGGCAAAGAGCTTCTTTCAATATTTGTTGTAGTTTTGGTTTGGTTTTTACAAAGTCTCTAAGCTTCTGATTATCTGCAAATGTTTTCCTTTCACCTTCATATTTGAGAGAAAATTTTGCAGGATATATAATTCTCAGTTGGAAGTTTTTCTCCATTGAGGCTTTGAATGTGTCATCCTGCTGCCTCCTTGCCAACATCATTTCAGCCAAGAAGTCAGACAAAAACCTACAGGGCTTTCCTCTGAATGCTAGCTTTGCTTTGAGAATCACTGTCTTTAAGAGCTTCTGCTTATGTTTCATTTTATTAAACTTGATTATAGTATGTCTTTTGTCTTCCTGGGTCTAGTTTCTGTGGTGTTTGGTACACATCTTGGAACTCTATGTTCTTTTCTTGCATATTTTCAGGGAATTTTTCTATTAGCAACTCAACAACAATACTCTCTGTGTTTTCAGCTATCCCTCCCTGTTCAGGAACTCCAGTCATTCACAGATTATTCCTCTTAATAGAGTCCCACATGTTTCTTAATGCTTCTTCATTTTTCTTGTTTCTTGTCTCTGATTTTTCCTAATAAATGCTGGTGTCAGTTACTCTATCCTCAAGGTCACTAAGTCTGACTTCCATCTCCTCAGTTCTGCTCTTTTGACTTTGTATAGAATTGTCTAATTCTGTAATTTTGTTATCTGTTGGATTTCAGATCATTGATGTTCCATCAGTGCAAATAGCTTGCTTATTTTTCATTTTGTTCTGCTGTATTTTGTTTAATCTCTAGGAGGGGTCTCTATATAATTCTTTTGCACTTGACCTCTGACAGTTTCAGAAAGGTTTCTTCATCTGGGAAGTCTTTTGATTCTTTATTTTTGGAGTTTTCTGGAGCCATGCTAGACTGTTTCTCTAAATTGCTAGCAATTGTTTGCTGCCTTTGGGCCACCAAGGGGCTGTTCAGTTTCTCTGATGTTACCTCAACAGAAGCTGAGGCATAGTTCTAAGACAGGAGTTGCTCATCAGTCATCTCTATGTATTCTAGTGACTGCCCCCAATGGACTCCATGGGGTGTCAGACTCTGCCTCCTGGCTGGCAACAACAGTGCCCTACATTTGGAGAAACTAGGGTGCTGTTAGCCAACCCTATGATGTGGGTCAGTGAAGTGTGGAGGAGATACTGCTTGGCTGCTCCACAGTTATTTGTTCAAGCTGTCTTAACAGAAAGTTTACTGTTAAAGTGGGAGCTGTCCACCAGCTACTGAAATCAGTCAGGCCCTAAAGCATGGTATGCCCTGCCTTCCAGGTGATAGCAGAAGCACTTCTTCGGCTGTCTGCAGATGTGATGATGTGGTTCAAAGTATGGAGCAGTTACAGCATTGTTGTCATCCTCAGCTGGGCTGCACCCTGAAGATAATACTGTGCTAAACACGGCCTTCCTGCCAGAAAAGTGCTTTCCGGATAGGCACTGCTTCTCAGCTTGGGAATTAGCCTCTGCTAAGACTTCCAGTTGGGTCACCATGCCTCCCAGCTGACCAATACAATGTCTCATCCAAGCTGCCCTTCCCTCCGCAAAACACTAGAATCTATGGTACAGCTCAGAAAAGAGGGGATGGAGGGGTAGTGGTGTCCTCAGTCAGCAACTGGACTCTTAAAATGTGGCTATCCACAGCATGGTATCTCTGCTGCACTATATGCTGTTTTCTTTAGCACTGTAGTTCAGCGTATTTGCTGGCTCATGCCCAGTCCCCACCTACTGGCTAACAAAGAAGGCATCAGTACCTGCAGTCCGCCTGAGCAGTGAGTCAGCAGAAGTGGGGCCTAGCATGTGCTGCCTCTGGTTAGTTTCCCATTCAGGGACACATAGTCCAATCAGACAACGCCATGTCATATCCTAGGGCTTCCTGGATGTGCAGAGTGCTCCATTCAATTATCATTTCAGGGCTTAGTTCTCAAAGGGAATTGACGAGATGTGTGTCTAGTCTGCCATCTTGCCATGACCTTATATTTTAATCTTCTGACAGTACTCTTTTTCCAGATCTATTCGACTGTTTCCTTCTCTATCTCATTATTCAGGTATCTTCTCAGATGTCTTCTCAGAAAGATTTTCCTCGATAATCTTACCTAAAGTAATCTCTCAACCTCTCTTCAGACTCTGTCTCTTTATTTTGTTTTGCTTCCCTCATGTTGCTGTTGAGTCAATTTCTGTTTACAGTGATACCATGTGACAGAATAGAGCTGCCTCATTGAGTTTTCAAGGTTTCAATCTTTATGGAAGCAGACAGGTAGGTCTTTATCCTGTGGAGGTGCTAGGTAGATTTGAACAGCTAATCTTTTGACTAGCAGCTGAACACTTAACAATTGTTGTGCCAGGGCTCTGTTATTTTCCTCATAGACTTCATCAATATTATTCTATTAATTAGTTTTTTAAAAGTAGACTTTTCCTACAAGCTCCTTGAAGGCAAGGGTTTTTCCATGTTTACTGCTATATTCTCTGAATCCAGAACAATTTCTGGGATATAGTAAATTACCTCGCAACATGTGTTGCATGAATGAATTAGCAATGGAGTTGAACTTTGTTCTCCGTACACATCTCTTTCCTATGCAAGCCTGAAAAATCACTTTTCTTTTTCTGAGTCTGAAATATTTGCTTACAGTGATCTGTCTTAAAATGGCAGCTCTTTCAGGGGGGCCACAAATGTCTTAATAAATACTGGGAAACTTTTCCTCAAGCAAGAGGTAATACTGGATGCACCCATGGACAGAACTCACATTGCACTGATGATTCGTATGAAGGTGGAGGAGACCACTAAATAACTTGAGCATCTTTAGGTACAGTATTTGTTACCAAAATATTCTAATCTGACTCTCTTTTTTCTTTTCTCCCTCACCCATCCCCCTGCTCTAACTCATGGATTCATATCTCCCTAGTCTAGGTTGTAATGGAGGTTTATTTTAAGGAATGATAAAATGATGTGGACACACTGACAGAATAACTAATAGAATAATCAGAAGAAAAAAAGAAAGGGAGCAAAACAGTGAGTCCATGCAAAAGGAAGAACTTGATCTATTTCTGTACAGAGGAGGCAAAGGCAGAATGGGAGAGGTCTGAGGAAAAGACTGTGATATGGGTGGACAGAGAATTCTATGGTAACCTACAGAAAGAAGACCTGATAGATTATTCTTGACAAAAGGGAGTAGACTAGGAACAAGAAAGTTAATTCCAAAGAAATAAGCCTTACATGAAATTTAGGGGAAAAGCAAGAATTTGCAGTGTCATGAGGGGGAAGGGCATTTCAAGCAGAAGAAATAAACAGGTGGCAAAGGACAAACAACCCACTATATAATTTCTTTTCAACATTGGTCTTTAGAATTACATTTATTGAATTCAATCTGAAAATTATATTATCTTTAAGTACAGATTAACTAAGTATTAGGGAAAGAGGCCCCCAGACAGGTTTCAAGGAAAATAAGTCCGCTGAGCATTAAAATGTTCACACTTAGTATTCTAAAAGAACAATTCATAAGGATTATTGAATGATGTTTTACACTGACTTTATTTTAATTGTGGCAAAAATATATGTAACAAAGCAATTGCCATTTTAACACTTTTACACATACAAACCAGGGGCATTAGCTATGTTCATTATTTTGTGCATGTATTACCACTCTCCAGTTTCAAAAATTTCTGTCATCTGTAACAGAAACTCTGCGGCCCCTAAACAGTGACTTTTCCTTTTCTTCTCCCTCTCATCCCTGGTTACCACATACAAATTTTGGTCTCTGTATGTTTGTGTTGAGAGATAGATGTGGCAGTCTGCTTCCATGAAGAATGGTAGCTTTGGAAACTCGATAAGGTCTCTGTGAGTCAGAATCAATTTGACAGCCGTGGATGGTTTATGTAAACATTCGTGAGTATTCTGGCTATTTAATACAAGGTCTGACAATTAAGTCTGTGAGCCTAATTGCTCTAAGTGCTACATACCTTATTGCTGAATATCTCTATGAACGCCTTTGACGTACTCCCTTTGGGAAACTAGGCACTGATGTCAGTGCCTAGTCCACCCTTCAAAGCAATTTTGGAATTCTTTCTGGAATGGCCATTGCTCATGGTGGCACAGTGGCAAGTTCAGAAACGTAACTGTACAACTCGTCTGTGAGGGAATTTTTAGCCAGTAAACAAATAAGTGTATTGGAACACCCTCCCTACTCATCTGACCTGGCCGCAAGTGACTTTTTTCTTTACCCAAAGATAAAAGAAATATTGAAAGTAAGACATTTCAATGACATTTCAGGACATCAAAGATAATAAGACAACAGCTCAGATATCCATTCCAGAAAAAGAGTTTCAAAATTTCTTAAAAGGGTAGACTGCTTGTTGGCACCAGTGCATAGCTTCCCAAGGGAAATACTTCAAAGGTGACTGTAGTGATATTCAGCAATAAGGTATGTAGCACTTTTTCTAGGATGAGTTTGCAAACTTAATTGGTAGTCCTTGTATAAGTGGAAGCATACAGTATTTGCACTTAACCACTATTCACCAGTTTCCATGGGGTACTTGTACTCTGTCATGTAGGGTCTCTATGAGTCAGAATGAATTCAGTGGCAGTGGGTTTGGTTGTTTTTTGGTTATGCAATATTTGTTCTTTTGTGATTTGCTTGATTCACTCAGATGATGTTTTCAAGGTTTATCCAAGCTGTAGCATGTATTAGAACTTTATTTCTGTTTACGGCTGAGTAGTATTTCATATATGTATGTATGTACTACATTTTTCTTCCTCATTCATCTGATGATGTACATTTGCATTGTATTCATCTTTTGGCTGTTGTGAACAGTTCAGCAATGAACACTGATGTGTAAGTATATTTGCATTCCTGAATTCAAGTACTTTAAATATATACTTAGGAGTACAATTGCTAGGGTATGAGTCAGAATTGACTCTGTTGCAGTGGGTTTGCTTTGGTTGTGTATAGTAATTCTCATGTTTAACTATTCGAGGCAGTGTCAAATTGTTTTCCACAGTGACTGCACCATTTTACAATCTTACCAACAATGAATGAAGGATGCAATTTTTCTGTGTTTATGTGAAGACCTATTATTTTCCATTTTTTCTTTTTTTCCCTATCATAGTCATCCTAGTAGCTATAAAGTTGTAGCTCATTGTAGTTTTAAAACCTGGAGTCTTAGTAGCTTTGTGCTGTGGCTACTAACCAAAGTTGGGCAGTTTAAATCTACCAGGCACTCCTTGCAAGCTCTATGGGGCAGGTCTACTCTGTCCTATAGGGTCACTATGAGTTGGCATTGACTTGATGGCACTGGGTGATGACTAACAACATTGGGTATTTTTTCATGTGCTTGCTGGTCATTTGTATATCTTTTATGGTGAAATGTCATTTAAGTCTTTTGCCCATATTTTGGTTGATTTTTTTTATCTTTCTGTTCTTACGTTGTATGAATTATTTGCATTGACATCTTATGAAGTATTATCACTGACATATTTGAGGAGGTAATTTGTCTAACATTTCTTACGCAAATGTTATAGACATTGTTTTGTTCTGTCTGCCCAGCCAAATTGTTACATGATCAGGCTATTCATTTAGATAAGATTTTACTGACACAATTAATTATTAAGATAAGTAATAGAAACAGGGCATACAGAAAGTGAGTCCAGAACAGTCTAGCTAAGTTTAACTAAATGAAGAATTATATTCCGAGAGTCCTCTGAGTCGTTGTGAAACAAGCCTGGCCTCATGGAAGGACAGAACATTGGCGGAAATATCCATTTCACATTGTCCTTTTATGATTGTTTCTTCTTTGTCTCTTAGTCAACTGACTGAAGTTAAAATAACATTTATTGCTGTCTGCTTAATGTTCTAGAACAGACAATCAGCAAACCGTTAAAGCCAAGATAAAGAGTAATCTTAAAATCAATGAGGTGTCCCAACCAGCCTTCCCTCTCTCTTTGCTGCAATTGGTTTAAGGCAGAGGAAGTAGAGTATTAAATGACTTCTTCACTACCTTGAAATATACGACTGGGACTGAAGCGTAAGATGGAAAGTTAGGACCCTAGAAGTGTCTTCTGTTTAAGAGGCCTTGGGAGTGATACAGCTAGTGATCTGGGGAGTGGGGAGCAGAAGCAGACTGCTGAAACCCTTCAGGCTAAGACTCCAAAGAGTTTGAGTGTGGGGGCTAGACAGTACCACACCTCCTTCTTCACTGTGTGATTCATTTTTCTGTCAGGAAATTACTCTAGACACCTGTTTGCCTCACTGGTTTCTCATCAGGAACCAGGGACAGTGCTGACAGGGAAACTCAGTATGGAAACTGAGCAGCTTAAAGCTCATTTCACCTCCTTCTATCTTCATTTCAACATGTTGCCTTTAAGTTTAAAATGCATTTGTCCAGTTCTTTGAAAAACACGGTGCTGTTCAGACCAAAAATTCAAATACCGCCTTTAGAGTTGACACAGCATAGGTTCTTCCCTAGACCACCCCCTGCAAAGAGTATTTTGAGAAAATGAATTGCACATGGTGTCTTCCTCAGACAATCCTAGCTAAGTCCTCATGGCAGGCAGTCTGTGTGCTGCCTCCTGGGAGATTTGGGTTGAAGTAGTTAGTCACCGAGTCCTATAGTCTGTGACTTTACAATGTCTCTCTCATCTTTTCTTTGGAATGCTTCTCTTCTCTTCTCTTCCCTCTCTGTACTGTCATAATCACAGCTTTCTAACCTAGACTGTCATTAGCCATGCTTGGATTTTGGCATTGGTCTCACTAGCTCTCTTGCCTGATTCCTTGCTAGAGAACTTCAAGTGGCTTCCTGTTTTCTTACTGTATAAAGTGCATGCATCTCTGCCTATTTTTAAAAGGCTTCTTTACCTGACCCCAAACTGTCTGTCCAAGCACATTTTGTGCCAATACTCCTTGTTGCAGACTCTCTGGCACAGCCAGTATCCTCACTGTCCCCAGAACTTTTCCTATAATATCTTGTTTGCTGTCCTTTCTTTGGTGGAATATCGTTTTCCCTTCTTTCTGCCTGTTTAAATATTACTCAGAATCAGGAACTTATCTTCCAGGAAGCCTCCACTCTGGCTATGAATTTCTCTGGAACTTAACAATCTTACCAAAAACTCAACACAGTTTTATGCTGACTTCTATTACTCACTGTTTTTAAGCTTCTCTCTCCAGTTACTGGTTTTAATGATGATGATCCTATTCTATCTACTTCACTGTGTCTATGATGACCCACACAGTGATGGTCCCATAATAATTCTAAACAAATACTTGTTGCTTGATTCATTCTATATTTCTAGCAGTGGAGAAGACAGTAGTCAGTTCCACAAACGCATTGCTTGTTCCGTTTTTGTAGTTGGGTCACAACTAAGTTCATGAACTCATCCTAGAAAAAGTGCTACAAACCTCTTTCGAGAATATCACTATGGTTACCTTCGGAGTACTTCCTTTGGGAAGCTATGCATTGATGCCAGTACCTCATCCACCCTTCAAAGCAACTTTGGAACTTTTTTTTTGGAATGGCCATCAGAGCTGTCGTTGTATTACCCTTGATGTCCTGAATGTCATCAAAATGTGTTCCTTTCAGTATTTTCTTTACCTTTGGGTAAAGAAAAAGTCTCTTGGAGCCAGATGAGGTACGCAGGCAGGGTGTTCCAATACAGTTATTTGTTTATTGGTTAACAACTCCCTCACAGACAACAATCCAATTACGTTTGCGAGCTTGCCATTGTGGCACCGTGTGCAATGGCCATTCCAGAAAGAGTTCCAAAATTGCTTTGAAGGGTAGACTAGGTCTGCAGACTTAATTGTCAGATCTTATATTTAAAATGTGTTTAGAGGAATGTCTGGGCATTATAGGTACAGGATAACAGGGCTTTAAGATTGCTTTTCATAACACGATCATTCTTACTAACTTTGTTCCTTTTAAGTGTGACTGAAATTTTCCCCTCACCCTGTCTCCTGCCTGGTGGGACAATGAAGCCCTGTAATACGCGTGGATTTCTACATGAGTACTGCTTTCACTCCATGTCCCCACTGTCATTTTCATCAACACATGTACACTGAGACCTTTTAGGACACTGTGACTACATGTGCATTCAAGCACACCACGTAAATGTGCAAACATCATGAGCCTTGAAACACAGTCTCCTGGTCCTAGTATCAAATGGAGCAGTTTTCATAAACCATAAAAAGCACTGAGTGTTGGTTTCCCTATTACACAGCAACAACTCAGTCATATATTTTTCACATCCCCCTTAGTTTTCTTTATGCTGTTCTGGTCTCACTCATATTTTTAGAGGTTGAGACTTTGGGTAATTTCCCATTGGATGTAGGATTTTTCTGGGCTACAACTTCATTTATCTAACTGTATTATGGTTTTCTTCAAGTTTTGTTTCCTGTCTCTCCTTTTCAGTATCATTGACAAAAAGCCTAGTGATCAGCATTAATACCTTCTTCAAACCCTGGTGGCATAGTGATTAAGTGATATAGCTGCTACCCACAAGGTCGGCAGTTCAAATCCACCAGGCAGTCCTTGGAAACTCCATGGAGCATTTCTGCTCTGTCTCAGGGTTGCTATGAGTTGGAACTGACTTGGCCATCGTGGGTTTTGTCTTTGGCTTTCAAATGAATTTACTTTCTCACTAGCCCAACTTCTTGAGAAAATTATACTATGTATTTTGTTAACCATGTTACTTTTGGTTAAATTAAAAAGAGAGACTGAGCTGTTGGCACAGCAGTGTCTCACTAACCTATACCACTGGACCATCCTACTGCATTATGCTGTTGAGTTTAAAGAGTTTAACAGAGCATTAATTTCTCAGCAATGAGTATTGCTTTTAGTTCACTTCTAAAGTGCCAAGTTTTTTTTGAACATATCCTCAAGATGTAAATTAGTGAGGCAAATGGATTTAAAGAGACTTCAAAGGAAACATCCATAATAAGGTTATACCCAGAATTCCCAAACTTGGTTAGAAGTGTTTAGCTTCTCCATCATTCCTTTGCAAAATTCAGGAGATTGTTGTAGTTCCAAAAGTCTGGATCTATTTCATTATTCAACTAGTCACCAACTCTAGGATTCCTTTCCCCCACCCCCAATTCATTTCTTCCATTTTAGGAGATTTGCAGTACAGCTTAGATTTAGAAAGAATATGAAGACAGAATTCCCGACTTCTTAGTGAGGCTATTTGTAACCCAGGATTAAATTAGATTAATAACAAGTGCTGAAGTTATAGTGTAAATTTGCTGGGACAAAGGAAAACCAAACCAAACCAAACCAAACCTCATATCTTGTCTGGATAGTGTGCAAGGAATGTGAGAATTAGCACGAGATTTATGTTTGGGTATCTGAGTTTCTCTCTTGCAAAGTGGCCTTCTCTTGTAGGGAAAAGAACAAGGTAATGTGTATTGTTGATGCTTTAAAGGGTGCCTGGATAAACAGAATGGGACTCAGAAGGCTGATGAGACCAGCACTTCTATCCCCTGCTGCCTAAAACCAATATACTTTGTGTTGCTCTGTCCACAGCTATGTCTCAGCTTTCCAGTTGTTTGTCTTGGAAATAAATGCCACAATAAATAAGGAGAGGATATTAGAGAAGGCCTCCTTGAGAAGGCTACAAATCCTTTCGGGACATAAAACCTCACACATGTGACCTCTGATAAGAGGAAATCACTGCAGATGACATTTGCTTATTCTGTATTCCCTGAGGAAAATAAAATAGAAACAGGAACAAGATGGGAAAAAAAATCTACTATTTGTTCAGTTAGTGAAGATTTCTATTTTAGTCATTTTGGTCAAACAAGGAAATGGGGACATCAGGTCCTGAGCTGACTCAGTGCCCTGGGACACAGTGAACAGATAAGCTGGAAAGCCCAGGAGTCTGATGCTTAGTCTAGGGAGGAGTTGAGACCTACTTGGACACCACCAAGGCTGGCCCAGCTCTTTCTTTGGCATGACTGTCCTGTTGAGTCTTGTTTGCCTCAACTTGAGCATCACTGGTAGAGAGAGTTTGGGGGCAGGCCTGCAGGCTTGGTGAAAGAGGAGAAAGGATGAACATCAAGCACCTTTCCTCACAAGACAAGATCTTGTTTGTGCACATGAAGGGGCCCTTTCCTCCCTAATCTCTTTGTATATCGCTCTGGAAAGGTTTTGGCACAGGCTCAATAACTGCCACAGGAATCCATGAACCAGAGCCAAATCTTACATCACTGGGAAGATGAAACGCTCTGCAAACCCACAGCCACAGGGCGCAGAGCTCAGGAGAAAGCATGGGGTGCTGGCTGAGGTAGTGACCCTCCCCAGGGCCCTCTGCCCCTCAGCCAGAGCAGGAAATGCCTCCCAAGGAGTGGATGCATTACTCAGAGCTCATCACAGACAGGACTCTACTTCCCAGGAGAGTTGTTTATTTTTCCTCTTAATTACCCAAGTGCAACGATGTCTTTTCTGAAACGTTGATTTGGAGATCCTGAATTTAGATTTGTGAGGCTGTTTTCATTTAGCTTACGTAGCAGGGAGACTTTGGATTCCAATATTCTCAACCTGGAAGAGGTAGGAAGAATAGTCAGGCATGGCAGAATTGTTGACATTTATGAAGGAGTTATTAATGTGGACAAAAACTGACCAATAACCACAAAAGATGCCACTACATTATAAAAAGGAGAGCTTTAGTAAGACAAGGTCCCTTAGGTATCCAAATGGTTAACACTGGGATGAAAGTGATTAATGATGCTCTAAATCTCAGAGGAAGATTCCTCTAATGTTATAGATGACAGAAATGAAGAATGAACTTTATTATCTGATTTGAAGCAGGGAGTCGGAAGTTGCTAAAGAGATACATGTGGCTGATAGCAAGGAAGAAACAAGTACTAGTCTAAAAGAAGCCCAGAAAAGGCTGATTTCCAAAACAAAAAGAATTTTAGTGTAAAAGTAATAGAATGCCACTTCCTTTCGGACTGGGAATTTACTTTTTTTTTTTTCTTAAAGGAAAGGACGAAAACAACAGTAAATTACTAACCAAATATTCAAACCAAACTCACTGCCATCAAGTTGATCCCGACTCATAGACACCCTACAAGTCAGAATAGAACTGCTCCATAGAGTTTCCAAGGAGTGCCTGGTAGATTCTAACTGCCAACCTTTTGGTTAGCTGCTGGAGCTTTTAACCGCTATGCCACCGGGGTTTCCTGAGGGAAGGAAGGTTGGGTGGAAATATCCACGAGAGTAATGCAGTTGAAGGGAAGTTCAGCAAAGCCGCTGAGTCCTTGAGGCAAAGTCAGCTGTCAAAGGAGTCTCCTTGGTGTGGACTTCTTGTGCTTAGTTATTGGCCAAGAGTAGCCTGTGGAAGTAATCTTGGTGCATAAATGGATTTCAGAGCAGCAGTTGGGCCGCACGTCCAGGCATACTTCCTGTATGCAGCTGGAGATTTATAAAATGACTCATTGTCATAGACAGCACAGTTATTTCCTGGAGTATTCACATTACCAGTGCTTTCTTCTATGGAAATGGAAGATCATTGTTCCAGTACTCTCACATTGCAGGTGAAGAAACTTTGGTATGTGAGGCTTGATGACTTTCATGACTGAGCACATGTTGGATAATGGAGCTGATTCTTTCCTAAGAGCATTCAGGTCTCCTGGGGCCTTCTCCAGCGTTCTTTGCCATCTACCAACAGTGTTAACAAAGCTGTGTGCTAGACCATATTTTTAAAAAATAGTGTTTATAGTTCTGATGATAAAAATTCTATGCCTTTTGAAAAATTGCAAAATATGGAGAAGTAACAATAAGAGAAAGTATTATATCATCAAACCCCAATTTCTTAACATTTTAGCATATTTCTGTTAAGTTTTTTTCTATGTATTTTTTATGCATCGAAGCTTATGCTATGTATATTTATCTTCATTTTATAATGGTAGTATAGGTGTTTCCCGTGCTGTAACTGAATGAAATTTTATAAAGTTAATTTGAATGACTACATAACTCATCTGTCTTTTGATTTAGTTAATTCTGAGCTATGTGAGAAAACATAAAAGAAAAATTTAAGAAGATTTCAGCTGAATGATACTTTTCTAATAAAAGTTTTAAAACCATTGCTTCTGTCTGGAATATTTACCAGGGGGCTAAAGTTTCCAGCAATCCTTCCAGTCCATTCTTTGGCATAGCCTTCCTTTTGACTTAGAGAGAAAAACTGTAGATGGACTTGTAAAACTTCGGAATAGTTTTTGACTTACTTGCTTCCCACTGTTTCAGCGCTTCTGCTTTGGGTCCCCACTTACTGACGTTTTAGAGGGTTTCGTTTGTTTGCTTGTTTGTTGTTGTTGTTAGCTCTGGTAAGCTGAAAACTGGTTTGCAGTTTCCTGACTAACTGACTTGGTAAAAGAAAGTCCTTCCAAGCAGGTTGCTTTCGTCACATCTCTGTACATTTCAGGAGAGGACCAACAGAAAAGGGCTGAAAACACAGGCTTTGGCTGCAGAGAGACAACGAGTGTGAATCTCAGGTTGGTCTGTGGTCTCAGAACGCCAGCCAAGCCAAGGGCCATCGAGTTGGACTGTGGATACCTAATCTCCGTGAGACTCAATTATCTATGAAATGGAAGTAGTAAAACACATCTCATTTGGCTTATGGAGAGGTCAAAAAGTTGTAATTTAGGAAAACGCTTCAGAACACTGATCCTGTATACAAGACTGGTTGCTGTCAAGTCAATTCTGACTCACAGCAACCCTATAGGATAGAGTAGAGCTGCCCTAGAGGGTTTCCAAGGAGTACCTGGTGGATTCAAGTTGCTGACCTTTTGGTTAGCAGCTGCAGCTCTTAACCACTATGTCACCAAGGGTTCCAATCTTGTATGAAGTGTGATTATTAAATCATATGACCATTATTCTCTTAGGCTTTAGTCTGTGTTTTTCTTTTCTTTCTTAGAAATGCTATGTTTTAGGTAAAGGGTTATAGTGCAGTTTAGGTTACCATGTACCATTTAGTCTGTTAATGTTTTATTATTATTACTGTTTTTTCATTTGTTAATAATTTTACCAGAATGACATTATGTCATTCATGTAGTAAACCCAGACATCTCCTTTCCTTGTCAATGACTGTAGACAAAGTAGTTAGGCCAGCACCTATCTCCAACTGATACACTCCATTATCAATCAACTGGATATGGGCAATTATTGCAAATATGTGGAAATCTTGGAATAAAACAGTGAGTATTCAGACTATGACATTTATTCTTGAGCTATTAACTTCGATTAATATCTTTGGAAACTAGGGAATATATCTTTGTAACTTCATGAATAAATTAATACACCTCAGTGTCGTATTTGGATACCCGAACTCCCAGTGCAGGTGATAGCAGACAGTCCAAAACCAATTGCTGTCATCTCTCTCCTGACTCATAGTGACCCCGTGTGTGTCGCAGTAGTATTATTACTTTCCATAATAATAATAATAATAATAATTTTTTTGTATTTGTTTTTATGGTTGTAAAAAAAACTATACTTCAAAGGCTGATTATTCAGAAGTAGATTGCTAGATCTTTCTTATAAGTCATCTCCAGGGAGATGGAACCTCCAACCTTTCAGCTGGTAGCAAAGAGCATTAACCATTTGTACCAGTCAGGGACAGCAGAAAGTCCAATTATCATTAATTCTAGGCCCTAGTTACTGCTTTTAACACACATAGGGATCCCCTCCACAATTTCAGCAAACTCTGGTAATATAAAGTTTGACAATTAAGTTCAGAAACTCCTCCTAGAAAAAGTGCTACATACCTGGGGACAAAGACCATTGTTCCAGTAGCTATAGTGGCTGTAAGGGAGAAATCTTATACCAGCTGGAGTGGTTCTTTAGAGATGGATGGTCAGCCAAGCCAAGTGCCGGCAATGGCAGTCCTCATTAATATACTCAGTGAAAAGTGCTTCCGGCAAATAGTCAGGAACTCCAGGGCTATGTTCTTTCATTGCCTCATTCATGATTTCCATGTGACATGAGGCCGATGTCCACAGCAAAATTTCTTTGGGCCTGTATCACAGCATTTGGTACACTGGATTATGTCATGCGGATTAAAAACAAAAAACAAACCCATGGTCATTGAGTTGATGTCAACTCATAGCATCCCAATAAGACAGAGAATTGATAGAGTTTCCAGGGAGTGGCTGGTGGATTTGAGCTGTTGACCTTTTCAGTTAGCAGCCATAGCTCTTAGCCACTGTTTCACTAGGTTTCACCTCATAGAGAGTATATTTAAAAATTCCACGAACATTTGAAAATGCCTTCCATTTGAAAAACTATAAAGCAATAATTTAGTCAGATATAAAATTTGTGGGTCACAGCCTTTCCTATTCAAAACTCAAGAAAGACAATGCTTCTTTGTCCCTGATACTTGAAGTTTCACAGTCATTGAACGGTACACCAGGTTTTATTCCATTGTAGATAAATGTTTTTCCTGGGTTACTAAAATTTTTGTAATCATTTTTATAACCATCTGGGCTAGTGACTGCAATAATTTCTTCTCATTCTCTAATCCTGTTGTAAAAAATTTGCTCTGTTTTTAGCCTGAAAGGGATAGCTCTAGTTACGACACAACCCTGCAGTTTGGGGCACACTTAACTGAACCATGGGTGAAGTGCTGTCTGACATGGAGCCATCAACAATCTTTTTCAGAAATTTGTGGATAGGGAACAAAATTTCTTACCTGTAGGAAGTTAAGCTCAAAAATAATGTGCACTGTGCTGCTATGGTTCCATTTGAGGGCAGCCATTCCAAACCATTTATAAACAAATGAGTAAACAGAGAAGATGGTTCATAGATACATTTGAATGAACAGTCACAGATGAGAAAGATGTGGAACGAGGAAGAAAGGAAGGGAGAGAATGACAGAAGAGGAAACGGAGGAAAAAGGGAAAGAGAGGAAGACAAAGAGAACCTGTCTCATCACTGTTGTTTTCCTCATGAAGCCCAGGTTTTCTGCCTTGAGTTGACATCTTTAAAGTTATGAAATTCTCTGATATCTTCACCAAAGATGCCCCTTAATCCAATCTGCAAATGTTTTTGTTTATTTGAACACATTGGCTAAGACATTCCTATAGTTCATTTTTATCCTAAAAGAATATCTAGTTGCATATTTCTTTTATGATTTTATTTTTTGGAACATTCTTGATACCTATAATGCTTGGCACTTTATCCCTGCCCAGGAAAGTTTGCTTCTATTTCAAATGTTCTGGTTTCTTTTTCAAAAAGTACCATGTAATTTTAAGGCTGGAATGTCTGTCAGCTCTCTCTTCCTTTTCAAATTTTGTCTGCATTCTGGAAGATTATTTTAATTTTCTTCTGTTTGTTACTTTCAGAGACATTTTTTTTCTAAAGCAGCTTGTTTTTCCGGTTTGCTAACTTTTAAGGCCTCTTTTTCATTTTTCTTTTTCTGTACTCTACTGCAACACTTCTAGAGAATGTAGATTGCCCTCGCCCACATTCACTGTGTACTTCATTGTTGGTTACGATACCTCTTCACATTTATATTTCAAGGACTTCTTCAAGGACTTCTATATGCATAAAGTCTTAGCACAGTTTCCACTGTCAGGTAGTACATATTTGTTTATCAAGTTAAAATTATATAACATAAATCGAATATATAAATGCATCACGAATTTGCCTAGCATCCTTGCATAAGAACTGGTGAATCTTTTCTGCATCATTCTGGTTTTAGTGCATGTAGTGCAGAAGTGAGTGAAGTACCCATTTATGTCATGTGTCTCTGATGAACTGAGGAGAATTCATTTCCTGTTCTGTTTACTGTCTAGTTCTCTGAAAAACTAAATTAGGAAAGACCAAGCATTGCAGGACCTTTTTGTATTCTCACATGTCTGTAGGAGGATCACCACATGTTCTTTCTCACCAACTTCCTGCCCCATTGTGTTATGGGAGTACTGTTTATCTCTGAATGAATAGAAAGAGTTAAGGGCTATAACATAGGGAAGGAGTGGGTGGGAGTGATTGGTGAAGAGAATTTATTATTGATGCATCTCAAAAAGCATAAGCCACATGCATGGAAGAGTGACCACCCTGGATGTTACACATCCTGAATCTCTTAGGCCAGTGGCATACAAGATAAGAAGAAGCTCCTCTCTCTCTTCAGGTCCAAGGGGCTTCTGTGTTTCATTAGGCAAAGCACTGGGGAGCAGCTGTTTTTCTTAACTCAGCTCTACAGTCTCGGTAGTAAGTGTACATTCCTTCCAGGGTCAGGCAATTGATTGCTCTGGGCTGTCTCAGTTTTTCTTTCTTTCAGGGACAGACTGAGAGTGCTTATGGCATGACTTTCATTGTATGGTTCATTTATTTAACAAATATTTGTTCAACACTGCTTATGCTAGGTACTTACTGAGCTCTGGAGACACAAACCAAAATATGTGATCCATAGTCTCTGTCTGCAAGGAATTCACAATTTGGTAGAAAAAACAAATCAGTTGCTGTGGAGTTGATGCCAATTCATGGTAAACTCATGTGTGTCAGAATAAAACTATGCTTCATCCAAGGGGATGAAAGCAGATGGAGAACAACGTGAGGGGTGCATTAGTGAGTTGAATGTGGCCTGGTCACAAGCATAATAGTTGGCTTGATTTTGTGGATCCTCCTTCAGATAGCTTATATGAATGACTGTACGTCAAGGAGAAGAAAAGAGTTTATTTACCATTGCTAAATGATCACGTGAAGCAACTCCACCCACATCTGGATTATGCACAAGGGGGCACCCAGGGACTTCATCTTATATGTCAGAATCAGCAGGAAAGTCCTGAGGCATCAGGGAGGAGGCTGAGGTACAGCTGTGAGGGGAGGGGCTGCTGGTTCTGCGCTTGGAAAGACTGCGCCTCCCACGTGGGTGAAATTATTGCCCAAGGGCCCATGAGTCAGATGGTTGGAAAGGATGTCATGTGGTGCCTAAGAGCTGTCTAACACACAGGTTAAGATAAGGAAAGCTCCCTGAGGAAGCTGTACTTATGAGTTGCATTTTCAAGATTAAGAAGTTTATACAGGAAACAGGAGTAGTAGGCCATTTCGAGCAAAGGGACCTGTGACAGCAAAGTCCCAGAGGCAAGAAATGACCCAGAGCAGAGGTTGTGTAACCGTAACCAATCCTTCCTGCTGCCTGTTTTTATAAATAGAATTTTACTGTAACATGGCTATGTTCATTCACTTCTCTATCCTCTAGTTGCTTTCATACTGCAATGGTAGAGTTGGAAAATTGCAACAAAGTCTGTACAGTCTGCAAAGCTTAAAATACTGACTGGGTCCTTTTCAGGTCAAGTTTGAAAACTCTTGGCCTAGAGTATACAAAAACCCCAAACCAAAGCCACTCGTGGTGTGTTGATTCTGACTCGTAGAGACCCTATAGAATAGAGCAGACCCGCACTGTTGGGTTTCCAAGGCTATAATCTTATGGAAGCAGACTGCCAGATCTTTCACCTGTGGAGTGGCTGCTGGATTCAAACTGCTGACTACTTACATACTGTAGCCACTGCACCACCAGGGCCCCTGGAGTATGCATACTAGAAAACAAGCAAATGAAGGAACAACCTTGTTGCCAAAGAGTTGATTTCAACTCATGGTGACCCTAAAGAAAGAGTAGACTTGCCCCATAAAGTTTCCAGATAACACCTGGGGGAATTTAAACTGTTGACATTTTGGTTAGCAGTCACAGGTTTCCAAGGCTATGCAAGGAATCACAAATAGTTCAGAGTTTCTAAAACAAGGAATAGAAGACAGTGAATGGTAAGGCAGGAGCCAGATGACGGAGGCCATACACATCAAGGTAAAGAATGATTTCAAGGGGTGCACCTTGAGATCCCCACTAAAAGACTGCAATTGACAGTCCAGGGGCTTCAGGGTTCCCCTGGGCTCATGGCCCCTGGCCCTGATGCTGCCCCTGTCCATAAATCATAATGAAGGTCAACTTTTTGGATAGCAATGGATTAGACTTGGAGAAGCACTGTGATCATATCTTGTGGGAATTTTATGGTTCTATGCATCTATAGGATGTCATCCTGCTGGAGGAAGGGGAGTGGATGGAGAGGAGGGGATAGGAGACTGTTAGGAGGATAGGACATGTATGGAGCAGAGAGGAGAGGTGTGCTGTCACTGGGCAGGGAGAGCAGTGGGAGCTGCATATAGGTGAGCATGTGAATTTATATGGGAATGTACATTTTCTTTTGATCATAATTTAAAAAGAAAAGAAAAGAATGATTTCAAGTGGCTTCTGATAAGGAATTTGTATTTCAGCCTAGTATCTTTGGTTTGTATTATCTCATGTTTATGGAATTTTCCAATACCAAGTACAAATCAGACAGTCCTCAAACACTTGAAAATAACCTGCTGAAGGCATTGTGGCAGCAGATACTGAGTGGCACCTGTGGGTAGGGAATTGCCTTCTCTGTAAAACCCCTCCCCCTGGCTCCAGCAACTCTGGCTTGAGGTACCTATTCCCATCTGTGTCTCTCTCATGGGAGTGCAGACCTGCTGCTTCTCCCGTGAACTCTGTCAACTCTGTGGCACTGCAGTGCAGAGAGGTTAGAGGGACAGGACAGTGTTCACTGACTAGTGCCCTTTCCCTGCCTCAGATATGACAGAACCTGGCCTTTGGAGCTATTTCAAAAGACAGTAGAGCTGGTATTCGAATCAAAATGCCTCCTAGGTCAGCGGTGGCTAGTGATAGCATCAGAAATTACAGTCTGGGGCTGTTGAGCAGAAGATGGTTGAGCAGAAGATGCTCCTGCTGTTATGTGGCCTCCTTATTAAAAAATCTGCAGCACTATGAGATGAACTTATCTATGAGATCTTTGATTCTCAGTGGCTTATGTTGACAGGCCAGGAACAGAAAGTGGAAGAGACATAGGCATTAGAGGACTCAGTCTAGTGATGAAGAGCCTGGATTCTCACCAACCGCTTCCAGTCCTTTCACAGTGTCACAGAGGTGAACAGAAACCCTAGTTGGATAGTAGTTAGGTGCAATGCCTGCTAAACAAAAGGTTGGCCGTTCGAATCTGGCAAGCACTCTTTGGAAACTCTACTCTGTTCTATAGGGTCGTTATGTGTTGGAATTGACTTGATGGCACTGGGTTTGGTTTGGTTTGGTTTTGTGTTAGACGAAGTAAGAGAAGGGAGTGGGAGCAGGAGGAAAAAGTCCCTTGAAACCAAAGCCTAGCAACAATTCCCTTCACACCAGAGCTGATCATCAGACAGAGAGGAACAAAGTCTCATTGTTCACATCATTGCTTCCTGGAGGGAGTTTAATAAAATGTCTCCAAGGGAGGCTGCTCTGCTGATTCCTAGCCGGGAACAGAAGCTCAGCTGGCGTCTTCTAACTGACCCTGACAGCCATCAGCTGTAAGATCTGGGCCATTGTCAGCAGGTTTTGAAGCTCACCTGAAAGATCCCATAACCTTTTAATAGAGTGTCTGAATAACTGAAAACAGAATGAAAAAAATCAAATGTTTGAGTTTGGAGACCATCTCCAACTATCGTGAACCATTAAGAATATTGACGTCAGCTGTTTGTTTGGTTATTACAACTGTTACTAAAACTATCTTACAGGCTGTGAAGAATTTGAAAGTCTTGAGAATTAATGACTGTTAATTCCAAATGGCTGACATACATCTGAGGGAAGACTGAAAAGCCATTCAGTGTCTCAGGAAATTCAACCGAAGTAAAAAATTAAGCCTACTTTCTGCTAAGGAATTGTTAGAAAAGCAGCTAACAGCTTTCAGTAACAGTGGGAAATTATGTCTCTAAATTCTATTTGCTATTGAAAATACTACTTTGGGTTAAATACCAATTAGCCTGAATGTTGAAGGGATACATGAACTATTCAAATCATCTGGACACAGGGTTTTTTTTTGACAAGTCATAGAATATCTACGAAATAGTTCTTTTCGTTTTATTATGTGGGAAGAGAATCAATGAGTTAGTGTAGAAATTATAGCAGATCTAGCAGTGTTGATTTTTTTCACCAAAGTGCAAGATTGAATCACATCTGCCTGTATGATTTTCATTTAAGCCTAAAATTAAAGTTGCTTATGAAAAGAAAAATCAGATTTGAGAAAAGCAAGGTATTCTTCACTAGTTAAACCATCAGCATAATCTCTTTCATCTTTTTGTCTTCATGAAGCGTGAGAGGTAAAGCAAGTTAAATACAAATTAAAAACATTTATTACAAAATGTGAGAAGACATTGTAAGACATTAAATTATCTCAAGTGTGAATGGTCATTCAGTGAAAGAATTTATTGTACATCTATTATGTGCCAGTACAGATGGTCCCCGCTGTGTACCCAGAGGGGAAACAAATCTAAGTTTCTGCCCTTCTGAAACTTAACAACACTGACAACAACAGCAAATGTCTCATGCAATATTAGATTTCGCCGAGATAGTATGGTTAGGTGGAGTTAATCTTGGATGATAAATTAAGAGATCTATGCTTTTAACATAACCTTTCCCCCCAAATTGCCATGTGTCCTCAGGAACACCCCTTATACTTTCTTGCCTGCTCTTGTAACCTTCTGAAAGGCACTACTGATATCTGACTTATCTGAGTCCCCCACATTGCATAACAGATTCTTGTGTCTAATGGATGCCCACAAAGTGTTTTTCCAGTAAATGGACCTTGCATTCTCTTATATTTCTATCACCCTACTTAATGAGTAAAGAGCCCAGCTGGACGCAGTGGTTGGAAACTCTGGTGACATAGCTGTTAAGTGCATGACTGCTAACCAGAAGGTCGGCAGTTCAAATCTACCAGGTGCTCTTTGGAAACTGTGGGGCAGTTCTACTCTGTCTATAGGGTCACTATGAGTTATAACCAACTTGATGGCATTGGGTTTGGTTTTTGATGTGATGGTTAAGTGCTTGGCTGCCAGTTGAAAGGCTGGCAATTGGAACTTAGCCAGCAGCTTTGAAAAAGAAAGACCCGGTCATCTCCTGTAAAACATTATAGCCTAGATAACCCAATGAGGCAGTTCTGCCCTGCCACATGGGGTCGCTATGAGTTGAAAATTGACTGGGTAGCACTCAAAACAACAACATTCAATGGCTATATTACTACAGATCACCTTGATAACCAAGAGTCAAATTTTAAGTCTCTAACACGGCAATTTTAAAACAAATTCCCTAAAAAAGAATGCATGGAAGTGTCATTCCTTCTCTTCAGCCCCTAACATGCTAATGAAGCTAATGTTTCATTCACCACGTCCTTTCTTTCTGCTCTTTGACTTTTGATTCTGCTTTGTGCTACAGTGCCTCTATCCAAGACCTTGTGCTTCTATGCAGGATGACCTTAACTGTTCACTGGCACCTCTTCTTAGTTGTGTAGTGAATAGGATTGTCTAGCAGTCATCTATTTGGCACTCCTTATCCCAGTAGCTCAGGTTACTTCCTTTAGGCAACTGGCTCCTAGAAACTGTCTCTATAGCTCCACTGATTGAAGTACCCAGAGGCTCCCCACTGTTGCTTGAAAGAGTCCTGGACAAAGACACTCAGCTCTACAGGTCAGCAAGGCTAGCTCCGTCAATTTAAGTGCCCAGAGGCACCCCATTCCATAAGGAAAACTCTGTACATAGGCACTTAGCTCTCTTGTTCCATGGGTCAGCTCTAGTGCTTTCATGGTGCTGCACCTGCCACTGCTTCTACTGCTGCTGCTGCTGCCACGAGTACTCTACTGCTTGTTCCTCACCATCTGTGCCTTCTTTGGTTCCTTCTGAATCTTCTGTCCATTCAGTTGCAAAATGGTTCCCACATTTATGTATTTGTTGTAGCAGCACCCCACTCTCAGTACCAAATTCTGTTTTAGTCAGCTAGTGCTGCTTCAGCAGAAATGCCACGAAGTAGATGGCTTTATCAAAGGAAGGTTTATTTTTACACGGTCTAGTAGCCTACAGATTCAAATTCAGGATGTCCACTCCAGGGGAAGTCTTTCAGTCTTGTGGGCTATGGAGGAAATTCTGGTATTGTACTAGTCTTTGCCAGGGAGCACCTTGGTAAGGAACCTCAGGTCTGAAGGAAGCGCTCTTCTCCCAGTGCTGCTTGCTTGATGGTGTGAAGTTCCCAGTTCTCTGTTTGCTTCTCTTTCCTTTCATCTCTTGTAGGATGTAAGGATAAAGGGTGGTACACATTACACTCCGGGGAAACTTCCTTTACAGTAGAGCAGGGAGGTGATCTTCTGAAGGGATTTATAGTCCCACCCTAATCCTTTAAGATACAGCACAGTAAAATCTCAAAATGGAGGACAATCATAGAATACAGGGAATCACGATCACATGGCTACACCTATTTTGGGGGGAACATAATTCAATCCATGACAGGGAAAGTATGATTAACCTTGGTAACAGTGTCTGCTTGCTTCTGATTTGCTCTCTAATGGCTCAGCTGAAGACAGGCGTAGTGTCTTGCACTCATTGCAGCATGTCCAATGGCGAGCATACTTGTCGAATAAACGGATAAGCATAATCAAGCTCAGCCTCTTTCAATTTGCTCTCTGGTTCCTTTTCTCACCTTTCTATGTGGTTTTCTCTGTTTATTGGTCAGAACTGTTGAACTTGTGGAGCTCTTGTGGTACAACGATTGAAATGCTTTCCTGCTAACCAAAAGGCTGGCAGTTTGAATCTACCAGCTGCTCTTTGGATATATTATGTGGCAGATCTACTCTGTCTTATGGATTTGCTATGAGTTGGAATCAGTCTGACAGTAATGAGGTGTTTTGGTTTGTTTTTGGACTTGTAATGAGTACCAGATTAAATTTTGGTTTATTTCAATCACCAGCTTCTATATCTACATGTAAAACCAAAAGGAATTTAAATTTCTACCAAAACAAGGCAAATACTTTTCAGTGATCACTAAGATAAATAATAAAAACACACTTTTGGAACAGATGGGGAAACTTGAATATAGAGTAGCTATTAGAAAGCTATTCATTATTTTCTTAGGCAGGAAAATATATTTTTAGGAGATGCATGGCTATGCATTTAGGGCTAAAGTGTCCTGATGTCTGCAACTTATTTCCAAATGTTTCTGCAATATTTCTTTGTTAACTCTCTGTCTATCTACCCATCTATCTAGATAAGACACATATAGCAAAATCTTAGCAATTTTGGATTCTGTATGATGGATCTATGTTTGATCATTATATTGTTGTTCTGTATGTTGAATTTTTATGGTAAAACATTGGACAAAGACATGTAGCAGATGTTTATAATCTTAGGGACAAGTGTGACCCCAAAGGGTCACCTGGTTCAGGCTTGGCTCCCACCAGAACTACACTTCTGTCAGGAATGTGGGAAAATAATCCTTCCTTCAAAAACATTCTTCAGTCTTCTTTGGCAGTCTAGTCCATATTGTCAAAATCTTTTCCATCAAGAAACCTATTCTTATGTCTATTTCAAGTGCTTTCTTGGAAATAACTGAGACTCTGAATATTTTGGTACTTTCTGATTTTGAAACTTAGTTGGGACCTTAGAGAAGGTACTAGATCTTTCTTCAGGGTTCCAATTCCCCATGAGCACTCTGGATTGATAGGTAAAGTAGGCTTCCTTCAAGTGTGAGCTGATACTTACCTAGAAACTCTGAAGAGGAACAGATGGAGCACTGTGATGCTGACAGCCACATGTTCTCCTCTCTTACTTCATTCAGTACTCTGCTCTGGTGTCTTCTTCTCAGGGAAGCCTTTCTTCCCTAAGAGCCCTACCTAGAATAACATTCCATTACTCCCTATCTGTTTCCTTGATTTCCTTTATAAAAACAGCATTTATCATTGCCTGGCACTGTGCTACACATTTGTTATTTGTTTATTACCTGTTTTTCTACTAGGATGTACACACTATGGGGTTGATGTTTAGTCTATGTCAGTGGTACTCCAACTTGAGCTTGCATCAGACTTACTTAGAGGGCTTGTTATAAAACAGATTGCTGAGATCACATGCCCAGAGTTTGTGATTCAGTGGGCGTAGGGTACAGCCTAAACTTTCTAACAAGTCTCCAGGCGATGCTGATGCTGTTGGGGGACCAGGCTCTTAGAATCATTGGTCTATTATTCAAAAGATATCCCCAGCATAAAGATTAGAGTCTAAGACATAATGCCAAAATCCAAACAAAACAAAAACAAATCCATTGCCAATGAGTCAATTGTGACTCATAGCAACACTGTAGGACACAGTAGAACTGTCCATCAGGTTTCCAAGAAGTAGCTGGTAGATTAGAACCAACGTTTTTGGCTAGCAGTTGAATTCTTAACCACTGCACCACCATGTTTCCCAAGACATAGTAGACGTTCCATAAAAACTTGTTGAGTAGATGAATGGGTGAGTGAAACCTGGTTTGCTGATACTATCATTGAATAGGAATGATAGGAGAGAACACTGGAAATGGGAGAACTTGGAAAACTAAAAGACATACCTGAGATTATTGGTGTGGCTCACACTCCGGAAAACCCTGGTTTTCTGGGAAGCATGGTTTGCTGTGAAGAGTTTGGGCATAAAAAAAGCAAAAAACCAAATCCATTGCCATTAAGTCCATTCTGACTCATAGTGACCCTATGGGACAGAGTAGAGCTGCCCCAAAGAGTTTCCAGGGAGCACCTGGTGGCTTGAAACTGCAAACTTTTTGGTTAGCAGCTGTAGCTCCTTATCACCATGCAACCAGGATCGCCAAGTTTGGGCATACATAGTCAGCTGTTTTAAAGTCATTTTCACTAAACTTAAACTGAGGAGTTTAGGGATGTTGAGGAGCATTTTAAACTCTTGAGGATAATAACATAGAGCACAAATTCTATCTAATCCCCATGAAGTGCCCTTATTAGAAAGAGAATATGTAAATTTATGATCCAATAATCTGAATTTACAGGGCATTCCTTCTTTATTGGCTTTGGTGTCATCTTAGGGTTTTGATCCTTTGTTAGGGATATTTTCTTCAGTTAGTTACATTCTAAAGGAAGTACAACTGTAAGAGGAACTTATTTTGCAGAGGAGGGCAGTGGTGGTTCAGTGGTAGAATTCTTGTCTTCCATGCAAGAGACCCAGGTTCAATTCCCTGACAGTGTGCCTCTCAGTCACCACCTACCTGCCAATGTGGCTTGTGTATTGCTGCAAAGCCGAGCAGGTTCCAGTGGAGCTTCTGAAACAGGCATGGTAATCTACTTTCCCCAAATCATATGTTTCACAGTGACCTGATCTCCAACAGCTTAGAGGGATGGTGTAGGACCAGGCAGCGTTTTGTTTCGTTGTGCATGGGGTAGCCATGAATCAAAGGCTGACTCAATGGCAGCTAACAGTGACAATAATTTGGAGTGATATGCTTTGTGGTATCTGAGTAATCACCAACAGACCATTCTTTGACTACATTTGACCTCTGAGAATCCAACAGAAACAGAACGGCTTCAGCTAAGTGTCCCAAATATATTGCTAAAGCTATCTTTGATTACCTATTTTCTAGTTACATAAACAAAATATGCTGCCAGTCATATAGAGAACTGGCTTATTGAACTGTGTGCCACAGAATCAGAACAGAAAAATCTTAAGTATTATTATTAGCAATATGCTACATTTGTGTAAGCCAATAGTTTCCAAATAACACAAATGATCTCATCTTCCTTAGAATTATTCTGGAGTAGTCATCTTAATCTTCAAGGAACTTTGGGCAAGTTGAGCAATTTGTGTTTCTGGATGTACAGTTGCTGTACATCCCCTCTGGTGAAGATAAGTTACAGTCTGAAAATGCAGAGGTGCTCACTCTCTCCTTCTCCTCCTCTTCCTGTCTCTCTTCTTTCCTACATACACACACACGCCAGCTAAATGCATGGTTTTGCACACTGGAATCCAGGCTGGAAGAAGCAGGGCTGCCCTGGGTGTTCTCAAACGGGTTGAGAGAGTAGGAGTCTGGTATGTTTTCGAGGTTATGTTTTGGTGTCAGATTGAGTGGAGATAGAACCTCTATTAATTTAGCAGAGCATCTGGGATCTTTAAAGCCAAAAAGAGCCATACAATTTATCAATCTTAATTTGCTCACGCTACAGTTAGACAGAGAAGATCCCTGGGAAACTCTGACACAATGCAGATGTTCTCCATTCAGCTGACAGCACACATGAGCAAACTCTGCCTAACTCCCACCCCGACTCCCTCAGCGCCTCTTGAGTCTGTTCCTTGCAGTTTGGCCTGCTATTATGCTAGTACCTAGACAGTATTTAGTAGCAGAGACACACTAATCCAGTTAGGCATCCTCTGGGCAACTCTCCTTGCAACAAACAACTGGGTTGTAAACAGCAACAAACAATAATAACCCTTACAAACAACAAACAACCCTTACAACCCTGTTGTAAGCTGTTGGCACTGAAGGTGGGGAGCAGGATGAAACTTTCAGTCTAATAAAAATCCATATTCCTAATTAGAGGATTGAGAGTGAGTTGGTCAACCCACCTAAAGTAGAGGATGCTCTCAGATCTCAGAAATACTCTCTTGGATTAGCCATATTTGAGAGCCAATGGAAAGGTTATCTTTGGTTTCTTCATTATTTTAAACTACATGAAGGTAGGAATTGAATCTAATTTTGTCTTATTTTCCTACATTTTCACCTATAACATCTTATATAGCAATGTTCAATTAATGTGTATGGCTAAATAGATTTTTGGGACTCTCATCAACTCAGTCATTTTCATTTTCTCTTTTGCATTTCTTCTTTTTAAAAATGGAATAATTAGTCCTGGGGATCAAAAGCCAATCAGCCAACCAGCCAACCAGCCAGCCAACCAGCCAACTAACCAACTAGCTATTCCTTTAGCCATCTTTCCAGAGTTCTTCTCCTTTAGGCCAAAGTCAGGCTTGATCAGCTGGTGAAAAGCCTGCAAGGCTACCCAAAGCGAGGCAAGACACTGTTGCTAGAGAGGTCCTTACAGCTTAGACAGTCATCTAAGGCCCATGGTAGCTGGTCCCATTCAGAACCAACTCGAGGGCACTTAGCTGGCATGCTCTTGATTTTATTCTACTCTCTAGACTGTTGATTTCTTCTACATGTTCCATTATGGACAAATTCTGGTCATACAGAGGTAGATGAGACAAAGCCTTTTTTTTATTATTATGATTAAGTGAAAGTATACAACCCAGATCAATTTTGTATGCTTCCCTCTCTGCAACTTTATCTGCTTACATCACCCTGTGACAGCACACTCCTCATTTTCACTCTTTATGTCTAGTATCCACTTAACAAACACCTGTCCCCTCCTCTCCATCCTCTTCTCTCCCCTCCAGAAAGAAACCGGTAGGACAGTCTCTTATAATTGTGTAAAACCATAAAGTACACACACTGCATGTTCACTCTGTGTCCCCGAGTCCGGTCCATTCTTTGTCTAAAGTGTTAACCACAGTACTGGTTTCAGGTCTAAGCTAGAAGCCAATCTAGGGACTATGTTCCCAGGGGACCATCCACACTGTCAAATCATTAATTCAGGTCTTTTTAATTGAGTTCTTGAGCTGCACACCTATTTTTTTCATGTTACTTCAGGGGCTCTGCCTTATGCTGCCTGTCAGGACTGTCTTTGATGGTGACCAGGCACCATCTGGTTCTTTTGGCCTCATGCTGATGTAGTCCCCCAGTCGTATGGGTCCTTTTGTCTCGTGGGCCCATTTTTCCTAGTGTGTTTGATATTCTCTGTTGTCACCTGTTCCAGGTGGGTTGGGAACAACTGGTGTTCCTCAGACAGCAGCCTGCTGGCTTTAAGAACCACATGCCACTCACCAGTATGGGGTGCAGAAGACCCTCTTAGCAAAAGACTGGTTATACCAGTTAACCTCGATAGGACAGAGTATTTTGGCTCTATAAAATTTAAAATCTAATAGTTGAGAGATATTTAAGAATCTGTTGCAGAGAAAAAGGAGGTGGAAAAATATCAGTTTTCAGGGGTGAAAATAGCAGTTTATTCTTTTAGTTTAATGGCCAGGGAGGAGGAAATGACTCATGTGTTCTGATTCTTAAGGCATGAAGAAGGGGTGACTCTTAGCACAAAATTTACAAAGGAGCTGAACCTGATGTTTCCTTGTTGGGACAGTCAGTTGGATGATAGGGAGACGGGAAGTGACTTTTCTACTGCTACAGGTAGGCGTGAGATTCTTTGCACTTTTATTTAATTAAGCGGTTATATTTCAGTAGTTATCAGTTACCATGTACACACTTTCAGGAAGAGGTTATTCAAACTCTATTATCCGGTAGCAACTCTGAATGGATTAAATTACTTTCACATTCTCTAGACGTGTCTGGGCTCTGAGGAATTGGGCAACAAGTCTAAACTTTGAAGGGAGAAGGTGAGGCTCAGAAGAAGGAAGGAGAAACAGTTCGTGGTGTCATGAGGTTGGGAATACTATTTCAGCTTGCTGTTATAGTTAATAGGTCTTACTCTTGCCTCCCCTCAAAAGGTACCATGATCAAGTAACTGGGAAACTGGAAAAATAGGCCTTCAAAAAAAGTAAAGAAGGTTTATTTATTTACAGTAGAACCTTTCAGAGCCACCATTATGTTAAGGAGCACTGAGATTCTCCAAGCGACGTCATAACATTAATTATTTCCTAAGGACATTTGACCATGGAACCCCTTCTTTTTTTTTTCTTTTCCTATGGTAATTTCTGGGATTAGTGTTCCCTAACACACTTTGGGAAATTCTGATTTGGTGCATGGCATAGCTGAAAGGAAGGACAGCTCAGGAAGGGCCTTGTTATAGCATCACAATGGTCAAAGCATTACTTGGTGGAAAGCTTTGGACTGACTTATTATTACCAAGGATAAGCCCATTTCTTGCATGAATATATGTTTTTGCCTGATTCACTGGAGAAAGTCCCTAGGTGGCCACAAATGATTTACTTTTGGATACTAAGCTCTAAACAATGAATACATAAGACAGAGGAAGAATTGATGCCTTTAAATTGTACTGTTGGAGAAGAATGTTGAATGTACCATGGACTGTCAAAAGAGTAAACAGATCTGTTCTGGAAGAAGTACAATCAGAGTGCTCCTTGGAAGCAAAGATGGCAAATCTGAGTCTTACATACGTTGGACATGTTGTCAGGAAGGATCAGTCCCTAGAGAAGGACATCCTGCTTGGTAGAGTGGAGGGTCAGTGAAAAAGAGGAAGACCCTAGATGAGATGGATTGCCATAGTGGCCTCAACAATGGGCTTAAGCATAAAAACGACTGTGGACATGATACAAGACTGGGCAGTGTTCTGTTTTGTTGTGCATAGGGTCATTATGGGTTGGATCTGACTTGATAGCACCTAACAACAACCAACAACACTAAGCTAAGGGCTGGAAGTTTAAATCTGTTCAGTGGAAACAAAAAAGAAAGGCCTGGTGATCTGCTTTTGCAGAGATTAGAGCCAAGAACACCTGATAAAGCAATCCTACTCTGTAACATGAAAGGTTGCCCTGAATCAGAATGGACCCTGTGGCAATGGGTTTGAGTTTTCTGGTTTGACTGACTGTAAGTTAGGAATATTTTAGTTCTGTAAACAGTCCTTCCCTAAATTTTTTTTTTCTGTTGAAGTTTTACTTGTGCTCCTTGAATGAGGTAGACCTGTAGTGTGTCTGAGCTCTTATGCAATTGCTTTTCAGCCAAATGTGCAAACAATGTCTATAAAAATACCTTGCAATCCATCTTGTCCACTTGACCTCCTTTATCTTGCTTAGACTATCAGTTTATCTTGGAAACACACACTTTCATCAAGCTGACCATGACTATTTACATACATTTAGAAGACATTCCACTGGAAATTGCTCTTGAAAAGTTCTGTTCAGTATAGCAAGGAAGTGGTAATAGGACCCTACCATTTCATCACTATGTTTTTCTTAAGATAGTTTCCTGTGGCTTTATCAGCCAGTTAAGGATTAAGAAAATCTCCTGCAGGCATTCCGAAAACTTCCTTCCAATTCTTCTGGTTTCTTCTGGAGCAAGAAAGTTTTAGGACACTACTTTTCTAAAAGCTGAGACGGCAAAATCTGAGATAGAAAAAAGGGGAAGTGCCATTGGTTTCATAAATTTCAACTATTTAAATCTCTACCACCCTGACCCAACAGACTCACCTGGGCACTGTAGAGAGTGAATGTGGAAAGGGTACCACTTGGTCCTTTGCCATCAGGAGGCTGAGGAGAGAGGAAACCGAGATAACTAACTATCATGCAGATAAAGGGAACTATGAGGGAAAAACAAAACGCTCTGAGGATTCCCACGCTGGCTGGGGTGGTGGCAGAACTTTCTGGGAAGACTTTACGAGAGATGTGGTGTTTGAGATAAGCTTTGAAGTGTGTGTGGGATGCCACCTTGAAGAAAATTGTGGAAGTTGTTTCCTAAGGAAGGAAGAATGAGAACAAAATTGTAAACATAACGTGTGTTTAAGGAGCAGTAGGCAAGATTTTAGATGTTAGCAGTCACTCATCTGTGACCTCAGCTAGAAATCTAGAGTTATCCTCACCTCCTCTGTGATTCACTCAACAGGTCACCAAGAACTTTGGATCATATCTCCAACAATTTCTGAAATCCACCACTGTTTCAGCCCCAAGTCATCTTTCCTAGTCCATCTTCCTGTAACTGACACCTAATTGATTTCCCTTTTTCCTGCAGGGGCTACCTCCAGTTTGCTTCCCTACTGCTATAGAGAAAACATTCCAGAAGGAAAACAGAATCATTCTGCATGCCTGCCGTGGTGCTTCAAGGCCATCAGTAACTAAATGCTTTATTGGCCTTGGCTCTGCAGTCACCGTGACCTAGCTTGAAATTCCAGTTGTATAATTACAAGTCATGGGACCAATTATATTACTCTGAACTACAGGACCTGAGCCTCAGTTTCTTCATCTGTAAAATGGGCATTAATAGAGTCTGTTATTAATTCACATTCATCCTTGCCCCTGCTTTATGGCATTGCTTGGCAGCCCCTGTTGTACCATAGTACTTCACAACCTTACTTCTGCCATCTCTCACCCTCTCTCTTGCCTCTTCCCACATGTTTACAAGACTCCAGCTTCACCTCCTGTGATAAACATGCCTGAATCCTCTTCTCCTCACTCTGTTGGTCCCCAGGGCACATGATGTTATCTCTTTTCTCTCTTCCCATCCCACTCTGTATATCCTTCAGTTTGTTGTGTGTCTCTGTCATCCCGTACCTGGCTAGTTATTTCTCCAGAATGAATTTCCAGAAGAGGAATTGCTGGTTAAATGATAGGCATATTTTGAATTTAGCTGCCCAGTGCCAAATTGCATTCTAGAAAGGGCTATCGATTTCCATTCCCACAAGCATTATATAAAAGGGTCTTGTTTTCCTCAGCGTTGCTAACCCCAGGTTGTATCATTCTTTTTAGTCTTTGCCAATCTGATAGGTGAAATATGATACACCATTGTTGTTCAATCTGACTGTCTTTGATCTCTAACAGCATCCCACGGTATCTGTACTTTTGCCTTGGTAAATGGGCCTCTTTGTTCATTGCCCATCTTTCTAGCTGGGAGTTTCTGTTTTTCTTACTGATTTGTAAGATGCTCTTCTATATTCCCCATTAAAAAGATGCATTGTTAATATTTTCTCTAGCTCATTATTTACCTTCAAGTTTATGTTATATAATTTATTTTTGACAGAGGAAAGTTTGCAATTGATATGTTGTCAAATCTATCAGTCTTTTCTTTCAGAATTCCCAGCTTTTGTTCACATATAGTAAGACATCCCTCCTTCATGCTAAGATAATAAAGAAATTCTACTCAATTTTCTTTGACTATTTGTATGTACTTATTTTATATTTAAACTTCACTCATTCTGAATTTATTTTGATATAGGACATAAGATAGTGATTTTCATTTTATCTACCAATCCTTATTATCTCAGCAATGTTGAGTAATAGTCCTTTCTTGATGAATCATCAATTTACAATATTTATATCATATGATGTGTGTGTGTGTGTGTGTGTGTGTGTGTATCTAGTTTCTGGACTCCTCATTCTTTTCTGTTGGTCTTCTTTTCTATTCCAGAATGAATTCTACACTCTTTTAGTTAATGTGATTTAGTATTATATTTTGATTTCTGACAAGTCAACCCTCAGTGTTCTACTTTCTGCACATTTTCTAGCTTTTATTTACTTACTTTACTCTTCTAGGTAAACTTCAGCTGAATTCTAGGAGAATCAACTGTGGTTATACTAATTTATACATTGTTTTGGAAATATCACACTGAGTTGAAAACTGATTCGATGACACCTAACAATAGCCAGTTTGCTCCGGCCTTCACTTTGTCACCCTGCAGTGAAGAGAGGGTCCGTAACCATCCATAGTCCCGAGGTTGCTGATGCCCCTGACCGCATCTGAATGCCATGGAGTAGGTGTTCTTTTAGAAATCTTCAAGAATGGTGAATGGTCTCAGACCCCCAGATACTTGCAGTGCTGTGTGACTCTGTCCTCAGTCTCTGGCCGTGTCTTTGCATGTCTGAACTGTTTCTGTACCAGCTGTCTATCTTCTGGAGGTAGATGACGGTTGCAAGCAAGGATGATGGTTGAGCAGAGGCAAGAAAAGAAATATGATCTCAATGGCTTGTGCCATTCTGATTTATGCTTGGTACAAATGTAATCCTTGTAAAAGGAAAATTTCCACACTCATAAAATTGGCATATCTAAACTATTATTCTTAAAGTAAGAATGTTGGTAATGACAGATTACAAACATAAACATTGGTGATTAGAACACTATGTAAAAATGTTCATTTTACTGAAGGAATGAAGTACTGTTTACTCATACCAAGAAATTCTCTTTAATGTTTTTAGGGCCGAGAGGAGAAGGATTTTGCCCTAGTACCTTATAAGGATCCCTTTCATACCCTTTCTGAACTGAGGGCACTTGAACTCGCCAAGCCTGCAACCATACATTTGTGTTTCCAGCCGCTGAAACTGTCTCTCCATCTTAACTCAATCCAGTTCCACGCAATACCATCCGCCAGAAACCAGTCAGGAAAAGCAGCAAGCAAGGTTTAGATTAAGGCTGTGAAGAAGCCCTGCCGTAGAACTGTTACGTGAGGAAGAGCAGTGGGTTACACAGGTCAAATTCCGTTGAAGCAAGGCTTGGGCTAAACCTTTTGTGGTCTGGGCTCCCCTAGTGACCAGAGATTTTTCTTTAAGTAGGTTATCCCCTTGGGACATAACAATCTTTTGTTACTGTGCATTTTTGTGGTGACCAGATTTAACCTATAAATAGAAATTGCAAGAACGCATTCTTCTGGGAATTAGAAGCAAATCAGCTCTAAAATCAGCTCGCGTAGGTGACTTGTGAGATTACGGGCAGAGTGCACTTCCTCCAGTAGAAAACCATGCATTTCTGAGTGGTAGTGTCATCATGAAACATGCCATAAATGATATTTCTTGAGAATGCTGCCACAGCGTCAGGATGTCTTCAGGCTGCTTATTTCTGCTCTGAGTTTACCAAATGAAACCCAGATTTTCCTTTTAGAGATGTAAATGGAATTACTCCCATGTAAGAAGCAGAGCCAGGGAGAGTAAAAATAAGCACTTCATTAGCTTCCAATTGTATTTTGCTATTTTATGTGTCTGCTTTCTTGAATATCATCAGTTCTTGTGGAAGGGAAAAATATGACATTTTAGTTCAAATCTTCTAATACAGAAAAGCGCCTTGCTAGATTGATCAACAGTCCAAAAGTACTAGCAAGAGCATCGATGTCTGTCTTCTTGTGTTAGGTTTGTCCCGTTTATTTGACTGGCCAAGTTTGCTTTATGACATGCACCTGGATGTCACGAGCACCACATTAGTGGATGTTGTGGGTTGAACTGTGCTTCCAAAAAGATCCCTTGAAAACCTTGCTCTGGTACCTGGGAATGTGGCTGTGTTTGGAAAGAGGGTGTTTGAAGAGGTTATCAATTAGGTTAAAATGCAGCTATACTGGAGTAAGACGGCTCCTAAGCCAGTATGACTGGTATTATTACAGAAGAGCAGATGCTACACAGAGAGAGAGGCAGAGGAAGGATAGCACGCGACGCTGCAGCTGCGAATCAAAGAACACTCAGAAATGCCTGTGGCTGTCAGAAGCCAGAGAGCTAGAAGACACAAAGAAGGGTCTTATTCTAGAGGAAAGGGAGAAAGATGGGGGAGAGGGACAGAGAGACAGAGACAGAGGGTAACCAAGTTTGGTCTGGTCAACACATAAATTTGGACTTCTGGCCTCCAGAGCTCTGAAGCAGTAAATTTTTATTCTTTCAAGCTCCCCACTTTGTGCTAGTTTCTTATGGCAGCCCTGGGAAGCTAAGACATTTGTTGAGTGCCAGGACGGGCCAGACACAGTAGTGAGCTCTGCTGATGGGGAGGCAAAGGCAGAGTTCCCCCTCTAAGGGCTGACAGCTGGGCAGATGAAGAAATGAACAAAGAAAGCCCATCTGTGATACTGTGGGAAAACATAGGAGAGTCACCTAACCCAGACTAGAACAGGTGTAGGGTGGGATGGAAAGTCAAAAAGGCTTCCGGCAGCTAATGACGTCTGAACTGAATTGGACAGCGAAGTACAAGTAGGCCAAGCAGGGAAGGGGGACTAGAAGGGTGCTCCAGGCAGGGGAAACAGCGTTAACCAAGACACGGCAGCGTGGTGAGTGACTCAGTGTGGCGGGAGAGGAGGGTGCTTGTGGGAAAGCCGAACTGTGGGAAGAAACAGGCAATGCCGGTGTTGCGGGGACCCTCATCTGCCATTATCCTGAGGGTGACACAGAGCCTCTGAAGCAGTGGTGAAGAAGTGGGCATGGAGGGCAGATGGCACAAGATCAGGTTTATACTTATATTTTGGCAAAAGTGTAGGAAAGGAGGTAAAGAGACTAAAGGAAATGAAAGTGATTAGCACGTTCTTGTAACAAAAATGAGACAATAGAGCGGGCCTAGACTAAGACAGTGGGACAGAGGATGGATACAATGAGTCTGAGTGGGCAGATATTTTGGATGCTGCGGATGGTGAGAGAGAGAAGTCTAGAATGACTTCCTAGATGTTTGCAGCTGAAGGCAGAACTATAGGCTGAGGTGGGGAAGGGAGGTGGGGCAGGGGAGGGTGGGTTATCATGGAAGGGGAAGATTACGTGTGCACAGTGGCTGTGTAAACAGTTGCCTGGTATTTTTGTCTGGAGCTCTGGCCTAAAGAATCACATTTGGGAGTCACGGCTTGTAGGTGGGAGGTGAAGCTGGGCTGGACTCTGCCAGGGATGAAAGGAAAAGGAGCAGAGGATGGCATCCCAGAGATACCAGCATTAAAGAGAAGACAGAAGGAGAATGCTCATTGATAGGGCACACTGGAGAGGAGTGATCCAAGAGGGATCACTGTCATAGGAGTGAGTACTGTCATAGAAACCAAGGGTACAGTCTACAGAGTCAAGTGCTCAAGAGACATAGATCACATGATTGCATTTTCAAATGATATTATCGAAAAATTCATTGTAATCAGAGGCCAGTAGCTGGTAAGGAACAGGAACTCACTTGACCCACCATTAAACAAACAAAGGAAAATTTTAAAAGGTGACTATTAGAATTGAAGGATGCCTAAAACCCAAACCAAACCCATTGCCGTCAAGTTGATTCCACTCAACGACCCTTTAGGACATGGTAGAACTGTCCCATAAAGTTTCCAAGGGGTTCCTGGTGGATTTGAACTACCACCTTTTTGGTTAGCAATTGTAGCACTTAACCACTACACCACCAGAGTTTCCAAAGGATACTTAATGGTATCCCAAAACCACACCCCTTGCCAGTATACAAAGGATGGAAACGTGGTCAGGCAACATGAGGACTTGGAGCTAGAAACTGAAGCACTTAATAGTCTTTGCAATTGTTCTTTTAGTTTCACTGTCTCTGGCACCTGTAACAGAGATTGCTATGTGTTTATCAAATCCTTTTTCCTTTGGGCACATAGCTAGACTACAGTATCCAGCGTGAGTTGAATTAAGCAGGACCTCGTGGCTGAATTCCGCTCAATAGAATATACGTGTTACTCCCAGCTGGGCCCATAAAAACTTCCTATATATTTCCTTACCCCATCCACTGGCTAAATCAAAGCACTACACAGATTTAGGGGAGCTCAGAGCCACCAATGGCAGTTGTCTGGAATGGTACCTGAACCCACTTGGAAGCATGTTGCCTAAGAAAGCCACTTGACCAAGAAGCCCTGAGGTGGAATGTTTCACGAGCAAGAAATGAAGTTCTTTTGCACTAAGGCCCTGAAACTGGGGAGTGTTTGTTAATGGCAGTTAGCTGACTCTAATACAGGACTTCCTGATATTCTACCTTTGTTTCTCTGGACACAGCTGCTTTATCTCTTTTTTCCGTGGATTGACTTTCTTTACTTCTACACGTGCGTGGTGGAAGATGGGTGGCCCATAGTTTGTGTGCCCTCTCTATCTTCTAACAGTCCTGAGGGCAGAGTGGTTAAATGCTTGGCTGATAACCGAAAGTTGGCAGTTTGAGCCCACCAGCTGCTGTGTGGGAGAATATGAGAGTCTGCTTCCGTCAAGATGATGTCTCAGAAATTTTGTGGAGGAAGTTGTACTATGTTCTACAGGGTTGCTATAAGTCAGAATTCACTTGATGGCAACTGTCTTTTTCTCTGTCTTCCTCTTGTAGTTTGGTTATTAGTATAAATTTATTAGCATCTTTGAATCCCCTGGTCCAAACCCCCAAGATGGAGAACCTGCTAGGATCAATCTGAGGCCAACATCTTTCTTTGGACCCATCTGTTCTGACCCAAACTTGGCTGCTGTGAGCACCTCTGCAAGGAAAGGGCTCAACAAGATGCCCAGAGTTATCTACTACAAGATTATTTCTTCAAATGTAGTCAGGGCTGATCTGATTTAGCAGGTGTTGTAAATGGTTAACACATTCAGCTATTAACCGAAAGGTTTGTGGCTGAAGTTCACCCAGAGGCACCTTGGAAGACAAGCATGGCAATTTATTTCCAAAAAGTCGGCCGTTGAAAATCGTTTGGAGCACAGTTCTGCTTGGGTGCATGTAGAATCTCCATGAGCCAGAACTAACTCAAAGACAACTTGTTTTGTAATTAACCAGAATCTCAAGTATGAAGCAAGGCAGCTCCAGACATCTGTGTTTTTTTTAACGGGCACCCTGGTGATGGATGCTACTGAGCATAGAAGTTTGCAAACCACTGTATTATAGAATCCTCAATGATTTTTTCAAAATTGTATTTTAGATGAAAGTTTACAGAACAAGGCAGCTTATCATTAACACTTAGCACACGTACTGTTTTGTGACATTGATTGCCAACCCCATGACATGTCAACATTCTCCCGTCTTGAACTTGGGTTTCCTGTCCCTTCCTGTCTTCTAGTCCTTGTCTCTTGGCTGGTATGTCTCCTTAGTCTCATTTTATTTTATGGGCCTGTCAAATCTTTGGCTGAAGGGTAAATCTCAGGAGTGACTTCACTACTGAGCTAAAAGGGCATTCAGAGCCCATTCTCTTGGGGTTTCTGTGGACTCTATCAGGCCAGTAAATCTGATATTTTTTTGTGAGTTAGAATTTTGTCTTGCATTTGTTTCCAGCTTTGTCTGGGACACTATTGTGATCCTCGTCAGAGTCGTCAGCAATGGCAGCCAGCCACCGTTTAGTTGTACTGGACTCAGTCTGTTGGAGGCTGTGATAATTGTGGTCTTTTAGGCCTTTGGACTAATTTTTCCCTTGTGTCTTTGGTTTTCTTCATGTCTTAGTCATCTGGTACTGCTATAATAGAAATACCACAACTGAATGGCTTTAGCAAAAAAGAGTTTATTCTCATACAGTCCAGTAGTCTAGAAATCTCAGTTCAGGGTGCTGGCTCTAGAAAAACACACTCTTTCCTCTGTTGGCTCTGAAGGAAGGTCCTTGTGTTGCATCAGTCTTTCTTTGGTCAGAGAACACCTTAGTGCAGGAACCTCAGGTCTGAAGGCCACACTGTACTCTTGGTGCTGCTTTCTTGGTGGTGTGAGGCCCCCAACTTTCTGCCTACTTTCCTTTTATGTCTTACAGGATAAAAGGATAAATGGCGGTGCAAGCCACACACCAGGGAAACTCCATTTATGTTGGAGCACTGGGGTGTCTTTAGGAAGGGTGTTACAGTCCCACCTTAATCCCCTTTAGCATAACTTGCTCTATTAACCATAGGCTGCAGTTAGGATTTACAGCACAGGAAAGTCACAGAATGGAGGTCAGTTCACACAGTACTGAGAACCATGATCCAGCTAACACGCTACATACATTTTTCGGGGGACAGAGTTGAATCTGTGACACTTCATTCTCCCTTGCTCCAGGTGGGGTGAGACCAGTGGAGTATCTTAGATGGCTGCTCACTCAATGATCTTCTCGTCCTTGATAAAGATCTACCCCAAAGTCATATAAGACAGTTAAAAATTTCGCTATTAATAATCACTAGAAATGGACCCTGTAATTTCTCTTTGAATTAAAATTATACAGTGTTTCATCATGTTTACTCAAAGACTCTTGAAGTACTTGAGACTCCTTGTCTATACTGTTGCCATTCTTATGTGTTATTGAGTTGATACCAGCTCATAGCTACACTAAGCCCAACAGAAGGAAACGCCCCCTCATCTTTCTCCATCCTCACAATCATCTCTGTGTTTGAGCCCCATTGTGGCTGCCACCAGGTCAATCCATCTAGTTGAGGGTCTTCCTCTTTCTTTGATGACCCTGCTCTTTACTGACCATTGTGGATGGAGTTGTGTCACATCCCCCAAAATGTGTGTATCAGTTTGACTAGGCTATGATTTTGGGGACAGTGTGATTTTCCTATATGTTATAAATCCTGCCTCTATGATGCTAATAAGGTAGGAGGGCCGGCAGTTGTGTTGGTGAGGCAGGAATCAGTCTGTAAGGTTGTGTTGTGCCTTCAGGTAATCTCTTGGGATATAAAGGAAAGGGACGCAGGCAGAGAAGTGGGGACTTCATACCATCAGCAAAGAAACAGTACTGGAAGGAGAGCACATCCTTTGGACCAGAGGTCCCTGTGCCTCAAAAGCTCCCAGTCCAGGCGAAGATTGACAAGAAGCACCTTCCTCCAGAGCCAACAGAGACAGTCTTCCCCTGGAGTTGATAAACTGAATTTGGACTTTTAGGATACTTTTCTGGGAGAAAATGAATTTCTCTTGTTGAAGTGATCCAGTTGTTGTATTTCTGTTATAAAAGCACTACATGATTAAGACATCCTTCTCCACGGACTGGTCCCTCTTGATAACATGCCCCAGTTTGACTTAAGATGTGAGATGAAGTCTAGCCATCTTCACTTCCTAGGGTTTAACTGAATATTAGCAGCTCAAATCCCTTTAGTTGCTAAGCAGATGTCATAAATAAAATATTCTATATTATGTAAGACGGTTAGGAATGAGCATATACATAAGAAATGGAAGAGTATGCACCTCATTAAAAGCCTCCAAATTAAAAAAAATATGTATTATATTTCATGGTCAAATAAAACACACATCTTACAGTGAATTGAATAAATGAAACTGTGAGTTTGGGACATTTGCTAAATAATTTCCTCTTTTTTCCAAGATAAACTATTTCAAGTCCTCTAATCTATATTTACATGACCTTTTACCAGGAATCATTTTTGTCACTTGTTTTTAGACATTCATGATTCTTTGTTAAAATGGTAAAGAGACTCTGTAGAAGCTGACTCCCAAACATGAAAACTACCGGTACTGAAGACAATGTTTTGTATTCAAATGTTATCATTTCTATGAATATGTATTTTCATTCTTTTGTTTAAAATAATGGTTGTGTAATTTTTGTTATTAAAGTAATGTATAAAACCCAATGAAAACTTGGAAGGGGAGAAGAAAGGTAAGCAAAATGAGCTCATCATTTCCTCATTCAAAAAGCAATCAGTGTGAACATTCTGATGAATTTTCTTCCTGCCTATTTTTGATGTAAAGTTTAATACATATATTTACCTCACCTTATTCCAAAAAGAATTACAGACAACTGTAAAGTAGTTTAAGTAATATTTATTTGTATTTATGCCACATGCACATGCACGAGTAGTCTGACAGTTAAGTCTGCTAACTTAATTGTTCTAGGTGCTACATATCTCGTTGCTGAATATCACTGTGGTCTCCTTCAAAGCACTTCCCTTGAGAAGCTATACACTGACTCTGGCACCTAGTCCACCTTCCAAGCAATGTGGAACTCTTTTTCTGCAATGGCCATCAGATCTGTCATTGTATTACCCTTAATGTCCCGAATGTTATCCAAATGTCTTCCTTTCAATATTTCCTTTATCACTGGATAAAGAAAAAAGTCACTGGGGCCCAGATTTGTTTACTGGCTAAAAACTCCTTCACAGACAACTATACAATGAAGTTTGCAGAATTGCTACTGTGCCATCATGTGCAATGGCCATTCCAAAGAGTTCCAAAATTGCTTCGAAGGGTGAACCAAGTCCTGGCTTTGGTGCATAGCTTCCCAAGGGAAGTACTTTGAAGGTAACCATAGTGATATTCAGCAACGAGGTAGGCAGAGCACTTAGAACAATTAAGTTTGTGGACTTAACTGTTGGACGTGGGGCGGTGGGGGGGGGGGCAGGGAGAGAGAGAGAGAGAGAGAGAGAGAGAGAGCTAGAGAGCCCTAATGGCCCAGTGGTTAAACATTTAGCTAATAACAAAAAGATCAGCAGCTGAAATTTCACTAACAGATCTTTGGAAACTCTATGGGGTAGTTCTGTTGTATAAGGTCACTATGAGTCAGAATCAACTCAAAGGCAATAGGTTTGATTATATTTCCAAGCACTGTGTGTGTACGTGTGTGTGAAGCCTTTTCTTTTCTAAAATGCAGCCAAGTGTTTTAGAGAGCTTTCCATGTTGTTACTTCTAATAACCACAACCACATCCGAAACAAGCGTTTGTGGATCACTTTGTCTGTGTCAGGCATTGCTCTGAGAGCTTCACGTGTACTGCTTTATTTAATTCTCACCGCATTGGGTGCTGCTATTAATTCTCATTTTCAGACGAGGATGCTGAGGTGCAGGGAGGCTCACAGCTTGCCATTACACGGACAGCAGGGGAAGTGGTTGGGATGTGAGACTTGCCAGCCTGATGCCAGAGGCTGTAGCTTAACCACCACGCATGCAGTATTGTCTCCCCTGCTTCGTAACTACTGTGTTCTGTAAATGGTGAAAGCGCTCAGCTGCTCACTGAAAGATTGGCGGTTTTAGTCCACCCAGAGTTACCTCAGAAGAAAGCCCTGGTGACCCACTTCCAAAAATCAGCCATGGAAAACACGATGAAGCACAGCTCTTCTCTGACAGTTAAGTCTGAATCAACTGACAGTAATTGGTTCTTAAGGGTTTCAGTGGCTGCACTGTTTTTTTAAACTATCAGCGCTATTTAATATTTGTGCTGCTTTCAGAATTTTTCCTTTACAAACTATGTTGGAGAGACTTCTTGGTATACATATGCATACATGCACATATTTCTCCAGAATAGCTATTAAGAAGTGAACACAGCTGAGCCTTGAGTTAACAGTTATTTGACATTTTATTATATAATGTCACAAAAGTTCTACCTATTTGCGTTTCAACCTGTATCTTTGCCAATACATGAACGCCAATCTTTTTAATTTTTCTAATGTAATGGGAGAAAAATCACATCTTATTTTTTTTAAAAAATCTGCATTTTAATTACTGGCTAAATTTCACATGTTTCTTGCTCATTTTCAAGTTTTCTTCCATGAATTGTCTTTTGAGAGCCTTTGCCCATTTTCCCACCAGGCTAGTTATTTTTTTCTCATTTGTTTTAGGATTTCCTTAAATATTCTGGATGTCAATGTCTACTTCAAGAAGTTTTAAAAGGATGAAAGGTGGCATGAAGTGTGAGTGTCTCCACTGCTATAACAAAGATAGCACAGATGGTTGGCCTTAAAGAACAGAAATATATTTTCTCATAGTTCAGGCGGTAGAAGTCTGGATTTGGATTTGGAAATCAGTTCTAGAGGAACATTCCCTTTGTTGCTTTCAGCTTCTGGTAGTTGCTCTTTCTGGGCTCATAAATGCACCTGCCTTTATCATCACATAGTGTTTGTCTTCTCCGTTTGTGAGTGTCTGTTCCTATTCTGCTCTTTTAATAAAACACTGCTCAGAAGTGACTAAAGATCCACTCTACTCTGGTAGGTCACATTAGCATAAAATAAAAACTCCATTTTCAAATAAGGTCACATTCACAGGTACTGGGGTTAAGGCTTCAACGTTTATTTGTGGGGAACATGATTCAATACAAAATAATAGGTTAAAGTATATCCCCAGGTTTTCTGGATTCTAGTCATGGCTTTCTATGGGCAGTTGTACTTGGTCCTATAGGGTAGAGCTATGAGTCTAAATTGACTTGAAAGCCATGGTTCTTTTTTTTCCCCCCTTTCAAATCTTGGTTTGTTAGCTCTGTGATCTTGGCTAAGTTATTCATCATCTCTTTTTCTCAGTTTTATTGCCTGTTAAATGGGAAAGATGATAATAGTACTGGTTCTACATTGCTATTGTAGACAAGGTTCTACATTGCTATTGCAGATAAACTAGGACATAGTAGAGTAGTATTTGACATAAAATAAGCACCATGTTAAACAGGCTTGTTGTTGTTTGTTGCAATATGAGGACTGCCAATTAAGTTCACAAACTAATCCTAGAAAAAGTGCTATATGCCTCCTTGCTGAGTTTCACTATAAGCACCTTTGAAGTACTCCCCTTGGCAAGCTGTGCACTGACACCAGTGCCTAGTCCACCCTTTAAAGCAATTTTGGAACTCTTTCTGAAAATGGCCACCAGAGCTATTGTATTCCTCTTGATGTCCTGAACTTCATCAAAGTGTCTTCTTTTCAATATTTTCTTTATCTTCTGGTAAAGAAAAAAGTCATTGGGGACCAGATCAAGTGAGTACAGAGGGTGTTTCAATACAGTTATTTGTTTACGGGCTAAAAACTCCCTCACAGACAACCATACAATTAAGTTTGCAAACTTGCTACTGTGCTACCATGCACAATGGCCATTCAGAAAGAGTTCCAAAATCACGTTGAAGGGTGGATTAGGCTCTGATATCAGTGCATAGCTTCCCAAGGGGGAGTACTTTGAAGGTTACAGTAGTGATATTCAGCAACAGTGTATGTAGCACTTGGAACAATTAAGCTTGAGGACTTAATTGTCAAACTCATATTTCCTGTCTGCTGCTGATGTTTCATTTTATGTTGTCTTTTGCTGTGTAGTTTAAATTTTTTGCATAATATAATTAATCTATCTTCTACTTTAGAGCTTCTGCATTTTATATCTTTTCTTAAGGAGGCTCTCCAAAACGCTGGTGGGCATAGTGGTTAAGTGCTTTGCTTGCTAACCAAAAAGACTGCAGTTCGAATCCGCCAGGTGCTCCTTGAAAGCTCTACAGAGCAGTCCTACTCTGTCCTTTAGGGCCTCTGTAAGTTGGAATGAAAACCTTGATGGTGCAGGGGTGAAGTGCCACAGCAGCTAACCAACAGGTCAGCGGCTCAAATCCACCAGGGGCTCCTTGGAAACTCTATGAGGCAGTACCACTCTGACCTAAGGGTCACTCTGAGTTGGAACCAACTTGACATCACCTAACAACACCATGCATTGGAATCGACTCGACAGCGGTAGGTAGCCTCTAAAAGTTATGAACAAATTCAGTTTTGAGAACTGACATTTCTTTTGCATTGTCTTTTTTTGTTTCTGTCTTTACTTCATTGGAAAGTCATTTTTGTGTACAATGTCTGTTAAGAATCTACCCGTTCCATGAAAGAAGCCTCCAGTGTAAACTACCAACCATCAGGCTGACTGCACTCCCCTCGCCCTTCTCCAGCCAGGATGTCATGAAGGCTCACTTCTTGGCAGAGTAGAATCTGGCAGTGGTGGTGCCCAATCCCACCTCGGGGAAGGGAAGTCCATGTTGCTGAGCCCATCCATGACCTCCGTCCTCCGGGTACAATCCGTGGCACACGCTGTGCTCCATTCCCCAGGAGGCTGACTGAGACGGCCTGTACCACCCCACGTTCTGCTCTCTGGGGTCTGTTTGAGTCTGGCTGATGGGAGGTATTAGTGGGGGATCACAGGGTGAGATGAAAGAGAGGTCAGACGATTTATTCCTCTTGCTTTTTCTCTGACGGGTCACAGATTTTCCCCCTCTAAATAACCCTTCCTTGAATGCTCTTCAGTTCAATCCTTTGAATGTTCTGTAAGTATCCTGCTGGGACTTTGATTAGCGTAGCAGTAGAAACAGATTCAATGAAAATGGGAGACTACAAAGAAAAAGTTTTAGATGGGAGAGAAGCAGCAGGGCTGATACATGTCGTAAGGTTTGTTAGCAGTTCAGCAAAATAAATAAATAAAAAGTGAAAGTAAAGTTGGTGGGTGATAGGAAGATATGCTGAATAAGCGCTATGTATAATACATGGCCGCTACTGGTATTTACTTATTTTGGGTACTGTGGGCAAAAGTTAACTAATTGTCTCAGCAAGATGAGGTGCTCATTTGAGATTTAAAGTTTGTGGTCATGTATTGCAGCACAAAATTATCTTCCAGAATGAATATTTGTGTTATTTCTGTTGGGGGGAAAGTGAAGTGGAGCAGGAGGGAGTAGATAGTACTGCTGTCAACACATAATTAAAACGAGTTTTTCAAGGTCATGTTTTTAAGGGACCAATGATGCTCATGAGATAAGAAGGGTAAAACAAATATTAATGTGGCTCGAGCTGCAGAAACATTGAAAGCATTTTTAGTGGCTGTATACAAAACCCTTTGACCTGTGTGCTAGGATTTGCCCCATGTTTTAAAATAACTTCATTGCAACTGTGTGATGGATTGGCACATTTTTATTCACTTCCTGTAAGTAAGAACATGAGGTATACAGTAGAAGAGCTCACTGAAAAACTGAAAAGCTCCTTATGTGTTATGTATATTAATTATAGACAGATAAAATTTATAGCATGGGAATCTAGCCTACAAAACTGATTATCTCCTTTTTATCTCTTACTCCAGAAGCTTATGGAAACTGCCCCATTCTCCCCTCTAATTTGTTTTGATGAGTTTATACTGCCAGTTGCTGTCCAGTTGGTCTGGGTGGACTCGAACCTCCAACCTTTGGTTAGCAGCTGACTGCAGTAACTGCTGGCACCACCTGAAAACTCTGAGTAGCTTTCTTTATGCTTTCTACTAATTGAACTACCATAATGCTAGACGTGAAGTGATTGAAGTGTGGCTGTCATGAACTGTGGTTCCAAAGCAGCGTGTGTCCTGGTTTAAACATATTATCTGGAGAGTAATGGCAACCCTGTTGCTGTGCCACGGGATCTGTTTCAGATGGGACTGTAACCAGAAGTGTCCTCTTCTACCCACAATGTTTTAGCAAGGGCCATCTCCTTTCCTCAGTGTCCTGAGCCCCTAGAAGGAATGTAGACACAGATTTCAAGTCAGAAAATCACAGAGCAGTAGGCTCTCAAAGGCACAGTAGTGTCTTGCAAACCAAGTTAGAGAAAAATGAAGACTTCTATGCACATAGGTAACAAGTGTTTAAAGACAATTTAATGGTTAGCATACCAATGATCTGTTCCTCCATCAGACACAAAAGTTCCTGTGGGAAGGGAATTCCTCACTTCCCATTGAGTGTCTAGCACCTAAAAGATGCTTGGCATAGGTATTCAGTTCCTATTTATTAACGGATGCATGAAACACTGGATGAAGAAGTGAACAAAGGCCAGCACAAAGGACACTGAAGAATGAAGAAAATCTGAGCAGTTAGTCCTTAAATTACAGAAGATAACTTTTGTCTAGATTATAACTATGCCTGTAGGTAGAAGAAATTAGTTGATTTTCACCTGTGTTCTGCCAAGAGCACCCCAGATCTTCTTTGGGAGACTCCCTTTCTCAACTCTCAGTCCATGTGCTTTAGGTAAAGTCAATTTCTCCTTTGTATCAGAGTTGAATGTGTGACTCAGACCTGGTCAACTGGATCACTGCATTTCCTTGGTCATAGTTAGGTCTGGGCAGATTCAATTCAATTAGAAATACAAACATGTCTTCTGAGACACTGGAAGGACGGTATATAGGCTTAAACTCTTGAGCAGCTGGGAGCCATTCTACCGCCATGGAGAGTCTAAAAGTAAAGGCTGCATTGAGGAGCTCAAGCCAAGAGAAGGGGAGACAGACGGGCTCTGTGATGAAGCTGCTTTTGATTTTTTTTTTTGTTCCATGAGTAAATAAATTGCTTAAGCCAGTTTAAATCAGATTTTCTGTTTCTTGTAAATGACGCATCTTAGCCACAGTGGTTAAAATCTGTTGCCAGAGTTTTAGTAAGAAGATACAGGAAAGTGATAAGACCAACTCTATGTTCATTTACATCAGTAAGTGAGATACACTGCATATATTCTCATCCTAGCGTCTATGTGGCAGGCTTGGTCGCACAGTGGTCAAAGTACTCAGCTAATAACTAAAAGGTCAATGATTTGAACTCACCAGCCAACCTGTGGGAGAACAATGTGGCAGTCTGCTTCTGTAAAGATTCACAGCTTTGGAAACCCTATAGGGCAGTTCTACTCTGTGAAATGACATTGCTGAGTTGGAATTGACTCAATGGCAGTATTTTTTTTTGAAAGGTATGTTTATCCATTGTGAACCAGTTGCTTTTTTATCTTCATAAAACACCTGAGTTGAAGAAACTTCATCACTCTCATACCCCTGCTGGTAATAGTTCTTTATAGGCATGTGGTCTGCCTGAATCCATGTGACTGCTACAATCAAGATTATGCCAGGAAGACTGTACCCCATTGTAGAGTTCTACTGTTGAAGGTCTTCCATCTCTCTCTGCATATTCCACAGCTCACTGTTCCTTAGCATAATGAGACTCTTCTTGTTGTCATTTGAAATCATTAGCTATTAAAAATTCTAAGTATCTGCCAAGCTGCCATCCGAGGACACAGCAAATGGTCCCAACTCAGCAGGAATGGATGCTCACCAAGGACCAAAATGACATGTGGTAAAGACAACCGAGAAGATGGAGAGACCCACAAGAGTGGGTGCCTACATCGACTTGGGACCGGAAGAACCGGATGGTGCCCAGTCACCACCAGTGATAGCCGCGATGGAGCTCACAGAGAGGAGTCTCACTGGCAACACAAGAATAAAAAGGGGTGCACCATGAGATCTCCACTAAAAGACCTCAATTGACGGTCCAGCGATTTTGGGGTTCCTCTGAGAGCATGGCCCCCGGCCCTGATGCTGCCCTTTCCCATAAATTGTAGCAAAGGTCCACTCTTTGGACAGGATTGGATTGGACTTGGCAATGCAGAGTGACCATATATTGGAAGCACTTTATGGTTCTATACATCTATAGGATATCATCTTGCTGACCTCTGGCTGGAGGAAGGGGAGTGGGTGGAGAGGAGGGGAAAGGAGACTGTTGGGAGGATGAGACATGTATGGAGCAGAGAGGAATAGTGTGCTGTCACTGGGCAGGAAGGGCAGTGGAAGCTGCATATAGGTGGGCATGTAAATTTATATGGGAATGTACATTTTCACTCAGTCATATTAAATAAAAATTAAAAAAAAAATCTAAATATCCTATAGATGGCTGGAGGAAGGAGAGTGAGTAGAGAGGAGGGGAAAGGAGGCTGTTGGGAGGATGAGATGTGTATAGAGCAGGGAGGAATAGTGTGCTGTCACTGGACAGGGAGAGCAGTGGAAGCTGCATAGAGGTGGGCATGTAAATTTATACAGGAATGTACATTTTCACTCAGTCATAAAAAAAAAAAATTATCACCAGGAGATCATTCTTAAAGAGCAATAAATATAGTTCAAATGATTTGTTTTTACTAAATAATTTCACTTTATTTTCATGTGTTTTATACATATTTAAGCAATCTGTTTTTTAAAAACTCACTAACTTAATTTTATACCTATCAGTGGCTTTAGTAGCTGTTACAGGTTGAATTACAAAATGTATGTTGTCATTTTATACCTATTAGTGGCTTCAGTAGCTGTTACAGGTTAAATTATAAAAATGTATGTTACAGACATATGCTGAAAAATGTTGTAAAAATATATGTTGAAAATCCTAACCTATGCCTGTGGTTATAATCTCATTTGGAAGTGGACTGTCTTTGTTATGTTAACAAGACAGGATTAGTGTAGAATGCATTGAGTCAATGTCTTTTGAGACATAAAATAAAGACAAACCAGTAGCAGAGATAGGGGAAGACTGACACCAAGCCATGCGGAGATCTCCACGGAACCAGGAAAAAGAGACAAGGACCTTCCCACAGAGCTAACAGAATAAGACTTCCCTACCTTCAATGCCCTGATTGAGACTTCTAGCCTCCTAAATTATGAAAAAATAAATTTCTGTTGGTTGAAGCCACACACTTGTGGTATTTCAGTTATGACAGCATTAGATTGTTATGATAGTTAAGCAAGTTTGTCACTGTGCTTTTCAGTGTCAAAGACCAAACTTTCTCTCTGGTTGAAAAGAAGCTAAGGCCGCTTTCCTTTCACCCCTGCCATGCCTACTGTCCCTTGAGTGGAAACTATGGCTCATGCCCTTCACAGGGCACAACTGCCTGCCTCAGGTGTCTCCCGGGGCTAGATAGCTAATGAGTGAAGCAGGGTGGGTGAGAACTGTGGTCACCCAGACAGCTCATGTCTGTCTGAAGGGAATCTGCCACTCAGAACTTTTTGTTCTGCAGGAAGTAGGCCCAGTTGCCAATCTTACAATTTTTCAGTAATGTCTAGGCATCTGAATATTTATGTGCAGTCTCTAAGGTTTTGCCTACAGGAGTCAAGTTAAAAACAAACAAACTTGCAAACAACAAAGCAGCAAGTAAAGCACAAACAACCAAACTCAAGTCTGTGAGCTGCATGGTGGCTCCCATGCCAAAAGTAGTCTTTCTAGAATAGACTGCATCAGTAGATGGCAGGTTCGCTTTGATTAGTAGTCTGTATTTCATGTTCAGGTGTTTGGGGGACGTTACCAACCTTGCTTTGCCCAATAAGGGTACCCTGGTGGTGTAGCACTTAAAGGCTACGCTGCTAACTGGAAGATCAGCAGTATAAATTCACCAGCAAATCTTGGAAACTCTATTGGGCATTCTGTTCTGTCCTGTGGGGTTACTGCAAGTTGAAGTCTACTCAGCAGCAATGAGTTTGGTTTCTGGTTACCAATAAATGCAAAAACTATGTCACTACTGAAGGCACTAGTAAGAGGCCTATATAATTACGATGGAATCAGACAGGAACACCTTCTAACGCACATAGAGAATAAAGAAAATGAGCTAACCACTGCCAGTGACTCTGATCTGACTCATAGTGACCCTATAGGTCAGAGTACAACTGCCCCGTTGAGTTTCCAAGGAGTGTCTGGGGACTGTCAACTGCAGACCCTTTGGTCACCAGAGGTAGTACTTAACCCACTACACCACCAAGGTTTCCAAGAGAGTGACAGATGTTGCAAATATGTAGAGGATTATTTGGGAGTAGGCATGATTCTTAAGAAGAAAGAGCATATCCTGTAACATGAAAAATTCATGCCATGGACAAAATTACTAAGAAGTAATTGACAAAATAAAAAACATTTTAAGTATTGGAGGATTTAACATAAAAAAAACAGATACTTATTAAATCTAACATTAATTCAAAAGAAGGCCAACCATTTGTTGGAGAATTTTAAAGATTAAGCATGATAAAAGTCCTGCTGATAAAACTTCTGTGGCAAGGCATGGATACAGCTCAATTTCTATTTGAGTGATAAGGTGGCAAGAGTACGGATGCCATAGCTATTGAGGGGTGTGCTATGATATTTGTGATGTCATCAATATAGAATTTTATCTGCTTTGACCAACTTTCAATATTGGTAAAGCAGTTTTCTTTCTTTCTTTTTTTTTTAATACAGATTGATTCAGGAATTTAACAAATACTTGTTGAGTGCCTGTTGTTATTGCTAGTTGCTGTCATTTCTGACTCATAGAGCTTGTAATCAAAGCCAGACCTGTTGCCATCAAGTCACTGCTGACTCAGTGATCCTATAGGATGGAGCAGATTTTCCCCTACTGTTTCCAGGGAACTCTGGGGAGATTTCAAACTGCTGATCTTCTTGCTGTCAGTGAGCTCTCAACCACCACATCACCAAGTGTATAAATTGACAAGACCGGCTGAGGTAATTTAGAAAGTGTCAGTATATACGAGGACCTACCATAGGAGTACTGAAAAGCTCCAATGTTTAGAAATTGAGAGGTGGAGAAGGAGAAGACAAAAGAGACCAAGGAGGAGTGACCAGAGAGACAGAAGAAAAATCAGGTGAATGTGGTGACATAAAGCCATGTGACATAAACACTGAAGTCAAAAGGACCGAATCATCACGGAACTGAACACTGCTGAGTTGAAGAGGAGAAACAAAAGACAGTCTGCTGATTTGGCCTCACGGAGACCAGCGAAGTGGCAGGATGTGGAGATGGCAGCTGGGGACAATTCTTTTGAGTGGCTACTTTGTGAAGGAAAGATGTTGAATGACAGATAATTCCTGAGAGAGCCTTTATCAGCGAGTGGGAGAAGCTTATGCCCAGCTTTCAAAACTCAAAGAGCCTATTTGGTCTCACTTTTGGAGAAAATGTCTCAGGAATCGCTGCCTTTGAAATTACTAACAAATCAACCTATGAATATCCTCCCAGAACCTCATTTATTTGTAAATAAAAGAGCTTCTGTAAATAATTTTTTCTCATCAAATCTAAAAGCCAAAAACCAAAACAAAACAGAAAAACTATTGCTATAGAGTTAATTTTGACTCACAGTGCCCTAAAGAAAGGTTTAAAACATTTTGACTTTTTTATTTTTCTTGAAGCAACTCTGGGACAGCAGTTTGCAGACTGGGTCAGGCTTTCACATAGATAAAATACTATTTTATATTCACATGGAAACTTTTCCACTTCAACACTATTTTATGTGTCAGAATTAGCCTTGATCATTATTTATAGGATACAGCTGGGCATACAAAGACGAAGCCAAAGGATGACAAATTCTCAGATGATTTCAACAGAGACACTGAGGGTCTGAGCTGCCCTGGTGACTTCCGTCTAGGTTGTGAGGCTGCTTGTCCTGACGTAAGTAAACCAAGGGCATAGTAGGATCAGAGTCACCTAGGAGGAACAGATAAGATAAAAACCTTAAGTTTTCCAACATTTAAAAGAGGAATGCCATAAACTCTTACTAAAAGCTCTAATAAAAACCAAAGCCCTCTTGCTGTGGCGTTGATTCTAACTCACAGTGACTGTTTTAGTCAGCTAGTGATGCTCGTGCTCAGTGAGTGAAGGGTCAGTGAAAAAGGGGAAGACCCTAAACAACGTGGACTGACACAGCGGCTGCAACGATGGGCTTAAACATAAAGTCTGTGGATGTGGCACAGGACTGGGCAGTGTTTCGTCCTGTTGTGCGTAGGGTCGCTATGAGTTGGAACCGACTCAACAATACCCTAATAGCAACAACAGTGCTGCTCTAACAGAAATACCACAGGCGGATGGCTTTAAAAAGAGAAATTTTCTTTCTCACAGTTCAATACATTAAAGTCTAAATTCGGGGTGTCAGCTCCAGGGAAAAGCTTTCCCCGTCAGCAGTGGAGGAAGGTCCTTGTCGTCAGTCTTCCCCTGGACTAGAAGACACTGAGGCACAGTGCCGGTGCTGCTTTTTGGTGGTACAAGGTCCCCAGATCTTTCTGCCAGATTCTTTCTTTTATATCTCGAGAAATTGCCTCAATTTCACAAAACAATTCTACACAAATCCTGTTCCACCAGTACAACAGCACCCACCTACCCTTATTAACTTCATAGAGGCAGGAATCCCAACACGGAGGAACATCTTACAATACCAGGAATTATGGCCTAGCCAAATTGCTACAGATTTTTGGGGAAACACATTTCAATCCATGACAGAGACCCAAGAGAACATCTAGCAGATTTGAACTGCTGACATTTTGGTTAGCAGTTACAGCACTTAACCACTACGCCACCAGGGTTCCCCAGAGCTCTACCAAACCCAAACCAAACTCACTGCCATCCAGTCGACTCCTACTCGTAGACACCCTACGCTACTGCCAAGCCAGCCAAGTGCTGTCAAGTCGGATCCGACTCATGGCTATATTACTAGCCAAGCCAAGTGCCCTCGAGTCGGATGCGACTCATGGCGACCCTAGGGTCGCCATGTTACCAGCACCCAATAATTAAGTGCGGTACAGGATCTATAGTTTCCCTAGAATCTCCCAATTTTAGTTAACAGCATCTTCCTAGCCAGCAAGGTTAGGGCAGCAAGTGGTTTCTGAGGATGAATAAATTACTAAATTTCCTATCTGAAGATATACTGTATTCTTCCTTTCCAAATAACACCTACACTATTTGTAAGCCCACGCATCCTCAAGCTCAAGCAGAATGGGTGCACAGGGGAAGCTGCCCTAACACACTCATTCCGGCTGCTTCTCTCACCGCAGAACTTAACTCTCTCCAGATGTAACCCTTCACTCTTCTTCCCTCTCCATAATTTTTGTCTTGAGCAAAGCACGACTGAAGGAGATCCCCACCCCTCCCCCTGCCTCAAGCCAACTCAAAAGCAGGAAACACTGAATTGCAACTTGAGTAATAATTACTCAGCGAAGTGCAGTTTTCCTCTTGCCCCTTAGGTATACACAATATTTTGAGGAAAAAAAGTACTTAATAGAGTTAGTTCAAGGGACAATTTTTTTTTTAAGGTCTGAAAGCTTATGTGGAAGAAAAATCATAGTTCTAAAGTAAACAGAACAGATTGATTGTAACAACTTTCTCACAGTCTCTTTGCCTATCAGTTTGTCATACTGGGGTGACTTGTGAGTGTCTGTGGTTCTGAAAACTGTGCCCCTGGAACTTAAATACCGGCAGGGTCGTGCAGGGTGGAAAAGATTCAGTGGAGCTTCCAGACTAGGACAGACTAGGAGGAAAGGCCTGGCAATCTTCTGAAAGTCAGCTAATGAAAATCCCATGAACCAGATCAGAGTATTGTCTAACTGGACCCAAGCATGCCAATGATCCTACAGATGGTGCAGGACCAGGCCGCATTTCTTTCTGTCATGTGATGCAACCCATGGGAAATGATTCACTACAGATTAGTAACTAAACACAATTAAACCCATGCATTCCTTGCTTTACCGGTTAATCTGCTCTTGTCACGTTTCCATGAGTAGGAGGGTACTTGATGGCAGCTACATACACTCTCATAGATGATAGCTTTAAGATGAAGAGACAGAGACAGTGGTTAGAAGATGAAGGCAATAATTTATGCAAGGACTCATTCAACTGGTGATAACAGGATGACCTCAAGAAACATTCCCCTTAACTGGATGTGATTGATTGGGTGTGAGGAAATAGAAATCCAAAGTGACACAACCACCTCAGACTCTGGTTGAATGTAGGCTGAGGGAGGAAGTGACTTCATGGTCGGGTCCTTTACTCTGATACTCAAGGCCATCCTTGATGTACAAAGATGACCAACTGGGGACAAGACTTAAATGTTGCCTTTAGGACATGTCTCCAGAGAAGTCCTGTGGTCTTTCCTGATACAAGAATGTGTTAAGTTTTGCTTCAATAAACATCAGAATTACAACTCACCAAGCACAAAATGGACTCTCACTGTACACAGAAAACTATTTGTGGGCACAGTCCTAATAGCTGCTGTCTACTTTCTACATAAAAGCAGGGATCAAGGAAATGTGATTTTAGTTCATCAGTATGTGCGTGAATTTAGCTGATAGAGGAAAACACAAACACAAAATGCTATGTGTCTGTCTGTGGCATATATTACAAATATCTATGCTCACTTCCCTGGAGAAGGTTCTGAAAGGAGTTCCAAAGGAGGAATTTTAACAATGTACTGTGTCTTACAGTAATCCCCTTAGAGTAATAGCCTGAAAGAGGGCCTTTGGATGGTGACAACATTTTAAAGAATGTAAAGGATTGTGAACACATCAGTCCCCTTATTTGCAGTAACACCCTTATATGCTTACTTATACCCGCAAGCTTTTAAAATGTTCAGTACATACACATATGTATACAAGGTCTGAATTCACCCTGGAAGAAATGCTACAAACTTCATGGCTGAATATTACTTTGGTCACCTTTGAAGTACTCCCTTTGGGAAGCTATGCATTAATGCCAACACTTATTCTACCCTTCAAAGCAATTTTGGAACTCTTTTTTGGGAATGGCCATCAGAGCTGTGGTTGTATTACTCTTGATGTCCTGAATGTCATCATTACAACATTTCCTTTATATCTGAGTAAAGAAAGAAGTCACTGGGGGCCAGATTGGGTGAGTAGGGAGGGGATTCCAATACAGCTATTTGTTTAATGGCTAAAAACTCCCTGGCAGACAACTATACAATTAAGTTTGTGAACTTGCCGTGGCCATTCCAGGAAGTTCCAAAATTGCTTTGAAGGGTGAACTAGGTGCTGACGTCAGTGTATAGCTTCCCAAGGAGAGTACTTTGAAGGTGACTGTAGTGATATTTAACAATGAGGTATGCAGATCACTTAAAACAATAGTTTACAGACTTAATGGTCAGACCTCGTATGTGTTCTATTATGATTAAATCATGACATATGGCACCCAGGAGCTTCTTATTTTTCCGTTTCCTACAGGGAACCCCTTTTCTATTACATACGGGGTAAGCTAGAGGAAGATGATTTCATGATCATCTCAAGACCCAGTGTCTTCCGCGGTGCTGCCGTAACACCAGGATCACAAGTGGTTGGCTTTAATGAACAGAAATTTACTATTTCCCAGAAATTCTAAATCAGGGTCTCATCAGAGTTGATGCCTTCTTTGTCAGTAGCTCTGGGAATTCTTTGGCTTGTAGGTGACGTTCATACGGCATGGGTCTTTTGCCCTGTGTCTCTTTGTTTCTTCTGGTCTTGTTATCATGTAGCAGTGACTACATTTAGTAATCACTTTACACTGGCAGGAAACTGGTGGCGTATGGATTGAGTACCATGTCTGCTAACCGAAAGGTCGGCAGTTCAAATCTACCAAGCACTCCTTGGAAACTCCACAGGGAAGTTCTACTCCATCTATAGGGTCACTACAGGTTGGCATTGACTTGATAGCAGTGGTTTTGGTTTTCTATAGCGGTATAACATCCTTGCAAAGGAAAAATCTGAGTTTCAAACAGGATTATGTCCACAGGTACAAGGGCCAGGAATTCAATACGTAACATTTGGGGGACAGAATTCAATCCACAACACACTGCATGTGAGAATGTGCAGGCAGGGTAGGGAAGGCTTCTTCCCTGCTGGCAGGTCACCATAGGCCCCTCCTACCACTGGGAACTCTTGGACACTGTCCTCTCCATGTGACGCTGCTCCCTGCACACAAACTACAGTGGAGATACAATTTCAGGGTGTGCCATGTCTCCCTTTATTGCCTTGTACTTTTATCTTCCAGAAAGACTGCATAGCATCGTGGTTAAGAGGGGACTTTCTATATAGTACCCTATTCTTCTATTTCAGCGAAGCTTTATATGTTATGCCAAGTTTCTTCATCTGTAAAATGGCACGAATAAAAGTATCTACCTAATAAATTTACTAGGAAAAGCAAATAAGTTATTATGTTAAAAGGAGTCTCTGAGTGGCACAAGTAGCTAAGCATGGAACTACTAGCAGAAACATTAACAGTTCAAACCCACCTACAGGTGCTTTGGAAGACAGGTCTAGCAACCTGCTTCTGAAACGTCACAGCCTTAGAAACCCAATGAAGTAGTTCTACTCTGTGCAAGTCTGGTCAATAGGTGTCAAATTTGACTTGATGACAGCTAACAACAGCAAAAACGCATTTAAGGAGCTTAAAATATTGTCTGGAACATGGTGAGTACTCAGTAATAACACTAACCCAAACAAGGTGTTAGCTGTAGCTACGTGAAACACCACCCTCAAACTCAGAGGCTTGACATGACAATCACTAATTATTTCTCAGAAGTCTACAGGTTGGTGAGAGGTCAGTTAGTCTATGCTGGACTAGGCTAGAGGTGGTTCTGCTCCCCATGTCTCTCGTCCTCCTCCTGGGACATGGAGAGTAGCCATGACCTGTTCTCATAGCAGTGGTAAAGGTAAGGTAGAACAAGCTTTAGAGTGCACATGTTTTCTCAAGTCGGATAGCTTTCCATCTGCTAATATTCCACCGGCCATAGCATGCCACATAGTTGATCTCTGAATCAATGGTCAGGAAGGACAAATGTACTTTTGATGGGAACAATAGCAAAGTTATGTGGCAAAGGGCATAGTTACAGGGAAGAACGAAAAACTGGGGCCATTAATACACGATCACACAAAATTTTCTGAAATTCAATCACTGAAGGCAGTTATAATGTAGGAGAGGTAAAGTTGTGAACTTCTCACTAAATACGACTTTCCCATTGTCCATGGGAAGAGTAGCCACAGAATAAAGACCTGTGTAAGGATTTCTCTTCCTTTTCCTTGCTTCCCTGTCCTCAGTGTTGTCACTGTATCAAGAATCCTTTTTCTAATCTCCAGGCTGCCAGTCTTAGTTGGCCTCTTAGAGAAATTTTTCTTTCCAGTCACCAGGCCCCTCCACAGTGCCCGTCCTTTTCAGAGCAGTACGTTTCTCTACATCAGTGTCGCCTAAGCTTCAAGGTATTTCTCAGGATTCTTCATGTCACCTTTCCCCGCTCCCCCCCGCGTTTTTATTGTGCCTTAGGTGAAAGTTTACAGATCAAGTAGTTTCTCATATAAAAAGTTACAGACATATTGCTGAGACGCTAGTTGCAGTCCCGATAATGTGACAGCACATTCCACCCTCCGGCCCCAGGTCCCGCATGTCCGCTCAGCCCCCTCCTGTCCCTTTCTGCCTCCTTATCCCGCCTCCAGACAGGAGCGGCCCGTTTATTCTCATGTATCTGCTTGAGTGAAGAAACAACGCTTCACGAGTATCATTTTACGTCTTAGAGTCCAGTCTAATCTTTGCCTGAAAAGTTGGATTTGGGAATGGTTTTAGTCCTGGGCTAACAGAGAGTCAGGGGCCATGTTTTCTGGGGTTCATCCTGTCTCGGTCATGTCATGAAGTCTGGTGTTTTTGTTCGTGGTGCCTTTTGCTTCTCCACGTTCAGCTCCCTCACTTCACCAGCGTGAACTGTAGGCTCTCCTCTTCACACACGCATATTTAATACTTTCTCTCTCTCTCTCTCTCACACACACCCTTCACACACACCTCGTACACACACCCCTCAACTCCTACAGAACAATTATTGAAAGCAGTATGATCCAAATGCATACAGAAAAATATTTTATAATTTGTACTGTCTTCCCACTCACTCAGCTAAAAATGCTGCCTGTCCCACAATGGTATCACATCACAGCATCAGTCAGAGCGATGTCACCACCTTTCTTGTACCCAGAGTTCAAGCCAAAAAAATATGACCATTGTCTTCCTCCCCTTATTGTCCAACAGGGGAGTTAGGAGACATTCATTCTTCTAGTTATACATACAGTATCATTATAAAAAAATGTATAGTCTTGCAACATCACATAACCTGAATCACATATTAATGGAGTTTGATGCTAATACAGTTAACAGACTTCTGAGTAGAGGTTGAACTGCAGTTCTGTCTACCAGGGTTAATCCCTCATTACTTTTGGGATGAAAACAAAATATTAGATTAGCCTCTTACTCATCAGAAGGCTTTTTTTTTTGAGTCCTTAGCAGGGCATTGTGTGATTTTGTAGTTACTTAAAATGAAACAGCAAATGTCTAGATTTTTTGATTTGAGAGCCTAAATTTATTCTGTCTTTTAGACACCTAACGAGTGCCTTACAGGTGCAATAAAAACTACTTAACATATACTTGTTCCTTGAACTCTAAATCCCTGTTGCTTTGAGAGTCAGCACTAACCTTGGAAAATGACCAAAAGAATGAGTTTGTCTATCTATATACTCCCCAAATTAAAATAGCATGTAGCTAATATTTTAGGTATTGAAGGATGTCAGTAATGTTTAATCATGTACCTGAATCTAAATAGAACTCCAAAAGTAGCTGGAGCTCTAATTTCCAACTTTTTGTCAACTAAATGTGAAGGATTTAGTTGTGTCCTTTTATACCTGGAAGGCCTTCAGAGACTTCATGTTCTTGTTAGATGCCATTGAGTAGATTTCAATTCATAGCAACCTTATGTGGCAGAGTAGAACTTCCACGCATGGTTTTCTAGTCTGTAATCTCGAAGATAGTTCTTTTCTAAAAGCTTGGTGGAATTTTGCAGTAAAGCCATCTGGGGCAGGGCTTTTTTTGGTTGGTAGTTTTTGGGTAACTTTTTCAATCTCTTCCTTTGTGATGGGTTTATTCAGTTGTTCTGTTTCACCTTATGATAATTTTGATAGGTGATATGAACCCAGGAATTTGTCCACTTCCTCCAGGTTTTCAAATTTATTGGAGTACAGTCTTTCACAGTATTCTGTTATGATAGTTTTGATTTCTGTTGGATCTGTTGTGACATCTCCCATCTCATTTCTTATTTGGGTTATTTGTTTCCTTTCCTGTTTTTCTTTAATAAGTTTAGCCAATGGTTTTTCAATTGTGTTGATCTTTTCAAAAAACCAGCTTTTGGTCTTTTCGATTTTTTCAATTGTTCTTCCGTTCTCTAATTCGTTTAGTTCTACTCTGATCTTTATAGTCTGTTTTCTTCTAGGACCTGAGGGGTTCCTCTGTTGTTTCTCTACTTGTTCAAGCTGTGGAGTTAGTTCTTTGGCTTGGTTTCTTTCTTCCTTCCAGATGTGTGCATTTATAGGAGTAAACTGACCCCTGCTGTGGCTGTATCCCATAGGTACTGGTAGGAAGTGTTTTCATTCTCATTTGAATCCATAAATTTCTTTATTTTATCTGTAACCCACTGTTTTTGAGCAAAATGTTGTTCAGTTTCCACAAGTTCCAATTTCTATCTATGTTTTTTCTGCTGTTGATTTCAACTTTTATGGCTTTATGGTCTGAGCAGATGCTTTGCAATATTTCAATGGTATGGATTTTGTTGAGATTTGCTTTATGTCCTAACACATGGTCTATTCTGGAGAATGTTCCATGTGCACTGGAGAAGAAAGTGTAGTTGTCTGCTGATGGATAGAAAGTTTTGTACATCTTGATGAGGTTTAGTTGGTTAATTGTGGCAATAAGATTTTCTGTGTTTTTATTGAGCTTTCTTCTAGAAGATCTGTCCAATATTGAGAGTGGAGTGTTGAAGTCTCCCACTATTATTGTGGAGTGATCTCCCACTTTTGAGTGTAGTCAGTGTTTCTTTGATGTATTTAGATGCTCTAGTATTGGGTGCATAAATATTTAATATTGTTAATTCCTGTTCATGTATTGAACCTTTCAGCAATAACTGATGTCTATTCTTGTCCACAGTGGTGGATTTTACATTAAAATCTATTTAATCTTAGATTAGAATTGACACACCTGCTCTTCTTTGTGTACTGTTAGCTTGATATATGTTCTTCTATCCTTTAAATTTTCAGTTTGTTCATATTTATAAGTCTAAGGTAAGTTTCTTGTAAGCAACATATAGGTAAGTCATGTCTTTTGATCCAAGATGTCACTCATTGTCAGCAGCTCAGCAACAATACTCTCTGTGTTTTCTGGTGTCCCTCCCTGTTCAGGTACTCCAGTTAATCATAGATTGTTCCTCTTAGTAGAGTCCCACATACTTCTTCATTTTTCTTGTCTCTTTTTTCTGATTTCTCCTCATAGATGCTGGAGTCGGTAGCTCTGGCTTCCAAGTCAGAAAGTCTGTTTTCCATTTGTTCCATTCTGTTTTCTTGGCTTTGAATTGAAGTTTCTATGTCTTTGATTTTGTTCTTGATCTTTAGATTTCAAAGTACTGATGTTCCATCAGATTGAACAGCTTGCTTAATTTTGCATTTGGCATTTTGTATAAGGCGTAGGAGGGCTCTCTACATAATCCTTTTGCACTTGCCCCCTGATAGTTTCAGAAAGGCTTCTTCGTCTAGGAAGTTCTTTGGTTGTTTCTTTTGGGGGCCTTCTGGAGCCATAGGTAAATTGTTCTTTATGTGTCTGTCCAAACTATGTTGCTTTTTGGGCATCTGGAGGTTGTTTTGTTTCGCTGGTATTACCTTAACAGGATCTAAAGCTCAGTCTGAAAAGGAGAGTGATCACCAGTCACCTCCATGTACTCCAGTGACTGGGTCCAGTGAAATCTCTGGGGTAGCAGGCTCCACCTCCTGATTGGCAAAGACACGGCCCTACTTACAGAGTCACTGGGGGGGCTGTCAGCTGACCCTACAATGTGAGTCAGTAAAGGCTGGAAGAATTGCTGTCAGGATACACAGCAATTGTTCCTCTAGGCCATCCTATATTTAAAGGTAAAAGGTATCTGACAGCTTCCAAGATCAGTCATGTCAGGTGTGCAAATTCCTCTTTCCAGCTGGCAAAGTAAGCACCTCTGTATCCAATTCCAGATGCTGTAAACTAGGTCAAAGTACGGAAAGGCTACTGCTCTGCTGTCATCTGCTGCCGGGCCACACTCGTAAGGCCACACTGTGAAAAACACTGGTTTTCTGCTGGAAAAGTGCTCCCTGGGTAGGCACTGCTTCCCAGCCTCGGAATTAGTTCTTGCTGGGGCCTCTCAGTTGAGCAAGATGGCATCCCGCACAAGCTCTCCCACCTGCTGCAGAATAGGTGATTCAATGGTGGAAGTTAGGAAAGAGGGGATGAGGGGGCTACGTGCTCAGAGTCCGAAGCCTGGGTCTCCAAATGTGGCCATTCTGCCCGCCAACCCCAGCCAGTGCATCTGAGCTTTGCTGCCAGTTAAGCCCCAGCTCCGCCTGCGGGCTAAAACAAACAAACAAACAAACAAAAAAAGTAAAATGGGGAGGTACCTTCAGACCACGAGAACCGGCACACAACAAGGGTGGGGGACAGCAAAAGAGAAGAAGTTTACCTATCAGTGATACGTAGTCCAAACTGACAGTCTTCTGCTGTGTCCTAGAGCTCACTAGGTGTCTGGAAGGCTCTGTTTTGTTATCACTTCAGGCCTTGGTTTCCAGAGGGAATTATAGAGACGTGTGTTTAGTCTGTCGTCTTGACTCTGTCTCTAGTCTGTAATCTTTACTAGAGTAGGTTGTCAAGCCTTTCTCTTTAGGATATGCTGGGTAGGTTTGAACTGCCAATCTTTCTTTTAGCAGCTGAATGCTAACCATTGTGCAACCAGGACTTCTTTTTTTACAGATTTAGCCCTTATTATTGTTTTCTAATTCTGGAATAAGTTCAAAGGATCATTGAGATCATGAAAAACCTTTTTAAGTCCATTGTCTTAAACGTTCCCTTCAATCTTTGCGCAGTTGGTACTCTGGGTATTTGGTCATGATGGCAGGTTGTACTACATGGCCTCTGGAGTTAGGCAGATCCAGATTCAAATCTCAATTCTGCCACCGACTTGGTGTGCTTGAGATCTCTCTAGATCTCAATTCATCTGTAAATAAAAAATGACTCTAGTGCCTGCTTTATTGTGAAGATTAAATGAAAAAGTCACTTAGCAGAGGATCTAAGCACTCAGTGTGTCAAGTCATCAGTCATGTCCTCAAGTCCTTCAGATACTTGTGGTCAGGTGCACATTCTCTTCTCCCAGCTAAACAAGCCATGTCTCTCAACCATCCTGACTTCCCACGATTGAGGCTTTTCTCCCTTTTGTTGTTTCTCTCTTGATCATAAAATCCAGTCAGTGCCGCTGATGCCTTGGGCCTGTGGGCAGAGGCAAACTCCTGAAGGTCAGTGTGAGTGACAGGCCATTGGCTAAAGGGAACTATGTAGTACCTTCCACTTGGAGTGGGACTCACCTTCACATGGACAACTGGCAGAAATTTTCAGATAAGGACTGGAAAAGAAGATGGCTGTGAGAGCAGATGGGTGGAGTGGAAGCGAGAGAGAAGGTTAGTTTAGTGGGCTTGCCATCTCAGCTTTGCATCTGACCTATCTCCCCACCTATGAGAATACACTGATGCCCATGGACAGGCACAAGTCACTCCCCTCTGTGGCACTGCGGGACCTGCCTTCTTTTCTTTAGGAAACTTTCCAGTTACAAAGTGTGTGGCCCAGTGCTGCACACCATATGTGCCCAATAAACATTAGATATTTTGTTTTGGAAGTCCGTAGGCGGTACAAATGGCTAACATTCTCAGCTGTTAACCAAAACGTTGGATGTTCAAGTCCACTCAGAGAAACAACCATCCATTAAAAATTATACGGAGCACAGTTGCAATGAGTCAGAATTGACTCTGCAGGAACTGGTTCGGTATATTTATTTTCTGGATTCTGTCATCCACAGTGGAAGCTGTTTTTTCTCAGCTCCGGGTCATTGTGGATTTAAGCAGCATGCTTTCTCTGGATGGGATGATGGAGCTGGAGATTCAGCTCTACAGCCCAAAGACAGGGGCTTTCCGTCAGCTCCCAACTAACTTACTAATCAGCACCTAGTGTCGAACTCATTAGGAATCTACTCACCTTCATCACAAAACTCATATTTATCCATATTGTCCATGAAAATCAGATTGTTATGTCCAGAAAATAGTTCATGACAATGTAGATGGTGGAGGAAAAGAAACTGTAGAGCAGAGCAAAGCAGCAAATTATGAGAGAACTACAGTTTTCTTGATCTTTTCTATCTGTACATGGAGGCAATTATTGTTACTAGGTTGTTAGGTGCCATTGTTAGGTTGTTAGGTGCCATAGACTGCCTCATCATGACCCTATCTATGTACAAGAGAATGAAACAATGCTCAATCCTGCACCATTCTCAAAACCATTGTTATGCTTGAGCCACTGTTGTAGCCACTGTATTAATCCATCTCATTGGGGGTCTTCTTTTTCACCGACTCTCTACTTTCCCAAGCATGAAGTTCTCTAGGGACTGATCCCTCCTGATAACTTCTTGACTTGAAACTTCAGTTTTTTTCTTCAGTTCTTCCAGCTTGAGAAATGTTGAGCATGTTCTTCTCTTTTAGTTTTCTAACTCCAGGTCTTTGCACATGTTATCATATTACTTTGTCATTTCAAGTTCCCCTTAGAAATTGTCTCTTTATCTCTTTTACTTCATTATTCTTTCCACTGTCTTGATGCTTAGCATTCAAGAGCAAATTTCAGAGTCACTTCTGACATCCATTTTGGACCTTTCTTTTATTCCTGTCTCTGTAATGACCCCCCCCTTTTTATGTATGTTCCACAACCCATCTGGTCTTCAGTCATTAATTTTCATGTATGTTCTTGATGTCATTTCACAACTCATCTTGTCTTCAGTCATTAATTTTCATATATGTTCTTGATGTCATTCCACAACTCATCTGGTTTTTAGTCATTACTTTTCAACACATCAAATCTATTCATGAGCATCACAGCAACATGCAAGCCTCCAGATCATGAGGAGCTGACAGACATGTCGGAGACAGAGGTAGTTAAGTGAGGGGAAAAACATATAAATCTATATAAATCTTTCATGCAGTTGGAAGCAGTAACACTACCTGGATGAGCTGAAATCAAAAGACTGACGTAAGACGTTCTCTTTAGCCCATCCTTAATTATATATCTTCATCTTGGGTTCATATATCAAACTGTGCTACAGGATAGACACTTTTCTAGGAGGATGTCTCAGTTACCTAGTACTGCTATAGCAGAAATGGAAACCCTAGTGGTATAGTGGTTAAGAGCTCTGGCTGCCAAGCCAAGCCAAGCCAAGCCAAGCGCCGTTGAGTCGGATCTGCAGTCAGCAGCTCAAATCCACCAGCTGTTTCTTGGTAGCCTTATGATGGTTGTTATAAGTATGAACTGAGCTGATGGCTATGAGTAAAAAATAGCAGAAATACAAATGGATGGCTTTAACAGAGAGAAATTTATTTTCTCATGGTCTAGTAGGCTTGAAGTCCTAAATCAGGGTGTCAGCTCACTGAGAGTCTTTCTCTCTCACTCATATCTGCGAAGAAGGTCCTTCTCGTCAATCTTGCCCTGAACCAGAAGCTTCTCCACTCAGGAACCCCAGGGCCAAAGAAAAAGCTCTACTCCCAGTACTCCTTTCTTTCTCTCTCTCTCTTTTTTTTCTGGTGCTGCTTTCTTGGTGACATGAGGTCCCCATGTCTCTCTGTTTTTCCTTTTTGAGCCACTACCCACTCTTGTAAAGTGAGCCCATCCTCATTAACATAACTGCCACCTATCCCGCCTCCTTAACATCACAGAAATCGGACTTATAATACATCAGAAAATCATATCAGATGGTAAAATTGTGGGCAATCACGCAATATCAGGAATCATGTCATACCCAAACTGATGCAAATATTTTGGGGATCACAATTCAATCTATGACAGAGGAGAAACATGGAGTTGATAACAATGAAAGTTTCCTATAGAAATAGTTTAATACCCATGTATCCATAATAGTTAATTAAGTGAATGGAAGGTAAAGTCTAAAACTTTAAAACCAGAGAAGTCCACTGTTAGCTCTGTGTGTGTGTTTTTAAACCCCCACCTAAAAGCTGACCAGTATGGCTATTTGCTGATGACTTAGTTCTTTACTACAGTGTACAATCAAAATAAGCAACAACACGGGATGGTGAGAATATTCCTACAGTGTCATATCATAGCACTAACAGAAGTCAAATTCAAGACCTTTTATTGTCAAAAGTCGCTCATATCATGCTACATTTCTATATGGATTTTGGCCAACAATCATAAATAAGAGAGAACTTGCTAGTAAACAATCCTGAAAGGCAATGTGTCAGGCAGATGGTATTTTGTCATCAAGGGTGGTAGAGGAGAGTTTAAAACGGCAGAGTTGAACCTTACACCTGCTGGTCATTCTGTACTCATCATCCATATAAGCATCACTGGGAGATTATGGTCTCATTCAGCTCTCAAATACATCTGAAGTGTCACTGCTTTAAACTTGCCATGGCAAAGAAATCAACATTTTTACATAATCGGAGTTCTAAAGGACAAAATTTGCTTATTGGGGGAAGAGAACATTAGACTCTCGGGAGGTATTGTCTTAGCATACATAGGTATCAATCAAAGCTTTTCAGGTTTTAGCTTTCCCTCTGGGCACCAGAATACCTTGGTCTATTGGGTAACCTGTGTGTATGACGTCAGTTTCACAAAGGAGGGGTGCAATATGTAAGAGAATTCAGCCTATCACCGAATTCTGCAACAAGTGATCTTCAACTCAGTTTGCCCAGTTCAAATAGCCAAATTTCAATCCAGTGTTTAGGAAGTCTATGCATATTTGTTAGTTGCTATCAAGTCAGTGTTTGACTCATGGTGATTCTATGCACAATAGGATGGGACCATTGTGGTCCATAAGGTTTTTGTTGGAAATCCTAGTAGTGTAGTAGTTAAGTGCTATCTCTGCTATCCAAAAGGTTGACAATTTGAATCCATCAGGAGCTCTTTGGAAATTCTATGGAGCAGTTCTACTCTATCCTATAGGTTGTTATGAGTTGGAATCCACTTGACAGCAGTGGGTTTGGTTTGGCTTGAATTTTCAGAAGACTGCAAGGTCTCTTTTCTTAAGTCAGGAGGCTCTGCTGAAACCGGTTCAGTATCACAGCAACACGAAATCCTCTACTGATAGATGGGTGGGGGCTGTGCACCTCAGATGCACTGGCCGGAGTGGAACCAGGTTTTCTACACGGAAGCATTGTACCACTGAACCACCACTGTCCCCTACTGACACAGATAGATGTCTCCATACAAAAGGGCTGGAGGTGATGGAAGGAATGATGAAGACATCGAAAGGATTCCTTGAGATAACTGAGTTCCTACTGCCTATGTTGAGGACGTTACAGAGAGGACGTTACTACTATACAAGGCATGGTAAGGGTCTCTTACTCTTCCCCAGGAGAATGTGTAGACTTTACCCAGTGCAACTGAGAAGTGTCTCAGCTGGTTCAGAATGGATCCTTTTTTGCCTGTGTGACTCAAGGTCTTGCTCTACGCAGTTCGGTCTGTATTGGAAACGGCTGCTGCTATTTTTAGCACTGTCATTGCTGAATCTTGGATTTGGCTTTGCATTTGTTCATCTGGAAGATGGTGGCATATGTTGTTGTTAGGTGCCTTCGAATTGACATTGACTCATTGTAAACCCACATGGCAGAGTAGAACTGCCCATATGGTTTTCTATGCTTGTAATCTTTTACAGGAACAACCAGTAAGTCTTTCTCCCACGGAACTTCTGGGTGGATTTGAACTGCCAACCTTTTCTGTTAGCAGCTAAGCACTTAATTTGTACAACCAGGACTCCTTATGCCTTTAGATATGTCTAGGTTTTAAAGTCTGGGTGACATATAATCTGAACTTAAGGATTCCTCCTGTGTATCCTAAGCTACATGGAAAGTACTCAGACAGTAAGTTCTTCACACTGGGATTCTTAGCAGCCAGCTCACGGAATTGCAAGTATTTAAATATCTTTGGGCTATAACTGATAACTTGGTTTACAGTAAATGGTTGATAAATATTAGAACTCAAAATTAAAGGTGTACATTAAATCTATTCTAATAGATACAAATTAAAATAAATATTAAAAAATGCTCATGAGAATATTTGTGAGAGCTGACAAAGTTTCAAGGAGATGGTACATCTAATGAAAAAAAAAACTGATTGTGTTCTAAAGAAACGTTACCAAGAACTTCAAAAATGTTTACACATTTTGAACAAGCAATCCCACTCTTATTGAAATGTGCATTCATTGAAATAACCAAAAAGAAGCCCTGCTATGTGTCACCTTGGGTAGGCTGTGGTGCCCAGTTGTCTGGTCAAACAGCAATATAGTCTATGCTATAGTTATATGTGATTAGACCAGTCAGTCTTCAGTAAAGCATATTACTTTCCATGATGTGGGTGGGTCTTATCTAATCACTTGAATGTTTTAGGAGCAAAAAGCATGTTTTCCCTAGGAGGTATTTTGAACCCAGACTATAAATAGACATCTTTTGCCAGAACTCCTTTACTCTTCCCATTGCCTGCCCTGTGAATTTTGGGACATAAGACTTCAGGAAATCTTCAGCCAGTTGCCTGATCTACAGATTTTGGACTAGCCAACCCCTACAACAATGTGAACCAATTCCTTAAAATAAATCTTGCTGTCTGTCTGCCTGCCTGTCTATATATATCACACCGGCTCTGCTTCTCTAGAGAACCATTGCTATCTAGGTATGAAAGTATTCAATTTATTTTTCTTCTTAACCGTGAACAACCATTCCCTGAAATGCTAGTGATGGTCCACTAACAGCACACAGGGTAACTATTACAATAACAGTGTCCACCACTGTAAAAAGGAGGATGTAAAAATATGTGTACTGTGGCTCTTAGGAATGGAAACAAAGCACAAATGTATGTGTTCATAATTATTTCAATGTTGATATGTACACTGCTCCATTAAAGAAATATTGTTGAATATTGTTGAGCACTTACTACACAAAGATGAAGAGACATAGTGCCTGCTCACATCGAAGGTTGGTCTGACTGGAAGATAAGTTACTCATTTTGATGCAAACAGTACACTTTCCATGTTTGCCAACTGTGCTCTCTCCTGAGAAGTTTTTGTTTAAGTGCCACCATGCTGATTTCTCTACATGTTGCTGTAAAAAAGTTAGCATAGTGTGCTTATGAAAATACCTCACGGTGGGGGAGGCTGCGGTTGGCAAGCAAATACACAAGGTGTGCACAATTTGCATAAGATATAGTAGTGATTCAGGAAGACCAGGAAGAGAACTGAAGTTTGCTAAAGACAGAAGAGAAATCTTCAAAAAGGAGTTAACATTTACACATAGGTAAAAATTAAAAGGCAGAGTAGAGACTGTACACCAGAGTTCACAGTAGCAGTTTTTATAATAGCCCAAAGGCGAAAACAACAAAAATGTCCACTAACAGATGAATGGACAGGCAAAAATCTGATGTATACGTCCAGCAGAGTATTACTGAGCCATTCAGTAAATGAGGCCCGGTGCATGTCACAACGTAGAGGAACACGCCATGGTGAGCAAAGTCAGTCAGCTGCAGACGGACAAATTCTACACGATTTCACTTATATGATGTAAGCAAATATACAGAAACCAAGGATTATTAGTGGTCACCAGAGGAGTTTTGCTTAACTGGCAATGAGTTCATGTTAATGGTAGTAGTATACTTTGGACAAGGAGAGCAATAATGGTTGCACAACAAGAAGACGGTGATCAGTGTCCCTGAATCGTCCATGTGGAACTGACAAGGATGTTGTTGTATATACACAGATATATAATCATAGTAAAAAAGGCAACACAGAGAAATCAGTTGTATAAAAATGAGAGAATAACAGTGACTTAACATTTAAAAAAATATTGAGGTATGATTTATAGGCTATAAAAATCCCCATTTCAAGTGTACAATTCAACGATTTTATTATATTCATGGAGTTGTGCAACCATTACTCCAACATAAGCTTAGAACATTTTCATCATCCCAAGGAGTATCTTATTTTTGCTCTTTCAAATTTCTTCCAACATTACATATTTCAACAGTGAAGAATCAAGGTGTAAAACACAAAACTTTGATGCCTAGCCATGTGGGAAAGCTTTATGTTGCATGAGAAATAAACCAAAGCATGTCATATCGTTTTTCATTTTTTATTAGTGACAAAGTAAATCAGAACACGAACATCTTCACAGATATCTATGTCTTTAAATAAAACAAGAAAAAGTGTTACGTTCAAAGACAGGAGTTTCAGTGGTGACTAGAACATACAGTTTATTTACGGTATCAATGTTTCCAAATTTATAAAACATAATTTTCTCATTTTTCTATGTCTTAAAAATCAGCTGCAAGAATTTCAAAAGAGTTTTGAAGATAGGCTGTAAGGTGAGCAGAACATATCATGAATTATTAAAGCAACAGGCAGCGCCATAATGAGAAGCAGATATACTCAGTGCACTGTCAGAGTGTTCTAAGAAATACGGGCTGCTCAAGAAATAAGACTCGAAGGGCCACCTGACTTCAGTTTTCTCCCTTCCTCTCCTTGCTTCTACTCCAAAGTGGCAGAGAGGACCCACATGTGTGGGATGGGCCTCTGTGAAATGTCCTTGGGTAGCATTCTTGTGGGCAGGCTGAGGGTGCAGTCCCTTCTAGGAAGGGACCATTCTGGCTGGGATCTCGAGGAAAGTTTTTTCCCTCTGAAGAACTCACATCTTTCTCTTGTTTGTTCTAAGTCCCAGTCTTCCTCCTGGAACCTCTAGTTTCCTCCAGGTGTCCACAGGCCTTGTGTTTAGCTCACCTAAGAGTTCCAAGTTCCTTCAGAAATGCTAACTTTAAAGGCAAAGGATGCATTACTTGAAGGAATCTGTTTATGACTAGAAACCCTGAGGAGTTAATTTCTATTGGTAAGACTTCAGGCACTATGACAGGAATTAGGGCATTACCTGGGATCAGAGATCTGTTTGGCATCCCTCAAATCATACTCTAGTGATGGCCAAAACCCACTGGCATTGAGTCCAACTCAACCCATAGGGACCCTCTAGAATACGGCAGAATTGCCCCATAGAGTTTCCAAGGAGCACCTGGTGGATTCAAACTGCTGACCTTTTGGTTAGCAGCTATAGCATTTAACCACTACATCACCAGGGTTTCCAAACAGGATTTCCAAGGAGTGCCTGGTAGATTTGAACTGCTGACTTTTTGATTAGTAGCTGTAGCATTTAACCACCAGGATTTCCAGTGATGGCCACCTAAGCATAAAGTCAGTTCTACCAAGATTCCCGGCGTCTGGTGTGGGACCCTTAAGCTTTCTGAGCTACTATCTGTTCTCATCCACAGTCACTACCAAAACTAGGAGCCAGACTTCCTTCAGTTCTTGACAGCCTTGAAGCAGCTACCAGGACAGGATTTAATTCACAGGCAGGAAGAACACAAACTGTAAGGCTGTGTTTTCCATACGCCTTTCATCTGGTTTCCAGTGAAGTTCCACAGCTGGAGTCAAATGGCCCCTCTCCAGGTCAAAGCATGACTTAAAATTTAGTGTCTGTGAGTTTGGCTTTTCTTTCCAAATAAAGTGTGGTTGTTGAAATTAGGATACAATTTTCCCCAAATGCTCTGTAAACTCCAGGATTCTGGTCAGTTTGTTCTATCATACTTAATATTTAAGATCTTTTTTTTTAAAAAGAAAATTATTAATGCCAGTGTAAACATGCTTCAGATACACAGGTTTATAAAATATTGCACATACAAATTTGTTCAGCGTTTCCTCATTGTATTTTTTCATAACTATAAAAAAGATACAAAATTGTGCAGACTATATTAATCTGGCTGGTCATTTTTTTTACTTCAAAGATGATCGTACTACACATGATTACAGATTATTTACAACAGTTTTAAAAGTCAAATCTTTGTGATGGTTAAGTTCAAGATGATGAAAAAAGGCTTAAATAAAAGATTAGTTTTCAAAGTTATGTACTATACTGATTAGCAGTAAAAATATATAGTAAAGCTGGAATAAGTAATTTTAAATAAAATCCTAAATTCCTATTTTCTAAGTTAAGCTCACACCTATATAACTTTGTATTTCCTTATTTTTATGTTCAACGTATTTCATCCATGTTTATAAGTGTGAGGCATAATACAAAAATTAGGTATTTGATCCAAAGCTATATTCTAGTGTCGATTCTTACAGATCATAAACATGACATATTTACTGATACTGCTAAATCACTTTTTAAATTAATGAACTCCAGAAATTTTAACATTACTTTAAATCACTGTGAAGGGTGAAGAGTATCTTGAAATTCATGAATTGTTAAGTAATTCAACCAAAAGATTTTTTTTTTTAATGAAAGGAAATATAAATGCAACATTCTAAGCTAAATTAAGCAAATCTGAGTTCCTGGATAATGTGAATCAAAGCAATTTCTGGTAGAAAAAAGGCAAGGTTGTAGGTGAAACTGACCCCTAACATCAATGTGCTTTTTCTTAGCACTACTTAAACTTCGAAGAAACTTCTCTTCAGTGATTTATCTGCATAAAAATGGTTATCTTAGAAGGAAATTCCGTGATTAAAAAAAAACCAGAAACAGAAACTAGCTAACCAATTCTTAATTCCCAAACCCTCTGGAAGACCAGATCTGCAACCCAGAGAAATGGTAAATAAATAAATAAAATCCTGTCCTCACTTACAAGATTATTCTCTGTAGCTTCAAGAGTACTTTCACAGTACCAACAACATATTGCTTGTCTCCCTGAGCCATAATGTCATAAGAAATGTTTCTTTTCCATAGGGAGGTGTCAAATATTCTGCTGGACACAGTAGTGCTGAAGGTCCTGTCCTATTCTACCTTGTAAATTCAATAGGAAGTCAGACATTTCATCTTTGCAACTGAAGTCTGATTTACCTCGAAAGCAATCCATGTTCCCATACACATATTAAAGTGTCTAGCAAATACAGAATGACTAAGGCAAAAGGCATCTTCCACTGTAGGTGGTTGTTTCCCCAGTGTTGAGGATGTTTCATTTCCCAAAAGGGTCACGTGGCTCCCATGGTCACTTCTCCAAAGCCCTGCAGAGATGGGGTGAGACTTTTCAGAGGTCTTCCATTTCCTAGCTGGTTGGCAGGTACAGGAAAGCCTTTAATTAGCCCTTATGTCCTTTCTTTCCTTTAAATTTGACCAGTGTTTGAGTTTTTTTTTCGGTCTTGTTTTCCCTTCTCATGCTTCAGGTTTGTCATTTGTCAGTTGTTCTCTGTCTGTCATATCATCTTGGGGAGGTCTTGATCTATCAAAGAATCCACACTATGAAAAAGAAAAATGGGCCATAAAAATTGAGTCATTTTGTGGAAACTCTCATATGTGACTCCTCCTCTAAGAATGCCCGGTAGTATTCTGAATTTTTACTTTCTGTATTTTCTAAGGTACTTGGGAGTTCTGGGAATATAACCTATTCAGCCCAACCCAAATCCATTGCCACTAAGTGATTCCAACTCTTAGTGACTCTACAGCACAGAGCAGAGCTGCCCTATTGGGTTTCTAAGGAGTGGCTGCTGGATTCAGGATTGTCACCAATGACCCTCAGGGCTCCACAGTTTGTTAAATTCTCTGAATTAGGAGATGAAAGCAACGTGTCCTATACCATGGATAGGAATTCACGGCAGTTTCACAGAGGGAAGAAGGTGGTGGCACAGTGTTTCTGTCCTTCCTCCTGCCATTTAGCGGGGGAAACTCTGTTTCAAAAAGACCATTCATGGCCAGTGGATATTTTCTTAGAATTAAAGCAAATGTTCCAAGGCGTCCCTTTGAGCTTTCCTACATGTTTTCTGGAGCCAGCACTGTACTAACTGTTCACCAGGAAAGGGAATTTTTTTTTCCCCCTGAACTGTACAACCTTGGGCTGGATTACAAGGAAGAAGCGAGGTGATGGTTGCATATCCTTCCACATTTAGTGGAACACATAATATGTTGAGAAAATTAGATTTGCTGTTTTTACTTCAATCCTAGAACCAGACAGCATAGAAATCTTAGTGATTTGCTACTGACTTACCAAAAATGTAGAGAAGAGGCATTTTGAGAATCTTCATTCTCTTTAATTTCAAATTAGTATTTTCTCTAAGAGAATATCAATTTTCCTGGAAACCATGAACCTCAATTCTTATGTATTGTTTTTTGTTGTTGTTTACATATCGGAGGCTCAGTTCATTGGGTTTGGTTTGTATTTACAGATTCATCTTCGTCTCATAGGGTTAGTGGAAAACATTCCTTGAAATGGCACGCATCACTGTATAGTTTAATACTTGGATTGTACAGTTATTACAAATAACAGAGTAACACAAAAATCCATCTAGAAAGCTGTGAAATAGCTAACTTGGGCTCAGGGTGGCACAAGTGAGCTGAGAATGCTTAAGAAAGCCATTATTTAATTCACATCATGAGGTTTTCTGAGTTGATTGACCCAACGAGCGTATAGTGTATTGTTTAAAAATAAAACACATTGTGTTTTTAGGGAACTACAACAATAGTGGTTAGCTAAAATGTGACTGGATTAATTCTGGTACAGTCACATAACTGTGACATTATTTCCAGTTTGCAATGGAAAACTCAGTGAAGCTTGGTAGTCATACAGGTTGTTGTGCCACAAACTAATTCTTATTCTAGGCTTCTAGAATAAACCTCAATAAAGGACATCAAAAGTAAATTAAGGCTTCCTACTGGAATCAGACTAATTGAGAAGATTAAAAATCAAGTCCAGGAATATTCTAGCATGCATGAACTATTGGACCTAATTAATAACCAAGTAAAAAAAAAAAAAAACAAACAGAACTGAGTTTTATTAACTGCACCTCTGTAGTCCTTATAAAGGAAAATCTCTAAGGGTTAAGAATAAGACCCTGTCAATAAAAAGCCAAAGGCCTTGGATAATTAAATGAGAAAAAGAAGTCTTCATCCTAGCATTATCACTCCAAGTAAACTGGAAAGAAGACCAATAGTTAACAATGTCTCACTATTTATTTACAAGAAATCTCAAGATGAAAGCAACATTAAACACTCACTGTTTTCTTCAATGTCAGTTACACAAGCAAATTAAGTTTGCCAAAGCAAATAAGAGAGTTTCCCCTTTATGTCCTTCACACTGTTGAAAACCCCTAAATCATGCCTCTAGCAGTGTCTTTCTAAACCTCAACCAAAATTTTTCTAAATTTTCTCTGCAGTGTCTCTACTGAAAAAGAAAACAGAAAGAAGAAAAGTAAGTGAGCTTACCTTCCATAAAGCTAAGGTCAAAATGGCTAGAACCAACAATCCAAGAAGTATCGCTAATATTATTACCCATAATGGGATTGAGAAGGAAACATTTGGGGTTGCCCAAATAACTGATGTCTTAATCTGAAATACAAAACAAAGCAAATCAGTTCTAACTTGAAAATTGTGTGGTGAAATAAAGCAGTCATTAGCAATACAGTAAAACCTGTGAAAACCAGAACCTGTGTAAGCCAGAAAGCTGTCAGACAGGGAAAATACATTTTTCACTGATTATGACAGAAAAGTGTTAAGACTGCACCCTGTTGTAGGTGGAAACCTTGTAAGACCCAGAAGAGCAAAGCAGTCCCATGGAGTTCAGGCTCTCATTGGTTACACTGCATAATATTAGGTTGTATTTCTGAAAGGAACTGCATAATAACTGAAATTATCCTATGGGATATTTAAGGTGCTTCAGTACTTGGGCATGGATCTTAAGAACTAACACGTTCTGCAGTCACATGGAAGTCTGATTACAGAAACTGGCTGGCTGGCTCACAGGAACCCTAGAACAGAATTGAGCTAGACCAGGAACCAACGAGGTCACCCGTGAGGAAATCTCTGTCAGGCAATGAAATGAAGTCAAGCTGGACTTTTTACGGCACAAACATCCAGAAGTAGACCCCACAGAATGCCCAGCGTGTCTGCACATGCTGTTGCACAGGACTGCCATGGACCACTGGATGTGGAAGAGGGTGGTGGCCGTGTTAGCAGTCAGTGAGTTGCCCCTGTCTCACGCCACCCTCAGGTACAACTGAGTGATGTGTTGCCTGGTCCTACATCATCCGTGTCAGAGTTCACTGAGGTTACCGTGCCAAACCTCTTCACCGAGGTTCTTCTTCCTCACCCTTGCTGGGCCTCCGCTTCACCAAATATGATGTTCTCCTCTAGTGATTCAACATTTCTGCTGATGTGTCCAAAGCATTGACAACATTCAATTGTGATTCAGAAGGTTTTCACTGGAGAATTTCTGGAAATAGCCAGCCAGCCCTTTCCTTCTAGTCTTAGTCTGGAAGCTCTGCCGACACCAGTCTCCCATGGATAACCCCACGCTGGCACCTGGGATACTGGTGCATCACAGCTACATGCAAACCTCCAAGTCAAACCAAAATCCACTGCTTTTGAGTTGCTTCCGACTCATAGTGACCCTATTGGACAGAGTAGAACTGCCCATAGAGTTTCCAAGCAGTGCCTGGTAGATTCTAACTGCTGACCAGGGTATTACCAACTGACAGACAGGTGGTGAATCAGGAATTGTGTAATCCAAGTCCCTCATTTTATAGATAATAAAATTGAATCCCTGAGGGGCTATGCAAGTCACACAACTAGTGTCATCCAGGTTCCTTCAGCTGTTCCCTATCAGTGAAGAAGGGCCAACATGTGAGGCAAGTCATCTCGCATTTTATGGCAAGTACCTGCAGTGAATGCTTAGTTGTACTGGTGGGTTGGAGTTTTCTTCAATTTTGGATATCCAATATTCAGACCTTAATTAAAGCAAACATTTGAGGAATGGAAATGGTTTCAGCCCCCACTGCTGCAAAAGATTTTGGAGGCTATGAGACCTTCCCAACGCTCAGTGTGTATTAACTAATCCTACTTCCCTGTGTGGGCAGAAGCAGCAACCCCGACTGCCCACGTGCTTTGTTCAGGTATCAAAAAAGCAGCAGTGCTCAAATAAAGCTTCACTGATGAAGGCAGGCATATCTGGTTTTGTGCAGTAAGTGTTGCTTACACTCGTCTCTGTCAGTTTGTTGTACTGTGGTTGCTGGTGTGTTGGTGTGATGCTGGAAGCTATGCTACCAGTATTTCAAACACCAGGAGGGTAGCCCATGGTGGAAAGGTCTCAGTGGAGCTTCCAGACTTCAGAGAGACTAGGAAGAAAGGTCTGGTGATCTGCTTCCAAAAGTTAGCCAAAGAAAATCCTACGGCTCACAACAGAATACTGCCTGATAATAGTACTGACAATGAACCCCCAAGGTTGGAAGGCATCACACAGTAACCACAACCCTGGGCTCAAACATGCCAGTGATCATGAAGATGGCATGAAGACAGAATCAGGCAACATTTTGTTCCGTTATTCATAAGGTCACCGCAAGCAGGAGGTGACATTATGGCAATCAACAATAAGAAGCACTGCCTCAGCTAAACTGGACTATGAGTTACTAGTTTCAACTGTGTTGGTTGAAAGGACTGCAGTTCCAATCCCAGACTGTGATCAAGAATTGCAGGCACAATTCTATAACCCATCAGAGTAAGGGCAAGGTAAAATCATAGCTGAGCCTGCTGGCTCTGGAACCTGCCCTGGAGACACAGAAACGTTTTCATAGCCCAAACCCTAGTACTGGCCTGACCATGCTCACTTCTTTATTCTGCCTTCGTAAGCACAGCTGAGCATTCTGCCCAGTCTTTCCTCAGTTTGTGCTGCTTTTTGACAGCTCCTTTCTTCATGGTTCACTTGCCCTGGGTGGCTGCTATGTGATAACTTCTTTCATTCTCGAGCCCCAAACAGCACTGCTATCTGAACAGCAGAACCACCAGAGCACTGAGACTGTTAGTGACTCCAGGTTGACAACAGTGCTAGCTTGGTTTATTTTACACTTCATACACACTCTCAGAGAGAAAAAAAGCTGGCCTTTATCGACTTGGAAATCCTGCTGGCACAGTGGTTAAGTGCTTCAGCTGCTAATTAAAAAGTCAGCAGTTCGAATCCACCAGATATTCCTTGGAAACTCTGTAGGGCAGTTTAGCTCTGTCATATAGAGTTGCCATGAGTCTGAATTGACTCAATACCAGTGGATTTTTGTTTGTTTCATCGACTCACTGCTGTATTTTCTTCCTTTGTCTGTTAAATTCCCTCACCAGTATTACCTGTATTTCCTGACTCATTAGTAAGAAGTGAACACTCCATCCCATGAAGGCACTGTCCTCCCACTGCTGGTCTCAGTACAAGGGCAGGATGCACAGTTTACATCTTGGAAAAATGCATCTTGTGCATGTGGAGGACTTGCAGTGCCGGCTAGATTCTGCAACCTAAGCAATTTATTCTAAAAGAATCCTCTGTATACTCACGGCTACCTAAGCAAGCCAGAAACTAGTTCACTTCTCTTTGTGTTCCTTCTCCTTTGCGAATGGCATCTAATGACATGTGTGAAGTCAGTGCATAATCCTAACATTTCAAGGTACTCAGAAAGTACATGAGATGGTATTTTAAAGTGAACCTAATGTTACTGGGGCAGCCTGAGACAGAGCCGCTAATGAAACTTTCAACATCTTGGAACCAAATGGAGTTATGATCATGTGTGCCATCAAGTTGATTTTGACTCAGAGTAAACCCATGTGTTGCAAAGTATAATGGCACTCCACAGCTCTCAAGGCTGTGTGACCTTTTGGAAGCAGATTTCTTTCAAGGTGCCTCTGGGTGGGCTCGAACTGTCAATCTTTCAGTAGCAGTCAAGTGCTTAACTGTCTGTGCCACTCAGGAACTCCACTGAGAGAAAATCCGGAGCCATAGAAAATCGTGAGATTGTTTATAAATGCTTCTTCCTCCAAAGCCCCAAACCCACTAAAAAATCAGCACAGTTCAGGTGTATGTTTTGTGTAGTGTTAGAACTTGCTGACATTTTCTAAAAGGTAATTCATGATAAGACCTCTAACAGATGCTTCTCGATTCTACCTCCTCTGATGTACTTAATTAATACCTTAAGTCACCTCCCATTGTTTCCAAATAAACTTAAGGAAACAGGCCTAGTTTTGTAAGTAAACACACAGACACAAATGGAGTTGCAAATAAGGGACATAGAAGGTTCAAATTGCTAGTTTAGTAAAAAGAAAAGGATCGGAATGGTGAACACCCACTGAGAACCCTGCTAGGTTCCTTTACCACTTGGCTGCTGCAGTTTTTGATGTATGGTCTATAAAAGCAGTCTGTCTGTAGGAACATGGAAGAAAGTCACTTACAAAAAGCTAATAATGATTTTTAAAGGACTGTGGGTGTTTTCCAACAGAGATGGAAAGAACAAATAGAGCATTAAATTGACCACAGCATGCTTATTAAGATCCCTTTGAAGGGGGGAACAACATGACAGCTAAAAGTTACAAAACGGCATGGCTATTCATTTACATTTGCTTCCAAAGATGCAGCTACAAAAACAAACCAAATCCTTTTGCTGTGAAATAAATTCTGACTCATAGTGACCCTATAGGTCAGAGTAGAACTGCCCCATAGAGTTTTCAAGAAGCACCTGGTGGATCCGAACTGCCGACCTTTTTGGTTAGCAGCTGTAGCACTTAACTACTATGCAACCAGGGTTTTCCAAGATCTGGCTAGCAGTCTCAAAAAGGTCTGTGAGTACATGGTCACTACCATCCCATTCAGCTGCCAGATTCTGAAATTCTCATGATCAAAACTTCAACTGCTTCCAATAACATTACATTCACTTAGAAATCTCTCTTCATAGCTTTTCTCTGAGCACTTTAAACTGTTGTTCTTGGTTGCTATGAACTGACTGCAATGCCCAGTTACCCCATGCATGTGGAGTAGAATTGCTCCATGGAGTTTTCAAACTGACCTTTCCGCAGCAGACTGCCAGGCCTGTCTTATGAAGAGCTTCTGAGTGGATATGAATTGCTAACCTTTTGGCTAGTGATTGAATGCTTAACTGTTTATGCACCACACACACTTAAAATATTACAATTATGTGAGTCAGACACATTTTCTACTTGTATCCAGATGGAACTCACTGAAAGCAGGACTCTAAGAATCTTAGAAGAGTCCAACCTGGGAGTGACTCTCCTTCCCTCACTCTGCTGTTTGGACATCTGTGTGCATGCCCTAAGGCTGCAAAGGAAAAAAATCTTCAAGATTTTTTAGAATAAAATGGGTGCAGCTGTTGAAACACCCTCCCCCAAGTGGCTTCCTGCCCTTAACTACGCTTTTTGTGGCACACTAGAGAAGCCACTATACTATAGACAGTAGAAACACAAAAAAACAACAATATTTGAATGTGACTCAGAGCATTTCTTCAGATTTTCAGGGCAGATGGGTGACCAGTAATGGAAAAAGACAACGAGTTCAACGGAACAGATCATTCAAAAAGTCCGATTTACATCTTAAGGAGTCCCTGGGAGGTGCAAATGGTTAAGTGCTGGGCTCCTAACCCTAAGGTTGGTAGTTTGAACCCACCCTGAGGTGTCTTGGACGAAAGACCTGGTGATCAGCTTCTGAGAGGTCACAGCCTTGAGAATCCTATGGAGTACAGTTCTACTCTGACACACATAAGATCCCTTGAGTTCAAAATCACCTTGATGGTAACTGTTTTGGTTTGGTCTATTTATCTATATCTTGGAAAGAGAAGTCTTTCCGGTAAACACTGGTTAGGCAGTCATATTAGCATCTGCAAATGGCAACGGGACATTTCATCGGCAGGTGGAAACCAGTAAAGCAAAGATATTTCTAAAATGTAATGCTCTGCATAGATAAATTATAGACTTTAACTACTAAGCAAATGAAAAAGGAAGGCTGTAACTGATCATTTTTATAGGATCTAGGTTTTCTATTTAACTGTGTTGTCAGTACCGTGGAAATAGCAAAATGGTTCTGGGAAAGTATAGGCAAGAAATAAATATGGCTGTAAAAACTTGTTATTTCTCATACTTAAATTTGTCTCACAGCTGATTCTGACAAGCTTATAGAAGCTTAGACTGAAGTAGTCATTGAATAATAAATGAGAAAAACGATCATCGCTTTTAGAATTTCTAATGACTGAACACTCTGGGGGTCAGTTCTACCCTGGCCCCTAGGGTCGCCATGAGTTGGATCCGACTTGATGGCACTTGGCTGGCTTTAATGACTGAGCAATGATTTGTAGGGAGAATTATTCATTCATTTCAAATGGTATGTGTTAGATCAGGTTCTCTGGACCTCTGCGGCTGTCCTCATCAGCGCCAAGCCAGCAGTTTCTCATAACCCTGCTATGGATCAGTGATGCCCAATAGAAGGCAAGCCCATGCAATTTTAAATTTTCTAGTAGACACATTAAAGGGTAATACGAAATGGGCAACATCATTTTTAATAGTAATTTTTAACTTACCCTAAATATAAGAACTGTTATGAACATGTTACTGATATAAAAATATAAATGAGCTGTTTTACATGATTACATAAAATAATTTTCATGGAAATCCCGTGGCATAGTGGTTAGGAGCTATGCGTGCTAACCAAAAAGTGAGCAGTTCAAATCCACCAGGCACTGCTTGGAAATCCCATGGAGCAGTTCCACCCTGACACCCTTCGGGTTGCCACGAAGGACAGGTGACTCAATTGTGATGGGAAAATGTTACACTTGAAGCATACAGTTCAGATGCTGAGTTTTCCACAGCGAATGCAGTCCTACCAAAACAATCAAGTCATGTCTAAGGAGAAAATATTTCACACTGCTTGAGTTGTTATGTTTACATTTAAATTAGTTTAAATGAAATCAAATTATATTTTCGGTTCTCAAGTCTTACTAGTTCGTTTTCAGGTACTCAGTAGTCTTGTAGTGACTATAGTGGCCAGTGAAGCTCGTAAGCATTCTGTATTGTCTCACATCATAGCATGATTAACTCAACCGCCAAAGTCCCTCATTACAAGGTGCTGGTACCACCAAGGCGGGCCCAAGACAGAAGATAGAGCGTATTTAGGATTAAAGGTTATTTTAAGAACATAGACTTTAGTGATTAGATATTTCAACTGCTTTAAGAAAAAGTTAATGCTGAGTAAGTGAAGTGCTATAAACTGTTTTTATTTATTTTTATTAGCAAGAACTGCAGTTTTTTTTAAAGAAACAGCATAAACATTTAAAATAACTTGTTACATGCAATTTTAGGCAGTGAGGCTCACAAACTGCTACTGGTTTACCCATTGCCACTGAGTCAATTCAGACATACAGCAATCCTGTGGGGCATAAGAGAACTGCCCCATAGGGTTTCCGAGGCTGTCAACCTTTAGGGAAGCAGAATGCTACATCTTTCTCTGGTGAAACGGCTGATGGGTTTGAACCACAGATCTTCCTGTCATCACTGGAGCACTTAACCACTGGCTCAACAGAGCTGCTTGTTGATGTTTAGATTTTCTTTATTTTAATTTTGATTAAATGAAAGTTTACAATCCAAGTCAATTTTTCATATAAAACCCTGAGTACCTGCCTCTCTGCAACTTTCTCTGCTCTCCTCATCTTGTGACAGCAGACTCTTCTTTCTCACACTTTATTTCCAGTATCCAACCAATACTTGTCCCCTCCTCTCTACCCTCTTCTCTCTCCTCTAAAAAGAAACCAGTAGGACAGCCTCATATGTATATTAAACCAGGAAGTACACAGACCACATGCTTTGCTCTGTGTCCCCAGGTCTAGTCTATTCTTTGTCTGAAGTTCTGGCTTCAGTACTGGTTATAGCTCTGGGCTAGCAGCAAGTCTAAGTAGCCATGTGCTCTGGGGACCCTCCAGGTTGTTGGACCATCAAGTCTGGTCTTTTAATAGAGTACTTCATCTGCACCCCCCTTTTTCGCATGCTACATTAGGGACTCTACATTGTGTCCCCTGTCAGGGCTGTTTCTGGTGGTAGCTGGGCACCAACTAGTTCTTCTGGTCTCATGCTGATGTAGTCTGTCAATCATATGGGTCCTTCTGTCTCCTGGGTACATTTTTCTTCATGTCTTTGATGTTCTTGGTTGTCTGTCATCTCTTCCAGGTGGGTTGGGACCAACTAATGTTTCTCAGGTGGCAGCTTGATGGCTTTTAAGACCCCAGGAGCCACTCACTAATACGGGGTACAGAACACTCTCTTAGAAAAAGACTTGACCTTGATGTCCCCTGAAAACATGGCCCCCAGACCCCTGTTCCTGCTACTCTATCCTTTGAAATGTTGGACTGAATTTAGAAAACCCTTTAGTTTATGGTGTAGGCCAGTTTTGCTGACCTGCCTTCTACTGCATGCTGCCACTCCCTTCATCTAACCAAACTCCTATGGACTATCTGATTTATGAATAACCTTCTCTTCACTGCCTATCCTTGTAGCCATCAAAGAATATTTTCTTCTGTGCATAAGGCTTTTCTTAAGTCCTTATAATGGTGGTCTCATACAATATTTGTCCTTTTGCAAGTGACTGATTTCACTTAGCATGTCTTCCAGCTGATTCCAGGTTATGAGAAGTTCCATAAAATCATTGTTCTTTACCATTGCATAATGCTCTGTGGTTTGTTTACCCATTCATCTGTTGATGGACACTGAGGTTGATTCCATCTTTCTGCAGTTGTAGACAGTGGTGCAATAAACATTCATGTGCACGTATCCGTTCATGTGACAGCCGTTATTTCTGTACGATATATTCTAAGCAATGGGATTGCTGGGTCACATGGTATTTCTATTTTTAGCTTTTTAAGAAAGTACCAAATTGCTTACCAAAGAGGTTGCACTATTTTACATTCCCACCAGCAGTACAGAAGAGTTCCAATCTCTACACAACCTCTCCAGCACTTGTTTTGTGTTTTTGTATCAGTGCTAACCTTGTTGGGGTGAGATGGCATCTCACTGTAGTTTTGATTTGGATTTCTCTAATGGCTAATGATCATGAGCATTTCCTCATGTGTCTTTTGGCTGCCTGGATGTCTTTGGAGAAGTGTCTGACTACATTCTTTGCTCATTGTTTATTTGGGCTAATTGTCCTTTTCTTGTTGATACGTTATAGCACCTTGTAGATTATGGAAACTGATCAGATACATGGTTGCTAAATATTTTTACCCTGTCTACAAGGCAGTCTTTTTACTTTCTTGATTAAGTATCTAAATGAGCATAAGCATATGATTTTTAGTAGTAACCATTTATCTATTTTTATTTCTGCTATTTGTGCATTGTTGGCAATACTTTGTAGTCTCTTTATGCTGTGTATTAGGGCTTCTAGTGTTACCCCTATTTTTCCTTCCATAATCTTTATCAGTTTAGATTTGATATTTAGATCTTTGATCCATTTTGAGCTACGTTTTGTGTAAGGTGTGAGAGATAGGTCTTGTTTTAGTTTTTTTGCAGATGGATATCCAATTTTGCCAACATCATTTGTTAAAAAAATAGAGATTTTTTTCCCCCATTCATGGTCTTTGGGCCTTTGTCAAATGTCAGCTGTTCATAGGTGAATGGAATTATTTCTGGATTCTCTATTCTGTTCGATTGGTCTGTATTTGTGTTTTTATACCAGCACTGTGCTGTTTTGACTACTGTGGCAATGTAATAGCTTCTAGCCCTAGGTAGTGTGAAGCCTCCCTCTGCATTCCTCTTCTTCAGTAGTGCTTTATTTATCCAGAATTTCTTCTCTTTTAGATTTTCTTGAAGTGATACTAAGTAAAGAACATTTAATCTTACCTTCATCATGCCATAAATCTTATTGTTCTTTATTAGGTTGAAAGACCACAAATAAAGCTTTATTATGCCTACATTTTATCATTGACATTTATGACATGCTTTGTATACTTTGACCAAGTACCAAGGCAGAAGGAAAAAGCTCCTTTGCATTTTCAGCTATAATTAATGTTGACATGTGTATGTATATATCACAAAATCTTGTGTAAACATACTTCATTGGGGTCACAAGAATGTTTTAAATAAATGTACCAAGACATCCTACCTACGGTGCCATTTTGAACAAAATTATACCATAAAATAGACCAGCTGAACACATTTAAGTAACCACTATGAGACAAGTCATCCCTACCATAGCTTTGAACTCTCAACAATTGTTTAGTACATGAATTACATTTTACAGTGCTGAAGTTTGGTTAACAAGACTCAACAACAAATGGATACACACTTAACGGGTGATTTTTTTAAACAAGGATTTTTCATGAAATATTTTATAGTAACTACTTTGAAGTTAGACTAGATAACAATATTTTCTTCTAGTTGTGTATTATGGAATTCAGCTTTAGGTACATGGCAAAGAATGGTCCAAGTCTGTCGGTGAGCCAAAGAAAGTATTCAATTAACCAAGTAATTATAATTGTTATTGTTATTTTTGCTAGGCTGTAATGATTCAACGTTCAGTCATATCCCTTTCATCATACAGCCTTTCCCTCATCTCAGAATATGAAAAAGTATCACACTGCATGAGCAATTCATTTGTTACAAACACAAATAGTGTGCAGGCAGCAGATGGAGGGTTGCTATTTCCTTCAATACACAAAGCTTACACACGCCTCAAGAAATGGGTGACTTATGACCATGATGAAAAGAAAGTACAAACAAACTAATCATCCCACGTGTGAGTCCAGAAGACAAGCAAATGATATTTAGTCTTATTACAAAAGAAGGAAGGGACACATTTTCCACATTTGCAAAGTTATGGGCTGGAACTCTGATGATTCTCCAATTACCTACTCCAACTGACTCTAGATCTTTATGTAATGCCCTTCTGATGGACTCTTTTCACATGCTAAGAATGGCAAGACTTTGACAAGAAATCACTATTAAACATGTTAGCCAGCTGGTTCTTTGTCCTGCATAGTTAACTTCATATGGGCAAGATGCACAGTTAGCCAGCCACTGGGAGGCCTGACAGCATCTTCATTCCTGAATGTTTTCCCAAGAACCTTCGCATAAATGGTGTGGTAAATCACTAACATCAGGTTACAAAACCGCTTTCTGTTTTTCTAGTGCAGTGAAGAGGGCAGGGGTGTGGGGGTGGGCAAGTATGTATCTGATCATTTGGTGCACCTTTTGAGATGAGCTGAGAACAGCAGGCTGTCACCTGAGGCCGGCACCGAAAGACCCAGTACTGCTGACAGGATCAACAATAACATGTGTTTCTGTTATGGAACACATGCTCAGAGAAAACAAAACCAAAAAAAAAAAAAAAGGCCTAGATTATCTCCCTTAGAACTACAAGGCTTTGAACCTCTTCGGGCTAATATATTAAATACCTAAGCCTCTGCTTTCTAGGTTGAACACAAATCCTAACTACAGCAGACATCTCACGAGAGATAGAGAGGTGATCTAAATAAGGAAAAATGTGGCAGTGCTTGCTTTGAAATACCACCAGGCTTACTGAAACATTTTGGCCACGAAAATCTTTAACTGTCATTTTCAATTTGGCCTTACGTGACTTAGCCTAAGACAGGAAGATATTTTGGGTAGGCTGTAAGAGATTTGAGACATATCTTGTTTCAGGTACAATGCCAGGGCTTTACATATATAATTTTATTTGTCTTGACAACTCATCAGGTGTGCCTTAACAGCCTCAAGGAATTAAGTGCCTTCCCTAAAGATCTCCTAGTGGGAGCCAGGAGGAGCCGGGCCGAAGCCCAGGTAATCTGTGCCTCCCTGATGTTCTGCCTTGGACTTCCCTCTTTGCCAAGTGCCTATGCCAGAGGTCCTCAACAGTGACTTCGCTTCAGAATTGTTACTTGTAGACCTTCTAAAGCACAGTACCAGGGCCCAAACCCCCAACAGGGCTCCACCCCCATAAACCCATGGTTGTTGAGTTGATTTTGACTGACAGTGACCATACAGAACAGCACAGAACTGCCTGATAGGGTTTCCGAGACTGTAATCTATATGGAAGAAAACTGTTACATCTCTCACTTTTGGAGTGGTGGGTGGATTCTAACCTTACCTTTCCTTTCAGTTAGCTTTTAATCACTGCACCACCAGTGTCCTTGGCCCCATCCCAGACCTACTCATTCCTGATTATCTTGCGGGGGGAGGGGGTGAATCTCGGCATGTATGTATTGTTAAAGTCACGTCAGTAATTATTCTGTTGTATTCAGGGTTAAGAACCATTACTGGATTTACTGAATTTAAATTATTAAAATTATATGGGGCTGCTGCTGGGTGCTGTTCAGTGATTGTGACTCACGGTGATCCTTGAGGACAGAACAGAACAGCCCCATAGCATTTCCTTGGCTGTAATGTTTATGGGAGCAGATCGCCAGGTTGTTTCTCCCGTGGAGTGGCTAATGGGTTCGAATTGCCTATGTTCTAGTTAATACCCAGGGTTTCAAACACTGTATCACCAGAGCTACTTAGATTATGCAAGAAAAGATTAAACTTACAATTACTTTAATAATTTTATTTTAGTATTTATTGAAGTATTTATTTAATATTTATTATATTAGTATTATTTCATATTTATTATTACTATTTATATTATTTAGTATTTATTAAAGTACTACAAATACTTTAATAAAGCATTCACTTTACACTATCTAAACAGCACTTCTCAGACCTTACTGTGTGTGGGTCCCCCAAGAATTTTGTTATCAAACACATTGTGACTCAGTCAGTTTGGAGTATGTCCTGAGTCTGTTTCTAACAGCCTTCCCGGTGATGCAGATGCTGCTGATCTACAAAACACACTTTGTGTCACAAGGACCCAGGACAAAGAGTTCAAGTTGAGCATTGAAAATACCCATGGAACGAACAACAGATAAATGCTTTCTAAGGCATTTCCAGAGCCCTATCTCGGATTACCTTCACAAATAACTCTAAAAGAATAATTCCGAGAATAATGTCTGCTTATTTACTTTCATTCACTCCTTTTTTCCTCTCTGCATAGCCATGCCAGCTCACTGGGGATGACAGAGGCTGGGCTGTAACAGGTATTTGGATGTCAGTGACATCTAATAATATGGTTGCTGGGTGGTGCAATTGCCACACTGACTGCTAGGTTGCCAGTTTGAAACAACCCAGAGGCACCTCTGAAGACAGGCCTGGTGGTCGGCTTCTGAGAGGTGACAGCCTTGAAAACTCTATGGAGCAGTTCTGCTCTGCACACATGGTGTCACCATGAGTCGGAATTGACTCAGTGGCAACTAACAACCACAAATACAATAATACCAGGTAGCCACAATTAAATAAATAATTTAAATGAAGCTCACAGTCTTTGTACAAGGAAAAGATGATTGGCTGAGGTCTGGTCCCAGGCAGATTTTCACTGAAGAAGAGATTCTTCTTTCCCCATTTGACTCATCATACTGACTTTAAAATTAAGAGAATTAAATGTGATTTCATTATAATGATCACTGCTTTCTGGACTTCTCTGAAACAAGTGGCTTGATTAAAAAATGGCACCAGTCCTAGCCTGTAATTTTTTGGACAGAAATCTATATGGAAAATTTAAAAATAAGATCAAAGCCTCTAGGGAATTTCCAGAATGAAATATGAACGGAGTGATCTAAAGAAGGAAACTTTGTCACAAGTCAATATAAACCCTTACATCTAGCATAAGTTAAACAGCAAAAAAAAAAAAAAAAATCAATTCGATTTAATTATTTGTGCCTCTATTTTTGCAAGACACTCACCGCCACGCTTCCTCGGGGGAGTTTCACTGGCTGATCTTTATAAGGCACCTTCTTGACTTCAAAGGACACCAGGGATGCCAGAGAATAAGGGTCGTTTTTTCTCTGAAAGTAAAAATATTTTACTTAAATGTATTTCATATAAAGCTTTTTAGTTATGTTGGCATCTACACAGTTGTTTCCAGTGCTTTTCATTTCAAAAGCAGTGTTTTCTTTTATTTCTTTTCCTCTCATTCATCTCTCCATCCACCTATCCAAACCTCCAGCCAATTATTGACCCCTTTCCTATGTTGAAAAAACAATCTGCCATATTAATAACAGATTTGTGTACAGTAAGTTTACAATAATCAAAGCTGTTGCTGTTCAGCTGATGGCCACTCAGAGGAACCCTACAGGATGCAGCAGAACCACCGTGTGGGGTTTCCAAGGCTATAAATCTTTATAGAAGGTGACTAGTGTGTGGCTAGTGTGGCTGGTAGGTTTAACCACTAACCTTTCAGTTAGCAGCTGAGCACTTCACCACGTAGCACTAGTGCTCTTAAAGCTTACAATACCTACTGTTGCTGAGTCGATTCTGACTCACAGCAACCCTATAGAACAGAGTAGAACCACCCTATAGAGTTTACGAGGAGTGGCTGGTGGATTCAAACTGCTGACCTTTCAGTGAGCAACTGTAGCACTTAATCATGACACCACCAGGGTTTTCTAAACTTATGATAGAAACCGAAAATCAGAGTTATGAAAATAGAGAGCACAAGTGCTTACACAGTTATTGCTACTGAGGAACCAAGGGAAGACATAATGGACTACAGGCTTTTTGTCATCAGATGGAAGGAAATACGTCAGCTTTTAGACAACAGAAGATATTCAGTTATAAAGAAATTGATCACATTTGATCTCACACAGGAGAACTAGTATAGGGTTCTTAATCCTGTCACTATTGACATTATGGATCGGATCATCTCTGGTTGTGGGGGTCAGTTCTGTGCACCATAGGATAGGGAACAGTATCCTTGACCTTCATCCAGAAGCATCCCTCCTCCAGCTGTGACAACCAAAATGTCTCTAGTCATTGTCAAATGTCCCCTTGTGGGCAAAACTGCCCTGGTTAAGAGTCACTGACATAGAGCTATCCAACGTTTTTGGCAGAATTTTTCAACAAAAATCCAGTTTGTTTAGTTGGTTCTCACGTTAAACATTCATTAGAATCAAAGGTGAAATACTGAGGAATAACTCAAAGAAAGTGACTCTGAAAATACACGCTTCCATGACTCTCCTTCATTTAACCTGAAACAAGAATCAGATGTACCTAGTGGTGCACTGATGAGCCATGGTGGTGCAGTTTAAGAGCCTGACTTCCAAGCAAAAGGTCAGTGGTTCAAATCTGCCAGCTGCTCTTCAAAAACCCCATGGGGCAGTTCTAGTCTGTCCTAGAGGGTCACTATATGTCAGAATCAACTTGATGGCAACAGGTTGGGTTTACTGGTGTGCTGCAGTAGTTCACACTGGCTCTTAGACACAGACACTATTAGGAACTATTGTTATTGCTAGATGCCATTGAGTCATTTCTGACTCATAAGCACCGTATGTACAACAGAATGAAACACTGCCTGGTCTTGTGCCATGTCCACAATCACTTTTATGCTTAAGCCCATTGTTGCAGCCACTGTGTCAGTCCACCTTGTTGAGAGTTTTCTTTTTTACTGACCCTCCACTCTACTAAGCACGATGTCCTTCTCCAGGGACTGATCCCTCCCGACAACATGTCCAAAGTATGTGAGATACAGTTTTTCTATCTTTGCTTCCAAGGAGCACTCTGGTTACACTTCTTCCAGAACAGATCTGTTTGTTTTTTTGGCAGTCCATGTTACATTCAGTATTCTTCTCGAACAATATTCATTGTTTAGCTTTCACATTCATATGATGTGACTGAACATATCATGGCGTGGGTCAGGCGCACTTTAGTTTTCAAGATGACATCTTTAGTTTTCGAGACTTTAAAGAAGTCCTTTGTAGCAGATTTTCCTGATGCAATGAGTCTTTTGATTTCTTGACTGCTGCTTCCATGGGCGCTGATCATAGAACCAAGTAAAATCAAATCCCTGAAAATCTCAATCTTTTCTCCACTTATCATGACGTTGCTTACTCATCCATTTGTCAAGATTTTTCTTTTCTTGATGTTAAGGTGCAATCCACACTGAAGGCTGTGGTCTTTGATCTTCATCAGTAAGACTTTCAAATTCTCTTCACTTTCAGCAAGCAGGTGGTGTTGTCTGCATAACACAGATTGTTAATGATTATTCCTCCAATCCTGATGCCTTGTTCTTCTTCACTAATCCAGTTCACCAGATTATTTGCTCGGCATACAGATTGAATAGGTGTGGTGAAATGATACAACCCTGACACACAACTTTCGTGACTTTAAAACATCCAGTGTTCCCTTGTTCTATTTGCAGTAATAACTAAGAAATATTGAGTTTTATGCATTTGCTTTCTTTTTAAAATACAAGTTATCTAATTTTAATTTTATGTAATTCATCTTATTAATATTAAGAAATAATCACAAAATTAAAATTAGGTAACATTTTAAAAAGATAGTGAGTGCTTAACACTCAATACTTCTTATTTATTTTATTATATTTTTACTATTATTTACGTTTTTGATGCTATTTGGGTCTATTTTATTCATGATAAAAAACATCACATTGATGTATATTACTGAGTCTCTTTTCACACTTTATGGTTCGGTGACATCATATTGGTAGCTGGAAACTGGTCAAGGTGGGAATATTTACAACACAGAAATTACCAAATGCTACATACTAAGAGTTTTCCAGGCTGTGATCTTTCAGAGGTAGATTGCCAGGCCCTTCTTCCAAGGTGCCTCTGGTTATCTAACCTAGCGTGGAAGTCAGCCAGGCCCATTAACGTTAGTACTGCCCAGGAACTCTTGATTGTTTTTGTTGTTAGCTGCCGAAGGTTTGATTCTTTCAGCAATGGAACAGGACCCCCTCCCCGATCAACTAGGTTAGGAAGTACAGGAAAGTTTGAAAGAGAAGGTGATTATATAAAATGAGGGCTGCAGGTGATGGTAAAGGGATACTGATACCCTCTCATCATCACTTTTTAAAGTAGTGATGTAAACTCACATAGTCTGGGCCTGAACATTTAAATTTGGTTGCACACAAGTAACCTATACACAATGCAACTCATAGGCTGATCTGTTTTTATTTTAAATTTATCCTACAAAAATAAGGTCTCTTACACCTTTCTCTAGACAAATACAGTTTTATTCATTTTTTTCTAGAATGTTCTGGAGCACCAAGAAGTGGAAAATGTGGACTATTAGGCTGTGATCAGTTGGGTCAGCATCAAAGATATCCTAACTCTGTGGTCATAGGTCACAGGCATGGCACAGGTAAGCATTTAATTCATGAAAAACAGTTATGAAGACGGCATTGCTATTGAGTCCAATGCTCAAAGCCAAATGCTGTCTGTTTACACGACAACTATACTATTCTTATGTTACAAAAAAGAGAGAGAAAGAAAGATCTCTTCCAAATAGCAGTCTACTTGTGCTGAAGGCAATCACTGCCATATTGCAGGCAATTTAGAATTGAAAAACTAGCCGGGGCTAATAACCCTTGACAATATCATGGACCTTCCATTTACTCCCCCTTGCTATTAACCCTCAGAAAAGGCCCTGGTCTTCTGTCACTACTGCATCATTGAAACTGTGGTTCGCAGCCCGCTGGCTGCCTCTGTTATAGACTTCTGGACACTGGTTTGCTCGTGGTTGTGGTACCAATAAAAGCTACAGAGTTGGTGACAATAGACAGTGCGGCTTTTTAGATGGTTAAATACCTAGTGTGCCTGGCACCTCCAAAGGCTTTCCCATGCCCGTGTTACGGCTGCTTCATTTCTTCCTATTAATTACTTTTAACTGCATACTCATTTTATGTGGACCGTGTTTAAAAGGTCACCATTTACTAGAAACAAAGCATCATGAAATGACAAAACCGAAGTAATGACGGGTAAAACTTTAAATGGAAAAGGGAGTTTCTGTTTCAACCGACCATCACAAACCAGGGGATCATCCAGGATTAACCTAAATAAAATCTTTTCCTGATCGGTCTGCCCGTTCACCACGTGGACAGGCACAAACAGACTGCAGCAACATACCTCAATCAAGAATTGTAAACTGTCAAGCCTAGATTGTTTTCATTTTTAGGTGCCATTGAGTCAATTCTGATTCATAGCAACCCTGCGTGTGACAGAGTAGAACTACTCTATAGGGTTTTCTTATCTCCAGTCTATATGGAAGTAGACTGCCAGGTCTTTCTTCTGCTGTGCTGCTGGTAGGTCTGAACCTCTCACCTGAGGGTTAGCAGTTGACAGCAAACTATCTGCACCACCCAGGGAACTCTAACCTGGATTGTTGTTAGGTGCTATTGAGTCAGTTCTGACTCACAGTGACCCCGTGAGACAGAGCAGAACTGTCCCACAGAGTCTTCTGGAAACCCTGGTGGCTTACTGGTTAAGTGCCATGGCTGCTAACCCAAAGTCAGCAATTCAAGTCCACCAAGTGCTCCTTAGAAACTCTGTAGGGCAGTTCTACCCTGTCCTATAGGGTCACTATAGGTCAGAATCCACTCTATGGCAGTGGGTTTGGTGTTTGGTTTCAGTTTTCTTGGCCGTATTCTATACAGATGTGGATTGCCAGATGTTTCTCCTGTTGAGTTGCTGTTTGAGTCTGAACCACCAATCACCTGGTTAGCAGGTGAGAACAAACCTTGCATCACTAGGGCTCCTCAGGCTGCAGTAGTATGGTAGAAAATGTTTACTCTTTCTGAGTTTTATGACAAAACTACTAAAAGATCCACAATACACAGTGTAAACTTGGAAACCCTGGTGGTGTAGTGGTCAAGACTCACACCTCCTAACCAAAAGGTTTAGCAGTTTGAATCCCCCGCAGGCTCCTTGGTAACTTAACGGGGCAATTCTACTCTGGCCTGTAGGGTTGCTATGAGTTGGAACTGACTTGATGGCAAAGGGTTTGGGTTTTCTTTTAGTATATACAATGAGACAGCTCACGATAAATCACTCCTCTTGGGTATCTGGCTTCCACATCTAAAGTAAGTACAAACTGTAGAAGTACAGAAAACTGACATATGGCTTTGAGTAAACAGTGACTGATGATGCTCTCCTCTGCCTCTCTGGAAGTAGCCTTTCACCCTGGAAGGACTTCAGAATGTTGCTGTTGATGTTAAGTGGTTGTAGAGTTAGCCCCCTACTCATGGAGACTCTATGCACAACGGGATTGGACCACTGTGATAAACACAGTTTTCACTGGTTGATTTTTAGAAGCAGATCACCAGGGCTTTCTTCCTAGTCCATCTTAGTTTTAGAAATTCTACCGAAACCTGTTCAGCATCATAGTAACACAGAAGCCTCCTCTTACAGATGTGTGGTGGCTGCACATGAGGTATACTGGCTAGCAACTGAATTCTAGTCTCCTGCACACAAGGGAAGGATTTTATCACTGAACCCCTAACACCCCTGATCTGACTCAACTCATGCTAAATATTTTTTGTTATTGGGAAGGCTTTTGATTACTACTGATTGGTTCTTCTTTCACAGGAAAATAGGGATGCAATATTCACTCTAAAGGCCTATTGCTGAAATAGAATACAAGTATTATGCATAGAACTAAAGCATGGAGTCAGGAAAAAGAATGAGCTTTCCCTTGACTGTAGTGCTGTCATGATGTCAGTCTGGTTTCATGGAAAAGTTTTTCTCTCTCATTTCATTAGGATGTGATATTTGAAGTTCTAGTTGGAAATGTATGGTTATCGTAAGTGGGCTTAGGAATTCATTTGAAGTCTCCTCTCCCGTAACTCTTAGATAACAAGTAACAGTGAAAAAGCAGAGGAACCATCAGCAAGAGTGACCACTATCAAAAATGGTTCAGTTATCCTCTGATCATTCAATTAAAAAATTGTGTAGTTACCAATGTAGATTCCCTGAAGTAGTAGGAGAAAAATGGGGTTGCAGATCTAGAACTCTATTAAAATAAAGACTAGACCTGATGGTCCCAAATCCTGGAAGGTCCCCTGAGGACAGGGCCTCCACATTCTCTGCTGACCGAGAGCAGAAACCAGTACTGAAGTCAACCCTTCAGACAGACTCAGACTGGACTATAAGATACAGAATGATGCAGGCGAAGTGTGTGATTTTTGGCTTAAATATATACACGAGGCTGTTTGAGCAGCTCCTGGCCAGAGGTGAGAAGAGAGGGTGGCGGGAGACTGGAGCTGGCTGAATGGACATGGGAAGTACAGAGTGGAAAGGAGGAGTGTGTGTTGTCACGGCGTGGGGAGAGCAGCTACTATTGTACAGCAGTGTATGTGTGTGCAGGGTTTTGTATGACAAATGGACTTGGACTGTAAACTTACACTTAAACCACAATAAAATATTTTTAAAAACTGTGTAGTTAGAAAATGTGAAACCCTAGTAAGCTTTACATTACTTAGCCAAGCCAAGCCAAGTCCCGTCGAGTCGGATCCGACACTACTTACGGAAAGTAAAATATAATTTGAAAAGGCTGATTACTACTTTCAAGTATATGACATTTTCAAGGTGTTAAAGTGACCTGGTTTTGGTTGGTGTTGAGTCTTTGAAGAAACTGTAGAGCTAATAAATGCATTCCAATGTTTTCCTATTGAGGTGGGAAATGACAGCATAATAAAGGAAAAGAGGACCTCTACCTTACTTATGAAGAGATACAATGAATTTCATAAACCTAGTAATGAAACACAATTCAGGTTTCTATCCATGGATATGATAATTAACTAAAAAATCTCTTCCTGCAATTTTGAAGGATGTCTCTGTTTCAGAACAGCTGTGAGTAGAATTTTCTGCAGCGATGAAGATGCCATTTGCATGTCTGGTATGTTCTGTATCTCCACTAATCCCATGTAGCTATCAGTATTGTATTGTACTGGGCAGTGCAATTCTAGAATTACGTTTTCTTCACTGGCATCTGAAATAGCATAGTATGCAGTTTATATGTCTCTGCAGAAGCTATAAAGTCTATGTGATCTTTTAAAAATATATAGTGGTTATCGTATAGTAATCTAAAGACAGCAGTGACATTTTGGAAATGTCTAGTATAGTAATGATGAATCTGCAGTCGGCAGCGATGGTATAAAATCAAACTCACTGGTGCTGAGCCCATCACAACTCATGGAGACCCCAGGTGTTATGAAATAGAATTGCTCCACAGGGTTTTCTTGGCTATAATCTTTACAGAAGCAGATTGCCAGGCCTTTCTCCCACAGGGCTTCTGGGTGAGTTTGAACCACTAGCCTTTCAGTTAGTGGCTGAATAATTAACTGTTTACGCCACCAGGACACCTTAGTTATAAGGAGTAATTATTATTTCAGTAGTATAATATAGTAATAGACGTAAGAGCTCCAGCCACTTCTTGGAGTTACGTGACTGCTGGCAAGCCACTTTATCTCAGTTTACTCATCCAAAAAATGGAATTGGTAATAGTAGTACATCTCCACAGGACTGCTGTGAGAAATAAATAAGTAACCCACATAGAAAGTATTTATCGTGGTGTGTCACCACAGAATAAACACTCAAAACATACCTGGCTATTTGAAGACAGACAGACCTCTTTTGGAAAGACTGGCTGGCTATTCCTTAAACTTAGAGAACCATTTAGATGTGGTCTGCTGAAAGTTAACCAAAGTGTCAACACAATATGAATACAGGTTATTAATAAAGAACATGGAATTATTTGTGACTTAAGCTGAGTAGGGAACCCTGGTGGCGCAGCAGTTACGTACTATAGCTGCTAACCAAAAGGTCAGTAGTTCAAACCTGCCAGGTATTCCTTGGATACTCTATGGCACAGTTCTACTCTGTAGGGTCACTGTAAGTCAGAATTGACTCGGTGGCAATGGGTGGGTTTTTATAGTGTTGTTATGAATCAGAATTGGCTCTACTCACAATGGTTTACAAAAAAAAAAATACTAAGAAGGAGCATCATAAATAACTTGTTAGAAGAGGTTCCATTTGTGCTGCCCACAGAATCTAGGGCTAAAAGGGCTTTTAGCCCCATCCCAACATTTCATAAATGAAGAAACAGTGTCATCAATCTTAAGTGCCTTAATTACAGCCACGCAGGAATGGGACCAGGAGACTCTGCCACCCAATCCACCATCCACCCAGACTTTACACTGAAGGCAGAGAAAACAGACTTAAACCAGGGCCAGTATTCTTAGAATTCAAGTTTAATGTTTCCATTTAGTCTTTTGCACTAATTTTGCCAAACGCTAGATTTTGCATACATGAATATGTATACGTAAAATTCAAAACATTTCTCAGTCATACATTCACATAAAACTGTCGCCAATATTGACCTAAACTGCAGGATTACCTACACTGATTTTGTCCTGGTTCAAAAATTCTCCCAAGATCTCAGTGGTATGACTAAGAGTACACAAAATAAAAAAGCAAAAACAAACAACAAACTTGTAGTGAACAGAAAGAAAACAGAGTCATAACCAAAACCACTTATGTTTTAACTAATTTCTTCCCCTATACTACAATGGTTAGTGAAATGTTTTCCAAAGTATATTTAGTAGATTAAAGAAATTACTATATTACTGTGACACAATATACATAAAATACAAGAGTGTTTTAAGTCATGGAAAACATGAAAACCTAGAGATAGGTACTTTCATATTAACTGATTTCAAAAGGATTTAACCATTTGATTTTCTATGGCAAAATGAACCAAGCTATTCTCGGGGGGGGGGGGGCGTGGGGGAAGTTAAAATATGAGCAAGAAGGCACAGTCTTGGCATATATTTTTTTTAACCACCACCACCAACAAAAACCCCCAAATAATAAGGTCACAACACAACCAAATCCATTGCAGTTGAGTTGATTCTGACTCGTAGTGACTCTATATAAGGCAGATTAGAACTGCCCCAAAGAGTTCCCAAGAAGTGCACGGTGGATTTGAACTGCTGACCCTTTGGTTAGCAGACAGCCTAGAAAACTCGATGAGGCAGTTCTGCTCTGCACATGGGGCTGCTGTGAGCTGGAATCTGTTTGACGACAACCTACAGCTAACTATACCAAGGAACAGGTAGACTGGTGAACTAAAGAGAGTTGTCTGAATAAGTTACTGTCTGAAGATCTTAGGTTCTCAGAACATTTTAACTGTCATCACCTTCTGGGAAAGTTGACCAGCTGCTGTTAGTGCAATTCCACAGAAATTTCCATGAAAAAATTTTCTTATTAAAAAAAAACTCTGCTGAGCTTCTGAAAGGAGGTTCCGCTTGAGTGGTGTGTGTTTCTGTGTTTTTATTACCTGGAGGAATGTTTGCGCCCATAATCGTGATCTGATTTTCAGCACTGCGCTTTCTCCTCCTTCCAATCGTCCTACCACACAGGAGATCTGTAAACACTCAATATTGGTGCAGTTCTGCAAAAACAAAGAGCATCAAATCAGTATTTTTAAACTTTGGTAGAGTGTCAGCATGGAACTATGCTTATTTACTTATATGTATCATTTTCTCATAAGTCATTTCCTAATGATTAAATTAAAATTTTCATAAAGAACAAACATGAAGTGTTGTTAAAACGGAGACAACTAGTCGCCTGCTTAACTATTGGTGGAAAATGTTTATATCCTTCTTTTATGAAGGAAGGATATAAACTTTGTTTAGACAATTTGAATATAAGTGCAATTCTGGCTAAGATGCCTGTTATTCCACTGATCGCCAGCATCCATCAGGCTGATCTGATTGGCTAAGGGTCTTAAACTTTCCATCTATTATCATGACATATGAACTTGCCTTTTTTTCCGATAGAAGAGCCATTCAAGTAAGTGTATAGCAAGAGCGACAACTCCCAACAAGCTATTATAATAATAGATCATTTATGTGATATGTGTTAACCAAGCCTCCAAGACATAATTATGGTTAGGATTAAACACAAAGAGGACTGTTCTAGAAACAGTCACTGAAAAGCTAGGAAATTTCAAGATGGCAATGATGAAATTTTTTCTTTCAAAGAATTCCAGTGAATTTAAAAATATTGACTGGATACGCCCATTGTTATAAAAACTGGTGTTTTTGTATCTTACCTACAAACAGAAGTAACTATCACCTTTAAAAAATTCACAAATATATTTGGAAAAAACTAAGAAAAAACAGAGTTCAGCAGTAACAATGGAAGGCCTTTTGTGGTAAGTCAGACACAAAATGGAACATAAAATACAACACAGGACTTAAGCTCTTCTCTAAGGACTTTAAGGCAATCTTCCTGTAGGCAGCCATTGAACTGCTGTCTTCCATTTCTTTAGGACTCAGGAAGGCATTTCTCAGGCACATTCTTGACACCTGACCATGGAGTGAGCAAGTCTGGAAAGGGTTGCAGAGAAATGCCTCTCGAGTCTTGTTACATCAAAGACAGGATGTTACTGACTCAGGGATAAGCATTTGTTCCATGAAATAGTCTATATTATTTCCTAGTTGCAAAGTAAGCCTTTCTTCAAGTTGCATTCACCAAGCTATAGTTTACCTAATTCCTAGGATTCTCCAGCTTAAAAGTGGGCAACATTTAATACAGTCCATCTGCGTTCTTGGATTCAACCAACTATGGACGGAAAATATCCAGGACAGAAAAATTGTTCCCCCCTCCCCAGTCATTATTCCCTAAACAATATAGTATAACACTACTTACATAGCATTTACATGGTACTAGGTATTAAAAATAACCTAGAGAACCTAGAGATGATTTAAAGCATACAGGAGCATCTCCATAGGTTGTATGCAAATACTGCACCATTTTAATTAAGAGATTTGAGCATCTGTGGATTTAAGTGTCTGATTGGGGGGTACTCCCAGCAGATATGGAGGGATGATTGGATACAAAATGTATGCTCCTAGAAAGTACTCATTTTGATGACATTTTACCCATTAAATTACATTTTCTGATTGGATCCCAATAAGTAAATAAATGAACTCCTCACAATCCATTTTCTTGTATCCATATACAGAATGGCACTACTCTAACTGTGGCACACTGATTTGAATTTTTCTTCTGTGTTCAGGAGGTTTGGTGGCCCGGTGGTTACGAATTTGAATACTAACTTAAAGATTAGCAGTTCAAACCTATCAGTAGCTCTACTGGAGGAAAGACCTGTTCTTGTGACGATTACCACCTAGGAAACCCCATAGGGGTTTGTTATATAGAGTTGTTATATAGTTTGTTATATAGAGTTGCTATGAATTGGAATAAATTTGATGGTCTCTAACAACAACAACATGCTATATTCATTTTTTTTTCCTTAAACTCTGAGCACCGACATAACTGCTCCAGAAAAATCAGTTAATTGGTCATTATGTAAAGGCCTTAGACATTTTACTTTTATGAAATCTATAAATGACAGATTACCCTGAGGAACACTGGACCATAAGACCTGTCTTTAAGAAGAGCCTCAGAATAAAATGAAACTAACAGTGATATATATTACAACAGGCTCAAGCATAACAACTACTATGAAAAACAACTACTATGAAAACGGTATAGGAATGGGCAGTGTTTTGTTCTGTTGTTCATAGTGTTATTGTCTTTTTTTTTTTTTTTTTATTATGACTGAGTGAAAATGTACATTCCGGTATAAATTTATATGCCCACCTATATGCAGCTTCCACCACTCTACCTGTCTGGTGACTGCACACTATTCCTCTCTGCTCCATACATGTCTCATCCTCCCAATAGTCTCCTTTCCCCTCCTCTCCATCCACTCTCCTTCTTCCAGCCAGAGGTCAACAGGATGAAATCCTATAGATGCAGAGAACCATAAAGTGCATCTAATACATGGTCACTCTGCATTGCCAAATCCAATCCATTCATGTCCAAAGAGTGGACCTTCGTTATGATTTATGGGCAAGGGCAGCATCAGGACCAGGAGCCATCCTCCCAGGGGAACCCCAAAACCACTGGACCATCAATTGAGGTCTTTTAGTGGAGATCTCAGGGTGCACCCCTTTTTATTCTTGTGTTGCCAGTGACACTCAACTTAGTGAGCTCCATCACGGCTATCACTGGTGGTGGCCGGGCACCATCCAGTTCTTCTGGTCTCAAGTTGATGTAGGCGCCCACTCATGTGGGTCTCTTTATCTCCTGGGTTTCTACCCCATGTCATTTTGGTCTTCAGTGAGCATCTGTTGCTGCTGAGTTGGGACCATTTGCTGTGCCCTCAGATGGCAGCTTGGCAGCTTTTAAGACCCCAGATGCCACTCACCAATGTGGGGTGCAGAGAGCCCTCTTAGCAAAATGCTAGTTGTGCCAATTGGCCTTGATTTCGCCTAAGAGCATGGTCCCCTGCCCCCTACCCCAGCTACTCCGTCCTTGCAATACTGGGTTAAGACGGAAGGAGTATTCAAGTTATGCTGAAGTCCGCTTAATGTTGTTCTTGTTTCTAATGTGTGTTATCACAGATTTCACCCAACCAGATTTCTAGCAACTATCTAATCTAAACCCTCTCTCCCTCCCTCTTCTTCCCTTCCCTTCCTTGCAGCTGTCAAAGAGTCTATTCTTCTATACATAAGTCTGTTTTTGACATCTTATCATAGGGGTCTCATACAATATTTGTCCTTTTGTCGCTGACGACTTTCACTCAAAGGGTTATGGTCTTAGTTAACTAGTGCTGCTATAACACTGAGTGGCTTAAACAAACAAAAATTTATTGACTTACAGTCTTGGAGGCTAGACATCTAAATTCAGGATGCCAGCTCCAGGGGAAGTCTTTGTTTGCTCTGGGGGAAGGTCCTTGTCATCAACCTTTCCTTGGACTAGGGGTTTCTCAGGGTAGAGACCCCAGGTCCACAGGATGCATGTGCTCCTGGCTCTTCTTTCTTGGCAATATGAAGTCTCCCTATCACTCCACTTGATTCTTTTTTCATATCTCAAAAGAGACTAACACAAGATACAACCTAATCTTACAGACTGAGTCTTATCTCATTAACAAAACTGCCTCTAATCTTGCCTCACTAACATCATAGACGTGGGATTTATAATACTTAAGAAAATCACATCTAATGACAAAATGGTGGACAATCACACAACACTCAGAATCATGGCCAAGCCAAGACGACATATGTTTGGAAATACAATTCAACCCTTAATAGTCACAGTGAGTCAAAACTGACTCAACAGCATCTAACAACAATAATGCATATTGGTTAAATTCTAGTAAGGTCAGATTTCTATACAATGTCTCCAAACACAGGTGGCTGGGGGTTGTTCTTGTACTAGATTTAGGTCCTTTGATATTTGAGATTTGGGATGAGCAGGAATTCTCAAAGCTCTGCAGTTTGTATCACTTGTGAGGACTTTCTGTTTACCTATAATCCATCATCAACACACTGTACACTGCTAATCTCACCCTTAAGAAGCAGAAGAGGTTTAACTCAGAAGAAGGCTGTTCCTAGAAACAGTGGTCCCCACTCACTAGCTTTATGGGATGACTCTGGAGAAAATGATGTGTTATGGATTGAACTGTGTCCCCCCAAAATATATATCAACTTGGCTAGGCCATGATTCCCAGTAGTGTGTGGTTGTCCCCCAATTTGTGAATTGATGTAATTATTCTCTATTTAGTAATGTGCTACAAATCCTAACCTATATGTGTATAAATATGGCATGGGAGCAGTGTCTCCCCTCTAAGTTCGTAATTGGTAAGAAGAAAAAAGATCAACAGGGCAAGGCTGGTTCCCATGAGGCAAAAGCCACACAAGCCTCCTCTTCCCACTATCTTTACTAATTCTGACACCAGCTGAGTCAGTACTCTCTGTGGGATGTGATAACTCATTGCAATGGCCACAAAGAATTCACAGATCATACTCATGATCATGGGATTTACGAGGGAAGTGACAGGTTATGATTGAGGCTCAGGAACACTCACGGACATAGTTCTTCTATCAAGAGAGCCTCTTTCCAGCTGTTTCTAGAAGACGAAACTCCTCCTGGCCCTAGTCCCCTCTCCAAAGGCATTCAGTTTTCTCTCTCCATGGCCTCAGAAGCACACCACACTCCATTGCATCTCACTGTCTCCAGGTTTACAGCTCACTCTGTCTCCTGGGTCCAGGAGCCTCTCAATTCAGGGATCCTAGGTCCAAAAGACTTGTTGGTTCCTGGCTGTTCTTCTTTGGTAGTGGTGGTTATCTCCTTTTCCGCCTCTGAGGTGGCTCATTTCAAACCAGTGGAGTGTCAAAATTCATCAGTCCCTTTGGTGGGTTACAATTATCATATCACAAAGTCCTGCCTAATCTCTTGGGTGGGAGTTACAAAACCATGGCTAGAAAGGCAACATAAAAGTGACCCATCACACTGCAATGTGTCACTGGGGCAGGATCAGTGTGGCGTGTACCCTGAGTTACAGTTTTACATACGTCACACCCTTATTCAAGTGACCTTTGCTTGCATCACATCTTTTAGTTTACAAGAGATAAAAGGAAGCAGAAGGAGGCAGAGAGGAGAGAGACGCATTACCACGAAGAAAGAACAGCCGAGAGGATACCACATTCTTTGGACCCAGGGTCCCTGTGCTGAGAACTTCTTAGACCCAAGGGACAATTAATGCCAAGGCACATGGAGATCTCCAGCGAACTCTGGGCCCACAGCTGTTGGAAGGAAACAAAGCCCTTCCTCCAAAGCTGACAGAGAATGAAAGCTTCTCCTAGAGCTTGGTACCTGAATTCAGCATCCTGGACTGTCAGAGAATAAATTTCTGTTTGTTAAAGCCATACACATGTGGTGTTACTGTTCCTGCAGCACTAGATGACTAAGACATGGTGCTCTTAATGAATCTTTTACTAAAAGGATGGGATGACACAGACATGGGTTCTTTGTATGTGGCGTGTCCAAGAGAGTGGATGGCAGGGTATATGGGGTGGAAGTTACCTTGTAGACACAGGAGAATGAGACAGGAATGAGAAAGTCCAGGTGGTGAAGAATCTTCCTGTTTGTGCTATGGAGTTTAGGCTCCTCAGAGCCTATACAATATGATCAGGTTTGTATCTTAGAGGGCATTTGAAGAAAGAGAGGGGACAGAAGCATGGAAGGCAAGGAGGATGATAACGATCTATGACAACCGCCCAAGTGAGAAATGGTGGGACCTACACAGAGGCAGGGGGAACTGAGAGAAGATGAATGGTAGAGGAACTCAGGAAGTAGAATAGACAGTGACTAATCGGGGATTCAAATAAGAAGGAGGCGTGGAGGAAACTCTCTGGTTTGGGGAGCTGGGCTGATGGTGCTGATGTGACTGCAGTTAAGAACTCTAGAGAAGCAGTGTGGTTTGGGGGCTGTGGAAACAGCTTCAGGCACAGCGGGACTGGAGTGGCTGTGGAGCATGCAGATGAACGTACACTGCAGGCCCTTCAAGTTTAGGATGTGATAAAGGAGGGCCAGCCTGGCAGAGGAGTCCCGGGGCGTGCCCATGGTTGACACACTTAGCAGCTAACCCAAAAGCTGGAGGTCCAAGTCCCACCCAGAAGCTTCTTGGAAGAAAGGCCTGGTGATTTATTTATGAAAAATCAGTAACCAAAAACCCTGTGGATCACAATTCTACTGTGACACACACAGTCATTATGAGTCACAGTCAACATCACGGAACTTGTATGAGAGCAAGTGTGACCCGGGACTGGCTGGAGCTATGGTCATGCAAGCAATTCTCAGAGGGCGAAAAGTCAATAGGAGTGAAAAGGAAGGGGCGAGGATGGAATCCTGAAGTACACAACCACGTAAGGACGGTCAGAAGAGAAGCCCATGAAATGGTTAAGAAGGGGCAGACCACAAAGTGGGAAGACAGCCAGGGGAAAACGTGTTTCGGGAAGCCAGGGATTTGGTCAATAGTATCAAATGCCTAAGAGGGGTTAAGAGAAGGGCTGCCGTGACTTGAGGAGGGAAAAAGAGGTCAGGAAAGCTTGGCGATGAGGAGATGGGGTGACAGCTACAAACACAGCAGGAGCCCGAGATAAGAAAGGCAAGAATATTCTTAGGCTGAGGAGAAATGATATTTTAGTGTCACAGACACAAATTTCTCCAATGCAAATTGGAAATTATGATTCCCAACACAGGATGTTGGCATACTGCACTTCCAAATTCCTAATCAGAAATGCGATTCGGTAAGTTGTTTTTGCCTAAACAAAAACCGTAGGAGGTCATATGTAGCTTTTGATTTTAGAATAAACTTTACATAATCATTCCACAGCCAGCGCTGTTTTAACTCAAGGACATGGGGAGGCATATGATTTGCCATTTTTCAACCAATAAGAGAGAAAGAGAATCAAATATAAGTTAACAAGATCAGATATGCATATCAAACTTGCCTTGGCCCTCATCTGCAAGTAATAAGTTTCCATAATGTTCAGAAAAGTTAAAAATGATCTTACATTGACAATATTTAATGAAAAGGAGAGAAGGAAGAAAACATAACCCTAGAACACAAATGCATGTCATATTTTAAAGAATTTCAGCCTCGATCTCCAGTGCTTCAGTATATTTAGGAGATATTCACTGAAGAGGAAAATGAAAAACATACCTGAATCTTGATTTCTTAAAATGTTAAATGTTCCCCAGAGATTTGCACAATGGCTATCCAGAGGGCTTTTCCTGTCTGCATGTTAGAATCCTATAGATGACAGCCTCTTGTTTCAATTCTATTGCTTCCTCTGAAAACTTCTGTTATCAATGAGATGCAGTCCAGGGATTTGCACTGATTTCACTGTAATATCTACTTTTGATCTTTTTATTAGCTCTTTACTAATAAGAGAAGAACTCTCGTGGCTCAGAGATTAAGCACACAGCTGTTAACCTAAAGGTCATCAGTTCAAACCCGCCAGGTGCTGTACAGGAGAAAGACGTGGCAGTCTGCTCTTGGAAAGATTACAGCCTTGGAAGTTCAATGGGACCCCCTGTCCTATAGGTTGCTACGAGCTGAAATTGACTTGACAGCAATGGGTTACTACTAAAACCAATAAAAATTATCTATGTGACAGGGTTCAGGATTTTCAAGATTATGATTGACTGACTACATTATTCTACTTTGTTGTACAGAAACAAATGATTAGAATTAATGGAGTTAAAATTTTTTAAGTGCTTTTTGTATTACAAAATAAGTTGATTCACGAGTGCAGGGACAGAAAAGAAGTCAGTTTTCCATGTTTCCCACTTACTTCCCTGGTTCTCTTCCTCAAAACCTACATGCCTTCCTTGTATCATCTGGTAACTGAAGCTGTGACCTTGAACTGAAAGGCCTTGGGCTCAGAACTCAAGTAAGAGCAGCGCCTGAAGGCCAACAGTCTTCTGGGTCTTGGGGACCAAAGTCTGTGGGTCATAAAGCAGGGATGTTGCTGTTGTTAGGTGTCACTGAGTTGATTTTTGACTTGTTGCAACTCCAAGATAGAATAAAACGAGCTCATGTTGTTTCCTAGGCTATAATCCTCACAAAAGCAGAGCGGATTGCCAGGTCTTTTCCTATGCATCTGCTAAATGGACTTTGAACCACCAATCTTTTGATTAGGTGCCAGAGTGCTTAACCATCATGACACTGGTGCTTGATACAAACTCTGAGGAGCAATTTTAAGGGATTTCTCAGATAGATTCTGTGCAGGCACGCAGGTGACCAAGACCAGAGGATGAAGTAAAAAAATATCAACCACGAAACATTCAAAAGTGTTCGACACTTTCAGGGTTGTGGGGTAGGTGAGGTTTGTAGAACAGAATCAGTTGCCCTCAAGTCCAGGTCCACTCAACGACAATGCCATGTGCATCAGAGTAGAACTGTGCTCCACAAAGTTATCAGTGGTTGATTGTTTGGGAGTAGAACACCAGCCCTTTCTTCTCAGGTACCTTCAGATAGACCCGAACCTCTAACCTTTTGGTTACCACTATGTGTGTTAACTGTTTGCACCACCTAGGGACTCTAATAAAATAGAAAGTGCCCTCATATGACAAGCATCTCTGTTTTTACAGTTCAGCTCCTGTGGCTGCAAGCAAGAGTGTAGCCTGAAGGAAAGACTTTAGTTCTGAAAGGACGGGCAAGGTATGGTTGATAGGAATGTGAATTAACAAAACAAAACAAAAAACCATATTACTGTACTTGAGGTGAAAGTTTACAGACAAATCAGTTTCCCATTTAATTGCTTGTACATAAAATGTTCCACAATACTTGTTGCACTCCCCACAATGTGCCAGCACTGTCCCTATTTTTCCCTTGGGTTCCCCGTTTCCTTTTGTCTGGATGTTGTACTCCTTCCTGCCTGACTGGAGCAACTATATATCCCAAATCATATTTGAACACTGTCATAACAGTCATTTTATTTTGAACTCAGTAGGTGGGATTTTTTGGAAACTCTAGTCATGTAGTGGTTAAGTGCTACATTTGCTAACAGAAAGGTCAGCAGTTTGAATCCACCAGGTGCTCCTTGGAAACTCTATGGGGCAGTTCTACTTTGTCCTATAAGGGTCACTATGAGTCTGAATCAACTCAATAGCAGTGTTTTTTTTTTTTTGTTTTTAACACTATCTTTTAAACTGCTTATAGCGTGTCATTAGAATTAGATTTAGGGTTAAGGCAAGAAAGGAAGGAAGGAAGACTAAGCATGGATGGAAGGACTCATAGAGGATATCTTGAAAGACAACTGCTGAGACTATTTGCGATGAGTTCGTTCACTCTTTCGTTAATGCATTTGCTCAACAAATGAGACACACACCATGTCACACACTGCAGAAACACTGCTGAGAACACCAAAAGTGGTTCTTGTTCCTGTGAGCTTACTATATGATAGGCAGGTGGGAAAGATGAATCTTTCTGTGGGCCAGGCCCCTGGATGAGCCCATCATGTGAAAGATCACTTCTGTCATGCAGTGTTTCCAGCCATGATCTTACAACTCCTGCTTAGGTGTTGGGGCAGGCCTGTGCTCGTATGGTAACCAGGGCCCACTAAAGGGACTGGTCAGTTCTGCCATTCAGCTGGACTAGAGGTGAGCCTTAAGGTAAAAAGAGAAATGTCCACCACCGAGGAAGAAGATCCAGCCTGTCCTTTGGTCTGGGATCCCTGTACTGAGAAGCTCCTGATGCTGGAGACCAAGTGAGCTGTAACCCTGAGGGCGGTTCAAACTGAAGCAGCAGAAACCCTGCAGCAGGAGACGGAGCAGTGGGCTTCCGGCCCTGGAGAGAATAAGCTGAGGACCTTTGGGTAAAGGCTGGGGGCCAGGGAGAGGTGAGCTTGCAAATGCGGCTGGGAAGAGGCTGTGCAGATGTTAGAACTGCAGCCTTGAGTGTTCTTGAGCCTGAACTGTAACCTCTAACTTCCCTAATAAACCCCATAATCGTTAAGTATGGTCTGTTCATACTGTGTGCCCGCTGCAGTGAATTGTCGAACCCAGCTGAGAAGCAGTGCTGCGGCAGCTGGTGTCAGAAATGGTAAAGACGGCAGAGAGAGGAAGCGTATCTGACCCTTGCTTCCTGAGAATCAGCCTTGGGCTGGTGATTTAGATTCTTTTTTTCTCCTCGTAAAGCTGGAGGAGGTCAGATACTGCCCCCACACCTTTTTACAGAGCTTAAGAATAGTTCCAAATTTCTGGAGTGAAGATGATTCTGGAGAGGCCAGAAGCAAGGGTTTCATTGCTCTCACCCTAGCCAGGACAGAGGCCGCTGCACGTACAGAAAGGACTGTAGCAGCTCCACGGCTCAGGGTCTGCTCCCCGTTTTGCCTCTACCTCCCTTTCTTTGTCCCCTTCTTCACCCTGAGGCTTCCGGCCAAGTGTCTTTCCCTCTCTGTCTTGCCTCTTTGAATTCACAACACTTGGCTTGTCTTTGGGCCTTTTGATTCCGCATGTCACCACAAGGTACTGCTTCTCAGATTGCTTTTGGCAGTGCAGCTTTGGGGCAGGAAACATCTGCTGTGCCCCTGAGCCCTCCCCAGCACTGAGACACAGTGCTCAATCTGGTCTCAGCCCCAAGCCCTGTTTGTTTGTTTGTGTTTGAAGAGAACTTGGCTTCATAAAGCAATCTCTGGTTAGTTTCACATTGCTGGTGAATGTGCTTGTAATCTCATACCCATTACGGAGATTTTCTGTAGAACCTGGGCGTCTGAGTTAACCTAGTGCTATTGTTGCCGGTGCTGTTGGGTCTATTCTGACTCATAGTGACCGCATGTGACAGAGCAGGGCTGCTCCATAGGGTTTTCTTGGCTGTAATCTTCAGGAAGGCAGACTACTGTGTTTTTCTTTCATAGAACTGTGGGGTGAGTTTGAACTGCCAACTTTTGGGTTAGCAACTGAGTGCTTAACCTTTGTGCCACCAGGAATCCTTCCTCACCTGGTGCTGTAGTAACAGAAATACCTCCAATGGGCCACTTTAAAGAGCAGAAATTTATTTTCTCACCGGAAGCACATTCCATGTCCATGTTTCTGGCAACATTCTCTTTATGATGACGGGAGTCTTCCCTACAGATTGCAGTTCTAAGCCTTTATTAGAACTACCTTTCATGCCCATAATTTTACCAAGAGGCTCTTTAAGGCAATCTAGGACTTTACTATCAAGTGTATTCAAATTCCTCCAGCCTCTACCCATTCCCCAATTCCAAAGCCGTTCCTACCTTTTAGGTCTTTATTAGAGCAGCACTCCCACTCTCTGGTACCCAAATCTGGTCTTTTTATAACTAACAAGTAATTAGGTTTAGGATCCATACTACCAGGATATGACTTTATCAACATAACAGAAGAAAAGCCCTATTTCCAAACAGGGTCAGATTTACAGGTACAGGGTATAAGATTTCAACACACATTTGGGGGGTGTGGCATAGTTCAGTCTATGTAACAGGTAAATGGAACTTTGACATTGATTTTGTGACCTCACTGTGTGGTGGGGAAGAGGATGAATATTCACATGAGGAGATACAGGAATGAGTCCCAACCCCCCAAACAAATCTATTGTCTTTGAGTTGATGCCACATCAGAGTAGCCCTATAGGACAGAGTAGAACTGCCCCATAGGGTTTCCAAGGAGTGGTTGGTAGATTTGAACTGCCAGTCTTTTGGTTAGCAGCCTGAGCTCTTAACCAATGAGTGGAAAGACTGAATTGGAAATACTCATTCACTTTTGCAAAAGAATGACTAAATTCATGCTTAGAACTGCCACAGGTACCTCTGCTAAGGCCCTTCTGTGGGGCTGGCCTAGGAAACCTGAACGTTTCTTCTGTCTTCTTCTGCACAAGCAGAGGGCTCTGGGTCTCTGGGACAAGCACAACACCACAAAGACCCGCTGAAGGGACAGGGCTCCTCTGGATGGACTTTAACTTCTCACAGGCCCAGTGTCTGTGAACTCGCTAATAGCAGAGCCCTAGTGTTCCTAAAATGGATTAAAGACTACTTCATTATTTCCGTGGCCTCCGTGGCAGGTTTAGGGTAGTGAAACAGTTAAATTGCAAATATCCCTTAATCCTCAAGAAAAGTCACTTGCCTCACAGGGTACCTCGCTAATAAATGTATGAGGCAGGTCTTAGCACTGGAGACAATGAAGAGCAATACATGAAGGCAGAGCCCCCACTACGTGGGAATTCTGTTCACCCTGATTTGTCCCTCCATTCCTGGCACACTGAGAAAAAACCACCTGCAATTGAGTCATTCCCAACTCATGTGTCAGAGTAGAACTGTGCTTCATGGGGTTTGCATAGCTGTAACCTGTCAGAATCAGACAGCCAGGCCTTTGTTCTGAGGTACCTCTATGTGAGTTCAAACCAAACACCTTTGGTCAGTAGCTGAACACGTAACTGTAGGCATCACCCGAGGGCTCTGTGCACTGCGACAACTCACCAGTATTTTTGCAGGGTTTTGTCTGTGGAACTCCACCACTGGGACGTCTCTCTTCCTGACAAGATGAGGAATGGTTGAGTTCCGCAAAAATGCACTAAGCTCAGGGGTTTCCTCAGGGGAGGCCGCAGGCTGCAAACAGAAGAAAGGAGGCATCACAGACAATTACACTGACAGTTGTTACCTTTTCATTGGCCTTGGACTCTAGGCAATTTTTATTCCCTCACCTGAGTATGATTCACATGAGAATTCAGGCATGTTCTAATTTATCAGCAGCAGGTTACCAGCAAAATGAACTCTACCTACAAGGAAGAAGTATTCTGCTCTACAGTGATAGGAATGCATGCCACATAGAGAATGTCTTTCCAGTAAATTTATCTTGTTAAGGATAGTATTTTCAGCAGAAATAATTTCCTCATAGTAAAGGATAGAATATGTTTCTGTTCCAGGCATGAATAACTGTTTTCAAGTCACCTTATTAAGTATTTTAAAAACAAAAACAAAACTCAGTTGTCTTTGGGTCAGTTCTGCTTCATGACGACCCTATGCATGTCAGAGTCAACTGTGCTCCATACGGTTTTTAATGGCTGATGCTTGGAAGGAGATTATCAGGACTTTCTTCTGAGGTACCTCTGGATGGATTTAAATCTCCAACCTTTTGGTTAGCAGCCAAATGTGTTAACTCTTGGCATTCAGAGTGTCCTCATTATATATTACTGCTGCTGGTTGCCACTGAGTTGATACCAACTCACAGTAACCCCACGTGTGTCACAGTAGAGCTAGGTTCCATAGCGTTTTCAATGGCTGATTTTTCAGAAGTAAATTGCCAGGACTTTCTTCTGATGTAGCTCTGAGTGAAGTGGAACTTCTACCCTTTCAGTTAGCAGCCAAGTGCTTAACTGTTTGCATCCAAGGAATCCTCATTATATACTTGGTTTGGTTAAACTGAGGAACATTATATGCAGGGAGAGGGCTCTTGAGGTGGCAAAGAGAGAGAGACACTAACTATGGGAAAACAGCTGGATGTGGTGGAAAAACAGCTGGATGTGGGCAAGGACCAGATGTTGGGAAGTCTGAGCATCACATGCCTGCACTTGTAAGAAACTTTCCCCCAGGAGAACAATGTAATGAAAATGACTTTTCTGAAGCATGCTACCAGAACATCGTGCTGTGACTGAGCTTACTTTTAATCCTGAGTTTGTTTTGCAAGCATTCTAGAACTTATGATTTTATCTCAGGCTCCGTGCTGGCTCTGAAGGCTGAATAAATATTTTGAGAGTTCTCAATCAATCATACATAATATCCCTTTAACATTCATTAGTTCAGTCAAAGCCACTGAGGATTACATTTAGACCAGATGAACGTAGACTCAATTTTCTCCTGCTGAGAAGCATGTCTTCTTTTATATAGTTTCTCTTTGTAGTCACAGAAGAAATAATAACATGCTCATCTCCGTGGAATGAAGAAGAAAATCCCTACACTGCAGATGTGGGACATATCACAAAAGGTGAAAAGACAGTGTTCAGAATGTCACAAGGACCTAGAAAAATCTACCGGGCAAACAGAAAGATGAAGTCCAGACTGCTTAGCGTGACATGTGCAGTTCGCTTTGTGCTGGCCCTTGCCTGCCTCTCCAGCCTCATCTCTCACCCAGAGCCCCCTGCATCCTGCTCTCTGGTATGCAGAACTGCTCTCCATGCCTGAATTGCACCAGGCTGATTCCCGAGCCTCCATTTGATGTTCAACATGCTTGCTCTGCTCCCCATCAGTGCTTATCAAACTGGTCTAGGCTGCTCAGAAAGTACATGTAAAATGAGAAGTAGAGTCAAGTGGAGTGTCCCAGGAAACACCATAAAACAGGGAGAGAAAGACAATCCAGCAAGGAAAACTACAATGAGGAAATCACATGTGCAGGGCTATCTAGGGAAGCTTTCTATAGAAGACTAAAGAGAAGGATGTTTTCAAAGGAAGAAGGGGTAACTAGCTAGTTGCTGCCATAGGTCAGGGTAGAACTGCACCATAGAGTTTCCAAGAAGTGCCTGGCAGATTTGAACTGCCAGCCTTTTGGGTTGCAGACACAGCACTTAACCACTATGCTACAAGGGTTTCCAAGGGGAGACGTACACTGTTAAATGCTGCAAAGCAGGACAGAGGATGATGACTGGCAGTGTCACCAGATCTTTCAGTTAAGAAATTAGAGATGCCCTTTCCAGAACATAGATTGGTATAGGTGGAAATATACCTATAGTTGGTAAAGAGTGAATGCGTGTGGACACATGGACAATCATCTGAAAAAGACTGACATTAAATCTTGTTTCATTCTCATACTGAAGAAATTCTTAATGAGATATAATCTCCAAATAAAAAAAGCATCAAAATAAAACATGAATACTCTTTAGCAGCATTATTTTTAATGGGGAATAATATTATAACCTGAAAGTTTATGAACACATATCAGTTATTGGTTAAATAAATTATGATACATCTACACCAAAGATTACTAAGCAGTTTTTTCAAAATGATACAGAGCTACTTTGTAATTTAAAAAGATACAAGATGCTGACTCAATGGCACTGGGTTTATGAGGAAAAAGGCAGATTACAAAATAGAATATATAATAAAATTATAATTTTTAGGAGGAAATAGAAGTACGAGTTCTGACAATTAAGTTCCTGAACTCATCTTAGAAAAAGTGCTACATATCTTATTACTAAAAATCACTATGGTCACCTTTCAAGTACCCCACTTGGGAAGCTATGCACTGATACCGGCACCTAGTCCACCCTTCAAAGCAATTCTGGAACTTTTTCTGGAATGTCCACCAGAGCTGTCATCATATTACTCTTGATGTTCTCAATGTCATCAAAATGTCTTCCTTTCAATATTTTCTTTATCTCTGAATAGAGAAAAAAGCCACTGGGGGCCAAATCCGGTGACTAGGAAGGGTATTCCAATACAGTTATTTGTTTACTACCTAAAAACTCCCTCACGGACAACTATACAAGTAAGTTTGTGAACTTGCCACCGTGCCACCATGTGCAACGGTCATTCCAGAAAAAGGGTTCCAAAGCTGTTTTGACGGGTTGACTAGGCACTGGCATTGGTACATAGCTTCCCAAGGGGAATATTTCAAAGGTGACTGTAGTGATATTCAGCAATGAGGTACGTAGCACTTACAGCAATTAACTTTGCAGACTTAATTGTTGGACCTTGTATATTTACATTCTAGATCTAAAAATGGAAAAAAATCTGGAAGAACAGTCATTTAAGTGTTTCCAGTGACAGAAACTTGGTGATATTAGGAATTTCTTTTTAGATATCATAACAGTACTGTGGATTTTTAAAGAGCATCTTTATCTTTTGCAGAATGCAATAAAATGTTTGTGGGTCAGACAGAAAAGAACCCCACAAATGCATAAATAAATGTAATAGTAATGGGTATGACATTACTCATTATTTTTAATGTTCTTCTTTGTTTTTACATATAGCCAGATACATTTTTATAATGACCATTTAGTATATTTTTAATATAAAAATATTTAAAAATCATAATTGCTAAAAAGACTAAAAGAGAAGTAGAGATTGCAAAATGTCATTGTTGTTGGGTGCTGTTGAGTTGATTTTTGACTGTAGTGACCCCATGTGACATAACAGAAGTGCCCCATTGGGTTTTCTAGGCAGTAATCTTTATAGGAGCAGATCTGGTCTTTTCTCTGACAGAGCTGCTGGGTGGATTTGAACTGCTAAGCCTTCTGTTTAGCAGCAGAGTGCTTAACCATTTAGCTACCAGGGCTCCTTGGGACAGCAATTACAGTTTAGTAATAAATAGAAGGGAAAGAGGCTCATTCTTGGAAAGGATACACAGTCAAGCTATTTTGTTTGTTTTGAATATGGAGGAAACTTAAGTAAGTTTATAGACTTCACGGAGAATACTAGTAGAGAAGAAGTTCACAGGAAATATAGGGGCTTACTGATACAGAAACAAAAAACAAACGCACTGTCATTGAGTTGATCCCAACTCATACTGACACTGACTGAGATAGCAAGGTTAAGATTGGAACTGGAAGACCTCTGCTTCCTTTGAAAGCATTAGAAAACAGCCGAGGATGGGAGAGCTACAGTTAGAAGATGTGTGTGAGAGACTCTGAGATGAGATATGGGTTATTTAAAGATGCCCTTGTTTTACAGTCACCTGCTAATAATCACGCTAGAGACTGAATCAAAGGTACAACAACAGTAGTGAAGGTTTAGAAGAGTCAACAAGAAGAGTGGAGGGAGAGATCACGAGAACATCAGAATCTCCAGGTTAAGAGACAAAGAAGGCAGCGTATGTAACCGAGAATTTTCAGGGAAGAAACTTGGGAAGGATGGAGAAGAAAGGGGCGAAGGTGGCTTTTTAAAAGACTGTGTCTCTGATGGCATATGCCACCATTATGTATTATGGCTGCTAATCAAAAGGTCAGCAATTCGAATTCTATGGGGCAGTTTTGCTGTCCTATAGGGTTGCTACTGAGTCAGAATCAACTTGATGGCAGTGGGTGGAGGTATGCAAAGTAATATATCCTGGAATACAGGCTTGGAAGGAAAGAAGGTATGGCCAAAGGCTGTATTGAGAGTCAGGCAGGTTAACTGACTCTTATAAAGTACTTGTATTAAGGGAAAAAGAGCTAGTGGGTGGAGGCAGTGAGAACATTATAATAATGAACGCATTGCTGTTGAGTCAATTTCGACTCACAGAGACCCTACAGGACAGAGGAGAAACACCCATGCAGTTTCCAGGAAGCACCTAGTAGATTTAAACTGCCGACCTCTTGGTCAGCAGCTGTAGCACTTAACCACCATGCCACCAGGGTTTCCATTATAATAAAAGGCAAATGAGTTGAAGGAGAAGAGGACACTGAGTCGACTGTTTCAGAAGTAGGGCAGCTTGAGCTAATGGTGAAGAGGAGTGGCCAATACACCAGGATGATGAAGTGCATGGAAGTGAGACAAGCTCTGGGATGGGAGTCAACCCGCTGAGCTATCAGGATAATGCCCCAGGGTCTGGCATGGAGAGCAGGCATGTGAGTCTCAGGGATGCTCGAGGATACTCAGTGATCCACAGCATAATGGAAAAGCAGCCATAGCACAAAAAGGCTAAGCTTCGGCATAAAATTCAAAATTATGGAGAACTCTGAAATTCTCTAGTGTGGTCTCTATTATATACTCTGTGTGTGTGTGCATGCATGTGCAATTTCCATTTATATGTGAGTTGCTAAGAGTTATGTCAGAGAGATTAACTCTGCAGTTAACCAAGTGTTTTAGTCAGCTAGTGCTGCTCTAACAGAAATACCACAGAGTGAATGGCTTTAACAAAGGAAGGTTTATTCTTACACAGTCTGGTAGTCTACAAGTCCGAATTCAGGGTGTCCGGTCCAGGGGAAGGCTTTCCCCTTTGTCGGCTCTGGAGGAAAGTCTGGTATTGTATGACTCTTTGTCCAGGAAGCCTCTTGGCACAGGAACCTCAGGTCTGAAGGATGCACTTTTCTCCCGTTGCTGCTTGCTTGATGGTGTGAGGTCCAGTTCTCTGCTTGCTTCCCTTTCCTTTGACCTCTTGTAGGACAAAAGGATTAAGGGTGGGGCAAGCCATACTCCAGGGAAGCACAGGGACTCATGGCCCATCCACACGGCTACACGTATTTTTGCAAGGACAGAATTCAACCCATGACACCAAGCTACAGAGAATAGGCCCTAGGAAGAATTAGGAGGTGATTTTTTATTCCCAAGGTTATACTCCATTATGATGATGATGATATTAATAGCAGTAATAGTAGTAGTAAAGTAACAGCCTAAAGAGAAGAAAGCTATTTAACATCCTGAGCAGTTGCACTGGGTACAAAGAGCTTTTCTACAAATGCAGAGCATGTTCTATTAGGGGTAACCACTGTATGCCATCATTCATAAATATTTATGACTGACCACTCAGCCAAACACAGAAATTGTACCTGTGCTAGAGTAGAAGAACACCACAGTGGCAAGGGTGACAGAATGTGTTTCTTTCTTTTGGTAGTACTCTTTCCCAAACAGAGGAATGTTGCTCTTAAAAAACATTGTCAAAAAGACTTAAATTGGTTTACAGACCAGTTATCTCAGATGGCATTCCAGAAATTATTTCAAAATAAGAAAAAAAGCAAGGAAGAAGTTATGCAAGAAATGTAAACAACAGTTAAAGCCTATTTTCCAGATGGAATTTTGAAGCCTCTTTCACCAGTGGTCATGAACTCACTGGTCATGTTTCCCCTCATCTGAAACCATTCAAGGTGAAGTAGCCTGGTCTACCAACACCTGTGTCAGGCAGACAGTTGGTGCAGAGTATAATTTCTTAAGCACAATAAGAAGCTTGTTTAAACACGCAAGTATCTCCTTTAGAACAATTTTGAAAACTGCTTACTTCTACAATAAGGAAGTCATTGTTAGTAAATACATTGCTTTCCCCAGCTGTTACGCAGAGTGTGACCTCAACAGGATTCTTCTATTTTCATAACTCTTTATCATCTTACTCTGGTGTAGATTTAAATTTATGGATTAAAGGGATACTCTGTAGCTGGAATGGGCAACAGTTAGAAATTGGTTGGGTGAAATAAGATTAAGAAAAGAGACTTAGAACAATGGAGGAGAAGGGAGGTTAAGATAGCTTTTTAAAAGACTATGTCAAGTAACTTATCACGGGAACACAGGCTTAGCAGAAAAGAAGGTAAGGCCAAAAGGCATACGCACTGTTTCTGTGTTTCTGCTTTCCATGTTTTTACTATCTGGTTTTAATTTGGACTTCCTGTGGGATTGGCTTTGTTCAAAAGTCTAGTTCTCAGTGGCGACTGTCTGCTTTCTATGGTTCCAAAGACATTAACCACTATTGGCTTTCTCTTTTGTTAAGGTTCTCTTAGTCAAGTTTATTTTATTTTCTCAAGTCATTTTTACTTAGGCAATGTGAACCCCAACAAAAGCAACATATACTGTCTTTTTCTTGTGCATAATTTGTCTTTGTACCTCAGGTATTCCTACTACTCAAGAGATGGTAGACTACTAGCATGTAGCAGTGTGTCTATAATCAAGTCTAAGTGGATAAAAGCCCAGGGACTGAGTTTACTGTGCAATTTTCTCAAGATATAAACATTAAGGATTTGTGTGAGGATGCAAAAAAAGTTTCCTTTTTTAACCTTCTAGAAAGTTCATGCAAAGCATACCTAAGAAATCTGATTTATTCCACTGGTGATTTTAAGATTTTCTTAGTCTTTGTTTTTACATTTTAGATTTCATCTAAGAAGAGAACCTGAACATCTTAGAAAGAAGCTAAAGGAAAAGAAAGCTGTCTCAGAGAGTATATTCTCTCTTAGGTGGCTGAGAATTGGACCTACAGACACTGCTGATAATAAAAAGTGAACAAAATTCATCTATGGAAGACAGTACGTCTTGTAAAACTTTGAGAAGAACGAGTATTTCTCTCCTAATCAGAACTTCTGAAATAATGAGTAGCCAGGTTTTTCTCTGAAGGTGAGTTCATAGTAGATGCCTGACTACCAAGAGGCAAGGAAAAGATACTGACTGTTACCTCAGCTAAGAATGAATCATCGTTCTGTAAGTACCTCAAAACGATTCCCCAAAGAAATTGGCAACAGTCTTCCTTTTATGTCTTGATTTTTGAGTGTGCGTGTGCGTGTGCGTGTGTGTGTGCGTGTGCATGTGTGTGTGTGTGTGTGTGTGTGTGGTGGGGAGAAGGCATGGTCCTAAGCAATGGGAGAATGTAAGAAGGAGCCGGAGCCGTTGTTCTATGGGCTTACAAGTGTCTCCTGGCATTCTGAATGAATGAGCTCGATGAAATGGAGGCAGCTATGAAGGCAGAAAGTATTCTTAAGGTAAGACAAAACTTTAAATTTGCCAAGCCACTGTCTGTCAGCCCAGTGATTATAGAAAGAAAAAAACGATTTGCAGGTCTCTGATCCTTGAAGAAGGAATGGTTTCTGTGTTTCTGCTTTCCCTGTCTGTACTATCTGGTTATAATTTGGACTTCCTGTGGGATTGGCTTTGTTCAAGAGTCTACCTCTTAGTGGTGACTGCCTGCTTTCTATGGCTCCAGTGACAATTGCTTAAACACTGGCCTTCTCTTTTGTTACAATTCTCCAAGTTCAATCTCTTTCAGATCATTTTTACTTTGGGGTTCTTTTTTCTTTCTTTTTTAATATAAGCCAAGAATGTTGCATTGTGATTTTAATACAGGCTAAATTTGCATCCACTTATATTTTAACTGTTAGGTACAGTTTCAGACTCCACAGCACATCCTTGCAGCATCTCACAGTGTCTGTTTATCACCAAGCCCTCCCACTTAAAAAAACAACACAAAACAACTTTTACTCTTTATGAAGGTTTCATTCCTTAATAGGTTTACTTTTTCAACTTCATCTTATCTAGAGATCACAACTGATTTGAATTAGTCACCAAACCTCAGGATAAAGCCCACCCAAATGAGAAAATTGGTAGTTTGAAATCATTATTCTACTGCCCTTAGTTGTAGTTGAGAAATACTTTACTCAAGTCTAAAATTTTATTCCAAGAAGGATCTGGAACAAATTAGATTTAATGGATTGGTTTAAATGCTGTAGACAGTTGAATGTTTCAAAATGTTTTTGATGGCAGAATGTGAAGAAATTGCCAAATTAAAAGGCTCTACCTCTGACCTGGACCATGAAGACTAGAAGCTGAACGTTCATGGACATCTGCTTACACCTCTTAGTTTCCAAAAGATGGACAAAGGAGCTGGATTAAACAGAAACCAACATGGTGAGGGCCGACAACCAAAGACCAATTCATTGGGGGTGCAACTGAAAGCAGGGGTGCAGTAAGCCATAGGCATTGCCACACCCCATGCTTGTTGGAACTGAGCCCTGGTTTCCTCAGACGGAAGAATAGGAGCTTGCGTTTGCTGACTGCCAAGGTCTTCTCTTCTCTAGCTCACTACTGGCCTTCCCATGAACCTACCAGCACCAGCCTGCAGTGCGTCAGTGCTGACTCGTGGTAACTTCACGTGTGTCAGGGTGCAACTTGCTTCATACGACTCTAAGTACTTTATTTTTTTGGAAGTAGATCTCCTGCCTTTATTTCAAGGTATATCTGGATGGATTTGAACCTTCAGTCTATGAGTTAGCAGCTGAGTGTATTAACTGTCTTCACCACCCAGCTCCTCTCCTGTCCGCATGTTCCAATGTATGACTAATGTTGGCAAACCAGGGAGAGTGAATTTCAATGAAGCCCAGTATAAGGTGGCTTATTTCAAAACAACTCACTGACTTCTAGTCACACCTGAGTCTGTGGCCCCCCTCCACCTTCAATTCAATTTCTGTTTTGTATTTAAGCAACAAGTGAATGTTGTGAGAACTTTTGCTTTTGTCTTCCTGAGAAGCCAAAGGTTACAGAATCAGCATAGTGGGGGCTTATGAAGGCAGCCAGTGCCCCTCCTCAAAATGGGGACATTAGTGTTAACTTGCTGGGATAACCATCAGTCACTATGGTGAGAGCTCAACTCTTGTTCAGGGGTTATTGGACTTGGATGCTTATGTGAGAAGGGTCACATGCAGTATGCATATTCAATTTACAGAAGGGTTGTATTTCAGGCTGGATGTTTGGCATTCAAGAAGGTATTTATCTTGAGAAACAATGCTTTAAACAGTGGTTTAGTTTTCAGGCTGGCTCACAAAAAACTTGCTTAATCCTTCATATGGCTGTGGTGCCATAAAAATGTATAATTGCAGTTAGAAACAAAGAAACAAACAAATAAAAAAAAAAACACAAGTAAACTCCAGGATTCTTGCCAGATGAATAATTTAAAAAACAGAAAGAAAAATAATTGTGTTAAATTATATTAAATGTTGCTATTTAGGTGGAAATAGGTTAAATGAGATGAAAATGAAAAAAATGTGTGGAAACTGTGGATTCTGAAAGGGATATCTGCGAAATTTCAAAGGCTCTAAAATTGGTGCCGCTTGTTCTTCTGAGTGGACAACTTATAAAATGTTTCTAAGGAAATCTAGATAGTTTTTTTTTTTAATTCAAAGAAAAATTCCTTAGAATTGTGCAGATTTGGGAAGAGGCAATGGCAAGAGCTATTTTCACAGATTAAGTGGGCAAGCAGGAAACCTTGGTGGTGTAGCAGTGCAGTACCACGGCCGCTAACCAAAAGGTCGGCAGTTCAAATTCACCAGTTGCTCCTTGGAAACTCTATGGGGCAGTTCTACTCTGATGGAGTTGCTATGAGTCAGCATCAACTTGATGGCACTGACTTTAGTTTTTTGGTTTGTAAGTGGGCAAACTGAGAACACATTAAGACAAGTGAAGACGACTGAAAATATGTATGTTAACATAACATAAAGATTCTGTTTAAAAAAATTAAGTCAAAGGTTGAAGAAGAAAACATGACGTAGAACTCCAGAAAAATTACAGAAGAAACTTCAGAAAGTAGGAGTAGTCATTTCCCTGAAACAGTTCCATGGTCAGGTTGGGACATTTTTTGGTTAGACCACCTGGTAGGAGCCCTGGGTGTACAACGCTTAAGTGCTTGGCAGTTTGAAGCCACCAAAACGCTCCACAGGAGAATGCCCTGGCAGTCTGCTTCTGTAAAGATTACAGAATAGCCAACCCCATGGGGCAGTTCTACTTTGTCACATGTGGTCACTGTGAGTTATAATTGACTCGATGGCACCTAACAAACAAGAAGACTACTTAGGACTGGAATTTCCTCAGACAGGTAGAACAACTCTAAAAAAATGGATTGCTCATTGAGGCAGACATTTTTGGAAGCACTTACAACCTATAACTCTACTGATAAAGAAATCATGAAACCAAACAGTCCAAAATTTTACCTCAGTCCACTTATTGGCACCAAGATTTACAGCTAGGACTTAAATTCTTACCAACAGAAATATGTTTCTGCCTCCTTGTTCCTTTCATTAAACTGACCTTACCTCTGCTTCTTATTAAAAATGAAACTATTCTCCATTTTTTTAAAAAAGCACTTAGTTTTGCTTGATTCTGAAATTGATATATTAAAATTTTTCAGATATATTCTGTTGAAGATTATGTAACATGATAGACATTTTTTCTTTATGAATTGGAATTCATATTTCAGACACAGAATAGACCAAATTTATCTTTTGCACTATCTAGGGAGAAATTAATTGCTAGGTAAGTTAATAGTAACTTCACCAAGAGAATTACTTAGCATCTTAAGAGGACAATAATTTTCAGAATCTTCCTTTGTTTATAGCTATGGGTATAGAATATACTGATTACCAAATATTTTAAATCTATTGATAAAAGTTCTTTTAGACAGTCTGGGTCACACTTCAAAACAATCTGAGTACTTGAAATTAATAGCATTCTATTTTTCATTAATTCAGATTTAAAAATTTTGACTCTTATAATTACTTATTTTAAATGCTCTTAATATATTTTTCCAAAAATTGAGAGTTTTATTATAAGAGCACAATTAAGTTACATTTTGAAAAGCACTAGCATTAGACATATTTTTTGTCACAGTCATGCCCTAAAGAATAACTGGGAAGCAGGGAATATATGACAACTCAGTATACATGACTCTATACACATTCAAGGTGGGTTATCTATTTGTTACTGTCCCTATCATCAGAAAAAATTTTAAAATTGCAATAAAGAAAAAATAAGTCACAACCAACTTGATGCACATTAAGCCAAGCCAAGTGCCGTCAAGTCGGATCCAACTCATGGTGACCCTATATGTTATATAATGCACACAAACACACGTAAATAGTATCAGTTATAAACTAAACATAACACTCAAAGGGAGTTAGAAGACTTCTGCATAATCAAATATTCCTGACAATTTAGATTTAAGAATCTATGACTAAAATACAGAGAATGTTACATATAGGCAAAGATATGCTGAAAGTTGTACTTACTTAAATGTTATTCATTAATACCTGGAGATGTTATTTTATAATGAGTTAGTGTCCTTGAAGGAACTAAAGTTATCTCACTGAAGAGCAAAGAAAGAGGCAATGGAAAAAAATTCCAGGGAGTATCTTAAATATTTTTGTATACTGTAAGTAGTCTTATTTATTATTTCTCTATAAAGAAGGAGACTTGTTGCTTTGTACATTTTTAAAATATCAAACTACCTGTTGAATAAAAGTTACGTTGAGCTGAAAAAAAAAACCTTTGATGATGACAGCAATTCAGTGTCCTGGATGGAGCAGACCCGTGTCCTGGGTAACTAAGTCAGTACTTCATCAGTATTTCATGAAGCCTCCCCTGTGCTCCACTGCCAACAAAGACACTGTGTCCCTGAAGCTATTAAGGGGAACATCCATACTCAGACAAAGTCCTTCTGGAGAAAACATCTGATAAACAAGTCCTATTTAATATACAAGTGTGACATTTTAAAAGGCTTATGGTAATATATTCCCAAAGGGAACCTAAAACCAAATTTGGATCTTAATATGAATGAGATCAGATTTGTCAACACGTGAGCTCCTTGTTAATCAGGTATGGCTGGATGACCAGCAGAGTGAACAACATGTGGGTGCAAAATCTCAAGCTTCCTCAGACCCAAGAATTTTGAATGTGAGTTTAACAGAATCCCAGCTGACCTAGATGCACAAGAGTTTGAAAAACTCTGCCCTTGGCTTCCTTACAAGCTTCACTAAAGAATAGAATCTTACAACAAGAAAATGGGGAAACAAATTGAAAATAAGCAATTCTGCTTAAATCCATTAGACAACTGGGTCACAGGGAAAGCTGTCGCCCCAAAAAGCTGAAAAGAAAGAATGGTGGGTACAGACAATCACAGCCTACTGGAAGTGAAAGCTCAGGAACAGAAGTCCTCCTGTGGTTCTGACAGGTGTACAGAAAAGAAACATTTTGAGACACGCCCAGAGCTTTCTGTTCTCCTTAAAAAGTTCTTCCCTTGAAGGAAACTATTTTATCACAGTTTAACTCACTTGGATTTTACTAACATCTACCTAACCTGGGAGAAGGGACACATCCATCATCTGCCCCTTCTAGCTTTGCCATCTCACCTAAAGGTTGGGAGAAGTGTGGCTAAGAAGCTCTTGTGATGATTACAGCCCAGGGACACAGGCTCACAAAAAAACTGTTACCTAGTCATAGGACATAGAATGCTTTCTCCACCACATATACACCTTACCACCACATCAACACAACACACGTATAACAAGGGATTTCAACCAAAGAGAACTGCAAGGTTCAGATCCTAGTTAACAAGGAGTTTCTCGGGACACCTAAAGATAACACAGGACCCAGAAACAAAAGATTTAGAGAAAAATTGTAGCCTCTGACACTATACCTATAACAAACAGTAAACAGTTTGACTCCTAGCCAGATAAATGCAAAACCTGACACTAAAATCTATCTACCTCAGTTCCTTTTACCTGGTACATAATGTCCAGATTTCAACAAAAAATTATAAGGCATACTAAAAGGTAAAAAACACAGCATGGACAGACAAATCAAGTATCAGAACCTGAGTCAGATATGAAGAAGATTTTGGAATTATCAGACTGATAATTTAAGATAACTAAGGTTAATATGGAAACCCCGGTTGTATACTGGTTAAGATTTATGGCTGCCAATCAAAAGGTCAGCAGCTCAAACATACCAGGTGTTCCTTGGAAACTCTATAGGTCAGTTCTACTCTGTTCTCTAGGGTCACTGTGAATCAGAATCAATTCAACTGCAGCAGGTTTTTATTTTTGTGATTAACATGATAAAAGCTCTAATGGAAAAAAATAGACAACACTGAAAACAAATTGGTAATGTAAGCAGAAAACTGGAAATTAAATTTTAGAAATCAGAAGCACTGTAACAAACGTGGGGCCAAGCTGGCAGATGAGACACACATGTCCTCCATTCCCTTAGAGAACTGAGGCACACAAAAGTAACTCAGTGGAGCAGTGTGGACATTCTGGAGCCCCAAGATCAGGTGTAGGGTCACAAGATTAGACTGTACAACAGGAAGCGGGAAGATAACTTATCAGTGGTGAGACAGTGGCACAGTAAGTCCTGCTTCTGCTGGTGCATTGCCTGAGAGGAATACAGAACTAATCCAAAGCTCCTGTTGGTGTAACACCAGAGAAACAGTCTCTGGATGGCATGAGGACAATAATCAATATCTAACCATTTAAAAAAGCAGATCTCCATGGCTCTGGAAAACTATCCAAATAAAGAATAATAAAAATTTCCATTTTGTAGGTGGTCTTTAATTCTTTTGATGAAGTCTTTGGATTAACAAAGTTTGATTCTTAGTAGTTCCCATTTATCTATTTTCTCTTCTGTGGAATGTGTTTCATTTGTCAGATTTTGAAGTCTGTCTGCGTTATGTATAAAACTTCCATTGTTGATCCTATTTTATCTTGGATGAGCTTTATTGTTTTAGGTTTTATATTTAGATCTTTTATCCAATAACCACAAGGTCAGTAGTTCAAATCCACCAGGTGTTCCTTGAATACTCTGGGGGTCAGTTCTACCCTGGTCCCTAGGGTCACCATGAGTTGGATCCGACTCAACAGCACTTGGCTTGGCATCCAACTGGAGTTGGTTTTTGTATAAGGTGTGAGATATGGGTTTTGTTTCAGTTTTTTGCAGATGGATATCCAATTTTGCCAGCACCATTTGTTAAAGAGACTGTTCTTTCCCCAGTTTAAAATCTTGTGGCCTCTATCAAACATTAACTGTTCACAGGAGGATGGTGACATCTCTAGGGTCTCAACTCTGTGCCATTGGTCTATATGTCCCTTTTTGTACCAGTACCAGGCTGTTTTGACTACTGTGGCAGTGTAATAGATTCTAAAGTCAAGTAGTGAGAGGCCTCCCAGTATGTTCTTCTTCTTCAGTAGTGCTTTACTTATCCGAGGTTTCTTCCCTTTCCAAGCAAAGTTGATGATTTATTTCTCCATCTCATTAAATAATGTTGCTGGAATCCGTATTGGGATTGCATTATATAAATAGATTGCTTTGGGTAAAATAGACATTTTCACAATGTTCAGTCTTCCTGTTCATGAACAGGGTAGATGACTCCATTTATGTAAGTCTCTCTTAGTTTCCTGTAGTAATAAATATTTGGCAGCAATACATCAGACCAACGTCTGATCATAATCTATAAAGTACAAAATATCAACAAGCATGAACAATCCAATTAAGTGATGGGTGGAGATAGACATTTCTCTAAAGAGGATATCCAGGAAGCCGAAAGACACATGCAGAATTGGTCATGATCATTAGCTATTAAAGAAATTCAAGTAAAAACTACAGTGAGATGCCATCTCACCCAACATGGTTGGCCATGATCCAAAAAACAAAAAACAACAAATGCTGGAGAGGCTGTGGAGAAACTGGAACTCTCCTACATTGCTGGTGGGATTGCAAAAGGCATAACCTCTTTGGAAAACATCTGGCGCTTCCTTAAAAACCTGGAAATAGATATACCATTTGATCCTGTACTTCCACTGCTTGGAGTTTATCCTTTAGAAACAAAGGTTGTCACACGAACAGACACATGTAAGTGAAAGTTTGTTGCAGCACAGTCCACAATAGCAGAAAGTTGGAATCAACTCCAATGCCCATCAACAGATGAATGGATAAACAAACTGGTACATACAGTCAATGAAACGCTACACTACGATGAAAAAAATGACAATTTTAGAACACATACCATAATATGGTCTCATTTGAAAGAGATCATGTTCAGTGAAATCAATCAGTGTCAAAAAGGCAAATTTTGTATGAGATCCCTGTTATAAGCACTTAACAAGAGAATTATCCACAGAAGAAAATGACTGTGTTGGCTACATGGGTGGGTGGGGACTGAGGACTTATCACAAATGAGATAATTGTTAGGTGTTAGAAATTTTATTCTTTTACTGTAATTAATAAAAAATAAAAAAGTTGAAAACAAAACAAAATTCCCAGATAAAGAAGCCTTTCTGAAATTACTACAGGTAGAATACAGAGAATTATGTATAGAGCCCTTCTAGAGATTAAACAAAATGCAGTGTAACAAAATGAAATAGTAAGTAAGCTACACAAACTGCTAGAATAGCAATGATCTGAAATTCAACAGATCAATAACAAAATGACAAGATTAGAAAATTTAGTGCAGTCAAAAGAGCAGGATAGAGGAAATGGAATGCAGAATTAGTGAGAATGAAAACAAAGTAACTGATACCAATATTTATGAGGAGAAATCTGATAAAAGAAACAAGAAAAATGAAGAAGCATTAAGAAGCATGTGGGACTCTATCATGAAGAAAAATCTATAAATAATTGGAGTCCTGAACAGGGAGGGATAGCAGAAAATACAGACAGAATTGTTGAAGAGTTGCTAACAGAAAACTTCCCTGGCATCATGAAAGAAGAGAACACAGCTACTGAAGATGCTTATCAACAACACAAAAACCAGACCCCAAAAGAAAGACATCAAGACATATTATAATCAGGCTTAAAAAATGAAACATTAAGAGAGACTCTTGAAAGCAGTTAGGCTTAAAACAAAACGAGCTTACAAAGGGAAGCCCTGTAGGCTTTTGTGTGACTTCTAGGCGAAACCATGTTGTCAAGAAGGCAGTAGGATGACACATACAAAGCTCTGAAGGAGAAAAACTTGGAACCAAGAATTACATATTTTGAAAAATTGTCTCTCAAATATGATGGTGAAATTAAGACATTCTTAGACAAACAGAAGGTTATAGACTTTGCAAAAAACAAACTCAAACTACAAAAAATACTGAAAGAAGCTCTTTGTTTAGAAAAATAATAATTTCAAACATATACTTAAAGATGCAATGCAGGACAGAACACTCAGAGTCTTACTCAATTAGGGAAGTCACAAAGTTTAATCAAAGCTAAAATGTTAAAAGAAGGGAATCAGATATCTTAACATGAAAACTATAACATCATCACACTATAAAGAGGGATATATTACAGTGGTTATAACACTTTCAGATGGAGATAAAATTAGGGAGATATACAGAAGTTAAAGATTGGTTTAATTCACTGCATTCAGGGGGATTAAAGGGGTAGCTGCAAAGCAAACTAACAATGCTACATACACAAAACAAGAAACATAATATAGGAGTCTCAACAAACAATAAACCAACACTGAAAAGGATGAAAAATAAACCCATAAAGAAAAACAACCCAGAGCAGAATATTAAGAGGAACAAAGAAAATATCAACAACACAAAAATGAAGATACTAAAGTAACAGCACTAAACACATACCTATCAATAACAACACTGAATACGAATGGATTGAATGCACCAATAAAGAGGCAGAGAAGAGCAGCTTGGATTAAAAACCATGATCCATCTATATGTTGCTTACAAGAATCACACTTTAGACTCAAAGATATGAATGAACTGAAAATCATAGGATGAAAAAATTTATACCACACTAACATGCAAAGAAGAGCAAAACTGGCAATGTTAATTGCAGATAAAATAGATTTTAATGTAAAATCCACCATTATGGCAAAAGATGGTCACTATTTATTGTTGAAAGTTTCAATACATAAGCAGGACATAACAATATTAAGTATTTATGCACCCAATACCAGATATCTAAATATATCTAACAAATGCTGACAATATTGACAAATGAGATAGATCACTTCACAAAAATAGTAGGAGACTTAATCACTCCACTTTCAGAAACAGACAGATCATCCAGAAAAATACTCAGCAAAGATAAAGGTCTTACTGAGGCAACCAACCAACTAGGCCTCATAGACATATACAGAACTTTTTATCCAACAACAGATAAATACACCTTTATTTTGCAATGCACACATGGAATATTCTCCAGAACGGACCACATATTAGGTCATAAAGCAAGTCTCAACAAAATCCAGGCCATTAAACTATTGCAAAGCATCTTCCTGGACCATAAAGCCATAAAAGCTGAAATCAGTAATAGAAAAGACATAGATAGAAATTTCAACTCACAGAAACTCAACAACACTTTGCTCAAAAATTCATGGGTTATAGATGAAATCATAGATGCAATAAAGAAATTTATGGAATCAAATGAGAATGAAAATACATCCTACCAGAAGCTATGGGATACAGCAAAAGCAGTGCTCAGAGGTCAATTTATCTCTATAAATGGACACATCCAGAATGAAGAAAGGGCCCAAACAAAATAATTAACCCTACAACTTGAACAAGTAGAGACAGAGCAACAAAAGAACCCCTCAAGCACCAGAAGGAAACAGGTAATAAAGATTAGAGCAGGTTAAATGAATTGAGAATACAAAAACAATTGAAAGAGTTAACAAAACCAAAAGCTGTGTTTGTTTGTTTTTTAAAGACCAACCAAATTACAAAACCACTGGCTACACTTACAAAAGAAAAACAGGAGAGGAAATAAATAACCCGAACAAATGAGACAGGAGATGTTACAACAGACCCTACTGAAATCAAAAGTACCATAACAGAATAGTATCAGAAACCGTACTCTAACAGATTTGAAAACCTAGAAGAAACAGACAAATTTCTAGTTTCACATCACCTACCAAAATTACCACAAGGAAAAGTAGAACAACTTAATAAACCCATTACAAAGGAAGAGATTGAAAAAGTCATTAAAAAAAAACTACCAACCAAAAAGTCCTGGCCCAGACAGCTTCACTGGAGAATTCTAACAAACTTTTAGAGAGGAGTTAATTCCAATACTATTGAGGCTATTTCATGCATAAAAAAGGACAGAATATTCCTATAGTCACTGTATGACGCCAGCAATACCCTGGTACCAAAGCCAGGGAAAGATCCCACAAAAAGTAGACAATTACAGACCAATATCACTTGTGAACCTAGATGCAAAAATCTTCAACAAAATCCTGGCTGACAGAATTCAACATAAATAAATAAGTTCATCATGACCACAATGGGTTCACACCAGGGATGCAGGGCTAGTTCAACATCAGAAAAATAATGTGATTAACCACAGAAGTAACACAAAAGATAACAATCACCTGATTTTGTCAACTGATGCAGAAAAGGCATTTGACAAAGTTCAGTACCCATTCATATTAAAAACTTTCAGCAAAATATGAATAGAAGGGAAATTCCTCAGTGTAAAAAGGGACATCTATGTAAAGCCAACTGGCTGCATCATCCTGAATGGAAAGAGACTGAAAGAGTTCTCCCCGAGAATGAGAACTAGACAAGGATGTCCACTGTCACCACTTCTATTTAACATTGTGCTAGAAGTTCTGGCCAGAGTAATCAGACAATACAAAGAAATAAAGGGCATCTGCTCTGGTAACGAAGCAAAAATAACCCTATTTGCAGATGATATGATCATATTCACAGAGAACCCTAAAGAATCCATAAACTACAGGAACTAACAGAAGAGTTCAGCAAAGTATCAGGATATAAGATGAACATAAGTAAATTGGCAGGATTCCAATACACCAACAAAGATATCATCAAAGAGGAAATCACCAAATCAATACTATTTACTATAGCTCCCCATAGGCCTAGGAATAAATCTAACCAGAGAAATAATACATCTGTGTAGACAAAACTACAAGATTTTGCTTCAAGAAACCAAAAAAAACTTACATAAGTGAAGAAACCTACTTTGCACTTAACATTGTGAAAATGTCTATTTTACTCAAAATGATCTACATATACAATGCAATATCTATACATATTCCAGTGTCACTTTTTAATGAGATGGAGAAACAAATCACCAACTTTGGAATGGGAAGAAGCTGCAGATAGACTGAAGAGGAACACAGTGGGAGGCATCACACTACCTGACCTTAGAACCTCCTACACTTCTACACTGCTACAGTAGTCAAAACAGGCTGGCACTGGTACAAAAAGAGAGCTATAGCCCAGTGGAGCTGAACTGAGACTCCAGAAAAATCACCATCCACTTATGAACAGTTGATATTCAACAAAGGCCCAAATGGTGTTGCCAAACTGGATATCCATCTGCAAAAACCTGAAGCCAAGGCCAAGTGCCGTCAAGACCCATATCTCACAGCTTACACAAAAACTAAATCAAAATGTGTCAAACACCTAAATATCAAGCCTAAAAGGATAAAGATCATGCAAGAAAAAATAGGGTCAACAATAGGGGCTCTAATACATGGCTCAGACAGATTATAAAACATGACAAACAATGCACAAACAACAGAAGAGAAAATAGATAAATGGTAACTACTAAGAATCAAACACTTAGAGTCACCTAAAGACTTTATCAAGAGAGTTAAAAAACTACCTACAGAATGGGGAAAAAATATTCAGCAATTACAAGCCGAATAAAAGTCTGATATCCATAATCTACAAGGTACTGCAAAATATCAACAAGAAAAATGTAAATAACACAGTTAAACAATGGGCAGAGGAGATGGACAGACACTTCACTAAAGAAGACATCCACACAACCAAAAGACACATGAAGAAATTCTCACAGTCATTAGCTATTAGAGAAATCCAAATCCAAACTACAATGAGGTACCATCTCACCCCAAGAAGGTTGGCAATAATCCAGAAAATGCAAAACAGCAACTGCTGGAGAGGCTGCAGACAGACTGCAACTTTCTTGCATTGTTGGTGAGAATGCAAAATAGTACAAGCACTTTGGAAAGCAATTTGGTACTTTCTTAAAAAACTAGAAATAGAAAGACCATATGATCCAGCAATCTCACTGCTCAGAATATATGCTACAGAAATAAAGGTGGTCACACAAAGAGATAGATGCACACAAATGTTTACTACAGCACTGCCCACAATAGTAACAAGGTGCCCATCAACAGATGAACGGGTAACGTTCCACTCAGGGGAACATTACACAATGATAAAGAATAATGATGATTTTAAGAAGCATCTCATAACCTGGTTTCAACTAGAAGACATTATGCTGAGTGAAATCAGTCAGGTGCAAAAAGACAAGTATGAGAACTCTGCTATAAGGACTTAAAAATAGACTTATGTACAGAAGAAAAGACTGGCGGCCTCAAGGGTGGGGAGGAAGGGTGAGGGTTGGTCATAGATCAAACAGTAGACAGGAATTCGGTTAGGTGAAAGCAGTGACAGCATGCAGTAGAGAGCAGATCAACATAACTGGACTACACCATAAACTGAAAGGTTTTCTAAACTCAGTCCAATATTTCAGAGGGTAGAGTAGTAGGGATGAGGATCTGGGGACCATGTTTTCAAGGGACAGCTGGCATAACTCATCTTTTGCTAAGAGATTCTTCTGCACCCCATACTGAGGAGTGGCATCTGAGGCTTTAAAAGCTAGCAAGTTGCCATCTGAGGTGCATCACATAGTTCCAACCTATCTAGAACAGATGACTACTGAGAACATCAAGGAGATGAGGGAAAATGAGCCCAGGAGACAGAAGGACCTTGTTTCAGTCACCTGGTACTGCTCCAGCAGAAAATACCACAAGTGGAAGGTTTCATGAAGAGAAGATTTATTGACACAGTCCATTAAGCTGCAAATCCATTTATAAATTGTAAGTCTATTTGGTAAAAGAATTTATTACAGTCTGGCAGGTTGAATCCAAAGCCAGGAAGAGCATCTTGGCACAGGAACCTCAGGTCCAAAGGACGTGCACTGCTCTCTGTGCTTTTCTCTTGGTGGTCTGAAGTTCCCAACTTCCTCTACTCACTTCTCTTCCTTATAACCCAGAAGCTTGTAGTGTGAATCCTGCCTCAGTAACAGAACTGTTGCCCATTCTCCATCATCAATCTCACAGAGGTAGTATTCACAACACACGGGAGGAAGAGTACCATACTGGAACACTTAACCAAGTCAAATCAACACATACATTTTGGGGGGGCACACAGTTCAATCCACGACATCCCACCCTTTGGCATCCCCAAAATCATATCATTAGAACATACAAAATATAGTCATCTGTAGCATAGCAGCAGTTTTCATTTATAACATAGGAACAGTTTTCAGTCATAGCATACACCAAGGAGATTATCAGAACACATTACATTAATCTTCATGTCTTCAAAAACATTATTCCACACTTTGAGACATTTCAAAACCATTCTCATCAAACTCTTGGTATTGGCCACATTCTCCAGATTCTGAGTGGAGGCACCAGGCCTTCAGCCTGGCCTTCCAGGCCCAGATGGATAGCACTCTGCCGCCTTGGCTTTAGGTGCACCCTAAGCCCAATTGAGTGGTTATTCCACTCCCACAAACACAGAAAGCCCTGGCTCCACCCTCTCACGGCCATACCTTCTGAGACTGAGGCAGCTCCACCTCTCACCAACCTTGGGCAACAACCCCACATCTTCATCAACTTGTCTCAGCTTCTACTTTCAATGGCCTCATGTCCTGGGCCTCAAGCCCACATCTGCCCTGCAGGGGCAAGTGTTCCAACACTCTGTAGCTCTGTAGCTCCATCAATTCAAGTGCCTGGTGGCACCTCACTCCATCAAGTAGCCTCCTGCACACGGGCACTCAGCTCCCTTGTTTCGTGCGTCAGCAAGCCTAGCTCTGTCTATTCAAATGCCTGGAGGCATGCCATTCCACCAGGAAGTCTTCTGCACACAGACATTCAGTATTCTCGCTCCATGGGTTGGCTCCTGGTTCTGCTGCTGCCAGTTCACTGCTGTTGTTGCTTTCCTCACCATCTGCTGTGCTCTCAGGTGCTAGCAGTTCTCTTGGGTGCCTTCTTTCATCCAGTCACAGTTTCAAAAAAAAGCTTCCACATTTTAGATATTTGTTAGAGCAGTACCCCACTCCTGGTGCCAAATTCTGTCTTAGTCAACTGGTACTGCTCCAACAGAAAACACCACAAGTGGAAGGTTTCATGAAGAAAAGCTTTATGGAGACAGTCCATTAACCTGCAAATCCATTTATAAACTGTAAGTCCATTCAGCATGAGAAATCATCACAGTTTGGTAGGCTGAGTCCAAATCCAGTGAGAGCATCTTGGCACAGGAACCTCGGGTCCAAAGGACGTGCTCTGCTCTCACTGCTTCTCTCTTGGTGGTATGAGGTTCCCAACTTCCTCTGTCCATTTCTCTCCCTTATAACCCACAAGCTTGTAGCTTGAGACCTGCCTCACTAACACAACTGTTGCTCTTCTCCTTCATCAGTCTCACAGAGGCAGGATTCATAACACACGAGAGGAAGAGCACCATATTGGAACACCTAACTAACACATACATTTTTGGGGGAACACAATTTAATCCATGAAAGACCTATATGAATGGTAGACTGGACCAACACCAGAGCAGAAGAACCAGATGGTGGTGCATGGCTACAACCAAATGCAGCCGTGATGGGGGACACAATGTAGGTTCTCGAGGCAACACGAGAAAAAGGCAGGCAGCTCAAGAACTCTACTAAAAGGCCAGAACTGATTGTCTGCCAGCCTGGAGGGTCCCCTGGGACTATGGCCCCTAGACCTGCTACTGGCCCTGACTGGAAACCAATACTGAGGTCAACACTTCAGACAAGTATAGACTGGACTCAGGGACACAGTATGACCGACCATATGGTGTGTGTGCTTTATGTAGGAGGCTGGCCTACTGGTTTCTTTCTAGATGGGAAAGAAGGTGGAGAGGAGGGGACAGGTGCTCATTAAGAGGATACAAGAAATACAGAGTGAAAAGGAGGAATGTACTGTCACTGGGTGAGAAGAGCAGCTGGAGTGGCAGATAAGCAGGCACGCATAATTGATTTGGATTGTATATGTTCACTTAATCATAATAAAAAATAACTTTAAAAAAGCACTGTAACAGAAACGAGGAGTCTCTTTGGTTGGCTCATAAGAAGGCTGAACACTGCCAAGGAGTGAATTGGTTAAGTTTGATAATGTATCCATAGAAACCTCTCTAACTGAAAAGCAAGGATAAAAATTAAATGAAAACCCAAACAGAAACAAATGGAATGGGATATCCAAGAACCGTGGGACAATGACAAAAGCTGTAACATAAGTGTGACAGAAACACCAGAAGAAAAGAGAGAGAAGAATAGAAGAAACATTTGAATTAATAATGGCTATAACTTTTCCAAACTTAATGTAGACATTGGACACAGAGCCAGGAATCTCGTAAGACACTAAGCTGAACAAATTTCAAACAATACACAGCTAGGCATAAAATATCTAAACTGCAGAGAATCAAAGAAAAGAATCCAGGGGAAGGGGAGATAACTACAGAGGAAAATAATGAGCAAATCTCAAAACAAAAGAGCAAATCTTTCTGCAGAGAAAGAAGGATAAGAATTATATCAGACTTTACTTCAGGAGCCATGTAAGTAAGAAGAGAGTAGACTAAAATGTTTAAAAATGTGAGGGGCAAAGAAAACCCCACCAATCTAGAGTTCTACATCCAGTGAAACTATCTTTCAAAAGTAAAGGATTAAAAAAAAAAAGGAGGAGAAAGGCCTTGAACATGCCATTCCTCAAACTGTCAGGGCACTGACGTGGCCTTTTGCAAATTGTCACTTTTCATAATCTGCTCTTGGCTACTTCTGCAAAAGCTCATTTTGGCAAAGATCTTCATGTCTTGTGGCAACTCAGTAAAAATATTTTGACAACTGCATATTTCTGAATCTCCCAAAATACGACATTTCTATTTTTATACATTTTTGTGTGACTGGACTGCTAATCAAACAAGATATAAAAGTGACACATGGAAAAATGCTAAATGAACGACAGGTCACCTCCACATTGATACTTTTGTCATGAAAACTAAAATGAACAGAAATATAAATTTTCTAGGAGTGACAGTTTAAATTAGCTTTGGCATTTCAACTATGATACTAAAACAAAAAAAGGTCTAATCAATTATCCATGAAGAAATTTATCTTTATAATGACAGTTTTTTAAAAGCTGCTGTTTTATTCTTTTTCCTTCTCATCAACAGCAACTGCAACTGTTGGCTGGACTAGACTCTCACCTTTATATCCTGTGGATTGATGTCAGGATTTGTTTGGCACCGCAGAGGTCCCAGAGTTCGAACATGGAAAACATAGAGAAGAAATTCATCCCGGGCAGAGAATGGCCAACCCACTTCCAGAAGGGTGTCACTGATGGTACTTGGCCCAGCATTATGCAGCTGCAAGCAAACAGCAGAACATGTGTACCACACAGCGCAAGTCAAGAAGATGAAATCAAACTTAGACTTCATATACTTCAAACAGCATGTATTACTGATTTCAAATAATTCAGAATACCAAAAAACCTACTGCTGTTGGGTCAATTTAAACTCATAGCCACCCTATTGGACAGAGTGGAACTGGTCCATAGAGTTTCCAAGGAGTGCACAGTAGATTTGAACTGCTGACTTTTTGATTAGCAGACGTAGCACTTAACCACTACATCACCACAGTTTCCATTCAGAATACAGCTGTGGAAAACCATGAAATAAAATCAGTATGGTAAACGACAGCTCTGAGGGTATGATGTGATGGTACCTGGAGAAGACTCTTCACTCGGTGAAGCTCTAATGAGAAAGAGCATAAACCACCTTGACCCTGTCTGAAAATCCTGATTCTTGCCCTATATTTACAGTAGTTTAATTTTAGTGCCAGAAGTACAATTTTAATTATATGCTTTCAAAACTTCGTTATTCTTTCTTTACATTTAAATGTCTCCTCTTTCCTGTCTACTGGCTTGTCAATTGCAACCACATATGATGCACTCTCTTTCACCCCTGGAAAAATGGCCATCCATCAAGGGCCAAAAACACTCTTGCACACCACAGTTCAAAGCTGAGCTCCTTCTGTGCTAATCAGCAAATCTTAAGGAAAGAAAGGCCATAACTCATAAAGAGAAGAAGATTTTTAATGCACAGGACTGTATTCTGAGGACACAAAGTGACTTCTGAAAAAATAGAGTATTTAAATTCATTGTGATTTGAAAAATTCATCTACAAGTCAGCAGGGACCTTTTTCATGGTTCTTATAACCAATAAAACAATTTATTATTGTTTCTACTTACATGGCCCTTGCAATTTATCAGCGCAACATGCTATTCATTGATACAACATATTAGGAAACATGAAATTAGCATGGAAGAAACATTTGATTATTTTTGTAGCACTACTTGCAATTACCTGAAAATTTAAAGATCCATTCTATGCTAATTTTAGAAGCAGGGCTTTCCTGAGAATGACTATGTTTGAATGTTATTAAACTTCTAAATTTTACCATCCTAATGTAGAAACCAGGAAGCAAAAGCTATAGTAAGTTATTTTACAGCATTTCTTTCCAATGAGGTGCTTTCATCTAAGCATCCTTGGAAATTGTGTTATCCTTTTGCTATCAAAAGAGCTTAAGGTAAAGCTTTGATCCAGCACTGGACAGGGCTTTTGATTCTGAGTGGCAGGCTGGGCAAGTTAACAGACGTTTTCATGGTGACACTGCACAGAAGTTGATGCTACTTTCCCACATAGGTAAACAGTGTTCAAATGCCTTTATAAGTCAGCCTTAGAAAGTATGACTCACGTCCTTTATAGCCGAAGGATGAAAGTCATAGAAGTATCAGCAGAGTAGGTCGCATGAGTGACAACCAGAAAGAAACAGAAGGCATTCATCAAGAAGGAACTACAAACAGAAAATGGCTTGGAATACGATTTTATCCAGCTTCTAGTCTTAGCTACTTAAAAATGAATACAGACAATTACTCTCTGTTGTTTATTAAACAACTACTAAACTAACTTTTTACTATATCTGTTGGTTTCTAAATGTAAAACATGTAAATATTTCACAAGATGTATCAATAAATATCTTCCCTATTCACAATTAAACCCTTGGAGAGAGAAAAGGTCATTGGGCCTGGGCCTTTTTTTAAAATGTGTTGCTGGTTTGCTTCTGGAGAATATTTTATTAATCAATTGACTATTTCAAATGTCAGAATAAATTATTCATTTCTAATTTGGGTTATTTGATTGAAAAGCAACATTCTTACCTAAATACTCATGCATCCACCTATCTTATTTATTATATGGGTATTGTTTTGGTATAACTGTAAATAACTCATAGGATTTTCCATCTGATTCCTTCTAGTTGGTGATCTTCCATTTAAGCGATGGGAGATTTTACGGGCATCTGAAAATGTACAGAGAAATAAAGCCTAGGAGGCTAGTCATTTTAATGCCCTGATTGTCCTACCATTAAAAAGAGAGCAAATAAAGAATATTCTAAAAAGAAGCATAGTAACGAGAGGGTTTCTTCCTACATCATGGTACTCACCACTAAGAAACAAGGAGCTCTATCCGTGGTTGTTTCACAAGACACCTATCACTTTCCACTGCAATATGATATTATACTAGCATGAATGTAGGAAGTATATAAAGCTCAGATCTTCAATTGGTTACTTTAAAATGCTAAATGGACCTTATTAATGAAACAGATAACCCTTAATGTCACTTTAACATGGACAACTACCTCATAAATGTGTTCCACCAAAGGTCCAACTTCTTCTTCTTTGTGGGGCTGTTTTTCTGGTTCCCAGTTATGAATGGGCAGAACAATCTGTGGAGGGTGGGAGACTCTGAAACATGGAATTGTTACTTGTTAATTTTGATGATGGCATACATAAAAGATGTTTTACTAGTATACAGTATACTAACAGCAAAAGAAAAAGTGGCTCTCAATTTGAATAGATATTGCTTATATGGAAAAAAATTAAAGGTAAATTTCAGTAAAACATCTGCTATAGGCTCTTCTTCATTAGGACCCCGGTGGCATAGTGGTTAAGTGATACGGTTGCTAATCAAAAGGTCAGCAGTTTGGATCTACCAGCTGCTCCTTGGAAACTCCATGAGGCAGTTCTGCTCTGTACTCAGGTGTCGCTACGAGTTGGAGTCGACTCAAAAGCATTATTATTATTAGTTTTTTGATCCCTATAGGGTCACTATGAGTCAATCCACTCCAAGGCACCTAACAGCTCAGAAATGAACTAATTTACACCTCTTGGCCACTAGGGGTCACAGCAGAAAGCGTTCCAGAGTTATGAAAAACAATCCTGAAAAAGCACACAGAACTGAAACGGGATGTAGATACATGTACATATATGTGAGATATACACAGACACATAAAGTGAGACCATCCTGGTGGCACTATGGTTAAGCACTCAGGTGCTAATCTAAGGGTCGGTGGTTCAAACCCACTCGTGGTACTGCAGGAGAAAAGACCTAGTGATCTGCTCCTATAAAGATCTCAGACTAGAAAATCCTCTGTGAGTTGGAATCTACTTGATGGCATACAACCACAAATATATAGACAGATGTATATTTGTATATATTTTATACATATCTACATCTTGCTTGTGTGTGCATACACGAGATTTATAATTCTTGTTATTAACCATATTAAGAAATAAGATTCTTATTTTTGTGAATGAAAGTATAGGGTTCTGTGTGGTGTTTCAAATATCCAGTGATGAAGAAATACAGTTTTTAGTAAAAGACTTCAGAGTAGAAAAGTGGCCACTTGTATATTCCTCCTTCGTAGATTTGATTGGAAACCCTGGTGGCATAGTGGGATTAAGAGCTCACCTGCTAACCATAAGGTCAGCAGTCCGTCAGGTGCTCCTTGGAAACTCTATGGAACAGCTCTACTGTGCTCTATCAGCTTGCTATGAGTCAGAACTGACTTGATGGCAGTCAGTTTTTCTTATTTTTTTTTTTTAATATAGTCATACTCCTTACAAGACCAGGTCTAGAGCTGCAACAAAACAAAGTATGGAGGTCTTCTAGAGCTATTTATAGATAACTCAAGTGTCCTGACAGAGTGCTAAATGGTGCACTAATCATGTAAGTACGATATGGACTTTATATATGGGCATTTTTAACTGCACCTTATACCCAGAAAGTGAATAAAATAAACAAAAATAATCTGTGGCATTATTCCATATTAAAAGCTGAAAAAAACTACATGATTAAGTTTTTTAAAAATTTTCAGATATTTCTAAAACAAATCCTTAGAAGAATTCCAGACCTTCGGCTAAAAATAACTTGGACAGAAACATCTCTTTTGGCAATCAATGTCTTCAATGCCCTTTTAAGGGTGAAGAATATTGAATGTACCATTGACAGTCAAAAGAATGAACAAATTGGTCTTAGAAAAAATACAGTCAGAATGCTCCGTACAAGTGTGGATGACCAGATTTTGACTAGCTTGCTTTGGACACATCACAAGGAAAGACCAGTCACTAGACAAGGACATCGTGCCCGGTAAACATGAGGCTCAACAAAATAAGGGAAACCCTCCATGAGCTCGACATAATAACCACATTGGATTCAAACACACTAATGAGGACCAGAAAACATCTCACTGTTAGACATAAGGTCACTGAGTGAATGGTGACTAACAACAACAAAAATTAACACAGCTTACAGCAACCTCCAATATTTTATTTTTTTCCTTTTCTTCTAGATTATACCTTTTTAAACCAGAAAGCAAAATTTCTTGGAATAAATTCAGACCCTAGAGCAAGTGATTTATGTGTGTCTCCTTTTCTCCATCTGGAAAATTATGATAAACTCTTTGGGTTATATACCGCAAATGATTGGAAAATATCTCAAATGTTTTGGGCCAAAGTTATTTTGGTTGCATTGTTTTCTAGGAATGGGTGGATTCTGTACATTTTTCAGTTGACAATCCATAGAAGAAATGTTGCTTAACTGTAAAGCCCTTTGCATAACTCTTTAATGTATAGTTATTAAAGTTCAAGGCAGTGCTTCAGTGGGCTGACAACAAAAAATTCTCTGTCTTTATATTAGTTCATTTTTATATTAGGGTCCCTCTCCTTCTTTCATTGGATTAAATCACATTTAGAGTAAACATAGGGGACTCGGTGAGGAAATCAGTAAATTGTTGAGTTCCCTTCTTCAGAGAAAGCCTAGAGCTTGGGCCTCTGCTCCCATTGGGTTTGATGATGTCACCTCCCAGAGCTTTACTACTGGCCTAGTAACAGCCAACTGAACCCACATTTGATGCCAACATCCAGTGTGAGGCTCCAGAAGAATTTTTACAAAAAAAGAATTCTGCTGGCATGGAGAACAAATACAGAACAGAAGTGAAAAGGCTTTTCCCTCCAGTTTTGCTATTGTTGTTATGACTATCAGTTCTGTAGGATTGGTTATAAATCCTCTAAGACCACAGACTCATAACTCATTAGACTCTGACAGGTGCTTTATGGACAATGTAGTTAAAATCCCTCATCTTGTACACAAAAGGAAAACCGGCATCCAGAGAAGCAGCGGGTTAGCTGCAGGCATACAACTAGAACCCAAGTTCTGTAAGTATCATCCACTCCATTTCCAGTATACAACAAGGCCCGTGGGGACTCCATACATCCCCAGAGGGTCACATATATTCATCCACGGGCCCGTGTTGCTGTTGTTCACTGAGGGATCCGCAGCTCAGCCACCCTTTAGCTAGAGGAAAACTATAGAAAACAATCTAAGGAAACTTCCCAGGCCAGTCCTGTAACAAAATAAAATAGAAGTCTATTTTAAAAAAAACAAAATTCTATCACAGTACACAGAAAAATCATTCATAAAGTATGGATCACAAAATCCAGTTATCTGCCCTTTAAAGATTTGTCCAAATCGGGGGAAACCATGTTAAAGAATCACTCTCTAATGATTCCAATTAGATAAATGAAACACTATTTACTAGTTTTCAAATTTAATTTGCTTTTTTAGAAGTAAGACAAGCAGAGAAGGAAGAATACAATCAGGTCATTAGACAGGGGTGAACTGCCAGCACAATAATCTAACCACCCTTCCTGAACCGCCCTGACACACTGATGGAGGATTAGCACACTCGTCCATCGACAGCCTCAAGCAATCAGAAGACTGGAGTACTGCCAACGGTATTCATGGAAACTGGGAATGGATTTCAGGGGGAAACAAAGAATTAGTTATTTTAAATAAAAATCTATCAAAAACCTTATATGCCATCAGGAATTTCAAACTATGAACTTGGTAATACACTATGAACCTTATTTTCAACCTCTCAAATAACAAAGGTTACCCTTTATTATATGGAATAATGATGGCTGTACCGGCAGTATCCTATGTAAGCCAAGTGCCGTTGAGTCGGATCTGACTCATGGCATCCTATGTAAAACCAAAAAATAAAAATAAAATAAAATAAATCAAGTGCTGTTGGTTCTGACTCATAGCAACCCCACAGACAGAGTAGAACTGCCCCATAGATACCACATTGAAGACTAAAGGGTGACTGACCGAAGCCATAGTATTTTCAATCACATCACATGCATGTGAAAGCTGGACAATGAACAAAGAAGACAGCAGAAGATTTGATGCCTTGAAGTTCTGGTGTTGGAGAAGAAATGTTGAATGTACCACGGATCATCGAAAGAACAAACAGATCTGTTGTGCAAGTACAACCCAGAGTGCTCTTTGGAAGCAAAGATGGCAAGAATGCCATCTTCAACACTTTGGACATGTTGTCAGGAAGGATCAGTCCCTGGAGAAGAACATCATGCTTGGTAAAGTGGAGGGTCTGCAAAAAAGAGGAAGACCCTCGAGGAGATGGATTGACACAGTAGCTGCAACAATGGGCTTAAGCATAAAAACAATTGTGAACGTGGCACAAGACCAGGCAGTGTTTTGTTCAGTTGCTCACAGGATCGCTGTGAGTCAGAACTGACTCGACGGCACTTAACAACAACAGCTACTACACCAGCAGGGTAATCCAAAACCAAACCAAACCCACTACCATCAAGTCGACTCTGACTCATAGCGACCCTATAGGTCAGAGAAGAACTGCCACACAGTTTCCAAGGAATGCCTGGGGGATTTGAACTGATGGCCTTTGGATTGGCAGACGTAGCACTTAACCACACCACCTCAGTTTCCATATTAATTATTCATGATTGTAGTCTCTTTTCATACAGATCAATTCAACACTGATTATTTTACAAAGGCTGCAATTGTATTTCTTATGGTAAACCATGCCATGCAGCGAGCTGCCTCCTGCAACCAAATTTACTTCTTATAAAACTGCGCTAAATTAACCTTTGTACCAAGAAATGACATGGAAATTTACTTAAAGACCATGCTAACATTGTCCAGCTTTACAACAAATGGTATAATCCTTGGTATGCTTTCACTCTCAAGGAAAAAAAAAAAGGATTTGAGTTTATTCTTAAAATTATTTTAAAAAAGTAAATTTAAAAAATACAGCTTAAGATAGTGGATGATAAAGTGGATCAACAGCACAGGCAAGGCAGGGGTGGGGGTGGGGTTTGGCAGGGGAAAGTTTTCTTGAAGACTGAATATGGAAGGTTTTCAATACAGTAGCTGTCTGTTCCCTGAAAAAAATTAAACATTGGAGCCACAAATTTTGCTGCAAAAACTGACATCTGAGGAAAAGGTTTTACTTTGCAAGATGGCTAAAAAGAACTTTAGCACAGTCTTACAGAATACACCATGATCAATTTTTGAACACTAATCTAGCAATAAAAATAATTGGATCCCTATGAGAAATGCAATTTTAATTCTTCATTTTTATTATTGGGAAAATAGTACAGAGAGATTCTTTTTACCTAGAGCAATGAATGCCACAAGTTTAGAACACATATATTTAAAAACATTAATATCATAAATTGAGTATCTGAGAATAAAAAGAATTGCCCTTAGCTGCCACGGGCTGAGTTCTTTCTCATATAATAAAGAACATGTTCTAACTTGAACTTTACTTGGAAATTAAGAGACACTTCTCATTTATGTTTTGTTGGCAACACTAAAACATGCTACCCAGAAAGTAAGGAAATTTTCACATATACTAGTTGAAAGTTTTAAAAAAGATAAAAATAAGGTAGCAAATAATAATGCTTGTGTTTTATTCTGTTATTTTTTTTAATACCATATTTTTCTTAAAGAGATATGTGGGGGAAATAAATTAGAAATCAATAAATATTACACATCTACAAAAGCACCAAATAACTATAAATCAAGTTACTTCCTATGAATCAGTCCAGGAAGACATCATAAGGAAATTAGAAAATATTTTGAAAAGATTTGTAATAAAAAGTCAAGGTATCAGTATCTGGACATTTTGCTAAAACAATTTTTAGAGCTAAATTTATAGCACCGGATACTTACGTGAGAAAAAAAAGAGGACTTTCTAATCAAGGATCTGATTTATACTGAGAAAAAACAGCAGCAGAAGGGAAAACCATTCCCAAGTAAACAGAAGGGATAGAATAACAAAGGTAGAATCACAAATAAAACAGAATATGAAACAAAGCAAAAAACTGAGAAAAAATTTAGTGAAAGTAAAAGCTGGTTCTCTGAAAAGATTAATAAACTTGATAAAACTCTAGCCAAATCGATCAGGAGAGAGAGAGAGAGGAAAAAAAAAAAAAGCCCACAAATTGCCAGTACCAGGAATGACTGTAGGACATCTTTAGAGGGCCTATGGATATTAAAAGGAACATAAAAGCATATTATGAACAACTTACTGCCTACACACATAACAACCTAGATGAACTAGACAAATTCCGTGAAAGACAAACTACTAAAGCTCATTCAAGAAGAAAGAGTGAACCTGAATAGCCTTACATCTAAGACTGAAATTAAATTTGTAGTTACAAATCTTCCTACAAAGAAAACTTCAGGCCCCAAAAGTGTCACTGATCAATTCTGCCAAATATTTAAGGAAGGAGTGATACTAATTGTACACAGATTTTTCCAAACAAAAAGAGCAGGATGGAAGGAAAGACTCCAACTCATTTTATGAAGGTAGCGTTTCTTTGATATCCACACCAGAAAAAGACAGTGTAAGAAAACAAAACTGCAGGTCAGTATTTTTCATGAACATAGACACAAATATCATCAACAAAATTTTAGTAAGTTGACTTCCACAATAAAAAGGATAATCGTCATGACTAAGTGTGGTTCTTCCCCAGAGCAGAAGTTTGGTTTACTATTGAAAAATCAACCGATTCACCACTTCAACGAACAAAAAAGGAAAAACGAATCTTCTCGTTGTTGTTGTTCGGTATGGTTGAATCTGTTATGACTCACAGTGGCCCTGTGGACCCCAGAAGGAAACACTGCCCAATCCTGCATCATTTTCAAGATTGTCGCTGTGCCTGAGCCCATTGTTGCAGCCACTGTGTCAGTCCACCTTGTTGAGGGTCTTCCTCTTTTTCAACGATCCTCTACTTGACCAAGCATGATGACCTTCTCCGGGGACTGATCATTCTTGACAACATGTCCAAAGTATGTGAAATGAAGTCTCATCGTCCTTTTTTCTAAGGAGCCTCCTTGCTGTGTTTTTTTCAAGACAGATTGGTTCATTCTTTTGACAGTCTGTGGTATATTCAGTATTCTTCACTAACACCATCACTCAAAAGCATCTGTTCTTGTTGGCTCTTCTTTATTTACTGTCCAACTTTCACATGCATATGAGGTGACTGAAAACACTGTGGCTTGAGTCAGGTGCACCTCAGTCTACAAAGTGGTATCTTTGCTTTCAAAACTTTACAGAGAGAAGTTTTTTTTTGCAGCAGATTTGCCCAGTGCAATGTGTCACTTGATTTCTTGACTACTGCTTCCATGGATGTTGACAGTGAATTCAAGTAAACTGAAATCCTTGACAACTTCAAACTCTTCTCCGTTCACATGGTGGAGCTAACTGGGCCAGCTGTGAGGACTTTTGTTTTCCTTATGTTGAGGTATAATTCATATTGAAGGGTGTGGTCTTTGAACTCCACCAGTTAAGTGTTTCAAATCCTCTTTCAGTAAGTGAAATTGTGTCATCTGTGTAACTCAGGTTGTTAATGAGTCTTCCTCCAATTCTGATGCCCGGGTCTTCTTCATACAGTTCAGCTACTCAGACTACTTGCTCAGTATACAGATTGAAAAAGTATGGTGAAAGGACACAATGCTGACACATAACTTTTCTGACTTTAAACCTGTTCTAATAACTGCCTCTTCTCCTATGTGCAGCTTCCTCATACAGTGAAATATTCTGGAATTCCTGTTGTTCGCAATGTTATCTATAATTTGTTATGATCCACTCGACGGCACTTGGCTGGCCACACAGTTGAATGTCTTTGTATTAATAAAGAATGGTAGTCATTTTAGTAGAATCAGAAAAATCATTTGGCAAAATTAAACATACATTTGTGTTAAAACTTATCATGAAAACTTAAAGGGGAACATTCTTAAATTGATAAAAGTCATCTATAAAACATTCTGCAGCTAACATCACTCTTAATGATAAAAGACTGCTTTTACCCTAACACTGGGAATAAGTCAAGAATGTCCACTTTCATCACTTCTATTCAATTTTGTACTCGTAGTTCTAGTCTGTGCAATAAGGGGGTGAGGGGTGGGAATAAAGGCATACAGATCAAAAAGAAGAAATAAAACTGTCTTTATTCACAAACCACATGATAATTTCGTAGAAAATATGAAAGAATCAATCACAACCACACAAAAGCTACTAAAATGTATCAGTGAGTTTAGCAAGATCTTAGAATATACTACTGCATTTCAAGATCCATAGACCAACAAAATGGAATAGAATCTAGAGATTGACCCTTATAGCTAAATAACTGATTTTCAAGAAAACAATTTAATAGGGGAAAAGACAGTCTTCACAACAAATAACACTGGAAAAACTGGATATTAATATGATGATAAAATGAACCTGGACTTGTACCTTTCACCAGAATTTAACTCACGTTTTCATGGATCTAAATGCAAAATCTAAAATACAAAACTTCTAGAAGTAAATATAACAGAAACTTTTTGTGACTTTGGATATCAAAAATTTCTTAGGACACACGAAGACCACAAATCATAAGCAATTAATAAATCTGACTTCACAACAATTAAAAATTTTTGTTCTTTGAACATCAGTGTTAAGAAAATATTTGGAAGACTTATCTGATAAATGATTTGTATGTAGAATATATAAAGAACTTTTATAATTCAGTAAGAAGGCAAGCCAAAAACCAAACCAAACTCGTTGCCACTAAGTTGATTCTGATTCATAGCCACCCTATAGGACAGAGCAGAACTAACTGTCCCATAAAGTTTCCAAGGAGTGGCTGGTGGATTCAAACTGCTGACCCTTTGGTTAGCAGCCATAGCTCTTAATCATTACATTACCAGGGCTCCATAACAAGAAGACAAACATCCTAATATTAACTGGGCAGGAGATTTGAACAAAATTCATCCATATTTTGAAAATATCTTGAGCTGAGTTATAATGAAGAGATGCCAAAACAGAGATACTACAGAAAATAAATACTGAAAAAATGTTCAACATCGTTAATCATCAAGCAAATGAAAAACTACAGTAAGACACATGTATACATCTCTTAGACTGGCTAATCATAAACAAATGCAACAAACAAACACAACCAGCTGGCAGGATGCAGAGAAAACAGAACCCTCTCATATACTGCTGGTGGGAAACCAAGATGACAGTGTCACAGCTACTCTGGAAAAGAGTTTGGCAATTTCTTCCATACGTATACTTGTAACAGAACTCAATTATTCCATTTGTGAAAACAAATGTCTTAACAAATATCCACATGCAAATGCTTATAGCAGCTTTATTCTTAGAAGCCTAACTGGGAACAACCCAATATCCATTAACTGGTGAATGGATGAACAATTCATGGTATATTTAAACAATGAAATACTTTCCAGCAATGAAAAAGAACAGACAACGCACACATAAGAACATGGATATTTTTCAAATGCATTATGCTAAACCAAAGAATATAGACCAAAAGGTTACATTCTGCATGATTCCATTTATACGATATTCTGGAAAAGGTCAAACTATAGTGACAGAAAATAGATCAGTGTTTGCCAGGGCTATGGGGTAGGGAATGGTTATATGATATTCTGGAAAAGGTCAAACTACAGTGACAGAAAATAGATCAATGTTTGCCAGGTCTTTGGGGTAGGGCATGGTTAACTACAAATAAGCTTGGAAGGAAATATTCGAGGTAATGCTGCCGTTGGTAGGTGCTGTTGAGTCAATTCCAATTCATAGAGACCCTATGTAAACCAGCATGAAAAACTACCCAGTCCTGTGCAATGCCTACAGTCATTTTTATGTTCAAGCCCATTGTTGCAGCCACTGTGTCAGTCTATCTGGTTGAGGGTCTTCCTCTTTTTTGTGGACCCTCTATTTTACCAAGCATGATGTCCTTCTCCAGGGATTGAGCCTTCCTGACAACATGTTCAAAGTATGTAAGACCTATGTCTTAGTCATCTAGTGCTGCTGTAACAGAAATACCACTAGTAGATGCCTTAAAAAGAGAAATTTTATTCTGCCACAATCCAGTAGGCTACAAATCCAAATTCAGGGCATCAGCACCAGGGGAAGGTTTTCTCTGTTGATTCTAGAGTAATGTCCTCATGGTCAATCATTCCCCTGGACTGGGAGCTTCTGAGATGCTGGGACCCTGGATTCTTTCCAGAGGCTACGCTCTGCTCCCAGGATTGCTCCTTTCCTGATGGTGTAAGGTCCTTAACTCCCTACTATCTCCCCTTTCCTTTATATGCCAAGAGATTGCTTCAAGGCACAATACAATCTTACACACTGAGTCCTGCCCCACCAACACAACTGCAGCCCATCCTCCCTTATTAACATCATACAGAAGAGTTTACAGTATATAGGAATATCACACAATACCAGGAATTAAGGCCTTACCCACATTAATACATGCATTTTGGGGGGAACACAATTCAATCCATGACAACCTAGTCTTGCCATCCTTGCTTCTAAGGAGCATTCTGGTTGTACTTCTTCCTGGAGATATGTTTGTTCTTTTGGCTGTCCATGGTATTCAGTATTCTACTTCAACACCACAATTCAAGAGTCACTTCTTGTGTTTTCCTTTTTCATTGTCCAGCATTTGCAAGCACATGATACAGTTGGAAATACCACGGCTTGGGTCAGGCGCACCTTAGTCTTCAAGGTGACTTCCTTTCAACACTTTAAAGAAGTCTCTTGCAGCAGATTTTCCCAATGAAATGCATCTTCTGATTTCTTGACTGCTCCTTCCATGGGCATTGATTGTGGAACCAAGTAAAATGAAATCCCTGACAACTTCAATTTTTTCTCTGTTTATCATGATGTTGCTTACCGGTCCAGTTGTGAGGATTTTTGTTTTCTTGATGTTGAGGAATAATCCACACTGAAAGCTCTGGTGTTTGATTTTCATCATTAAGTGTTTCAAATCCTCTTCACTTTCAGCAAGCAAGGTTGTATCACCCGTATAACACAAGTTAATGAGTCTCCTCCAATTCTGAGGCCGTGTGCTTCTTCATATAGTACAGCTTCTTAGGTTATCTGCTTGGCACACAGGTTGACATTGTATGGTAAAAGGACACAACCCTGATACACACATTTCCTGACTTTAAACCAATCAGTATCCCCCTTTTCTGTGTGAAAGACTGCCTCTTTATCTCATGTACAGATTCCACGTGAGCACACTTAAGTGTTCTGTAATTTCCATTCTCCACAATGTTATCCATAAATTGTTATGATCCACACAGTCAAATGTTTTTGCATAGTCAATAAAACATAGGTAAACATCTTTCTGGTATTCTCTGCTTTCAGCCAAGATCCATTTGACATCCGCAGTGGTATCCCTCATTCAACATCCTCTTGTGAATTCAGCTTGAATTTCCAGCAGGTCCTTGTCTATACTGCTGCAGTCCCTTTTGACTGATCGTTAGCAAAATTTTACTTGCATGTGGTATTAATGACATTGCCAGATAACTTCCACATTTGGTTGGATCATCTTGCTTAGAGTAGGCATAATTATGGATCTCTTCCAGTTAGTTGGCCAGGTAGCTGTCAAATTTCTTGGCATAGATGAATAAGCACTTCCAGTGCTGCATCTGTTTGTTGAAATATCCTCAATTGATATTCCATCAATTCCCAGAGCACTGCTTTCACCAATGCCTTCAATGCGGCTTCCACTTCTTTCCTCAGGACCATCAGTTTCTGATCATTTGCAACCTCTTGAAATGGAATGATGACTGTATTCTTTCCATCTTCTTTGAAGCTTTCCATGTCACTTACTATTTTCTCTGTAGAATCTTTCACTATTGCAGCTCAAGGCTTGAAGTTTTCTTCAGTCCTTCAGCTTGAGAAATGCAGAGTGTGTTGTTCTCTTTTGGTTTTCTATCTCCAGCTCTCTGCACATGTCATTATAACACTACTTCATCTGCTGGTATCTGAATGCTGGAGGCACAGTTTTCAGCATCACAACAACACACAAGCCCCCACAGTACAAGCCAACAGACCAGTGGGAGTCAGAGTAATGGAACTGTCCTATACTGCATGTAATGGGGGTAGTGGAATGCCCCAAACTCTACAGCTAAAAAGGGTAGTTTTTACTTTCTATAAATTATACCTCCATAGCCATGAGTCTGAATAAACCCAACAGCAACTAACAACAAACAAACATTACATACTTGAATGAAAACCACAAATGCCATAAATTAGGAGATTTTTATAATACATGTAGTTGATAAAGGATTAGTATTTAATATCTAGAACATACAAGGAATTCCTATAAACGAAAAAGAAAAAGTCAAGCCTTTCATGAGACAGGTGTGCACAAATAAATGAACAAGAAGTTCTCTGAAGAGGAATAGTCAACAAATATAGAAAAAGTTAGGGGCAACTGAGTCAATTTCAACTCAGCAATGCCTGTGAACTGCCCCATGGGATTTTCTCAGCTGTAGTCTTTACAACAGCAGATTGTCTGGTCTTTTTCTCATGGTTCAAATTGTCACCCATTCAGTTAGCAGCTGAGTGCTTAACTGTTACACCACCGAGTCTCCTTCTATAGGAAAAGCAGTTCACCTTCATTTAGGAATCAGGGAACTGCAAATTAAATTTTCAGCTAGATATTTTTTTCCTTCCCAACCCAACCCAACCCAACCCAAACGAAACCAACCCAAACCAACCCATACCAACCCAACCCACCACTTTAAGTCAATTCTGACTCACAGCGACCCTATAGTACAGAGTAGAACTGCCCTATAGAGTTTCCAAGGAGTGCCTGGTGGATATGAACTGCCAGTCTTTTCATTAGCAGCTGTAGCTGATAACCACTAAATCACCAGGGTTACCTATTATCTACCAGACCGGCTCAAAATTTAAAAAAACAAACAAAAAAAAAGTTCAGTCACCTGAGAGTTGGTTGCTAACGTGGATCAACAGATATTCTCATTCCCTTCTGGGAAGAGCGTTATTGGGAATAACTATTTTGGAAAACAGTATGGTATTAATGTCAAAATGTTAAATAGTATATACTTACTGACCCTAAAATTCCTCTTCTAAGCGTATACCTACTGACAGTGTTCCACATGCACGTGTGCAAGGAAGTTTGAAAAATAAAAAGGACAAACTACAAATGTTTTATTTCATTCTACAATTAAAGAATGAAATACCACCAAATGCATGAAAATGGGTGAATCTCAAAAATGTAAGTTCGACTGAAACAAAAACAGAAGCATTCATGAAGTATTATTTTACATAAAAATGAACAAAAAAACTACCCCTCACAGGCAGTGTAACCCAGTTGTTGCACTGACTAATCTAACTCATGGTGACATCACCCATGTCAGAAGAGAACGTGTGCCATGGGGTTTTCCGTGGCTGAAATCTTTTGGAAGCAGATCACCAAGCCCTTCTTCCAAGGTACCTGGGCTTAAGCTTGTTAACTACTTGCACTACACAAGGATTTCCATAATTAGCAGCAACAAACAAACAAACAAAAAACGGTGCTGTTGAGTGGCTTCCAACCCATAGCAACCCCACAGGACATAACTGCCCCACAGAGTTTCCAAGGAGAGCCTGGTAGGTTTGAACTGCCATCTTTTAGGTAGCAGTCGTAGCTCCTAACCACCACGCCACAGGCAGTACAGGATGGTCTGCATGAGTACGGGCCCCAGAGACAGGCTGCCTGTATTTCTGTTCTGGCTGTCTCTTACTGTCTCTGTAGCCTGGGGCACACCAACTCTTTCAGCCAGTCTGTACATCTGCAAAACGAAGACTCCAGCATTAAGGTGCACTACTTTGTTGGGCTGGTACATAGACAGCATCAGTAATGTGAGGCATTCTTGCTCTCTGATCCACTAGGATTAGAGACAGCCTCGGCGGTTGTCAGGATTGCAGGGTGACGCCCTGGAACAGGACGAGCAGCAGTAAGAGCGCCCATGGTGACAGGGGCTCTGAATGTAGAGAGCTACAGTGTCACCACAGTGCCCTGAACCACTCAGGACCTAAGGAAAAGATAAGAAACCAGGATTTCTGGAGCCCTGTGACAAGGAATCAGCCCCCAATACCAGCGGACATTTTCATCCAGAAGGCTTTGAATGTTCTGAAGAATCACAAGTGTTACAACAAAATCAGTAGAGTCCATACCTGCGCAAGATAAGGACTACATGTGGTCTACTTCTGACATTTTGTGTGTGTGTGAGTGTGAGTGAGTGTGAGTGAGTGTGTGTGTGTGTCTCAGACAGATTTCCCCGCTGGAAGCTGTTCCAAGCTTTTTACTTTACCACTTTCCTCTTGTCTCTCCCTTGCCAGCAACGGCACCTTCATCAAACATAGGGCAAAAGGGAAAGATAAAAAATCCAGACCCCATCAACTCTCACTTTTAAAGGCTAGCTATTTATCAAACTCAAGATGTAGTACAGTGAGGCAAAATGATCCCCAAATGGTTTGTTATTGATTAGTTCTTATTTTTGAATGTTTTGATTACTGAAAGGTCAGTAGTAGGATAAAGTAATATCTTGTTCTGATAGCCTTTCAGTTCATTATTGCCCAGGGCTTACTCTGCTTTTCAAAGGCAATGAATGATGATTCTAATTGTTATGGATTGAACTATGTCCCCTCAACATATGTGTCATAAATGCCAACCTCTACTCTCATGGGGGAAACTCTGGTGGTGGTGGTATAGTGGTCAGCAGTTCAAATTTGCCAGGTGCTCCCTGGAAACTCTACGGGGCAATTACACTCTCACCTATAGGGTCATTATGACTTGAAATTGACCCAACAGCAGTGGCTTTGGCTTTGGTAGTTTTGGCATGTCAGTGGTTACAGTGCCCTTCTGGGGAATGGTTTGTTTTCTGTTATGTTAATGGGACAGGATTAGGAAAAGGTGTATTTTGAGCCAATTCCTTCCGAGACATAAAAGCATAGGTGGCGGAAGAAAGATGCCATGCCACATGAAGACAGACCAGGAGCAAAAGCTACAAGAGACAAGGACCTTCCTCCAGAGCTGACAGAGACAGAAAGCCTTCCCCTAGAGATGGCACCCTCAATTCAGACGTCTAGTCTCCTAAATTGTAAGAGAATAAATTTATGTTTGTTAGAGCCACTTATCTGTGATATTTCTGTTATAGCAGCTCTAGATAACTAAGGCACAGCAATCAGTAAAAACAATGGAAACTAACAGTCTAGGTGAATGAATGGTGATCTTTAACACATTAGGAGAGTTTCATAGGGATTTTTACTAGCATTTCAACACACCTCTTTACACACAGGAAGGTATTATTACACCACTACAATGCTCTGTTCATTACTCACCCTCTTATTTCCACTTGAGCTACAGCGGTGATGTTGATTTGCAGGCTCACAAAATTGCTGTCTGGATTGTCCTTGTTGGAACTAAAACACAGTGACATATGATTTAACTCTATTTTTTAAGACATGCTTCCACAGTATATGATCATGAAGAACATTCTGTACATCCCCAAAACAACACACACTGCCACCCTGATTGTTCAGAGAACAATGGTATATTCATGCTACAACATCACAACCACTTGTAAATGGAAAGGGATCCTTAATGATCAAAAGTCATGCAATAACTTTTGTAAAGAGACACCTTATTTGAAAACAATAGGTATCTAAAGACACTAATGCTTTTTTTTAACTTGTTGGCCAAAAGTTTTCTTTGTTTTTTTCTTCTTTTTATTGCACTTTAGGTGAAATTTCACAGAGCCAATTAGTTTCTCATTAAACACTTAATACACAAACTGTCTTATGACACCGGTCGCCAAACCTCTGATGTGTCAACACTTTTTCCTTCTCAAACCTTGGTTCGCTATCTCCATTTGTTCAACTTTTCATTCCCTATTGTCTTCCTGTCCTTGCCTCTGCGGTGGTGTGCCCATCTAACCTCATAGACGTAGTTACGCTACCTGCGTTACTGTTTGTTGCACAGCCCTATCTAATCTTTGGGTGAAGGGTGTACCTCAGGAGTGACTTCAGTACTGAGTTAAAAGGGTGTCCAGGTACCATATTTCTTGGGATTCCTCCAGGCTCTGTCAGATCAGTCAGTCTGTTTTTTTTCCCCCGGAGTTTGAACTCTGTTCTGTATTCTTCTTAACCTCTGTTCAGGACCCTCTCTTGTGATCCTTACCACAGCAGTCCATGGTGACATGTGGGCACCTTGTAGTTGTACTGGCAGTCTGATGGAGGCTGTGGCAGCTGTGGTACATTTTGTTTGTTGGTTTATTTTAATGGGTAAACTACAAGGCATTGAACTGAGTTAATGTCCCAGCTTCCACCTTGGACAAATTAACACCTGTGTGCATCATGTTTGTTGCTCATCAAATGGCAAAGGACAGCAAAGTGAAATTCTGATTTTCCATGCTAACAAAAAGGAGAACTGGCATGAATAATCCAGAACAGTACATAATTGAAAAAGTATTTGCTGTTGACTCTGGAATGCATCATATCATGCATTACTTTGGCAGCAAATGCAGCTTCTTTACAGTTTATTTCTAAGTTAATATTAAAATAAGTACATATTCACCAGATGCCTACTGGCTGCCTAGGACAGGGGGTAGGGAGTAAGTCAGAAGCAAGAATAATGGTAAGAAAGAAGAACCTAAGGCAGCTGGACACTGCACAGCCAGGCCACCAGGAGAGGACACAGCTGTTTGACAAGTACTCCAAAAGGCTCAAGATGGAAGGTGTGTGTTTAATAATATTTCTTTGAATGCTAGAAAAATTATTCCTAAATGTGTGTTTTCCTTACAAATGAATGGAATTAGATATGAAATTTAAATAAAAAAAAAATTCCATCTGTTAAGCAGTCAGTGCCATAAGGGAAACAAAACATCTCTCCAAAGAGGTTCAAGGACTAAGAGAGCTTTGGATGTGGCTGCGATTTGCATTTAATATGCAACTCTGCTTTAACTGAAGTAACCCTAACATCTCAAAAGATCAGGCAGCTTTCAGCGAACACAGACATGGCCACACCACAAAGCTAACAGGTCATGTTTACATTCGGAGCTCATTAAGAAGTAAAAGAAAGCTTCCTTTTTTTTCAATTCTCTGGTTTCACACTGAGCCAATGGATGATGGCAATGGGGTATGTTCTGACGAGCTTTTGAAGCCTTCCAAATGTGGGAGTTGGAAAGAATTGATACCATTCTGCTTACATAGAAGGAGGAGACAGAATTCTTCACACAATGCTTTTTAAAAGTCCTAGTTAAAAAATTTTTAAAAGTCCTAGTTGATTGAATATGTTGATACGGCAACTTCCACTACAAACACATATAAAAGACATAAACAGGCAAATGTCAGGCTCATTTCCTGCAACCGCATGTCACTGGAACCTTGTGATGGAGCCTAGAGGGACTTGTTCACCAGCGTTTGAACGCCATTTTCCAGGCTACTTTTTTTCATTGTCACATCTAGGAAGGATCAGACTGAAAAGATCTTGCTTTTTTTTTTTTTTTAATGGCATGATTTTGAATTACTAACCACTAAGAAGTCACTGGAAAGCCTGGTAGCACAGTGTAAGTGCTACAGATGCTAACCAAAAGTCGGCAGTTCAAATCCGCCAGAGCCTCCTTGGAAACTGTATGGAGCAGTTCTACTCTATCCTGTAGAGTCACTATGAGTTGGAATCAACTCAACATCAATGGATATTTTTTAAAAAAGAATTCATTAAGTAATTCTATCTGTTGCAGATTATATGATTCCAAACACATTACAAGCAACTCTTCAGTTTGGAAACGTAAACATAACTCTTCTCCAGATTAACCAGATTTTGTTCTATTTCTAGTCCACTACTGCTTTATGGCAGTTGGTTTTTCTTTGGTTTACTGCTCAGAAGCAGTGGAAATTATAATTAAGAAAAAATAATGTTTCATTTAAGTTATCACACATTTCAACTGTACTTGGCTTCTAAGTGGTTCAGAAAAGATGACTGTCATTACTCACAACACCCTGAAATGTAAACAGATGTCCAACATTGAAACCATCTTTGAAGATGAATATAATATGGGGTTATAGAGGTTGTTTTGAAATATATCAAAAGCAATGTCAGACTTAGAATCTAAACCTTCTGGTTGGCTAATCAAAATCATCCTTTTGTCACACAGGCTTGCCGTGACATTGTTACTGCATACCAGGGATGTTGGCAGAGTCTCCTGATAAGAAAGGAACTAGCCTTGATATATAACTCAGTTGATTCCTTGACCTCTTTCCTGGAAGGAAATCATCACTAAAACCAGTCCTGTGTTGAAACAAGCAATCCATCACCGCTGTGGATGCTGGACTATTTTTACTGTCTGTGCTTGTTCTATGTAAGGGGATGATGAGTTTCCTCTACATGACTATGCCCTATGTGATATAGCAAGGCTAAACATGTTTTTCCACTTATCACTCTGATGCAATTTTCTTTTTCCTGTTTCCTATTTTCTATTTTTTAACATCCCCTCAAGTTTCTGCGGTCTTTGAAATGTGAGTGAAGACAATACAGTGTTCAGCTCACGATTTCCAAGGAAGCAGCTTCAAAGATGCTCACAAAGACCTGTACTGGCCACAGGGATTGCAGTCTGAGACCTCTATATTGGGACAAAAATGTTTACACGTCATACAGTGCAGGGAGAGACCACTTAATGCAAACATTTAGTAACACAAACTACTGGTTTGTCAAGTACATTATTCTTTTGGGGTTCTATTTATGGAAATTAGCATTAAATGTGCATAATGGCAGTCAATGCCCATAAGAGTTTAGAATGGAGAGGATCTGGCTTAATTTGTTGGCTTAAACTCATTTAGACTGAATGCAAACCATTCATCTAAATACTTATTTACATGTTTGGGTTCTGCCAACAAAGCATACAGATAAATGTTGACTTCTTAAATATCTTATTCTTTCAGAATAGTCTCACACACTTTTACCCTTATAATGTCAGTTTTTGAATTTGACACTTTATGTATGTTCCTCTAATTTCTCTAGTTATTTCCAAATTTCTGCATTTTTATATTTTTCAGGACAGTGTTAAGATAGTCTGCAGTCTCTACAGCAAATGAGGGTGGAATGAAGCTGGGCAACATTCTTTTAGATAACAGGAATGTTAAAGAAAAGGTAACCATCTTTTACTTTCCATCAATTGTAGCACCTCATTCCTGAGTTCATTATTAAATGATGATCTACAGGATACATTTTGGGAATGCATTTAAATCATTACCTAGTATCCTTTGCTCCTTGAATGAACTACTGATTACATCCATACTCTTATCAGTAACAAATATGCCAATCAAGAGTAAGGAGTTAATATAAAAGTTGTGACTTTGTACCAGGCTTCTGAATAAACACTGTGTATTTTATGAAAGATGTAGCTTTCCCCAAGTGACACACTGCTTGATGCCACTGCAAGATCCTTGTGACAGGTAATAATGGTGAGAAATAAAAACTTCAAAGCTATTATTGTCTGGAGTGATGGCACTTCTTCCCCACAGAATGGTCCTTTTTCACCCCTGAAAACTTAAATATAAGAAGATGATTTCCAAAGTGAAAATATTTAGGACTTCCTAGACCTGTGTGAAATATATACAAGATCTGACAAGTCTGTATCCTTGGCCACCATGCGCTTACGTTGGCAGCACAGTACAACCAAGTTGGTAAGGTTTCATGACCTTGGGATATCAGTATCTCACAGTGTCAGTGTCAGTGTGTGGTGGTGTCTTGCTGAGTGGAATTCATCATTGTTGTGTGTTTCTGTATGTCATCATGAGAATGCTGGAGCTTGAATTAGAGTTACCAACAAACATTGAATTTCCTGTTAAACTTGCCAAGAGTGGAAGTGAAATCAGGGACATTTTAGCCCAAGTTTACAAGGATAATGCCATGAAGAAAACTGTGCAAATGAATTAAATGTTTTTCTGAGGAGAGAGAGAGCATCACTGATACAGACAGGTCAGGGGGTGCAATAATGAGCAGAACTGACAAAAACACTGCAAAGATTTGTGGAATTGTGCTTCAGATTTGTTGGCTGTGAGAAGCATACCAGAGCAAGTAAATGATAGAGAAACAGGGAAATCTTAACCAAAAATTTTGGCAATGCAAAGGGTGTGTGCAGAAATGGTCCCAGAACTCACCAATGAACAAAGGCAAAGGAGAGCTGAAGTTTGCCAAGGCCTTTTGGAGAGGCAAGATGATCTTTTGGGCTGTGTTATTACTGGTGATGAAATATGGGCACACCAATACAACCCTGAATCAAAGTGTCAAAGTGCACAATGGAAGTCAGCCAGTTCTTTAGCACCAAAATAAATAGTCCAAATCAAAAGTCAAGACAATATTGCTAACTTTTTTGATATCAGAGAGATTGTTCATTATGAATTTGTACCAACTGGAGAGTTAATCAAGGTATACTATTTGGAAGTGCTGAAAAAGCTGCATGAACAATTTAGAAGAAAATGACCTGAACTTGTCACCAACAACTCTTGACCTTTGCATCACAACAATGTACTATCTCATACGGCACTGTATGTGAGGGAGTTTTTAGCCAGTAGACAAATAACTGTGTTGAAACACCCTCCCTACTCACTTGATCTGACCACCAGTGACTTCTTTCTTTACCTGAAAACAAAAAAAAATACTGAAAGGAAGACATTTGGGTGACATTCAGGACATCCAAGGGTAATATGACAACGGCTCTGATGGCCATTCCAGGAAAAGAGTCCCAAAACTGCTTTGAAGGGTGGACTAAGCACTGATGTCGGTGGATAGCTTCCCAAGGGGAGCACTTTAAAGTGATATTCAGCAGTGAGGTGTGTAGTACTTTTTCTAGGATGAGTTCCTGAATTTAATTTTCAGACCTTGTATTTACATACATACAAATAAGTGATTTAATAAGCTTGTGGTAAAATGAAGATTATAGAATTCATTCCATCTGTGTCCCATCACTAAGTGAGACCAAACAAAACTCTTGTAAGATTTCAGCGGAAAAGAATTAAGTTAAATCCAAGAAACTCCTAGCTGAGGTCAGATAAAGAAAGGTTATCTAAGGTAACTCAGCAAAACTCCCTAGAAATCCAGCACAAAGTTTAGGGGAAGGGTAATGTTGAGAAAGAGGTCACAGATGGTTAGGTATTTTTAGTCTTTCCTAGAAAAGTTTTAAAAATGTACCACATTCTTATGGAATATGTGTATTTCCATTAAATTCCAAAATACTATAATTGAAGTACCTATTAAAAAGTGGAAACCCTGTTGGCATAGTGGTTAAGTGCTACGTTTGCTAACAAAAAGGCTGGCAGTTCAAATCTGCCACGTTCTCCTTGGAAACTCTATGGGGCAGTTCTACTCTGTCCTACAGGGTTGCTATGAGTTGGGATCAACTTGACAGCAGTGGGTTATTAAAATCATTCTCAGACTTATCACACTCAACCAATACTACTCCTTGCAGACATCAAGGAAACTGTTTAGAGATCAGCCACACTACACAGTAGTATTTGAAAACTCTGTTGCAGATACTGACTGGAGAGTCATTTGCACAGCTAGGACAAAGGTTCAACATGCCGGGCAAGTGTGTACTTTCACAAACTCTACATAATCATGGGAGATGTATATGTACAGCTGAGGTGTTTTTTAAACTTTTAACAACACAACCCACTAACAACATGTACTTTTTACGAAGTGTCTTGGTACATACATTTACCATTATCTGAAAGGGATGTTTTGTGAATACTCTGGTATGTTACATTCCATTTAATTTCTTTTCACTATAATATAGATCCATTAAATTAATTCCATTATTTTATAAGGGGATAAAGCCCATAGTTGGAAAACGCTGATCACCAGACCCTATTCTTTTAGAGTCTTCCAACTCATAAATTGTTATTTTAGGCAATGGATGGAGTGTGAAAGGGAAAAGTCACAATTGAATCCCCGAACAGAGTCAGCCTTAGAAAACAAGGCACGTCCCTGGGTGGTCCAGCTTGTTGTTTCTGCAGAAGGCACTGTCCTCTGATGGAATAATATCTCACCCACATTTTACCACGAGACTTTGTCATTGCAGTCTTGAAAAGTTAGAGGATTTCAAGACTGTAAATGCAAGTCCATGCTTCTTTGCAGAAGTTTCATTCTCAGGGATTAGCTGACACCTCTCTGAGAGCATGGGAGTGTCATGGGAGTGTCATGGGAGTGTCATGGGAGAGGGGGAAGGAGGCACATGTGTCAGAATAAAGTGGAGGCGAAGGGGAGCTGAGAAGGTGTCTGTGACAAATATTTACTATCTCATAAATTGGCCTAGATAACACAATCTGATTTTCAAGACTCAGAATATGAAACAACGGAAATCAAAACTAAGAAACACAGAGAGAGAATGGGTTGTCAAAGTTTGGGATCTAACATCAGAATAGCTTTTAAGGTGAAGGAAACTGATTCATTTTTGCCATTGATTTCCTTAATATTAAATACTGACAACAATTTAGGTGTTTAATTTCCTTCAGGATGAAAGGTCTAACCTTCTGATTTGGAGATCGAAGTTAATGCTCATGTTTGTTTTTTCAAGACGCGGAACTGCAAATCGAAGGCCCAGAGAAAACTAAGAAAAAAACAAATTACACAGGATAGAAAGTTATTACATGGAAGGGACCTTAAATACAACATAAGATCTTTTTAAGTCACTCCATCAAAACCCTCACTCTATTCACTGTAACTGTTCCTTTCTTTTCTTCTGCCTGATGCCAGAAAACTAAGAGAAAACCATGCAATCAGACCTCAAGGCCAGACAGTTTGGAATGCTAAACACTGCTGGCTCCCTGTCTCCACTTAGTCCCTAGTTGGTGCAAACAAGTAACAAGGTTGGCTGCTGAGGAAAAGGATGGAGGTCCAAGTAAACTCAGAAGTACCCTGAAGAAAGGCCTGGCAATCTATTTTTAAAAAAATCAGCCACTGGAAGCTCTGTGGAGCACAATTCTACTCTGATATATATGGGGTCACCAAGAGTCAGAATTCATAATTGTTTGTTTGTTTCTTTCTCCAATTTATCCCTGTATGCCTCTTATCCTAACACCTTTTGTGTGCACAAAGATGTGCACTGCCAAGCCAAGTGCCGTCGAGTCGGATCCGACACATTAGAGTGCAGAAAAATTGAAAACAGCCTAAATATACAAGGGGATATAGATTCAGAAAACTACGATGCTTCTGTTTCATGGACTTCTGTGTAGGCATTAAAATTACACATCTATTTACTCTTTCCCAAGCCCTGCACTGTTTATGGGAGTTATCTCTGGTACTCAACACAACCCATCTGTGTGGTAGGTACCGTTATTGCTGACCTTGTACAATGGAGGAATCTGAGGATTAGAGACATTAGTTGACTTGCTCCAGGTACAGAGCAAACAAAGTGTAGAGTTGGAATTTAAATCCCTGCAATCTGACTGTGAAACCTGCACTCATAACACCCACACTACAGCATGAACCAGTTATATACACCAGCATTAGTATGAACCAATAATATGAACTAAGAGTAAGTTATTACTCTATCATCAATCATTGATGCCACTTCATGAGTCCATTAACGAACATGCTATGAGTTGGGCACTGTACCAGTGGTTTTGCAGGCGGTCTCACTGTAGGACTACAAACATTCCCCAAAGGAGTATCTTCTTATTTCACTGTGTCTTGACTAAGGTACTACAAATGATAAGTGGGAAAACTGGGATTTAAAGTCAGTTTTGTTTTTTAATTGTAAAAACTGTATATATCTTTTTATCCTAGTCACAACACATTCTTTTATAATTCCAAATGTGCCAACTTATGTCAGGCTGCTGTGACTTTGCACACGCTCTTCCCTTGCTTGGAAAGCCCACTTGCTTTCCTGCTGTTTCTCCTTGAGAAATTTCTACTCTGGCATCAAAGCTCAGGAGTTGAGGTAACTCATGCAAACCATCCTCTGATCCCACACAACGAACTAGCTGGATGTTTTCTCTCTTACTTTGCTGTTTTCCCATCAGTCAACCTATGATATTGTTAACTTGCATTTCTTATGGAGTTGGGATTATATATTTTCACCCTTATATTGTCTAACTCTAGCTTACCGCCAGGCATATGGGAGGTGTGCAATAAGCATTACTGCACGAGGGACAACCTAATAAACCCACAGCCATCCCTTGCATACTCTCAGTGATGGGGGTTTCTTTATATTGCCATGAAGCCTAGACAGGCTTCATGGGTCTTCATTAGAGAACAACGCAGCATGGGATGAAGTTATGATGAAGGGATGACAATTTCATCCTGGTAACAGAATGCATGTGTGCCTAACCAGTACTAAATACCGGTATCCTGGATATGGATTCTAAAGAATCTTTGCTAAACTTACAACTTTTTGTTACCCTGCTTGAGAGATTTTGAATGCTTTTATGACTCACACTGACTTACAAATATTTTATATTACTATAGGAAACCCTGGTGGCATAGTGGTTAAGTGCTATATCTGCTAAACAAAAGGTTTGCAGTTCGAGTCCACCAGGCACTCCGTGGAAACTATAGAGCAGTTCTGTTCTGACCTATAGGGTCCCTATGAGTCAGAACAACTTGATGGCACTGGTTTGGCTTGCTTATATTTGAAAGATAACATCACTATTTCAAAATCTTAAAGTGAAACTTCTGAATACTATCTTAAATATTTGTATGGACATATATTTTATATATGTCATAGTTCAGTAGTCAGTAGCGGGTTTGACTTAGTTTTCACTCTTATTTGAAAAATAAGTTTACTTCTTAAAGATCTTAAAACTTCTGAATACTATCTTGAATATTTTGTTAAATTAAACTGGAAAAGTCATTTGAAAACTTTTTGAAAAAAATATATGGAGATAGAATAACTATTCTTAACTATTTTTCATTCATTTAAATTTTTTTCATTGCTTTTACCTATGGAGGTTTGCTAGAATCCTTTGACAGTATGCCTTTTAAAGTGCAAAATGAAGAAATAAGTAAATCAAAGTGTTTTATAGCAAAACAGAATGCAATAAAATTTGACATGTTTAAGGGCATTAAATGGTGAGATAAGAAAGCTATCAGGTTTCTTCTACTGTGAACCTCAGAAATAAACGCAAACAACTTACTTCCTTGACTTCTAAAGATTATCGTGCTGGTAAAATAGATTGGCATCCTTTCACATAAACACACTTGTGGTTCAGACCACACTGTCATGTTTACCCTTCACTTTGAATGATGCTGGCTGACAGTTTTGTTTCATGGCTATCCTTAGTTATTGATGATCTCAGGTGGTGGATCTCTGGTCTAGATTTAACTGAAACAGGGAGAAAAGATCAGCTTCCTATAGATGCTAACCCTGCTGCTTTCAGTTCATTTATCTCTGGCCTGAGGTAAGTATCTTTGTATCAGATTAGGTGGTTATATTTTCCTTGAAAACTAGCAAAAGGACTTATGAGCTTCTAGATCAAAGGATTATCATGAAAAGTGTTCTAATAGCTCTGCTATTTCATCTGTTAATGCATTAACTTTTACTTATGTGATTTTCACAAGTTTGCAGCCTGGCTAGAGCATGAGCTCTCTGGCTGGGACTGGTGTGAATTCTGGTCTGTCCTTTGGACAACTGTGACTTTGAATAACTCAGTTGACTTCTCTGAGCCTCAGTATTCTTCATTCACAAAACAGGGGAAATGCATGACTCACAGGGTTGTTGTGACAATTAAATGACGTACAAAGAGCACCCAGTGATGGGTTTACAATACAGATGGCAATCAACATACGGTAGCTACTAAAAATCATAGGAGTCTACTTTTCATTTAAATATTTTTCACCCAAGAAGTGAGCTTATTGGACTATATAGTCTGACATATTTTAAAACTATTCACATTAATAGAATTGAGTTTATTATAGTATTAAAAAGGAACCATATTATGCCAGCACAATATTCTTAAGTGTAAGCCAGAAACAGGTATTAACCTGAGAAAATGTTTCAACTGCTGAAATAAATGTGTGAAGCCTCTTACTTTTGGACTTTTTAGCACCTTTAAAATATGAGTATGTGTCCCACACATGGTGACTATAGAACTCCCTTGTAATGACAGCCCTATCTCAAGGGCCTAGCTCCTTTGGGAAACGTCCTAATAAAAACCCACCCAACTATAACTTCTCATGAAATTTTTCTAATACAGCATTTAATCAATGATCATAAACATCTCATTATAAATAGAGAAATATACACATTTAATCACGTAAGTATTAACTGTATATCATGTACAGATTTTAAAATTTTTCTTCTGATTTATGACTCCATAAAATTATTATTTCCACTGTGATATTTCCTCCAAGAAGTCATTATATGTATACTTAAACTCATAACTGTGTCAAGTAAATTTATTTTCTACAAGTAATCCTAAATGGAAAGTTCCTAAAACTGGAAACAGACAGACATAAAGAAAAGAAAAAGAACTTGTTATTCTTTCACAAAGTATATTACGGCGTTAATTTTTTTTTTTTTTTTTTTTGGCTACAAATGATTTCCTGTGTTATTCACATAAGATGCATGGGAGATAGAGGCTTGATACAGCTGCCTGAAAATTGTACTCTAGTAATTATCTTTATACAAAAATACTGCAAATGATATTCATAAGGGAGGTACATATGGAAATAAAAACTAATTTTGTCTTTGCTGAAACCTGTTTTACTCTTAAACTCTTTATTTACATTGTGTTTCTTTTCAGTTCAAAGAAAAATCTGTAATAAAATGCAGAAGAAATATATTTAAAGAAAAACTTCGGAAAAAACTGTTCATAGATACATGTTCTAACCAAAAGACAACTATTGTGCTGGCAATGCCGAAAGAGGAGGAAGCATATAAAGGCATTCAGCCTTCTGTATTTTCAACTCCAGCTGTTCACTCTTTGTAGGCTGTAACAAGACATCCCACTACTCTGCTAATTTCCTGTCTAATTTGTTTGAGTTGCTGTGTGTTAAGCTGCTGAGTGCTAATTGGGTAGCTTTCCACTAGTTCCTTTAAAATTCAATTAGATAGAAATCACTAACTGCTTCTGGCTTTCTCTTACGTTTGTTCCAGCCACCATCGGGTTCCCGAGGTCACACACCACCCTTCTCGTCACATTTTCCATCTTGTACTCACAGCTCAGCAGCCGTAGCTCCTGCAAGGGTAGAGAGCACCAGCGTGGAGTTCAGGGAGCAAAATAAATCACATTCTGTCACAAAAGTGATGCTGAAGGCCTGGGAAACTTTCCCTGATTTCAAACACCTGTGAGAGTAACTAAGCACAGGAATTATTTTGTGGTTATCAACTCATAAGACACAATGGAGAGAAAAACACAGGCGTTTCACCTGAGAAAGAAATCTGTTGAATGCATAAACGTACTTCTTGAGGAAGAAGATGCTTCGTGCCATCTATATGAACATTTTAGTAATTATTTTCAGTAACATTAACGTTAAGTGGTGTGGTGGTTAAGGGCTGTGGCTGCTGACCAAAACGTCAGCAGTTCAAATCCTCCAGGTGCTCTTTGTGGCAGTTCTACTCTGTCCTATAGGGTCACTAGTTGTTGGCACTGAGTTTTTTGTTTGTTTGTTTGTTTTAATGTTGAATTCAGGACACGAAAGGTACAAATAATTTAAAATGATTAGACATACCTGTTCCTTACATTAATCTTGGCAAAATAAAATGATAGTAAGATAGTAAGACAGAGTATCATGTGACTCAATGACCATTTGAACATAGACTTCTCCAGGCCATGGTTTTATGACGAGATTCCACAATCAATCTTAATTCAGTCTTCCAAACACTCAGGGTGTGAAGAAAACACCTTTTACGTTTGACCCAGAGCTTCCAGTCTTCCTCTTTCCCCACATCCTATTTTGATTAAAGTTTTAAAAAGTCAACTTTGAAGAGGGGCTTCAAATTATGCACTAACTAATCCGGAATTCTTGTAGTTACAGCAGACCAGCCAGAGAACTACAGGAGATTTATCTCTGATCTATTGCCCTCTGCTCCCTGCTCCACCTGGAGCCTTCACGTTCCTCCCAGCAGCCTAGCAATCCACACCTTGCCCTCTACCTCAAGACTCCTTCCATTCTTCAAAACCTAATGTCAGCTTTCAGTGAAGCTGTTGTGTATCACTGAGTTGATTCTGACTCACAGTGCCCTCACGTGACAGGGTATCACTGTCCCATAGGGTTTCCTAGACTACAACCTTTATGGGAGAAGACTGCTCTGTCTGTCTCTCTTGAGCCACCAGGGTGGGAAGGAACCACCAATCTTTCAGTTAGCAGCCAAGTGCTTCACTATTAAGTCACCAGGCCTCTTTGGTTTCAGTGACAACTACTAGAGCAATCCATGATTTCACTCCACTTGGCTACCAATATGTTACCTGCCAACGTAATTAACAACATTCTCAAAGACAGGATGGCACTGTGAGGGCTTTCACAAAGAAGTTCACAAGTGGGAGGTCTCGTGGGAGGCCCAATTGGCCACCTGTCAGCTTTACTAAAATTTTCTACTAGGCACTACTGTGGTTTTTCAAATAAGTTTCAAAATGGCCATCCACTCCTTCCTTTCTACTTTTTAAATGAAAACACTAAAAACAAAAAACAACACAAGCAAATAAAAATGAAACATACATCACACATCTATGAAGTAAATCCCATGGGTAAATCAGACACTTGGGGAATGTAAGGCTCAAAAGGCAGGGCATTTTATGTCTGTTCTGTCCCCAGTGCCTACAACAGTGTCAGGCACAAAGCAGTAAGCAGCGGCAGGGGGGGCATCGCTCCTTACTGAAAGAGGGGCCTGCCACAAAACAGACAATACAGATGAACTACGAAGTCCTCCTTCTCTTTCTCCTCCTCATCACAATTTTTTCCATAAGATTTTATCATTTTTGGTGAGAGTTTATACAGCAGCTTAGGTTCCTGTCTGACAATTTCTCCACAAATTGCTCAGTGATTTCCTCATCATATTTAACTATTCACCGAGGTAGAAGTACACACTGAGAGGTCTATTCTAACTAGTAAGCAATGAACACATCACCAATCTTTCAAAGCACTGTTTATTAAACATTTTTTCCTAAATATCCTGAATGGTTTCTTAGTATCCTGAAGAAGCAATAAACAAACTTTCAAAATGTAGTAATGTTCTCTCTTCTCAAAGGTAAGGTTAGCACACATTCATGTTTTTAAAGACCTATAACCCTAATCTTAGAGAGACATTTTGTGTTGTTATTAATTGAACGACAAAAACAGCAGGAACAAGAACCTATCAAAAGGTTTCGAAAGTGACCACATGTCCTCTGAATATAAATCAAAGATTTCACTTCTATAGGAAATGTTTTTTTAATCTTATCTAAAGTTTATAATATATAGTTTTTTCAGCCTTCTAGAAATAACTTTATGGCATCTATCAAAGCTGTTTTCTTGTGGACTCCCACCACTTTTTCTTTTTTTAACCTTTATTTCCTCTCTCCGAGTTGGAGAACAATGCTTGTTTTTCTAGATATTTCTCGATTATTTTCCTTAGTTATTTTGGGACAACCTTGTTTTAATCCATTTATAGTTCTTAGGATATCATTAATTCATTCAATACAAGTATTTGCTGTGGGTCTGCCATTCACCAGGTACTGGCAAATAAGAATCCTCTTCCTCTTTGAACTTACAATTACAGTACAATAACAATCATAACAAGCAATTGCAATCAATTGAAACACACAATTAGAATACATTTTGGTAAGTTTTATGACAAGAGAAAGTCATATACTGTTGGAAGACAAACACACAGATGTAAGCAGTCAGGGAAGACATCCTGGAGGAGGTGGTTTCTAAGCTGAGGGGGGCAGTTCAGTTCAGTGGTTCCCAGCATGGGCTTGAACTTAACGACTCAAGTTGGAATCTTGGTTCAGTTACTTAATGGCTGTGAAACTTTGGACACGTAGTTTCTCATCATTTGTACAGTGAGGAGACTGTTAGCAGTTACTCTGGAGAGGTATTATGAAGATTAAATAAATCAAATACGTGTGACAGCTTCTAGAAGTCTCACTTATTATTAAGCTGTGTCCTGAAGGATAAGTAGAAGTAGGCAAGATAAAGGGAATGAGAAAGTAGAGTTAGTGTGTCAGGGAGAATAGCAAGTATTAGCTGTTTGTGGGTTAGTATTTCAGGAACTGAAACAATACTTAATTTGGCTGGAAGTTAGCATGTCTGGTGGTAAAGGAAAGAATCGATAACTAGTGATACAGTGAAGAAGTAAGCCAGGGCTACATAATTAAGGGCTTCCTAAGTCGTGTAAAGAATTTGGTCAGTGAAAAAGAGGAAGACTGTCAATGAGATGGATTGACACTGTGGCTACAACAATGAATTTCAGCATAAAAATGACTGTGGGCGGTGCAAGACCAGGCAGTGTTTTGTTCTGTTGTGCACAGGCTCACTGTGAGTTGGAACTGACTCAATGAGACCTAACAACAACAACAACCACACTAAAAGCAATGGGACGCCTGTGGAGGGTTTTAAGCAAGACAGTGATACAGTCAGCTCTACATTTTAGAAAGACCACCTTCCCTGCGGTAAAGAGACTGGAGACGGAGATGGGCAGATTAACAGGATACTGCTGCAATAACCTGGGCCTAAGAGCACGGCAGCCTAGAAGAAGGTAGTGACAGCTGAATGAAGAGAGGACGTAGACCAGAGACATACAGGAGTAATTTTAGGCTTTAGTATGTAGCAGATGCTGCTACCATTTCTCTGAGATAGAAAAGGAGGGGGACTACAAGAGTGTGATGAAAAGACTAGTTATGGGCCTGCTGGATGTGAGTGGCTAAGCCTGAAGATGCCTGGGGACTATGTGATGTATTATCTGACACTTATGAGTGATGTGAGTTGGAAGTACAGATTTGGGGAAAGTAGTATAAATAAAGCAACTGAAACCATGGAGTTTCATATAGAATGTGGAGAACAAAGAAGAGAGAAGGTGGAGAAGAGTCTTTCAAGGAAGGAGTTGGTCAACAGAGTCAGATACAGCTGAGGAATTAACTGATGACTAATGTGTTGGAGATTTGAAGACAAAGATAACCTGGAGAACCTGGAGAGATATTTCAGCAGGGTAGTCATGCTAGAATTCAGCCTGCAGGATGTTGAGAAAGACGGGGGAGGGAGTAAGGCAGAAGAAAAGACAATTGTGATAGTGGTCTGCAGAACTACTACAGGGGGCCAAAGGGCTGAAAGCCCCACCTGTACTCTGGACATCATCGCTAACTTTGTTCTGATACCATGAGCTCCTCTGGCCAGCTCCCCACGAACGACGGGGCGCAGTCATGCTACAAAAGCAAACCTGTTCCTAGGAGGCATGGGACTCCTCTGACAACTGCCGTTCACTCAAGAAGCCCCAGACCAAGGGCACTGTAGAACCTTCCTTGGACTTCAAAGTATTCTAGGATGCTTCCACTCAAAATTCCCTTCTAGTCTCTTCCACTTGCAGGCAGATTCAAGGTCACTAGCATAGTTTGATGGCTCTGCTAGCCTTCTCCAGCTCCCTCCCTATTTTTCCACATGCTGTCTTTCTCCTAATAAAATCACTCCATGTTTAATTCCTTCTTGTCACCCTCTTCTTGGAGGACACAAACTAATAATACAACTTTTCAAAGAAGTTTGTGAAGGAGTGTTTATAAAGGGTATGGTATGGGATGACATGGGGCCAAGAGAGGATCATATGATTATTGTTGCATGTTGTACTTTCCAAAGATGAGCACAATATATCTCCCATTCTACATTCTCTTTTTCACAATGGACTCTAACATTCCGACCTTCAAGTGAGAGAGAGATCTCTGTCTGAGTCCAGGTAGAGTCCAGGTAGTCCAGGTAGTCCTTTGCAATTGCCTTTACTAAGAGAGGAAAGCACAAGTGATAACTCTGTGACTTCTGAGTCTGCATAATAAAAATGCAAAATATTTCAAACTTATTCTTTTGATACTGGTACTCCTGGCACCCAGCCATCATACTCGAAGCCCAGAGAGCCCACATAAACAGCCCACGTGGAGAGGCCATCTACAGGTGTTTTGGGTGATGGCCTAGCTAAATTCTCTGCTGAGAGCCAGTATTAATGCCAAGACATGTGCAGGAAGGGAATTCCTGTTGATTCTTGCCCTGCTATAACCATTTCACTCCCAGTCTTTGAGTTTGCCCCACTTATAATCCAAACATTGCAGAGCTGAGAAAAGGCACCCCCACCATGCCCTGTCCAAATTCCTGAACCACAGAATCTATGAACATGATAAAACAAATGCGTTTCACCACTAGAAGAAGTTGACAGTGGGAGAGAGGCTGATGATGATTTAGGAAGGAGGGGTTGTTAAAGGAACCAAACAAAACCCACTGCCATTGAGTTGCAGCAACCCTATAGGGCAGAGTAGAACTTTCATAGAGTTTCCAAAGAGTGCCTGGTATATCCAAACTGCTGACCTTTTGGTTAGCAGAGTTAGTGATTAACCACTATGCCACCAAAGTTTCCATTGGTGGAACAAGTCCCCTGAAATGGTGGAGGGATGGTACCCAGATTATTGGCAGGTACAATAATCTTGGATGGCAGGTGGGACAGAACTGGTGGATATAGGCCATTAACAGACTTCATGGTCTTTAAAGTCAAGATATTCTAGAGCTATGATTGCGAATTTACAATTAAATTAGAGTTGAGATTGTAAAAATACAAAAGAGTGCCTTTTGACTTTCATCAGACAGAAATATTCTGAATTTGTAAAGATTCTGAATAGATCATTCTATTATTTACTGTCCAAATGAATCAACAGATGTCTACTTTGGTACCTACTGGCTGTAGATACAGCTACTCATGTTCTAGAAAAAGCACTAAATGCTTATGTATGCCATTACTTGGCTACATGCAAAGAGCTGATTAAAACACTGATATGGGTGGAGCACAGCCTCTGCTCCTCATATGGAAAAGACAGTTCAGGTACAGAACTCACCAGGGTGCACACTGGGGCTTCCATCTTTGTCTACATACCATCTTCAGTCTTAGGTCTGCCTTCTGCATCAATAAAACTCAGAAACCAGTTTCCTTTCTTTCACTCTTGGACTTTTTTTCCCCCCTACATTCTAAGCATCTTTTCTTATTGCTCCTATTACATTTAAATACAAAAGCAAAAACTCATTGCTTTCTAGCAGATTTGGACTCATGACAACCACCTGTGTTACAGAGTAGACCTGCTCCATAGGGTTTTCTTAGCCGTGATCTTGACAGAAACAGATCACCGAGCCTTTCTTCTCTGGAGCTGCTGGGTGTGATCGAACCACCAACCTTTTGGTTATCAGCCAATTGCAAACCACTTGCATCACTCAGTCTCCTCGTATAATACCGTACAATTTCAAAGATAAAACACATAAGCCTTTACGACTGGAAAAAGGAATGTGTAACGTCTGATTCAATTAAGGTCTTTAGAGAAAAAGATGATCAGCATCCTTAATTTCTAAAAGATACACATTTTCAACAAAAGACAAATTCATGATCAGATAATGCCTTTCCCCTTCGGAGAAAAATCAAAAAACAAACAAACAAAAAACCTAAGATATAAAGAAAAAGATACGCAAACCTCAAACTGCTTAAGAACAAAGAAATCAGAATGTGACTTAGTCAAGTAATATTCTAAGATGGAGCTAAATCTGGGCCCAAGGGAAACTGACAGGAGAAAAGTTAAGGACTCATTTTTGATTATGGGTGTCTGCTGTAAGGTTTACAGTCAAGGACAGAATTGATAAGGACTCGCTCATGTTTTCCACATAAGGCAGTAAACAGTAAACTGGATGCTTGTTAAGAGAAGAACATTTTAGAATAGATGCTTTGTTTTACAAAGCTGAGAGTGGAGGTATGGGTAGGGTAGAGCGGCACACAGGAAACTCAAATACAAATATGAGTGCAGCCCTGAAACACTTCTCAAAATAACATAATTCAGCTTCATCTTTGTGATACATCATTTGCATCTTAACTTTAAGACTGAGTAAAAAATCTCTTCTACACTAGTATACTACAATTTGCTCTTTTAAATAAAACCAAATCCACAGACATCTATACCTTACTCATCTGTATCAAACACGCTCTAAAAACACACTATTTAAATAGTTATTGATGGTATTATTCTATAAATTTTTTCAGCACAAACTGTTAATGATTTGAAATGACTTAATGGCACTGGTTTTTAAAGATGTTTAGTTATTACTCAGAAACCCTGGTTGCATAGTGGTTAACAGCTACAGCTGCTAACCAAAAGGTCATAGTTGAATCCATCAGTTCCTACTTGAAAACTCTATGGGGCAGTTCTACTTTGTCCTATAGGGTGGTTAAGAGAATTATTACTCACCTGATTTTTTTTTTTCCTGAGAAGATAATTTGACTAAAACATAAATCATGAGACTAGGGATATGAATAAAGCCAATAAACTATACCCACTGCCAACAAGTTGATTCTGAGTCACAGTAGCAACCACACAGGACAGAGTAGGACTGTCCCACAGGGTTTCCAAGGAACAACTGGTTGATCTGAATTGTCAACCTGAATAGAAAACCTTACATTCCGTAGCTTTTTAATATGTCTTAAAAAATATCAACATCGTAACAGTTTTTAAACACCTCATTAGAGGAATTGTCATTGACTGTGTAATCATTACAATGCTACAAGCTCCTTGGAGTATGTGGCATTTGGAAACTAGCAGGCATTTAATAAATTTTTATTAAGTGAATGAATCCATGAGCAAGTATTTAAGGAGCAGCAAGAAGCGGATCAGGAGCTCTGATGGTGTAGCGGTTAAGTGCTTATCTGCTAACTGAAAGGTGGGTAGTTTGGAGCCATCAGCTGTTCCAGGGGAAAAAAGTGTGCCAGCCTGCTTCCATCAAGAGATTTCAGCCTTGGAAACCTGACGAGTGAGTTCCATTCTGCCACACAGGGTCACCATGAGTTGGATTCAACTCAACCAATGGATACATATGGTGATGTTAAGTGCTCACCCACTAACCAAAAGGTTGGCAGTTCAAACTCATGCAGTGGCACTATGGAAGGAAGGCCTGTAATGTGCTTCTGAAAGGTGACAGCCATTGAAAAGAGTTTTCAATGAAGCAGTTCTATTCTGCACACAAGCGGTTGCCATGAATCAGAACCGAACCCATGGCAATGGATTTGTTTTTTTTTGGCGTACGAAGTATTAAAAAAAAAAAAAAAAGGCAACCAAAAAAAACCCCTCACACCCGTTGCTGTTGAGCCAATTCCAACTTGCAGCATCCCTACAGGACAGAGTAGAACTGCCCTGTAAAGTTTCCAAAGACTGCCTGGGGGATTCATACTGCTGATCTTTCAGTTAGAAGGCAAGTACTTAACCACTATGCAACCAGGTTTCCACATAATGTACCTAGTCCTGTGTACAGTGATGAGTATAAAAGAAATATTAAGCTTTGTCTCTTTTCTTAATGTATTTGTTCTTAATGTGATCTCTATGTATTTCTGAAACTGAGAGACACTATTACTCTATCACGTATTTATCGTGGTTTTCTAGATGACGTCATTAAAAACAGACCATGGGGATACTCTGAGTGGAAAGATTACTGTTGTGATGACGAACAGAGAGCTTATGAATAACATCGGTGTCAGTAGCGCTGGCACATGGCACATGAGGAAGATACACCAAGAATCAAGAAAAATGAGCACGTTTTCTTTCCAGTGTCCACCTAGCCCGTTAGCAGTGCTCAGCAAGGATCGGCTGGACCTTCATCCATAAACAGTAATGAAAGCCAGGTTTCTGTGACCAGCTTGCAGTTTGCAGAAACTCGAAGCAAAGCTTGAAAAGCTAATGAGGGCAGGAACTTAGTTTGGGGATACAATTTACCAATCACTACATTAATCTCCTTGAATATTCTGGGGGTCAGTTCTATCCCGGCCCCTAGGGTCACCAGGAATCGGATTCGACTCGACGGCACTTGGCCTGCATATTAATCTCCTCTCAGCCAGTTTTCTTTTCTCCCTTGTTTTAGCTACCAATCTTTGGCCAATTTATCTTTGCACTATGGCAAAGAAAGAAGCCCCCAGGTGGTGCAAACAGCTAACACATTCAGCTGCTAACCAAAAGGTTGAAGGTTTGAGTCTACCCAGAGGCTGCCTGGAAGACTGACCTGTTGATCTACTTCTGTAAAACCAACCACTGAAAACCCTACGGAGCACAGTTCTACCACGATACACACGGGTTTGCCATGAGTTGGAGGAGACTCACTGGTAGCTGACAGCAACAACACGGAAACAGAAAACACTCATACCATTTAAACCCACCCCTTTGCTTGGCTCATTTCTGTCATATTTAACAAAGTAAAGTAACATTTTGTCCTCCTTTGTTTAGGAGGAAACTGTCAAGTAAGATGGCCCTACTTAACACTTATTTGACTTCAAAACTGTACCTGGCTCTCTTTAACTTCAAAAAATTGGCAGGTATTACCTTGTTGTTGCGTTCAATCCCAACATAGTCTGCCTCTTCTGGTATTATTACAAAGAGTTCAGCTTCATAGGCTCCTTCTCCTTCATTTCTTGCATTTATTATTAGCATAAGGTGATTTTCGTCTCCAATGATGACTTGATCCTTATCTCTAGAAGGGCAGTTTAAAAAAGAATCATTAGGGATTCCATTTTTTTGACTTCACAGATACATTAAGTACTTACCTGGGGGAAAAAGCAGGAGGATGAATGCAAAAGTCAAATAAAAAGAAGATGGATCACTATGCGGGGGTTGTGAGAAGCGTTCAAAGAACCGCTTCTGAATGGGAAAGACTGAGAGTATCCAGTGCTGTGCAAGGAAATGTTTAAGAAGAAAAGAAAGGAGGCAGGAAGGCATAAAATCCTGGTTTGCGATATGTGCCCATTTTCAAGGTGTGAATCCTTCCACCATGGTCTATTTCAAGTTACCAACATACGTCACAGCTAGCTAACAAAAATTACCGCCATGTTAACGTGTGGCTTGTTGGTTAGTACGAGGCCGTCCCAGCACATCACTGACGACATTCACTTAGAGGACAGTCAGCAACAGGGAATGGGGGTGATTCACAAAGACAGGGAGACACGTAACAAAAAGTAGACTATTCAAGGGAAGAAACAGGTAAAAAAAAAAAAAACAGGTAGAGATCTTAAACAGCTGACAGAGGATTCTGAAGACATTTGGTTCCCTTCAAATTTCAAATTGAACCAACATTTGGAAATGCCTGCTCCACTTCTGACCCTGACTCAAAGCTATTGCTTCTGACACCTACTAAATTGCAAAGCTTGGGAAAAGTCCCCTTGGGAGGTTAGCAGATTGCAAACACCAGCAGCAAGACAGTTCCTGGACAGGAGAGGAGCACTGTACTACCTTTCGCACTAGCTAATGTTTGACTTTAGTCCCAATTCATTTGGTAATAGAAAAGAACACACTTACCAGCACCACAGTACAGTCACTAGGACCACAGTATAGTTACCAAGACTGCAGCACAGTTACCAGGACTGGACTGGTGACTCCATCACTGGCATCTGTGAAGTCCTTTGAGTCTCACTTGATTTTATGATAACCTCTGCTTTATTCCATATGGTACCAATGAATTTTTTGTTGTAAATTGAAATTGATTTTGCTTCTACAATTTTAAGGATGCCCTTGAGATTACTAGAAATGTCCTGAGGACCAACAAAACCCTGCTTGGCTAAAGTGTAGATGGAACCAGCCCCTGCATCCTTTGTCTCCTAGATTGAGGAATATCAGTAAGTAGAACCCAAGCTGCTTGATAGACAAGTATACATTTAAGAAAAAAAAATATTATTATTTTTCTTCACATTTGCTGAAAGAGGAAACGGTCGAAGCAAAAACCTTAGGGTACATCTCTCGACACTAGTGACGAAGAACGACTCCAAAACACAGGCTCACCCCAGTATAGCCAAGCTCAAGAATTTCATGCAGCATTGTTTTTGTTTTTTTTTTTCTTGTGGCAGTTGAAAGGGTATACTTTCTCCAGAGAAGCTTTAAACAGACACTTGTACCTCATTAGATCTAATGGATGAGTATATTTATTTAAACTTACGGTCTAGCTGACAGCTTCAAGTCAGGAATGCACATATTGTCTTCTCCACAGTCCACCAGGATGTGAGCCTGTGTTGTGCAAAACATGCATCAGGAGTAGCTTGGAAAGTCTGAATCATATCCCTTTTCCTTGAAAGTAAATGAAGGGTCCACAAACGAAACCAAGACTTTCACTTCACATGACTCTCCCTATACACACACATATATGTTTGTGTATATATACTTATATATATACACACACTCTGTGTCACCCAGTGGCCTACCAGTAGAGGCTAGTTTACATAATAGCCCAACTCCAATTCATCCTCAAATGTCTGTAAAGAATGTTACTCTGGCAATGTTTTCAGAATTACAGCCTGCCTTGATTCTATTACAGTTTCACATTTTGAACATATTAAATCTTGGATGCACAAAGGGAAGAGCTTCTGAAAACACAACAATGCAGTGTTTTAAGAAACATGTTTGGGGAAAGTCCCGATTTCTACATGTTTGTGTGTAGGAACACAAATAAAAAGAGCTGACTGTGGTCTCAAGGTCAAAGGCACAACAACTGGTGCTGCCTGAGAATGAACATCGGAGGTGGTCAAGGACCTACCTGCTCACTAACAGTGTTTTCTCTGTACTGGTTCAGTATTGGCTTTACTGCCAGGCCTTCTTTAAAGGTAGACTCATCCAAACTGTAATTCAGACTAATGTTGATTGGAGATAATTTATCTCGGAATTCTGTTTCATCCTAGGGAAAATAACCATAAACTCAAGAAAGGCTCTGTGAACTGACTTCAAGATGTTAGTGTGGGAAAGGCAGGTAGTATGTGACTTGAGTCAATGAAGGTGACTAATGAAGTTATCACTGCAGCATGCTTAGACACACGTTGATTTCAGAGGTTCAGCGGCCAGCAGAATTAACATATGTTCAGAGACAAATACAACCAGAGCTGTGGCTTCATTGGAATACGCTCTAGAGATAATCTTCAGATTCTTCAGATCCTCGATGATTCACACAGAATTGGCCAATTTGCAAAGTTAAAAAGTATACGTATGCACAGCAAGTGTCCTAAAGAGTGTCATGAACTAGAGTTTTTATTCTTCTGAGGTTGACAGAATTTGTGAGTCTTCTCATGCTCAGAGGATGAAAACATCTTGACTCTCGTACTATCTTTCTACACTAAGCCCTTGCTTATTCAACTTCAAACATCTTCAGCACATTTGAAGTTCCTTCAGAAAAAGAAACAGAACTCCATGAGTGGGGGTGGCACCAAGCAGGAAGCCCTGTGCACACAGGACCATCTCAGACAGGTCATCCTTCAGCTGTGAGTCAGTTGAGGTCACAATAAGACACAAGGATCACTGTGTCGAACTGTTCACTCTAGAGTGTAACAGTGAACATATGTCCTTCCCAGGTTTCCCCTCTAAGTCCCTTAAAACCCCAAACATCCACTGCCATTGTGTTGATTCTGACCCATAGTGGCCCTGTAAGACAAAGTAGAACTGCCTCCTTGGTGTGCCTGGGGGATTCATACTGCTGACCTTTTGGTTAACAGCTGTACCAGCATGGTTTCCAAGGAGGGGAGGAAATGAAAAACAGTGCTGTTAACTCAGAAACCAGAACAGTGAAGATGAATCATTACCTTATAAGCATTTTGGCTTTTTAATTCTGTGAAGGGCTTTAGAGTTCTTATAAAATATTATTTAAAAATATATAATAATAATAAAAATTAAAATAAAAACTTTGCCTAGGTTAACATTAAAATTTTTCCTGCATTGTCTCTGAAACATATGTTAATAAGATTTAACAAAACATGTTTATATGGGACAAAAATTCAAATTGTATTGCATGTTAATGCTTTTGGTGGAATAGGGGTAGTTAAGGATGAAAGCCACTTGAGTTGAGTACTGCTAGTGAAAAATTTTCTTTTTCCAAGTCAAAAAGAGGCATTAGAAATTAGAAGTAACACATAATCACATGAGTTGAAGGAAGAGTCAAGAAGAGAACGCGTGGCCTTACGTTACAGTTTCCTGCTATGAAAATGAAAAACAGGCAGATATGGATCTATGTGGACAAATGTGACCAGGAAGTGAAGAAAAATGGTTGGAATTTGGATTCAAGTGTTAGACAGAAGAAAAGTGACTTCTGAAACACTTACTCGCAGGTAAACAACAAGGTCCTGGCACTGGGGGGCCTTTTGCCGTCTTGTCACAAGAGGGAAGACGAGATGGGACTGATGGCTGTGAAGAAAGAGTGTTCGTTTGATGGCTCCTTTTTGTTTCAGTGCATCTAACTGCACCTCAGCAGTCAAGGCTGACAAAGAAAAACAAGTAAGTATAATCAGGAAAAGAAAAGTATTCAGTGAGTGGAGTCCTCTATCAGAGATAAGAATCACTATTTCAACTTGCTTATTCACGAAATACTTTTTCCTAGTTGGAATCAAAAAAGACACATAAGTTGAAAAAATTTTTATAAAAGACCTCCCAAACCTAAAAAACAAAACTGCTTTGTTTTTTTTAATACGAATGGTCATTTTTCCATAATTACATGTGTTTCCACAGCTTTATGAATGTCAATTATTCAAGTAATATTTATGTAAAATGTTCGATATACAAAATAGAAATCTTAGTATTAAGAAACAGCTGTTTCAGATTTACATTGTCTGTGTAGAGAAATGCTTCCTGTCCAATGTTCTTAGTATACTACAGTAGTGCAAAATGAAAATATACTCACTAATTGTGTCGGAAATGCTCTGGCCTGCTACGGATGCACATACTGTTAAAGAGAAGCTACAAAAAATAACAGTGGGAATTTATTGGTTAATAAAGTTGTGAATTGGAGGTATTACTCTTCCTTTAACCCACCCTAGACAAAATGAGTGTCTCTTTTTTCTTCTATACTTTTCTAATTACATACACACTCACATCTACATATTTGTGTGATACAGATAAATTCCAACGCGCAACACTAATACAATTAAGATAGGTGACATTATTACATCAGAAGGCAATACTGAACCTATTACCAGAGACTAACTGATTTAATGAATAGGTCAATTAATCAATTAATCATTGCTTTCATCAACTTGACAGCAGTGGGTGTTTTGGTTTTTATTCGATAAATATACATTGAGTATGCTGTATCTTTCAGGGAATGAATAAGTAGGTAGTGCAGTAAAGAACAGGCAGTGCTCAGGCTTAGAGATGGAACACAAACATGACACCATTTGAGGAACCTGAAGAATCTCAGTATGGTTGGAGCATCAGGCGCCACGGCGAAACCCTAGGAAGTAAGGCTGGCTGGGTCACCAGCAAACAGGGCTTTGAAAGTCAGGGCCAAGAATTTGCAACTAATGCTAAGAAAAGGAGAGGATTCTATTATCACTAACTCAGCATCACTCACTCTAAAAGCAGACTAAAATCTGAAGTCAGTTGCTTGGGGCAGGGGAAGAATTGGAGACAGAGAATAGAAGAGGAAAGGGAGAAAGGAAGAGAGTAAGGAGCTTGCAGGGCTGTCTCAAAAAAGTAGGCACAATGGTAGGGAGTAGAAAGACAATAGAAAGCAAGGGGACATGTACAGGTGAGGCCTTTTATAGATTTGCCCTGAACACAGTCCAGGGACGCACAGAGGATGGCCTGCACGTGGGCCATGTCTATGGCAGCGAATGGAGGGAATGAAAAGTGGACTCTTGTCTTGGGCAGACTTGGCTGAAAGTGCATACTCCCTCCTGAAAAACTTCAAGCCCTAACATCCAGCATTAGGGGTGGGCCGTCTTCACATTTCTAAGAAGGTGAAAATATAAGGAAATGCTTAAATGTGAGTTAGTGACAGCTGTAAAGTTTTTACTAGTCAAATACGATAGCATGATTTGAATACTTCTACAGAATTCAAAAGGAGTCAAGAATCGCTCAACATACTTTAATTATGTGTCAGCTTCCTGTGTCAACCATAATGAAAATGTGTCACATCTGGGATTCATACGTCTTCCATGACCTCAGTCAATGTCTTCCTTCAGGGTAAATAATTTGCCACATACCATTAAGCCAAAAGTTCCCTGAGATGTCAGTGCTATTACAAGTGTTTATACTATTTCCCCAGAGAAATCATGAATTCCAACCTACTTCTGCTTCATTCAAATTACTCAAGAAAGATGAAGAGCTAATCACATCTTTAAATTTTATAGTGGGTCTGGCTTTCAGAATTGGAAGTTTTTTTCTTTTTGCTTTCTATGTTCAACTTTTGGGGAACTATTTGGCTGTGTGTTAAAACGGTCCATTGACCTTTTTTCTGTTGATCATTATGTTGCAATCATTAGCTTTTAAAAGACAAATTCATATTTGTAATGGAGACATCAACATATAGAAATTACACTGATGTTCAATTTAGCATTCTCTGTACATGAAAAAATCAAAAGGAATAAAACAAAAGAATATTAATTTATGAATGTGAACCCATTTGCTTCTTGTGAAAAGAAACACAGTTAAAAAGCCATGTTATCAGCTGAAGGGATATTTATGACTTGTGGTTTACACCTATGTGAAAGGTATTCCCAGGCTATCAAAAAAGGTATGAACTGTTATTGAATTTAGAATTAAAACTGCAAACTAGAATTTATGTCCATATTTGTTGTGGTCCATTAGCCTAAAGAGGTAAGTCTGAGCTGAACTAAAAACACTAAATTAACTCAGTTCCTTCTTCATAGAAACTCTAAATGAAACTATTTTGCCTACAGTGGTTCTGATAGAGTCACAAGGCATAGCCCTGCACTAGATAATCTTCTAGCACTTAGTTCTAACCTAACGCATAGCTCAATAATGATTCTATACCTGTGCTTACTCACCATGCTGGAAACCCTGGGGGCACAGCGGTTGAGAGCTACAGCTGCTAATCAGAAGGTCAGCAGTTTGAATCCACCAGGTGTTCCTTGGAAACGCTTATGGGGGCAGTTCTACTCTGCCCTATAGGGTCACTATGAGTCAAAGTTGGCTCAATAGCATCATGTAATTGCCAAGTATGAATGACATACATGTGAGCCATGATTTGAACATATAAACCAATTAATTTTTCAAACTAACCAATTCAATCCTGTTTTCATGATAGCAAATATCAAAGATTTTACACTTATCTAATAAGTCCCACCTATCTGAAGAGTGTTTTTCAGATTTGAAAACTGGGTAGTTACTTTTACATTTACAAAATAAAAACTTTAAATAATTATCTTCATTTTTCTAACTGGTTCATGCAGTGATAATATTTTTTGAGCCTTTCTTCTTTCTCCAATTTATAAATGCCAATAGCAGATATTTTACAAAACCACACAGCTGCTTGAAAGGCAGAGAAATCCACATCGATGAGAATGAAGAATTATTTGTCAGTTAGGGTTTACATAATCATTTTCAGATGTACAAATACAAGGTTATATCAAATGCAGACTGAAATTACAGCAACAAAAATAAACAGATGCCTTTCAATCATTTTGGGAAACAGAGCTAAATTCTTTGAATAAATTGAAAAAGTATTAGACAAATACACTGTAGACAAAACCAGCTGTTTATTTTCCATCATTTGGTACTCTGAGCCATCACCACTTCTGTACGTGAACACACAAACCCCCTTCAGAAAACATGTGCCATAGAATCAAATAATCATTAGATAGGGTTATGTATTTATCCACATAATAAAAGTCTTATCTCTTAATAACATGATTCAGCACAACCAGAAAATGACTCAGGAAAAGACTTTCTCTTCTTAAAAAGTAATATTCTTTGCATAAGACCAATGAGATCCTACAAGCTGTTACAATCACTTAAATCTTAGACAGATGTCTATGAAACTAAGAAACTAAAACAAAAACTTACCTAGTTCAAAACAATATTCTATACCACAGAGCACTTACACAGGCTTTAACAAATTCCATCAACAAGAGACCCTACGAATACTGGAGGAAATACACAAGTCTTAACGTTCTTGCTCAAGTAGCTCTCACAGCCCATTTAACGTTCATTTACTCACGCCAGGGTAAGGAAAAATGCTGGCCCTTTCACAAAGTTTCTCAGATCAGGTTTTCATTATAATATTTTATGGTTTTAAGTCTTTTAAAAATACGCTGAGGGCATTTCCTAACTACTTTCAAAAGCTTTAAAGGACAGGACTCGCCGCCCCACATGGGGAGCTCCCAGCAACTAGATGTTTTTCAAGGAATTCTGCAGGGTCCTCGTTCTTTCCCACCCTCCAGCCTCAAAGCTGTGACTCTGGTATGAACTCCTGTCAAAAGGCCTTCTACCACATGTTGAAATTGGCTAGAAATTACTTCGTTGGGTCGAGGCGGGTTTGTTCTGCATTCTGACATTGTCAGGAACCAAACGTACTGTGTGAATTAGACCACCTTGACTGGAAAACGAGGGCAAACTCAAACACTCCAAGTATTTGTTGGTTTTTCAGAGGATACTCTAATGACACTATCCAGTACAGCAGACTTCTGACCCTTGAAGAGCTGCATGTTGAGGAGTAATGTAGCATTTTTTTACTTGTCTTAACAAGTTCCATTTTGTAGTACTTTAGATGATTGACACGATTCAAAAGGAACTTGCAGAAGCCACTTCAACAATGTTCTCCTACGGTCTAGATAAAGGAACCATAAAGCCACAGCCATTACTGATGAGGAGATCTTGGCCACAAAAATACAGGTTAGGGCACAGGGGTCTGTATTTTTATAGTGTTTATTTTTTGCCTAATTGTAGATGGTTAGTGAAAAAACTGACATCTGTTTTCAGCTACACAGGAAATCCAGTAATTTAACCCACGGTTGACTCCAAAATGAGAACCATGGTGACATAGTGGATAAGTGGTATACCTGCTAACCAAAATGTTGGCAGTTCAGATCCACCAGGAGCTCCTTAGAAACTCTCGTGCAACAGTTCTACTCTGACCTATAGGGTCACTATCAGTTGGAATTGAGTCAAAAGCAGTGGTTTTGGCTTTTTGGCTGACTCTAACAACTAAACAACAGACCAAAACCAAAAACAAAAACAGATTGATGTTAACGTATGTCTGAAATACAAGGTTCGAGGTATTCTGGCATATTTTTATTTTGTAAAAATACTATGTATATGTTTTAGTATGCCAAGAATGTAAAAGTCAAGATATTGCTAACATTTAATTCACAGGCAATTTTCTTAAATGTTTTTATGCTTCCCTTCTCACCTAGATCATGCAGACTGGAGCAGCTTAGCCTCAGCATTGTACCAGTGATCCTCTCTCAAAAGGAGTTAAGTCTCTGCTACTCAAAGGTGGCACCTAGATTAGCAGCGTCAACACTTTCTTGGAACTCTTCCAGAAATGTAGCATCTCAGACCTCACCCCAAACTTACTGAATACAGGTCTCCATTTCAACAAGATGCCCAGGTGATTTGTATCCACATTAGAGAGTGAGAAGCACTCAACTAACTCACCAGGCCACAGATGTCATTAACTCTGGAAGCTGGCAAGTTTTATTTTCAAGATTGATGATCACGGGGTTCAGCAGAAGCTGGGCATCCACAGTCACAACTGGCCTTGCTCTGCAGGGACAAAACATGGGGCTTAACCAACCACATGAGCTACAGGCATAACCCACATTGCTGAAAATGGAACTTCATTTCTAGAGGGCAGTGTCAAAGTTCCTAGCCTCTGTGCTAAGAATTTTGCTCACCACATTAACAGATGGGTACCAGACTCAGCTAATTATCATCAAACACATCAAACACATCATGAAGACACAGAAAAGATGCAGTGGACTCATTTAGCAAAGCTACATCATGAACTTGCTTCCTTTATGGGTATGCACACGGTATTCTGGAGATATTACTGTGAAATATCACTCTGGGATCTGCTAGTATATCTATGTTTAAGTCTGAAGCAAAGTACCATTCTGTAGTTAACCAGGAGGCATAGTGGTTAAGTGCTGTGGCTGCTAACCAAACGACTGGCAGTTTGAATTCACCAGGTGCTCCCTGGAAACTCTACAGGGCAGTTCCATTCTGTCCCTTAGGGTCACTATGAGTAGGAATTGACTCGATGGCAACATGTTTGGTTTTTTTTTTTATAGTCAGTCACTCATGTCTGTAAGTACTTAAATTTGGGGGAGTTTTTCTCCTTTTTGACTGATAATTTTTTCTTTCAGTTGATTAACTTTCTAGTCAAACTTTGCAGATTTAGTTAAATACATGAGGGTGGGTTTACAGAATATTTCTGTACTTCACATACAGCAACAGCTTCAGTCATGGTCATACTTCATACAGGGAGCTTTTGAACAAATACAGTGCCCAAGTCCCACCACAGTCCAACTCAATCAGATCTCTGAGGCTGGACCCAGGCACTTAAATCTCAAACTTTCTAGATAGTTCTATTGTACAGCTGAGGCTGAAGAGAGGGACCAATGTAAAGTCAACTTCCCTCCAGCCATCCAGGTGACGGTCACCAGACCAAAAGGTAAATAAAGCATGGAAGAGCTAATGGAGTAATCTGCAAAGCAGGGAGCCACTATCTCCAGATGACAGTATGAAACAATGCCATATTGAATAAGTTTTCTTCTGACAGAAAAACTGTGCCTTGGGGTAGAATGTTGTTTAAGACTCCACTTTAAACAATGTCATGATTACCACAATGTAACCCACTGTGAATTTTCCTAAACTCCTTTATGTGATTTCTCTGTACTTTGTTATGTAATTTTACTTGCAACACTGTCTTAGTTGCAGTCCTTGAGGAAGCAGACACCATGGTGGCCTGAGACACAGAAAAGATTTATTGGGGCAAATTTCATGCGTAAAAAGAGGAGGGAACAAAAAGAGGCTGGGGAAGCCAGCTGCTGCACTGACACAGGTCTGACCATTGGGAAGGAGTGAGGGAAGGAATCAGGATGGGATGAGAATGTCCTAGCCAAGGCAACAGGGAATCCTTGGGTCAAACTCAACGCTGCAGAGAGACGTTCTATGTGCTGCAGGGATGGGCCTGTGTTCATGTCCCTATCGCACCTAGTAACTGACGGTCAGCAGTTTGTGGGAAACACGGCATTGACATAAACATGGTGGTGGATTCAGACCACAGCAGCTGAGGCCATGAGCCATTTATACTTTGGGAGCATTGAGGGGTCCATTTTCATGGTTTCTGCAAAAATGAGCCCCATAACACATATACTTTAAGAATTTCCAACTGTCGGATCCTCTATAAGCTGAAATGGAGACAGGCTGGTAGGCATCAGCCCTCTTTGAGTTTCTTTTGGGACTGATGAAGAACAACTCACTTACTTGGGGAGCCTCAACTTTGAACCTTCCTCGGAACTGCCTTATATCAAGTAGACTCAGGGATTGTTATTTTTGTTATTAGCTGCCATCAGGTTGTCCCCTGACTCATGGTAACCCCATATGCTGCAGAGGAGGACTGCTCCCTAATATTTTCTTGGCTATAATCTTTACAGAAGCAGCTTGCCAGGCATTCCTTCTATGGAATCACTGGGTGTGTTCAAATCACGAACCTTTGAGGCTAGGAGCTGATGGCCAACCACGTGTTCCTTATATTCAGATACGCTGTCTTGAATGCCTACAAAGTTGTTTTTAAGTAAAAGAAACAAGGAAAAGGCAAAAGAAGAGAAAGGAGCTAAGCTTCTGAGCACGAAATTAACTAGCTACTGTTGGTGTACTTTGTATACAGATTCTGACTTAAGCTTTATGACAAAAATAACCTTGTTAAGTAAGTATTATCATCTCTATACACGAGAAACCAGAGGCTCAGAAAGTTACATGAACTTCCCCCACATTAAAAACTGGTGAGTGTATGAGGGCCAGGCTTTGGGTCCAGTTCTGTCATGCTTAGACCACTGTTTAATACTTGCTTTTATAGGCTGCTGGCTTCTGATCTATTCCTTTTCCTGGAGGCCACACTTGCTATAGAAGCCAGGGTAAAGAGTAACATTGTCCCACCCCACACCTCTTCTACATAAGCACATTTCAGTGCATTTCCAAAGCAAAGAATTCAAATATAGTAACAACTAAACAGCGTGTCAATTTATAAGTTCCGGCAAGATTCATATTTCATTTAGCAATATAGTTAGGAGACGCTGGAAGGTTGGTCCTAAGATTTGAGCATAAAAATACAGAGGAAGGAGAGAGAGAAGAAAAAAACTCCAAGCTGAAAACGAGGATCTAAATATTCCCCAAATAAGTAGTTTGGATATGCACTTTAAGGTTAAATTAACAGCAAAAATCAGAAAATACATTTGCAAACACTAGCATACCACCAATCACATACCTGTAAACAACTACTTTTCCTCTTCCAAATGCGCCCACAAGTAAATCTATAAAAGAGAAAAACACAAAATGCATGCATACATTTTACAAACATAATCAAGTTCATAATCACAAATAGAATACAGAGCATTCAGAAATGCTGATTTCTAGAGTGAGGGACATAAAATTAGAACAACAAAGTGCACCTCTCTGAAGCCATTTTCAAAGGCATACTGGAGCTTCAACGTGACCAACTCAATAATCAAAACCACAGCCATGGAAGCCGATTCTGACTCAGCAATTCTATACGACAGAATAGAACTGTCCCCTACGGTTTCCAAGGCTGTAAATCTTTGTGGGAGCAGACTGCCACATCATTCTCCCTAAGGGCCACTGGTGGGTCTGAATTGCTGACCTTTAGGTTAGCAGCCTATGACTGCAACCACTGGCACCAGGGCTCCATGCAACTCAATATGACACAAAACCCACAGGTTTCAAACTTCTCTGGACTTACAATGACCAGTCTTCTAGAAATACTGAAGAACTCATCATCACATCACTTCTCCTTTTTCCTAGTAAAGCAACTTTTCCAAGAAACAGAAAAGGAAAAAAGCATATGCTTAGAGCCAACTACGTATCAGGATCTTCTCACACATCATTTATTTCCTGTAATAACTGTATGAGACAAGCATCATCCCTGAAATAGGATATTTTGACTGTCATTTGGATACAACCACTTGCTTTGTGTGTGTAGTGGGGATGGTGAGTCTACTGTTGGCAAAGTGATCAGTGGTGTACTGAATAACTGAAAAATCATTACAATGATCTTAAATAATAATAATCCATATATCTTGATCACTTACTCTAGGCCAGAAATTCTTCTAAATGATTTACCTTAAGTCCTGACAATTTATGAAGTTTCTGTATTAATGTCACAATTTTGCATTTGAATAATTTGAAGTTTGTTGTTGTTGTATACTGCAAGGAGATTCCCACTCACAGTAACACTATATCCAAAGCCATAAGGCAAGGTAAAACTGCCCCGTGGGGCTTCATAATTTTTACGAGAGCTGATTGCCAGGTCTTTTGTCCTGAAGAGGGGCTACTGGGTTCGAACACGGGACTTTTGGGTTAGCAGCCAAGTGCTTAACCACTGAACCACCAGGGTTCCTGAAAATTGAGGCTTAGTGACACTAAAATGTAATTCACTTAAGTTCACACAAAGACACGAGGTGGAGCCAAGTTACAGCAATGCTGTGATAATATGGTGACCTTGGATTTATGCAGAGAGAATGCTCATAATTACGTCATGTTAGCAAATACATAGATAAAACTGTTTTTTTCCTAATTTTTTTATTGTGATTAAGTGAAAGTATACAATCTGGCTTGGCATACAATCCAAATTAATTTTGTATGCCCGTCTATCTGCAGCTCCTCTTGCACTCCTGTCCTCTCCTCTCCACCCTCTTCTCTCCTATCTAGAAAGAGACAAGTAGGACAGCATCCTCTAAATGCACAGAACCATGAAGTACACACACCATATGGTCACACTGTGTCTCCAAGTTCAGTCCATTTTTGTCCAAAGAGTTGACCTCTGTAGCATTTTCTGGACAGGGGCAGGAACAGGTCTAGGGGCCACGCTCCCAGGGTATCCCCCAGGCCACTGGACCATCAGTTGTGGTCTTTCAGTAGAGTTCTTGAGCTGCACCCCTCTTTTTCTTACATAGCCACAGGGACTCAACACTGTATGCCCCATCATGGCTGTCTTTGGTGGTGGCCGGGCACCATCTGATTCTTCTGCTCACATGTTGATACAGTCTCCCACTTACATAGGCCTTTCTGTCTCCTGAGCTCCTTTTCCATTGTGGCTTTGTTGTTTTCAGTGACCATCAGTTCCAGATGGACTGGTACCATTTGGTGTACCTCAGATGGCACTCTGCTAGCTTTTAAGACTCCAGATGCCACTCACCAATATGGGGTGCAGAAGACTCTCCTAACAATAGGCTAGTTACTCCAAATGACCTCAATGTCCCCCAAGAGCATGGTCCCCAGACCCTGCCCGTGCTACTCTATCTTCGCAATATTAGGCTGGGATTAGTGGAGCTTTCAGTTTATGATGAAGTCCAGTTAAATTGATCTACTTTCTATTGTGTGCTGTCACTGCTTCACTTAACCACATTTCTATCAACTATCTAATATATGATCAACCCTCTTCCTCCCTCCCACCCTTTTGGCCATGAAACAGTCTTTTCTTCTGTACATAAGTCTATTTTTAAGTCCTTATAGCAGGGGTTTCATACAATATTTGTCCTTTTGCTGCTGACTGATTTCACTCAGCATAATGTCCTCCAATTGAAACCAGTTTATGTTTCCTAAAATCATCATTGTTCTTTATCATTGCATAGTGCTCCATTGAGTATATGTACCACAGTTTGTTTATCCATTCATCTGTTGAAGGGCATCTGGGTTGATTCCATCTTTTTGCTATTGTGGACTGTGCTGCAATAAACATTAGTGTGCATGTATCTGTTCATGTGACAGCCTTATTTCTGTAGGATTGATTCCTAGCAGTGGGATTACTGGATCAAATGGTATATCCTATTTCCAGGTTTTTAAGGAAGAACCAGATTGCTTTCCAAAGAGGTTGGAACATTGTGCAATCCCACCAGCAGTGTAGCAGAGTTCTGATCTCTCTACATCCAGCATTTGTTGCTTTGTGTTTTTTGGATTATGGCCAACCTGGTTGGGGTAAGATGGTATTTGTAGCTTTGATTTGGATTTCTTTAATAGCTAATGATCGTGGCATTTATTTCCCCATGTGCCCTTTGGCTACCAGGATGCCCTCTTTGGTGAAATGTCTGTCCATTTCCTTTGCCCATCACTTAATTGGGTTATTTACCTTTTCGTTGTTGGTATTTTGCAGTGCCTTGTAGATTATGGAGATCGGACATCAGTCCCACATGTAGTTGCCAAATATTTTTTTCCATTCTGTAGGTGGTCTCTTAACTCTTTTGATAAAGTCTTTGGATGAGCAAAAGTGTCTGATTCTTAGTAATTCTCATTTATCCGTTTCGCTTCTGTTGATCATGCGTTGTCAGATTTTGAAGTCTGTCTAAACTGTGCATTAGAACTTCCACTGTTGACTTTTATTTTGTTCTTGCATGATCTTTGATATTTTGGTCTTTGATCGATTTTGAGTTAGCTTGTGTAAGATGTGAGATATGAGTCTTGATTCAGTTTTTTTGCAAATGGATATCCAATTTTGCCAATACCATTTGTCAAAGAGACTATTTTTACCCAAGTTTACCATCCTAGGGCCTTTGTCAAATATCAGCTGTTCATAAGACAATGGTGGCATCTCTGGGGTCTCAACTCTGTTCCATTCATCTATATGTCACCTTTTGTGCCAGTCCCAGGCTGTTTTGACTGTTGTGGCAGTGTAACAGGTTCTAAGTTTGAGTAGTGTGAGGCTTCCCACTGTGTTCCTGTTCTTCAGTTGTACTTCACTTATCCAGGGTTTCTTCACTTTCCAAACAGAGTTGGTGATTTGTTTCTCTAGCTCCTTAGCAAAATGACAGTGAATATGTATTGCGATTGTATTGTATTTGCAGATCGCTATGGGTAAAATAGCCATTTTCGCAATGTTAAGTCTTCCTACCCATAAGCAGGGTAGGTTTCTCCATTTATGTAAGTTTCTTTTGGTTTCTTGCAGTAAGGTCTTCTAATTCTCTCTGTATAGGTCTCTTATTTCTCTGGTTAGATTTATTCTTAGGTATTTTATCTTCTTGATAAAATAGTATTTATTTGGTGATTTCTTCTTTGATGATCATTCTGTTGGTATAAAGGAATCCTACTGATTTACTCATGTTTATATTATATCCTGATACTTTGCTGAACTCTTTGTTTTTCTTAGTATAATACACAGAGGTTACTGAATACTGGAAAAACTCTGGTGGTGCGGTGGTTAAGCACTCAGCTGCTAACCAAATATCTAACAGTTTGAACCCACCAGCCTCTCTGAGGGAGAACGACGTGGCAGTCCACTTCTCTGAAGATTTATCGACTTGGAAATCCTTTGAGGCAGTTCTTCTCTGCCCAGCAGGGTCACTATGAGTCAGAATTAAGATGTCAGCAACAGGCATGAAACAGTACTGAATATTGTTAGTAGCAATGAAACCAAAATAAAAGATGTCATTGCCTACATCTGTAGAAGTTAAATTTAGATGTGAAGAACGTAGACTTCACAGAAACATCAGCCACAAAAGAAATCTTAGAATAATTTGAAGCTAAAATTGGTTAATTCTAACAATTTAGAAGTGAAAATAGGAACTTATCTGGCCACTCCAAATGGAAAATCAATCAAGGGATTAAATTGGTTTAGTGGAGCTTGCACAGGAAACCAAGTTGTAGCCCCATTCCTACTCACTCACATTTCCAGTCCATGAGAACAGTGTCTAACAGTAAGCATCTATAATTCTCCTCCTCAGGGCTGCTCCCAGCTGGGCCAGGGAGGCAGGAAGCGCCCTGGGAAAGGCCTGCAACCCATGATGGATGGAATTTAGATGAGAAACTACACAGCTTCCTTGCAACTGATGTATGATAGCTTTGAGGCATGTTCTTCTCTGTCCTCAGAGAATCCCCAGCCAGATTAAGCTCTAGCTGCCCAGAGCGGCAACCTGATTGGTGACATCCCGTTTAAAGACATCCTTCCTTTCCTTGTCTGTCTGCACTACTCCTTTGCCAGTGTTTCCTGGTATCATTTCTCATATAAACTACTTCTTTCATTCCTTGTCTCAAAGTTGGCTCTGGGAGAGCCCAGTCTAAACTCCAAACCAAACCTATTTCCTTTTGAGTCAATTCCAACTCATAGTGATTCTAAAGCACACAGTAGGGTCTGCCCCATAGGGTTTCCAAGGTGGTAGTTGTTATGGAAGGTGACTGCCACATCTTTCTCTCAAAAAGGCACAGTAAGTTTGAACTACTATGCACATCACCAGCAGCCAAATATTAACCATTGTGCTACCAGGGTTCCGTGGAAGTCAATCCAGGTCACACTAATTTTTATTTAGAAAAAAAATGAACTCAAGATCAACTCTTCAGACAAGAATGGACTAGACTCAGGGACACAGTGTGACCACACATGGTGTCTGTACTTTATGGTTCTATACATTTATAGGAAGCTGTCCTACCGCTTTCTTTCTAGATGGGAGAGAAGAGGGTAGAGAGGAGGCAACAGGTGCTCATGAAACGGATACAAAAAATACAGAGTGAATGGAGGAATGTGCTATCACCAGGTGAGTAGAGCAGATGGAGCTGCATATAGGTGGGCCTGCAAAAATGATTTGGATTGTATACTTAGTCACCATAAAAAAAAATGGACTCACATTTTTAGGGTCAAAACTGGACTCAAATTGCCATGTATTTTTACAAATATAGAATCAGATTCCAACCATGAGGCCAGGATATGACTCCAAATCTCCATATTTAGAAAGATGTGTGTGATAACATTCACGTCAAACAGGTCATTGAATGACCTCTGTAACAGTGAATTAGAAAACACATTTAGAAAAGGGTTACAATTTGGTCAACTATGAATTGTAGAATAAAATCATATTTAGCAGGGGTTGAAGTTTTTGAAATTAGAAGCCAAAGCTCTAATTCTACAAATGTGCAAAATTAAAGTGATAAATCACAGCAGAATTTCAAAGTTGTCAATTATTTTCACATTTGTTTTTCCTATGATATTGCCTCTTCCCATCTATCAGTATATTTGTGCCATGTCAAAGGGAAAAGAGTCACTGATGTGAAGACACATGAATGCTATTCTTCCTGGACAGTTAGGGGCTCCAATATCTCGACAAGTGTAGCACAGGTGGGCCTTGGCCCGAATCTGTATCTTTTAACACAATGCCAGATAGGAGAGTTCTGTATGAAAACTGATTCAAGGACTTGAGCACTTTGTTCTTGGCTCAAAATAGAGTGAACTATTTATATACCAGGACTGGAAATTTATACACACACACACACACATACACATATATTTTTCTATATATATGAGTTTTAAAAACAGACTCTGGAAATGGCTATGAAAACAAGACCACAGCACTTCTAGGGCAGGGATTCTTTCTATCTGTGTGTCTTTAACATTTTATGGAATGGTATGGGTTACAGGAGCTCTAGTGTTACCGGGGTTAAGTGGTTGGCTGTTTAGCAAAATGTTGGCAGTCTGAACCCAGGGGAGAATGTCACAGTCTGCTTTCATAAAGATTGCAGCCTTGGAAACCCTTTGGGGGCAGTTCTACTGTGTCTTACAGAGTTGCTATGAATTGGAATCCACTTGACAGGAGTAGACTGACTTGAGATAAGTGAAAAAGATCTCATCTTTGCGTCCCAGATGCAGAGCAGAGACTTCACAGATGCTTGTCTAATGGGATAATAAGTAATAATGAAACAGATATACTAAAATAAATAGGGAGAATAAGACAGTTATTAAGACAGGCTAATGCAGGCCATAGCTAAATTCTGCCATATTTCTGCACATGTACTTGAAAGTCTACACACACACACACACACACACACTCCAGATTCTAGAAAGTAATATAGAGCCTCTAGAGTTCTGACAGAATCACAACTAGATTGACATTACAAGTGAGAATCTGAGACACCCTCATAACAGTAATGGGGAAGAAGCCTTTTTCTTTAGGAACTTTAATTCCTGTGTCTTAAGGTAGAGATTTTCCCACTCCAGAAAAATAAAATAACTGGCAAAACAGTACACAATTTTCTTCATGACAATGTGGCCACAGTTATTCAGAGACTAAGAAAACAGTTATCTACCACAAAAGTATGTTTATCTTTTGAGACACCACCTTGGTATTATGCCTGTTGGAAAAGGTCAGAATATTTATGTGCAACATCTTAACAGTCTCAGATTTCTCTAGGGTGAAAGGATTGATTTGATGATTTGAGTTTCTGCCCAATTGGTTTTTCTAAAATATGTGATTGGTTTTTATAAGCATTATGGTTAAGAGATCAGCTGCTAATCAAAAGGTCAATAGTTCGAATCCGCTAGTCACTCCTTGGAAACCCTATGGGACAGTTCTCCTCTGTCTTGTAGAGGTGCTATGAGTCAGAATCAACTAGATTGCAATGGGTTTAGTGGTTTGGCATGTAAGATACACACACACACAGAAACAACACTTTTCTTAAAATCATACCTACTTACTTCAGTACTTAAGAGTGTAAATGATAAATTGAAGACAACTTTAGTGCTGTCATTTGGATTCATAACTATGTAAACTTTCTCCATCACTTTGTGATAACAGACCATTATCTTATGTTTAGTTTCCTTTCTTATAAAGACTTAAAGGCAGATGCTTAAAACAAAATAGAAAAAAAATCACTTTGTCTTTCTCTGTACATAGACATGTAACAGTCTCTTTTCTGGAAAAAAATAACTTTCTGGCAAATAAAATTGGTCCTTCCCCTCAATTAAAAAGAATGTTCTCAGAAAGCTGGAGGTTCTGGTTATCACCTCACATTGCCTGAGAAATACAGTTTATTTTCTTTTTGACTTTTGATGGGGTAACTGAGTACTTTTAAGGAAACAGTAAGGGGACATTAGCATGGATACAGGCTCAGTCAGAAAGAAACACTAGTTCTAGAAAGTGAGGCTATGGGAGAGGCTTTCATTAACACTTTTTATTTGTTTCCCCCAGTACTGATGCTTTTCAATTAGGGAAGAAGAGTCAAGCTTGTAACACAGTGCTTGGATCATGAAATCTGATTTCACTAATCTCTGAAGGAAACGTTAAGAGTTGGAAGCAGTTCTACTTGCAATCAGCTCTGTTTCATGTGAGAATCTAAGGTCTGGGGTGAAGCAGGCAGGGTACAGTGAGGAGTGAGAGAGTGGAAACTTCCTACTGCAACAGGTAACAGAGGGGGAGACAACTGGAAGAGAGGTGGCAGAATTAAAGAATCACCCAAATCTGTTCTAAGTCAGAAGCATCTGTTGCCACTTGGGAACCTACATTTCATAACTCAATAAGCCTTTTTGACTTGTTTCCTTCTTACTGGTACCACTCTCTCATCACTTTATTTGTTTAGCTTCCTAGAAAACAGACTAATACTAAGATCGCAGCTAACACATGATTTAAAAAACAAACAAACGAGAAACACTTGCTATTGAGGTGATTCTGATTCACGGTGACCCAGTGTGTGTCAGAGTAGAACTGTGTTCCATACCCAGGGCCCTTGAGTTGATTCTGACTCATAGTGACACTACAGGACACAGTGGAGCTGCCCTATAGAGTTTCCAAGGAGCACCTGGTGGATTTGAACTGCCAACTTTTTGGTTAGCAGATGTAGCACTTAATCGCTACGCCACATAGGGTTTTCAATAGCCAATTTTTCAGAAGTAAATGACCAGCCGGGCCTTTCTTCCAAGGTGTTTCTGGGTGAACTCAAACCTCCAATCTGTAGTTGAACAGTTACACAGGCTAACTGTTTATACAACCTGGGAACTCTAAAATGCTACCAAATAGCTCCTTTTCACTTTGAGGTTTTAAAAATACACTGTTTCAGGATAACTCTTGACAACAAGAACTGCCACAAAGAACTTCCAAATAAATTAGAAGCATGGGCATGCAAAACTAACAGCTGTATGAAAAGGTTATGGTTACTCAAAACACGACAAAAAAAGAAAGAAAAAATGTAGGAACCACCAAGTAATTTTAAAATGTTAACTCCTTTAGTGAAAAATCTAAGCAAGCTTGAAAGAGAAACAAAAGACACAGGGGAAAAATGTTTACAATATACACGCCTCATCAAATGTTACTCTTTTCAGTGCTTATTGAATGTCTAGCATCTAGCAAAAAAATTAATATTATCATGCCTAATAATCAAGTAAAGCACTAAAAACACTATCATTCCACTAAAAAAATTACAAGGTCATAAAGAGGCACTTCACATAAAAAAATGAAACCTATGATATATAAATGTATGAAATGATGTTCAACTTCACCAGTCATTGAAGACATACAAATAAAATGAAAATGGGATATTATTTTTGACCTTTCCAATTGGAAGAGTTAAAGAAGAATAGCACAAGGTGGTGTTGGCTTGGGAACAGAAGATGAAACACCCATATTTTCCATTTACAGAGTATAAATTAGTATCACTTTCTTGGAGGTTATGTTGTTGATAAATATATGAAAACCTTGTTGGTGTAGTGGTTAACAGCTGTAACTGATAACCAAAAGGTCTGCAGTTCAAATCTACCAGGTGCTCCTTAGAGATTCTACGGGACAGTTTTACTCTGTCCTATAGGGTCACTATGAGTAAAAATTGAATCAATGGCAATGGATTTGGTTTTGGGTATACCCCCTTTAACACATTTCCAATTCTATGAATTTATCCTGAGGATATAGTGAATAACTACGCAAAACATTTCCAATAAAAGCTAACATTCTACACATTTTAAATATGAGTTCCAACAATTAAGTCCACAAACTTAATTGTTCTGAGGGCCACATACCTCACTGCTGAATCTCACTAACCACTATGATCACCTTTGAAGTACTCCGCTTGGGAAGCTATGCACTGATGCCAGTACCTAGACCACCCTTCAAAGCAATTTTAGAACTCTTTTTGGAATGACTTAATTGTATAGTTGTCTGTGAGGGAGGTTTTAGTGAACAAATAACTTTAATGGTATACCCTCCCTACTCATTTGATTGGGCCCCCCATGACTTTTTCTTTACCCAAAGACAAAGCAAGATATTTTGATGATATCCAGGACATCAAAGGTAATATGACAGCTCTGATGGCCATTCCAGTAGAAGAATCCCAAAGTTGCTTTGAAGGATGGACTAGTAGGCACTGGCATCGGTGCATAGCTTCCCAGGCGGAGTGCTCCAAAGGTGACTGCAATGCTATTCAGCAACGCAGCACTTTTTCTAGGATGAGTCCACAAACTTAACTGTCAGACATCATATTAACTCTTTTAATTCTTACAACAATAACAAGATGTTCACACATTACTATTACTCATATTTTACAAATGAAACAAATGAGATACAGAGACCCTAAATACAGTAAGTGTCAAGACCAAGTTTTAAACCAGGCAATCTTTTACCACCACAGTTCCTCCCAGAAGTGTATCTTCAGGTAATTTTCTTCTCTTTAAATTTTTTAAAAGTATAATTTATATACAGTAAATTTCATCCTTTTCAGTATTTGGTTTTGAGAGGTTTAAACTGTCGTAAATAAATATGTAACAAAACATCTGCTGTATGGATGTTCTTCATATGTACAATTCAGTGACATTAGTTATGTCTATCGTCGTGGATTGACTTGTGTTTCCCAAAACTGTGTGTAGAGATTCGGCTGGGCCAGCACTCCTGGTATTGTGTGATGTTGCTCCATGTTGGAAATCCTGCCTCCCTGGATGCCAGGGATCAGGAGTAGGGCAGGGCTGGACTACAAAGAGGCATCAAGGCTATTCTGGGATATGCAAACTTTTCTATATCTTGACTGCTGTGGTGGTTACACAAATGTGTGCACAAACATGCTGAGAGAAATAAGTCAATCACAAAGGGAGAAACAGCATATAATTCTACTTATATGAAGCATCTAGCATAGACAGTATTGGTGGGGCAGGACTCTGTAAGATGCTTTGTGGCTTGAGGCAGTCTCTTGAGATATAAAGTAAAGAAGCTAGCAGAAAGGTATGGGAACCTCATATCATCAAGAAAGCAGCACTGAGAGTAGAGAGCATCCTTCAGACCTGAGGTTCCTGTGCCAAGATGCTGCCTGACCAAAGACTGATATAACACAATGACTTTCCTGCAAAGTCAACAAAAAGGGAAAACCTTTCCTTTGAGATAACACCCTGAATTCAGACTTATAGCCTACTGGATTCTGTAAGAATAACCGTTTCTTTGCTTTGAGGCAGTGTCTTGAGATATAAAGGAAAGATTCTAGCAGAGAGCTTTGGGGACCTCATACCATCAAGAAAGCAGCACTAGGAGTAGAGTCCATTCTTCAGACCTGAGGTTCCTGTGCCAAGACCTTCTAGGTCAAGCAGAGAAAGCTTCATCTGGAGCTGACAGCTTGAATCAGACTTTCAGCCTTTTGGACTGCGACAAAATAAAATTTCTCTTTTTAAAGCCATCCACTTTTGGTATTTCTGTTAAAGCAGCATTGTTGTCAATGTGCTGTTAGGTGCCTTCAAGTCAGTTCCCACTCATAGCAACCCTACACACAACAGAACAAAACAGTGCTTGGTCCTGCGCCATGTCCACAATTGGTTTTATACTCAAGCCACTCGTTGGGGCCACTGTGTCAATCCATCTCACTGAGGGTCTTCCTCTTATTTGCTGACCCTCCACTCTACCAAGCATAATATCCTTCTTCAGGGACTGATCCCTCCTGAAAATGTGTCCAAAGTATGTAAGATGATGTCTTGCCATCTTTGCTTCCGAGGAGCGCTCTGGTTGTACTTCTTCCAGAAGAGATCTGTTGGTTCTTTCAGCAGTCCGTGAGATATTCAGTATTCTTCTCTATTCAAAGGCATCAGTTCTTCTGTCTTCCCTGTTCACTGTCCAGCTTTCACACACATATGATGCAATTGAAAATACTATGGGTTGGGTCAAGTGCTCTTCAGTCTTCAAGGTGACATCTTTACTTTTCAATACTTTAAAGAGGTCTTTTGTGGCAGACTCTCCCAGTGCAATCCATCTTTTCTACTTCTTGACTGCCGCTTCCATGGGCATTGATTGCGGACTCAAGTAAAATGAAATCTTTGACAAACTCAGTCCTTTCTCCACTTATGACAGTGTTGCTTACTGGTCCAGTCATGAGGATTTAGTTTTCTTGATGTTGAGGTGCAATCCATACTGAAGGGTGTGGTCCTTTATCTTCATCAGTAAGTTTTTCAAACCTTCATCACTTCCAGTAAGTAAGGTGATGTCATCTGCATAGCCCAGCTTGTTAATGAGTCATCCTCCAATCGTGATGCCTCATTCTTCTTCATATAATCCAGCTTCTCACATTATTTGCTTGGTATACAGACTACAAGGTATGGTGAAGGGATACAACCCTGATATACACCTTTCCTGACTTTAAGCCATGAAGTGTCCCCATGTTCTGTTTGTGCGACTGCCTCTTGATCCATGTACAGGTTCCTTAACAGCACCATTTAGTGTTTTGCAATTCCAATTTTATACAAAGTTAGCTATAATTTGTTATGATCCATACAGTCAAATGCCTTTACATAGTCAATGAAACACAAGTAAACATCTTTTTGGTATTCTCTTCTTTTTGTCAAAATCCATCTGACAACAGCAATGGTATTGCTGGTTCGACATCTTCTTCTCAATCTGGCTTGAATTTCTGGCAGTTCCATGTCAATATACTGTTGCAGCCACTTTTGAACAATCTTGAGCAAAATTTTACCCGCAGGTGATATTGATGACAGTGTTTGGTAATTTCTGTATTCAGTTGGATCACCTTTCTTCAGAATGGGCATAAATATGGACGTCTTCCAGTTAGATGGCCAGGTAGCTGTCCTCCAAATTTCTTGGCATTGACAAGGGGGCAACTGCAGAGCTGCATCTGTTTGTTGAAATATCTCAATTGATAATCCATCAATTCTGGAGCCTTGTTTTTCGCCAATGCCTTCAATGCAGCTTCGACTTCTTGCTTCAGTACCTTTGGTTCCTGATCATATGCTACCTCTTCAAGTGGTGAACACTGACCAGTTCTTTCTGGTATAAGGACTCTGTGTATTCCTTTCATCTTCTTTGAATGCTCCCTGAGTCATTTAGTAGTTTCCCTGTAGAATCCTTCACTATTGCAACTTGAGGCTTGGATATTTTTCCTCAGTTCTTTCAGCTTGAGAAATGCACACTGTGTTCTTCCTTTTTTGTTTTCTGCTTCTGGCTCTCTGAACACGTCATTATAATACTTTATTTTGTCTTCTCGAGCCACTCTTTGAAATCTTTAGTTCAATTCTTTTATTTCATCGTTGGTCAGCAATAGCTGACTAAAATAGCCACTATAAACATTTGCATACATGTTTTTAGTGTCTATAGGCCATTTTTAGTTTGTAAATAGTTTTCCCATAAACCTTTCTAAAATCGTTGTAGCCCTTTCTTTAAAACACAGCGTTTATTTCAAGTGATAATTATTGAAGGGGGGAGAAGATTAGGAATTTTACATCACTTTGTTACGGGATTCTGAATGACTTTGGACAAGTCACTGCTCATTAAGGTTCTCCAGATGGGAAAGCCATGAGGTCAGCAGACTTTGATTTTCTTCTTTCATTTATAATCCAGGACTTTTCTTTGCCTTTTGACTTGGCTTTGCTCCTACAGCTTCTGAAATTTCTCTTGCATCTATCTTGTGAGAGTTGGTTTCTGGCTTTATCCCGGACTTATCCAGACCTGTCCATCAGACCTGCTCACTTTCAGACTCAGCTTCGGCTCGTACTGGCTGCAGATTCTGGCTCCTGTCTTGGCACTACTGATGCTAACAGCTTCCTGCACCTTCTCCAGGCAGTTCACATGACTGTCCAGACGCCATTCCTACTAAGGCCCTTTCCAAGTGCTACAGAGATGACTGAAGCTTTTCAGGTTTAATGACTTGGGTCCCCCTGAAGTATGTAAGCCCTAACCGCTATAACTGTGGTTATAATCCCCTGTGGGAGAAAGTTTTCTTTATGATGTTAATGAGGCAGTATTGGTATAGATGTGTCTTAAATTAATCAATCTCTTTTGAGGTATCAAAAAGCAAATTAAGCAACCAAGCACAAATAAAGAGGAAGATATATGCCACAAAAAGAACTTAGGAAACAGAAAGCGAAAAGATAAAAGGTCCTCCTCCCAGAGCTGAGAGTCAGCCTTTCTCTAGAGCCAGGGCCTGAAATTCAGACTTCTAGCTTCCCAAATGGTGGGAAAATAAATTTCTGATCATTAAAGCCACTCACCTGTGACATTTCTGTTATGACTGCAGTAGATATCTAAGCCATCAGATATACCTGTTTACCAAGACTCACCAAGAGCAGCTCAATTTCATTCAATGACAATCTTAAGAGAAATGATGGGGTCAAAATTAATTTGTAAAGTGACAGGGCTAAAGACAGTCTGTAAATTATAGCAGTGGTAACTGGTAAGTGGAAACCCTGGTGGGGTAGTGGTTAAGTGCTACAGTTGCTAAACAAAAAGTAGGGAGTTCAAATCTTCCAGGTGCTCCTTGGAAACTCTATGGGGCAGTCCTACTCTGACTTCTAGGGTCACTACAAGTTGGAACAGACTCAATGGCAGTGGGGCTGGGGTTTTATTGTTCACTGGTAAGTGGGTTAGGAAATGGGCCTACATACTTGACACTTGAAAAACAGCTCAGATCTGTGGGAGGCAGTCATTTAGATAAGTCTCCTTGAGTCTGGCAAAAAGTGTTCATCTAAAAATAGAAGCTGTCTTTCTTCCTGGCTTTATTGCAACATGCAAAATACTAGTGAGAGGAAGGTTATGAGTTGAGGAAGAAATGTTTGGGAAAAAAATGCATGATTTTATCCCATAAAGTAATAATCCTAACAATCTGACTGAAATGCTTCCAAATGAACTCGAAAGAAAAACATTTATGAGTTGGAACATGGTATTGGATTGCAACACTAATTTACAAATGGTTTATTTTTCTTTTTAAAAAATATTCCACAAAAAACCGAGAGAAGTATCAAATGATGAGTCTGCCTATGAAAATAGTTTTCTACACATTATCAGCACCTTGTGGCTACAAGACCCATCTCCTCCCCTCTGCCATTGCTTGATGCTCAACTTGCTGTACTCCGTGCCACCACAGCAAACACATTTCACCTTACCCTTGCTGTGGTCACACTTACCTGCAGTAAGTGTGTGTGCTGACCAGTTGCTAAAAGTCTTGGGGAAAAATTAGCTCTTTTTCACGACAAAACAAACAAAACTGCAGGGAAAACATCAGTCTAAAGAACGAATGGATCACATGAACCAGAGCCTCCACCAGCCTGAGCCCAGAAGAACTAGATGGTACCTGACTACCCACACCAATGGCTCTCACAGGGATCAGAATAGATGGTCCCAAGCAGAGCAGAACAAAACTGGAAAACAAAATTCAAACTCATAAAAATAGAGCAGATTTAGTGGTCTGATGGTGAATGGAGGAATCCCAGACTTTGGTCCCCGGACAGCCTGCTGACTCAGAACTGACGCCACTCCCAAAGTCTACCTTTCAGCCAAAGATTACACAGCTCTATAAAACAAAGAGCAACACATGTAGGAAAGGTGTTCCTTAGCTGACTCAAACACAGAAGACCAAATGGGCAATATCTACCCAAAAGCAAAGACAGAGAAGGCAGAAAGGGACAGGAAAACTGGATAAAAAGACACTGAGAACGCAAGCTGGAAAGAGAAGGGGGGAGGTGAGTGCAGACACATTGCGGGGATTGTGACTAACGTCTCAAAGCAATTTGCATATTAATTTTTTAAACAAAAAACAAATTTGTGGTGTAAACTTTCACCTTAAACACCAATGAAATTTAACCACCACCTCCCGCTCCCAAAAAGTTTATTTGCAGGAGCCGCCTTATACATAAATGGTTGCCTATGTAGAACGATGTCTCTCACAAGACACTGTCCCCACATCTACGCTGCTATTTTATGATTAAAACCTGTTAAGATTTGATATATTTGTTAATAGGTATTGTCATGGATTCAACTGTGTCCCCCCAAAATATCTGTAGCAATTTGCCTGGGCCAGAATTCCCTGTATTCTATGACTGTCCTCCACTTTGTGATTTTCCTATGCTGCATGTTAAAGGATTTGGGTGGGACTGTAAATACGTACATAAGATCACCTCCCTGCTCCACTGTAAAGGGAGTTGCCCTGGAGTACCGCTTGTACCACCCTTTATCCTTTCATCATACAAGAGATAAAAGAAAATGGAAGCAAGCAGAGAATTGGCAACCTCACACCATCTAGAAAGCAGCCCCGGGAGAAGAATGCCTCCTTCAGAATTGAGGTTCCTGCACCCAGATATTACCAGAACAAAGAGTGATGCAGCACAAGGACTTTCCTCCAGAGCTGACAAGTGAGAAACTTCCCCTGGGGTGAACATCTTGAATTTGGACTTGTAGCCTATCAGAATGTGTAAGAATAAATTATCCTTTGTTAAAGCCATCCATTCTGTGGTATTTCTGTTAGAGCAGCACTAGCTGACTAAAACAGGTACCAATATAGGAAGTTACAAGGGTTTGCAAAATGGTCCAGCCTCTTTGGAAAGCAATCTGGTGCTTCTTTAAAAAAAAATGGATATAGATTTGACCCAGTAATTCCACTACTTAGAATATATCCTACAGAATCAAGGCCATTCACATCAACTGATACATGCACAAGAATGTGTATTACAGCACAGTCCATGATAGCAAAAAGACTGAATCAACCCAGATGCCCAACAACAGAGGAATAGATAGGTAAACTATGGTATATATACTCAATGGAGCACTATGCAATGACAAAGAACAATGATGATTACAGGAAACATCTCATAACCTGGTTTCAACTGGAAGGCACTATGTTGAGTGAAAGTAGTAAGAGACAAAAGCACAAATATTGTACGAGACCCTTACAATAAGAACTTAAAAACAGACTTATGCATGGAAGGAAAGACTCTTTGACAGCTGCAAGGGAGGGGAGGGAGGGAGGGAGAGTGAGGGTGTGATTAGATGGTTGGTAGAAATTTGGTTGGGTGAAATCGGTGACAGAACACATTAGAAACAAGAACAATATTAAATAGACTTCAACATAACTTGAGTACTCCTCCCATCTTAACCAGTAATGCAAGGACAGAGTAACTGGGGCGAGGGACAGGGGACCATGTTCTTAGATCAAATTGAGGCCAATTGGCACAGCTAGCATTTTGCTAAGAGGGCTCTCTGTACCACACATTGGTGAGTGGAGTCTGGGGTCTTAAAAGCCGCCAAGCTGCCATCCCAGGGCACAGAAAATGGTCCCAACTCAGCAGCAATGGATGCTCACCAAGGACCAAAATGACACGGGGTAAAAAAAACCAGAAGAAAGAGAGACCCACATGAGTGGGTGCCTACATCGACTCGAGAACAAAATAACTGGATGGTTCCCGGCCACCACCAGTGATAGCCATGATGGAGCTCACTAAGGTGAATGTCACTGGCAACACAAGAATAAAAAGGGGTGCACCATGAGATCTCCACTAAAAGACTGGAACTGATGGTCCAGCGGCTTTGGGGTTCCCCTGGGAGCATGGCCCCTGGCCCTGATGCTGCCGTTGCCCATGGATCATCACTTTTCGGACAGCAAGGGATTGGACTTGGTGACGCAGAGCGACTATATACGGGGTGCACTTTATGGTTCTATGCATCTATAGAATATCGTCCTGCTGACATCTCACTGCAGGAAGGGGAGCGGGTGGAGAGGAGGGGAAAGGAGACTGTTGGGAGGATGAGACATGTATGGAGCAGAGAGAAGTAGTGTGCTGTCACCAGACAGGGAGAGCAGTGGAAGCTGCATATAGGTGGGCATGCAAATTTATACGGGAATAAATATTTTCACTCAGTCATAATAATAATAAAAAAAGAAGTTACAAGGGAGACAGGAGGAAAAGGAAAATAGACCAGTGAGTGACTCCCTAAACTGGCACTTCACTAACTCCTTTTCGGACACTCACTATGTACCAAGTCTTGTCCTGTGGGCCAAGAATTCAGGAGTTAAGCAAAACCGATGCACTGCCTGACCTCCAGGCACTGGGAGCCTATTAGTCAACTCTGCAGTTAGGCCAGGACCCACTGAATCGTAGTCCCTGGGCAGGACCTACTTCCTCTGGAACATTTTCATTTTGATGGCAAACAAGTTGTTAGGTCCTTACCCACCATGCACCGGACTAACAAGAAACAGAAGCAGTGTATGTATGTCTGTGTAACTGCAGTGAAGGGGCCCTCTGGGACAGAACGGAAAGGAGGCAGGGCAGAAAGGGTGATCACCCCAAAGATGACCTTCATCTACTTCTCATTTTAACCTAAGTTCTGCAGAACCCACAATTTATGTTTTACACATCCTCATGAAATTCTTCTAGGAGGTGATAATTTTTACAAAACCAGGTCTTAACAAAATGATCACAGGAAAATGTCAGTAACAAAATGTGACACACGAACACTGTTTGCAAATCACAAGGACAGAAGATGTTTCATTTGTTGTATTAGTTCTTTCAAAAATCTTCCATCCTTTATCTCATATGAAGTTTTGGCATAAACTACCTAAGTTGTCACCTCGAGGAACAGGTACAGGTCTGGGAAAAGTGGCTAGACCTCTCTCTGCATTAGAGCTGGTTGGCAGCCTCTGGAAGTTCCATTTGGCTTATAGAATTAGGAAATAACAACACAGACTACTTTGCAGTTTGCAACTCACCTCCAAAATAAGTCTAAGGGGTGAGAGATTAGTCTGCTCATCTTCTTCAGACGGGTATAGAAGGTTCAGTGACACAAGTGGTATATATATCAGAGCTTATAAAGCTGGTCAACAATGGATGAACCAAGAATAAAGGACCCCTGACTCCCAGTTTGGTGGTCCTTAATAATGCTGGCTGTTGGTTCTTCTGGCCTAGCAGCCTGAACAGTGATTTGCATTTAAACATACAGTGAACACAGAATTCAGTCAAGGGTGGGATGCTTGACAGGAATGAGTCTGCCACTCTAAGTGGCTAACTTATCAGAGAGAGTCTTCCAGTTACCCTAATGTTAAAGTTTATCCAGCATCATTATCTCTACTCATTTTTTCCTTTTCCTCCTGCACAGGAATAAAATAGCACATTCGACTTAAGCAGTGGCAGAAGGCAGTGGTGAAGAGAGCCGAGAATAACAGTTTATGTGCAAAAAGATCTGTGGATATTTGTTCATTCATCCACATTTATTTATGCATTCAGCAAATATACGGTAGGTGGAATTCAACAGTGAACAATACCACATCCAGTTCTATGAGCCTCCAACTAATGAAATGTCCTCCCATAGATAACAAATAATCACATAAACATGTAACAGACTTGTAATTTCAATCGGAGCTAAGAAAAAGATTACAAACAGGGAAGGCTTCCTACGGAAGTGACATCAGATCTGAGTTCCTAAGCAGACGGGAACTCTCAGGAATATGGCCACGGTGTGCAAAGACTGTAAGACAGAAGTGATGCTTCAAGTGACTAGGCCAAAATAGGTCTTTAATACAGCACATTAATGAATTAGAAATAACACACATACAGGAAGAACGTGGGGTGGGAGGGCAGGACAAATACAGAGGGCCTAAGTACACGAACAACTTACTCCCAGCTCCTTCATACCCTACACCTCCCCACATCCTCTCTTCCCCCAAAAGAAAACAAAGCAAGGCATCAGTTTCTATCAACTGTACCTTTACCCCCATAGATCCAGTAATATCCAGTATAAAAGATGCTCTATCATATTAACTGGTACCTTGGATTTCAGAAGGAAGCCAGCTCCTAGCATTGAATACCTGGAAGACAACCAAAAAACCCAAACTTTTTGCCATTGAGTAAATGTTGACTCATAGTGATACTACATGTTTATTTGGAAGGTAGTTATTTTAAACTTAAACTATAGTTAGATTTTTCTGGTGAGAGAAATGTCCTATATTCCCTATATATGACTGGGATGGGAACCCTAATGGCATAGCGGTTACATGCTAAACTGGCTAACCGAAAGGTCAGCAATCTGAATCTACCAGGTGCTTCTTGGAAACTCTATGGGGCAGTTCTCCTCTGTCCTCTAGGATCACTGAGTCATGTTTGCCTTGACAGCAGTGTTTCAGCTTTGGTGGTATAAATGGAATATTATTTGACCTTGCTATATGGTAAAATCTGGGAGGAAGTATTTATGAGGGATTTAAGTCATCAGGAAAGACTAATCCCTAGAAAAGGACATCATGGTGGGTAGAGGGTCAAGAAAAATGAGCAAAACCCTCAACGAGATGGACCAATGCAATAGCTTCAACAACAGGTTCAAGAATATAAAAAATTGTGGAGAAAGCACAGGACTGGGCAGCATTTCATTCAGTTACACATAAGGTGGCCGTGAGTCTAAGCTGACTTGGCAACTAAGAACAACAACAAAATTGTATTTGTGAATGGTTTTATCTTATAACCTGGTTCAGGTGTGTGGAATCTCTCTTCAATAGTTACTGATAACCAGCTTTGGATATTTAGAAGAAGCAAAACAAGACAAAACAAAAATGTTGCTGTGAAGTTCATTCTGACTCGTAAGCAACTCTCTAGGACACAGCAGAGCTGCTGCATAGGGTTTCCAAGGAGTGCCTGGTAGATTCAAATCGCTGACCTTTTGGTTAGCAGCCAAGCTCTTAACCACTGTGCTACCAGGGCTCCAAGATATGACCCAAGTTTTCAATATTGGCTGCCTCTTCAAAGGTGAATGCTAGAAATACAGCAGATGAAGTCTGCTACTGTGCTTCATGTTAGTATAGACAAAATCACAATGTGTACTTCACAAACAACCGTTAACAAGCTTTAATGTCTTAGTCTAAAGCTGGAAAACAAAACTAATCAGCAAATTACATCACGGGATTTGAAAATGACTGTTCTTAATGTTTGTTTTGGTCTTTCATAAACACAGCTGTGAATCCAGACAACAGTCATTCTCAACCTGGATCTGTGAATTTCTGAGTAGAACTAGAAATTTACAGATCCAGATTCTCCCTTAGGAAGACATCACAAAACAGGAAGGCAGTGTATCTAACTGTGAGTGACTGAGTAGTAGCAGGTGGATATGGCAGTCACACCTCTACTGTATTCTGCATTGCTTGTCACAGAGTCACTGTAACCGGAAATCATTGTGGGAGGAATATTTACACCACAGAAATCAGATGCTACACATCTATCCCTCCTCCATGCCACGGAGAGCTGGTTGTTAAAATTTTACCAACATACTACTGTACGTAAAGGTTGCTATCATAATTGAAAGATTCCTGGGTGGCATAAACAATTTGCACGTGACCAGGTTGCGCAGTGGTTAAGTGCTATGGCTGCTAACCAAAAAGGTCAGCAGTTCCAATCTGCCAGGCGCTCCTTGGAAATTTATGGGGCAGTTCTACTCTGTCCTATGAGGTCACTATGAGTTGGAATGGATTTGACGGCACTGGGTCTGTTTTGGTATTTTGGTTCAGCCTAAATGTTGCTGGTTTAAACCTCCCAAGCAGTGCTGCAAGAGAGATGCCTGGCAATTTGCTTCTGTAAATACTGCTGCTGTTGTTGGGTGCTGTCAATTCAGGTCTGACTCATAGAAAGCCTGTGTCCAACAGGAAGAAGCACTGCCTGTCCTGTGCCATCCTCACGGTCGTTCTGCTTCCATCAGGACAGCAGGTGAGAAAACTCAATGGAGTAGTTCTACCCTGTAACACACGGGCTAGCCACGAGTTCGACAGGACTTGACAGCAACAGGCTTCTTGTCTCAGTATGAAGGCTGATGATTTTGGCAGCGGGATCTCTGAAGAAGTGTAGAAAAGGAACCCCCCAAACTGTATACCTGGAGGACGAGAAGCTGGCACGTTTACTCAACCTACCAGCTGTCATCCCCAAACAGGAAATGCTATGCTCCAAACAGTCCCAGGCTGCCCTTGCACTGCTGCTGTGCTCACCCGGTTCTGGGCACTTATCCTCACCCAAGATAACAGCACAACTTTCAATCTCAATTTCATTTTCATTATAACTTATTCTACTTATTGCTAAAGACTTAGGTACTTAAGGTTCCCCATTACTTTCTTAAGAAAGTACCAGTTACTCAACACACTATTCAAGAACCTGCTTACCTGTCCCAAATCTACCTTTCACATTTTTACCTCTCTACATTTATGGGGCCCTGGTGGTACACAAGTGAAGTACTTAGCTCCTGACCTTTGCATATCAACCTCACTAGCTGCTCCACATGAGAAAGATGTGACAGTCTTCTATAATGACTACAGCCTTGGAAACTCTGTGGGACAGCACTCTTCTATCCTGTACAGTCAATTCAACTTGGAATCAACTAGACAGCAACTTTTTATTTTGGCTTAAGTGTTACTCACAGTGCTAACTGCATTTATCTGCATCCTCTAACCTCCCAAACACTGTTTTAAAGTAGCAACTACTATTAGATACTGTTATGCCCATTTTAGAAATGAGGAAACTCAGGGCGCAGGAGATTAAGCAGCTTGCCAAGGTTACACAGCCCACCAGCATTACAGACAGAATTTGAACTCAGGGCTATCAGAGCAGAATCTTGGTTTTTTATTCATTGCTATAGCCTCACTGGGAAACCCTGGTGGCACAGTGGTTAAGTGCCATGACTGTCAACTAAAAGGTCGGCAGTTCAAATCCATCAGGTGGCCCCTGGAAACTCTATGGGGTAGTTCTACTCTGCTATAGGGTTGTTATGAGTTGGAATCAAGACGACGACAGTGGGTTTCGTTTTGGTATATCCTCAATACCTATGATGTCTGACAATTAAGTCCGTGAACTTAACTGTCCTAAATGCTACATACCTCATTGCTGAGTATCACTACAGTCACCCTGAACGTATTCCCTTACGAAGCTATGCACCAATGCCAGCACTTAGTCTACCCTTCAAAACAATTTTGACCCTAAGACATTAAACTGGGGTAAAAACAGTATCTTCAACAAATGGTGCTGGCAAAATTGGATATCTACCTGCAATAAACTGAATCAAGATCCATATCTTAAACCTTATACGAAAACGAACTCCAACTGGATAAAAGACCTAAATACCAACCTAAAATGATAAAGCTCATCCAAGAAAAGGTAGGAACAACAATGGAAGTTTTAATACACAATGTGGACAGACTCCAAAATCTGTCAAACAAACCACAATCAACAGAAGAGAAAATAGATAAATGGGAACTATTAAGAATCAAACACTTTTGCTCATCCAAAGACTTTATTAATAGAATTAAAAGAACACCCACAGAATGGGAAAAAATATTTGGCAACTCTGTGTCAGACTGACGCCTGATCTCCATAATCTATAAGATACTACAAAATATCAATAATAAGAAGAAAAATCATCCAATTAAGTGATGGGCAAAGGAGATGGACAGACATTTCACTAAAGAGGCAATCCAGGCAGCCAAAAAACACATGTGGACATGTTCACGATCTTTAGTTATTAAAGAAACTCAAATCAAGACGACAATGAGATACCATCTCACACCAACAAGATTGGCCATGATTCCAAAACACAAAACAACAAATGCTGGAAAGGCTGTGGAGAAAGTGGAACCCTCTGACACTGTTGGTGGGGCTGCAAAATGGTCCAGCCTCTTTGGAAAGCAATCTGGCGCTTCCTTAAAAAATGGATATTGATATACCATTTGACCCAGTAATTCCACTATTTGGAATATATCCTACAGAATCAAGGCCTTTCACACTAACAGACACACGCACAAGAATGTTTATCGCAGCACAGTCCACGATAGCAAAAAGATGGAATCAACCCAGATGCCCAACAACAGAAGAATGGATAGGTAAACTATGGTACATGTACTCAATGGAGCACTATGCAATGATAAAGAATAACGATGATTCCAGGAAACATCTCCTAACCTGGTTTCAACTGGAAGACGTTATGTTGAGTGAAAGTAGTCAGCGACAAAAGGACAAATATTGTATGAGACCTCTATGATAAGATTTCAAAAACAGACTTGTGTATAGAAGAAAAGACTCTTTGACAGCTGCAAGGGAGGGGAAGGAGGGAGGGTGGGGGGAGGGTTTAGATTAGATAGTTGCTAGAAATCTGGTTGGGAGAAATTGGTGATAGCACACATTAGAAACAAGAACAACATTAAGTGGACTTCAGCATAGCTTGAGTACTCCTTCCATCTTAACTCAATATTGCAAGGATAGAGTAGCTGGGGCAGGGGGCAGGGGACCATGCTCTTAGGCGAAATTGAGGCCAATTGGCACAACTAGTGTTTTGCTAAGAGGGCTCTCTGCACCCCACATTGGTGAGGGGCATCTGGGGTCTTAAAAGTTGCCAAGCTGCCATCCGAGGACACAGCAAATGGTCCCAACTCAGCAGGAACAGATGCTCACCGAGGACCAAAATGACATGGGGTAAAGACAACCTAGAAGATAGAGAGACCCACAGGAGTGGGTGCCTACATCGACTTGGGACCAGAAGAACCGGATGGTGCCCAGCTACCACCAGTGATAGCCACGATGGAGCTCACAGAGAGGAGTCTCACTGGCAACACAAGAATAAAAAGGGATGCATCCTGAGATCTCCACTAAAAGACCTCAATTGATGGTCCAGCGGTTTCGGGGTTACCCTGAGAGCATGGCCCCCAGCCCTGATGCTGCCCTTACCTATAAATCATAACGAAGGTCCACTCTTTGGACAGGGATGGATTGAACTTGGCAATGCAGAGTGACCATATATTGGACACACTTTATGGCTCTATACATCTATAGGATATTATCCTGCTGACCTCTGGCTGGAGGAAGGAGAGTGGGTGGAGAGGAGGGGAAAGGAGGCTGTTGGGAGGATGAGACATATATGGAGCAGAGAGGAATAGTGTACTGTCACAAGGCAGTAGAAGCTGCATATAGGTGGGCATGTAAATTTATATGGGAATGTACATTTTCACTCAGTCTTATTAAATAAAAAATTAAAAAAAACAAACAAACAATTTTGAAACTTTCTGGAACGGCCACTACATCCGGGGACACAGTGGCAAGTTTATGACCTTAATTGTACAACTGTCTGTGAAGGAGTTTTTAGCCAGTAAATAAATAACTGTAAAGGAACACCCTCCCTGCTCGCCTGATCTGGTCCCCAGTGACTCTTTTCTTTACCCGAAGATACAGGAACTTTTGAAAAGAAGGCATTTTAATGATATTGAGGACATCAAGCATAGAAAATTCATGGCTGCTCTTATTACTGGCTGAATAACAGAATTCCAATTACAAATTAAATGTAGGTGGAATGGTAAAAATAAAATACCATAGTTAGGCAGCAACAGTTATTGCAGATTGAGAACTAACAATGGATGCTAAGATTAGTGGACAAAAGTATGATGAGAAACTGGATATTTGCATAATCTGACAGTGTCTCCCTAAAGATATTATTACTAAGGGAAAAACAGCAAACAGTGAAACACCTGGCCAGTAACATATGAAAAAAGTGATTGAAGTAAAACAATTAGACTTTATGTCTATCTTGATGTGATGTACTGAGGAGGGCACAGCCTCACTTATGTGTATTTTTGCTAAAAAGACGTAATTTCAATTTAATTATGCGCAAACATTCAGCAAACCTAGATTCAGAGATTATTCTTCAAAATGTCTGACTGGCACTCTTTTGGGTCGTGAAGAATAAAGGCACCTGATGTTAAAAACATGGTAGGATCCTAGACTAGAAAAATAGCAAATGGCAACACTCTGCTAGAATTTTGAAAGGTTTGTAGGTTACATACACACATCCACTGTCATCGAGTTAATTCAAACTCAAACAGTTAATAGCTAATTATACTAGAGTTACATAAGTCAGTAGTAAGGGAAGCCGTGTGAAGGGTTTATGAAACTTTCTGTACTGTTTTAGTTACTTTTTTGTAAATCTAGTTATTTCTAAGAAAGGGTTAATAAAAAGGCTCATCTTGTATAGCTCATGAAATCTTTTACACAAACACAGGTACACCAAAAAATCAAACCCATTGCTGTCAAGTCAATTCCCATTCACAGTGACCCTTTAGGAAGAGGAGAGTTGCCCAGTGGGGTTTCCAAGAGTGGCTGGTAGATTTAAACCGCTGCAGCAGAACTCTTAACCACTGCACCACCAGGGATGAAGCCTTCATAATACTCAATACTATCTTGCAATCAGAAGAGGAGCTAAATTTATGTTTCAAGAAAATCATAAGAAAAAAAACAAAAAAACACTGCCATCGAGTCAATTCCAGCTCATAGTGACCTTGTAGAACTGGGTAGAACGGCTCTATAGAGTTTCCAAGGAGCACCTGGCAGATTCAAACTGCAGATCTTTTGGTTAACAGCCACGGCGTTTAACCTCTCTGCCACCAGGGTTTCCTTAGGTCTTACAGACTTATAAAATCACAGAAATTTATAGCTATAACGATTCTTTGAGAAGTACTCCACACATCCCATTTTATTTCAAGGTGAGAAAACTGAAGCCCAGAGAGGCTAAGTCAGTTACTAACGTCACTCTGTCGGAAAGTTCATTTTAGAACGCGCTTCTTTCAAGTCTCCATTCAGCTTTTTCACTTCCATTTTATGACACTGCTAGTTTCAAAGCCTAAAACCTTTCCAGTTGACTTAATTAAATCAATGTAATCTAAATTTATAAATAGATTTTATAAGAAGAGTAGTATTTTAATTTCTAATGTATTTGTTACCAAATTACAGAAGTTCTGCTTAATAAGACTTAATGACTGCTTTACATAAAAGTTTGAGTAGCAGTTTGAGAACTGGAAACAAATTCTGACTACAAGATGTGAACTTAATTAAACATCAGATCAACAATTGCAGGAAGCTCTAAGTTAGACTGAAATGCACCTATTGGTTTGTCAAACTGCGGTGGGTTGCATGTTGCTATGATACCGTATCACGAGCACAGTTAGTTCCCGACTTAAGATGTATTTGAGTTATGACAAACTGCACTTACGACCATCCTTTTTTTTTGTACATCTTATCATTAGTATTATGTACTACATTCAGTGTTGCAGCATATAATTTGATGACATTATCATTCTCAGTGTTCACTGGCAGATGTTCAATGATATAATTTGTTATTCAAAACACTGCCATGTAACAGGCTATGGCCTGGTCTACAGTGAACTTGGTGTTGCTGCTGAAAGTTTTAACGGATAGAAAGTTGGGTAATGTTCAACACTAATGACATATGACAACAGAACTGCACATGTGTCTAACAGCCATCACATGTTAATGCCCCAGGACACTGTCTTCATGTAGATAATCTAAACCAAGTTGTAAAAGTGGTATATATATCTCCCAACATGACAGCTGTCACTCAGCCTATGAATCAAGGTGCAATGGCCATCTTTAAGGCATACTATTTATGGACTATGTTTGCTCAGCCAACAGGTGCAGGAGATGGAGGTATAGTAACATTACAGGATTTCCAAGAAAATTACAATATGCTTCAATGTATCTAGAATGTTACATCTTTCTGGGAGGAAGACACGGGAAAATGAATGCAACAGATATAGGAAAACTGGTGAGTCATGTGAGCATGCTCCAAGCATTCGATGAAGATAATATGTTAGATCAGTGGGAAAATCCTCCAACGAGTCAATAACGCTGAACTGAGAACTAAGTATCACCAACGCAGAACAGCTCATAGATCACAGAGGAGAGCTGACAAGTCAGGGGTTAATAGATTCTGAAGAGGAAAGAAATGCGGACGGAAGAAATAATTGGGAAATGAAAGGATGAAAGTTGCCAAAATTTTTCTGCTATTGATTTTGACTTTTATGGCTTAAAGGTTTGAGAAGATGTTTTGCAATAATTCCATGGTTGAGATTTTACTGAGACTTGCTTTATTTCCTAACACATGGTCTATTTTGGAAAACGACCCATGTGCAGCGGAGAAGAAGGTGTACTTATCTGTTGATGGATGAAAATAAGATCTGTGTTTTTACTGAGATTTTCTTCTGGCTTATCTGTCCAATACTGAAAGTGCAGTGTTGAAGTCTCCAGCTATTATTGTGGTGTTATCTAATCTCATTTTTCAACATAATCAGTGCTTGTTTGGTGTATTTAGATGCTCTGGTATTGGGTGAATAAATATTTTACATTGTTAAGTATTGCTTGTGTACTGAATCTTTCAGCAATAAATAGTGAACACCCTTGTTCACAATGGTGGATTTTACATTAAAATCTATTTTATCTGAGATTAGTACTGCCACATCTGCTCTTCTTTGTATGTTGTTATCTTGGTATATATTATTCCATCCTTTAATTTTCAGTTTGTTCATATCTTTGAGTCTAAGGTTTGTTTCTTGTAAGTAACATATAGATGGGTCTTGTCTTTTGATCCAGGATGTCACTTGTTGTCTCTTTATTGGTGCGTTCAATCAGTTTACATTCAGTGTAATTATTGATAGGTATGTGTTCAGTGCTGTCATTTTGATGCATCTATTTTTGTGTTGATGTTTTCTATTCTCTTCATACTCTATTCTGGGTCATTCTTTATGAGTTGACTTTACATCTTTTTCAGTGTTGGTTTCATGTTTGTTGAGAATCCTGTTTTACATTTCTTGTTTTGATATATTGCATTGTTACTGTGCTTTGTGGCTACCCACATGATCCCTCCTAATATTCGAAGTTTAAACCCAATTTTAACTTCCACATATCTTTTTAACTTCTTCTCCATCTGAAAGGACTATAACTTCTGTAGTATATCCCTCTTTTGAGAGTGATGGTGTCAGAGTTTTCGTGATATGATCACTGGTCCCTTCTTTTAATACTGTAGCTTTGATTGATTTTTGTGCCTTGGTTGAGTATGATTCTGGATGCTGAGTCTTGCATTGCCTCCTTAAATATACACTCAATGGTTTTGTTTTGCCAAGCAAAAAGCTTCTTTCAGTATTTCTTGTAGCTTTTTTTTTTTTTTTTTTTACAAAGTCTCTAAGCTTCTGTTAATCTATGAATGTCTTAATTTCACCTTCATATTTGAGACACAATTTTGCAGGATATATAATTCTTGGTTGGAAGTTTTTCTCCTTCAAGGCTTTGAATGTATCATCTCACTGCCTCCTTGCCAACATCGTTTCTGTTGGAAAGTCAGACAAAAGCCTACAGGGCATCCCTCTGAATGTTAGCTTTGCTTTGAGCCTCATTGCCTTTAAGAGAATCTGTTTATGTTTCATTTTATTAAGCTTGATTATAATATGTCTTGGTATCTTTCTTTGGGAGTCTATTCTTTTGCACTGTTTGATACACACCTTGGAAGTCTATCTTTTCTTCTTTCATAATGTCAGGGAAGTTTTCTGTCAGCAACTCAACAACAATACTCTCTGTGTTTTCAACCATCCCTCCCTGTTCAGGAACTCCAATTGATCATAGGTTATTCCTCTTAATAGAGTCCCATATGTTTCATAATGTTTCTTCATTTTTCTTATTTCTTTTCTCTGATTTCTCCTCACAAAGGCTGGTGTCAGTTGCTCTATCCTCAAGGACACTAAGTCTGACTTCTATCTCCTCAATTCTGCTCTTTTGGCTTTGGATTGAAGTGTCTAATTCTATAACTTTATTATAGATTTCAGATTGTTGATGTTCCATCAGTTCAAACAGCTTGTTGAATTTTTCATCTTGCTATGCTGCATTTTGTTTAATGTCTAGTAAACTAAGTGCCATCAAGTCGGTTTAATTTTTCATCTTGCTATGCTGCATTTTGTTTAATGTCTAGTAAACTAAGTGCCATTGAGTCAGATCCGACTCACGGTGACCCTAGGGGCCAGAGTAGAACTGATCCTCAAGGAGCACCTGATGGATTTGAACCGCCAGTTTAATGTCTAGGAGGGTTCTATATACAATTCTTTTGTACTTGATCTTTGATAGTTTCAGAAAGCCTTCTTCATCTGGGAAGTTTTTTATTTTTTATTTTGAGAGTTTTCCAGAGCCATGGTGGACTGTTTCTTTAAACAGTCAGCAAAGGATTGTTGCCTTCATGATATCCAGGGGCTGTTTGGTTTCTCTGGTGCTACCTCAACAGGAACTGAGGCATAGTTCTGAGAAGACAGTTGGTCATCAGCTGCCTCTTTGTACTCTAGTGACTGGCCCCAGTGGACACTCTGTGGTGGCAGGGTCCACCTCCAGGCTGGCAAAGATGGCACCCTGTATGGAGTCACTGGAGGGCTGTCAGCTGACCCTATGATGTGGGTCAGTAAAGGCTGGAAGAGATGCTGCTGGGCTTCTCAGCAGTTATTTCTCCAGTTAATCTTATTTTAAAAAGCTGGGTGCTGTCTGACAGCTGCCGACATCAGTCAGGCAGTCAGGTATGGCAGACCTTGCCTTCCAGATGACAATGAAGCACCTCTTCAGCCATCCCCAGATGCTATGATGTAGTTCAAAGGGAGGGTTTGCCATCCCCAGCCAGGCCCCACTCATAAGGTAACACTGCCCTAAACACAGCCTTTCTGTGGGAAAAGTGCTTTCTGGATCGATACTGCCTCTCAGCTTAGGAATTAGCCCCCACTGAGTCCTCCAGTTGCGGGACTCCACCTCCCAGCTGACCAAGATGGCATACCAGCCTAGTTGCTCTTTCTGCTGCTAAACAGCAGAATCTATGGCACAGCTCAGAAAAGACAGGGTAGAGGGGCAGTGGTGCCCTCAGTGAGCAGCCAGGCTCTGAAAATTTGGCTATCCCATGCACTGTCTCCCTGCTGTGCTATACACTGTTTACTTTAGCACTGCAATTCAGCATATTTTCCAGCTCATGCCCATCCCCTGACTCCCAGATAATAAAAAAGGCATGAGTACCTGCAGTCCGCCCAAGCAGTGAGTCAGCAGGAGTGGGACTCAGTGCACGCGGCCTCATGTTAGAGAGACGTAGTTTCCCATTTAGTGGAATGTAGTCCAATCTGACAACCCTATGCCATATCCTAGGGCTCCCTGGGCATCTAGAGTGCTCCATTCAATTATCAATACAGGCCTTAGATCTCAGAGGGGATTGAGGGGTCATGTGTCTAGTCTGCCATCTGGGCCCTGCCCCCCAAGAAGTTGGCAAAGAATTTTACAGTGAAAGCATTAGTTGAAGTTTTTTCTAAACAAAATGAGGGGCTTCAGGAGCTTCAGCTTCTTGAAAACATGGACACAAACACAGATAACTTTGCTATAAAAAGCTGATAGGCAGATTTGGGAAACAGTCAGATGCTATTTCAAAATATAGGAGGAGAAGAAAAAAAAGAACCATACAGACAATGCTACTAATTTTCTGACTGGAAATATCATCTCCATCCCCAGGGATAATCAAGAACCTTCCAGAAGTGGAGTTATTACTGAAACTGACAAAATGCCAACGTTGTTCAACTCTTCTTCATTGTTGGAATAACTTTTTACAATTCGTGTAGTGTTTTTTTTATCTTGTGAAGCTCCTTCGTATTTTTTTTATTGTGATTGAGTGGAAGTTTACAATGCAATTCCAATTTGCATGCCCACCTATCTGCAGCTCCCTTTGCTCTGCTCTCCTTGCCCAATGACAGCACACTCGTCCTTTCCATCCATCCATGTCATATCCTCTTAACAATCTCCTGCCCCTCCTCTCCAACCTCGCCACTTCCCTCTAGTAAGAGGCCAGTAGGACAACATCCTGTAGATGCATAGAACCATAAAGTGCACACATGATATGGTCACTTTGTGTGGCACTTCGTGTAGTTTTGTAATATATGCCTGTACGTGTTAAAGTATATCTTTAAGTGTATATGTAATGTTTCCAAACCCCAAAGACAGATAAAGATTGAATTCATAAAGATACTGATATAAAAGATAATTATGATAAAAACTTAACAAACTGAAGTAATTGACTTACGTCAGAACTGACTTAAAACAGAGTTGTTGGAACAGAACTCCATCATAAGTTGACGACTATTGGTATTTCCTTTGGTTAGCGCTACCCCTTTATTTCCTCTCATGTCAATTTTTTCTCTCTTGTTTTATTTTATTTTTATGTGTATGTTCTTTCTCCCTCTCTCAGTTGTTTGCTAATTCACATGTGCACGTACAGGCACACACACCCCAACTCATTAAAACAGACGATGATGGGTTGTTTTATTTCACTTGCTATAATTATCTGAGATGGCTTCATGATATAATCATCATATATTAGAGGCCTGAAGTAGACAATGATAGTCTTGGCATTCAGCCATGTTTTGCTCCAGTTTTTACTGCCTGTAAGATTTCTGCTCCTCAACAAAAGCTGCACTTCCCTTTCTCCACCTTTCAATGTCTGGGCTACGCATTTAGCAGATGGTGTTGTTACACAATCATCTTTAATGGGATTAGACTAGATCATTGAATTTTACAGAATCCTGACCATCACAGATGTTTCTTCTCTGAAATGCTTTTGCTCAATGTATACAAGATACTTCTCTGGCAAATCCTAGCTTTCCAATGCATAGCAATGTAGAAATCCAAGCACATCTATATTTTGAATAAGAAAAATAATTTTAGTGTGAGAAATGAAAATATGTATGACTGCTATTTATATGTGCACCTATGACAGTATTTATAATATTTATCACAAAGGGCCTAGAAATTACTTAGTGGTAAGCTAGATGTTGGGATAATTATTCTAGAATGCAGTCTTTCAAAACCTTGTGTGGCCCAACATGACTGTGAAGTTACTTTGACTGTATTCATGTGGATCAAATTAATTTTCTTTCCTACTCTAAGCCACTTTACAGCATTTCATAATCATTCTATTCTAACAAAGAAAGTACAAGCACACACAACCCATTGAAGTATTATTAGTCCTGTAACACTAGATAAAGAAATGGAAGCTCAAAGGAATCAATTAACTTGACTAATGTCAAGATGGCAAGACTGTGTCTTACACACTTTGGACATGTTGTCAGGGAGGGTCAGGACCTGGAGAAGGACATCATGCTTGGTAGAGTGGGGGGTCAGAAAGGAAGACCCTAAATGAGATGGGCTGACACAGTGGCCGCAACAATGGGCTTGAGCATAAAAACGATTATAGACATGGCACAAGTCCACGCAGTGTTTGGTTCTGTTGGGCACAGGGTCACTATCAGTTGGAACTGAGTTGATGGCACCTAACAAGAACAACAATGTCACATAACTAATCAGTAGTGGATGAGAATCTGACCCAGGCAGTCTGATTTCTCGTCATCTATTCATTCACTCTGCCAAATTTAATATGGTTGTTTTCATACCGGTTTGACATTTCCCAAAAAGAAAGAAGTGGCATCATATCCTATTTATTTTCCTGCTGAACACACCAATATCCAGGTATGATATAGGTATGCATACACACATACAAACACACACACAAGGTATGACAATTAAGTCTGTGAACTTAACTGTTCTAAGTGCTACAATTTCACCTTTGAAGTACTCCCCTTGGGAAGCTATGGACCAAGGCCAGCACCTAGCCCACCCTTCAGAGAAATTCTGGAACTCTTTCTGGAATGGCCATTGTGCAATGTGACATGGTGGCAAGTTCATGAACTTAACTGTATAATTGTAAGGGAGTTCTTACCCAGGAAACAACCATATTGGAACATCCTCCCTACTCACTTGATCTGGCCCCCAATGACATTATTCTTTACCCAAAGATAAAGGAAATATTGAAAGGAAGGCATTTTGATGACATTCAGGACATCAAGGGTAATGTGATGACAGCTCTGAAGGCTATTCCAGAAAGGGTTCCAACGAGGTATGTAGCACTTTTTCTAGGACAAGCTCGTGAACTTAATTGCCAGACCTTGTGTGTGTGTGTGTGTGTGTGTACACATGTGTGTGCTTGTGTATGCATAGATGTACTATATACGTGTGTATACATATGCAAACGTGCATGATATATATTATATATATATATATATATATATATATATGATACAGGTGTGTATGGGAACTCTTGTTGCATAGTGGTTAAGTGCTATGTCTGCTAACCAAAAAGTCAGCAGGTCAAATCTGCCAGGCACTCCTTGGAAACTCTATGAGGCAGTTTTACTCTGTCTATAGGGTTGCTATGAGTCAGAATCAACAGCAGTGTCTTTGTCTTTTTTTAGAGGTGTGTGTGTGCGCGTATATATATGATATAGGTAGGTGTGTATATTTGAGTATGTGTGTGTGTGTTTGTGTATATTTGCACACACATATGTATATGAGTTCCAGATGTGAGTGTATGTATCTCTGTGTGACAGTGTCTGTAAAATAATATTCCAATGGATATGAACTCTATCTTCTATGCTGTGGCTAGCATGCTTTGGAATCTTAATGATCAGTGGTAACAGTTGCTATAATTGCAATAATGTCAGCAACCTAATTGAATCTATATCTGCTTTAGGAGTCCCTGGATGGTATGAACAGTTACCTACTCAGCTACTAACTGAAAGTTGCACGTTTAATCCCACCCAGAGGAGCCTTGGAAGAAAGGCTCAGGGAGCGGTTTCTGAGAGGTCACAGCCTTGGAAACCACACACAGGACAGTCTTATCCTGCAGCCCCTGGAGCTGCCATGAGTGAGAATCACTCAGTGTCAACTGATTTGGTACGCCTAGTTTTTGCCAGCATTCTTCCTATACATGACAAGAAAACCACGCCTGGCTCCTGCTCAAATACAGAACAGCTGTAACTTGCAGGAGAGATCACACGACAAAGAACCACTCTAAATCAAACCACCTTTTATGTGTCTGTGCTTTTTGTTATTTCAGGCACTATGTGAACTTCTTTCTAGTTAGCTCAGGGATGAAATAGTAATAATTCACAATAAATACATTTCAAACATCAGAAATCAACCATGTTCTTTCTCCCTATCGAAGGCAGATAGGTTATGTTACAAACATATTAAAAACACTTGCTGGTATCTAACAAATGGGGCAACTTGTGTGCCTGTCACTGTCACCGGAGGGATTCATGACTCACTGCCCAGAGAGGGTACACAGCTGGCCACGAAGACCAGGGGAGGCCAACACTGCTACACTTTTACATACAGCAGTTGGCATTTGGGTACCTAAGATGAGGGAAAAGTGTTCACCCCAGAAATTGGAGCCCAACTGAATCCAAATCGATCAGAAGCCACGACTTTGGTAAACACAATTTCCAAGTGTGTTTCATGCCATAACAAGTCCCAATAGCTTGGCTTGTTACAATTCCAAATTTCAAATTTATGGTTTGTCTTTGCATTGTTTTCTCAAGAATTCTACAGACACGAAGTAGATGAAGTGACCACATCTGGGACTTTGTTTCTGATCTATTTAGAATGGAGAACCCAGAACAGAGCACTGAGAGTTTACACCATAGCTGTGAGAGTTTTAAAAGGTTCTCCTTCTGGGGACTATGGTTTTCAGAGGACAACTAGATCAACTGACATAACAAAGTTTATTACGAAAATGTTCTTCATCCCACCTTGGCGAGTGATGTCAGGGGTCTGAGAAGGTTGTAGCGGCCATCTAAGATATGTCAATTGGTCCCAGTTGGTCCATTAGAGTTAAGAGGGAATGAAAACACTAAAGATTCAGGGACAGTATTAGCCTAAGAGACAAAAGGGCCACATAAACCACGGGCTCTGTCATTCCGACACCAGAAGAACTAGTTGGTGTCTGGCTATTATCAACGACTGCCCTGACAGAGAACACAGCACACAGTTCCAGACAAAATGCAAGAAAAACATGGAGCAAAACTCAAATTCATGTAAAAAAGACAGACTAGATGGTCTGACTGAGCCTGAAGGAAGCTCTGAAGCCATGAGCCCCGGGTGCTGTCAATGCAGAACAAAAAGCATCCCCAAAGCCCACTCTTCAAAAAGAAATTAAACTGGACTATAAAACATAAAACAATAGTCGTGAAGAATGTGTTTCTTAGTTCAAGCAGATACACTGGACCCAGTGGGAAGCTCCTGTCAGGAGGCAGGATGAGACAGCAGGAAGGGACAGGAGCTGGCTGAAAAAACACAAGAAATGCAGGACGGACAGGGGGGGCCACAACTAATGTTACATAATAATATGTGTATAAATTTTTGTATGAGAAATTAGCTTGAGCTGTGAACTTCCACCTAAAATACAATATTAACAAAATAAAAGGCACTCCTGCCCCTTCCTGACCTTTCAGTTAGCAGCCAAGCACTTAACCACTGCACCACTGGGACTCTTCTAAGCCCCATTAGTGTGAGCCAAGCCCTGGTGGCACGTTAGGTGCTACAGCTGCTAACCAAAAAGTCAGCAGTTTGAGTCTACTGGCTGCTCCTTGGAAATCTTACAGGGCAGTTCTACTGTCCTACAGGGTCACTATGAGTTGGAATTGACTCAGTGGTAACAGGTTTGGTTGTTTTTTGATAACAGTGTATTTTAAAATGAAAGTCAGCAAAGTATAATTTCAATTGCATAGCAAGCTTTTCAGGAAATGTAGAGCAGTGCAGGAAAACTTACATATTTTCAATGAGCGTTCCTTAATTACCTCAGATGAGGCAGGAGCATGTGGTGCGACCAAGCATCACTAGGACAAAAATCACACACAGGCAATCTGCTAGTTTGACCCTTGTAAAGAGTAAATGAAATGTCATGACTAAACTAGTAGGTGCCTGCCAACAGACAACTCAGGCACCGCTGACTCCTACAGGCACAGGGGCACAGGACCGACTCTAGAGCCGTGTTGCTCAATGTTATGTAGTAGGTAAAAGCACAAACCCATGAACCCGATCCCAGAGTTAGTAAATCAGAGTATGTGAGGGTGTGTCTGCACTCAGCCTTTCTTGACTCACCAAGTATCCGGTATGAATACTATTTCAGAACCACTGCTCTAGGGCTCGCTACTCAGTGTGGTCTGAGATCAGCTGCAAGCGCAGCACCTGAAAGCTTGTTGGAAACATGGACTGTACTCACTTAAACTACTGAAATATAGTCTGCATTCTTAGAAGGCTCCTCACTGATTCATATGCATATTAAAGTGGGAGGAAACACTGCTCTAGAGCACCAGTGCCCAACTTGGATGCACACTGGGATCATCTGGATTACTTTAAAAAATTACTGCAGTCTGAGCCCCACCCCTGGAGATTCTGACTCAACTGAAGTGTAGTTGGGTGCTTGGATTTTTAAAAGCTCTCCAGGTGGATCCGACTCGACGGCACTTGGCGTGGCCAGGTGGTTCCTATATGCAGCCAAGATTGAAACCACTGCTTATAGAGGGCGATGAGATATACCCTAAACCAAATCAAACCCACTGCTGTCAAGTCGATCTCGACTCACAGTGACCCTATAGGACAGAGTAGAACTGCCCCATAGAGGATCCAAGGATCATCTGGTGGATCTGAACTGTGGTTAACAGCCACAGCATTTAACTGCTATGCCACCAGGGTTTCTGAGATAGACCCTAGAAGAAGGAAATGAATGAAATGGATTTTCAAACATACTAAATGCACAGTAAACTGAAAGGCAATCTTCTTTTGATACAAAAACACAGGATCCCAGAGAAAAAGAAAGCATGTTTCTTTTTATGTTGTAAGAAGAGCTGGCTTGGAAAAAATCACAAGACAAGCTCTAGAAGACTAGAAATTAAAGCATATAAAATGAGCCATGCCAAAAAACCAAACACACTGCCATCAAGTTTGTTCTGACTGACACGGAACCTGTAAGATAGAGTAGAATTGTCCCACAGGGTTTTCAAGGCTATTATCTCTGTGGTCTTTCTAAAGACAGAAGCTGATTACCACATCTTTCTCCTAAGGAGCTGCAGCTGGTTTCAAACTACCAACCTTCCAGTTAGCAACTGAGTGCATTAATCACAAAAAAATCCAAAACTCTTCATCAACTGCTGGGAAAACTGTCCTCATATTTTGACACTGAACCATAGGGCTGATAAAATACAAGGACAGCTTTTCCACCAGCTAATGAAGCAGGGAAAAAATATCTTTTCAGGGTTGGAGCAACTATCTCAGAGAGATTCAGAGGGACTGTAACCAGTGTGGAAACCCTGGTGGCATAGTGATTAAGTGCTATGGCTACTAACCAGAAAGTCATCAGTTCAAATCCACCAGGCAATCCTTGGAAGAACTATGGGGCAGGTCTACTCTCACCTATACGGTCGCTATGAGTCATAATCGACCAGATGGCAGTAGAGTTTTTTGTTTTGTTTTTGGTAACCAGTGAGTAGATTTTGTTTCTGAGTGGCTCTTCTACTGGGTCAAGATTCTAGACCATCTGGTTAACTGTGGGGAAAAGTAGTGCTTTCGCCACTTCCCTGGCAAAGCCTAAGGAGACTACAACCTTATTAGATGCTGGAGTCACAAGGTGACCAGAAGGAGAAATACTGATGGCTCTTGATAATACACACCAAGAACTAAAGGAAGAGTCTGGGTGGATAAGCTTGGAGGCAGTCTCAGAAGCCCAAAGACCTCAACTTGGGAGTGTGTGAGCCTTAACAGTGCCTCAGAAGCACTCGCTGAGAGTGGACCAGAAGAGGCCAAGACAGGACAAGGAGTACATGGAAGTTTAGAGTAGAGGACATGGCAGAGACCACAGAGGTAGCCACAGAAGCTTGAGCAACATGTCAAAGACCATGAGGCACTGAACTTCAGCCAGAGACCAATGACAATAGATGATGGCACTTGGTCCACAAGTCCTTCTCTCAGTTTTGGACAACAGCCACACTGCTCTACCCTTGGGCAGAGTATTTGCAGAGGGAGGAGGAAGAGCCTTTCTTTTGAATGGCTACCCAGGTGGAACAAAGGCTGAATCCAGAAGTGACTGCAAGATGAAAATGTTTCACCATGTAGATAGGGAGGCTCCAAGGGCAACACATTTACAGGAAAATTACATGTCTGATTCCCATACTGAGTCTGTAAATCTCAAATACACTGCACTAGTTACATAGTATCTGTATTGATCTATACTAATCATTTGTCTAAGGAAATTTTCCTTCCCAGTGTCAAGACAAAGAGGTTCTTTGAGTGGCATTCTTTTTACAAGAAGAGGAGAATCAGGGAAAATGTTGCAGGACGATGAATCAGGAAACACCTATATTTCTAGTTGAGGGACAGAATGTGACCAGAACCCAGGAGTACTCACATCAGAACACACATATGATGTCTACAAGCCTCAAGACTAGCTTGAGGAGTAAGAATTCCCCTCAATTACATTAATGACCCTAATCAGGAGAGAACGCTTACTATAGAGATAGATGGATATAATGCATCCCCATCATTGGTAACTACATATTGAATCAGTCTAGTAGACAAAGTCATTAGAAGGTAAATGGTTTCAAATGAACTTTTTTCCAATTGTTACTAAGCAGTGAAAAAAACAGCTAAGAGATAGTTACTAACATTGTGCTTACCTATAATTCCTCCCTTCTCTGACTATCCCTGTCCCTTTCTTCCCTTTGCTAGAGAGAATAGTCATTAAGAGAAAAGTTGTTTTATATTTCCTTCCTTGCTAGCCCTGATTTGTGACATGTTTACCTTTTAAAGGAAGTCAACACACTATTTGGTCGATGAATCCTTTACTTCCCAAACCTGGTAGAAGGCACACCCACTCTGTCAAATTCCCTGGTTTTAAGGGTAGGAAGACTGTGGAAAGCTTAATGAATACAAATAACTAAGTTAACTGTTCATCTAAAATTAAAACACAGGAGTTGTCATTCATCACTCTAACACCTAACACTTTAACACATAAGACTCCTAGATTTTTGAATCATTTAAAATTAAGATAATGTATAAGAGGACCCCCAGCCTTCCCCATCCCCCCAAGAAACAAAAAGTCTAACCATCACTGATGAGACAAGAATAATAAAACCTCAAAAATAAATGTAAATAAACACTCTCGAAATTGCCCACAGATAGAAAGCATCAGCATATGACAGAATACCAAATCTACTTTCAGCCCGCTGCAATGTCTGTGTTAGTGCCATGAGAGGTTTCTGGCAAATGTATAATAATATGTTGTGGTATTATAATCTCAGAGGAGAAGAGAAAGCCAGCAAGTTGAAATTAGTGATGTATATTTAGGCAGTCAGCTTACTGGAATACTGCCCCAAACCAGAAAAAAAACTCCACACATGGAATATATCCAATTTAGGGGAGTTAGTGGTGGAAAGAGACACGGTTTTAATAAATATTTGAAACTGTCCATTAACTATTAATGATTTCTACATATATACTGAAACTATGTTAACATAACCAACATAGAAACGTACATTAACCCATAAAATGAGGAAGTCAAATGTTCTCTGCCGAAAACACTGATTATTGAAGTAATTCTTTAAGACAAATGAGCCATTTCATATAGTTTACACGAAATATGAATTATCTCTTTGTGCTTTATGGGTTTCCAGGACTCCTCAATACAAATTAGGTAATTAACTACAGTTTATGATTCCCATCATGAACCAGCTTTTTCAGTTCCTCTTTAACATATTCAATAAAGCTTTGGAAAACCTTCAAAGATGGCTGGAAAATATTTATGCTGTAAAAGTGTAAGCTTTAGGATAGAAACACTGAGGTTTGTAAGTTAATTAACAGGAATTATGAGCTCAGAAGAGAATTAGGGGGTTGAACTAAATTGCTCTAGAAAGGTATCTGCTCCAATTGCCTTTGTTAATGGAGACCAAATTACTGAGAGATTGCAAATGAAAACTTCCCTTACAAAGTTGACAAGTTTTATGTTCAATGTAGCTTTTTTTTAGCCATCTTTCCTTCCTAATACTGTCTTTTGGCAGGAGAGGGAGTGTTTGTTTTGTCTGCCTTCAAATCTCATGAAAATCCTGCTGGAACCATATACAAAAAACCTGTGCCATGTTTCAGTTTGACCTTCGCCTTTACAAGGGAAGTGCTCACGCATGATGCATTTTCCAGAGAATGGAAGTGGGTTTTCCTGTGGGAGTAACACAAAACCTTACCTGGGTAATCATTCTTGTCTATGTCTGAATCTCCTCTTAAAGTAAAACCAAATCCTGAAGGGACAGCCTGTGAGGCCCAAGCTCCTTGCAGAATTTGGGAAGGCTTAGTGTTTAATCCATCCTTGTTTCCATTGTAAATGAGCACTTTGCCCTGCTGGTCCTTGCCTGCAAAGGGTGCACCAATTGCAATGTCTAGAAAGAAAGACATATAAACATACTTTTTTAAAATAAGAAAGAATGTTTTACGAGTACAATTAAGCACCAATAAAGGAACTGTATCAAAAAATTCCAAAGTGCTTACTGAATTGTCTGTGAAAATTCAACAGTACCGCTGCAATAGTAAATTTTTGTTGTCTTTTAACCTGGTGTATGCATAGTGGTTAAGTGCTACATCTGCTAACCAAAAAGTCAGCAGTTCCAATCCACCAGGTGCTGCCTGGAAACTCTATGGGGCAGTTCTATTCTGACCTATACGGTCGCTATGAATTGGAATTGACCAGACAGCAGTGTTTGTTTACTTGTTTTAACCTACCCAGCAAATATTTATTGAGTGCCCCCTATTTGCTGATACAGTGAACAAGGCACTCAAAGCTCTTGCTTTTAAGAAATTTACATTCTGGGACAGGTTAACAGACAAGTTGAACAACAGCAACAAAAACACCAAAAACAATAGTAATAAATACCAACAGGGAATTCAAAAGAGAGTGATATGCTGGAGAGTGGTTGGGTCGTTATTTTTGATTAGGGGATCACACCAGGTGTCCCTGAGGCTGACATTTAAAGTAAAATCTGAAAGGATACGAAGGAACTGACCAGGGGAAGCCAAAACAGCTTGTACAAGGCAAGGTCACAAAAGCTCCATAGGTATATCCAAATGCCCTGAGGGACTGAATTGCTGGGCTAAAGGCTGCAGAGATCATGGCCTTAGGAAACATCTAGCTTACCTGCCATAACACAGTTTATAAAGAAAGTGTTTTACATTCTACTTCAGTAAGTAGCATCTGGAGTCTTAAAAGCCTGTGAGTGGTCACCTGGGATTACTCCAGGTCTCACTCTTTCGGGAGCAAGGAAGAATGAAGTAAACTAAAGAAGCAAGGGAAAGATGCGTCCACAGGACTAACAGCCCCTGCAGCAGACTGAATCCAGTTCAACTACATGGTTCCTGGCTACTAGCACTGACTCTCCTGACAGGGATCATAATAGACTCTCCAAGACAGACCTGGAGAAAATGTAGAACAGAATTTTAACTCAAAAAGAAATACCAGACTTGCTGGCATGACAGAGTCTGGAGAAACCCTGACACCCTTTTACCCCAGGAATGAAGTCACTTCTTAGGTTCACCCTTCAGCCAAAGATTGAATAGTCCTGTAAAATAAAACAGGACTACAGGGGGCACAACAGCCCAGGGACAAGACTACCAGGCAGGAGGGAACAAGAAAGTTGCTGATTAGGAACCCAAAGTCAAGCAAGCAGATTCTGACACATTGTGAGCTTGTAATCAATGTCACAAAACAGTATGTGTAGCATTGAATGAGAAAACAGTTTGTTTTGTAAACTTTTATCTAAAGTACAATTTTTTAAAAAAAGGAAATGACCATATGCAAATGAGATATAAGGATACTGTCAGAGGAAACTACTGGCCAAAGGCCCAAGGGGTGGAAGGAGCTTGAGCCATTGATGGAAGAGTCAACTGGCTGGTCCACACAGTCTTAATACACAGAGTCTTAATGAGAGATGGGGGGGATCTAGGCCAAATCACAGGGTTTGTTAAGTCAAGTAAGGTGTCTTTGCAGGGTACTTAAGAGTCTTTGTTTAGTTTGTTTCTTGTATTCTAACACCGAGTATATTGTGTAATGGTTCCATAGTCCCAGGAGCAAGGCAAGACCCAGTACATAGCTGAAGACCCTGGAGAACTTAAGAGTCTACCTCCTGACTTCTACTTAACATTACTGAGTGAACACTACCTCTGTCTCTCTCTCTCTCTCTCACTCACACACACACACACACACACACAGCGAGAGAGAGAGAGAGAGAGAGAGAGAGAGAGAGTTAGGATTGTTTTGAGCCATAAACACTTAATTTTCTTTTGAAAAAGAGTTTCAGTAACATGGCAGTCACAATGTATCATAGTATGCATCCTCATCTTTTATTCATTCACTACTCGTTACTGTAGGTAAGCCTAAATAAGACAAAAAAGTTGTGGCTAAGGGAGCAGGGACAAGATGACAGACTAGTCACAAGTCTTCTTGATTCCTTCTTACAACTAAAGCCTAGAAAAACAACTGAATGGAGTAGATTGGACATTTGGGGAGCCTCAAGATCAGGTGTAGGGTTGTGAGATTGAACTGGATGACAAGAAGGGGAAAACTACCTTTGTCAGAGGCAAGATGGCAGTGCAAAGAGTTCTGCTTCTGCTTGTGCAGCATCTGAGACCTACACAGGTATGGACACATCTTTGTTAACTGGGGAGACCAGGACTGGAATCGCTGAGCCATGCTGAGCTGCAATGCCTAAGTAAACAGTGTCTTATATAGCAGAGAGGTTGTGCTAAAGACAGACAGATCTGGAGAACCCAGAAGCAGGTGGTGACCGAGGATATCAATGCCCCCCCCTTACCTTCTCTGAGCTGTGCTGTAGATACTGCTGGCTCAGCACAGGAGAGGTGGTTTAGGCAGCACACCATTTTAGTCACCTGAGGGCCTGGCTGGGGTTGGCTGCCATGCTGAACAATACTGCCGCACTGGACACTACCTCTCCCAGCAGAAAGGCTATTTTGAAGACACTCATACCTAGAGAATGTAGTGGCAGCTGGCAACCAAATGTGGCAGAATCCTTACCATCTGTTCTTTGAGCCATGTCATAGCATCTGCAGACACAGCCCCTGAGAGACTCCACAAGTAGGTTGCTATCTGTGTCAGCTAGGATGTGGGGCCTGCCACCCCTGAGGGCCTGGCTGGTACTGGCTGCCACTGGAAAGCACCTCTCTCAGCAGAAAAGCAGTTTTTAAGATAAGTGCATTTAGAAAATGCAGCGGTAGCTGGCAGCTGAGTATGTTGGCACCCTTCTCTCCACCCTTCTCTGAGCTACGCCATAGTGTGTGATGGCGTGACTACAGAGAACTGGCACAAGTGGGCCACTCTCTTTAGTAGCTAGGAAGTGGGGCTTACAACCCGAGGGCCTAGCTAGTTCCTGTCACCAAACTGAGTAGTAACAGGCAGCTGGACTGCTCTCTCTTACCAGAAAAGCTATACGTAAGTCAGCTACACCTAGAGAAAGCAGCAGCAGCTGGCAGCCAAGTCCAGTAGTGCCATTAATCACTCCATTCTTAGAGCAACACCATAGCTCTAGTTGTTGCAACACCGGAGAAGCTGAACAGATTTTGATGGTGCGAGGACAACAACTGATATCTAACCATTTAAAGAAACAGACCACCATGGCTCCAGAAAACTCCCAAAACAAAGAATCAAAAAATTTCCCAGATGAAGAAGCCTTACAGTAATTATCAGAGGTAGAATACTAAAGAATTCTGTATAGAGCACTTCTAAAGACTAGACAAAGTGCAGCAGAACAAAATGAAAAATAAGCAAGCTATACAAACTGCTAGAACATCAATGAACTGAAATTCAGCAGATCAGTAAGACTGCATTAGACAATTCACTGCAAAGCCAAAAGATCAGGATTGATGAAATAGAACACAGAATTAGTAAGACTGAAGATAAAGCAAATGATATTAGCATTTATGAGGACAAATCAGAGAAAAGAATCAAAACCGGTGAGGAAGCATTAAGAAGCACATGGGACTCTATCAAGAGGAATAATCTACTAATAGCTGGAGTTCTTGAACAGGGAGGGATAACAGAAAATACAGAGAGAATTGTTGAAGAATTGCTGAACAAAAAACTTCCTTGACATCATGAAAGAAAAGAACATAACTACTCAAAATATTTATCAAATGCAATTACGCTTCACAGTATTTTAAAAACTGCTAAGCATGCATTACTGGAACCTGCTTTTTCAAAAACACCATAATGGTGGGTACCACTCACCAAAGGTAGCAGCAAATACTGATTTGATGTGAATTACCTGATGTCATTTGGTTAGGGTAAATTCTTCATTCAGTCAAGAAACCTACAATAACTAGGTTCATAACTTAAAGGACCTAGCATGTCTGTAACATTTAGTGTGAGCCTGCATCTTTTTCTAAGGAAAAGGTATTCAGGGGGAATTCATAAAATGCTAAATTAAGGAACCACAACCCTAAACCAACAATTTAGTACTAACTTACTACAAACACTGAAAGGGCTTTCAACCCAAAATTTACAAACCAATTAAAACTCGGCATAACCCATAAATAACATACATGTGAATCAGAATGTAATATAGTTGCCAATATATTAACCATATATTAATTTGTCTTGTTTCCATACATATAGAAAATTTTCTAGTTCTTTTCAAGTCACTAAATCCCCACACCAATTTTAACAATAATTTGCTGCTTTTAGTCAATGTCAGTTATGTTGTTGTTGCTGGGTGCCATTAAGCTGGTTCCGACTTACAGTGACTCTATAGGACAGAGAAGAACTTCCTCATACGGTTCTGAAAGAGTAATCACTCTGGTGGAAACGAACTGCCTACCTTTTGGCGAGCAGCCAAGCTCTTAACCACTATACCACCAGGGCTCCTGATCTTACACCAAACGTGAGAAAATTTCATCTAACATTTATACTTATGTAACCATTGAAGCTTTAAGTTGTCTTGAGGTAGCTTATTAAAAATCAGTCACTTCAAAATCACAGACAAAACACCACTATGACTATTTGAAGTGTTCCTCCTTTCCCTCATGCAACAGTAACATGCAGTTGTGACATATGCACAACTCCCACATGTTCAAGTTACCATTGTATCCGTCTTGGTTCAGGTCTCCCAAATGCGCCACAGCACTGCCGAATCTCCCAAAAACCTCAGTGCCCGTGAGGATCTGTGCGTCTCTGAAGAGCAGAGCACTTGCTTGCAAGTACAGATAGACTTGTCCAACTTCTTTCGGATTACTCTCAAATTCACGTTCCATGAAAAGAGGTGCCCCAATCAGTATGTCATCCATCCTGTGGGAAACAAAGACAGGGGTCAGGGCCTTTAGGGACTTGAGACTTTTTCTGGTGACATTTTAATTAACTATGTTAATCCATTTTCAGTTTTCATTTTTAAAGAAAAAAAGGAAAAGATCCAAGGGACATTTTATAATCCTCATATTTCTTTCAATGCTTTTTTATGCCTAAGGCATTGAATGTTGTAAGGAATTAAGAGTTGTGAAATGATCACATTTAACTTTCTAACTAATTTAGAGATTATGGCTTTACGAAAACTGCAGATAGTTTACCTTTTCAGCTTTTTAGTGCATTTCTAGAAACTGTGGTTAAACAAAAATATCAAATTGATAGAGATAGGTTCTTCTAATACCAGATTAGAGTTTGCTAAAATTTACATAATCATACCTTTAAATTACTGTTTTCTAAAAATAAATTTAAAAAAATAAAATAAAAAAATAGCTCTATCTTTTCTTTCTCTATTTAAGTAAGGCAGAGGCCAGAGAGAGACTATAATACTGGTCAGAGAGACAGAAATCAAAATTTTCATTCCAAATGAGTATTTATAGATTTTCTTTGTATATGTAGCTATTTTTACCAGCAAGTTAACTGATGATTTTGAAGGTTGAAAATTCAAGAGATAGACATCTAGGCAAATTATTTAGAGACTATAAAGAGACAGCCACTAGAAGAATAAAACAAAATGGGTTAATGGTCTTTCCTTGATGAAACCAGACAAATGAGAAGAGGAATACAGCAGAAACTGTTTATCTTCAGTGTCAGTCTTCTAAGGTATTTGATTTTTCAGAATCACATTCATGCATCATTTTTACTTTTTTAAAAAGCTTCAGGAAACTCACAGCAGCCAACATTCATGGTTAGTATGAACTCCACTAACGTCTGCATGAAGGCACCTATATTCCGGCAGACGCAATAACCCAGACGATGACCTGATGCAGAAATACAAATTTGCACTTGACTTCTATGACCTGATAGAGTAGGTATTATGCTGAAATTTGCCAAGTAAATTCATTACTAAAATACCATCATTAACCTAAAAGGCAGGGAAGAAGTGGAAACAGTTATAGAGAGCAAGCAATCTTCTTGAAATCTGAGTGGGTTGCAAAGACACTTCACCATTGTTGTGACCCAATTTTCTCCTCTGCTTCTTCTCTTCTTTGATTCATCCACTGTTCATTTTTCAGTATAATTCACAAGATATCCTGTGAACCTACTATGTTTAAGATACTGTGATAGATGATTTGAAGAATCCCGTGATGACTATTAGGTCTGTCCTGCCTCCAATTAATTAAGAAATGAGGTTAATGTTATATGTATGACTATAAAACCAAGTAAAGTAGGAAAAGTTATACAACAGACCCAAACAGAAAACTGGAGTTGCCAGATAAAGGGAGTCTGTGTGCTTGGAGAGGCTGAAGGGTACTGCATGGAAGCGATGCATTAGACCTGGGTAGAACTCTGATAGGTGGATCCATGTGGCCATGCTTAGAACAAAGGCAATGGCTCTGAGTGAGGTCAGCGAGTAGGCCTGATGCTGAGGTAGACAGATCACTGCACTGAATAAACCACTTCAGATGTTTCTCTCTCTACAAAATGTTTCTATATAATATGTTTCTCTCTATAAAAACCCAATGCCATCAAGTCAATTCCAACTCACAGCCACCCAGTGGAACTGCCTCATAGAGTTTCCAAGGAGCATCTGGTTGATCAAACTGCCAACCTTTTGATAAACAGCCACGGCACTTAAACAGTATGCCACCAGATTTTCCACATACACCTCCAGTAAGAATGTAATACATGGTAGGTATTATGAGGGAACTCTATTGGCACAGTGGTTAAGCACTCCACTGCCACCCAAAAGGTTGGTGGTCTGAATCTGCCAGAAGCCCTAGGGAAGAAAGATACACCAGTCTGCTGCTGTAAAGATTACAGCCTTGGAAACACCATGGGGCAGTTATACACTGTCCTATAGGGTCACTATGACTCAGAATTGACTTGACAACAATGGGTTTGGTTTTAGTTTTAGATATTGTGAAGGCATCAGTCTAGCCACTGGAGAAAATACTTTTTTTAAAAAAAAAAAAAAAAGGAAAAACATTTCACAGCCATTCATACAGAAAGCGTTTCAGTTTAAAAATAGCAAAATGCATTCACCTTTTTCTTGTTTTAGGAGCTAGAAACAAGGTGAAACATAACCTTAGGGTAGTCTGGAGCCACAGCTACTTCCAGAATAAGTTCACGTCTATCCACAGCAAGCAACGTGTGGGGATAGCAACGGAAGGTTGTTTCACTCAGGCCTTCTGACTCTGAACAGGCCTTCCACATAAAAGTGATTCAACAGTATGACATACGCTGTTTATGCCCAGCTTGTCCTTGAGGGCTCCAATTTGGCAGCCAGCCATCTTTGTGTAAAACTGGTATATAAGGCCACTGCACCGTGAGGCACAGTCTCTTGTCTGCTGCCTTTGGACACCTGCTGCTGCCTGAGATGCTGTGCTGCCTGAGATGCTGTGCTGCCTTGCTGTGTGCCTTTGCTCTAATAAACCTGCCGTGACCACTCCCTCAGAGCCTCTGTCCTTACTGTTTCTGCCTGAATCTTGAATCTGCATCCCTGTTCTTGCGTACCTGTGTTTTGACAAGTAGAGACATTGGCAGGATGCGGTAAGGACTGATATGGGAATAGAGGGAGAGTTAGAGGGCTGGCCACCTCCTAGTACATACTTTCCTAATGTCAATAGTCCTGGCAGCTTAGTCCCCACTCTAGGCCTGGCCAGAGGTGGGCAGGACACCAGCTAGTACTGAGAAAGCCTTGAATGCTTTCGGGTAAGCTTTGAAGAAAATAGTAGCTGGCCCTGGTGGTGTGGTGGGTTAGATCTTTCTTACAGCCTTGAAGGCAGTTACAGAAGCAGCTACAGAAGCAGAGCTGGAGGTGCAAGCCAGGGCACCAGTGCTGCAAGGTGATGTGGACAGCTTTCAAGAGCAGCTGTGATAGCAACAGGAGCAAACGAGCTGTGTTCAAAACTCAGTCTTCTCCCCTAGTCTCCCCATGAGAAAGAGGCTCCCCACCCCATCATAGCAGACTCCTCAGACAAGGGAAAAGGGCCCCCAAGGAGGTTAAAACACAGCATCTGCGAGGGGGAGGTACAGCTTGGGCTATGCACACTGCTGTGCCAGCAGGGGCTGGGAACAGGTAACCTCAGTGGGGAGTGAGGCCCTGAGCCCTGCTGAGTCGCTGGGGTGACAGCCTGTGTTTCCAGGTGCAGCTACTGTTGCTCACCATGGCTTCTGGAGGCCCCTGTGGCAGAACAAAGTTGTGGGAAAGTCTTAATAGCCCAGACAGGCACTGTTGCAGCTCAGGGCAGTGTGCTCTCTAAGAGGCAATGAAAAGCCAGCCCTGTTATTGCCAGGTCCCTAGAGTCAACCTGTCCCTCTGGAGACTGTTTTTGAGGCTAAAACTTTGGGCACCATGGAGCACAGAAGTAGGGGCAAAGGGCTGAGGGAGGCTTGGCACTGAGCATGAGGATGCTGCCCAGATTGGAGCCTGAAGCCGCAAGAGCCGGGGGGAGCAGAGCCTGAGGTGGCAAGCTGACAAGCAGGTGCCCTGGCACTGAGCTGGTGCACAAAGCTACCACCCCTGCTCATTCAATGCAAGTTCAGGATGTAGGTCCTAAAGGCGTTCAATGGGGGCAGAGACCCTAGAGGGGGATGGAACCCCTCAAGGAAATCTGATCTCAAATGTGGACTGACCTGGTAACAGCAGGTATCAACTGAGCAAACCTGGATGGGGATCCTAATAGCGTGCTGCTAGAGCTGTGGCAGTAGTTAAAGCCTGAACAGCATTATGTTGCTCCTACTTTTAAGAAAAAGGGGAGCAAAAGGAAGGTCCTGAGAGACAAACTGAGGAGAGGCATGAGTTGTGTAGCTCTGAAATTATTTAGAGAAACAGTGACCTGGAAGGCTCAGCCATCCAGCAGTTTGCCCAGAATCTAAGCCAGGGTCTCCACACAAGAAACAGGGGGACCTTTGGGACATGGAGGCCCTATAGGGAATTAACCATTTATTGGTCCTCCTCAAAAGTGACAGTGCAAACAACACTCCGTGAATTTAGATATCACAGCAAAGGGCCATGAGGGCCGTAGTGGAGGAGTCGTGCCCAAGTGACCCCACTGGAGCTGACTGCTCTGAGGAGAGCTGTAAATGTGAAATAGTACCATCTCCTGGGGGACGTACAGAAATCAGGTAAACTGTTAAAGAGATAAACCAAGTACAGATATTGAGGTTACCTCAAGTCTCTTCAGCTCTCTAGTGTGGCCAGTGAAGAAGCCTGATGGCTCCTGGAGTAAGACGATTGACTACTGTGAGTTAAATAAGGTAGTGCCACCCATGTGTGCATATGTGTGCCCTTAGCTTTGCCGGGCACTGGAGGTAGACAGGGGGGGCAACAGGAACAGAAAACCCTAGAGAAACTGCCAGCACACAAAGTGCCTGTGGAGACATGAAAACAGTGCTAGAGAGCTGCAGCTGGTGAGAGCCAAGTGAGAGAGCTCTGCACTCCCTCCTTGGGGCTGGGTGTAGGGCCACAGTGGGAGTGGCCGGAGTCTGGGTCGGGTGGCTAGAGCCCAAGGGGGCAGTGCTGACAGGTCCTGGGCAGGAGCCAGAGGCTGGAGGGAAGGTGAGTGCCTTCCTGGAAAAGAAGAAACAGTAGAAAAAACTACAAGAAACTACAAGGTAGGCTTGGGGCCTGCCAATCATGTATAAGAAAGTACAACAGGTGACAGACATCTGCCAAGTGTGCTCTAAGGAGCACCCATGAGGGATGCCAAGTGCTCACTAGTCTTAAAAGTGGCTTTGTGCTAAGTGTTTGATATACAAGGCCATGGAGACTACTCTTGCCAGCTACTCTCTTGTCCTGCGGTGGACAAGAGTCTTGTATTTTGCCAGATGAGAAAGATCTCCCTTTACTAATGTCTATAACCTCTCTCTCTTTGCAGCCATAGGCTAGCCAACAGAAACACTTTGGTTGATTGAGCTCACAGCCTGACAGAGTTCTCCAACCAATCAGATTGCTGGATTTGCATCAAGATGCCACTCAATGCTGCAGGAGGCCTCCCTGGGCACCTGCTAGAGGAAAAAAATTGGACACGGTTACAAAAATGGGGGCATGGTGAGCCCCTCTGGACTGCTACCTGGGAGCATGTGAAGCTCTTGGTGAGAGAACAAGTGGGCTATGCCTGACATTGGATGGGATATGCTGTTTGAGATGGCCTGGGTGGCTCACAGCTGAAGCAGTTGAACTACAGGACAAAGCCCCTCTGTAGAAAAAACAGGTGACTCATGGGGGGAAGGCCCCATGTTAGACAGACTCTTGTGGGCCTATGCAGGCCAAGCTAATGTGTGGACTGGCACTTGTCTGTTGTTGCCTATACTGCTGTTGTGACTTATGGATCAATATAGCCCCATGCCTCACCCAGGGACCCTCACAGAAGAATTAACACATAAACTGTACAGTGAACAAAACACCCTTGTGGAGTGTGGGGACAAAAGCGGAAGGTTGTTTCACTCAAAGTGATTCAGCAGTGTGACATACCCTGTTTATGCCCAGCTTGGCCTTGAGGACTCAAATCAGGCAGCCAGCCACCTTTGTGCAAAACTGGTATATAAGGCCACTGCACCATAAGGTACAGTCTCTTGCCTGCTGCTTTTGGCCACCTGCTGCTGCCTGAGATGCTATGCTTCCATGTTGTGTGTTTGCTCCAATAAATCTGCCATGAGCTCTCCTTCAGAGCCTCTGTCCTTACCGTGTCTGCCCAAATCTCGAATCTGCATCCCTGTTCTTGGGTACCTACGTTTTGACACGCTGTAACAGAGCAAAACAGCTTAAGTCACTTCCGATTGACCAAAACTATTACCAAGAGAGTCGGTGGCTGTGGGAAACTCTGGTGGTGTAGTGGTTAAGTGCTACCGCTGCTGATGAAAAGGTCAGCAGTTCAAATCCTCTAGGCCCTGCTTAGAAACTCTACAGGACAGTCCTACTCTGTCCTATAAGGCTGCTAGAAGTTGGAACTGACTTGATGGCAGTAAGTTTGGGTTTTAGGTGATTGTGAGCTAGGAATCCCTGAAGAATGGCTATGTTTCTGAGATTATAAAGTACAACGTGGGTTGATAAACTTACATCAATTTTTTTTCTGAAAGTATTCAAATAAATCTTTAAAATAAAACTTGTTCCCACTCCTTACAATTCTGCTGTGATTCAGACTGAGAAGACAGCATAGACAGGGGTCATTCCAGTCTCTGATCTTACTTTGGACAAGCTCCAGTTGCCTCGACTTCTGTTACTGTTGTCAGTATCAAAAGGCATTTGTTAAACAGCTAAGTGTGTGTGTTGTTGTCTTGCAGTCTTAAAGTAGAACGTTTAAAATCACTGATTCTCTATCGCAGAGATTTAGTGGAACACTTTTCTCATTCTATAAAGGAGGAGGAGCCCTGGTAGTACAGTGGTTAAGAGGACAGCTGCTAACCAAAAGCCAAGCAGTTCAAATCCATCAGGTGCTCCTATGGGGCAGTTCTGTTCTGTCCTATAGGGTCACTATTAGTCAGAACTGACTCAGTGACAACGGGGTTTATTAAAAAGAAAAAAAAAACCACTGCCATCAAGTTGAGTCTGACTCTTAGTGACCCTAGAGTTCAGAGTAGAACTGTCCCTCAGAGTTTCCAAGGAGTGCCTGGTGGATTTGAACTGATGACATTTTGGTTAACAGATGTAGCACTTAACCCACTGTGCCACTGGGGTTTCCATGGGGTTTATATATATATATATATATATATATATATATATATATATATATATGTATATATATATATATATATGTATATATATATATATATATACACAAAAATATAAAGAATCAGAAAAAAAATTGCCTTTGGGTTGGACTCGTGGCAACCCCATGCACTGCAGAGCAGAACAGCACTACCTAAGGTTTTCAATGGCTGTGCTCTTCTGACAGCAGATCTCCAGGCTCTTTTTCCATGGCACCTCTGAACAGGTTACAACTCCAACCTTTCACCAGTAGCCCAGTGCTTATGTGCTTTTGTCAACCAGGGACTCCACAAAGCCAGGTAATTTACCCTTGAGTGTACAAACTTGACTCGGACTGACCCAGTTATCTTACTACATTTCTCATTGCCAACAACAGAGTTCTGGAAATGGGAATTGCTTAGGCCTACCACTGTTTCACATCCATGGAACCCTTGATTCTTGGAGTAGGATGAAAACACAAATCTGTTTTCTTAGAAATATATTTCCCTAGATATTTAAGTGTAAGTCTTTTAAAATGTTGTAAACTCCAAAAAAAGAGAAAGAGGCATTTGTTTTTAATTTATAATTGCATTTTCTAAGGCTGGCAAGAGTCGAGAGACAATGACTGTCTTGGACTGAATTGGTATAATGTGTCTTGCAGAATATTTTGCACTTAGTGTAAGTATTATTTTATGTTAACAATACTATTTAATAATCACAAGATACATCATCGTGTATGCTGGTGTTTTTAAATCAGAGATTTGCAACCCATTAGAGGATTGTGAAATCAATTTAGTGGGGCTCAATTTTTTAAAAATTAAATAGAGTACAATAGAAAACATCATGCCACAATAAATATAAATGTTTCATCAAAGTTTGGTTTCATTTGTGTGTGTGTGTGTGTGTGTGTGTGTGTGTGTGTGTGTACTGGTTAGCAATGTGAAATGCATTTCTTATTGTGGACCACAGGCAAAAAACCACTGCAGTCAGCTATGTGCCAGTAGGCTGTTTTAAAACTTAGTTGTCAAATCCTTATGTATATTCAGTTCAAGCTTAAAGTTTTAAAATATTAGTAAAATTATTTTCCAGTGACCTTCTGATACTTCGTTGTATAAGAGGCTGGGCACTGTCCTCAGAGAATATATATATACATATGTGTTTTTAATCTCAAAACAACCATGATGAAGGAATAACATTAAGGATGTGGTTTTCACTACAAACCGTTTTCTCTACTTGGAACACGTTAATGGTTTGGATGAAATCTAAGTTAATCTGTACGTACATTTCATAAAAGCTGGATATATTCACTAAGCTTCATTTTATCTGACATGGCTAATGTTTTAGTTTTCTTCAATCCTTATAAGGCATCCACATAATTTTTTTAATCTCGTTTTTTAATGTCTAAATACGGTGTGATAATCTGATAAAACACAAGGCTCAATTTCTCGTTCTTTACATGTTTTTTGAGCCAGAGATACTACAAATATTTTCCTGAAAAACAAAGCACAAGTAGGGTGACAGAGAAGAGAAAGGGTAAGAGAACCCTCTGTTGAGGATATTCAATATGAAGAAGCTGACTTCAGTCAACTTTTGCTAATCTGTTGATTGAACATATGAACTTTTCTATGTATTTATTTTTCCCTGATACTATGCATTGCATACCAGTGTCTGTGACTAAAATTCAGAATGTAGTTATTTATTAAAAGAATAAAAGAATAAAGTTATTTATTAAAAGAATGTATTTATTAAAAGAATTAATAGAGTGGGTACTAGAGTTGATAGCTAAAAAATAGGTAATAAATCTGCTTTATAATAGTCAAGCATGAATATAACTTATTAATTCCATTATTATTAATTGTATTACAGAAATCAACCTAATTCGTGATCTATGTTTCAGTTGTCCCTTTTTTTAAATCAACTTTAACAGATTTTCTACCACATTCAATCTAACGATACATACATTCTAAGCAAGGGGCCATACTTGGACTAAACATAGCACAAAAACATAGTTACCGAAAGCTGCTTCATTTCAAATAACATATCTCTAAGATACTCCCAAGTTAATCATCATCTTGTGGGACAACTTAGTCAACTGGCATAATATCCTTCTAAAAAAAAAAAAAATAGTGTTCTACATCCTGGTTTGGTGAGTAACATCTGGTTCCTTAAAAGCTTGCGAAGAGCCATCTAACATAATTCTCCTCTTTCCATGTGGAGCAAAAGAAAATGAAGAAAATGTAAGACTCAAAGAAGAAACCAGCTCACAGGACTAACAGCCCACAAGGACCACAGCCTTTTCTGGTCTGAGATCAGATGAACTAGATAGTGCTGGGCTACTGTAACTGACTGTTCTGACAGGAGACACAACAGAAGGTCCTGGGTAGAATGCAAGGAAAATATAGAATAAAACTCAAATTCTGAAAAACAGAACACATTTACTATACTGATAGAGACTAAATGAATCTTTAAGACTATCACCCTAAGACAGTCTTTTAACTTAGAACCAAAGCCACTTCTGGACATCTCCTTTCAGCCAAATAGCACACTGGCTTATAAAATAAACAATATCCATTAGGAACAGGCTCCCTTAAAAATCAACTGCACAAGACCAAATGGTCAACGTCTACCCAAAAGCAAAGATGACAAGGCAAAGAAGGACAGAGAGGCTAGACAAATGAAAACAGAACAAAAGGAATGGAAACAATGAAAAGGCTGACCCATTTTGAAAATTAGAACCAATGTCACAGAACATTTTGTACAAAAATCGTTAAATGAGAACTAATTTGCTGTGTAAATGTTCACCTAAAATATAATAAAACGCTCCAGTACTAAGAATCTACTTAAATTTCACTCCTTTGGTCCTGCAGAAGCTATAAACAAAGAGTGCAGAAAATGTCAGTGGATTAAATTGTATTTCCATGAATTTGTGAAACACTATAATACCATAATATTCAAATGCCATATGAAAAAACAGATATGCTTGCTTAGGCACAAGATGAAAGACGCCATCTTCATTTCTTCTCAACAAATCTGCCCAGAAATTCCTAACAGTATTTACATAGACTGCGTTCACAACACTGGTTATCTTAAGATAACTAAACTCAAGTTACTATCACCAGTTTGTTTATGTTTTCCAAACAGTCACAGTCTTGACAATATCAGCCATCAAGCAGGATGTGCATACTTTGGTCAAAACTATTTGGAATCCACTCACACTATCTGAAGTTTTTTTCAAATAAAAAATTATCAGGGAAAATTTTTTACCAGTTTAGTCATTTGGTCACATTAGTTAATGATACTATCTCATTTTCCTAATGGTTGAGATTTGAGGGGAATGGTGGAGACCTTGTTTATCTTGCATAGTGGAACAGAGAGGATGATACATTTCACCAAAGAATATGCTTTACATAGCCTCATGTGCAACTGTACTTGATTTTCTCCTGGCTGAGGAAAGAAAAGTCCAAGCCCAGTTCAATCTCACAAGACGTACAGGCCCTCACTTTTGAACTATGAACAATCAAACAGAACATGATGCAGTTAAATGCAAGCCTCATTTAAAAAAAAAAAAAAGCTGTTGGAAAATTAGGAATTTGGGGTAAAAATGGAAATTAAATCTTAATCCCATTACTGAACTTCCCTGGATGATTCATGCTTACTGACAACAATGCTTTGTTGTTGCTGTTGTTAGCCGCTGTTGAGTTGATTCCAACTCATGCTGACCCTACATGTGCAGAGTAGAACTGCTGCATAGTGTTTTCGAGGCTGGGACCTTTCAAGGCAGATTGCAAGGTACCCCTAGAGGCATCTCTGGGTATATTCCAACTGCTAACATTCAGGCTAGTCGTCTAGTGATAAACATTTTACTTTCATGCTACCCAGGGACTCTTGATAATTTCCTGTTTGTGTGCTATCTAGTTGATTCTGACCCTACAGGACAGAGTAGAACTGCTCCATAGGGTTTACTAGGCTGAAATCTTTACAGGTGCAGATTGTTAGACCTTTTGTCTCAGAGAGCTGCTGCTGGGTTCAAACTTCTGACCTTCTGCTTAGCATCCAAGTGCTTAACCACTCTGCCACCAGGGCTCCTGATGATTCCTTAATCACTGACAAATGCTGGGAAAACTAACATGGGCTTTCTGAATTAAAAACAAAGAAAACATTTTGAGGACCCATAAACTCAAATTATTAATCATCACTAGTATCAGCAAAATGCGGCAAACTAGTATAGTTCTTTTTAATTTAATGGAACAAACTGATGTTTCTTATATGTCATGACACCAAAATTATTTATAACTTTTTTTTCTTATTGGTTATTTTTAGCATTGCTTCAGACCACCTTCAAGTTTCTTGGATGAAAATAACTTTGAAATAAGCATTTCATGTTTTTAAAGTGCAAGAAAGACCTTGCTTACACAAATAATGGAAATTAATCAAACGCACATTTAGTGTTAACAGAAATGTAGATTCTTATTGACAGTGTAAATAGAGTAAAAAAAATTGAGAAAAATATTTCTTTGCACATGGAAAAGATACATACACTGCTCTTGTACTACAGCCGTTATTTAAGGTTTTTTTTCTCTTTTAATGATAAACACTTAGGTTTTTCTAAAATTTCCAGCTTTTTAAAATAAGTGAGAGGTTTATCAGTCATTTTACCCACATACTAGGTTCCAAATTCCTAATATTAATAGATTATGAACACTGTTTATAAACCTTTGAAGACTGAATTATATCTTTCCCTAGTGTATATTTTATGCAGCTTAGTACAGAGTTCTCTGTATGCAGTGAAAAAAATACTAACTAGGTAAACTGGCACAAAGCATGGGTACTAACCAATACCTTCTAATTAGCTTGTGATTTTTGACAGTTCCCTTAACTTTTGTGTGTCAGTTTCCTTAGATAGCTTCACTAGACTCAGGTATGGATGCCTAAAAGTTATTAAACCTGTTGAAGTGAAGGCACTTTGAAAGGAAATAAAAAGTTGATAGGCATGATTGAATTTTGTTGTCTAGCAGCAGTGGTAGGTTCTACAGAAGTTTCAGCTGCAGAATGGAGATGTCTACATTTGAAACCACCTACAAACTGGGAAGACCAAACCTGTAGCATCTATGAAGCTGTCATGTGAGATAGAGGTTTCTGTTTATGGCAAAATTTCATGGCGGTACCTCAGGTAGCAGTCTTAGAATCTTACCAGAAGCTGAGAACCACCAAAGCACCTTTTCTCCATACAACGCCGTCTGTGTCCTGCCCGGAGCCCAGCCCAGTGTCTTCACCTACCCCATGAGCTTAGGAAGCTTACGATTCACCTCTCTTTTCATAGGCACTGTCTTCCAAGCTCCATTCTGAAGAATTTCGGCCTGGTGGTGCAACAATGAAGCACTCAGCTGCTCACTGAAAGGTTGGCAGTTCAGACCCACCCAGCAGCTCTGCGGGAAAAAGACCTGGTGATCTGCTTCCATAAAGCTGGCAGCCAAGAAAACTCTCTGAGACAGTTCTGTACTGTCCCATGTGGTTGCTGTGAATCCAGATTGACTTGAAGGCACCGAACAACAAAGACAAGATTTCTGGGGCTGTAGGTTTCTGTCTCTACCCTGGTAGGACTCTTTTGTACCTGCCCTGGGGCCAAATAAGCATCAAGGATAGTGAAGAAGATGACTGTTACTATGACTAGTGGTTTTCGGGTCCCTACACTGGGATCCAGTCCAAGTCTATTATCACACAAGATGTTTTCTCTATTTGTATGTATTTGAAAGTCAAGCCATACAGATAGTTTTTCAAGAGTCACGGGTACTGCCAAGATTACAGCTAATTATTTTGTGATGTCAGGTCTCAACTTTAGTTGTATACCTTCATCTGCGACGAACAGCAGTGTCATGGATTGAGTTGCGTCTCCCCAAAAATAATGTGCAGTAATTTCGCTGGGCCATGATTCCCCATATTCTGCAGTTGCCTTCCATTTTGTGATTTTATTATGTTGTAAATCCCAATCTCTGCCTGTGGTTAACAGAGTGGATTACGTTATACAGGATTAGGCTGAGACTGTGATACCCTTCCTAAGGTCATCTCTCTGTTCCATTGTGGAGATGGTTTCCTTGGAGCATGGCTTGTACCACCTTTTATCCTTTTATCCTACAAGAGATAAAAGGAAACAGAAGCAAGCAGAGAGTAGGAGACATCATAGCATCAAGGAAGAAACCAGTGCTAGAGGCTGAGTGTGTCCTTCGGAAAGGACCAGGGTCCCCATGCCTCAGAAGCCCCCAGTCCAGGGGAAGACTGACATGGACCCTCCTCCAGTGCCAGCAGAGGAAGCCTTCCCCTAGAGCTGACACCCTGAATCTGGACTTTTACTGGACTGTGACAAATAAAATTTCTCTCTTTTGAAGCTATCCACTTGTGATATTTTTATTAAAGCAGCACTAGATAACTAAAACACTATCATCCTTGGCCAATCTCAATTATTTCCAGAGCATACTCATTTATCATAAAAAAAAAAAAAAAAGAAATCCATTGTTATGAGGTCAAATCTGACTCAAAGTGACCCTCCAGGACAGAACAGAACTGCTCACAGAGTTTCCAAGGAACAGTTGGTAGATTTGAACTGATGACTTTCGGTTAAAAACCACCACCACCACAACAAAAAACACTGCTGTCAAGTCAGATCCAACTCATAGCAGCCCTAGAGGTCGCTATGTACTGTAATCAGAGCAGAACTGCCCCACAGAGTTTCCAAGGAGCAACTGGCAGATTTGAAGTGTCAACTTCTGGTTAGCAGATGTAGCACTTAACTGACTGCGCCACAAGGGTTTCCAATGAACTCTTACCTACTGTACTACCAAGGCTCCATTTATACTGGGATCTTGAATTTAAGCAGCATCTAAATAATTACAAACAGCAAACTACATACACGCTGACAATCTATGGGCACTTCAAGAATGGCAATATTAAATCATGGACATATTCTTCGAAGCAGCCTAAAGAATTTGGAAAGTAATACTTAATAACACAGCAATGCTGTCCAGGGCAATTTTTAAGGGAAATTGCTTCTTGTTTTGGTCAAGGGGAAACCAACGAGTACCTTTACTCAAAAAATTTTTTGTTTATTTTTTTAACATGGAGAATAAATGGACTACAAATGTCAAAAACATAGTTGTATGCTAGAATGAGTGTGTTTTCAGGAAGGAGACAGTGCCCTGAAGGGCATGTTGTGAAATCCAGGGAAGTTTAAAAGGATCCCAAAGAGGACAGATCTATAGAAAGGAACACTCTGCAATAATCTGTGCTATGAAATGCTTTGTGGCTCCCAGGGGAAAAGCCCAGGCAGGAGCTCGCTGTGTCACTGTCCAAGGAGAAATGTGTTTGTACATCTGAAAGAGCACTGCAGGGATTTTTTGGTTTTCAGGAAAAAATGGGAATACTAAATTCTGTACCCCATGCTGTATTTTGGCCTTTTCATCCTTCAGCCATTTTCTTTCTAAATTAATAAAAAGCATCAGTGACTAAATATAGTTCATTCATATCAGAAATTCTGAATGATGGGTACTTTATTTTACTTGTTACTTTATTTTTACAAATCTCACAACTGAAGATTAAAGTGACTTAATTTTAAATTAACTGGTTCTTGGGTAATACTGGTATTTAAACACACCTCGAAAATATATCCAGCATTCAACTACTTTTATTGTCCTCCACAGCTAACGCCCAGGCCCAAGCATCAGTCCTGCCTCATGTGGCTTATTGCAATAGGCTCCCAGAACATCCCTGGCCATCTAGACCTGATTGCTAGTGTGCCCCTGCTAAAATCAAAGCAGAGCAGGCTGCTCCCTCACTTAGAATACTCAAGTGACTCAGAGGATGTTATATCCTTCCTGAAGCACGTTCTAGACCAAAACAGACTTTGTGTAACACAACTGTGAGTCAGAATCAACTTGACGGCTACAAGTTTAGAATAGATGGGAATAATGCAATATCCCATGAACAATCATAATCTGGTCTCTCGTCTTGATAGTTCTCTGACTTCTCTCCTATAGTTTTCCCTTTTGCTCCTTGCTCCAGCTAACTGTTTCTTTGGTGTGCCTGCAGCATGCCAGGAGATCCTACGTCACATTCTGAAACATTCTATTATGGTTTCTTCCCTCATTCATTCGGGTCTTTCTCCAACAAAAACCTTACCACTGGGACCTTTCTGACCTACCCAACTTAAAACTACATTCTGCTCAATATTCCCTGTTCCCATTCTGTTTTTTCATTTTGCTTTGCTGTTCCCACATAGCATTTACACCACCATTTAACATATCCTATACTTTCTTTAAGGAGCCCTGCTGTCACAGTGGTTAATGCGATCAGCTCCTAAACAAAAGGCTGGCAGTTTGAACCCCCTAGCCACTTTACAGGAGAAAGATGTGGCAGTCTGCTTCCATACAGATTTACAGCCTTGGAAACCCTGAGGGACCGTTCTACTTTGTCCTATAGTACCACTATAAGTTGGAATCAGCTTGATGGCAGTAAGTCTGGTTTGACTTTGCATATTTTTCCTTAAGGACCCCTGGTGGTACAGTGCTTAAGTGTTCAGTGTAACTTAAAGGTCAGTAGTTCAAACCCACCAACTGCTCTGCGGAAGAAAGATGTGGCAATCTCCTCCGTTAAAGATTACAGCCTTTCGGGTGGTGACAGGAAAGTTGGTTATACGGAACCCAAGACTGAGAAGGAAGAGTGTTGACCTGTTGTGGGACTGTTAACCAGTGTCATAAAATAATGTGTGTACTGTTTAATGAGACACTAGCTTCTTCTGTAAACCTACATCTAATGTACAATTAAAAAAATTCATGTGACTTTGCCACAATACATTTTTAAAAAACTGGCAAAGGACATTGTCATGGGTTGAATTGTGTCCCCCCAAAAATACAAGTAGCTATGTGGCTGGGCCATGATTCCCAGTATCTTGTGAGTGTCCTCAATTTTGTGGTTTTCTTATGCTATATGTTAAAGATTAGGGTGGGACTGTAAATTTCTTTATAAGATCACCTCCCTGCTCCCCTGTAAAGGGAGTTTCCCTGGAGTGTGGTTTGCCCCACCCTTAATCCTTTCATTATACGAGAGATAAAAGGACAGAGAAGCAGGCAGAGAATTGAGAGCCTCGTACCATCAAGAAAGCTGCACTAGAAGAAGAGCGCATCCTTCAGACCTGAGATTCCTGCGCCAAGATGCTCCCTGGACAAGGACTGATGCAATAACGGATTTTCCTCCTGAGCCGACAAGGGGAAAGCCTCCCCCTGGAGCAGACACCCTGAATATGGACTTGCAGCCTTCCAGACTACATAAGGATAAACTTTCCTTTATTAAAGCCATCCACTCTGTGGTATTTCTGCTAGAGCAGCCCTAGTTGACTAAGACAGACATGAACAGACACTTCACCAAAGAAGACATGTGAGTGGCCAACAGACACATGAGGAAATACTCAAGATCACCAGCCATTAGAGAAATGCGAATCAAAACCACAATGATATACCCATCTCCCCTCCATCCTCACTGGCATGGGAAAAAAAAAGAAAAACCAGGAAATAACAAATGTTGTAGAGGCTGCAGGGAGACTGAAACTTATGCACTGCTAGTGGGAACACAAAATGATATAACCATTTTGGAAAACAGTATATCATGTCACTTCCTTAGAAAGCTATAAGTAGAACTACTATATGATCCAGCAAACCCACTCCTAGGAATATACCCTAGACAAATAAGAGTCGACACACAAATAGACATGTGCACACCCATGTTCACCTCAGCACTGTTCACAATAGCAAAACGATGAGAACAATGGAAGATGCCTACAAACTAGATGGTGCCCGCTACTACCACTGACTCCTCTGACAGGGATCACAATTGAGCATCCGAGACAGAGCTGGAGATTAATGTAGAACAAACTTCTAATTCAAAAAGAAAGACCAGCCTCTTTGGAAAACAATCTGCCGCTTCCTTAAAAAGCTGGAAACAGATATACGATTTGATCCTGCAATTCCACTGCTTGGAGTTTATCCTTCAGAAACAAAGGTTGTCACATGAACAGACACACGTACACGAATGTTTGTGGAATACACGAATGTTTTTGCAGTAGCAAAAAGTTGGCGTCAACCCTGATGCCCACCAACAGATGAATGGATAAGCAAACTATGGTACCTATACTCAGTGGGGCACTATGCTATGATTAAAAACAATGACAACTTTAGAAAACATCTCATAACATAGTCTCATTTGGAAGAGATCATACTGAGTGAAATCAATCAGTGTCAAAACGACACATTTTGTATGAGACCCCAGTAATAAGAACTTAACGAGAGAATTATCCACAGAAGAAAATGACTATGTTGGCTACATGGCTGGGTAGGGGGAATGGTGGTTTATCACAGATGAAGTAATTGATAGATGTTAGACATTTTATTCTTTTACTGCAATTAATAAAAAAATAAATAAAATCTAAAAATAAGAAAGACCAGACTTGTTGGCCTGACAGACACCCTTTCAGCTCTGCAGTGAAGTTACCCCTGAGGGTCACCCTTCAGCCAAAGATTGAAGAGGCCCATAAAACAAAATGAGATTGAAAGGGGCACACCAGCCCGCGGGCAAAAACTAGAAAGCAGGAAGGGATAGGAAAGCTGACGACAGGGATCCCAAGGTTGAGAAGTGAGTGTATGAACCTGTCGTGGGGTTGTTAACCAACATCACCAGACAACACATACACTCACTGCTTAATGAGACACTAGTTTGTTTTGTAAATCTTCATCTAAAGTATAATAAACTGAAAAAAAGAAGTTAGAGCCTTGGAATCACTATGGAGCAGGCTTACTCTGTCCTACAGGGTTGCTATGATTTTGAATCCACTCCATGGCAACTGGTAAACTTTCCTTATCTTACTGTCTGTTGCTCCTACCCCACAAACTCTGTATAACTTTCAAAAGAGTGGGACTTTTTTTTTATTGCTTTGCTGGGTCACAGATGTTCAAGAAACATATACTGAATGAAAGAATAATATAAAGACAGTTTCCAAGAGGTACAACCAAAACCCAAACTTGCTGCCATCAAGTTGATTCTGACTCATACCAACCCTATGGGACAGAGGAGATCTGAGCTATAGGGTTTCGAAGGAGTTGCTATAGCAAATTTGGGCTACCAACTTTTTTGGTTAGCAACCAAGTGCTAACCACTGTGCTCCAAGAGGTACAAAAGTTATTCAAAATTGTTTCCAATCGTACACTACAACACAACATGTATAGCACATTTCTAGGTATATGAAAGTCACAGCTAATGTGCAGTAGAGTTTTAATGCCTGGTAAAGCTCTATATAAAGTGTTTAGTTGAGATCCCAGAACACAGAAAAGATGCCTCAGATAAATCGTTTTTTGATGAAAACATAAGCTCTCTGAGAACAGAATCCCCTGTCTGTTTTATTCACCACTGTGTGTGGCACGAAGACAATACCTAGCATACAGTAAGTGCTCCAAAATTACTTGTTGGATGAATGAATAAAATATCTCAACCTAATCATTATCTTACTGTTTAATTATTTCTTCATTTTTCTTTCAATTAGGTGCTTTTAGAGACTGAAGGGAGTGTTCAGTTATAATTTCTCAGAACTAAAGATTTAAACACAGCCGTAACTGACCACAATATCAGGTCCAAGATCATTGAACTTTCCTATCAGAGTCTCTAAAAAGTAGCATTATTTTACCTTCTTCATGTGTGTTACCAGCCTGTTGGCTAAAGTAATGTCAGGTAGGGGGAAAAAAATCAATTTTTTGCAACATGCAGTTGTTTCATGAAGGCCTTCATGTGCTAGGAAGAATTCCAGAGTGAAGACAGCCAGACAAGCAAACCCTTCAGTGTCTACAAATTTCAATGGAAAGGATTATTTGCTTCATAAAACTAAAGATAAAACTGAATGAACAGTCCCCTTCTAGAAGTGGCAGATGTGAAAAATCTCAATAAAGACATAAAATAGGATGACAGAGAGTTCTTTACTAGACACATCTTCTTGGCCTGAACCAAAAGTGCTAAAACAAGAGAGCCTCTATTTTCTTGTTGAGGAAGTATGGAAGGATGTATCTCATTAAGGAAAAATAAAACATCTTTATGGATTAACATAAATTGAATAAGGAAGGTCTTATAAACTTACCCATCATTGTTAACATCTGATACTGCAACAGTATATCCAAAATATGACGCCATCTGTGAGGGGAAAACCATAAGGTGACATACTTTGTGTTCACAAAGTCATTTTTATATAATCACCTCTCAATCATTTCTGAAAGATTAATCTCATTGCAGCATTTTTGCTTTGAAATTTACAGCTTTAGACTTGGACAGTCTTCAAGTTACTTATTCCAACCCTAGACCCTACGTGTAATTTTCCCCATGACATCCGCTTGGACTTCCTCGAGAGATGTTCAACAATTAGACCATTCAATTACTGGACACAACTATTAGCACACTCTTTGCAACGTTTGGCCCTTCCATACATCTAGTCTTTCATCCCATCTAGTGACATAATCTTGAACCTCACAGAATAAATATACTAACTCTTCATCCATATGAAATCTCACATAAGAACATTTCCAGTTGTTTCAAATCCTGGGCTGTCTTTCTTAGAGATATCACGTGATACCAGAAATGGGTTCACAGGAGCAGACTTAAATGGCACTTACACTTTGGGCACTTTATTTACAGGACTGAAGCATTAAGAGGTTTTAATTGTGGGGAAAAACACATTTCAGTGTCACTTCTATTGCGCTTACACTCAACTAAAACCCACTGCCGTCACGTTGATTCCAACTAATGCAACCCTGTAGAACAGAGGCGAGCTACCCCCTAGGGTTTTCCAGGAGTAGCTGGTAGATTCTAACTGCCGACCTTTTGGTTAGCTGTTGCAGCTCTTGGCCACTGCACCACCAAGGCTCCTCTACAGTCAACTAAGTCTTTTCCATGAGCGTAACTAGCATAACATAATCTCCCTAAGGCCTAACACTGAAGCTAAATTTTTAACATTTAAGCTAAATTTTCAGGCTTTACTTCAGATTTGGTTCGTAGTTTGAATTTGTCAAGATATATTGCTTCCATACTGTGCCATCCATTGCTTGAGCTGACTCAAGTCTCCCACTGTCTAAGAACTGAATCAACCCACTATCCACTAAAAAGCATGCTTCAGGAACATAGGGTTTCTTGTTTTGTTTTGTTCACTCTTCTATTTGTACTGCCTGAAAAGTTATGAGACTGTTATAAAATCCATCCAGCTTCACTACTATCACAATCTTATTTCTCCAAATTTTCCATAACAGCATCATTATATTATTAAATGCTTTGTGGAAAATTACACAGTAATGAGCAGACCAAAGCCCCAAATTGGAGGGAGGAAGAAATGTCAAATAACACCTCATGTTCATTAAAATCTAGGAGTTTTTTTGGACAGATATGTTAGTTCAAATTCATCTCTAGCTAAGAGTTCAGTATTTGATGATCTTAAATGATGATCTGGAAGGCCGAGTTACATCTTGGCCCCAAACATGAGGCTTGCTGGAATCTCAGTAACATGAGCTGGTGGTGAGAGGAGTGAACTGTTGCCTAGAGAAACAAATTCAACCCAGGACTGGCTCCTTTAGATGGCAGTGTCACACTCAGTGTCAGGAGAAAACTGGAAGATTGAAAAGACCACAATACTCAGGGTAATCCAAGGGGATGGATGAGGTATGGCCTCAGACCTATTAGGTCAGAGGAATGAATGATAGCATCCAGTTTTCAGGCAACCACTCTATTCTTAATAGGACCTCAGCCAATGACAGTGGGTAAAGAAGCATTATCCAGACCCTGCGAGAATTAGAGAGCTTGTCAAGGCTCCACAGAATGTTGGAGATCAGAGGAGGGTTCTAGTCACAGTGAGGACAACATGCTAACTGACTCTGGCCAGCGCAATGGGACCTAAAGCCTGGGTCATCTCAAAGTGAAAGAAGCTAACCACCAAGGTCTGCCTTATAACAGGATGGCTTTCCCACCAGTTAGCATTTCAGCTTCTGGGTTACATTTGCCTTGCTGGTTGTATCGGCTCAGTGGCTAGTCCTTCGAAAAGCTAAGAGTCCAGGTCAGCTGAAAACATTTAAACACTATGATGGCTAACTTTACATAGCAAGTAGCCTGGGCTACAGGGCCCTGTAGTTTGGTCAAACACTAGTCTAGATGTTGGTATGAAGATATTTACATATTAACAGCATTTATTGAGTTTAGGCTAATATGGGTATGTGGGTCTCATTCCATCTGTTAAAGGCTTTAAGAGCAAGAACTGAGGTTCCCTGAGAAAGGATTCTGTTTCATGACAGTAAATAGATAAGTCTGCTGAAGGTTCCAGCTGGTTGCCCAACCTACAGATTTTGGACTTCCCAGCCCTATAATTGTGAGCAATCCCTCAAAATAAATAAATATTATTTATTTCTGGTTCTGTTTTTCTAGAGAACTCTTTCTGAGACAAACACCAACTATATGTTCTAGTCCTTTCCTCCTGGAATTTCTTCTTTTCTACAGCCCTAAGAGTACACTGGAAAACCTGATGGTATAGTGGTTAAGTGTTACATCTGCTAACCAAAAGGCCAGCAGTTCAAATGTGCCAGGCACTCCTTGGAAACTCTATGGGCAGTTCTACCTTGTCGTATAGGGTTGCCATTAGTCAGAATCAACTTGACTGCAATGGGTAAGAGTACACTGGAAACCCAGGTGGCAGAGTAGTTGGGTGCTATGGCTGCTGAACAAAAGTTCGGTGTTTTAAATCTATCAGGTTGTCCTTGGAAACTCTATGGGGCAGTTCTACTCTCCTCTATAAGATTACTGTACTGTACTGAATTGTGTTCCCCCAAAACGTGTGTGGCAATTTGGCTAGTCCCTGATTCCCAGTTTTCTGTGATGTTCCTCCACGATGTAAACCCTGCTTCTATAATGTTAAGAAGGGAGATGGGTGGCAGTGGTGTTGGTGGGGAAGGACTCAATGCGTAAAACTGTATTGTGCCTTGAGCAATCTCTTAGAATATAAAAGAAACAAACTAACAGAGAGATTTGGAGACCTGATACCATCAAGAAGCAGTGCCAGAAGCTAAGCATGCCCTTCAGAATGGACCCGAGTCCCTGTACCTCAGAAGTTTCCAGTCCAAAGGACGAATGAGGACAAGGACCCTCCTCCAAGGCCAGCAGAAAAAACCTTCCCCTGGAGACGGCACCTTGAATTTGGACTTTCAGCCTAATGGACTTTGACAAGACAAATTCCTCTTTTTGAAGTCATCCACTTGTGGTATTTCGGGCAAAGCAGCACTAGCTGACTAAGAAGACAGGCACCATGAGTTGAAACTGACTCAGTGGCAATGGATTCGAGGTTTTTCTCTTTTTTTTAATTTAATTCGATTTGGAGGAGTTTAAGACTATACTCAGAGAAGACAGAAAATTCCTACGTGCATTTCTTGACGTTTCTGTCTCTTGTGCTGAATTTTGATGCGTTGAAAACATGAAATCAATACAAAACTGCTTTCTACTGCACTTAGAATCAATCCACACTCCTAAAGAGGCTCACGTGGCCCCTCATCTCCTACCTCTGCCTTTAGCCTACAGATTACTTAAACACCGTGTTGCTCCTCAGACACACGCAGCTGGCTGTTTGAAGGCCTTGTACCAGCTGTTCCCTCTACCTGGAACATTCTGGACAAGATGGCACGGTGGCCAGTGTCTTGTCATTCATAGTTGTTGTGTCTCCAAACATGCATACACTGCCAGCAGGCCCAATTGTTCCTCATGTTAAGGAATACTTATGGGTAGCTTGCAATGCAGAGGACTTGTTATCATCCCAGCTATGTCACCATGCATCACGCTTATCCAGGGCTGCTACTTATCTCTTGTAAGTACGTGATCACTTCATTAAGACCTTAGTTGATGCCACTCATGACCTCTATTAACACTTATTGTTAGACACAGTACCTGTTTCCAACTAGAACAGTGCGTTCTCCCTGCTGTCTCAAGGAAGAGGTATGATAAAGAAAGAGCAGAGGCCATCTTGAAAGACAGGAGGTCAGCGTTGGCAGCTTACACCAAATTCAAAATGTACATTTATTTCCCAATGTGAAGTTATTTTAAAAAATTGAGAAACAGAGTTACTAAGAAAAGAAAAGGAAACACAACTACTTTCAAGTACAAGTAATTTATAAAAGATGCTACAAATATTTTCCAAATGATCTGTACTCTTGTTTCTTCTCATTTGAATTCACCTATGGTTCTCAAACTTGAATCTCTATACCCCAAGATAGTATAAGATCTATTGTTCAGAGACACTGGATTCTCTCTGGGGGTTTGCATCTGTGTATTTACCTGGTTATCACCCTTAAAAGCTAATATAAGCATGTCTTGGATCATCGGGACAACCACTCATGGCTAGACAGCTTCAGTGCTATTTGTGTTTGAGTTTCCCATCCAAATGATATGAATATCACTTCCCCTTGGGTTTGGAGAGAAAACTCCGGTGGTGTAGTGATTAAGTGCTACGTCTGCTGACCAAAAGGTCAGCAGTTTAAATCTGTCAGGCGCTCCTTGGAAGTGCTATGAGGCAGTTTTACTCTGAGCTTTAGGGTCACTGTGAGTTGGAATCGACTTGACTGCAGTAGGTTTGGTTTTTTGGTTTGGGGCTCGGAGGAATGAACAGAGGCAGGCTTAACACACGAATGATGTATTTCCTGTGTGTGAAGGCCAAATGATAGCACACCAGAAATAAGTTACCATCAATGTCTGCAACAGAGAAAAGAGGTGTCAGAATCAGGTTATTGTTCGACACCTGTTAATCTGTATACTTAATTCCCTCCAGAAAGAGCACCTGGCAATGGGCACCTATTTGGTAGCTAGATATTGTTCTGGCAATGCAAACAGAAGAGTGAACAAAAGGGAAAAAAAGTCCTTGTCTTCCTTGGGGCACACTTTCTAATGGATAGCAGTTGACTGACTGTTCACTGGTCACAGGTACTCGTGTTTCACTGTCACAGCACTTGGCTCCACCAAAGCGACATCACCTGTCCAAATTATTAATGTTGGTTATTCAAGATTTCATGTTTCCTAGTTTTGTTTGTACTGAAATTTAACTTTTGTAGTTTTGTTTGTAAATAAATCTCAAAAAGTTTCTGAAGATATATAAACAAGTTCATTGATTTTAGATTTTTACCATACTTTTAATACAGTTAGATTGAGGTTTACTAAGAATCTATATATCTTTGAAATAAGAAATACCTGATGATTCTTGTATTGTCATTATTATACACCATCAATTTAATTTCAACTCACAGTGACCCTGTATGATAGGTTATAACTGCCCCATAGTGTTTCCTAGGCTATTTATTCTCTTTATGGGATTAAATGTCCATATCTTTTCTCTCACTGAGCCATTGGTGGGTTTGAACTGCTGACCTTTTGGTTAGTAGCCTGGCAGTCACGTGGTTAACCATTGTGCAACCAGGGATCCTATGATGATTGTAGGCACATACATGTATTTACATGTATATGTCATGATGGAAACCCTGGTAGTATAGCAGCTAAGAGCTATAGCTCTAAGCAAAAGGTTGGCAGTTCAAATCTACAAGGTGCTCCTTGGAAACTCTATGGGGCAGTTCTACTTTGTCCTATAGGGCTGCAATGAGTCAGAACTGATTCAATGGCAACAAGTTTGGTTTGGGTTTAATACCTTATAATTAACTGCAAATAGGAATTTTATGGCTTTTGTTTAGGTGAAATAAAAGGGAATGAAACGGAATTAACATTTTTTGAGGAGCTTCTCAATTCTTGACCTTCTTGTCAGGAACTCACCCTATAATTTACGGTTATTGATTCCTTTCACTCTCCAATGGAGACTGGAAGCTGGAGGTTTCATTCTTGTTTTGCATATGGGGCTCACAGAAGTGAATTTATCCATGAGTGGAATGGTGGGGATGGGAACACTGATCCACTTTGATGCCCCAACTCTTTCTACAACTGCCTGTTCTCCCAATCTTCATGTATTTCTATACCATGCATTGAAAACATGAAATCAATACAAAACTGCTTTCTACTGCACTTAGAATCAATCCACACTCCTAAAGAGGCTCACGTGGTCCCTCCTCATCCTCATCTCCTACCTCTGCCTTTAGCCTACAGATTACTTAAACACCTTGTTGCTCCTCAGACACACGCAGCTGGCTGTTTGAAGGCCTCATACCAGCTGTTCCCTCTACCTGGAACATTCTGGACAAGATGGCACAGTGGCCAGTGTCTTGTCATTCATATCTCAGCTCAGATGTTGCCACTGTAGAGGCCCTCCTGATAACCCAAGAACTCCCTTGCCACACAACCCCACATTACATAATTGTCTTTCCATCAGTTACCACTAACTAAAATCATCATGAGCATTTGCTTGTTAACTAATTGTCCTGCCCCTGACTTCTCTGCTGCTGTACAAGAGATGGGATCCTGTCTGCCTTATACACTGTCACAGCCTCAGTAACCACAACAGTTTCCAATACACAGTAGGTGCTCAAGAAACACTTTTTGAATGAGTGGATAATATGAATATTACAGTATACTACTAGTACAGAATGACATTCATTATTTGATGTTAAACTGGCTTTACCTGCTCACCAGTGAAATTCTGAATAAAAGTCATATCTGTAGAGTTAATAATTGAAACCTGAAACCATAAAAATTAGATAGGTTACATCACTTAACACAGAACTGGAGAGTATTTTTTAATTACAACTTAAATCTTTTAAAGATTTTCGTGAAGAGTGATAGATGGCTATCACCAAAATATAATAAAAAACATTTTATATTTTAAAAATCAATTGAACATTTTCCATATGGTTTAGTCAAGGACACTTTCTGACAAAATACACACTGCTCTAAAATGGGAAAATCGAAGTTGAATTCAAGAACTCCGACAGCAGTTAACCTGATGATGATTTAATTTATTTAATCACGACTTTTGTCTAAATCTATCTCTGTGCTTATGGTGGTTATGGCTTTTTGGGGGAAAAAAAAGTTTTAAAGGCAACTCATATAGCAAAATTTTTCTTTTGATTCTTTTCAGCCAACTCCAAATCTATATATAAACGTGTTTACTACATACTTAAGAGATAAACATTATTTAAAATATATTTTTATTTTCATAAGATTTATTTTCCTAATTTCATACTAACTAGTACAATGGGTTGAATAGTGTCTCTGCAAAATTCACGTCTACTGGAAACTCGAATCATGACCTTATCTGAAAACAGGTTCCTTATGGATGTAATGAGTTAAAGATTTTGAGATACGGGTTTTGATATTTAGGATGGGCCCTAAATCCAACGACTGGTATCCTTGTAAGGAGGGGGCATACACACAGACACAGAGGTAAGAAGGCCATGAGAGGATGAAGGCAGAAACTTGGGTTATTTTGTTAAAGCCCAAGAACGCCAGGAACCATCAGAAGCTGGAAGAGTCAAAGAAGAATTCTCCCTTAGAGTCATCAGAGGGAGTGTGGCTCTGCTGACACCTTGATTTCAGACTTCTGGGCTCCAGAACTATGAGAGAATAAACAATGTTTTAAGGTACCTAGCTGTAGTAACAATTAATTTTATTATTTCTATCATACAAGGCATATTATTAAAATGTTGATATCAACATTTTATCCACACTACTATCTTCTGCAATTATTCTTAAGTAGGAGGTCACTAGGATCACTCATATAGAAGGATATTTTAAAAGACTGAAAAGTAAAATTAAACCAAACATTTCTTTGCATGTACAAGAAAATATCCCACAATGCAGTCTCAGTACTCACATATCCAAAATTCTGTGCACCTCTTGGAATTCCAGCAACCAATTCTAGGGATAAGAATAATAATTCAAAGGGGCAATGACATAAAAAATACCACTGGTAAAGACAGTGCTCTTTTTTCTTTTGTATTGTGGTAAATAATGTGTAACAAAACATTTGCCACCTCAACATTCTTCACACGTGCAATTCAGTGATTGTTTTCACCATGTTGCACAACTGCACTCATTTCCAAATCGCTTTTTTACTGAGTAACTGTCATGTTGCTGCTGCCAATACTTGTGGTGTAGTAGTTAAGTGCTAAGTCTGCTAATCAAAAAGTCAAGCAGTTTGAATCTATCGGGCGCTCCTTTGAAACTCTACGGAGTAGTTCTAGCCTATCCTATAGCATTGCTATGATTTGGAATCAACTCAGTGGCAGTGGGTTTTGGGTATCAAGTTGTTGCTAACTGTTTTCAAATCAATTCCAACTCAGGGCAACTCCCTGTGTTACAGAGTAGAACTGCTTCTTAAGGTTTTCTTGGCTGTAATATCTACAGAAACTGATTGCCAGGACTTCTCTTCCACAACACTGCTTGGTGGGTTTGAATTGCCAATTGTTCAGTTATCAACTGACTGCAAAGCACCTGCACCACCTTGCAACCTTAACTATCATGTATCACATAAAAAACAATCCAAGTCCGTTGCTGTCAAGTCAATTCTGACACAGAGTGACTGCACAGGACAAGGTAGAACTGCCTCACAGAGTTTCCAAGGAACAGCGGGTGGGCTCAACTTCCTGACCTCTCTTAACTGCTATGCCAGCAGGATTTAGAGGCTTAGAAATTTGAAGTCTGGGTTTTCTATTTGCATTTTCACTTGTTTTCGCTTATTCTATGGACAAAAGAACAAAAACTGTACTTTGAGATTTGTCTGTCCTCAATATACTCTTCCAGGAGTCTTGCCTCTCAAACATGAACCTTGCTTCTCAGGTCTGCATGGAAATTTGAAGTTAGACCTTTTAGCCTGATTTTCCCAGCTTTCACCCTGGTGACACCTTTAGTGCTAGTATAAAAAGTGAAATGCCTGCCATAATATACTAAAATAACGTTAGCTACTTAAGGAAAAGTCACGTATCATAAATCGAGTCTGGTCTCCTGGACCTCTCTGTGGTAGCAGCCCTCAGGACCAACCTGTCAGCCAAGGATGCCCTGAGAAAGACATTTCAGTAATAGAGAGAAAAGAGGCAATTCTAGGGGAAAGAGTAATCTCTTCCAAAGAAGTTTTGTTACAGTGACTTGACCTTAGTTTGGAAGGCAATGGTTTCAGTTTTGCATCCGCCCTATACCTGGGATGAATCACGGAGCCTAATGGTTGCCCGTCACTTATAACATATGGCAGTTGAACCTACTGATTGTCAAAGATCTTTCTAGATCTCATTTCTGTAAGTCTAAGCAATCCTTAAAGAGCCTAGATGGTACAATAAAGTGCTCAGAGGCTAACTGAAAGGCTAGTTCTTTGAATCCACCAAACGGCTTTGTGGGAGAAAGCCCTGGCAATCTACTTCCATGGATTAGAGCAAGAAAGTCCTACAGAGACAGTTCTATTCTGTTACGTGGAGTTGTTATCCATTGGACTTTAGTCCTAGAGCATGTCAGTGTTCAGAAATCAAAACCAAATGAAACCCACTGCCATAAAGTAGATTCCAACTCATACCAACCCTATAACCCAAAACAAAACCCAAATGCTGTTGAGTCAATTCTGACTCATAGCAACCCTATAGGAGAGGGAAATTAAGGAGTCAGTCAAGGAGATCAAGATGGAGCTGCCAGTGTCCAGCTAGCCAAGTGAAGAAATGATGAGGAAGTCATCAACTGTGCCTAATGTTCCTCACTGTCAAGGAAGATGAGCTACATGGAGCAGTCTGACAAGAGTGGCTAAGGGACACAGTTAGAAACAGGTGGTTTCAAAGAACAACAGGAGCAGGTACAGCAGATGGAGAACATAGGCAGAGAAGATTGGCAGGTCCTCCAAGCAAAGAAATAGAGTGGCAGTTAGAAGGGGAAGTGGTAATAAGGTATTTTCTCTTAAATGGGAGAAAAATAGTATGGCTATATGTTGCTAAGAGTGATCCAGCAGAGGGGATAATGTGAGATAAGAGAGATGAAAAGTGCTGAAGTCCTGCCTCTGAGTGCTGAGAAGGGATAGAATTCAGGGCAAAGTGCTGGGACTGGCCTTAGACAGGAGCCTGAAAGGGTCATCTACAGCAGCAGCAGGGAATGCGCAGTAAGCTCTCAGGGAATTAAAAAAAATTCAGGAAAACAAAGCCATCTGTATAGATTACTGGGATCACTGGGGAAGCTGTCAAACAGGTAGTACACTGCCCAGTTTTCAACAATCTTTACTTGGTATGAATGTAACTCTCCCGATACTTAAACATAAACCAATATTAGATATGATTGAATTGATTGATTTCAGGATCAGGGCTGTCAAGGAAAGATGGAGTATGCCATTCAAGATATATGACAACCACTACTTCCTTCCTTTCTTCCTTTTTTTTTGTTTTAATCATAGTACAAACAAAACACAACAAAAGGTGTGCTACTATAAACATTTCCAAGTCTAACTTGGTGGCAGTAATGGTCCGTACTACACTGTGCCACCATCACCAGAATCCATTCACAATGGTTTACTAACGCCAAACAGAAACTCAGTAGCACTTCAGCAAAAACACCTACTCCCTTCTCCTCTGGTCCCCAGCAACCACCCACCTATAAACCATTTCTTTCTCTCAGGCCACCTCCCATATAAGCATTTTATATAAAATATGGTCTCGTCTTTGTGGTGGAGATAAATAACAATACAAAGATCTTGTCTTCAAGAAACCAGACATGGACATAAAATTACTATAACTGATACCATCCGCCCCCACTCTTCATCCTCAGCCAAGTCTCCACAAAACTGCCAGCCTGATTTCTTTTTTTCTTTTAGATAACAAGCATAATTGGATTGTGTTTCCTCGTCTGCCTAAACTCTTCATGAATTTCCACTGTCTTGTGAATAAACTGCAGACTGCTTTCCATGACCTGCAGGTCCGGGCATGATCTGGTACCTGTCCCCTTTCCCTAAGCCCACATTATCACATCATCACTCTCAAAGACCTACTGGTCTAACTAGTCCTTTGTATTCCAATCCTTTAAACTCCTTCAAACGTGAAAGTCTGCCCCATGTCTAGCCCTTCTCTACCCTTTTGTGTTCAATTTAAATGATGCTGGAAACCCTAGTGGCACAGTGCATTAAGTGCTACATCTGCTAACCAAAAGATTAGCAGTTCAAATTCACCAGGTGCTCCTTAGAAACTCTACGGGGCAGTTCTACTCTGACCTCTAGGGTCGCCATGAGTTGGACCCAACTCAACAGCAGTGGATTTGGCTTTTTTGGTTCTCATGATGAAAGCTTCTCTTACTCTATGGTTAGATATTATCCTACCACTTTCTACAGTTTCTAATTTGCTAGCTGTATGCTCGGAAACCCTGATGGCAGTGCTTAAGAGCTACGGCTACTAAGAGGTCAGTGGTTTAAATCCAGCAGGCACATCTCAGAAATGCTGTGGAGCAACGAGTCCGACCTGACTCAAGGCAATGCACTGTGAAGCCCCAGTGCACAGTGATTAAGAGGTTGGCTGCATGAGTCGGATCCGTCTCGATGGCACTTGGTTTGTGTAAAAGCTTGGTCAGCAGTCTGAATCCATCACTTGCTCCTTAGAAATACTGTAGGGCAGTTTTACTCTGTCCTGTAGAGTCACCATGAGTTAAAATTGACTCACCAGCAACAGGTTTGGTTTTGAGTTTTGTATGTTTGTTATTTAATGCCTGTTTGTCCAAAAAGATTACAGTCTCTGAGACTGGGGGCCATTTGTTCACCTTTCTATACTCAAAACTTGGCACAGGGCCTGACACATAGTGGGTGCTCAAAAACATTCTGAAAAGGAATGAATGATGAACGTCTTAGAAGAAAGAAAAATGAAATTATACAGGAGTCTACAGAAGGATGCTCAGGAAAGATTTATGGAGGGGATAATATTTGAAAGTAGTCTCAAAGAAAAATAACATTAGGATACTGGAAGATAGGGATGAATAGAGGATCAGAGGATTTCTTAATATAGAAGATGGTCAAAGCAAAGTACAGAAGATAGAAAATGAGAAGCATATACGGGAATGGAAACCCTGGTGTTGCAGTGCTTAAGCGCTATGTCTGCTAACCAAAAGGTTGGCAGTTCAAATCCACCAGGTGCTCCTTAGAAACTGTATGGAGGAGTTCTACTCTGTCCCACAGGGCCGCGATGAGACAGAATGAGTTGACTGCACTGGGTTTGGTGTTTTCTTTCTTTCTTTCTTTAATATGGGAATAGAGATTAGTTAGTTCTGCCATTTTCGGTTTGGGTATGTCCAGAGGAAAAAAATCAAATAATGTTGGGGTACTGGCTTAGAAGTGTATGAGGGTATTTAGTGTTATTTTTTTTAATTATGATATAAGAACAAAACATTTACCATTTCAACAATTTTTACAGGTAACATTCAGTGACAATAATTAGTCTCATCACTGTTGCGCAGCCATCACCACCATCCACCTGCAAATTTTTCCATCATCTTCAACGGTAACTTCACACTCTCTAAGTAATGACTTCCCCTTTCCCCTGTACACCACCCCTGGTAAACACTAGACATTTCATATGAATGGGAGCTTACTTTGAACATGTCAAATATGAGATCCTAGAAATGAAAGTAAAGTTGAAAGTTCTTGATTTCTTACATTTCATCTGCCCAGAACAATGTGGCTTTTGACTATGTTATTTAATCTTCTATTTGTCATTATGACATGGTACCACTATGCTAATTTCCTGTTGCGTAAGTAGATTTTATAAAGATAAGTATCATTATGAAATTCTTTGAGACTTAAAAATAAAAGTGGTACAAAAGCATGCTTTTTGTCTTTCTGCAAAATATTACTATTTATGTTCTGGGATTCTGTTTATAGGCAGTTATTTATAAAGGAATTCTGCAATCATCTTACCATATTCCTGTGCTTTATAGATGACTTTAACTCAATAATGTTTCTCACCTTGCTGAAAGTCTCCAGTAAATTCCCCAGCAGTGACTGAGTATCCTATTTAAAAAAAAAAAGAATCACAAGTTTGAAGATTTGACAAATGAGTTATGTCTAGAAAAATGAAAGAACCACCATAGTAGCTTTGTTCAGAAATCTCTACAAACATCATAAAAGTGTACAGATCTATAAAGGGAAAAAAAGTTAATGAAACAAATATGAATACTTCATACTAGATCCTGGAAGCATAATAAATATGCTATTACTGATCTTTAGTAAAACTTATGGCCTCAAAACCAGATTTTAAGGTCCATTTTGAAAGCATGAATGCATCATAGTCTACCTAAAAGTACTTATAATTGGTAGCTCTGGCACTTTAAGAGTTGCTGATTCATCCTAGTTAGACATGAGAGTCTGAAAGATATCCTTTGTGCTTGGGTTTTGCTGTTTCTGATCACTGGCAAAGCCTACTTCCTTCAAAGACGGCTTTCAACAAATTTCCCCAAGCTGCACTGTGATGTGCCAGAAATGCTGATAAAACATAAGTCCAATTCTGTTATTCAAAAGCATTGAAATGCCACTAGGATACCAAATGCTGGAAGCAGTAGTGGTGAAATGACACTGTGTAGTTTGTACATAATATATTCTGAAGGCATTTCAACAACTGGAAAGTGTCTTGCTGTTGCCATGGAATCCGGAAAAAGCTGCTGTCATACTGTCCCTGTTGGATTGGTAGCAATCCCAGCTAACATGTAATATCTATTGTAGTTTTGTTATTTGGCACCACTGAGTCAATTCCAACTCTGAGAGACTCCGTATGACAGAACAGAACTGTTCCATAGGGTTTGCTTGGCTATAATCTTTACAGCAGCAGATCACCAGGTCTTTCTCCTGGAGAGGTGCTCGATGCTTTTGAACTCCCAACCTTTTGACTAGCAGCCTAGTGCTTGACCATTGATTTACCAGGAACTACCCCATACTACTGGTGAGATAGTTTATGTGCAGCAGACTGTGGTGGTACCTATGAAACAGCTGCATAAATATATAGGTTATACATCATGACTGAATCAATAGTCTTACTAAAAAAATAGACATAGGAAAAGTCTAGTCAAGAAAGGAAAAGATACATTGCGTTGGGAATATCTGCTGCAAAGGACCTCTTTAAAATACTGAAAAGCAAAGATGTTACTGTGAAGACTAAGGTGTGCCTGACTGAAGCCATGGTATTTTCAGTCGCATCAAATGCATACAAAAGCTGGACAATGAAGAAGGAAGACAGAAGAACTGCAGCCTTTGAATTGTGGTGATGGAGAAGAATACTGAATGTACCATGGACTGCCAAAACAACAAATCAGTTCTGGAAGAAGTACAACCAGAGTGCTCCCTGGAAGCAAACATAACAGGGCTGTGTCCACATAAGTTTGGACACGCTGTCAGGAGGAATGTGTCCTTGGAGAAAGACATCATGTTTGGTAGAATGGAGGATCAGGGAAGAAGAAGCAGCCCCTCAACAAGATGAACTGACACAGTGGCTGCAACAATGAGCTTAAGAATAAAAACGACTGTGGTCATGGCGCAGGACCGGGCAATGTTTCATTCTGTTGTGCATGGCCCCTGTGAGTTGGAACTGACTCAACAGCACCTAACAATAAAAACAACAGTCCATTTTGAAGTAATAAGAAAATTCGTATAAGATGCCAAATAACGTCAAGGCAACATTTTGTTCTGTTATACATAAGCTTGTCGTGTAGAGCCAACTCCACAGTAATAAACAACAATGAAAACAAGTTAAGAATAAAATGTGCATCTGTATTTAATATGCTTATCTTTTGAGAAGCCAAAAATATCTCTAACAATGGATCTCACCAAGGTAACTATCGTCATAAGAAGCTGGAGCCACTTCTGTCTGTTTTTCTCGAGCCAATTTCCTTAGAATATCCTTGAAGGAGTAATTAGCGATGATATCTGCGACACTGGCAGTGATCACTTGACCTGCATTTAAACAAATTAATATATTAGCTGAATAAACATAATTGCAGGCCCTCCCTCAGCAAATCCATAACGTCCGAACGACATACTCTCCCTTGAATGTGATCGTGCATTGGCGCTTGCATTTAGGTGATGATTTTTCCCAGCTGCCACTAGAACTGCAAAGTGGCATGAATTCAAGTTGGGCAGAGCTTTCCATTCTGACAGATGACCAAAGATGAACTGGATAATTTTATCTTTCTGCTGCCTTTACCACACTCCCTCCATCTTCAAACAATAAAATTGTCTAACAGAAAACATTGCTGCAGGCAAAAGTTCCATGATTAAATTTTTATTCTAGACTAATTTAGTTAGAAAGAAATCTTAGAGATCATCTAGCCAAAATATAACATCTTACAGGTGGAGAAACTGAAGCCCCAAGAGAGTAAGTGCATTATCTAAGGTTACATGGTTTGCTGGTATGATACTTGGTGTTAGAACCAAAGTCCCCACACTGGTGGCCTCCAAGACTTTTTCTGTGTTGCCATAAAATACAAATGTTGCATGAAATCCAAGTCATTAACTTGATTAAGAGATTATAAAACACAGTAACTAAATGAAAGCATTATACAATCTTCGAGCCATTTGCTTTGTACGTTACAAGTATACACAGGGTATGCAATTATGATAATGAACTGAGATCCAGAATTTCAGCAACAAAAGAATTCACGGCCACCAACATGGGTATGATAAGAACTTAGGCTAATTTCTCCCAACTAAAGTCACTATCAGAAATCTTGAAAATAGCTGTACTGGAGCAGGCAAGCACAGGTACACCCCAGATTATGAGTTCCATTCCTAAATTGGAGTTATAATCAAATTTGTATGTAAATCAGAATAGTTAGGTATGGTTCATATCTAACACCAGTTAGTCAAATGTTTGCCTCGCTATATATATAAACATACATATACACTCGACAGCACTTGGCTGGCTTGGCTATACACACACATATATACACTATATATATAGTAGACATTTCTATGCATAAACATTGAAGATACACTTTCAGATATTTTACAACATCTTTAACATAATAATACAGTGACAATAATCTTTTGATGTGTGTTGCAAAGTACCACCTATTTAATATCACTGACTGTTGTAGGTACCTTGAATTTTTAAAGCAACAGAATTAGAAAAAGCCACCCCCTCTGAATAGGTACTGTTCTGCATCAGGCTCCTGGCTCTGTAAATAGAGCACACGTTGTACTTCAGCTCCACCTGGCCAGTGTTCAACGGATAAAGCACACAGCTATGTGCAGCCACCCTGGAGAAGCCTCATCTGCCATCATGACTCCATCATGATATACCCTGAAGTTTCTCATGTAACCTGTGTGACTATTCAGTGAATGCCTGTATATCAAATGCCAATCTCCACGAAAGTAGGAACAAAGCCTACTTTTACTCATTGTATCCCCAGCATCTAGCACAAGACCTGCCATATCTGGAATAAACACTTGTTGGACCAACAAACTGTGAAATGTAAACAGTATTTTAAAAGATCATTTACTTAATAGAACACAAACTGAAATAACGCTTCATTCACTTGAACTGTAAGTATGGATCCAAAATGAAAGTAATAAACGGTTAGCATTTTGTGTGGCTTCTGCTTCATTTTCCTGTTAGTAACAAACCAACATGCATTTTTTCTCTGCAAACACAACATACCTTGCCAATAAAAACTGCCAGGTCCTCCAACTATAAGATCTCCATTCTACAAAACAAAGACAACAACAGTAGTGGCTGGGGGCAAGGGAAACCTTTTAAAGGGTGATAAATTGTTGTTAACAAGCATTGTTCTAAGACTATTACACATTAAAAAAAAAAAACAATTTTTAAAAGAGTCTCCTATAATCTGAGTTATACAGGTTATTTTCTTCCCCTTTTTCTTGCTTTGAGTTATTTAGTGTGTTATCAAGTCAAATAACTTTAATTTGACTCAGTTGAGGGACATTGTATTCTCTCCCTTGAGAACATATAAATACAGGCTTTTTTAAAGATTTTTTAATTCTGCTTTTGGCACTGCCTTGGGTAAACAAAACATCTACATGTTTAATGTCGTGCAATTTAGCAGACATGTTATTTTGAGCTTTTGCAATAAAAGAAAATTGGGCTCCAATTTATCTCAAGGCCACAGTTATGCCTACATATATATTTTTTCTATATACCTGCAACCCACCCCCTTCCCAGAAGGAGAACAAAAACCCCAGACTTGTAGACATAAACATTTTCTCTTCCACTTACAGTCCCACTTTCCAAAGCTGGCATCTTTCATTTTCAGTGTGGGGTCAGGGGGACAGACAAAGATAGAGAATGAAACAGTTCATATGTTGATGACTGTCTCCCCCTATATATTTATCAGGCATCTCTCTTTTCAATTTTGTGAAAGGATATATAAATTTTCATAGTAGTATTAATTCAATTCAAGGTAAGAGATCGTGTGGTCTTTTTAGATGAGCATTTCTTTAGGGTGTTTTTCTAAGAGTTTTATTTTATAATGAGGCATGGGAAGAAAAACGAATGCTTTCCATCATATACATTCCTGTACTATTTAATAGGTTGCCATGTGCATATTTTACTGGGTATTACTTTAATAAAGTGCAAACAGGAAAAAAAGCAAAAAAAAATTAAAGAAAAGCTGCCCAAACAGGCTAGATCTGTCCTTGAAGGTTCTTTTTTGTTATTATTCTTTGGGGAGGATGGAGGGAGAGGGAGAGGGTAAAAAATCAAATGCACAGAAGAACAGTACATAAAAGTTACAAGAAAAGAAAAATCACCTTATAAAAATCCAAACTAAATCCTGCTTGGCAGTAACCTTGGCCTTCAGGATCAGCATTGCCTAGAATGATAAAAATATGCAAATATTATGATGTCATGACTCACAAGATATATTTTAATAACCAAATCATGATATTCCCATTGTTTTCTCTATAGACTTCTGAAATTAATATGATGTGATGAATATGGGTTTTATACTTATCTTCAAAGTTCATTCCCAATAATTTACTGAATATTTTATAATCTATATTCTTGTCCTATTAATGTAATGTACCAGTAAGCTCAAGAGGAGCAAATGCTCTATGGAGTGACTATGTTGAGCTTTACAATTCATGTTTGTTTAAAGAAATAATATCTTCATCTTTCAACTATGTTCCAGGTTCTCCAAGTGCAGCAAAGTTCCCATGCTTTGTCTGCTCTCTCTTACTGAAGGTAGATGTCCCCTTCTAAAAGATAATGCCTTGAGAAAGAAAGAGCTGAATTAGATAACCTGTATGGATACTTCCTGCTAGATGCACTGATGATGAAGGTTGCAACATTATAAACCTTATTAGGAAGTTAGAGTTCCTGGCTACTGCATATGGTTCAATATAGCTGCTACAAACGGTTAAATACACAGCCTAAATGTAAGTGTGGAAATTAGAGTCCATCCAGAGGCACACCGGAAGAAAGCCCTGGTTATCTATTTCAGAAAATTCAACCACTGAAAGCCCTAAGGAGCACAATTCTATTCTGAAATGCACAGGATCTCCATGAGTCAAAGTCACGTTAACCACAACTGTTGCTAGGTGCCATTGAGTCGATTTCAACTCAAAGTGACCTCATGTGACAGACAGAATGGCCCTATAGAGTTTCACAGGCTGTCATTTTTACAGAAGCAGATCACCAGATCTTTTTCACACTGACCACTAGAACCAGTGGTTGTTAATAGGAAACTCACTTTGAATTACTGCGTCTTTTCCGCAAATAAATACATCCTCATAAATAACATATCCATATATATAACATGCATAGCACTCCTAGGGAAATTACACAAGGCAGTTGCACAGTTGGCAAAAAAAGTGTATAATGTGTGTGATATTAGAATAAATATATTAGAAGAAATTAGAATAAATAAATATTAAATAAATATGGTTTTAATTAAATATGGAAATTACATTTCCCATTACCATTAATCACACAAGGACCCTGGAATGCCAGTGTTCAATAGAGACAAAATGCGTCAGTAGTGGTTCATTCTGGATTCATTCCAATTCACTAACCGAGTGTGCAACAGCATCTTATTGCAGAGTTTTAAACTACTGAGAGATCCTCATGTGGATTCTAAGGATATTGTGATAAAAAGTCATTAGGGCATTAAAATCATGGACGTACTACTTGTAACTTATATTTTAAAACAGTTACTACAACTTTTGAAGTGCTTCAGCCATAAGGAAACAGTGGTTAATGCAGGAAAACGGAAGCACTCAGTAGTGAGAAGTGAACACACAAATGATCACGCCTTTCTTATCAAGGATATTCCTGCGTGGAAATGAAAATCCAAGGGCAGGAAAGGAAATGCCCGTCGTCAATGGCAAAATTTATAGGCTGGGTATGTGCTTTTTCCAGCTGCTTTTTGAACTGGAGCTGGCCTTTCCTCAAATGCCTCCTGTTCCCTCTTTCCTTCGTGTAGTACTTAGCTAATTTTAGCACTGCCATCATCCTTTCCTTCCAGATGCTCTCTTGATTTCTTAAAATACTTCCCCACCTCGTGCACTGTATTGTAACAAAATTTGTTCCTTATTTATAGCTATGTTTTGTGGTTCTAGTTATGCGTTCTATACAACTCCCTAAAAGCTCATCTGCAGACCTTGAACATCTAGGGGTAGGTTTACTAGAAGTTCATGTGTATAAATATTCATACACGTACAGAAATATTTAAGAATATGTGACATATTACTATGCAAACGTATATACATAACCTGAAAGCTAAAAAAAAAATTTAATGTACAAGCTTTTTAAAAATTCTTTTTCATCAACTCAGACTTTTTACTTTTAATATTATAAATTATTCAAAAGGGAGGAATGGGCCATTCTCTGATATTACTTTGCTTCACAGCAGGAAACTAAAAAATCATGAGGAAACAGTCTTTCATAAACTTCATTGAGAAAAATAAGCAAATTCGAGTGTGTACGTTAAGCAGTGGTTATAAGACAATGCAAGGTTCTTTCCTTCACAAAGTAATTTTTCTCTTTGAATTACAGCTGATGAAAGCTGAAGGACTCTTTCTCTTTAGAACTTCAGCACAACGGTAAACTTCACAGTTATGTCAAGGACTCAGCTCGGGGACTCCAGGGACCATGCTTGACTGTTCACTCTATTTGCTGGCTTCCAGGGTAGAATGCAACATTGTGTGTGAACCATCCCCGGCCGGAATTATGAATGATCATAGAGCTACATACATGTCATTAATATGAATGAACAGATTAATTTATATACTGCTCACAGTATCAGTGATACTGTGGTCTTTGGTATGGTGTTACCACAAGGGACTTCTTTAGACTCTCTTTTGAAAATAATATTGCTGATGTTCCCGCTCTGTGATATTGACCATCTGCTTAAGAACAAGGTGGCTTTGTGTTAATGAACTGTGAACTCCTCATGAGCCATGACAGGAAGTTGGCTCGTTGGATGATCTCAGGAGGAAAGAATACTTACAGTAAGGGAAACCAGGAGTGTGTGAAAACCATGGGTTTTCAGAAGAGTTGAAAGAGTACTTGGCAATTTATTTAGTTATTCTGCAGCTCAGCGGAAGCTCCATTTTACCTCTGTCAAGCTCTTGTCTTTTTGGAAAAATAGTGAAGAAACTGGCATCCTAATGCGCCCACTGCAAATCAAGATGTGAGCATACCAGAATTTATATTTTTTAGATAATGGTTCAAGTTCAGACTGCAGCTTTTGCCCCACTAGTCTAGATCCTGCACGCTACATTTTAATCTGAGCTCTGAAATCACACAGGCCATCAGGCGAAAAGGTGGAACGCAAAGCAATGGCAAGTTTTATAAACTATCATACTGGATGTTAGTTCAGAGAACACGATACATGATCCAAGCAAAAACATGCGAAGGATAACCTTGTCTCTTTAGCTACAAGAATTTACTGACACGGGGAAGCATTCTTAGCAAATCTTGAGAGACATGGTACAAATAGGCATATAAGTAGATGAAACAAAATCAGTATTGAATCTCAGCTCTGGCATTAATTTTCTGAGGAAATCTAGGATTTGATTGGTTATTTCTCTGCTTTACTTTTATCTTGAGCATAACAGTACTAACTTCTTACCCATCCCAGGAGAACTGCATCTTGAGTGGAACATGATGTAAATAAGCCTCTTATTGGCTGTTGCCTGCCTGAGAAGCTCCCTGCCACCCAATTATTGTATTCAGACCTCTTCTCAATTGTCTTTTCCTAAAAGAAACCCCTCCCATTACCCTGTCTAAAAGAGTTCTTCCCACCCAGGTCCACATCACTCTTAACTCTCTTGCCTTGCTCTATTTTTACCCACATACCTGACAATATGAAAATATTTCTTTGCTTGTTTTTTGTCGATCTCCCCTAGCATGTTAAAGTTCCTCACTACAGGAGTTTGTTCTCTACTGTTTGCTACTTCGTTCCCTGATCATAGTTAGTGTTCAGGGTGCTCAAAATCTATGTGCTGAGTGAATAAGTAATTAAATTTCATCATTTACCCAGAAGTGCTACTTTAAAGCTGTGTAAAATAAATCTTTATTTCACAGACTACTCATCTACCATTCATCAAAATGTTAAATGGCATTTGATTTATTTCAGTATTTGTAAACAGCAAGTCATAATCACCTCCTTGTCAAAATCTTACCCCCAAACCATCATTTGAACTGTTCCACCTCTAGTTCTTTGGGACTCTAAATCTCAGTGGCCTCTTTGTTAACTCTTTGACAATTTTAACTCATACTAATATCTGTAACTCATACTTGTTCTCCATTGTTCTGTTTCTCATATTTTCCCAGTATCTTGTCTAAATTAATCCTGAATTTAAAATATATTCAAGTTAAGTGGGAGAAGTTTACTTATAGTTTTAGAAATTTAATTAATTTGGGATTGAGTTGTAAAGAATTAGTAGTCTGACATCAGTCACCACAATGTTCTTTCTAAAGACCTCTTTTCCTAAAGCAGTCTTGTGAATTATCAAAAATAAGTATAAACAACAACGAAAAAATCAGTTTAAACATCCACTGGTTACTCACTGACAAATTCCAATCATACGTATCATATATACAAAACTAGAGAAACATGCAAAAAAGAGTCTGGATAAAGTAAACAAAATTAAAAAAAAAAATCTTACCCCAAGTTCTTTGGGTACTTCACAAAGAAGGGATTAAATGCCAGTGCCCCAAAGCTGGCACTCACATGCTTACATTACAGAACTCTTCACTGGAAGATAGCAAGAACTGCCAAATGAGACTTGATTTTACATACACAGAGATTTTTTGGAAAATGGGTATTAAACACTTTGATAGGAAACACCTATCATGCAGATACCTGGAGCACACAGCTGCCAAAGAAAGCAACAGCCAGTGAGAATACAGGCTACTCCAAAAGCTCAAGTCAAAAGTGACCCCAGGTCCAAGGAGCTAATTAACACTATGCCTGCAATTAACAAGTGGACAGTCAGCGTTCTTTAGATCATGGAGCAAGAATTTTTAGTAGCAACTGAGAGTTAAGGCCTAAAATAGGCAACTAATAAATTCCACCACAAGTAGATCAGCAAAATTCTGTGACTTTGCCCTCTATCATGGCAAGATATTTTGTAAGACTGTCAATAACCTTTATCCCATCTTTCTCCATATGATGCTAGAATTTATCAATGGTATTTTAAGCTTGATAGCACTCCTACTTGCAAAAGAAAAGCTCTTGAATTAAATTTCAGTTTCAAGAAATAAAAACAACTTACTGTTCCGACAAGGAGAGTATTCAGCATACGCACTGAAATTCTGAATCGCTACATAGCAAGTGCCAACGGGATCCTTTTCTGGTGTCGGCTTAAGCGTTCTCCAGTGATACAAAGGGGCACAGGCCTATTAAACATCAAAGACAGTAATACATACACACACACATATATGTGTGTGTGTATATATATATATACACATATACATACATACATACACATTTTTTTACTGTGGCAAAATATAGCTAACAAAAGTTTGCCATCTTAACCACTATTTCAGTGACATTAAGCACATTCAGCATGTCGTGCAATCATCACCACTGTCCATCACCACAGTTTCTCAATACCCCATAAACAATAAATCCCCACTTCTCCCTCCCAGTCCCATAAACTTGTCTCTATGCATTTGCCCATTCTAGGTACACTATATAAGTGGGATCATACACCACTTGACCTTTTTGTGTCTGAATTTACCTCCCTCAGTATGTTTTTAAGGTTCATCCATGTTGTAGCACACATCAGAATTTCATATCCCTTTATGGATGATTAATATTCCCCTATAACTACATACCCATTCATCTGTTGATGGATACCTGGGGTGTTTCCACCTTTTTGTAATTGTGAATAATGCTGTGATGAACTTCTGTGTACAAGTATCTGTTTGAGTCCCTGTTTTTAAGTCTTTAGGATATGCACCTAGGGATGAATTGCTGGATCACATGGGAATTCAATGTTTAACTTTTTGAGTAATTACCTAACTGTTTTCCACAGTGACTGCATCATTTTATATTTCCACCAGCAATACATACGTGTTCCAGTTTCTCCTCCTCACTAGCACTTGTTATCTTCCATTATTTTGATATTAGGCATTGCGGTGGATGCTGAGTAAATATATTTTTTGACATAGGTTCCTCATACTATAGTTTGATTTTGTTTCAACTACACGAAGTCCTGGGTTATAAATAAGATCTGTCCCTGTGTCTGTACGCTAAATTTGTAGGTGACTCAGAATTGGTGCACACAATGTTTATTAAGCCTTACTTTAGAGCCACAGGAAACCCCGGTGGCATAGTGGATAAGTACTATGGCTGCTAGCCAAAAGGACGGCAGTTCATTTCAACCAGGTGCACCTCAGAAACTCTACGAAGCAGTTCTACTCTGTCCTATGGGGTCACTATGAGTCAGAATTGACTCGACGGCAGTGGGTCTGGGTTGGGTTTCAGTGAAAGAATGGGGCCCCAGTAGTGCAACGGTTGCTTGGCTGCTAACCAAAAGGTCAGCAATTCAAATCCACCAGCCACTCCTTGGAAACTTTACAAGGCAGTTCTACTCCATCCTACAGGGTTGCTATGAGTTGGAATCAACTCAACAGCAACAGGCTTGAGTTTTTTCATTCAGTGCCATAAACGCAGGGTTTCAAATCAGCTCTTTCTGGTTGAAACTCCTACCAAGAATTTGCATTTCTAACAAGTTTCCAGGGAGTTATACATAAGAATCACCCAAGGATCTTGGTAAAATGTGGATTCTGATTCTGTATATCTGGGGTGGGAATGAAAATTCTCACAGAGAACTTGTTAGACATGTAAATTCTCAGCAGAGTTTCAAACTAGAATTGGTTCCAGTTTGAGACTCTGAAGAAAGGGCTCAAAGATTTAAAACTTGCAAGTGCAGCAAGTGAAAGTGATTGCAATGAAGTATATGTTGCTAGCAGAGGTTACGTCAATCATTTCAAAATGAGGATAAATTTACATAACAAAGGGCAAGTACGAGTTGCCTGTAAATCAGATATTGATAACACAAGGATTTACTCTCTGATTAATGCACACAAGTTTATGGCCAATTATGTTGAATTATTAGATGAATTAATTGGTTTCCAGCATGCCAATGAGCACTTTGGTAAGGCAGGGTTAAGGAAACTTCCAAGGCCGATTTTTAATGCACTGTTAATGCACTGTAAAATCAGAGTAAATTAAACAAATACAAAAAGAATGAATTTTTCCCTACAGGATTTCAAATTAAATAAAAGTAAGCTGCCCAAAGAAAACAGTTCTTAGAAGCAAAGAATGCCTATTTTCTTCTTTAAAAGCTGGGTTTCCACAAAAATGGGTGACCACTTAAACAGCGCAGTATGTTAAAATGAGGAGTAGTTCCATTCTTTGTCTAATCCTTGCTTTAATTAAAGAAAAATAAAACCTTTTTAAATCAAAGGATGTGGACAAGTTTGTAAACTTCAATTTTGTGGACTCACCTAGTTTATCACTAAAAGTCTGCCTTACATCTTTTAAACAATGGCTTTCATCTGGGGACACACTACCCCTTCAACACAGAGTTCTAGACATTTTTATTTAATGGTTTGCATTCATAGCATAGCTGAAGTTAAAAAGCAGCGTTCTATGCCTGTCTTACCAATTCTGTAGAGATGACCAGAGAGTCATTAAAAGAGCCTTGCACACTGGCTGTAGAAAAACTAATGGCTTTGAACAACTCTGCTTGCTACAGAGAAATTTATTGAGAGAAATTCCAAAGACCTTAGGTAACCTTTCTGAGAGAGCTGAGCTAATCTAAGTTATTCATGAACGTCTTCCCAATTCTAAAAAGTTAAAAAACCAAAGGGCTAGGAAAGAAATGTTTGCGGGCACATTTCCAGCTAACATATAAAAAAAAACAACAAAACTCTCCTACTGCTGTTGACTCGATTCCAACTCACTGTAACCCTATACAACAGAACTGCCCAATAAAGTTTTCAAGGAGTAGCTGGTATATTCAACCTACTAACGAGAAGTTCAAATACCTACACACGTAACATGGTGGTCTGCATTAAAACTTAGCTCAATAAATATCTGCTGAATTAAGTATAATTAACTTTGTTTAATGTATGTCCTTTAGGTAAGAATTGAAAGATTATTTTACTATACTACATTTATTTTTGCAAATGCTATAAACCTTTCATTGTGCTTTAAGTGAAAGTTTACAATTCAAGTTAGTTTCTCATACATAAATTTCTGTACACATGGTTACATGACCATAGTTGCTTTCACTCTAATGCAACAGCATACTTTTTTCCACCCTTTATTTCCCCTGGCCTTTCAACGAGCTCCTGTCTGCTCCTGCCCTCTCCCCTCCCCTCCCAAAAGGAGCTGCCCATTGAGTCTCGGTTATCTACCTAAGCTAAGAAGCACACTCTACACAAGTATCATTTTATCTCTTATAGTCCAGCCTAATTTTTGTCGGAAGAATTAGTTTTTGGATTGGTTTTAGTTTGGGGCTAAAAGTCCAGGGGCCATATTCTCTGGGTCACCCCACTCTCAGTCAGACCACTACACCTGGTCTTTTCACCAGAATTTCAGTCCTGCACCCCATTCCTCTTGTGTTACATCAAAGACTCTGTGTAATTTGCCACCAGGGCAGTTCTTGGTGACAGCCGGGCACCATCTATGTCTTTCTGGTGTTACACTGATGGAGTCTCTGGTTTATATGGCCTTTTCTATCTCTTGAGATCATATTTTCCTTATGACTTTGGTGCTTTTCACTCTCCTTTGCTCCAGGGGGGTTTGGGCTAATTGAGCTTCTTAGACAGCCACTTGGTAGCTTTTAAGATCCCAGATGCCACTCACCAAAGTGGGATGTAGAGCATTTTCTTATTAAACTTTGATATGCCAATTGACCTGGATGTTCTCTGAAACCATGGTCCCCAGACTCCTACCCCTCTGACTGTGTCCCTCAGAATGTTTGGTTGTATTCAGGAAACTTCTCAACTTTCAGTTTAGCCCAGTTGTGCTGACTTCCCCTGTGTTGTGTGTTGTCCATTCCTCCACCTAAGATAATCTTTGTCTACTGTCTAGTTAGTAGAAACCCTGGTGGCATAGTCAGTGATTAAGTGCTATGCCTGCTAACTAAAAGGTTGTCAGTTCAAATCTACTAGGTGCTCCTTAGAAACTCTATAGGGCAATTCTACTCTGTCCTGCAGGGCCACTATGAGTCCAAATCAACTTGACAGCAATGGGTTTAGTTTCCTTTTATTTTTTTTAAATCTAGTCCGACTCAACGGCACCTGGCTTTGGCTTGGCAGTTAGTGACTACTCTTTCTTCTCCCTACCCATTTTCATATCCATCAATGAATGTTTTTTTTCTGTGTTTAAACCTTGAGTTCTTATAACATTGGTTTTATACAATATTTCTCCTTTTACAACTGACTCATTTCACTCACGATAATGCCTTCCAGTTTTATCCACGTTATGAGATGTTTCACAGATTGATCATCATTCTTTTTCTTTGCATAGTACTGCATTGTGTGAATACAAAGTCTGACAATTATGTCTGAAAACTTGCCACCATGCACTTATGTTGGTATCAATGTACAAACAACTCGGTAAGGCTTCATAACCTTGATAAATCAGCATCATCTCACAGCTGTGTTTGTGTCGACATGTGGCAGTATCTTGCTGAATGGTGTTCATTGTTGTTGTTGCCTGTTTTTTGTGTGCCATTGCAAGAATGTCCAAGCTTGAATTAGAGCAACAAACAAACCCTAAATTTCTTGTCACAACTTGGCAAGAGTAAAAGTGAAATCAGGGACATGGTAGTCCAAGTTTGCGGTGATAGTGCCATGAAGAAAACAGCAGTGTACAAATGGATTAAATGTTTTTCTGAGGGAAGGGAAGGCATCACTGATGAAGAGAGACCAAGGTGGCCTCTAACGAGCAGAGCTGTCAAAAAACTGCAAAAATTCGTCAAATTGTGCATCAAAATTGTTGGCTGACTGAGAAGCATAGTACATCAAGTAAACATCAAAAGAGAAACAGGTAGGAAAATCTTAACTGAAAATCTTGGCATGAGAAAGGTGTGTACAAAAATAGTCCCAAAGGAGCTCATCAATCAACAAAAGCAAAGAAGAGTCAAACTTTGCCAAGACGTTTTAGAGGGGTGAGACAATGTCTGGGGCCATGTTACTACTGGTGATGAAATGTGAGTGTACCAATACAACCCTGAAACAAGTGTCAAAGTGAACAATGGAAGTCACCCAATTCTCTACAACCAAAAAAGTTCTGTCAGTCCAAATCAAGAGCCACAATAATGTTGCTAACCTTTTGTGATATCAGAAGGATTGTTCATTATGAATTTGTACCATCTAGATAAACAGTTACTCAAGTTTACTATTTGGAAGTGCTGAAAAGGCTGCATGAAAAAGTTAGATGAAAATGACCTGAACTTTTTGCCAACAACTCATGGCTCTTGCATCATGACACTGTATTAGCTCACACAGCACTGTCTGTGAGGGACTTTTTAGCCAGTAAACAAATAACTGTATTGGAACACCCTCACTACTCACCTCATCTGGCCCCCAATACCTTATTTTGTTATCCAATGATAAAGGAAATATTGAAAGGAAGACGTTTTGATGACATTCAGGACATCAAGGGTAATACAATGATAGCTCTGATGGCCATTCCAGAAAAAGATTTCCAAAATTGCTTTAAAGGGTGGGCTAGGCACTGGCATCAGTGCATAGCCTCGCAAAGGGAGTACTTCAAAGATGGCCATAGTGATATTCAGCAATGAGGTATGCAGCAGATTTTCTAAGATGAATTCATGAACCTAATTTTCAGACCTCATAGGTTATTCCTCTTGGTAGAGTCCAATTAATTCTTAGGATTTTTTTCAAATTATTTTAACTTATTTTTCCTCAAATAGTTGGGGCTAAGTCCTTTACCTTCAATCTCACTAATTCTGACACCCGTTGCGTCCTGTGACTCATTGTGTTGTTTCTTCAGAAATTTTGTTAATTTTCTGAATTTCTGTTTCCTGTTTCTCTGTGGATTCTTGTAGCCTATTCACTTTGTCATTATGCTCTTCTCCAATCTTAAGTTCCTCTACTTCTTTCTATGTGTTCCTTGGCTTGTTCTGAATTTTGCCTGATCTCTTGAAGAGTTCTCTACATTAATCTTTTGTATTCTACACCTGAAATTCCACGAAATTTTCTTCACCTGGAAGATATCATGATTCTTTGTTTTGGCAGCTTGCTGAAGACCTTTACGTGATTTGATATTGACTGTTGACTTTGAGCTATCAGTAAGTTATTGTATTTATTTATTACTGTTACATAGCTTCTTGCTTTGTTTTGTTTTGATATGCCCGAATAGGCTGCGTGTGTGAGCTAGTTTGATTATGGATGCTTCTGAAGCTCTAACACCCTGTCACCAGGTGGTTAGATCTGTTACAAGCTATGCAAGCCCAGGAGTCCATTTATTTTTCTTGTATGTGTTCAGTTTACATGTCTCAGTAGTTGGTCAACAAGTGTGTGGCATGGGCTCTCATCTCCAGTCCTAGTTTGGCAGAGGTGATTGGTGCAGTAAGGGGACATGCTCTGAACAAGTCAGAGGGCTGACAGTTGCCCCTGAAGTTCTGAGGAAGGTGTGATCCCATTCCCTAGAATGCAAAGACAGGTGGGTTCTGCAGTCAGATTATGGGCACTCAATGCTGTTGGCTGTTAGGATTGGGAAGCACCACTTTTTCTTCGACCCCTGTAATGGTTGACTAGGTCCTTTAGATGGAACCACCAGTCCTTAGGTCTCTGATGTGGGTAGGCAGGGACCCTGCTTAATAGAGTGGTGTCAAATGTCACAGCCTGCCACCCCACCATATGGCTGATACAGCTACAATTAGACTTCAGGTATACGCCCTGTTGTACTGTGTTAATAAGGGCCTAAGCTACTGAAATGAGCCCACACAGGTCTACACAGGGGTTAAGGGCATTAAAAGTGTTTGCCTAGGCAAAGGAGCTGTTACTGTCCTGAATTCCTGGCTTAGGAGAGAAGGCAGATTGTTTTTCCCTTTTTGTTAATTTGTTCCCTCTCCAAGGCCAGGAAACTAGCTCAGTGTACATGATGGGTCCTACTTCTAGACCAGGAGATGCAGCCATCTCCGAAGCCAACTTGGACCCAGTGGAATAAGGCAGAAAGGCAGGTAAATTGGAAAGAGGTATTCCCAAAGGGGTGTTTTCTTTTTGTTTTTTCCTTTTATTTTTTTATTATTATGATTGTATGAAAATGTACATTCCCATATAAATTTGCATGCCTGTCTATATGCAGCTCCCACTGCTCTCCCTGCCAGTGGCAGTGCACTTTTCCTCTCTGCTTCATACATGTCTTATCCACCAAACAATTTCCTATCCCCTCCTCTCCATTCTCCCACTGTCCCACCTCCAGTAAGAGGTTAGCAGGACGACGTTCTATAGATGCATCGAACCATAAAGTGCACACATGATAGGGACACTCTGTGTCACCAATTCCAATCCATTCCTGTCTGAAGAGTTGACCTCCATTATGATTTATGGACAGGGGCAGCATCAGGGCCAGGGGCCATGCTCCCAGGGGAACCCACAGGTCCCTGGATCATCAATTGTGGCCTTTTAGTGGAGATTTCAGGGCACACCCCTTTTTATTCCTGTTTTGCCAGTGAGACTCAACTCTGTGAGCTCCATCATGGCTATCATTGGTGGTGGCGAGGCACCATCTTGTTCTTCTGGTCACAAGTCGATATAGTCACCCACTCACGTGGGTCTCTCTGCCTTCTGGGTTCTCTTCCGCCGTGTCGTTTTGGTCCTTGGTGATCATCTGTTCCTGCTGAGTTGGGACCACTTGTTGTACCCTCATATGGTAGTCTGTCAGCCTTTTAGACCCCAGACGCCACTCACCAATGTGGGGTGCAGAGTGCTCTCTTAGCAAAACGCTAGTTGTGCCAACTGGCCTCGACTTCCTAAAAGGGTGTCTTTTTGTTCCATGTAGCAAGTTAGATGCATGCATTTATTTTTTGCTGACTGAGCACTGCTCTTCATTGATTCTGGAGATGTGAGTAGACTCTCCTCTGCTCAGCCTGTCTGAATGTGGAAAATGCATCCTGAATGCCACTACTTCCCTCACTGAGGATGCCAGCCTGCAGGGTGTCAGTTCTTACCAGGTTGGGTCTGGTACCTCCTTGCTGCTTCTGAAGCATGTTTCCCACTCCCTCCAGCTCAGTCCAACTCCTCAACTTTGCCTTTGATGTTCTGGGCTCCTATATTGTCATATATGATCAATTTACTTGGTTTTTCAGGTCTTTATTGTAAGAGGGATCACAGGAAACATCTGACTACTCCACCACCTTGGTCCCACCTCCTTACATGACATTTTAATTGTACCAAATTAATTACTGTATTAGTTGAATGTTCTTGCATTCATAATACATGATTTTTCCATATCAGAAACTGATTTGATGTCTTCTCCATTCCTTCCAATTTTAGTAATATTCCTCTATTTCACGATGCAATTTTAGGACAAGACTGTAGTGAAAGGAGATTTTGCCTAACATCAGGAATCTGAAACAGAAAAATTAACTTAAGCAACAGTAAGAAAAAAATTATGCTTCCTTGAAATGCTCTGGTTACTTCGTTAGAAGCTGACATTCTAACATGAGCATGGTATTTGAATGAACAAACACAAAATCCTCTTTAAGTGAACAGAATAATGCCAATTTTGTTCAGAGTGAGAGGAGAGAGGTAATAGATAGGCTCTTCTTTTGACTTCTGCTAGATCAAATGTTCTGTGTATTTTACCTTATTTAGTGAAGCACTACTGAAGACAAATTTCAATTTTAAAGTTCTTACATGATTTCAAATGTATCCTTTGTTATCTAGCCCAATGTACAACAACTTTCAGGAAAGATACATTCTACAGCATAAGCTCCTTGGTTTTGACTTTCAAGGAATAGAACAGCTGGTCTCCTTATGTACTGGAAAGTTTTGGCCAAGATCTGAAAACTCTAATCCATCTAGGTTCCCTTAACTTTGGGCCATGTTAGTGGGCTGACAAGTGATCTGGTTCATTAATCTAAGGCTTTAACATGAAAACAGATATCCACTTGGCATTGAAAGCAATCCCCCAAGTAGTTCCATACTTTGCCAAATAGCTTCACCTTCTTTCTAGCCAAAAGACATTTGAATGCCATGAAAATTCTTTCCAACAGTTGTCTACCATGAGCCTATTGAGTTATGTCTTTTATATCAGTTCTGTTTCATGCTGATGTAATAATAATAATTTGTTCTTAAAAGAAATGAGTCTAAACCAAATATGTACACACACGATACAGGGATATTCAAAATGATACCTCATAGGCAGTATTTTGCAATTCTGATGTTTATGTCATATAAAGTTGAATTTAATTCTTTGCTGTGCTAAGCCTCAGTACTCAAAGAAGCAAATTTAAACTTGAAATAAACATTATATTATCCTATTTCCTATTACATAATTTAGAAAATGCAAGCATGCCAAAAACTAACCATTTTTTATTGAAAGCACAGTGTATGATTTTAAGTTCAATGGTTTTAGGGTCCCTACAAATACTGAATAAATGGATAGCATTATGTTACAGATAAATATTCAAAACCTGAAAAATTCAATACAGCACTCAAAAGGAATTTTTAATCCAAGTTATTAGATGGTATTAGCCTCAGTGTTAATTCACACAAGTCATACAACACTAAAGAATAAAACTTATTTCTTAATTTTGGAATCTGAAGACTGTAAATCTGAAAAATGTAAATACAAGACTTTAGGGAGTATCATGTAAATGCTGGATTTGTAACTAGAGAGGGCTATCTATATTTTATACATTACCAGTTTTATGTCAAATTCTCTTTAGGGCATTCACCACTGGGCCAAATAAAGCAAAGTAACTCCTTTATATACTTATTAAATCATAATTCAAACAGATTTAAACAAATTCCACAAGCCAAAGCTATTTCTTTATTATTTAAGGAAATTAAAACTAACAGGATAAAAAAGTCCCTAAACTAAAAAAGAAAACTCCTAGCTCAATTTAATGTATATTAATATATATTTTGTCTCAATATAATTAATTTCTCAGCAACTTAGATAAGTCTCTTTGCTCAGAACAATAAGAGAATTATAAAGTATCATTTTAAAGCTGAAAGATGTCCATTTGAGAGCGAGATTTTTACTTAGAAAAGTATTGATGAACTTAGAAATTCACGCACAGAGTTTACAAAAACAAAAACCTGTCCTTTAGTTCTAAAAAGGACCAATGATGCTGTAGCAGACCAACTTTTTGAGACCTCTGTCGGCAAAGTGGTTAAGTGCTTGGCTACTAACTGAAAGGTTAGCAGTTTGAACTCACCAGCAACTCCAAGAGAAAGATGTAGCAAGCTACTTCTGTAAAGATTACAGCCTTGAGAAGCACTTTGGGGTGGTTTTGTCCTTTAGGATCACTGTGAGTTGGAATGCAGTCAATGGCAACGGGTTGGGTTTGGGTTTAGAACAGTAGTAGTCCTATTTCTCTGGTCAAATTTCAATCAGTCCCTTAAATCAATTCTAAGCAATAAAATATTCACCTTGTTAGGATTTAGTTTTTATCTTTTACACTTCTTAGATTGTTTCCAAGTCTTTGAAAATATCAAGCCAGCCAAGCCAAGTGCCGTCGAGTCGGAGCCGACTCATGCAACACATTTTATTTCCAAGAGATTTAGACAGTAAAATGGATTCTTTCATTTTAAGCTCTAAATTTCACTTCTAAAATGCCAGTAAATTTATTTTTGAAAGTCTGACATGCTCTTACATGTAAGGGTTTTCATAAATGAATTTCAAAACCTTTCGGTGTACACAGAATTCTACAGCAACACCACACACCAGTCCATACTCACCACAACTTTCCCTCTGTGGGCTCTCACGGCTGCTCCAAACCACTGGTTTGATTTGAACTCTATAGGTTCTTTGGTTCCATTAACTCTGATTTTTCTGTTATCTGACAAGAAGGATATGAATTATTAGTAATTTGTAAAATGTAGCAATTAAAGTAGATTATAAAGAATTTGTACAAGCTGATGCTGTAACGCATATGAAAATGCAAAGGGTAAAAAATTGCTAAAAGATTCTGGAAGAGAAACAAGGTAAAAAGATGATCTATTAGCTATTCAGACTTATTATGAAACTATGTAATTAAACACTAGGGGAAGCCAGCACAATTTGTACACAGCAAGGTCACAGAAGCTCTACAGATATATCCAAACTCCCCAGGGACTAAACTGCTGGATTAAGGGCTGTGGGGATCATGGTTTTGGGTAACACCTAACTAGACTGGCACAACACAGTTTATAAAGAAAATGTTCCATATTCTACTTCAGTTGAGTAATGTCTGAAGTCTTAAAAGTCTGTGAGCAGCCATCTAAGGCAATCCATTGGTCTCACCCCTTCAGGAACAAGGAAGAATAAAGAAAACTATAAGATACAAGGGAATGATTAGCCAAAAGGACTAATGGGCCACAACTACCACAGCCTCCACCATACTGAATCCAGTACAAATAGACAGAGGGTCCTCGACAGAGCCGGAGAAAAATGGAAAACAAAATTCTAACTCACAAGAAAAGAACAGACTCACTGTCCTGAGAGAAATTGGAAAACCCCAACGGTATAGTCCCCAGACACCCTTTTTTTTTTGTTCAGTAGTATTGCCACTCCTGAGGGTGATGCTTTAGCCAAAGATTAGGCAGTCTCACAAAACAAAATAAGACTGAAGGAGCACACCAGCCCAGGGGCAAGGACTACAAGGCAGGAGGGACAAGAAAGCTGGTAACGGAGAACCCAAGGTCAAGAGTCTTAAGGTTGTTAACCAATGCCATAAAACAATATGTGTACTCTTTATGAAAAACTAGGTTGTTCTGTAAACCTTCATCTAGAGTACAATAAAAAAAAAAGAAAGAAAAAGAAACTATTATAACTACATTAGTGAGGTAGTTGTGCAAGGAAGGAAAATTAGGCCAGTGGAATAAAACAGAGAGCCTAGAAACAGACTTCTGCATTCATGGACACTTGACATAATAAAAATGGTACTGATGAGTAAAATAATAAAAAGAATGTGCACACTAAAAGTCACCTGAGAAAAAAAATCATTTCCAGTTGGATTACCTTATGTTAAGTCTAAGCTACAGGATGACTTTCATTACAAAAATGTCAATCAAAAAAAAATATCTACTTGAACATGGTATTTCACACTTAATTTTTTTTCACATTTTACCTTTCCAGAGACGAACTGTACTGTGCACTCAATATGGACTACGATGATCTTGAACCGACATTTCAGCCATCAATCTGTATCAAATCTAAGACTGAATGTTTATTGCCACTCTAAAGAAACATGGATCTTCCCTGGTCTGAGATGCAACATGAGTTCTCAGCACGCATCAACCAGGATGAAGACTTGGTTTTTAACTGAGTTACATGTGTCTATGCAGCCTCAGACGATAACTCTTTAATTACAGTTTTTTATATACTTTGCAGATGTCAGTAGGAGGGAGCCATAGGGATGGAAACTCAACCCAATTCTAACACACTTCAGGTTTTAATAAAAAGCAAATATCTTTTCTTTCAGTCTCAATTCCCCAGTCAACTTATTTCTCACATGGTTCTAGTCACACCATTTTAATTGGAGTTTAACCTATAATATCTAACGGATTTGTAACGATATTTGTACTATAACATCTTATTTGCATGTGTTTCCCTTGGTATGTGTTTCATTTTTCTTCCTTGATTCTATAATAAATGCATTAAAAAATGAACTTTTAATTCTTACTAGCCAATTAATTCTTACTAAGTGAAGCCAAAATATACACACGATTAAAGCTTCAGTTGAGTTTCCTTATGACTACAGACTGTTTTCTTTTCAGAACAAATTACATATACTAAATTTTAAACCTAACATTTGCATTTTGACATGTCAGTAGAAAATCACTAATTTCCCTTTAAAAATTTTTATTCTTTTGATGTTTCCAGGCTTTAAAGAAAAAAAAAAGAAGAAGTTCTGGAAATCCTCACCCCAAATGCACACAACTGGCAAAGAACTGAAGCAGTTTATAGTTTACAAAATACATTTAAAATATAAACATTCTTGTTTGTATCTAGGCAACTTGAAAGATCATAGAACTCAGAGTTGAGGCATCTTGTCACTATTAACTGTGTGACCTTGGGCAGTTCATTTAATCTTTTGAGGTTTTAATTTCTTCATCTGTAAAGTGAGGCTAAGGATACCTTTTTCCTGGGTGGTCAGAAAGTCATAAAGACCACAAGAGAAGAATGAATACAAAAGTGCTTTATAAGCCGGGAAGGTGTACACTATAGAAATTGTACATCATTACAACTGAAGGCCCATAACTGTTCAAGTTTCTCTCAGATTAGGAATCTACAAATACAATCTAAGTCCACGAATCAGGACACACCTCACACAAGTGTAATACATTATTATTAGGGCTTCGTTGCACTGAGAATTGAAATTAGTGACACCTCACAAGACGGCCCATGTGTCTTTGATTAAGCCCAGGGAGCACATACTCCAGTGGATCTGAAACTCCTGAACCATTATAAAGACATGAAAAGATCAGCACCCCAACAGTTCGAACATAAAGGCGATCCCAAAAGGGCTTAAGAAAAGCCGGATACTCTGAGGAAGGAAATGAATTACAGGGAAAGAGAGAAGCCAGCTCCACACTTAGCTTTGTTTTGCTAGAGAAAATGATGCAATTCTCTCTGTGCAACTCCTGAGGCATATCTTCTGATATTATAAAGTTGAACTGTATAGTAAGATAGGAAAACTGAATGGTGAGTTACTTTTCAGCAAAAAAAATTCGCCTGGACCCAGAGTACAAATGAATGGACTTCATTAATCCTATGCCTAGTCTAAGGGTTAGAATGGAGAAAAATTTCACAGGTCTCTATTTAGTGAGGAGTCCTGGGGTAGTACAAAGGGTTACCACTTCGTTGCTAACCAGAAGGTTAGAGGTGTGAGTTCACCTACTGAACCTTAGAAGAAATGCCTGAAGGTCAACTTCCTATTCTAAACTAATTAGAAGGCAGGGGTGGCACAAATGGTTTGCTCTTGGCTACGAACAACAACTAACCTAGGTAGGTGCTGCATCTATACAGCTACAGATGACAGAGTACACCAGGGACACAGTCACAAAACTTCTTAGTCATAATCCAGTACCTCGTGGGATGAAGTTCCAAGGCTCAAAGGCAAGGGACCATAGACTCAGGGACATCTATGTCAACTGCAACAACACAGTTCATACAGTGTTCTACATCCTACTTTGGTGAGTGGCATCCGGGGTCTTAAAAGCTGGCCAGCAGCCATCTATTATGCAACTACTGGTCTCTTCCTGTCTGGAGCAAAGAAAAGCACAGAAACCCAAAGGCTCAAGAGAGAAGTTACTCCAAAGAACTAATGGCCCACATGAACCACAGCCTATACAACCCCAAGACCAGAAGAACTGGATGGTGCCCAGCAACCACTACCTATCACTCCAAATGGGATCACCACGGAGGGTCCCAGACAGAACAGGAGAAAAATACAGGAAAAAAAGATCAAATTCCCAAAAAAAAGACCAGACTTACCGGTCTGACAGAGACTGAAGGAAGCCCCAACCAAGTCTGTGGTCTTAAGATGCCCTTCTGACCTGGAACGGAAGCCATTCCCAGAGACCACCTGTCAGCCAATCAACAGACAGCCCCACTCGAAAGGAAGGTGTTTCTTAAAACAATCGTTACGTGAGATCAAAACGGTAATGCCTGTCCCAAAGCAAAGACAAGAAGATAGAAAGGAGTGGAACCTTTGGAGAAAGGAAATGGGAATTCAGGGCAGTAATGGGGAGAGGGCTGACACACTGCGGGGAACACAGTCAATGCTGTGGAATACTTCATATACAAACTATAGAATAGAAAATGAATTTGCTCTGTAAATGTTTACCTAAAGCACACAAATTAAAAACCCAAAATAACTAACCTAAAGCTTGGTGGTTCAAGCCTACCTATGGGTGCCATGAAAGGCCTACTGAGTTTCTTCCGTAAAGATTACTGTCAAGAAATATGTATAGTATTAAAATTCTTCTTCACATCTATACATCATGCTTTATAAAGGGTCAGGAGAAAAGAAGACCCTCACCAAGACAGACTGACACAGTGGCTGCAACAAGGGGTTCGAACACAGCAACAACTCTGAAGATGTCACAGGACCAGCCAGTGCATTTTATTCTACTGTTCATTCTGTTGTCATGGAGTGAATTATGTCCCCCCAAAAATGTGTGTATCAGTTTGGCTAGGCTGCGATTCCCAGTACTGTGGGATTTTCTTTTATGTTGTAAATTCTGCCCGTTTTGTTAATGAGGGAAGCTGGCTGGTGGTTGTGTTCACGAGGCAGGACTCAATCTGCAAGATTACCTTGTGTCTTGAAACAATCTTTGGGGGCATAAAGGAAAGGGAAATAAGAAGAGAGTTGGCAACCTCATACCCACTAAGAAGCAGTGCCAGGAGCAGAACACGTCCTTCAGAAAGAACCCAGGGTTCCTGCACCTCAGAAGCTCCCAGTCCAGGGGAAGACTCACAACAAGGACCTTCCTCCAGAACCAACAAAGACTTCCTCTAGAACCAATGCCCTGAATTTCAACTTGTAGCCTACTAGACTATGACAGAATAAAATGTCTCTTTTTAAAGCAGCTATTCACTCACAGTATTTCTGTTACAGCGGCACAAAATGAGTAAGACATACAAGTGTTTCACAAAACTGCAAGTCAGAACTAAATGGCATCTAATGACACTCCAAACCCACATACATTGTTTTATCCCACTACTATACATCATTAAATAATCATACTGTATTTTATTTCTCTATTACTTTTATATTTAAATACTTAGGTGTTTTTCTGTTTTCTTTTTCAGTTCTTCCACTACCACAAACAGGTACCATGAGAATCCTTACGTCCATCTCCATCTGTCTAGCCAATCTCCATCTGTCAGGGACAAGGATTTCTCTCTAGCACCAGACTGGAAAGGACATTGCTGGGTCATAGAGAAAGATCGTGTCCATTGTCAGACTTGATCAGAAACTGCCCCCTGAATTATCTCCACAAATTTCCATGCCCACTGGCAGAACACAAGAAGGTGACCACCAGTTTTTGTACTGTGGCGCTTCAAAGATCTCGCCAATCTGAATGGCTACAAAATAATACTTAATTTAGTTTTCACTTGCATTTACCAGGCAATTAGCAAGACTGGTCACCTTTTCACATACAGGAACCACTGACTTTTTCATCTGTGAATTTTCACTTCATATCCTTGGCTCATTTTCCTATTTGGTTATTCAGTTTTATTGCTTAGTTAGAATTCTTCACGTATTTGGGGTATTGACTTTTTTCCCACATATGTGCTGCAAATACGCTCTCCCAGTTTTGTTTTGTGGGAATTTTTTCCCCACCTGGCCTTTATTCTGGCATATGACGCAGCATAATCATCTTAATTCTCTTCAGTATGAAGAGCTAGCTATCCCAATGCCACCAATACCGACTAGTCTACCTTTTCTTCGGTGATTTGCCATCCCACCTCTTCAAGAGTGACTCCTGACCTGGCCTAAACACTACAACACGATCTGACCCTGCCGCCCTCCAATCTCAACTCCTCCTCCTCTCCCATGTCTCTTTAGATGCAGACACAAGGACTGTTGTCTCTGGAACATACACAACTTTCTCCTTTTCTCCACTGCATTTGCTCTTCCCACTGCCTGGAATGCTTTTCCCACAGATCTCCACATACCTGTCTCATCATCCGACCTTCAGCTCAAATTTTACTTCCTCAGAGACGCTTGCCCTGAGTAGCTAGCTCCCACTACTCACTATCATCCACTGTCCTCTTACTCTCCATTTTCGTCACAGCACTTTCCCCTTTAGAACTTAATCTATGTAAGTTCCACAGAGGCTCTCTATGCTAGAGCTCTGTATTTTCCAAATCTTCAACAGTGCCTGCCACATAGTAGCTCCTCTATTAACATTTGCTGAATGAATGCCCATTGTTCCATATACTCATTTAGAAATTTTCCTAGGATACACTGCACAGCATGATTCCAATTTTGTATAAAAAATCAAATATAGTGTGTCTGAGTATATGTGAGAATATATGTGTGTACGTATAGAGACGTAAACTCTTAATGATGGTGTCATGGATTGAACTTTGGACCCCAAAAGATGAAGGTAGCAGTTTGGCTACGCTGTGATTCTTGGTAGTGTATGGTGTTCCTCCACGTTGTAAATGCGGACGGCAATTGTGTTGGTGAAACAAACAAATCCAGTGTCAGTGAGTTGATTCCGACTAATAGCGACCTGGTAGGGCAGAGTAGAATTGCCCCATAGTCTCCAAGAAGAGCCTGGTGAATCCTAACTCCCGACCTTTTGGTTAGTAAACCACTACACCAGGACTCATTGTGTAAGACTGTTTTGTGTCTTGAGGCAATCTCGAGCTATAAACAGAATGAAAGCAAGCAAAGAGTTGGGGACCTCATACCACCAAGAAGTAGCAATTTGGCTGGACCACGAGTTTGTAAACCACTACACCAGGACTCATTGTGTAAGACTGTTTTGTGTCTTGAGGCAATCTTGAGCTATAAACAGAATGAAAGCAAGTGAAGTGTTGGGGACCTCATACCACCAAGAAGTAGCAATTTGGCTGGACCATGAATCCCAGTATTGTGTGACTGTCCTCCATTTTGTGGTTTTCTTGTGCAGTCAATCCTAATCTCTTCTTGAGGTTAATAGATTGGATTATGTTAGAGGATTAGGGTGGGACTATAATGCTCTTACTAAAGGAGTTTCCCTGGAGTGTGGCTTGCACTACCTTTTAATTTTATGAGGCAAAAGGAAGCAAGCAGAAATTGTTCACTGTCCAGCTTTCACATGCATATGCTGCCAACTGAAAATACCATGGCTTGGGTCAAGCACACTTTGGTCTTCAAGGTAACATCTTTAATTTTCAATACTTTAAAGAGATCCTTCGCAGCAGATTTTCCTGATGCAATGTGTCCTTTGATTTCTTGACTGCTGCTTCCATGGGCGTTGATTGTGGACCCAAGTAAAATGAAATGCCTGACAACCTCAATCCTTTCTCCATTTATCATGTTGCTTATCGGTCCAGTTGTGAGGGTTTTTGTTTTCTTGGTGTTGAGGTGCAATCCATACTGAAGGCCGTGGCTTTGATCTTCATCAGTAAGTGTTTCAAATCTTCAGTTCCAAAAAGTAAGGTAATTCCATCTGTGTAATGCAAGTTGTTCATAAATCATCCTTTAATCTTGATGCCTTGTTCTTCTTCACATAATACAGCTTCTTTAATTATTTGCTCATTATACAGATTGAAAATGGAAGGTGAAAGGATACAATCCTTATGCACACCTTTCCTGACTTTAAACTACACACTTGGCTGGCTTGGCAGTGTCTCCTTGTTTTGTTCACACAACTGCTTCTTAATCCATGTACAGATTCCTTAAGAGCACAGTTAAGTGTTCTGGAATTCCTATTCTCCGCAATGTTAGCAATAATTTGTTAAAATCCACACAGTCAAATGCCTTTGCATAGTCAAATGAAACACAGGTAAACATCCTTCTGGTATTCTCTGCTGTCAGCCAAAATCCATCTGACACCAGCAATGATATCCCTGGTTCCACATCCTCTTCTGAATCTGGCTTAAATTTCTGGTAGTTCCTTGTCAATGTACGGTTGCAGTTACTTCTGAATGATCATGAACAAAATTTTGCTTGAGTGTGATATTAATGATACAGTTTGGTAATCACTGCATTTGACTGGATCAGCTTTCTTTGGAATGGCCATAAATATGGATCTCTTCTAGCCAATTGGCCAGGTATCTGTCCTCCAAATTTCTTGGCACAGACAAGTGAGCACTTGCAGAGCTGCATCTGTTTGTAGAAATAGCTCAATTGATAATCCATCAACTCCTGGAGCCTTGTTTTTCACCACTGTCTTCAGCGCAGCTTTAACTTTTTCCTTTAGTATCATCAGTTCCTGATCAGATGCTGCTTCTTCAAATGCCTGAACAATGGCCAGTTCTTTCTGATATGATCTTCCATCTTCTTTTGATGCTTCCTGAGTCATTTAATATTTTCCTTGTAGAATCCTTCACTATTGCAACTCGAGTCTTAAATTTTCTCTTCAGTTCTTTCAGCTTAAGCAATGCAGAGCATGTTCTTCCCTTCTGGTTTTCTGTTTTCAGCTCTCTGCCTAAGTCATCAGAATACTTTATCTACTCAGGCTGCCCTTCGAAATCTTCACTTCAGTTCTTTTACTTCGCCATTCCTTCCTTTTGCTTTAGCTGTTCGACGCTCAAGGTCTTTTCTGACATCTAATTTGGTCTTTTCTTTCTTTTCTGTCTCTTTAATGACCTCTTGTTTTCCTCACGGATGATGTCTTCCTGCAATTCATCTAGTCTTTGGTCATTAGTGGTCAACACATCAAATCTATTCTTGAGATGGGATATACTTCAGTTGGGATATTCTTCAGTTGGGATATACTCAAGATCATACTTTGGCTTTTGTGGACTTGCTCTCATTTTCTTAAATTTCAATTTGAATTTGCATATGAGCAACTTGTGGTGCATGCCACAGTCAGCACCTCGTCTTCTTCTGACTGCATATGTGGAGTTTTTCCATCATCATTTTCCACAGATGTAGTTGATTTGATTCCTATGCATTCCATCTGGTGAGGTCCATGTGTACAGTCACTGTGTTGGTTAAAAAGGTATTTGCTGTGAAGAAGTTGTTAGTCTTGCAACATTCTATCACGAGATCTCTAGCACCATTTCTATCATCAAGGCTGTGTTTTCCAACCACCGATCTTTGTTTTGAACTTTTGCATTCCAATCACCAGTAGTTACCAAGTGCATACCGATTGCATGTTCGATCAATTTTCTACTGCAGAAGCTGTTAAAAATCTTTAACTTCTTCACCTTTGACCTTAGTAGTTGGTGCTTAAATTTGAATAACAGGTGTAATAACTGGCCTTCCTTGCAGTCGTATGGATGTTATCCTATCACTAACAGTATTGTACTTTGGGACAGATCTCAAACTGTTCTTTTTGATGATGAATGCAACACCATTCCTCTTCAAGTTTTCATTCCCAGTATAGTGGACCATATGATTGCCTGATTCAGAATGGCCAATACCAGTCCATTTCAGCTCACTAATGCCTAGGATATCAGTGTTTATGCATTTCTTTTCATTTTTGATGATTTCCAATTTTCCTAGATTCATACTTTGTGCTTTCCATGTTCTGATTATTAATGCATGTTTGCAGCTGTTTCTTCTCATTTGGAGTCATGCCACATCAGCAAATGAAGATCCTGAAAGCTTTACACCATCCACGTCATTAACGTAGACTCTACTTTGAGGAGGCAGCTCTTCCCCAGTTATCTTCTGAATGCCTTCCAATCTGGGGGCTCATCTTCTGGCACTATATCTGACAAAGATCCGCTGCTATTCATAAGGTTTTCACTGGCTAGTTCTTTTCAGTAGTAGACTGCGAGGTCCTTCTTCCTCGTCTGTCTTAATCTGGAAACTCAGCTGAAGCCTGTCCACCATGGCTGACCCTGATGGAATTCAAACACTAGATAGGTAGTAGCAATAAAATGGACTATAAAATAGGAGAGCGATGAATAGGTGAAACATGAGACATTTTAAGGACATGGAAACTATTCTGCTTGCTCCTATAACGGTGGGTACACCACACGCATTTTTCAAAACCCACAGAACTACACAACATAAAGAGCAAACTCCAAAGTGAACTATGAACATTTGTATTACTGATGAACCAAGTGTATCCACACAAATGCAAGATGTTAATAGAAGAAAGAGGGTGCAGGCAGGAGATAGGACGTATGGGAACTCTATGCACTTTCTGAAAAATTTTCTGTAAAACTAGAACAGCTATTTAAAAAAGTCAACTGCATTTAAAAAAAGTTATTCAGTCAGTCTGACATTTCTGGATTTTGAAGGACTCTCCCTTACATAGGCAGCTTTGATTTTGGGACAATCCCAGTGGGTGACAAGCCTACCAGCTTTTGCTTCCTCTATTTTTGTTTTCACGGAACTATGCATTTTAAAACATATTGAGGAAATGTAGAATATGGTGCACATGTGCACTACAAACGGATACTTCTAATCATTCAGTTTAATAAAACAGAAGATACTACAAGAAATGAAAATAGGTGACTGCGGCAGAGAGGGAAGCAGATCTGGAACTGACACAAGTGTTATCATACATTTTGGCAGACTGAGTGCTGCTCGAAAACTATAAAGTCCTCAGCCTAGCACTGAAAAATACTGAGTTCTGTGATCTTCAGTCATCACGTTTGTGTGTCCCTTTGGGGATTTTCTTCAAGTTGTTGCAGGAGCTGTCCAGATATTTTTTTAATCAGAAAAAGGGCAAAAGAAACCTTTAAAAGTGGGATTATAGTCTTAACCACAGTCAAATTTATGCTGTAAAAGGTTTCATTTATAGTAAAACGATGTATCTGAAAACAGGGACTACTCTAATATAAAATGCAAAATAAAATAACTTGTGGCCAGAAAATTTCTTATCTGAAAGAAACAAGTCCAAGAAAAGAAGCTGGATCGACCAATATGTCACAGAAAATTAAATACTCAAATGTTATGATTTTCAATACTCCAAAACCACTGTTGTGGTTAGGTGCCATCGAGTCAGTTCCAACTCATAGTGACCCTATGAACAACAGAATGAAACACTGCCCAGTCTTGAGCTATGTCCACAATCAGTTTTATGCTTAAGCCCATTGATGAGGCCACTATGTCAATCCATCTCATCGAGGGTCTTCCTCTTTTTCACTGACCCTCCACTCTACCAAGCATGATGTCCTTCTCCTGGGACCGATCTTTCCTGACAACATGTCCAAATTATGTAAGACGCAGTCTTGCCATCTTTGCTTCCAAGGAGCACTCTGGTTGCACTTCTTCCAGAACAGATCTGTTGGTTCTTTTGGCAGCCCATGGTACATTCAACAATGTTCTCCGACATCAGAATTCAAAGACATCAATTCTTCCTCTGTCTTCTTTGTTCATTGTCCAGCTTTCATATGCATGTGTTACAAGTGAAAATATCATGGCTTGGGTCAGGCACATTTTAGTCTTTAAGGAGACATTCTTACTTCTGAATACCTTAAAGAGGTCCTTTGCAGCACTAAACACTACAGCACTACTAAACACCATTAACGAACATCTCTGTAATTTTCATCTAAATGCAACTTTTCAAGCATTTTAGGAAAAAAGCTACATTAACTACTGTCTTCTGAGTGTCCCAGAAATGTGGCATTCTGATTAAATATTCCATAGAACTGGGATTTCTATCATATATACAGGTTGTTCTGGGTGCTGTTGAGTTACTTTTCAACTTGTATTCATCTTATGTGACAGAGTACAATTGTCCCATAGGGTTTTCTGGGCTGTAAGTTTTAAAGGCAGATCACCAGGTCTTTCTACCAAGGGTCAACTGAGTGGGATCCAATGGCCAGCCTTCCAGTTAGCAGCCGAGCACCTAACCGTTTGTTGTGCCACCAGGGCTCCTCACATGCATTGCAGGTACAAATATGTGCACACACACACAGAGAGACAAGATACTTAATGTCATCTTCAACACACAGGAAATACTTATCCAGTCTTCAACTTAATAACTCAAATTTAAATATCCTGCCCACAACAGGGGCACCTAGCCCAACTGCCTTCTCCCCAAGTATGGTGTTTCCTTTCCACTCAGGGTAACTTTCAATTCCGCACTCAGTCATTCCAAAGCCTTCATGTATGACATCTCTCTTGAGAAATGCCTTTCCTCCCCATTGTCAACTTGTCCAAATCACTTCCTTACAAGCCTGTTTTAAAATGCAGGGCCAAGAATTCTTTTCTTCCTAAATAGAAATTCTTTCAGAGTGCTATTTTTAAAATGCCAAATAACATAAGGTAGCAAAAATCATACAAGGAATTTAAGTGAAAAGGCCATTACCATCCTATTCCCCGGAGACAGACAGAGTGAAGTCTGATAAACTCTCCCAGCCTTCCAGAATCCAAGAGGCTTCTGGATCATCTCCTTAGTTTCTCTTTCTGGAAATGACAATGTTTTTCTTTTAGTTGTTGTTACTGGGTGCCATCAAGTTGATTCTAACCACAATGACCTCATGTGACTAGGCTGGAATCTTTACAGAAGCCCTAGTGGTACAGCAGTTAAGAGTTCTGCTGCTAAGAGGTGGCAGTTCAAATCCACCAGATGCTTCTTGTAAACTTTAGGAGGCATTTCTACTCCATCCTATAGGGTTTCTATGAGTCAGAATCACCTCAACAGCAAAGGTTCTCTTTTTCTCTTTCCTTTTTTTCAAATAATCTTTATGGGAGCAGATCACTAGATCTTTGTCCCACGAAGCCATTGGGTACGTTCAAACCACCAACCTTTTGGTGAGCAGCTGAGCACTTAACTGTTGTGCCACCAGGGGCTTCTTTTAAGTGATTTGCTCATATGAACTAGCCAAATGTTTTTTGTTTTTTGTTTTTTACGTGATTGTCGACAGGATTCAGTTCCTTTATTTACTTCACTGTTGTTGAGAATATACACAGCAAAACATAGACTAATTCAACAGTGCCTACATGTACAGTTCAGTGACACTGGTTACATTCTTTGAGTTGTGCAACACTCTCACTCTCCTTCTGAGTTTCTCCTCCCCCATTAACGTAAACTTACTGTCTCCTAATCTTCCTATTTAAATGTTTGATTTCATGTGTAACCAAATATTAATGAAGCTAAGTATACACTTTTAGGAGTTCCCAGACGGTGTAAACAGCCAAGCACTCAACTATTAGTCAAAAGGTTGGCAGCTAAACCCACCCATGGGCACCTCAGAAGCCAAGCCTGGCAATCTGCTTCCAGACGGTTATAATCCCATGGAGTACAGTTCCTCTCTGCAAGCATGGGCTCACTGTGAGTCAAAACTGACTAGACAGAAACTAACAACAGCACTTTTAGAGACTAATAATAACATTCATAAATATGGTTTGAGCACTGTGTCATGGATCCAATTGTGTTCCCCCAAAAATGTGTGTAACAACTTGGCTAGGCCATAATTCCTACTACGGTGTTCTGTCCTCTACGCTGTAAACCCGGCCTCTGTGCTGTTAATGAGGGACGATGCTCTGATTTTGTTAGTGAGGCAGGACTCAAGCTATACAGATGGTTTTGTGCCTTTAGGCAATCTTTTGGGATGGGAAGGAAGGGGAAGCAAGCAGAGAGTTGGGGATATCCGGTACCACAAAGAAAGCAGTACTGGAGCAGGGCACGTCCCTTGGATCAGGGGTCCCTGCACTCAGAAGCTCCCAGTTCAGGGGGAGACTGATGACAGTGACCTTCCCCCAGAGCTGACACCCTGAATTTGGACTTTTAGCCTACTTTTTGGTGAGAAAACAAATTTCTCTTTGTTAAAGCCATCCACTTGTAGTATCTCTGTTATAGAAGCTCTACATGACTAAGACACAAAGTAACAGTAAAGAGTGTACTGCAATCATTCCTCTTATAGTTTTTCTGGATGGGAATATATATTTTCTGCTATAATGATTTTCCTGCCTATATTTTCTTCCCTAGAATAAGGGCCAGGTTTCCACCTTCCTGTGTTTAATAACTATAGTGCCTAGCCAATGTTCTTCAGACATATGTTTAATAATAAACATGAATGAGTTTTTCTACCTCATATAATATCATTTGAAATAGCTTGAATTATCTATTGGTACAGTTGTTTGCTAAATGTAACCTGACTAAAGTCTTCTGTGAGACTTGTTCTGGAAATGTATGTGAACTTCCACGAATATAATGCGAGGAGTTTTTTGTTTGTTTTTTGTGGGTGTTATGCTCACTTATGTGATATAGCTGGAGCAGTCAATGCTAAGAAATGAAAATTGTCTTTCCATCAGGAAATGTTAAGCCATTTTTGACAGCTAACATTCTGCCCCATAGAAAACAAATAAAATAAAATAAAATAAATAAATCTCCTACTACGACCCAAAGGAGCTCTGATGGTACAACAATTAGGCACTAGGCTGCTAACAGAAAGGCTGGGAACATGAACTCACCCAGCAACTCCACAGAATAAAGAGCTAGTAATCTGCTTCCATGAAGATTACAGCCAAGAAAACACTATGGGGCTGTTCTACTCTGTTACACAAGGTTGGTATGAGGCAGAACTGACTGCCAAAGGACCCAGTGCTGTTGACTCAATTCTGGCTCATAAAAACCCTATAGAACAGAGTAGAACTGCCCTGCAGGGTTTCTATGGAGTGCCTAGTGGATTAGAACTGCCAGTCGGAGCTCTTAACCACTATGCCACCATGGTTTCCCACACCACTATGATACAAAAATTGTAGCAGAGCTGGTTATAGCTGGATTGTATTGATCTAGACATCAACTTTGATCTCATATTCTACAACTCACTTCATATCATCCTTACTGGCTGGAACAGTTTTCTCTCTTACCACCCCACATCCCCACGACTGAGACAGACACAAATACATGCACACGTGCCATCACCGCTAGGCTCTCACCTCCAGTGATGCCTTCTCTGGTACACACTGCACTGTGTCTTTTGCATGTCTCGAATATTCTTGACTTTCAGTGCTACAGCACCTGTCATTGGATTAGATTTACCAGGTCCTAGTCTTCCTCTGAAAACCCTGGTGGTATAGCGACTAAGAGCTACAACGGCTAACCAAAACATCAGCAGTTCGAACCCACCAGGAGCTCCTTGGAAACTCTATGGGGCAGTTCTACTCTGTCCTACAGGGTCACTATGAGTCAGAATCAACTCAACAGCAGTGGGTTTTAGTCTTCCTCTTTCTGGACTTGGATACTCAGGTTCAGGTGCGTGTTTGTCCTGTTCACTATTTTATTTGTAGTAAAATGGGAGCCTGGCAACCAAGCAAGAAATATGGAATGCATCCTTGACCATCATTTCTACTACACTCTCAAAATCAGTTCAGTTTTCAAGTCTCGTGGATCCTTCCTTTTAAGTATCTCTCGAGTCCACCAACTTCTTCCCATTCCTTCTGCTAACTCTCCAGTTGTGACTAACATTTTCTGTTTAGCCCCTGTTAGCACAATGGCCTCCTGAGTTCTCCCTTCCTCCACGCTTGTACCCTCAAATGTACTCTTTCTCCTGAAGTCAGATTTCTTGCTAAAATGCTAACTATTGCTTAAAATCTGGTAAAACCCTATAGGACCTGGCTGAGACTTATCTTACCAGAATTATCTCTTGTCATTTCCAACCACAGTGATCGTCTTTGAGCTCCTTCAATTTTTCATGCTTTCTCTCATACTTGGAATAACTACCTGGCAGCAAATATCTTTGTTTTAGATGAACCCGGAGAAATGAAGAACTCTCCATGTGGTGTACATGTTACCATCTAATTGTCAAGAACACAACATGATTCTGTTTAGGGCTCAATAATTTATTTGCTTCAAGAAGTAATGAAAAGCTCTCAGCATGGGAAGCCCAGGAAGCAGACTAATTGACATAAATCTCTTCAATATGCCCTCAAGGCAACAGCTTTAAATACAAGATATGATTCAGTTTCAGGAAGAAAGCTGTATAAACCTGCCTCTCAATAGCACATGAAAATATATTCATACTGTGTCCAGCTGTATGGTTTTATTTTCATCAAGATTTCATCTTTGTTGCCAGAAGAGGTTGTGGTACAAACAATCTCAACAATTTATCTAATAAAACTGTTCATATTTGTGGTACAGAGTGACAATTTGGCTTTAACAGGTTGAGGACTGATGGTATGTATGTCTCAGGTATCTTTGTATCCATTGACAGAAAAAATTCTATTTTTTCATTATGAGTCTGCTCCCTACCGTAAGTGTGGGTTAGGACTGTAGCCCCAAAGAACTAAGCTATTTTGGTATATCCTCAAAATATGTACCATGAAATGTTACTAGGTATGGAAACATAGAGTGTTGCATATTAAAATAAATTGGTACACCCAATTTCCTAGGCATGTTTTGGCTTACCAAATGCAAGGAGTAATAAATGTCAAGTTTTAAGTTATAATCAACTGCAATTTGCCATATCTCCTTTCTTGCTAGGGTGATCTTAGAAGCATATGGCAACAGGAGCCTCCCTTAGCCTGGGTCCCTGGGTGACCTTACTGAACAGAGCCTTCCTACTAACTTACATGTAGGGTCACACCCCTGCCAGTTTCTCACTCCACCCTGTCCCACCAATACACTGACAAGTGCACTGATAACTTATGAAAACAGATACATCTTGGCTCAACCAAATATTCTGAAACCTTACTTTGGACTGAATGAAACCACAGAAGAAAGCCGTTAAGTGGAATTTATAACTTGTGCCTGGTACATATGTAATGTCATAAGGGAAAAATATCTGATGATTACATGTAGCACCTCAAGAACTAAACACCAAGTCATTCTATAACTAAATAATGCTTCATGACACGAACATGAGATGAGTCCCTGAACATATCTCCCTAATACAGCGAGAGAGTTTTCACAGATGTTTTGACTATGTCAAATGCTTTCTATATTTTGAAGTCCACATGATTATCCAGACCTGTGGTCACCCTAACAGGCAGCGGTGGTTCGCTGGTAGAGTTCTCACCTTCAGTGCTGGTTCAGTTCTCAGTCAATTCATCTCATGCACTAACTACCGGCTATCTCTCACTGCAAGCTTGCATGCTGCAATGATCTTGAAGCAGTTTCAGCGGTGTTTCCAGACTAAGAGATGAGGAAGAAAGTCCTGACAATAATCTAACAGTTAACCAAGGAAAACTCTACAGTACTGTGCTGTGGCATTATCCACAGCGAACCATGAGGACAACACAGGACCAGGCAATATTTCATTCCCTTGTGCACGGGGTCACTGTGAGTTGGGAGCTAAGCAGGCAGCAGTTAACAACAAAGTCACCTTGACCTTTGCATGACCCGTTACAACAATGTATGTGAGCTGACTGCAATATGAAAAGAGTGTGAATTAATCTGTGTCATATCCAACTTACCCAGGCATACAAAACTGCTATTTTAAAAAGGTGTGAAAACTGTCATGTCTGCCCATAGTTCTACTGATGAAGAGACAATCTATAATGCAAACAGGTCATATCTCCATCTGCCTTTTATTCTTACACGTCACTGTTACTGAAAATATCCTTGGTCTCCACTATTACGAAATGTAAACAAGTACACTTCTAAACTACTCTGCCATCTGCACCCAAGACAAAAGAGGGAGCAACTAAGACGGTCATCATTCAATAAAGTTTTTTTGTTTCTGTTGTTGTTATTAACCTTAAAAACACATCAGTGAGCTTGATAATTTCATCAAGAATTTTCTGCTTTTCAACGAAGAACAGACTGGACTCAGGGAAACAGAGTGAGCATGTGGTGTGTGTACTTTATGATTTTCTACATTTATAGGAGGCTATACTACTGGTTTCTTTCTAGAGGGCAGAGGAGACGGTGGAAAGAAGACGACAGGTGCTTGTTAAGTGGATACTGGACGTAAAGAGTGAAAAGGAGGAGTGGGCTGTCACGGGGTAAGGAGAGCAGGTAAGAGTTACTGAGAGGCGGGCATGCAAAACTGACTTGGATTGTGTACTTTCACTTAATCATAATAAAAAATTGTATGGGGGAATAAGAATTTGCTGCCTTTCATTTTCATCATTTGTCCCAGTCATAAATAAATACCTGGTCATGATTCTGGAAATTAGGAAAATGCATCACAAAAGAAAAACAAGACCTGTTTTAATCCCATCCCCCAAAGATGGTCTCTTCTGCTGTATTTCCCTTCTACTTTTTTTTAAAGGTTATGAATGAAAATTTGAATCTTACACTTTTCACTTATTAAAACAAAACTGTACTTCCCAAATTAACATTGATCCTTTCTAGACTACATTTTCTATGGTTATATGATATTTACTTGTGTGATTATGCCATAGCATATTGGACTATCAATATGTAAGCTGTTTACATGCTAGTGTTACGACACCTTTTTCCCAAAAAATGATTTGAGACAATGTTAGTTCTGATTTCTGAAACATATGTCTTGTATGGTATTATAGAAAGAGAGAAGCGAGGAGTACCATGAAATCATTGCTGGAAGACAAGATCATCTAGGTAGTTAAGGAAGAGGGGCAAAGACAGGGGCCCCAGGCGAGTGGAGCCATGGATGTGTCTGCAATACGTGTTTGCTGTGCTTGAGAGATTAGCCATGTGGTGCTTGAATGTACCGGACTAAAGAGAAAAGTTGTGTAAATAGTGTTGCAAGAGGGGAGACATCTGGATAAACCATGGGAGGCGGGTGAGACAAATTGGAAAAGCAGTCATAACCTCACCATGGAGAGCTGGCTTCTGCAACTACACGTGGGGTAAGATGTGGTGTACAACATGTAATGTACAATATTCTTGTATATGTACAACATATAACCCTCAAGTATTCTCCATGGGGGCCTGGTGGCACAGGGGTTAAACGATTGGCTACTAACGAAAAGGTTAGCAGTTAGAATCCACCAGCTGCTGCTTGGAAACCGTTGGGTAGTTCTACTCTGTCCTATAGGGTCACTGTGAGTCAGAATCAACCCAATGTCAACGGGTTTGGCTTTTCTAGTTTTAGCCTTCTCCATAACATTTTTTATCATCTTCCCTTTTTGTTTTTACTTGCATACAATAAAAGTCACTCTTAGCATCATGGATTGAATTGTGTCCTCCCAAAAATCTATGTAGCAACTCCTGTGATTGCCCTCCCTTTTATGATTTTCTGATGCTGTAAATCCTAATGTATGCCTGTTGTTAAGAGACCTGGCTTATGTTAAAGAGGATTAGGGTGGGACTGTAAATCTCTTTGTAAGGCCACCTCCCTGCTCCAGCATAAAGGGAGTTTCCCTGGAGTGTGTCTTGCACCACCTGTTATCCTTTTATTCTACAAGATATAAAAAGAAGGGGAAGCAAGCAGAGAACTGGGAACCTCACACCACCAAGAATGCAGTACCGGGAGTAGAGTACACCCTTCAGACCTGAGGTTCCTGTGCCAAGATGCTCCCTGACCAAAGACTGATGCAACACAAGGACCTTCCTCCAGAGCCAACAAAGACAAAAAGCCTTCCCCTGGAGTGGACACTCTAAATTCAGGCTTGTAGCCTACTGGATTGTATGAGAATAAGCTTTTCTTTTTTTTTTTTTTAAAGCCATACACTTGAGGTGTTTCTGTTTAGAGCAGTACGTGATGTCAGAGACACTTACTGGTACATAGTTCTCTGGATTTTGACAAATATGCACAATTGCATATTCATTAGCACAATCAAGATGTACAGCAGTTTCACCTTCCCCAACCCAATCCCCTTGTGTTGCTCCTTTATAGTCAATCAATCCTTCCTTCTCATTTTTAATGTCTGGACACTAGTTCTACAAAAACTTATTTTTGCTACGACAAGCAGAATGGGAAGGGACCACTTTCACCAAATATTCTGGATTTAGAAAAGTCTCTCTATGTTCGGAGAGGAACAATGCACAAAACCTCAAGAGATCTGTGTGCTGGCCTTTTGGCATGGTTGATGTTGAGTCCTGTTCCATGAGACCGTCTAGGGACACGTGTCTGAGAGTTCCCAGATTGAAGCCCATAACAGAACAACAGTGGTGGAGTAGGTAGAATGCTTTACATATAAATCACTTACTGGACAGCCATGGTTTACCTGGACATTTACCTTAAATCTCCTTATTAGATAATCAAGAATTGAAATTATTTTTAATCTACTTCAGGATTTCATTATGCAGGTACATCCTGCGTTATGCAATACATATGTTTCTGTAAAGCTGTATTTAAACTGATTTGGGAGAAACTGAGTATTATTTTAAAGTATCCTAAACACACAGAGTGCCTTCAAGTCAGCTTGCCCTGCTGTTTCACATGTCAATTTACTCAACAAAGTTTATTCGAAAACCTACTAGTTCTTTATACCTTATCCTCACATGGGAGGGCCCTGGTGGTGTAGTGGTTAAGTGTCTGGCTGTTAACTGGAAAGTTGGCAGTTCAAATCTACTAGGCTCCTTGGAAAACCCATGGGGCAGTTCTACTCTGTCCTATAGGGTGGCTATAATGGTAACAGGTTTGGCTTTTTAGGTTTAAACATGCTTGCTGGTTAAAGAATCAATACATGCTTTTGTAAGCCTCATTATTCTTAAACTAATCTTTTAATCTCTTCCTTTAAAAGATCCATGTTCATGGATCTGGATGTTTTCACTTAGGTTTCACAACTGAGTTGAGAATTTCAGTTCTGCCGACATGTCTTTTGAGCCATACAGCTCAGACATATAAGTCTTTCTGCACAACAGGTAAAGTGAATATACGCATTTCAGCAGTCACCTTAAATATCTGTGTTTTTCTTTCAGAGGAACTTCATGATTCTTTTCTACATGTCTCCCAGAAAGCTGCAGCTGCTGCCTGGAGTATTTCTGCCAAGTGCCTGGAAGCCTGTTCCATCACACAGACTTCCAGCTTCTTGAAAGAATTTTGCAGATTAAGCGACAGGCAGCTAATGCTCATACTACTCAACTAGCGGTACAGCAGATCTGTTTCCCATTTCTCGTTGGAGTTCCAAGGACTTCCTTTTTCTAACTGCTTCCTCAGTTTCTATGTACTGTAGGGACAGCTGCCACTTCCCTCCTTGGATCACCGAGCCAGTTGAAAGAAGCTTAGACATTGGTTTTATCTGTCAGGTCAGCATATTCAAGCATAATACCAAAAGACAAAGCCAAACCAAACTCTTCGCTGTCAAGTTGACTCCAACTCATAGCAACCCTATAGGGCAGAGAAGAACTGCGCCAGGGAGTTTCCATGTAGCACCTGGTGGATTTGAACTGCTGACTTTTTGGTTAGCAGCTGTAGCTCTTAACCACTACACTACCAGGGTTTTCATTCAAGTGTAATCGCCATCATGAATTGCTTCTAGAATAAGAAAGACATCCAGCTAAACCATCCTTGATGACTCAGTGGAATCAGCAGTTAGCAGCACAAGCTCTCTGCATATGTGTGTGTGTGCATGTATATATGTGTATGTATATGATATACATGCATACGAGCCCCAGTGGTGCAACGGTTAAGTACTCAGCTGCTAATCAAAAGCGTGACAGTTCAAACCCACCCAGTGGTTATGTGAAAGACCTGCCTGCAGAAAAGTCACAGCCAAGAAAACTCTATGTGGCGGTTCTATTCTGTCAGGTGGAGTCGTTATGAGTAGAAAATTGACTCAAAGGCACCCTAGCAACAACAGCAACGAAGTACACACACATACTTTAACGTTGGCAGAGTTGATTCTTAAGGAAAGCAGGTTATCTGGAGGCTTTCCTTTTTCTTTATTCGCCTTCCAACTGCACTTACTAGAGCATAACCACTTCTGCTGTTCCTGAGTTCTGTCACATTGGTGTTATTTCTTCTGTCATTTACTTGGGTAGCTCTGGCCTACATTTTTCTTCTCTTTGTTCTGAACAAAAACTGATTTCTTTCTGAGGAAGTTAGAAAAGCAAGACTTATGCAACCAGTATGTTTCTAACCCTCACACAAGAGAAAAGCCACAGCCAATCCTATCAAAAAACAACCCTATACGAGTCACAGGGCCAGATGCTTTAAGCTACTTCTTCTTGCGGGCTCACTTAACGCAAAATAAAACAGATCCCCCAAAACAAAGGCTTCCGGACTAAAATGAAATTCCAACAACAACAAAAAAACTTACCAGTCCAAAGTTTTGACATATCCTAGCCTAACTGTCTACAACTTTAAGGGTGTGTGTGTGTGTGTGTGTGTGTGTGTGTGTGTGTGTGTGTGTGTGTGTGTGTGTGTGTGTGTGCATGCTTAAAGCAAAGATACCAAACTACAGCCAGATGAATTCTAGTAGTTTTTCTCATATAACTTTTAAACGCCAGTGGCACCTCCCACCTCTTCCTGTCCACTTTGTATGTGGCTCACTAATTGTGAGTGGTTCCCAGTTGTGCTGCCTGTTATTACTAGGCTGGTGATAATGATCATCACTAATTAGCACATGCCATTATCTTTTCCCTTGAGATGCCTCATTTAAGCACTGAAAGTAATCAAGTAATTGTGTGGTATGCTTTTGTTACTATGGCTGTCATTGGCCCTTTCATTATTCCAAAGATGATATATGTGTTCCATATTGTTTCATTTTGAGGGTGGGCGAGATATTGTCATCTATTAACCCTTATTCAATTCACAAATTGGTTTGTAAAAGGTTGGGGGAGGGAGGCAGAAAGGACTCAAAGAAGAAGGAAGGAAGAAAGCAAGGCTGGAAGACAGGCAGGCAGGCAGGAACTCCAAGTAGATTTAGAAACAAGAGGCAAAAAAGCCAAGTAAAAGCCAAGTGCCGTCGACAAGAGGCAAGAATTTGGCAAATGTGATGTTTTAAGTTGTTCAAGACATAGGCATAGCATAGAGCATTCCTGAGGCAAAAGTTACAGAAATAAATTTGGTGACGAGGAAGAATTTCACTCTACTGACGTCAACAAGGGAGATACGAAAACTGCTTGTTGGGGGGGAGCTGCTTGGTTTTGCAGAGAGCTGGAAAATTATCAACACTTTGCACCACCTCTACTATCATTTACTTTGCCAAGATTTCCCTTTTTTCCATATTTGAAAGCACCGGAGATTTTAATAGTATTTACTCATTTAAAGTGCTATGCTCTTCCAACCTTCTGTTTTTACATTTATCATGAGGGGTAGATTTTAAAACAAAGTCCGAGTTATATGAGACGGTAAAAGTAAAATACATTATGATTATTTAATGATTTTTTTCCAAGCTAAAAGGCAGTTTTAGAAAAAGGCACTTGACCCTGAACAAACTGAGGTGCCGAATCTCAAAGCAGATTTAGAGCCCAAGTGATACACCTTTCTCCCTCAGAGCCCAGGCTGAAAGACTTTAGTAGGTTACCATGACAGAAAACTAAATTATAGATCTGCAGGGGCCTGAACAATTTGAAACAGCTTCATCAAAAGGTCAGCTTACCCAAACCAAAATTCACTGCCATTGAGTCAATTCTGACTCATAGCAACCCTACAGGACAGAGTAAAACTGCCTCATTGAGCTACCAAAGAGCAACTGGTGGATGTGAACTGCCGACCTCTTGGTTAGCAATGATAGCATTTCACTATACCACCCACATTTCCAACTTTACTTAGGATATCTTCAATTCAGACCTAATAGTAAAGGCAGACAAGGGAAGGTCATTCAGGCCTTTACTGAGGAATATTTGCAATAGTATTTATATTTATGCTTGACATATCACACTGTATTATGGGGATGTCAGGGGGTGGCTATCTATCACTCAGAGCCATTAATCTGTCAAGGAGAGAAGCATTCTTGCTTTTTGTGAGGAAAATGTAAAGTGCTGGCACTGGGCAGAGAGTAACTCTGGAGGCAACTGAGTGCGGACACTGAGGAGGGCTTTTGTGGAAAAGCTTAACAAACAAGACCAAAAAACCTCAAACCCACTGCTATCAGTTGATTCCAACTGACAGCTAGCTACCTTGTAGGACAGAGTAGACCTTCCCCACAGAGCTTCCAAGGAGCATCTGGTGAGTTTGAACTACTGACCTTTCAGGTAGCAGCTGTAACTCTTACCTACTCTCCCAGCAGGGTTTCCTAGCAAACAAGAGGCAAATAAAAAAACAGTTGCCACAGAGCTGACTCTAACTCACGGTGATCCTATATACATCAGGGTAAAACTGTGCTCCGTAGGGTTTTCAATGGCTGTTTTTCTCAGAAGCAGATGATGACGCCTTTCTTGCAAGGTTCCTCTGGCGGATGTCAGCATCTAGTCTTTCAGTTAGCAGCGAGGGCACTAACTGTTCACACTGCTTGCGGGCTCCAAGAGGAACATCTTGAAACCCACTACCATTGGGTCAATTCCAACTCACACCATAGCGACCCCAGAGTGACAGAGTACAATTATCCTGTAGGGTTTCTTGGGCTGCAATTTGTATGGGAGCAGGCCGCCAGGTCTTTCTGCCCACATAGCAGCTGGTGGCTTGAACAGCAACTTTTCAACTAACAGCCGAGCTCCAGTTGTACCACCACGGCTCCTAAGACCTTCTCTGGAGGATCATTTAATTGTAATTTTGTAAAGCTAATGTCAGAGCCCTGGCGGTGCAGTGGTTAAGAGCTTGACTCCTAACCAAAAGCTCCGCAGTTAGAATCCAACAGCTTCTCCTTGGAAAACCCCTGAGGCAGTTACTGCCTGTCCCACAGGGTCACTGTGAGTCAGAATCAACTTGAAGGCAATTGATTTGAGTAACGCTGGGTTGAAGAAGTGGAGGGAGCAGAGGGAAAGTGGGCAGTGCTTCAGCTCCATGCAATCCGACCAGGGTTCCACGGAACCCAGGGGTGATTCCTCAATTGCACTCCATCAGGGCGAATCCTGTCCCCTTTCTAGAAGGAAGTTATGGGGGTGTAAAGAGGGAGGTTTTGAAAGAGGCAGAACTCTATTCCAGCCTGCCTCTACTGCTTAGCATTGTATGGCCTGGGACATATCTCTTTTAACAACTTTGATGCCAGTTTCCTTATTCATTAAAATAAGCTTCACGTGGTTGTTTAGTTTTATAGATTAGACATAATATGAGATCTGACAATTTGAATACCATTACAGTCACCTTTGAAGTATGCCCCTTGAGAAGCTATACACTGACATCAGCACCCTGTCCACTCTTCAAAGCAGTTTTGGAACTCTTTCTGGAATAGCCATCGTGGACGGTGGCATGATGGCGAATTCAAGAACTTAATTGTATAGTTTTCTGTGAGGGGGGTTTTAGCTAGTAAACAAATAACTGTATTGGAATACTCTCCCAACTCACTGGATCTGACCCCCAGTGACTTTTTCTTTACCAATGATAAAGGCAATACTGAAAGGAAGACATTTTGATGACATGCAGGACATCAAGAATAATAGGATGACAGCTCTGATGGCTATTCCAGAAAAAGAGTTCCAAAACTGCTTTGAAGGGTGGACAAGGTGCTGGTGTTGATGCATAGCTTCACAAGGAGAGCACTTCGAAGGTGACCATAGTGATATTCAGCAATGAGATATGCAGCACTTTTTCTATGAAGACTTTGCAAATTTGTCAAACCTTGTATAAATGAAGTAACTGGTACACAGCAGGTGATCATTAAGTGTTATATGTCTGGCAATGCCTTTGTTTCTGTCTTTCATCTTTAGTTCTCCAAGATCACTCTGTCCACAAAACTGACACAAAAAACTGGAAACAGCAATACCGGCTTCTGCCATCCCTTCCTTTCTTTTCTGGCTTCTCATCAAAAGCTGCCTCGATAAGAGTGAAACAGAGTGCTAACACCCACTCAGTAGCAAACACCTGAGCTGTGGTCCTCTGACGCCCCTTTTCCATCCATCCTGAGGCCATTCCCAGTAGCAACAAAGGTTCCTGGGCCCACAGTTCCCCCTTATGGCTGACATGGGGAATTTTCTTTTCTCAACTACTACTCTCTCAATAAAATTCTCCCAGTCTTTCAATAGTCACTAAGCATCTTTCTCCAAACTTTGTGTAGCCTCCCCTTCCTTACATTTTTTTCAACTCCTGATCAACTATTTTAGGAACATCTATTTCCCTCCCTGTTTTTTCCCGTGTTTTGTTCCATTTATGCACCCTTAAATCACTGTGATAATGATTGATGGCTATAGTAGTAGGGTGAGCGCATCTATCCACTGAGAAAAAGAAAAAAAAAACCCACACAACTGAAGATAAAACAAAGTATTATGAAGAACTCACAGCATTCATCTTTAGAACCCTTTAAGATATTCAGATATCTTCCTCAGAATCTGCACAAAAGATACTATCCAAGCCTCATCTTTTTTCCCATTAAAATGATCTTTCTCAACATTCTTATTTTCTTATATGTTTGATTGCCAAAATTATACTAGTTTCTTCTCTTGTTTCATTGCAAATATAACTGAGCTACAATAAGGGTTAAGTGCATTCCCGTTGGTTATTCTGGAAACCAAAGCTTAATCTTTCACCGTTAGTTATCTACGGGAAAGTGAATTCATAGCTCAAAACAACTGCTTGAGAACCGATTTTTGGAAAGTACTACCTATCAGTAACTTAACACTGAAGATGTTTATTGCGGGTAGCCAGGTTTTAAAAGCTCATATTGATGTCTGGATCCTCTGGTTTTCAGCCATCGAACCATGATATCTGCTGGGATTAGTATTTAGAAGGGTATTCGGGTATGATTTATCTGACCAGACACTGGTTCTTTACATGGAAGAATATGCTAATTAGATTCTGATTTGATACATTATAGTAAGGTTCTAGAAGGTTTTTCAAGTCATTTTTCCACGGCTATAGATTACTTCTTGATAAAAACTCATAAAAATACCTCTAAAAAGTAAATATCTATTGTGCTTAAGCCACGTTCAAATAATCCCACTGATTTTTCTTTCTTTTTCAAAGTCTAATTTTAAAACTAAAATGGTTTTGCAGTGAATATTAAAATGGCATTAGTTTTATGTTTCAATGCATAATTCTTGTGATTTAAAAATTTATTCTCAAGTTGCCAGCCAAGCCAAGTGCTGTCGAGTCGGAAGTTAGAGGTCAGTAACTAAAAGACAATTCGAGTCCTGATAAAACAGTTGACGGATTTCCTTTAGAAATTAACATGAAGAAGCTTAATTTTTCCATTTCTTAACATCTAAATTTAAAGGTAAAAAATGACAATAAGTAGGAAGAAACTGTAGTGCAGTACAGAACGGTAGATATGCTATTATGATCATGAACACATGGATATGAAAAACATAATCTTAAAATGTCCTCATAAAATGCTTTCTGATTTTGGCCATTATTCAAGGTAATGCTTACACAGGACTTTTCTTTTGACATGATTTCAACATTCATAGAAGGGATATTGTTCTCTTCTTTAAGAGATACAGACAAGTCAAGGCAATACTTATATATCACCCATCCCAATTCATCCGATTTCAATATAAATTCGAAATATACACTAATTCTAATGTAACAGAAAATTAAAAAGAAATCAATAATGAAGTTATTATGCATTTCTGTGCTACAAAAGGTATTTTAAATTATTGTTTACAAAAGAATATTATTTGAGTCACCACAGTCACATTTCTCTGACAGAGATATTTACTTTCCGATAACGTGTACCTTTAGAATTCATAGTTTTGGTGGTACAAATTAAAACATTCAATGTTAATGTTTTTGAAAGCATTAAGTTGAAATTATTTTCTCAGGACCCAAAGAGAAAACATAACCAATCTGAATTGTTTAAAATTTATTTTTCCTTTTAATTAAATAAGAAACATCTGTCTAGGGATTTTGGAAGTGACTGCAATCCATTCACACTCTGCCTCTACTAGTCTGCATCCACTGTCCAATATTTTGAAAAAGAATTCTTTCTTTCTGTAAAGAATTAAACAGCAACACGGAGGGAAGTCTAGCTCTGCAGCAGTTGGGACTTGCCTTGCAACTGGGGACTGTGAATGGTAAGGATATGTCTTTTCCTACAGCTGTCCTTGGGAAGCAACCAAATTCTCTTTATGGTCTAAGTTAGGGTGTCATGTAAATACTTCTCCAAAGCATCAACTCACTCTGAAATTGCTTATTTCAGGACATTAAGGAAACAGAAGTTACTAGGATGCATCCAAATACTCAAGGTCCCTCTCTAGGGTTCACTAAACGTCGTCTTTGGCTTTAGTCAGGCTTGAACCCCACTCTAGGGACCCACCTAGTCCACAAACACAAACACACCTGACAGGGCACATGTGTACAAACAAGCGGAAAGTTGACTCCAGGAAGGATCCTGCTTCTTTGAAACCAGGACCCGCAGCTCAAAATGACTAACATCACTTACTGGTGGTATCAAAAGGTATCTGCTTGCACCGAGCAGACCCCTCGGCAGGCCAGGGGCAATAGTAGACAGCGCCCCCTTCCACGATATCCGGCTGGCTGGTATTGGCTTTGGGCGCCCCCACCAAGACACTCGCTCTGCAAAAGGGTTGGATTGGAGAAAGTCACTCCTTGGGAATCACGAAAGTGTGAGACTCAAGTGTCTTCTTCACAGTAGCATGGACACAGAGACGGGGGAGGGGGAAGCTGGGGGCAGGAAAGCACTGAGGATGGAGACCCACTGTCAAGCTTGATTTCCTCTGGGAAACCTAAGGGTGTTGGAAACCTGGTTTGGAAGAGTGTGTGAATAGCCTTAAGTCTTCCCTAGGTGGAGCTATGTGTATACAGTGAGACGAGTGAAGAGATGGGAGAGCTAAGGACAGAGCCCAGCTGCTTGTAGCAGACAGCACTTGCGCCCGGACACTTAATTGTTACAGGCTACGTGTAAACAAACCATGTTTTCCTCGTTGTTTTAACTGTCTTGAATCTGCTAGGAACCGTTCTTTTCTTTGTATGATGTTAGAAGTCTTTGTAGAGGAACTCCCCAGGACTTGCATATTCTATACAAGTGGCATGCCTCTAATGCAAAACTCAAAGGCAAATCTAGAGCGGCAGGGGAGGAACAGTGGCTGGCGGTGGGGATCGGGATGGGACCCAAAAACAGCAGCGAGCTGGAATCTTAGCAGTCACCACGCTTCCGAGGAAAGGCGCAGGCCCCCAGCAGAGGGACAGGAAACGAGCCTGGGACCCGGGTTCGCCCACGCGCGCGAACTCCCCGGGAGCAGCGACTTACGTGCGTGCGTCAGGTACATGGAAGTCCACCGCATAGCCGAAGTAGCTGTCCTCGGGGCCGCTGTAGACCGTGGGCTGCTCCACGTCCAAGTTGAACGCCTGGGAGGCTGGGGACCACAGCATCCCCAGAGCGGCCGAGAAGCACCAGAGGGGTGCGAGCGGCTGCGCCCAGCTCCCCGCCACAGCGGAGGGGGCGCGGGCAGACATCGCCCTCCGCCCCCGGCGGATGCTCACCGGGAAGCGGGAGCGGAGGACCCCGACCGGGGAAAGTGAAGAGGGAGTGGTGGCTGGGGATTTCCAGAAGCTAGCGTCTGGATCAGCGCGGGCGGCGGGTCCTCAGTGACAGCCTGGGCGCCCTGCCGCGCGTCCCCTGCGGTCTCCTCCCTTCTCTCTCCCCTGACCCAGCTCAGGGGCTGACTAAAGGGAGCCGGCGCCGGTCTTCCTCTGGGAGCCGTGCAGGGGGCCCTGCGCGCTCGCGGCGTCCCCTAGCGGCGAGCCTGGGGGACTGCAGGCCGGAGCTAGCGACTGAGGAGCGCGCTCGCCCAGCTCCCTTCGCCCCCGCTGGCGGCTGGCGGCCGGATCCTGTTTCTTCTGCCCGGCTTCCTATTGCAGTCGCATCTCAAGGAAAATCTGAGTCTCAGATATGGCGCTCTCAGGCTACTTGCTTTGGAAATAATCCTCCCACATGGGATGAGAGTTTGCTCCAGTTTCCCCCAAATGCGCAGCTCTGATGGAAGAAGGTGAGAGCGTGCTCCCCGGCCCCCGATACGCGGAGTAACGCCAGTTATCTCTGCACCACCCCTGCAGCATTACGACTCCCTCAGGGGTCGATAGTTTGTTCCTCGTTGACTGAGTTTAAATGCAACCATCTTCCCCTCCCCCCAACCGGTCCCATCTCCCTGCTGAGGGAACCAGTTAACAAAGAAAGTCTCAGAAATTTATCTTGGTCTCTCTCAGCCCAACGGCGGTCATATTAAATGACTTGACACAAAATCTTCTTGACCCTCTTTAGCTGTGATGCCTGGCAAATGAGGAGTGTTGGAATGCACTGTTTACTTTTAGTAGAAGCAGAGGGCACAGGGAGGAACCTACTGACGCTCAGACTCTATTTCTAATTCACAGGTAGTGATGGGAGTCGTGAAACTCTGGTGGTATGGTAGTTAAGTACCGCAGCTGCTGAGCAAAAAGTTGGCGGTTTAAATCCATCAGGAGCTCTTCGGAAGCTCTACAGGGCAGTTCTATTCTGTCCTGTAGCGTAGCTATGAATTGACTCGACAATGGATTTGTTTTATTTTGACAGGGAGGGTGGGAGTCCCGGTTGCACAATGATTAAGAGAGAAACTGGTAAGAGCAGTTCGAATCCCTCAGCTGTTCCGTGGAAACTGTGGGGACAGTTCTACCTTGTTCTGTAGGGTTTGTTTGGTTGTGGTCTCCTTCTCCCTCCTTTGGGGAGAGAGTAGAAAATGAGCAGGCAGGTAATAAAAAAAAAAAAAAATCAAACCCTTTGCCTTGGAGTAGATTCCAGTCCGTTGTTGTTAGGTGCTGTTGAGTTGCTTCTGACTTATAGCGACCATATTTAGAGGAGGGTAGAAGAGAGGTGCGGGTGCCTTTACATATAATCTTCTAGGCGAATTAGATTAAAACATAAAACTGAGCAACTGAGCATTGAACTGGTGAGGCTGGGGTTAACTAGAAATAAAGTTTAAAGACATCGGAATTTAATCGCTTCTGAAGAATTTTAAGGAGATTTGGTGGCAAATGTAGGACTTAGGTAGCAATTTGAATATGAAGCTTAGATTTGGGCATTAAGGGGAAAATTGAGGGGATGTTTTAAAGACACAAAGACTGTGCTGTCCACCTACTGATTGGATTAAAGGAAATGAGACAGGGAACGGGGCAAACAGGGATAGATGGATTTCATGAGACCCAAACCAAATGAGCTGCCATACAGTCAGTTCCAACTCATGACGACCCCATGTAATACAGAATAGAACTCAGTGCCATAGGATTTCTTTGGCTATAATGTTTACAGAAGCAAAATTTCCAACCTTTGTTCTGAGGTGCAGCTGAATGTGTTCCTACCACCAACCTTTAGATTAACAGTCAAGCTCAAACAAGAATGTTTACTGAGGCACCAAGGACCAAAAGGACATGAGGGAAAGAGAACCCAGATGACAGACCCATGTGCGTGGTGACTACAGAGATATGTAACCAGAAGAACTGGATGATGCCGAGCCACCACCAGTGATAGCTGTGATCGGGCTCACAAAGTTGAGTCTCACTGGCAACACAAGAATAAAAAAGGAGTGCACCCTGAGGTTGCCACTAAAAGAATGCAATTGATGGTGCAGGCACCTCGGAGTTCCCCTGGGAGCATGGCCCCTGGCCCTGATGCTGCCCCTGTCCATAAATCATAATGGAGTTCAACTCTTCAGACAGGAATGGATTGGACTTGGCGACGCAAGGTGACCATATCATGTGTGCACTTTATGATTCTATGCATCTATAGGATGTCGTCCTGCTGACCTCTCACTGGAGGCAGGGAGAGGGTGGAGAGGATATGACATGTATAGAATGGAAAGGAAGAGTGTACTGTCACCAGACAGGGAGAGCAGTGGGAGCTGCACATAGGGGGGCGTGAAAGTTTATATGGGAATGTACATTTTCACTCAGTCATAAAAAAAAAAAAGAATGTTTTTGAGGCAAAGGAAGCCAATCCTAGAACAGAGTCGCTGGCATAGCCACAAGAATAGAAAAGCCTTAGTGACTAGGGTGTGGAGGAAGGAGGAGTGGTTAAAGAGAAGAAAAAGCAGAGAGGCTGCTGCCCCTATGCATTGGGAAATGAAAGTTAACAGAAGGAAGTGAGGTAAAAGCCACAAATCTGAACAGGAATGCAAAGGAAAGGAGTTGGGGGTTGGTGGCAGAATGAAGCCAAAGGGAGGAGTCCAAGGAGAGTCTGAAGGTATCAATTTAGAGACTAAAAACACAGAGTGGCAAGTAGTGGGGTAGGAATTGCAGATTTGGAAGATATATGGTGAATTAGATTCTGGACTAGTTGAATCTGAGCTAATGATATGAGAGCCACACAGACCATGACCACATTGGTTAGTGGTCAGTCTGGCAGTGTAGATTGGCGATTTAGCCACATATAAGCTCTGATCCCATCAAAAGAAACCGGGCTGTCTCATCTCCTGTACATCAAGACCCACTTTGCAGGCTGATTACATTTTAAATCTTTATCTTTGTCTTGTCCCTGTGGAAAAACTAAAAATAATTAAACCTTTAGAGGATTGCCTGGCAAATGATCATACCTGTATAGTTTCCTACCTGAACAGCCTTTCCCAGATAAGGAATTCAGAGTATATGGTGCAAGATTGTTTTTCCCCTCAGTCCAAAAGTTCATCTGTGTAAGACATACAGGCTACTAAATCAAAAAACAAAACGTAAACACCAACCCCGTTGCTGTGGAGTTGATTCCAGCTCATAGCAACCCCTATAGGACAGTGTAGAACTGCCCCATAGAGTTTCTAGGGAGTGCTTGATGGATTTGAGGCTACTACTGCTCGTTAAATTGCTACTATTAATGAAGGTGACATTCTCTATGGGTTTCAATAAGTAATTCATATATAGTATAACCATGGGAGTGTTCTGAATTATGAGTGACATGGAATCTGTGGGGAGAACTTGAACTCAATCATTTCTTGATGCTGACATGCTGAAATTTGGATATTAGTTGTATTGTAGGCAAGCCTCGGGTTGTAATGGACCATGTACACAGGTAGAAACTAATAGCATGATTCTAAACTTTCACTTGACCCATGTACTGACTTGCTGGGTGAAACTAGCTGTGTGTTACACAATGCTTTGATCGATTTGTATGGGGCAGCCCATCACCAGGCTGTGTGTTGTCCTTTCTTATTTTCTAGATGTATTCTTTCCCTTGTTATTCTTTTTTATTCAAGGAAAGTAAGTTCTCATTGCCACATTGTTGAATACATGTTTTTTCAAAATTTTTACTGTGTTAAAGTATATGTAATAAAACATTTGTAGTTTTAACCATTTTTAAGTGTATGATTAAGTGACATTAATTACCTTCACCACGTTGTACAGCCAACACCACTATTCACTTGCATATGTTTTTCATCACCCTAAGCATAAATTCAGTACGTCTTAAACAATAGGTTTCCACCCTTTCTCCCCGAGTCCATGGTAACCACTAATAAACATTGATGTCTATACGTTTGCCTGTTGTAGACATTTCATTTAAGTGGGGTCCTACAGTATTTGTCCTCTGTGACTTACTCTACTAAGCATCATGTCTTCAAGATTCATCCACCTCGTTGCATGTATCAGAACTTCATTTATCTTTACGGCTGAGTAATACTCCTCTGCATGTATCTATAGAAACCCTGGTGGCATAGTGGTTAAGAGTTACAACTTGAATTAAAGGTCAGGAGTTTGAATCGACTAGGCACTCCTTGGAGACTCAGAATTGTCTTAACTGTAATGCATTATTTGTTTTGACATGCATAGACAAGGGTCCTTAGTGGCATAATGGTTAAGTGCTTGGCCACTAACCAAAAGGTCAGCAATCTGAACCCACCAGCTGTTCTGTGAAAGAAAGATGTGGCATTATGCTTCCATAAAGATTTGTAGCCTTCAAAACACTGTGCTCTGTTTCGGGTTGCTAGGAGTCAGAAATGACAACAATGGATAATGGTATGTATATATGACATTTTGTTTACCCGTTCATTTTTCAATGGACATTTGGGTTGTTTCCACTTCTTGGCTATTGTGATTAACACTGCAAGGAATACTACTAGCATACAGGTATCTACTGGAGTCTCTGTTTTCAAGTCTCTGGGGTGTATACGTAGGGTTCAATTGCTGATTCATATGTTTAACTTTTTGAGGAACTGCCAAGCCATGTATCATTAACATTCCCATCAATAATGCATAAAGGTTCTAACTTTTCCACCCACCCCCTACTGTCAAGTCAGTTCTGACTCCTAGGAACCTGGTAGACAGAATAGAACCGCCCCATAGAATTTCCAAGGAGCATCTGGCAAATTTGAACTGCCAGTCTGCTGGTTAGTAATCATAGCATTTAACCACTATACCACCAGGGTTTCCAATTTTTCCACATCCTCGCTAATACTTGCAGTTTTCCATTTTTCTGGTATAGCCATCCTAGAGAATGTGAGGTGGTATCTCATGGTTTCTAATTGCATTTCCATGATGATTAATGCCATTGAATATTTTTTGATGTGCTTCTTGGTCAGCTGCAATGAGAGAAATGTCCATTCATGTCCGTTGCCCAGTTATTGAGTTTTCTCTATTGATGAGTTGTAGGAGTTTTGGTATATTCTGAATATTAAACTCTTATCAGTTATGTGGTTCCCAAATGTTTATTCCCAGGGGTTGTTTTCTTCACCTTCTTTATAAAATCCTTCAATGCACAAAAGGTTTTTTTTTTCTTTTAATGAAGTACATTTTATGTATTTTGTCTTTTGTTGCTCTTGCCTCTAGTGTTATATGCAGATATATTTTAGTTCCTTTTTTCTGTAATGTACTTGTTCATGACTTACACAACAAGCATGTTTTCTTAATATTGTCACTTTCCACTTTACAGATGAGCAAATTAAGATTCATAGAGACACAATAATACACTGGCTCACAGATCAAGTAAGTGGTATGATGTGAACTCAAGAGTGTCAGACACTCACAGGTATATGCTGTTAGGAATAACTGTTTAAATTGTGGTGATAACGAGAAACCGCCTTTCTAGAAGCAGTAAGCTATTTGGGGCAGACTTTTGGGGCATGTCTGTGAATAGTATTTGAGAGTTGGCGTAAAGCAACTGTGTCCTTTTCCAACCAATCTGGTTATACACTGGTACTTTGATATTGAAAGAGTAGAGAAAAAGCACACTAACTTGAAATTCCTTGACCTTTCTGGGTGGCCAGAAGCCTAAGAGACTAGTAAATCTTCCAAGAGGCCAAGAACAACCACAACAAAAAGCTGCAATAATTCCAGGGAAGTGAGAGGACTGAATAGGTATCTTGTACATTTTATCATCCTGACATGTGGAAACCATGCCAATCAGTACAATCTGGAACACAGAGATACACATGGACATTGACAGGTCTCATGCTGATGGGAAGTTTGACATTTTAAAGATCTACTAGCACTGATTTATTTGTCAGAAAAGAAAGTCTGGAAATTGTTTATCATGTGTATTTAATATTGGGAAAGGTATACATAGTTGTTTCTAAAAAGAACAGAAGCAAAAGGTCAAAGAAAGAACCCATTCGGCTGAAACTTTCCAAAAATAATACTACAGGGGAAAAAAAAGTTATCCCTGGGTTGAAGCCATATACAGAATTCTTAGCGATACTATAACATTTAACCAGTTAGTGCAAACTTTTAAACAGAAGGCCAAATATGAGATCTGACAATTAAGTCCACTAACTTAATTGTTCTCAGTGCTACCTACATACCTCATTGCTGAATATCACTATGGTCACCTTCAAAGTACTCCCCTTGAGAAACTATGCACTGATGCCAGTGCCTAGTCAACCCTTCAAAGCAATTTTGAATTTTTTTTTTTATTTTTATGTATTGTGACTGAGTGAAAATGTACATTCCCATATAAATTTACATGCCCACCTATATACAGCTTCCACTGCTCTCCCTGTCCGGTGACAGCACACTATTCCTCTCTGCTTCATATATGTCTCATCCTCCCAACAGTCTCCTTTCCCCTTCTCTGCACCCACTCTCCTTCCTCCAGTCTGAAGTCAGCAGGATGATATCCTATAGATGTATAGAACCATAAAGTGCATCCAATAAATGGTCACTCTGCATCACCAAGATGCCTGATCTCCATAATCTATAAGATACTACCAAATATCAATAAGAAGAAGATAAATCATCCAATTAAGCAATGGGCAAAGGAGATGGACAGACATTTCACTAAAGAGGAGATCCAGGCAGCCAAAAAACACATGTGACAATGAGATTCAAAGCAATTTTGGAACTCTTCCTGGGACAGCCACTGGGGATGGTGGCATGGTGGTAAGTTGGTGAATGTACTCATGTCATTGTCAGTGAGGGAGTTTTTAGCCAGTAAACAAATAACTGTATTGGAACACCTTCGCTACTCACCTGATCTGGCCCTCAGTGATTTCTTTTTTTTTTTTTTTTTTGTACCTGAAGATAAAGGAAACATTGAAAGGAAACCATTTTGATGGCATTCAGGACATCAAGGGTAATCTGATCACACCTCTGATAGCCATTCCAGAAAAAGAGTTCCAAAACTGCTTTGAAGGGTGGTCTAGGCACCGGCCTTGGTACATAGCTTCCGAAGGGGAGTACTTTGAAGGTGACCCTAATGATGTTCAGCAGTGAGGTATGTAGCACTTTTGACCGTCCAGTCAATTGTGGATCATAGCAACCCTATACGACAAAACAGAACTGCTCCATAGAGTTTCCAAGAAGCTTCTGGCAGATTTGAACTGCCGGCCTTTTGGTTAGCAGCTGTAGCATTTAAGCACTATGCCACCAGAGTGTCTGTTATAATTTAATAACCAAGTGTTCTTCCTGACTGTTTACAAGGATTTGCAAATCTATTTTTTGATTAAATATGACATGCCTTAAAATCAAGGACTATGAGAGTTCTCAACACAATTATTTTGTTACTACAGCCACATTTTAAGTATGCTCATGAAACCATACAGAATAAGCTGAATGTAAAAACAGTGTGCTGCTGCAGTTTCCATCGGCTTTAGAAAAAAGAATGCACCAAAAATGGAAGGCAATTTTTCAGTCTCTCCTTATCTCAGATAATTCAGGTTGTTTTATGATCATATGATACTATATTTGATTGCAGGTTCTTTGAATAGAGGGACACAACACAAACCACTTGGATATATGGATGACAGCCTCACTGTGACTTGAAGCTTCAGATGAGAGAAGGGTATTAGCCAGGTCACAGGGGGATGGCACCCGGGAGCAGGGTAGCAGCAAGCTGAAGTTGTACGAGACACCTTATGCATGACAGAGTGGAGCAGAGCTAGGCAGGTTTCACAGACTTCCTGTGGACTGGATATTTTGAGTAATTCCCTAGACTTTAATAAGAAGGGCTGTTTCTGGATGTTATAGCCCAGAAGTGGTAGATCAAGAAGTTGTTGGAGTGTAGGCTTAGCAAACTGCCTGCAGAGACTAATTGGTAGATTTTTAGTCATGATCTCAAAACTGGGCCAAGAGAACACTTGCAAAACATTATACTATCAAGGTGATCTCAGATTTTTCTTTTGCCCCAAAACTATACTCAGTTTCTCTGCAATACTGGGGAAAACGGATTAACAGAAACTGCTTAGTAAAACTTACTAATGTAAAATGACTTTTAAATCTGTCCAGTGTCTCTATGTACATAAGCTTATGTCTGCCAATTTCTTATTCTGGCCTCTGGAGGGTGAATCTCTCTTATTAAAATCTTTCTTTTTTTTTTTTCTTTTTGATGACTTTGTTTGTAATTCTCTTTTATGACTTCCCTTCATGATTTTATTATCCACTTCTAAATTAAAAGTGCTGCAGCAATGGCCGCTGTGTTGGCAGGTGTTCAAGCCCTGCCACCAGTTGGTTTAGCTGAAGGAAAATTCCCACTAGTCAAAAGCAAACCCTGACTTGATCTCTTTTTAGAAGCAGCTTTTAAAAATACAGTTCTACTTTCAAGAGAAATAAAAATAAAAAAATAAACTTTTCCTTTAGAGGAAAGGCGGCTGAGGAGAAAGATGCTCTTGTAAAGCAGTGACATTTGGAGACAAATCCTGATGACAATTCAAGCCCTAAGGTGAGCTGAACTTAGAATCAGAATATCAAATAATTTCTAGGACTCAGTTAGGGCAAGTTCACTGCAGAATCCTGAAAAACCTACACATAGCTGATCATTGGTCAGATAGACCTTTTAAGGAGCCATCTGCCAAAGTGACTGTAGGGAACCTGTCAAGGGCAGAAGTTTTGCATGGTGTTCCCAATCCAGCTCCCCAACAGCTAATGTCTGGGTCACTGTCAAAAGGAGGCTTAGGGAACTATGTCCACTAAGGCATTAGCATTCAAAGTAGCACCAGAAAAAAGGGGCACTTGAAATGGGAAAGAGACATTCTCCCCACCTCTACACATAGCAGGACCCTTCGTAAACACAGAGCCACAGACACCTCTGTAGATCCAGATGGCTGCAGCACCAACGACAGTGGGCTCCTGAGGGAGACAGCAGCTCTGGTGTTCCGCAGTAGCCAGTCACCTCTTCCTACAGCTTTGCAGGAAAGGAAGACATCAGCATTTGGGGGTGGCTGAAGGACTCTTCTGAGACACCAGACTCTGCTACAGATGATTGGGAAAGGGTCTGAAGCTCTCCCAAAACAATAGGGGGTAAAGGCTGACCCTCTGATTTGTTCCTCTTGGTATGAAACGTGTTTTAAGGGCCAGACTGGTTGCTGTGTGAAATTCTGCCTGTGGAAGACACCACAAGATGTCTAGGGCTGCCCTCTAGTGTCCATGATCACTAAAATGCATGGAATTTTCCATGAATAATAAAATTCTTCTTTGTGAAAAACGATTGAGTCTCAGATTACACTTAAAAATGGATTTAAAAATATATTTGTATTAGAAAGTTTCCAACATTAGACTGATCTGCCCTACATTTATCAAGATCTATTTACTTTTGCCATGTTATAGCTTTGCAAATCATTAGACGAAAAAGAAGAAACAGGCAGGGAAGACAGAACAAAGAAATAAATCAAGAAAGGAAGGGCAGGGAAGAATGAAGGAAGAAAACAGAAGGAATTCCACCATTGAAAACAATAGTCAACCTTATAAGATTGTTTTCTGGGTCTGATGGTTTAGGGCCATACTCTTAGGGAAAGACAACACAGAGTTTTTCTTATGGAGCAACTCAATTAACAGGCATAATATAGTTCATAAAGTCTATGTGCTACATCTGAAAGTGGTGAGTAGTGTCTGGGGTCTTAAAATCTTGGGAATGGCCAGCTAAGATACAACTATTGGTCTCCATTCACTAGTAACAAAAGAAAAAAGAAGGAAACCAAAGAGTCAGAGAAAAAAGTAGTCTACAAGACTAATAGTCCACATCAACCACGGCCTCATCTACCCTGAGATCATAAAACTAGATGATGCTCCACTACCATTGTTGACCATTCCAGTCAGGGTCACAATAGATGAATCCCAAAAGAATGGGAGGAAAATGTGAAACATATCCCAGATTCTTAAAAAGTCCATTTTTACTGCATTGGTTGAGACTGGAAAATCCTGAGACTAATCTTTAAACCTGAAACCAAAATTATCCCTTGAGGTCATTAGCTAAATAGCAGGTTGATTCATAAAGTAAAGATTATCATCTGTTAGTAATGATCTCTGTTTAAAAAAATCGTCTATATAAGAACGTATGGTCAAAAATCATTCTAAAGCAAAGATGAGAAGGTAAAGAGGCAGGGAAACTAGAGTACAGGAAACGGCACATCCAGAACAGAATTAAGGAAATGATGATGCCTTGTGGAAAATGTGACTAATAAATCTGAATAACTTTTGTAGAATTTGTTAAGTGGGAACTCAATTTATGTGTAAACTTCTACCTTACACACTAAAATGTTGTTAGAAACATACAGAAAAATCTCAACACAATGTTTTTCCAACTCACGGCAAAATCTCAGTCCAGTTTGCCTGTCATCCATGCAGGCTGTGTCTTAGTTGACCTCTCTTGCCTTCCTGATTTTACTGATTTGTTTATATATTCCACAAATGTGAGCTACAAATATATCTCAAGCTCTGTGCCAGCCCTGAAGATACAATAGTGCATTAGAGAGATACAGTTCCTGCCTTCATGAAATTTTTCATCTAGTGAGGGGAGAGGTATAAAACAAGAAACACAGGTAAGTGTAAAAGTCAATGCATAAGGCACGTGATCATAACACCGAGTATGGTGTTAGAGTCTGATGGCAATGAGGATAAAGTGAGAAACCTTTTGTGAGACACTTTTTCCTCCAAGAATAGTACCAAACCCAACCTACTACTGTCGAGCTGACTCCAACTCACAGTGACCGCATAGGGTTTCTGAGGAGCGGTTGCTGGGATTCAAACCGCTGACCTTTTGTTTAGCAGCCATAGCAGTTAACCACTAAACCACCAAGGTTTCCAGAGAAGTGTACAGCCACACGAAAAGCTGAAGAATAGCACAGACTGCTGTGTGACGTGACTTTTTAAGAACATGAGCGTTACCCTGCTCAACCAGATCTGAAAAACAAAGGACCTTGTGGCTTGCCTGGGGCCACTGACTTAAAAAAGTTGAATCTCAGTAGAATTCATTTGTGCACACCCAGCCAAGTTAAGACAGAGTCCACCCAGAGGCACCTGGCACTCGCTTTCAAAATGTCACAGCCTTGAAAACACCATAGAGCAGTTAGTTCTACTCTGTACACAGAGGGCCACCACAAGTAAGAATCAACTCAGTGGCAATTAACAACAACATAAAATGCCAGGAGAATGTTGGTGATTCCGTGGTCATGAGTCTGTCATTGGAGGCTTACGTGTTGTCATGATGCTGAACAGGCTTCACTGGAATTTCCAGACTAAGACAGACTAGGAGGAAATGCCTGGAAACCTACTTCTGAAAATCAGTCACTGAAAACCCAGTGGATCACAATGGTCTAGTCTGCAACAGAACACGGGGTAGGACCAGGCAGAATTTCATTCCATGGTGCACGGGGTTGCCATGAGTCAGGGCCAGCTTGATAGAAGGTAGCAATAAGATTCCCATGCCTCTTATAGTATCAGTGCATTGTGTCATTGTGCAATTTATAATTGGCATAACTAGCATTTTGCTAAAAGAGTCTTCTGCACCCCAAATTGGTGAGTGGCATCAGGGGTCTTAAAAGCTGCCAAGCTGCCATTTGAGGTACACCACATTGTCCCAACTCAGCAGGAACCGATGATCACCAAGGGCCAAAATGACATGGGGGAAAGAGAACCCAAAAGACAGAGAGACTCATGTGAGTGGGTAACAACATCAACATGTGACCGGAAGAACTGGATGGTGCCCAGCCACCACCAGTGATAGCCATGATGGGGCTCACAAAGTTGAGTCTCACTGGCAATATGAGCATAAAAAGGGTACACCCTGAGAAAACACCACAACTGATGGTCCAGAGGCCTCGGGGTTCCCCTAGGAGCATGGTTGCTGGCCCTGGTGCTGCCCCTGTCCATAAATCATAATGGAGGTCAATTCTTCAGACAAGAATAGACTGGACTTGGTGAAACAGAGTGACCATATTGTGTGTGCACTTTATGGTTCTATGCATCTGTAGGATGTCATCCTGCTGACCTCTTGCTGGAGGCGAGGGAAAGGTTGGAGAGGAGGGGATAGGAGATTGTTAGGAGGATATGACATGTACAGAATGGAGAGGAGGAGTGTGCTGTCACCAAACAGGGAGAGCGGTGGGAGCTGCACATAGGCAGGCATGCGAGTTTATGTGAGATTGTATGTTTCACTCAATCATTTAAAAAAAAACAAAAAACCTCATGCTTATAATGTGACAGTTTTCCTTGGCAGAATCTGCCTAAGTTCCCCTTACTTATAACCTTGATCGTTTAAATTAACTCTGCATAGGAATTTCTTACCCTGTTTCCACTGTTAATAGCCTTTGAGGCAACTTATTAAAGGCTGAAAGTGAATTTCTTGTCTTCTACTTAGATTGCTTCAAACGTGACTAATTGACTTAAGCTGACCTTTGTGGGTTTTATTGTTTTGACTTATTAAAAAATGTGTCCTTTTTCCAAAGGCCTCTGGGCATGTGCACCAAAAAATAGAAATACGTCAAGTTAAATTAAAAGCAGCAGATGAAAGTTAAAATACCTCATAAAGTAAAAACGAAAGAAGCCAAATAGCATTACTGGAAGGAAAAAGGCAAACCAAGTAGACTACACTGAGCCCAGTTTTCAGCTGTGTTGCAAGGATGACTTGCTCTAAATACACATTGGAGTGATTTCCTATAAAATTCCTGAAAACTTGTTTGCCGCTACTTATAATCATACCCAAATCAGGAAAATTACAGTAATCTCAGGGAGAAGAGGGAAATAAATTACAATTCTTTTTACAATAGTGTCAGAATTATTGCCTAGCCTTTAGTTACTGTGATATCTTGCTCATTGTATCTCGTTCATGGAAGGTGAACGAGGAAACCTGAAAATAGTTAGGCTTTCTCTCTTGAACTCTAAATCTGTTCCATCATCTTGGTCATGGCGTGATTCTGTTTGAAAACCAGTGCTGCTCATACGTGAGAAGGCAGTATAGGAGTTAGCAGCTTGACTTCTGAGCCAGATGTCTGGGTCTGGAGCCCAACTTTGACATGGGCAAGTTGACCAGAGTATGATCCTGGGCAAGGTATCATCATCTCTATGCCTCAGTTTTCCCACCTGTAAAAGGCAGATGCTAACCATGTATCACACAGATTTATGAGGATTAAATAAGCTAAAATATACAAGCCTATATAACAGTCCATATGGAAAGCAACGTAAGTGTTAACCATTATTATTACTTATGTTTCTAACTGGTTACAGATGGCTAATGGAAAGCTGTTGTATTTTCCTTTGTGCCGGCCCTTCACCAGGGATCCTGAACATTCGCTGACTGCCAGAACTTAGTCTGGAGATTGTCACACTCTTCAGCACCATTACCTTGCCATCTGGGTGAGAATCTTCAGTTAATATTCCTTTAGACAACAGCAGTTATAGAGAGGTTACCAAAGTCTTTTCAATACTTTTCAGGGAGTAAATGATGCTTTCCAGTATTAATCTGATAATCACGTAAGGGAGAAATAGAGAATAATTAGCACATAGTTAGATTAGTCCAGACTGTGAAAAAATAATGGTAAAGCTCAGATGGCACAGTGCAGGACTCATGGGCATATTTGATGTGCATGAAAGATTTGACAGTGCTTGATGGTTGACTGATAGGAAAGAAAGGCAAGAGTAATCAAGAGGTTTTGCTGTTGTTGTATTTCAATTTTTGTATGCTGAAGTACAATGAATATAGAAACACCACAAAACAGAAATACATTGCACAATAGATTATTACAAAACAAAACATCCCTGTAAATTACCACCCAAGTCAAGAAATACAATACTACCACCGTTCTGAAAGTTCCTTTAGAGACCCACCCAGTCGTTTCTTCCTCCTCCAAGTTAACTGCTATCCTAATGTACACATCTCTGCTTATTTTTGTCTGTTTATGAACTTGACATCAGTAGAATCCTACAGTATACTGTTGTTTGTGTCTGCTGCTTTTGCTTAATAGTGTTTCTGAGGCTCATCTGTATCATTATATGTATCAGGAGTTCATTCCTGTTTTTACTGCCAGGCCAAGTGCCGTCGAGTCGGATCGATGTGTTGTATTATTCTATGGTGTTTATCCTGTTGTTAGACTTTTGGATTGCTTCCAAATTTGGCCTTCAACAAATACGAAGTCATGTTGAAAACCCTGGTGGTAAAGTGGTTAAGTGCTACGACTACTAACCAACAGGTCAGCAGTTCAAGTCAACCAGATACTCCTTGGAAACTCAATGGGACAGTTCTACTCTGTCTTATAGGGTCACTTATAAGTGAAATTGAACTTCACGTGTGTTGGGGGGCTCATGTTTGCAAGAGTCTTAGGGAATTCCTCTGTGTGTATTTTGCCAGGTATGAAACTGTTGCTTCTTTGAAGGAACAGAATTATTAGGTCATAGTAATTTCTTGGTTATGGTTTATATTGCATATATTATTCAATTTCGATGGCAGTGGGTTGGTTGGGTATGTTAAGTAATGCAGTGATTTAATGTAATGGCTGCTAACCAAAAAGTCAGCATTTTAAATCCATCAGGCACTCTTTGGTAACTCTATATAGCAGTTCTACTCTGTGTTGTAGGGTCTCTACAAGTTGGAATAGACTCAGTGGCAATGGGTTTGGTTTTTGGTTTTATATGAAGTAGTGAAGAACTGGGGACACAGTAGCTAAGAGCTACTGCTGCTATGCAAAAAGTCTATAGTTCTAATCCACCAGCTGCTCCTGGGAAACCCTATGGAGCAGTTCTGCTGGATCCTATAACTTAACTATGAGTCACAATTAACTCACTGGCAGTGTGTTTGCTTGTTTAGTATATTAAGTAGCAAGGAGCCCTAGTTACACAGTGTTTAAAGCTGTCAGCTCCTAACCAAAGAGTGGGTGGTTCAAACCCACAAGCCACTCGATAGAAGAAGGATGTGACAGTCTATCTTGTAAAGATTTACAGCCTTGTAGGGTCACTATGAGACAGATTGGATTCAGTGGCAATGGTTTTGGTTGGTATGTGGTTTTGTGGTAGCACATAGATGAATTTTGCTATTTTGTGTAGTCTATTAGTGTTTGTCTTTTAATCAGAGCATTCAATATACTTACATTTAGTGTAGTTAATAATTTATTTCAATATAAATCTACTGTTTTACTGTTTACATTCATTCTGTTCTACCCATTCCACAATCTTTTTGCTCTCTTTTCTTGTCTTTTTTGAAATTGATTGGGTATCTTTTTTAAAAATCATTTTACCTGTATTTCGTTATTTTTCCTCTGCTAGCTTTATAATTTTATGCTCTTTTACTGTTGTTTTAAATGTGTGTTCTTCGCTTATCAAATGCTACAGTAAGTTAGCACTTTTACCTCTTCCCAGAAAATGCAGAGACTTTAGAATAATTTCATTTACTCCCTCTGGACTTATACGTTATTGTTATCATATATTTTAATTAAAAACATATTATTAGCATCTGATACAAACAACATTTGTTTGTATTTGTCTGCATAGCTGCATGTTTTCTTGTTCTGCCTTTTCTCCTGAATCTCTGAACTTCCATCTATAGCCATTTTCTTTCAGGCTGAAGAGTGTCTCTTAGTAGTCTTTTAGTGTGAGTTTGCTGATGATGACTTCCCTTAGTTTTGGTTCATCTGAAAATTGCTTAATTTAACCTCTGTTCTTGAAGGATGTTTTCCCATGTATGGAATTTTGAGTTGACATGTTGACAATTTTCTCCCTCTTTGTTAATTAACACTGAAAAATACTCCACTGCATTCTGACTTCCAGGTTTTTCTCTGTAGTAGTCAGCTGTCAGCCTCACTGTTGTTCCTTTAAGTGCAATATAAAACCAAAAAAAAAACCAAACCCACTGCCATCAAGTTGGGTCCAACTCACAGAGAGTCTATAGGGACACTATTGGTCCAAGTAGAACTGCCCCTAGAGTTTCCAAGAAGTACCTGGTGAATTTGAACTGCCGATCTTTTGGTTAGTAGACGTAGTACTTAAACTACTATGCCACCAGGGTTTCCAAAGGCAAGCCAGCTTTAAAAAAGTAGATGCCAAGTATCGTATATGAAAAAGTATACATCTGAAACTGCTGCTTTGAGTTTAAGTGAAAAATATCCCCTGAGTCTTCATAAAACCAATCATTTAACTTAACTAGTAAAAAAAAAATGTCCACCTTGAGCATTATGCTGTGTTAAGATATACCTAGATGGCATCCAACTGATGACAGTAATTCCAAAGTTTAGAGAAGAACCTAAGGTGAGATTATGTCAATGGGAGAGAAACAACTCAGAAAAGGAGAGTGGGAATTATTGAACAATTCAAAGAATGCAATCAATGTCGCTGAATTCTACGTGTAGAAATTCCTGTATGTTGAACTGGCATGTGTTTTGTCGTGTATATTCTCAATAACAACAAAAATATAAAATAAATTTTCAAAAATATATGCAAATTATTTGAAGCCTCAGATGATGTTATTTTCACTCAGAAAGAGTTTACACTTATTTGTGGTGGACTATTATGGACAATAATATTATTCAGTAACTTTAATACTTTTTAAGGGATTGAGATTCTTTGAAGCTTGGCTTCAGTCCCTGAAAGGGCCAGTCTATTTCTAATCATTCCTTCAGTCTACTTAACCCCCCAAACCCAGTGCTGTGTGTATTTTTAGGACCTCATACCTAAGAGTAGGAGTGTTTACCACTGAGCAACCTCCTTTCAAGACCATGCATTACTATTTTTGTTCCATGAGCCCCAGAAGCTCTTTCTCACTCCCACTTCTCAGTCATTTCATTAGAAGCATAGCAGATGTTTCTAGGGGTGAAATAGCTCCAAATATTGGCTCCCAACTCTGAATTTGCTTCTTTTCTGGATCCTGGCCCTAGAATTCTTTAGTGTCTTCTAAATATTCTGACATTGTTAACAATATTTTTTAAAAGAATACTAAAAAATACTTTATCAACATTTTCCAGTTGTTCCTAGCAGTAGGATAGATGTGAAATATCTAGTCTGCCATTAACAGAAGCTAAAGAGATTAAGTCTGTATAAGTTGAGTGATTATGCTGTTATTAAAAGTTGATATATTTTGTTGGAAAAAGACATCATGTTTGGAAAAGTAGACAGTAAGGGAGAACTCTCAATGAGAGGAACTAATACAAAAACCTCAACAATGGGCTTCAATATATCAAAGATCCCAGAACTGGCACTAGACCAGGCAATGTTACACGTAATGTCATTGTCATGGATTGAATTGTGTCCCCCGCAAAAATATGTGTAGCAATTTGGCTGGGCCAGGATTCCCTGTATTTTGTGGTTGCCCTCCATTTTGTGATTTTCTGATGCTGTATAATCGTTATCTCTGCCTGTGGCTAATAGATAGGATGGTTAAGTTAAAAGAAGATTCAGGTGGGACTGCAACACTCTTGCTAAGGGAGTGTCCCTGGACCGTGGCTTGTACCACCTTTTATCGGTTCATCCCATGATAAAAAGAGGGAGAAGCAAGTAGAGAATTGGGAACTTCACACCTTCAAGAATGCAGCACCAGGAAAAGAGCCTGTCCTTCACACTTGAGGTTCCTGTGCCAGGATGCTCCCTAAACAAAGGTGGATGCATCACAAGGACTTTCCTCCAGAGCTAACAAGGGAGAAAGCCTTCCACTGGAGCAGACATCCTGAATCTGGACTTGTATCCTACCTGGCTGTGTGAGAGTAAACTTCCCTTGTTAAAGCCATCTCGTCATGGTATTTCTGTTAGAGCAGCACTAGCTGACTAAAACAGTTATCACGAGTCAGAACCTACTTGAAGGCAACTACCAACAATAACATTAAACATGAAAAGTTCTCGTGGAACACTTGATTTAGTGAAAAGAATTTAGCTTCAGCTATTTTGGTGAATTTGAAGTAGTATGTGTATACTCATGTAGAGTTGTCCAAAGTTGTTTTGAAATATAGAAGAGAATCTCAGTAAATAAATCAAGTAACCATGGCATTAACTTTCAAAGGTAGAGGAAAATGTTTACCAAAGCTGTTATCTCTTGCTCGAATGTCAAAAGGGCAGAAAGAATGGATGCCACCTTTATGCTAAGGACAAACTAGTATGTATCACTCACCTGATGTCACTGCTTTGCTTTGCCTTTCATCTACGTGATATGTATGTATTTTTAACACACTTTCTCGTATTTTACAAATGAAGAAACCTAGGCTTGAGAGAGTTAACTAACTCACAGGAGGCTGCATATCTAAAAAGTGGCAAATCTGAGTATAAATCATAGAATGTCTGATTGATTCTCCAGAACTTACTTTTTAAATTATTCCATTTTTTTTTTCTAGGTTTGGGGTAAGACACTGTCATCAGACTCTTCTGAAAGTTTTAAAAAAGCGGTGGTTGGGGAATACGGGGAGGGGACACATTAAAACAAGTACTTCTACTAAGAGAACCTAGAAGTAACGATACCTCATTAGCAATGAGCATCCCAGCTCCCAGATCTTGGACTCTCATTCCATTCTCCAATGAAAAGAAACATTGAAGAATTGGCTAATTCTAGAGCTGGGGCAGGAAATACACAAGATGAACCTGGAGTATGGTGTTGTGCCAGACAAAAAAAAAGAAGTACTCAAAAAACAAACTGATGGGTGCGTGCCAGAGGAACACAGGATCCAACGGAAGGAGATCCCAATGCCCAAAACTGAAACAATTTGAAGATAAAAATATAGTATTAGATTATAACCAAAAGTAGAAATAAATATCCATGAGTCTGTACTAATACAAATAAAACCAAACCAACTCCACTGATGTCCAGTTGACTCCGACTCATAGTTATCCTACAGGACGTAACAGCACTGCCCCATAGAGTTTCCAAGGAGGGCCTGGCTGATTTGAACTGCTGACCGTTTGGTTACCTGACTTAACTGCTACATCTATATAAATAAAGGATTGAATACATATAAACAAATGACGCTAGACAAATCTCCAAACTACTTGGAAGGGTTAAAGGAATTCCAAATTATTTATGTACATAGTGCCCCCTCCATAAGGTGTAGCGTAACTTCCAGCCGCTTAAGTCTGGACGCACACATAGTGATTTATTTCTGAAGATCATAGTATGGGAAGGGGATTAAATGTCATCAAGATTAACATCATCAATGGTGAACCATATTGATAACATGTACTTTTGCTATGAAGTGTTACTATAATGTCAGAATTGTACTTTACCTCTGTGATAAACCCACTGCCGTTGAGTCAATTCCAATTCATAGTGACCCTATAGGATAGAATAGAATTGCTCTATATGGTTTCCAAAGAGTGGCAAGTGAATTCAAACTGCAACCTTTTGGTTAGTAGGCAAGCTCTTAACTACTTTGCACCAGGGCTCCAACTCTGTGATACCGAAAACCAAACCCACTGCCACTGAGCCAATTCTGATTCATAGCGACCCTGTAGGACAGAGTAGAATTTCCCATAGAGTTTCCAAGGAGCACCTGGCAGATTCAAACTGTCAACCTTTGGGTTAGCAGCTGTAGCACTTAACCACCACACCACCAGGCTTTATGCCATCTCTGCAATAGTTCTCCCCTAAACCCACAACTTCAGTTCAATTAAGAGAGAAACATCAGACAAACCCAAATTGAAGGACAATCTATAAAATACCTGACCAGTATTTCTTGAAACTGAATACAAAATCATAAAAAATAAGGAAACTCAGAAAATCATCAGTCTAGAGACTCGATGGCACTTGGCTTTGGCTAGAGGAGCCTAAGAAGACACGACAACTAACTATAGCATGGCTTTTTGGTTGGGATTCTGGGACAGAAAAAAAAAGGGTTAAGTAAAAATAAAAGAATCTAAATAAGGTATTTTGTTGTTTTCTTGGTGCTATAAAGTCAATTTTTGATTCATAGCCATACCATGTGACAGAGTAGGATTGACTAAATGGCAATGCATATTTTAGTTTAGTGGGGTTTTTTTTTGTTTTGTTTGAGCAGGACGCATTTGTGTAGTCGATATCTTGTTCCGTCTTGACAGATGCCCAGGAGATCACAAAGGCTAAGGGTGCCAAGGGCTGTTTGAAGTTTAAGCACGTTTATCTATAGTGAGGAAATCCTCTAGGTATTCTTTAAAGATGCCTATATAGCTCCAGGGAACCCTGATGATGTAGTGGTTCAGAGCTACAGCTACTAACCAAAAGATCAGTAGTTCAAATCCACCAGCCACTCCTTGAAAACTCTATGGGGCATTCATTCTACTCTGTCCTGTAGGGTGGTGATAAGTCAGAATCAATGCAATGAGTTTACTTTTTATTTTATTTTATTTTTGGTTTTGATATAGTCCCTGTATTGGAGACATCACCACAGTTTTATCTCTTGTCCTTCAGTAGACTGTGTCTTTCTGTTGTAGAGAATCTCTCAAAACCCCTGAACATAATGTTGCTTTGAGATGTTTTGCATTAAATCATCTATTGTCTTTTTTCATTTTGATTCCCCTCCTCTTTTTTCCCACAGAGCAACTCCCAGATTTTTCATCTTATTTTAAGGTTTTGTTACTGAACCAGATGATCCAGCTTGATCCTTTGCTTCTCAGTCTCAAAATAAAAGTGCCCCTGCTGTGGGATTTAAGAAACACTTCTACCTCTCCTCTTCTCCAGACCCTGTCAGCTGCACTGTTCCAACAGCACTCAGAGTAGACCTACAATTCCAAAACATATCCCTCCTGGATTTCACTACTGGCCTTCAACCAAGAGCTGGCTCCAGCTGTACTGGCCCTCTAGTTTCCTTAACTCTTTCCTCTTCTTTATTCTCATCTTCAGAATTAGAGGTGGAGGACAGTTATTCATTCTTTCCACAAATAACTATCTTAAATACATGACACGTCAGCCCCAGTGCTAAGCCCTGAAGTTACAGCAGTGAACAGGGCCTGCAAAGTCCCTGCCCTCAATCTTATCAAGTGAGTCCTAACTATGGAGCACTCAGTATTACTAGGGTATTACCTGGTGGTTCATACGGTTTGAACTTGATTACTAACCTAAAAGTTGGTAGTTTGAATCTACCCAGTGACTCCATGGAAGAAAATCCTGGAGATCTGCTTCTATAAAGATGACAGCAAAGAAAATTCTATCGAGTAATTCTATTCCATCACACGTGAGGTCACCATCAGTCAACTCAACTTGAGACAGCAATAGAGGTTTTTAGTATTACTGAAACTTTTATTTTCATGCATGGTTTCATTTTTTTACTTATGATGTAGACACTATGGCTGTCCCCATTTACTGAGGCACAGAGAAGCTAAGTGACTTATCTGGGGCCATATAGCTAATAAGGATGAAGGGGATCCAAGGACCCAATAATGATTCAGGGAGTCAGAATCCAGAACACTTGGATTCGTAATGACTATACTATAGATAAAATTGTTCTTTTGAATAGATTACACACTTCTTTCAGAAATGTGTAAATATCTGCTTATTAACATTTTAGGAAAATGATGCAGTTGACATTTAACAGTGGTCACTTCCTCTTCCCTTTTGCCTTTTCCATCCTTCTCCCTTTGCATGTATCCAGGTGGTCCAGATGGGGTGGATCTGCCACCAACTCCATGGGTAAGCTGTGATTGGCCTGGGCTAAACAGCGATTTGTATGTAGGAATAAAGTTAGTGCCCCAGCAATAAATGAATCAGTGCCTGGCGACCACAATGATGGTTTAGGCTAGTGTAATTAGAGGTGGTAGGAGGTGAGGCTCTGTCTACTCCCAGTTGGGAAAGAGGAAGTACATAAACTTAATTGCTGCTGACATCCATCTCAGAGGAGACCAGCACTGAGAGGAGCACAGATACAGGAGCCAGCACTCGCACTATGCCCTGCCTGATGTCTGCCTGACTTCTGGACTTTTCAGTTATGTGATCCATAAATACTCTTTATTGTTCAGGTCACTTTGACTTAGGGATTCTTTGACTTATGCCCGTGTTCATGCTACGTGATACAACTAATTTGTTATATTTCAGTTCACAATTTAGGGGAGTCTAAATTGTAACATTTAGTAGTTTTTAAAGTGCCTTTTAAAAATAACTTTCACAAGATACTAAGCTAAAAAAAAAATCTAAATCTCCAGGGTGCTTCAGGCATTGAGAGCTCATTTATGAAGGAAATTGGATCTTTGAGTTATGCGAAAAAAATAAAATAAAGTAAAATAAAATATCCATAGCATGGGTGACTTGTTTGTTTCACATATGAAGATGATCAAGATGTGACTTAGTAATCTGGGGCCAGATGTAACAGATGCTCACTTAATTGGCCCAAGATATGCTGTTTTCAAATTGTAGCCCATAGTCGCCTTGGATATAAAACTAAAAACACCCATGTTTTCTCCAAACAGTGCTGTTTTGGAGGTTTGCCACCAGAAGCACAGAGCAATTGCTGTGATTAAGATTTGTGCTTTTAGTGGGATCATAGAACATGAGAGGAAAGACATTAGCTCACATGTGTGCAATTTATCATGTTATGGGATGGGCCTAAAAGCACAGTGTCAATCTCAGTAACTAGTTATGAAGAATGAAGATAACAGCAATGCGATTGGGGTTTCAAAATGCATGAGAATTAAATTCTACCTAAGAGTGTGGCTACATACAAGGACTTTCCCTCTGTGTCCAATTTAATCTTTTACGGAGATCTTGGCCTAAGCAGGCCAGCAGGGCAAAGCTAATCAAGAATCAGCTGAGATGCAGCACATTAAGGCTCAGTTTTTACCAAGTTGGATAAATAGAATCTGGAGAGGAGATAGTTCTCTAATCTGAGACATTTGTATTATTTTTCAACTTCCCTGTTAGGTTTGTTCTCACCTCACCTCATGATGACCCCATAGGACAGAGTAGAACTGCTCCACAGAGTTTTAAGGCTGCAATCTTTTGGGAAGCAGACTGCCACATCATTCTCACACAAAGTAGCTAGTAGGTCCCAAACTTCCAGTTACCAGCTGAATGCTTAACCATTTGGAATGCAGTTGTTGGCGACAGGCTTAGTTTGAACAGATTTCAGGTGAGTTTTCAAACTGAAATAGACTAAGAAAAAGGACCTAGTGAACTACTTCTGGAATGATGCAACCAGTGAAAACCTTAAGAACAGCAGCAGAACATTGTCTGAAACAATGCCAGAAGGTTAGAAGGCACACAAAATAAAACTGTGGAAGGGTTGTGTCCTCAAAGTAGAGTCAGTCTTAGTGATATGGATGGAGTCAAGCTTTCAGGACCTTCACTGATATGGCATGACTCATAATGAAAGAAACAGCTGCAAACATCCATTAATAATCAGAATTTGGAATGTATGAAGTATGAATGTAGAGAAATTAGAAATTGTCAAAAATGAAATGGAATGCATAAACATCTATAGCCTAGGCATTAGTGAGCTGAAATGGACTGGTATTGGCCACTTTGAGTCATACAGTCATATGGTCTACTATGCTGGAAATGACAACAAAGAGGAATGATGTTTTAGTCATCAATATGAGTACTTCAAGATGTATCCTGAACTACGATGCTGTCAATGAAAGAATGATATCCATACACCTAAAAGGAATATCAGTTAATACAATTAGTATCAAATTTATGCACCGATCACTAAGCCAAAGACGAAGAAATTGAAGATATTTACCAACTTCTACAGTCTGAGAAACTGATCAAACAAGATCAGAATGCATCAGTAATTACTGGTGAGTGGAATTTGAAAGTTGGAAACAAAAAGGAAGCATCACTGTTGGAAAATATGGCTTTGTTGGCTGAGACAGTGCCAAAGATCACGATAGGATTTCACAAAGCCAATGGCTTCTTCATTGCAAATACCTTTTTTACAGCAACATAAATGGTGATTACACACATAGACCTCACCAGATGGAATACACAGGAATCAAATTGACTATATATGTGGAAGCAGATGATGGAAAAGCTCTGTATCATCAGTCAGAACAAGGCCAAGGGGCCAACTGTGGAACAGACCATGAATTGCTTACATACAAGTTTATGATGAAGCTGAACAAAATCGGAACATGTGAATGAGAACTGAAGTATGATTTTGAGTGTGTGCCACCTGAATTTAGAGACAATCTCAAAAATAAATTCGATTCATAAAACAGTAATGACCAAAGACCAGATGAATTGTACACTGACACTGAGAACATCATACATGAAGAAAACAAGAAGTTATTAAAAAGACATGAAAGAAAAGGCCAAAATGGATGTCAGAAGAGACTCTGAAAGTTGTTCTTAAGTGTTGAGTAGCTAAAGCAAATGGAAGAAATGATGAAATAAAAGACCTGAACAGAAGATTTCAAAGGGAGAAGACAAAGCAAAGTATTATAATGACCTGTGTGAAGAAAAACCTGACATTAGAAAACCAAAAGGGAAGAACAGACTTGTCATTTCGCAGTCTGAAGGAATTGAAGAAAAAAACCAAAGCCTCAAGTTGCAATATTGAAGAATTCTGTATGGAAAATATTGAAAGATGTAGAAAGCATCAAAAGAAGGTGGAAAGGATACAAAGAGCCGTTATACCAAAAAGAAATGGTCAATGGTCAGCCATTTCAGCAGACAGCACATGATCAGGAACCAATGGTACTGAAGGAAAAGCTCAAAGCTGCAGTGAAGGTACTGGAAACAATAAATAAAGAAACAAAGTGACAGGATACCAACTGAGGTGTTTCAACAAACAAATGCAGTGCTGAAAGTGCTCACTCGTCTATGCTGAGAAATTTGGAAGACAGCGATGTGGTCAATCAAATGAAGAGATCCATGTTTATGCCTATTCCAAAGAAAGGTGGTCTAACTGAATGTGGAAATTATTGAACAATATCATCAATATTTCACAAAAGTAAAATTTGTTGTAAAAGCAATTGGAACAGTATATTGACAAGGAATCCAGCCAGAAATTCAGGCTGGATTCAGAAGAGGACATAGAATGACAGATGTCATTACTAATGTCAGATGGGTTCTGGATGAAAGCAGGGAATATTAGAAAGTTGTTTACCTGTGTATTATTGATTATGCAAAGGCATCCAACTGACTATGTAAATGATTCTAATGAATTATTAATAACATTGTGAAACATGGCAATTTCAGAACACTTAATTATGCTCTTGTCTGCCCTGTACATCGACAAGGAAGCAATCATGCAAACAGAACAAGGGGATACTGCAAGGTTTAAAGCTAAGGAAAGTGTGTTTCATGGTTGTATCCTTTCACCACACATAATACAATCTGTATGCTGAGCAAATAATCCAAAAAGCTGAGAAACTTGAAGAAGAACACATCATCAAGATTGAAGGAAAACTTATTAATGACTAGTATTATGCAGACGAGACAACCTTGGTTGCTGAAAGTGAAAAAAGAGAACTGTAAGCACTTTCTGATGAAGATGAAACAGCACAGCCTTCAGTATGCATTACATCTCAACATAAAGAAAACAAACATCCTCACAACTGGACCAATAAGCAACATCATGATAAATGGAGACACCATTGACGTTGTTAAGGATTTAATTTTATTTAGATCCACAGTCAACACTAAGGAAACAGCAGTCAAGAAATAAAAGGATGCATTGCAACAGGCAAATCTGCTTCAAATGATCTCCTTAAAGTGTTGAAAAGCAAAGACTAACTGGAAGACTAAGGTGTGCCTGACTCAAGCCATGGTGTTTTTAAATGCTTCACATGTGTGTGAAAGCTAGACAATAAATAAGGAAGACTGAGAAAGAATTGGTACCTTTGAATTATATTGTTAGCAAAGAGTATTGAATATACCATCGACTGCAAAAAGAACCAACAAATCTGTCTTGGAAGAAGTTAGCGAGAATACTCCTTAGAAGCAAGGATGGAAAGACTATGTCTCACATATTTTGGACACCTTATTAAAAGGAATCAGTCCTTGAAGAAGGACATCATGCTTGGTAGAGGGTCAGCAAAAATGTGTAAGAACCTCAAGGAGGTGAACTGACACAGTTGCTTCAACAATGGCCTCAAGCATAACAATGGTTGTGAGGATGGCCCTGGATTGACCAGGTAGTATGTCATTCTGTTGTGCCTAAGTTTACACATAACACAACAACGTCAGGTTTACTGACCCATTATAGCTCTGTAGAATGATGTGATGTAAATGGCACCTTTCCACTCTGCTCTTCAAACTAAATATTATGAAAATACAGGGGTGGAGTAAAGATGGCATACTAAACACATGTCTCCCTAAGTCCCTCTGGAAACCAAAACCTGAATTGATAATTAAACGGAGCCTCCTGGACACCTAATGAGTCCTAGGACATGGCATAGGGCTCTTAATTTGGACTTCGTGCCACTGAACGCAAAACCTCCTCTCTTTCACTGACCCCATTCTTGAAGAGGGCAGGCTTGCATGGACTGAAGGTAAGTCACCATTTTAATTTTTTTTTCTCTGTCTTAGCTGGTGGGTGGAGCTGGGACTTGACTAGCTGCTAATCTCAGAAGCATTGCTGGTGGGATCGGGAAGCAAAACTGCGATATTTTGAGAGCTCAGCTTTGGACTCTGTACATTTCAGCATCGTTGGCCTCTCTTTCTGCCTCTGACATATAGTAGCCAGTACTGAGGCAGTGCCAAGCTTGTGTGGGATGCTATGTTGATCCACTGGGAAGCGGAGACACCCATATGGATGCCACAGCTGGACTTAGTTCCTATAGTGGGAGGCAGCACTCGTCCAGGGGAGAAAGCATTTCCAGCAGAAAAGCAGCATCTTACACAGCGTCACCTATGGCTGGGGCCTGGCAACAGAGGCTGTGGACTCTGTGCATCTCAGCACCTTTGGCATCTCATTGGTCCAAGCTGGGTGGCAAGCTTGTGAGGGACACCATCTTGTTCCCCTGGGAGGTGGATATACCCATAAGCAAGCCTCAGCTTGACCAGCTCCCAGGCTGGCAGGCAGCGCCTGCCCAGAGGAGAGTGCTTTTCTGGCAGAAAAACAGTATTCTACAGTGCCACCTACAGCTGGGGTCCAACAGCAGAGGCCAACAAGGCAATAGCCTTTCTGTATTTTGAACTAGTCTATAACATCTTGGGTTTGATATAGAGGTGCTTGCTTTGCCAGCTGAGAAGAGGGACCTATACACCTGAAAACCTGACTGACTTTGGAAGTTCTCAGATACTTTTTATCTCTTGTTTTAAGACAGCCTAGAGAAACAACTGCAGTCTACCCTCACAGAATCTCTCCCAGCCTCTGTTGACTCACATGATGACCAAAAAGCAATGCACTCTGGAGAAAACCGTAGCCAAGAAATCACTCATGGCTTCAGAAGGCCCCCAAAAGAAAGAATCTCACAACTTCCCAAATGAAGAAGCTTTTCTGAAACTTTCAGAAGGTGAATGCAAAAGGATTATATGTAGAGTCCTCCTTGACCTTATACAAAATGCAGCAGAGCAAAATGAAAAATTAAGCAGGCTGTTTGAGCTGATGGAACACCAGTACTCTGAAATCCAACAGATCAAGTACAAAATCAAAGACATAGAAACTTCAATTCAAAGCCAAGAAAATAGAATGGAACAAATGGAAAATAGACTTTCTGATTTGGAAAGCAGAGTTACTGATTCCAGCACCTGTGAGGAGAAATCAGAAGGAAAAAAAAAAAAATGGAGAAGTATTAAGAAGCATGTGGGACTCTATGAAGAGGAGCAACCTAAGATTAATTGGAGTTCCTGAACAGGGCAAGACACCTGTGAACACAGAGAGTATTTCTGCTGAGCTGCCAACAGAAAACTTCTCAGAAATTGTGAAAGAAGAGAATATAGATATCCAAGATGCATATCAAAGACCACTTAATATAGATCTCAATAGAAAGACTCCAAGTCATATTATAATCAAGCTTAACAAAATGCAACATAAGCAGAAAATCTTATTTATTTATCTATTTATTTTTTATTATGATTGAATGAAAATGCACATTCCTATATAAATTTGCATGCTCACTTATATGCAGCTTCCACTGCTCTCCCTGCATGGTGACAGCACGCTCTTCCTCTATGAGCAGAAACTCTTAAATGCAGCAAGACTCAAAACAAAGCTAACATTCAGAGAGAAACTCTATAGGCTTTCATCGGATTTCTCAGCAGGAACAATGCTGGTGCTGAGACAGTGCCATGACACATTCAAAGAAGAACTTCCATCCAAGAATTATATTTCCTTCAAAACTATCTTTCAAATATGAAAATGAAATCAAGATATTCACAGATAAACACATACTCACAGACTTTGTAAAAACCAAACCAAAGATACAAGAAATACTGAAAGAATCTCTTGGCTTAGAAGAACAAAACCACGAACTTTATATTTTAGAAGCAACTACAGGACACATCACCCAGAATCCTTCCCAGTTAGGGAAGGCTCCAAACTCAAAGCTATAATAGTGGAAGAAATAATCCAGTGATCATATCACGAAAACTACCATGTCATCATATCAAAAAGAGGGATGTACTACAGTCATTACAGTCCTTCCAGATGGAGAGGAAGTAGATAAGAATGGTAGTAATTGAAATTGGGTTTATACATAGTTTATTAAAGGGACCTTAGGGGCAGCCGTAAAGCACAAAAAAGAGGCAACTTATCAAATCAAGAAATGTAATACAGTAGTCTCAACAACTGCAAAACCAACCCTGCGAAAGGTGAAAAGTCAACTCACAAAGAAGAATGTCCCAGAACAGATTAATAAGAACAACAGAGAAAACATCAACACAAAAATAAACATATCACAATGACAGCACTGAACACATATGTATCAATAATCACATTGAATGTGAATGGACTGAATGCTCCAGTAAAGAGACAATTGAGTGACATCTTGGATCAAAAGACACAACCCATCCATATGTTGCCTACAGGAAAGTCACCTTAGCCTTAAGGATATGAACAAACTGAAAATTAAAGGATGGAAGAACATATATCAAGCTAACAATACACAAAGAAGAGCAGGTGTGGTAATTCTAAACTCAGATAAAATCAATTTTAAGGTAAAATCCACCATTGTGGACAAGGGTGGACACTGTTTAGTGCTGAAAGATTCAACACACAAGCAGGATTTAACAATATTAAATATTTACACACCTAATATTATAGCACTTAAATACATTGAAGAAACACTGACTACACTCAAAAATGAGACAGATCACTTCACAGTAACAGTGGGAGATTTCAACACTCTGCTCTCAGTATTGGACAGATCGTCTAGAAAAATGCTGAGTACACAGAAGAACTTATCACCACAGCTAACCAACTAGACCTCATCAACATATATAGAACTTTTTATCCATCAGTGGACAGCTACACCTTCTTCTTCAGTGCACATGGAACATTCTCCAGAGTTGACCATTTGTTAGGACATGAAACAATTCTTAACAAAATCTATATTACTGAATTATTGCAAAGCATCCTCTCAGATCATAAAGCCATAAAAGTCAAAATCAGTAGAGAAAGCACATAGATAGAAAGTGGAACTCATGGAAACTGAACAACATCTTGCTGAAAACGCTGTGGGTTATAGAAGAAATCAAGGATGAAATAAAGAAATTTATGGATTCCAATGAGAATGAAAATGCTTCCTACCAGAACCTATGGGGTACAGCCAAAGCAGCACTCAGAGGTCACTTTATCTCCGTAAATGCACACATCTAGAAGGAAGGAGGAAAGAAACCAAATTAAAGAACTAACCCTATAGCTTGAACAAGTAGAGAGAGAACAACAGAGGAACTCCTCAGTCAGCAGAAGAAAACAGATCATAAAGACTAGAGCAGAACTAAATGAATTAGAGAACAGAAGAACAGCTGAAAAAATTGAAAAGACTAAAAGCTAGTTTTTTGAAAAGATCAACAAAATTGACAAACCATTGGCTAAACTTACTAAAAAAAAAGGCAGGAAAGGAAAAAATAACCCAAATAAGAAATGAGAGGGGAGTTGTCATAACAGATCCAACAGAAATCAAAGATATCATAACAGAATACTGTGACAGACCGTGTACTCTTACAAATTTGAAAACCTAAAGGAAATGGACAAAGTCCTTGATTTGTATCACCTACCAAAATTATCACAAGGTGGAGGAGAACAACTTAATATACCCATCACGAAGGAAGAGATTGAGAAAGTCATCCAAAAACTGCCAACCAAAAAAAGCCTGGGCCCAGATGGCTTCATCGCAGAATTCTACCAAGTTTTTAGAGAAGAGTTATCTCCAATACTACTGAGACTATTTCACAGGATAGAAAGGGATGGAATACTCCCAAATTCATTCTATGAAGCGAGCATAACCCTGGTACCAAAGCCAGGGAAAGAGCCAACCAAAAAAGGAGAACTACAGACTGACATCACTCATGAATCTAGGTGTAAAAATCTTGAACAAAATTCTTGCCAATAGAATACAACAACACTTCCAAAAAATAATTCCATCATGACCAAGTTGGATTTATACCAGGGATGCAAGGCTGGTTCAACATCACAAGAACAATTAGTGTGATCAACCACATAAATACCACAAAAGACAAGAATCACCTGATTTTGTCTACTGATGTAGAAAAGGCATTTGATAAAGTCCACCACCTATTCATGCTAAAAACTCTCAGCAAAATAAGAATAGATGGCCAATTCCTCAATGCAATGAAGGCCATTTCTACAAAGCCAACTGCCTACGTTATCCTGAATGGCGAGAGAGTGAAACAGTTTCCCTTGAGAACAGGAACTAGACAAGGATGCCCTCGCTCATCTCTCCTCTTCAACATTGTGCTAGAAGTTCTAGCCAGAGCAATTAGACAAGACCAAGAAATAAAGGGTATCTGCAGCAGCAAAGAAGTAAAAATCTCCCTATTTGCAGATGATATGATTGTCTGTGCAGAGAATCCTAAAGAATCCATAAGTAAACTACTGAAACTAATAGAAGAGTTCAGCAAAGTCTCAGGATACAAGATAAACATAAGTAAATCAGAAAAATTCCTTTATACCAACAACGAGATTATTCAGGAAGAAATCACCAAAACAATACCATTGTAGCTCCTAAGAAGATAAAGTACCTAGGAATAAGTCTAACCAGAGAAATAACAGACCTTTACAAAGAGAACCACAAAATCTTACTACAAGAAACTAAGAGAGACTTACATAAATGGAGAAACCTACCCTGCTCATGGATAGGAAGAATTAACATTGTCAAAATGGCTATTTTGCCCAAAGCAACCTACTTTTATAACGCAATCCCAATACAAATTCCAGTGACACTTTTTAATGAGATGGAGAAACAAATTACCAACTTTTTTGGAAACGGAATAAGCCCTGGATAAGTAAAGCACTACTGAAGAAGAAGAACACCCTGGGAGGCCTCTCATTATTCAACTTTAGAACCTATTACACTGCCCCAGGAGTCAAAACAGCCTGGTACTGCTACAAAAAGAGACAAGTGCATCAATGGAACAGAATTCAGACCCCAGAGATGACACCATCTTCGTATGAACAGTTGATATTCAACAAAGGCTCTAAGACATTAAACTGGGGAAAAAAATCTCTTAAACAAGTAATGCTGGCAAAATTGGATATCCATCTGCAATAAATTGAAACAAGACCCATATCTTACACCTTATACAGAAACCAACTGACTGGATACAAGACCTGAATATCAAATCTAAAACAATAAAGCTCATCCAAGAAAAAGTAGGAAAAACAATGCCCAGCATAGACAGATTTCAAAATCTGTCAAACCACAAACAACAGAAAAGAAAATAGGTAAATGGGAACTATTAAGCATCAAACACTTTTGCTCATCCAAAGACTATTAATAGAATTAAAAGGCCATCTAGAGAACGGGAAAAAAACATTTGGCAACTATATGTCAGACCGATGCCTGATCTCCATAATCTATAAGATACTACAAAATACTAATCAGAAAAAGATAAATGATCCAGTTAAACAATGGGCAAAAGAGATGGACAGACGCTTCTCTGAAGAGGAGATCCAGGCAGCCAAAAAACATGTGTGGACATGTTCATGATCATTAGCTATTAAAGAAATTCAAACCAAAACTACAATGAGATACCATCTCACCACAACAAAGTTGGCCATGATCCAAAAAACACCAAACAACAAATGCTGGAGAGGCTGTGGAGAAATTGGAACTCTCCTACACTGTTGGTGGGATTGCAAAATGGTGCAACTCTTTGGAAAGCAATCCGGTGCTTCCTTAAAAAGCTGGATATAGATACACCATTTGACCCAGTAATTCCACTGTTTGGAATATATCCTATAGAATCCAGACCATTCATGCCAACGGATACATGCACATGAATGTTTCTTGCAGCACAGTCCACAATAGCAAAAATATGGAATCAAACCAGATGCCCAACAACAGAGGAATGAATAGGTAAACTACGGTATATATACTCAGTGGAACACTATGCAAGGATAAAGAACAACAGTGATTTTAAGAAACATCTCATAACCTGCTTTCAATTGGAGGACATTATGTTGAGTGAAAGTAGTCACCAATAGAAGGACAAACACTGTATGAGATCCCTACAATAAGAACTTAAAAACAGACTCATGCATAGAAGACTCTTTGATGGCTGTAAGGGTGGGGAGGGAGGGAGGGTGAGGGGGCAGGGTTTAGATTATACAGTTGATAGAAATTTGGTTGGGTGAAATCTGTGACAGCACACATTAGAAAGAAGATCATGCTCTCAGGGGAAATCGAGGCCAACTGGTACAACTAGCATTTTGCTAAGTGAGCCCTCTGCACCCCACACTGGTGAGTGGTATCTGGGGTCTTACAGCTGCGAAGCTGCCATCTGAGAGTACAGCAAATGGTCCCAGCTCAGCAGGAACGGATGATAACTGAACACCAAAATGACATGGGGGAAAGAGAACCTAGAAGACAGAGAGACCCATGTGAGTGGGTGACTACATCAACTCCTGACAGGAAGAACTGGATGGTACCTGGCCACCACCAGTGATAACCATGATGGAACTCACAAAGTTGAATCTCACTGGCAACACAAGAATAAAAAGGGGTTCACTCTGAAGATCTCCATTGAAAGGCCGCAATTGATGGTTCATAGGCCTCGGGGTTCCCCTGGGAGCATGGCCCCTGGCACTGATGCTGCCTCTGTCCATAAATCATAATGGAGGTCAACTGTAGGACAGGAATGGATTGGACTTGGAGACACAAAGTGACCGTATCATGTGTGCACTTTATGGTTCTATGCGTCTATAGGATGTTGTCCCGCTGACTTCTTACTGGAGGAAGGGGAGTGGATGAAGAGGAAGGGATAGGAGACTGTTGGGAGGATGAGACATGTATGGAGCAGAGAGGAAGAGTGTGCTGTCACTGGGCAGGGAGAGCAGCGGGAGCTGCATATATGTGGGCATGCAAATTTATACGGGAATGTACATTTTCATTCAGTCATAATACAAAAGAAAGAGAAAATAGAGATCTACCCGCCAGTGATAAAAAAAAAAAAAAAACAGGAGTGGTTAGAAAGTTTTGTCTTTTGTTTTTGTTTCTTTTAACATTAAGTACTCCTTCTGACAGTTGGTACATAGTGAAGAATAAGTCACATTATTTATTCCTTTAGGAATAAAATTTATCTGTATCCTTGTTCTGTTAAAACCAATGAAGGCAAAACTTTTGTGCAGTAAAAGAATAACATCTTATGCAAACAGTATCTGGGCTCTGAACGTTTTGTGCTCCAAAAGTCAGGTTTTACGGGTTGTGTGTAACTTGGAATGCATTTTGTGAGAGGAATAAATGTGACTATAAAAATGCCAGCCCACCTGCTTTTCTCATAAAGTCCTCAGGAATGGAACAGTATAACACAAAATCCAACCACAGTGTGTACTGGTGCTTCTTGATGGTGGGGGGTATGATGGTTCAGATGTCACTTGCATTGTTGGTGACATTGCATGCTTCATAGCTGCAGTTGGATTGGCCTGTTCCTTGGTGGCTCCACAGAGGTTTAAGCAGAGCAGTGTGGAGAAGGTTACTGATGGGTAGGAAAAGACAAGGACTCTAGTAAGGATGCAGGAAGCATCTTGTCCAATAAATCTGTCTTGGAAGAAGTACAACCAAAGTATTCCTTAGAAGCAGGGATGGTGAAACTCTGTCTTATACATTTTGGACATGTTATAGGGAGGATCAGTTCCTGGAGAAGGACATCATGCTTGGTAAAACAGAGGGTCAGCAAAAAGGTGGAAGATTATCAATGAGATGGACTTACACAGTGGCTGCAACAACGGGCTCAAGCATAACAACTACTGCAAACATGGTATGGGACCAGACAGTGTTTTGTTCTGTTGTATATAGGTTCGCTATGAGTCGGAATCTAGTTGACAGCACCTAACAGTAGGGACTGAGAGAACTGTGAGGGATGTGGATGACAGTATTAGTGAGTTAAGGAATGAGGAAAATCAGTGGTTCCTGTCATCATAAAGCCACATCAGCAATTCACCATGAGTCAGAATTGACTCCATAGAGATGTCCTTTTCTTGTTGTCATTCTTATAAAATGGTCATCATTCTGCACCATCTTTGTCAGTCATTTCACCAGTCCACTGGTGTTTACTAAGGGCTTGTTAATGTGTCAGGTACTGTCGCAAACACTGGGGATACAGCAGAGAACAAGACAAAGCCCAGCTCTCAGAAGATTACAGTTTAGTGCAGAGGGTGCAGATGAAGGATTGATTGCACTGTTTTTTGTCACGTTTCTCTGAAGACTAGCCTCATTTCTTTGATGTCATATACCCATTGCCATGGAGTCAATTCTGACTCATGGGGACCCTATTAGACAGAGTATGACTGCTCCACAGTGTTTCCAAGGCTGTAGTCTTTACTGAAGTAAGGATCTTCCTTTCTCCCACGGAGCAGCTGGTGCTTTCAGACTGATGACCTTTCAGTTAGCAGCCAAGTGCTTAACCATTGTGCCATCAGGGCTTCTTTGGATGTTATATAAATCAAAACCTAACCTGAAGACACTGAGTCAATTCTGACTCATCGTGACCCTGCAAGACAGAGTAGATCTGCCCTGTGGGATTCCCAAGGAGCTTGGCTGCTAACCAAAAGGATTTAAACTGTTGACCTTTCAGTCAGCAGCCAAGCTCTTAACCACTGCACCAACAGGCCTCCAGATGTCACATAAGTCCTGTAAATAAATGGTTGACTTCACCTCATGCAACCTGATTTGGGACTCCTAATTTCAAGGTCTCCAGGGTGCAGCAGAGGCCCTTTCCAGTGGCTCGCTAAGTAGCAGGAACCGTTACCCATTTGCTAGTGCAGCGGATTTGACTGGCTGTGTGGGGATCACTTTTCAATGGAGAGACAGCCATAATCTTAACCACATTGAATTGAGTCACAATAATTGTCTTTTGCTAAATTTTTCTACGAGGTAGCCTGCCACCGTTTTTGTGTACTCCTGCAAAACTCATAAATGTGGACATGATCTGTAATATTACCAAAATTTTTTCCAGAGATACTTTAATTTGATTTCTGGAAAACAAACAGTAAACTTCACTCTTCAAAAGCCTGGGGTAAGCTTGAAGGTTATAGTCTTCACAGCATCTAAAAGCAAATATCCTATCAGTGTGAGATTTAACTGTAAGATTCCACTCCCTCATCCTACTAAAGCCTGTAGTTTGTGGGATGCCTGAAAAACAGGATGCGTGTCTTTATTTGCCCCTGTGGTAACAAGGCCTGACAGTCCCTGAAACAAGGATTGATGGTGCTAATAGTCTTTCTAGTTCTTTCCAACACTGAGCTTCCCAGTTGGAGTAAATACTCTCCTAGTCAGATTGGTGCTTTTACTGTTGGACCCATTTATCCCTAACTGTTTCAGCCATCTATCACCTGGGGGAAGGAGGATGCCTCTGTGACTATCTGTACCTGTTACTCTCTGAAGCTTGAAGGTGAGAAGTCTTCTAGGCTAACTGAGGTAGTGCCTACTAAGCACTGACACTGGTCTTTTGATAAGAGGTATCTGGGCCACCTTTAAAGAGACCCAAAGCTTTGTGACATTATTGCTCTGGCCCACAGGGTGATGTGCTTGTATGTATGATGATACCTGAGAATGAAGAAGCTGGAGAGGAAGAAGGATAGGGTAAATGTAGCCATATGTACCTACTGTGGGAACTGAGCCCATGTACTTTGTACCATGGCATCATCCTACTTGGCTTTTGTGTCCATTCTAAATATTGAGTGTGACCCAAGGGGACTTTTTGGCCATCTGGAGGTAAGGAAAGAGAATGAAACAGAAGACTGAAAGAAACAATTAGTCCACGGGACAAATGGCCCACACAAATTGTAGCTTCTTCTAGCTTGAGACTAGAAGAAATAGATGATACCAGACTACCACTGCAGATTGCTCTGACCAGGGACACATTAGAACATCCTGGTTACAATGGGATAAAAATGTAAGACAACATTCAGATTCATTTAAAACCCCCAAATTTACTGGACTGATAGAGACTGGAGGAACCCCTGAGACTGTCATCATACAGAATCCTTTAAAAGGTCACCTTTCAGGCAAATAATAGTCTGACGTACAAAAAAAACCCAATAACAGCCATGAGAACAATCAACTTCTTAGAACAATCAACCAAATGGGCAATGTTTTCCCACAAGCAAAGATGAGAAGGCAAGGAGAGGAAAGGAGAATTCCTGGATAGCGATGGGCAACACAGGGTGGAGATACAGAGAGTGCTGGCACATTGCAGGATAGTAACCAATGTCATGGAACAATTTGTGTGTACATTGTTGAACGGGAAACTAATTTGCTGTGTAAACTTCACCTAAAAGACAATAAAATGTTCAATACAAACAACAGAAGAGACTTTCTGTGCCCTTATGTCTACCGTGGTCTCTTTTGTCATGCTGCCAACTAGTTGACAGGCAGTGGATTGATTCAGTTAGAGCAATTTGGACCTTTGCAATTTATCCTCCTCTGGGTCAAGTTGAGCATTCAATGCCACAAATTTTGAAATAAACTCTTACTGTGCTGATTAGGACCACAAATAGATGGATCCTGATAGAATGGGAGAAAAATGTGGACTAGAATCTCAAATTCTTTTTAAAAATTCACTTACTGTAGTAGTTGAGATTGGATGACTCCCCAAGATTATTGCTGTGAGATATTCTTTAGACCTGAACTGAACTGAAACAAGCCCCTGAAATCATCTTTTAGCTTAAAAATAGGTGTGTTTCCCAAAATGAAGAAGATTATCTTTGAGTACTGAACTCCTTAAAAATCATCTATAGGAAGTCTTAAAAGCTTGTGAGTGGCTATCTAAGATACATCTATTGGTCCCAGCACATTTGGAACAAAGGAGAATTAAGAAAACTAAAGACACAAAGAAAATATTAGTCCAAAGGACTAATGGACCACACGAACCACAGTCCCCATCAGCCTGAGCCCAGAAGAACTAAATGGTGCCTGGCTATCACCACTGACTGTTTAGACAGAAATCACAATAGAGGGTTTGGCAGAGTGGGAGAAAAGTGTAGAATGCAATTCAAATTCACAAAAAAATGGCAGACTTATTGGTCTGGCGATGATTGGAGGCCTCCCAAGGTTATGGCTGCCGGATATCCTGCTACCCTAGAACTGAAGCCACTCTTGAAGTCCCCGTTTCAGCTAAAGATTAGACAGGTCTGTAAAACAAACAATAACATACATGAGGAGTGTGCTTCTTCATTCAAGCAACTAACTATTCAAGACCAAATGGGGAACACCTGCCCCCAAACCAAGATGTGGAGGCAGGAAGGGAAAGGGAAACTGGACGAACGGACATGGGGAACCTAGGACGGAAGAAGAAAGGCGGAGAGTGCTGCCAAATTGAGGGAATTGCGACCAATGTCATAAACCAATTTGTGTATAAAGTTTTTGAGTGAAAAATGAAAAAAATGTAGAACTCTGCAGAGCAATATAGAAACTAAGTGCAAGATTTCTGCTTAATATAATTACTAGTTTGAGCAAAATGATAAAATCTTTTCATTTAAAATGTTTAAATATGAATATTTTATGTGCATTGTACTCTTTCTGAACCCAGGGAAACTACCTTATATGTTTGGGAAAAAAAAAGAAAATCCCATGGGAGACATTTCTACTCAGATGCACTTGGGCCACCATGAGTTGGAATGAACCTGATAGAAACTGGTTTTTGTTTGGTTTGGGTTGGTCCAAATGAATTGGACAGTTAATTTAGATAAAAGGTGAAATTTAAAAAAAAAAGGCTCAGGAATCCTCCCTGAGGGTTAAAGATGGGTATCTGGTTAGATCATTATTTAGTCAGCTACTGCTGCTTTAATAGATATATCACAAGTGAATGGCTTTAAAAACAGAAATTTTATTTTGTCAGAGACCAGTATGCTAAAAATCCAAATTCAAGGTATCAGCTGCAGGGGGAGGCTTTATCTGATGGATCTGGAGGAAGGCTCTTGTCGTCTGTCTTCCCCTGGATTGGGAGCTTCGGAGGTGCAGGGACCCTGGTGTTTTCCAAAGAATGGGCTCAGTTTATGGCACAGCTTCTTGGTGGTATGAAGTCCCAAATTTCTCTCCTAGTTTCTCTCCTTTATATCTGCCTCAAGGCACAAAACAATCTTATGAGATCTGACAATTAAGTCCACAGTCATAATCGTTCTAAGTGCTACATACCTCATTGCTGAATATCACTACAGTCCCCTTTGAAGTACTCCCCTTAGGAAGCTATGCACCGATGCCAGCACCTAGTCCATTCTTTCTGGAATGTCCATTGTACACAGTGGCATGGTAGCAAGTTCATGAAGGGAATTTTCAACCAGTAGACAAACAACAGTATTAGAACACCATACCTACTCACCTGATCTGGCCCCCAGAGACCTTTTTCTTTAACTGAAGATAAAGGAAATATTGAAAGGAAGACACATGTGCGGCATTCAGGATATCAAGGGTAATACGATGAGAGCTCTGATGGCTATTCCAGAAAAAGAGTTCCAAAACTGCTTTGAAGGGTGGACTAGGTGCTGGAGTCAGTGCATAGCTTCCCAAAGGGAGTACATCAAAGCCGACTGCAGAGATATTCAGCAATGAGGTATGTAGCACTTTTTCTAGGATGAGTTCGCAAACTTAATTGGCAGTCCTGGCACACTTTGAGGCTGGCTCCACCAGCACAGCTGCCACCCTTCTACAGTCATTAACACCATAGCGGCAGGATCCAGACAACATGGGGGAATATCACACAATATCAGGAATCCCGACCCAGCCAAATATCTGCACATATTTTGGGGGGAACACAAATCAATCCGTAACAGTCATGTTGGCCAGGACAAGTTTATCTCTGACTCATTGTACATTGCTTACTAAACTTTACTTTTTGTATTTGGCTTACAGAAAAATTGTGCAGAAAGAATAGGGAGTTTCCAGATGCAGCCTCTACACTTGCATGGTTTTTCTTATTACCAACATCTTGAATTAGTGCGATACATTTGTTGCACTTGAACTAATATTCATACATTGTCCTCAAGTGGCATGAATGTTTAAGTGCTCAACCACTGGCTGAAAAGTTGGCAGTCTGAACCCCCCCAGAGGCACCTTGAAAGACATGCCTGGCCATCTGCTTCTAAAGTGTCACAGCCTTGAAAACCTTACAGAGCAGAACTGACTTGACAACAAGTAATAACAATTATGTACTAAAGCCTTTCCCTTACGTTAGTGTTCATTCTTTATTTGTGTAGTTCTAGGCGTTTTGACAAAGGCAAGATGTTGTGTACCCACCATTGCAATATCTTTTAGAATAGTTTCACCACTCTAAAAATGCTCTGCTTATATGTTTCTCCCCTCACCCTGAGTCCCTGACCAAACACTGATCTCCACAGATTGCATGGCCCCATGACATCTGTGCCGATTACTTGACTACACAGTATTGGAATTTAGCCCTCATTTGTATATTAGTTTTGGAGACCATTGTTTTGGAGAACTGGTTTAACCCTGGCTGCACCTTACAATCACTTGTGGACTTGTACAAATATGCGTGTAGGAAAACTCTGCCCCTGAATATTCTGATTCAGTAGATCTGAGCTGCAGCCTAGTAATCTGTAATCTCAGTTTCACGGAGGATTTTGTTTTTAAACTGAATGACAGACTGTTCCAGACCTTCCAAGTCTGGTTTCATTTGTTTACTGCCCTATTAGCTGTATGGATTATATCAATCAATACTTCACGAACTCCAGAGTAGCACCTCTTACTGAAATGACCAATGCTGCGGGTATTCACAGAATTCAGTTGCAATGACTCACTACTGTACACTGGCCAGAACGCTTCCTTTCATGTTAGTCATTATCTACCCCACTGGTCCCTTGCCATCCCTGGCACCATCATTACCCTAACAGCTGGTCAGCATTAAGGGAGCTGTCACCATATACATATAAGGAATTCAATTATTAGTGCTGAGCCCTGGAAGGAAGATTTGTTAGTCTGGGCTTGCCTCCAATCACAATGCACATTCTGCCCAAGCCAAGAGCTGGAATACCCCAATTTTTGACTCTCCAAGGTAACAACAGATGCTGTCTGTAGGGTCTTCCCACCTGAAATATTCTGTTAATGCTCATCTGCACCACCAAGACTCCACACTGTAACTCGAACCCCTGACTATGTGTTAGAAGAGGTTGTGAGCAACCAGTGTGTCAAAATCAGCCATGGAGAAGTATACCGGTTGAATGTAGTGGAGGAACTCTTTTCCCACTCATAATGTTCGAGGGAACATTAGGGCTTACCCTGGATAAACCTAGGGGAGCATCATCACACCTTCCTGGTGGGAAAGAGTCTAATGGGAGGGGCTGTAGGCTTGGTGAGCTCCTTCTATGACTGATACCCGCTAAAACCTAAGGATTAACTCTCTTTAATGAAAATCACTGCAGCTATTTTCTTTGACCTGGAGAATGTACCTGAACTGTGCCTCCACTCCCTGGTTTTACTTTTTTCATGTATCCTAGTTTCCTTAGCTTCAAAGCAGTGGCCTCCCTGATACCAGTATTCTCTCCTTATCTCTTCTTAGCTCCCCTGGTTTGGATTCATAATTATATGCTCTATAGGGTTCTGACTGTAATTTTCTCAAAGATGCTGCTTCTTGGACATCAGATGACATTTTACCCCAATGCCCTTCCCAGGCTCCTGAAAAACAACATTGTAACCTAGACCCAACAAACCAGAATTCCTCTTTTTTTTTTCTTTCTTCTCCAGTAGGTACAGATACTAGATTAGAAACATGTAGAGAGAGTCAGTAAGAAAAGTTACTATCACTTTATTATGGGTAATTGTTTAGGTCATTGTTATGGGTCAGGTTTTGTCCCCCCCAAAAGCATGCTGAAGTCCTACTCATAAACTCATTCCCTGTGTATGTGACTTTATTTGTAAATAGAATCTTTCTTTTGTTATCAGTTAAAGTAAGTCATATGGGAAGACCAAAATAATAATAATAATAATAAAGCAAACCCAGTGCCATTGAGTTGATTCTGATTTACAGTGACCCTATAGAACAGAGTAGAACTGCACCCATAGACTTTTCAAGGAACACCTGGTGGATTCAAACTGCTGATCGTTTGGTTAGCAGCTGTAGTGTTTCTCCTCTATACCACCAGGGTTTCCAACGGGAAGACAGTGGGTCCTAATTTAATCTTTTGCAAGTGATGTTTTTAAAGAACAGACATGGAAATAGAGTCACACACAGGGGCAAGACAGACACCATGTGACAATGGAAGCAGATGTGTATCTAAGCAGCAAAGGAACACTAAGGATTGCTGATAGCTGCCAGAAACTAGGAGGGAGCCACGGCACATTTTCTCTGTCAAAAGCCCTCAGGAGTAATCAACACAGCTGATACCCTAATTTGGACTGCTAGTCTCCAGAAATGTAAGAAAATAAATCCCTGTCTTTGAAACCATCCATTTTGTGGTATTTTTTTAGTGGCATGGGAAATGCAGGCATACGTGTAGTGAAGAGACTGCAGAAGAAACAAGACAACTGACTATCCAGTCCCAGTGGAATTTCTCCCTGCGACTCCTCTAGCAGTTACCACCACTAATGAGTTATTTTTTAACTGCTACCGCACTATTTAATTCATAATTTTGTGTCTTTTTTCTTTCATTTTACTAAATTGCTGGCTCATTGAGGGCAAGAATAATATACTATTTTTACTTTGCATTCCCATAGGATCTTGCATAGTTTTTTTTTACTTGGAATAAGGAGCTAAATAAATATCCAACCATATAAACATTAATTACAATTGAATATATGTAGCTAATACTCTACAAAGATAGAAATAAATGTCTAGTTAGAAGTAAATCTCTTAGGAATTTTAAGTGAAATGTATTCTCAGAATCCACTGCCGTGGAGTCGATTCTGACTCAGCATCCCTATGGGACAGAGTAGCAGTGCTCCATAGAGTTTCCAAGGAGCATCTGGGGGATTCAAATGGCTGACCTTTCGGTTAGCCAACATAACACTTGACCACTATGCCACTAGGGTTGCTAGTAAAATGTATAGGGTTAAGTAATAAGAGGCCCCCAGGAGTGAAAGAATAACTTGGTGGAAAAGGGAAAGGCTGAACCTGGGCCTGCTCACAGTGGAGGTGAGGTTTTACAAAGACTACAAAAGGATTGGCTGAGAATGGCTAAACTCATTCTCTCGGGACCTATGCTGAATTTAGCTCTCCTTCCTCTAAAACTCTAAGGGGCTTGTGATGGGTTGTGAATACAATCTTCAGTTCTTCTACAGTCTTCATTTACAGCCCTGTGATAGCATTAACCAGGATGGGCTAGAGACTTGGATCTGTCTGGAATCTTCTTTTCTCAAACCCCGGGAATCTCCTCTTCTGCTGTTTGTGTGGCTTTTGTTGCACACTAACTGTGCTATGATGCCTTCACCTTCGAAGTCCCCAACTAAACAGAGAAAGTAAGTAGTCTTTGCTTCTGTAATTGCTCCCAGTATCATCTTCAAGTGATGAATCTTTACCGATCAATTTTAGGGAAGGTTTGCCTCTTCTAGTGAGTTGTAGAACATGCTGGTTATACTTTTTTTCAAATTAATGTTGCATTTCTGTCTCTACCTAGATCAAAGTGTGATTGTATTCTCTTTGCTGGATTTATACTCCTCAGGCAACAGTGATCTCTTTGACCAATTAGTTTTCCCTGTGCAGATGTTTTAAAGAGCTTTGGTGGGTACAATCACCTCTACCTGGAAGCTGAGTTGAAAATAAATGCTTCTCTGAGCCTGCAACAACACTCCCTGTGGCTCAGAATTGATCAGTTCAGAGGATTGTTACCATTCATTCACTCGAGGCTCACTGGAAGGTCTGCAGGAGACCTGCTTATACCAGGATCAGAAGGAGAATTGCTGCTGTTTCTAACTGGGAATGAAAATTGCAACTGGACCAAGCGAGTGCATGCATCGTTATAATTCATCATCAGTTTTACTTGATGAAAACTGAAATGTAATTTAATCTAGAGACCAGTGGTACATTCTAGAGGAACTCTGGTGGCTTAGTGGTTAAGTGGTCATCTGCTAACTAAAAGATTCGCAGCTCGAACCCACTAGCAGTTCCATAGGAGAAAGATGCAGCAGCCTGCATCCATAAAGATCGTGTTGCCAGGTGGAAACTCAAGGTTCTCTTTGACATAACTCCTGTGGGCCAATAAGCCAGGGACCAAGGTGGGGAGGCAGAAAGGCACTTTGTTTCATTGTGCAAAGAAAGGTAGCAGAGCTACGGCCCCCAAGGCCACTTGACAAAGGCAAGGGGAAATGTTACTTTTAAGGGGCTTACAAGCGGGAGTTCATGCAAGTTACCTCATTGAAATTCTTATTGAAACTAGGCAGGCTCAATGGGATTTACATATAACTTCACTCATCACCAGAATTTTAATGTAGAATTATCAGCTATGTCAAGCAAAGGCAACGGGATTCTAATACAAAGCTGTGGGGCAAGCTAAGCAAAGAAACCAGGTTTCTGATGCTAGAGGCTGTGGAATTTCCCACAGCCTCGAGATTTCTGCCTCAATTACAGCATTGGAAACCCTATGGGCCAGTTTTACTTTGCCTATGGCTATGGGGAACCCTGGAGACATAGTAAAGTGGTACAGTTGCTAACAACAAAAAGATCCGCAATTCAAATCCACTGGGTGTACCTTAGAATCTCTATGAGGCCATTCTACTCTGTCCTATAGGGTCATTATGGGTTGGAATTGACTTGATGGAAGTGTGTTTGTTTGTTTGTTTGTTTTGTAGGGTCACCATGAATCAAAATCAACCTAACAGCAGGGGTTTGGGTTGTAGCTTCTGAGAACAGAAGCAATGTGAGAAAAGTACGTAAAGAAATATGATTTATGCTTTTTTGGTGTGAGATCAAACAGGAAGAGGCAGAAAAGTTGGCAAGCAGGCCATTACAGAAGATAAAAATAAAGCCAGTTGCAGCCAAGTTGGTACCAACTCATGGAGACCCATGTGTGTCAGAATAAAACTGTCTGACAGGGTTTTGAATAGCTGTGTTTTCAGAAGTAGATCACCAAGCCTTTTTTCTGAGACACCTCTGGGTGGACTTGAACCTCCAAACTTTCAGTGACAGAGTGGTTCATTGTCGGGAGCCATGGGTGAGCCCCCAGGCCCCGACATACAGGAAGCTTGTAGGGTTGAAAAAGCCCGCGCGTGCCAAGTTTGAAAAAGCCCGCGCCCGCGAAATTCAAAAGGCCTGCGCGCGAAAAACTTCCTGCCTGATGTCACTGCCTTAGTCCTATGTATATCCAATCCCCAGCCGACAACTACCTCACTCCAAATGTCACTCCATCCCTACGTCACTTGATCCCTCCCTATATTCCCGCTGCTATAAATATACCTCATTTTAACAATAAACTTGGAGGCTTGATCAGAATCTTGTCTTGCCTCCATTTTTCCGCCCTCCCTGCTTTACTTTCACAGGCTTCCCCTCGTCCCTTCGTTGATTTGTCCCGTGGGTCGGGGCAGTTCATAAACTATTTAAACTACTCAGAGACTCCCTTACAGGCAGCAGTTAGTTCTTGTGGCTCCATAATTTAGAAAACAGATAATACACGAGACTGTGTATAAACCCTGGTGACATAGTAGTTAAGTGCTACGTTTGCTAACCAGAAGTTCGGAAGTTTGAATCCACCAGGTGCTCCTTGGAAACTCTATGGAACAGTTCTATTCTGACCTATAGGGTCACTGTGAGTCAGAATCAACTCTACAGTAGTGGGTTTGTAACCAGAGGGAGTGAGAGAAAACTATGTATGTCAAGAACCACAGAATACTGACAACGCTGCCAACACTGGGGAAATCTGAGTATGCGGAAGTGGCTTCTGTGGGAGTGAATGAACTATGTTTACAACAGCCCTTTTAACAAGTGGTTGACTGCTGACACTCAGTGCCCATGTGATATGCAGTCTTGGGGTTTTGACTTTGGCGTGAGCCCCAGCACTTTGGGCCCAAGTTTAGCTGACTGTGCCTACTTATTTCTCTCCAGTCTTTTTATCACCAGCTCATAGTATTCTTCTTGCTGCCAACCTGTGACTAAACCCCCGAGGACTTGTGTGACTATTTACTGCCCTCTCCCCCAAATCAAACCTGTTGCCACTGAGTCAATTTCTACTAACAGTGACCCTATAGGACAGAGTAGAATTGCCCAAACGAGTTTCCAAGGGTTACCTGGTAGATTTGAACTGCGCACCTCTTGGTTAGCAGAAGTATTTCTTAACTGCTACGCCACCAAGGTTTCCTATTTACTGCAATGCCATTAAAATAGGGACATATCTTATTTAAGGTGAGATTCAATATATACTTCAATGTGGTTTCTATGACGGCAGTAGTAGTTCATTTACAGAATTCTTCCCTTCCACACAGGAGACCTGGATTCACTTCCCAGCGTACACCCTCATGTGCACTTACCACCTGTCTGTCAGTGGAGGCTTGCTTGTGGCTATGATACTGAACAAGTTTCAGCACAGTTTCTAGACCAAGACAGACTAGAAAAACAGCCTGATGTCATGGACTAAATTGTGTACCCCCAAAAATGTGCATAGCAATTTGAGTGGGCCATAATTCACGGTACTGTGTGATTGCCCTCTATTTTGTAATTGTCCCATGCTGTAAATCCTAATCTCTGCCTGTGGTTAACAGGTTGGATTATGTTAAAGATGATTAGGATAGGCCTGCAACACCCTTCACTAGATCACCTCCCTGCTCCATCCTAAAGGAAGTTTCCCTGGAAATGTGGCTTGTACCACCTTTTATCCTTTTCTCCTAGAAGAGAGAAAAACAAAGGGAAGCAAGCAGACAGTTGAGCACCTCATACCATGAGGAAAGCTGCACCAGGAACAGAATGCGTCCTTCAGACCCGAGGATCCTATGCCAAGATGCTGCCTGAACAAAGAAAGACTGATGCAACACAAAGGCCTTCCTCGAGAGCCAACAAAGAAGGAAAGGCTTCTCGTGGAGTGGATGCCCTGAATCGGACTTCCAGCTTACTGGACTGTGTAAGAATAATGTGTTCTCTGTTAAAGCTATATGCTCATGGTATTTCTGCTGGAGCAGTACCAGATGACTAAGACACCTGGTAATCCCCATCCAGAAAGCAGCCAATGTGAATCCTGTGGATCACAACCATCTGATGATCCCCAAGAACTCGTGGAGCTAACTCAGGATGGAAAACATTTTATTCCAGGGTGTGCGAGGTCGCCATGAGTCAAGAGCTGACTTGATGGCAGTCACCACCAGCAACATAGCTACTATAGCAGACACAGCAGGTTTTTTATGGATTCTTAAAACCATCTGCATATAGCTTTCTTTTTCATTTATTCAGGGAAGGGACTGGGGCTGGATGAGAAAGGAGGGACAACTTGAAAGATACATTTTTAGCAATAGAGGAGGAGTATTTTCTGGTGTTTCTTGGCTTTTGTTTTTGTTTTGAAACCAATGAAGTCCTTAGCTCAATTTGTTTTTGATTAGCTGAAATTGCTGAAACGGGAGATCCTTTGTTTTGGGCAAAGCCAAAGACAAGTTTACATAAGGAAAAAGCCACTGAGGTAGAGTTGATTCCAACTCATAATGACCCTATTGGTCAGAGTAGAACTGCTCCAAGAAGTTTACATAGCAGTAATGCAATCTCAGATATTTTATTTGGGATTCATAATTAGGACCAACAGTGATAAGGATGAACAGTCTCCACAGAAGGGGACGAGGCAGTAGGGTACGCAAGGCTAAAAACCACTGAATTCAAGAGATGGGATTTTGAACATGTCTAGAATTTTGGCTGCATTGACACTTGTCATATAGACCAGCTGCTTATGTCAGAGAGCTTGCGTTCCTGCGGGCCAGGCCAGAGCTGTTCATGTGTGTGTGTGTGTGTGTGTGTGTGTGTGCACGTGTGCTTGCGTGTGTCAGTGTATCTGTATTATAAGCATAGCTCACAGCTAGGAAGTGAGAGGCTGTCTCGCATCCTTCTAGTGTTCCAAAATTACTTATCCCTCTCACCATTAACAACTCAGACATTTGAAATCTCTTGAAGATATATTCAAATAGAGTAACTGGAAAGACTTTAGTCAATTTGTTAACAACTTGCTGTCACTAAACAAAGAAATGGGAGCTGATCCCACTGGTACTGAAGAACCTTTGTGTGCACTGCAAAGCTCTTCGCAGACACGAGACAGGCTGCTCCGTGGTCTGCCTGCCCTGATACGGCTAGCTTCCCGGCAACTGCGGCTCCCACGAGCCCGGGATGCTAAAAGGGTGACGACATTAACATTATCACCAGAATTCTTGAATATACCTCCCACTCAAAAAAACGCGCCTTTAAATTTAAAATGTGAAGGAAATTAAATAAACAAAAACAAAGAACTTCCATTTAAGTACAAGCCACAGGATCTCTAATTATACTTCCAAGATCATCTCAAAAGCCCAGCAACCAGTGGACATAATTTTAAGGGATAAGTCAAGTCTTTGAAGTGATGACATCACAAATGCCACGTTATGAAATGGAACACATGCAAGGGGAATCCACGGTTTTTGCTGACATTACTGAAAGCATTGCACACTGATATAAACTGTAAAATCTACCTTTTATTTAACCACTTGTATTTTATTTTCTGTGCTAGTAGGTGAGCTCTGAAAGTGCTGAAAATGTATATAAGAGCATCTACTGATTTATCATGATGTAACTTACTGGTTCATCATTGCTGGCAAATTTGTAGTGTGTCATCTTGTTGGAACCAGAAGACTAGTCTTAAATTATACAAACTGCTAATATTTTACCTGGTCTATATTTTGGAAAATTTCTAAGGAAATTTAATAGTTGGGGAGACTTTAATTTTCATCTAGACTCGCTATAACAGAAAGACCACGTGTGGATGGCTTTAACAAAATTAAGTTTATTCTCTCACATTCCAATAGGTTGGAAGTCAGAATTCAGGCACTAGCTCCAGGGGAAGTCTTTCTCTTTTTCTGTCAGCTCTGGAGGAAGGTCCCTGTTTTCAGTCTTGCCTTGGTCTGGGAGCATCTCAGCACAGGAACCTCAGGTCCAAAAGATATAGTCTGTTCTCAGTGCATCTATCTTGATGGTCTGAGGTTCCTATCTGGCTATGTGCTCCCCTTTCCTTTTACCTTTTGTAACATAAAAGGTAGTATAGGTCAGACCCCAAGGAAACTCCCTTTTTTAGTAAGGGTATTACAGTTACACTGTCATCCTCCTTAACATAATCCAGTCTTGTCCCATTAACCACAAGTAGACATTAGCATTTATCACCTATACGAATATTACGGTCATAAAATGGAGGATAACCACACAGTAGTGAGAAACATGGCTCAGCCAAATTGCTACACACATTTTTGGAAGGGTGTAATTCAATTCATGACAGTAATCAATTTTTCAAATGTCAAATTGGGATGTATTTATTGTTAGCAGCCATTGAATTGGTTCTGACTCATAGCGACCCCATGTACAACAGAACAAAACACTGCCCAATGCTGCACCATTCTCACAACGGTTGCTGTGCATCAGCCCAGTGTTGCAGCTGCTGTATCAGTCTATCTCATTGAGGGTCTGCCTCTGTTTTGCTAGCTCTCTACTAAGCATGTTGTCCTTCTCTAAGGACTGGTCCCTACTGATGACATGCTCCAAATAAGTGAGATGAAATCTCACCATCCTTACTGCTAAGGGGCATTCTGCCTGTACTTCTTCCATTCTTGGTTTATCATGATGTAACTTATTGGTCCATTTGTGAGGATTTTTATTTTCTTCATGTTCAGGAGCAACCCATACTGAAGGCCTTAACCTTTGATCTTCATCAGTAAGTGCTCGAAGTCCTCTTCACTTTCAGCAAGTGAAGGTATGTCATCTGCATATCACAAGTTGTTAATGAATCTTCCTTCAATCTTGATGCTGCGCTCTTCCCAGGTAGACACCTTTCTGGTATTGTCTGTTTTCAGCTATCACAGCAACATGCAGACAGCACAGTATGACAAACTGACAGATGAATGACAGGGAAAAAAACCAACATACACAAACACACGTATAAGCCTATTGCCACTGAGTTGATTCTGACTCATAGTGACTTTATAGGACAGAGTAAAACAGCCCATAGAGTTTACAAGGAGATACTGGCAGATTGAAACTGCCAACCCTTTGGTTAGTAGCCGTAGTGTTTAATCACTACATTGCCCTGTTTCCATATATATAAACCCAGTGCCATTGAGTCAATACTGACTCATAACTACCTATATTGACAGAGTGGAACTTCCCTGGAGAATTTCCAAGGAATGCCTGTTGGATTTGAACTACCAACCTTTGGGTTAGCAGCCAAAGCACTTAACTACTCTGCCATCAGGGTTTCCTTCCATATATACAGTTGTATAAAACTAACACATTTACAGAAAACATTAGAATATACAAGTAAGCATAAAACAGAAAAATAAAAGGAGTCCATAACAGAATAAATCCATAACAGAATCCATAACAGAATAAATTACTGTTAAAACTTGAATGTATACCTTTCAAGATCTTTTTCTGTGTATGTGAGTATGTAGTACAGTGACCAACTTTCCTGTTTGCTCTGGTCTGAGAAGCTTCTTAGTGAGGACTTCTAGCGCTGAAACTGGGACATTCCCAGGGAGACTGAGTTGGATGGTTTGTACAGATGCACAGAACATGCATATACACACTTAAGAAGCATAAACAAACAAAAAACCTAACCCAGTGCCACTGAGTCAATTCTAATTCATAGTGACCCTATGAAACAGTGTTGAACTGCCCCATAGAGTTTCCAAGGTTTGCCTGGCAGATTTGAACTGCCAACTTAACCACTATGCCACCAGGGTTTCCCAAACAGAAAATCTAAATCAATAATGATCATGGAAGGAAAACATGGAGGTAGGTTTTCCTTAACATAGTGATAAATAAAATAATTTAAGAGTTCAAGTGCAGAGTCAATTTTAAGGTCTTTACATTCATTGCATTACACCCATTTTTCAAGAAGACAAACTAATGCCTAGAAAGGTTTTTTTTTTAGCTTGTTTTGTTCAATATAAAATGTCCTTTTATAGACTAATCTTTTGTTTTTAATTGAGACAGTGAAGTAAACTCTGTCAGCCACATGTCGCTCGTTACCCTTGTTGTTTTGGGTCACTGAGTCAATTCCAGCTTATACCAACCTCATGTGGCAGAGCAGACCTGTCCTGCAGGGTTCCCTAGGTTGTAATCTTTACTGCGGCAGATCGTCAGACCTTTTCTGCCGTGGAGCCATTGGCAGCTTCGAATAACCAACATTTTGGTTAGCTGCTGGGTTTTTCCCCTGCACCCTAGGGTTCCTTGTCAGCTACATATATATGTATTTTTTTCTAGCATGTCATTCCCTTTTTAATTTTACTTACGGTTTCCTGTACACAGAAATATAAAACTTCTCTGTTTCACTGCTATCAATTTTCCCTTTTTGTGTAATGTTTAGAAAGTCTTTTTCCATCTCAAGGACGTATGAATAGCCTCTTGAAACTTATGAATAATTGGAACATACATATATTAGTATTCTTAAAGGATCATATCCATTTGCAGTATATGTATCAGTAGTATGGGTCATAAGTTAGGGATCTAACATTTTTTTATTCAGATAAATACAGGCTGATAGTCAATTGAACAATCCATCCTTTTCCCTTCAATTTGAAGTACTGCTTCTTAAACACACATACACTTATTAGGTCATAGGCTCATTTTTAGACCTTTCCTTCTGTTCCATGAGTTGCTCTGTCTATTTCTGGGTCTGTATCACACTGTGTTAATTATAAAGAACAGGAGCAGTGGCAGTTCAGTGACAGGATGCTTGTTTTCCATGCAAGACACTTGGGTTTGATTTCAGGCCAACACACCTCAGCACAACCACTACCTTCCTGTTATTAGAGGCTTGTGTGTTGCTGTGATGCTGAACAGCCTTGAGCAGAGATTCCAGACTGAGACAGATTAGGAAGAAATACCTAGCAATCTACTTCTGAAAATCAGCCAGTTAAAACTGCAGATTGCTGTTGTACCATTCTGTTGTGAATGGGATGGTTTTGAGTTTGGGACTAACTCACAGCAGCCAATACTAAGTACACTACGCGGACGGATAAGAAGGAGAAGTACTGGCATGTCTTAGTCATCCAGTGCTGCTATAACATAAATACAACAAGTGGATGGCTTTAACAAACAGAAGTTTATTTTCTTACAGTTTAGGAGGCAAGAAGTCCAAATTCAGGTTGCCAACTCCAAAGAAGGTTTTCTTTCTCCGTTGGCTCTGGAGGAAAGTCCTTGTCATCAGTCTTCTCCTGGTCTAGGAACTTCTCAGCACAGGAACCTCAGTCCAAAGGCACACTCTGCTCCCAGTGCTGCATTCTCAGGGAATGAAGTCCCCTACTCTGGGCTCCCATTCCTTTTATCTCTTGTAAGGTAAAAGATGATGCAGGTCACACCCAGGGAAACTCTTTACAGTGAGTCAAGAATGTGACCTGAGTAAGTGTGTTAAATCCCACTCTGATCCTCTTTAATATCATCGAATCTTGCAGTCAGGCGGGCCAGGCTGTGCCTGGATATTGCAACCAGGATGGGGTCCTGGAAATCATTAGAGCAGGGCAAGCCTCTCCCTTCCTGGAAAGTCCAAAGTCTCCAGTTGTTTTTCTCATATGCTAATCAAGTGACTGACCTCGCCCAAATCCTATTGGCTCCCTCCTTTTTCCTCATGTCCCCACTAAGGTCTGTGCTAGGCGGAACTGTCTGCGTCTATATAAACCCCCTTCCCCAGTTTGAAAGTGTGACTTCTCCGACTCCTGCTTTGGAGCTCGCAGAGTTCGCCCGGGGGCACGCGAATAAATCCTGTTCTACTGCTGACTGTCACCTTCCCTCTGACTGCTGCAGATGCGTTCAGCCTACCTCACCTTGCAGTTGGTACCGATGCATTTAACCTACCTCATCTTAAGCTTGCCTCATGCACCACAGTCGGAGATTAGCATTTACAACATGTAGGAAAATTACATCCATCACAAAATTGAGGACAGCCAAATAGTACCAGGAATCATGGCCTCACCCAGTTGGTTCATAATTTGGGGGAACACAATTCAGTCCATGACAGGGCATATTCAAGTAAAGATGAGTATATAGGTAACAACTTAACCATGAAGGATTTCTTCTAAGTCAGCCTCTCTACAAGTGGTTTATGATGTTTGGTAGGGGAACATTGTGTTTCAAAGTCATGTGTTGATGTTTTGCAGTTTCCATAGAGACAGGCTGTGAAGACATATAGTGAGATTTAACCTTGTATAGTTCTTAATAGCAATAACAGACTACTTCTGGACTCTCATCTGTTTTATTGCTACACAGTACAACAAAGGGTCTAAACTTACATTCTTTTGCATAGAAAGTACTGAGCCCTTCACTTTCTTTCCTGGGTTCCGTTGGTTTGTGGCTAACAAGGAAGTTTAGAGGGGTAATAGGGATAATAATAACAACCTTACAGAAAAGAAACAGCTACAACTCTAAGGGTAACACAAAATCTGAATTTTAATCCTATTCTACAGTGGCTCAATGGAGTATTCCAAATTTTTCTTTTTATTCTTAGCAATGATATTAAAAATAAGAATAAATTAAAATATCAGTGATGCTGCTTTAATTGCAACAGTGAGCATGTTTTTCGTGGTTTAGTAGGGTTGCTACAAAGCTGACACTGACGTAATCTATTTGCTCAATAAATATAATTTATACTATTTTACTGTTTTAAAGTACTGAGGAAAAAAGACAAGTGATTTCTCATTTTGTAGTTTCTCAGTGTGGGTAACTTGAGGTCTGACTAAAAACAAGCTTGGCCTGTTTCTAATTTGCTTTGGTTGTAACTTAATGATAAAATTAGTTTGCAAAGTTTATCAGGTTTTGATAAACATGATAATTGCTTTGTGGGCTATGTCCTTGAGAGTTGGGTCGAGTTTTTGTGTTGTTTTGTTTTGCCTTGCAGGTGCAGTGTTGCAGTGTGTAAAGAAAGCCATCCAAAAATAGCCCAGAGAAAGACAAAGACCTTTTACAGCTCAGGCTTCACTGGAGCTTGTAATCAGCTCCATGTACCCTAACAACTCAGTTCGGTCCATAAAGATCGCATTAAGCAAATGAGCTCTGAAGGCAAATGTAAGTAAAAGACACAAAACATGTATCAAGTTAGTCAGTCAATGCAGAATAATCAAAAGCGCAGGCATTTCCTTAATAAAATAAAGAATGAGTCATTCATTCTAAAATGTGGGGCAGCAATGTATGCACTAGGAGACATTTGTTATGGATTGAATTGCATCCCCCCAAACAATGTTTTGTAACCTGTAGGCCTGTGATTATAATCTCATTTGGGCATGAGTTGTCTTTGTTACACTAATGAGGTAGGATTAGTGCAGGGTATATCTTGAGTCAGTCTCCTTTGATGTGTAAAAAAAGATCAAGCAAACAGAGATGGGGTAAAATAGATGCTGAGACACACGTCAGGACACAGAGCTCTGCAAGGAACCCGGAAGCAAAAGCTGAACAGATAGGGACCTTCCTCTAGAGCTGACAGAAAGACATCTCTGTCTTGCCCTAGAGCCTGCACCCCGAATTCAGGCTTCTAGCCTCCCGAAATGTGCAAAAATAAACTCAGGTTGATTGAAGCCACCTACATGTGGAATTTCTGTGTTACAGCAATACTTGATAACTAAGACAATGTTTCTCGTACTTTTCAATTTTCACATCGATGCTTAAACTTTGAAATTTCTTCTACTGGAGCATTCATCAATTCATTCAACAAATGTTGTCCTAGTATTTGGGGTGTGCCCGACACAAGTCGCTAAGGATGTGGCAGGAAGTGGGAAAAAGCCTGCATTCACCAGACTTACAGAGAGGAAAGCCAAGCAATACAATACAGGACAAACATAACATCCCAAACGGCACAAACTGATGGCCAAAAATAACACAAAATCAGTGAGAGAGAAAATACCAGGCCAGCTATTAAGGGGTAGGGAGTAAAGGTAGAAATACTGCAGCTGTGAGCATTCCATTTAAAGTGAAGGGAAGCCCTCACCAATTAGATGACAATTAAATAGAGACCTGGAGAAAACAGGAGTGGGAGCCATGTGAGTATTCTGGGGAAAAGCATTCCAAGCAGAAAAGAAGAAAAAAAAGCCATGTGCGGAGAGTTCATGGACATGCCAAGAGGCCAAGGTGGGTGGAATTCAGGCAGAAAAGGGCAGGCGGTAAGCTGAGCCTGGTAGGGACTGCTCCTAATAACAGTTTCCTCTGAGTCAACTGTGACTCATTGGACCCTCATGTATGTCAGAGCAGAACTGCACTCCATGGGGTCTTTAATGGCTAATTTTTGGATATAGATCACCAGGCCTTTCTTCTGAGGCACCTCTGGGTGGGTTTGAATTTCCATTAGTAGTGGAGTGCTTGATCACTAAATGAGGGATATAAGAGAAAGAGAGGAATAAGGATAGCATATAGTTTTTGGCTTGAACAACTGAAGGATTTTTATTTTCTTTCTTTATTTTACAATTGCCTTTGAGTCAATTCCAACTCATGGTTCTCCCATGTGGGCCATAGCAGAACTGTGCTCCATAGGTTTGTCAGTGGCTGATTTTTTCATAAATAGATCATTAGCCATCACTTCTGTGGTATAAGTACCGCAGCCTTTCAGTTAGCGGCTGAGCATATACACCATCTGTATCAGCCAGGGAGCAACTGAAGAAGAGAGTTTAGTTTATAAATAACAATAACCATTTTTATTTAACTGAGGTAGGATTAGTGTAGGCATGTCTTGAGTCGATCTCTTAGAGATATAAAAGATATTAAGCAAGGATTTCTTCCTTCTTGTTCTACTTCAGCCCCTACCCTTCAAATATTTTCACTTTCAATGGTTGCCAAGATCTTCTATCAAAAAGTAATTGGTCTTTCCTAAGCCCTCAGTCTCCTGACTCACTAAGCCACTTGGAATATATTCATAGGTTTTCAGAAACACATACTCTCTGGGACCTCAGACTAGACAAACCACAAAATGAGGCTAGCAGGCAAAGGCATCTGCAACCTGGTGCCTCTCTGTGTGTGGTTTTAGTCCAGTTGGCTCCCTTTCTCCCTCAGCCTTTGTCTCTGGGAATGTTCCAGTGGCTTTCCTTCGTCCTGCCAGCTTTTAAATAAGACTACTTAGTCTGGCAAGGCTTGCTTCATCTGTTAGAGTCAACGGACATCTCAGTCATCATGTTTAAACTCGTAAGTCTCAAATTTGTATCTAAAGGCTGAACCTTTGAATTAAATTCTAACCCTATGCTTCCACGAGCCTACAGAATATTCCATCTCGAATATTCCCATTCACCTTGCTGTCTCTCAAATACTGTGTATCCTCCCCTGTCTCCTCCTTTCTCTCTTTCTGTGGTCTGCAGGTGCCAGTCTTGCTTTTTTTCCCCTTACAGCTTAACTTTCGTCTACCAGCAGGTACCATTGGCTCTTCCACAGAAGGACATCCACTACACAGACAGTTCTCAACTCCTCCGAGGCTAGCGCTCTAGTCTAGGTCAATATTTCTCATCCACCAGAAGCCTTGACGTAGTCTCCTATCTGGCCTCTCACTTCTACTTCTGCTCATTTGCAGTATAGCCCCTACAAAGCATCCAGACTGATCTTTTAAACCCTATTCCAGCACTTACTTATTTAGCGTTTTTCGTGTTTGTAGTGCAGTGAATTGTTTAATATGGGCCTTTTAGCCACACATGGTCTTGTAACTCCCACACAATGATGCGGTGGGGCTCTGCAAATAAGATACTCGTGGTCCACCAAGGGAACTGGACAGCTAGGTAACCATGCAAATAATGTGTATGGCACTTTAATGAGGAGATTGATCAGTTTTGTCATCCCACTAAGCTTAAAATAAGCCATCACAGAGGTGAGAAGGGGAGATCTCACTGCCATCAAGAAGAGCCAAAAGCAGAGTGTGTTCTTGTACTGAGAACCTCCTAGACCCGGGAAAGAGAGAGATGATTGTAATACCAGAGGCAGAGCAAGAAGACAAAGGTGGTACCAGAGAAACTGCGGCAACAGACCCAGGAGACTGGCATGAGATGGCAGTCTTTCCAGCCCACAGCGTGAGGTGGCTACAGTGGATGCCCTGATGCAGAGAGAGAGCTGAATGCCTTTGGGCTGAGGCCAACTAGAGGAGTTGGGAGCCTCCAGGCACTTTGCTGTAGCTTCAGAGTTTTGTAACTCTTGCCTGAACAGGCCAAGGCTGGGTAGAGAGGTCAAGAGAGTGAGGGCCAGGGAAGGCTTTCTGACTTGTGTTTCCTGTGCTTTTTTAGATTCCTGCTTTTCTTCCCTAGTCGTGGCTCTCGTCATTGATCTATTTTTCCATCTTGATCTTTCTGTTTCTCTGGGATTATAGAGAGTGATGCCAGACTGATGTTTCTAAACATGTGTTTTCAAGTTTTATGTCCATATAAGGTACACTTCTATTGGGAATTGGAGGCAAAGAACAAAAACATCAGTTTTTGCAATTGATGCCAAGAAGCACAAAGAAGTGAATGTGATTGGCTATTAGAAAACCAAATTAACTGTGAGGTATTATTCACATATCTTTCTGTTGAAACTAATGTCCTTGAATTTTTTTCAAGAACGGTTAATTTAAGTTTACTAATAACTAGTAAATTTGTCCTTGGTAATTTGGTGGTATTGGTATTTAATTCTGAAATAATAAATTGCACCAGTCCATAAGCACTCCTTAGAAAGGAAATTCAGCAGGTGAGATCCGGTTTCTGTGTCTAGCCTTGCCAGGGGCTCATAAACTTTGGCTTTAATGGCCAATTCCAGTTACTGAGATGACAATATTTCTTGACTTGAAGAACGCCATGCTAGGCATTACTAGCTTGCTGTAAATTCCTTTGACAGTGCAGTTTTCTTTTTTTCTCTTTGATGTTGACCAAGCAGCCTGCAATATGGTCCCTGGTGTGACCACCACACCATGAGGAACTGCTGTACATGCATATTTGGTGACCCTTTTTGATCTGGGAATATTTCCCAAGAAAAATTAGGGAAGTCACATCACTATGTTTAGTTCAGGCACCTGCAAAGCTGACTTGTGTGAAATGACTTTCTGAATGAGTTCATACTTGGGTAAAGGGATAAAATAGAGTTTCTGAGTGTTCTAGTCTGTATCTGACACAGACACCATCTAGGATGGCTATGGTATGCTGTTACTTTGGTGGCTCCAAAAGAACCATTTTCTCTGGTGCCCTGGTGTAGTCCCCTCCCACGCTGACGCTGAGGTTGGCCATGTGTCTGAGCTTGGGTGATGGAATATTAGTAAAGTTGGTACAAATGGAAGCTTACTTAACTTACATGCTGGGGTCTTGGAACTCTTAGAATCCAGCCCAAGCAGCTACATGGAGCATTCCATGTGTAGGAAAACTGAGACCACTGGTTTATAGCCTCAGCTGAATTCCCAGCCAACCAGCAGCTGGCGTGAACTAGCAGCCAGGGGAGCAAGGCCATCTGGAACTTACAGCCTTGCCAGTGGCCCAGCTCCAACACAGACTTCTTCATTCTCAAAATGTCTTTGGATTTATATCACAATTTCAAAGTACATGTACACCTTGATGTGCAAATAATGATAATACATACAATAGGTCACCTTTAGGCAGCATTTCCTAGGTGCCAAGCATACAGATAACTGGTTTACTACATGATAGCAACTCTGTTAAGTGTAAACTTAAAAAGAATTTTTTTTTTCTAATCACTGACCTAAGCTATACTTTGTCCAATAACCCTTCCCCATCCATTGACACATTTGTAGCTAGAGAAATCTGCTCAACAGTTTTTCTTTTAATATTGTACTGTGGTTTAACTGAACGTTTACAATCTAAGTCAACTTGCCATATGAAACCCTGTACACACACCACTGTGCAACTCTGCGCTCATTCCCTCCAGCCCTCTGGTACAGCACCCTCCTTCTTTCCACCCTATATTTCCTGTATCCATTCAACTAACTTCTGTCTCTCTCCACCTCTTGTATCACCTCTGGACAACAGCTGCTCAGACAACTTCATCCATATATTTAAGCCAAGAAATGCACTGTTTACCAGCATCACTCTGTGTCTTACAGTCCAGCCCAGTTTTTGTCTGAAGAATTGGCTTTGGTACTGGTTTCAGCTCTGGGACAACCAACAGTCTGGGACCATGTCCTCAGGGAATTCTCCAGTCTGTTGGACCATCAAGTGTGGTCTTTTAATAGAGTTCTATTTCTGCATACCTATTTTTCTCCCACTTTGTCAGGAACTCTGTGTTGTGTTCCTTATCACGGTGGTCGTTGGTAGCTGGGCAGTGTCTAGCTTTTCTGGTTTATGCTGATGTAGTCTCTGGCTCATGTGGCACCTTCTGCCTGCTGGGCTCATATTTTCCTCATGTCTTTGGTGTCCTTCATTCTCCTCTGCTGTAAGTGTATGGGTACCAATTGATGAGATGGCCACATGCTAGCTTTTAAGACTCCAAAAGCCACTCACCGAAGAGGGATGCAAAACATTTTCTTAAAAAAAAAAACTGAATTATGACAGTTGACCTAGATCTTTCCTGAAACCATGATCCCCAGATCTCTGCCCCTACTGCTTTGTCCTTCAAAATGTTGGGTTGTATTTAGGAAACCTTTCAGCTTGTGGTGTAGTCCAGCTGTACTAAGGTCCCACTTACTGTGTTCTGTCACTCCCTAACTCAGCTAACACAGTTCCTATCTATTATCTAATATACCCATACCCTTCTCCCTCCCTCCCTACCCTTGTAACAAAGATTATTTTCTTCTGTATTTAAGACTTTTTCTTAAATGCTTTCAACAGTGGTCTCATACAGTATTCGTCCTTTTGCAACTGACTAATTTCACTCAGCACAATGTCTTCCAGATGACTCCATGGATGTTTCCCAAGGCTGTCGTTGTTCTTTATGATTGCATAGTGTTCCGTTGTATGAATTTACCATAGTGTATCCATTCATGTGTTGATGGCACCTAGGTTGATTCCACCTTTCTGTCATTGTAGGCAGTGCTATAATAAACATTGGTATCTATTTGTGTGACACACCTTATTTCTCTAGGATGTATTACAAGAAGTAGGATTTCTGGGTCGTACAATATTTATATTTCTAGCTTTTTAAGAAAGTGCCAAATCAATTTCCAAAGTGGTTGTACCACTTTACATTCCCACCAGCAGTGTAGAAGAGTTCCAGTCTCCCTACAACCTCTCTAACATTTATTATTTTTTTTTTTATGATTAATACCAAGCTTGTTGGGGTGAGATGGTATCTCATTGTAGTTTTGATTTGGATTTCTCTAATGGCTAATGATTGTGAGCATTTCCCCATGTATCTGTTAGCCTCTGGGATGTCTTTGGTGAAGTGCCAGTTCATATCCTTTGACCATTTTTTAACTGGATTATTTGCCTTTTTCTTATTGAGGTTTTGCAGTACGGTGTAGATTATGGAAACCAGATGCCAATAGGATTCATAGTAGCCAAAACTTTTTTGCAGTCCAAAGGTAGTCTTTTTCTGTTCTGGTGGAGTCTTTGAACGAGCATAAATATTTGATTTTTAGGAGTTCCATTTATCTATTTTCTCTTCTGGTGTTTATACATGGTTAGTAATATTTTGTAGTCTGTTTATGCTGTATATTAGAGCTCTCAACATTGTACCTATATTTAATTCCATGATCTTTGTAATTTCAGATTTCGTATTTGAGTCTTCGATCCATTTTGAGTTAGTTTTTGTGCATGGCGTGAGATATGGATCTTGTTTCCATTTTTTGCAGATGGATATCCAACACTATTTGTTAAACAGACTACTTTTTCCCCAGTTTATGGACTTTGGGCCTTTGTAATACATCAGCTACTCATAGGTGAGTAATGTTATATCTGGATTCTCTGTTCTGTTCCATCAGTCTACGTATCTGTTTTTATACCAGTATCAGGCTATTCTGAGTACCGTTGCAGTGTAATAAGTTCTAAAGTCACGTAGTGTGAGACCTTACACTCTGTTCTTTACCTATCCGGACTTCTTCTCTTTCCATGTGAAGTTGGTGATTTACTTCTCCAACTCATTAAAAAGTGCTATTGGCATTTGTATGGGGCTGCATTGTATCTATAGTTCACTTTGGGTAAAACAGACATTTCCAAAATGTTGTCTTCCAAACCATGAGCATGGTAGGTTTCTCCACTTATGTGGATCTCTTTTGTTTTCTTCCAGAAGAGTCTTGTAATTTTCTTTGTACGAGTCTTTTACATCTCTGGGTAGATTTATTCCTAAGTATTTTATCTTCTTGGGGACTGTTGTATATGGTATTGATTTGGTGATTTCTCTTTGACAGACTCTTCGCTATTGTAAAGGAATCCAGCTGATTTTTGTATATTTATCTTATGTCTTGATAGTTTGCTAAACTCTCCTATTCCAGTAGGGGTGTGCGTGTATGTGCGTGTGTGTGTGTGTATTCTGCAAATCTTTTACTTCTTTACCTATTTCATTGCCCCTTGTTGCATTATCTTGACTGATTACTCTGGTCAGAACTTCTAGCACAATGCTGAATAAAAGTAGTGACAATGAGCATCATTTTCTTGTTCCCCTGCTCAAGAGAAATACTTTCAGACTCTTCATTTAGGATGATGTTGGCTGTTGGCTATTGGTTTTGCATTTAAAAAAAAAAAAATACCTTTTGTCTGTCAAGTTGATTCTGATTCATAGTGACCCTATAGTGACTCAGTAGGTGGAACTGCCCAATAGGTTTCCAAGTAGCACTTGATGGATTTGGACTGCTAACTCACAGCACTTAACAACTATGCCACCAGGGTTTCCTGGTTTTGCATAGATGCCCTTTATTATGCTGGGGAGTTTCCCTTCTGTTGCTGTCCTGCTAAGAATTTTTAGCATGAATGGGTGTTGGACTTGTCAAATGCCTTGTCTGCATCAGTTGATAAACTCGAGTGATTCTTATATCTAGTTTTATTTATGTGGTTGATTACAGTAAGTGTTTTACTAATGTTGAATTATTCTTGCATTTCTGATATGAAACCCACTTGTTCATGGTGATTTTTTTTTAATATTATATTGTTGTGTTCTAATGGGTAAAATTTCTAATGGCTCAACAAATTTCTGTTGAGCATTTTTGTATCTAAGTTCACAAGATATACTGATCTATAATTTACTTTTTGTGCTATCTTTACCTGGTTTTGGTATCAGGTTTACTATCCTGGCTTCATAGAATGAATTTGAGAGTATCCTGTATTTTTCTATACTCTGAAAAACCTTTAGTAATAGTGGTATTAACCCTTCTCTAAAAGTTTGGGAGAGTTCTCCAGTTGAGCTGTCAAGGTCAGGGCTTGTTTTTCAGTTGGGAGTTTTCTAATTACCTTTTCAGTCTCTCTCTCTCTCTCTCTCTCTCTCTTTTTTATGGGTTCATTTAGTTTTTCTACCTCTGTTTGTGTTAGTTTTGATAGGTAATGTGTTTCTATGAATTTGTCCATTTCCTCTAGGGCTTTTTAATTTATTAGTGTACAACTTTTCATAGTATTCTGTTTTAATTCTTTTAATTTTAGTTGGGTCTGTTGTGATATCATTCATCTTATTTCTTATTCAGGTTATTTGCTTCCTCTCCTATTTTTGTTTTGTAAGTCTGGCCAATGATTTACTGATTTTGTTGATCTTTTGAAAAAAAAAATGCAGATTTTGGTCTTGTTAATTCTGTCAGTAATTTTTATATTCTCTCTTTCATTTAGTTTTGTTCTAGTTTTTATTATTTGCTTTCTTCTTGTGCCCAAAGAATTCTTTTGCTGCTCTCTTTCCACTGTTCAAGTTGCAAAGTAAATTCTTTGACTTGGGCTCTTTATTCTTTTTTAGATGTATGCATTTACTGAGATAAATTGACCTCTCTGAGCACTGCTTTTACTGTGTCCCATAGATTCTGTTAGTATGTGTTTTCATTTTCATTTGATTCTATGAATTTCTTTATTTCATTCTTTTTTTATTATGATTGAATGAAAATGTACATTCCCATATATATTTGCATGCCCACCTATATGCAGCTCCCACTGCTCTCCCTGGCCGGTGACAGCACACTCTTCCTCTCTGCTCCATACATGTCTTATCCTCCCAACAATCTCCTATCCCCTCCTCTCCATCCATTCCCCTTCCTCCAGTAAGAGGTAGCAGGACGACATCCTTCAGATGCATAGAACCGTAAAGTGCACACATGATATGGTCACTCTGTGTCACCAAGTCCAATCTATTCCTGTCTGAAGAGTTGACCTTCATTATGATTTTTGGATGGGACAGCATCAGGGCCAGGGGTCATGGCCCCAAGGGAAGCCCCTGGACAATCAAATGCAGTCTTTTAGTGGAAATCTCAGGGTGCACACCTTTTTATTCTTGTGTTGCCAGTGAGACTCAACTTTGTGAGCTCCATCTCAGCTATCACTTGTTATGGCCAGGCACCATCAAGTTCTTGTAGTCACAAGTCCATGTAGGCACCCACTAATGTGAGTTTCTCTGTCTTCTGGGTTCTCTTTCCCCCATATTGGATTGGTTGGTGATCGCCTGTTCCTGCTGAGTTGGGACCACTTCCTGTACCCTCAGATGGTGGCTTGGCAGCTGTTAAGACCCCAGATGCCACTCACCAATGTGGGGTGCAGAGAGCCCTCATTAAGAAAACTCTAGATGTGCCAATTGGCCTCTGAAAGCATGGTCCATGGCCCCTGTTCCAGCTACTCTGTCTTTGTGGTATTGGGTTAAGATGGGAGGAGTACTCATGTTGTGTTGAATTCCAGTTATTGATCTTGTTTCTAACATGTGCTATCACAGATTTCACCCAACCAAATTTCTATCAACTATCTAATCTAAACCCTCCCCCAATCGTGCTCCCTCCCTCTCCTCACTTGCAGCCATCGAAGAGCCTTTTCTTCTATGCGTGAGTCTGTTTTTAAGTTCTTGTCATAGGGGTCTCATATAATATTCGTCCTTTTGTCGCTGACTACTTTCACTCAACATAATGTCCTCCAATTTAAATCAGGTTATGAGATGTTTCCTAAAATCATTGTTGTTCTTTATCATTGCATAGTGTTCCATTGAGTATATGTACCATAGTTTACCTATCCATTCCTCTATTGTTGGACATCTAGTTTGATTCCGATTGTGCTGCAAAAAACATTAGTGGCATGTATCAGTTTGTGTGAATGGCTCTGATTCTGTAGGATATATTCTGAGCACTGAAATTACTGGGTCAAGTGGTATATCTAGATCCAGCTTTTTAAGGGAGCACCAGATTGCTTTCCAAAAAGGTTGTACCATTTTGCAATCCCACCAACAGTGTAGGAGAGTTCCACTTTCTCCGCAGCCTCTCCAGCATTTGTTGTTTTGTGTTTTTTGGATCATGGTCAACCTTGTTGGGGTGAGACGGTATCTCATTGTAGTTTTTATTTGAATTCTTTTTTTTTCTTTTTATTATGATTGAATGAAAATGTACATTCCCATATAAATTTACATGCCCACCTATATGCAGCTCCCACTGCTCTCCCTGCCTGCTGACGGCACACTCTTCTTCTCTACTCCCATTCTGTAGGTGGCCCTTTAATTCTATTAATAAAGTCTTTGGATGAGCAAAAGTGATTGATTCTTAATAGTTCCCATTTATGTATTTTCTGTTGTTTGTGGTTTGTTTGAAAGATTTTGAAGTCTGTCTGTGTTGTGCATTAAAACTTTCATTGTTGTTCCTACTTTTTCTTGGATGAGCTTTATCATTTTAGATTTGATATTTAGGTCTTTCATCCAGTTTGAGTTTGTTTTTGTCTAAAGTATAAGATACGGGTCTTGTTTCAATTTATTGCAAATGGACATCCAATTTTGCCAGCACCATTTGTTGAAGATAGTTTAATGTCTTAGGACTTTTGTTGAATATCAACTGTTGATAGGAGGATGGTGGTATCTCTGCGTTCTCAATTCTGTTCCATTGATCTGTCTGTCTCCTTTTGTAGCAGTACCAGGCTGTTTTGACTACAGTGGCAGTGTAATAGGTTCTACATTCAGGTACTGAGAGGCCTTCTAGTGTGTTCTTCTTCTTCAGTAGTGCTTTACTTATCTGAGGCTTCTTCTCTTTCCAAACAAAGTTGGTAATTTGTTTCTACATCTCATTAAAAAAAATGCCACAGGTATTTGTATTGGGATTGCATTACTAAGTAGATTGCTTTGTGTAAAATAGCCATTTTCACAATGTTAAGCCTTCCTATCCATGAGCAGGGTAGGTTTCTCCATCCATGTAAGTCTCTTTTAGTTACTTGTAGTAAGGATTTATAGTTCTCTTTGTAAAGTTCTGTTATTTCTCTTGTTAGATTTATTCCTACTTTGTCTTCTTAGGGGCTATAGCAAATGGTATTGATTTGGTGACTTCTTCCTTAATAATCTTGTTGGTATAAAGGAATCCTACTGATTTACTTATGTTTATCTTGTATCTGCTGACCTCTTCTATCAATTTGAGTAGTTTACTTGTGGATTCTTTAGGATTCGCTGCGTATACAATCATATCATCAGCAAATAGGGAGATTTTTACTTCTTTGCTGATGCAGATGCCCATTATTTCTTGGTCTTGTCTAATTGCTCTGGCTAGAACTTCTAGTACAATTTTGAATAGGGGAAGTGAGAGTGGGCATCCTTGTCTAGTTCCTGTTCTCAAGGGAAACTGTTTCAGTCTCTCTCCATTCAGGATGATGTAGGCAGTTGGCTTTGTATAAATGGCCCTTATTGCAATGAGGAATTTGCCATCTATTCCTGTTTTGCTAAGAGCTTTTATCATGAATGGGTGTTGGACTTTATCAAATGCATTTTCTTTATCAGTAGACAAAATCAGGTGATTCTTGTTTTTTGTGTTATTTATGTGGTTGATCACATTCATTGTTTTTCTAATGTGGAACCAGCCTTGCATCCCTGGTATGAATCCAACTTGGTCATGATGGATTATTTTTCGGATATGTTGTTGTATTCTATTGGCAAGAAATTTGTTGAGGGTATTTGCATCTAGATTCATGAGTGATGTCAGTCTGTAGTTCTCCGTTTTGGTTGGGTCTTTCCCTGGCTTTGGTACCAGAGTTATGCTGGCTTCATAGAATGAATGTGGGAGTATTCCATCCCTTTCTATCCCATGAAATAGTCTCAGTAGTATTGGAGATAACTCTTTGCGGAAAGCTTAGGAGAATTCCGTGGTGAAGCCATCTGGGCCAGGGCTTTTTATCGTTGGTAAGTTTTTGATGACTTTTTCAACCTCCTCCTTTGTGCTGAGTTTATTTAGTCATTCTGATTCACCTAGTGATAATCTTGGTAGGTGATATGAATCAAGGAATTTGTCCATTTCTTCTAGGTTTTCAAATTTGTTACAGTACAGTCTTTCATAGTATTCTGTTATGATATTTTGGATTGCTGTTGGATCTCTTATGACAACTCCCCTCTCATTTCTTATTTGGGTTATTTGTTTCCTTTCCTGTTTTTGTTTAGTAAGTTTAGCCAATGGTTTGTCAATTTTGTTAATCTTTTTAGAAAAATAACTTTTGGTCTTTTCAGTTTTTTCAGTTGTTTTTCTGTTCTCTAATTCATTTAGTTCTGCTCTAATATTTGCATTCTGCTTTCTTCTGGTGCCTGAGGGGTTCCTCTGTTGTGTGATTTATGGAGATAAACTGACCTCTGAGCACTGCTTTGTCTATATCCCATAGGTTCTGGTAGGAAGTGTTTTCATTCTCATTGGAATCCATAAAATTCTTTATTTCATCCTCGATTTCTTTCTATAACACATGGGTTTTGGAGGAAGATGTTATTCAGTTTTCATGAGTTCCACTTTCTATCTATGTTTTTTCTGCTATTGATTTTGAATTTTACAGTTTTATGATCTGAGAAGATGCTTTGCATTAATATGATGGTATGGATTTTGTTGAGAGCTGCTTTATGTCCTAACACATGGTCTATTCTGGAGACTGTCCCATGCTCACTGAAGAAGAAGGTGTAGCTGTCCGCTGATGGATAGAAAATTTTGTATAACTCGATGAGATCTAGTCGATTAATTGTGGCAATAAGGTCTTCTGTGTCTGTACTGAGCTTTTTTCTAGACTATCTGTCCAATATTGAGAGTGGAGTGTTGAAGTCTCCCAGTATTAATGTGGAGTGATCTATCTCATTCTGGAGTGTAGTCAGTGTTTCTTTGATGTATTTAGGTGCACTTATATTAGGTACATTAATATTTAATATTAAGTCCTCTTTGTGTATTGAATCTTTCAGCAATAAATAGTGTCCACCCTTGTCCATGATGGTGGATTTTACATTAAAATCTATTTTGTCTGAGATTAGAATTGCCACCCCTGCTCTTCTTTGTTCATTGTTAGCTTGATATATATTCTTCCATCCTTTAATTTTCAGTTTGTTCCTGTCTTTAGGTCTCAAGTGAGTTTCTTGTAGGCAACACATGGATGGGTCATCTCTTTTGATCCAAGAAGTCACTCGATATCTCTTTACTTGAGCGTTCAGTCTATTCACATTCAATGTAATTATTGATAGGTATGTCTTCAGTGCTGCCATTGTGATATGTTTATTTTTGTGTTGATGTTTTCTGTTATTAATCTGTTCTGGGACATTCTTTGTGAGTTGATTTTTCACCATTTTCAGGATTGATTTTGTGTTGTTGAGACTCCTGTATTACATTTCTTGATTTGATATGTTGGATCTTTATTGTGCTTTACAGCTGCCCCTATGATCCCCTTTAATGTACTATATATAAACCCAGTTTTAATTACTACCATTCTTATCAACTTCCTCTCCATCTGGAAGGACTATAATGACTGTAGTGCATCCCTCTTTCTAATATGATGACATCATAGTTTTGATAGTACAATCACTGGGTTATTTCTTTCACTATTATAGCTTTGACTGATTTTGTAGCCTTCCCTGAGTAGGATTCTCAATGATGTGTCCTGTATTTGCTTCTAAAATATAAAGTTAGTGGTTTTGTTCTTCTAAGCTAAAGCCAAGTGATTCTTTCAGTATTTCTTGTAGCTTTGGTTTGGTTTTTACAAAGTCGCTGAGTTTCTGTTTATCTGCGAATGTCTTAATTTAATTTTCATATTTGAAAGATAGTTTTGCAGGATATATAATTCTTGGTTGGAAGTTCTTCTCCTTCAAGGCTTTGAATGTGTCATGCCACTGTGTCCACACCAGCATAGTTTCTGCTGAGAAATCCAATGAAAGCCTATAGGATTTCCCTCTGAATGTTAGTTTTTATTTGAGTCTTGCTGCCTTTAAGAGTTTCTGCTAATGTTTCATTTTGTTAAGCTTCATTATAATATGTCTTGGAGTCTTTCTTTTGAGATCTGTATTGAGTAGTCTTCGATATGCATCTTGGATATCTATATTCTCTTCTTTCATAATTTCTGGGAAGTTTTCTGTCAGCAACTCAGCAACTGTGCTCTCTGTGTTCTCAGGTGTCTCTCCCTGTTCAGGAACTCCAATTAATCTTAGATTGTTCCTCTTAATAGAGTCTCATGTGCTTCTTAATGCTTCTTGATTTTTCTTGTTTCTTTTTTCTGATTTCTCATCATAGATTCTGGAGTCAGTATCTCTATTTTTCCAGTCAGAAATTCTCTTTTCCGCTTGTTGCATTCTGTTTTCTTCGCTTTGAATTGAAGTTTCTATGTCTTTGATTTTGTACTTGATCTACTGGATTTCAGAGTACTAGTGTTTCATCAGATTGAACAGCTTGCTTAATTTTTTGTTTTGCTCTGCTGCATTTTGTATAAGGTCTAGGAAGGCTCTCTATATAATCCTTTTGTATTCACCTTCCAGTAATGTCAGAAAGGTTTCTTCGTCCAGGAAGTTTTGTGGTGCTTTCTTTTGGGGGTTTTGTGAAGCCATGAATGATATCTTGGTTATGGTTTTCTTCAGAGTTTGTTGCTTTTTGGGCATCATGTGAGTCAATAGGGACTGGGAGAGATGCTGTGAGGATGGACTGCAGTTTTTCTCTAGGCCATCTTAAAATGGAAGGTAAAAGATATCTGACCACTTCCAAAGTTGGTTAGGTTTTCAGGTGTGTAGGTCCCTCTTCCCAGCTTACAAAGTAAGCAGCACTATATCAAACACCAGATGTTACAAATTTGCTCAAAATACAGAAAAGCTACTGCCCTGCTGGCCTCTGCTTTTGGGCCCCAGCTACAGGTGACATTGTGTAGAATACTGCTTTTCTGCCAGAAAAATGTTCTGCTCCAGGTAGGCACTGCCTCCCAGCCCAGGAATTAGGTCCCGCTGAGGCCTCCGTACGGGTCTATCTGTCCCCTGGTGGAACAAGATGGTGTTCTGCACAAGTTTGCCTTGGAACAGGCTACTCCATGTCTGAGGTGAATAGAGGGGCCAAAGGTGCCGAGATGCACAAAGTCCACAGCCTCTGTTACCAGGCCCCATCTGTAGGGTATACTGTGTAAAATACTGCTTCTCTACCAGAAAAGAACTCTCCTCTGGGCAGACTCCGCTTCCCAGCCTAGGAACTAGGTGCAGCTGGGGCCTTCGTATGGGTGTCTCTGCCTCCCTATGGAACAAGATGGCATCCTACACAAGTTCGACACCTGTCTACATACAAGCTATGTGGAAAGAGAGGCCAAAGATGCTGAGATGCACAGAGTCCAAAGCTGGGCTCTCAAAATATGGCAATTTCACCTGCCGATCCCATCAGCAGTATATCTGAGGTCAGCTGCTAGTTAAGTCCCAGCTTGGCCCACTGGCTGAGACAGAGAAAAAAAAAGAAAATAAAAATAGTGAGTTACCTTCGGTCTGTGAAAGCCAGCTCTTGTGAAGAGCAGGGTCAGTGAAAGAGAGGAAGTTTTCTGTTCAGTGGTAAGAAGTCTAAGTTAACAGCCCTATGCCATGTCCTAGGGCTCACTAGGTGTCCAGAAGTCTCTGTTTAATTATCAGTTTAGGTCTTGGTTTCCAGAGGGATTTAGGGAGATGTGTGTTTAGTCTACTATCTTGACTCTAACCCCTCTTTATTCCATTCTTGATTTCTTCTATAATGTTGATTTTGAGCAAGGTATTTATCAGTTTCCTTTTTATCCCCCCTTCTTTTTTCTGTTATTGACTTCCAATTTTATGGCTTTATGGTCTAAAAAGATGCTTTGTACTATTTCCGCACTTTGAATTTTGTTGAGGATTGCTTTGTGTCTTAATATGTAGTCAGTTCCAAAGACTTGTTCCATGTGCATTGGAAAAGAAAGTATACTTGGCTGCTATTGGGTGGAGTGTTCTGATATGTCTATGAGGTCAAATTGGTTGATTGTAGCATTTAGATCTTTACTGAACTTTTTTCCTAGATGTTCTGTCCTTTGCTGAGTGTGGTGAGTTGAAGTCTCCTACTGTTATTGTGAAGCTATTTCTGTTTTCAATAGAGCTAGTGTTTATTTTATGTATTTTGGAGCCCTATTGTCGGTTGCATAGATATTTAATATGGCTATGACCTCCAGGAGTATTGACCCTTTAATCATTATGATTATATAATGTCCTTCTTTATCCAGTGTGGTAGATTTTACTTAAACGTCCATTTTATCAGAGATTAATATTACCACTTCAGCTCCTTTTTGAATGTTATTAGTTTGATGCTTTTGTCATGGATTGAAGTGTGTCCCCCCAAAATACATGTAGCCATGTGGCTAGGTAATGATTCCCAATACTTTATGATTGTCCTCCATTTTGTGATTTTCCTATGCTGTATATTAAAGGATTAGTGTAGAATTATAAATCCCTTTATAGGATTACCTTGCTGCTCCACTGTAAGAGGAGTTTCCCTGGAGTATGGCTTGCACCACCCTTAATCCTTTCATCCTATGAGAGATAAAAGGAAAAGGAACAAGAAGAGAATTGAGAATCTCACACTATAAAGCGAGCAGTACTGGGAGAAGTGCACGTCCTTCAGACCTGAGGTTCCTGAACCAGGACGCTCCCTGGACAAAGACAGATGCAATACTGGGCTTTCTTCCAGAGCTGACAAGGGGGAAAGCCTTCCCCTGGAGCAGACATCCTGAATTTGGACTTGTAGCGTACTGGACTATTAAGAATAAACCTTCTTGATAAAGCCATCCACTCTGTAGTATTTCTGTTAGAGCAACACTAGCTGACTAAAATATCATCTTTGAGGTTTTGTTTGTGTGTTTGAATCTAAGGTTTGTCTCCTGTAGGCAACATATAGATGGGTTGTATTTTTCCCCCAATCTGCCACTTTCTGTCTTTTTATTGTTGCATTTAATCCATTTACATTCAATGCGATTATTGAAAGTTGTGTTTAGTGCTGTCATTTTGATGTCTTTTTTGTGTGTGCATTCTATGCAATTCCTTTGTTCCATTTGATTTTCTTTGTTGAGTCTTTTTTTGTGTGTTTTCTTTTCATCTTTTTCAGTGTTAGTGGCTTTTTATTTACTGAGATGTCATGCTTTTCTTTTTCAATGTGTAAGTTTGATAGTTTCCTTGTGGTTACTTTAATACTTAGCTCTAAAAAAAATTAAACTTGTCCCTAGTTTCTTTATCTCACCTTAACTTTGTCTCTATATTAAAGATCTATGACTTCATTTTCCTTTAAGTCCTCCCTTTTTTAAAAATTATGTTTATACAATGATATGTCTATTTCCTCAATTTCAGAATTTTGCCTTTGATTTATTTTTGTGATTCCTGTCTTTGGGAATCACAAAACAGTTACTCTGTTCTGTGTTGTAGTTTTGGGTTATTATCTGATGTTACTGATTTTCTAACCAAAGCACTCCTTTTTGTACTTCTCATAATTTTGGTCTGGTTTTTGCAAATTTCCTAATTTAGGTTTATCTGGAAATATCCTATTTTTTCCATTTGTATGTGAGTTACAGCACTGCTGAATATGTAATTCTTGGCTGGAAATTATTTTCCTTGAAGGGTTTTAAACTGTCATCTCATTACCTTCTTCCCTGGGTGTTTTTTGCTGAGTAATCCCAACTCAGTCTAATTGATTTTCCTTTGTAGGTTATTTTTCATCAATCCCTAGGACTTGTAAAATTATCTGCTTATCTTTACTTTTGACAAGTTTGATTATAATATATCTTGGTGTCTTTCTTTTAGATTTACCTTGTGTGGCTTTCAATGAGTGTCTTGGATGGATATCTTCTCATCTCTCATGACATCAATTAACTTTTCTCTCAGCAAATCTTAGACAATTCTGTCTGTATTTTCTGTTATTCCTCCTCTCCTTCCCCCAGTACTTTAATCAGTTGTAGGTTATTCATCTTGATAGAGTCTCACATAATTCTTAGTATTTATTGATTTTTATTAATTCTTTTATCTGATTGTTTCTCAAATATGTTGATGTCATATCCTTTAACTTCAGTCATACTAATTTACCCTTCCATTGCCTCAATTCTGCTCTCTGTCTTTCTATTGACTTGTCTAATTCTGAAATTTTATTATTAATTTTCTGAATTTCTACTTATTTCTGCTCTAAGGTTCCTTGTAGGCTGTTCAGAGTGTCGTTAAGCTCAGCTACATTTTGTCTCATTTCCTTCCTGATCTCTTGAAGAGCTCTAAATATTAGTCTTTTGTAGTCTACCTCTGATAATTCAAGGAAGTTCTCTTCCACTGGAAAGTTTCTGTCCTTCTTTTGGGAATTTTCTGAAGTCATAGTGGTCTGCCTATTTAAGTGCTTTGAAATTGGCTGTTGTCTCTGAGACCTCAGCAAGTTGTCTTTATTTGTTTTATATGTTTGCATACTTTGTTCTGATTTCCTTGTTTTATTTTTTGAAATGTTGAAATAGGCTTGTCCCATGTGATAGTTGGGTTATTGTTGCCTTTGAAGCTCTACTGTCCTGTCACCAGGTGGTTAGAGCTGTTACTAGACATGTAAGCCTAAGAATCTCTTTACTTTTCTTGTATATATTCAGTTTACGTGTCCAGGTGTCAGTCACCAAGTGTATGGTGAAAGTTCTGGCCTACTGTCCTAGATGGGCAGCAGTGATTCCTGTAAGCATAGCTATCTAGCTGCAGCCACTGAAAAAGGCAGAGGGCTAACAGGGGTCCTTGAGTGTATGTGAAGATGGTGTGTCCCCTTTATGCCTGAATTTAGATGACAGAACAGTTTCTGCCCTGAATTTCTGGCTCAGGGGAGTCAGAAGATATTTTTCTTTCCCTCTGCCCCTGTTTTTTAAGTTGTTCCCTCTGTAAGTCACAGAGAATGACCTACTTCTGGCTCAGTTAATGACATCAGAGTCTAAAGCTGGGCACAGTGCAGATAAAGGAAGGGGGAGCATTGGGACAAGGGAGAGGTGTTTATCCCGAGGGAGAGTTTTGGATGCTTGCATGGTAGGTTACATGCCGAAACTTAGCTTTTGATTGTCTTGTGATGTTTTTCTTTGGTTCTGAAGATATGAGAGGATTGTCTGGTCAGTTTTTCCTGCTGATGAAGATACCCTCCAACCATCACACTCAGCTCACTCCACTGACCACAGCCATTTGCAGGCAGATCAGTTCTAGTGAACCATACTCTCCCTTCCTAGTTGTTCAGTCCACTTCCTCAACTTTCCCTTTGATGTTCTGGGCTCCTAGAATGTCATATGCAATGGATTTGTTTGTTCTTTTGGGTCTTCATTGTTACAGAAGTCGGAGGTAGTATCTGACTGCTTTGCCTTCTTGGCCCTGCCTCACTCAATAATGTTTATGGAGCTGCTACTAAGTGTTAAACACTGGTGATTCACTAATGAGCAAAACATACAAATTCTTGCTCCTAGTCAGATTGAATTTTAGTGGGAATGTATAGATAATAAGCAAAACAAATCATTATATCAGTTAACTTAGTGTAAGTTTATGGCGATAACAACCAAAAAGTACAGTGGCAAAATTTATACTACTTGGCCTTTGAAGGTCAGCTGCCATTCTGCTTCACATCTTCTTCAAGGAGAGGGAGCAGCCCCTCTCTGGGACATGCTAGCCTCATGGAAGAGGGAAAAGAAAGGTGATTGAGAACTGCAATGGCTCTTACAGCTTCTTCTCAGAGGTAGCATACGTCACTTCCTCTCACATTTGTTGACCAAAGCTAGTCATATGACAGTTGGGCAGGGAAGCAATATATTAACATATTCTGTTACAATGGATAAAATGCATGAGAAAGAACTGGGCAGAAGGATTGATGAAGACATGGCAGTAGGCTTTAAACTTTAAATATCATGATCAAGGGTGGCCTTATCTAAAAGGTGACATTGAACAAAGATCTAAAGAAGGTAAGAAGATGATTCTTGCAATGTCTGGGGAAATAGAGTTTCAAGAAGAGGGAAAGCAAGTACAAAGGCCCTGGGACAAAAGAATGTATGGTGATTTGAAGAACACCAAAGAGATCAGTGTGGCTAGAACAGATGAGCAAATGTGTGGGGTAGTTATAGAAAAATCACATCAAGAGAAGCAATGAAGGGTTGTAATGGCCTATATAAACCTACGTAGGTGAAGACCATGTGGGGTTATAAAGGCCATTATAAAAACTTAAGCTTTGATTTTGAGTGAGAAGGGTAACCACTGGCCAAGTTTAAGCAGAGAAGTATCATATCTGATGTGCCTTTCAGTAAGATCATTTTGTCTGCTGTATTAAAAACAGACTGTAGTAGGTGTCATGGGTTGGACTATGTGTCCCCCAAAATGTGTGCAGCCATTTAGCTGGACCATCATTCCCAGTATTTTGTGATTTCCCTATGCTATACATCCTAATCTCTGCCTGTGGCTAATATAATGATTATGTTAAAAGAGAGTTAGGGTGGGACTGTAACACCTTTGCTAAGGCAATTTCTCTGGAGTGTGACTTGCATCACCTTTTATCCTTTCATCCTGCCAGCCAAGCCAAGTGCCGTCAAGTCGGATCCATGAGGGAAAAATAGAGAGAAGCAAGCAGAGAATGGGAAACCTCACAGTATCAAGAAAGCAGCTTCAAGAGAACAGTGCATCCTTCAGACCTGACATTCCTGACATTCCAACGTGCGACCTGACCAAAGACTGATACAATATAACGACTTTTCTTCAGAGCTGACAGAGGTAAAGTCCTTCCCCTGCAGCAGACACCCTGAATGTGGACTTATAATCTGTGTAGGAATAAACTTTCCTTTGTTAAAGCCATCCACTTTGTGTTATTTCTGTTAGAGCAGCACTAACTGATTAAAACAGTAGGCACGATTAGAAGCCCAGACACAATGGGAAAGCTACCAGCATGAAAGCAGTGGGGTGGTAAGAAATGTGTGAATTTTCAGTATATTTTGAAGGTAGAACATCACATTTCTACTGGTCACCATGAGTCAGAATGAACTCAACAGTGACTTTTTTTTTTAATTTACTTTCTCATCTGTGTAAATAGGATGACTATGAACCCTACCAGGTGCCCTCTTCTTTTCTTTATAGACAGCCCCCTGAAGCTTGCTGATTGAAAGCTCCCTCATCTAGCACGCTGTACTCTTGGGGCTGCCTGATTTTGGGTCTTTACTACCCAGAATCTTGTCTGTCCTGGTTACAATGTCTTTCTCTTCTGAAAATACTGAAGTAGAGAGCTTATGTTTGGCACCCTTCCACCTCTCTTTCTGCTGCTCCTCACCAACTCTGCACAGCCTTCTCCTGAGACAAGGCACCAGGCATGCTCTTGCTGATCTCAATTCCTCAGAGCAAACTGCTGTCCCCACACCCCAGGTATGTCTGCTCCAAAATGGTGAAACTCTTCTGCAATGAAAGTGAAGCTTCAGTTCCCTGATGGTTTGCCTTGGTGTTAGGAGAGAGACAGAGTTGTTTTCACCTAAGATGTTCTCATCACCAGACATTTTCCCCTAGTCTTGTAACTGACTCTGCTTCAAATTTCACCAATCAAGATTTATTGACGTCACCAAGACGCTTATTTTGGGTGTTTGTAGGATCTCTAGTCAGTTCAATCTTAACACTACCTTATTCCGTATTCATCTCTGATCCTGGGATTGCACTTGGTATTGCATTTACCAAGGACAGTTTTTCTGGGGAAACTCTTACAATCCCAGCATTTTAAAAGAAACGCACCATTTCTTTTACTCAAGTGGGTGAATCCTGCAATGCATTACAGATATTATATTGTATACAAATTCAACAACTGAGTCCTGGTGCTGTTCCTTAAGCGTTATTTACTAGAACTACAGGATAAGACCCGTTTCCTGTCTCTTCGAAGTCTTTCCATGGTGCACATGGTTTGAGCTCATTTAGCAGTTTAAATTCACCCATTAGTGCTGCAGAAGGAAAGCATGGTGATCTGCTTCTGTAAAGATCACAGCCAAGAAAACCCTAAGGAGGAGCAGTTCTACTCTGTAACACATAAGATCATCATGAATCAAAGTAACCTGATGATAATGGATTTTGGGTTTTTTTTTTTTTAGTTTGGACTGTCTCTTTAAAGCTCAAAATATATCATAATTATTCTTAATGGTTTTCTTTTTTTTTTTTAAAGTGAGGCCACAGATCCATTTAGGAGAATTGGCTGAAAACTTTTGTTGCATTCCCTAAAGAGTTGAATTGTTGAGGAGCTTGAGTATTTTTTTCTGTTCCATGCACAATTATTTATTTGTGCACCATTTCCTCTAGAGAGGCAGGATTTTTGATTAGTCAGAATACTGATTCATTGGTTATAAGTGAAAATGTTAATAATTATAATAATCATCACTCATTGAATATTGACTGGAACCAGAAAATTCTTGCACAATATGCAGCATTCTAGCTCAAACTCTTTTTGCAAATGAAGAAAACAAAATAGGAGCCAAGTACTTGCCCAAGGACACGTGGCCAATGCATGGCAGGAACCATGTCAGGAATCCACTCTGTGCGTGGACACGTCCACCATGTGAACTTCTGGTTCCAATCTCTTGCCAAGATATGGCTTGTATTTCAATTAGAGTTTTGGAGCCGTGGCAGGTGGGAAAAGATAGCACCCACTTTCAAGGAATTGTAAAAATGAGTAGGTAAAATGTATGACAGTAATGAAAACTCTTCGTCGAGTGTTATAAACACTACTTTTTTCCTCCAGAGAAATGTGATTTTGACACAGCAGATTCCCACTATTACGTTTTTAACAAATTTATAAGTGTATCTATAAGAAAAATGGTTCAATTTAATGCCACAAGACAGCTGGAAATGGTTCACATTGCCTTTTTCACTCAAAATGTTTGTTTCGAATTAGTTAACTGATTTACTATGTTACATCTGTTAGTGTGAATAACAAGTTCAGTTGACAGGAAAGAAAATATTATTGCATAATATAATCATTGTGTTGGTTGAATGATCTAAGATTCTCTAATAGAGGTGTTTGGTATTAACTGATTGTGAACATAGTGAAAAAAAATATTTGTACTGTCAGTTTTATTCTTGAGTCAAAACAACTTTTCTCATGCTTGGAAATGACATCTTTTTCATAAAATCTTTCTCATGCTCAGAAAATCACTTTAAGCTGTGTACCCTGATACAATAAGTACTATATGGTAGTGAGCCATACTAAAGCAATGTTCCTTCTATTAAACTGACAACAATTTTACAGATTATGGCTTGATGTAAAGGTGCAGTAGAAGCATCTCCGAAGATGTGTCCCTAGTGACAACTTTCGTGGAACAGATGGGCAGAAATAAATTAAACATTTGTTGGTCATCTACTGTGTGCTAAAATGTTGTACACTTATTGGTTTATTTACTAGGTAGAACAATGCTCAGTGAATTCTCATGAATGAACACTTTCAACTTCATTTTACACATAAAAGGGGCTCAGTATTTAAGTAATTTGCTGATAACAAGTTGTCTTAGCCATCTAGTGCTGCTATAACACAAGTGGATGGCTTCAACAAGGAGAAGTCTATTCTCTCCTGCAGGCTACCAGTTGGTATTCCAGAGCACTGGCGTCAGAAAAGGCTGTCCCTCTCTGCTAGCTCTCGAAGAAGGTCCTGGTGAAACATCAGGCTTCCTTTGGTCTGGGAGCATCTCAGCACAGGGACCTCAGCTCTGAAGGATGTGCTCTGTTTCCAGCACCGTTTTCTTGATGGAATGAGGTCCCCAACTCTCTGCTTCCTTCTTTTTTCTTTTATCTCTTGTAGGGTTGCCATGAGTTGGATCTGACTTGACAGCACTGGGCAGGATAAAAGATGGTGCAGGCCACACCCCACGGAAAATCCTTTTATATTGGATCAGAGAGGTAAGCTTAATCCTCTTTAACATAATCCAGTCTTACCCTGTTAGCTATATAGGGAGAATTTAGGATTTACTACACAGGAAAATCACAAAATGGATGACAATCATACAATACCAGGAATCACGGTCCAGGAAAATGGCTTCAAACATTTTCGGAGGGACATAATTCAATCCGTGACACAAATGAAAAGGCAAAGAGCCTGTCTGATGGGGGAGGGTGGCCACTCAGATGAACTAGGAGAATGTGCCCATTCAAATCTCAGAGAGCAGAGCTGCTGTCCCAGTGGGTGCTGACCTAGGGTCCCAGTGCTGAGAAGCAAGGACCTTACCCCACAGCCAGTAGATACAGAAAGCCTTCCTATGGAGCTGACATCTGAATATGGATTCCTAGGCTGTGAGAGAATTCTTTTCCATTTGTTACAGCCATCCATTTGTGATATTTCTGTTATGGCAGCACTAGGTAACCAAAGCAGCTATTTGATCAATTCCCCACTATTTTCCTCCTCCCTTCCCCATTCCCTCTATTTTCCTAACAGAAACCTGTTTGCTTCCTGTGTCCATTCCTCAGACATGGTGAGCTTAACGACCGTTTAGGAGTAAATTCTCACTAATCTATGCCACTCACAAGACTCAGTTCTCCTTGCCTGTGCTTGGTTTAATTTTGAGTGTGTTGCCCAATTCTGACCAATGAAACATGGAAAGAAATCAATTAGGGGGGTCAGAAAAGCCTTTCTATTAAAAGAGACATTCAGGAAGAGAAAGATACTTCTCTTTCTTTGCTGGAGATTTGCCACTGGAAAGACATACAATTGACACACATTCTCAATGTTTAGTCCTCTTTTTACCACACTTATACACACTCTAATTCTTCCACATCCAATCACCTTTGCTCTGTTCATTTTTTTCCATTGCATTTATCATGTAACATCCTATATTCTTCATTATTCTAAATACCAAATTGCCTATGAGTCAGTCAACTTGTTTGTAACTGGTATACATATGTACAACAAAAGCCAAACCCATGGCTAGTCAAGTTGATAGTGACTCCTAGCTACCCTAAAGGACAGGGTAGAATTCCTTCATAGGGTTTCCAAGGATGTAATCTTTACCAGTGTGAACTGGAACATCCTTTTCCCAAGGAGTGACTGCTATGTTCAAACTGACTTTTCAGTCAGCCAAGCACTTAACCACTGTGTCACCAGGGTGTTTTTTCTCTCCCTCTTTTTAGTGTGTTGTATTTGTGTAAGATTTTTTGTATCCATGATCATGGGAAACGTTGATCTGTGACTTTTTTTTCTTTTCAGGTTTTGGTATTGTATTAGTGCCATTCTGACTTTATAAAATGGATTCATACAAAGAGTTCCTTCTTTTAGTATCTCCTGGAAGCATTAAAAATTCTTATTATTTCTTTTGTAAATAAATATTTGGAACTATTTTCCAGTGAAGTCATCTAGACAAGAGGTTTTCTTTATGAGAATGTTTTAAGTTATTATGTTTCATTAAAAGACATAGAATTATCATCTGTGTCAATCCTGATTATGTTGTTCTTTTCAAGTAATCAGCCCATTTGATATAAAAATTCAATTTGTTGACACTGAGTGGTACATCATCCAACAGTTTAATATTCAGGAAACTTGTAGCAATGCTCTGCTTTTTATTCCTCATGTTAATGATTTTTTCTTGTTAATCAATTATAATCTTTCCAAAAAGCTAATAGCTTTGGTGACATTTTTTCTATTATACATCTGAGGTCTGACAATTAAGTTTGTGAACCTTCCAGTGTACTTACATTGGCAGCACTGCACAAACAACTCGGTAAGGTTTAATAACCTTTGTATATCAATGTCTCATAGCTGAGTTCATGCTGACATGTGGCAGTGTCTTGCTGAGTGACATTTATTGTTACATGTTTTTGTGTCATTATGAGAATGCTAGAGCTTGAAGGAGAGCAACAAACATTAAATTTCTTGTTAAACTTGGCAAAAGAAGAAGTGAAATTAGGGACATGTTATCTAAGTTTATGGGGATAATGCCATGAAGAAAACAGCAGCACACCAATGGATTAAATATTGTTCTGAGAGGAGAGAGGTCAGGGCAGTGAGTAATGAGCAGAACCGTCAAAAACGGTGAATTTGCTGAATTGAAAGTCAAAATTGTAGGCTGACTATGAGAAGCCCAGACCAAGTAAACACCAATAGTGAAACAGGTAGGAAAGTGTTACCTGAAAATCTTGGCATGAGAAAGGTGTGTCCAAAAATGGTCCCAAAGGAGCTCATCAATGAACAAAAACAAAGGAGACATTTCCCAAGACATTTTGGAGACGCAAGACAATGTTTGGGGTCATCTTACCCCTGGTGATGAAACATGGGTGTACTAACATGACCCGAAATGAAGTGTCAAAGTGTACAATGGACGTCAGCCTTCTCCACAACCAAAAAAAGCTCTGTCAGCCCAAACTGAGTCAAAATGATATTGCTAACCTTTTTTAGTATCAGTGATTGTTCATTATGAACTTATACCAACTGGACAGTTAACCAACTATACTATTTTGAAGCACTGAAAAGGCTGCATGAAAAGGTTAGACAAAAATGACCTGAACTTTTTGCCAACAACTTTTGGCTCTTGCATCACAATGAACCAGCTTATACAGCACTGTCCATGAGGGTTTTCTTACTACTGAACAAATAACTATACCTCATCAGGCCCCCAGTGACTTTTTCTTTACCTGAACATAAAGGAAACATTGAAAGGAAGACATTTTGATGACATTCAGGACATCAAGGGCAATGTGACAACAGCTCTGGTGGCCATTCCAAAGGGCGGACTAAGTGCTGGCATTGGTGCATAGCTTCCCAAGGGGAGTACTTTGAAGGTGACTGTAGTGGTATTCAGCAAAGAGGTAGACAGCACTTCTTCTAGGATGAGTTTGTGAATGGAACTGTCAGAACTTGTATTTCTTATTTCATTGATTTGTTCTTTTATCCTTTATTTTCACAGCTCAGTTATATTTAGTCACAAAGTTGTACAGCCATCACCAAAATCTAACTATGGAACACTCATCACCTCAAAAAGAAACTCCTTACACATTGACAGTCATTACCCAATCCTGCTCTCGCCTCCATCCCTGTCCCACCCTCTGCCAACTTCTAGTCTACTCTCTGTCTCTATTGTTTGCCCATTTGGACATGTCACATATATGGACTCATACAATATTTGGCCTCTCATGATTGGCTTCTTTCACTTAGCATATTTTCAAGGTTCATCAATGTTTTAGCATGCATCAACACTTCATTCTTTTCCAGTAAATGGAAAAATTAATTTGTTCATTTTTCATCTGATGGACACTTACATAGTTTTTGCTTTTACGACCAACAGTACTATGAGTATCTGTGTACAAGTTTTTGTGTCAATACAGAAGGAACACTTAATTTCGTTACTGTGTTGCAGGGTCAGAAGCACCATGGAGGAGCTGGTTTCTGTGTTGGGTTTTAAACCTGACTTAGTGCTCTGCCGGCATGAAGGGAGGGGAAGGAAAGGCCATTCCAGTAAGAGTTAGCAATATGAGAACAGACTCAGTGGCCCAAAGCAGCTCAAATATGTTCAGACATTTTTGGGAAATATGCTAATTTACTTGCTAACATCGTGGTTTGAGTCAATCAGGGTTAGAGACAGTAGATTAGGGTGTGGGGGGTAAGGAAAGGAGCAAATTTAGTTACTGTGGTAGCAAAGAAGTACTTCCTTCTTACAGGGACAGTGGGGGTGTGTAGCCCACAAGTGTCTCAGCTGGAAGAGAAAGGGCCAACCCAGCCTCTGTGCCCTTCACCAGCTGTCCACACTATTGCTGGAATCGGGTGGCTGAGGTTGCTGCTCTGTCCCTCAGTCTTTCCACTAGTGCCATCTCTCAAGTGGAGCTTGAAGAAGGGATACAGAGCAATGCTGTGAACATATTTTTGTGACAGTAGTGCTGACTTAATAAGCTGTTTGGGACAGGAGGAAAGATAGCCAACTGTCTGGAGAGCAGGCACACTGGTGTAACTATTACCACTGCGACTTTGCTCAGAGAACATCACTCTTCCTGAAGCAGAAAAGAGAACTGGGGGAGGGGGACAGATTTCACCTCTTTGTTCTGAGGTCCTGTATGATCTCATCAGGCATTTATTTTATGCCGTGCTCTTGGGAATGCTGGGTAGAAACATTTAAAACAATGTTTCTCTTTCGACCGCTAAGGTAAAAAACGCTAGTGCACAATTACAGAAAAAAAAAGTGTTTATTTAGGCCATCAGTTAGGACCATAATAAATAATGCAATATACTAATGTAATAACAGATGTTCTCATGCATCTATCACATTTATAAATATACAAGGAAGCTGGCTTACACGAGTGTTGGGAAGAATTTGGAAAAGTGTATTTGGCAACACAGTGAAAGCTAACAGTGTAAAGACTATCACACAGATTCTCTTTCCTACAATTTTTAAAAAGCTGTTCTTTATATACTGTGAATAAATGGTAATGTTTCCTTCTAGTTTCTACTTTTTGTAAGACATGCCAGAGCTAAGCCAACTGCTAAAGGATCTGGGCTGACAATTTGCTATTTATCAATATTTCTAATGAAACACAGATTTTAGAGAAGAAATCGCAAAAAGAACTCTTGTGCATTTCAATGTTGAGGCTGATGCACTGCAAATCAGTATCATTTAAATAATAAAATGTGCCTGAATCAAAGAAAACCTAAAAGTAGGAATTTATAAATAGTAATTTTGATACTCAACATACAAATGCTATAGTATTATGTGCTTGTAATTTGCTAATTAAGGAAAATTACATGACTTCAAAAGCAATGAACTTTGATTAAAGTTTAATTTTGCTAGTAAATTTCACATGAAGGGTCAAGACAGGATAATCTTTAACATAAACTTTTAAAACAAATAATTTAAACATATTTTAAATACTGAAAGTATTTTTAATGTTATTTACAGTTAGTCAATGATACCAGTGTACAGCTTAATTTAGCCAACTGCCAGTCTTGAGTCCCTCTTTCAACATCTAATATTATGAAAATACTCAGGCAAATCAGTTTAATGAAGGAGAGCGATCCGTTGTCCAGAGTAATTCTATGTATGGCCATTTGGTTTGGAGACAGCGTTTAATAGGAGTGTCATCTGTCTGTAGCATGGGATCTTCAAAACCCATAACAACTGCAGTACCTTCCACATACATTACCTGTCGAACAAAAAAGAGCCAGGTTAATATAATGGTGATAGAATTTAAGATCATGACTTAAAAACAGTTAGGTAAATCAGAAAACACACAATTCTTGATAACAACAAATCCTTCTTCAAAGGACATACAGCACTTGGAAGGCATCTTAGACAGCTGTTCTAGTGGCATAGAGGATAAATGGTACAGCTGCTCACCAAAAGGCTGGCAATTCATATCCACTGGGTATGCCTTGGGAACTCCCTGTGGCCGTTCTACTTTGATCTATAGGGTTGCTATGAACTGGAATCGACTTTACATTCATGGGTTTGGGTTTATGTATGTAACACATTTATATGTATCCTTCTGCTGCAGTACTGAGGTACCTGGCATCTCCTGATGCCTTGTGAAATGGAAAGCTACAGCAGAAATATAGCTATACACTATGAGGAGGATTTTTTTTCCCTTCCAAGATAAGTGTTGAGTTTGCAGAGTTGACGCAATTTCGATATTTGTCCAATAAATTTGCCATTATTGGCAGTCTGCAGGTTATGAACAGGTAAGTCAACCTGTACCTGCTATTTAATACTAGGTATTCTTGCCCTCACTGTGAAATGACTGAACCAACTCCTACACTCAACAAGTTCATCACAGTCACCTTTACTTGCTGTACATGCAGCTTTTAAATCACTGAAAAAGCTTTTGAGTTTTTCTTGCACTAATGTGAAGTGAGATAAACACCATATATATCTTATTGGACTCCCCTAAAATTTTTTTAAAGACACAGGAGAGAATCTCATTCGTAACTTGGGAACTGCTTGTGTTGTATTAAATAACTCTCAAACGCTGTTCATGAGAGTACTTTGTATTGCATGAAAAATCATTGAGAAAAATTAAAAAGGGCAAAAGACTCAAATAATACAGAGGTTGATAGCTCAAACTGACCAGACAATTTACGATGCAGTATCAATGATCGTACAAACTACAGATTGACAGGTTCCTCACCCATCGCCATCGAGTTGGTTCTGCCCTACAGAGACCTTACAGAGCACAGTAGAACTGCCTCAGAGGGTCTCCGAGGCTGTAACCCTTACGGAAGCACACTGCTACATTACCCGCTGAGTGGACTAGCTGGTGGGTTCGAATCACTGACCTTTTTCGTGAGCAGTCAAGGGCTAACCGCTGTACTACTGGGGCCTCAAACTGGTGTAATGGGTGTCAGAAAAAAATTTATGGATTTCTTTAATTTACAATTTCAACTTTTTAGAAATGTCTAATGAAATATCACATACACACAAATCTTTAACTCAGGGGCGTACTGTGTACCTTAAAAAATTTAGTCGTTACTTTCCTTTTTGAACCAAGAGAAATTCATGAGTCAGATTCGACTCGACGGCACTTGGCTTGGCTTACATAATTTAAAAGAAATCAACAGAGACTGCCTTCTTTAAAAGCATATATAATTATTTGTATATACATGATTATAATTATGTTCTTTCAATATAAAAGCCATAAACTATTTGGCTAAGGAACCAAAAGGATTCACTTTATCACCCTTAAGTGAGAATTACTTTAAAAATAGATTAAATATAGGAATAGAGTATATTACTAAGTCAGATATTTGGGTGTTTTATATCATTTTTTTGGAAGTTCTAAACACAGACTTTAACAGGAAATGCATTTTTCCCCCCATTGTTTTTTGAGGGGTTAATAGATTAGTTTTTCTAGTTTGGATGAAATAAGTTTACTATTAAAAAGCTTTTAAGTACAGCTTTTCAACTTTGCAAAGCAAAACTTCCTTTTCTGAAAGCTGTACACAAAGAATGTCATACAAGTTATCATACGTGAGATAGACAGGACCTATTTTACACGGAGAGCTTTACTTCATTGTATAGAGCATAACTGCTTGGGCGCAGTACTGGGACCTACCTCTAGGGAACCTAGCCAGTTTTTGTTGCTTTCTACCTCACCAGCCTTCTGTTGTCTGTTTCCTTAGAAATTCTTAACGGTACTGCAGTATGTGGCTGTCATATTTCTAGCTCCTATATAACTTCCTTATGTTATACCCATGCAACTTAATGACATACATGCTTTGTTTTACAGTTGTTATGTACTTAGTGTCATATTAATATTTGATCTTTTAACACTTCTGATCATTTTGTTAGTATCTCAGATGCTCGTCACAAGCATGATTGGAAAACTTACTATATACAGGTAGCGTAGCCAAGCAGACCAAGCACAGGATTGAGAATCAGGAACTCAGTTCCAATCCCTGCTCTGCCAAAGACTCGCTGTGTGACCCTGGGTGAGTCACTTAATCTCCCTGTCTCAGATGCCTCATCTGTAAAATATGGACAACATTTGACCTACCTTGCAGGGAGTGTGCAGGGGAATAACCAATTAGTGATATGAAGTACCTCCTATTACAATGCTTCACAAACTTCAAAGTCTGGATAAACTACCCATTAACACATATTAGAAACAAGAATACAGGTTTTCTTATTGACAAGTATACTTTTTGCTACATATAACCAAATTATCTTCTTGTGAAAAGATCTCTGGTGGTGTGGTGGTGAACAGCTATAGGTGCTGACGGAAAGCTCGGCAGTTTGAATCAGCCAGGTGGACCTTAGAAACTACACAGGACAGTTCTACCCTGTCCTATAGGTTTACTCACTCGGAATCAACTCAACTGTGGTGTTGTTTTTTTAAATGAACAGTTACCTTTTAGTCTCAGTTTTAAGGTCTAACTAAAAATTAATGCATTTGATTTACACTACTTATTTAATGTAGACATTCCCTTCTATGTTTTCTGAAGCCATAACCAATTTAGATATTTAATAAGCTAACATATCAACTTAGAAAGGCATGCCTTTCTCCTTTATCCCTTCTAAAGCCACTCTAACCCCAAATCGGATGCCATGAAGTCAATTACGACTCACAGTGACCCAGCAGGACACAGCAGAACGGCCCTGCAGAGTTTCCAAGACTGGCACCTTTATGGGCACAGATGGCCACATCTTTCTTCTGGTGAGTGCAAACCACCAGCTGTTTGGTTTGAGGCCGAGTGCTTCAATCACTGCACCATCAGGTCTCCTTTTAAAGAAACTCCAGAAGTTGGTAAAAGTGTAAAATTCCAATTTACACAATATTGGGTATATCTGTTATGACTATTACTTTAATAAATGTAAACATACTGTATATATAGATAAACTTGCATTTAATCAAAAAGGGTTAATCAGTGAGAATGAACTTCTGATTTAACAGTTGAGTACATCTGGAAGCAAATCGCTACATGCCTTTGTCAATGCTCCACAAAGGAAAGTAGCAAAGCTAAAGTGTAAGAGGTCAGGATTTGCAGTCAAGATTACCTCCGCTTCTGTCCTAGCCTGACCTTGGGCACAGTGCTTACCTTTTGGTGCTAACAGTTTCATCCTCTGCAAAAATGGGGATATACACATGATATCCACTCACAGGGTAGTTGTGAAACTGAAGCTAAAAAAAAGTGCTAAGTTACATTCTAGGCAAATGCTCAGCAACTTCTGGCTGATATGGTTACTAATTCAGGGTCTTTCAAAAGATTTTTCTCAAAAATCTCAATGTTAAAGTTTTCTCTATTTAAATAGATATATAACAACTTTCACTGAACAAACTATAAATGCTAATTTAGTAATAGCTACATAATCAAGGGATCAACATGTATGTATATGCAGTTACGATGTCACAGAAAAACTGCTGCTCCAAAGTCCAATGTGGATCCCCCTGAGTATTCCACATTGGTCAAGGTGAAACATGATCAGTTCTGAAAATGCTGGGACAGCTGAGATTCCTGGAATAATACGTTTGGGTAGCAATTTTATGGGAAGGAAACATTATTGTGTATGCATATATTTATTTCATCTACCCATTTAGAGATAAATTACTATGTAAATTATCATACCTTTTCATTATAATTTGATTGCTTCAATCCATTGTAGTGGTAGACAGTAAAAGATTCTGGACCACTGGAGCCCTATTGTAAATAAAACACTATTAAACTTTAAATTATCTTTATATTAGGCAATTTCCAGTTAAAACCTGAAACCAAAATGCAAGTTTCTTAAATTCTCCCTTTGACTGGGGAAGCCAATCCAGCAAGAAGCTTGGATTTACGGAGTGTAAGACCAGAGAAGCTAAAAGCTAAGTATCGTTACGAGTTTGTTTCTAGACAAGAGACTGGAAAATGAGAAGCACTGACTTCCATAATATAGTATTCTGTGATAGTTTATATTTCTGACAATATGTATGAACTACCTGTTTCTCTTTTTTTAAAGAACAAACTTCTAAAATACAAAAATATTTCTCCCAATTATCTCTCTGTATTTTCTCCAGTTGCAAATAATTTGCTTCTTTCAATTAATATGGAATAGCAGTAATAATCACTTTTATTCAGACTTCAAAGATGTATGCACAAATATGGTCTACAATATCAAATCAGGGATTTCCATTCCAAAAATTTCATTTGAAAACTGCCAATTTTTAATGAAATGAAGACATATAATGATAGTGCTTAAAGAGACTTTAATAACATTCAATGAATTCCTATCAGATAAAACTTTCAGGAAGAGTTTGATCATGTTATTCCTGCTGTTTTAATCTGAATTCTGAACTAGCGAAAGGTCAAGTTCACCTCTCAAAGTCAGGGTCAGTTTGGTCACACTGAAGGTGCCTGACTCCCAGGGATTTCCCTCAGGGACTATAATATAGCTCAGACTCCCAGTGTCTACTCCCTTTGTGTTCTGACCAGAGTCCATCTTGAGAATTCTTTTCTAGTTGGAACTAACAGGTAAGAGCCACTGGTACCTAGAGAAAGACAGGCCATGAGAATGAGGCTACCTTAGAGAGAAAGAATGGGAGATGGAGGAACTTCTGACAGTGTTCAAGGTCTCTCTGCTCTAGTCTCTGAGGCATTCTCTTCCCATGCCTGGCTGTTCAATTCTTCAGTTCCTGTGAGCTACTCCTTCCAATTTGTATCTCTACACTATCCAGCCCCCTCCCCCAAAGCCAATTCAGGCTGGGCCTCTGATTTATAACCATGAGTTCTACAATAATGCAGAACCCAATCTGCTTTTCAGTCTTGTCTCTGGACGCACCTTTCTAAATCCTCTGTTTCAGACAAACTTATTACTTATTTTCCCATGAAAAGATTTTTCAGTTTTGGCCCTTTGCACACACATACCCTTCTCTTTTTCCTTTCATCACTTATTCAACTGCAATTTCATTTTTCAAGACCTAGGTCAAATCTTGCCTGTCCTGTGAAGTCTTTCCCGATCATACTAGTTGTGACCTTTGTTATTTTGGGATCCCTACAATAATAATGGTCAGGATAATTAATCGGCGAATGACTCATACTACGTTGAATCATCTCTTTTATTATTTTTAAAGACTGCATAAGTGTTTTGTAACGTTCATGCTTGTATTCACAATTAAAATTTAAACTCCCTTTTAAATGTTTAATCATACTTTTGCTTTACACAAAGTAGAAAAATCAACAAATTATTTGTTAATTCCCTTCATTGTATATGAGTCAATACAACTGGATGATTAGATAAGTAACTTAGTTCTTGATTCAGAGTTAATTTATTTTAACTTAAACACTTTACTGTAATTTAATACAGCTTATATTCTCTATAAATTTTCTTTAACAAGTGATATAAAATACTGAAACATTGACAAAAGGTAGTATAACACAGTGGCAAAGTCCTTAGACTCTGGAGTTAGACCTATGCTGGAATCTTGACTCAGCTACATACAGCTGCATGATGTAAAGCAATTTTCTTAAGTTCTCCAAGTCTCAGTTTTTTCACTGTCAAAATGGGGTAAATAATAGTGCCTACTTTATAAAGCAAGTAGTGCCTGGTGGACTATCTCTAAGTGTAGTAAGTGCTTAATATATGGCAGCTGCTACTGCAATTCTTATTATAAATAAATTGTCTTGAAATGCTTCTGAATGCTCCCACAGTCTTCTCTTTCCCCCATTGGTTCCCACCTCATGGCAAAGAAATGCTCTTCCATAGGCCCTCCTTTAAGCATTTGTAAAAATTACTTATGTTACAGAAATATTTTCCTGGTCATCCTCCCTACTCAAGTTTTAGAACTTTACTTCGTTTATTCCTAGCTTAAGTCAATAAAGAATGCCCACTGAATATTAGTATGTTGGTCTGTTAGGTATAAAGCAGTATATGAATGATGGCCAAAATGAGTGATAGTCACTACATGTTTTGTGACTATAGAGAAAAAGAGGGCATCAGGTGCTGTATGCTACGGATGAGAAAAGGTCGGTGACATGGGGAGTCTGAGCTCTTCCTAGCCAAGCCTGGATGTGAATAATTGGGAATGGGACAGGTCTGCCTCTAAAGCAGTGATTCTCAAACTGTGGCATCTGTCAGAATCACCTGAAGGGCCTGACAACAGATTGCTGGTCCCGAACCCCAAAGTTTCTGATTCGAATATTAGGTCTGAGGAGAGATCTAAGAATTTGCATTTCAACAGGTTTTTGGAGATCACACTTTGAGAACTCATTGCTGTAAGAGGAACCAATGGCCGGATCACATGGGTGAACTATATAGGTTGGCAAGGATGCCAACCAAGCTGGGCTGGAGAGTTTCTTCTGAAGAATAGTACGAAATAAGCATACTTCAGAGCTGATGAGAGGGAATAAGTTGTACAATTAAATAGAGAAGTCTGTTACACGTAAAAGGGGAGGGAACTGTGCCTCTCTTTAATTACTTCAAGGATACTGCAATTAAAAAATTAATTCCTTGAACCAATAATTATACTTACAAGCAGCAAGCATGTAATTAACTAAATGTAAGGCTGCATATTTCCAGAGGAGCCTGTAGTAACTGTTTCAGTTTTCATTTCCCAAGAACTTAATCAAAATCTTCCCAAATTAAATCAAGAATGAACAGGAATGTTACCTATGGGTGGCTGTGAGAACCGGCCCCACTTGCAGTCAGTGGCCGTGCGCTTCAGCACGTGTGCCACCACACACTCCTTGCATTACATTAGCAACTAAAAAATCAATACCAAGTGTTTGGACAGGATGCCTTAGAAACACAATAATTGAAAGTAAAACTAATATTATTGCCTCACAAGTTTAAAATGCTCTAATTTATGAAACATTTATCAAGATATATACAGATGAGATTCCAAAAAGAACTTTCAGAAATTCCCTACTTACTAAACCTGGCAGTTGGAGTGTAAACACAGAGGACCCCACAATCGAAGAGAGCATTTCTAATGTCAGAAAACAAAATCAATCTGTTTTTTCTTGAAGCATTTGCTAAATTTTTAACAGACTCAGAGTCTACACTGTGATGTTCTCAAGCTATGTTTTGAATTTCACATCATTCATATTCTTTTCTCTTACTAGCCACAACAGACAAATGCAGGTTTAGAAAACACAGGTTCCTTTTATTTTCTAATTATTAAGACTGAATGCTGATAATGTCTATTATGTTCAATATAATTTAAGTCTGAGATGTTAAATTAACAATTATACATTGAATTTTCTCTCTACTATTCTTTAAAATAACTCTTCTACTTGGCAACAAATCTCTTTTACAACAGAAGTGGAAAACAAACTAGCAATTTCTATTAAAACAAACCATGAACTTCAACTTAAACCATGCTGATGAAATGACCACAATACACCTAGCTAAACACTTTGGTTTAGTGATAAAACTCTTCCATTACGTAAGTAGAAAAGTAGGATACAGAACTGACTTGCCAATGACTCAGATGTAACTCAGGAGTATTGAGATCAGCACAGATTCCTGTGAACTGATCTCCTACCCAAGCCCAATGGAAGAAATGTTCCAATATGAAAACAGCACAGCTCCACCCAAAAGATCTTCTTCGACTCAATTGAATTCTCCTGGAACTTAGGTTCACTAGTAGGAGCTCCTACTACAAACAGGATTTACTTTCTTTTCCAGTATTTAGAGTGTTCTGAAAAGATACACATCAATCCATGAACAAGAGTTACCTGAGAGAATGACAATGGAGAAAGGAGATGAAAATCTTTCTCTTTTTGGTCAATATACTTCTGAATTTTAAGTTTCTAGGAAAAGAGTATCATTATATGTATATACTCATATGTAGACCAATTTCTAGCACCTTCCCCTTCTAGCCCATCCACATTCTAATTACTATATTGGAACACACAAATCCTTCTGTCTTCTCTGTACTGGAAGATTTTTACATAGTAATAGTGCTTTTATAGTCTCACATCTGCACATTAGGACATTTTAAAAGAGCAGAAAAAATGTTGAAATAATCACAGGTGATCACTCCAATAGAACAAAACAACGTATACAGTTCCCCAACTATGTTACCTGATCAGGAAAAAACTCTTGAAGAAATGGACCCAATAATATGATTCCTAATCCTTCTGGATCTAATTTGTTCTTCATGAGGCTTATACTATGAAGAGAAAAAAAGAAAAACAGTGGATACCAAAGGGAACAAAAAAAGCAGCTTATTTTTCTTCCTTCAAGATTAAATTTCTGGTACTATAACACATTGGCCTGCCAAAAATCCTAAAAGCTGTTCTTTTTAGAACCTTAATGACAAATACATAGGAATGACATCTAATTTGCCAAAACATGGTTATTTTTAAACCACAGTAATCTGTTACTATTTAAAAGTTAAATTATGATGATGACTTTGGAATATTGTTCCTTATTAGGTAAAGTAATTTAAAAACCTAGGCTTATGAACTCTGGCTTATAACCAACCTCTCAAAGGCAAATCCTTTTGCTTTAGGTATGCTTAAATTTACTGAAGGAGGCATTTAACTTTTTTTAAAAAGATGTTTCTTTTAAGACCAAAGAGAAACAGCATCAAAAGACAGTGGTACAACAGACAATCAAAAACACTGTCTAAAAAGTTTACTTTCAAGAATCAAATGCAGTGGTGGTATACAATTCTTAGACAATGTAACCTGAAGTTTAAAGAGGTGAAATAATTCTCTAAGAGCAAAAGTACAGTGAATTACAGAAAGTGGTATATTCATATGATAGCAGTTTAAAGTGAATAGTGCTTTGCATAACTCTCATCATTTCAGTGTAGCCAAAATTGGTGAGAGGTATTAACTGGTATGCATGAGTAGAAAGGAGGCATGGAAAAGTAGACTGCAGTCTGAAGAGCTTTAAAAGTGAAACATACTCTTTTCAGAAACTTGTTATTCTCCATGTTACTTCCTCAACTATAAAGCGAATTAAATATACCTATTACTGTATCTTTACATAAATAATGTACATTTTGTGTGTGTTTGCCAACCATGTGCTCCTGTAGGAAGTATTTTTGTAAGTGAGCTAAGTTAATTTTTTTTTTGTAGTGACATGTTTAAAGAAAAACACTTGGCATAGCAGCACTTAAGAAAATACTTCACTGGGTAGGGCCCCAGTGGCAAACCAATGTAGAAGGCAAGTGTTATTTGTGTAAAAAGACAGTTACATGACATGTAAAGGATATGACATTCCAAAGGTCAGGCCAACCCACCGCCTGCTGAATCTGGTCTGACTCATAGAGATCCTACAGAAGGCTAGGCCAAGGCCATTTTATATTGAATGTTGTTAATATGTTTAACAATTAATAGGGCCCTGTCAGTTCATGGGCTATCACATATTTCATAAACATGACTAGGCTAAAGTACACAGAGAATGAAGCAGTTCCATTTTTTAACAACTACTAGAGAAACCAATTAGATTAACTCAATTGCACTAACTTTGTAATTCAAGATATGCTATGTATTTTAGTGAAACAAGAAAAATTACAGACTTCATACAGCTGCCTATTTAAGAATTTGAAAAAAAAACTGTTTTTCCTTTTTCATCCTTTCCATGTAAAAAATCAACAAAAAATAGATAGAATTATAAGTCACCAAAACTATCCAAGAGTTCAACTTGCTTTTGTAAACTGGAGTGGTGTAAACAAGATGGTCACTATTTGGAAATCAGTGCAGAAGATATACAATAAGCACTATTACCCATTTATTAGACCACGTCAACTCTGTCTAGATTTCTCTTCTGTAAGTTAGAAGACTTACGTCCAACTATTGAGCATGGATAACATAACAGCCCTACACAGTAAGACTGAGGAATACTAATTCAGATGTGATTAATTTATAAATGTTTATATACATATACTGTCAAAGAAAGTACATCTGAATTCATTTAAAAGCAGACGAGGACCAAATTCTAAACACTGTATAGCAATACAGTTTATGCGGCTTTTCAGAGTCCTATTAAATGTTTTGTGTACTGAATTTTGTTCACTGTGAAATAAAAACTTGCAGAAGTGAGAAAAAAGAAAAACTGTGCAGAAAAATCACAGATCTTTCATAGATGATCTTTATTTTTATATTCATATTTGATCAATACATGTAGCCTCTTAACAAGAAAGAATTATTTTCTCATGGACAATCAAGAACCCAAAGTTATGGAAGAAGTTGCAGATGTACCATTATATAAAGCATAACAATGAAAATGAAGATGATGGTCTGTTATTAATGTTAGGCAATGCTGAAAAACTCTGTTTTGAAATACGGTGAGGTCCTTTCCAAAGATTTCAGTGTGGTTAATTTAATCACTTGGGACTGTTCAATATCTTTGGATCATCTTTATTTAGGACTGAAAATCCGAGGCTTGTATTTAAGCAGAACATAACAGTATCTACATTACAGAGAACTGTCATTACTGTCACCAAAACTACTGTCTACAAAATTATGAAAAAAAGGTTTAGTTAGAACAAAATGTATCCAAAGTTTATAGAAAAAGATTTATATGATTAGCACCTTTTAAAAAGCAGGACAATAAGTGTAGTGTGGGAAAGGAAGTTTATTATGTTAAATCTCTGCTATAATGTTCAGTTAATCTGACTTCTTCCTAAATCTTTGCTTTATATAAAGTGTTACACTTTGTATATGCAAACTTGCATAAAGCAAGACAAAAATACATATAATGTTTTAAATTTAGCAAATTTTTTTTAACTGGACAAAGACACTTCTTACTTGGCAGTGGGTTTGGGTTTTGGTTTATTTAGCTTACTATTCAGGATCTGAAACAAGGTCCAATGCTTTCATCACATCTTCTAGAAGTGAATCAGGAATGAATCCATTATCTGGGGGGGGGAATCAGAAACAACTTGATAAGAATTTACTCCAGGAAATGTTAATATTGCTGATCAGATTCCAGTGAAAATTATATAAAATGGACACAAAGAGGTACAAAATAGCATTTAAATTTATCTTCGGCTCAGTGCCTCTTAAAACTGGATATGCACTTATGTTTTCTTTGGTACACAAGAAAAAAATTATTTTCAAGGCTAGTGATTTTCCAATAAAAAATTAATCAATAACTTTTACTTCAGAACTCTAATTTCACCTTAAAGTCAAATTATGTCTTTAAACAGTTACACATCTAAATGGGTAAAAATTCTTTTCTACATTTCTATAAGATTCTGAAGTACATATATTTTTCAATAAAAAGGAAACCTTCAAATTTCCATTAAGAAACAGAATTATAGAAATTCCACAAGTTCCCATTGCCATGAAGCCACTTAACTTTTGAAAGGCCATTAGTGATCCACTGTTATTCAGATAGCTGAGAACACATGAATGAATCAGGAAAGATGCCCCTGTATTATCCTGATGATTTAAAAAGCCACAGATTTTAATTTTAAAAAGTTCGGAGTTGAAATGCAGAGCAGAATCAAAGTTGATGAGACTATTTTCTAGAAAATACTTCCTTTTTTGATCTGACGAGGAAACAGAATTGGTAAATGGCCCAAACTCTGAAGACTCAGAACATGACACACAAAATTTGTAGGGTGTATTCAATTTTATATATAAATTATAGTAGCTTTAAACAAGTTGTTTATTCCCTTAAAAGTACAATGCCTGGCTTTTCCTATCCATTTACTCATTCCTGAAGATTGTCTTAGTTTTAAATCAACTTTTAACATGATTTTTTTTCAGGGATTAAAGATTTTTTTCAAACCTCCCATGGAGAACATATCCAGAAGTCCTGTTTCTATAATCAAACTAGAGCATAAAGTGTAGTTGCTCCTTCAGGGGACCCCAGGTGATGCAGTCGTTACAATCCTGGCTGCTAACTAAGGGTTAGTAGTTTCGCTCCTCGGAAACTCTACGTGGCAGTGCTCCTCTGTCCTATGCTCAGCAGGAGCTGGAACAGACTCGATGGTAATGCGTTACTCCTTCAGGATGTGGAATGTACACTGTCAGAGAGGATATGAGGAATTTATGATTTAAAAAAGGTCTTTTTCTATTCTTAAACTTCATAAATAGACACTTATCTATCTGAATGGAGACTGGCCTTAACTAAAAGGCTAAGAATCATTTAGAAACAATTTTTTAAGTGAAGGCTCACGGCTGGTTTATAGTACTTCAAGTTGCTAATAATCTGATGTAAACAGATTAGAGCAGACTTTGTTTGAGGGTACTTGTAAAAACATTTAAACTTTGTGAGCTTAGCATCAATGACTTTGAAAGGTAGAAAAAATTAATACTTATTTTTGCTCAGTTAAGTTACAGTTATAAGCTCAGAATCTCCAAATGTAAAACAGGTCTTATCTGGCCACTGGCAGATAGGACAGCTCTCATGTATATCATGGGCTCCCAATGCTACCTGACAGAAGCAGCATACATTATACTGTCGTTCATAAGCACTGAATGGCATGTATTTAGTAATGGCCAGAAATCATATGTCAGAAACCATAATCTACAAGATAGCTCCCACCTCTAGAAAGAGCTAAATGTGCTGAAGAAAGATGCAAACAACAATGAAAACAACCAAGTGTCTCAACTTATACATGTCTGACTTCAAGCTTAACCCTGCCAAAATATTTTTAAGGTATTTATAGGCTTCACATGGTTTACACACAAATGAATAAGAACTGTAATATGTCAATGACTCGGTATTTGTACATACACAATTTCAAGCTATAGATTAACACAATTTTTTAAATATTTCAAAGACTTTAAACATATCCAAGATCAGAAGAGATTTGGAAATTGTTTCTCTCTTAAAAAATTTTTTTTGATATGCTACTTTAATTCTTAATTCAGTCCTACCTCCAAAGGCAAGTCTTTCATAAAAACAACAAACTCTCACTCTAAAACCACATGAAACCTGGATCATCCTGCATCTGGTCAATTAATTCCTCAGAGAATGTGGAAATACACAGAAGACAGAAATGCAATAATGATAAGACCTCAACAGCAACAGCAAAGGGAACTGGAGACAGCTCAATTTGTGGACTAGTTGAGCAGATCTAACAAACACTAAAAGAAAACATAAAACTTGAATACACTGGTAGCCATTAACTACATGAATATAAAATGAAGTCCTACAGGCTTTGAAACTCAGAAGAATGAGGATAATAAAGTGGGGGGAAACAAGAGAGGGCACGGGTGTTTGTGATGGTGCGCAGCTACTGTACAAGTATTCTGTAACAGTTAAATTTAGTTTTAAAACAATCGGAAAGGAGAAAAGGCTGTTTGAAAATAAAAAGAATAGGTTTATACCAGCAAAAGTCAGATTGGGTATTTATTATGGATTCAAGTAAAATGAAATCCTTAACAATACTGGTATCTTCACCAATTACCATGATGTTGCTTATTGGTGGTGAGGCTTTCTATTTTATGTTGACTTGTAACCACACTGAAGGCTATACAGTCTTTGATATTCATCAGTAAATGCTTCAAGTTCTTTTCCATTGTGGCAACCACAGCTGTGTCATATAAGTACTGCAGGTTGGTAACGAGTCTTCCACCAATCTTGATGCCACATTCTTCTTCCTATAGTCCAATTTCTCAAATAATGTGTTCAGTGCACAGACTGAATAAGTATGGTGAGAGGATACAATCCTGACTCACACTTTTCCAGACCTGAGACCATGCAGTATCCCTTTGTTTCATTTGAAAAATTGCCTCTTGGTCTGTGTACAGGTTCCATATGAACACAATTGAGTGTTCTGGCATTCTCATTCTTCATAATACTATCAATAATTTGTAATGATCCACACAGTTGAATGCATTTTCACAGCCAATAAAACACAGGCAAACATCTTTCTGGTATTCTGTTTCATCCAAGATCCATCTGGCATCAACAATGATATCGCTGGTTCTGTGTCCTCTTCTGAACTCAGCTTCAATTTCTGGCAGTTCCTTGTCAATGTACAGATGCAGCTGGATCACTTTTCTTCATAACAGGCATAAATACAGAGCTCATACAGTCAGCTGGCCAGGCAGATATCTTCCAAATTTCTTAGCACAGGTTAAGTACTTCTAGCACCTAGCATCTGTTTGCTGACATGTATCAACCAATATGTGGAACCGTGTATTTTGCCAGTGCCTTCAGTGCAGTTTTGACCTCTTCCTTTAGCAGGTACCACTGGTTCCTGATCAAATGCTACCTCCTGAAACGACTGGACATTGACCAATTCATTTTGTACAGTGTGTGAATTTTTTCAACTTCTTTGGATACTTTCTGCATCATTCAAAATCTTACCCACAGAATCCTTCAACATTGCAACTGAGGCTTGCATTTTCTCTTTAGTTCTTTCAGTTTGAGAAATGCAGGGCACGTTCTTCCCTTTCAGTTTTCTAACTCCAAGTCTTTTGCACATTTTATTATAATAGTTTGTCTTCTTGAGCCACCCTTTAAAATCTTCCGTTCAGCTCTTCATCATTTCTTCCACTTTCTTTAGCTATCTGACACGAAAGAGCAACTTTCAGAGTCTCTTCTGCCATCTATTTTGGTCTTTTCTGTCTTTTTAATGACCTCCTGCTTTCTTCAAGTAGGATGTCTCTGACGTCATCCCACAAACTGTCTGGCCATTAGTGTCCAATGCATCAAATGTATGCTTGAGATGATCTCCAAATTAAAGTGAGATACACTCAAGGTTGTAGTTTGCTTCTAGTAGACTTGTTCTAATTCTCTTTAGCTTCAATTTAAACTTGCATATGAGCAAGTGATGGTGTGTTCCACAGTTGGCACCTAGCTTTGTTCTGATTGATGACATTGAGCTTTTCCATTGTTTCTTTCCACAGCTGTAGCTGATTCCTGTGTTTTTCCATCTGGTGAAGTTTACATGTGTAATTGTTTTTATGCTGTGGAAAAGATGAAGTTGTTGATCTTGCAAAATTTTACCATGTGATCTCCAGCATTGTTTCTATCACCAAGGTTGTATTTTTCAACTACAGGTTCTTCCTCTGTTTTCAACTTTCACATACCAATCACTGGTAATTATCAATCTGTCTTGATTGCACATAGATCAATTTCAGACTTTGGAAGTTGGTAAAAATCTTCAATTCCCTCATCTTTGGCATTACGAATGGTTAAAAAGCTTCTTTATGGTTTTAGGCTTCACAAGTTACTGAGGGAGAGGGAGAGGGAAGGACAGATTGCTAGGTCTCCTAATTATCAAGTGCTGGTGACTCACAGCAACCCTACAGGACACAGTAGAACTGCTCCACAGTTTCCAAGGAGCACCTGGTGCATCGGAACTGCTGACCTTTGGTTAGCAGATATTGCACTTAACCACTACACCACCAGGCTTTCCAGGTCTTCTAATACACAACTTACAATACAGTCTCAGTTCTCACAACTAGGTACGTGGCTCTGGGGTATGAATTAATCTTTTACAAGCTTGGCTGTCTCAAGAACAAAATGGTGATAATAAGTGGCTATCTCACAGGCAGTTATACCTTAAGCATTTTAAAAAATCATGCAAATAGAATGCTTTAAAACTTGAAATGTTCCATGCAAATGTCAGATCTTCTTATTTTTAGACAGGCCATGTTTGTTTCAAAAAATCATTAATAAGTCACTTGTTCAGGACACTGCAGACACAGTCTCATAGAAGCAATGTTGCAAGTAGTGATTAGCTGCACTAAACCAAACATACCGCTGCTGTGTCAGTTTCAGCTCACAGAGACAATACAGAACACACAGCAGAATTACTCCATAAGGTTTCTAAGGCTGAAAATCTTCATGAAATAGACTATCACATCTTTCTCCCATGGTGTAGCCTGTGGGTTTGAACTGTTGACCTTCCAGTCAGCAGTTGAGCCAAACAGAGCTCTGCTTGGCTTCACAGTCTATTTAATTCATAATGTGCCTAAAGCACAGTGTTAATGGTACTAATATAGTTCTCTACAAGTATCATATGTATGGGTAGCACCAGGGGCAGAGCTAGGGTGATGCGGGGAATGAGACAAAGACACAAATACTCGTGGGCACCAGTGCTTGAATTCTCTGTCTCTCTCTCTTTTTCCCCCCAGTTTCCTTCTAGGTCAATTTTCTACAAGTATTCTGAGGACAGTGACAAAGGACAATTGTTCCTACACTGGCCTCTGGTAAACAGAAACTGGAACTACCTAGAAGCTTGTTTAATATAAAAATTGTTAGTAAATTAAGTGTTCTTGGAAGGCCTGATTTGTTCAAATCTTCAAACAAAAGTATGTTATTTAGGGGAAAACCCAGCAAATTAGAAAATTAGTACATTAGTTTGCAAGTAACTATAGCATTACAAAAAAAATTCTATTTTTAGTTGTTCTGTTTCAGAGAGTGGATTATCACAACTTCACTATGAACAGTGCTATTTGGATGGGAAAACACTTTATAATCTTCTTGGTAAGTCCTATAAAACCTCTATCAATGAAAATCATTTTATTTAATCAACTTTCTTTTCTAGCAAAAACATACCCAATTTGTTTTTATATGAATCTTTCAGGACTCAACTCAGAAAAGTTGCCAATGATTATAGATTGTGTTTTAGTAGTGATAATATAAACTGGTAAAGCAAAATGCATACTGCAATCCCAGGTAGCTTATCAATGATTTAAAAAACTTTGGGGTGGGGGGCAAAAGGAAGAAATAAAAAACAAAAAAGAAACAAACCAATGGTTCTGACAACTGTCTCCTTACTTTAAAAAACTTACTTTTAATATTATTTGCATTGCTGATAGAACTTATTTTATAACATTAGCTTTTCAAAGTTCACATCTACATGTCTGAATATTCCTCCTTGCTCTGAAAGCTGTCTTTATGCCTTTATCGAATGACAGCTGTCTCTTAAGATCTTTTCATCTTCTCCTTGTTATGTTGCCTTTGTCAATAAACTCATTCACTCAGTTTCAATTGGTTATATTCACTAATGAAACACCTACAGGAGCATCCTAAAAGGCAGGTAACACAAAAGCCACGTGTTTGGTTTTAGGCTGTTTTGCGGCAGTTATAATGGGTAAGAATACTCAGTATCTTAGACAATCACTTCAATAAAGCCAGTCCTGGTGGCACAACAGTTGAATTCAGCTGGTAACCAAAAGGTCAGCAGTTTGGATATACCACCCACTTCTTAGAAATCCTATGGGACAGTTTTACTTTGTCCTATAGGGTCGCTTTAAGTTGGAATCAACTTCACAGCCAAGGGTTTACTTTTTTCCCCTCCTCCAAATAAAGACCTGGCTAGAAACTCTGGACAGACTGCCAGTTTATCATGTCATCTTACATACTACAATGTACTTCATTTTGCAAGGAATTTATCTTTCATACCGTAAATAACATCAGTATTGGTAGAAAGATTTCCTCAAATATGTCCTGAAACACAGCAAGTGGTATTTTGTAAGACTGGGCAAACAGCACTCTCCACTGGAATGAGGTCTTCAAAAGGCAAGCATCCAGGAAACATGTTGAAGATGGCACAAAATAAAACATACACCTTAAATGAACCCTAGAAAGGGGTATAGCACATGAAATCACTCAACTCGTTCTCTGAAATATACTGCTTTTCAATATAAAGCCATGCCTTCCCATTAACTTCCTTGGTTATTCCAACCTCTTACCTCTAGCATCACTTTTGTATTGGAAATTCTAAATAGTTAATATTCTTGCTCTTTGCCTTTGCATTCAAACCACTTTGCTGCCCTTCCTTGTATGTGAATTGCTATTTCCTGTCAGTTCAGACATATATTACTTTCCTCACTTTTTACTCTCATTTTCCAGTATGATTCTTATACCCTCAAATCTTCAAGACAGCCCTTTAATTACCCCCCCAAAATCACTGCCACTAAGTCAATTCCAACTCGCAGTGACCCTAAAGGACTGAGCAGAACTGTCCCAGATGTTTTCCAAGGGTTGTCTGAGACTGAATCTGCCCACCTGCTAGCAGCTGCAGCTATTAACCACTGTGTCACCAGGGTTTCTGTCTAATTTAAGTTCACCCTAATCTCAAATTACACTATTTTTATTTCTCTTCCTATTAACTTGTTATAATTTTTAAAAGTGGCTTTTGCTAGGTCTGACTCATTAAAAACATTTAGGGGAGAAAATGATTCAAAGTGGCAGAAGAATGACTATAAGTTTGTCACTCTCCATGAAGTTAAAGTTGTTGATTTACCATGAAGCTAACTTCATTCAGTGATGAGAAAAAATAAAGATGTAAATCTCTTTTACTCCTTTACTAAAGCTTTACAATAAAATATTGCCAAACGTTTAAAAGATTAATAATTCCAAGAGTTAAAAAAAAAATACAGGTAAGTTTCTTAGTGAAAAGGCACAATGGAAGAAGTTAACTTAATGCCAAATCACTAATAAGAGTAATAACTTGTCACTTAGAAGAGAATTCACCTTTATAAACACCTGCTATGTGTTAAGTATGACAAGGAGCTTTCCTCCACATTATTCAATTAACCTTCATAATAACTCTAAGAAGCAGGTGCCATTATTCTCATTTCATAGTTTACAGATCCACAAGAAACTTGCCTAAAGTTACACTGCTAGTAAGAGATAAAAGATGTATTCCTAGAATTTGTATGACTCGAATTCTCATAGTAAAAGAACATGTCTCCATTAGTGAAAGAAGTGTTGAGAGAAGAACAAATACACATAAAAAGAACTGAATCCATTCAAGAGTTCATAACGACTGTAGCGGTTTACAACTTAGGTTTCTACATGGTAATTTGAAGTAGAAGTTCTTTAAGATAAAGTTGATTTTAAAGTTATACTGGGAAAGTCAGTAAGGTAGCTATAATAAAATGAAAATTGTTACCTAGTATATAAATGTAAAGGTGATCAAAATAACCTAGGTACCCAGGATACAGTGAACATCCAAGTGTTATGTATATAAACTTTTCAAGACGACATTTTGTTAATTAGGTAAAACAGCTACTCACAGTATCAACAGAGAATAATAAAGATGATTTTCTTTTATTTTTCCACATCTTTTCTTAGCACAATTATATGGAAGTATTCCAGAAAATTTATTTAATGTTTATATAAACAAATAAAAATGAAAGCAATTTAATCTTAAAAAATATTGTTCAGAAAATGGTATTCTTCCCCTCTTAACAGAGCTTAAAATTCAGTTAACAACAACTGCAGTACTCCATGGCACTTGGCTTCGGCCTGGCTGGCCAGTACTCCAAGAAACACGAACACATTACACTGTGACAGAACTGGAGCAGCATATAAGTATTCGATTTTATTTGCTCTTGTTTGTATTTCACACTTAAGATTTTGAAGAAACACGATCTAAACTACAGTCGACAATTCAATAAGCCTTCTGAGTGTAACTCAGATAATTACTAATGTATTTCAAATATATAAAGATTTAAAACAGAAAGTCAATTTTAACAAAATAATAAAATCTTTTACCTTCTGGATCATAGGTTTGAAAAACTCTCCTGGCCTGTTCTGAAGGAGCCTCAGGAGCAACTAAAGCCATATCCTGAAAAGACACACAGTATTCTATCAAACAGCTACAAAACCAAAAATTCAAAAACAAACAAACAAAAACTTAGAAAAGTTAACATCTGGAGTCAGAAGATTTTGAGTTACACCACAGATGTATGACTAGGTGAGGCGCAAAAAGTCTCTCTGAAAAACGGGACTAATACTTCAGCCATAGGGAACTGCTGATTTAGATGTGATGATTTATATAGAAGACTTTAAAAGTGTATTATACAGATATGCTTTGCTGTTGTCAAGCCAACTCTGAAACACAGCAATTCTACAGAACAAAGCAGAATTGCCTCATAGGGTTTCCATGGCTGTAATCTCACCGAAGTAGATTACTGCCCTCTTCTCCTGTGGACTGGCTAGAGGACTTCAACTACCAACCCCAGGATGGCAGTCAAATCCTTAACCACTGCACCACCAGCACTCCTTCTACTACTCCCTGCCCCTCCCAAATTCAAACCCACTGCCATCAAGTCAATTCCGACTCAGTGACCCCACAGGACAGAGCAGAGCTGCCCTGTAGGGTTTCCAAGGAGCTTCTCATGGGTTTGAGCTGCCAACTTTTTAGTTAGAAACCACAACTCTTATCCATTATATCATCAGGATTTTCATATTAGAAAAATAAAAACAAAAAAAAAGCCTCACTGTCATTGAGTCAGAAACCCTGGTGGTATAGTGGGTTAAGTGCTACATTTGCTAACCTGACTTGACAGCAATGGTTTTGTTTTGGGGGGGTCACTGAGTCAATTCTCACTCACTGTGATCCTATACGACAGAAAAGAACTACTCCATTAAGTTTCCTAGGAGTGGCTATTGGATATGAACTGTGAACTTTTTGGTTTGGTTTGCAAAGAACTACCATGCCACCAGGGTTTCCTTCCACATTACAGGTAGTATAAAAATGCAATCTGACAAAATTACTGACATAGATTTGCTTTAACTGTCCAGGCAAGACGAAACACAAAATATGCTCCAGTTCTAAACATACACAAAATTCAGAGACTAGAGCAAAGAATAATACAGAAATTATACAGCAATATACTTGAGATTAATTACTTTAGTAGCATATCATCCCAATATCTAGTCAAAGATCAATTAAACAAGTTCTGCCTATCTAGAATTTTAATTTTTCTCAGAGAAACATCCTAATAGAATTATTTCTTTTCCCCACAAAACTAATTCTCTATTATGACTCTTTTCTTCATCACAATAAGCACTATAACTAGCACCAAAACTCTAAACACAAAAATTCAGTTATTATCTTTGATTCTTCACCAATCTTCACCTCATGTGTCTAAGCTGCTATGAAGGTCTACTCTTAACCAAAATTAATCTACAATTTAGGCTTCAATTTTGTTTTCTTTACTCTTAGTTTTGGCCCATGCTTTTGATTATAATTGTGTTCACATGGACAAATGTCACCTGAGAGTAACCCTATCACCGCAAATCCTTTTCGAGAAGTTGCAGGGTACAAATTTTAAATAAAAACATAAAATACTGTTCTCCTGTAGATACCAGTCTTTGTAAGAAATGTATTAATTTTGCCCTAATTATCTCATCCTTACCTTGTTTACAAATAAAGAACAAACTATAAAATGCAGAGCAGTTCTTACATAACCATGAGGATTACAATTCTGACAACATTAATAGAATGCTCTATTTATGTAACTGACAGAAATTGGAACCATAACAAGGGAATCTATCCAAGGCCTTCCACGTTTTTTAAGTATTAATAAAAATATCATCTGGTACTTGAGAACACTGGTAATAAGTGATAATGTGCAACTAATTACTTCCCATCCCTTGAGAGAGACTATCCTTTCAATGACATCATTTTGCAGGTAGTGTTCATGCTAAGTGGCAGGATCTAACTTTCACTGCCTTTCTGATTTTATGATTCAGTTCTTTACTGCTGCTGGACACCTAGATTCTAATATTTTATTATAAACAATGCTGCACAAAATAAATTTGAATATACCATTTCATACAGGTGTAGCTGTGTCTGTAGACTAGCTCACCTTAGTGAGACTGCTAAGTCAAGGAAGAATGTATCTGTGTTTTTGGTATCCTACCAGATTCTTGGGTTATTTATGTTCATGTAATCTGTTCTACTTATCTAGTGCTGCTATACCAAAAATATCACAACTGGTTGACTTCAACAAACAGATGTTCACTGTCTCTTAGTCTAGGGGCCTCGACTCGATGTCCAAATTCAGGGTGTCAGCTCCAGGGGAAGGGTTTCTCTCTTTGTTGGCTGTGGCCGAGGGTCCTCGTCATCAATCGCCCCTGGCTGAGGAGCTTCTCAGTGCAGGAACTCTGGGTCCAAATGATGTGCTATTGTCTTGGCTCTTGTTTCTTGGTGATAATAAGGTCCCTATGTCTCTCTGTTCCCTTCTCTCTTTTATATCTCAAAAGGGATTGGTTTAGGACACAAGCTAATCTTGAAGACTGAATCTTGCCTCTTGCGTCAGTTAGAAAGTGTGAAACATGTAACTCAAAACTCTGTGTGTGGGACCACCACCAAAGGCCCTATGTAAACTACCTTGGCAGAAATTCCCATCCCCTTCACCCCCTAATACAATTCAGTGTTACTGGTCAGGTTCTACACACCAAAAACACTAACCATAACTGTCACTGCTAACTAAGCAAATCATGACTTCCACAGGAACAACAAAAAATCATGATTTGCTCTTAAGGTCTCAGGCACACACTATCAGCTAATCTGCAAAATTTCTTAGGAGTAAACTCTTAATCATACCAGTTATTTTAAGATGTGTTTATACTATCAGGGGTGTTGTGGATTGAACTGTGTCCTCCCCAAAATGTGTGTGGCCATTTGACTGGGCCACGATTCCCAGTATTTAAGGACTGTCCTCCATTTTGTGACTGTCCTATGCTTTATGGTAGAGGATTTGGGTAGGACCATAAATTCCTTCATCAGGTCACTTCCCTGCGCTATTGTAAAGGGAGTTTCCTGGAATGTCACTTGCACTACCCTTTACCTTTTCATCTTATGGGAGATAAAAAGAGAGAGAAGCAAGCAGAGAATTGGGAACCTGATACCATCAAGAAAGCAGCACTAGGAGAAGAACATGTCCTTCAGACCTGAGGTTCCTATGCCAAGATGTTCTGGGAACAAAGCCTGATGTAACACAAAGACTTTCCTTCACAGCTGAAAGGTGGAAAGCCTTTCCCTGGAGCAGACAGCCTGATTTTAGACTTGTAGCCTATCAGACTGTGTAAGAATAAACTTTTCTTTGCTAAAGCCATCTGCTCATGGTATTTCTGTTAGAGTAGCACTACCTGACAAAAACAGAGGGAAATGAAATGAAACGAAATGAATCAAAAATAAAAATAGTAAGAGATTACCATGGAGTCTAACACAAAGACTCCATTCACCAAAAATCAAAACCAGTACATAGTTTTCTAAATTGGTCATGGTTTTGCCTATTTTGAGTGTTTACAATGCTTTTTCGGCTGTTGTAGAAAATGATTTTGTTCAAGCTCGCTTAAATTTAAATAATTTTAAAATGTTTATATATGAAATCAGGAAAAGCTACAAAACTACCTCCTATTCACATTTGTTTCATAATGAAGTCCTATCAACTTCTGAATTTAAAATGATAAACTCTGCTACTAATATTCACCAATTTAACCTAAACACTTCAGAGCAAAGGTCCTACTATAAAAGAACATTCTCTAGTAGAATGATCCATGTGACAAATCTGGTAATATACTAATATTTAATATACAATGTATTTCATATTTGCATAGCAACTCTGAACAGCAAGTATACAATGCATTCAACTAAGAAACAGTGTGAAGTCCTAATCGTGTCGTGGTTAAAAGCTTGACTCCTATCCAAAACGTTAACAGTTCAAATCCACCAGCTACTCCTTGGAAACCCTATGGGGTAGTTAAACTCTGTCCTACAGGGCTGCTACGATTTGGAACCAACTCAAGAGCAACTAACAACAACAACAAAGAGTTCTCTATAATGTTAAAACAAAATATTGTAGTGAGAGATATTATCAATTCTGTATTTTTCTCACTGCATATAAAGGAACTGATCTAATTATAAAAGCAGAAGTAAAATACAACACTTATGAAATGCACATACATATAAAGAACAATGTGAAGAGGATTCTAACCCTCAGATTTTCCATTTCCAGGATTTAAAATATCATAGCTTTTAAATTACATATTTATTTTCTCCATCTAACTATTCAAAACTGAAAAAAGCAAACCCACTGCTGCTGAGTCAATTCTGACTCATGGCTGCCTTACAGGATAGTAGAGAACTGCTCCACAGGTTTCCAAAGCTGTAAATCTTGTGGAAGCAGACTGCCACATCTTTCCCCTCAGAGAACCTGGTGGGTTCAAACTGTGTGGGCTAGCAGCCGGATGCTTAGCCATTGCATGATCCAGGCTCCTTTCTAAGTGTCCCATACCTATAATTTCTAAGACTGTCAAGCTATCAGATGGCAGAAAAAGACCTAATCTGTGCACTTAAAGCCAGTGTCTAATGGAAGAGATAGAAAATATGCTGCTACACGCTTATTTCCATGAATATTGTTAAAATTAAGAAAAGGATTCTCTGAAATAAACTTCAAATTCGTACTAGTCCATTTCACTTCCCCTAAAACCTTTGCAGTATAGATAAGTAAAGCAGTTCCAATTATGTAACCCCAAGTTATACAGTGGGGGTATTTGAAAATATTTTATTTTCAGCATCCCTAGTTGTATTATTTTTGAAAACCTCATTGTGCATTGCATCTGAAAGTGTTCTAGGTACTCTCAATAGGAAAATACAATAAACCTAAGAGTCAAATACTTAAATACTATTTCACTGAGCCATTTAAACTCTGGCTTGTCACCAAAATGATTTGTATTGTACAATAGCTCTCTGTTAGTCTGATCTAATCAGATGCTTTTACCAAAGAATGGTCAGAGTAAACAATTTCTATTCAGCCAATTTACTGGTCAACAGGGACTGTTACACAATACAGGTTGTAAAATTATCTAGCTTCACCCAACTTTACTTAATTGGGAAAGTACTATGAAATGGGGAAAAAGTGCTGTAATGGGACTATCTAATATCCTACAATCATGAAACAAATACCCCTTTTCCAGGTAGCTCTGTCAGTATTATCAGTATAATAATTCACTGTTCATCATAAACCTTTTAGAATGTAACATTAGCTATCCTCTAAACACTAGTGAAATAAAAGTACTGCCTTCAGTTGGTTAGATGCAAGTAGTTCATTACCAAAAAGGTTATTAAAGTTTCACCACTATACCTTTTGTCATTATCAAAAGTAATCTGCTGCCCCAAGTAACCAAAGAATCTCTGAGAGCCTTACCTAACTTCAGGAATAATCACACATATATATAAATTACATTTTAGCTCACAGTCAGTAATAGTGTATGATGCCATTAAGTGTCTCTTCCATTAAAAGTAAACTTGAAATCAATAAAAGTATACAATTTACCTTTAGGACTGAAACACAATTTCCCTTTAAAACCACTTTATAATCCGATGCCTAGTGACTTCTTTGCTATACTGAATAATTTAAGAACTACTAGGAAGTAGATTTTAAGTCCATTATCAAATTTTCTCAAATTATTTAATGTTCTTCAGTACCAGTACTAAAGACAATTCAGTTAACACCATTTGAAAGTGGGTAGGACAGTGGTCTTTTTCTTACTTGTCCATTATCTTTTTTTTTTTATAACTTACTATTTTTGTTGTTTAGAACACACAAAGCAAAAACATAAACCAAGTTTCTACATGTACAATTCAGGAGATTACACTCTTTGGTTGTGCAAGCATTCTCACCCTCCTTTCCTTTCATCAGTTTTGAAATACTGGGTAAAAGTCTCAGGCCATCTCCTCAGCAGTGCACTGCTGTGTGGTAAAGCTCTGTGTTGCACCAGCAGGGAGATCAGGGTAGAAAACATAAAGCAGAGCCCTTAGAAGTTCTTATTCCCATCTACATGCACAGTGTCCCCGGGTGCTGTGAACAGATAGTGCATTCAGTTGCAATCGGAAAGACTAGAGGTTCAAATTTACCCAGAGGCTCCTTGAAAGAAAGCCCTGGTGACCTACTTCTGAAAAATCAACCACTGAAAACTCTGGGAGCACAGTTCTGCTCCATGAGTATTAACTAGATGGCAACTAGTAGTTTAACTGCCCAGTGGAAATAAGGCTATAGAAGGAAAAGTCTCCAAATGTTATGATCTACTATTATGCTATAATCATGACAACTATTAGTATTAACAAATGTGCTTTTTTCTCCCTACTACTCTGACTGTACGACTCACTTTATCAATCCTTCCAGCCTTTTCTCAACCAGATACAGCCTGTGAATTCATCCCTAATGCCTTAAGGCATCCATATGTATAATGACTGTCCCATGCATCTAGAATGCTACTATTTATGTACCAACCTTGGGAGAACTTAAATCACACTCTGTGATCCAGAGTTTAAATGAAGAATCTGAGTTTAGAAAAGCTGCCAGCCTTTTAGCTACCATATTTCATTAAGAAAACAGCTAATGTAAGTCATTACTCTGGGCCCATGAATATTTACATAATTAAAAAAAATTATCTGACTTTTTTAAATGGCAGAAGATAATATAATTACCTGAGTTGAAGGTTTAACTAATCTGATGTTCAAAAAGTTGCTCCTTATCTCTAAATAAAGACTCTGTATTATCTGAATTTATCAAACTCTTCTAAGTCACCTGAGTAAGCATCAAGTAACCTATGGTGGTAGGTGCCATTGTTCTTAGTTAGCTGCTCCTCCCATCCCTGTACGATAAATCACTGTTGGTTCCTTCTGAATTGCCTCTCAATGGGATCTACTTGGATACCCTAGTGGCATAGTAGTTAAGTGCAACATCTACTAGCCATGAGGTCAGCAGTTCGAATTTATAAGGCACTCCTTGGAAACTACAGAGCAGTTCTACTCTGTCCTATAAAGTCACTATGAGTTGGAATCAACTTGAAAGCAGTGAGTTTGGATGGTTTGGGGGATGTACTTCCTCCCTTAGCTGACATCAGGCGTGGCTAGAAGTTTTGCCCAAAGAAATATTAAGTGGAAGGGGCATTATGCTAGTTCTTAGCAGAAACTTGAAATGTCATTATACGGTTTTGACAGTCGTCTTTCTCTTTTCCTTCTCCCAGATAGACGGTACTTCTTTAGCTTAGATCTTAGGATGAATATGGCATGTAACACACACCTGCAGCCACATGTAAACTGAGAGAACTAAGCTTTGTTGCACGGTATGGGGGTGTGTGTGTTCGGGGTGGTAGCAGGAGCAGTGTGCCTCAATATAGACAAAAAGACGATTCACTGAATTTAAAGATAATAAAATTGACTGTCGAATTCCTGTTCCTCATCACTGCATCTAGGCAATGCTAAACAGTGTCAGTGGTAAAATACTCCTGTCACCTAGGGTGGACTGCTCTCATTGCTCCCTTTTTCACTGCCACTTGTAAAGCTACTAAAGTTTTAGGCTTGCTACTGCAGCAAGCTGGCAAAAGGAATTAAAACCTATTATTTCAGTCAGGGGAAACTCTCGTGGCATAGTGGGTTAAGTGCCATGTTCAAATCCATGAAGCACTCCTCAGAAACTCTATGGGGCAGTTCTACTTTGACTTAGAGGGTCCATAGGAGTCAGAAACGACTCAATGACAGTGGGATTTTTGGTTTATTCTGGTCATGTCTCTATGAGTCAGAATCGACTCAGTGGCAACAGGAAGTATTAGCAGCATTCTGGTCAGGGTTTTATTTTACTTTTGCCACATATTTATGCTCTTCCTATGCACATGTCTTTCACTTTTTCCTCCTCTCTATTCATGTTATGCAGTGACTCTGATTTTTAACAATACTAAGCTGAATACAAGGAATTCACCACATCTATGGACTCCAGTGATTAAAAAATTACACTGAACACTTTGTTTCACATCCAAATGGGTATATAAAAAGATTATTGACACACCCAGTAAGCCACATAATATCAGTAATTTAACTCTGTTAGGGATTGATTAGTACAAGTGAGAAATGAGGGTTACCTCTGCCCTTCATTTACTTTCGCCACCCACCCCAAATCTTAACCTCATTTATAGTATTTTAAACAAGGTCTGACTGATGACGAAATAGTCAAATCTGACTGCAGCTTTACAACGGAATTCTTACTGTTCATTCATGCTTTGGTATTTACATGTGGTCCAACAATTATGTCCGTGAACTTACTTGTTCTTAGTGCTACATACCTCACTGCTGAATATCACCAAGATCACCTTCGAAGTACTCCCCTGGGGAAGCTACACACTGATGCCGGTGCCCAGTCCACGCTTCAAGGCAATTTTGGAACTCTTTCTGGAATGATCATTGTGCACGGTGGTGCAACTGCAAGTTCACAAACTTAATTGTTTAGTTGTCTGTAGGGGAGTTTTCAGCAGTACTGGAACACCCTCCCTACTCACCCAATGTAGCCCCCAAAGACAGTTCTTTACCCAAAGATACAGGAAATATTGAAAGGAAGATATTTTGATGACATTCAGAATGACATTTGGATGTCATTCAAGGGGAATACGATGACAGCTCCGATGGTCATTTCAGAAGAGTTCCAAAATTGCTTTGAAGGGTGGACAAGGTGCTGACATTGGTGCATAGCTTCCCAAGGGAGTACTTCAAAGGTAACCGCAATGGTATTCAGCAATGAGGTATGCAGCACTTTCCTAGAATGAATTAATGAACTTAATTGTTAGATCTCGTATTTAGCCTTTCATATGAAATGAATGTGAAAACATGGTAAAGTGAAGGATGATTTGGGAATAAATCTAATAATCAAGCTGATCTTGATCTTTGCTTCCATCTTAATATCCTAGTACAACTAGAATGGTTCAGTCATATGGAACCATTTATTATTCTCCAAATACATTAAGAACTTTCACATTCCACATCTCCTGTCTTCTTTCTTAGTCTTCTTTTTTCCAAGCCTAGACTACAGCTCTGGTTTCCTGTAACTTTAAGCCTGTCTGTTCTTTAATTCAAGCAGCATCTCTTCTGCATCTAACTTTCCTCTCTTCCAGTGCCTACTTCAGTGTAGTAGAATATTTGTTTTTTGTGTTATAAAGGGAGGAAAGTAGGTCAAAGAACCGGCTCAGGGGTCAGAAAGATTTGAGTTTGAATCCTAGGTTTAACACTTAACAGAATATAACTTTAGAGATTGTCTTAGTCTACTAGTGCTGCCACAAAAGAAATACCACAAGCAGATGGATTCAACAAAGAGAAATCTACTGTGGCATAGTCTGGAAGGCTACAAGTCTAAATCATGGGCATCGGCTCCAGGAGAAGGTCTCTCTATTGGCTCTGGAGAAGGGTCTCTGCCCTCAATCTTTTCCTGAACTGGAAGTTCCTGAGGTGCAGGGATGCCAGGTCCAAAGGACGAGCTCTGCTCCCAGCAGTGCTTCTTTCCGGGTGGTATGAGGTCCCCAACTCTCCTCCCTTTCCTTAATAGCCAAAGTGACTGCCTCAAGGCACAATATAATCTTACACATTGAGTTCTGCCTCACTAACACAACTTCTACCCCTCCTCCCTCAGTAACATCATAGAGGTTAAGATTTACAACACATAGGAACATTACACAATACCAGGAATCACGGGCTAGCCAGACTGCTCCATCCAGTTTTGGCAGGACACAATTCAATCCACAACAAAAGATGTTATTTTTTACTAGCCCTAGACTGTAAAATGTATGACCCTATAAACAGGTTGGAAAAGACAAACGTACAGGAACTAAAGCTTATCAGTGATTACCAGGGACAGGAGAGATGAGGGAAAAACGGGGCTAATAGTAGTAAAAACATCACACTGATAATGGATATGGCTGCACAACTCATCACTGTAATGCTGTCAGTAAGTTGTACACCCGTAAGAAATTGGACTAGCAAAAGGTGTGACACATATATTTACAATTAAAAAAAAAAAGGCTAGCTTCTGAGGTTGCTTATGTATAACCAAACACCAAACACCTCGTGGCATTTGGTTCCCTGGTTTGGAGGCTTTGAGTCATAGTTTCATCGGACACTCCAGTTAACTGGCCTAATATCATGTTTACTGTTTCTGCTCTGACTTCTAGTTTGATACGTAAACGCTTGCCAGGAGCCATCCAAAGCACAACAATTATTCTCTATTCACCTGACACAGCAGACGAAAAGGATATGGACTGTTTGGCTAATTGCCTCCCAGAACAACTGCCTCCTCTCCAACAGACAGAAGAACCAGCTGTTGCCTGGCTACCATTACTGAATATTTTGATCAATCAGTCCAGAGGAGAATTCTGATCAGAACAGGAAAAATACAGAATTTCAAATTCTCAGATGCTACACTTCTGGAGCCAAAGCAGGTAGTTGAATCCCTGAAACCATTGCTTTGAGGTATCTTTAAACCGTTAACCCAAAATCTCCTTAAAGTCTTCTTAAAACCAAGGAACAGTTTAACTTAACTAGAAAAAAGGCTTACTTTGATTCTATATAGGTTCTATAACAATAACAACTCACAAAATTAGATAGGAACCTTAGGGGGCAGGGAATTTACCTTAATGAGATAGGAACAACTCAAAAAGGAAGGTGAGAATGGTTGTTACAAGTCAAAGAATGTAATCAATGTTACTAGACTGTGCATGTAAAAATCCACTGAACGTGCCTTGCTGTACATATTCTCAGTAACAACAAAATAATAAAATTTATTAAAAAAGTGTATGAAACGTGTACTTACTCTTACAAGGCTGCTTTGAGGGACGCACGTAAAATATTCAACATAGTGCCAGACATACAGAAAGCACTCAATTGTCAGCTACTACAATGTAACATTAATCTTTGCATTTCAACAGTATCCGCAATACCAGGTACTAGGAAAACGCAAAGGTAAGTCTGCTAGTATCAGTGATCACCAGAAGCAGGAAACTGGAGGAAACGAGTAACATGGAATTAAGAGAATCAGCAGTCACAACCTGAGCATCAAGGACAGACTGTGAGTGCTTTGCAGAATTTTGATAAGTACATTGTGGGCAGACAATAACACAAACGAAAGCACAGACAAAAAAATCTTAACCTGATTAGCACTTAGTGACTTGGTGTCACTGTTAGGTGCCACTGAGCAGTTCCAACTTACAGCTACCCCATGCACAGCAGAATGAACTGTTGTCCAGTCTTGTGCAATCCTCAAGCTCATTACCATGTTTGAGCCTACTGTTGCTGCTACCATGTCAGTCCACCTCCTCAACAGTCTTCCTCTTTTTGGCTAGCCCTTTACTTTACCAAGCATGGTGTACTTCTCCAGGGACTGCTTCTTCTTGAGAACATGTCCAAAGTATGGGAGGCACAATCTCATCATCACTTCTAAGGAACAACCTGGCTGTACTTCTTCCAAGATGGACTTCTTCATTCTTCTTGTATCCATGGTATATTTATTACTCTTTGCCAACATCATAATTCAAAGACATCAATTCTTCTTCAGTCTTCCTTAATTATTGCTCCGCTTTCACATGCATGTAAGATAATTAAAAATTCCATGGCTTGGATCAGGTGCATCTTAATCTTCTGGTGACATCTTTGCTTTTCAAAACTTTATTTAAAGAGGTCTTTTGCAACAGATCTGCCCAGTGCAATGCACTGTTTGGTTTTTTGAATGCTGTTTCCATTGGTGTTGATTATGGACTAAGCAAAATCAAGTTCTTGATAACTTCAACCTTTTCTCTTCCTATCGTGACGTTGTGAGGATTCCTATTTTCTTTATGGTGAAGTCTAATCCACACTGAAGACTATGGTCTTTACCGTCATCAGGAGATACTTCAAGTCCACTTCATTTTCAGCAAGCAAGGTTGTGTCACCTGCATACCACAGGTTGTTAATGACTCTTCTTCCTCCAATCTTGATGCTGTATTTTTCTTTATATAGTCCAGCTTCCTGGATTATTTGCTCAGCACACACACTGAATAAGTAAATTGAAAGGATACAACCCTGATGCATACCTTTCTTGATTTTACTCAGGAAGGTATCCTCTTGTTCTGTTTGAATGACGGACTTTTGTTCTACAAACAGCTTCTGCAGGACCACAGTGAAGTGCTCTGGAACTGTCCTCAGCAGTGTTAAATAATTTGTTGCCATTCACACAGCTGAATGCCTTTGCATAGTCAACAAAACACAAACATTTTCCTCATATTCTCTGCTTTTAGCCAAGTCAGAAGTACAACAGACAGACAAGTGGTGGACTTAGTGACTTTCAAACATTAAATATGACACAAGACATTTTCCCCTAATCTGCTATCAGCTCCTACTAGCTACACTTAATAACTGCATCAATTATGGACAGACAGCTAGAGGTATGGACTAAGTCCCATGGACTACCCATGACAATATTTTGTTAAGGCAATTATTTGGATTCCACTGTCCCAAAAATTAGAAGGAAAAAAGCAAATTAAAAAATATATATATTTACATATATATAAAGCTAGATAGCTGCATGAGGGCATTCAAAGTAGCAGCAAGGAGTACAAAGGACAATTGATGCTCCCCTTTCTCTAGAGTTCTTATCAAAATAATTAGAAAACAAAAAGTTTTAGCATCATGGTGGTATGACTCACTGGCATAACCCACAATTCATTACAATTAGTCCCAAAATGTGCTAAGCAGTTAGTAAAGAGTTCTTAGTTAAAAATTCACAGGGAAAAAAAAAAAAATCCATTCACATAACTGAAAACTGTTAGTTTATACAGACTTCGAAAGAAACCCTGGAAGTAGCTTTAAGAAAAAACAGAAAATTAACTGCAGTATCACTTGTAAATTGATGCTTTTTGTTTCAAAAGATAGGTATATAAATTTGCATGACAAATTATGATTTAAACTATAAAAACAAATACCTTAGCCTTTTAAATTCATTTCCTTTCTGTAGAAGGTAAAGCATGAAATCTCAACATGCACAAACTCCAAAATTTTCATAAGAGAAATAGACAGGATGACAAAATGTGATTAAAACATGGGAAAATTCTATTACAAAATGCACAGCTATGAATTTAACTTTATTACAAGTTCCATGAACTTTACCTAATTCTTGCACTCATAAAAATAATTGTATCTACAAACTCAGTAAAAAATATCACTGCAAGAACACTGTCAGCTCAAGCGGAACAGTTAAATGTTTGTTTTCCTTCCCATTAATTTGGTTTCTTTATAAATTTTGTGTTTAAACTTTAATGTGTTTTCATATAAGTCCTGGTAGTGTAGTGGTTAAATGCTACAGCTGCTAAGCAAAAAGTCAGTAGTTCAAATCTGCCAGGTGCTCTTTGGAAACTCTACAGGGCATGCCATTCTACTCTGCCTAAAGGGTTGCTATGAATCAGCACTGACTCCACTGCAGTGGGTTTCGTTTTAGTTTGGTTACCTGAACAGAAAGCTGTTTTACCATATAAAAGGCGAAAGGTGATGTTTTCCACACATAAATAATCCTTTACAACCATAAAAGAGAACAAAAAAAGGATGTAAAACTCATCTCAAACACAGTTTGAAATGAATTACCAAGGAAGCTAGTCACTGATCTGAAGGCTGAAACTAGATGCTATACAGGCAGGTTCCAACTATTTTTATGTTGGGTTAGCAGGTGCCATCCCACACTAAGATTCAAATACACAATAAATACAAAAGAGAAAACAAATTTATTTCCTCTAACATTTTATAACCATAATTCTAATAATATAAGAAGCCAGCCAAATGCTGTTGAGTTGGATCTGACATTTAAAATTTTAAAGCCTTCTTGAATTTTTACTGAAAATTAATAATTAGTTCTCCTAACTAAAGGGAAAAGTAAGAAAGTGACCAAAATAATTCATTCTTAAAACTCAAATGTAAAAAAGAGGATGAAAGATCACAGGCAAAATGATGTCTAGAGAGAAGAAAATACAAGAGAATGACTGCCCAAATACTCAACTGGGGAATGTTTGAGCATTTAAGGTATGTGAAAAGGCCTGGCCCGTAAAAAAATTTAATAACACAAATGGTATACAGCCTTATTTTAAGAAGAGTTTTTTCTTTCTTTCCACTTTTTTAATCTGTAGAAAAATGGTTTAAAAGACAGTTTTAATTATATATGATTTTTTTATTGTGACTGAATGAAAATGTATATTCCCATATAAATTTGCAAGCCCACCTATAAGCAGCTCCCACTGCTCTCCCTGCCCAGTGACAGCACACTCTTCCTCTCTTCTCCATACAAGTCTCATCCTCCAAACAATCTCCTATTCCTTCCTCTCCACCCACTCCCTTTCTTCCGTAAGAGGTCAGCAGGATGACATCTTATAGATGCACAGAGCCATGAAGTGCACACATGACATGTTCACTCTGTGTCGCTAAGTCCAACCCATTCTTGTCAGAAGAGTTGACCTCCATTATGATTTATAGACAGGGGTAGCATGATGGCCTGGGGCCATGCTCCCAGGGCAATTCCGAGGCCCCTGGACCATCTATTGTGGTCTTTTAGTGGCGATCTCAGGGTGCACCCCTTTTTATTCTTGTGTTGCCACTGAGACTCAACTTTGTGAGCTCCATCACAGCTATCTCTGATGGCGGCCGGGCACCATCTGGTTTTTCTGGTCACAAGTCAATACAGTCACCCACTCATGTGAGTGTCTCTGTCTTCTCGGTTCTCTTTTCCCCATGTTGTTTCGGTCCTTGGTGATCATCCGTTCCTGGTGAGTTGCGATCATTTGCTGTACCCTCAGATGGCAGCTTGGCAGATGCCACTCATCAATGTGGGGTGCAGACAGCTCTCTTAGCAAAATGCTAGTTGGGACAATTGGCCTTGATGTCCCCTGAGAGCATGGTCCTGGCCTCTTACCCCAGCTACTCTGTCATTGCAATACTGGGTTAAGATGGGATGAGTAATCACATTATGTTGAAGTCCAGTTAACGTTATCTTCTTTCTAATGTGTGCTGTCACAGATTTATATGAAAATTCTTTAAGCTTCTAGTTTCAAAATACATTTACTTTATCTATGCAATAGTTTACAAGATTTCAACTAACCTCATCAGAAGTGGCATAGTGATTTCTGAAGACACTGATGAAGCCCACAGGGCACACTACTCTCTGCAGGTATAATACCCACTCTTCACTCAGTAAGGTTTCAAAGACCAGGCTGTCATGTGAAAATAGGCATTATAGAAAAATGGAGGATCATCGTATCAGATCCAAAAAGGGAGGATACCCCAAAGGACTGAATTTCTGGACTGAGAGCTCTGAGGATTATGGTCTTAGGGAATATCTCACTCTACTGGCATAATGTAGTTTATAAAGAAAATGTTCTAAATTCTAATCTGGTAAATAGCATCTGGAGTTTTAAAAGCCTATCAATGACTATCTAGGATAGTCCACTTATCTCACTCCTTCAGGAGTAAGAATGAAGAAAACTAAAGACAAAACAGAAAGATGAGTCCAGAGGATGGATGGGACACATCTACCACGGCCTACACCACACTGAATACAGTACAACTAGATGGTGCCCAGTTACCACCATGGATTTCTCTAACAAGTACCAGAATAGAGGGTCCCAGACAGCACTGGAGAAAAATGTGGAATAAAATTCTAACTCAAAAAACAGAGACCAGATTTACTGGCCTAACACAGACTAGTGAAACCCCAGAGACACTTCCAGCTAAGTAATGAAGTCACTCCCGAAGTTTACCCCTCAGCCAAAGGCTGGACATACTCCTAAGACAAAACGAAAACTAAAGTGGCACACCAACCCAGGGGTTAATAGCTAATGATCGTGAGCATGTCCACATGTGTTTTTTAGCTGCCTGAATCTCCTCTTTAGAGAAGTGTCTGTCCATCTCCTTTGCCCATCGCTTAATTGGATGGTTTATCTTCTTCTTACTGATATTTTGTAGTATCTTATAGATTATGGAGATCAGGCATCGGTCTGACATAGAGTTGCCAAATATTTTTTCCCATTCTGTGGGTGTTCTTTTAATTCTATTAATAAAGTCTTTGGATGAGCAAAAGTGTTTGATTCTTAATAGTTCCCATTTATCTTTTTCTCTTCTGTTGATTGAGGTTTCTTTGACAGATTTTGGAGTCTGTCCTCATTGTGTATTAAAACTTCCATTGTTGTTCCTACCTTTTCTTGGATGAGATTTATTGTTTTAGGTTTGATATTTAGGTCTTTTATGCAGTTGGAGTTGGTTTTTGTATAAGGTGTAAGATAGGGATCTTGATTCAGTTTATTGCAGCTGAGTTTATATGACTGCTCTGGAATCAGTTTTTGTGCCTCTCTTGTATGTGTTCTATGTCTCTACTTGTGACATTTCATTGCACAAGGCTGGGATTTGTGAATAAGGGGCTGAAAGCTCCAGTCCTGCCATGGAGAAGGCTCACTGTCCACCATGAGATATGTGAAAAATGGTGTGGAGGTAGAAAGTATGTGTTGTAGGATAACTATAACAGAGAATAGAGTAAGCGCTACTGAAGCAACAAATATCAGGACAGGTAAGGAGGGTTTGTATAAGACTGGCATAATTCATTGCCACAACTCTGTCACCATATCTAACTTATTCAGATACTTAACCAAAACATTTCTGCAAATTCACATAGCTCAACTGAAACTGACACTATTAAATTGATACTACCTGTCTGTGAAAACTTTCTTGTTGTTTTGACAACAATTACCTCCTACATATCAATAACACTATTTAAGATTCAAAACATTTTCACATTTAAATTCACAGCTTTATGTAGTTTGTTAGTTTTTCTAAGCAATAAAGAACAGGATTGCTAAAGCAATAAAAATTGGTTTGAAACTGCATTTTTGTGTGTAAACTGGAAATTTTTTCTGGAAATTCTTAACTCTTGAGACAAAACTAGTCAAACAATAAAATCCTCACTCAAGAGTAAGAAGTTATTCAGTTTCTATAGTTCAAATCCTACTTTTAATTTCTTCTTTCTCCCTACTTTAACAGGGAAACAGTAGCAAGAGGTTTTAGACTGAACATAATCATCAGTTAGAGTAAAGCTTTCAGTGTTGTACTTTATACTTTACCCTGTTTAAGAAAAAGTTACCATTTAGCTGGACATTTGCTAGGTGCCAGCAGAATAAAAATAAAAGCCTTAATAACAACATATTTAAAAAAAGAAACCCCGCTACTATCAAACAGATTCTGACTCATAGAAACCCTACAGGACAGATGGCTCACAGGTTTCCAAGGAGTTGCTAGAGGATTTGAACCCTGACATTCTGATTAGCAGCTGAGCTCTTTCTTAACCACTACACTACCAGGGTTCCTAAATAACTTACCAGGCACACAAAATTTAGCATCATAAGCTCAAGTCTTTGGCATATCTACAGTCCGTACATTTACAGAAACAAATACACTTACATTAAAAGATTCATGGAGTAATCAGTAAAGTGTACAAGAATCGAGAACTTCACATAATACAATTACATATTTTGCTCCTTGAGCCTAACATCTAGCAACTATATACTTATCAGAGACACTTGCTAAAGTTTGTTGAGTAAGGACAACAATGATGATTATGATGACAACAGCTAAGATTTACTGAATGTTTAACTTGTATTAAGTATTTTTAAATATTTTATATTGAAGTCTAACAACTATTATTAGTCCCTATTTTAGAGGGAGGAGCCCTGGTGGTGCAGTGGTTAAGAGCTTGGTTGCTAACCAAAAGGCTGGCAGTTGGAATCCACTAGCTGTTTCTTGGAAATTCTATGGGCAAGCTCTACTCTGTCTTATATAGTCACTATCAGTTGGAATCAACTCCATGGCAACAGGATTTCTGGGTTTAGTTTAAAGAGGCTGGGTGATGTTAGGAAGTGGCAAGGCTGAGATTCATACTAATGCTGTCAGATTCCAAAGTTCTTAACCACTGAAATGAGGAAAAGAACCATTTTAGGTAAAGGTTGGGTGGGATTTATAAATAGCTTTGCCATAAGAATTTTAAATTAAACATTTAAATGCATTCCATCTATTTGAATATTTTAATCATGTATATACTAAAATTCTAGGAATTATTAGTAAATTTAAACATGTTTATCTAGATGTTATACAAGTAGTGACTGGGTTATAAACGAGATCTGCTCTTGGAAACGTGTCTTTAAGAATGTGTAGCAAAGTCAGAACATGCATATACAGTTCTTATTTAGCCCTATTTTAGTGGTTGGCAGATTTATTTAGCAAACAAAGCTTTACTGTCTAAGTACTGTAGGGTGTCCTGATGGCTCCATGGTAAAGTGCTGGGCTGCTAACTGAAAGGTCAGCAGTTCAAATCCATCAGCTGACCCCTGGGAGAAAGATGCAGGAGTCTCCTTCCATAGAGATTAGTCTTGGAAATCTTATGGGAGAGTTCTACTCTGTCCTATAGTTGTTGCTATGAGTCCGAATCAACTCAGCAGCAGTGGTTTTGGGGTTTTAGCACAAACAAGGCTGAAAGCATTTTCAATGATTTAAAAGTTGCATGTTCAACTAGTTTAGCTTCTCTAGAGAAAAGAAATCTCAAACTTTTATAGCCAATTACTTTCACCATAATATAAGTGATTTCTGAATAAATTCAAAGTTCAAACCTCTCAAGTCAGAAAAGACAAAAAAATTCTAACTAAAATATAACAGAGATTTTATTGAAATCATTCCAAAGTTACAACAGTGTAAAATATGTTCTTTAACATTATTATTATTTTTTTTTTAGATTCTGGAATAATCAACATGTTAATGGGAATACAGTGAAGTCTGCACAAAGACTCAAACTAAATACAGATGCATATCATTTGTTTGTCTGCTGTCATACTAAAAAAAGAAAAAAAGAGTCCGCTATAAACATACCTTGGCAAAAAATACGGTGAGGTGCGTTTCACTGCCAACAATCCAAATAGGGTATTTTGGAGATTTCAAGTATGAACCAACCTAGAACAAATATACCAAAATGAAACAAATGAAAAATTCATACTGCTTACTAAATATCTGCCTGCAAATTGTTGACACATAACAAACATGTCCAATTCATATTAACAAAGAATACAAATGATAAATGTAAAAATGGATTTATAAAGACTGTCTATGCTAAGTTTGCACTGCATCTTTACACCAGAACAACAGTATGACAGATTTAACACAGTTAGAATTAGGTTACTCCTAAGAATCATTCTCAAGTTACGCTTAAGCTCCAAGATAAAATGACTACTTTTCTAGAATTTCAGCATGACATCTAAATCCTAAAACTTTAAACCTAGAGACAGTTACTTTATAAGGAAAATAATTATAAAACAAATGAGTAAATTTATTTAAAAAATGAACAAAGGTGATAAGCTTTAAGAATATGCCTGTCCTATGGGCATCATGGTAAAAGAAAATATATAATTAAAACATTTCAGAGTATCAAAGAATCTTGTCACATAACCCATTGTGGCAGAAGGTACAGTTGAGGTTTTACAATACAGTGTCTTTAAAATATATACAAAGCTCTACTTACAGCCTCCCTTCTTGAATACATATTTAATCTATAAACAGTATAGTACCAAAAACGTGAAAACATTATTTTGTGTTTGTGAAAGAAGAAAGTTTAATACTCAACACATAAAACAAATTTGTGAAATCAAGTCAAGTTCACATCAATTTCACACTGTTGTTAGGACAGAAACCTTAATGCAAAACAACTTAATTTATTGATCAAATTTGCTGAATTTTCTTTATTTCATATAGACTGCTAACAATTGGTAAACTGTCCTTACTTAACCACACAGGGCCAATTATTCTTTCTTAATAAACTAGCTGGAAACCCTGGTGGTACAGCGGTTAAGTGTTACATCTCCTAACCAAAAGGTTACCAGTTCAAATCCTCCAGGCTCTCCTTGGAAACTCAGTTCTACTCTGGCCCATGGGTTGCTGCGAGTTGGCATCTACTTGACAGCAGGGGGTTTGATTTGTTTTTTTAATCAGCTAGCCTGATGGCACAGTAGTTAAGAGTTTGGCTGCTAATCAAAAGTCAGCAGTTTGAATCCACCAGCAGCTCCTCAGAAACTCTATGTGGCATTGTTTAGTCACCTGGTACTGCTCTAACAGAAAATATCATGAGTGGAAGGGTTTATGAACAGAAATTTTACTGACACAGTCTGGTAAGCCACAAATCCATTCATAAGTTACAAGTCTATTCAATGACAGAAATTATCACAGTCCAGTAGGCTGAGTCCAAACCGAGTGAGAGCCTCTCAGCACAGGAACCTCAGGTCCAAAAGACATGCTCTGCTTTCAGCGCTGCTTTCTTGGTGGTATGAGGTTCCCCACTCTGTCACTTCTCTCCCTTATATCCCACAGCTGGTAACCTGAGGCCTGCCTTACCGGCACAACTGCTACCCATTCTCCACTATCAATATCACGGAGGCAAGGTTCATAACACATGGGAGGAACTGTACACTATTGGGACTCCTACCCAAGTCCAACCAATACATACATTGTTGGGCGGACACAACGCAATCCAAGACAGCCATTTTCACTCTGTCCTACAAGGTCATCATAAGTAGGAATTGAATCAATGGCAACAGACTTAGTTTGGTTTTTGCTGTAATTAGCCAGCAGCCCTTCTATAATGTTCAGCCTCAACTAACACTTTGACATTGTGGACTTTATTCTTAACACTGGGAAGAACTGGAAAACTAGTTTTTCTGCCCATGTTGCCTATGAATAAATAAGAGTACAAAAAGCTAACAGACAGAAAAACTAGTATTTTTGTCCTAAGATGACAGGGATGACCTGAATATGCAGACATGGCAACAGTGAACTAATACTCTTTAAGAACAGCAAAGAATAAAAGAGAATGAAAAAGAAAAGGGAGAGCTCTTATCTATAACACAGCTTCAGAGTAGAAGGGGATTTTAGAAATGAGCAGAGATCTTTTGCTTTATACATAAGGAGACTGAGAAACAGACAGGATCAACGCCTTTTCTAAATTCAAATAGCTAATTAGTATATATCTGGAATTAGAATTCAGACATTCTCTTGATTTAGTGGCTTCATATTACATCATACTGCCTCTTACAGTGAACAGTTTATTATTTAATTCTTGTTTAGAAACAGCATGTCTGCATATGTATGTGTGCATACATTTGCATATGATCTCATCTGTATGTATAAAAACTTAAATTAGGTAGACAAGCTTATGTAAAGTATGATCAAAGGATACATGAATGTTTATGATGTGTTTTTTAGCAACAAAAATCAATTTAAAAGAAGTGAATAAATGGCATAGCTGCTCTGGAAAATCATTTGGCAATTCCTCAGAAAGTTAAAAATAGAATTACCATATGACTCAGCAATTCCACTCCTAGGTATATACCCAATAGAACTGAAAACATTATGTTCCAAAAACTTTCTACTTAAGTGTTAATTAATCATTACTAATAACAACAGCAGCATTTCTCTTAAGAGTAAAAAAACGTAGACAATCCAAATGTCTGTCAATCAAGGAACAGATAAAACAAAATTGATATATCCCTGTAACAGAATATTTGGCCATAAAGAGGAACAAAGTGCTGACTGATACATGTTACAACATGGATCAACTTTGAAAACATTATGCTAAGAGAATAAAGGCAGGCAAGGTGATTTACTACATAAATGCATTTATATGAAATGTCCTGAACAGGGAAATTCATGAAGACGGCAAGTTGATTACTGACTGCCAGGCAATGAGAGGAGGAGAAACTGATTGCTAATGATTTTGCGATTTCTCTTTGGGATAATGAAAACGCTGTGAAATTAGGTAGGGGTGATGGCTGTACAACTATGCGACATACTAAAAAAAACCACTGAACTGCACACTTCAACATAGTGAATTTTATAGTATGTGAATTAAATATCAATTTAAGAAAAATAGTGCACAGTCAAAAGTATCCAAGACAATTCATCTTTTGTTGTTGGTGTGTGTGTATGTGTGTGTGTGCTCATGTGTAAAGAGATGAGGAAAAGAAGGAAGGGAAAGAGAAAGGAGAAAAAAGTAGAGGGACAGTGTTTCTTCTGAATTAATGAACATACATGGTTCAAAGCAATATGCAAAATGTTCACTTCTAAAGGGCAAGTCACTACACTATCAAATTAAGGAAAAAGGAGGAGGACATGTTCAGATTTATGAAATTACTACAAACACAAGCAGTTCTTTAAGTCTATTTCTTTAAGAATCTGGTAAAAAGTAAATGTATATGAGTTTTAGAAGCATTTATACAGTCATATACAAATGAACATCAGAGTAACCACTAGAAAAATATAATCTTAACCATTTTTTCTTTTTTGAAAAAGCAAAAGTATATTTACAAAACAATGCTGGCAAAATTTTCCAGCCATGCATTGAACAAATCTTATACCAAGTGCCTAATATGTGCCCAGGAAGACAATGCTCCTGCCTTCAATATGCCTGTATTACATTATGAAAGACACAAACAAAGACACAAACTGAAAATTAAAAGGGAGTCAAGATGGTAGACTAGACACACCTCTCCTTAATTCCCTCTGAAAACAAAGGCCTGGACTGATAACTGAACAGAGTTTCTGGCACTTGGCTTGGCTGGTTTTCTGGATACCCAGTGAGCTCTCAGGCATGGCACTGGGTTGTCAGCTTGGATGTCATGCCACTAAATGGGAAACTTCCTCTCTCCTGCTGAGCCTTGCTCCCTCTGAAGGCCCTTTGCACGGACGGAATAGACTGGCGCTTTTACTTTTTTTTCCTTTTTGTTGGCCAGTTGGTGGGGAATGGGCATGAGCTGGCACATACGCTGCACCGCCATGCTGAACAGTGTGTGCCACAGTGGAGACAGTGTGGGGAATCGCCATATGTTGAGGGCCCAGCAGTGAGTGAGGGCATGACAGCCCCTCCACTCTCCATTTCTCAGCTTCACCATAGATTTGGATATTTCATGGTGGGAGGGGGTAGTTTGACTGGGACACCCTCTTGGTAAGTTGGGTGGTGGGGTTGCCCAACCAGAGGCCTCAGCAGGGGCTAATTCCCAGGCTGGGAGGCAGTCCCCAGTCTGGGGAGTGCTTTTCCAGCAGAAAGGTTGTATTCAACACAGTGTTGCCTTCCAGGTGGGCACTGTAGGGTAATGGCAGCAGGGCAGTAGCCACTTCCTACTTTGAACTACATCACAGCATCTGTAGATGGCTGAAGAGTTACCTCTACTTTCAGTCGGAAGGAGGGGCCTGCCAAACCCGACAGTCTGACTGATTTTGGAAGCTGTCACCTTTTTAATATAAAACTGCTGTGCAGTCTAAAAGCATCTCTTCTAGCCTTTATTGAACCACATCATAGGATCAGTTGATGGCCCCCAAGTGACTCCATAAGTAGGGCACTATCTTTGCCAGCCAGGAGGCGGAGCCTGCCACCTTAGACAATACACTGGGGCCAGTCAACAGAGTACACAGAGGTGGCTGAAGACCAAGTCCCTTCTCAGAACTAAGCCGCGTCACCTGTTGCAGCAACATCAAAGAAACTAAACAGCCTCTAGATGTCCTGAAAGCAACACAGACCATCATCAAGCATTTAGATAAATAGCCCACCATAGCTCCAGAAAACTCCCAAAATAAAAAAAAAAAATCCCAGATGAAGTAACCTTTCTGAAACTATTGGAGGTAGAATACAAAAGAATTATACAGAGAGCTCTCCTAGAGATGAAATAAAACGCAGGAGAGCTAAATGAAAAACTAAGCAAGTTATTTGACAGACAAATGGGAACTACTAAGGATCCAACACTTTTGCTCATCCAAAGAATTCATCAAAAGAATTAAAAGACCACCTACATAGTGTGAAGAAATGCTTGGCAACTATGTGTCAGACCAATGCCTGATCTCCATAATCTATAAGGTACTACAAAATATCAAAAAGAAAAAGTTAAATAATCCAATTAAGCAACAGGCAAAGCAGATGGACAGATACTTCTCTAAATAGGTGATCCAGGAAGCAAAAAAAACACACAGACATGTTCATGATCACTAGCTATTAAAGAAATTCAAATCAAAACTACGATGAGACACCATCTCACCCCATCAAGGTTGGCCATGATCCAAAAAACACAAAACAACAAATGCTGGGAACTCTTACACTGTTGATAGGATTGCAAAACAGTGCAACCCCTCCGAAAAGCAATCTGGTGCTTCCTTACAAAGCTGGAAATACGTACACCATTTGACCCAGTAATCCCACTGCTCAGAATATATCCTACAGAATGAGGGCCATTCATACCAATGGATACACGCACATGAATGTTTACTGCAGCACAGCCTACAGGGGCAAAAAGATGGAATCAACCCAGATGCCGAACAACAGAGGAATGAATAAGTAAACTATGGTATATACACTCAATGGAACACTATGCAATGATAAAGAACAATGATGATTTTAGGAAACATCTCATAATCTGGTTTCAACCGGAGGACATTATGTTGAGTGAAAGTAGTCAGCTACAAAAGGACAAACGTGAGATCCCTGCAATAAGACCTTAAAAACAGACTCATACATAAAAGAAGGACTCTTTGACAGCTGTAAGAGTATGGAGGGAGGGAGGAGACAGTGTGGTACAGATTACATAGTTCATAAAAATTTGGTTGGGTGAAATCTGTGACAGCACACATTAGAAAGAAGATCAATTTTAACTGGACTTCAACATAACATGATTGCTCCTCCCATCTTAACCCAATATTGCAAGGATGGAGTAGCTGGGAAGAGTGGCCAGGGACCATGCTCTCAGGGGAAATCAAGGCCAATTGGCAAAATTAGCATTTTGCTAAGGGAGACTTCAGCACTCCACACTGGTGAGTGGTGTCTGGGGTCTTAAAAGCTGCTGTCTAAGATACAACAAATGGTCCTAACTCAACAGGAATGGATGATCACCAAGGACCAAAACAACATGGGGGAAAGAGAACTCAGAAGACAGAAAGACCCTCAAGAGTGGGGGAATACATCGACATGTAACTGGAAGAGCTGGATGGTTCCTAGCCAACACCAGTGATAACCATGATGAGGTGCACAAAGTTGAGTCTCACTGGCAACACAAAAATAAAAAGAGGTGCACCCTGAGATCTAGAAGACAACAAATGATGGTTCAGGGGCCTTAGGGTTCCCCTGGGAGCATGGCCCCTGGCCCTGATGCTGCCCCTGTCTATATATCATAATGGAGGTCAACTCTTTGGACAGGAATGGATTGGACTTGGTGACTCAGAACGACCATATCATGTGTGCACTTTATGGTTCTATGCATCTATAGGATGTTGTCCTGCTGACCTCTCACTGGAGGCAGGGGAAAGGGTGGACAGGAGGTGACAAGAGATTGTTAGGAGGATACAATGTGTATAGAATGGAGAGGAAGCGTGTGTTGCCACTAGGCAGGGAGAGCAGTGGGAGCCGCACATAGACAGGCATGCAAATTTATATGGGAATGTACATTTTCACTCAATCATAATACAAAAAAAAAAAAAAAAAAAAAAAAAACTAAGCAAGCTATTTGAACTGATGGAACATCAACGATCTGATATCCAACAGATCAATAAAAAAATTCCACAATTAGACAATTTAATTCAAAGCCAAAAGAGCAGAATTGAGGAAATGAAAGTAAGACTTACCGACTTTGAAGACAGAACAACTGATACCAGCATTTATGAGGAGAGCTCAGACAAAAGAAATAAGAAAAATGAAGAAGAACTAAGAAACATGTGGGACTTTATTAACAGGAAAAATCTACGATTAACTGGAGTTCTGGAACAGGGAAGGATAGCTGAAAACACAGCGAGTATTGCTGTTGAGTGGCTGACAGAAAACTTTTCTGAAATTATGCGAGAACACAGATATCCAAGATGTGTACTAAACACCACAAAAAATACACAACGAAAGAAAGACATCAAGATATTACAATTACGCGTAACAAAAAAAAATCAACAGAAACTCTTAAAGGCAGTGAGACTCAAAGCAAAGCTACCATTCAGAGGGAAGCCCTATAGGCTTTTGTCTGACTTCTTGGCAGAAACAACGTTGGCACAGAGGCAGTGGAATGACACATTCAAAGCCCTGAAGGAAAAAAACTTCCAACCAAGAATCATATATCCTGCAAAACTGTCTCTCAAATATGAAGATGAAATTAAAATATTCACAGATAAACAGAAGCTTAGAGACTTTGGAAAAAACAAACCAAAACTACAAGAAATATTGAAAGAAGCTCTTTGCTTAGAAAAACAAAACAATTAAGTATACATAAAAGTAGACAATGCAGGATACTGCATCCAGACATCTACTCAGTTAGGGAAGTCACAAAACTCAATCAAAGATACAATATTAAAAGAAGGTAACCAGTGATCATATCACAAAAACTATGACACTATGACACTGAAAAACAGGAATATACTACAGCAGTTATATTCTTTTCAGATAAAGAAAAAGTTAAAAAGATATGCAGAAGTTAAAATTGGGTTTAAGCTAAGAATAGTAAGGGGTAACCACAAAGCACAACAATAATGCAACATATCGAAACGAAACATAATACAGGAGTCTCAACAAACACAAACCAACACTGCAGAAGATGAAAAGTCAACACATAAAGAAGAATGACCCATAACAGAATATCAACAGCAACATAGACAACACCAACACAAAAATAAATACATCAAAAGGACAGCACTAAACACATACATATCAATAATCACACTGAATGTAAACAGACTGAACCCCCCAATAAAAAGACAGTGAGTGACATCTTAGATTAAAAGACAAGACCCATCTACTGTGTTGCTTACAAGAAACACATCTTAAAAGATAGGAACAAACTGAAAATTAAAGGATGGAAGAATATGTTCCAAGCTAACAACACACACAAAAAAGCAGGTGTGGCAATGCTAAGCTCGCATAAAACAGATTTTAATGTAAAATCCACCATGATGGACAAGGATGGTCACTGTACATTGCTGAAAGTTTCAATAAATAAGCAAGAAGTAACAATATTAAATATTTATGCATCCAATACCAGAGCATCTAAATACATTGAACAAATACTAAAAACACTGAAAAATGAGACAGATCACTCCACAATACTAGTTGGAGACTTTCACATTCCACTTTCAACACTGGACAGATCCATCCAGAAAAAGGCTCAGTAAAGACACAGAAGATCTTACTGCGACAATTAACCAACAATTATCAACATATACCGAACTTTTTATCCATCAACAGAAAACTACACCTTCTTCTCCAATGCACATGGGACATTTTCCAGAACAGACCATGTGTTAGGACATAAAGCTAATCTCAACAAAATCCAAAATGCTCAACTACTGCAAAGCATCTTCTCAGACCATCAAGCCATAGAAGTTGAAATCAATAGCAGAAAAAACATAGACAAAATTAGAACTCATGGAAACTGAACAACAGATCACTCAAAAAGTATGGGATATAGAAGAAATCAAGGATGAAATGAAATTTATGGACTAAAACAAGAATGAAAACACATCCTTCCAGAACCTATGGGATGCAGCCAAAGCAGTACTCAGAGGCCAATTTATCTCTATAAATGTATACACATCCAGAAAGAAAAAAGGACCCAAACAAAAGAATTAACCCTACAGCTTGAACAAGTAGAACGAGAGCAACAGAGGAATTTCTCAGGCACCAGAAGAAATCAGATCATAAAGATGAGAACAGAACTAAATCAATTAGAGAACAGAAGAACAATAGAAAAAAATAATAAAACCAAAAGCTGGTTTTTTGAAAAGAGCAACAACATTGACAAACCACTGGCTACACTTACTAAGGAAAAACAGGAGAGAAAACAGATAAGCCAAATAAGAAATGAGAAGTAACAGATCCAGCTGAAATCAAAAGTATCATAACAGAATACAACCAAAGACTGTACTATAACAGATTTGAAAACCTAGAGGAAACAGACAAATTTCTACATTCATATCACCTACCAAAATTATTACAAGGAGAATAACAACTAAATAAACTAATCACAAAGAGATTGAAAAAGTCATCAAAAACTACCAACCAAAAAAGGCCTGCAGACTTCTATCAACCTTTCAGAGAAAAGTTAACTCCAATACTACTGAAATACTACTGAGACTATTTCACAGCATACAAAGGGATGAAATACTCCCAATTTCATTCTATGAAGCCAGCATAACCCTTATCCCAAAGCCAGGGGGAGATCTCACAAAAAAAAAAAAGAAAATTACAAACCAATATCACTCATGAACCTAGATACAAAAATCTTCGGCAAAATCCTTGCCAACAGAAGTCACATACATATGAAAAAAAATAATCTATCATGACCAAGTTGGAATCATGCTAGGGATGCAAGGCTGGCTCAACATCACAAAAAAAATTAATGTGATCAACCACATAAATAACACAAAAGATGTGAATAACCTCATTTTGTTAACTGATGCAGAAAAGGCACTGGACACAGTCCAACACTCATTCATGGTAAAAACTCAGCAAAATAGGAGCCAAGCCAATAGGAATACAAGGCAAATTCCTCAACGCAATAAGAGGCATCTACACAAAGCCAACTGTCTACATCATCCTGAATGGAGAGAGACTGACAGAATTCCTGTTCAGAACAGCAACTAGACACGGATGCCCACTCTCACCATTTCCATTCAACATTGTACTAGAAGTTCTGGCCAGAGCAATTACACAAGACAAAGAAATAAAAGGCATCCCTATCGGCAAAGAAGTAAAAATCTCCCTACTTGCAGATGATATGATTGTACCTGCAGGGAATCCTAAAGAATCCATAAATAAACTACTCAAATTGATAGAAGAGTTCAGCAAAGAATCAGGATACAAGATAAACATAAGTAATTTAGTAGGATTCCTTTCTACCAATAAAGAGATCACCAAAGAAGACATCACTAAATCAATACCATTTACCATAGCACCCAAGAAGACAAAATACCAAGGAATCAATCTAACTAGAGAAATAAGAGACCTATACAAAGAGAACTACAAGATCTTACTGCAAGAAACTAACAGAGACTTACATAAATGGAGAAACCTACCCTGTTCATGGCTAGGAAGACTTAACACACTATGAAAATGGCTATTTTACCCAAAGTGATCTACATATAAAATGAAATCCCAATACAAACTCTTGTGACATTTTTTTAATGAGATAGAGAAACAAATTACCAACTTTGGAAAGGGAAGAAACCCTATACAAGCAAAGCACTACTGAAGAAGAAGACGACAAAGGGTGGACTCTCACCATCTCACCTTAGAGCCTATTATACGGCCACAGTAGTCACAACAGCCTGGTACTGGTACAAGACATACAGACCAATGGAACAGAGCTGAGACCTCAGAGATGCCATTGTCCTCTTGTGAACAGTTGATATTCGACAAAGGCCCTAAGATTGTACACTTGGGCAAAAACAGTCTCTTTAACAAATGGTGCTGGCAAAATTGGATATGCATTTGCAAAAAACTGGAACAAGACCCATATCTCATACTTTACACAAAAACCAACTTAAATTGTATAAGAGACCTGAATATCAAACCTAAAACGATTAAGTCATGCAAGAAAAAATAGGGTCAACAACGGAAATTTTAATATACAGCTTAGAAAAAATAGATAAATGGGAACTACCAAAAATCAAAAACTTTTGCTAATCCAAAGACTTCATCAAAAGAATTAAAAGATCACCTACAGAATGGAAAAAAAAAAAAATTGGCAACTATATGTCAGATCGATGACTGACCTCCATAATCTACAAGGTACTAAAAAATACCAACAAGAAAAGGGTAAATAACATAATTAAGTGATGGGCAAAGGAAACGGACACACACTTCACTAAAGAGGACATCCACCAGGCAGCCAAAAGACACATGAGGAAATACTCATGATCATTAGCTATTACAGAAATCCAAATCAAAACTACCATATCATCTCACTCCAACAAGGTTGGCCATGATCCAAAAAACACAAAACAACAAGTGCTGGAGAGGCTGTGGAGAAACTGGAACTCTCCTACACTGCTCGTGGGATTGCAAAATGGTACAGCCTCTTTGGAAAGGAATCTGTCGCTTCCTTAAAAAGCTGGAAATAGATATACCATTTGACACAGTAATCCCACCACTCAGAATACATCCTACAGAAGCAAGGGCAGTCACATGAACAGATACAAGCACACAAATGTTTACTGCAGCACAGTCCACAATAGCAAAAAGATGGAATCAACCCAGATGCCCAACAACAGATGAAGGCACATAAATCAACAGAACACTATGCAATTATAAAGGACAATGATGATTTTAGGAAGCATCTCATAACCTAGTTTCAATTAGAAGACATTATGTTGAGTGAAATCAGTCAGCAGCACATGGACAAATGTTGTATGACACTCTTACAATAAGGACGTAAAAACAGACTCACGTACAGAAGAAAAGACTCTATGATGGCTGCAAGGGAGGGAAGGGAAAGGACTGGTTATAGATTAGATAGTCAACAGAAATTTGGTTAGGTGAAAGCAGTAACAGCACACATTAGAAAGAAGATCAACTTAACTGGACTTCAACATAAAGTGACAATTCTTCTAAGCTTAACCCTACACTGTAAGGATAGGGTAGCAGGGGCTGGGATCTGGGGACCACGCTCTCAGGGCACATGGAGTCCAATTGGCATAACTAGCCTATTGCTAAGAGAGTCTTCTGCATTCCATATTGGTAAGTAGCATTTGAGGTCTTAAGAGCTAGCAAGCTGCCATCTGAGAGACACCCAACACAGCCAGGTAGTCCCAACTCAGCCAGAACAGATGATCACCAAGGACAAGAAAAACACGAGGGAAAAAGAGCCCAGAAGACAGAAGTACCCATGTGAATGAGTGACTGTATCAGCATGTAACCAGAAGAACCAGAGGGTACCCAGCCTCTACCACTGACAGTCATGATGGGGCACACAAAGTTGAGTCCCAGTAGCAACACAAGAAAAAGACGGATGTACCTCAAGAACTCCACTAAAGAGCACAACTGATGGTCTGAAGGCCTGGGAGCTCCCCTGGGAGCATGGCCCCTAGACCTGATGCTGCCCCTAATAATAAATAATTATTGAGGTCAACTCTTCAGACAGGAATTGACTGGACTTGGGAGCACAGTGTGACCCAATGGTGCGCGCACTTTATGGTTCCATGCATCTATAGATGCTGTCCTACTGGCCTCTTAGTAGAAGGGAGAAGAGAAGGCGGAGTGGATGGGACAGTAGATTGTTACAAGGATATGACATGTATAGAATAGAAAGGAGAGTGTGCTGTCACCAGGCAAGGAGAGCAGAAGGAGCTGCAGATGGGTGGGCATGCAAATTTAACTTGGATTGTATACTTGCACTCAATCACAATGAAAAATATATATACATATCAGAAAATTAAAAGACAAATGAGTAAACAAAAAATTACAAATTGAGTATTGCAATGAAATAATGTAGAAAAGAGTCATTGAAATAATGGTAGAGGAAAGCATCTTTGAGCTACCATTTGAAGTACCATCTGAAGAAAGGGAGCCACATAATTTAAAGAGTTGGAGTATTCGGCGGATGTGATAGCCCAAACAAAGGTCTGTTAGGCAGAGAAGAGCTTGGAATGTCTGAGAAACTGACAGGAGACCAGCTAGAGCACAACTGATAGGAGACCAGCTAGAGCTCAGTAACAGAGAGGGAAATGAAGCTTGAAAACCAAACAGGATCCAGATCATTAGGGCCTTGCAGGCTACAAGGTCAAGAGTTTACTGTGAAGCAAGTTAATTAACATAATCTGATTTATCTTTTAAAACATCACTCTGGATGCTGTTCAGCTAAAGGATAAGAAAGGAACAGAAACAGAAGCAAAGACATCAGATAGTAAGTTACTGCATTCCCACACACAAGAGATGAGACCAGTTCATACCACACTATTACTAGAGGAAATGGACTGACTCTGAAATTATATTGGAGGTGAAAGTAAAAGGATTTGAGTGTGAAGAAAAAGGGAAGAATCTAGGATGACTTTTAGGTTTTTGGCATGAACAACTCAGGCAGAGGAGAGTAACATATCCTGATGAGGAAGACTCAGGAAGAAGTTGCTGCAGTGGGGAACAGAAATCAAGCTCAACCTTTAGTAGATGTTAAGATCTGAGATAGTATTTAAATATTCAGGAGAAGTATCAGGGAAGAAGTCAATTGCATCAGTTTCAAATTGACAGGACGTTTAAAATTAGAAGACACAATTATACAAGTGGTATTTAAAGCCACAGGAGATTATCTAGGGAAAGAATGTATAATTTGTAGATTATCATTAAAGTCAATAAAAAGTCATACTCATAGCTTGCCTTGAAGGTTATACAAGTAGCAATCAAAAAGAAAATTACAGCACCAAAAACTTGAGAGCATAATTTGTATGCATAGCTGAGAAAAACAAAAATTAAAGCTTAAGATTCTTTTTACAACAAATGTAATAAATGTGAAATACTGAGTTCAAAACAATTATATGTTCTTATTAGGGCTAAGACCGTAACTTAAAAACAATCGAGTGTGCTGAATTTTCCTTACTTATTAACAATCTCTGATACATAAATGACACAACTTTGCTTGCTGAAAGTGAAGAGGATATAAAGAATTTACTGACAGAGACCAGCTACCACAGACTTCAGTGTGGATCACATCCCAACATAAAGAAAACAAAAATTGTGGCAATTGGACCAATAAACAGTATCACCATAAATAGAGAAAATAACTGAAATTCTCAAAAGATTTCATTTTACTTTGATCCACAATCAACACCCATGGAAAGAGCAATCAAGAAACCTAATGACATGTTGTATAAGGCAAATCTGCTGCAGAAACCAAACCTGCTGCTGTTGAGAGGATTCAGACTCACAATGATCCTATAGCCATTGTATTTTTAGTCAACACCTCATATGAATGTGAAAGCTGGACAATAAATATGGAAAATACAGTGAGAACTGATGCCTTTGAATTATGGTGTTGGTAATACTATTGAATACGCCATAGAGTGCCAGAAAAACGAACAAACTTGTTTTGGAAGGAATACAGCCAGAATGCTCATTAGAACTGAGAACGATAACTTCATCTCACATACTATGGCCATGTTATCAAGAGGGATCAGTCCCTGAAGGAGGTCATCATGCTTGGTAGATGAGAGGGTAAGCTACAAAGAGGAAAACCTTCACGGAAATGGACTGACTCGGTGGCTGCCACAGTGGGCTCAAGCACTGCGACAACTGAGAAAACGGTGCAGGACCAGGTTACTATGAGATGACACCTAACAACATTTTGAAGTGTAGGGAGTGCGAAAAGAAGTGTATAGAAGACCCGTTCTTATTTTCAAAGAGTGTAAAACACACTTGGTGAGCCAACTATAACTTTCAAGAAAGTTGGAACAAGTATGAAGGTGTATCATTGCCAAATGTTATGGTATAACATCTACACGTTTCAGGAACAGAAGTTTAGAGAAGACTGAATTCTTCAATATTTGTACAACCCATGAGTCGTGATGGTGAATGTGTGTGTTAGAAACAGAGGATGAACTCAGTGGCATTGGTCAAAAAACAATGCAATTCTGTGAGTTAACTTGGGTATTTTATGAGGTTTTCTGTGGGCCCTTCTGGGAAACTGGTAAAATGAGTTCTAAGTATTAAACAGCTCAGATCAACATAAATTAACTTTTTAAATGTAATGTATGTTCAAGTGATAAGCTGTGCTAATATCAAAGTTGATAATATTCATAAACTATGCATAAAGCTGAAGTTAAATTCATTGTTATTTAATTGTTAATCATTGATGTGAGAAATATCCTAGACGTCCAATCTTTATTAGATACTACTGAGCATCTCAATAAACATATGGGGACATAAACCAATACATACTTCTGAATAATATATGACAACTAGAAAATTCAAAGTTACACACAATCTTAAAAGTTTTAAGGGAACTAGGCCACACAGATTTTTATTTCAACTGCAAAATATCACACATAATTATTTATGACACAAACTACAGAAGAAAATATCATATGAAAGTATGACTATTAATATCAAGTGAACACATAGCTTTTGATTTGTGGGTATCAGACTGGAGGAATAACAACTTGTGAAAAACCAAAAAAGCTTCAGGTGTTGCTTGATGTGCTACTCCTCCAAATCTACTACCCTAACTTCCACTGAAAACTAAAGAGTGGTTACAGTTTAAGAATATGCTCCCTACTAATGAATAAACGTAGGATGAATCCTATTTGATCAACATATGTAAATCATCTCTGTCCCACTGGTATTATAAAAGAGGGCTACTGTCTGGCTTAAAAAAGAAAGAACGCAAGATACTGTTGCTGTTATTAAAAACAATCATTACTGCCAGAACCACTGCCATTAAACCACCATTTAAAAACAGAAAAGAAAATCAGATCTATTTCTTTACTTCTCACACATCATTATGACATTTTATTAAGTGTAAGCCATTAATGATTTAAATCTCATTTATGACTGTTGGGAGTATCCAATAGTTATTTCAGATTGTCTAGAAAAGACAATGACATATACAGCAATAAAAGAGTTTCATGGCAGTTCCTAACCTTAGCACATGTGCTAAAGAGTTTAATTTTGGGAACCATTTGGGATTTTTTTTTTACTGTGGAATCATTTTTTCAGATGGGAAAGCTAAAAGTTAGAATTTCAGTCATTCAGCAAATTCTTTTTCTTTACCAGTTGTTTTTGTGATGCATACATACTGTATTGATTCATGAAGAAATAGTACACTCTTTTCACTTCAGTCTACCAAACAGACAATACTCAATAATAGATTTCTCTTTTTTTTACATATTATTTTGTACTAGGTTCTGCTCTCCTCCCTCAAAAACAAGCAAACAAACAAAGAAAACAAAGCCAACTACGGACATGACCTAAGAAATGCAGCATCATCAGCTGGCTCATCATCATGCTAACTAAGCCTGTTAGTATGGGGTAGGAGATCAGGAAGAAATAACAACATAATAAGCTAAAATGTGCTTTCATAGGAGAAAAGATACTACACAAAGAAGTGGACAATAAAAAAAATTCAAACTACCTTAAAAACCAACTTACCTTACAGTATCGTAAAGCCTCCATTAATGTTAAGAAGCCTACAGCTGCTTGTTTATGTATACCAAGAAGTTCTGTTAAAATGAAAAAAGTTAGCACTGTATTAGTATATATGAACCGAAACAGCACTGACATGTAGAAATATGTATACAAATAAATAATCCACTCTAATTACTTACTTTTATTCAAGACTACATTGCTAGCAGTTCACATCTATCATCATTAGTGCACTACTTACTATAAACGTTAACTTTTGTATTAAGGTATATTTCCCCTGAAATCCAGAAAATTATTGCTAAAAATAAAAGGATAACAATATCCATGCAAAATGACTAATTTGAACTGACTTTGATTTAGAAAAACAAATGGATGTGTTAAATATAATTTTGAAGATTTATCACTGGGTAGCAATGAATTGGCTTGTACAGTACTTAAAACATGGGCATGTGATACGATTCCCCTCTCCTGTAAAGAAACTCTGTACTGAAGACAGGAGAAATACACATGAATCGAAAATGATCACTGTCTTACAGAGGCTAAGACGATCAGTGATACACATTTAAAAAGTGTGCTCACTATGCATACATGTGTGCAGTGCATTATGTACACACACACACAATGATATGAAATCATCTCCTTAAATAAATACTAGGGAAAGTTTACAGAATGGCAACAATTTGAATTGAATTTAAAAGTACAGATGGGGTATTCCAGGTCAAAAAAAGGAAAAGAAGAAAATTCAAGGCAAAGGAAACAGCCCACCAAAGCAAAAATGTTAACAATCAACATATTTCGAGGGTGAGGAAACTGTCAAACCTTCCTTAGAGGTTTCCAGCCTGGGAACCTTATATAAACGGTTATAAAATGAAAGAATTAAAAAGAAGTAAGTTCTGGACTTATTGTGTAACAAGAGAATGAGTTTGGTTTTGTTTTTGACATACTAGGATTGAGGCACCTTTAGGACTCTGAGCTAGAGATGGATATACAAGTGGAATTACAATTTAAGAATACAGAAGAGAGATTACAGCTACACTGATGCATATGCTAATTCACCATAATCTGGGAATCATCAGAATGGAGATGAGTATTAAAGATATGGATCCAAATAAAACAAAGCACACAGAATTAAAGAGATTATTTCACAACAGAGATAAAATTACAATGATAATAAAGTCTCTGTATCAACTACACCCTTCAGCTAATGTACATTAAGTGAAAGTAAAGTAATAATTTAGGTTCACATATCATTAAAAGCATTTTTTTTGGATTCAAGGTTATGTTCACTGTAAGTATGCTATATATAAAATGTTGCATCTCTTCACAAGCTGGACATATTTTGTCTACGTTTCCATATGAATATTATGTTTTTCTTTGTAACTAATATAAAAAAACATACTAACTCCTAGTCATTTTTACTGTAAATATTTTACTATTTATTCTTAAGTATAACACTCAGGTGATACGAATAAAGAACTGGTTGTTTAACTTCTTAGATGTGTAAATTCAAAATTAATATAAGAAAGCATACACAGTTAATATTTTATCACTGGCTTCTTATAGCAACAGCTAAGGTTGAAGCACAGGTTCTCAGACTGCAGCATGGGACTCTTCCAATCAAAAAGCAAACCTATTGGCATGAAATTGATTCCAACTCACAGTGACTCTAAAGGACAGAGTAGAACTGCTCCACAGGGTTTCCAAGTAGTGTCTGGTGGATTTGATCTGCTGACCTTTTGACTACCAACCACAGCTCTTAATCACTGTGCTACCAGAGTTTCTATGGGACTCTCAGAAGTCTGTAAGACCCTTTTAGGGACTGAACCCAAAAAAACCAAACCCACTGCTATCAAGTCACTTCCAACTTACAGCAACCCTACAGGACTCAGTAGAACTGCCCTATTGTTTCCAAAGTTCAAGTGGCAGATTCGAACTGTCAACCTTTTTTGGTTAGCAGCTGCAGCACTTAACCACAACTTCACAAGAGATTTTAGGGACTACATGAGGCCAAATTAAGATGCCAATTGCCATGTTTATTCTTACTCTCTCATGAGTATAGAGTTTTCCAGAGGCTAAATCATGTTTTATATATAAGCTGATATGAGAATCTAGCTGTTAATAAACAAAACAGTAACGAGACATGCACAAATCTGAAACAATGTTACTCATAATTTTAAAAAAAATTATGGTGGTAAAATACATGTAACAAAACGTTTGCCATTCAGAGTTTTCACCGTGCCATTCACTGCATCAGTTACTTTCACCAGGTTGTGCTACCATCACCAGTATCCACTTCAGAAGGTTTTATATCATCCAAACAGAAACTCAGCACCTGGCGCAGCACTAACTCCATATTCTCTCCTCACCCAGGTTTCCAGGTAACCACTAACCAACCTCTGAGTCCATGCATTACCTATTTTGAACAATTTCCATAGATGAGATCTTACACTATTTATCCTTCTGGGTCTAAATTGCTTTACTTAGCATGTTCTCCAGGCTCATCCATGCTATAGCAAGTACCAGAATTTGTTTTCCTTTTATGGCTAAATAACATCCCATTTAATTACTATACTACATTTTGCTTATCCATTCACTTGCTGCTGGATGCTCATGCTGATTCTACATTTTAGCTATTGTAAACAATGCTGCTGTGAACAGGTATGTACATGTATCTTTCAAGTCTTTTAGGTTCATACTTAAGCAGCCCTATGGTGCAGTGCTTACAAACTCAGTTGCTAACTGAAAAATCAGTGGTTTGAAACTACCTGTTACTCGACAGGAGTAAAGACCTAGCAATCTGCTCCCCTAGATGTATGGCCTAGGAAGTCCTAAGGGGTTATTTGACTGTGCCCTGTAGGGTCACCATTAGTGGGAATCAACAGTAGACAAAAAGAGTATGAGGTAGCTCAATAATGTTTTTGTTTGTTTTAGAAAAGTTACTTTTCATAAAATTTATGTTAACAATGGGCATGTTATTATTTATTACAAATTAGTATTTTTAGGTTTATCAGTCTTAATTTCTAACATAAAAACAATGACCATTACTCACTTATATTTACTTTTAACCCATATAAATAAAAACTGTTATGTATCCTCTATCATTTCTGAGAATATAAAGGGTATTAAGGCCAAAAACTTTCAGAATCATTGGATTAAGATGTTCAACGGGGAGAAGAAATAGGGATGAGGAGCTCGAACAGGCAGAAATGTAAATGTACTCTCCTCTTCCATCTGACAGTATGAAACATTAAATGTTTTCATTTTCAAATAATACTTATGCTGGGAAACATTTTCACAATTTAATTTCTAAAATCAATTGCCACCACCTAGTGTTATGATTAGATACTACATCATGTATTTCCTTGCGATTTTAAACAAATGTCTAAATTACTGTATTTACAACAGTATGATACTAAATATAGCAAATGAGCTATTAATAACTTGGGGGTAATAAATTATTCAGATTAGCTCAGTTATCACCTGCTTGGGTATCTTCTTTGGATGGAAATATTTTAAAAACATACACCTGTTTCTTTAAAAAGAACATGTAATTAAAATTTCTGTCTTCTGATAGCTAAATATTAACAAGTACTACTTATTAATATTAATACTTATTAATATGTATTAATAAATATATAAAGTAAATATATATTTATATACATTTTATATATGCTATATGTTTTTATATGTGCTATATGTAATATATATGCTAACCAAGATATTATATTTATATTACATATTTATTTATATCTTATATACTTATATAATACATATTTATAATAAATATATAATCATACATAATATGATACATATAGTTATATAAATATGATACTATAATAAATGTTAATACTTAATAATAAGTATTAATACTTATATCAAGCTGTAATAAAGGCACAATATAATATTTTGTTACTAGAATTTACAGAATTCACTCATGAGACATGCACACACATACACATAAAACCAAGCCCATTGCAACCAAGTAGATTCTAACTCAATGCAATCCTACAGGACAGAGTAGAACTGCCCCAATGGGTTTCCAAGGAGTAGCTGGAGGATTCAAACTGCTGACCTTTTGTTTAACAGTTGAATTCTTAATGGCTGTGCCACCACGGCTCTCTCACTCTATGTGTGTAGATTAGAGTAGATCAGAGTACAGTAGACTAGATTAGACAGATACACAGATCTATATGGATAGATATATATATAAATACATATCATAAAATGAAAACAGTGAAATAAAAATAATCATCAATAACCACACAAAAACAATAAATACACAATATACAGGAAGACAAAAAATGAATTAAGTTTTGAGAGATTTCTTTAAGACAGAACAGAGGCCATAAGAAAACAGATCTGTAGGAAAGTAAATCAAAGGAAAACTCAGTTCTCAATACGTGTACTAGTACAAGACAAAAACAGGTAACAGGTAGACAGAGGCCAGACTACAAAAGGATTTACAAGTCTTGATGTGGAGTTAGGATTTTATTTGAAGCTGTATGAGGAATGAAACCACTGAATGGTTTTAAGCATGAAAGTAACTTGTTCTGATTTACATTTTTTAAAATATCATTCTAGCCACTCTGAAGAACTGAGGAAACAGGCAAGAATGGAATTAGGGTTTATTTTTGTTCTACTGCAGAAGCAAAAGACAGTTCAACAATTAAGGCAGAAAGAGGTACAGGAAGGTAGAAGATTCAGGATCTATAGGCAGAGGTGTAAGTGAGGTACGGTACGTGGTATATACTCTAGGAGCGGCCCAAGGTGGTCCCCCACAAACAGTTTCTATTTGCCTTCACAGTCTATCACCAGTTGTTAGATCATTTAGCAGTTAAATATGAGACATTATTTTCCATAAAGAGGCTTCTGCCTATATGAGCTAAATGGTAAACACTACAAATTTTATTAAACAACACAGAAAAGCACATTAATAGACTTTACAGTAAAAAGATACCAGTTTTTAAAAATAATTTATAAATTTAATGTGAATCAATATCTCCACAGATTTTTTCTTTTCTAATGAGACTGAAAAGCTGACATAAAAATTCAATTGGACTAGATAAGTCACTAACAAAATTTTGAAAAAGTACATAGATAACATGTGGTATATATTGTATGTTATAAAGTCTTATGATGTTTGGTAATTCTTTGGAAAAAAGTCAAAAGATATGTCACTACTTCATGCTTGTCATAAATACTATAGCTAGATTAAAATAAAAAGCTAACCCCTGAGGAAAAAATAAAGCTCATAAAAACATTAAAAGAAAATATTAATCTTTGGGATGGGAGAAAGAGAACACCAATAGAATCAGAAGAAAAAGAAAAACTAAATTAAACATAAGCCTCAAAAGATCAAATGATTTAACCTCATAAAAATGAAAATCTTACAATAGAGACATTAACACAGTTAACACAGACATAAGAAGCTGGGAGAAAATATTTGCAAAACAAATTTAAAACATAAAGAAATGAGACAATTTGTAAAGAGCATTTAGAAGTTGTAAGTAAAAGAAAACAATCGCTCCCCTCAAAATGCCAAAAGAACAAGAAGACAACAGTAAAAACCGACAGGCATGCAAGTCTCCCATTTTAAATTTTAACACCTCAAAACATCCTCAACATATATCTTTCTCTTTTAGAAGAACTATGCATCTTTCCAAGTTAAATTAATGTGACTCTTAAAAGTAGTTCTCTTTCCTTAATTGTCAAACAATTTAGGTGGCTTCAATCCCTTAAAATAAATCTTTTATGGGGGCCAAGATGGCAGATGAGACACGTCTCCTCAATTCCCTCTGAGAACTAAGGACCGGACTGATAATTGAATGGAGCACTCTGGACACCCAAGGAGGCTTAGGATAAGGCATAGGGTCGTCACATTGGTCCATGCACCACTACACGGGAAATTACCTCTAACACAAGGCAGCACAAGCTGAGTCCCACTCTTCCTGAGTCACCATCATTGTGGACTGCAGGTACTAATGCACTTTTTGTTATCTAGGAGGCAGCGATGGGCACGAGGTGGCAAATACGCTAAACTACAGTGCTAAAGCAAACAGCAGCAGAGAGACGGTGCATGGAACAGCCACATTTTGAGAGCCTGGCACAGCAAAGGCAGTGCATGGAGTAGCCACATTTTGAGAGCTCGGCTGCTGACTGAGGGCACCACTGCCCCTCCACTCTCTCTTTTCTGAGCTCCATCATAGATTCTGCTGCTTCACAGCAGGAAGGGCAGCTCACCTGGGACACTATCTTGGTCAACTGGGAGGCAGTCACCCAACTGGAGGCCTCAGCAGAGGCTAATTCCCAAGGTGAGAAGCAGTGCCAGTACTGTAAGCACTTTTGCAGCAGAAAGGCTGTGTTTAGCATAACGTCACCTTACAGGAAGGGCCCAGGTGAAGATGGCAGCAAGGCTGTAATCCCTCCCTCCTTTGAACTATATCATAGCATCTGGGGACAGCTGAAGAGGTATTTCTCTTGTCAGTCACAAGGCAAAGCCTGCCACATCTGAGGGCCATACTGATTTCGGCAGCTGTCGGACAACTCCCAGCTTTTAAAAAGAAGACTGCCTGGAGGAACAACTGTTGAGTGATCCAGTGGCACCTCTACCAGCCTTTACTGACCCACATGACAGGGTTGGGTGATGGTCCCCCCCATTGACCCCGTAAGTAGTGAACCATCTTTGCCAGCCAGGAAATGGAGCATACCACCCAAGAGTCCACTGGGGCCAGTCACTAGAGTACACAGAGGCAGCCAGTAATCAACTTCCATCTCAGAACTACGTCTGAGCTCCTGCTGCGGTTAACACCAGACAAACTAAACAGCTTCAGGATGTCCCAAAGGCAATAAACCACTCCTAAACATTGAAAGAAAGGGTACACCATGGCTCCAGAAAACTCCCAAAATAAAGTATCAAAAAACTTCCCAGATGAGGAAGCCTTTCTAAAAGTACTGGAGGCTGAGTACAAAAGAATTACATATAGAGCCATCTTAGAGATTAAACAAAATGCAGCAGAGAAAAATTAATAAAGCCATCTGACCTGATGGAACATCGATGATCTGAAATCTGGTATATCAATAACAAAATTACAGAATTACACAATTCAATACAAAGCCCAAAGAGCAGAACTGAGGAGATGAAAGTCAGACTTAATGACCTTGAAGACAGACCAACTGACTAGCATTAATGAGGATATAACAGAGAAAAGAAATAAAATGAAGAACTAAGAATACCATCTCACCCCAACAAGGTTGGCCATGATCCAAAAAACACAAAACAACAATGCTGGAAAGGCTGCGGAGAAAGTGGAACTCTCCTACACTGTTGGTGGGGTTGCAAAATGGTCCAGCCTCTTTGGAAAGCAATCTGGAGCTTCCTTAAAAAAATGGAGATAGACATACCATTTGCCCCATAATTTCATGTCTTGGAATATATCCTACAGAATCAAGGCCTTTCACACCAACGGACACATGCACAAGAATGTTTATTGCAGCACAGTCCACGATAGCAAAAAGATGGAATCAATCCAGATGCCCAACAACAAAGGAATGGATAGGTAAACCATGGTATATATACTCAATGGAGCACTATGCAATGATAAAGAATAATGATGATTCCAGGGAACATCTCATAACCTGGTTTCAATTGGAAGACACTATGTTGAGCGAAAGTAGTCAGTGACAAAAGGACAAATATTGTATGAGATCCCTACGATAAGATCTCAAAAACAGACTTATGTATAGAAGAAAATACTCTTTGATGGCTGCAAGGGAGGGAAGGGAGGGAGGGCAAGGGGGGGAGGGCCTAGCTTAGATAGTTGGTAGAAATTTGGTTGGGTGAAATCGGTGATAGCAGACATTAGAAACAAGAACAATATTAACTGGACTTTAGTATAACTTGAATACTCCTATCTTAATATTGCAAGGACAGGGTAGCTGGGGCAGGGGTCAGGAGACCATGCTCTTAAGCGAAATCAAGGCCAATTGGCACAACCAGTGTTTTGCTGAGAGGGCTCTCCGCACTCCACATTGGTGAGTGGCATCTGGGGTCTTAAAAGCTGCCAAGCTGCCATCTGAGGGCACAGTAAATGGTCTGAACTCAGCCGGAAGGGATGATCACCAAGGACCAAAATGACATGAGGGAAAGACAATCCAGAAGATAGAGAGACCCACATGAGTGGGTACCTACATAGATTTGGGACCAGAAGAACCAGGTGGTGCCCAGCCACCACCAGTGACAGCCACAATGGAGCTCATTAAGCTGAGTCTCACTGGCAACACAAGAAAAAAAAGGGGTGCACCCTGAGATCTCCACTAAAAGACTGCAACTGATGGTCCAGCAGCTTCGGGGTTCCCCTGGGAGCATGGCCCCTGGCCCTAATGCTGCCCTTGCCCATAAATCATAATGAAGGTCCACTTTTTGGACATGAATGGACTGGACTTGGTGATGCAGAGTGACCATGTATTGGATGCACTTTATGGTTCCATGCATCTACAGGACATCATCCTGCTGACTTCTGGCTGGAGGAAGGAGAGTGGGTGGAGAGGAGGGGAAAGAAGACTGTTAGGAGGATGAGACATATATGGGTCAGAGAGGAATAGTGTGCTGTCACTGGGCAGGAAGGGCAGTGGAAGCTGCATATAGGTGGGCAAGTAAATTTATATGGGAATGTACATTTTCACTCAGTCATAATAAAAACAAAATGAAAAAGATAAAAATAGCTTAATGGCAAAAAAAAAAAAAAAAAAGGACTAATAAACTTTTGGGACCCTATCAAGAGGAATAATCTACAATTAATTGGAGTTCCAGAACAGGGAAGGATAGTGAAAACATAGTGAGTATTGTTGTTGAACTGCTGACAGAAAACTGTCCTGAAATTATGTGATAATGCAGATATCCAAGATGTGTACTAAACGCCACAAAAAGCAGATCCCAAAAGAAAGACACCAACACATATTATAATCAAGCTTAACAAAATGAAACACAAGCAGAAACTCTTAAAGGCAGTGAGACTCAAAGCAAAGCTACCATTCAGATGGAAGCCTGTAGACTTTTGCCCGACTTCTCGGCAGAAGCAATGCTGGCACAGAGGCAGGAGAATGGCACATTCAAAGTTCTGAAGGATAAAAACTTCCAACCAAGAATTATATATCCTGCAAAACTGTCTCTCAAATATAAAGATGAAATTAACACATTCACAGATAAACAGAAGCTTAGCAACTTTGGAAAAATCAAACCAAAACTACAAGAAATACTGAAAGAAGCTCTTTGCTTAGAAAAACAAAACCATTAAGTGTAAATTCAAGGAGGCAATGCAGGACACAGCATCCAGAAACCTACTCAGTTAGGGAAGTCACAAAACTCAATCAAAGGTACACTATTAAAAGAAGGGAACCAGTGATCTTATACCAAAACAATGATACTGTCACTCTAAAAGTAGGGATATACTAGTTATATTCTTTTCAGATGAAGACAAAGTTAAAAAGACACGCAGGAGTTAAAATTGGGTTTAAGCTAAGAATAGTAAAGGAGATCACAGGGGTAGCCACAAAGCACAACAACAATGCAACATATCAAAACAAGAAACGTAATATGGGAGTCTCAACAAACACAAAATCAACACTGAAAAAGATGAAAAGTCAACTCATAAAGAAGAATTATCCAGAATGCAATATCAAGAGCAACACAGAATCCTCCAACACAAAAATCAATACATCAAAATGACAGCTCTAAACACATACCTATCCATAATTACATGAATGCAAACAGACTCAACGCTCCAATAAAGAGACAAGTGGCATCCTGGATCAAATGACAAGACCCGTCTATATGTTGCTTACAAGAAACTCATCTTAGACTCAACAATATGAACAAACTGAAAAGTAAAGGATGGAATAATATATACCAAGCTAACAAGATACAAAGAAGAACAAGTGTGACAGTACTAACCTCAGATAAAATAGATTTTAATGTAAAATCCACCATCATGGAAGCAGTATATGATTAAGTATACTGGCAATGAAACCAGACTACTGATCTCAGGTCTGTACTTAATAAGCAAGGTAAGCAACTACACTCTGTTCTGCCAAGCGCCAAGTGCTGTACAACCCATCTTAGTTTCCTTATTTGTGAAATGGAAATAATTACCTTTATAGGGTAGAGACAAGAGTAAAGTGAACACCTAGAAAACCTTATTTCTGTTCTGCCTGGTGCTGTTAAATGCTTGTCAGTGCTACATGATGATTGTTCTTATCAGTACCAAGTAATAACTGCTCTGGAAACAAAAAAATTGCTTGAGGGCAAAGGTTTTATTTTCTTTCACCAAAACATACAGTGTCTTCAAGTCAATTCACCCCAGTGTTTCACAGGTTAATGTATTCAACAGATTTTATTTGCAAATCTATTAGTTTTTCACACCTTTATCCTCATATGAGGGGACCTGGCGGTACAGTGGTTAAGCATTTGGCTGCTAACAAAAAGGCTGGCATTCAAATCCACCAGTTACTCCTTGGAAACCCTAAGAGACATTTCTACTCTGTCATATAGGGGTTATTATGGGTCAGAATCAAATTAATGGCAATAGATTTCAGTTGGTTCATTAAGGTGGATATCCTCATACATCTAATCAGTTGATAAATCCTAGAGATTCTACTCCTGTACGGTCAGCATAGAGGTGGAGTAGTGTTTCATGCAGTCAAGTTGGTTTCCAACTCATAGCAACCCAGTCTGACAGAGTAGAATAGACACAATATATTCTAGGCTGTTATATTCATGGAACCAGACTGCCAAGTCTTTTCTCCAGAGTTGTTGCTGGATGAGTCTGATGTGTCAACCCTTGAGTTAGCAGCTGAGTACTTAAAACTTTATCCTTGTGTATCTAATTAGTTGACGAATCCTAGAAATTCCACTCCTACTCTCTCTCAGAAGCAGAGTGGGGAGCATTTCTAGCCAATGTCTTATAATTTGGGCTTTTGATCTTGATTTTCAGTGTAATAAGGTCAGTGTGGCCTACCAAAGGGATTGGTCAGTTTTGATGAAATACAGCTAACTCTGGAGCAGATAGGAAGATCCTAGCACCATCAATGAAGCCCAAATTGTAACTGCTACTTTCGGAAGAAATCCGTTAATTGTAAGTTTGGTCTATGAGTTCTGTGTGATCACTGCAACGAATTACCAAATCCTCTACAGAGCGCTGAGGGAGGGATGGCTGGTACGAGAATTAGTAAAGATGACTGGAGAGAGGAGGTGTGCCTGACCCCATACAGGGCTGTTGATCTTGACTCTCCTTTCCTCTTGGGAAGTTAGTGGTTAGATATCACCCTCAAGCTGTTTTTACAAAGAGAGAACAAGAACAGGCTTTGGGCGTGTGTTCAGAAAGACCTGAGTTAAGTTAATGCCTCTGCTGTTTCACCCTGGACAAATTACTAAATTATCCAAGCCTCAGTTAACTGTAAGAAAGACATATATCCAAAACATACTGCTTAGCACAAGTACATAAACTCATGTTGCTCTTTTTTTTCTTCCCTTGCCATGACCAATTAGCGTCATTACTCTCACTTTTCTGGACTATTTGCTATATAGCTTTCAAATGGTCATCCCACTCCAGTATATCCTACAAACTGACAGATTAATGTTCTTATTTTGAGAGTCTTAGGTTATTTGTCTGCTTAAGTACCTTCAGTAACTCTCCCTAATGCTTACCAACAAAAGTCTAAAATTCTTAGGCATTCAAGATTCTCTGGGTTCTTACTCCACTGCGCATTTATGATCTCATACTAGTCTCCTGATGAATTCAATGCTCTAAACCATTGGTTTTCAAACCTGGCTGCCATCAGAATCATTTACGAGAAACTGAAAAATTATCACACCCAGGGCCCACCACCTACAGATTCTAATTTAACTGTCCTGATTTGGGGTTTGAGCATTTATGTATATTTTAACTTCCTAAGTGATAATGTATAGCCAGGGTTAAGAATCACCGCTCTAATCAAAATGATTCCACCTCCTTGTACCTAAATGCAACAAGTACTTTTCCCAAAATGCTTTCCCTCTCATTCCATCCCATCTATCTCAAATGTTGGAAACTCTGGTGGTGTAGTGGTTAAGTGCTACATCTTCTAACCCAAAGGTGAGCAGTTCAAATCTGCCACGCACTCTTTGGAAACTCTATGGGGCAGTTCTACTGTATCCTACAAGGTCACTATGAGTTGGAATCAACTTGATGACAGTGAATTTTCTGGTTCTCTTAAATGTAAATTTCTTTTTAGATCTTTGCTCACCCAAGATAAACATAGCAAGAAAAGTTTTTGCCTTCCTCTGAACTTCTCAAGTATTTTATTTCAACATGCTCCATTTTATCTTGTATCATAGTTATTTGTATGCATGTTTGTTTCCTGAAACAAAGTCTCTAAGCTTCTTGAGGGAAAACTAAGTTTTTTTCTGTAAGAAAATTTAGGTATTTTAGAAATTAGATCTTAATCTATGCAAAAACTCTTTGAGGAAGGAATTGTCTCCATAAATTAAAAATCAGGAAACTTAAACCAAGAGAAATGACTTGCCTAAGGATTTAAAATTTGTGATTTTTCATTATACTTTTTCTTTTAGGTTACATATCCCCTGGCATGTTGACAGAGAAACAAAACACTGCAAATGCTTAATAAATGTATGGAATTTCATTTTAAATGTAAACTTGAAGGCCACACTTCTATTTCTTTTTAACCAAGATAATTATTTCAAAGTCATTGCTTAGCTTTGATTCATACATTGTATTAAACACATGCACACACACACGACAACAACCTGGAGGGCCAGTATTTCAAGAAACTGAAAGATGGATCTGTACATACCAAGAACCAAAACTTAACTAACATTCTGTAAATGAAGTACTAACTTTATAGCAAAAAGAAAAGATTTTAGGAGGATGGGTAAGGAAAATACTTTGGAAATAGAAGGAATGTTCTAGTATAAGATAATCTTCAATAAATCTATAGGATGAAGGATCATAACAACTAGCAGTGCCCCCAGACAGTACACTATAGCAATGACTGAGACCAAGTCCAGCAAGGACCAGATAGTTTTTCCTTTCTCATCTTACTGAATAAAAAATAACCCAGGATCCAGAAACCATTGTGAGGACAAGAAAAAAAAAGTGGAGTGCTCAAAAGTAATCACAACCGCACAGATAGAAACCCCCCCCCCCAAAAAAAACCAAGCCCACAGCTGTCAGGCTGATTCCAACACATAGTGACCTTATGCGACAGAGCAGAACTGCTCCACAGGGTTTCCAAGGTTGTAGATCTCGACACAAGCAGACTGCCACATCTTTCTCCTGTGGAGCTGATAGTGGGTTCAAACTGTCAACCTACTGGTTAGGAGCTGTTCACTTTAACCACTGTGCCACCAGAGTTCCTGAGGGGATAGGGCAAACGGAATAGTACTCAAGAGACCTAGTCACATTTATCTGGCAGGATTAAATATGCTCAGTTATCATTACGAATGGGGGCTCAAGAAGATAAGTTCAATTACAGACAATGGGGCAAGATAACACGAGTGGCTTTTTGTCCATGAATTTTATTGTCATTACCAGGAATCAGAAAAACTAGGTTGCCACTCTAATCTCATCACTAAGTAAATAATTTTGCATATATTACTTAATGCAGGGAATGAGGGCAGTACTACATTTCCTAAACACTAAATGAAGGGTTAGACTGTGCTCTGAAAAGATGCTTAATTTAGAAATTCAATGATTCGTTTTTGTCATTGTATCATTTCATAGTATGTAACTACACCTACAGGAAAAATCTGAGAAAAATTCAAATTTAAGATCATGAATCACTCATTTAAGTAGGAGCAAAAAATGGCTTTTCAGTCTTTTGGTTAGGATCAACTATAAATGGGAACAAAAAGTACATTCATCTTTCAGTCTCTGCATCTGTTTCATATAATGCCATTTTATCTAATTAAAAAAGAAGAAATTTTCTATGAATCATAGAACTATGGAGCTTCCTAGACTAAACTACACGCTTCAGTGGGAGGTTGTGTTGTTGCTGTTATTCTGTGCCATCAAGTCAGTTCTGGTTCACTGACCCTACTATATTCAACAGAAAGAAATAGTGCCAGGTCCTTCGAATTTTCAGTTACAGCTGTTTGACCCCATGGTTGCAGTCGATGTTTCAATATATCTTGTTCAAGGTCTTCCACTATTTCTGCTACTCTCCACTTTATCAACAAGCATGATGACTTTGTCCAAGGACTGGTTCCTTCTCGTAATGTCCCAGGTACATGAGACCACACTTATAAGGAACATTCTGGGTATACTTCTTTCAAGACAGAATTGTTTATTCTTCTAGAATGTCACAGTAAATTCAATAATCTTTGCCAATGCTATAATTTAAATGCATCAACTCTTCTTCAGTCTTCCTTATTCACTGTCCATCTCTCCATGCATATACTGTGATTAAAAATAGCATGTCTGGGTCAGGCGAATCTTAGTCTTCAAGATGACATCTTTGCCTGTCAAGACTTCAAAGGGGTTATTTGTGGCTAATTTGCCCAATGCAACATGCCTTTTGATTTCTTGACTGCTGCCTCCATAGGGATTTGTTTATGGATCCAAGTAAAATCAAATTCTCAACAACTTCAATCTTTCTTCCATTTATCATGTTACTGCTTTATTGGTCCAGTTATGAGGACTTCTCTTTTCTTGATGTTGACGTGCAATGTGTACTGAAAGCCATGGTCTTTGATCTTCATCAGTGCTTCAAGTCTTCTTCATTTTTAGCAAGCAAGGTTGTGCCATCTGCCTAACACAGGTTTTTAATAAGTCATCCTCCAATCTTGATGCCCCATCTTCCTTCATACAGTCCAGCTTCTCAGGCTATTTGCTGAAGTATACAGATTGAAATGGTATGGTGAAAAGATATAACCCTGGCACACATATTTCCTGACTTTAAACCATGCAGTGTTCTCTTGTTTTGTTTACAGGACTACTTCTAGATCCATGTACAAATCCCTCATGACTATAATTAAAGTGTTTTGGAATTCCCATTCTTCACAAAGTTATCCATAATTTGCTAAGATCCATACAGTTAAAGGCCTTTATTTAGTCAATACAACATAAACAAATATCTTTCTGGTATTGTTTTCAGCCAAGATTCATTTGACATCAGTGATGGTATCCCTGGTTCCACATCCTCTTTCAGAAGCCAGCCTGAATTTCTGGAAGTTCCCTGTCAATATATCACTGCATCTACTTTTGAGTGATCTTCAGCAAAATTTTTACTTGTATGTGATACTAATGATATTGTTCACTAATTTCCACATTTGGTTGGATCACCTTTTGGGGGAATAGACATATATAAGCATCTCTTCCAGTTGGCCGGCCAGGTAGCTGTTTCCAAAACTCCTTGGCATAGACAAATGAGCATTTCCACTGCTACATTTGGTTGTTGAAATGGATCAGTTGTTATTTCACCAATTCCTGGAGCCTTGTTTTTTGCCAGTGCCTTCAGTGCAGCTTCAACTTCTTCCTACAGTACCATGAATTTCTGATCATACACCATCTCTTGAAATGGTTGAATGTCAACTAATTCTCAGTATAATGAATCTGTGTATTTCTTCCATCTTTTTTTTTTTTTTTGGTGCTTCCTGCATCATTTACTAATTTTCCCTGTAGAATTCCTCACTATTGCAACTCAAGGCTTGGATTTTTTCAGTTCTTTCAGACTGAGAAATGTACCATGTGTTTTTTCCTTTCAGTTTTCTATCTCCAGCTCTTTGCATGTCATTATGAAATTCTGTCTTCTCAAGCCCCCTTTGAAGTCTTCTGTTCATTTCTTTTACTTTATCATTTCTTCCTTTTGCTTTAGTTACTGGACATTTGACAGCAAGTTTCATAGTTTCTTCTGACATCCTATTTGGTTTCATCTTTCTTTCATATCTTCTTACAGACCTTTTGCTTTCTTCATGTATGATGTTCTCTATGTCATTCTACAACTTATCTGGTCTTGGGTCATCAGTGTTCGACGCATCAAATCTATTCCTAAGATGGTCTATAAACTCAGGTGGGATATAATCAAGGCTGTACTTTGGCTGTTATGGACTTGTTCTACTTTTCTTCAGTTTCAATATGAACTGGCACATGAGCAATTGATGGTCTGTACTGTAACTGTACCTGGCCTTGTTCTGACTGATGATATTGAGCATTGCCATTGTCTTTTTCCACAGATATGGTAGATCTGATTCCTGTGTACTCCATCTGGTGAGGTCAATGTATACAGTCACCATCTATGTTGGTGAAAAATGTATTTGCAATGAAGACGTCATGGGTTCTGCGAAATTCTACCATGTAATCTTCAGTGTTATTGCTATCACCAAGGCCATACTTTCCAATTACCTATCCCTTGTCTTTGCTTCCAACCTTTGCATTTCAATCACTCCACGTGTCTGTTGGTTTGCTATGTCGTGAGGGCTTGTGTGTTGCTGTGATGCTGGAAGCTATGCCATCAGTATTCAGATACTAACATGGCTACCCATGGCAGACAGATTTCAGCTGAGCTTCCACACTAAGACAGGCTAGGAAAAAGAACCCAGAAGTCTACTTATGAAAAGAATTAGCCAGTGAAACCTTACGAATAGCAGCGGCAAATTGTCAGATACAGTGCTGGGAAGTGAGCATCCGCCCCACATTGCAAGGCCCTCAAAAGATGACTGGGGAAGAGCTACCTCCTCGAAGCAGAGCCAACTTTAATGATGTAGATGGAGTAAAAATTTTGGGACCGTCCTTTGCTGATGCAGCAACAACTCAAAATGAGAAGAAACAGCTGCAAACATCCATTAACAATCAAAATGTGGAATATACGAAGTATGAACCTAGGAAGCTTGGGAATCACCAAAAAATGAAATGGAATACATAAACATCACTATCCTCACCATTAGTGGGCTGAAATGGACTGGTATTGGTCATTCTTAAGTGGATAACCATATATGATCTACTATGCCAGGAATGGAAACTCTGGCGGTGATGTAGTAGTTAAGACCTACAACTGCTAACCAAAAGGGTGGCAGTGTGAATCCCCCAGGTGATCCTTGGAAACCTTACGCTGACCTTTAGGGTTGCTATGAGTTGGAATCAATTCTACAGCAATAGCTTTTTCTTCTTTTGATGCCAGGAACGGTAACTTGAAGAAGAATTGCATTGTATTACCCTCAAAAAGAACATTTCAAGATCTATTCTGAAGTACAATGCTGTCAGTGATAAGGCTAATATCCATCTTTATGTCTATAATGAAGACCAGTTACCAAAACTTTTATTCACATTAAACACTAAGGCCGAAGATGAAGAATTGTATACATAGAAATGGTTAAATCACAAATATCAGGGGGGGAGTCAAGATGGCGGACTATGCACATGTCTCCCTAAATCCCTCTGGAAACCACAACCTGAACTGATAATTAAACGGAGCCTTCTGGCCACCTAGTAAGCCCTAAGATTCAAAGAATAGGGCTGTTAATTTGGACCTGATACCACTGAACAGAAAAACTCCTTTCTTTCACTGACTCCTACACCTGACCAATCCTGGTATTTACAGACTGAAGATATCTCACCATTTCAACTTTTTTTCTCTGTCTTGGCCAGCTGGGACAGCTTGGTCTTGACTAGTGGCTAGTCTAAGACGCACTGATGGTGGGACCAGCAGGCGAAACTGACATATTTTGAGAGCCCAGCTTAGGACTCTGTGCATTTTGCTACTTTTGGCCTCTCTTTTCACCTCTGCCACAGTGTAGCTTGTATGGAAGTGGCAGAGAGCTTATGCGGGATGCCATCTTGGGTATGGAGCCTGCAGCTGGACTTAATGCTTAGCCTGGGAGGCTGTGCCTCCCTGCAGAAGAGTACCTTTCTAGCAGAAAAGCAGTAGTTTATACAGTGTTGCTTATGGCTGGGGTCAGGCAACAGAAGCTGTGGACTACATGCATCACGGCACTGCTAGCCTCGCTTTTTCCATCTCTGCCATAGTTTAGCTTCTACAGACATGGCGGCAACCTTGTGCGGGACACCATCTTGGGTATGGAGCCCTCAGCTAGACATAATTCTTAGCCTGGGAGGCTGCACCTGCCTGCAGGAGAGCGCTTTTTTGGCAGAAAAGCAGCAGTTTACACAGTGTTGCCTATGGGTGGGGCCTGGCAACAGAGCCTGTGGACCCTGTGCATCTTGGCACCTGCGGCCTCTCTTTCCACTTCTGCCACAGTGAAGATTGTACAGCGGTGGTGATGAGCTTGTGCGGGACGCCCTCTTGAGTACGGTGGCCTCAGTGAGACGTAATTCCTAGGCTGGGAAGCAGCACCTGCCAACAGGAGAGCACTTTGCCAGCAGAAAAGCAGTATGTTTCACAGTGTCGCCTACGGCTCGGGCTTGTCGACAGAGGTCAACAGGACAGTAGCCTTGCTGCATTTTGAACTAGTTCATAACATCTGGGGTTGGATACAGAGGTTCTTACTCTGCCATTTGTCAAGAGGGGCCTGTATACCTGAAAACCTGTCTAATTTGAGAAGTGGTCAGATACATTTTACCCCTTATTTTAAGGCTACCTAGAGAAATATGTTTGGTCCATCCTTATAGCATCTCTCCCAGCCTTTAGTGATGCACATGAAGCCCAAAAAAGCAACAGACTTTGGAGAAAGCTGTGACCAGGAAATCACCAATGGGTTTGGAAGGCCCCCAAATGAAACAACCAAAGAGCTTTCCAGACAAAGAAACTTTTCTGAAATTATCAGAAGATGAATACAAAAAGACTATATATAGAGCCCTCCTACACATTATACAAAATGCAGCATGGCAAAATGAAAACTAAGCAAGCTGTTCAATCTGATGGAACACAAGTACTCTGAAATCTAACAGATCAGGAACAAAATCAAAGGCATAGAAACTTCAATTCAAAGCCAAGAAAACAGAACAGAACAAATGGGAAGGAGACTTTCTGACTCTGGAAGACAGAGTTACTGACTCCAGCATCTATGAGGAGAAATCAGAAAAAAGAAACAAAAAAAAATGAAGAAGCATTAAGAACCATGTGGGACTCTATGAAGAGAAACAACCTACAATTAATTGGAGTTCCTGAACAGGGTGAGACACCTGAGAACACAGAGTATAGTTGCTGAGTTGCTGACAAAGAACTTCCTAGATATCATGAAAGAAGACAATATAGATATCCAAGATGCATTATTGAATGCCATTCAATATAAATCTCAAAAGACAGACTCCAAGACATATTCTAAACAAGCTTAACAAAATGAAACATAAGCAGAAACTTTCAAAGGCAGCAAGACTCAAAGCAAAGCTAACACTTAGAGGGCAACCCTGTAACAATGCTGGCACGGAGGCGGTGGCATGACATATTCAAAGCCTTGAAGGAGAAGAACTTCCAACCAAGAATTAGATATCCTTCAAAACTATCTTTCAAATATGAAAATGAAATTAAGACCTTCATAGATAAACAGAAACTCTGAGACTTTGTAAACGCCAAACCAAAGCCACACGGAATACTGAAAGAAACCTTTGGCTTTGGCTTAGAAGAGCAAAATCACATAATATTTTAGAAGGATGTATCATCCAGAATCCTGCTCAATTACGGCAAGCTTCAAACTCAGTCAAAGCTATAATAGTGAAAGAAATAATCCAGTGATCATATCATGAAAACTATGATGTCACCATATTAAAAAGAGAGATGTACTACAGTCATTACAGCCCTTCCAGATGGAGAGGAAGTTGACAAGACTAGTAGTAATTAAAATTGGGTTTATACACAGTTTATTAAGTGGGATCATGGGGCAGCCATAAAGCACAATAAAGATCATATCAAGGTATGTAATATAGGAGTCTAAACATCTACAAAACAAACCATGAAAAAGGTGAAAAATCAGCTGGCAAAGAAGAATATCCCAGAGCAGATTAATAAGAACAACAGAGAAAGCATCAGCACCAAAATAAACATATGACAATGGCAACACTGAACACTTACTTATCAATAATTAAGTTGAATGTGAATGGATTGAATGCTCCAGTAAACAGACATTGAGTGGCTTCTTGGATCAAGAGACATGACTGTTCCATATGTTGCCTACAAGAAACGCACCTTAGACTTAAAGATACGAACAAACTGAAAATTAAAGGATGGAAGAATATGTATCAAGCTAACAATGAACAAAGAAGAGCAGGGGTGGCAATTTTAATCTCAGATAAAATTGACTTTAATGTGAAATCCACCATTGTGGACAAGAATGTACACTATTTATTGCTAAAAGGTTGAATACAGAAGCAGGACTTAACAATATTAAATATTTATGCACCTAATACTACAGCACCTAAATACGTCGAAGGAACACTGACTACATTCCAAAAGGAGATAGATCACTCCACAATAATACTGGGAGACTTCAACACTCCACTCTTAATATCAGACAGATTGTCTAGGAAAAAAAAAATCAGTAAAGACACAGAAGACCTGATTATCACTATTAACCAACTAGACCTCAGCAACATATACAGAATTTTCTATCGGTCAGCAGACAACTACACCTTCATCTCCAGTGCACATGGAACATTCTCCAGAATAGACCATGTGTTATGACATAAAGCAGTTCTCAACAAAATCCATACCATTGAATTAATCCAAAGCATCTTCTCAGATCATAAAGCCAAAGAAGTTGAAATCAACAGCAGAAAAAACATAGATACAAAGTGACACTCATGGAAACTGAACAACATCTTGCTCAAAACACCATGGGTTATAGAAGAAATCAAGGATGAAATTAAAAACATTATGGATTTGAATGAGAACAAAGACACTTCCTACCAGAACCTATGGCATACAGCTGAAGCAGTGCTCAGAGGTCAGTTTATCTCCATAAATGCACACGTCTGGAAGGAAGGAAGAAACCAAATACAAGAACTAACCCTACAGCTTGAACACGAAGAGAGAGAACAACAGAGAAACCCCTCAGGCCCTAGAACAAAACAGATTAGAGCAGAACTAAGTGAATTAGAGAATAAAAAAACAATTGAAAAAGTGAAAAGACCAAAAACTGGTTTTCTGAAAAGATCAACAAAATTGACAAACCATTGGCTAAACTTCCTAAACAAAAACAGGAAACAGATAACCCAAATAAGAAATGAGAGGGGAGTTGTCACAACAGATTCAACAGAAATAAAAAATATCATAACAGAATACTATGAAAGAATGTACTCTAACAAATTTGAAAACCTAGAGGAAATGGACAAATTCTTTGACTCATGTCATCTGCCAAAATTACCACAAGGTGAAGCAGAACAACTTAATACATCCATCACAAAGGATGAGATTGATAAAGTCATCCAAAAATTTCCAACCAAAAAAGCCCAGGCCAGGATGGCTTCACCACAGAACTCTATAAAGCTTTTAGAGAAGAGTTATCTCCAATGCCACTGAAACTACTTCACAGTATAGAAAAGGATGGAATACTCCCAAATTCATTCTATGAAGCCAGCATAACCCTGGTACCAAAGCCAGGAAAAAACCCAGCCAAAAAGGAGAACTATAGAGTGATATAACTCATGAATCTACATGCAAAAATCTTCAACAAAATTCTTGCCAATAGAATACAACAACATATCCAAAAAATAATCCGTCATGACCAAGTTGGATTCATACCAGGGATGCAAGGCTGGTTCACCATAAGAAAAACAATTAATGCAATCAATCACATAAATACCACAAAAGACAGGAATCACCTGATTTTGTCTATTGGTGCAGAAAAGGCATTTGATAAAGTCCAACACCAATTTATGCTAAAAATTCTCAGCAAAGTAAGAATAGATGGAAAATTCCTCAACGCAATAAGGGCTACTTAGGCAAAGCCAACTGCCTATGTCATCCTGAATGTAGAGAGACTGAAACAGTTTCCCTGGAGAACAGGAACTAGACAAGGATGCCCACTCTCACCTCTCTTATTCTCATTGTACTAGAAGTTCTAGCCAGAAAGAGAAAGCCAAGAAATAAAAGGCATCTGCATTGGCAAAGAAGCAGTAAAAATCTCCCTATTTGCAGATGATATGATTGTATATGCAGAGAATCCCAAAGAATCCATAAGTAGACTACTCAAACTGATAGAAGAGTTTAGCAAAGTCTCAAGATACAAGATAAACATAAGTAAATCAGTAGGATTGTTTTATACCATTAAGGGAGAAATCAACAAGTCAATACCATTTACTATAGCCCCCAAGAAGATAAAGTACCTAGGAATAAATCTAATCAGAGAAATAACAGACCTTTACAAAGAGAACTACAAGCCCTTTCTACCACAAACCATAAGAGACTTACATAGAGAAATCTACCCTGCTCATGGATAGGAAGATTTAAATTGTGAAAATGTCTATTTTACCGAAAGCAATCTACTTATATAACACAATACCAATACAACTCCCAGTGTTACTTTTTAAGGAGATGGAGAAACAAATTACCAACTTTGTTTGGAAAGGGAAGAAGCCCTAGATAAGCAAAGTACTACTAAAGAAGAAGAACACACTGGGAGGCCTCTCATTACTCAACTTTAGAACCTATTACTCTGCTACAGTAGTCAAAACAGTCAAAACAAGACGAGACAAATAATCAATAGAACAGAATCGAGACATCAGAGATGACACTATCTGACTGAAGAGTTGATATTCGACAAAAGCCCTACGACATTAAACTGGGGTCAAAACAATCTCTTTAACTAACGGTGCTGGCAAAATTGGATATCCATCTGCAATAAATTGAAACAAGACCCATATCTTATACCTTCTACAAAAACCAACTCAAACTGGATAAAAGATCTAAATATCAAATCTAACACAATAAAGCTCATCCAAGAAAAGTAGGAACAACGGAAGTTTTAATACACAACGCAGGCAGACTTCCAAATCTGTTAAACAAACCACAATCAACAAAAAATAGATAAATGGGAACTATTAAGAATCAAACACTTTTGCTCATCCAAAGACTTTATGAATAGAATTAAAAGGCCACCTACAGAACGGGAAAAAATATTTTGGCAAATATATATTAGACCGACGCCTGATCTCCATAATTCATAAGGTACTATAAAATATCAATAATAAAAATCATCCAATTAAACAATGGGCAAGGGAGATGGACAGACATATCTCTAAACAGGAGACTGAGGCAGCCAAAAAGCATGCGGACATGCTCATGATCATTAGCTATTAAAGAAATGCAAATCAAAACTACAATGAGATACCAGCTCACCCCAACAAAGTTGGCCATGATCCAAAAAACACAAAACAACAAATGTTGGAGAGCCTCTGGAGAAATTTGAATTCTTCTAAGGTGTTGGTGGGATTGAAAAATGGTGCAACCTCTTTGGAAAGCACTCTGGTGCTTCCTAAAAAAACTGGATATACATATACCATTTGACCCAGTAATTCCTCTGCTTGGAATTTATCCTACACTATCAAAGCCATTTACACCAACTGATAGATGCACAAAAATGTTTATCGCAGCAAAATCTACAACAGCAAAAAGATGGAATCAACCCAGATGCCCAATAACAGAGGAATGGATAGGTAAACTATGGTATATATACTCAATGGAACACTATGCAATGATAAAGAACAATGACGATTTCAGGAGGCATCTCATAACCTGGTTTCAACTGGAGGATACTATGTCCAGTGAAAGTAGTCAGCAACAAAAGGACAATGAGACCCCTATGATAAGAACTTAAAATAGACTCATGCATAGAAAAAAAGACTCTTTGATGGCTGCAAGAGTGGGGAGGGAGGATCAGGTGCTAATGATCATGAGCATGTCCACATGCTTTTTGGCTGCCTCAGTCTCCTGTTTAGAGATGTGTCTGTCCATCTCCCTTGCCCATTGTTTAATTGGATGATTTTTCTTATTGATATTTTATAGTACCTTAAGGACAGATTAGCTGGGGCAGGGGGTTGGTAATCATGCTCTCAGGCGAAATTGAGGCCAAGTGTTACAACCAGCATTTCACTAACTAGGGCTCACTGCACTCCATATTGGTCAGTGGCATCTGGGGTCTTAAAAGATGCCAAGCTGCCATCTGAGGGTACAGCAAATGGTCCCAACTCAACAGGATCAGATGATCTCTGAGGATCAGAACAACATGGGGGAAAGAAAACCCAGAAGACAGAGAAATCCACGTGAGTGGGTCTCTACATCGACTTGGGACTGGAAGAACCGACTGGTGGCCAGCCACCACTAGGGATAGCCGCAACAGAGCTCAATTGAGTCTCACTAGCAACACAAGAATAAATATGGGTGCACCCTGAGATCTCCACTAAAAGAACAGTTGATGGTCCAAGGGCTTCGGAGTTCTGCTGGGAGCATGGCCCCTGGCCCTGATGCCACCCCCTGTCCACAAATCACAATGAAAATCAACTCTTCAGAAAGCAAGAGAGTGGACTTGGTGACACAGAGTGACCATATCTAGTGGGCACTTTACGGTTCTAGGCATCTATAGGATAATATCCTGCTAACCTCTTACTGAAGGAAGGGGAGTGGATAGAGAGGAGGGGACAGAGACTACTGGGAGGTTAGGACATGCATGGAGCAGAGAGGAAGAGTATGCTGTCATGGGACAGGGAGACCAGTGGGAACTGCATATAGAGGAGCATGCAAATTTATACATGAATGTATATTTTCATTCAATCACAATAAAAAAATAATAAAATCACAAGTATCTTGTTATATATGTTTTATCACAATAATATGTTTTTAAAAAATATAGGATAGGGGGCAAAAAAAAATTACAAGGCAAACATGGGATAAAGCACGAACACTTCAAATCACAAAAATTTATAATTCTTCTCAATTTTAAGAAAAGAACACAATAGTTTCTTGAATCCAAGTATACAATTAGATAAATACATACTGTGTATGTGTGTATGATTCAGTCAATTAGATAAATATATACTCTAGGTGTGTGCACATACACACACATACAGCGTACATATTCATCTAATGGTATGGTCGAGTCCAAGAAAATCAAGATACCCACCCACCCCACCCCCCACACAATCCATTGCCACTGACTCAACTGTGACTCATAGTGATCCTACAGGAGAAAGCAGAACTATCCCCTTAAGTTCCCAAGGAGTGGCTAGATTCATACTGTAGAACTTTTGGCTAGCAGCCAAACATGTAACCATTGTACACTGAAGGTCCTAATATGTTTTTATATACACACACACAGACACACATTTACAGAGAGAGGTTTATTAGTTTTTCTGATGAGCTTAGCCAATCCCAACTTTACACCAGGGAAAACTAAAGGCTTCAGAAGTTAAGTAACTTCACCAAAGTCAGACAGTTGGGATTTAAACCCACTTGTCCAGTTATAGTACCTTAAAACCTGCACAGATCTCTTCTATTAGCAGGCACTTAACTTTCAAGTAATGTAGGGCCATTAAACAGCTAAATAATACTCAACTGTATTCCTGTTACATACTAATTATAAAAGAGATATACATAACAAATAATATACTCACTCATTCCTGAGCATTCTCTATCACCATCCCATACATTAGAGACAGCATGTCCCGTCAATAGGAGATTAATTAAACTTTGGCTATTAATAAAAATTAAAAAGTAATTAAAATAGGAATACAGCTAATTTCCTAATTAAATAACTCCTATAGCACAGCATAAACCAACAGCTTTTCATATTAAATTATATCTTTAAAGAGAAAGGGTTAGGGAAAATCTTGTATCTTTCATTTTTTTACTCAACTAAATACAGCTCTTCTAAATGTATCATTTAACATCTCATCACATTGATATCTATTGTTCTACATACTAATATGAAATTTAATACCTTTATCTAAGATATCATATCCAAATGGATGAAAAAAAGAAATGATACTTTGATCACTCATTTGCCATGCAAACCAATTGTCTTTATAAATACACATCTAAATACGAATAATATTTTGTATTTAATGGAAGAAGAGGAAATTAATCTCTCAGGCAGAAAGAGCTAGATAAAAGGACTCACATATTAGAGTGGGTTAATTATCAGTATTTTATTAACTTTGGTAGAAACAGCTATGAAAAGCTTGAGAGGGAAGAATACAAGAATATTTTTTCAAACAGTAGAGCAGTTAAAAATGGATAAAACACATTGAGAGGAGAGTAACCAATGTTACAACTGTGCTATGTAGAAACTGTGGAATGGGAAATTAATTTGCTCCGTAGACTATCATCTAAAGCAAAACAAAATGTTTAACAGATAAGAGCATCCTTAATCCTAAGTTGACATGAGTAAATTTCACTTATTACAAACTTTTATAAGCAGAACCAAGAAAAAAATGTTAAAATGTCTCTCCACTGTCATCTTAAAACAATTCATCTGCCACAATAACAACTAACACATAAAGCTAAAGTGGAAATGAGTATTTCACACAAGAGATGCATAGATCATGATTTCTAAAATCTATAGACTTTTATGTTATCAGCACTACTGACAACTAAAATTATCTGAGTCAGTTGTGTTTTATCTTAAGTCAAGGGTACATATAAGGAAATAACAGATTTTAATTACCTGCCATGTCCATATACAGGATCTATTAAAGGTTCACTTGCATCCTCAATTTCATTTTTTATATTTTCAATACCCTAAAGAAACCAAAAATTCATTGTCTTATTCTAAAAGTGAAAATTATGGTAGTTTAAAAATTAAGCAATTGGTACTGTAAATTAATAAAGCATAATTATTTAAGTAATTAAAAAATTTTATTTTATTGTTGAGAATATACAAAATAAACATACACTAACTAAACCATTTCTACATGTACAATTCAGTGACTCTAATTACATTCTTCAAAGTTGCACAACCCTTCTCATCCTCCTTATCTGAGCTATTCCTCTTTTAGTGACACAAGCTCACTGATCTCTAAGGTTCCTAAGCATCATTTTGAGTTGCTGCTGTCATTTTGATTTCATATAGACAGATCTTAAAAGAACATAATGTTCATGGCAAATATTTTTTACTAGTTAAGCTAAACCACTGTTATGTTTTAGGAAGACTTTAGGGAACATTTCTGGTACAAGTTCTAAAAATTATTTCGGGACAATAATTTCTAGGGTTCATTCAACCTCCTTCACTTCAGAAAGTCTGGACTTCATGAAAATTTAATATTTTGTTCTACATTTTCCCACTTAATCGAGATTCTTCCATACAATTTTGAACAAAATGTTCATTAATGGCAGTCGATTAAGTAATTTTTCTCCGAGATTTGAAATAGGGGTGCATGGTAATGGTACTCAACCCCACTTTTTTTAGGGAATCTAGTAAAAAACAACACTGACCTGACTCATGAGTAATGTTAAGGGGGTACAGCAAGGTAATATTTAAGGTTCAATGAGAGAGAAAATTATTTAATCCAAAAGTTATTATTCATCTTATTTTAGGCTAAGTTGAACTTAACTGACTGCTAAATCCTCGGATACATTTTTTGCAGGTCATTTAAAAAAACTCACTAGCACTAAATATACATACATATAGCAGGCTTGCTTCTGATTATGCTTTCTCACAAATATTGTTAATTCAAACGTACTCATTGCCGTGGATTCCAACTCAGCAACCCTGAAACAGTGTAGAACTGCCGTAACACATTTGCAAGGCTGAAGACTGCATCTTTACAGAATCGTACTGCCACATCTTTCTCCTGAGGAGCAGCTGATAAGTTTGAATCACAACCTTTGGGGCGGCAGCTGAGTGCTTAACTACTGCATCACCACGGCTCCCAATTCAAACATGTACTTAACAAAATCTAATGTAAACTAGGGAGGCAGGAAGAGGCTTATTTCTTGAAACCAAATCCCTCAAACAAGTACCTCAGTTACCAAAGGTCTAGATACTGGGTAAGTACAAAAAGCCTTAGGCATCTGAAGTTCATCAACTCTAAAATGACAAAGAAGGTAACATGTCATTAACTGTGCCAGTCACCTAGCTTTAACTATTTGGTTCTAACAGATTATATATCATCCCTACATATTAAATAGATGATTCATCATCAATCAAAATATTTAATGACTGCCTTAAATATTATAAAAATACATCAGGGTATGATAAAGTCAAAATGAATTAATGTGAACAAGTGACAATCACTGGGGAGTTAGAGGGATGACTTCAGAGACTTGTGCAAGGAAGAATAATAACTAGACATGATGATTTGCTGGCTGCAAAGCATAAGACAGACAGATATTACAGGTTTGAACATAAAAAACTGGAGACTAATCAACAATCAAGGAAAGCTCATAAGAAACTACTTATGAGCTATTCACCACATCTGACTAACTACTAAGTGGTTTGAGCTCTTCCTCTTAAACATTATTTCTAAATATGCACCTTTTCTTTTTCATTTCCATGGTTACCGCTCTAGTTTAGGCTTCAACTACTCTAACAGACACTTTCCTAGCTCTTCTGACTCCAGTTTCACACTCTGCACGACTCTCTCTTCACAACTCTTACAAAACATGCCCCTGTCAAAACATTTTATTGAAATACGAATTATTTTTTATATGATACATGAGGGTTTTCATATTGAGCTTTCTCTGTATTATATGGAGCCCTAGAGACACAGTGGTTGAGAGCTCAGGTGCTGGCCCCAAAATTGGAAGCTTAGCAGTTCAAATCCTCCAACTGCTCCTTGGAAAGCCTACAGGGCAATTCTACTCTGTCTTGTAGGGGTTACTTGCTGTGAGTCAAAATTGATTCAGGGCAATGAGGTTTTTTGTTGTTGTTGTTTTGCATCAGATGAGTGCCTGGTCTCATCTTCCACAATTGCTGATGTTTATGTTGTACTAATGCTAAACTATTTATAGTTCCCCAAACTTGTGTTATTCCCCCAATCTAATATGCCTTTATATGTACTTGCTACACTCAATTCTTGGAATAACTCCTTATAGCTTTTCTATCTAAAAAATTTTCACTTATTTATCAAGTTTCAGCTCAAACAGTCCTTACTACAGATTTACTGATTCTGTTCAGTAAACTTAGTCATACATTTTCCTATGCTCCCATTATACTTCATAATGTAAAAAACACTGCCTTAATGCACGTAATTATTAACATGTCAATTTTTTCACAACATTGACTAGGAAGCATTAAAAAAACTGCTTATCACATTATAAGTACAATCTCTAGCACAGAGTTAAGGCTCAGTAAGCGTCTGTCCAATGAAAAGATTTCAGACATGGTAAATCTAGTGGGATACTCAACTGTGACTAACAAACTACTGGAGATATGAGATTGGCACTTCTGGAAAAAGCGCAGGACTGGAAGCATACATATTGAAATTAGCTACATAAAAGTATGCTAAGAAAATGAAATATCCTTAGAAAAAAAACAAAATACAGGACCTGAAATTTCTGAAATCTAAAAATTTAATAAGAAAAAGAACAGGATATAATAGGCAAAGAAGGAACTGAAGCTATTAAAAGAGAAAAAAAAAAGGCATCGTAAGATATTATAGACAGAGAACTAGCAGGTAAGCCAAGGAAAGGAGTGAGGATCAGAAGAGCTTCTAAACATTAAGTGGTCACGTTCCAGACACTGCTAAGGTCAAAGAAAATAAATTCAAAAGAACTGACTGTATTTGATAATTAGAACACTACTGATAAACTCTACAGCACACAGAAGCAGAGGTTTAAAAGCGGTAAATAACAAGTGAACTGTGACAAACACAGCTGATTCCTTTACATTACATGAGAGACATTTATTCTATGATTTATAAATAGTTTCCAAGATAAAATTACTTATCCCATCATGAAAAGCAGTGCTCAAACTAATAAAAGTGAAAAGAAGCATCTTCTTAAACAAACCTTTGTCAGTAACACAGAATATAGAAAAAGCAACACTCCAAATTTGTTTCCCCACATTGAATACTGGTCCAAGACAGAATCTTTTAATTCTGATAAACTTCTGAATGACTTTTTGCTGGGGGGGAAAAAAAGTATTAGGTATTAGTATCTATATATATAAATGAGAAAATTTTAAATTGTCTTACATATTAAAACATATATATAAACATGAGATTTGTATGCTTTAAACTTTCTAATATAAATTTAGTACTAAAAACTAAAGCAGATAACTGCCATTATAACTAATATACACCACTAATACAGAACTGTCCATCAGCAGGTGACTGCTTTACCTCTTACATGAACTTTCTAGTATCAACAAATTTTTCAATAATATACAGTTATTAAGAGAAGAGTGATCCATTTCGAGACATTTAAGAGAAAAAAATTTTTTTCAAAGCCTATAAATATTTAACAAATATCTGAATTCTAAAGAAAAGTTATGTATTTCTTTTCAAAGAAACTAATTTTAAATTCCAAACCAAATGTCACCTACATTCTATCACATATCTATCCTTACCTTTTGCTTTATAATAAAAAGTTTAAATGCTGTAATAAAAATACAGAATATGGGCACTTTTAATGAAAACTATAGAAAGTGTATTTTGGCAAATAACAACAATTCTATCATTTATCCCACTAGATGATTTATGCTTACTCTGGACAGAGAAACTTTAAGCTGACTTTTTAATTTTTTAAAAAATCTCCATTTGGATAGTTAATTTAGGTATTAGAATAATTTAAGTATACATTTACAAAATATTCTTTAATTTAAAACAGATTAATCTCCAAGTAGTAGTTTTAAAATTCATGTTTTAGCAGTGCAGTGTTATATAAAATCTAAATACCTTTCCACACTATGAAAAGACTTAAAATGGCAATGTGTCCACAAGGTAAGTATTTTAAATGTTCTGATGTTACTTACTGAATTAATGCATGAAATCGCTCAAAGCCAAGCTCTTCGACAGCCAAGGCAGCTATACATAAAAGACACTTTTCAGCACTACACATGGCAAATAAATGACACAAGATACACATAGCAGGCTGTAAATACTTTCAAGCAATCAAAATTTGTCCCTATTTCCTACTCCCTTAAAATTCTCAGTTTATTTTCAACTTTACCATAGCATGGATTATATTCAACATCTTAGTTACCATAATTATAACTAAAATGGATACAGCACTGAGAATATAGAAGGGCATTAAAATAATAAACATCTCTTTTCAACTCAGTTATACTAGGACAGTTCATAGAATGTAAAAAATTATAACAATCATAGTGCTTCACACATCACTGAAATGTGTCCTGCACTTTCAATTAATCTTTCAATTTATAAATCAGTGCAAAACCATCATAGTGAATCTTCCTCCTTTATAACAGTACATCTTTTGGTTTGATAATCATTAAACAAACATATATAAAAAGGCATAGCATTTTGAAAGTACACAGGTTCAATGACTGTGTTAAGTTTGTTTCCTCATTTATTCATAACTATTGAGAAGTTACTAGTAACTTATTTCAATTATGTTTACTAATACAGTAAATTACAATTTTAAGAAAACCAGACAGCATTCTAATTAAAGGTAATGTTTACTGAGTACTTTACTAAGTGTCAAGAAACGCTCTACAGGTCTCACTTCATCTAATCCTCACACCATCCTATTATCTGCATTTTACAGAGCAGCACCCCTGGTATGGAAGAGTATCCTCCCAAAGGTCCACAGCAATAAACAGTAGAGCTCAGATTCAAATCCAGATAGATGTGGCTCTAGAGAGTCTTTAAAGGTACCTTGCGTGAATCAAAACGCTTACCATAATGTATCAAAATGAACAATTTCATGGATTTTGTAAAGCAAATCTTATAAACTCATTGCCATTGAGTTGATTCCAACTTATAGCAACTCTACAGAACTGTCTCATAGGGTTTCCAAGGAGTGGCTGGTAAACTTGAACTGCTGACATTTGGGTGAGCAGCTGAGCTCTCAATCGCTGCACAGCCAGGACGAATCTTAAGTGTTCTCACATATAGATTCTCACTAATGAGTTTAGGAGACTGGGAATTCAATATTTCAATTTACAGTTTACAGACTAAGTTTACAATTTAAAACATCACATTGTTACTGTTTCAGAAGCTAGTGTTAATTTTCAAGTGTTTCAAATTACTGTTTAAAATCATTAGAAGTCCAAATAGACAAATATAAATAATCATTTCAATTGTGTGGGAAACAAACTGAATTTGAACCTGAGTATTCACTACTGCAAACAAGTGTGCACTACCAACAAGCCAAAACAATAAGACGCTACAGAAGCCAATGAAATTAATGGTTGAATAGAATGTCATATTAACAAAAGGGGGAACACTTCATATTTAAGATTCTAGGATAAAATGCTTCCTAATCTTTGCCAAATTGTGCTAACTGTTCTGCTGTGCTTGATTATCTCAAAAGTTTTACTGGAGTAAACACTATGAAAACAGACATAGAGATATAATTTAGAGAAAAGAGGCAGGCAAAATAAAAAGCTGAGCAGGCAGGGATGGTGACAAAAATATAGAATACAAGGAAGGTAACACAGCTGGGAATAAAAGAAAGAACAGGTAGAATACATTGTTATATACAAGAAAAAATTTTTAACAAATGTTCAGTTCACTTGTCAATATCCAAACTCTCAAAATTTCAGTTAACAAAATGTTTCAAATTTACACAGTATGAAAAATATATGAAAGAATGATTTTATTTCATGTCAACTTTTAAAATTAGGCATAAAGTAAGCTAAACAATCATGAAGAATACATGTTTTTGGAGAGAAATTCAATGTAACACGCCCATCTAAAGTGTTTATTGAGCACCAAAGTCAATACATTGAGTCTATTTAACCTTAGGCAATCCAAACTACCACTACAGAAATGCACATCATATGTGTACTAAGGACACAGCATACCTACTGAGAAACTAATGAAACTGTTAAGAAAATGATCTTACTGTATTCTCATTTCTTAATATATATGCTTGCCTTACTTTTTAAGACAGTCCAACAATTCCTATCACTAAATTTTAATATCCAATATTAAAGTACTAAACATGTAAAGCCTGGAAGACAGTTTTAACCCAATCTAAACGATGTTTACGACTATCATCCTTATGAACACCTTCTTCTTCTTTTTTCAACTGTCATTAACAATTTTAAAAATACATTAAATTCTTTTTGAAAGGTTATATCAAAAGGCTGAAAAGGGAACATGATACAACTGTCTAAATTTTAAAAACATTCTTTGCAAGTGCACTACAATTAGAATTTGGCAAGGTGAAAGCGTTTTAACTGCAAAGGAGGACAAAGAAGACACAGACATGAGAGACGTTTCAGTCAAGGATGGAAACAGTGACTTATAGATAATCCTATACCGAAATCAAGGCAAATATGCCAAGCAATCAAAATTTACTTTCTCCAAGTCAGGTATCTAATTTCTTTAAAAACAGTTTCCCTAGAGACTACAGTTAATGGAACGAATTACAAGTAGGCTAAGTCACTCATGCAATATAAGCACTTGGGACTACCAATTATCAGAAACCATCCACTAGTCTGGCAATCCCCTAAAAGGAAAACCAGATGAGCAATGCTTTCCTATAGGTTAGCAATGACCCAAAGTCTCTATGTCATCAGTTCTGTCCGGGAGATTTTATGTCAAGAATTTTCAAAGGCTTAAACCACAGAATACCCCATTTCTTGTGAATGAGAATAGCAGCTATTTATTTTAAACAGAAGAATCTTTAAATTAGAAAAAACTTAAATAAAGGTGACGTATAATTAAAATCAACTTAAAGGAATTTAAATATAGTACAAAGTCCAAAAATTTCAGGAAGTAGAAAAGAAACCTTAATCATTCTTGAGAGTGTGTAACGAAGAGAATGTTCCCATTTTTTCAATAGAAACCATAGTTATGTAATTTTCTGATGTCAAAAAAAACTCACTTTTTTTCCCCAAATACCAGGGTGAATATTAAGAAACCTGAAACTAAAGTATACAGAAACATATTCTTTGAGGTTTTTTAATGAAGATTCCAAAGATTGTTATCAAGCAGAAGTCAACTAGAACTTTCCCTGAAGTTTACTTTAAAAGATAGTTTTTTGCTCCCCCCATAAAAAGAAAGTAAAAATTAACAAATATAAGCACCCTCCACTCCGATAGAAATGGAACTGAAAAATCGCATGACTCATGAACTAGACCTAGGCTAAAAAAGAGATCTGCTATGAAAATTAAAATCTCTTTTCTTAAACAAAAATCAATAGTTTTATTAAAACAAAGGTGCAATGAATTACATCAGGAGAGAAAAATATATCTTACAAGCAGGTTCCACTTGGCAACTGGACTCAGCAGGACTCCCAGAAATACTCGCAGTTTCCTCAGTTGTCTTTCCTCTCAACCATGAAACCAAGCAGTATGATCCAGAGTTGTCACAACAAGCACTTTCTAAAATATCACACAAGGTATGACAAAGGAGTTCCTTCCGCTCTTCCTCTAAAAATAACCAAAGAACAAGTTATTACGGTTTGTTTGGAGGGAAGAAACAACATTAAGAATATGTTCAATTAATGCTGAAAAATCAAGCATTTTAAGTGGCAGGAAAACTTATATCAGATTTTAAATTGCATCCTAGAATATACATTTAGAAAATATAAGCACTGTTACAACATCTTCACCAATTAGAAAAATAATCCTGAAAAATACAGAATTAAACATCATGAGAAAGCATATACTACTTGGAATTGTCTGATATTGATGGTCCTTTTCACTAAGCTGCAGTGCAGCACTGAAGCCAGGAGGTGTCCCTTACTACACAAACTTCGGCACAATTCAAGGGTCTGTTTAGATATCTTGTCCCCATTTCTGTATTAGTCTAATATCTTTGATCTCTCTGGCCCACAGGAATTAAGTATAATGAGGGAACTGTCAGCAAGTATAAACCACAATCCATTACATTAGCAGAGGCTACAGTGGTTACAAGGCATAATACAAAAACTACTGAAACTGTAGTGGTGACAGATTTACAGAAAATAGCACAAATGCCCACACCATTTCTTTCTGAATCTTAGTCATCCTCTCCTTTTCAAGAGGCCAAAGTTGAGATCACACAACTTGTGGAATTTTAAAATCAAGAAGATAAGGCATGTATACATTCCCTGTAAAATTTTGTGCTACAAGCAATTTGTCTCTCTCAATACATTACAATTTCTTTAAAAGCAGGAACTGTGCACCTACTTTATAACCACCGCAGCAACGACAACACTTGGCAATTCTTTTATTACTAAACATAGTAAGTCTGTGCAACATTATAACTTATTAAAAAGTTAATGTTAATAATCTAAAAAAAAAACAACCAAACCTAACCTGTTGCTGTTGAATCCATTCTAACACTACAAGACACAGATGGACTACCCCACAAGAATTCCAAGGCTGTAAATCTTTAAGGAAGCAGACTCAAATCTTTCTTCAGGAGAACAGTTCTCAGGTTTGAACCACTGACCTTTCTGTTTACCAAATGAGTACTTAAAACACCTTGCCAGTAGTAAACCCCAAACGAACAGAAACCCACTGCTATCAAGTTGACTTTGACTCATAACAACCTGCTAGGACAGAAGAGAACTGCCCCTCAGGGCTCCCAAGGAACAGCTGCTGACTTTGTGGTCAGCAGCTATAGCTGTTAACCACTGTGCCACCAGGCTCCTATAACTGTAATAAAACCTACCAAACCAAGTTCACTGCTGTCCAGTCAATTCCAACTCAAAGTGACCCTATATTATACTAAACAATGAGGGCTATACAAAGGCTAATTCTGGGTTAAGCTCTGAGCTAAATAAGATAAAAATAAATAAACCCCCAAAGTGACTATTCTTTATTGTAAGTTACCATCGAAGAAACCAAAAAACCTGTTGCTGTAGATACCCACTTACAGTGACCCTATAGGACTGAGTAGAAATGCCTCATAGAGTTTTTAAGACTGTAATTTTGATAGAAGCAGACTGTCACATCTTTTTCATGTAGACTGGCTGGTGGGTTCAAACCACACACCTTTCACTTAACCACTGTGCATCGGGGTCTTTTCTCATAGCTCAGTTAAATGTATGTTACAGAAAGAGAGACAGGTATTTCTGCCTCAGTTATATTATCTAATCTCTCAGCTAAAAAACAGAATTTGGAAATATTCACTCTAATATTTCAAATAAATGTTTATGAAATTTTTTGAAATTTTGTGAAAAAAATACCATTTATAGTGTATTTTTTAAGATGGATACTTTTAATTAACTGTTGCCAATCGATGCTGCATAGATCATCTAACGGACTGAAAAAAGCTTTTAAAAGAAAATCAGTCATACCTGGACAATCCCGCCAAGACGACTTCTCAGAAGCGAACAGGAGCTTCTTCAAAAGAAATGCCTTTACACAATTAAAGCAATTATCATTAGAAAGCATTATCAACAAACTTCCTACCATTCATTTATTTTAAAATGGGGAAAACTAATCGGTACTTCTTTTCTGATACTTAGAATTGTTCTACTAAAATTTTAAATTGTTACCCTTCACATTCAAAAGTATCTGTGCAGACTTACTTACTCCAAATATGTTACTATAAACTTGACATCCATAAAATGCTGCTACTTTTATGAAACATGTTATCTGAATAACAGAACAAGTAACTAAAAATAAAAGACACAAAACTGTTAATTACAGAAACCTATGCCTCCACTCACAAAGTACAGATTCTGGAAAACAGGAGCAGATGTACACTTCTCTTAGATTTCTTATAAGACAAGAAATCTAAACACAAAGTGGTTCTCTTCTAGTTCAGATCTGTAACATAAGAATACCATTATGAAAACTACCTCTTTGTAATTAGAAGCTCCTGACTTTCTGATTAAAAAAAAAAAAAACAAAAAAAAATAACTATTGTGTTTCAAAAGAAAAACAAATTGATTTTTATCCTTTCTTAAGCAAGTCAACTATTTTACATTGTCAATTTACAGAAAATATTTCAATACAGAACACTGCTTCCTTCAAAAAGTGTGACCCAAGGGCTATTTCCATTTTAATCACCTGAACTGTTTGTTTAAAATCAGATTCTGGGGCTCCATCGAGGTAATCTGAATCCATTAGGGGAAGATTTAAGAAAAATCATGATTCTTATTCATATATACTGGAAAAGCATTAGCATACACATTATGAGAACTGTATTTAGTCAGACCTGAGTTTGGTTACTGATTCCACTACTTTACTACAAATAATAACAGAACAAACTTTAAAAGGCTGAAGTGAGGATTATAAGAGATAATACATGCAATACACCTAGTATAGTTCTTAGCACAAAGCAAGCAGTTCAAAGTATTCCAGTAAGTATTTCTATAGAAATAAAATCTACAAATCAGGTGCTTCTGATTTTCTCCACAAATAACAAGAATTATAAAATTAAGTAGCATAACTACAACAAAATTTTGGAAAAGAGAGGTCAGGATATATTATTTTACCACAATATAACCAATGATAGCACTGGATATACTACTTCCAGTTTTTTTATTTTTTAGTATCTGTTTTTAATTTCACTGCAAATGAGAATCATCACAGGTATATGACTGTTTTCTCTGTTTTAGTATTTTTCAAAAGAATTAATTACTGTCATTCTTGATCACTAATTGCCTCTCAACCTATTTATCAAATTTTACTTAAACATTATTTTAAGGTTTAAATTATATTACTGTACATTAGTTGTTTATAATATTTTTTTTACTACTATATATATGAACTTATGGAAACCCTACTGGCATAGTAGGTTATGTGCTATGTCTGCTACCCAAAAGGTCAGCAGTTCAAATCCATCAGACGCTCTTTGGAAACTCTATTATAGACAGTTCTACCCTGACCTCTAGTGTTGCTATGAGTTGGACCCAACTCGATGGCAGTGGGTACATGAACTCATCAGTCAGTGTGTCACAGTGCAGTAGCTTGCATACTGCTGAGAAGTTGTAAGCTATGCCACAGATATTTCAAATACCAGTGGGTCACATATACTGGACAGTTTTCAATGAAGCTTCCAGACTAAGACAGACTGGGAAGAAGGGCATGACAGTCTACTTATGAAAAAAACTGGCTAGTGAAAACTGTATGAACAGCAATGGATCTTTATCTGATACAGTATCAGACGATGCATCTCTCAGGTTAGAAAGCAATGAAAACACCACTAGGGAAGAGCTGCCTCCTCAGAGTACAACTCACCTTAGATATGAAGGGAGTCAAGCTTTCAGAACCTTCATTTACGGATATAGCATGACTCAAAACAATAAGAAACTGCTGTAAGCATCCATTAATAATCAGAACACGGAATGTAGAAAGTATGACTCTAAGAAAACTGGAAATCATTAAAAATGGAATGGCCAACATAAAGATGGTTTGCCTGTACATTAAAATCCATTGTCATCAAGTTGATTATGACTCATAAAAACTATATAGACAGAGCAGAACTGTCCCATGGAGGTTCCAAGGAGCAACTGATGGATGTAAACAGTTGACCTTTTGGTTAGCAGTTAAATACTTAACTGCTACACCACCAGGGCCTGATCCTGGTCATTAATGAGCTGAAATGAACTGGCATAGGTCATTTGAATTGGACAATCATATAGTCTACTATGCTGAGAACGACAAACTGAAGAATAACACTGCTGCAGTCAGTGTTAAAATGAACATTTCAAGATCTATCCTAAACCACAGCACTATCAGTGACAATACCCATACGCCTACAGAGAAGACCAGTTAATATATTATTCAAATTTATGCACTAACCACTGAGGCCAAAAAGGAAGAAATTAAAGATTTTTACTAATTTCTATACTCTGAAACTGATCAAACATGCAATCAAGATACACTGATTATTACTGGTGGTTTGAATGAGAAAGATGAAAAGAGGAGTCCAGTTGGAAAACATGGCCTTGGTAACAGAAAAGATGCTGGTAACTGCACGACAATTTTGCAGGACCTAGAACTTCTTCGTTGCTAATACTTTTTCCAAAAAATTTACATAGCGGCTACAACAATGGGCTCAAGTATAACGACGACAGTGAGTATAGTACAGTATGGGGCAATGTTTTGTTTTGTGGTACAAAGGGTCTCTGTGAGTTAGAACCTAAAAACAACAACATACGTGGACCTCACTAAATAGAATACAGACGAATCAAATAGACTACATCTGCAGAAAGGGGCAATGGAGAAGTTCAATGTCATCAGCCAGAATAAGGCTAAGGGCCAACTCTAGAAGAAACCATCAACTGCTCATATACAAGTTCAAGGGGAAATTGAAGAAAATTTGAGAAAATCAGTGACAGCCAAATACAACCCTAAGTACACCTCACCTGATTTATAGACAATTTCAAGAACAGATTTGATGTATTCAACACTAATAACTGAAGACCAGACTAGTTATAGAATGACATGTATGACAAGAATATCATACATAAAGGCAGTAAAGACCAAAATGGATATAAAAAGAAACACTGAAACTTTCTCCTGAATGCACAGTAGCTATAAAGCAAATGGAAGATATGATGAAGTAAAAGAGATGAACATAAGACTAAAAGACAGCTCTAGAATACAAAGTATCATATAAAGTATAAAGAAATGTTCAAAGAACTGGAGTTAAAAAATCAAAAGCACAAGAACATATTTGGCATTTCTCAAGGTGAAAGACCTGTAGATACAATTCAAGCCTCGGGCTGCAACACTGAAGGACTCTTCAGGCAAAATATTAAATGACACCAGAAGCATCAAAAGAAGATGGAATACACAGAGTCACTGTACCAAAAGGAATTAGATCAACGTTCAACTGTTTCAGCATGGAGCACGTAATTAAGAACTGATACTGAAGAAAGAAGTCCAAGGTATACTGAAAGCATTGGAGAAAAACAAGACTCTAGGAACTGACAGAATATCAACTGAGATGTTTCAAGAAACAGACGCTGGAAGTGCTCACTGGTCAATGCCAAAAAATTGGCCAACTAACTGGATAACATCCATATTAGTGCCCGTTCCAAAGAAAGATGATCCAACAAAATGCAAAATTACTGAGTATCATTAGCATCACACACAAATAATTTTTTTCTGAAGATCATTCCAAAGCAGTTGCAGCAGTACAGCAACAGAGAAGTGCCAGAAATTGAAGCTTGGTTCAAAGAAGATGTGGAATGAGGAACACCACTGCTGATGTCAGATCTTGGCTGAAAGCAGAGGATACCAGAAAAATGCTTACCTGTGCCTTATTGACTATGTAAAAGCACCTGCCTGTGTGGATCATAATAAATCATGGATAACATTTCTAAGAATGGGAATGCCAGAACACTTAATTGTACTAAAAAAATCTGTATATAGACTAAGAGGTCATCATTTGAACAGAACAAGGAGATGCCCATGATTTAAAGTCTGAAAAAGTATGTATCAGGACTGTATCATTTTATCATGCTTATTCAATCTGTATGCTAAGAAAATAATCCGAGAGGCTGGATTATATGAAGAAGAACATGGCATCAGGACTGGAGGAAGACTCACAACCTGCAATATGCAAATGACACAGCCTTGCTTGCTGAAAGCAAAGTGAACTTCAAGCACTTACCGATGAAGATCAAAGACTACAGCCTTCACTACGAATTACACCTCAACATAAAGAAAACAAAAATTCTCTCAACTGGACTAATACCCAACATCATGATACCTATAGAATGAATTGTGTCCTCCCAAAATGTGCATTAATTTGGACAGGCCAGGATTCTCAACATTGTGTCACTGTCTACCATTTTGTCATCTGGTACAATTTTCCTATGTGTCATAAATCCTATCTCATGAGGGTAATGAAGCAGGACTAGACGCAGTTATGTTAATGAGACAGGACTCAATCTACAAGATCCGGTTGGATGTTGAGTCAATTGCTTTTCAGATATAAAAAACAGAAATGAGCAGACAGTGGACCCCACTAGCACCAAGTAAGAAGATCCAGGAATGTCCCAGGGTCCTGTGCTGAGACACTCCAGGAGCAAGGGAAGATTGATGACAAGGACCTTCTAACACAACCAACAGAGACAGAAACCCTTCCCCTGGAGCTGACACCCTGAATTTGGACTTCCAGCCTCCTAAACTATAAAAAAAAAAACAGTGCCATCAAGTCAAGAGAATAAATTTATCTTTGTTAAAGCCATCCACTTGTGGTATTTCTGTTACTGCAGCCCCACATAACTAAGAGAGTAATAGATGGAGAAAACACTCAAGTTGTAAAGGATTTTATTCTAGTTGGAATGCCAGTCAATATCCACGAAAGCAGCAGTCAAGAATCAAACATTTTACATTGAGGAAATATGCTGCAAAAGACTTCTTTCAGATGGTAAAAAGCAGAGCTATTACTTTTAGGACTAAGGGATTTTAAATTACTCACACACATATGAAAGCCGGACAATGACTAAGGAAGACAGATGAACTGATGCCTTTTAATTATGGTACTGGCAAAAAATATTGAATATACTATGGACTGCCAGAACAACGAACAAATCTGTTTCAGAAGAAGTATAGCCAGAATGCTCCTTAGAAGTGAGGACAGTGAGACCTGGTACCACGTACTTTGGACACATTACCAGGAGGGACCAGTCTCTGGTGGAGGACATCATGTTTACTAGAGCCTCATTGAAAAACAGGAGGACTTCAATGATACGGAATGACATAGTGGCTGCAATAATGAGCTCTAGCATTAAGAGTGATTATGAGGATGGCACAGGACCAGAGAGTGTTTCATTTTGTTGTACATAAGATTGCTGTGAGTCACAATCAACTCAGCCAAAGCCAAGTGCCGTCGAATCGCAACTCAACAGAATATATATATACGAATTACAATATATTTATATGAACTTCTTGAATATAACCTTTCACATATTTGATTTTTGTTAATAAAAAAGCACAGTACTATTACATATAAACATATACATTATCATAGTTTCAAGTATAATGTCAAATTTGCTTCTAAAATTACAGTACAAATTTGTACTATAGTGCAGTATAGAAGTGTGCTACGGTTATCCTACCTTTACATGAACTATCCATTATAGTTTTGCACTTAAAGATGAGAAAAAGTTAACTAGGAGAATCTAGACACAATTTCATATTAGTTTCTTGGATTTCTAATGAGGTCGAACAACTTGATATTTTTATTGTTCACCATATTCCACCTACTATGACTGAATGTTTATATCTAGTATCCACTTAATCGCTAGTATCTTAGTGTTTTTCTAACCAATTTGTACAAATTCTTCAAATAAGAAAGATAATCCTCCTTAAAAACTTACATTTTTCACTGCAAACAGTTTGTTGAACTTGGAAAATATACAGAAAATATACTATTTCAGATATGGCATGAGACAATCTAAAACCTTTTTCCCCCTCAAATCGCTAACCAGTCATATCAATGGTATTTATTACAACTTATTTCACTATTGATTTTGTAGTTATTTCTTTATCATTGTGTGTGATAAATTCTTTTATGTGGTAAGGTCTACTACTGCATTATCTAGTCAGTTCAATAATTACCTTTATTTTTCTATTAATACTATCATGTTCTAACTTTTACAGTTTAAAAGTTTTAATATGTGGTCTTGTACATAACTCTTAATGATTTCTGATTTCTAAATTAAAATATTAATAAAAAAATTCTACTGATTGAAAAGGTTCGCGTGACTATCAAACTAAATTACTACCTTAAAGATACATAAAGATAGTTGTCAGGATTCCGAACATTATAGTTACTCTTTTTTGTACAGCAACACCATTTACTAAAATAATTCACCATTTTTGAAATATAAAACAAGAAAATACAAAATGCAACATTCCTGTCATATGCCTTACATTAAGCTATAGTCATAGACTTTCAATAAAAACCTAGGGGTAATATTACTAATGAAGATAGGCACTGCTAACATAGCCTCTAACTTGCATATGGACAGGACAAGGAATTTTCAAATTCAGATAAGATTTCTACTAAAGGGGCCCTGGTGGCAGTGGTTAAGCGCTCAGCTGCTAACCAAAAAGGTCAGCAGTTCAAATCCACCAGCTGCTCCTTAGAAACCCTATAGAACAGTCCCACCCTATTCTATAGGGTCACTGTAAGTCAGAATCGCTTCAACTGCAATGCATTTTGTTAGCAATCAAAATCTGCCTCAGTAATACAACACAACTAGCTCTAACCACAAATTTATAGTTAAATTTTATGCTTTATATTCAACAATTTTGACGTGAGATTCAAAGTTAGTTTTTTTTTAAAATATATTGATACAAAAAAATAGAAATTATCACCTTCACTTTCTAAGAAAATAAAATACTGAACTATAAGGGGTCAGTTCTACCCTGGCCCCTAGGGTCGCCATGAGTTGGATCCAACTTGACAGCACTTGGGTGGCTTTATAAAGAGTATTATTTTGCAATCTACCATGGGACAAGAATTTGCTTTTCCTTCAGAGAACTACATTTTTAACAATGTAAGTTTATGAAGCACAAGGTTTGAGACACAAATTCACTTTGCAACTGTTTAGAAATGGATTCTTTATGTCCAGTGAATAATAAAGGGTCTTCCAATAAGGACGCCCTATCTTTGAATTTGAATAGAACAAGTTGTGTAAATGATACAGTTTTGTTTTATTATTTTGAAGTAGGTTTGATAGCATTATGTGTCGAAATGAACTTTGCATAAAAGGCCATCAGAGCAACTTCCAAACGGGGCCAAAAATAATCAGTTATCATAGCCTGATTATCTTTTGCCATTGACAGTCACAGCCTCTCCTTGTTCATTTTGGAAAAAATGATGGCCAGTGATTCCGACAGACCAAAATTCACCCCAAACAATACCTTTCTTTGTCTGACTTAGATGTTCTTGAAGCTCCATAGGATTCTAATTGGTCCAAATGTGACAGTTTTGTTAACAAAGCCATTCATACAAAAATGGGCCTCATTCCTGAAAATGATTTTTTGGCCAAAAGCACAGTCAACTTTCAACTGCTCCAGAGCCCAGTCAGCAAATACACGACACAATCTATGGTCTTTGGACTTCAGTTCTTGAGTTAAAATAATTTCATAAGGGTAAAGCTTCAAGCCTAGATGCAAAATGTGCCAAACTACAGTCAATAATTACGGGTAACATTGCGGAGAATGGGAATTCCAGAACACCTAATTGTGCTCTTATGGAATCTGTGTATGGATCAAGAGGCATTCGTGCGAACAGAACAAGAGGACACTGCACGGTTTAAAGTCAGGAAAGGTGTGTGTCAGGGTTGTATCCTTTCACCATACCTTTTTAATCTGTATGCCAAGCAAATAATTCAAGAAGCTGGATTCTACGAAGAGCAAGGCATCAGGATCAGAGGATGACTCATTAACAACCTGCATCATGCAGATGACACCACCTTACTGGCTGGAAATGAAGAAGATTTGAGACACCTGCTGATGAAGATCAAGGACCAGCCTTCAGTACGGACTGCACCTCAACATCAGGGAAACAAAAATCCTCACAATTGGACCGGTAAGCAACATTGTCATAAATGGAGAAAGGACTGAGGTTGTCAATGATTTCATTTACTTGGGTCCACAATCAACGCCCTTGGAAACAGCAGTTAAGAAATCAAAAGACACGTTGCATTGTGAAAATCTGCTGCAAAGTATTCAAAAGTAAGGACGCCACCTTGAAGACTAAAATGTGCATAATCCACACCATAGTAGTGTCAACTGCATCGCATCATGTGCATGTGAAAGCTGGACCATGAACAAAGAAGACAGAAGAAGAATTGATGCCTTTTTACTGTGCTGTTGGAGAAGAATGTTGAATGTACCATGGACTGGCAAAAGAACAAACAGATCTGTTCTGGAAGAAGTACAACCAGAGTGCTCCTTGGAAGCAAAGATGGCAAGACTGTGCCTTACATACTTTGGACATGTTGTCAGGAAAGATCAGTCCCTGCAGAAGGGCATCATGATTTGTAGAGTGGAGGGTCAGTGAAAAAGAGGAAGACCCTCAATGAGATGGATTGACACAGTGGCCACAACAATGGGCATAAGCATAAAAACGATTGTGGACATGGCGCAAGATTGGGTACTATTCCATTCTGTTGTTCATAGGGTTGCCATGATTTGGAACCGACCCAACAGTACCTTAACATCAACGACAACAGTCAACAAAAGGTCAGTTCTTGCGCTCTGCAGGAAATTGATTCGGATGGATTCTTGCATACATTCTGACAAATGGTGGCGACGTTTGCATTGGAATATGCAGGTCATATCTGTATAGGAGTTGCCTGATTGACAATAAACCCAGTTGTGTCAAATTTTTTGATTCAATGTTGAATTGTTCTGTCAGGTGATTATGCACATTGTAAAATTCATGTAAGGCACCAAATGTTTGGTGAATGGAACACACATTTTGAAAATAAACTTTAATAATTTCTGCATGTTGTGGAAATCATGTCACTTTTCATGGCTATTTGTTAAGACTAATTAAAAAAACAAAAGTGATAAATATGGCCACTGTGGTTTCACAAATATGGCCATCATGAGCTGTCAAAAACTGGATATCCTTATTGGAAAACCCTTTAAATTATCACACAAAATATGTATTTTCAAAATGCACTGATTAAAACATAAACAATACATTTCAACTGCTTTTATAACAGTTCTGAAGTTGCAATGCTGTCCACAAGCATCCTAAGCCAGCCAAGTACCGTCGAGTCGGATCAAACATCCTGAGCACTACAGTAAAATGAAAATTCAATTCTCGGCTTTGCAAAGTTACAATTCACAGAAAATCAGTCACCGAAAATAAAACAATGTAACACATTAAGGTTCCAAATCAAATACATTAAGAGAAACTAAGTTGTGCAAAAAAAAAAAACTTATTTTTGAAATTCTGGTTGCAAGCAGTTGCTACCAATTTTATTTTAAAAGGCTACAGCTATAGCCTAAAATAGTATTTCCAACTTACGTTAAACATTTTAAAAGGCCACAAAAATAATTTATCTTCAACTTTTTAGGAAAATCACTTTTATATACTGAACAAATGAGAACAGTAGGATTACTATGATGTGACTATCTATGGTATATAATGCTATAATTATATACTGTATAGATCAATAGATTCTTTGGTTTAGAAAAGATGTTATAATCAGTAATTCCTAATTTTCTGAAAGTTAAGGAAAACCTATTTTTTTTTTTGTTGTTGTTGTTAAAATGCAGCATTAGTGTTGTACGACTCACCCACGGTCTGAATTTCTTTTCCTTTCTCTATATTTATCATAACTTACATGAACAAATGTTAAATGTTAACTGATAATGCCTCATTATTATACAGAATAGCGACATTAGAAAATAACAGGTAAAATAAAACATGTGAACACCTCCCTTTAAGGCATTTGTAATCAACATTACCTGAACAGGTGCAATAACAGCACAGGGGCCACCTTCAAACTGTTCTAATGCAGATCCCTCTGATTCACTAAACACAAATCCTAAAAATAAAAGTAGCAAAGATTAAAAATGTTACTTAAGTACTAACAGCTGAAAATAGTTTTAAAGTACTCTTTTTGAAAGATCACTTATTATAATAGCAAACTATCTGCAGGTAAGCGAGATGCAGTGATTCTTACCCGGGGATCAAGGAACCTTTTTAAAAAAAAAGCTATGGAATCTATATTCTCTCTTCCAAATGCATTAACGTACACATACACACTTTTGTATGCAGGGTCCACTCTTAAGGGGCATCAAGTATGAATTTTAATAAAAAGACACTAAATATGACTTCTAAATAATTTAACTTACTTTAAACCAAACCAAAAAAACTGAACTCATTGCTGTCGAGTCAATTTAGACTCAAAACAACCCAACAGGACACAGCAGAATTGCTCCACAGGATTCCCAAGGAGTGGTGGGTGGATTCCAAAGGCCAACCAAGTTCTTTAACCACCACGGTACATCAGGGCTCCAATTTACTCTAAGGAAGACTATAAAGTCTATCCATAGAATTCAAACAATTTTTAGGACATTTTCATAAAGTATACATGCTTTACTCTATCTTTGAATTGAAAAATGAAATAGCATCATAGACAGTGAATATGGTTACCTGCTTCAATCTTAATTTAAATATTATTCAACCAGGACCAACTGATGGCTACTAGAAGCTCCTGACAAAGAAGGCATATGGCAAAGAGTGCTGGGCCCAAAGTCAGGAGGACTGAAATTATTTTTTTACTTCTTTAGGCCTCAGTGTTTTTATCTTTAAAATGATCACTTCCAATTCCACCATACTATTATCCGTATGAAATCCCGGTGGCATAGTGGTTAAGTGCTATGGCTGCTAACCAAAAGGTATGCAGTTTGAATTCACCAGGTGCTCCCTGGAAACGCTGTGAGGCAGTTCTATTCTGTCCTCTATAGGGTCACTATGGGTCAAAATCGACTTGATGATGGTGGGTTTGGTTTTGGTTGTTGTTCTTGTGTGCCTGGAGTCGATTCTGATTCAGAGACTCTACAGAACTGCTCCATAGTGTCTTATAGGCTATGACTTTAAGGAAGCAGAGCACCAAGTCTTTTCTCCTACAGTGCTGCTAGTGGGCTTGATCTGCTGACCTTTACGTTAACAGCCAAGCATTTAACCACTGTGCCAGCAGGGCTCCCTTCCAACATGTTAGGAATCTATAAAGTTTCATTAATGGTTATAGTCCTTTATTCAACAAATATTTAATAACATATTACATCAAGCATTTTAGGAAATATGCATGAATGACACAGTTCCTCATCTGAGGGAGCCAAGGATTGATGGGAAATCACACAAATAATTACTAAAACAAAAGAATAAATGAAGGTTGTGTTAGAAATAAGAACACTCTCGTGGATACAGAAAGAAACGGCTTACTCTGCCTGTGTCAAGTTTTAAGAGTTGACTTTGAGGTTTACCTTGAATAGGAGTGACTTGCCAGGAAGACAATGGCAGGAAAGCGACATCCAGGTAAAGAAAATAACTTTATTAAAGAAAAAAGAGCCGAGTAATTTTATGGATCACTAGAAAATTGAATGTAGATAGAGGGCAATATGTCCTAAGCTGGGAGGAGGTGGCAAATGGGAGTTGACAACATAATCCTAGAAAGTCCAGAGCATGACCAACTAGCAAAGGTCTTTTAGTAAAGTAGTAATATGAGCATACTGTCATTTTTTTTTTTTAAGGAATGGAATGAGGAACAGATGTTTCAACAGTCCTACAGGGACAGTGCTGAGCCTAATAAAAGCAGTACTGGTGTAGAGAGAAGAAAACTATATCCAAAATTTCAGAGATAAAAGTAAACTCAGATGAGTGTGTGTATGTGGGGCACAGGCCTGGTACAAAAGAAATTCTCTTTGAAGTTTCTAACTTCAGACCCAAAAACCCATTGCCATAGAGTCGATGCCAATTCAAAGCAACCCTACAGCACACGGTAAAACTGCCCCATAAGGCTTCTAAGGAATGGCTGGTGGATTCTGTTAAACCTTTTGGCTAGCTGCTGAACTCTAACTTCTGTAAACCAGGGCTTCACTTAAGATACTAGCTAGAGCAAATAAGGCAAGAAATATTGCAGAGGATCCCTTTTCCTCTCATCTCTTTTCTTTACCATCAATCTCTCTTTCAGACAGCATTTAAACATATATTTCACATATTAAAGAAAGAAGAACCAAAACATTCACCTTAAGGTTCCCTTCCTTCTCTAATTACCACTCTCTCATTGGCTTCCTCTCAAGGCCCACCTACTTTAATAGTCATCTATGTGCACTCTCTCAATTTCTTTATCTCTCACCTCTCTCAACTCACAATTGTCTGGTTTTCAACCTATTGATATGCCCAACTTTTGAAAAATGTTTGTCCCTTGGCTTCACTGTTCCCTTTTGTTCCAGGATTTTCATTTCTGTTTCTTCTCCTTCAACACTAATATTCCCCAGGTCTTGGCTTTAGGATCTAAGCACTTTTCATTCTATGCTTTCTGGGCAATCTCAGCTATTCCAGGATTTTCACTACCAACTATAATCGGTTAATCCCCAAATTCAGTCCATAACAGAAGTCCAGATATGGACAAAGTCTAAAATCCTTAACACAGTCCTATGTTATCTGCCTACATCTCTTACCTCATCCTTTACCATTCCTCCTCTTTAGACTACAGGCTTGCTGAACTTCTTTCAGGTCCTCAAATAGTCCATTTTCTCTCTGTTTTTCTACACAATGTGCATATTGTTCCCTGTTCTTGAAACATTAACCTGTTAACGCTTTCTCTGAAAAACTTAGTTACTTTTTAGACTTCACACCAAAATAATGGTCTTCTTGTTTTAACCTTCAAAACATCTTGTATCTACTCCTCTCCCATCTCCAGTCTACCTTCTAGTTCAAATAATCATCATCTCTCACCTACATATTGTTAAGGAGCTTACAATCAGATCTCCCATTTGTTTTATTTTGTCCCACCAGTCTACTCAACAGAGTTGCCAGAGTATTATTTTATAATTAGAAATCAGATTTTGCCACAGTTTCCTTAAAACATTTCAATGGCTTCTCATCGCAATTAAAATGAAACTCAAACTCCTTCTCATGGCCTAAAAGACACTGCATAATCTTGCTCACACCTACCTATTAATCCACTCTTGCCTTCACTATGTACTGTGACTTCAGGTCCATAAAAAATACTGCAGATCTTCTCGCAGGGTGCTGATGCTTGTTCTTGCTTTGCATGGGGTTCTCTTTCCCGCATCTCTTCGTATGGCTAAGAATCACTAGATGACTTGACTTGCCAACCTACTTAAGCACCTGGCTAGTAACCAAAAGGTCAGTAGGTCAAGTCCACCCAGATGTGCCTCAGAAGAACAGCCGAAACATTATAACCATTGAAAATCCAAAGGAAGACAGTTCCCCTCTGAAACCCCTAAGGCAGTCATGAGTCAGAAATGACTGGAAAACTGTTTTTTTTTTTTTTTTTTGGTTCACGTGGCTAAATCCTTCTCATGCTTCCAGATTCAGTTAAAGTGTTAACTCCTCACAGAGAATATTCATTGACAAACCTATCTAAGTAGGTCTTTCTCTCTATTATCTCCCAGCACAATCACTACTTACCACAATCTGTATTATTTACTTTTCTATTGTCTGTCTTCCCTATAATTATCAAGCCTCTTCTATTCACCACTGTTCTGTCAATAAGAAATGAGTTTGTATCTATGAATTCCAAGCTTTATTTAAAAAATGCGAAACAGCAATTCCGCAAAATTTAAAAGTGAGAAATATAGACCTAGATCAGGCAGAGAATAGGATTAGAGATTGAAATCTGAGAAATATCACAGCAGTTAAAACAAACAAATATATTTATAACAAAGATAATACAGTTCAGAATATTAAAAAATAGGCATAGGCTCAATCAGCAAAGTATATTAACAATGCTTGATAATATTTTTGCCAACAATAAAATTTCAAGTTTTCAAGCATAATCTGAATTTTGGAATACTGCATCCATGACTATGAGCTTGACAGGTCCTCAGTTCTTAAGACTTTTCTGATGAGGTCAGTGGTGATAGTAACAATTGTGACTTCTGGTATCATATAACAAAATACGCTAACATGTAGGATGCACTGCAGTGTGAAAATCTACCGCAAAAGATTCTTTAAATGTTAAAAAGCAAAGACGTCACCTTGAAGACTAAAGTACTCCTGACCCAAGCCATAGTATTTTCAATCGCATCATATGGATATGAAATATGGAAAATGAATAAAGAAGACAAGAATTGATGCCTCTGAACTGTTGTGTTAGAGAATACTGAATATACCAGGGACTGCCCAAAAGAACAAACAGATCCATCTTGAAAGAAGTAAAAACAGGGTGCTTCCCAGAAGAAAGGATGACAAGACTATGTCTTACATACTTTGGACATATTTTTAGAAGGGATTAAACCCTGGAGAAGAACATCAAGCTTAGTAAAGTAGAAGGTCAGCAAAAAAGATGAACATCTTCAATAAGACAGAATGACACATAGGCTGTAGCAATGGGTTCAAGCATAAAAATCACTGTGGGCGTGGCACGTCATCAGTCAGTGTTTCCCTCTGTTGTACACAGTGTACAATAAGACAGAATTGACTTGACAGCACCTAACAGGAGGTCTATGTAAATCAGTGAATCATTAAGTTCCAAATGATAGATGCTATTACAAATTCATGTACGGGTAAAAAGATCCATTCAAAGTAGACAGACCAAGGGATTTCAATTGACAGCATAAAAAAAGTTCTTTGACATAGCTTCAGATTACATACTGCAACCAACCTTTAAGAATCTACCACTTGTCATGTATTAGTATGGTACCAAAGAAGAATACCTACAATTATCTGTAAGGGTTATTACTATACCACTTTTTCTAATTACATATCCTTATGGAACTGGATACATGCAAGTTTCAATCAAAACAACATATATCTGACTGAATGGAAAAGCAAGTGGGAGACCACCGCTGTCTTCCAATAAGACAGATATTAAAGAAATTTGTGAAATGATGCCACTAATCTCACTAATTGCTTTATTGTTTATACTGATGTCCTCAATAAATTTTAAGACTATACAGGTTTCTTATGTCAAAAACAAACAAAAAGACCTTGAGAACCACTGGCCTAGGAGAAGAAGCAAATAAGGCGGCTTCCAAGGGAAATATGTAGACAAAGAACAAATAAAGACTAAGGAGATGCTACTCACTGAGAGGGAAAGGAATAAGAAGGAGTAGAGAATTGCACAGCAATCTAAGGAAAGTTGGCCACAACAAGGAAAACGAGAAGCACTGAGGGCTGATAAAGGTTTAACTGCTCTATCTGTCAGTGCTGGTCAGCAATACACAACAGTCTGGGAGTAGAAGTAGGTAAAACAAATGAAGTACTGGGAAGAGATAAGTTGGACAGGAAGAATTTGATAAGGACAAGTAAGAACTAAGGGTGCTGGTTATCACATTAAGACAATGAAATTTTAGGTCCCCATTAGGAATAGAAGACAAGAAATTAAGAAACTTTCCTTGTTTACCTAGCTCTTCTCTAACTGGAGAACAAGGCATGAGAAAAGGGGCCCTAGAGGAACCGTCGTGGCACAGTAGTTAAGTGTTCAGCTGCTAATCAAAACAACTGGCAGTTCAAATCCACCAGGCACTCCTTGGAACCCCTACAGGGTCAGTTCTACACTGTTCTATAGGGTCACTATGAGTCAGAATCGACTCGACAGCAATGGGTTTGCTTTTATTTTTTTCTGTGTTATGTTCCAAGTGCAGAGGAAAAAACTTAGGTATGCAAAACTTTCAGCATGTATCAATAAATGTTAATTAGTAACGAATTCTAGTCTTCCTTAAAAATTCAGATAATGAGTTGCTTTTGTACTTTGGATGTTAAAAATTCATGTAGAATATTCCAGTCATATCTGCTTCATGCCAAATTCTGTATAATTCCAAATAAACACTTTCAAGTATATCAACAAAAACTATTAACTAAAAAAAAATTAAGCAGCTAAAAAAAATTAAGCATTCTATCCAAGCGCCAGAGTGATCGGCAGCCAGGTTCGTATTATCTATTGCTGGTTTTATGATAACAGTAGAATAGTTGAAACAAGACCATAAAAGCCATGGCCCTTTACAGAAAGTCTGCCAAACAATGATCTAGATCAAATACTGAAAAGAAAATGACTTCCCAACAGGTCAAAATATTTTCTTCTACAATTAAATTAATACCACTTCTTAAATACTCCACCAGTGACTCCTTGGAAACTCTCTTTGAGGTAATTCTTAGAAACTCTTTGAGGCAGTTCTACTCTCTGTCCTAGAGGGTTACTACAAGGAACAATAGACTTGACAGCAATGGATTCAGTTTTGTTTTTTAAGAGATTCAAACCCAAGTGACTCCTTATTACCAAATGAGAAGCCTCATTAGTATATTCCTGTTTTAGGATATGGGTTGCTAATGAGTTGATTCTGAGTCAGAGCAACCCTACAGGACAAAGCAAAACCATTCCATAGGGTTTCCAAGGAGTGGCTGGTGGACTCAAACTGATGAACTTTTGGTCAAGTATTTTCACACTAAACACCTTCCTAGTTTTTAAAGGAACTAACTTATCATATAGACAGCTGTTTTTTTCTGACTAGACATACAATTACCCATCTAAAACATTTGAGAATAAATAATCCCGTATCACATTCAACAATACTACAGAGTATAGGAAAGTCTATTAGTTTCAAGTTATATAGTTCACAATTAATCTAGACCTGAGCTACAAACCTCTCTGCAATTTTCCAGTCTCTTATTTTCACATACATATGCATATATACATTATTCAAACCAACTGACCAAACTAAACAAACAAAAAACCCAAACCCATTGTAATCAGGTCAATTCTGACTCATAGCAACTACGCCTCTATAATTCTAACTCCCATGTAAACAAGAGCATAGAAAGACTTCATATGATCATGAAAAGCTGGATGATCTTGGTCGAATCAAACACCTAAAGTGAGCCCTCATCTATAAAGTGGAAGAAAAATAAGACACTGAAAAAACTGTAAAGCATAATACAAGTGATATGATAAATACTTTAAAGTCTTTGAATAAAAACTATATAATTCAAAGCATGCAATTAACTTTGTCACACATGTTTACAAACTCCAAGTTTAAAAAACATTAGATGTTAAGTGAATTACAATTTAGGTATGGTGGAGAAAGAAAAATCACGACTTAAAAGAAATAAAAAGCTTCTATTTAAAAAATCTCTGACAGGATGTGATTCACAGTATTACCTAATTATTACGTCACAAGAAAAATTAATGATACTATATCACTTTTACCTCAGTAAAATGTTAATCACTATAATAAACATCCAAACAAACTTTCAAATTTTAAGCCAAGATGTAGTAACTTCTAAATGCATCTAGGTCATTAAATCTCAATTTTCTATTATTACACAACAAAGACTGCCCTACACAGAGAGCTCTAAACCCTAATTTCAGTCAACTACAGCCCCTACACCCCTTAAAACAAAGCACTATGAACTTCTACAAATAGCAATATTAGGGTTCTCCCTTCCTGGTCACTCTTTAGGCACAACAAGAAATTAAGTTTAAAGCCTACAGGAAGGAAAGAAAGAAGAAACGGTTCCTGAGAGTTTATAATCTAGATCAAGGGTTGATATCATTTTATAAATTTTATAGTTTTACAATACAAAATCAAAACCAAATCCACTGATGTCAAATTAAATCTGACTCAGCATCAAGTTTAATCCGACTCATAGTGACCCCATAGACAGAGTAGAACTGCCCCACAGAGCTTCCAACAAGCACCCTGTAGATCTGAACTGCTGACTTGACTTTTTGGTTAGCAGCTGTAGCTTTTAACCACAACGCCACCAGGGTTTCCTTTAGAATACAGCACTAACTTCCTTGCTGTTCGTTTAACAGTCTGTAGTTGTTCCTTGTATAATGCCCTGGAATACTCTTTTCCCCAAATAGATAACTAACTCAGTTACTTTCCATGTTTGCTAAAATCTCATCTTAAAATGAGGCCTATCCAGGTCAATCTTATCCTGAAATTTTCTATTTCCTTGCTTTCTAACTATTATATACACTTAATTTAGATTTATATTATGTTTATCATTCCTCCTGACCACTTAGTGTTACGACCAAGGACCTGAAACACTGTTAGTTTGTGGAAAGAAAGACGGGAGTATAAGCGATGCTAATGAATTAAACCAAAAAAAAACCCCACCACTGCCGTCGAGTAGGGTCCGATTCACAGCAACCCTAAAGGTTGGAGCAAAACTGCGCCACAGAGTTTCCAAGGAGCGCCTGGCAGACGTGAATTGCCGACCTTTCAGTTAGCAGATGTAGCACTTAGCCAACTACGCCACCAGCAAGTATAAACATGTGCTTTTCTTTAACAATTACTATAGGCACTTGAGCAAGACGATAGCGGGGGTCAGTAGAGTAACTTCTGAATTAAGGAAATAACTCCAAACCATTAAGTCGCTAGTTTGAATACTTTTAAAGTACAAACAGTCAAAAATACTCTTTTTCTCCAAAGAAAAGGACACACAGAAGAACTCTATCTAAAACTGTCAATTCAATTGTTAAAAAAAAAAACAATGTGCCCCTACTGCAGTTTACTGTTTACCATTTCAAAATGTTTTAAATTGACCAATCAATACACATTTACACATGGAATACTTCTAGATGTTATTTTATAAATATTTACCCCAAGCATCTTACACCTATAATTTGCTTCCAAAAGATAAAATGAGATTGCAGTAGTCAATTCAAAGCAGTTACTTAAAACAGCCAAAGTTGGTGTCACATTACTACTGCAGTAATGTTAAGAGCAGCAAATGGGTATCTTGTGTCTATGTCACAAACTTAAGTGACCACCACAGCAATCACTAGCAATGCTTTCTGCTTCTGAGCATGAATGAACACAACAATTAACATACTGAAGCAGTAACAACCCCTTGATTTGGAAGTGATAACTTACAAAATATATACTTGGTTGTCTTAAAATCGTGATAAGCAGAAGACTTTGAAAAAAAACTACATATCCACAATATAATTGTGCTGTTTGAAAAGCCATAAATAAAGTAAATCTTTTACTTTGACATGGTATCAACTGAACTCATCTTGTTAGGAGACTTCTGCAAGACTAAAATGTGACACAGCATTCTAAGGTGTCATTATAAAGTCCTACTTTAAAAAGTACTTATTCACCAAACAATATACAACAATATCTTCTGATTCTCAAGGCAAGGCATGAGAGCCATTTCTGACTTAGTTTACAATTAAGTACTTTTAAGATGAATATAGCAATAGCTACCATTAACTGAATGTTTACTGTAGTTCAGATATTATGCTCAGTGCCTATGTGTATTTACGTGACCTTTAATTCTTACAACAACCTTATAACGTTAGCACTATTAACTGTATTTTATAAAGAAATTGAGGCTCAAATAAGTAATGTGAACCTGGAACCCAAGTCTACCTATTCCAAAGCCTCAGCCAAAATCATTCTTCTTAAATTTGCAACATAATGTAAATACAAAAGAGGCTATTCTACATAGTAAAATGTTTAGTAAATACTGACTGATTTACAATGAAAATAAAAGTTTTCTTAATTCTTCAGTTTTGCATATTTTAGGACTGTTTAATATTAAAATAAATATTGTAATTTGGCTAATCCACCCAACTTTATACATGGAATACCTCTAGATATAATTTTATAGATATTTATCTCAAGCATCTTACACCCATAACTTGCTTCCAAAAAATAAATGAGATTGCACCTAGACCATGAAAAAACACCAGAGTTAGAAAAGCAGCAAATAAATTGTAAAATAAAACCTATAAATACAAGTGTCCAAAATACCAGAAAATATTAGTTAAGTGGCCTAATTAAACGTGTTAAAAAGCCAAGCTTATTACGTGTAGGATTTAAACTCAAAGAAAAATAATGAAAAGTGAGCTGTATTAGGAGTTTGGAGACTTGGAAAGCACTCACAACTCTATCAGTATGTGCAGCTTTGGCCCTGTCATTCAGCCTTCACAATTCATTTTTCTTCTCTGTAAAATAAGGATGGACTAAATAACCCAAGTCACTGTAATACGCCATGCTTCTAATATTGTATCTGGGAGGTAGGAAGGGATATTTTTTAGAAATACCAATATTTTGAAATTGGAATTCAGATTTATTATGCTAAAATTCTCCCCCTCCCAAAAAACCCGACGTATTCTCTAAATAAATGCTTTAATAACACTACTGAATAGTTATTATTTGCCTGAGGAACCATTAATTGAATAGTTATTATTACTGATCCTTCTGACCCCAAAAGCTAAGTTTGCCTAACCTCACCATAATCCACCTTAAGGAATGTGTCCTTTGTGTCTTAATAGCAAAACTTACGAATCACAATTACTAGTTTACGCGTCGAGCACGGAGGCAACTACAACGCAAAAATAGAATAAATAGCTACTTGTACTTCATTATTATTTGACTATTAATAATAAGCCGTCTTACATAACTCAAAATCCTGTCTGGGTAACATTACACCAACACATTAAATGCTGTAATTCATATTCCTTTTAAACTGCAATAGATACTCAAGCATCTGAAAACCAGAGATACTCTTGGCCAAGAGAACACTGTGGAGCAAGCAACAATGTACTTACATACCTACACATGTAATTAAAAGACAAACAACAAAGTTACTTTCTGCAATTAGCCTCACTGATTCCTCTGAACTTCTTACCGTCTCAAAAGAGGGTAAAATGTTAACAAAACCCAAGAACTTGACGCCTTGCTGGGGATATAAACCCAGATCGCCACAGTTCTTGAGAAACCGACACCAGGGCATAGGGCACACCCTTAGTGTCACGCACTGCAGCCCAACACGGAGCCACTCTTTTTCTTTCTACCCAGCCGGCCGAAGAGAAACCCAAAGCGGTAGAGGCTCTTTAGTGGCCAACTGTAACCATTCTCCTACTAAACCTCTCCACCCCAGAGTAGACAAGGCGTTTCTGGAAATCCAGTTTCAGAGCTGAGCACTGCGATTGGGACACAGTGCGAGCCAAGCAAAGGCGATGGAACGAGAAGCCTCACAGCCAGACTTGCCGGAGTAAAAGATGCAACGGCTGGAAGTGAAAGCCCAGATAGGGTACCTTGCGTCCAGCGGCAGAAGATGGTGTCGGAGAGACCGGGGCTGCTCTTGGTGCCCCATACCAGCTCCATCAGCTCTTTAGTCAGTTCGGACATGATGGGGTACCAGCGAGAGGGTCTTCACTTTCAGGACTCCTGCCCCGGAACATGGGGAAGGGGCGTCTCAGGAATCAGCAGTTGCGGCGACGGCGGAAGCAAAGGAGCTTGAAGGTTAGACCGAAGGAAGGCGCAAGAAGACAGAGCGAGCTACCTGCTGCGAAATACCGCCTGTCAAGCCCGGCGGAGCGGCAGCGAAGACTTTCCTGTGCCGGAAATGCCGGGGCCACTTCCTGTTCTTCTTTTGCTCCCGCCCCCATACTAGGGAGGACAGGGAGCCACCTCCCCGGAAGCGGAAGTGAGCGTGGCAAGAGGCGTAAAACTTGGCAGCTCGACCTGGCATCTTCAGTGAGGCAGCAGTTTTTCTATTTTGAATTCTGTTTCTTGAGGTTGCTAGTCTGTTTCTACTCGTAGGAGCGCCACCCCTCTCCCTGTACCCTATGCTGAGTTCAGCTGAAAGCTCTAAAGCCAGAGCCCTAGAGCCTAGAATGTTAAACCCATGCTTAAAATTTTTACTTTTAATTCTGTTAAACCTTTGAGTAACAGACAAGTAACATCTTTTTCTTGTGTGAAGAGTCAGCCTCTGTACCTGAGTAAATCATACAAAACGTACCAAGTAACATTTAAAAACATAACTGGCAAATGTGCATTAGAAATGCCTTTAACATGTGTAATGCAGAATTACAAAGCTATTTGTAGGCAAACGGTAGAAGCAACCAGCTTGTAAGTGGTAGATATTTTCATCTCCAGCTTTTGAGACTGGCCAGTAAAACCAAACCGAAGTTCTTGCCATTTAATCGATTCTGACTGACAGTGACCCTATAGGACAGAGCAGAGATGCATCATAGTGTTTCCAAGGAGCGACTGGTGGATTCAAACTGCTAACCCATTGGTTGGCAACCGAGCTATTCACGCTACACCCATACCACCTCCTGAGAGTATATGAGTGTGTGTATTTTACTTGGATTGAAATCTAGATTTTATTCATTGACTGTTGTCTGTTACAGGTTGTAGTCAGGTCTCTTTTGACACACAGCAGCCCCCATATATCAGAGTAAAACTGCCTGACTCAGGTGACTCCCCGTGTTAGAGCTGAACTGCATCACAGAGATTTCAAGACTGCGACTTTTCCGGAGCCAGTCGCAAGGCCTTGTTTTCAAGGCATCTCTCAGTTAACTTTGAACTACCACCCATTTAGCTAGCAGCCAGGCCTAACTACTTGCACCACCCATGGAATCCATCCAGTTAAACTGAATTTGTGTGAAAACTTCCGGTTATGCTGCCCAAAGAGAAAAACAACCCAACCCACTGCTGTAGAGTCAGTTTCGATTCATAGTGACTGTACAGGGCAGAGGAGAATTGCTCCGTAGTGTTTCCGTGGAGCACCTGGTAGATTTGAATTGCCAACCCTTTTGGTTAGCAGCCGAAACACTTAATGACTAAGCCACCAGGGTTTCCACCTAAAAATAAGAGAAAATGTGTTACCTGACTTCTGAATTTAAAATGAAAGGGCAAAATCTAATGGTTTCTTTTTAATTTGTATTATTTTGGGTGCTGGGAAGGAGGAGGGATGTTTTTAGTCCCTGGAAAGCATATTACCTTGGAATTTGGAATTGTAAAGTTAAGAGGCTACGTTCTGGGCCATACAGGTACTTAGCTAATGTTCTTCTAGCAAGTTGCCTACTTTCTGCTGTGACCTTCTTCTCTCTAAAATTGAGAATAATATCTGTTTCGTTTGTTGTAAGCACTAGAAGGAAATGTGAATGGAAGCAGAGGTTTGATACAGTTCCTGACACACAGAAAACACTTATAAATGAGTGGGTGTTTTTAAATGAAAGAATGCATTTTGTGGAATTTGCTACAATACTGTGAAGTTTCCTGATATTTGGTTGATAATTTCTAACCATTTTAGTACAATACTTCATTTCTGTTTCAAATACTCTCAATTTTGTGTGGAGGAACAACTTTACATTGTCTAATTAAAATAAATTAATCTTAATATAAAAACTTCCATGTTGAAACAGAGTTTTGCTAATTTATACTACATTTCTGACTTTACCACCCTTTGCTGTCATTAAAAAGAATTGCTCAAAGTGCCTGACTCATATACATGTCTTTCTTTCTTGATTTTTCTTACCCTTAGGACATTCTTTACCCTATTTTTGGAGTTCAAATTTCAGAGTATAAATGCCATTTTCTGATAAAGCTTTCTTCAGTCATTAGAATCTGAAGTAATTATAACCTGAAATTTCATAGTACTTTATCTATAACTTGCTTGTGGGTATTACTGACATATTTACAAAGGATTATTTGTTTTTCTCTTTGGATAAAAATTATGGACGCCAAGAACCCATCTCATTCATAGTACCCAGCATAGAACCTTGTAATTCACTACCCACAGCCGTCAAGGTGCTTCCAGCTTCTAGTGACCCTGCAGGACAAAATAGAATTGCCCCACAAAGTTTCCACGAAGTGCCTGTTTGGATTCAAACTGCCAACCTCTTGGCTAGCAAAACTACGGAACTTAACCACTGTGATACCAGGATTTCCACTGCTAGAACATCACTAAATCTCCGTAAATAATTAGTTGAATAAATAAGACTTGGCTGTGGTAGAAATTAAATATTCACTATTTTTCAACAAATGAGGGGGTCAGAGAAGTAGTACTGATTGCATGTCAACTTAAAGTTTACATAATTCTTTCACTTTCTGAAACACATTAAAGGGACTGTATTCATAGATCCCACTGGTGGGAACACATCTAAATTCAGGTAAACCCTGGTGGTTTAGTAGTTAAGAGCTACGGCTGCTAACCAAAAAGTCAGCAGTTCATAATCCATCAGGTGCTCCTTGGAAACTCCATGGGGCAGTCCTATTCTGTCCTGCAGGCTCACTTTGAGTCAGAATCAACTTGGCAGCAATTTTTTTTTTTTTTAAATAATTGAATAGATTTGATTTTCCATCTTACCAAACCAAAAACCAAACTTTGCCATTGAGTCAAGTCTGGCTGATGGCACCCCTTGTGTTACAGAGAAGAATTGCACCATGGAGTTTTCTTGGCTATGATCTTTATGGAAGCATATTGGCAGGCCTTTCTTCCTTGGTACTCTTGGACAAGTCCAACCACCAACCTTAAGTAGTCAACGACAAACTGTTTACACCATGAAAGGACAGGCATAATTTCTCTATGGAGGTGAAAATAAAAAGCTGTACTTTCAAAATACATTTTTAAAAAAGAAAAAATTTCTTGCTGTGGTTTTGTTCTTGTTGTTTTCTAGCTGCAATGAAGCCAACAGAATCCTGAGTACACATGGATATGTATGTCCTTTCTATCCTTCAGGCATGTGCCTTCTTTGCAAGTTTTAAATTTTCTAAATTTGCAATGCATATTTTAACAAAGAATATTTAATTGATGTTATTTCTTAATTACTCATTAAGTATAACAAATTGTGAAATGGCTAAACCGTGACAGAAGAGGAAAATAATATTCTTTTTATACATTTAGTCATTATCAGTAGTTTGCTTTGCTTATATGTGGTGCTGTAAAATAATGCCATTTTTAAAACAGTGACTTGATACTTAATATTAATTGGAGTATTTGTAATGTACCCTAAACCTTTGCTTTCAATTCAATTCTTACTCACAAAGACCTATAGGACATAAAACTGTTCCACAGAGTTTCCAAGGATGTATAATCTTTATAAAGTGGCTGCAACAGTGGACTCAAGCATAACAGCGATTGTGAGGATAGTACAGGACTGGTCAGTGTTTTGTTCTTTTGTACATAGGATTGTTATGGGTCAGAACCAACTCAATGACACCTGATAACCACAGCAACATAATCTCTACAGAAACCTACTGCAAATCTGTCTCCTGTGGAGAAGCTGGCAGTTTTGAATCCTGATGTCCTTTCAGTTAGCAGCCAAGTGCTCCTTATATATTGCTCTGTAGTTTTGCATATTAATTTGTTTTTTTTACTTAGGACAAACTTTAGTTTCAAATAAACTGCTATATACACAGTTTGTATGAATAATCTTTAGCCCTCAAAGAATAGTGAAAATGCAGAGATATCCTATTTTTATGTAAGTTTCATCAGTAACACTTTCTTTCAAATTCAAGTGGGGACACTTGGATAAATCTGGGCTGAGATGTCCTAGTGATTAATTCCTCACAGTGACAGATTAACTGATAACTGACTACAAAATTTTAAGTCTGTTTAATTATTTTCCTGTCTTTCCCCATATCATCCTGTCAAATAAAAGCACAGCAGCTTCAATACCTGATTCCTAGAAATTGCCATAAAAAGCACAATTATTCAGTTAAAACCCCTTAATTTTGATTCCATTTTTTAAAAATTATATACGTATTTATTCACAGATGCCCATGTTTTTATTGTGCTTTAGGTGAAAATTTACAGTGTAAGTTTCTTGTTCAAAAATTTATTCACAAATTGTGACATTGGCTGCAAGCCTCACAGTGCAACAACACAGTTCCCCTTTCCACCTTGGGTTCCCAGCAACTGTTACTAAGTTTTCGAGTCCTTTCCTGCCTTTTCATCTTGCTTTTGGGTAGAAGTTGCTCATTTGGTCTCATTAGACTAAACAAAGAAGCATGGAAAAACCCTGGTGGCATAGTGGTTAAGAGATATGGCTACTAACCAACAGACTGGCAGGTTGAATCTACCAGGCACTCCTTGTCAACTCTAAGGAGTAGTTTCTGTCCTATAGGGTTGCAATGAGTCAGAATTGACTCAGTAGATGTGTTTGTTTGTTTTTACTTTTTTATTATTATGATTGAATGAAAATATATATTCCCAAATAAATTTTCATGCTCACCTATGTGCAGCTCCCACTGCTCTCCCTGTCTAGTGACAGCACACTATTCCTCTCTGCTTCATACATGTCCTATCCTCCCAACAGTCTCCTATCCCCTGCTCTCTACCCACTCATCTTCCTCCAGTACGAGGTCAGCAGGATAACATCCTATAGATGCAGAGAACCATAAAGTGCCCACAAGATATGGTCATTCTGTGTTGCCAAGTCCAATCCATAGCTGTCTGAAGAGTTGACCTTCATTATGATTTATGGACAGGAACAGCATCAGGGCCAGGGGCCATGCTCCCAGGGGGACCCTGAAGCCTCTGGACCATCATTTGTGGTCTTTTAGTGGAGATCTCAGGGTCACACGTATTTATTCTTGTGTTGGCAGTGAGAATCAATTTTCTGAATTATACTGCAGCTATCACTAGTGGTGACCAGTCACCATCCTGTTCTTCTGGTCACAAGTAGAGATAGAGTCCCACTCATGAGGGTTTCCCTGTCTTCTGGGTTCTCTTTCACCCATGTCATTTTGGTCCTCAGTGATCACCCATTCCTGCTGAGTTGGGACCATTTGCTGTACCCTTAGATGGCAGCTTGGTAGCTTATAAGACCCCAGATGCCACTAACCAATGTGGGGTGCAGAAGGCTCTCTTAGCAAAAAGCTGGTTGTGCCAATTGGCCTCGATTTCACCTGAAAACATGGTCCCCAACCCCCTGCTCCATCTACTCTGTCCTTGCAATATTGGCTTAAGCTGAGAGGAATACTCTAGTTGTGTTGAAGTCCAATTAATATTGATCTTTCTAACCTGTGCTGTCACTGATTTCACCCAACCAAATTCCTATCAACTATCTAACCTAAACCCTCCAAACCTCACTATCTAACCTAAACCCTCCAAACCTCGCCGTCCCTCACTCCCCACCCTTGCAGCAGTCGAAGAGTCTTTTCTTCTATGCATGAGTCTATTTTTCAGTTCTTATCATAGGGATCTCATACAGTATTTGTCCTTTGGTCAGTGACTACTTTCACTCAGCATAATGTCCTCTAGTTGAAACCAGGTTATGAGATATTTCCTAAAATCATTGTTGTTCTTTATCATTGCACAGTGTTCCACTGAGTATATATACCATAGTTTACCTATGCATTCCTCTGTTGTTGGGCATCTTGGTTGATTCCATCTTTTTGCTATTGTGGACTGTGCTGCGGTAAACATTAGTGTACACATATCAGTAGCTGTGAATGGGCTTGATTCTGTAGGATATGTTCCAAGCAGAGGAATTACTGGTCAAATGGTATATCTAGATACAGTTTTCAAAGGAGATTCCAGATTCCTTTCCAAAGAGGTTGCACCATTTTGCAATCCCACCAACAGTGTAGGAGAGTTCCAATTTCTCCACAGCCTCTCCAGCATTTGTTGTTTTGTGTTTTTTGGATCATGGCCAACCTTGTTGGGGTGAGATGGTATCTCACTGTAGTTTTGATTTAAATTTCTTTAATAGCTAATGATCATGAGCATGTCCACATGTGTTTTTTAGCTGCCTGAATCTCCTCTTTAGAGAAGTGTCTGTCCATCTCCTTTGCCCATCACTTAATTGGATGATTTATCTTTTTCTTACTGACATTTTGTAGTACCTTATAGATTATGGAGCTCAGGCTGACATATAGTTGCCAAATATTTTTTCCCATTCTGCAGGTGGCCTTTTAATTCTATTCATAAAGTCTTTGGATGAGCAAAAGTGTTTGATTCTTAGTAGTTCCCATTTATCTATTTACTCTTCTGATGATTGTGGTTTGTTTGACAGATTCTGAAGTCTGTCTAAGTTGTGTATTAAAACTTCCATTGTTGTTCCTACTTTTTCTTGGATGAGCTTTATCGTTTTAGGTTTGATATTTAGGTCTTTTGCCCAGTTTGAGTTGGTTTTTTGTATAAGGTGTAAGATGTGGATCCTGTTTCAATTTATTGCAGATAGATATCCAATTTTGCCAGTGCTATTTGTTGAAGAGATTGTTTTTACCCCAGTTTAATGTCTTAGGACCTTTGTTGAATATCAACCGTTCATAGGCAGGTGGTGTCATCTCTGGGGTCTCGATTCTGTTCCATTAATCTATCTGTCTCTTTTTGTACCAGTACCGGGCTGTTTTGACTACTTTGGCAGTGTAATAGTCTCTAAAGTTGGGCAATAAGAGGCCTCTCGGTGTGTTCTTCTTTAGTAATGCTTTACTTATCCGGGGCTTCTTGCCTTTCCAGACAAAGTTGGTAATTTGTTTCTCCATCTCATTAAAAAATGTCACTGGAACTTGTATTGGGATTGCATTATATAAGTAGATTGCTTTGGGTAAATAGACATTTTCTTCCTTCCTATCCACGGATCCGACTCGACGGCACTTGGCTTGGCTGGCATCCATGAGAAGGGTAGGTTACTCCATTTATGTAAGTCTCTCTTAGTCTCTTTTAGTAGAGATTTGTAGGTCTCTTTGTAAAGATCTGTTATTTCTCCAGATTTATTTCTCCTAGATTTATTCCTAGGTATTTTATCTTCTTAGGGGCTATAGTAAATTACATTAACTTGTTGATTTCTTCCTTAGTAATCCTGTTGTTGGTGTAAAGGAAGCCTACTGATTTACTTATGTTTACCTTGTATCTTGAGACTTTGCTGAACTCTTCTATCAGTTTGAGTAGTTTACTTATGGATTCTTTGGGATTCTCTGCATATACAATCATATCATCTGCAAAGAGGGAGATGTTTTATTTCTTCTTTGCCAATGCAGATGTCCTTTATTCATTCGTCTTGTCTAATTGCTCTGGCTAGAACTTCTATACAGTTCTGAATAGGAAAGGTTAGAGTGGGCATCCTTGTCTAGTTCCTGTTCTCAATAGAAATTGTTTCAGTCTCTCTCCGTTCAGGATGATATAGGTAGTTGGCTTTGTGTAAATGGCCCTTATTGCACTGATGAATTGGCCATCTATTCCTATTTTGCTGAGAGTTTTTAGCATGAATGGGTATTGGACTTTACCAAATGCCTTTTCTGCATCAATAGACAAGATCAGGTGATTTTTCTCCTTTGTGGTTTTTATGTGGTTGATCACATTAATTGTTTTTCTGATGTTGAACCAGCTTTGCATCCCTGGTATGAATCCAACTTGATCACAATGGATTATTATTTTTATATGTTGTTGTATTCTATTGACAAGAAATTTGTTGAAGATTTTCGCATCTAGATTCATGAGTAATATCAGTCTGTAGGTCTCCTTTTTGGTTGGGTCTTTCTCTGGCTTCGGTATCAGGGCTATGCTGGATTCATAGAATGAATTTGGGAGTATTCCATCTCTTTCTATCCTGTGAAATAGCCTCAGTAGTATTGGAGATAACTCTTCTCTAAAAGCTTCATAGAATTCTGCAGTGAAGAATTCCATCTGGGCCCAGGCTTTTTTTGGTTGGGAGTTTTGGGATGACTTTTTCAATCTCTTCCTTTGTGATGTCCTTATTAAGTTGTTCTGCTTCACCTTGTGATAATTTTGGTAGGTGATATGAGTCAAGGGATTTGTCCATTTCCTCTAGGTTTTCAAATTTGTTAAGAGTACAGCCTTTCATAGTATTCTGTTATGATATTTTTGATTTCTCTTGGATCTGTTGTGACAACTCCCCTCTCATTTCTTATTTGGGTTATTTGTTTCCTTTTCTGTTTTTCTTTAGTAAACTTAGCCAATGGTTTGTCAATTTTGTTGATCTTTTCAAAAAACAGCTTTTGGTCTTTTCAATTTTTTCAATTGTTCTTCTATTCTCTAATTTGTTTAGTTCTGCTCTAATCTTTCTGATCTGTTTTCTTCTGGTGCCTGAGGCATTCCTCTGTTGATCTCTCTCTAGTTCTTCAAGCTGTAGAGTTAGTCCTTTGACTTGTTTTTTTCCTTCCTTCCAGATGTATGCATTTATGGAGATAAACTGACCTCTGAGCACTGCTTTGGATGTATTGCATAGGTTCTGGTAGGAAGTGTCTTCATTCTCATTGGAATCCATAAATTTCTTTATTTCTTCCTTGATTTCTTCTATAACCTATGGTTTTTTGAGCAAGCTGTTGTTCAGTTTCCAAGAGTTCCACTTTCTATCTATGTTTTTTCTGCTATTGATTTCTACTTTTATGGCTTTATGATCTGAGAAGGTGCTTTGGATTAATTCAGTGGTATGGATTTTGTTGAGAACTGCTTTATGTCCTAACACGTGGCCTATTTTAGAGAATGTTCCATGGGCACTGGAGAAGAAGATGTAGTTGTCCACTGATGGATAGAAAGTTCTGTATATGTTGATGAGGTCTAGTTGGTTAATTGTTGCACTAAGGTCTTCTGTGTCTTTATTGAGCTTTTTTCTAGATGATCTGTCCAATATTGCGAGTGGAGTTTTGAAGTTTCTTACTATAACTGTGAAGTGATCTCTCTTGTTTTTGAGAGTAGTCTGTTTCTTCTATGTATTTAGATGTTCTAATATTAGGTGCATAAATATTTAATATTGTTAAATCCTGCTTGTGTATTGAACCTTTCAGCAGTAAATAGTGTCCATCCCTGTCCACGATGGTGGATTTTACATTCAGTCCATTCTCATTCAATGTAATTGATAGGTATGTGTTCAGTACTGCCGTTGTGATTTGTTTATTTTTGTGTTGATGTTTTCTCTGTTATTCTTATTAATCTGTTCTGGGACATTCTTCTTTGTGGGTTGATTTTTCACCTTTTCCAGGGTTGGTTTTGTGGTGGTTGAGACTCCTGTGTTACATTTCTTGATATGGTGTGTTGCATCTTTATTGTGCTTTATGGCTACCCCTATGATCCAGCTTAATAAACTGTGTATAAACAAAATTTTAATTACTGCAATTCTTGTCAACTTCCTCTTCATCTGGAAGGACTATAACAACTGTAGTACATCCCTCTTTTTAATATGATGACATCATAGTTTTCATGATGTGATCACTGGTTATTTCTTACACTATTATAGCTTTGATTGAGTTTGGAGCCTTCAATTGAGTAGGATTCTGGGTGATGTGTCCTCCTGAAACATAAAGTTAGTGGTTTTGTTCTTCTAAGCCAAAGCCAAGAGATTGTTTCAGTATTTCTTGTACTTTGGTTTGGTTTTTACAGAGTCTCTAAGTATCTGTTTATCTGTGAATATCTTAATTCCATTTTCATATTTGAAAGATAGTTTTGCAGGATATATAATTCTTGCTTGGAAGTTCTTCTCCTTCAAAGCTTTGAATATGTCATGCCACTGGCTCCATGCCAGCATTGTTTCTGCTGAGAAATCCGACAAAAGCCTACAGGGTTTCCCTCTGAATGTTAGCTTTAGTTTTAGTCTTGCTGCCTTTAAGAGTTTCTGCTTATGTTTCATTTTGTTCAGCTTAATTATAGTATGTCTTGGAGTCTTTCTTTTGAGATCTACATTGAGTGATATTCGATATGCATCTTGGATGTCTATATTCTTTTCCTTCATGATTTCTGGGAAGTTCTCTGTCAGCAGCTCAACAGCAATACTCTCTGTGTTCTCAGGTGTCTCGCCCTGTTCAGGGCCTCCAATTAATTATAGGTTGTTCCTCTTAACAGAGTCCCACATGCTTCTTAATGCTTCTTCATTTTTGTTGTTTCTGTTTTGTGATTTCTCCTCATAGATGCTGGAGTCAGTAGCTCTGTCTTCCGAGTCAAAAAGTCTCTTTTCCATTTGTTCTACTCTGTTTTCTTGGGTTTCAATGGAAGTTTCTATGTCTTTGATTTTGTTCTTCATCTGTTGGATTTCAGAGTACTGGTGTTCTATCAGATCGAATAGCTTATTTAATTTTTTCATTTTACTCTGCTGCATTTTGTATAAGTTCTAGGAGGGCTCTATACATACTCCTTTTGTATTCACCTTCCCATAATTTCAGAAAAGTTTATACGTCTGGAAAGCTCTTTGGTGGTTTCATTAGGGGGCTTTCTGAAGCCATGGGTGATTTCCTGGTTATGGATTTCTCCAGAGTCTGTTGCTTTTGGGGCTTCATGTGAGTCAATAAAGACTGGGATGGATGCTGTGAGGTTGGACCGCAGTTGTTTCTCTAGGCCATTTTAAAATGAAAGGTAAAGGGTATCTGATCATTTCCCAAGTCAGACAGGCCTTCAAGTGTACAGGTCACTCCTCCCAACTGGTGAAGTAAGCACTTCTGTATCAAATCCCAGATGTTATGAACTAGTTCAAAATGCAGCAAGTCTACTGCCCTGTTGGCCTCCACTAACAGGCCCCAGCCATAGGTGACTCTGTGCAAAATACTGCTCCTCTGCCAACAAAGCATTCTCCTGTGGGCAGGCGCTGTCTCCCAGCCTAGTAATTAGGTCTTACTGAGGCTTCCACATCCAAGATGGTATCCTGCATACGCGGGCCACTGCTTCCATACAAACTACACTATGGCAGAGGTGGAGAGAGAGGCCAAAGGTGCCGAGATGCAGAGTCCACAGCCTCTGTTGCTGGGCCCCAGCTGCAGGCAACACTGTGTAAGCTACTGCTCTTCTGCCAGAGAAGCACTCTCCTGCAGGCTGGCATTGCCTCCCCAGCTAAAAATGAGGTCCAGCTGAGGCCTCTGCATCCTAGATGGCATCCTGCACAAGCTTGCCAGCACTTCAGTAGAAACTACAGTATGGCAGAGGTGGAAAGAGAGGCCAAAGGTGGCGAGATGTATACAGTCCTGTCACGCTCTTAAAATATGGCAATATTGTCTACTGATCCCCCCAGCAGTGCAACTGAGACTAGCTGCTAGTCAAGACTCAACTTCACTGGGCAGCCAAGACAGAGATAAAAAAAAATTAGAATGGTGAGTTACCTTAAGTCCATGCAAGCCCACACTTGCCAAGAGTGGGGTCAGCAAAAGAGAGGAGGTTTCTCATTCAGTGGTATGAAGTCCGAATTAACAGCCGTGTCCTAGGGCTCATTAGGTGACCAGAAGACACCGTATAATTATCAATTCAGATCTTGGTTTCCAGAGGGGCTTAGGGAGACATGAGCCTAGTCTGCCATCTTGACTCTGCCCCTTGTTTGTTTCTTAAGAAGCATGTGTATTACTGTTTATTTACATAAAACTCAAAACAACAGCAACCAAAAAAAAACACTGCTGGCAAGCTAATTCCAACTCACAGCAGTCCTGCAGGATAGGACAGAACTGTGTCATAAAAGTTTTCAAGGCCATAAACCTTTACAGAAGCAGTCTGTCACGTCTGTCTCTGGTGCACTGGTGGGTTTGAACTGCTGACCTACTGGTTAGCATGTGAGTGCTTTATCTACTACACCACAAAGGCTCCTCGAGTATTTTATATGCCTGAGTGACCTTTTTTTGAAAAGTGTGCTTTAGTAGTACTTTCAGTTCTCAGCAGTGTCCAGGAGCCATAGTTTCAGGGTCCCTTCAGTCTGTCAGACTAGTAATTCTGGTCTTTTTGTTTGTAAATTTGAGTTTTGGTCTACATTTTTCTCCCTCTGTGTTTGAGATTCTTTATTGTGGTCCCTATCAAAGTGGTTTGTAGTGGTAGCTGGGCAAGATATAGTTCTTCTGGGCTCAGGCTGGTAGAGTCTGTGGTACGTGATGTCCTTTAGTCTTTCTGGCTGACATTTTCCTTGTATCTTTGTCTTTCTTCACCTTTACTCTGGACAGAGTGAGATCAATAGATGTATCTTACTTAGATGGCAGCTTATAAGCTTTTAAGACCCTAGATACTACTTACCATAGTAGCTTTCTTTATGATCTATGTTGTACCAACTGACTTACGTGTCCCTGGAGACTGTGGCACTCAACCCCAGCGATTGCATTCCTCAAGGTCTTGGTTAAGTTGTGTTGATTTTCTAGATATTGTGTGCAGTCTTTCCCTTCACCAAGATTGACAGTTGTCTACTACCTAGTTAGTGATTTTACCTCCCTACCCCTCTCCCTTGTAACCATCAAAGATTGTATTTTGTTGATGTGTAAACCTTTTCCCGAGTTTTTATTATAGTGGTCTCATGGAATATTTGTCCTTTTGTGATTAATTTATTTCATTCAGCATAATGCCTTCAGATTCATCCGTTGTTCTTTATTACTACCTAGTATCACATTGTGTGTATGTACCATAATTTATTTTTGCATTCACTTGCTGATGGAACTTAGATTTTTCCTTCTTTTTGTTATTGTGAATAGTGATGCAATGAACATGGGTGCAGATATTTATGTTTCTATTATTTCTCTAATTTCTAATCCTATGAGCAGGATTTCTGGACTGTGTGATATTTTTATTTCTGGATTTTTTTTTTTCCTTTGGAGGCACGATGTGGTTTTCCATAGCAGGTTTAGCGTTTTACATTCCCACCAGCAGTGCATAAGAGTTCAAATCTCCTTGAAACTTCTGAAGCATTTACTTTTTTCCTGTTTTTTTTTTTTTTTTTGATTAGTGACAGTATCATTGGTGTGAAGTGGTGTCTTATTGTAGTTTTGAGGTGCATTTCTAATGGCTTATGATTAAGAGCATTTCTTCCTGTGTCTACTATTACCTACATATGTTTGTTCATATCCTTTGCCTGTTTTGTAATTGGACTGTCTTTTTGTTGTTGAGGGGTTGGAGAATGTTGTAGATTTTAGAGATTAGACCCTTATCAGATATATCTCCAAAATTTTTTGCCAGTCTGTAGGTTCTCTTTTTACTCCTTTGGTGAGGTATTTTAATGAGCATAACAGTTTAATTTTCAGGAGCTCCCAGTTATCAAGTTTGTCTTCTGATGTTTATGTATTGTTAGTTGTGATTTATATTGCATTTATGCCATATATTAGAGACACTAGAATTGTTCCTGTATTTTCTTCCATTATTTTTTTTTTTATCCATTTTTGTGTTAGTTTTTGTGTATGGTATGAGGTATGAGTCATGTTTCCTTTTTTTTACAGATGAACATCCAGTCAAGTTAACATCTTCCTCAGTGTCATAGACTGAATTGTGTCCCCACCCAAAATATGTGTAGCAATGTGGCTGGGCCATGAATTCCAACTGTCCTGTGACTGTCCTGCATTCTGTGGTTTTCCTATGCTGTGTGTTAAAGGGTTAGAGTGGGGTTGTAAATCCCTTCATAGATCACCTCCCTACTCCACTGCAAAGGAAGTTTCCCTGGAGTGTGGCTTGCCACACCCTTACTCCTTTCATCCTGCAAGAGATAAAAGAAAAAAGAAGCAAGCAGAAAACTGGGAGCCTCACACCGTAAAGAAAGCAGCACTGGAAGAAGAGTGCATTCTTCAGAGCTGAGGTTCCTGCACCAAGATGCTCCCTGGAGATAGACTGACGAAATACCAGACTTTCCTCCAGAGCTGACAAGGGGGAAAGCCTTCCCCTGGAACGGACATCCTGAATTTGGACTTGTAGCCTACTGGACTGTATAAGTATAAACCTTCCTTTGTTAAAGCCATCCGCTTTGTGGTATTTCTGTTAGAGCAGCACTAGCTGACTAAAACAATCGTTACAGAGATTCTCTTTTTCCAATTTAGTGAACTTTGAAACTTTATCAAAAATCAACTGCCTATATGTCGGTGAATTTATATCTGGGTTCTCAGTTTTCTTCTACTGGCCTATGTGTCTATTGTTGTACAATTACCAGGCTGTTTTGACTACTTTGGCTGTGTAGTAGATTCTAAGGTTACATAGTATGCAGCCTCATACTTTGTTCTTCTTCTTCAACAATGGTTACTTATCCAGGGCCTCTTCCACTTTACTGTAAAGTTGGTGATCTGTTTTTTCATCTCATTAAAGAATACTTCTGGAATTTGGTTCAGGATTGCTTTGGTAGATCAATTTGGCTAGTATTGATGTTTTCACAATGTTGAGTCTTCCTATGCCATGAGCATGGTATGTTTTTGTCTTTCTGTGTAAGTCTGTTTTGGTTTCTTGCAACAGTGTTGCATTGTTTTCTTTTAAGTCCCCTGTTAGATTTACTCTTAAGAATTTTATCACTGGATGGGGTGAGGGGCCTGTTGTAAATGGTATTGATTTCTTGGTTTCCTTTTCTCAAGTTCTCTTTGTTGGTGCAGAGGAATCCACCTGATTTTTTTGTATGCTAATCTTGCATCTTCAAAATTTGTTGACACTTTCTATTAATTCCAGTAGCTTTTTTTCTGGGTTATTTGAGGTTTTCTATGTACAGGATCATTTCATTGGTGCATAAAGATAGTTTCAGTTTTTCCTTGCCAATTTAAATGCCCTTTATTTCTTTTTCTTGCCTTCTTGCTCTGGCTGTCACTTACAGAATAATGTTAAAATAGAGTGATTATAACAGGCATCCTTATCTAGTTTCCAATCTCAAATGAAATGTTTTCTTAATTGAAAATAATGTTGCCTATTAATTTTGTATAAATGCCCCTTATTGTTGCTGATAGCTACTGCTGAGTCAGTTCCAATTCATGGTTACTCTATGAACGACAAAAGGAAACACTGCCCAGTCTTGCTCCGTGTCCACAGCCGTTTTTATGCTTAAACCCATTGTTGTAGCCACTGTATCAATCCATCTCGTCAAGGGTCTTCCTCTTTTTCATTGACCTGCCACTCTACCAAGCATGGTGTCCTTCTCCAGGGACTGATCATTGCTGACAACAAGTCCAAAGTATGTAAAGCACAGTCTTGCCATCTTTGCTTCCAAGGAGCATTATGGTTGTACTTCTTCCAGAACAGATCTGTTTGTTCTTTTGGTGGTGCATGGTACATTCAACATTCTCCAACACCACGATACAAAGGCATCAGTTCTTCTGTCTTCTTTGTTCATTTTCCAACTTGCACATGCATATGATGAGCTGTGAATATCATGGCTTGGGTCAGGTGCACTTTAGTCTTCAAGGTGACTTTAAAGAGATCCTTTGCAGCAGATTTTCCCAATGCAATGCATCTTTTGATTTCTTGACTGCTACTTTCACAAGCATTGATTGTGGTCCCAGGTGAAATGAAATCCTTGACAATGTCTATCTTTTCTCCATTTGTAACTATGTTGCTTACTGATCCAGTTTTTCGTTTTCCTACACCCCTTATTATGTCTAAGAATTCCGCTTCTGTTCCTATTTTATTGAAAAGTGTTAGCAGGAATGAGTGTTGGAGTTGAATTAATGACTTTTCTGAATTGATTGATATGATTGTGTGATTCTTTTGTTTTATTGGTGGTGGGCTAAATTAGCTGGTTTTCTAATGTTGAACCATCATTTACATACCTGTTATGAATCCTGCTTGTTCATAATGTATTAATTTATAATATGTTGTTGAACTCTACTGGCTAGAATTTTTCTGAAAATTTTTGCTTCTTTATTCATGGAGGATATTGGTCTATAGTTGTCTTCCCTCCCTCCCTCTCTCCCTTTTTGTCTCCTTGTCTCCCTCCCTCCCTCCTTTCTCTTTGCCTAACTTTGGTGTCAGGGTTATGCTAACATTATACGATGAATTCAGGAGTACTCCTTCCTTTTGTATGTTCTGGAATAGTTTGGGCAGTGTTTGTGTAAGCTTCTTTCCAAAAGTTTCATAGAATTCTCCAGCAAAGCTGTCCTGTCCAGGGCTTTTTGTTGTTGCTGACAATTATTTTTATAAAATATTTACCTCTTCAATCTCTTTTTTTTGCTATGGGTCTGTTTAGTTTTTCCACCTCACTTTCTGTGTTTAGGTAAGTAATGCGTTTCTAGAAATTTAACCACATTTTCTCTAGTTTTTCAAATTTGTTGGAGTACAAATATTTGTAAGTTTCTTTTATGATTCTTTTTACTTTAGTTGATTCTGTTGTTATGAGAATTGACAATCATGCTCATGAACTCATCCTAGACAAAGTGCTACACACCTCGTTGCTGAATATTGCTACAGTTACCTTCTAAGTACTCTCCTTGGGAAGCTATGTGCTGATGTGAGTGCCTAGACCAATCTTTCAAAGCAGTTTTGGAGCTTTTTTCTGGAATAGCCCTCAGAGCTCCCATCATATTTATTACCCTTGATATCCTGAATACCATCAAAATGTCTTCCTTTCAATGTTTCCTTTACCTTCAGGTAAGGAAAAAGTCACTGGGGAACAGACTGGGGGAATAAGGAGGGTATTCCAGTATTGTTATTTGCTTACTGGCTAAAAACTCCCTCACAGACAACTATACAATTAAGTTCATGAACTTGCCACAGTGTCACCATGTGCAATGGCCATTCCAGAAAGCGTTCCAAAATTGCTTTGAAGGGTGAAGTAGGTGCTGGTATCGGTGCATAACTTCTTGTGCGGAGTACTTCAAAGGTGGCCATAGTGATATTCAGCAATGAGCTATGCAGCATTTAGAACAATTAAGTTGGTAGACTTAATTGTAGGATGCTGGATTTTCACCCACCCCATTTCTTGTTTTTTTTTTTTTTTTTTTCTTTCCTGTTTGTCTTTTGTCAACCTGGCTAATAGTTCATTGGTTTTTTTTGCTTGTTTTAATCTTTTCAGAGAACTAACTTTTGGTCTTATTAATTTTTTCTATTGTTTCTCTATAATCTATTTCATTTGTTTCTGCTCTGATCTTTTTTTCTGGTGACTTTGGGCTTGTTTTGCTGTTATCTTTTCTATTTGTTGGCATTCTAAGGTTAATGTTTTGATTTTGTCCCTTCTTTTTTGATGTGTGCATTTATAAACTGACCTCTGGGAACTACTTTTGCTACACCCCAAAACTTCGTTTTTTCTGAATCTTCTATCCAGTCACAGTTTCAAAGTGGCTCCTACATTTCAGGTATTTGCTAGAGCAGCACGTCACTCTTGGTACCAATTTTGTTTCAGTCAGCTAGTACTGCTGTAGCAGAAATACCACAGAGTGCATGGCTTTAACAAAGGAAGGTTTATTCTCACAGAGTCGGGCAGGCTACAAGTCCAAATTCAGAGTGTCCACTCCAAGAGAAGGCTTCCCCCTTGTTGGCTCTAGAGGAAAGTCTGGTATTGCATCAGTCTTCATCCAGGGAGCATCTTAGCCCAGGAACCTCAGGTCTGAAGGACATGCTCTTCTGGTGCTGCTTGCTTGGTGGTGTGAGGCTCCCAAGTCTCTGCTTGCTTCCCTTTCCTTTCATCTCTTGTAAAGTGAAGGGATTAAGGGTGGGGCAAGCCATGTTCCAGGGAAACTCCCTTTACAGTGGAACAGAAATTTGATCTTATAAAGAGATTTACATTCCCACCCTAATTCTTTAACATACAGCATAGGAAAACCACATAATGGAGGACAATCATAAAATACTGAGAATCGTGGCCCAGCCACATGGCTACATGTATTTTTGGGGGGGGACACAGTTCAATCCATGGCAGTATGTTAAGGAACTAAGGTCTATTTGCAATAACCAGCAACCACTTTTCAGCCTTGATTGTAAGCGAAAAAAAAGTAGGTCCTCCATCACCACTGAAGACTAAAGATTTAACTGCAGCACTGGCAAACACCTTGACCGTAAATTCATCAGGGTCCCTGAGCCATAATCACTGACCTAAGTTGTTCCCACATTCCTGACCAACAGAAATTGTATGAGTTAATATTTATTATTTTAAGCCACTAACTTTTGAGGTGCTTGTTATATAGCAGTAAGTAACGAATATCAATCTGATATTCCATGGAATTACTAGATGGTACTGATTTCTTTGGAGATCAGTAACAGAGAGCGTTACAGCAAATCAACTGACACCCAAGGAGAGAGGAAGCAGCCATTTATTACCTAAAGAACTGAAGTCTTATTTCCACACGCAGGACTAACTTGACAGTCATGGGAGGTAGTCATCTTGAAGTAGATCCTCCAGTCTCGGTCATCCCTTCAGATAACAGCAATTCCAGCTAACATCTAAGTAAATCTCAGGAAAAACCCTTAGCCAGAACTGCTCAGCCAAGTTGTACCAAAATTACTGACCTATGATAGCCAAGAGTTAATAAATGCTTACTGTTATTTTAAGACATTAAATTTTGTTTTTTAATTTTCTGTATTTTTTGTTGTTCAGAATATACATATCAGGACATACACCAATACAATTTCTACATATACAATTCAGTGACATTGATTACATTCTTCATGTTGTGCAACCATTCTTGCCTCCCTTTTTAAAATGGTTTTCTTCATTAACACAAATTCATTGTTAACTTTCCTGTCTAAACTTTTCAGTTGCTGTTGCCAATTTGATCTTGTATAGATAGTTCTTAAAAGGGCATAATGTTCAAGCCAGATATTTTTTGCTAATCAAGATAAACTATTGTTTGGTTTAAAAAAGACTTCAGGGGGTACTTTTGGTTTAAGATTTAAAGATTATCTCAGGAAAATGTTTTTTGGGCTTCATCTAGCCTCAGCAGCTCAAGACAGTCAGGGTCCATAATTTGAAATTCTGTTCTGCCTCTTGATCATGATTCCACTACAGAATACTTGACCAAAATGATCAGTAATGGTAGCCAGGCACCATGCAGTTCTTCTGGTCTCTTGACAAAGGAGACAGTTATTCATGGAGAGTTTCCATTTTTTCCTCCTGTTCCTGACTTTCTCCATTTCTCTGCTGCTTCAGGTGAATAGAGAACAACTGTTGAGTCTTTGAAGACTGCTTGAAATCATTTGAGACCCCAGGCACTATGCAGTGAACTAGGAGCTAGAAAAGAAACAGCAAGCACAGTTTAATGCAAATTAACCAGGATATCCCATGAAACCGTGACCCTAAACCTTCAAAACAAGGAACCACAGTGTCACGTTATGTTCTAATATAAACAATGTCAGTAGCTTAAGCTACTAAGTTTTGGGATAAAGGTTATGTAGCAATTTTTGTACTGGGATTGGAGTGCTATGGTACTAAAATCCCCTCAAATGTAGAAGCTGCTTTGAGACTAGACATCAACCTTTTATTTACTGATTTAGCTTCCTTTGAAAAATTTTGCTTGAATCAATTATTTCATTAGAAGTTGCAAAATGATCACCTTGTGTTTATTCTGTTGTACTTTTACTAACTTCTTGAGGTGAGTGGTTAATTCATTCTTCTCAATTTTATGTTCTCTCTAATATACTATTTAGCACACATAATGACTAACAGTCATAGAAGTTGATACATAGCATTTTTATAGTAATTTGAGTTTTTTCCTTAGCCTATTAACTATTTATAAGTAAATCCATTGACATCGAGTGGATTCTAACTCATAGTGACACTATAGGTAGGTTTTTAAATTTCCAAATACCAAGGTTATCTACTTAGTATTAATTTATGACTTAAATTCATTTCAAAGGCCATAGATCTTTTAATCTTGATGCTTTGGTATTTGATGCAGCTTGCTTTTAAATTTAGTTCATGGTCAATTTTGTAGAAGTTTCACACATAATTGAAAATATTGTCTACTTTCTGTTTTTTGGTCAGTGTTCTATATACTTCTAATAGCTTAAAGAGATCAATTTGTTGCTTTAACCCTTGACAGTATTAAGATATTGTTGTTGTGGTAGTTCTATTGTCATCTTTCACATAATGATCTCTCTGTTAACCCTATTTTCAGTGTTTTACTTTTTACTTATTTTTGTGACTTCTCTGTCTGAGTTGATATCCAGTTGCTCTGTTCTGCATTCTAGTCTTGGGTTATTAATTGATGTTGTCAATTTTCTAACTGAAGGATTCCTTTTATTATTTTTTGTAATTTTGGTTTGGTTTTTGCAAATTGCTTACACTTTTGTGTATCTGGAAATGTCTTAATTTCATTGTCATATGTGAAGGACAGTTTTGCTGGAAATGTAATTCTTGGCTGGCAATTGCTTTCCTTCAAGACTCTATATGTCTACATATTGCCTTCTTTCTGCTTGGTATCTGCTGAGTAGCCTTAGCTTCATCTTCTTGACTTTCCTTTGTAGATTATTTTTGTTTATCCCTAACCACTTTTAAAATGGTCTCATCTTTGGTTCTGGCAAGTTTGTTTATGATATGACTTGTTGTCTTTCTTTTTGGATCTACCTTGTGTGGATTTTGATGATTATCTTGGATAGATATAATCTCATCTTTCATGATAATAGGGAAGTTTTCATCAATAAATCTTCAACATTTCTGTCTTTTCTGTTATACCCCTGTTCTGGTACTCTAGGCACTCATAGGTATTTCTCTTGATAGAGTCCCACGTAATCCTGAGTGTCTTTTTAAATTCCTTTTTAAAATTCTTTTATCTGATCTTTCCTCAGATTATGTTGTCATGTGCTCTAAATTCAGTCTCACTAATTCAGCCTTCTGTTGCCTCAATTCTGCTCTGACTTTCTATTAGATTGCCTAATTCTGTAATTATATTCTGGATTTCCTGAATTTCTACTTCCCGTCTCTATACGCTTTCTTGTAGCATGTTCAATTTGTCATTATGTTCTGTTGCATTTTGCCTCATTCCTTCCTGACCTCTTGAAGAATTTTAAATATTAATATTTTGTATTCTACCTATGATAAGTCCAGAGAGTTCTTTCCATCTGGCAAATTTCTCAATTCTTTGTTTTGAGAGGTTTCTGAAGCCGTCATGGTCTGACTCTTTAATTGATATGATGTTGACTATTGTCTCTGAGTCCTCAGTAAGTTGTTGAATTTATTTATTTTTATGTTTGCTTACTATGTTGTAGCTTGTTTTGTTCTGAAATGTCCAAATAGCTTAGTCATGTGTGCATATTTGACTATTGGCATCTTTGAAGCTCTAATGTCCTATCACCAGGTTGTTAGAGCTGTCACTAGACATGTGAGCCCAGGAGGCCGTTTACTTTTCTTGTGTGGATTCAGCTTAGGTATCCAAGCAGTCAGTCACCAAGTGTGTGGTGCATCCTCTCCCCTACTGTTCTAGATGGGCAGAGATGATTGGTGTAGGCACAGATATCTGGCTGCAGCCACTGAGAAAAGCAGGAGACTGACAGCCATCTCTGAGTGTCTGTGAGGAACATATATTGCACTATGCTTGATCCTAGGTGAAGAAACTGTTTCTATCATGAATTCCTAGCTCATGGGAGTCAGCAGATAGTTTTTAATCTTTCCCTCCTGTTTGTTAAATTGTTCCCTCTTCAAGTCTAGGAGAATGGTGCAGGGTACACTTAAGGAGTCCTACTCCTGGCTCAGGTGATGGCATTAGACTCTAGAACTGCGTGCAGTGCAGAGAAAGGAGCAGGACGCACTTGAAAAAAGGCGGAGCTTTATCCTTAAGGAAAGTTTTCGATCCATTCATACAATAGACTAGACACAAGTCACTAGCTTTTGACAATTGAATGATGCTTTTCACTGGTTCTGGAAGCATAAGTGTAGTCTCTGGTTCTCAGTTTCTCCTCCTGCTCTCACCCTCCAAATGCCACTGCTACATTCACTATGCTGGCTGCAGTTGATTACTGGTGGGTTACGTGTGGCCCGTCCTAGTATTTCTGGACCTGCTCTGCCTTCTCCACTGCTCACTTTGATTTCCCAAGTTTCCATTTGATGTTCAGGGCTCCCAGCATGTTATGTATAATCACCCACTGCCATTGAGTCATATTATATTTTCTTTTTAATGTTTATTGTTAGAGGGATTATAGGAAGCGTTTGAGTACTCTGTGAATTTGGCCTCACCCTTGTAAGGTTTCTTCTTTTTTTTTAAATCTAGTTGATCAGTCATTTAGAGACAAAATTTTAAATATATTATGATTGAGGTGGAAATTTCTGTATTTTTCTTGTGTCAATCATTCCTTTGTATACTGTTCTATTTTATGTTAGGTGAGGATTGCTGTGAATAGGAATCAGTTCAATGGTAACAGGAATTTTTAAAAAAGGTACATGTGTGGGAAATTATTTTTATTATCTATAAATAGTAACCCTCGTTAGATTATTTTTGCCTTGTGTTAGATATCTATAGCTACATAACAAATTACTCTAACATTTAGTGACTTAGAAAAAAAATCCCCAAATATTTATTGCCTTGGAGTTCCTGCTGATGAGGAATTTGGGAGGCTTTGTTGGGTGATTCTGTTTCAGGGTCCCCTGTGAGGCTACAGTTGTGCTAACAGCTAGAGATGCAGTCGTCTGAGGCTTGACTGGGCTGGTGGTTACACTTCCTTGACATATGTCCCTCTCTACAGAGCTGCTCATGATGTGGCAACTGACTTCCCAAAGATTAAGTGATCTGAGAAAGAGAGTGACCGTGATGGATAGATTAGACACAGCTATACTTGTTTTCAACAGAATAAATTTTTGTCTTTGAGCATCCTTCTATCCTAGATAGTTGATATAAGTGGGATCATACAGTATTTGTCCTTCTGCATCTGAGTTATTGTACTTAGCCTGTTTTTAAGGTTCTTACATATAACAGTATGTATTAGAAACTCTTTTCTCTTTAGAACTAAATAATACTTCTTTGCATGTGTGTACCACAATTTGTTTATCTATTCATTGGCAATAGGCATTTGTGGCTATTGTGAATAGTGCCTCTAAGAACATTGGTCTACAAAGATTTGTTTCCATTCCTTCCTTCAACTTTTTTGGTACATATCGAGAAGTAGAATTGCTGTATAATTTTGAGGAAGGGCCACAATTTCCACAGTGGTTGCACTGTTTTACATTCCTACCAGCTGTGGATGAGAATTCCAGTTTGTTCATATCCTTGCCAGCACTTGTTCTTTTTTTTTTTTTTCAATCATAATGGCCATGTTATTGGTTGTGAAGTAATATATCATTGTGGTTTTTATTTCCCTAAAAGTTAATGTACTTATTGTGCTTATCGACCATTCGTGTATCTTCTTTGGAGAAATATCTATTCAGGTCTTTTACACATTTATAAATGGAATTGTCTGTCTTTGTTGTTGAGTTGAGTGAGTTCGTTGTATGTTCTGGATACTAAGTCCTTGCTAGATACATAGTTACCAAATATTTTATCCTCATCTGTAGTTTGTCTTTTCCCTTTCCTAGTAAAGTTCTCTGATGCACAAAAGTTTTCAATTTTGATGAAGACCAATTTAGTTGTTTTGTCTTTTATAGTTCAAACATTTGAAGACAAGTCTAGGAATCCATTATTGAATGCTAGATCTCAATATTTTACCCTTTTGCTTTCCTCCAGGAGTTTTATGGTTTTAGTTCTATATTTAGGTCATTGATCCATTTTTAGTTAATTTTCACATGTGGTGTGAGGCATGGGTCCAATTTTCATTCCTTTAGAAGTGGAGACCCTATTGTACCAACACCAATTTTTTTCAATTTATTGTGATTGAGTGAAAGTGTACAATCCAGTATAAATTTGCATGACCTCCTATGTGTAGCTCCTGCTGTTCTATACATGTCATATTGTCCTAACAAGCATCTGTCCCTTCCTCTCTACCCTCTTCCTTGACTCTAGTAAACGGCCAGCAGGACGATGTCCTGTAGATGCATAGGCTATAGATGCGTAGAACCATAAAGTACACACACAATATACTTACTCTGTGTCCCTGAGTCCAATCCATTTCTGTCTGAAGAGTTGACCTTAGTAATGATTTACAAGTAGGGGCAGCATCAGGTCCAGTGGCCACACTCCCACGGAAATATTGAGGATCCTGGACCATCAATAGAGTTCTTTTAGAGGAGTTCTCAGGTTGCACTCCTTTTTATTTTCCTGTTGCCAGTGAGACTCAACTTTGTGAGTCCCGTGACAGCTATTCCTGGTGGTAGCTGGACACCATCTGGTTCCTCTGATCATATGTCAATTGGTCACCCACTTACGTGCATCTCTCAGTCTCCTGGGTTCTCTTTCCTCTCTGTCATTTTGGTCCTTAGTGATCATCTGTTCCTGTTGACTTTGGTGTACCTCAGATGGCAGCTTGCTAGCTTTTAGGAACCCAGATACCACTCACCAAGTCATGTTATGTTGTAAGTCCAGTTAAATTGATCTTCTTTCTAATGTGTGCTGTCACTGATTTCACCCAAGTAAATTTCTATCAACTATCTAATCTGTAACCAACCTTCACCCTCCCTCCCTCCCCACTCTTGCAGCCTTCAAAGAGTCTTCTTTTCTATACATGAGTCTGTCTTTAAATTCTTATCATAGGGGTCTCATATAATATTTGTCTTTTTGCCACTGACTACTTTCACTCAATATAATGTTATGCAAATGAAATCAGGTTATGAGATGCTTCCTAAATTCCCTGTTCTTTATCATTGCATAGTGTTTCTTTGAGTATATATACCATATTTTATTTATGCATTCCTCTGTTGGGCATCTGGGTTGATTTCATCTTTTTGATATTGTGGACCACACTGCAATAAACATTCATGTGCCTGTATCTGTTGGTGTGAATGCTCTTCATTCTGTAGGATATATTCCAAGCAGTGGAATTACTTCGTCAGATGGTGTATCTATTTCCATCTTTTTAAAGAAGCTCCAGATTGCTTTCCAAAAAAGTTGCACCATTTTGCAATTGCATCTACACCTTAGAAGAATTCAGATTTCTCCACAGGGTCTCCAACATTTGTTGTTTTGTGTTTTTTGGATCATGGCCATGCTTGTTAGGGTGAGATGATATCTCATTGTAGTTTTGATTTGAATTTCTTTAATAGCTAATGATCATGAGCATTTCCACATGTGTCTTTTGGCTGCCTGGTTATCCTCTTTACAGAAGTGTCTGTTCATCTCCTTCGCCCATGGTTTAATTAGATGATTTATCTTTTTCACGTTGATATTTTGTGGTACCTTATAAATTATGGAGATCAGATGTTGGTGTGACATATAGTTGCCAAACATTTTTTCCCATTCTGTAAGTGGTCTTTCAATTCTTTTGTTAAAGTCTTTGGATGAGCAAAAGTGTTTAATTCTTAGTAGTTTCCATTTATCTGTTTTCTCTTCTGTTGATCGTACTTTGTTTGAGAGGTTTTGAAGTCTGTCTGTGTTGTGTGTTAAAACTTCCATTGTTTATCCTCTTTTTTCGTGGATGAGCTTTACCATTTTAGTTTTGATATTTAGCTCTTTTATCCAGTTTGAGCTGGTTTTTATATAAGGTGAAAAATATCAGTCTTGTTTCAAATTTTGGCAGATGGTTATCCAGTTCTGTCAACACAATTTGTTAAAGAGATTTCTTTTACCCCAATTTAAAGTCTTAGGGTTTTTGTCAAATATCAACTGTTTATAGGAGGATGGTGGCATCTCCGGGGTCTCAGCTCTGTTCCATTGATATATGTGTGTCTTTTTGTACCGGTACCAGGCTGTTTGGACAACTGCGGCCGTGGCCGTGTAATAGGTTCTAAAGTCCAGTAGTGAGAGGCCTCCCAGCGTGTTCTTCTTCTTCAGTAGTGTTTTACTTATCCAGGACTTCTTCCCTTCCCAAACAAAGTTGATGATTTGTTTCTCTATCTCATTAAAAAATGTCACTGAAATTTGTATTGGAATTACGTTATGTAGGTAGATTGCTTTGGGTAAAATAGCCATTTTCACAATATTAATTCTTCTCATCCTTGAGAAGGGTAGGTTTCTCCATTTATGTCTTTCTTTGTTTCTTGTAATAAGATCTTGTAAGTTCTCTTTGTAAAGGTCTGTTATTTCTCTAGTTAGATTTATTCCTAGGTATTTTGTCTTCTATGGGCAATAGTAAATGGTCTTCATTTGGTGATTTCTTCTTTAATGATCTCGTTGTCGATATAAAGGGATTCTACCCATCTACTTATGTTTATCTTGTATCCTAATGCTTTGCTGACTCTTCTATCAGACTGAATAGTTTACTTACGGAATCTTTAGGATTCTCTGCATATACAGTCATATCATCCGCAAATAGAAAGATTTTTACTTCTTCTTTGTCAATGCAGACATCCTTTATTTCTTAGTCTTATCTAACTGCTCTGGCTAGAACATCTAGTACAATGTTGAATAGAAGAGGTGAGAGTGGGCATCCTTGTCTAGTTCCTCTTCTCAAGTGGAATTGTTTCACTCTGTCTTCATTCACAATGATGTAGGTGGTTGCCTTTGTATAAACGGCCCTTACTGCTTTGAGGAATTTACTGTCTATTCTTATTTCGCTAAGAGTTTTTAGCAAGAATGGGTGTTAGATTTTATCAAATGCCTTTACTGCATCAATAGGCAAGATCAGGTGATTCTTCTCTGTGGTTTTTATGTGATTGATCACATTAATTGCTTTTCTGATGTCAAATGAGTCTTGTATCCTTGGTATGAATCTAACTTCGTCATGGTGAATTTTTTTTTTTTTGATATGTTGTTGAATTCTAGTGGCTAGTATTTTGTTGAAGATTTTTGCATCTATGTTCATGAGTGATATTGGTCTATAGTTCCTATTTTTTGTTGGATCTCTCCCTGGCTTTGGTATCAGGGTTATGCTGGCTTCATACAATGAATTTGGTAGTATTCTGTCCATTTCTATGTTGTGAAATAGTCTCAGTAGCATTAGAATTAACTCTTCTCTGAAAGCTTAGTAGAATTCCTCAGTGAAGCCATCTGCACCAGAGCTTTTTTTGGTTGGTAGTTTTTTTATGACTTTTTAAATCTCTTCCTTTGTAAATTTCTTCCTTTGTAAATCTTTTCCTTTGTTTCTTTGATGTATTTAGATGCTCTAGTAGTTAATATTGTTAAGTCTTGCTTGTGTATTGAATCTTTCAGTAATAAATAGTGTCCATCCTTGTCCATGATGGTGGATTTTACATTAAAATCTATTTTGTATATTGTTAGCTTGGTATATATTCTTCCATCCTTTAATTTTCAGTTTGTTCATATCTTTAAGTCTAAAGTGAGTTTCTTGTAAGCAGCTTATGGATGAGTCGTGTCTTTCGATACATGATGTCACTCGTTGTCTCTTTACTGGAGTGTTCAGTCCATTTACATTCAATGTAGTTATTGATAGGTATGTGATTAGTGCTGTCATTGTGATGTGTTTATTTTGTGTTGATGTTTTCTCTATTGCTCTTACTATTCTGCTCTGGGACATTCTTCTTTATGGGTTGATTTCTCCCCCTTCTCAGTGTTGATTTTTTATTTGTTGAGACTCCTGTGTTACATTTCTTGATTTGATATATTGTATCTTTTTGTTCTTTGAGGCTATCCCTCTAATAACACTTAATGATCTATGTTTAAACCTAATTTTAACTTCTACATATCTTATTAAGTTCCTCTCCATCTGGAAGGACTATAACTACTGTAGTGCATCTCTCTTTTTAGTATTTAGTTTTCATGATATGATCACTGTATCCCTTTTTTTAATATTATGGCTTTGATTGAGTCTGAAGTCTCCCCTTACTGAGTAGGTTTCTGGATGATGTGTCCTGTATTATCTGCTAAAATATGGAGTTCATAGTTTTGTCATTGTAAGCCATGAGCTTCTTTCAGTACTTCTTGTAGCTTGGGTTTGGTTTTTGGTCTCTGAGTTTCTGCTTATCTTTGAATGCCTTAATTTCATTTTCATACTTGAGAGAGAGTTTTGCAGGATATATAATTCTTGATTGTAAGTTTTTCTCCTTCAAGGCTTTTAGTCTGTCATCCCATTGCCTCCATGCCAGCACTGTTTCTGCTGAGAAGTCAGACAAAAGCCTACAGGGTTTTCCTTTGAATGTTACCTTTGCTTGGACTCTCGCTGCCTTTAAGAGCTTCTGCTTATGTTGCATTTTGTTAAGCTTGATTATAATATGTCTTGGAGTCTTTCTTTTGGGATCTATACTGAGTGGCTTTTGGTATGCATCTCGGATATCTATATTCTCTTCTTTTATAATTTCAGGGAAGTTTTCTGCCAGCAGTTCAACCACAATACTCTCTGTGTTTTCAGGCATCCCTCCCTGTTCAGGAACTCCGGTTAATCATAGATTGTTCCACTTGATAGAATCCCACATTCTTCTTAACACTTCTTCATTTTTCTCATTTCATTTCTCTGATTTCTCCTCATAGGTGCTGGAGTCAGCACCTCTGTCTTCCAAATTAGAAAGTCTATTTTCTATTTGTTTAATTCTGTTTTCTTGGGTTTGAAATGAATTTTCTGTTTCTTTGATTTTGTTACTGATCTGTTGGATTTCTGAATACTGGTGTTCCATCAGTTCAGACAGCTTGGTTCATTTTTCATTTTGCTGTGCTGCATTTTATATAATGTCTGTGAGGGCTCCCTGTATAATCCTTTTGTACTCAACCTCTAATAGTTTCAGAAAGGCCACTTCATCTGGGAACTTCTTTGACTTTGGGGGCTTTCTGGAGCCATAGGTGAATTTTACTTTAAGTTTCGGTCCAAAGTTTGTTGGTTTTGGGGCATCTGGAAGCTGTTTAGTTTCTCCAGTGTTACCTTAATAGGCTCTAAAGTGCGGTCTGATAAGGAAAGTGATCACCAGTCACCTCTATGTACTCCAGTGACTGGGTCCAGTAGAATCCGTGGGGTAGCATTCTCCACCTCCTGATTGGCAAAGACATGGCCCTATTTATGGAGTCACTGGGGAGCTATCAGCTGACACTGTGATGTGGATCAGTAAAGACTGAAAGAGATGCTGTCAGGATGCACTGCAGTTATTTCTCTAGGTAGTCTTATATTGGAAGGTAAAAGCTATCTGACAGCTTCCCAAATCAGTCAGGCTGTCAGGTGTGCAAGCCCCTCTTCCCAGCTGGCAAAGTAAGCACCTCTATGTGCAACCCCAGATGCTGTAAACTAGTTCAAAGTATGGAAAGGCTACTGCTCTGCTATCATCGGTTGCTGGGCTCCATTTGTAAGGTCACTGTGTGCTAAACATATCTTTTCCATTGGAAAATTGCTCCCCTGGCTGGTGCTGCCTCGCAGCCTGAGAATTAGTCAGGGAATTCTGGGAATTAGTGAGTGTTCTGCCTATCAGTAGTGCAGGTCAGCTTTGCTGCCTGTTAAGCCCAAGCTCCGCCTGCTGACTAAGACAGAAAAAAAAATGGTGGACACTGCCTCCCAGCCTGGAAGTAGCCCCTGCTGAGGCTTCTGTTTGGGTAACTCCACCTCTAAGTCAAACAAGATGGTATCCCACACAAGCTCTCCTGCTCGCTGTGGAATAGCCAATTCTATGGTGGAGGTTCTGGAAGAGATGGTGGAGGGACCAAGATGAACAGAGTCCAGGACAGGGCTCTCAAAATGTGGCTATTCTGTCTGCTGGTCCTGTCAGCACTGTGGCTGAGCTTTGCTGCCAGTTAAGCCCAAGTCCCACCTGCCAGCTAATACAGAAAAAGAAACTTAAAAGTTACCTTTAGTTAATGAGAGCTGAGACTCAACAGGGGTGAGGGTCAGTGAAAGAGAAGTTTCCTGCTCAGCGGCATGTAGTCTAAATTGATAGCCCTGTTCTCTGTCCTAGGGCTCAGTGAGTGTCCAGAAGACTCCATTTAATTATCATTCTAGGCCTCAGTGTTCAGAGGGAATTAGGGAGATGTGAGTCTAGTCTGCCACCTTGGCTTCACCTCCCTAGCACCATTTCTTGAAGAGACCATTTTTTAACCTATTGACTAGATTGGCAATTTTGTTGAAAATAAGTGGACTACAGATGTATTGGTTTATTTCAGCACTCTTGATTCTATTCAGTTGGTCTATAGGTTTATCATTATACCAGTACCAGACTATTTTGATGGCTGTAGTTTTAAGGCACAGTGTGAAAAAAAGCATATGTCTTCTGGTGTATTGTTTTTCAAGGTAGTCTTGGTTATATGGGGTCCTTGCAATTCCATATAAAATAAAGAATTGGATTTTCTATTTCTACGTGTTTCCTGCTGGAATTTTGATGGCATTTGCATTTAATCTACAAATTGTTCTGTGTACTATTGATATATTAACAATACTATTAAGTCTTCCAAGTCACAAACATGGGATGTCTTTACATGTATCTAGATCTTCTTTAATTTCATTCAGCAGTATTTTATAGCTTTCAGTGTATAGGTCTTTTTTCTCCCTGAATAAGTTTATTCCTAGGTGTTTTATTCTTTAGATACTATTATACAAGTTCTGACAGTTAAGTCTGCAAACTTAATTGTTCTAAGTGCTACATACCTCATGGCTGATTATCACACAGTCAGCTTCAAAGTACTTCCCTTGGAAAGCTGTGTATCTGTGCTGGTGCCTAGTCAACACTTTAAGGCAATTTTGGAACTCTTTCTGGAATGGCCATTTTGCACTGTGGCAAAGTTGCAAACTTAATTTTATACTTGTCTTTGAGGGATTATTATTATTATTATTATTTATTTATTTTATTTTTGTGAAGGAGCTTTTAACCAGTAAACAAAGAACTGTTTTGGAATACCCTCCCTACTCAGCTGATCTGGCTCCCAATGACTTGTTTTTGTTTACCCTAAGATAAAGGAAATATGGAAAGGAAGACATTTGGATGACATTCAGGACATCAAGGGCAATAGGCCAAGAGCTCTGATGGCCATTCCAGAGAAAGAGTTCCATAACTACTTTGAAAGGTGGTCTAGGCACTAGCATTGGTGCATAGCTTCCCAAGGGGAGTACTTTGAAGGTGACCATAGTGTAATATTGAGCAGGGAGGAATGTAACTTTTTTTAAGATGAGTTCATGAACTTAATTGGCAGTCTTTGCATATAGAATTGCTTTCTTAGATTTCTTTTCAAGTTGCTGATTGCCGGTGTGTGGAAACTCAGCTGATTTTTGTGTTTGGACCTTGTGCTCTGCCACTTTGCTGAATTCATTTATTAGCTTTGGTAGATTTCTTTAAAACCTTGGTGTTGTAGTGGGTCAGGTGCTACATCTGCTAACCAAAAGTCTGGCAGTTCAAATCTGCCAGGTGCTCCTTGGAAACTCCATGGGGCAGTTCTACTCTGACCTCTGGAGCTGCTATGAGTTGGACCCAACTTGGCTGCAGTGTTTTTTTTTTTTTTTTTTTTTTTTTTTTAGTAGATTTCTTTGTATTTTTTTTCTATATTGGATTATTTTATTTGTGAACAGAGATGATTTTACTTTTTCCATTCTGATTTGGATGACTTTTGTTTCTGTATTTCCTAATTGCTCTGGCTAGAACTTCCAGTAAAATGTTTAATAGCAGTGATGAAAACATAATTTCTTGTCTTGTTCCTAAACTTAGGGGAAAACTGTTTAGACATCCTTCACTGCAGATGATGTTCACGTGGGCTTATCATAAATGGTGTTTATCATAATGAGGAATTTCCCGTCCCCTACTGGTATGTTGAGTGTTCTTATCATGAAAGAGTATTGGATTTTGTCAAATGACTCTTTATCAGCTGAGATGATCTTGTGATCCTATTCCTTCTTTCTGTTAATACTTTCAGAACCAGCAGCATATATAGTTACCACTTTTTCTACCTCCGGGGTTCACTGGGAATCTGCTGTCATACTGGCAGTATGTACTGCTGGTAGGAAGGGCCTATAGAGCAGTTTAAAATGAAAAAAAAAGAAAGAAAAGAAAACAGATGTGTGCTGGAAAATTACTGTTTTAAACAGTGTGTATGCAGTGATATCAAATCACTGAATTTTTGGTAGGAAAAACATGAATTTTGGGAAAAAATTATTTGGTACATCTATGTGCCTGTGGATTTGTTCACAAAGGGTACCCATATATACCTCTGGACTCTGAGAGTACTATTTGTGCAATGAGGCCAATATCTAAAACCACAATATCAACCATAAGCCTAGTCAGGTGCACCAGCAGACCTAGGAGCCATGCTCCCAGGAGATCCTCCAAGCTGTTGTATCATCAATTTTGGTCTTTTAGTAGAGTTTTTGAGCCACACCCCTCTTTTTCTCATGTTGCCACAGCGACTCTACATCGTACTCCCCATCACGGCCATTTTTGGTGGTGGCTGGTCGCCATGTGGTTCTTCTGATCACATATTGGTACGTTCTCCCATTCACATGGATCCTTCTGTCTCCTGAGCTCTTTTTCCTTTGAGTCTCTGTTGTTCTCGGTCATTATCTGATCCAGATGAGTTGGGAACATTTGGCATACCTCAGATGGCAGCTTGCTAGCTTTTAAGACCCCACATGCCACTCACGAATATGGGGTGCAGATGACTCTCTCAGCAGTAGGCTAGTTATGCCAATTGGCCTCAAAGTCCCCTGAGAGCGTGGCCCAAAATCCCCTCCCCTGCTATTCTGTACTTGCAATATTGGGTTATTAAGATTAGGAGAGTTTTCAGTTTATTGTGAAGTCCAGTTAAGTTGATCTACTCTCTACTGCATGCTGTCACAGCTTTCACCTAACCAAATTTCTATCAACTATCTAATCTATAACCAAAGTGCTCTCTCCCTCCCCACCCTTGTAGCTGTCAAAGAGTCACTTTTTTCTGTAAGTAAGTCAATTTTTAAGTCCTTATAGAAGGGGCTTCATACAAGTATTTGTCCTTTTGCCGCTGACTGATTTCACTCAGCATAATGTCTTCTAGTTGAAACCAGGTTATGAAATGCTTCCTAAAATCATCTTTATTCTTTATCATTGCATAGTGTTCCATTGAGCACATAGCTTGTTTGTCCATTCATCTGTTGACTGGCATCTAGGTTGATTGGATCTTTTTGCTATTCTGGACTGTGCTGCAATGAACATTCGTGTGCATGTATCTGTTCATGTGGCAGTCTTCATTTCTGTAGGATATATTATGAGCAGTGGGATTACTGGATCAAATGGTAAATCTATTTCCAGCTTTTTAAGGAAGTGCCAGATTGCCTTCCAAAGAGGCTGTGCCATTTTGCAATCCTACAAGCAGTTTGGGAGACTTCTGATCTCTCCATAGCCTCTCCAGCATTTGTTGTTTTGTGTTTTTGGATTATGGCCAACTTTGTAGGGGTGAGATGGTATCTTGTAGTTTTGACTTGGGTTTCTCTGATAGCTAATGATCATGAGCATTTCCTCATGTGTCTTTTGGCTTCCTGGATGTCTTCTTTAGAGAAATGTCTGTCCATCTCTTTTGCCCATCACATTATTGGGTTATTTATCTTTTTCTTGTTGGTATTTTGCAGTGCCTTGTATATTATCCTATCAGATGTCGGTCCTACATGTAGTTGCCAAATATTTTTTCCCATTCTGTAGGTGGACTTTTAACTCTTGATAAAGTCTCTGGATAAACAAAAGTATTTGATTCTTAGTAGTTCTCATTTATCTAGTTTTTCTTCTCTTGATCGTGCTTTATCAGTTTTTGAAATCTGTCTAAGCTGTGTATTAGAACTTGCATTGTTGACCCTATTGTTTTTTTTTTTTTTTTGTCTTTGCATGATTTTTATCATTTTAGGTTTGATATTTAGGTCTTTGATTCAATGTGAGGTAGTTTTTGTGTAAGGTGTGAGATGTGGGTCTTGTTTCAGTTTTTTGCAAATGGAGATCCAATTTTGTCAACACTATTTGTTGGAGAGACCGTACCCAAGTTTACAACCTTAGGGCCTTTGTCGACTATCAACTGTTCGTAAGAGAATGGTAGCATCTCTGGGGTCTCAAGTCTGTTTCATGGGTCTATGTCTCTTTTTGTACTACTATCAGGCTGTTTTGATGACTGTGGCAGTGTAATAGGTAATAAGGTCAGGTAGTGTAAAGTATCCCACTGTGTTCCTGTTCCTCAGTAGTGCTTTGCTTATTTGGGGTTTCTTCCCTTTCCAAAGAAAGTTGATTTGTTTTTCTATCTCATTAAAAAATAACTCTGGAATTTGTATTGGGATTGCATTGTATATGTAGATCACTTTGGATGAAATAGCCATGTTCACAACGTTAAGTCTTCCTATCCATGAGCATGGTGGGTTTTTTTCATTTATGTAAGTCTCTTTTTGTTTTCTTGCAGCAAGGTCTTGTAATTCTCTCTGTATAGTTCTCTTATTTCTCTAGTTAGACTTATTCCTATGCATTTTATCTTCTTGGGGGTTATAGTAAATGGTATTGGTTTGGTGATTTCCTCTTTGTTGATATAAAGGAACCCTGCTGATTTACTCAGGTTTGTCTTATATCCTAATACTTGGCTGAACTGTTCTAATAGTTTGAGTAGTTTACTTTTGGATTCTCTAGGATTCCCTGCCTATATGATCATATCATCTGTAAACAGGGAGATTTTTTACTTCTTTACTGATGGCAATGTCCTTTATTTCTTTTTCTGGTCAAATTGCTCTGGCTAGAATCTCTAGTACAATGTTGAATAGAAGTGGTGAGTATGGGCATCCTTGTCTAGTTCCTGCTTCAGGGGGAATTCTTTAGGTCTCTCTCTATTAAGTATGATGTAGGTGGTTGGTTTTGAGTAGATGTCCTTTACTGCATTGAGGAATTTTCCTTATATTCCTATTTTGCTGATAGTTTTTAGCAGGAATGGGTACTGGACATTGTCAAATGCCTTTCTGCATGACTTGACAAAATCAGGTGATTCTCATCCTTTGTGATATTTATGTGTTTGACCACATTAATTGTCTTTCTGATGTCAAGCCAGACTGGCACCCCTGGCATGAATTGAATTTGGACATGATGAGTTATTTTTTTGATATGTTGTTGAATATTATTGACTAAGATTTTGTTGAAGACAAATATCACTCTGGATTCATGAGTAATATTGGTCTGTAATTTTCTTTTTTAGTGGCTTTGGGATCAGGGTTATGCTGGCTTTGGGATCAGGGTTATGCAGGCTTCATAGAATGAATTTGGGAGGATTCCATCCCTTCCAATGCTGTGAAATAGCCTCACTAGTATTGGAGTTAACGCCTCTCTGAAAGGTTGGTAGAATTCTCCAGTGAGGTTGTCTGAAATAGGAATTGTTTTGTTTGGTAGTTTTTGATGACTTTTTCAATCTCTTTCTTTGTGATCGATTTATTAAGTTGGTCTCCTTCTCCTTGTGATAATTTTGGTAGGTAATATGATTCTAGGAATTTGCCCATTTCCTCTAGGTCTTCAAATCTGTTAGAGTACAGTCTTTTGTAGCATTCTGTTATGATACTTTTGATTTCAGTTGGGTCTGTTGTGACATCTCCCATCTCATTTCTTATTTGGGTTATTTGTTTCCTCTCCTGTGGTTCTTTTTTTTTTTTTTTTTTTGCTAAGCTTAGCCGGTGGTTTATCAGTTTTGTTGATCTTTTCAAAGAATAAGCTTTGATTTTGTTAATTTTTTCAATTGTTTCTCTATTCTCTAATTCATTTAGTTCTGCTAAAATCTTTATGATCTGTTTTCTTCTGGACCCTGAGGTATTCCTCTGTGGCTCTCTTTCTACTTGTTCAAGTTGTAGGGTTAATTCTTTGGTTTGGGTCTTTCCTTCATTCTGTTTGTATATATTTATAGAGCTAAACTGACCTCTGAGCACTGCTTTTGCTGTATATTATAGGTTCTGGTAGGCTGTGTTTTCATTCTCATTTGATTCCATAAATTTCTTTATTTTACCTTTGATTTCTTATATAAACTATTAGTTTTTAAGCAAGCTGTTTTTCAGTCTCCAGAAGTTCAAATTTCTAGCTATGTTTTTTCTCCTATTGATTTCAACTTTTATGGCTTTATGGCTCAGCAAGATACTTTGTAAAAATTCAGTGGTCTGGATTTTGTTGAGAGTTGCTTTATGTCCTAACACATGGTCTATTCTGGAAAATGTTCCATGTGCATTGGAGAAGAAAGTATACTCATGTGTTGATGGTTTAAAAATTCTGTATATGTCGATATGTGTAGTTGGTTAATTGTTGCAATAAGATATGTATCCTTACTGAACTCTTTTTCTGGATGATCTGTCTGTTACTGAAAGTGGAGTGTTAAAGTCTCCAACTATTATTGTGGAGTGATGTATCTCATTTTTCAATGTTGCCAGTGTTTGTTCGATGTATTTAGATGCTCTGGTACAGGTGTAGAAATATTTAGTATTGTTATGTCCTGCTTATTTATTGAAACTTTCAGCAGCAAGTAGTTTGTCCACAGTGGTGAATTTTACATTAAAATTTATTTTATCTGAGATTAGTATTGCCACTCCTGCTCTTTGTTGTATGCTGTTGGTTTGGCATATACTTTTTCCCTCCTTTGATTTTCAACTTCTTCATGTCTTGGGTCTAAGTTGTGTTTCTTATAAGCAACATATAGGTAGATTGTGTCTTTTGATCCAGGATGTCACTCACTGTCTCTTTATTGGAGTGTTCAGTCTGTTTACATTTAGTGTAATTATTAGTACGTGTTTAGTGTTGTCATTTTGATATATTTATTTTTGTGTTTTTGATGTTTTCTATGTTGCTCTTGATATTCTCTTCTGAGTCATTCTTTACAGGTTGACTTTTCATCTTTTTCATGTTGGTTTTGTGTTTATTGAGACTCCTGTGTTATGTTTCTTGAATTGATATATCACATTGTTATTTTGCTTTGAGGCTACCTCTATGATCCTCCTTAGTATTCTAAGTTTAAACCAGACTGTAACTTTTGCATGTCATTATAATTTCCTCTGCATCTGAAAGGGTTAGAACTACTGTAATAGATCCCTCTTTTTAATGTGATGATGTCATAGTTTTGTGTTTTGGTCACTGGTTTCCTTCTTTTAATATTGCAACTTTGATTGAGCTTTGTGACTTCCCTAACTCATGAGGATTCTGGGTGCTGTGTCTGATGTTTTTGTTTTTCTAAGCAAAGAGCTTCTTTCAGTCTTTCTTGTAGTTTTGGATTGGTTTTTACAAAATCTACAAGTTTCTGTTTACCTGTGCATATCTTAATTTCACCTTCATATTTGAGAGACAATTTTGCAGGGTATGTAATTCTTGGTTGGAAGTTTTTCTCCTTCAAGGCTTTGAATGCATCATCCCACTGCTTTCTTGCCAACCTTGTTTCTGGTGAGAGGTGAGGTGAAAGCCTACAGGGCTTTCCTCTGAATGTTAGCTTTGCTTTAAGCCTTGCTGCGTTTTAGAGATTCTGTTTATGTTTCATTTTATTAAGCTTGATTACAATATGACTTGGCGTCTTTCTTTTGGGGTCTAAATTTTGTGGCATTTGATAAGCCACTCTGCAGTCAATACTCCAGGAGATTTTATTTTAATAAGGCACTTTACTGCTGAGTGAGGAGTTGTCCAACAGCTGAAGAAATCAATCAAGCCCTCAGATGTGACAAGCCCCCCCTTCTGACACTGGAAGCATCTCATAGATTGCCTCCTGATGCTATGACATGGTTCAAAGTTGGGAGGGGTTATGGCCTTGTTGCCATCCTTTGCCAGGCCCCAGCTGTAACTCTAGGCACCACTTTCCTATACACAGATTTTCTGCTGGAGAAGTACTTTCCAGAGAAGCACTGCTTCTCAGACTAAGAATTAGCTCCAGCTTAGACCTCTGGGTGCTGATTCCATGCCTTCCAGCTGACCAAGATGGTGTCCCTCCCTGAGCTGTCCTTACTGCCATGAAACAACAAAATCTACACTGCAGCTCAGAAACGAGATGGTGGAGGGGGAGTAGTACCCTTGGTCTGCAGCTGGGGTCTCAAAATGTTGCTATGCCAAGCACAGTCTCTCTGCTACACTATACACTGTTTACTTAAGCACTGCAGTTAGGTGTATTTGCCAGCTCATGCCCTGGCCCCTTCGTGGAAAACAAAGAAGGTATTAGTATTTGAAGTCTTCCCAAACAGTGAGTCAGCAGAGATAGGACTCAGCATGTGGCTGCCTCATATTAGAGAGAGGAGTTTCTCCTTTACTGGCAACCAATTCTATCTGACAACCTTATGCCAGATCCTAGGGCTCCCTGGATGTCTACACTGCTCTATTCAGTTATTATTCCAGGCCTTAGTACTCAGAGGGAATCAAGAACATGTGTGAATAGTCTGCCATCTTAGCCCCAGCCCCCCTTCAAAGGAATTTTGAAACCCTTTCTGGAATGGCCATTGTGCAGTGACATAGTGGCAAATGTGTGAACTCAGTTGTATGTCTGTGAGGGAGTTTTTAGCCATTAAACAAATCATGTATTTGAACAGCCACCATCCTCACCTGATTTGGTTCCCAGTGACATTTTTCTTTACCTGAAGCTAAAGGAAATAGTGAAAGGAAGACATTCTGATGACATTCAGGACATCAAGGGTAATGGGACAACTGCCATTCCAGAAAGAGTTCCAAAACTCCTTTGAAGAGTGGACAAGACACAAGTATTGGTGCATAGTTCCCAAGTGGAGTGCTTCAAAGGTGACCATAGCGATATTCAGCAATGAGGCATGTAGCACTTTTTCTAAGATGAGTTCTTGAAACTAACTGGCAGTCCTTGCAACTGTTCTCATCCTTGCTTCTAAGGAAGAAGTATTATGAGTCCCTCATAACCCTTCTTATATTGGTAGAAATAGGTAATATGCCTACTTCATTTCTGGTTTCAGTAACTTACTGAACTTACTGAACTTCTTTGGTGGCCTAAATAAAGGTTTGTCCATTTTATTAATCTGTTTAAAGAACAACTTTCTGGCTTTCTTGATTATCTCTGTTGTTTTTGTGTTCTTTGTTTCATTTGTGTCCATTCTGATCTGTTATTTCTTTCCTTCTGGTAACTTTGGATTTAGTTTGTTTTTCTTTCTAGTTCTTCAAGTTGTAAAGTTAAATTATCATCAATTTGAGATCTTTTTGTTTTTTAATGTAGGTGTTTACTGCCATAAATTTCCCTCTGATCGTTGGATTTGCTGCATCTCAAATATTTTGGTATGTTGTGTTTTCGTTCTTGTTCATCACTAAGTATTTTCTGATTTCTCTTTGGTTATTTCTTTGACCCAATGGTTGTTTAAAATATATTGTTTAATTTGTATGTATCTGCATAATTTCTAGTTTTCTTCCATTATCGATTTCTAGTTTCATTCCAGCATAGACAGAGAGGACACTTTGTGTGATTTCAGTCTTTTAATTTCATTGAGATTTGTTTGGTCACCAAGTGTATAGTTTATCTGGGGAATTATCTATTTTCAGTGGAGAAAACTGTATTATACTCATGTTGGATGGAGTATTCGTTATATGTCTTCTTACTGTAATTAGTTTACAGTGTCATTCAGGTCCTCTGTTTCCTTACTCATCTGTCTAGTTATTCTGTCCAATACTGAGAGTGATGTATTGAGATCCTCAACTATTATTGTGAGCTGTCTATTTCTACTGTCTATTTTGTCAATGTTTGCTTCATATATTTTGGAACTATGAGGTTAGATGCATAAAGATTTATAATTATTACATATTCTTTATGAATTGATACTTTTATTGCCTCTCACAACATTTTTTGACTTAAAGCCTTTTTTGATATTTGACTTAAAGTCTATTTTGATATTAATATGACCATCCCAGCTCTCATTTGGTTACTATTTGCATGGAACATTTTTTTTCTTTTCTATCCTTTCATATTTTATCAAATTGTATCTTTGAATCTAAGATGTATCTCTTACAGATGGCATATAGATGACTTGTATGTATGGTCTTTTTTAAATCCATTCTGTCAGTTTCTACCTTGTGTTTGGAGATGTAAACTATTTAAATTTAAAGTTACTGATAAGGAAGAACTTACTTCTACTATTTTGTTATTTGTCCGTATGTATGTCATACTACTTTTTGGCCTTTGTTTCCCTCAAGATTGCTTTCTTTTCATTTAGTTCCTCTTAGATTTCCTCCTCTCCTTTTGCATATATTTTTTAGATGTGTCTTTATGGTTGCCAAGGAGATTACATTGTTGTTGTTATTAGGTGCCACTGAGTCATTTTCAACTCATGGGACCCTGTGTACAACAGAATGAAAGAAACATTTCCCAGTCTTGTGCCATGTCCACAATTGTTATTATACTTAAGCTCGTTGTTGTAGCCACTGTGTCAGTCCATCTTGTTGAGGATCTTCTTCTTTTGCTCTGGCCCTTCACTCTTTTCAAACATGATGTCCTTCTTCAAGGACTGATTATTCCTAGTACTTCCAAAGTATGTAAGACATGATCTTGCCATCTTTGCTTCCAAGGAGCACTCTGGTTGTACTACTTCTGGAACAGATCTGTTAGTTCTTTTGGCAGTCCATAGTATGTTCAACATTCTTCTCCAACACCACAATTCAAAAGCATCATTTCTTCTTCTGTCTCCTCTGTGCATTGTCCAGCTTTGAACACATATGATGTGGTTGAAAATTTCATGGCTTGGGTCAGGTGTACTTTAGTCTCAAGGCGACATCTTTACTTTTCAATACTTTAAAGAGGTCCTTAGCAGCAGATTTTCCCAGTGCAATGCAACTTTTGACTTCTTGACTGCTGCTTCTGTGTTGATTGTGGACTCAAGTAAAATGAAATCCTTGACAACCTCAACACTTTTTCCATTTATGGTGATGTTGCTTAACAGTCCAGTTGTGAGGATTTTTGTTTTCTTGTGATATTGAGGTGTAATCCATACTAAAGGCTATGGTCCTTGATCCAATCAGCAAGTGTTTTTCAAATCTTCTTCACTTCCAGCAAGTGGGATGGTATCTTTTGCACAATGCAGGTTGTTAATGGGTCGTCCTCCAATCCTCATGCCTCATTGTTTGTGTAATCTGCTTGGCATACAGATTGAAAAGGTATAGCTTAAGGGATATAACCCTGACACACACGTTTGCTGACTTTAAACCATGCAGTGTCCCCTTGTTCTGTTTGAACGACTGCTTCTTGATTCGCATACAGATTCCTTAAGATTACAATTAAGTGTTCTGGAATTCCCATTTTACACAATGTTATCCATAATTTGTTATGATCTGCACAGTCAAATGCCTTTACACAGTCAATGAAACACAGGTAAACATCTTTCTGGCATTCTCTGCTTTCAGGCAAGGTCCATCTGACATCAATAGTGATATCCCTGGTTCCACATCCTCTTCTAAAATGAGCTTGAATTTCTGGCAATTCCTTGTCAATATACTATTGCAGTCACTTTTTGAATGATTTTGAGCAAAATTTTACTTACTTAGAATATTAATGATACTGTTTAGTAAGTTCTGCATTCGGTTGGATCAGCTTTCTTTGGAATGGGCATAAATATGGATGTCTTCTGGTCAGTTGGCCAGGTAGCTGTTATCCAAATTTCTTGGCATAACTGAGTGAATACATCCAGCGCTGCATCTGTTCATATATCTCAACTGACATTCCATCAATTCCTGGAGCCTTATTTTTTGCCACTGCCTTAAATGCAGCTTCAACTTCTTCCTTCAGGACCATCAGTTCCTGATCATGCTACTTCTTTAAATGGCTGAACATCAACTAGTTCTTTCTGCTATAATGACTCTGTGTTTTCCTTCCATCTTCTTTCTATGTTCCCTGAATCTTTTAATATTTTCCCTGTAGAATCCTTCACTATTATAACTCAAGGCTTGAAGTTTTTCTTCAGTTCTACCAGTTTGAGAAGTGTAGAATGTGTTCTTCCCTTCTGGTTTTCCATTTCCAGCTCTTTGCACATGTCCTTAGAATATTTTGTCGTGTTGACCTGCCCTTTGAAATCTTATGTTTAGGACTTTTACTTCACCATTCCTTCCTTTTGCTTTATGCTCGATGTTCAAGAGCAAGTTTCAGAGGCTTCTCTGACATCCAGTTTGGTCTTTTCTTCCTTTCCTGTCTTTTTAATGTCCTCTTGCTCTCTTCATGGATGGTGTCTTTGATGTCATTCCACAGTTCATCTGGTCTTCGGTCATTAGTGTTCATCTCATCAGATCTATTCTTGAGATTGTTTTTAAATTCAGGAGGGATATGCTCCAGGTCATACTTTGCCTCTTGCAGACTTGTTTGGGTTTTCTTCAGTTTCAGTTTGAATTTGCATATGAGCTATTGATGGGATCTGTGCCACAGTCAGCACCTGAACTTGTTCTGACTGCTCATATGGAGCTTTTCAATCATCTTTTTCCACTGATGTAGTTGATTTGATTCCTGTGTATTCCATCAGATGAGTTCCATGTGTACAGTCACCATTTCTGTTGGTTAAGAAAGATAGTTTCAATGAAGAAGCTGTTAACCTTGCAAAATTCTATCATTGATCTACGGCATTATTTCTGTCACAAAGGCTGTATTTTCCAATTTCTGATCCTTCTTCTTTGTTTCCAACTTTTGCATTCCAGTCACCAGTAATTATTAATGCATCCTGATTGCATGTTGGATCAGTTTGGGACTGTAGAATCTGGTAACAATCTTCAGTCTCTTCATCTTTAGCCTTAGTGGTTGGTGTGTAAATTTGAGTAATAGTTGTGTTAACTGGCCTTCCTTGTAAGTGTATGGATATTATCCTATCACTGACAGCTTTGTATTTCAGGACAGATCTTGAAATGTCCTTTTTGATGATGAACATAACATCATTCCTCTTCAAGTTTTCGTTTCCAGCATACGAGAACATGTGATTGTCGGATTCAAAATGGACCGGTATTGAGCATTCAAAATGTCCATTTCAGCTCACTAGTGCCTAGCATATCAATGTTTATTCACTCCACTTCATTTTTAATCATTTCCAGTGTTCCTAGATTCATACTTGGGACATTCCATGTTCCGTTTACTAATAGATGTTTGCAGCTGTTTCTTCTCATTTTGAGTCATGCCACATTAGGACAAGAAGATCCCAAAGGCTTTATTCTATCCACAACATTAAGGCCACCTCTACTTTGAGGAGGTAGCTCTTCTCTGGTCTCCTTCTGAGTGCCTTCCAACTTGGGGGGCTCATTTTCCGGCACTATATCTGACAATGTCCTACTGCTTTTGGTTAGGTTTCCCCTGGCTAATTCTTTTCAGAATTAGACTGCTGGGTCCTTCTTCCTAGTCTGTCTTAGTCTGGAGACTCAGCTTAAACCTGTCTACCATGGGTGACCCTGCTGGTATCTAAATACCAGTGGCATAGCTTCCAGCATCACATCAGCAAACAAGCCTCCACTCACAGACAGATGGGGACTACTCACTTTATAATAACCTGGTTTAAATTGTTATCAATTTAACTTCAATAGTATAAAAAAACCATCTAGTCCTATACTGTTCTTTTATACCCTCCCAAATTTATTGTTATGAGGTGCTGTTGAGTCAGTTCCAACTGATATTATAACACTGCTGAGTCCTGTCCCATCCTCACAGTTGTTGTTATAATTGAGCCTGTTGCTGCAGCTACTGTGTCAATTCATCTGGTTGAAGATCTTCCTCTTTTTCATTAACCTTCTGCTTTACAAAACATGATATCCGTCTCCAGAAACTGGTCTCTCCTGATAACTTGTCCAAAGTATGTGAGATGAAGTCTCATCACACTTGTTTCTGAGGAGTATTCTGGCTGTACTTCTTCCAAAACAATTTGTTCATTTGTCTGTGAGTCCGTGGTATCTTCAGTATTCTTCACAAACACCCTAATTCAAAGGCATCAATTCTTCAGTGTTCCTAATTCATCTTCCAGCTTTGATGCGCATAGAAGGCAATCAAAATACCATGGCTTTGGTCAGTCCCATCTTAGTTCTTAGAGTGACATCTTTGCTTTTTAACTGTTCAAAGAGGACTTTTGCAGCAGATTCACCCAATACAATGCATCATTTGATTTCTTGGCTACTGCTTCCATAGCTATTGATTGTGGATCCAAGTAGAATTAAACCCTTTAACATTTCATTGTTTTCTCCTTCTATCACGATGTCACTTATTGGTCCAATTGTGAGGGTTTTTATTTTATTATATTAAAGTGTAGTCTATAATGAAGTCTGTGGTCTTTGATGGTCCATAAGTACTTCAAGTCCTCTTTACTTTCAGCAAGCAAGGCTATGTCATCTCCATATTGCAAGTTGTTAATGAGTCTTCTTACAGTCCTGATGATGTGTTCTTCTTCATACAGTACAGGTTCTCAGATTACTTGCTCAGCATACAGATTAAGTCTGGTGAAAGGACACATAGCCAAGCCAAGTGCTGTCGAGTCGGATCTGATTCATGGCAACCCTAGGGGCCAGGGTAGAGGCCCAACATACAACTTTCTTGATTTTAAACCACTCATGATTCCCTCATTGTGTTTGAATGATTGCCTCTTTGTCTACAAGTTCTTCCTCATGAGTATGATCAAGTGTTCTGGAATTCCCATTCTTTACGATGTTATCTATAATTTACTATGATCCACCTAGTCAAATGTCTTTGTATAGTAAGTAAAACACTGAGAAATATCTTTCAAGTATTCTCTGATTCATTCTTGATCCATCTAACATCAGCAATGGTATTTCTGGTTTTATGTCCTCTTCTGAAGCTGACTTGAATTTCTGGCAGTTCCCTGTTGATATATTGCTGCAACCAATTTTAAGTGATTTTTGGCAAAATTTTACTTACATGTAATATTAATGATATTAAGTAATTTCCACATTCTGTTTGATCATCTTTCTTTGGAATGGGTATGAATATGGATCTCTTCTGGCTGATTGTCTTCCAAATTTCTTGGCATATGTGAAGGAGCACCTCCAATGCTACATCTCAAGGAGTGTTTTGTCAGTTCCTGGAGACTTGTTGTTTGCCAGTGCCTTCCATGTGGCTTGAACTGCTTCCTTTATTGCCATTGGTTGCTAATGATATACTACTTGCTGAAATGGTTGAATATTGACTGATCCTTTTTGATACCATAACTCTCTGTATTCCTTCAGTCTTTTTCTGGTGCTTCTTCCACCCTTCAATATTTAACCAAATATGTTGTTACTGCAAATTACATCTTTATGCATTGTGTGTCCAATAACATAAGTTTGTACTTATTTTTTGTGCATTTAATGTTATTAAGCATTGTTATGGATTGAACTGCATCTCCCCCAAACGTGTAACAACTTGACTAGGCCATGATTCCCAGTATCGTGTAGTTGTCCATCATTTTGTGATCTGATGTGATTATCCTTTGTGTTATAAATCTTATCCTCTGTGAGGTTAATGAGACAGGAATGGAGGCAGTTATGTTAATGAGGTAGGACACAATATACAGGGTTAGGTTGTAGCTTGAATCAATCCCGTTTGAGATTATAAAAAGTGAAAGGGAGCAAAGAGGAAAAGGACCTCATACTACCAAGAAAGTGGAGACGCAAGTAGAGTATGTCCTTTGCACCCAAGGTCCATGTACTGAGAAGCTCCTAGACTAGTGGAAGATTGATGACAAGTACTTTCCCCCAAAACTGACACACAGAGAAAGCCTTCCGCAGGAGGAGGTCCCCTAAATTCAGACTTCTAGCTTTCTAGAGTGAGGGAATAAATTTTTGTTTGTTAAAGCCATAAATTTGTGTATTTGTGTTATAGCAGTTCTAGATAACAAAGACAAACTTGCAGGACATATCTAGAGTTACCTGTCAAAAATACCATGAAACTGTCTCTTATATTTGCCCCTAAAATTACCTTTTGCTAAGATCTTTTTTTTCTGCACATGGCTTGCAGTTATAGGCTAGTGTCTTTTCATTTCAATCTGAAAGACTGTTTTTAGCATTTCTTACAGGGTCTCTATGAGTCAGAAATGATGAGATAGATGAGTAAGGCAGGTCTTATCATAACAAACTATCTCAGCTTTGGTTTTTCTGGGAATCTCTTAATTTATTCTCATTCTTCACTGCTGCTTGTGATTTCATCTTCTGAAGTTCATCCCCCTTTCATCTTGCTACTTATTTGAAAGTCATGTGGTTCTTTTCCTTTCTTTTGTGTTCATTTTACATTTTTAAAAACATGTATACCTGCTGGTGAAGTGGTTAAGAGATATATCTGCTAACCAAAAGACTGGCAGTTCAAATCTACCAGGTGTTCCTTGGAAACTCTGTGCAGCAGCTCTACTCTGTCATTAATTGAATTGTATTTCAAAAAAATACGTGTGGTGGTTTGGCTGGGCCAAGATTCCTGGTATTGTGTAGCTGGGCTTGTTTACCCACAGAGGGAGATCTGAGTGTGTGCGGGAGGCTTCCTTGAAGAATGGGGTGCCTCCAGGCACTTAAATTGATGGAGTTACAGAGCTTTGGAATACTAGCCCCTGCAGGACTACTAACCCAAGCCATGAGGCCACAGGATGCAGAAGCTACAGAGATAAGGAAGATGAGAAATTGAGCTGCTTCAGTCTCAAAAGGTATGGCCATGGCATGAGGGATTCCTAAGGATAGAGCCATGGCTTCTGGTATTTGTAAAGTAGAGTTGTCACTGAGATGAACTAGGGAAATGATGTGCCTGAAATGAAGGGAGCAGAATTTCTATCCCAGTGGGCCTAGAAGGCAGAGCTATAGCACAGGGCTACAGCTACTTCCACGAAGTCTCCACTCAGAATCCAGAGTGGGTAGCTGTTTTAGTCAGATAGCACTGCTCTAACAGAAATTTCACAGAGTTGATGGCTTTAATGAAGGAAGATCTATTCTTACACAGTCTGGTAGGCTACAAGTCCAAATTCAGTATGTCTGCTCCAGAGGAAGGCTTTCCCTTTGGCTCTGGAGGAAGGTCCGGTATTGAATCAGTCCTTGTTCAGGGAGTGTCTTGGTGCAGGAACTACAGGTCTAAAGGACACACTCTTCTCCAAGTGCTGCTTTCTTGATGGTGTGCATTCCCAATTCTCTGCTTGCTTCCCTTTCCTTTTATCTCTTGTAGGATGAAATGATTAAGGGTGGCGCAAGCTATACTTCAGGGAAACTCCTTTTGCAGCAGAGCATGGAGTTGATCTTATAAAGGGATTTACAGTCCCACCCTTATGTTTTAACATACAGCATAGGAAAAACACAAAATGGAGGACAATTGTAGAATACAGGGAATCATGGCCCAGCCCCATGGCTACACATATTTTGGGGGGGATACAATGCAATCCATGACAGCAGCCAATACTTAGAGCCCAGAGGGCAGGACCATCGTGTTAGATGTCTCAGAGAATGGAAGATTTTTAAAGCCTTGAATGTTAATGTGATGTGTTTTGACGCTGCTTCATGTGTGTTACAGACCTCCTTTCCCTGAAATGTCTCCCATTTGTAATGGAAATATCTAACTTGTACCTGCCTGTTCTGCCATTGTATTTTGAAAACAGATCATTTATGTTCCTGATTTCACAGTTGAAGAGGAATTTCTGGAGTTTGGACTTGGACTTAAGACTTCTGCTATGATGGAGTGAATATGTTTTACATGGTGCAAGGATGTGTTTTTTTTTGTTTTGTTTTGTTTTTGGGAAACAAAAGTTGACATGACATGGGTTAAATTGTGTTCCCCAAAAAGTGTATGTGGCAGTTTGGCTGGGCTATGGGTCCCTGTGATGTGTGATGTTCTTCCATGTTGTAAATCCTGCCTCTATGATGTTAATAAAGGTGGACAGGTAACAGTTGTGTTGGGGAGACAGGACTCAATGTGTAAGATCATTTTTTGCCTTGAGGCAGTCTCTTGAGATAAATTTATTAAAGAAGCTAATAGAAAGATTTGGGAACCTTATACCATGAAGAAAGAAAGCAATGTGGAGACGAGTGTGTCCTTCAGAAAGGGGTGGGGAGGTAGAGAAGCTTCCAGTTTGTGAGAAAGTTGATGACAAGTACCTTCTTCAAGAGCCAGCAGAGAAAGCTTCCTCTTGGAGCTGACATCCTGAAATTGGACTTTTAGCCTACTGGACTGTGACAAATAAAATTTCCCTTTTAAAGCTGATGTTTCTGCTAAAGCAGCACTAGCTGACTAAGGCAGTCACCAGGAGTTGGAATCAATTAATTGGCAATGGGTTTGATTTTTAGTTTATATTTGACTTGATGTCTAGAGTTAATCAGTGTATATTCTAATCCTGAATCATACAAAGAGCTTGGACATCCACCTTTTTTATCCCTTGTTGTGACAAATGGTGGTGTTCAATATTTTGTTACTCTTTGTATAACCACTACATCAGTCATCATTTTTATTATTATGTGTGTGAGTGTTTTAGTAGCAAAGGTTTGTTTAGATCTATTCTCTTGGTTAACACTTGCTTTGTTGACCATTTCTTCCTTTGGTATTAATTTCCTATTTTCAGAAGCATATCTTTTTTAAGCTCTAATGAAAAGATTTGTTTTTCTTTAAATATTTGTTTGTTTAAAAGCAAGTTGTCATTATTTTTAAGTGACAATTTAGTGGAGTAAAAATCCCCAATTCTGAATTTCTCATAGTCTTGTGACTTCAAAATGTTATTTTACTTCACTGATCTTCAGTTTCTTCTTCTGTAAAATGAAAATTCAAACTTGTTTTCACTTTATAAGGTTGATATATGAGAGCTAAATTATGTCAGTTAAAGAGTTAGCATTTTAACGTTCTTAACCAGCATTGGCTTATAGAATGTGCTGTATAAATGTTAAGTAAAAAGTAAAATTAATGATGATGACATTTGTTTTCTCTCATTCCTTAATATTCTACAGTCATTAGCTGTTTATAATTAATTTTGAGAAATCTGTAATTGATCTAACTGGCTTTCCTTTTTAGGATACCTTTATCTTGTCTCTTTGTTGCACTTGATATCATTTCTTTGTCTTTTGTATTCTATTGTTTCACTAGGATGTCTAGACGTTGAGTTGTTTTTAATTATCCTGCTTGACACTTACTGTGAGTTTTCACATTTGAGTTACATGTTGCTCATGAATTTGGGAAAAGTTTAAGCAATTTATTTTTAACATTTTCTCTCAGTGCTTCTATTTATTGTCTACCTCTTAAGATCTGAGTGGACATATGTTGGGCTCAGTCTTTCCATATCCTGTGCCCCAACCTCTCTTTCACATTTTCATTTCTTTATCTTTTCTTTCTTTATACATGAAAATCAATCTTCCATTTATTAATTCTCCATGTAACTTCTATCTTACATGATACTTTTACCAACCTCAATGATTATACATTTTATTTATATAAGTTCCACTTGATTCTTTTCCAAATTTTCCTGAACATCTGTAACAGTGATTTCTGATTCATTTGTGATGAAATGATTTTCATTAGTTTTGTAACTTTGTATTCTCAACTCATCTTCTGTGGGGCTTTTTTTGTAGCAATCCTGTATGGCCATATGATCTGGATTGAGTATGTGCACCCCAAAGAGGTGTTAATTTGGTTCAGTCAGATACTCTGGTGATGTTAGCAGCCAGAAACCAATTCTATCTTGCTTTCTCAGCTGAAACACCCCATGTATATATACATAAACATACATACATACATATACACACACACACAGGTATATGTAATGGGGCAGTTTTTTGCTAGTAAACAACTTTATAAGGACACCTTCCCTGTTATCTGAACTGGCCCCCAGTGACTTTTTCATACCTGAATAGAGAAAATGTTGAAAGGAAGACATTCTGGTGACATTCAGGATGTCAAGGTTAACACAATGACCATTCTGATAGCCATTCCAGAAAAATTGCTTTGAAGAGTAGTCTAGGCTCTGATGTTGGCACATAGCTTCTCAAGGGGAGTACTTTCAAGGTGTCTGTAGTGATATTCAGCACTGAGGTGTGTGTCGTTTTTTCTAGGATGAGTTCGTGTATGTCATTGTCAGTTCTCGTGTGTGTGTGTATGCGTATTCCGTGCATATAGTGGAATTAAGAACTTTAAGCCTCTGTGAAGAAAATTCTGCTATCACAAATTATCAAACCTATCTTTTTATTTTTGTCTACTTAGATCCCAGATTAAGAAAGAGAAGCTTCCCAAGCATCTTACCAAGTTGGTGTGCTTTTTTTTTTTTTTTTTTCTGTTTCTTACTTTGACTCAGTGTATAGTCATTTGAACGACTCAGTTTCAGCTAATGGCATGGCACCAATTTACAGTGTTGTCTTTAGAGTTAATCCCATAAAATCCCCAAAATTTAGTCACTGAGACCATTTCCCATCGCTCAAAAGACACACACTTTTCCCCAGGACAGCCATAAATTCAATTAATTTGCTCACCTCTCTGCTTTTCCAGTTCTTCTTCAGTTTGGTCTATGAAGACATTTTTTTCCTTCTTACAAGCCTAAGAATACCTCTGAGAATATTTTAAACATGGTATAAAGTTTGTTTTACTGAATGTATTTACTGGATTGTGTGCTGTTCAGCAAATTCCCAGAAAATGTGGTCTAGAGTTCCTCAAAGAAGTTCTACAGAACCCCAGTTTTCAATTCAATGTGAACATACATTCTATGAGGGGAAAAAATCAGGGTTTTTCCTTTAAACTTTATGTTTAAACCTAAGTAAGAAAACTTACATCAGTTGTATATTTTCTTAGGTCCATAAAGTGATTATCCCCTAACAAATGTTGTGCCATTACACAGAATTCCACAAAGACAAAAACACAATTAATGTAGTTAAATTGATTATCACTGACAACCTCACTGATTTATGCAATCAGTGGTCAATGATCTACATTCTGCTTGTTGTTTTACGGTTCCAGTAATATTTATATTGGATTGCTTATAATCTCAGAATTTCAATGCTGCTGTTCCATCAACAGGTGGTGCCATTGTATTATATTTCAAATTTTGTGAAGGAAAAAGCTGTTCTGCAATAGTTGCACTTACAAGTATCTCATCTTTTTTAGAGGCATCGGTCGTGATTTTCACATTCTAACAAATTTTGACTTGAAGCTTTTAAAAAACACACATATTTGTATGGCTAAGAATTAATTGCAGAACAAAATTGGCAGGATACTTCTAAGATGTACTATACTTCTAGGAATTACAGGACTTTATATGTGCTATAGCTACCAACCAAAAGTTTGGCAGTGTGAATTTACCAGGTGCTCCCTAGAAATTCTGTCCTTTAGGGTTGCTGTGAGTTGGAGTTGACTCCTTGACAATGGGTTGTGTGCTATTTTGCCCATAAGCAATTAATAACCAACAGTAATAGTTATATTAGGTAGCCATGTATTCTGACATCTAGAAAACCAGTATCTGCTTTATTGTTTTATATAAAAACAAGTTCTCTTATTTTCATTTTACAATTTTAGAAATACTGCTATGTATTTGTAAAGAGCTCCCCAGTTTTATTATGCTGAGGAAAGCAAAGTAATATCCAATGCCTATTTGTGTTTGTCTCTTACAAATGTTGTTCAATATAGAGCTGGTCATAGTTCTGCCAATTGATCTTTTCCCTGTTAAGAGCTTCTAAAAATAACATTGCTGTGGAGATCCCATTCATGTAGCACCTAGGCATGCAGAAACAGTTTGGGATGAGTAACCCCACATGCCTTGGCATACAAAGAATCAATAAAGAGGGACACAGGGCTCTGCTGTATTCCTAGTTCTGCCTTCTCACTAAGTTAACTGGCAAAGCTTACTCCTCAAGGGTGGTTGTCAAAGTCACAGCATGATCACAGAAGGTGGTAATAAGAAACTGGCACAAGTCACTGACAGATTAGTTTGAGGCTTCTGGTGATTCTCCTCAGTGATTTCAAGAACAGCTAAATCTTCTAAGCTAATTAGTCCTATGTGATTGATATGGAAGGTCTGAACAAAAGCAACTGAAACAGATATGGTTCTTTAGCAATAATAAAACAGTAGGCAACACAAATATTAAGGAATGAAACAGCCGTATTTACAGTTATTTGCTTCAGCTAGATGAATAGATCAGCAGATAGCAAATTTAATTCAAAGTAAAACAAAAAAATTATTTGGGACCAGAAATCCAAATTAGGGGCTATGTGTTAAATGAAGCAATTATCAATACATTAGACACGTTTTGTTTATTAATAAAATGGGAAAATATCCTTAACTTCATTTCTTTTAGTGTTAAGTTTCAACATGCAACTTACTTTGTAGCTCCACATTTCTATGGTCCACAAACACACTTTCACACTTACTCATTCTCTTTCTACAACTCTGTGACAATCTCCATTGCACAGTTAAAGGTTAAACTGAAATGAAGTGCTGGGACCTGGACTAAAGCCACACCCCTTTTTCAAAATCATGTGCTTTGCTGTCAGTATACATTGAAGACTGAAAAGAAAACATTTTAACTACAGCTATGGTTGCTTTGTCCGACTTGCCGGCACTTGGCTTGGATGGTTGCTTTGCAGTTGAATAAATGAAAATGTTTGCAGGACAAATGCAATAGATAGAATAGTACAAATACTTCTGAATTATACTACCATCTGTTATTCTTTCATTCAGGACTTTGTTATTTAGGCAGGTTTTGAATGTGCATAATGATAAGAAGCTAAGTCCGTGAAATTATAGTGTGTGTCAAGATTGGAAGAACACCTAGGTGGGCACATGATGTATTAGAAGGGAGGGGCTTCTGCATTATTTTCAAGCAGATGGGCAGGCTAGCTCTTAGTGGGGGCACATCTCACTTGTACAGGTACCTAAGGTTCAGAAGGATCTAGGGATTCAAGATTATTGAGGGACATCAAGCCAGATGTCCCTTTACTATATGCCAAGATTCATTCTTTCCTAACTGTTTCTTTGGTAGAAGGACCTGCCTTAGTTGTGAATTCAACTTTTCTTGGAGGTTAGTTACACTGACAATTCCTGGGCAGAGCCCTTGGCTTTTACTGTGAGGATTCACGAAGAATACAGTGCTTGAAAACAAAGGACTTGATGCTGTTGTGTCAATTCTGATAATGTTTGGTATGCTACAAAGGATGCCTTCTGGCTTTTACATTTAGCATTCACTTTGTCATTAATCATTCTCATCTTATATTTTGTCAGAGTTTAACGTAGTTTTAACTACACCCATACAGTTTTAGTGTCCTCGTACCCACAGTTTTGCTCCTGTTTCTCAAAGGCTGATACTCACACCAGCCAGCATGGGTGCACCATCCTATTTCACCAGTAGTGAAAATTTCAAAAGTTGGAGAGCTACCTTATTCCTGCATGATTTGTTTCTCAATCTCATAAAAAAATGTCACTGGAAACTTACTGAGAATGCTTTGTATATATAGAGTGCTTTAGGTAAAATGCACATTTTCACAGTGTTAAGTCTTCCTATCCATGAGCAACGTAGATTTCTCCATTTGTGTAAGTCTCTCTTGATTCCTTTGCAGTAAGGTCTTGTAGTTCTCTTTGTATAGGTCTCTTATTTCTCTGGTTAGGTTTATTCCTAGACGTTGTCTTCCCGGGGGCTACAGTAAGTGGTATTGATTTGGTGATTTCTTCTTTGATGATCCCTCTGTCGGTAGAAAGGAATCCTACTGATCTACTTGTGTTTATCTTGTACCCTGATACTTTGCTGAACTCCTTTATTAGATCCAGTAGTTTACTTATGGATTCTTTAGGATTGTCTGCATATACAATCATATTCTCTTCAAATAGGGAAATTTTTACTTTTTCTTTGCCAATGCTGATGCCATTTATTTCTGTGTCTTGTCTAACTACTGAGCTAGAATCTCTAGTACAATGTTGATTAGAAGTGGTGAGAGTGGTCATCCTTGTCTAGTTTCCCTTTCCAGAGGTATTCTTTCAGTCTCTCTCCAATCAGGATGAAGCAGCCAGCTTACTTTGTGTATATGCCCCTTATTGTGTTGAGGAATTTGCCTTCTATTCAATTATTTTGCTGAGAGATTTTAACATGAATGGGTGTTGGACTTTACTGAATGCCGTTTCTACATCAATTGACAACATCAGGTAATTATTATCCTTTGGGCTATCTATGTGGTTGATCACATTAATTGTATTTATGATGCTGAAACTTTGCATACCCTGTGTGAATCCAGCTTGGTCATGAGGAACTTCTTTTTTTGATATGTTACTGAATTCCATTAGCTAGGATTTTGTTGAAGACAAATATCACTCTGGGTTCATGAGTGTTATTGGTCTGTAATTTTCTTTTCTTAGTGGGATCTTTCCCTGGCTTTGGGGTCAGAGTTATACTGACTTTATAGAATGAATTTGGGAGCATTTCATCCCTTTTCTATGCCTTGAAAGAACGTCAGTAGTATTGGTGTTAATTCCTCTCTAAAAGTTTGGTAGAATTCTCTAGTGAAGCCATCTGGGCCAGGAATTTTTTTGGCTGGTAGTTTTCTGATCACTTTTTCAATCTCTTCCTTTGTGAAAGGTTTATTAAGTTATCCTGCTTCTCCTTGTGATAATTTTGGTAGGTGATATGAATCTAGAAATTTGTCCATTTCTTCTAGGTTTTCAAATCTGCTAGAGTACAGTCTTTCATAGTGTTCTGTTACGATACTTTTGATTTCATTTGGGTCTGTTGTGAAAACTTCCATCTCATTTCTTATTTGGATTATTTTTTTTCCTTTCCTGTTTTTCCTTCATAAGTTTAGCCAGTGGTTTATTAATTTTGTTGATCTTTTCAAAGAACCAGCTTTTAGTTTTGCTAATTCTTTCAATTGTTCTTCTTTTGTCTAATTCATTTAGTTGTGCTCTAATCTTTATGATCTGTTTTCTTCTGGAGCCTGAGATGTTCTCCTGTGGCTCTCTTTCTACTTGTTCAAGCTGTAGGGTTAATCCTTCAGTTTGGGTCCTTCATTTCAGATGTGTGTATTTATAGAGATAAGTTGCTTCTGGGCACTGCTTTTGCTGTATGCCGTAAGTCGTGGTAGACTGTATTTTCACTGTCATTTGATTCTATAAATTTCTTTATTGTACCCTTGATTTCTTCTATAACCTATAAATTTTTGAGCAAGGTTTTGTTCAGTTTCCATGAGTTCAAATTTCTATGTTTTTTTCTGCTATTGATTTGGACTCTCATGGATTTATGATCGGAGAAAATCCTTTGCAATAATTTTGTTGAGACTTACTTTACGTCCTAACACATGGTCTATTCTGGGAAATGTTCCAAGTGCATTGGAGAAGAAGCTGTACTTATCTGTTGATGGGTAAAAGGCTCTGTATATGCTGATGAGGTCTAGATGGATAGTTGTGACAATAAGATCTTCTGTATCTTTACTCAGCTTTTTCCTGGATGATCTCTCCAGTACTAAAAGTGGAGTGTTGAACTCTTTAACTGTTATTGTGGAGTGATCTATCTCATTTTTCAATGTCACCAGTGTTTGTTCAGTGTATTTAAATCCTATGGTATTGGATGCATAAATATTTCATATTGTTGTGTCCTTATGTGTTGAACTTTCAGCAGTAAATAGTGACCATCCTTGTGCATGATGGTGGATCTTACATGAAAGTTTATTTTACCTGAATTTAGTATTGCCACTCCTGCTATTCTTTGTCTATTGTTGGGTTGTTATAAACTTTTTCCATTCTTTAATCTTCAGTTTGTTCACATCTTTGAGTCTAAGTTGTGTTTCTTGTAAACAGCATATAGATGGATTATGTCTTTTTATCCAGGATGTTACTTGCTGCTCTTTATTGGAACATTCAGTCCATTTATATTCAGTGTAACTATTGATAGATGTGTGTTTAGTGCTGTCATTTTGATGTATTGGTTTTTGTGTTGTTGATGTTTTCTATGTTGCTCTTAATATTCTGTTATGGATCATTGTTCTTTATGGTTTGACTTTTCATCTTTTTCAGTGTTGGTTTTGTGTTTGTTGAGACCCCTGTATTATGTTTCTTGTTTTGGTATGTCTGCATCATTATTTTGCTTTGTGGCTACTCCTATAATCCCCCTTAGTATTCCAAGTTTGAGCCAGACTTTAACTTCTGCATATCTTTTTTATTTCATCTCCATCTGAAAGGGTTATAACTACTGTAATACATCCCTCTGTTTTGTGGAATGATGTCATAGATTTGGGTTTTGATCACTGGTTTCCTTCTTTTAATACTGTAGCTTTGATTAAACTTTGTGACTTCTCTAACTCAGTGGGATTCTGGATACTGTGTCCTACATTACCTCCTTAAGTCTATACACTTGATGTTTTTGTTTTTCTAAGCAAAGAGCTTCTTTCAGTTTTTCTTGTAGTTTTGGTTTGGCTTTTACAAAACCTTTAAACTTCTGTTTATCTGTGAATGTCTTAATGTCATCTTCATATTTGAGAGACAGTTTTGTAAGATGTATAATTCTTGGTTGGAAGTTTTTCTCCTTCAAGGCTTTAAATATGTCACCCCACTGCCTTCTTGCCAACATCATTTCTGCTGAGAAGTCAAAGTAAAGTCTACAGGGCTTCCCTCTGTATGTTAGCTTTACTTTAAGTCTCACTTCCTTTAAGAGCCTCTCTTTATGATTCATTTTATTAATCTTGTTTATTCTATATGTTCGTTCTTTTGGAGTCCAGTTTTTGTGGCATTTGATAAACATCTTGGATATCTACATTCTCTTCTCTCATAATTTCAGGGAAATTTCCTGTCAGCAACTCTACAACTCTTCACACCATCTAGAATATGTTTGGTCTCTCTGGTATTACCTCAAAAGGAGCTCAGACATAGTTCTAAGATGGGAGTTGGTCATCTGCTCCCTCTGTGTATCCCAGTGACTGGACCCAGGTGGATTCTCTAGGGCAGAAGGCTCTGACTCCTGCTTGGCAAAGATGGTGCCCTATTTATGAAGTCAGTGGGAGGCCATCAGCCAATACTATGATGTGGATTAGTGAAGGGTGGAGGAAATGCTGTTGGGCTGCTAAGAAGTCAGTTTTTTCAGGTGATTTTATTTTAGCAGGGTACTTTACTACTGAGCAAGGAGCTGTCCAACAGCTGCCAAAATCATTCAGTCCCTCAGCTGTGCCAGGCCCTGTCTCTAGCTGACAATGAAAACATCTCATAGGCCATCTGCAGATGCCATGAGATGGTTCAAATAGGGAGGGGTTAGGACCTTGCTACCATCCACTGCCAGGCTCCAGCTGTAACTCTAGCCACCACTGTCTTAGACATAGTTTTTCTGCTGGAGGAGCACTTTCCAACAGGGCCTGCTGCTCCATGTGAGAATTAGCCTCAGCTAAGACCTCCACCTCCCAGTTGACCAAGATGCATCCTGCCCGAGATGCCCTTCCTGCCATGAAACAGCAGACTCTATGGTGCAGCTCAGAAAAGAGAGGGTGGATGGGCAGTAGCTCCCTAATTCAGCAGCCAGGTTCTGACTATGTGGCCATCCCAAGCATAGTCTCTCTGTTGAGCTATACACTATTTACTTAAGCACTGCAGTTCAGCATATTTGCCAGCTCATACCCAGTCCCTGCCTCCTGGATAACAAAGACGGCATGCATACCTGTAGTCCTCCCAAATGCTGAGTGAGCAGAAGCAGCACTCCTTGTGACATTGCCTTGTCTTATAGAGAGATTGTTTCCTTGTTCCAGGTGCCTAGTCCAATCTGACAACCCCATGCCAGATCCTAGGGCTTCTCAGATGTCAACATTCTTCCATTCAGTTATCATTCCATGTCTTAGCTCTCAGAAGGAATTGAGGAGACATGAGTCTAGTGTGCCATTTTGGCCCCACTCCCTCCATTCAATTTTTATGGAGAGGAAATAATCGAAGCAGCTGGACTATATGAAGGAGAAAGAGGCATCAGAATTGGAGAGATATTCATAAATAACCTGTGTTACACAGATGACACAACTTTTCTTGCTGAGACTGAAGAGGACTTGAACCACTGATAAAGATCAAAGATCACAGCCTACAGTATCAATTGTACCTCAACATCAAGACAAAAAAAGTCCTCACAACTGGACCAATAAGAACATCACAATAAATGTAGAAAACATTGAAGTTGTCAAGGATTTCATTTTACTTGGATCCACAATCAACATGTATGGAAGCAGCATTGCATTGGACAAATTGGCTATAAAAGACGTCTTTGAAGTGCTGAAAAGCAAAGAAGTCACCTTGAAGACTAAGGTGCACCTGGCTCAAACAATGTCATTTTCAGTTACCTCATATGCACATGAACACTGGATGATGAATAAGGAGCCTCTGACACCTTAAAATTGTGGTGTTGGAGAAGAACATTGACTAAACCACAGACTGCCAAAAGAAAGAACAAATCTGTCTTGGAAGAAGTACAAACAGAATGTTTCTTAGAAGCATCGATGATGTCTTAGTCATCTGGTGCTGCTCTAACAGAAATACCACAAGTGGAGAAGTTTAACAAAGAAAAGTTTTATTCTTACACAGTAAAGTACATTGAGAGTCTGCATTCAGGGTGCTGGCTCCAGGGTTATGTACTCTGTCAGCTCTAGAGGAAGGTTATTGTATTGCTTCAGTGTTTCTTTGGTCTGGGAGCATCTTAGCACAGGGACCTTAGGTTCCAAAGACACACTCTGCTCCTGACACTGCTTTTTTGATGGCATGAGGTCCCCCATACTCGGTTTGCTTCTCTTTCCTTTTATCTCTTGTAGGATAAAAGGTGGTGCAGCCACACTCTGGAAACCCTGGTGGCATAGTGGTTAACTGCAATAGCTACTAACCCAAGGCTGACAGTTTGAATCCACAGCACTCATGGAAATTCTATGTAGCAATTCCTGTAGGGTCACTATGAGTCAGAATCAACTCAGTGGCAGTGGGTTTTAATTGTTTATTTAGATTTTAAGCAATACTGCAGGGAAACTCCATTAGTAATAGTGTTAGAGTCTCACCTTAATCCTCTTCAACATAATCCAACAGAGGAAAATCACAAAATAGAGTACGACCACACAGTAGCAGGAATCGTGGCTCGGCCAAATTGACGTACATGTTTTTTGGGGGACATGGTTCAGTCCACAACAGGTAACAAGACTATGTCTCTCATACTTTGGACATGTTTTCAGAAGCAGTCAGTCCCTGAAGAAGGACATCCTGCTTGGTAAAGAGAGAGTCAGTGAAAAAGTGGAAGACCTTCAGTGAGATGGATGACACAGTGACTACAACAGTGGGCTTAAGCATGACTATTGTGAGGATGGTGCAAGACAGGAAACATTTTGTTCTTCGTACATAGGATGACCGAGAATCAGAACTGACTCTATGGCACCTAACAACAACAACAATTTTGTGGTATTTATTACAACAGTGTTACGGATTGAACTGTGTCTTCTTGAAAGATGCGTTTCTGTTCTAGCCCTGTGCCTGTGAGTGGGATCCTGTTTAGAAATGAGTTTTTCTTCTGTATGTTAATGAATTCATGTAGAAGCAGGACGGGCCCTAAATCTAATCCCTGCTGGGTGGTATCTTATAAAAAGGGAAGCAGAGAAGGAGAGTTAAACACATCAGGGGAGACTCTATGTGATGACAGAGGCTCATGTGTCTATAAGCAACAAAGAAGCTCCAAAGATTGCCAGCAACCAGCAAAAACTAGGAAAGGCCCAAGGAACAGATCTACATTGCCGAGATTCTGATTTGGACTGTAGCCTCTAGAACTGTGAGAAAATAAATTTCTGTCATAAAGGTACCCTAGAGGTATGGCAGCATTAGGAAACTAAGAAAAGCAGTGTTAGGACACTAATGCAGGGCTGCAGATTTATTGATTAGTAAATGCTTAAAGTGCACAAGACATATTCTTTGACCACAAAAGCAACAAAACAGAAAGTAATAATAAAAGATAATCAAAAAATTAACTATTTAGTAATTTATAAAAATACTTAAAGAAAAAAGTAAGTTCTTAGCCAAAGTAAAAAATATGAACTGGTGGGAATATTAGAAATGTGCATTCTTAATTAAGCAAGATAGCATAAACATAAATGAACAGAATAGTCCATTTGATCAGCTTATCTAAGAATGTTAGCCAGGTGCTTAACATATGCAAGATTTTTTTTTAAAAAGATACTTAGATATATACTAAACAATAATAAATCACAACAAAATTAAATTTATTCTAGGATTTTAAGGATAGCTCAATATCAGGAAATCTAGTAACAAAATTTCTGACATCAAAGACAAAAAAAATATTGTCTCTGTAGTTGCTGAAAAGACATTTAAGCAAGGTCAACAACCAGCCATCATAAAACTGCTCAGAAAGCTGTGAATAGCAAATTACTTTGTTAATATAAATGGTACATTTTGGAATCCAGTAGGCAAACATCTTATTGAACAGAAAGACACTAGATGCTTTCTCATTTGTGTTTGCAGCAAGACAAAGCCTTGCTACTTCTATGCTATTTTTCAGGAAATTCTAGTTGATATGAAATAAAAAAAAAAAGTGGTAGAAGGAAGAAGGAGTGAAGGGAAGAGAAAAAGAAAGAGAAGAGATGAAGTGAGAAAGAAAAAAATAACTTTAATAGAAAAGAGATGATCATATAATTATCTCCTAGGAACAACTAAGCCAACTGAATGCTTATGTAATATTAGAATGTGGGAGGACTTTCTAAGCATATCCTCAAAGGCAAAAACATAGAAGGTAAACAGTGCTATATTAAAACTCAAAACAGTTAAAGGCAAATAACCGTAAACCCATCATACATAAAATTAAACATCAAACAAAAAAATATGGAAATTTTTTGATACGTATGCGTTATGGATTGAATTGTGTCCCCCCACATTGCATGTTGTAAATCGTAACTACTATACTGGATTCATGTGATCCCATCTGGGAAAGGGTCTTCTTTGTTATGTTGATAAGGCCATATCATTGCAGCGCATATCTTAAGCAAATCATTTTTATTTTTTTAAATGAAGAGAAATTTATTTTCTCATCTTTTTGCACACTAGAAGCCTGAATTCATTGTGCTGGCTCTAAGGAAAGACTTTCTCTCTTCTGTTAGCTTTGGGGGAAGGTCTTATCTCTTTTCAGCTTCTGTTCCTTGATTCTTTGATGATCTCCATGTGGCAGTTAAGCCAGTCAGTTCTGAAATACAAAGAAATCAGATTAGCAACAGAATCAGGCAAGCACAGATGGGGAAAGGCAGATGCCACGCCACATGAAGAGCACCAAGGAATCGGGGAACAGAAACTGAAAGGAAACAAGGGCCTTCCCCCTGAACAGACAGAGAGAGAAAGACTTCCCCTGGAGGTGTTGCTCTGACTTTAGATTTACAGCCTCCTAAACTGTGAGATAATAAGTATCTCATTAAGTCTATCCCTTTGTGGTCTTTCTGTTAGAGTGGCACTAAGAAACTAAGGCAACATGCTAAAACAAGGGACCAACATTTTATATGTAAAAGATCTTTTAAAACTTAATGAGGAAAAGGTGTACATCCTTAAAAAGGGTGGTAAGAATTTGGATATACAATACAGTCAAAAAGAAATAAAATGACCAACATGTGAATAAATATTCTACTGCTCTAGATTCAAGAACAGCATACTAAATTAAGATGCTTGTTACCCCTCCTACTGGCAATGATTTTAATGTTTATACCTCATGTTAATGAACTGTCACACCTTTTCTAGAGAAAAACTTTTCAACGTTTCTGCAAACTCTAAAAAGAGTGCCTACTTTTTTAGCAATATGTGTATACTTACAAACTTATTTTTAGGAAATTATTAATTAAGTATGCAGAGATGTATGTGTAAGGATTGTTTCTGAGCAAAAAATTAGAAATGTTGAAAATCTACAGAAATAAGTTGGTTAAATAAATTTATTAATGCAGAACTATGCAGTAATCAGTGTAGATGAGGCAAAGCTTTCTTTATTAATATGGAAAAACATTCCTGGTACATTATTACTAAATGACAAAAAAGCAAGTTATCAAATACTATGTGTGTGCATGTCTTGACTGAAAGTGAAAGAAGGTAGTGTCAGTTCACCTAAGAAAAATGAGGATCTCAAGGATCTGTCCTTAGGCTATTTCTGCAGATAAACCGCTTCTCAAGGAAACCAAACCACATACTGAAAAGTTGTCAGCACTCTTAATCCTTTATCTCTCTGCCTGTCTCCTTCATTTCATTATCCTGAGTCCATTTGGTAGGTATATCTATCCCAGACTTGCCAACTTTATGCATTACAGTCTAGCCATATCTGGGAACTGCCTGGCATTCAGCGTTTTCTAATTCACATCTCTTCAAAAGTGTTGTCCCAGAGTGTTTGTTTTCTATTTTTGGTGTCCATCATCTGTAAGTTTGTCATGCAGTTGTGGCTTACGTGTTACTATAACGATGGAAGCTATGCCACTGGCATTTCAAATTAACAGCAGGATTATCCATGATGGATGTATTTTAGTGGAGCTTTCAGACTGACTGGAAGAAAGGTATGGTGATAACCTTCCAAAAGTTAGCCAGTGAAAAGCTTATGAATCACAACAAAATATTGTCCAGTATAGTGCTGGAAGATGAGCTTTGTAAATTGGAAGACACTCAGAATACACAGTGGCTGCAACAGTGGAATTGAGTATACCATTGATTGTGAAGATGGCATGGGACTGAGCAACATTTCTTTCTTTGGTACCTGGGATCACCATGAGTCAGAGCTGACTCCATGGAAACTAGCAACAACAAAACTTAATGTTTCAACCATGGCCAGAGCAATAGAATTGCATCCTTAGGCTCGGGACATTGATGATATTGCTAGAAAAAAATGAATGATTATGACTGGGGAGACATCCCACACTCCACAGATATCATATTAAAATACGTAAGCATATTATTTGTATAGAGTTGAATTGCTTATTGGTTTCCATTCAAATAAACAGCAGTCTAACATCTGAAAATAGGAAAAGCAGTCTGAATCTTTAAATTAGTCTCTAAGATACAGACAAGGGAGATTTTTACTCTCAGCATACTTAGCACATAGTTCTGAAACTTTTTTGTTTTCTCTGTCTTTCTTTTGTGCGCACACACACACACACACACACACACACACATCCACACACACACCCACCCACCCACCCACCCATCTTGTACCCAAAGTTCTATCTCCTCTCTGTCTACATCTCCTGAGCTGTCTTTCATTATAGTCTTCATCAAGCTGGTCTTTCTTTCTCCTATATTACAGATTTATTCTCTTTCAATGACCTTCCCTATGTAAACCATTTAAGAGATTGTTGCTTCCTCTTGTAATTCTCCTTTTCCTACAGTCTCGTTCTGCACAATGAGAAGAAAATGACAACTACAAAAATCATTTGAATATGAAGAATAGGGTAAGGGCTCTAACAGAGGCAAAAAGAAAATTGATTTCTCAGAGGCAGAATACATAGTCTGTTTGCGGAGATTCCTGAAGCTTCTCATGGTGTAAGGAGGGTGTAGTATTTAAAGGTTGGACAGAAAAATGGACAAATAATCAACTCTCAACACTCTATGGTTACAGTAGACTGTATTTCACCACTGTATTTCACATGTCTAGGAAAATGCAAGCATATGGTAGCTTCTCAGTAAATAATTTTTGGTTGAATAAGATAACATTCAAATTTAGATATTTTAGAAATTAAATTTTAGAATGCCTAAAAATTCCCATAATGTCACTTCTCATCCCCTTAAAAACAAACAAACGAACAAACAAGAAAATCATTGCCATAGAGTTGATTCTAACTCGTAGTGAACCTGTAGGACAGAGTAGAACTGCTCCAAAGGGTTTCCAGGGAGAGGCTGGTGGATTTGAACCATCTACCTTTTGGTTAGCAACCAAATGCTTAACCACTGTCTCACTAGGCACCCCTCATTCTCTTTTCGGTGTGTAAATTTCTGAAGATGACACTGTGCTACTTTAAATTATTACTAATATTTAGATTTTGGATCCTCCCTATCAGATTATTTGAAAATGTTGACCTGTCTTCTGCCAGTCAGGAACTTCGAAAGCTTCAGGCTCCTCCTTTTCCCTAACTCATGAACTTCGACAGCAAACTCCGTTCTGGGTGAGTGGCTAAGAATAATAAAATCTCTGTTGCTGATCAGTTGATTTTGATTCATAGCAACCCTGTAGGAAACAGTAGAACTGCCCCATTAGGTTTCCAAGAGCCGCTGGTGAATTAGAACTCCCAACCTTTTGGTTAGCAACTGAGCTCTTACTCACTGCGCCACCAGGGCTCCAGCACGTGACTAAAATCAACCCATCGCAGCTGAGCTGATTCCAGCTCTTAGCGACCGTGTAGAATGGAGTAGAGCTGCTCCACAGAGGGTCCTAAGAGCACCTGCTGGATTCAAACTGCCAACCTTTTAGTTAGCAGCTATAGCTCTTAACCACTTTACCATTGGTTTCTGGGGAATGACTGGAGGAGCTGAAATTTCAAATAGGATCTCGAGAGTCATATATAAGCCTGGAAACTTGTATGTGACTCCTCATGACGGAGAACAAGATGATAGGGTAAGGAGAGAAACTAAAGGGCATGGATTTACTTACGTTTTCTTCTTCCCTTAATCAGGAAATTGTCCTTCTGCTTTTTTTCTTCTTGATACTATATTTCACTGATAAGAAGTGACTTAACGATGACTCACTTGTAAGAGACAGGAATTTTGATTTTCTAAATACTTCTTTTTAGTTAACAGAAATCCAAAAGTGACATTTAAAAATTATTCAGTTTATGTAACTCCGCTACTCTTTAAAATAAGAGGACTATGTGCATAGAACAGAGTATACCTACATGATAATTCATGTCAGCCATGCATTTACTACCAAAGTCTCACATGCTTCCCCACATAAATCAGTACTGAGACCTAAGAGTCTAACTCATTAAAATTTACTTGAGATTCCTGTAACCTTTTCTCAGGAAGCAACAGCAGGTATAAAATGTGCTGTTTTATTTTTTTAAACTTGTGCAAAGCTTTAATTCCAGTCTATAAAGGAAAACCTTTTGGTGAGTAGTTGAAAAGTTTGGCAGAAGGTAGGCGGCAAAGTCATCGAATTTTGGAAGTATGACATAATACATTAGGGTGAGTTAGAAATTTGTCACCAACTGTTGATGGAGGAGACGCCAGGCTGAGTCAGATTTTCCCCAATGCCTAAGTGACAATCTACTTATAAATTAAGATCTTTTGAAAATTGCACTAACATCTTTGGCCACTAGGTTGTTAAAATCTGGTTCTTCCAAATACAGCAAAGATAACAGTGAGTCAGTCTTGCATACGTGGTAGCTGAGCTGGTATTGTACTATTTATTGATAGTAGCAATTCGTGATCTGGGTGCCTGGTAGTTGGATAAAATGCAAACCCCTTGTCACTTTTTTTTTTTTCTCAGTGACTATCAATAGCTATATCCCACCTATAGAATTTTGTTAAAACTCCTTAGCACAACATGCAAGGCCTTCCAGGATCTGCCCTGCTACTTGTATCTCATCATCTCATGCTAGTACCCACCTGGAACCTATATCAAGATCTAGGCCAGCCTCTGTGATCTTACAGTGGAATCTCTAGCTCCCTTCTGCCGCCACACTTCCCCCTTTCTGTCACTACTGCTCCTTGGTGGTGCAGCGGGTACGAGTCTGGCTGCTAACCAAATGGTCAGTGATTCAGATCCACCCACCTCTTCTTGGAAACTCTATGAGGCAGTTCTACTCAGACCTATTGGACTGCTAAAGATTGGAGTCTAGTCTATTACAACAGGTTTTGGTACCTTTTAGTGTCCTTGATTATTGAACTCATCAAAGTGAATGTTTGCTTCTAAGTCAGTCTTCCTGAGGCAGGAAGGTACTATGCTATAGTAGTCTTTGTATGAACATTACCTGGTATGCAGTTTAAAAAAAAAAACCTACTGCTGTTGAGCCAGATCTGACTCAGTGACCCTCGAGGTCAGGGTAGAACTGCCCCATAGAATTTCCAAGGAGCACCTGGTGGATTTGAACTGCCAAACTTTTGGTTAGCAGACATAGTACTTAATCCACTATGCCACCAGGGTTTCCAGTATGCAGAGTACCATAAATATTTGTTGAATTAATAAATACACTCTCAATCTCTTTTTAATAAAAATACTGACTAATATATTTGTCATGTATACTAGGCAGAATTCTTGGAATAACTTTCCATGACCCTTCCCCTGGTAAGCAGTAAATAGCAAATGAAGTCCCTGGGTGGTGCAAACAATTAAATTGCTTGACTGCTAAGTGGAAGGTTAGCAGTTTGAGACCACTCAGAGATGCCTTGGAAGAAAGGCCTGGCAATCTACTTCCAAATAATCAGCCACTGAAAGCCCTATGGAACACAGTTCTACTCTGACACATGTTGGTGTCTCCAACAGTTGGGATTGACTTAGTGGTTATTTATTCTTTTTAAGTAACAAGTCATCTCCTCTTTGAATGTGGGTGAAACCTGTGAATATGATGAAATATCTCTGTCATGATTATATTTTGTTATATGGCAAAAGGGTGCTTTGATATAGTTTTCTGGCTTTAACTATGGAAGTATGGGAGAGGCCAAGTGACATGGAATATGAGTGGACCCCAGGAGGTAAAAACAGCACCCAACTAACAGCCAGCAAAGGAACAGAGACCCCAGCACTGCAGTGGCAAGGAAATAAATTTTGCCAGTTACTAATAAACTTGGAAATGTATGCTTCCAGATTCTCCAGATAACAAACCAGACTAGCCAACACCTTGAATGCAGTCTTGTGAAATCCTAGGCAGAGAGCCCACGCTTTCACCCTCAAGACTGTGGAACAGCAAACAAGTGTTCGTTAAAGCTACTACCTTTGTAGTGGCCTGCTCTGCAGCAATAAAAACCAATGCATCTAGTGTACAATCTTATCAGATAAATTGAATACACCTGCTCTGCTTTGTTTTGCTTCATCTACTTATTATTTAATTAATGGATAATAGGTAATCCCATATCAAGTTGATGCTTGTTAACTAGAAAAGTGTACTTAGTCCAAAGCAGTTTGGCCATTTCAAATCCAATTATTGAGCATATTCCACACATCATGAACTGTGTTGGGCTCTGGTTGAATTTCAGTCCTAAATGCAATATACCTAGTCAGAATAGCTCTGGCTATCTATAGCTATAACTCTGCTAGCTCACTTTAGCAGAGACATAATTGTAGACAAAAACTGTATGTCAAAGAAGTGAATACAATAATCTGGAACATTTGAACAGCTGAAGGATGAACCTTAGGGGTTTACTGAGCTAAAATGGTACCTGGGGCCTATATTCTCAGGGTTTCTCCAGTCTCTGTCAGGCTGGTCTGTTTTTGTGAGTTAGAATTTTATTCTACCTTTTCACTAGCTGTGTCCAGGACCCTCTCTCTATTGTGATTCTGTCAGAGCAGTCAATGGTAGTTTCTGGGCACCATCTAGTTGTACTGAACTCCGTCCGGCTGTGGTCCATTAGTTCTTTGGATAAGCTTTTGCTTATGTCTTTAGTTTTCTTAGACAAGGCAAGACCAGTGGAGTATCTTGGATGGTCGCTCACAGTCTATTAAGACCCCAGACCCTATTCACCAAAATGGAACGTAGAATATTTTCTTTACAGACTATGTTACGCCAATTGAGGTAGATATTCCCTGACACCATGGTCTCCATACCCCTCAGCACAGCAATTCAGTGTTCAAATGCGTCTATGGAGCTTTCATGACCTTAACCTTGGACAAGTTGTTCTGAGTTCCCCATTTATGTGGCAAGTACACTTCTTTTCTAATGAAGTCCTGTTTGTTTGTCAAATATACCTAGTATTTTTAATTTTTTGTATAGTATCCTGTTTTGTAGTTGTGTGTTTTTTTTTTTAATCCTGTCTGATGCATTTGAAAGGAAGTTGACACACTTTTATTCAGTATTTCCCAATGATTTAGTTGTGGTGGTTGCAGGTTAACTTGTCATAGAGCCATGAATAGAAGTATTAATGAATTTTTAAGATTTGGAACTATGAAAGTAGCTTCATGTTAAGTAAGATATACTTTACTGAAGTTTTTCTTTTAAAGACTTATACCTAGAAGCCTGAAAAAATTTAATATATTGTCATTCTGAACTTATAATCTCCTTAATATCTTTGGAAACTTTGGCAGTTGTAAGTGGTTAAGTATCATGGCTACTATTCAGAAGGTCAGTAGCTCAAACCTGGAGACTCTATGGGGCAGTTCTACTATATTCGGTTCTACTATAGGGCAGTTCTACCCTATAGGGTCACTGTGAGTCAGAATTGACTTGATGGTAGTGATTTAGTTTGGTTTGGGTTTTAGTGTCTTTGAACTAGGGATTTAGAGATCACTACACTGATGACTGTTCATAATGATAGCAGGCTCTTTGATTGTTTATTAACAGCATTAGTGTACACTGAATCAAGGTAAGTCTCATACAGAAGGAGAGAATAAAATAATTAGACAGCAAATACTTAACTTGGGAGCCAGGATCTATATCTAATATATAGCGAGCTGACAATGGGGTAGGAAGGATTCCTGGTGGCAAAGTAAACAGCTGCTAACTGAAAGATCAGTGGTTCAAACCCACCAGCAGGGGAGAAAAAGATCTGGAGATCTGCTCTGTAAAGACCAAACCTAGTGCCATCAAGTCAGTGCCATCAAGCTGGTGCCAACTCATAGCAACCCTACAGGACAGAGTAGAACTAGCCCATTAGAGTTTTTGAGGAGTGCCTGGCAGATTTGAACTGGCAACCTTTTGGTTAGCAGCCATAGTACTTCACCACTGTGTCACTAGGATTTTCCTGTAAAGATGACAGCCTAGGAAACCCTATGTTCTCTAGGGTCGCTATGCATTTGAATCAACTTGATGATATACAACAACAACAACACCATGGGGTGGGCAAGTCAGGCAGCTGCATGGCACCCATCTATACAAGGCACTAAGAGTGCGGAGAAAAATAACAAAACTGAGTATAGCCTCAGAAGTTTTCTAAGGGTGTGCATTGTGTGTGAATGGAATGGGGTAGGGTGGGAAGCAGCACACCAAGCAGCACTGTTTGGGAAACAGCAGAGGTCAAGCTCTATGTTTCTCAACATTTAATGAGTATGAATTAGAGTAATGCCAAATTATTAACCTACTAGCCAGTGTTCACGTGTGTTGGTCCACAAATTGACAAGAAGCCAGTAAACCCTACACAGCATGTAGGAGCTAGTTCACAACATGAAGAATCAGGTGGACTGAGAGCATAAAGACCATCGTCTGTAGGAGTCAGTACAAGGATGCCAGAATCTGAGTTAGCCTTTGAAAGAAATGAACATGTTAATTTTTTATGCAGGGGTGATGTTAGGAGAGGGAGTAGGAGGAAAAGCAGGGAGACGAATGGCACAGAGGGGACTGGAGAGTGAAGCTTGTCTGGAGCCCTGGCCTTCTATGGGTGTAAGTAGGCAAGACTGAACTCCTGCCAGAGAGAGGTTCAAGTTAATCTAATAGACAGTGGGAAGCAATTCTTTTGTCAAACAGGTGGTTCTAAATAGTTGGGGATAACAGGGAGTCAATGAACTGTTCAATAAGTCAAAAGTTCTAGTTTCTTAGGGACTGTTTATACTGAAGCTGTGTTTTCCAAACTAGTTGGCTTATACTCACTTGGTGAAAAGCATTGAAAGTGCAGAGTGTTAGGTCCTTCTATTGGAGTCTGGGTTTTAGTGTTTAGGATAGAAATGATATTTTTATAAGCTCCCTGATATTGATGCATTGCTCTATTTTAGGTGGTTAGAAAACATAGTTAGTAATAGAGTCAGTATTTTCCACCATGGGAAACTTCGGTTTCATTAGCCATAAAAAAACAATCCTGATGAGAAAAACAAAAAACACATTTAGTGGACTTCATTTAAGCAATTTGACATTTTTTCCTTTAATGACTAATCTTTCAACTGTTTGAGTCTTCTGTCACCAATCAGTTCCTCACATGTGGTGTCTATGAAAACAGTAAGAAAGAAAACACTTGGTTAGCTTAACATATTTCAGAAATTGCTGATATTACCGAGTCAAGCCAGCCAAGTGCCGTCTAGTCGGAAAGGCTTTTAATTAAATGTGTAATCAGTGCTTTGTCTTTCCATCGGTTTGATCTGACAGCAACTAAAAATGTGTGTCTTTCAACCAGCAGAGGGAGGTACAGCTCTTGATATAAATAGCCGTCTTTTTTCCAGCCAGAAATATCATCACCAACCTATGTGATAGTAGTACACTATACTCTGGAATTTCTACTTGAAATCCTAGAAATGTAATGTTGTAAGTATTTGCATCATCATTTATAACCTGGGATTTCTATGCATACATTGTTTATGATATTTCACATTATATAATTTCCAGTAAGGCCTTTGCAGGCAAAGTGGACTGTGTGGCCAGGATCTGTTAGGCCCTTTGGCCCTCTGCACCATTACTCCTGCTGCACCCGTTTTCTGGAACCTCAGTAGTTATCGTCTATCCAAATCAGACTTGTTGGCTGAGACTCAGGTCAGAAACAATTCTTTAATGAGTCCTTTCCTGATCCGCTACTTCTCAATTTTCATAAGCAAAAACCAAGCCCTTTGCTATGAGTTGATTGCAACTTATAGCAACCCTGTGGAACAGAATAGAGCTGCCCTATGGGGATTTCTAAGGAGTAGCTGTAGACTTCAACTGCTCAACTAGTGTAAACCAAACCAAACCAAATCCGTTGAGGTGGTGTCAGTTCCTACTCATAGCAACCCTGTAGGACAGAGAAGAACTGCCCCATACACTTTCCAAGCAGTGTCTGGCAGATTCAAACTGCCAAACTTTCAGTTAGCAGCTGTAGTGCTTAACCACTACACTACCAGGGTTTCCTATTATTCTACTACATCATAACTTCAGTTTCCAGATGAAATACAGAGCACTCACTTAAATTTGAATTTCAGCTACATAACAAATGGTTTTTTTGTTTAGCATAAATTTCCTCTTATACCAATGACTATGGATATGGTTACAGGTCCGGGCAGCATTTTGTTGTGTTATTCATAAGGTCACTGCTATGGAGAATGCTATAGGGCTTCCTCAAAAAGCTGGGAAGAGGAATATCTTACACGTCCACAATCCCATTCTTAAGTGTGTCCTAGAGATATGAGAGCAGTGACAGAAATAGATGTATGTGTACCTGCATTCATTGCAGCATCAGCAACAATCCATGTAAATGTTGCCATTAGTCAGAGCCAGATCAATGGCAGTTAGCAACACATTCTATGTAATATTTGGGACTCACTGTCATTAAACATGATTTATCTGGAATTCATATTTAGCTGGGCAGCCTGTATTTTTATTTGCAAAATTGGGCAACCCTAATCATAAACACTTTGATTACAGGGTCTTCGTCTTGTTCATTTACACAACCCCAATGAGTGATACACAGCGGTTGTTCATAAATGAAAGTGTCAAAATGCAGTATGTTGTCAAGTTACTATAGAATGAACGACTATTATTTTGAGTTCAATAACTGACTGCTTTTAAATTATCTACGTTAGTGGTTCATTAATGTGTTGACAGTGAATTTTTATTCATTCTAAAAAAGACAGTAGTTGCAAGAAAGAACTTTGTGCTAATTAGAAATGTAAGAATTTAAAAATAAAAATTGGAGGAAACATTTGAAAGATATTTAAGTGCCTTGAAATATCTCTTTGAGTTGTTAAGAAACATTATGTGGTTAAGAAAATTCTGCAAAGTGATTATGGATTCCTTACAAGAAAAAAATTATCATTTTTAAAGATGCATTAGATGTTGACTCAAGATATACGTTATAAAAAGATGGTATAAGTGTTACTCATTGTTGAAAATAATGAGTTTATTCCCATACTTGGGCTTTGAAAAGCAAAGAAAAAAAATCTTGTACAGGTACTTTTCAGCTTGAATTAAAAATTCTTTGCATTCTTAATCTAAAATATCTATAAGGCTGGTTACCTAATCTCAAATCTGTCTCTCCACAAATTTCTTCAGCTCTTTGATTTATTAACTCAGAAAAGACAGAGCAAAAATTCATAACTTTCCTTTATCAACATGTAGCTGCTATACAGCCTGCAAAATCCAAAAGTGTAGGGAAAGGGGGCTCAAAGGGGGCTTTTTCCCATAAGGCAAAAGGCTGGCAAATCACAACTTCCCCCCATGGATGAGACTGGGCAGCAAAGCACCGCCCTCCTCCTGTCAGTGAGGCTGGTCAGCGAATCATCATCACAGTTCATAGAGGTGGGTGGGGATAAGGATGAGTGGCACCTGGGTGAAGGTGGGGAGGCAGAATGTGGGTGGAGACAAACTTAGAAATTGCTCTTGGGAGCTTGCTTCCCTTGTTACCCTCTGCTAGAACCTCCCTCTGACAACTGAAATGTCCTCTGTTGACTAGCTTTCAGACCAGGTTCTATCGTATTCAATGTGACATGCGTTAGTCAGTCTGTTGTTCATTTGGACTCATTAGTAACTTCTGATTTATAGCGACCCCTGCTGTGCAACAGTGTTCTGGTACAATTCGCAAGGTTTTCACTGGTTAAGTCTTTTCCAAAGTAGACTTCCAGGTCTATCTCAGCCTGGAAGCTCAACTGAAACCTGTTCACCTGGTGTCCAAATACCAGTGGCACAGCTTCCAGCATGACAGCAACTCTCAAGTCCACACAGTACAAGAAACTGACAGACAAGTGAGGGAACAGGACAAGGGGACACTGCATGGTTTAGTCACGAAAGGTGTGTGTCAGGGTTGTATCCTTTCATCATACCTTTTCAATCTGTGTGCCGAGCAAATAATCCAAGAACCTGGACTATATGAAGAAGAAGGAGGCATCAGGATTGGAGGAAGACTCGTTAACAACTTGCATTACGCAGAAGATACAATACTGCTTGCTGAAAGTGAAGAGGATTTGAAACATTTACTAATGAAGATCAAAGACCATAGCCTTCAGTATAGATTACATCTCAACATCAAGATTACCAAAATCGATGTAGGCACCCACTCATGTGGGTCTCTCTATCTTCTGGGTTGTCTTTACTCCATGTCATTTTGGTCCTTGGTAAGCATCTGTTCCTGCTGAGTTGGGACCATTTACTGTGCCCTCTGATGGCAGCTTTTAAGAACCCAGATGCCAATCACCAATATGGGATGCAGAGAGTCCTCTTAGCAAAACACTACCAGTGATAGCTGCGATGGAGCTCACTAAGTTAAGTCTCACTGGCAACACAAGAATAAAAAGGGGTACACCGTGAGATCTCCACTAAAAGACCTCAACTGATGGTCCAGCGATTTCAGGGTTCCCCTGGGAGCATGGTTGCTGGCCCTGCTGCTGCCCTTGCCCATAAATCATAACGAAGGTCCACTTTTCAGACACGAATGGATTGGACTTGGTGATGCAGAGTGACCATATGTTGGATCCACTTTATGGTTCTATACATTTATAGGATATCATCCTGCTGACCTCTGGCTGGAGGAAGGAGAGTGGGTGGAGAGGAGGGGAAAGGAGACTGTTGGGAGGATGAGACATGTATGGAGCAGAGAGGAATAGTGTGGTGTCACCGGACAGGGAGAGCAGTGGAAGCTGCATGTAGGCGGGCATGTAAATTTATACGGGAATGTACATTTTCACTGTCATATTAAATAAATAAAAATAAGATTACTAAAATCCTCACACCTGGACCAGTAAGCAACATCATCATAAATGGAGAAAGGACTGAGGCTGTCAAAGATTTCATTTTACTTGGCTCCATAATCAACACACATGGAAGCATCAGTCAAGAAATCAAAAGATGCATTGCATTAGGAAAATCTGCCACAAGGGTCCTCTTTAAAGGGTTAAAAAGTAAAGATGTCACCTTGAAGACTAAGGTGCATCGGACCCAAGCCATGGTATTTTCAATCACAACATATGCGTGCAAAAGCTGCACAGTGAATAAGGAAGACAGAAGAAGAATGAATACCTTTGAATACTGAATGTACCATGGACAACCAAAAGAGTAACAGATCTGTTCTGGAAGAAGTACACCCAGACTGGTCCTTGGAAGCAAAGATAGCAAGATTGTGTCTTACATAGTCTGAACACGTTGTCAGGAGGGATCAGTCCCTTGAGAAGGACATCATGCTTGTTAGAGTGGAAGATCAGCAAAAAAGAGGAAAACCTTCAACAAGATGAACTGACACAGTGGCTGCAACAGTGGGCTGAAGCATAATGATTACGGACACGGTGCAGAACTGGTCAGTGTTTTGTTCTGTTGTGTACAGAGTCACTATGAGTTAGAACCAACTAAGACACCTAACAATGACAGCAACAACACTGTGTGACAGTAGAACTGCCCTATGTGGTTTTCTTGTCTGTTGTCTTTATGGAAGCAGATTGCTATTGCTAGGTCTTTGCGTCTTGAGCAGATGAGTGGGTATGAAATATTAACCCTTCAGTCAGCAACTAAGCTCTTACCCATTTTCTCCACCAGGGTGAAATTATACTGATGTGGCCAATTTAAGATAATACTGATTCACATGTATGTATACGCAAAGGCAAAATCACAAGTGACTGAAACTGCAAACAATTTGAATCTCTTCATCAGCAAAGACATACAATTCATAATAACAATTTTCACCTATTAATTTAGCTAAAATTAAAAAAATATTATTCAGTGTTTGTACACTGTTTATGGGAATAAAAACTGGTACAGTCTTTCTAGAAATTATCTTGGATCTGGTTATGTATTATAGACTTTACAAAGTTTTATTCACTGTATTTAGCAATGGCCTTTCTAGAAATTCCCACTAAGAGAATATACAGAAATGCATACAGAGATACACATGCAGATAATTCCATTCCATTCTGAGGAAGAGACATTCAGAGTCCTTGATCCTGATGTCTAGCAGAAGTAATCCTCTGACCTCTGCTGGCTGCTGTGCTCGGTGTTCAGAATGTGCTTTTTCTCAAGGACCACTTATTGCTGGTTCTGCTGTTGTTTCTTGTTGAGACCCTTCTGGTTTCCCACTCTAATTCTCATCCTTCTTGTTTACCTAGCAGTTCATAGCAGTCCATGTGGGAGCATCAGTAGGGATTTGCTTGGCTCTGGGAGGACAAACCCCTTCTTCTGTGCCTTGTCAAGGTAACAACAGAGTCCAGTTGCACTGGAAGGGAGCACAAAGGACTAGTGGAATAAATGGACATTTGGACACATTTGCCCATCACTCAGGACCGCTGGTGGTTGATTTACCTCAACCAAGCCAAACCAATTCCATTTCTGTTGAGTCCATTCCTACTCACAGATTGACCTGAGTGCTTAGGATAATTCTTACCTTCCTAGTTCCCAGGCTCTGAGGGAGGCTGTAATGAAATTTTTTTTATATAATTATATTTTGCTTTCTGAGAATGAGGTCTGCTCTCCCTTTTCTCTAACCATAAAATGTCTGTTTTTTTAACTTTCTGACATTCAAGTTAGAAATGTAGTTTCAAGAGATCTGTAAAAAAAAAAAAAAACCTACTAGTTTCTCAATTTAAACAAAAGTTAGAATTATGAACCCAAACTTGAGCTTTTTTTTTTTGAATGGCTGCTGTTTAACAAATAGATCTTCAATTCTGTATTCTGCAGTTTTGTAGACCTTTTGGTATTCCAGCCACTTTGAGTATTCTTATTCATTTAATTCTTTCTGCTTTATTGCAATAGAATAATATATTTGCACATTTTTCCTTATGGTCATTAAAAATTTAAAATATCAGGTATCTGGTTCTTACCTGTTCAAAATTAATCCAGATGTTCACCTACTGAAAGGGTGTCAGTTTTTTCTATTATACATTTAACTTTGGAGAATAAATTTGAAACAATTCTATAGGGATTATTGGTCACAGATGGCTGAGTGATAATAAATCCTCAGGTTGAATAGAATCCATCTGGATTGTTGCACTCGAATTTATTTTAATAATTTAAGATATTCTACCCAGCAACTGTGTATTATATATGCAGTAGTGGTTAAGTGCTACGGCTACTAATCAGAAGGTCTGCAGTATCGATCTACTAGGTGTTCTTTGGAAACTCTTTGAAGCAGTTCTAATTGTGTCTATAGTGTTGCTATGAGTAGGAATTGACTCAATGGCAGTGGGTTAGATATAAAAAACCCACTGCTGTCAAGTCAATTACAACACATAGTGACCCTATAGGGCATGGTAGAACTGCCCCGTAGTTTCCGAGGAGCACCTGGCAGATTTGAACTGCTGACCTTCTGGTTAGCAGATGTAGCACTGAACCATTATGCCATCACGGTTTCCATAGCTAGCCAAGTGCCGTCGAGTCAGATCCGACTCATGTGTATATATATATATATATATAAAATTAATTTCTGATGCCTTGATTTTGATTTTACTTTCAAACTCTTCTAAAAATGTGCTTCTTCTCCCTGGGCTATAGAATGGTTCAAATTTCTTACATCTTATTTTTTTTTTTTCCTTTCTTGTAGAAAACTTTCATTTATATGCCCAGGCTGAGTTACAGTATTCTTCTGATTCATCATCACACTTGTCACATGGCCTTATACTTAATTGGTTTATGTTTTTTAGTTCCTTGAAGACAGGGACTGTCTTTTTTTCAATTCTTTGCATCTCTAGGGCTTAGCACAGTGCCTGATACTGATATATAATAGGTGCTCAATAAGGAATGAAAGATAGCCCTTTCAGTCAGGGGTTTACACTGAAATATTTATACTGTCCTATAAAAGATGAAGGAAGGATTTAGTAAATTCTTTCATTTAGTTTAGTAAACTAAAAATGCCAGTCAACTAGAATAAGTGATATCAAAACATACAAACAAACAAACACCGCAAACTCACTGCCCTCGAGTCGATTCTGACTCACAGCAACCCTGTAGGGCATAGTAGAACTGCCCCACAGAATTTCCAAGGAGTGCCTGGAGGATTCAAACTGCTGGCTTTTTGGTTAGCAGATATAGCACTTAACAACTATTCCACCAGGGTTTTGAAAATAAATGATAGTCTACTAAACTAAATGCTTTACAAGCAAAAAGGAGATTATGCTGTCCTGATTCACAAAAGAACCTGAACTCAACTTCCAGATGTTGTTGTATTACACTTGGGAATTTAGAATGCTTTTTTCTTATGTTACTAATTTTATCAATTAAGATCTACATTTGGGAGCGTCACACATTTTTTAAGTTACTAATTTATCAGTTATGGTCCCAAGTAGAACATGATTATCCTAATTGATTTTTTTAAAGTGCAAATGCTAACATACTCAGCTGGTAACCTTTAATGTGCTTGGCTGCTAACTGAAATGTTACTGATTCAAGCCCACCCAGTGGTGGCTTGGAAGGAAAGGCTGGTGATCTTCTTAAAAAAAGCAGCCACTGAAAACTGTATGGAGTACAGTTCTACTCTGGTACACACTGGGGTTGGCATGAGTTGGAATAGACTGCATGGCAACTGGTTTTCTCTCTCTCTCTTCCCTGTCTCTGTCTGTGTGTGTCTTCCATAGATGAAATGTGTAAAAGGAGTGTTTGGAGTGTACAGAGGTTCCAAGAGACAGCACAGTATCTTGGGACTAGTAACAGCAGGGAGGTTGCTATCCCTTAGGACCAAAAGGAAGAGTGGAGATAGGGGTAGGGACCTCCTAAAGAGAAAATCATGTATTTTGAAGAGAACTGGGACCCTCCTCTTGAGGGGCACATTCACCATGAGGCAACTCACCTGCACCTTTCTCTCCTTCTGCTCTTCAGCTGAGGCCGACCCAACCGCAAGCTAGTGGGCAAGAGAACCTACTATTGTAGTCATTATTGGTTGGCCTCTTGGGACTGATGCAAAAATGAGAAAGCAGATTTGGACGTTGAATGGAATATATGGACATAGTAATCACTGGTTGTTAAAATGAAGATACCTCCTCCACTGTCTTTGAGGAATATGTGTATTTCTTAAAGAATGCCGTAAAATCAGCAAACAGCCTCTGTAGCAGCACTTGCTTTTTTCTTTTTTTTTAGGTGCAGCTGGAAGGAATCCTGACCTTCGTGAACGACGTTGGGTGACATGAAATAGATGAGCCCACAAAAGACTTCACTTGCACACTATTATCCTGAATGTGGGTGAGTTGTGCCGTAGATTGTTTTGCCTTTGACCTTGGATCTGTCTTTATATAGAGTTAAGGATTGCGTTTATGCTAACAGGATATTTCATCCCATAAGGGAATAGGTACTACAACACACTAAAATGCTTCCCTCTTACATCAGTCTTTTTAAAAATGTGGGTTCTTTTTGTCACTGACTGCTTTCACTCAACATAATGTCTTCCAGTTGAAACCAGGTTATGTGATGTTTCCTGGAATCGTTATTCTTTATCATTGCATAGTGCTCCATTGAGTATATATACCATAGTTTACCCATCCATTCTTCTGTTGTTGGGCATCTGGGTTGATTCCATCTTTTTGCTATCATGGACTGTGCTGTGATAAATGTTCTTTTGCTAAGAGGGCTCTCTGTACCCCACATTGCTGAGTGGTGTCTGGGGTCTTAAAATCTGCCAAGCTGCCATCCAAGGGCACAGCAAGTCGTCCCAACTCAGCAGGAACGGATGCTCACCGAGGACCAAAATGACATGGCGTAAAGACAACCCAGAAGAATAGAGACCCACATGAGTGGGTGCCTACATCGACTTGGGACTGGAAGAACCGGATGGTGCCTGGCCACCACCAGTGATAGCCTCGATGGAGCTCACTAAGTTGAGTCTCACTGGCAACACAAGAATAAAAAGGGGTGCATCATGAGATCTCCACTGAAAGACCTCAATTGATGGTTCCCCTGGTAGAATAGCCCCTATCCATCAGGGCCCCTGGCCCTGATGCTGCCCTTGCCCATAAATCATAACGAAGATCCACTTTTCGGACATGAATGGATTAGATTTGGTGATGCAGAGTGACCATATATTGGATGCACTTTATGTTTCTATACATCTATAGGATATCATCCTGCTGACCTCTGGCTGGAGGAAGGAGAGTGGGTGGAGAGGAGGGGAAAGGAGACTGTTGGGAGGATGAGACATGTATGGAACAGAGAGGAATAGTGTGCTGTTAGGTGGGCATGTAAATTTATATAATGTACATTTTCACTCAGTCATATTAAATAAAAAAATAAAAAATGTGGGCTCACTGTGTAAAGCCTGCAATATGCAATTTTTCAGAAGCTCTGTTACACATCTTAGTCTATCAGCTTCAATTGAAATTTGAGTAAATGCTGCTTTAGTCTTGTGAAAATTATTTTTATGCTCTGTATTGGACTTAAGCAGATAACAAGTTTTAGGCATCGGGCTTAAAAGAATATTGATGTCTAAATAAACCTAAGAATAGAAGATTTTATGCACATCGATTTTATGAGACCACAGATATGAAGCATATGTTTGATGCTTACCTGAAATTGGCATGCTGACATAGTAACTGTCTTTAAAAAATATGTATGCATAGAAAAGAAAACAGTTTGTACTCTGACAAACACGCCAACAGCCTTCCAATAGGAAGAAAGCAACAAAGAGAGGGGACACTTAACTGAATGAGAGTATAAAAATGGTGAAGCCTAACCAGTATATCGTCACAAACGTTGTGCCACAGAATTGCCAAATGCACCACCTGTACAGTAGAAAAACTGGAAGTCTTTTAGAGAAAGATTAATCAAGTACATCTAGCAAGTTAGTCAACAAGAGTTAAGTAAAACCTTATGCAGTGAGAAAGTATCAACCATCTAGTAAGTTTTGTCGCAGTAGTTTCAAATGAAACTATTAAATAGCAGCTAATTCAGGTCACAGCACACTTTGCTTGAGTATGTCAATATTTCTACATCTTTTAAAAATAAACTGCTTAATCTCTTAATAAGTTTTTAAAAATAAAATAAAAATATTTGAGAAAGTCTTTTGCAAAAGAACAAGACTCAGGGTGAAGACATAATAGCAGTCAAACGGATTGCACTTGAATGTGAAGGTATTCAGTTGACACTAGGATTGAGCCCTTAATATTTTTTCATTGAGTTGGAGGTGGAGGTTAACGACGTGGGATCTAGAGTCTGACCACTTACTTCATCTGACTTTCTGCTCTACCACTTTACTTGTGTCAAGTTTAACAGGCTTTCTGTGCCTTGCTTTCTTTATTTTTACACTGAGGGTGTTACTATTCTTATGAATAGGGTTGTAATGGGTCTTAAAATGTAATATATGTAACACTCATAGAACACTGGCTCGTATCAAATAGTGTGCCATATATGTAGTAGCTATTACAGTAAATTGTATGGCAGTGGTAAATTGAATAGAGTGCCACCTGATCTACTCACTTCTGTGACTTCAACAAAGTTATTTAACCTCAGTACATTTCAGTTTATTTAACATCAAATATACTGAGTGCCTCACATAATTCTTAAGGTTGTTGTGACTGCATTTATCAGAAAATATTCAGTGAACCTCTCTACTCAATCTATGCATTTTGATAAGTACTAAGAAAAACATAGTAAATAAGAAACACTGCTCCAAGCTTTCACAAAGATGAGAGCCAAGCAGGCACTGATGATGCAGTGAGTGAGTGCTGCCGTGAAGAATAAACTCAGGGAGACACGGGAACACAGGAGAAGGGCAACACTTGGATCTGAGGGAGGATGGAGCAAACCTTACTGGAAGAGGCTTATTTCACACCAGACCTGAAGAACAGGTAGGTTTTATTCAGCGTGGAAAAAGAGAACAGAGAAAACATTATTCTTTCATGGAATTAAAAGCATTTCGATATGGAACGGTCTCTAGACTGGCAGGAGAAAGCTGAATTTGGAGAGGGATCAGTGCTGGGCAAGTCTGAATTTAAGGCAGAGAGTGATGAAAAGCCACTGACATCTTTCAGGCAGAAGGATAATCTAATTAGGATTACCTTTTTAGAAAAATTATTACAGCTGTAATATAAGGAATAGATAAGAAAAGTTAAGAATCAAGACAGTAAGACAGGCCTGAGGAGGCTGTGAAAAAAAGACGGTGGCCTAAAGGGAAGTGGCAGTGGGAACAGAGGTGAGCTGACAGATTTTTGAAAAATATTAAGATGTAGAACCAAAGCATTTGGTGATTATTTGAATGGAATTGGAGAGGGACATTATGGATGAGGAATGGAAAGCAATAAACATGGTACCCAATTTCTGGTTTAATCCACTGTTTGTTTGGTGGAACCATTGCGTTAGGAACCCAGGAAGAATAGCAGGTTGGGGAGAAGGAGTGATAGTTCAATCTTACACACATGGACTTTGAAGGGCCTCTGGGTCATCAACCTGAGATATCCCAAATGTAGATGCAGTGTAGGTAACAGGCTACCGAGAGAGCTCTGGCCTGGAGATCAAAATCTGCAAGTCAAGGAGGTAGTAAATGGAACAGATAGATTGGAAAGCAAAATGTAAGGGTTAGGCAAAGAAGGACAATCAGGGAAGGAGACCTAAAAGGAAAAGATGGAAAAAGCAGCACACAAAGAGATGCAGTGGAAGACAGGATAGGAAACAGTTTCCAGAAAGAAATAGCGCTTAATGATGCCACCCTCTGTTGTTCATACGTGATAAGCACTGAAAATCTCCATTAGATTTAGGAATAATGATGTTAATATCCTGGTAAGAGCATTTTCAATGGAATTATGGGAGCAGATATTAGAGACTGAGGAGTGAGAAGTGAGTAAGCTGAGACAGTGGGTGCAGAAAATGCAGGAAATTTGATGCTGAAGGGTGAGTGAAAGGTAGGATAAAAGCTGAAGAGAAAGATGGGATTGCAGGGTGACTGTGCTCTTGAGGTGGGTGAGTTTAAGTTTAAGTATCGATGCCAAAAATACAGTGAAAGAGGAGGAGAAAGGAAAGAGAGAGGGAAAAAAGAAGGAAAGAAAGAAGAGAAAAAGGTATATAAGGTAACTTCTTCTTCCCTTTTTTTAAATCGCTGAAGAAATGCAGGCTTTTTTAAGGAATGAAAGTGTCAGGGTTCCTGGGCCAGGCAAATATTACAAAAGGTCCGGAACCGTGAATGAAAATCAAGGCTTTGTGTCTGCCTTGAAGTTCCTTAGGGTAGACTAAAAAAAATCTTTCCTTCGCCAGCACATTCACTGTTAAAATTTTAAAGACAACATTTTCCCAGTTTGCTGACGACTGTAAGATGAGTAAATCAAGATTCTTTGTATAAATTTTGTCCTGAGGATAAAATGAACTGGGGTGGAAAGGATGGGGAGGAGGAGAGGGAATGGGGAAGGATAAGAGACTGAAAAAAAGATCTGGCTTGGTTTTAAATGTCTTATTGTTTGAATATCTTACTTTTACTAGACAAAAAGAGGAGTTGGAAAGGTGGAAAGGTCCACAGTTACTCATCATGCCGTAAGTATTTATGCAGTCTTCTTATGGTGAAACCTATTATTCTCTTCTTATAAAGAAGAAAATTAGAAGTTTACAGGTCGATGATAAAGTTTACAGAGTAAAGTGAAGTTCTCTTTGATTCCATCCTACAAAATTATTGTCCGCTGGTGACCACTGATAATAGTTTAGGGGATTCAAGACTGTTTCCTGTACATCATGTTTACCCATACTGATTTTGTTTTATTTTATGTTTATTTTTTTATTATTTTTCAGCACATTTAAATATATAATTTAACCTACCCTTTCTCAAAACAATAAACTTGTCACCATCGAGTTGATTTCAACTGACAGCTACCCTATGGGACAGAGTAGAACTGCTCCACAGAGTTTCCATGGAGTGGCTGGTGGGTTCAAGCTGCTGACCCTTTTGGTTAGCAGCTGAAACCTTAACCACTGTACCACCAGAGCTCCAAGTATATCATTTACAAACTGTAAAATACGGAGGTGAAGTGTTTACTTCGATGACTTTTGACCAGTTTTATACTGTGTAAACTCAAACAAGATCTAGAAGTTTACTTTTACCCAGAAAGGTTCCACATGCCCTGGAAGGAATTACTGACCAGATTTCTATCACTAATAGTTAGTTGTAATTATTTTAGAATGTCATATAAGTGAAATCGTAAAGTGTCTATTCTTTGTATTTGACTTCTTTCCTTCAGCATAAAACTTTTGAGATTTGTCCACGGTGTTCATATTCTTTCTGGTGAGAAATCAGGTACCATTGAATTGATGTCTGTATCTTTTAGTGTAATTAATGGATGTCAAAGGCAATTCTGTTGAGAACTCAGAAGAAAGTGAGGTCAGCTGTTACAGTGGTGGTGGCACAAATTACAAGAAGCAGCATCAGAGACTCAGTAGCAGCAGAGAACCTGCAGCAGCAGAAGCAGGAGACCAACATGAGACAGTGCTGGAGCTGAGCCACGGAGCAAGAGAGCTGAGTGCTTTGTGCAGGAGGCTTCTGTGGTAGAGGGGGCTGTGTCTGAGCACTTAGGAGTAGAGCTAGGCTCTTGTGGACCCATGAGCAGACCCATGAGTGGTTTCTGACTGAAGTTTACTAGTGGAGTGAGGTGCCGCCAGGCACTTATCAGTGGAGCTACAGTGCTTTGAAACACTTGCCCAGGGCAGATGCAAGTAGCAAGAAAGAAGGGGCCCAGAGGTCTGGGTACCAGAAAGCAGAAGGTTAAGAGACAAGGAACACAGAAAACAGAGCTACCTTGTCTGAAAGGGTAGAGTCACCACTTAGATGGACTAGGAGAAAGGGGCTTCCTAAAGCCAAGGGAGCAGAGATGCCATTCCTGAGGTCCTTCCTGGAAGGCAGAGCTGAACCTCAGGGCAGAGGTACAGGAGAGTGTGGCCAACACACAGTCTGGATGGGATTAGATAATTAAGACAGAATCAAACATACTTATAATTGTTATATGTTCTTGATGTATTGATGCTTTTGTCATTTTATAATGTCCTTCTCTTTCTCCCAATCTGTAACAAATTTTGACCAAAAGTCTACTTTGTGTGATATTAATGTAGATCTATCACTCTTTTGGTTACCATTTTCATGGAAGATTTTTTCCACACATTTACTTATAACCTGTTCGTATCTTTGAGTCTGTCTTAAGTCAGCTAGTGTGGCTGTAACAGAAATTCCACAAATGAATAGCTTTAACATGCCATTCACATTCTAGTAGGCTAGAATTCTAAATGCAGGGTGCCGGCTCCAGGGAAAGGCTTTGTCTTTTCGCCAACTCTGGAGGAAGAGCCTTGTCATCAGTCTTTCCCGGTCTAGGAGTTTCTCAGACACAGAGACTCCGGGTTCAGATGATGTGCTCTGGGCTCCCAGTGGTGCTTTCTCGGTAGTATGAGGTCCCTCTCTCTCTCTGGTTACTTCTCTCTTTTATATCTTAAAAAGGATTGGCTTAAAATACAACCTAATCTTGTAGATTGAATCCTGCCTCATTAACATAACTGCTGTTAACTTGATCTCATTCATGCCATGGTGTTAGAATTTATAACATATTGGCAGATCACATCAGATGACAAAATGGTGGACAACCAAAATACTGGGAATCACAGCCCAGCCAAGTTGACACATATTTTGGGGGGACACTTCTATCCACGAAGGTATCTAAATGTATCTCTTGTAGACAGTATATAGATGGATCATAGCTTTATTTAACCCATTCTGCCACTTTGCCTTTTGACTGAAGAATGTCTTAGTTATCTAGTTCTGCTATAACAGAAATACAACAAATAAGTGGCTTTAACATTCAGAAATTCATTCTCCCACAGGTTAGGTATCTAGGGGATCAGATTCAGGGCACCAGCTCTGGGGGAAGGGTTTTTCTGTCTGTGTTGGCTCTGGGGAGAGGTTCTTGTCATTAATTTTCCCCTAGTTGTAGGAGTTTCTCAGTGCAGGGACCCAGGCTTCCAAGGGCTCACTTGACTCCAGCTCTTCCTTTCTAGTGGTAAAAGGTGCCTCTGTTCTCTACATGCTTCTTTGTTTTCTATTTCAAAAGAGATTGACTGAAAATGCAGCCTAAACCTGTAGATTATGTCCTGCCTCATTAACTGCCTCTAATCCTGCTTATTAGCATCACAGATGTTAGGATTACAACACACATAGGATAACACATAGGATCAGAAAATGGGGGATAACCACACAATACTGGGGCTCATGGCCTCACCAAGTTGGCATACATTTGGGGAGATACAACAGAGAGTTTAATCCATTTACATTTAAGTCAATTACTTGTAAGGAAGGATATATTTCGGTCATTTAGCTATGTGTTTTTTTGTCCATATTTTGTAGATGTTTTCTTTGTGATTATCTAGGGTATTGTATTTAACATGCTAAATTTGTAGCAACCTAGTTTAAATTGGTACCAACATAACTTCAAGGAAAAACAAAACTATTTCTATACCCCCTCTATTAACTGTTTGTGTTATTGTTATTATATATTACATCTTAATGTATATCATGTACATAATGACAGAAATCTGTAATTTTTGGTGCATTTATCATTATAAAATATGCAGGACTTAATACTAGAGCTGCTGTTATTGTAGGTGTCTACTTACTTTTGCCTTATGGAGCCCTATATGCGTAGAATAGAACCACTCCATAGAATTTTCACATCTGTGACCTTTTGGAAGGCAGATTTCCAGGTCTGTGTCCTAAGGCACCTCTAGGTGGGTTTGAACTACCAATCTTTCAGTTATTAGTTGAGCACTTCTCTGTTTGTACCACCCAGAGACTCCAAACAGCCAGTTACTAACAAAAAATACCATAAAACCAGTTTCTTGCGGTTTCCAATGAGATTATATTTATCTGAGGTCCTTCTTTTCTGTATATGTTGTGAAGTTATTGTGTAGTGTTTTCTCAGTTTTATCTGAGGAATTCCCTTTAGCATTTCTGGTAGGAGAGGGCTAGGCATCACAAACTCCTTCAGGTTTTGTTTATTTGGAATGTCTTAACTTTGCTCTCATCCTTGAAAGAAAGTTTTACTGGTTGTCTAATTTTTGGTTGACAGTTACATTTTTTCAGCACTTTAAATGTATCATCTCACTGCCTTCTGGTCTTTAAGATATTTGAGGGGAACTTGGTGTTTAATTTTATCGAGGATCCTGTGTGTGTAACAATTTGTTTCTCTGTTGGTGTGATTAGGATTCTCTTTATCTTTGTTTTCTGAGAGTTTGAGTACAAAGTCTTGGTATAATCTTTTTGGGTTTATATTACTAGGGTTCACTGAGGTCCTTAAATTTACAGATTCATGTCCTCTGTCAGCTGGAAAGTTTTCTGCCATAATTTATTCACATGTTATTTCTGGTAGTATGGTAGTACATATATTGGTCTGCTCTATGGTGTCCCACAATTTCATTAGGTTTGACCCAATTTACTTACGGTTTTTTTTTTTCTTTTTTTGGCTGTTCAAATTTCAGTAATTTTAATTACCTTATAATCTGGTTCATGAATTATTTTTTCTATAATCTCAAATCTGCTCTTAATCCCTCCCATTGACTTTTTCATAACAGTTATTATCTTTTCAACACCCAGTGCTTCTCTTTGGTTTCTTTTAATGATGTCTAACATGGCACTTGGCTTAGCTTTAATATTGTTGTTTGATACAAGTATGTCTAACACTATTGTTTCAAGGTCTTCTAATCTACTCATTATCCAGACTTACATAAGTATATTTTCTTTTCCTTCATCATGTTCTTTTGCATGCCCCGTGCTTTCCTGTTTCTTCATATGTCTTGTGAATTTTGTTAGATTTGGGACATTAGAATGTCACAATGTATTAACTCTGAGCATGTGCATGGTTTTCTCTGTGCATATGGTACTTTAAAAAGTGATAATTTCTGTGAAAAACTTAGGAAATCACAGCCATGAGTCTTTGCTTGCTGTTCCTTCACTTTCTGTGTGAACCACATTTTAGGCCAGACTGAGGCTTCGGTCCATCAGGTAGCTCCTAGATAGATCAGAATTGGAAAAATCTTCCCTGCTTACTTTAGACCCTAAGACCAGGCCCTCTCTCTGAGAACACTGGAGTAGTGGCTTGCCTTCCCTGGAGCCTCTACCTTGGTTGTCAGGACAGGGAGAGGTGATTTTTCTTTACCACTGAGAACTTACCATATCTTTGTTTCAGGATGCAGTTAGTTGCTATAATCCCCCACTTATTTTTCAAAGTTTTTATAGAATTGAGATTATACATTTCAAGTTGTTTTCCTTGGTGTTCCTATGGAAACATAGACATCTTAGACCACCTCATGTTGCTATCATCCTGGAAGCCCTCATGTTTGTTTGTTTAATTTTTACTTTAATGCCATTGTTATCAGAAAAATACTTCATATGAATCTAATCCTTTGATAATTATTGAGTTTTTTTTGTCCAATATGTTTTTTTTCTCTTAACTTTTTAATGAATATTTTGCTGGTTCTAGAATTCTAGAGGTTGGAAAACTGTGGTCCACAGGTCAAATATGGCCTCTGTTCTCTTTCAGTATGGTGCATAATCCAAGAATTTTTTTTTTTTTTACTTTTAGTAGAAGATGAAAAAATATTAGTGATGTATCAGCTGCTGCTACAAGTTATTTAAGTACTTTATACATATTAATTTATTTAACACTTATGATAAAGCTAGAAGATTGGTGATTTTTGCATTCAAGAAAACTGATGGAAGTACATCTAATGTTTTACTGTTACAACATGAGGTTTACTATCGATTTCTGATAATCTTTATTATGACAGTGAAGTTTCTTTCTACACTGAATGAATGATGAATTCTCTCAAAACACTTTAACAACCATATACAGAATTGTATAAATATAGTAAATTATAGTGAGCTTTGTTTGTATTCCTGGAATAAACCCTATATGCTCTTGATAGGTTACTTGCTTAATTTTGCATTTATGCATTTGCACACATTGGATAGATGTAGTGTTTTTATTTTTTTTAAAGTGCTCACTTTTGATGAAAATTATTCTAACATCTATGAGTAAATTAGTTTGTGTCTCTGATAGCACCTAGTGACTTAAACGTTAATAAATATTTTCTTTTACATTGCCTCTTCAATCTCTAGATGATACAAAAAATTAGCACATTTGTAGGCTATTTTATAGGAAACCCTGGTTACATAGTGTTTAAGAACTACGGCTACTTAACTGAAAGTTAGCAGTTCAAATCCACCAGGTGCTTCTTGGAAACTATGGGGCATTTCTACTCTGTCCTACAAGGTTGCTATAAATTGGAACCAACTTGATGGCAATGGAAAGTATCTCTTAAGAAAAACCCTACTATTAAAACTTTAACCTTCAGATTAATTTTTGTGTAACTTTAGGATATATTTTGCCCTGGCCATGTAGCTTCTCTTGGAGAATGCTGTGGACATAGGACAGTTCCCACTAAAATACATGTCCTTTGAGGATGAGTACCACGTTTCTTTTACTGTCTGTATTGTCAACCCATAGAAGAGTGGTAAAAATAGTAAAAGCTTGTTAAATATTCATTGAATAGACGCAGATGCTATCACTCTGTGGATGTGGAAAAAAATAGGTTGCACTTCACATTATTGACTAGATCTTACCTTGAATAAGATCATACCTCTTCTTATCATCTTCCATTTTAATGACAACTAAGAAGAAAGACAGAATTCTGGTTGTAAGAAATGATAAACTGGTTAAGACCTGATCTTAGAGACACTGCTCTTCTGTTGCAATGTCAGTATGAGTGATATTCCTTCTTCTCCATGGTTTGATTGCAGGAAGATATGGTGTAAGGCAGTAGACATACTGCCATCATACATATTAACTAATGGAGTTATCTGAATGGCATATGTTATTTAAGGTAGGTTTTGTTATGTCAAGCCCTACCACTGTAAGCATATGGTTTTATTATTAGCTTACTCTGGAATCAAACCTTCTTAAGTATAACAAACTTCTGTTACTAATATTTCTTTGAACCAAAGAATCTCTTTATAAATTTAAATCTGATCTTGAATATAATATATGCCTCCTGGAGGTAGAAAAGATGTTCCCATTCACTCTGGTGTAGTTACTTTGGATTATGATTTTCAGTGTCACATTTTTTTAAATAAAGTGTTTTAATTTTCTTTCATCTGAGTGAGGCAAGCTTTATTTTTAGGACTGAAGATTTAATTCCAACAGGATATGTTTAGAACTCTCATGTACTGGCTTTCTGAAAACATTGAGTTTTATCTTATTATGAAAAGCATAAACAGGTTATAGCTCAGAAACAGGTGCTAGAATACTCGTCTTTTTGAACTTCATAGGGATGTATTCCAGCAGTGCACAGCAGACTGCTCACACGTGATTTCATGTAACACAGAATTAAAATCCCGCATCTTTACATCTTTTTCTCCCATGTTTGCTAACTGGCAGTACACACTGTAATCTCCATTCATATGTCAACAAAAATAGCATTGTGTTCTCAGTATTGTCAACACGTTATCACAGAAAACCATGTATCTAACTAAGAAAAGGATATTTTCCAAACAAAACTGCACAAATAAAATACCAATTGTGATTTAGCGTGAGTGTAACTTTTGAAAAATTAGTACTGTTTACTGAACACTTACTTTGTATCAAGTGTTTTCTGAAGAATCAGAATACAGTTGTAAATATGACAGGTAAGATCCTAGTTCTCATAGAGTTAACATCTTGGAGGAAAGAGATAGGACACAAGCAAAGATACAGTCTTTCCAGCTAATGGAAACTGCTTTGGAAGAAACAAATAGCATGTACCACAGGATGGGACAGAACAGTGAGCATGGGGGTACATTGGGTAGTTGGCATGAGGATTTTATTATTATTATTTAACCCTTGCTATTTTAAAATATTTTAAAGAATACTACTATTGTTATGACATTACACTCACAAAAATCTGTGTTTTCAAAAGTAAAAACTTTTTGATGCATATATAAATTACCATACCTAAAATTAATAATTTCTTAGTGCTGTCTATCAATGTACACTTAAATTTCCCTGATTATTCTGCAAATGTCCTTTACAGCTCTTTCGTCCTAATGTTATCGGATCCAGGAACATATATTGCACATGACTGTCAAGGCTCTTAAGTCTCTTGTGATCAAAAATGGTTCCATGATACAAAAACTTGAACAATTGTTTTGTTGCGTATTCTACCTTTTAGACAGTGACTCATTTCTTCCTCATGGTATCACTTACTTTACAACTCAATACTTTATTTTCCATAATCTGGAATTTTGTTCCAAATTCTTAATTAGATTCTAGCAAAAACATATTTTGATAAAACAAATCACAACAGGTTTCCGTTAAAAGGTGGCAGAGTAGACACATGTCTCCTCATTTCCCTCTGAGAACTAAGGCCTGGATGATATTTGTATAGGGCACAGAACATTTGAGGAGCCCTAGGACCTAGCATAGTTGACTAGGCGCCAGTATCAGATTAATCTTCTCCTTTCAAAAATGAGCCACTGGCTGTCTGACATCTGCTTCTGCTGTTTCACAGCATCAGAGAACTGCAGCTTCCGCAAACTGCCAGTAACGGTAACATACTTTCATTATTAGCTGGAAGGAGGAGCCTGCTGCTCCTGACTGCCCGTTTCAGCCAGCATGTTGGACAGCTCCTAGTTCACAACTTGGACAGCTACCCACGTAGAAGTGAAGTTTACTTTTAAGACTGAAAAGCCTATGTATTTGCCTGGAGACCTATCTGTTGAGGGGTCCAGCAGCTTTTCCTCCAACCCTTCTCCGACCCACATTGTACGGTTGGCTGACAGCCCCCAGTTTCTCCATAAGTAGGGCATCCTCTTTGCCACCCAATAAGCAGAGACTTCCACACCAGAGAGTCCACCTGGTGCAAATCACTAGTGTATTAGAGACAGCTGGACCAACAATTCTCTTACATCAAATACTGAAATTGCTGTCTAGATGGCACGCAGGCAGCAGACCATAATTAATCATTTAAAGAAACAGCCTTCAAATGCCCCAGAAAATTCCCCAAATAAAGATTCAAAACATTTCCCAGATGAAGAAGCCTTTCTGAATCTATCAGAGGTTGAGTACGAAAGATTTATATATAGAACCCTCCTAGAGATTAAACAAAATGCAGTAGAACAAAACAAAAAATTTAGTAAGCCATTTGAGCTGATGGAACATTAATGATCTGAAATACCTCAGATCAATAACAAAATTACAGAGTTAGATAATTCAATCCAAAGCCAAAAGAGTAGGATTATTAGTTAGACTCAGTGACCTCGAAGACAGAGCAACTAACATCAGTATTTATGAGTTGAAATCAGAGAAAAGACATAAGAAAGATGAAGAAGGATTAAGAAGCATGGGACTCCATTAGAGGAATAATTTATGTTTAGTTGGAGTTCCTGAACAATGGGGGATTAATTACAACATAGAGAGTATTGCTGTAGAGATGCTGACAGAAAACATTCCTGAGATTATGAGCAAAGAGAATATAGGTATCCAAGATGTTTATGGAACACCACAAAAGGTTGACCCCAAAGCAAAGATTCCAAGATAGATTAAAATCAAGCTTAATAAGATGAAGCCTAAACAGATGCTTCTGAAGACAGCAGTCTCAAAACAAAACTAACACTCCGAGGGAAACCCTGTGGGCTTTTGTCTGACTTCTCTGTGGAAACAATGCTGCTTGGAAAGCAGTGGGCAGACACATTCAAAGTCCTGAAGGAGAAAAACTTCCATCCAAGAATTATTTATCCTGCAAAATTGTCTATCAAATATAATGGCGAAATTAAGACTTTTGAAGATAGAGACATTTAAAGAGTTAATAAAAACTAAACCAAAATTACATGAAATATTGAAAGAAGCTCTCCCCTTAGAAACATAGAACCATTAAATGTATACTTAAGGTGATAATTCAGGAGACATCATCCAAAATTTTAATCAGTTAGGGAAATCACAAAACTTAAAGCCGCAGTATTAAAATGTGATCATACCATGACAACTGTGATCATATCATGACAACTGTAATAGCCAAGTGTCATTGAGTCAGATCTGACTCATGAAAACTATAATACCATCACATTAAAAGAGGGATAGACTACAGTAGTTATAGTCATTTGAGATGCAGAGGAAGTTTAAGAGTTATGCAGTAGTTAAAATTGGGTTTAATCTTAGTATGTTAAGGTAGATAATACATGTAGCCATAAAGCAAATTAACAACACATCATAGATCATCCAGGAAAAAGCTCAGTAAAGATGCAGAAGATCTTACTGCAACAATCACCCAATTTGACATTTTTGACATATACAGATCTTTTCATCCATCGGCAGATAGGTACACCTTCTTCTCCAGTGCACATGGAACATTCTCCAGAACAGACCATGTGTTAGGTCATAAAACGATTCTCTATAAAATCCAAACCATTGATTTACTGCAAAGTATCTTCTTGGATCATAGTGCTATAAAAGTTGAAATCAGTAACAGAAAATTCAAAGGTAGAAATTCAAACTTATGGAAACTGACCAACACTTTGCTTAAAAAGCCTTGGGTTGTAGAAGAAATTAAGGACAAAATAAATTTATGGAATCAAATGAGAATGAAAACACATCCTACCATAATCTATGGGATACAGCAAAAGCAGTGCTCAGAGGTCAGTTTATCTCTATAACTGCCCACATCTGGAAAGAAGAAAGGGCCCAAATTAAAGAATTAAACTTACAGCATTAACAAGTAGAAAGACAGCAACAGAAGAACCCCTCAGGCACCAGAAGAAAAAAAGATTATAAAGAGCAGAGCAGACTAAATGAATTAGAGAATAGAAAAACAATTGAAAAAAATTAACAAAACGAAAAGCTAGTTCTTTGAAAAGATCAACAAGATTGATAAACCATTGGCTAAACTTAAAAAAGAAAAACAGCAGAAGATACAAATAACCTGATTAATAAATGAGATAGGAGATGTTACAACAGACCCAGCTGAAATAAAAAATATCATAACAGAATACTATGAAAAGCTGTACGCTAACAGATTTGAAAACCTAGAGGAAATGGACAAATTACTAGATTCATCTCACTCACCACTTGGCAACTTGGCATCACTCACCAAGATTATCACAAGAAGTAGATCAACTTAATAAATCCATCACAAAAGAAGAAATTGAAAAAGTCATCAAAAATCTACCAACCAAAAAAAGTCCTGGCCCAGATGGCTTCACCAGAGAATTCTACCAAGCTTTTGGAGAAGAGTTAACTCCGATACTATTGAGGCTATTTCTCACCATAGAAAGGGGTGGAATACTCCCAAGTTCATTCTATGAAGCCAACATAACTGTGATACCAAAACCAGGGAAAGATCCCACAAAAAAAGAAAATTACAGACCAATATCACTTATGAACTTAGATGCAAAAATCTGCAACAAAAATCTAACCAACAGAATTCAACAGCATATAAAAAAAATAATTCATCATGATCAAGTTGGTTTCATTCCAGGGATGCAAGTCTGGTTCAACATCAGGAAAACAACTAATGTAATCAACTACATTAGTAACACAAAAGCTAAGAATCACCTGATTTTGTCAACTGATGCAGAAAAGGCATTTGACAAAGTTTAATGCCCATTCATGATTAAAACTCTAAGAAAAATAGGAATAGAGGGGAAATTCCCACTTCAGTCAATAGCATCTACTCAAAGCCAACTGCTTTCATCATCCTGAATGTGAAAGACTGAATGAATTCCCTTAAAGAACGAGAACTAGACAAGGATGCCCACTCTCACCACTTCTATTCAACATTGTGCTAAAAGTTCTAGCCAGAGCAATTAGACAAGACGAAGAAAGAAAGTGCATTGGTATGAGAAATGAAGAGTAAAAATTTCTCTATTTGCAGATGATGTGATTGTTTATACAGAGAATTCAAAGGAATTCATAAGTAAACTATTGGAACTAATAGAGGAGTTTAGCAAAGGAACAGGATACAAGATAAACATAAGTAAATCAGTAGGATTCCTTTCTAAATCAATTCCATTTACTATAGCCCCCAGGAAGATAAAATATCTGGGAATAAATATAACCAGAGGAATAGCAGATCTTTAAAAGAGAATTACAAGACCTTAATACAAGAAACTAAGACTTACATAAATGGAGTAATCTACTCTGCTCTTGGACAGGAAGACTCAACATTGTGAAAATGTCTATTTTACCCAAAGAAATCTGCTTACATAATGCAATCCCAATACAAATTTCAGCTACATTTTTGAATGAGATGGAGAAAAAATCATCAACTTTGTTTGGAAAGGGAAGAAACCTCGGATAAGTAAAGCACTACTGAAGAAGAAGAACACACTGGGAGGCCTCTCACTACTTGATTTTAGAATCTATTACACTGCCATAGTAGTCAAAACAGCCTGGTACTGCTACAAAAAGAGACATGTAGACCAATGGTATAGAGTTGAGACCCCAGAGATGCCACCATTTTCCTATGAACAACTGATATTTGACAAAGGCCCCAAGAGTTTAAACTGGGGTAAGAATGGTCTTTTTAACAAATGGTGCTGGCAAAATTGGATGCATATCTGCAAAAAATTGAAACAAGACCCATATCTCACACCTTATACAAAATCCATATCAAATTGTATAAAAGACTTAAATATAAAATCTAAAACGATAAAGCTCATACAAGATAAAATAGGATCAACAATGGAAGTTCCAATACACAATGTAGACAGACTTCAAAATCTGACAAACAAAGCAGGTCCAATAGAAAAGAAAATAGATAAATGGGAACCACTAAGAATCAATCACTTTTGCTCATCCAAAGAGTTCATCAAAAGAATTAAAAGACCACCTGGAGAATGGGAAAATATATTTGGCAACTATGTATCAGACTAACGTCTGATCTCCATAACCTATAAGGTATTACAAAATATCAACAAGAAAAGGATAAATAATCCAATAAGCGATGGGTGAAGGAGATAGACATTTCTCTAAAGAGGATATCCAGGCAGCTGGAAGACACAAGCAGGATTGCTCACAATCATTAGCTATTAAAGAAGTTCAAATCAAAACTACAATGAGATACCATCTCACCTCAACAAGGTTAGCCATGATCCAAAAAACACAAAACAAATACTGGAGAGGCTGTGGGGAAATTGGAACTCTCCTATACTGTCGGTGGGATTGGAAAATGGTACAATCTCTTTGGAAAACAATCTGATGCTTCCTTAAAAAGCCAGAAATAGGTATACCATTTGATCCTGTAATTCCACTGCTCAGAATTTATCCTCAGAAACAAAGGTTGTCACATGAACAGACACATGTACACGAATGTTTGTTGCAGCACGATCCACAGTAGCAAAAAGTTGGAATCAAACCCTATGCTCATCAACAGATGAATGTATAAGGAAACTATGGTACGTATACTCAGTGGAACATCTCATAACATGATCTCATTTGGAAGAGATCATGCTGAGTGAAATCAATCAATGTCAAAAGGACAAATTTTGTATGAGATCCCTGTTATAAGGACTTAACAACAGAATTAGCCACAGAAATGACTATGTTGACTACATGGGTGGGTGGGGGGCTGCGGTTTTATCATAGATAACTGATAGATGTTAGAAATTTTATTCTTTTACTGTAATTAATAAAAAATAAAAAAGTTAAAAAAACAAAAAACCACAATAATGTGGTGTATTTCATTACTTCATTGTATCAGAAAACACATTATATCTGGTTAGCCTATCATTATTGATGTTAAGAATTGGTAACAAGTTGGGTGAGATGACAGCCTTATGCCTTTACTGTACATTAAAATTTCCCTCTGAAACTAAGGAAAATTAAGTATGTATATTTTGGCACTACATATATGTCCATTTTCTGAAGAACAATTCACGTAAAAGTTTTAAAATCAATTTCTAATCCTTGAATGCTTCATTGCATGAGACACTGCAAAGCGGTGATTTTTTTTTGTTTTATTCTGCTAATTATCTTCTCCTTACAATAATAATTGGCTGGTATTCTTACAAAACGTAGAGCTTTCCCTAATCAATGAGGTTAATTGGTTACTCTGAAATATAGTTCTTACTGGAAAGACAGATATATATGTATTCAATTATTCTACTTGATTTCCAAATTTCAAAGGAAAAATGATTTAATAGTCAATGCAAGCGGCAATAATGATTTTTTTCTCGTTTTTGTAATGTCTTGAGTTCGCACATTTTTATTGATTTAGTGTTTTACTTAATAACAATCATATCATTTTACACTTGCCACTGCTCAAATTGCCACAGAATTGTCCATAGAAGGTTCATGAATTTGTTTCATGAGTCTTTTTTGACAGGGCTCCATTGTGACGTAAGTTAGGAAACATTTTCACAAAGAGGGAACAGAAATTATATCTCTAAAAGAAAAAACAGAATGGACTTCCTTGGAATAATTTTTTGTTGTTGTTCTCTTTGGAAGACACAGTTAAGACAATGAAAAGGCACTTACAAAACAGACTTGGGGTCAGTTAGCAATGCCTGTGAACTAAATGCAGCTCACTGCCAGTTTTTATCAATGAATGTTGATTGGAACAGAGCCACATCTGTTCATTTAGGATTGCAAAAACAGCAACAGTTTCTTTTGTGCTACAAAGGCAAAGTTGAGTAGACCATGTGGCCCACAAACCCTGAAATAATTGCTATCTGGCCATTTATGGAAAAAGTTTTGCTCATCCTTGATTTGAATCATGACATTTAGAAACTGAAGAAATGTGATGGTTTTTTTTTTGTTTGTTTGATGTTGTTTGATGTGTTTATCTTGTTTTTTTTCTTCAACAAAGTCATTAGTTGCTCCTTAAGAACTGAAACGGTATCGTATTTTGATTGAGCCAGGCAAGTGCACTTATCATCGCAGACTGTAGATCCTTAATTGTTTCATCTACTGAAAGAGGATACATTTGCAGTTCTTGTCTTCTTTTGGTTTTAACAGAGAATGTCTATTAATCCGAAGAAACGAATTGTGTAGACCCTACACTTTCACTTCTTCAACATGTTTGCCTCATAAAAGATAATAATGCCTTTTAGCAACTCACATATAATTCTGTGTCACTTGTAACACATTATATGAAATGATTTCAGTCTTTGGAATTAATTTTCTGTGCTGCAAAAGCCTTAATAGAGGAAAACAATAAGGTCAAATTTTACTCTCAAGGGCTTTTATTCAGCTTGACATGGAGGGGAAATAAAAAAAGTCAAATGAACCTTTGAAAGGGCATTAAAAATTAGTGTGCAATTTAGTTTCAGGGGAGAATCTCATTGGGGGCCTAGATAGAGAGAATTTATTGAAGGAATTTCAGCTGCCATCCACTGTACACTACCGATTTTGTATCCCCCATATGCAGAACTCGCACTGTATTTGTATATTACAATTTCACTCAAAGTTAATGGAAAACAATGGGGTGGCTGAGAGAACTTGGTCTATCAGTATTGGCCCTCAGTGTCTAGTGTTTTATGTTTGGCTTAATCTTGCTTTGAAAGCCAAAGCCAAGACAAGTGCTGGATGCCATCACTGACTGGTATTTTTTGTTTTTTTCCCCTCATGAGTATCACAGTTAATGTCTGGCTCTTTGCAAATCATTTTCACTACAGTTTTTTATGTAGTGAAATCTGTATGGAACCAAAATGTATTAAATAAATACAATTTCTGTGCAACAAGTCAATTATTTCTTGTGCTATTGTTCATGAATAATGGAGCACTGTGAAATGAATACTTAAAGAACTGTGAACCTATTAAAATGACACAACATTTGCCTAAGTTTATGCAGTTAGCAGGATTTACTATAACTATAAATTATTTCAAAAATTGACTGCAGTGTTCCACGAATTTAATGTGTGGATAATGTGGTAAACAGTAGGAGAAGCACTAAGTCGTTGCATCTACTATCTCTAAGTTATATTTATAAACCTTTAGCTTTGCCATGTTAAAACTTTTTGTAGACATACAAATATATTTTGTATACTTATTAATACTTCTATAAAATCATACCTCAGTTTTATACACATGTATATGTATATATGTAAGTGTTTGTATGGTCTCATTGAAAAAGTTCTTAGATTACAAAGGGTTTTTTTTTTTTCGCCTTTGTGCTTTTTGCTGTTGGTTTCTAAGTTTTAAACCTTAGAAATCCAAAGTGGGTTATGGTTTTTCTGCCCTGGGACTGCAGCTTCTGGGTTAGTTCCATTTTGATGAAATCTGTCATTGATAAAAGAGAGTTCAAGCTTCTCTAAACCAATTAAAATGTTTTTGCCTCAGGAGGTAAATAAAAGCACATGATAGAACTAAAGCAGAGAGGAGAGTGGTAATCAGTATAGTAGTTCAGTATTGAACAATATTGAACACCATAACAATAACACCTAATAAATCATTCTGAAAGATACATTGGATATATATTTTTTCAAGGACAAAAAAGGTATACTCGAGGATCAAAAGGATGCCTGTATTATTTTTATGGTCTATTTCAGAAGGTATTGACAATATCTTCTAAAGTAAACTTTAAATCCCTTCAATATATGGAACATTCCTCAAAAAAATTGAAGTCTGTCATGTTTAGGTGCATTATAAATTGAGATGTGTATTGATTTAGAGGTTTACCTAAATTTATTGGGAACCCTAGTTTTAAATAATTTAAATTTTAAAGCTTTCTGTTTGAAAAGTGCTGTTTTATCACAAAAGACTATTTTAGTATTTAATGTAAAACATAATTATTCTTTTTTTACAGTATTTTTTCTTACTTTCAGACTAAAATTATTTTTGTAATAAGATTAATACTAGTGTTTTACTTCTGGCTTTTTTTTCTGCATTTTTAATAAGAATCTCCAATTATCATGGCATAATGCGTATGAGAGTCATAATTAGAAGACAATGACTTTGAGCAAGCATATAATTGTTAAGTAATGTACTTCGTTCACTCATTCCTTTCTTCTACTCTTCCTGCCTACCTGCTGCTTCCTCCCTCCCTTCCTTCCTTGCTTCCTTCCTTCCTTCTTTCTTTGAGCCCCTGTTATGTTAAGAGCTTTTATTTAGAAGCAAATAATGGAAACAAAAGGAACTCCATGGTAATTTGGGAAAGGAAATAACAGTACAAGTGGCAGTTAATATATTTCCTGTTTAATAGAAAGCATATCTATTTAAGGGGAAAATATCTTTGTTAACCAGATACTTTACATTGTTACTAAAACAAAATGAAGAAAAAAAAGCAGCTGGTTAACAACTGAGTAATAGTTTTCTTTAGCAGATGTTTATATTTGGTTTTAAGAATTTAGTACAAAACTAGCTCTGTGACTTAGCTGTAATTAGTGCACGTAATTGCACTAATTAAAACTAAAGATAATGATGTCTACCTTTCACAGATTAAATATGGTAATGATTGTGAAAGACTTGAATATACTGTACCGTCAGTAGATGACAATGGCTATTTCCTCACACCTTGGACAGCAATGAGGATTAGTAGTTTTTATATCATTGTTAGTATAAGTGGTAAAAAAATCTCACTGTTAACATTAATTTACATATATATATAATTTTTAATAGTATTTAATATTTCAACCTTGAAAGGTTGTGAATTTTTCTTACCAAAATAGAATTAAATTTTGGATCAGATCTCTTATTTCCTACCAAGAACAAATACTTATTTCTAAGAAGAAATGCCAGCTGGCAACATAGTATCACCGCATGCAGGGAATAATCTGATTTAGTGACAATAACTATTACTGCCCTGCCAAAGAAATTATTCCTTGACCATAGAAATCAGTTAGAAAACAGAAAATTCAGTGTGGAGTCCTTCGTAAGCATCTGTAAGTGCTGACTGAAACAACTGTGACAAAACTGAGACAACCATCCTTTTCTTACATTCCTGAGTAATGCTCTTCCCAGGCAAATAGGGTCCTCAACTTCTCCTTTGTCCATTTCTTCCCTAATCCAGAAGACACTGTTTGTGGTGGCAGATTCTAATGTGGTCTATCAAGATCTCTGTCTCCTGGCACTGACACTTCTGTGTAACCTTCTTCCCTTGAATGGGGGCAGGGCTTGCGACTTGCTTTTAATCTATAGAATACAGGTGATGCATCACCAATTTAATTAAGCGTACATAAGGGCTAATTGAAACAACTATGATGAAATTGTGGCAGTCATCATTTTCCTACATTCCAGTTTGGACTTGCAACCTATTTAACTATGACAGAAGAAAATTTCTCTTTTTAAAACCATCCTTTTATGGGATTTCTGTTATAGCAGCATTAGATGACTAGGTAACTGGACAAATGTATGCTGGCACAATTTGTTTACAGTGTGCAACTCTAGAGATCACCTTAGAATAAACAAAATCAAAATATGCAAAGACACATTCTATGCACTGTACAGAATGATTTATTAGGTGTTATTGTTAGATGGTGTTCAATATTGTACAATACTGAACTACTGATTACCACCCTCCTCTCTACTTTAGTTCTATCATGTGCTTTTTTTTTACCTCCTGAGGCAAAAATATTTTAACTGTTGATAGGTCTTCACTCTAGTGATTACACTATGTCATGTAAACTCTGCTTTCCTAGCAGGCTCACTCCAAAGGCTTTCTTCGTAGATGGACTTGAAAAAGTAAGGGGCTATGCTGAAAAATCCACATGGCACCCTTTAGGAACCGAAAGTGGTTTCCAGCAGAGAACCAGCAAAAGCTGAGGCCCTCAGTCCAACAACCTCAGTGAAATTAATTCTGCCAGTGACCCAAGAGAGCTTGAAAGCTGATTTGTCCTCAGTCAAGCCTTCAGGTGAGAATTCATATCAATCTCACAAATGAACCCTCATGAGACCATAAGCAGAAGACCCAGCTAAACTGTGCGTGAACATGTATCTACTCAGAAACTCAAAGATAAAAAATGTATGTGCTGTTTGTTGTAATAGTTATGCAATAAAAAATGAATACAGTATTTTTTCTTAGAATATTCAAGTTGAGGGTCTTGAGATACCTTGTGTGTTCCTTCAACTTCGTAATTTATTACTAAAACCTCTGTTCAGGTCACAGTCCAGGTACTCCAGAATCAGTTCCTCTGCCAACTGTGTTGATGACGGCACAGAACTTTGTTTCATCTCATGCTCTAACAGAACAGACACATTTCTTCAATTCCTCTAAAGAAACAAAATTATGGCTCCATCTCAGGCCAAGAAAATTGTTTCCCACCTGTATATAATAAAGGCTAAATGATGTTAGAAAATAACTCCAGGCTAAATAAGCTTAATAAAATAAACACATAATATAGAAGGCAAATCAGGGAGCAATTCTGGCAGTTTCAAAATTTTAGTTGTGTATACTTATTTTCTCATTTAAACAGTACAGAAAACTATCTTCAAAAAGGACTTACTGTTAAACATTACCAAAAAATGGTGTTATCACACAGTTCAGTTTCAGAACTGCTCATTTTGAAGAGGTCAAAGGGCAAAGACTATAAAGAAGTTTTATTTTATTTAAAATTTTTAAGTTCAATATCATAAAATATTTTTTACCACCTGGATTCCATTTTTTTCTGTGCAATATCCTTTGCAATGTAAAATGATCTTAATTTCCTTTCACTGAAATTGTTCCAAATTCTTGTTCAAGTTCTTAAAACCCCAGATTCCTGTTTATTTATTTATTTCTAATTGCTGTTACAGACATACTACTTTATCTCCACAAATACTTTGATACCTCACAGCACTTCCAAAATCAGTGTGAAGGAAGTCTAGCTATGGTAAATATTGTAAGTGTCGTGGATTGAATCGTGCCCCCGCAAAACTGTGTGTAGTAACTTGGCTGGGCCATGAAATGATGGTGGCATAGTGGTTAAGTGTTATGGTTTCTCACCAAAATGTCAGCAGTTTGAACACACAGGGACTCCTTGGGAACTCTATGGGGGCAGTTCTACTCTGTCCTATAGGAGCATCATGAAAATGTATCAACTTGACTTGATTCCAGTATTGTGTGATGTTCCTATAGGTTGTAGATCTTGCCTCTATGATGTTAATGAGGGAGAGACGGTAGCAGTTGGGGCAGGTAGGGCAGGGCTCAGTGTGTGAGATTTTATTTTGCCTTGAGGTAATCTCTTGAGATGTAAAAGAAAGAAGCTAGGGGACCTCATATCACTGAGAAAGCAATGCCTTTTTTGGGTTTCTGTCTCAGAAGTTCCCAGTCCTGGGGAGGCTTGACAACAAGACCTTGCTCCAGAGCCAAAAGAGAAAGACTTCCTTTGGAGCTGATATCCGGGATTTGGACCTGTAACCCACTGGGCTATGAGAGAGAAGAAAATTTCTCTTTCTCTCTTTTTTTATTATAATTGAGTGAAAATATACAACCCCATATAAATTTGCATATCTGACAATAAGAATCTCCCACTGCTCTAGCTGCCCAATGACAGCACACTCCTCCTTTCTGTTCTGTACATGTCATATCCTCCAAACAATCTCCTATCTCCTCCTCTCCACCCTCTCTTCCGCCTCCAGTAGGAGGTCAGCAGGAAGACATCCTACAGATGCATAGAACCATAAAGTGCACACATGATATGCTCACTCTGTGTCACCAAGTCCAATCTGTTTCTGTCTGAAGAGTTGACTAGGGTTGACCTCTGTTATGATTTATGAACAGGGGCAGCATCAAGGCCAGAGTCCATGCTCCCAGGGGAACCCTGAGGCCTCTGTACCATCAACTATGGTCTTTTAGTGGAGATTTCAAGGTGCTCCCCTTTTTATTCTTGTGTTGCCAGTGAGACTCAAGTTTGTGAGCCCCATTACGGCCATCATTGGTGGTAACCTGGCACCACTTGTTTCTGGCCACATGTCAGATGTAGTCACTGGCTCGTGGGTCTCTCTGTCTTCTGGGTTCTCTTTGCCCCATGTCGTTTTGGTCCTTGGTGATCATCGGTTCCTGCTGAGTTGGGACCATCTGGTGTACCTCAGATGGCAGCTTGGCAGCTTTTAGGACCCTAGATGCCACTCACCTATTTGAGGTACAGAAGAAGACTCTTAGCAAACCCTAGTTATGCCATTTGGCCTGGATGTCCACTGAGAGCATTATCCCCGGACTCCTATCCCGGCTACTCTGTATTTGCAATATTAGGTTAAGATGGGAGGAGTAATTATGCTATGTTGAACTCCCATTAAGATTGATCTTCTTTCTAATATGTGCTGTCACAGATTTCACACAACCAACTTTCTATCAATTATCTAATCAATATCCCACCCTCTCCCTCCCTCCATCCCCACCCTTGCAGCCATCAAAGAGTCTTTCCTTCTACACATGAGTTTAAGTTCTCATAGTAGGGGGTCTCATACAATGTTTGTCCTTTTGCCGCTGGCTACTTTCACTCAGCATAATGTCCTCTAATTGAAATCAGGTTATGAGATACTTCCTAAAATCATCATTCTTCTTTATCATTAAATAGTGTTCCATTGAGTATATTTACTGTAGTTTACCTATCCATTCCTCTGTTGTTGGGCATCTGGGTTGATGCTATCTTTTTGCTGTTGTGGACTGTGCTGCAAAAAACATTCTTGTGCATGTATCAGTTGGTATGAAGGGTCTTCATTCTGTAGGGTATATTCCAAGCAGTGGAATTCTTTTCAAATAAGTATCAGATTGCTTTCCAAAGAAGTTGTACCATTTTACAATCCCACCAAAAGTGTAGGAGAGTTCCAATTTCTCCACGTCTTTCCAGCATTTGTTCTTTTCTGTTTTTTGGATCATGGCCAATCTTGTTGGGGTACGATAGTATCTTACTGTAGTTCTGATTTGAATTTCTTTAATAGCTAATGATTGTGAGCATGTCCACATGTGTTTTTTGGCTGCCTGGATCTCCTCTTTAGAGAAATGTCTGTCCATCTCCTTTGCCCATCGTTTAATTGGATTATTTATCTTTTTCTTATTGATATTTTGTCGTACCTTACAGATTATGTAGATCAGACTTTGGTCTGATGTATAGTTGCCAAATATTTTTTCCCATTCTGTAGGTGGTCTTTTAACTCTTGTGATAAAGTCTTTGGATGAGCAAAAGTGTTCCCATTTATCTATTTTCTCTTGTGTTGATTGTGGCTTGTTTGACAGATTGTCTGTCTACATCGTATATTAAAACTTTCATTGTTATTCCTACTTTTTCTTGGATGAGCTTTATCATTTTAGATTTGATATTTAGGTCTTTTATCCAATTTGAGTTGCTTTTTGTATAAGGTGTGAGATATGAGTCTTGTTTCACTTTATTGCAGTTGGATATCCAATTTTGCCAGTGCCATTTGTTGAAGAGATTGTTTTTACCCCAGTTTAATGTCTTAGGGCCTTTGTTGAATTCAACTGTTCATGGGAGGATGGTGTCATCTCTGGGGTCTCAATTCTGTTCCATTGATCTGTCTGTCTCTTTTTGTACCAGTACCAGGCCGTTTTGACAACTGTGGCAGTGTAATAGTTTCTCAAATAGGGTAGTGAGAGGCCTCCCAGTGTGTTCTTCTTCTTCAATAGTGCTTTGTTTATCCAGGGCTTCTTCCCTTTCCAAATAAAGTCAGTGATTTGTTTATCCATCTCATTCACAAATGTCGCTGGAGTTTGTATTGGGATTGCATCATATAAGTAAAATGTTTTGGGTAAAATAGACATTTTCGCAGTGTTAATTCTTCCTATCCATGAACAGGGTAGCCAAAAAACAAGTGCCGTCAAGTCAGATCTGACTCATGGCCAGGGTAGGTTTCTCCATTTATGTAAGTCTCTCTTAGTTTCTTGTAGAAAGGTCTTGTAGTTCTCTTTGTAGGTTTACTCCTAGATATTTTATCTTCTTGGGAGCTATAATAAATGGTATTGATTTGGTGAGTTCTTCTTTAATAATATCATTGTTGGTATGAAGGAATCCTACTGATTTACTTATGTTTAGAAAATTTTTATTTTTAAAACCATCCACTTGTGGGATTTCTGTTATAGCAGCATTAGATGACTGAGTAATCAGACAATATGTATGCCAGCACAATTAGATTACAATGTGCAGCTCTGGAGATCACCTTAGAATAAACAAAATCAAATATATTGTAACCAACCAGAACCCACTGCCATCGAGTGTATTCTGACTCACTGTGAGCCTATAGAGCAGAGTAGAACTGCTGCATAGAGTTTCCAAGGAGCACCTGGTAGATTCAGACTGTCAATCTTTTGGTTAGAGACATAGCACTCAACTACTATGCTACCAGGGTTTCCAAATTTGATAGTAAATTCATTTTTGAATAGCCTTATAATCTGGTGCTTCAAACTGTGAACTATGAGAGACTGAAAGAATTCAAATGCAGGCACTAAAATGACAATATGGGTACGTCAAGCCAGGCTAGAGGATGTAACTTCATTTTTGGACTTCAGATGAACACATTTTGATCTCAGCAGCTTTTAGAAGCGTTATAGGGCTGCATGCCCAGTTTTGGTTCTAGATTTTTCTATTGTCAGACAGAGTACTATGGAGTTTTGCATTTGGACGTCACTAAATCTTTTTTTTTTTTTTTGAAGTATTTCATTGTGATTGAGTGATAGTGTACAATCCAAATTAAATTTGCATGCATGCCTATCTGCAGCTTCTTCTGCTCTCCTTGTCCGGTGACAGCAAATTCCTCCTTTTCATTCTGTATACGTTGTATCCTCTTAACAATCTCCTATACCCACCTCTCCACCCTCTCCTCTTCCTTCTAATAAAAGGCAACTAGGATGGCATCCTATAGACGCATAGAACCATAAAGTACACACATCTTATGGTCATGTTTTGTCCCCATGTCCAGTCCTGTGCCAGGAGTTGACCTCAATAAAGTTTTCTGGTCAGGGGCAGAGGCACATCTAGGGACCATGCTCCCAGGGGAACCCCCAGGCTGCTGGACCATCAATTGTGGTCTTTCAGTGGAGTTCTTGAGGTTCACTCCTCCTTTTCCCGTGTTGTCACAGGAACTCAGCATTGTGTGCCCCATCATGGCTGTCTTTGGTGGTGGCTGAGCACCATCTGGTTCTTGTGGTCACACATTGATCTAGTCACCCATTCACATGGGTCCTGTTTACTGGGCTCTTTCTTCGTCATGTCTTCGTTGTCCATGGTAATCATCTGTTCTGGATGAGTTGGGACTATGTGGTGTACCTCAGATGGTAGCTTGCTAGCTTTTAAGACCCCAAATGCCACTCACCAACATGGGGTGCAGAAGATTCTCTTAGCCATAGAATAGTTATGCCAATTGGCCTTGATGTCCCCTGAGAGCGTGGTCCTCATACTCTCACCCCTGCTACTCTCTCCTTGCAATATCTGGTTAAGATTAGAAGAGTTTTCAGTTTATGTTGAGGTCTAGTTAAGGTGATCTTCTTTCTACTGTGTGCTGTTGCTACTTTCATACAACCAAAAATTCCTATCAACTATCTAATGTACAGCCAGCCCTCTCCCTCCCTACTCACCCATGCAGCTGTCAACAAGTTTCCTCTTCTGTACATATGTAGATTTTTACGTCCCAGTAATGGGGGTCTCATACAATATTTGTCCTTTTGCTGCTGACTGATTTCACTCAGCATAATGTCTTCCAATTGAAGCCAGGTTATGAGATGCCCTAGGATCACCATGAGTTGGATCTGACTCGACGGCACTTGGCTGGTTAGCCTATAATCATCATTTTTCTTTATCACTGCATAATGGTCCATTGAGTATATGTACCATAGTTTGTTTATCCATTCATCTGTTGTTGGGCACCTGGGTTGATTTGTCTTTTTTTTATTGTGGACATTGCTGCTATAAACATTTATGTGCATGTATCTGTTAGTGTAATGGCTTTTGTTGCTGTAGGATATATTCCATGCAGTGGGATTACTGGATCAAATAGTATATCTATTTTCAGCTTTTTAAGGAAGCACCAAATTTCTTTCCATAGAGGTTGTACCATATTGCAATCCCACCAGTAGTGTAGGAGCATTCCAATTTCTCCAAAGCCTCTCCAGTATTTGTTTTGTGTTTTTTGTATCATGGCCAAACTTGTTGGGGTGAGATGATACTGTAGTTTTGATTTGGATTTCTCTGATAGCTAATGATCACAAGCATTTCCTCCTGTGTCTTTTGACTGCCTGGCTATCTTCTTTGGTGAAGTATCTGTCCATCTCATTTACCCATCACTTAACTGTGTTATTTACCTTTTTTCTTGTTGATATTTTGTAGTACCATGTAGATTATCAAGGTTTCTTCCCTATCCAAACAAAGTTGGTGATATGTTTCTCCATCTCATTAAAAAATGTTACTGGAATTTGTGTTGGGATTGCACTGTATGTGCAGATTGCTTTGGGTACGGTAGACATTGGTCTGACATGTAGTTGCCAAGTATTTTTTCACATTCTGTAGGTGGTCTTTTAATTCTTTGGATAAAGTCTTTGGATGAGCAAAATTGTTTGATTCTTAGAAGCTCCCATTTAACTATTTTCTCTTCTGTTGATTGTGCTTTATTTGTTGCGTTTTGAAGACTGTGTAAGTCATGTATTAAAATTTCCATTGTAGACCCTATTTTTTCTTAATGGATCTTTATCTTGGGTCTTTTATCCAATTTGAGTTAGTTTTTGTGTACTGTGTAAGATATGGGTCTTGTTTCAATTTTCTGCAGATGAATATCCAATTTTGCCAGCACCATTTGTTAAACGCACTGTTTTTACTTCAGTTTACAATCTTAGGGCCTATGTCAAATATCAGCTGTTTGTAAGAGGCTGGTGGCATCTCCGGGGTATGAATCCTGTTCCATTGGTCTACATGTCACTTTTTGTACCAGCGCCTGGCTGTTTTGACTACTGTGGCAGTGTAATATGTTCTAAGGACGGTAGTGTGAAGCATCACACTGTTCCTTTACTTCATTAGTGCTTTGCTTATCTGAAGTCCCTTCTCTTTCCAAACAAAGTTGGTGATGTGTTTCTCCATCTCACTCAAAAATGTCGCTTTAATTTGTATTGGGATTGCACTATATATGTAGATTTCTTTGGGTACAGTAGACATTTTCACAATTTTAAGTCTTCCTATCCATGAGCAGGGTAGGTTTCTACATTTATGTAAGTCTCTTTTGGTTTCTTGCAGTAAGGTCTTGTAGTTCTCTTTGCATAGGTCTCTTATTTATCTGGTTAGATTTATTCCTAGGTATTTTATCTTCTTGCGGGCTATAGTAAATGGTATTGATTTGGCGATTTCTTCTTGAATGATCTCTTTGTTGGTATAAAGGAATCCTACTGATTTACTCATGTTTCTCTTATATGTACTTTGCTGAACTCTTCTATTAGTTTGAGTAGTTTACTTACGGATTCTTTTGGAGTCTCTACATATACAGTCATATCATGTGCAAATAGGGAATTTATACTTCTTTGCTAATGCAGATACTCTTTATTTCTTTGTCTTGTCTAATTATTCTGGCTAGAACCTCTAGTATAATGTTGAATAGAAGTGCTGAGAGTGGGCAACCTTGTGTAGTTCCCATTCTCAAAGGGAGTTCTTTCACTATCTCTCCATTCAGGATAATGTAGGCACTAGGCTTTATGTAGATGCCTATCATGCATTGAATTGTGTCCCCCCAGAAATATGGGTAGTCAGTTGGCTGGGCCAGGATTCTCAATATTTTATGATTGTCCCTTATTTTGTGATTTTCCTATGTTGTATGTTAAAGGATTAGGGTGGGACCGTAAATTCCTTCATAGGAATTTACATAGGATTTACATAGGATCACCTCCCTGCTCCACTGTAAAGTGAATTTTCTTGGAGTATGACCTGTAAATCCTTTCATTCTACCAAAGATTAAAGGAAAGTGAAGCAAGCAGAGAATTGGGAACCACACATCACCAAGAAAGCAGTACTGGGAGAAGAGTGCATCCTTTAGACCTGAGATTCCAAGATTATCCCTGGCCAAAGACTGATGGCACACTGGACTTTCCTCTAGAGCCAACAAGGGGGTAAGACTTCCCCTGGAGCAGACATCCTGAATTTGGACTTGTAGCCTTCTGGACCATGTAAGAATAAACTTCCCTTTGTTAAAGCCATCCACTCTGTGGTGTTTCTGTTAGAGCAGCCCTAGCTGACTGAGACAATACCCTGTATCATGTTGAGGAATTTCCCTCCTATTCCTATTTTGTGAGAGTTTTGAGCGTGAACAGGTTTTGGACTTTATCAAATGCCTTTTCTACATCAGTTGGCAAAATCAAGTGATTCTTATCTTTTGTGTTGTTTATGCTGTTGATCACATTAATTGTTTTTCTGATGTTGAAGCAGCCTTGCATTCCTGGTATGAATCCAGCATGGTGATGATAGGTTATTTTTTTGATGAGTTGTTGGATTCTACTGGCTAGGACTTTGTTGAAGATTTTTGCAGCTAGGTTCATGAGTGATACCAGTCTGTGCTTTTCTTTTTTAGTGGGATCTTTCCTGGGCTATGGTATCAGGGTTATGCTAGCTTCATAGAATGAATGTGGGGTTATTCCATCCCTTTCTATGCTGTGAAATAGTCTCAGAAGTATTGGATTAGCTCTTCTCTGAAAGTTTGGTAGAATTCTCCAGTGAAGCCATCTGGGCCAGGGAGTTTCTTGGTTGGTAGTTTTTGTTTGTTTGTTTTTTATTCTTTTTATTTATTTATTTTAATTTTTATTACAATACAATGAAAATGTGCAATCCAGTATAAATTTGCATGCCCACCTATGTGCAGCTCCCACTGCTCTCCCTGCCCGTTGACAGCACACCCCTCCTTTCTGTTCTATACATGTCATATCCTCCTAACAATCTTCTGTCCCCTTCCCTCCATCCACTCTCCTTCCTTGAATAAGAGGTCAGCAGGATGACATACTATAAATGCGTGAAACCATAAAGTACACACATGATATGGTCACTCTGAGTCCCCAAGTCCAATCCATTCTTGTCCAAAGAGTTGACTTCCATTATGATTTATGGACAGGGGCAGCATCAAGGTCAGAGGCTACCTTCCTAGGGGAACTCTGAGGCTGCTGGACCATCATTTGAGGTCTTTTAGTGGAGATCTCAGGTTGCACACCTTTATATTCTCACGTTGCCACGGAGACTCAACTTTGTGAGCCCCATCAAGGCTATCCCTGGAGGAGGCTGGTCACCATCGGGTTCTTCTGGTCACGTGTCAATGTAGTCACCCACTCACGTGGGTCTCTCTGTCTTCTGCATTCTCTTTGTCTCATGTCATTTTGGTCCTTGGAGATTATCCATTCCTGCTGAGTTGGGACCATTTGGTGTATCTCAGATGGCAGCTTGGCAGCTTTTAAGAACCCAGATGCCACTTGTGGTTGGTAGTGTTTTGGTGACTTTTCAATCTCTTCTTTTGTGATGGGTTTATTAAGTTGTTTCGCTTCTCCTTGTGATAATTTTGGTAGGTGGTATGAATCTAGAAGTTTGTCCATTTCCTTTAGGTTTTCCAATCTGTTAGAGTGCAGTCTTTTGTTGTATTCTGTTGTGATACTTTTGATTTCAGTTGGGTCTGTTGTGACAACTCCCGTCTCCTTTCTTATTTGGGTTCCTTTTTTCCTCTCCTGTTTTTCTTTTGCAAGTTTAGCCGGTGGTTTATAAATTTTTTTGATCTTTTCCAAGAACCAGCTTTTGGTTTTGTTAATTTTTTCAGTTGTTCTTCTACTCTCTAATTCATTTAATTCTGCTCTAATCTTTATTATCTGTTTTCTTCTGGTGTCTGAGAGGTTCCTCTGTGGCTCTTTTTCTACTTGTTCAAGCTGTAGGGTTAATTCTTTGTTTTGGGTCATTTCATCCTTCCAGATGTGTATGCTTATAGAGATAAACTGACCTCTGGGCACTGCTTTTGCTGTATGCCATAGGTTCTGCTAGGCTGTATTTTCATTCTCATTTGACTCCATAAATTTCTTTATTGCATCCTTGATTTCTTCTATAACCTATAAATTTTTGAGCAAGGTTTTGTTCAGTTTCCATAAGTTCAAATTTCTATCTATGCTTTTTTTTGCTATTGATTTTGACTTTTATGGATTTATGATCTGAGAAAATCCTTTGCAATTATTCAGTCATTTGAATTTTGTTGAGACTTCCTTTATGTTCTAACACATGGTCTATTCTGGAAAATGTTCCTTGTGCATCGGAGAAGAAGGTGTATTTATCTACTGATGGTTAAAAAGTTCTCTATATGTCGATGAGGTCTAGTTGGTTAATTGTAGCAACAAGATCTTCTATGTCTTCACTGAGCTTTTTCCTGGGTGATCTGTCCATTACTGAAAGTGGACTGTTAAAGTCTTGTTTTAGTCAGCTAGGGCTGCTCTAACAGATATACCACAGAGTGGATAGCTTTAACAAAGGAAAGTTTATTCTTACACAGTCTGGTATGCTACAAGTCCAAATTCAGGGTGTTCACTCCAGGGGAAGATTTTCCCACTTGTTGGCTCTGGAGGAAAGTCCGGTATTGTATTAATCTTTATCCAGGGAGCATCTTGGCACAGGAACCTCAGGTCTGAAGGACACACTCTTCTCCTGGGGCTGCTTTCTTGCTTCATGGTGTGAAGTTCCCAATTCTCAGCCTCCTTCCCTTTCCTTTTATCTCTTGCAGGATGAAAGGATTAAGGGTGGGGCAAGCCATACTCCAGGGAAACTCCCTTTACACTGAAGCAGGGAGGTGATTTTATAAAGGGATTTACAGTGCCACCTGAATCCTTTAACATACAGCCTAGGGAAACCAAAAAATGGGGGGCAGTCAGAAGATACTGGGAATCATGGCTCAGCCATTTGTCTACACTTGTTTTTGGTGGGATACAATTCAATCCATGAGAAGTCTCCAGCTATTACTGTGGAGTGATCTGTCTCATTTTTCAGTTTAGTCAGTGTTTGCTCGATGTCATTAGATTCTCTGCTATTGGGTGCATAAATACTTAATATTGTTAAGTCCTGTTTGTGCACTGAAACTTTCAGCAATTAATAGTGACAATTCTTGTTCATGATGGTGGATTTTACATTAAAATCTATTTTATCTGAGACTAGTATTGCCACATCTGCTCTTCCTTGTATGTTGTTAGCTTGGTGTATATTCTTCCATCCTTTAATTTTCAGTTTCTTTGTATCTTTGAGTCTAAGGTTTTTTTTTTTTTAATTTTTTTTAAGCAACATATAGACGAGTCATGTCTTTTGATCCAGGATGTCACTCAGTGTCTCTTTATTGAAAGTTTCAGTCCATTTACATTCAGTTGTGGGTTGACTTTTCATCTTTGTCAATGTAGGTTTCATGTTTGTTGACACTTCTGTATTATATTTTTTGTTTTGATATGTCACTCCACAATCTCCCTTATCATTCTAAGTTTAAACTGAATTGTATCTTCTGCACATCTTTTTAACTTTCTCTTGATCTGAAAGGACTATAACTACTGTAGTATATCCCTCTTTTTAGTGTGAAAGTGTCATAGTTTTCATGACATGATCACTGTTTCCCTTCTTTTAATATTGTAGCTTTGATTGAGTTTTGTAACTTCCTTAACCGAGGAGGCTTCTGGATGCTGTGTTCTGCATTGCCTCCTTAAATATGCACTTAAATAAGCAAAGAGCTTCTTTCAGTATTTCTTGTAATTTTGATTTGGTTTTTACAAAGTCTCCAAGCTCCTATTTATCTGCCAATGTCTAATTTTGCCTTTGTATTTGAGATACAATTTTGCAGGGTATATAATTCTTGCTTGGAAGTTTTTGTCCTTCAAGATTTTGAATGTTACATCCCACTGCCTTCTTACTAACAGCGTTTCTATTAACAAGTCAGACTAAATCCTGTAGGCACTCCATCTGAACATTGGCTTTCCTTTGAGCCTTACTGTCTTTAAGAGGATCTGTTTGTATTTCATTTTATTCAGTTTGAGTATAATGTGTCTTGGTGTTTTTCTTTTTGGGGTCTAATTTTTGTGGCATTTGATACACATCTTGGATTTCTATGTTCTCTTCTTTCATAACTTCAGGGAAATTTTTCTGTCAGCAATTCAACAACAATATTCTCTGTGTTTTCAGCTGTTCCTCCCTGTTCAGGATTTCCAGTTAATTTCAGGTTATTCCACTTGGTAGAGTTCCACATGTTTCTTAATGCTTCTACATTTTTTTTTGTTTCTCTTCTCTGATTTCTCCTCATAAATGCTGGTGTCAGTTGCTCTGTCCTCAAGGCCACTAAGTCTACTTTGATCTCCTCAATTCTGCTCTTTGGGCTTTGGACTAAATTGTCTAATTCTGTAATTTTGTTATTGATCTGCTGGATTTCAGATCATTGTTGCTCAAAGAGCTTGCTTAATTTCTTATTTTGCCCTGCTGCATTTTGTTTAATCTCTAGGAAGCCTCTCTACATAATTCTTTTTGACTTGATCTCTGATAGTTTCAGAAAGATTTCTTCATTTGGGAAGTATCTTGGTACTTTATTTTCGGAGATTTCTGGAGTGGTAGTGGATTGTTTCTTTAAATGGTTAGGAATTTTTTATCGCCTTTGGGCCATCTAGAGGCTCTGTCTGGTGTTACCTCAACAGAAGCTGAGGCATGGTCCTGAGGGGGAAGTTGGTCACCAGCCACCTCTGTGTACTCCAGTGACTGCCTCCAGTGGACTCCCTGCAGTGGCAGGCTCCACCTCCTGGGTAGCAAAGATGTCTCCCTATTTATGAATTCACTGGGAGCCATCAAGAAGCTATGAGTTGACTGACAGCTGCCTAAGTTAATCAGGTCATCAGGTGTGGCAGATCAGAAGGCCCTGACTTCTAGCTGACAATGGAAGGACCTCTTCAGCCACCCCCAGATGGTATGATGTAGTTTCATTATGGATGGATTACAGCCTAATGCCATCCTTAGCCAGGACACTCCCATAAGTTTATACTGTTCTATAGAGCCTTTTGGTGGAAAAGTGCTTTCTGGACTGCTTCTCTGCTTGGGAATTAACCCCTGCTGAGGCCTCTTGTTGGGTTACTCATCCTCCTAGCTGACCAAGATGGTGTCCCAGCTGAGCTGCCCTTCCTGCCGTGAAACCACAGAATCTTTGGTGAAGCTCAGTAAAGAGAGGGCCGAGGGGAAGTGGTGCCCTCAGTCAGTAGCCAGGCTCTCAAAATGTGGCTATTCCACTTACTGTCTCTCTGCTGTGCTATATACTGTTTACTGTTTACTTTAGCACTGCAGATCAGAGTGTTTGCCTGCTCATACACACCCCCCATGTCCCAGATAACAAAGATGGCATCACTATCTGCAGTCCACCCACATGGTGAGTGATCAGGAGTGGGACTGAGTGTGCATTGCCTCATCAGAGAGCGGCACTTTTCCATTTAGTATAGTCCAATCTGACAACTTTATGCTGTATCCTAGGACTTCCTGTTTGTTCAGAGTTCTCTGTTCAGTTATTAATTCAAGCCTTAGTTCTCAGAGAGAATTGAAGAGACGTGTGTCTAGTCTACCATCTGGATCCCACCCCCTGGAGGTCACTAAATCTTACGGTCACTGAACTACAGAAAAGGGGCTATTTTATAAATACAGGGCCACATTTACCAGGCCATAAATAATAATACCTGTGACTGTTGCTTGCCATCAGCAGTATCAAAGATCTTAGCAAATAGAAAGCCTTTCAGAGCAGGATAGCTCTTAATAGAGGTGCTGGATGCAGTGTGACCTCAGCAAATGTGGGCTACTCAGATACTAATAAACAAACACCAATCACAAAAATTCAGCAAGCAAACACCAGCTACAATGGCTTCAGCCAACCCTCAGGAAGCCTTAGGGTACAGGCTGCTGCAGCTTGAGCTTGAAATTCACAAGTGAAACTTGGTAGTGAAAACTAAACTGAGATAGCATTAAATATGTGTTAACTGTGAGTAGGTAGAACAACAGTAGGCAATCTAGTTGTCTATCACTATGAAACATTAGTGAGGTTCTATGTTTAGTGTTGGGATTTGGAAGGATCAAGACTTTCTGAGTAGCTGAATGTTGTGTAATACAACCTAGACTTCAAGCTAACAATTTTAATAATAGTGTTAAAAGGCAAAAATGGCACTAAGGACCAAGATGTACCTGACCTAAGCCGTGGGGTTTCCAATTGCCTCATATGTTGGACGATGAATAAGGGAGACTGAAGAAAAATTGATGCTTTTGAATTATGGTGTTGGAGAAGTATAGTGAATGTGCTGTGGATTGGCAGAAGAATGAACAAATCCATCTTGGAGGAAGTACAAACAGAATGTTTCTTAGAAGCAATGATGGTGAGACTGTGGCTCAAATACTTTGGACATGTTATCAAGAGAGATCAGACCCTGGAGAAGGGAATCGTGTTTGGTAAAGTGGATAGCAAAACAGAGGAAGACCCTCAATGGGACAGATTAACTCAGTGGCTGCAACTATGGGCTCAAGCATAACAATGATGGTAAATACGACAAAGAAACAGGCAATGTTTTGTATTGTTGTATGTGGGGTAGCAACGAACTGGAATTGACTATATGGCACCTACCAACAATATTTATCAGACAGGAACTGTATCATACTGATCACCCCTTCTGAAATTGGTACTAACAGTTACACTTTTACACATGAGTAACTGAGGTGCTGACTGGGATTGATGGAGAGAGGAACTAGAAGAATCTAAAAACTAAAATCATTTACGTCTAAAAATTGAATGGAGATTTCTGGAGATGGTGGGAAGAGAGTGATCTTGGGAGAGAGACAGAATGTGGGAAAGGATAAAGTCAGAAAGACTTCTAGGAGGGAGGAGACTTTGGTGAAAACTAAGGAGAGAAAAAGATGCTCAAAGATCTTAAAGAACTATGTGTTTTGGGATGCAACTCATGTTTCAGTTTCTCTTTAGTGCTTAGTAAAACCTTACATTCCATTCCATGAGTTGGGCATTAATATGGCCACAATATTTTTTAACCTGGGTTACATCATTAATATTTATCTTAAAATAACTATTGTTTTTGTATTTGTCAAAGGTCCTGTGATTTCTTTAGGATGGAAGCAAGTCTTTAATGTTTCCTCCAATGCTTAGCTGTTTGTAAAGCTACTTTTTAAAATCTTGAGTGTATATATTTAAAATAACATTAAGAAGGGCCAAAAGTTTATTTAGCACAGATTTAAGACTTCTAATAAATTCAATAGAAACTCATAATTTTATCCAATATTCAGTTGTAAAAATAAACATTTTAACTTGTACACATTAAAAAATAATATTCTAGTTAATATTTTAGTATCTGTCTTAAGTGGATTTGTTTTACAAAATAATATATTCATTCCTGAAAGTCTGGATGATATAAAACATGGGAAGAAGAAATTAAAATCACCCATAATCTTGTCATCCAGAAAATATTTTGTAGCATATTATTTTACACATGTATAAATCAGTGTTGTGTGTATGGATGTACCTTCTTTAAAATTTTTTTTCGTGTATTTCAAACATTCCCCATATTTTAAAAACCGGGCAGGGAGAGCAGTGGAAGCTGCATATAGGTGGGCATGTAAATTTATATGGGAATGTACATTTTCACTCAGTCATAATAAAAAAAAAAAGAAAATTTTAAATGTTTGAATAGAACAAAAACCAAACTCATTGCCATTGAGTCAATTCCAACTCATGGTGACCCTATAAACAGAGTAGAATTACCTCATAGAGTTTGAAAGGAATGTGTGGTAGATTTGAACTGCTGCCCTTTTGGTTAGCATTTGCAGTGCTTAAACACTACACCACTAGGGTTTCCAATGTTTGAATAGTTGTAGATTTTTAAAGATAATTTTAGATAATCTGTTTGCTAGATAGTATTTTATTTAATCAATCCCTGTTTCATAAACACTGATGAAATTATTAACATTGTTTATACATGTTTCTTGTATAAGTCAATTTGTTTCATTAGGATAATTCTTAGAAATGTAATCACTAGGGAAATTGTAACCACTTTTTCAATAACCAAATTAATAGTAAGTGATATAAACGTTTATTTAAAAAAATTAAACAATACAAAAGAGAAATGAAGTTAGTTCCTTTCTTTATTTTTCAAAACTTGAGCTCCATTTTCTCCTCATAGAAGCAAACTCAATTACTGCACAGATATAAATTTTGCATCTATTTCTTCAATATTCTTTACAGAAATGAGTTTTACTGTATACTATTGTCAGCAGTTGTCCATTACAACATATGTTGGAGGGTACCCTATGTGATGGATTGAATTGTGTCCCCCCACAAATATGGGCAGCCGTGTGACTGTGCCGTGATTCCCAGTGTCTTGTGACTCTCCTCCATTATATGGTTTTCCTATGCTGTATGTTAAAGGACTAGGGTGGGGCTGCAAATCCCTTCATAGGATCACCTCTCTGCTCCACTGTAAAGGGGGTTTCCCTGGAGTATGGCTTGCCACACCCTTAATCCATTCATCCTACCAGAGACAAAAGGACAGAGAAGCAGGCAGAGAATTGGGAACCTCGTACCATCAAGAAAGCAGCACCAGGAGAAGAACGCGTCCGTCAGACCTGAGGTTCCTGTGCAAAGATGCTCCCTGGACAAAGACTGATGGGATACCGGACTTTCTTACTGAGCCAAAAAGGGGAAAGCCTGCCCCTGGAGCGTACACCCTGAATATGGACTTGCAGCTTACCAGACTATGTAAGAATAAACCTTCCTTTGTTAAGGCCATCTGCTCTGTGGTATTTCTGTTAGAGCAGCCCTAGCTGACTGAAACACCCTATATCAGCACATTTAAATATAAACCTAAACTCACTGCTGTCAAGTGGTTTTGACCCATATTGACTTGACAGGGCAGAGTAAAACTGCCTCATAGGGTTTCTAAGGCTGTCATAGTTACAGAAACAGACTGCCATATCTTTCTTCTGTAGAGTGGTTGCTGGCTTCATACTGCCAGTCTTTCAGTTACCAGCTAAGTGCTAGACCACTGTGCCACTAGGGCTCCTCACATTTAAATATACCTCATTAATTTTTTTTAAAGCTTACAATGTTCCATTACACATGCCACAATTTGTTTGACCTGTTTACTTTATATGAATCCTCTTTCCTTGTCTTCTTTCTTTCAACCGACTTTTACTATTACCAAAATGCTGCAGTGAACTGTCTTCTCTGGGAATATGTTTGTTAGTGTAAGCTGGACAGAGACAGACCCATCTATGTCTATAGCTACATCTTACTTTTCTTTCTTTCCATGCTTAGGAACTGTAGAAAACAACGATCACTTCTTAGCTTCTCAGTGGCCATTCCCAGTACTCACGACATCTCAGTTTTCTTTTGGGACATTTCTTCCTTACATGGTGAGTAGCTTTACTGGGCTGGTATATTTAAGAGTTTGCTCTCACACAATGGGATGCAAATAGGTCCCTGGAGATCCTTCTACCAAATTCTTCTTTTAAAATCTGGGGTCCAGAAGTATTATGTGATGTCTATTTGGCTAGTCAGAGTCTTTCTCATGATTTTGAGTTCTGAGCTGTGGAAATTAGGATGGAAAAGCAATGCTCTGAGTTCCTTAAATCTTGAACTGGAGTTTTGGTGAGATGGCCAAACAACGTCGTCTTCTGAGATTCCTAAAAAGAGAAAAACTTTTTAAATAGCCTATTGTTTTATCTTTTTATTCTTTAAATTGTTTTATTGTGATAAAAATATATATAACAAAACATTTGCCAATTCAACAATTATTACGCTTGCAATTCAATGACAATTCTGTTATATTCACCATGCTGTGAATCATCACCACTATTCATTTCCAATTATTCCATCACTGTTAACAGAAACTTTGTTCTCCCTAAAGGAAAAACTTCCTTTTCCCCTCCCTGCCAAACCCAGTAAACTTTGGTGCCAATACATTTGCCTATTGCATGTTAAATGGGATAATACAGTTTACTTGCCCTTTGTGATTGACTTATTTCACTCAGTGTAATGTTTTTAAGATTCTTCCATGTTGTAGTATCTGTCAAGACTTCATTTCTCTTTATGGTAGAATGTACCAGATTTGGTTTACCAATTCATCTATTGATGTATATTTAGGTTGTTTCCATCTTTTATCTATTGTCAACAGTGCTGTGAGAAACACTGGTGTGTTGTTTCTGAACCTTTTGCCAATATCTTGTTGCGTCTGCTTGAACTGTGTCCTTCATCTCTTCTTTCTAGCATGTGAGCTCCTGAAAACTTCCTTTTGCTTGGTTAGCCAGATCTGGCTTCTGTTGTGACCAACAAGCCTAGTGAATCCAAGTGTCCATCTGTATATTCCTAGTTTAATTATTTTTCTGTTATTTGTGTATCTTTACTATTCCCTTTGGCCTAAAGCATTCATGAGTATGTATTTATCTAAAAATTATTAGCAAGGATAAAAGATATTAATTTTTTCTGTGAGAAAAATTACTACAATTTTATTCATTTTTCATCACTCTGCAACTGTAAATGTCTCATGGCACTTTTCCTTCTCTGACTGGTCTAATTCCAGTATAAACCCTGGAGGAAGTGCCTACATCAGTCCCTGCCCCCAGACTATAGAAGCAATCCCTAGTGGTTTGGTTTGCCCAGGGCCTTTCATCATAGTTAAATTAAGTTTCTTCAATTCAAGGGATAATTGTGAAGTTGTTGCAGAATTTCCTGGAAGAAGGTAATTTCTTATAGTTCTATAGTGCTTTCTTTTCAAAGAAGGCATTTCATGAGCCTTGGGAAAGGACTTTCACTGACCTGGCCCAATTTACTCTATCATAATTCCTCAGCCTTTCTGTCTGCGAACAGTTGTCCTTCCTAGTGTCTCGCATTGGTATGAAACTCAAATGAATATTCCTAGATAAGTAAATTTTATTTTCCACACATGAGGTCAGACAACTAAGTTTGCAAACTTAACCACTGTGTGCTTATGCTGGCAGCACTGTGCAAACAACTCAGTAAGGTTTCATAACCTTGGTATACTAGTGTCTCACAGCTGTGTTCGTGTCAACATGTGACAATGTCTTGCTGAGTGATGTTCATTATTGTTGTCCTGTGTTATTGTGTGCCATCTCAAGAATGCTGGAGCTTGAATTAGAGCAATGAACAAACTTTGCATTTTTTGTTAAACTTGGAAAGAGTGGAAGTCAAATCAGGGAAGTGGTAGTCAAAGTTTATGGGGATAGTGCCACGAAGCAAGTGGCAGTGTATAAATGGATTAAACATTTTTCCGAGGGGAGAGAAAGGGTCACTGATGAAGACAGGTCAGAATGGCCAGTAAACAGCAGAGCTGATGAAAACACTGCAAAAATTCATCTAATTGTGCTTCAAAATCATTGGCTGACTATGGGAATCATAGCAGACCAATTGCACATCAATTGAGAAACAGGAAAATCTTAGCTGAAAATATTGACATGAGAAAGATGTGTGCAAAAGTGGTCCCAAAGAATCTGACCAATGATCATGAGCAAAGGAGAGTCAAAGTTTGCCAAGATCTTTCGGAGTGGCAAGATGATGTTTTAGGGTTGTGTTATTACTGATGATGAAACATGGCTGTACCAGTACGACCCAGAAGCAAAGCATTAAACTGCACAATGGAAGCCAACTACTTCTCCTTTACCAAAAACGTTCTATCAGACCAAATCAAGAGTCAAAAAAATGTTGCTAACCTTTTTTGATATCAGAGGGATTGTTCATCATGAATTTGTGGACAGTTAACCAAGTTTACTATTTGGAAGAGCTGAAAAGGCTGCATGAAAAAGTTAGGTGAAAATGACAGTGGGTAGTGAGTAACATGCTTTTGGACTGTGTAGCACACTTTTTTGGACTCTGTTTTCCTGAGTTAAAAGCAACATATACTGCAATATGAACCACAGGAAGGGAAGTCGAGTAGTTTTTGTACATCTAAATGAATGACTTTGTGGTTAATTAAAAGGATGCTAACACAAATGAGGAAACCTTGTTAGCACAGTGGTTAATTGCTACAGCTGCTAACCAAAAGGTCAACAGTTCAAAGCCACTAGGCATTCCTTCGAAACTTTTTGTCAATTCATGGCTCTTGCATCATGACGACGCACCAGCTGACACGGCACTATCTGTGAGGGAGTTTTTAGCCAGTAAACAAATAACTGTATTGGGACACCTTCTCTACTCACTTGATCTGGCCACCAGTGATATTTTCATTACCTGAAGACAAAGAAAATGTTGAAAGGAGGACATTTTGATGACATTTAGGACATCAAGAGAAATATGATGACAGCTCTAACAGCCGTTCCAGAAAAAGAGTTCCAAAACTGCACTGAAAGGTGAACTAGGTGCTGGAATCAATACATAGCTTCCCAAAGGGAGTATTTAGAAGGTGGCTGTAGTGCTATTCCGCAATGAGGTATGTAGCACTTTTTCTAGGATGAGTTGGCATATTTAATTGTCAGACTTTGTATTTAAGAGAAGAAAACGTTACAGAAAAATTAAGTTATGTGTGTTAACCAGTTGCTGTCAAGTAAATTGCACTCACAATGGCCCTATACATATAAGAGTAGAACTTTGCTCCAAAGGGTTTTCAGTGGCTGATTTTTCATAAGTAGATCACCATTCCTTTCTTCAGAGGTGCCTCTTGGTAGACTCAAACCTCCAACTTTTCAGTTAGTTGCCCAGCATATTAACTATTTGCACCACTCAGGGATTCCTTGCTCAAAAAACCAAGCCTATATCCATTGAGTACATTCCAACTTACAGTGATCCTATAGGATAGAACTACCCCGTAGGCTTTCCAAGACTAATTTTTAGGAAGCAGACCCTCACAGTTTTCTTCCAAAGAGTGATTGGTGAATTCAAATTACCAACTTTTAAGCCAAATGGTTACTCACAGCACCACCAGGGTGTCTCATTTGTGTTACTCACTACTCACTGCCGTTCAGTTGATTCTGACTCATAATGACCATATAGGACAGAGTAAAACCGCCTCATAGAGTTTTAGAAGAATGCCTGGCGGATCCGAACTGCCAACCCTTTGGTTAGCAGCTATAACACTTAACTACTGTACCTCCAGAGTTCCACAATTGTGTTAAGCAGCAAAACCAAACCCAGTTATGTCAAGTTGATTTCAACTCATAGTAACCCTATAGGACATAGTAGAACTGCCCCATTGAGTTTTCAAGGAGTGCCTGGTGGATTTAAACTGTCGACCTTTTGGTTAGCAGCTATAGCACTCAATGACTGCACCACCAGGGTTTCTTCATTTGTGTTAAAAAAAAAAAAAAAACAACCCAAATCCAGAGCCATCAAGTAGATTCCGACTCACAGCAACTGTATTAGGACAGAGTAGGACTGCTCCATAGAGTTACCAAGAAGTGTCTGGTGCCTTTGAACTGTTGACCTTTTGGTTAGCAGTTGTAGCACATAACCACTATGCTACCAAGGTTTCCTCATTTGTGTTAGCATCCTTTTAATTAATGTAATTCATTTAGATGTACAAAACTGCTCGACTTCCCTTCCTGTGGTTCAGATTGCAGTATATGTTGCTTTTAATTCAGGAAAACAGAGACCAACATACTTGCCTTTCCATTCTGTTTGTTTAGAATATGGCAATTGAAATTTTTTATTTATATATTTGCAATGCACTTGGATTGTAGTTAGAGTAAAATTCTGGTAACAGAATGAAGGATTGACAAAATTACAGAAACAATTTAAAAGTAGCATTGGATAAGGATTTAACTTGTTTTGTCACAATTATAATACAATATTAACTGTACCTATTGAGAGAAGGGTGGCTGATAAATTACTAGCATTTATTTACAAAGCAACTCTCTTGAAATTCAAAGATTGCAAACCTAATCTTACATGCACAAAGCCTCCCAAAGAATGCAAAATAAAGAATTACACTCTAATATTTAAAATTACAGTTACATTATGTTAACATGAAAAATTAGGCACTAGACTATTTCAGGTTGTAAAAGGATGGATAGATACTCTGAAAGGTTTGAGTTTTAGCGTTAGTTATATTATTCCCAATTAATAGTGGAAATATATTGATGTATTTCCTGTTAATCCAAAGGTAAAATTTTCCCTGCTAATAGTAATAAATAGTAGCATTTAGCATATAAATGGTGTAAGCTCTTAAATTACCTTAACTTTTGTATGAGTGCAGCAGCAGAGAATTTAATGCATTTTTTACATGATGTACTTCTACCTTGCTCATACAATGTGAGACAAGTAATAACGATATTCTAATATTAATGTAAGTACAAAATATACATATTGATGAATAATAGCCATGCTTTTTAGACCTCCTTGCCAAGTCATATTAAAATGACAAATAATTGCAATTGCTTCACAGAGAAATGGTGCAGGATCTGTAGTCAAAAGCACATTAGGGACCAACAGTGTCCATTTGTTATCCTTTGTCAGGAAAACATGGCTCCTAATGAAAGTGAATGAAAGAACACTGATTGAGGACAGTGACACTAAATGTTTTCCGCAACTAGAGTCATGACATGAGTATTAATAAGAGGACTGAAAGGCAAAGGCAAAGCTGTGGGTCTTAGTGCTTTTGTAAACTCTGGATTTTCTTTTAGTTTAAATTTTTATTTCTTTATAAAAACCTGTTAATTTTGAGGACTGGAAGGAGGGTCGCTATGGGGAAGAAAATGTGGTATAAATTTTATTGGAGAAATCCCAAAGACATTCCAGGGTCAGCATGTACAGAAAGGATTCACCAGATACATTGAAGCAATGCTATTTAAAATCTGAACTGCTCTCGAAGCAGAATCTGAATGTTTGTTAAGCAGAAAATCTGTGCTATTTCTTTTCACTCCACTCGTTAAATATTCTTTTTCCTCTTAATTGTCCAACTTTTCTTTTCCTAATATTATGACCTCTCTCTGCAAAATATTGCTTTACGAAAAATTTTTGGCCAGCAAAGTATCCTATAAAAAGGAAATAGGAAAACATAATTACACTTCAGGGATTCAGCACAATTTTCAAGAATTATGATGGATCTGTTAGAAACCCCAGGATACATAGTTTCAGTTCACTTTATACCTGCTGGTTCTTATTCCTGCTCTGTTTAAGACTAGTAGTTCTTGTCTGAAATAGTATAAATATACATGTCTATATTTAGGGATATAAGGGAAAATTACGTTGCAGTTTTGAATAATTATGCATGACCTATTATATGCCAGGCACTGCGGTAGTTACTGGGGATAACAAATTTCAAAGGTGCAAGCAGTTGGTTTCATAAGAGTGAGTCTCAGAACCCCCATAGGCATGCTGGGATAAAGGCTATGCCTCTTTCTTACTGAATAGTAAACTAGAAGAATATAGCTCCAGGAGTTGCTGGCCATCGTCTTACCACTTGAAGGGAAAAACCAGTGTCAGAATGAGGATGTGTGAGAGAACCAGGAAGAAACTAGGGTTCTACTAATAATGCTTGATCTCATAAATAAGTCTAATCACTTGTTGGATAACCATTGGTACAAATGTTTAAGCACTGGACTACCAGACAAAAGGGTGACATTTTGAACTTACCCAAGAGGCACCTGGGAAGACAGGCCTAGTGACCTGCTTCTGAACAATCACAATGGTGAAAGCTCTAAGGAGAGTGCTATGCTGCACACATGGGGTCTAGATGAGTCAGAATCAACTCAATAACCATAGGTTTCTTTTGAAATTTTTAATGGAAAGCATGCTAAGTGATTCAATAGATGGCATGTACATGATAAAAGAAAGAATTACAACTCTTAATATTGATGGGGATGTAGGAAATATATTCTTATATATATTGAGAAATATAAAGCATTAAAGTTCTTCTGGAAGCTATACATATATATGTGTGTATATGTTTATGTACATGTATTATCATTCATCTAACTCCCAGAAATGTGTATTTTAGAAACAAAATTGTACACAAGGACACATATTTCTTAGAATTGAAGGTATTTATTGCCGTGTTTTTTTTTCATGGTGGCAAAAAGTAGAAATAATATGAGTGCCCACGAATGGGGTATTAGCTAAATACATTGCAATGTAGTCATAGCATGTACAGTTAAGACTATTACAGAGCTGTAGAAGAAGAATAAATTAAAGTCATATCAGCTGACTTGGAAAAATTTCTACAAGGTATTTTGGAGTGGAAAATCAGACATAGAAATGCAGTGCATCACATCCCATTTTTAAAAACCAAGATAATCCCCAATGGATAACTATACATAACCATATAGGATTACATAGAAAAACATATGAATAGTATTATATTTTTGATATAAATTATTCAGGGGATAGAGTTTGATATCAAGGAAGAGGAAAAGATAAGGAAAGTGGAAATCAAGCAGGAAAAAAAAAGAAAAATTTCTACTTGAGATAAGCATGTTTGTTCTCATATTTGAGCATTTATTTAAAGATACGTATGTATGAGGTATATAGATATGTAGATTGTTGTTATTTGCCATGAAGGCAGCATTGACTTACAGCAACCCCATGTATAAGAGAAGGGAATGTGTCCAGTCTTGTACCATCTTCACAATGGTTAGTATGCGCAAGTCTATCGCTGGGAGTTCATCTAGGGGACTCATCTTCCAGCACTGTATCAGATGTTATTCTGTTGTGATCCATTAGGTTTCCATTGGCTAATTTTTGGAACCAGATCGCCAGGCACTTCTTCCTAGTCTGTCTTAGCCTGGAAGTTACACGGAAACCTGTCAATCATAGATGACCCTCCTGGTGTTTGAATACTGGTGGTGTAGCTTCTAGCATCATAGTAACATGCAAACCACCATTCTGACAAACTGACAGAAGAGTAGTAGATGTTAAGCAATAGTATGTACGTGTAAATTACGTACATATGTAAATATGTAGGATATGTTGTCCACACACTGCCATCGAGTTGATTCCAACTCATAGCAACCCTATAGGACAGAGTGGAACTGCCCCAGAGAGTTTCCAAAGAGCACCTGGTGAATTCGAACTGCCAACCTTTCAGTTAGCAGACATGGCACTTAACCACTACACCACCAGGGTTTTTGTATAATATATATATATGTAAATAAGTTAAATACAAACACCTTAAAAGGGAACTTCAAGTAGACTCTACTTTTACTGTTATACGCCATTGTTTTTTTTTAAAAAAAAATTATTGCTGAGTGAGTTTGGAGTCATTGTTTTATGTGTGTCCATTTTGTTGTAGGTAATGTATAAAACACCAGCACCATAGAGTAGTTCAAGGCCTATGCTTCCAGCCCACTGTGTTCAGCTTCTCCATACTAGTCTTTCAAGAAAAATTTCTGGTAGTTCTGGGCATATGCATCACATGATAACACTAAGGGAGAGAACTAGTGCAGAGCAAAAGAGATAAAAAGATGTTCTCATATCTCTGACTCCCAGGCCACTGGTTAGGAGCTTATCTCCTTGTGTGCTGGTACCATCTTTACCTAGGAACATTTCAATATTCACTGGCTGTCATATTATTTTTTGAGTAATGTGAGACTTCTCTTAGCATTTTAAATTTCCCACAACATAATTTATTTTAAAGGTTGCATTTTTGTAGTTAGACACTGTGTCTGGGGTATACCGTTTCATTATTATTATTTTTTAAAATAATATCTTTATTGAGATATGATTCTCAAGCCATCAAAGTATACAATCCTATGTATTTTAGTATATTCACAAAGTTACACAGTCTTCACCATTGGCTAATAGAGTATTAGCTAATGAAATAGAAATATTCTTCTCACCCCAAAAAGAAACTCCATCTAGTCATTCCATATAACCCTCTCCCACTTACCCCTCATCTACTTTCTGTCTGCATGTATGTACCTGTTCTGAAATAGAATTATAAGATAGAATTATAAAAAAAAGAACATTTCAAGATCTATCCTGAAGTACAATATCATGAGGGGTAGGATAATATCCATCAGCCTATAAGGAATATAAGTTAATACAACCATTATTCAAATGTACACACCAACCACTAAGGGCAAAGATAAGGGAACCAAGGATTTTAACCAACTTTCACAATCTGAAACTTAACAGATATACAGTCAAGATGCATTGATAATTACTGGTGATCAGAAGGTGAAAGTTAGAAACAAAGGAAAAGTATTAATAGTTGGAAAATGTGGCCTTGGTGATAGAACAGTGCTGGAGATCACATAATAGAATTTTGTAACACTAATAACTCCTTTGCAAATGATGTTTTTCACCAGTGTAAACAAAAACTATACACATGGACTTCACTGGATAGAATACATGGGAATCAGACTACATTTGAGGAAAAGGAAGAGAGGAAAGCTCAATATCATCAGTTAGAATAAGACCATCAATTGTTCATATGCAAGTACAAGTTGAAGGTGAAGAAAATTAGAACAAGTCCACAAGAGCGAGAGTGTGACCTTGAGTATCCTGAATTTAGAGACGATTTTAAGAATAAGCTTGACTTGTTGGACACTGAAGACCAAACACCAGATAAGTTGCAGAACAGTATCAAAGGCTTCATATGTCAAGAAAGCAAGTGGTTGTTAAAAAGACAAGGAAAAAAAGATGAAAATGAATACCAGAAGAGACTCCAAATGTTACTCTTGAATGTAGAGTAGCTGAAGTACATGGAAGAAATGATAAAATAAGAGAGTTGAACAAAAGATTTCAAAGAGTGGCTTGAGAAGACAAAGCAAATTATTACAATGAAATATCCAAATGTCTACAATTGGAAAACAGAAAGGGAAGAACATACTCGTATTTCTTAAGCTGAAAGAACATGAGAGAGAGCTCAAAATGCATTATTAAAGCATTCTACAGGGGAAATATTAAATGATGCCAGCACTGGAACATTCATTTGTCTATACCAAGAAATCTGGAAGATGGCTACCTTGCCAACCAACTGGAAAAGGTCAATATTTGTGCCCATTCCAAAGAAAAGTGATACAACAGAAGGTGAAATTATCAAACAATATCATTAATGTCACACACAAATAAAATTTTGTTGAAGATCATTCAAAAGTAGTTGCAGCAGTATATCCACAGAGAACTGCCAGAAATTCAAACTTGATGCACAAGAAGATGTGGAATGAGGGATACCATTGCTGGTGCACAGATGGATACTGGCTGAAAGCAGAGCATACCAGAAAGATGTTTACCTGTGTTTTATTGACTGCACCAAAGCATTTGATTGTGTGAATCATAACAAATTATGGATAACATTACAAAGAATGGAAATTCCAGAAGACTTAATGGTGCTCATGTGGAACCTATACACAGGCAGCACAAAAGGCAGTCATCTGAACAAAGTCAGGGGATACTGCATGGTTTAAAGTCAGGAAAAGTGTGTGTCGGGGTTGTCCTTTCACTATACGTATAGAATCTATGTGCTGAACAAACAATCCAAGAAGCTGAACTTTATAAAAAAGAGTGCAGCATCAGGATTAGGTGAAGATTCATTAACAACTTGCCTTATGCAGACCTCACAACCTTGTTTGCTGAAAGTGGAGGACTTGAAGCAATTACTGATGAAGATCAAAGACTACAGGCTTCATTGTAAATTGTTACACTTTAACATAAAAAGCAGTAAAATCCTCATAACTGGACCAATAAACAACATCATGATAAACAGAAAAAAGATTAAAGTTGTCAAGGGTTTACTTTTCCTTCAATGCACAATTAATTCCCCTGGAGGCAACAGTTAGAAAATCAAATGATGTATTGTACTGGACAAATCTGCTGCAAAAGAACACCTTAAAGTATTAAAAAGCAAAGATGTCACTTTAGGGACTAAGGTGCACCTGACCAAGCTATAGTGTTTTCAATCGCCTCATAAACACACGCAAAGAAAATATAAGTAAATAAGTAAACAAACTGGACAATGAATAAAGAAGACCGAAGAGTGGTTGATGCCTTTGCATCATGTTGTTTGCAAAGAATGGTGAGTATACCACAGGTTGCCAGAAGAACAAACAAATCTATCTTGGGGAAGTACCGCCAATATGCTCCTTAGAAGCAAGGATGTCAAGACTTTATCTCACATACTTTGGACATGTTATCAGGAGGGATGAGTTCCTGGACATCATGCTTGGTAAAGCTGAGTATTAGTGAAAAAGAGGAAGCGTCTCAATGTGACGCTCACATACTGGCTGAAACAACGGGCTCTAACTAACAAAGATTGTGAGGATGGTGTGGGACCAGGCAGTATTTCATTCTGTTGTACACAGGGTGACCATGAGCTGGCAGTGACTCGGCAACAGCCAAGCTCAATAACACACAACATCTAGTTTTTTATCTGTTACTAGTTTCTTTCACGTAACTCAATGTGTTCAAGGTTCATCCATATTTTAGCATTTTTTGGTGCTTCATTTATTTTTACTGCCAAATAATAATTGCATTTTATAGATATACCATGTCCCATTCATCAGTTTACAGACATTTGTATTGTTTCTACTTTTTTTGTCTATTATAAACAATGCTTACATCAACATTCAAGTACAGATTTTTGTGTGAATGTCTTGTTTTCATTTCATTTCATTTCTCTTGGGTATACACTCAGGAATGAATTACTGGATCATATAACAACATTATGGTTAACTTTTGAGGAACTGAAAGAAAGCCTGTTTTTCAAAGTTGCTGCATTATTTTACATCCACCAGTAGTGTATTTGGGTTCTGTGTCTTCACCAGCACCTGTTACTGTCTGTCCTTTTGTTTGTAGCTATGACCCATGGCTATGAAGTGGTCTCACACTGTGATTTTGATTTGTGTCTCCCTGATTGTTAGTGATGTTGAACACCTTTTCTTGTGCTTCTGTATGTGTGTGTATCTTTGGAGAAATGTCTGTTTAGGTCCCTGGCCCGCTTTTAAAATTGCTTTGTCTTTTTATTATAGAGTTGTAATAGTTCTTTATATATCCTCAATACAAGTCCCTTACAAGGTATATGATTTATGACTTGGAAATATTTTCTTCTGTGGGTTGTCTTTTCATTTTTTAAGAAATACTAATTTACTGTGTTCTCAGTGAATGTTTGCACAGCAAATTAGGTTCTCATTTAATAATTTCTATACAAGTTCTTCAGTAACATTGGTATATTTTTCACAAGGTATTAACATTCTCCTCGTTCCTGTTCTAGTTGTTCCATTTCCAGTAATTTAGTTTTTCTGCCCTATTATCTTCTCATTTCTGCTTTAGAGTAGTTGTAAGTTTAGTCTCATATGGATGATTGTTTAAAGGAGCGCTGTGCTTATGGCTGATATGAGGACTGCCAATGAAGTTTGCGAACTCATCCTAGAAACAGTGCTACACACCTCGTTGCTAAATATCACTGCGGTCACCTTCGAAGTACTCCCCTTGGGAAGCTATGCACTGATGCCAGTGCCTAAACCACCCTTCAAAGCAATTTTGGGAATTCTTTTTCTGGATTTGGTAATTGTTAATGATGTTGAACATTAATATTCAGCAATGAGGTATGTAGCACTTAGAACTCTTATTTTATAAGCCTGTTAGCTACAAAATGACCTTAGGTGATAGTTTCAGTTCAGTGTTTAAAGTATATCTCAGTGCAACAGTCATAGGGAAACCTCTAGTGTCAATTAGTCTCAGTAAGTCTGGATTTTTTTTTTTTTAATTGAGTTCTGTTCTACACTTCGCTCCCGTTCTGGCTGTGTTTACTTACTGTGGCACTCTTCAGGATGATCAGCAGTGTAGCTGGGCACCATCAGGTTCTTCTGGTTTCAGGTAGAGGAAGCTGTGGTTCATGTAAACTGGTCAGTCTTGAAAACTGGTTTCTTCTCCAAGTCTTGGGTTTTCTTCCTTCATTTTTGTTCCTGATGAATAGAGACCAATAGTAATATCTTAGAATGCTGCTCACAAGCTTTTACAACCTCAGATACTACCCACTAGACTAGGAAGTAGAACATAAACTTCATGAAGTCTATTATACCTATTGACTGAGTTGTCCCATGAGACCGTGGTCCTAGGTCTTCAAAACCCAGAAAACCTATTCTTTGAGGTGTTTGGTTGTCTGAGAAGTATCCATACTGTGTCTCCATGTGCTTTTATACATATGTAAATATATATGCATGTATACACATGCATGTGTATACATATTCATACATCTGCATATATGTATGTACATACCAACATAAATTCATAATGCATAGGTAGATAACCACACGTACATATTTTTGTTGTTACTGTTAAAAAATTATATTCTATAACATTTACCAAAAATGTCCTTTTTTCTTGTGTATTTCTTAGTGGGCATCATTTACCTTGGTCAAGTTGTGTGCATTTCACCCACCTGTCACCAAAAATAACAAATGTCTACTTTCTAGAGTGTGATTTCCACTCTCTCCCACTACCTGTTCCTGGTAACCACCAATGAACACTGCTTTCTATTTGTATATTTATTCTCATCTTTTTATAAAAGTGAGATCATATACTATGTGTCCTCTTGTGATTGAGTTATTTCACTCAGCATATGTCCCTCCAGATTCAGCTACCTTGTAAGATGTGTCAAGAACTCACCATTATTCTTTATGGCTGTATTCCATTGCATATATGTACCACATTTTGTTTCTTCATTCATCTATTGGTGGACAAGTAGGTTGCTTCCATCTTTTTACTGTTTTGAATCATGCTTCAGTAAACATAGGCATGCGTATTTCTTTTCAGTTTCCTGATGATGTCCTTTGAAGTACAAAAGTTAAATTTTGATGTAGTTCCTTTGGTTCATTTTTCTTTTGTCATGTATACTTTGTGTGTCATATTTAAAAAACTGTTGCCTAACCCAAAGTCATGAAGATCTACCCTTACGTTTTTTTAAAACAGTTTTGCTTTACCACTCAATTTTTCATCTATGACAGATTTGAAGCGAATTTTTGAATATGATGTGATCATGACTCCAGCTCTATACTTCTTCATGTGAATATCTAAGTGTTTTAACACCATTTACTGAAAAGACTTTTCTTTCCCTGTTGAAACATCTTGATGCCCTTATCAAAATCAATTGGTCGTAAATATAAGAGCTTATCTCTGGAGTGTCAATTTAATTCCATCGATACGTATGTGTATCCTTATAGCTGTACCACACTTTCTTGATTATTTAAGCTTTCTATTAAGTTTGAAATTGGGAAACGTGATTTCTCCAACTTTGTTCTTTTCCACGATTGTTCTGTTTTTTCTGGGTCCCTTGCATTTCTATATGGATTTTAGAGTCAGTCTGTTATTTTGTCAAGGAAGCTGGGTGGGAATTTGATACAGATTTCATTGAATCTGCAGATGAATTTGAGGAATATTGCTGTTTTAACAATATTAAGTCTTCTGATCCATGAACATATTTTCTTTCCATTTATTTAAAACATCTTCAGTTTTTCTCAGCAATGTTTTGAAGTTTTAGTGTACAAGTCTTACATTTCTTGAATTTTTAGAAACATACTACCTAACGACATTGTTATGTCAGTGTAGGTAGGTATTGTGTTTCTAGAAATTTGTCTATTTCCTCTAGGTATTCAAATTTGTTATAGTACTATTTTTCATAGTATTCTGTTACAATTTTTGAAATTCAGGTTGAATCTGTTGTGATACCACCCATATCACTCCCTATTGAAGTTATTTGCTTCTTCTCCTATTTATCTTTTCTTTTGTCATTTTGGCCAATAGTGTGTCAATTTTGTTGGTCTTTTCAAAGAACCAGTTTTTGGTCTTGTTAACTCTCTCAGTTTTTTTTTTATTCTCCAATTCCTTCAATTCTGCTCCAATTGTTATTTTTTCTTTCTTGTAGCCTTCTTTATTTCAATGAGTAGGCTTGTTTACTTTCTTTGTGGTAATCTTGAAATTTACATATATCTTCCTAGGTTTGAATCAGTCTATTATTAATATCTCCTTACCTTCCACTCTGTTAGAAAGTTCTGTACAATATTTGTGCCCTCTTTTATTCTTCTGACATTATTGTCATTTACAGAATAATCACTCTGTTTTCCTGTTATAATTATTCTGGTTTGGGATAGTCCTATATCATTTCTTAGACTAGTATCTGGCTGGTACAGTGCTGATTCCTAGATTCAGGCTGTGGTCTGACACTGTTTGTTGTCAGATCAAGGGACTTCTTTTAGTTATTCTTGTAATATTGGCTTGGTTTTTACATGTTATCTCAATTTCTGCTTATCTGGAAATGTCCTAATTTCACCATCATATATGAAAGACTGTTTTGTAGGATGTATTACTCTGGGTTGGAAGTTTCTTTCTTTCAGTGTTTTTTATATGTCATCCCACCTGCATGCTTTTTGCCAAATAATCAGATCATTTTTTTTTATTGTGATTGAGTGAAAGTGTACAATCCAGTTTAAATTTGCAAGCCTGCCTATCTGCAGCTCCTTCTGCTCTCCTCGTCCAGTGACAGCACACTCCTCCACTCTATTCTATACTTGTCATATCCTCTTAACAATCTTCTGTCCTCTCCGATCTACTCTCTCCCCTCGCCTCTAGTAAGAGGCCAGTAGGATTACATCCTATAGATATATAGAACCATAAAGAGCACACATGATACAGTCACTCTGTGGCCCCGAGTCCAATCCATTCCTGTCCAAAGAGTTCACCTCAGTAATGGTTTTTCACCAGGGCAGCATCAGGTCTAGGGGCCATGCTCCCATGGGAGCCCCCAGGCCTTCAGACCATCATTTGTAGTCTTTTAGTAGAGTTCTCAGGGTGCACCCCATATTTTTTTCTTGTGTTGCCACTGGCACTCAACATTGTGAGCCCCCACCATGGCTGTCATTAGTGGTGGCTGGGCACCATCTGATTCTTCTGGTCACATGTTGATATAGTCACCCATTCACGTGGGTCTTTCTGTCTTCTGGGTTCTTTTTCCCTCATGTCATTGTTGTCCTTGGTGATCATTTGTTCCAGCTGAGTTGGGACCATTTGGTGCACCTCTGATGGCAGCTTACTAGTGTTTAAGAACACAGATGCCACTCAGCAATATGCGGTGCAGAAGACTCTCTTAGCAATAGCCTAGTTATGCCAGTTGGGCCTTGATGTCCCCTGAGAGCATGGTCCCTAGACCACCACCCCTGCTACTCTGTCCTTGCACTATTGGGTTAAGATTGGAAGAGTTTTCAGGTTATTTTGAAGTCTAGTTAATGTGTGCTGTCACTGATTTCACCCAACCAAGTTTCTGTCAACTATCTCATCTATACCCACCTTTCTTCCCTCCCTTGCAGCCATCAAAGAGTCTTTTCTTCTGTACATGAGTCTGTTTTCACATCCTTATCATAGGAGTCTCATACAATATTTGTTCTTGTGCCACTGACTAATTTCACTCAACATAATGTCTTCCAATTGAAACCAAGTTATGAGTTGCTTCCTAAAATCATCATTGTTCTTTATCATTGTATAGTGTTCCATTGAGTATGTATACCATAGTTTGTTTATCCAAATAGTCAGATCTTAATGTCATTGTTTCTCCTCTTTATGTGACTTCTTTGTTTTTCTCCAGCTGCTCTCAATTTTTTCCTGTGTCTTTGGTTTCATTGAGTAAGACTATGATACACCTTGTCGATTTTATTTTAGGGTCTTTCCTAGATGGGGCTCATGGAGCTTCTTGGATGGTCCACTTTTTATCTTTCATGATGTTAAGGCAGTTTTCTGTCAGTAATTCTTGAATCATCCTCTCTGTGTTTTCAGTTTTCTCTCTCTGTTCTGGAACAGCAATCATTTGCAAATTTTTTCTTTTCATGTATCTCATATCGTCCCTAGGGTTCCTCATTTTTCTGCATTCTTTTTTCGAACTTTTCCTCAGAATTGTATTCAAGTGTCTGTCTTCAATTTGATTGATCCTGTCTTTGATCATTTCAGACCTAGTCCTCAGCCATTTCCATGACACTGTCCGTTTCTGAAATCCTGCTGCTTGTCTTTTGGATTTTTAATTGTTGTTTTTGTATGATTTCTAGTTTTGAATTTATTTTGGCATTTATTTTGGTATTATTTTCCTGAATTCTTCCATGAGTTTATCTACCATTTTCAGGAATTATTCTACTCATTTCTTCATTTTTGTCTGCTTTCTGCTTCAACTTTCAGACAGCTCTGATTATTAGAGATTTGAATATATTATCAAATGTAGGTCTAGTGGGTTTTCTTCTACTGAAAAGTCCTCTGGTGTTTTATCCTCCTTTCCTTTTTAAAAAAATATATTTTGAAATTTTCTGCTGGCTTCAGGCCACTCAGTAGTTATTTTCTTTAATTATTGATTGTGAATTTGTTTCTTCCACCCCACTCTTTTGTTTTACTTAGTTATGTTAGAGCAGGCATGCTGTTTGTTGTGTGCTCATCTGCGGTCATAGTTTTCACCTTCTTTTCCAATAGGCTGGACCATTTGGGCAGTGGAGCAGGTTCAGCTGAAGAGAAGAGGTTGACATGGGTTATTTGTGGCATACAGTAGGGCCAGCAGGGACTGTCAGTAATCAGTGCTGGACAGGTTGCAGTAGGCCATGCCTATGCTGCTTGGAGATGTGATGTTCAGCGCTGGTGCAGGCAAGCAGGAAGCAGTGGGGGAAGTTGTGATGTGTGGAGCTAAGATGGGTATTAGAAGGATGAGAATGCTGAGAAAGAAACAAGAGTCAAAAAAAAGAAGAAAGAAAAGAAAACATACTAAGGGAGCTCACTTTTGGAATACAGAAATGAGAAACTGTGAAATGGAGAAAAACAAAGTAGTAGAGAGAAAGAGAGAGAGGAAAAAAAATCGCTGGTTAAGAAAAGAAAGTATGTATTGGTAGATCAGAACTGGGAAATGAGGGAACTAATAATGCGCAAAAAAAAAAAAAAAATCCAAGAAAGAAAAAATGAACACCTCTCAGGGATCCTACAGATGCAGATGCTCAGACTGGGGATACAGGCTAAGCCATGTAGTGCAGCTCATTTAGAAGAGACTCTCAGGCTATGAAAAGGAAAATGAAAATAGACAAATGGACAGAAGAAAACAAAACAAAAAACACTAAAGATTCCACCAGCATAACTCATGGGCGAGTAAGTAATTCCAGCTGAGCAGAGCTCCACAGCCTTTTAAAATGAGGCAAAGATGGAACATCAAGCCAGGTGTTCAAGAGAAAGAAAGGGGAATTGATGAGAGATATTGAAGAAACCAAAAGAAGTCAAAAGGAGTCACGCCAGTTACAGACAAACAACATTCAGGGAGCGGGCCAGTGAGGGGAGCGTGGCGAATTCAAGCTGCTGGAGCAGAAGCTACCTCCTGGGCAAGAGACCATAAGAGACAGGAAGCAGAGGAAGTAGGGAAGAGGGGGGCGGGAAGTTAGAAGGATGGGGTGTTAAGGTGGGCAGGGAAGGGGAGGTTAGGAAAGTGTATGTAACTGATTACTGGGTGATCTGTGTCCTGTTAGGAGTTCCTGAAGTGCTTTTCCTTGCTTCCTGTCTGCTGATATCTCATGTAGGTAGGGCGAGTCTGACGGCGTGGACGCTGTATTGCCTGGCCCTCTGAGCCACTGCAGCTAGCCAGTAGGCATCAGAGGTATAGCAGCACTGTGAAGATGAAAGATGGGACAGTGTATGCTGCTGGTTACCGAGTGCTTTGTCTTTTGCTGAGATTTCCACAAATCCATTTTCCTCTCCTTCCTGTCTGTTGATCTCCAACAGGAGTCCAAGTGGGCAATTTCATGCTTGGTTTGCTAATAGGGGACTTCCTCAAGTATCTCTTCTCATTCTCTGTTCTCTATCAGTTTCTCATTCTGTTTGGTGTGTGTTTGAGATCTGTATCGCTTTATTTGCATTTTGAGTTTCAGGATTAATGTCTGTCTCTGTTTTATTTAGTGTTTTGGATCGTTGCTTTGGATGGATGGTGTGGGGTTTCTGTCTATGACACCATGTTGGCTGGAAGTTCAAAAATGGATTTAGGTAAGAATTGGAGTGGGTTAAGGAATCCATATGAAGATGGGGGTAATAATGGATAATATGGGAATATTTTTTTCCCAGAGAAAGAAAAGCATTAAGTTTTGTTGTATGAATGATATTCTTACCCATCTGAAAGTAAAGTGTATTTTTAAGGTCTTTCACTTTACCCTTTTGATTCTGAAAAAAGCTTCTTTCTAAACCATCTTAGACAAGATGCTGCCAAATCTCTTAAAGGGTTTCTAGGAATAGAGAGCTCCTGATTTTTCTTTTTTCCCCAGATAGTATCTTAAGGAAACATGACTATTGTTTTAACTTCATCATCATGGCCTGTTACTTAAGATAAACAAGAAATTACAAATATATGATTAAAGCAGTGTTTCATAAGATCAAATTTATTGCTTTTCCATATCATGTTTTTCTAGGTGGGTTAAACTATGAAAGTTAGAGATAATGCTAAGAACTGGCTAAATAATAACCTCCTTAAGGATGTTTTAGGACTATACACATTGAATTCAATGTTCTATATCTTTTTAAATCTACATGTATAGGATTTTTACAGTTATATTTAATGGGCAGCAACCTGGTAGCATAGTGATTAAGGGCTTGGCTGCTAATGAAAAGGTCAGCAGTTGGATTCCTCCAGCCACTCCTTGGAAACTGTATGGGGCAGTATTACTCTTCTACAGAGTTGCTATGTGTCCAAATCCACTTAATGGTGGCAGGTTTTGTTGTGCAGAGTGAGCCTATGCAACACCTAAAATCATCAGACAGCAAATAAATTATGCAACTATACTATGAGTATAATTACAAGCAAATGACAACAACAAAAAACAGTGGCCATTGAGTGGATTTTGACTCATAGCTACCCTGTAGAAAAGAAGAGAACTGCTTCATAGTGTTTCCAAGGAGCATCTGGTAGATTCGAACTGCTGAACTTTTGGTTCACAGTGCAACACTGAAACCACTGAGTTACTAGTGGTCCATACTGTAAAACTATAATTACTGAAACAGAATGCCATGTTTTTGCATAAATAATATATATGTTACACATTTTTTTGTCAACAGTGCCCTGTCCTGTGAGGTAATTTTGTAGGCAGTTTTGTAGGCATGTTATACTAACTTTTTTAAATGCTGCTAAAAAAAAAAAAAAAAAAGGTAGCAGTACTTCCCTTTTGAAACTACCTTAGAGGGGAGGGCAAGTCTGACCAGACAAAAAAGGCTAACATGCATTATTTGCATAAATATGCAGTAATCCTATCTATGAATGTTTTCAAAGTTAACGATGAATAATTATTGTAAATGCTAAGTTAATTAAAAATATTATTTTCCGAGAATCCTATGTGATCGTTTTCCTCCTTCTACCTTCCAAAATACTTGAGTTAAAGTTGTCAGACCATCAATACTCCGGCATTCCTTTCCCCAGGAGTACTACAATGTTTTTAATTTCCCTGTCTTTTGCTATCCCCGTGTGTCTCTAAAACAACTACTCAAGTACTCCTGCCAATTTCTTAAGTACACACACTTACGTGTGTCATAAAATGAGTATCGTTAATCTGATTTGAGATCATGAGAACTGTATGCCCCCCAGTGGCACTCACTAACCAACAAAAAGGTCCTTTCATGGATAGGGAAACCTGTAAATCAGCCATAAGATTCTTCCAAGGAGAGGAAAATCTTCAAAGCAAAAACTTAGCCAATCATACAATGTGGTATAAAAGAGCAGGGGGAGCATGAATCTTTGACCCGTTACAAACAGCTTATTTCTTCACACATGAAATTAATTACCCTTTTCTAAGCAACATCCCTACCCAAGTAATTATTGGCCATAAAATTACCCATAAAACCTGTTGAGGAATTTGAATAATTTAAATTGCCTTTGGTCATAAGTAAATTAAATATCCAAAGGTGGTATCGTAATATTTGTGAACTTTGGAATTGCCTTATACTTGAAAACCTAGCCTAAAGTCAAGTCACTGAAAGTAATATAGGTTAATGACATGTATACTTTTTGTGGAGTTTTATTTTGAAATAATGTCATGTTAAAAAATAATTCAGTGTTTTATGTATTAACTAAATTAATGTATGTATTGATTTTTTTATTACTGTATGGCATACTCTTAAACTTTTACTTGGATATCTTTTTGTTTTTTTTCTTCTTTCCCAATCTTGGCCTTCTACTACTTTAATAGAAAAAAGAAAAACGTGCAAGGATGTTAGGCAGACAAAAGTTCTGTTAGCATTTCATCTCCTTTTAGATAAATGCAAATATTACTGCTGATGGCACTGGAGACTTGTCCAGTAATCATTTGGGGAGCTGGCTCATCCATTTTTCAAGCTGTGTCCCTTATAATCAGTCACTGAAAATTGTGATCTAGAATATTCTTTCTTGACGAAAACAATAGAATTAAGTTACAGGGCTTTGGAAAATTGCTTTCATATTCAGGCAGGGCTGCACATATACAGACACTGTGTTGATGATTTCACTGCCTCAAAGAAAATGTATTGCTACTGCCACAAGCCTGTCTTTTGACACTTTATCACTTACAAGTGATGATAAAATTGCGACAAAGAGACTTCTTTTTAATCTTATAGGTCACTGCTTGTAGTTTGGACTATGCACCCTTTTGTCCTCTCATTTAGGCTAGATAAGCTAGAAAATTCCTGTTAGTTGTCTCTAAATTTCATTTAAACAGTATTGAGCGAAGACTTTGCCTTCTGATTTTCAAGTCCCTATATCTTTTAATATATCAATTTTACTTCTCCGTATCTTAACTTTTAGAAAGAGTTGTGAATGTATTTTAAATAATGTTTATAAAACCAAATCGCAGGGTATATTTTGAAGGGTTCAAATAATTTTATGATTCACAAATATAAAAGATAACTCATTTGACACCCTGAGAACCCTAAGGCTACAAAATAATTCTGTTACTGAGTTTCTTTTCATTATGATAGCACTCAGTTTTTACTAATGACTCATACAAGAATATTTATAGGGATATCCAATTTTGCAAAACATAGTTCCCAAAAGCTAAATATTTCTGAATAAATTTCTCTAATCACTGAATACTAGTATAAGAGACAGTGAAACAAATGAAGAAGAAAATGTTTAGGAAAAAACCCATTCGTTTTCAAGCTGTTTGCTTATTTTTCTTGCTTTTCATTTCTCAGCAGTTTCATAGGTTTTCTTCCAGGGATCCTATGAAATTGCAAATGTATAGCACCATGGTTTATTGCTCAGGCATAGATTTTGTTTGTTATTTTAACAATCTATCAGCAATAAAGGAAGCCTTTGTGAATGTACCACCTCATAGAGGGATATTTTATAGTATCTTAAATAGAAGAAACTTTACTCCCAAGGCAGCTTTTTATTTCTGCTAAATTACCAAGGATGCAATTCAGAATGTCTTTCTCTCAAGGGGTTCCAAACGGTTCACAAATGCAATTTTTATCTCTGATTTACGTATGTTCTTTGGCCTGCTCTCCTCATTTTACAGGTGTATAAACTATCAAAAGGTTAAGTTAGTAACTTTTAAAATGTTTATTTAGTCGATACAATGTTTAGAGAGCAAAAACAAGCAAAGGATAAAATCTTACTAAAACATCACTATTTACAGCTTCCATTTGGTGAGAACCTAGAGACATAAAACTGGGAGCTTTACAGAGATTATCTCTAGTACTGTTAACAATCTGTGAAAGTACACATTATTATACCCCCTTAACAGATACAAAAAGTGAGGCTTAGGGAATTTAAGTGATCACCTAGTAAAAGCTAGAACCAGGATCCAAATGATACATTATTAACCACTAAAATTGATCTGAACAAACCACACTGTAACTCGTATCACTGACAAAGCAATGACAAAAAAGCAGTACTCGTAAGACCACAAAGAGACATCGATGCTAGGCTTATGTCCCTTTTGCCATCCTCTGTGCAGGCTTGACATTGGCTTTCAATCTCTAGATCTACTGCTCAGCACTTTCTGTACAAGGTCTGTTTAGGTGATCATACATGAGATCACCTAAGCATTCCCTCTGCCGAATTAAAATGCGTTCTGAAGGTGAGGGTGTTGAGTGCACTCGGTTTTCTTGCCCGTTCGCTTTAGTTCATCTGAAGGCAAGGTCTTCATCTTTTGTGGCTGCCTCACACTGTGCGTGTGATGATACACATTTGCGCGGGCAGAGTGACATCCACTCTTATCTTGGCTTCATCCAATGATGCTTTTGTCTAATGACTTACAGATTGAAACATAAAGAAGAAATGGCAAGCGATTGACTCAACACTTTCCTGTCTAACGTCACTGTGAAGTCTTGTCTGATAAATTGAAAGAGAAGACTGCTTCCCACTGACCTAACCCCCTCTCAACCTGGAGTTCTCATAAGTACACTCACAGATAAACACTACAAACAGTCTCTCCATAGGCTTGATTTTAAATATGATTATGTTTGTAAAATATGTATAAGGCATGAGGAAAGACTGTGATTATTTAATACAACTTCGCACAGTGCCTTAGAACTGCACTCGGAATGAAAAATCATGGAAGTGTGTTAACTACTACAATATTTATGATGGGAAAGATTTTGCTAATATCTCACACCTCAGGTGGATTCCATTTATAGATACAGATTTCAGATTCACAGCTTTACTGTGGACAGAATTCCTGACATATTATCTCAGGATTTCACCACCCAGAAAATCTGCATTAAAATCATAAAAATGCCCGTAAATCCTAATAAACTTTATTTCTGCTGTAAATGAAAAGTTTCATTTCTGCTTCTAGCAGCTTTTTTTGAGTTTTCTCCATAATTGTAAAAAATGTCTATATGTGTGACCAGAAATTTTTTAATGGTTAACGTTTAAATATTCAAAGAGGAAAAATTGGGTCATTTGTAAAAATATCACAGCCTGTGATTTGCTAAAGAATGTTTTTGCCATATGCAAATAGGTAGGTACTCTGAGGATTTCCATAAGAAAATGAATAGTTCTTCAAGGAAAAACAACCAAAGATTTTAAATAAGAATCTTCCTGCTGAAGTTTTGCTGAGAATTATCATTATGCTGGGAGTTACCAGAGAAGAATGATATACTCAAAAACCTCAAATGGCACAACTTTGTAAGTTGACTGGGAACTAAGGTTTATTTCTTAAGACTTACAGGTCTAAAAACTCAATTTTATTAGTAAAATTGAAGATAGTTTGCTTTATAACAGACTTTATATTACAAGAGACTGATATAAATATCATAAAGCCAATTTATTAATATTGATGTGGGAATTTAAATATCCAGAGACAGGAATGCATGTATCTCCTAATGAAGTTATTTTCTTTCCCAGCATCAAGATTTCTGGGAAGCCAAACAGAAATTTCCTGAGTGACCACAGAATTTAGTACAAAACTTCATTTCAGATGTGTCAGTAAGAAGTTAATGACAATATACTTTCGCCACAGATTGTATGCTTTTAACATAGGAATACCTGTACACTCCAGACTCCACCTTTCTATCATCTGTACCATGATAGACATACCATGCTGAAGATTTATTTCTCAAATAAGCTTTTCTGTGAAAACCAGTCTTATTAGTGGGTCACTGGTTGTTAAGATATGCACTTATGATGGCCTACACTGAAAGTCCAATACAGATGAAACTTAATAAAAAACAGCTTTATTACAGTATATGACCTACAAAAATCTGTACATGTTTAAGATATGCAATGACATCTATATACAGTCACTGCCATCAACATAGTAAACATGCTAGTCATCTCTGAAGGTTTCCTCATGTTCCTTTGCTTTCCCTTTGGCACCTTCCTAGCAACCCCTTTAAGAGTTCAACTGCTGATCAAAGGTCCCCTTGGACACCATGTGGGGCCGTTCTACTTAGTCCTGTAAGGTAGCTAAGAATCAGAATCCACTTCTTGGCAATGAGTTTGATTTGATTTGGTTTATCCTCCCTCTCTCAAAGGAAACCACTGATGTGCTTTTTGTCATTTCAGACTAGTCTGCTTTTTCTAGAGTTTTGTGTAAATGAAATCATACAGAATATACTCTTCCTTGTCTGGCTTCTCTCCCTCACCATAATTATTTTAAGATTTATCCATTTTGTTGTGGCTATTGATGCCAAAGCCAAGTGCCATCGAGTCGCATCTATTGATAGTCTGTTCTTTTTATTGCCGACTAGTAGTCCTTTGGAAACCCTGCTGGCACAGTGGTTGAGTGCTAGCTATGTCTGCTAACCAAAAGGTCAACAGTTCAAATCTGCTGGGTGCTCCTTGAAAACTCTATAGGGCAGTCCACTCTGACCTATGGGGTCGCTATGAGTTGGAAGTGACTTGACAGTAGTGACTTTTACTTTTTGACTTTGAATAGTCCATTGAATAGGTATGTCACAATTTTTTTTTGTTGTTGTTACTCCATTAACCTGTTGATAGACATTTGCGTTATTTGAAGTTTTGGCTTTACCAATAAAGCTGGTATGAACATTTATGTAAAAGTCTTTTTTCTGCACTTACACTTTCTTTTCTCTTGGGTAAAACCTAGATATTAAATGGCTGGATCATGCAGTAGGTATATATTTAACTTGTTAAAAAAAATTACCAAACTGTTTTCCAGACTTGCCTCATTTTGCATGTTTAACTAACAGTGTGTGCGAGTTCCAGTTCCTTCACATTGTCATCAGTAATTGGTATGGGCAATCTTTTTGATTTTAGCCTCTGTTGTGCTTGTTAATGTGGTTTTAATGCACGTTTCTGTAATGACTAATGATGATGAGTATCTTTTCATGTGTTAATTTGTCAGCTGTGTATCTCCTTTAGTAAAATGTGACTTCAAATTGTTTTCTTTCTTTATGGCTATGTATAAGAGTACTATATATACATCTCTATATTCTAGATATAAGTCCTTTATTGGATGTATGTCTTGCAAAGACTATCTCCCAGTCTGTGGTTTGTCTTTTCATTTTCTTAACAGTGTCTTTTGAAGAGCAGGCATTTGTAAGTTTTATGAAGCTGAATTTATCATTTTTTTTCTTTTATGTATTATTATTTGATGTTGTACCTGTTTGACTAGCCCAAGGACAGAGAAACGTTATCCTGTGATTTTACAATTTTAGATCTTACATTTAGGTCAGTTACCCATTTTGAGTTAATTTTTTATATGGTGTGAAAAATGCATCCAGCTACACCAAATGGTCCCAACTCATTTGAAACAAATGATCAGTGAGAATAACAAAGACACAAGGAAAAAAGATCCAGGAGGCAGAAGGACCCATGCGATCGGGAGACTGTATCAACATGTCACCAGAGAAGCCAGATGATGCCTGGCCACCAAAAAAGACAGCCTTGAGGGGGCACACAATGTTGAATCCCTGTGATACCATGAGAGAAAAAGAGTGGTACAGCTCAAGAACTTTACTAAAAGACAACAGCTGATGGTCCAACAGTGTGGAGGATCCCCTAGGAGAATGGCCCTGAGACTTCCTGCTGAGCCTGTCCAGAAAACACTACTGAGGTCAACTCTTTTGGCAAAAACAGACAAGATGTGGGGACACAGTGTGATCGTATGGTCTGTATACTTTCTGGATCTATGCATTTATAGGATGCTGTCGTACTGGTCTCTTTCTAGATTGGAGAGAAGATGGTAGAGAGGAGGGGGCAGGAGCTTGTAAAGAGGATATGAAAAGTGTAGAACAAAAAGGAGGAATGCTGTCATGGGCCAAGGAGAGTAGGAGGAGCTTCAGATAGGCAGGCAGGCAAAATTGATTTGGTTGTATAATTTCACTTAATCACAATTAAAACAAAGAAATAGATCCAAGTTAATCACTATTTTGTGTATGTATTTGTAGCTGTTACAGCATCATTTGTTGAAAAGGCTATAAATGCACAGCATTGCCTTTTACTACTGTTAAAATCATTTGTCATGTATATGTGGGTTTGCTTCTGCATTCTTTTCTGGTCCACTGATCTATTTGTCTATTATCATGCCAATATCATCCAGTTTTGATTTCTGTAGCTTTAGAAAAATACTTGGAAACTAGGAAGTATTAGCCATCCAACATTTTCTTATCTTTCATCATTGGACTTGCTATGACCTTTGCATTTCCATATGAATTTTAGAATTAACTAGACAAAGTCTATAAAAAACCTGCTGGATTTTGTCTGGGTACTGAACCTATGGATCAGCTTGGTGAGAACTGACAATCTTGATTTTTCATTCTATGAACTGGACATATCTCCTCATTAGATCTCCTTTAATTTCTCTCAGGAACATTTTGAGTTCTAAGTATTCAAGTCTTTCACAACTTTGGTCACACTTACCTCTAAGTAACATATTTCTTATGCCATATTAAATGATATTTTCAAAAAACTCAATTCAAATTGCTCATAGGATGAAGTACAAACTACTCTGCTATACATAGTTCTTTGTGCTATGCCTCTCTCTCTATTTCCAGGTAGCGTGCTTTTCTCTTAGTTTGCTGCACTCCTGCCCCATAGTGCTTCTTGCCATTCCTTGATCATGATTCTCTCAAGCCTTCCAGTCTACATGCAAGGTATAGCTCTTCCGGAAATGAGCTTGGCTGTGCCTGTGCTGACAACACCCTTTAGGCCTTACTTCAAATATTGGTTCCTTATTGACAACTTTCTTCACTCCCTTTGGCAGCTGGGCAAGACCCCCCCTTTATACTTTAATTTTTTTTTAAATTATTCTTTTGTAAGACATATCATGTTTAAAAATTATTATTAATATTATTTGTTTATCTGGTTATTTTCCCTATTAAAGTGATGAGTTATTTGAGGGCAGACACTGTGTCCTTTGCCCCTTGATGTACTCAGCAAAGTTTCTGCCCTATCAAGAAACTCAGTAGTTGGGATTAAAAACAAAATAAAACCTGAGTCCTGCATGAAAACCTGTAACAAACTTACGAGAAGTTTCAGTTTAGGATTGTCATGATAAAATTATCAAGTATTAATTTTTAGAAATAATTTTAACTATGATAGAAATCACTTGTGGGCATAGTAAAGCAAACTAAAGAGAACAGAAAAGCATAAAATAAAATTGTTTATTATCTACAGGTAGTACTCATAACAAGATATTCCTATGATTTCAGGATGAGTTGGTTCTGATGTAAGTTTTCATTTCAAAACATGGTAGTTTTGAATAGTAAGTCATAAAATGGAACATCTGCAAGAGAACTTCTGAGAACAAAACCTATACCCAACCCAACTCAACCCAACTCACTGCTGTCTAGTCAACTCCTACTCATAGCAGCCCATACACAAAGTAGAGTTGCTGCCATAGAGTTTCCAAGGAGCACCTGGCAGGCTTGAGCTGTTCACCTTCTGGTTAGCAGTTACAGTACGTAAGCACCACACCACTGGGGTTTCCTATAGTGTGTTGTAGTGTGTAATTTTATGATGTGTAGTTTAAAGCATTGCTGGATTTATAAAGATACTGATAATAAAAGGCAATAATAGTGAAAACTAAGGGAAAAAAGTATTCAACTTACATGAAAACTGACTTACATTTGAACCCCACTGTAAATCAGGGACTACTTGTATTATCAATGTCTTTGTAAATATAATCTTTGCTTCTCTTTGGGGGTTGGCATAAGAATGATAACATCAGCAATAGTAGTAATTTGTACTATCATTAGTAATATGATAGTAATGTACTAATGATGGTACATGTCACCACTGATATCCAAACCCAAACCCACTGCTATCAGGTCAATTCCGACTCACAGCACCCCATAGGACAGACAAGAATTGCTTTGTAGTTTCCAGGGAGCACCTGGTAGATTCAAACTGCCAAACTTTTGGTTAGCAGCCATAAAACTTAACCACTACGCCACCAGGATTTCTATTACTAAGGTTTACATATACTAAAAAACAAAAACTGGACAATTGTTAAGCGTGTTTGATTGTACCTCAGTTATATCCTATGTTCAGGACTATCTGCATTACTATGTATTGTTTATGCATACGTGCTTTAGTTAGATACAACTAAGATCATACATGAAGATTTTACTCCAAGATTTTTAAAAAATCACATTACAAGCATTCTTCAATGTTTGTACTTAAATTACAGCATACTATCAAACTGAAGAAGGTCTCATCGTACAGTGCTTAAGACTTGGCTACAACAAAAGGATTTGTGCTTTGAATTTATGAGAGTCTCCTTAGAGATCCTATGGGGAAGTTCTACTGTGTCCTATAAATCATAAAATCCATTGCCATTGAGTTGACTCCATAGTGACTCTATAGGACAGAGGTAAACTGTCCCATAAGGTTTCTAAAGAGCACCTGGTGAATTTGAACTGTCAGCCTTTTGTGTAGCAGCTCAATTCTTAACCACTGCACCACCAGGGTTTACTCAGTTCTATAGGACTGCTCAAATATTTTACTGAAATATTCTCATATTGTAGTTATATTGATTGTTTCCAAATTTTTCATCTTTGAAAAATTATACACCAATATTCTATTTAGTACATAAATTCTGCAAGTATTCAGCCATAACTATAAAATAGCACTTTTGCTTAATCCATTTTCATTATAGATAATTTCCTTAGGATAAAATTGTTTGGTAGAAAGCTTGCACAAATTCGTACTTTGTCAGCAAATCGTAAGAATGCCAGTTTCATTAGATGCTTTCTATTACTGAGTATCATTGATTTTGAAATGTTTCGGATTAAACATTTTTTATGTTTATTAGTAATCTGTGTCTTCTCACATTTTCTGTGGTGGAGTTTTCTGGTTGTTAGTTGCAATGAAGTTGGTGTCAGCCCATAGTGACTCTATGTTCAACAGAATGAAACACTGTGTGGTGTGTGCCATCCTCACGGTTGTTGCTATGCTTGCGATCATTAGTGTAGACACTGTGTCACTCTGCCTTCTTGAGGGTCTTCCTTTCTTCCACTGACCCTCTGCTTTCCCAAAGTGCGGTGGCAGTGCTATTCTAATCAATTGTATGAGTTATTTTAAAATTAATATATTAACCATTTATCAGAGCTGTTTTTGACAAGCAACTGTAAATATTTCTATTTAATTTAGAAAAAAAAATTTCCCCCCCCCAATATCAGGTAAACTTTCTCTTTTCAGTTCTCTCATCCCGGATGGTACAAGTTGGAGCCTCCTGTTGCTATGACTTCCAAGAGTGGCAAAAATACTATTTCAGAGGGCAGGAGTTTCCCACCTGACTGTCTATGCCTCCTTCAAATCAGAATTGCCCTCTCTGTATCTAGAAGCAGTTCCTCAAGGATTCTTGGGCACGGACAGTCTTCTGTAATAGTGATGAGGTTTGAAGTTTTTGACCGTCTCCACAGAACTCTTGGAGGATAAAAGTTACCGTTTTTGTTTGTATCAGAATCTTTAATAAAACTGTTAATTGTGCTCTCATATGCTAATTGTTTTTGGTGGTAAGAGTGTAGTTCTCTGTGACTATGTTGAAACATGTAGATCCGTTGGCATACTAAATGGCTCCAAATTATTATGATTAAGTTTTTGAATCTATGCTCTCATTTTTTTCCTGTGTCATTCCTTATGCTCAGAATATATGTTACCAGTTCTTCATACTATTATTTTGCTAACTTCACCTTCTTCAGTTTCCAATTTACTGCTTCTAATTTGTGGATGGGTAGGAAAAGCAAAGAAACCAAGCTGTTAAAACTGTACCTGAAGTAAGTGTTGGGTGCTGAAAGTAAAGGCTAAAAGATTTCTTCCACGAGCACAGACCACTTAAAATTTAGTCTACACGTTGTCTGTTTCAGCTATTCAAATACATATATTACTTTCTGATATAAGCTGCAGTTCAGATCATTGAATTTAATAAATAAATAACTTTGGTGTATGTGAGGTGTTATTATATTGTTATACATGGTCAGTTCTGACCCAAAAGGCCTTAGCAGGATGTATCAAGGTAATATAATACACAGTAAATGGGTACACTGTGATTTTTTTAGGGGTAACACACAAAAAAGAAAAAAAGAAATGATTTATCAAGACAACTTAATACCACTGTAACTTAGTTCACAGCTGAGAGGACAGTCATTTTAGCTTTAAGTTATAGCTTTTGCCTAGGGAAAAAATACACTACCCATTTTGAAAAATCTCAAAATACTGCAAAATGTCCATCAATCAGGATCCTAAAAATATTTATGATTTCTTAGCCTTTGGAAATCTTTTGCCATAATTTTGTGCTGCTATTTCAAATAAAGTTGTTTAAGCAGTCAGCTTGCTATTGGCTTTTTTTTTTCTCTACTTACTGAGGTAGCAGCTACACTTTTATACTTCTTCATAAAATTTTATCATATAATCAGCATAAGGTCAGGAGAAGTTGAATCAAGTAATGAAACAGTTCTTAGGAGATGACTTATTTTAAAAGAAACATCTCCGAATACATTTAAAAAAATATTTTTATGGCTCTTTCTTATTCATATGATGATTTTGAAAGTTTTTTGTTGAGCAGAATGTTAAGCAACTGACAAGACATCTACGGAATATTTCTTTTCTGCATCTTGTGATGCAAACATAATTAGGTTTAATTTTTTCAGTGCTGTTGAGTTGATTTTGACTCCTACTGACCCTATGTTCTAACTGACCCATAGGGTTTCCAAGGCTGTGATCTCTAATGGGAGCAGACTGTCACATCTTTTTCCCCCTGAGCAACTGGTGAGTTCAAATTACTGACTTTTCTCTTAGCAGCTGAGTGCTTCACTGGCCAGACTACTCAAAAAATAAATAAATAAGAGGAATAAGCCCTGGTGTGCAGTGATTAAGCATTCAGCTGCTGACCAGAACTTCACTGGTTTGAAGACATCAGCCACTCTCCAGGAGAAAGACATCACAGTCTGTTTCCATAAAGATTACAGCCTTGGAAACCCTTTGAGGCAGTTCTTCTCTTTCCCATAGGGTTAGTATAGTTAGAATTGATTCAAAGGTAACAAGATTTTTCCAGTAATAAGGACTTTTTCCCCCATCGGTATTTAATTTCTAGTTAACTCCATTGGCAATAGTATTTACACAGTATATCCTGATGTCAATGAACTGTAAATGAATGACTATTTTATTCCTTTAAGTCATCTGACAAAATTCTTCTTTGCCTTTTAAACCAAATTAACTTTTAAAGTGTATTCTACAGTGTAGTTCTTGGATATATCCTTTGGATCAATAAATTATGTAGTTTTCTAGAATTAAAACATCTGACAAGGTAATAGTAAATAAGTACATTTCAAATAATCCATAATGAATTATGGTGAAATCAAGATTCCAATTAACTTTGAAACCCTTTAACTACATAATGTAGACCAACATAGAAATATCTTCCTCACTTTCAGTCAAAATACTACCATACTTCAAAGCCATTTTAGTTATGACATTCTTACCATCGTATAATATAGTCAAGGTTTCAACTTCCGAAACTCTTTCTTATGTTCATTTATGTATCATAAACACACATTCACTTTATTATTAGAAAAACAATTGTAAATACTTGTAAACAGAAAAAATATCAAGAGGTATAAAAATGAATAAACCAAAAAGTTTAAAGTCCCTGGTCATTTTTTTCTCTTTAATATTTTATTGTGCTTTAAGTAAAAGTGTACAATCCAATTTGTTACGCAAAAATCTGCATACAAGGCTGCCTAACTCTAGCTGCTCTCCCCACACTGGAACAGTACACTCCTCTTTTCACTCTGTATTTCTCATGTCCATTCGATTGTCTCTTGTCCCCCTTTGCCTTCTTCTCTTGCTTCTGGGCATTAGCTGCCCAGTTAGTGTCATGTATCTACTTAAGACAAGAAGCACATTCTTTGCAGTGTCATTTTATTTCTTATCGTCCAGTTCTATCTTTGTCTGAAGAGTTGGTTTCAGGAATAGTTTCAGCTCTGGGTTAACAGTGTGTTCAGGGGCCATGTCTTCTGGGGACACTCTAGTCTGCCAAACTGTGAAGATTAGTCTTCTTAATAGAGTTCAGGTTCTGCACCCCATTTTTCTCTAGTTACTCCAGGGAGTCTTTGTTGTGTTCCCAGTCAGAGCAATCATTGATGGTGGCTAGGCATCATCTAATTTTTCTGGTCTCATGCTAATATATGTAGTCTTTGGATTGTGTGGCTCTTTCTGTCTCTTGTACTCATATTTTCCATATGTCCCTGATGCTCTTCATTCTCATGTGCTCCAGGTGGGTTGGGACTAATTGGGATGACTTTGATGATTGCTCGCTAGCTTTTAAAACCCCAGACTCCACTCACCAAAGTGGGAAGCAGACCATTTTCTTAAAAACTTTGTTATGCCAAATGGCCTAGATATCCCCTGAAACCATGGTCCCCAGACCCCTGCCCCTGTTATTCTGTCCTTCAGCAGACTATATTTAGGAAACTTCTAAGCTTTTGGTTTAGTCCAGTTGTTCTGACTTCTCTTCTTCTGTAAATTGTCTCTCCCTTCATTTCATTTAATTTTTATCTACTGATGAATTAATACCTCCTCTCTCCCTGCCCACTTGGTAACCATCAGAAATTATTTTCTTCTGTGCTTAAACCTTCCCTTGAGTCCTTAAAATAATGATGTCACACAATATTTGTCCTTCTGCAGCTGAGTAATTTCATTCAGCATAGTGCCTTTTAGATTCCGTTGTGTTGTGAGATATTTCCCAAGTTCATTATTGTTCTTCCTAATTGCTTAGCATTTCATTGTGTGAATATACCTCAATTTGTTCATTTATCCATTGACAGGCATCTAAGTTGATTCCATCTTTTTGCTGTGTGGATAGTGCTGCAATAAATACTGGTGTGCATGTGTTTATTCATTTGATAGCCCTTATTTCTCTAGGATATATTCCAAGAAGTGTGATTGCTGGATTGTATATTATTTCTATTTCTAGGTTTTTAAGAAAGCACCAAATCAATTTCCAAAGTAGTTTTATCATTTTATATTCCCACCAGCAGTGCAGAAGTATTCCAGTCTCTCCACAGTCCCATCAACATTTATTATTTTGTGTGATTTTGGATTAATACCAGCCTTGTTGGGGTGAGATGGTATCTCACTGTAGTTTTGATTTCTCTAATGGCTTCTGATCGTGAACATTTTCTCAGGGATCTGTTAGTTGCCTGGATGTTTTCTTTGGTGAAGTACCTGTTCACATTTGTCATGGGTTGAATTGTGTTCCCCCCAAAATGTGTGGTTTTGCTAAACTGTATGTTAAAGGATTAGGGTGGGGCTGTAAATTCCTGCATGGGATTACTTCCCTACTCGCTGTAGGGGGAGTTTCCTTGGAGTATGGCCTGCCCCACCCTTAAGCCTTTCAGCCTGCAAGAGATAAAAGGAAAGAGAAACAAGGAGAACTGGGAACCTCGCACCATCAAGAAATCTGCAGCAGGAGAAGAGCGCGTCCTTCAGACCTGAGGTTCCTGTGCCAAGACGCTCCCTGGATAAAGACTGATGCAATACTGGCCTTTCCTCCAGAGCCGACAAGGGGAAAGCCTTCCCCTAGAGCGGACATCCTGAATATGGACTTGCAACCTACTGGACTGTGTAAGAATAAACCTTCCTTTGTTAAAGCCATCCACTCTGTGGTATTTCTGTTAGAGCAGCACTAGCTGACAAAAACAATATTCTTTATTCATTTTTTTAATGGGCTATTTGTCACTTTGTTGTTGAGATTTTGCAGTATCTTGTAGATTTTAGAGACTAGACACTGATTGGATTTGTCATCTCCAATTTTTTTTTCCCCCGGTCTGTAGGTAGTCTTTTTACTCTTTTGCTGAAGTCTTTGGATGAATGTGTAAGTGTTTGATTTTTAGAGGTTCTCAGTTATCTATTTTGTCTTTTGGTTTTCGGGCATTGTTAGCAATGTTTTGTATTTTGTTTGTCACATATATTAGAGCTTCCAGCATTGTCCCTGTTTTTTCCTTGCATGATCTTGTTTGTTCTAAATTTGATATTTAGGTCTTTGATCCATTTTTGAGTTAGTTTTTGTGCATGGTGTAAGATACAGGTCTTGTTTCTTTCTTTTGTAGGTGGATATCCAGTTATGCCTATGCCATTTGTTAAAGAGACTGTCTTTTCCCTAAATAATGGACTTTGGGCCTTTGTCAAATATCAACTGCTGACAGGTGGATGATTTTATTCCTGAATTCTCAATTCTATTTTGTTAATATCTGTTTTTGTACCAGTAGCAGGCTATTTTGGTTACCCTCACAGTATAGTGTTTTCTAAAGTCAGGGACCATGAGGCCTTCCACATTATTTCCCTTTTTGTCTCTTGAAATCCCACAACATCTCAGTATTTGAAGGAAAAATGATAATAAATGAAGTTTTTGACTAAAAAAAAAAAAGATTTGCGTTACCAGAGAATAATAAACTTACTTTTTCACCAAAGAACAAAATGTTAGACTTATGCTTGAATGTCAACTAACTTAAGCAAATATGAGAATTTGATATTTGTGCTTTGGAGCTGAAAAACAAGTACACTTCAGTGTCAGAGGTTAAGGAATGAGGAAAAGAGAAGAAGAAAAAAACTTTAGAGAAATGACCTGGAGAAATGTAATATGATCTGTATCTTAGTGCATCTGGCATTGTTTAGGCGTATCCATTTTCATTGTCTTCCTGATCTTGTGTTCCCTTTTTTTTCATTAGTAATACTAATTTTTTTTCTCTTACATGTTTTCTTTACTATTCTTTGCTGTTTATAAAGATACAGATCAGAGCATACAAGGAGTCAATTTAAAACAAAATAAAGTAAAAGTACAAGATGATAAAGACTGCTTTGAGGATGTTAGGACCTGAAAGCTAATAATAAGATTTCGTTTGTTCTGACAATTGAAATGATGTAGAAGAATGAAAATGAGTGTTCCTTTTTTTTTTTGATATAAACAGGAAGGAATTAAATTTTATCATCCTTTCCGCATTTTCCACCCTCATACTCAACACGTCAAAAAACTTTATGATTTTCCTCATAATATAAAGCTCAAGTCACACAGCAGTATCATTCTGTTGTATGCCACTTGTCACAGAATTTGAGAAATTCAAAAATTATAATGACCAAAGAGTTAAAACTTTATGTGCTATGATCCAATGCCAAGTACCAAGTCAAGTGCCGTCGAGTCGGATCCGACTCATGGCGACCCCCAATACATCAAAAAAAAAAAAAAAAAGAAAAAAAGAAAAGAAAGACTGGAAGGATACATACGAAAATGTTTAACAGCAGTCAACAAGGTAGTCTAATTATAAAAACCAAAACCAAACCCACTATTATCAAGTCAATTCTGACTCATACTGACCCTATAAGACAGAGTAGAACTTCCCCATAAAGTTTCCAAGGAGCACCTGGAAGATTCAAACTGCCAACATTTTGGTCAGCAGATGTAGCTCAACAAAATTCTGGAAAGCCTTCCTGTTCAAAAATACTAGCCTTGCACTTAATAGGCAGAGATAACCATGAAAAGTATTTTCTACATTTGTGACAGAAGATGGTTCTTCATAACTAAATATTCAAGTATTTCAAATCAATAAGAAAAAATGTGATTGCCTCCAATAGAAAGACAGTGGCTTTGAGTTAACACACTGAAAAACTGACACCAACTTAAGTGTCTAATAACAGGGGATTGTTCAATGAATATTGATGCAATGGAATATGATTTGGAAATGTATTCACATTTCTAAAATTCTGTTGTGGCCAATACGATCTGACTTTAAAAGTGTTGCACAGTGCACACTTTTAAGCAAAACCCAAAAGGACCTGGCATTTTTAAAAGTGGGTGAACCAGAACAATAAGCAGAATGGGAAAAATTATGGTTTAAATCCTGCTGGAAATGGATGAGCATAACTCTTTAATTTTTAGAAGTTGATTTTGTCCTACTGTGCCATTTCAACTGTGTGTTGCTCTTCAAAGTCCTGACAACCATCCAATCTCCAACATCAGGCTCCTGAAAGGATTCCCTACATCTTTTCCAAGATACTAATTCCAGGGCTTCTACCATGATTTCTCCTGTTCTGCTTATTGTCCTCCATCACTTACATTTAAGAAAATCACGTCTGTTTCAATTTGATTTGTTGGCTGTGACAACCTGTTTGAACTGGTTCAAAGCCCTACTGAGAAGTTCTCAGGCTAAATAAGTGAATGAAAGGAAGCTCTTCTGTAGTGATTATTTGTGCTGTTCATTACGTATTTTCACTTCTTCATGACACTTAGTAGAATTGTGCTTGCCTGACCCCAGTCCTACAGAGGATGGCTATAAGCCAGAACTGACTCAACAACAATAGGTTTGGGTTTTTTTTTTTTTTTTTTTTTGACACCTTGGAGTTAGATTTAATCATTTGACTTGTTTTATCCAATGATATATGAACCAAAGTGGTCAATCTGTCACATCTAGGAAGAAAGTATATGAGTCAGTATGAATTGCCATCTTTTCTTCTTTTCCTTTGCTATTGTAACTAGCAATATTCCAGATGGTGGCTACTCTCCCAGTGAGGGTCCTGGGGTGAAGACAGCATAGAGTCTACAGCTGTTCCCAAATGAATAGTTAGGATTTCCATGTAAGGAAATCTTTGAAATTATAAGTCACTGAGATTTTGGGGGTGCATGTTACAGCTGCATAACCCAGCCTATTCCTGCTTCTGATGTAACAGGTTTAGTGGCTAAGAGTCCACTGATAAATGTCTTTATAGGTCCCCATCCAGTCAGTACAATGTTGAGTAAATTGCCCATATGTAATTATATACCTCAGGTTCCTTATTTGTATAAGATGAAGATAATACTGTTTCATCAGGTTATTGTAAAGATTAAAAGAAAAAATATTTATTACACTACTTTGCACTTAGTGAGTTCTCATTAAGTGTTGGCTGTGATTATTCCTACCACCGTGATGAACAGTTAAGGAACATGCCCCTCTGCTGATGGTCAGATATCAGTGGAAGTTGGTAGATGCAAGAGGAAATTATTTAAGAGGCTGGGGCCAGATGGAAAGATAACACCGTTTATTTGAATGAAGAGACTAAATCCTGTGCATTAATTCTCTTTAGAACAAGTATCTGAAGAGTGGCCCTACACTTGTGAAGTCATTATCCAGATGGAGAAAAAAGCTTTTCATCCACCTCCAAACATGCCCAATCGCATAAGGATGCCAAGATCTTGAGAATGTTCTACTTTTGGCATCATGGCAAGAGATTAGGAAGCAAAAACAATTAGTGCTGCTGCTTTTCTTTACCTTTCTCTCTCACCAGTACATTAGTTAACAGGAGTATTTTCTTCTTCTTCTTTGTTTAAACTCACTGTGATGCTAGAGGTGCTTATATTGTTTATTCCATGTGTATGGTCTGGGGGCAATTGTACATGGTACCTTGTCTTTATGGCTAGCTTGCTTGCTCAGAGAAGACATCTGGAACAGCATCAAAACACTGCTAGGGATAATCACTGAGAAGTAGGTTTGGTGGCATTTATTAAGCTCTTCAGCATTGTTTGAAATTCTTACAAACATTATGATTAAAAATTTCCATGTCCATTTTAAAGTGAAAGAGATAAGGAGAACATGTCTGTTAGTGTTAAATTGTCATATGTAAATTTTAGGATCCTGATGACATAGTGGTTAACTGCTAAGGCTGTCAAACAAAGGGTAGGCTGTTTGAATCTGCTAGGTGCTCCTTGGAAGCTCTATGGAGCAGTTCTACTCTGCACTACAGGGTTGCTAAGAGTCAGAATTGACTCAGTGGCAGTGGGTTTGGGTTTTTGGGGGGGGGAGGGTTTATGGGTTAAGATAGTGTCAGCCTAATAATCTCCACATGTTTCTGTTAAATTATTTGAAAAAGCACATAAAAAAATTAATGTCAACAGAATGTGGAATTAAGGTTAACTTTAACTATTTTGGGGGGACTGATAGGACTTTCTGTGAACCACAGTGTGAATGGGGCTAGATTTCGTAGACTTTACTGAACAAACGTCTTTTTGTCTTCTCTCAATATTTTTAATCTGTCAGTGGGCACAGAGAGTCACAAGCATCAACTGAGAGATGATGATTGGAAGGTTGATTAACAAGTTGTAGGTAATACAGTTTTGTATTTCATGGTCTCTAAAAGCCAGGTCCCATGAATACAACTTTCACTTAACCTGCCACTGTTGCTGAACACAGCCAAATTTGGGGCTCAGTAGAGTGGAAAGCTCATATGTCGTGATGCACAGCTCAATATCTTATGCGTACCTGTGATCTCTCAGGCAGTAGTTCACTTTCTAACAGAGCCAGTAGGAAGCAAGAGCTGTTTCATTAAAGGATGGTAGTTATGCCTAGAAGAAATTTTGGCTTTTTCTCTCGCGTCCAATGGCCATCACCATAATTATTTTAGCAAGATCACCATAGGCTGCATACTGCACTAGAGTCTGGTACAGAGAGATCAAACTCACTAAGGTGGTTTTTTTTTTTTTTGTGTGTGTGTGTGTGTGTGTGTGTGTTTCAGTCAGAAGGGCTGGGTAGCAGGCCAGTAATGTCACAGACTGGATTATCTAGAAAGACTTCTATTGCTCCTGACCCCTTGAAAAGGCAAATGAGTCAGAGAAAGTCTCCCCATAATGACATATTCTAGCTTCAAATTTCAAGTTACTCAGCAGATGGTAGGTAAGGATTTTAAAATATTCTGCATGTCCTTCTTATTGCAGTTGAAATCCCTGTGTTGTGTGTGTCCTTGAGTTAATTCTGACTCATAGTGACTGTGTATGACACAGTACAACTTCCCAATAGTTGTAAGATGTAATCTTCATGGGAACAGATCACCAGGTTCTTTCTCCCACAGAATAGCTGGTGAGTTCAAACCACTGACCTTTCAGTTAGCAGCCAGCACATAACCACCACACTACCAGGCTCATAAAATCCCTATACACCAGACAAACACTGAATCAATTCCAGAAACATCACTAAGGTTTTACCTTATACATACATTGTAGCCAGATATCCTGGATGCTTGCTATTTCTCTGGAAGTAGCTGGTATGATGCCATACATGTATGGACCTGGACAATGCCCAGACAGCAGGAGGTGGACAGAAGACCACTGTGCTGACATTGGCAGGAGAGAGGCCACAGAGCCCTGAATGCTTTTTGAGAGAATATTTCCACTTCCCATGCTCCCAAATCCTCATGAGCCAGCACGTGAGACCATTTCTACCATGCTCTTCATCTATTTACTTCAGTTACTACCAGAGTCTCAAGGTTCCCATGTCTTCCCGTACTATCTGGACGCTTATCCCCAATATGGTTCTGCACAGCTTCTAATCTAACCCATCTCTAGACATTTTCAACATTCAAAGCCATCAGTTGTGCACACCAGAATTGACAGTTCACCACCAGCAAAATCTTCTATGTCCTCAGCTGAATGTTTCTGAATGTTTCCTTTACCTTCTTGCGTTGAAAGAATTCTGGTTCCTCCCGGAACACTGTTTCTTTGAACCTGGTTGGAGAAAAATAACTAGCCTCACTACTGGACTGCCACCGTCAAATGCTTCCTAGAAATCCTGTTTCCCTCTGGTCTATTTATTCTCACTCACTTTCGCTATGATTTAATACTTAACAATCTCTTCTCGTGTTTTCAGATGACTTACTTCCTGTCTTAGTCATCTAGTGCTGCTGTAACAGAAACACCATACGTGGATAGCTTTAACAAAGAAAATTTATTCTCTTACAACTCAGTAGGCGAGAAGTCTGAATTCAAGGTGTTGGCCCAGGGAAAGGCTTTCTGTCTCTGTCAGCTCTTCCCTTGATCTGGACGCATCTCACCGTAGGGACCTCAGGTCCAAAGGATGCACTGTGCTCCCAGTTTTTCTTTCTTGGTAGTACAAGGGATCTATGTTTCTGTGCTACTTCTCTCTTTTATATCTCAAAAGATGCTGGTTTAAGATACTATCCAAATCTTGTAGACCTCATCAATATACCTGCCACTACTCCATCTTACTAAAGCATAATGATAGAACTTACAACATACAGGAAAATTCCATGAAATGGCAAAATGGTTGATAATCATACAATACTGGAAATCATGGCCTAGCTAAACTGATGTGTACATTTTTGGGGTGATGTAATTCGACCCATGATATTTCCTATCTCATTGTTCACAAATAAAAAAATAAAAACAGGAAGAGAGCTCCCCTGATTTCCCCCACTGTATTCATCTTCAGCCTGAATCTGTACGTACATACTATGCCTCACCTTCTGTTTCCGTGGATGTGGTCCTATCTAACGTCAGCATCTCCAGTTGTATTGTAGATCCTATCCCCTCTTGCCTACTTAAGGATATCAACACAAAGATGTTTTTTGCTCTCCTTTTTTAAGGAGACTTCCTTGTTCTTCCAAATTCTTCATTGTACTTTACTAATTCTCAGTTCTCCTTTGCAGCAAAACTCTTTCAAAGAGTTGAATCTACTTGCTGCCTTCATTTTTTTCTTCTTAAGTCTTTTGGCATTGGTGGAAAAATCCTGCAAGCCTAGATATAGTTCATTTCCAGGCCAAGAAAAGTGGATGAGGAAGGAAAGAGGAGATACAGATAAAGCATCTGCAAGTCACAATTTCATTGGGTCCCTATCCCCTTACATTCAATCTAATAAAAAACCAACTGCGTGTCCCACTTCTACCCTTTTTTCTCAGCATTCTTAACCATTGAGAGAATTTGGAGGTCAGTAGCTGAGTCAAGACTTTAAGAATGTTGACCTAATCTTTCCTGCTGGACAGAACCATAAATAGACATATGGTTCTAGGACAATAAACCTCATGTAACAGACTTCTCCAAGCTTCTGCTCCCTGTTGGCCATAAAAAAAAAGTATGAAGTCATAAAAATTCAGTTTGTGGCAAATAAAAATTATTTACCTTACAAAATTAGGTAACATAGAGTAGGACTAAAAATGCAAATTATTTTCTAGTTTCTTCAGGTTATTCTTGAGATTTTTGGGTTGTACTTCTCAGCTACAAAGAGGTACAAGAATTGAACAGCTAGTTCAGCAAAGTAGGTTTTAAAATGAAATGCTAAAAAATATTTTGCCAAGTCTATCTCTGTGTTCTTAAATACTCGCACTGTTTAAGTTAGGCCATGTAGGAAGTTTTGTTCACTAAACAGCATGGATTTTCATTTGTGTTTCAGCTATAGCTAGAATTCTAAGTAAACATGTACTTTCCTGGATTGAAAACAGTTCACTTATTCCCAAACTTCTACAGGTTTAATCTAATGTGATTTACAAATTACTTTGCTCAATGAATTATGTATCTTCTTTGCAAAACCTTTGAGTAACAAACAGATTCCTTTTCAAGGTCCCTTAAGGTGACCCTTAAGCTACCCTTGAATACTTATTTTTAGCCCATCTCATCTTGAATGATGAAACAGTTGAAAGTATCTAATCACAACATTGCAGAAAATGTTCTGAGATGAATTTGGAAAGTCATGTATTTTGCTGTCTTTAACCCCCAAAAGCTCAATTCATGTCTCCTGGTTTTTCTTTTGAAGAGAAGAGAACTAATTAGTCCCATGCTAATTAGAATTCTTGGTTTGGAAGTATAACGAATCAGTTTTCAAATCAATCATCACATTTTATAAAAGAACTGACTCTGACACAAATTGGGATGGATCATTTAGGAAGCCATGACAAGAGGCAGGCTCTTCCAGAAGTGAAAGAAAATCCATACATTTCCCAGTTGCTGCTTTTTGAGAGACTTTTACTTTGCTGATTCTTATTCTCCTGTATCTAAATTTCCAGGCTCACACCCCCAAGTTTCTGTCCCATCACAAGACAGATGGTTATCATCATTAAGGATTCCAAAATACAGCTTCCACCTGGTTGGTTTTGGTTTGGACATCTGTTGAGAATTTGTAAGTTCCCAGGTGATGCAAATGCTGCTGGTTAGGGACCAATTTTCAGAGCCACCACAGAGCCAACAAACAAACCAATGCACCAACACAACCCAACCATGGTCCATTTGCTTTCAACTCACAGTGACCCTGTAGGACAGAGTAGAACTGCTCCATAGAGTTTCCAAGGAGCAGCTGGTGGATTCAAATTACCAGCTTTTTTGGTTAGCAGATGTAGCACTTAACCATTAGGCAACCAGGGTTTTCACTAGTAGAGCAGTGGTTCTCAAATTTTATTATGCATAAAAATCATCCAGAGATCTTGTTAAAGTGTAGATTCTGATTCAGAATAGCTGGAGTAGAAAATGCAAATTCTCAGCAGGGATTTGAACAGGAATGAATCAGTTAGAAGCTGTGCTCCAAAATGCTTTTGGATTTTCAAGGCACAGCTTCTGCTCTCAGCAATCATACAAAGGAAACTTACTGAGAAACTTAGATATCATCCATCCACATGAGGCCAGTATCACTATGGAGTGAGAGTGATTAACTGTATTCATTCATTCATTTCTCTATTCACTTAATAAACATTTGTTAAGAATGTCAGACTCTAAGCCAAGATCTGAACATGAATGTGATTAAGGTGTGGCTGGCATCTTCAAGCCAAGCCAAGCCAAGTGCTGACTTCAAAGAGCTCATAATATGTAACAAAATTTGGTAAGAGACTCTCATGACTCTTTATCTGGATGTCACATCATAATCCTCCCAGAATCCTTTTTGAGTGAATGTTTGCCATTCTTTTTATATAACTAGCATCTCAAATCCTCCTGATTCTTGTTAGGAGGAAAACTCATCCCTTACTGCAGAAGTGAAATGTGCTATGTATTTTCTTTCCCAGCCTCCCTTGCAGCTAAAGTTATGAGCATATGACTTAGACTTCTTCAGTCAAATGTCTCTATCATTTATTTTGTATGGGAGCTATGTGGTGGCAGCTATTGGTAGTGATGCTGATGCAAGTGGCAACACAGAATATTAAGTGTTAGGAGAATTGGAACTGTAGCAGCAATGTCCTCACCAAAACTGCTTAGTGTAATTCCTGACTACATAACCGCAAGTAAGGATTTTCAATTCCCTCAAAAATTCCATGGACTAATTACTACCCTTCTAACAAATTTCTTTGTTTAAGTCCAGCAAATACCTACATTTAAAAGCATTTTCAAGTTAAAAATTTCAGGGGGAGTGTTGTTTATTATGTTTTAACTTTTTTGATAATGTCCTTTGATGCACAGATTTTTAAAATTTTTATTCAGTTCAATTTAAGTATCTGTTTAAGTCACTGTGTGCTTTTGGTGTCATATCTATGAATCAATGCCAAAAAAAGGGGGTCTGAATATTTACTCCTGTTTTCTTCTAAGAGTTTTATGGCTTTAGCACTAACACTTGGGTAGTTGATCTGTATACGGTGTAACGTATGAGTCCAATTTTATTCTTTTATTTGTGAAAATCCATTTGTGCCAACACCGCTTGCTAAAGAGACTGTAACTTTGTAGTAAGTTTTGAAATTGGGAAGTGTGTGTCCTCATACTTTGTTCTTCTTTTTGATTCTGTCTTGGTCCTTTGAGACACTTTATGGTTCCATGTGAACTTGTGGATTAGGTTTTCCATTTCTGCAAAAAAGAGTAGGAATTTTAACAGGGATTGTATTTGAATCTGTAAACTGCTTCTGATAGTACTGATATGATTTTAATGGAATGTCTTGCCATTCATTTAGGACTTTTAAAATTTATTTAAGCAATTTCATAACTTTCAGTGTACAAGTCTTTAACGTCTCTGATTAAGGTTATTTTTAGTTATCTAGTGCTGCTATAACAGAAATACCACAGCGAATGGCTTTAACAAACAAGAAACTATTATGTTTTCTGACAGTTTAGGGGGCTACAAATCCAAATCCAGAGGCTTCCAAGGGGAAGTCTTTGTCTGATGGCTTTGGAGGAAGATTTTCTTCTCTTCAGCTTCTGCTTCCTGGTCCTATAGAGACGTCCACATGGCTTAGCACCAATCTTCTCAGTTTCTTTCCTCTCCATTTTACTGTAAGCAACAAGGAAAACCACATAGCCTCTTTAAGATTTTGCTGAAAAATCTCATCAACCAGATATCCAAGTTCATCATTTTACAAGTTCTACCTTCCACCAACTATTTGAACTAATTCAGGGGAATGCTCTGCCACTGCATAGAAAGCATCAGCCTTCCTCTATTGTCCAAACACATGTTTATCATTTTCTTTGAAAGCCTCCCTGGAAGCACATTTCACATCCACATTTCTGGCAACATTCTATCGCTGATGACATACAAATTTGCTAAGACAAAAGAGACTTCTCTGTTGTTCTCCTCACTTACTTCTGAGCCCTCATGAGAATTGCTGTTGATGTCCATAATTCTACCAGTCTCTTCAAGGGAGTCTAGGCTCTTACTATCAGGCACGTGAAGACTCTTTAACCCTCTGCCCATTACCCAATTCCGAAACTGATCTCACATTTTACAAATCTCTCAGTGTAGAACTTCACTCTTCTGGTACTAAAGGGTATCTTAGTTATGTACTGCTGCTATAACGGAGATACCACAAGTGTATGGCTTTAACAAACAGAAACTTATTTTCTCATAGCTTGTTATTTTTGTGGTTAGGTGCTATCAAGTTGGTTCTGACTTACAACTCTATGTACAACAGAGCCAAACAATGTCCCATCCTGTGACATCCTTGTAATTTTTATCATACTTTAGCCTATCCATACTTTCAACACTTTAGGTACTCTACTTTCAAGAACATATTTGAAGTCTCTTCTGACATCTTTCCTGTATTTTTAGTGACCTCTTGCTTTCCTTATGTATAATGTTCCTGTTGTCATTCTACAACTCACCAGGCCTTCAGTCACTGATGTTCAGTGTGTCAAATCTGTTTCTGAGATGATCTGTAAATTCAGAGAGGAATATGCAGGGTCCTGTATTGACTTTCAGAAACCCTGGCACAGTGGTTACATGCTGTGGCTGCTAACCAGAAGGCTAGCAGTTCAAATCCTCCAGGTGCTTCTTGGAAACTCTGCAGGGCAGTTTTATTCTGACCTATAGGGTCGCTTCAGGCACTGGATTTGCTTTGGTTTGATATACTGACTGTCAAGGAATGATTCCCCATGTCACTCCCACCCCCTCAATTTTTTTTCTTACACTTTAGGAGAGTAGAAATGCAAATTCAGAATGTTAATTCTAGGGGAAGACTTTCTGTGTTAGCTCTAAAGGAAGGTCCTTTTCTCCTCAGTGTCACTTCCTGGTTCCTTGGAGAGCTCCATGAGGCTTGGTATCAATCTTCCCCTGTCTTCACTATGCTTATTTGTTTAATCTCTTTTATATTTTGATAGAGATTGATTTTTAAAGTACACACTATACTAATCCTGCCTCATTAATGTGACAAAGACAACCCATTCTCAAATGGGATTATAGCTACAGGCATGTTGTTGCCATGAGGAGCTATCCAGTTGGTTCTGACCATAGTGACCCTATATCCAACAGAATGAAACACCTCCCAGTCTTCCATCATGACCATGATTATTTTATGCTTAAGCTCATCACTGTAGCCACTGTGTCAGTCCATCTCATTGAGCATCTTCCTCCTTTTCCTTGATCCTCCACTCTGTCAAGCATGATGTCCTTCTCCAGGGACTGGTCCCTCCTGACAATATGTCCAAAGCTTGTAAGACACAGTCTCACCATCTTTGTTTTCAAGGAGCACTATGGTTTTATTTCTTTCAGAGAGACCTTTTTCTTCTTTTGGCAGTCCATGGTACATTCAATATTCTTCTCTAATGCTACAATTTAAAAGGCATCAATTGTTTTGTCTTCCTTATTCCTTGTCCAGCTTTTGCATGTACATGCTGTGACTGAAAATACCATGGCTTAAGTCAGGCATGTTAGTCTTCAAGGTGACATCTTTACTTTTAAATACTTTAAAGAGGTTCTGGGTAACAGATTTTGCCAATGCAATGCATCTTTTGATTTCTTGACTGCTGTTTCCACGGGCATTGATTGTGGAACCAAGTAAAATGAAATGCTTGACAACCTCAATCCTTTCTCCATTTAATGTAATGTTGCTTACTGGTGCAGTTGTGAAGATTTTTGTTTTCTTGATGGTGAGGTGCGATCCATACCAGAGGCTGTGGTCTTTGATTTTCAACAGCAAGTGTTTCAAATCCTCTTCACTTTCAGGAGGTAAGGATGTGTCATCTGCATACTGCAGGTTGTAAATGAGACTTCCTCGAAATCTGATGCCTCATTCTTCTTTGTATAGTACAACTTTTCAGATTATTTGCTCAGCATACAGATTGAAAAAGTGTGATAAAAGGATACAACTCTGATGCACACCTTTCTTGACTTTCAACCATGCAGCGTCCCCTTATTCTGTTGTCATGACTGCTGCTTCATCTATGTACAGATATCTATCGGTGTAGAGTAGAATTTACAACACATATTTTTGTGGGACGTAATTCAATCTACTTCATTGTTTTATTCTTTTAGACATTATTGCAAATACAATTATTGTCTTAAATTCCTTTTCAGATTGTTTGTTGCAGATGTATAGAAACAGAACTGTCCACGGGCATTTAAAAACAAGATGTTGGCAATCAGAAGTATTTAATGATCCTCAAAAATATTGATCGCTTCTACTGTTGTTTTTAGATATTTTCCTAAATGATCAGTTTGATCCTTTTTACTATAAATCTGGTTCTTGGTTTTTTTGCCTCTTTCCAATGTTTAAACAAAAAATTTGGTTTTGGTTTATTATTATTTAAAAATGTACTTTGCAGTAAAATGATGATTTGTCACTTTGCATGTGTTTACGTGATTACTTTAAAACATTGATGTTGGGAAGAATATAACACATATGATGAAGGCCATTTACAAATTGTTTAAAATAACACTTAAGGTGAAAAGGAATGAGTCCAGAGAAGAACTGAAAGTAGTTCTTCAAGAAATTCAGTCTAAAACTCCAAATCACTGTTTGTCTTAGGTATCTAGTGAAACCAGTATATTTACTGAAAATAGTGATTTTTTTCTTTATATATTCTGTCTGAAAAAAATAGTAACAAAGTCACCACATGTGTAAAATTGTTTCTACCTCTTCAAGATATTCTCTCTTGAGTGTTTTAGTAAAAGTTCAGAAAGTTTGCATCTTATAATCAGAAAACAATGAATGAGGTGTGTGTAATTATTTTTAGGACTGGTTCAAGGTGGGTCACATACTCTTCTATGGAATTCTCTAGAATTCCAGCTTCAGAGTTCTGAATCACTATCTGCTTGGAAAGTTTAGAATATTCCCTTAACTGAAGAGTCATAGCATCTAGGTTACCATTCTAGGCCATGTGTGGTGGTAAAAAGCAAAACCAAATCCACTGTGGCTGAGTTGCTTTTGACTCACCATGACCCTATAGGACAGAGTAGAGCTGCTCCATAGCATTGCCAAGGATGTAATCTTACAGGAGCAGACTGCCACATCGTTCTACCATGGAACAACGTGTAAATATGAACTGCAGACCGTTTTTTTTCTTTTATTGTGATTGAGTGAAAGTGTACAGTCCTCGACCCACAACAACACACTCCTCCTTTCCATTCTATACATGTCATATCCTCATAACAATCTCCTGTTCTCTCCTCTCCACCTTCTCCACTCCCCTCTAATAAGAGGCCATGAGGACAACATGCTATAGATGCATAGAACCATAAAATGCACACATGACATGGTCACTCTGTGTCCCTGAGTCCAATCCATTCCTGTCCAAAAAGTTGACCTCAATAATGGTTTATGATCAAAGGCAGCATCAGATCTAGGGGCCATGCTCCCAGGGGACTCCCCAAGCCTTTGGACCATCAACTGAGAACTGCAGACCTTATTTTATTAGTGACCAGCACTTGAATCACTGCACCACCACAGCTCCTAACATAAGGGGGTAGAGGTAGGAAATACATTTTGTGAGAAGGAAAAAAAGAAGCTGTAAATCCCTATTTATATTTAGAATTCAAATTTAAAATCATGGTATTTGAACATTCTATGTCCTATTTCATAGTTGTATCTCATCTCATGTGCTGACAATATTGATTCCTAACTGTATTGGCATAATATACATAAATAATAAATATTTATTTGCTTTATCCTGTAATACATTCTTAAAATTTCTTTATAGCAGTAGTAATATTACTATTAGAAACACAATATTGAATGCATGTTTTCATTCATTTGTGGCTTTTTTACCTTTAAAACACACCATACCAATGATATATAGTCAAAATGCTGTGTCTTAAAGTCAGTTGAGGAGATTTGTCATTTTAGTTAATCCATCACTTTAAATAAATTATTGATATGTGAAGATTCATTTCTTTCAGTTTATGTTCAACTTTTAGAAGTTCATTTTGTTCTTTTGATGTATTTCTTTTTATTATGACTGAGTGAAAATGTACATTCCCATATAAATTTACATGCCCACCTATATGCAGCTTCCACTGCTCTCCCTGCCCGGTGACAGCACACTATTGCTCTCTGCTCCATATATGTCTCATTTTCCCAACAGTCTCCTTCCCCCTCCTCTCCACCCACTATTTATAGCTGCTTAGAGTGATCACATGATTTTAAAGCCAAAAGAATAGAACAAAACGTCTTCACAACAGTCTCATTCCTATTCTGATGTCTGTCTTCCAAACTAGGTCACCGGGTTGCTTATTTTTTGGTTTATTTTTCCAGTGGTTTTTTAAAATGTCAATTTAATTTATCCATACACAAATATATCCACATTTCCCCCTCTGTCTTAGCTATGATCACTACCATACATTGCTTTTTCTTTTAACAACATATTTTTGGGGTCATCCCATATCAGTATAATCACTTGCCTTCCTATTAACAAGTGCATAAAGGTGCAGTTTGATGGTGTCCCATAATTTATTCCACATGCATGTTATTTTGGGATGTTTTCCTAGTTTTCTACTATTTTAGATAAGACCACAGCAAATACCCTGGTATATAACCAATTTGTAATTTTTGCCTGTGTATCATTGGGACAGAAGCCTTAGAGGTCCAGTGATTGAAGAACTGGACTGCAAACTGAAAGTTCAGCTGTTTGAAAGCCCCAGTGACTATGGAGGACGAAGATGTGGCCATCTGCTTCTGTAGAGGTTTTATAGCCTTGGAAACCCTATGGGGCCTACATGGGTTGGAACAGATTCAATGGCAATGAGTGTGGTTTTGTTTTTTTTATCTCTGAGATATAATTAAAAAAATATAATTGTTAGGTCAAAAAATAAGTGAATATACAACTGTGCTTCAACTTTATTATTTTTAACAGCACTTGCCAGTGCCTGTCTATATATGCATCTATATTTTACATAGATTCACTCAAATTTATGAGTATTTTTGTGTTCTGTTTTCAACTTTAGTTTAATAAGTATTTTTATTTTTATATTTCTTCAAATTATTTTTATCACTATAGTATTTCATCATTGAGGAACATCTCAAAGTGATTTTTATCTTCTTTTTCTTTCATGAGTAATTTTAATGAATGTTATTCACATTACAACGAATATGTATTTTCACCTAAACATACACATATACATTCACTCACACATTTAATGAATATGTGTGAAATGGAAGAGAAGCAATAGTACTTTCTGCAAGGCATAGTGCATACCAGAAAGTGTGTGTGTATGTACACACACATGTGTAAAAACTTCTGTCTTTCGGGACATCTAATTGTCCACACATTTCCAACTTTTTCATCGGCGTACACAAAATTCAGAAAATTACTTTCATCTGTGCGTACCAGCTAATCTTGTATTATATCTATCCAAGGATGAAGAGGCAGAGACTCATGTTCCATGTCACACATTTCTATGCACTTCAGTTATGTAGATGATCAGGACCAAGAATTCACTTATAAAGCTAGAAATCACATAAAGCGGGTGGACTCCATTTAAGTCACCTCACCTCACCATGTCCTTCTTATTTTGCTGAATGCATGTGTTGGGGGACAAGATGAAGAATGGCTTCCTTGAACTGGACGCTCTCTACTCCATGGCTTTCATTACTTTTTCCAGGCCATATGAAGCCTTCTAAGTGACATTTCTGTCTCAACTCACCCTTTTCTTCCTTCTCCCAGTTAACAACAGAAATGTACTTAAAATTTACAAAAGTCGTTATTGAAAAGCATTTATTCAGAAGGTTTAATTGGTTCATAGGCACCTTGGTGGCATAGTGCTTGAGTGTTTGGCTGCTGAGCAAAAAGTCCGTGGTTTAAACCTTCTAGCTGCTCTGCAGGAGAAAGTCATGGCTGTTAGCTTCCATGAAGGTTTACAGCCTTGGAAACCCTATGGGGCAGTTCTCTTTTGTAGGGTCGCTTGGAATTCATTCGATGGCATCAGGAGTTGATTTCTCATCAGAATCTCTGTGCAACTTGGGAGGTAAAACTTGCTAAACTCTTTTGTCTCATTTTTCTACGTTACATAGCAAGAGCCATAAAATTTAAAAATGGAATTGTAAGAATTAATCATGAGAGAATGTGGAGGAATATTTTAGCCATTCAACTCTAGTTTCTTTTAAAGAATTGTACCCCCAATGTAATTATAATCACTTTGGAGTATATATTTTTATACTTCTTAGTCCAGCTCAGAATCACTGTGACTTTTTCATGGAGAAAATAGAAATACAACTTGGTTAAGTATAATACAAATCACTCAGTTATCTACAAACATATGATTTGTGTTGTGGAAAGTCAGATATATTTCTTAGCTACTTTTTGTATTAGACACTTACTGTCATGTAAAAATGCATAGATTTTCTTTTTAAATATATATTATGCAAATAGGGAAGTAAAAATATTTTATTATGATTGCTAGAATCACACTTTAACGGTAAAATGATTCAAAAATATTAACATTGTCACAAAAGACAAGACAGATGCATTTGTTTTAGATGAAGAAATCCTCGAAAATCATGTTAAAGTGGATGGGAGAATCACTTAAGATTATTCACAATACAATTACCTAGAGAACTTGAACTGAAAAGGAAACAAAAAGGACATAAATGGATGAAAAAATAAATGACCAAAAGAACACCTCATTTTTTCCTTAAAGGGAAGCCAGTAAGGAAGGGAACCAGGAGCATTTAAAATGTAATATAGCTGTGTGTCATTTTCTTCCAGGACTGAGAGCCACACTGTTATCCAGTGAAAAATGAATATGAGACATTTATTGTTGCCTGGGGATTCCCTGGGTTGCCTCTGATAGGCTTGGACTAAGGCTTTGTCTGAAGGTTATGTGAAGACTTTGTCATTCAAAGTCAGCACCACTGACAAGCACTATCCTCGGTAGGGCTAGGCTGAGCTCCAGTGGATAAACAAAGACGAAAGATATATTAGAAAGGGTGAGGAATCCTTCTGCCTCCTCACTGTTACCCATTCAGATTTATGATGTGTGATTTTGACTTAGTCTAGCCAGGGTCACTGATTATGCTATAAAGAGGCTTATCGTCAATAAATACACATTGATCATGTGTGTCAAAATATGCACAAGCCAGCATAGACATCACAAAAGAAAATTAGTCACTAAATTGTGGTCAGACTCATTTTAGACTCTAAACAATATTTCCTACTTTGATCAAGCACCATTTTCAACAGACCAAGTGCTAAGTAATTTTTGGCTGTTTCTAAAAAGCAAATTTACTCAAAGGCCAGAGATTTACTGCCCCAGAGGCTAATAAAAAAAATGTTTTACGGCTTGATAAAAATCTCTAAAAGGAGCCCCCAAACTATTTTGAAATGCCAGCATCATTGGAAAAAATTAAAGGTTTCCCAAGGTGATTGCTTGAAACAGGCAACACTAACCTGAGATGCATAAATATGTAAGTGCTGGAATCTTACTTAAAAAACCAGTTCTTTTATCTTATACTACTTCAGTTCTTGATTTTTGCCACTCACCACCTTTAATCCACTGCAGTAAATGGCTGCTCTACTAGTTGATCAGTTCAAAAACCTTGTATTTGTCCCTGATTTCTGTTATTTACTTATTTTTTTATGTTATTGTTGTTAGGTGTAGTTGAGTTGACTTTAACTGGATCCGACTCGACGGCACTTGGCTTGGCATTAGCGACCCCATATCCCACAGAATGAAACACTGCCTGGTATTGCACCATCCTCATAATTGTTGTTATATTTGAGTGCATTGTTGAAACCACTGCAACATTTCCAACCATTGCAACCATTGCAACAGTCCATCTTGTTCCAGAGTTTCCTCTTTTTCACTAGCCCTCTGGTTTATCAAGGATGTCCTTCCCCAAAGGACTGATCGCTCCTGTTAGCGTGTCCAAAGTATGTGAGTCTTGCCATCCCTACTTCTAAGGAACATTCTGGTTGTACTTCTTCCAAGACAGATTTGCTCCTTCTTTTGATAGTCCATGATATATTCAACAACATTATTCACCAACATCACAATTCAAAGGTGTCAGTTCTTCTTCAGTCTTCCTTATTCTTCCTCCAGAGTTTGTATGCATATAAGGTGGCTGAAAGTACCATGAATTAGGCCAGGCACATCTTAATCTTCAAGGTGACATCTTCACTTTTCAATACTTTAAAGAGTTCTTCCGTGGCATATTTGCCTAATATAATGCATCTTCCAACTGCTCCCATGTAATGCATCTTCCAACTATTCCATGTAAAGCATCTCCCATGAGTGTTGGTTGTGGCTACAAGTAAAATGAAACCCTTGACAACTTCAGTGTTTTCTCCATTAATCATAATGTTGCTCATTGGTCCAGGTGTGAGGACTTTTGCTATCTTTATGTTAAGGTGTAATCCATACTGAAGGCTACAGTCTTTGATTTTCTTCAATAAGTGCTTCAAGGCTGCTTCACTTTTAGCAAGGAAGACTTCGCCACCTGCAAAATGTAGGCAGTTAAGGAGTCATCCTCCAGTCCTGATTCTGCTTCCTTCTTCGTGTAATCCAGCTTCTTGGATTATTTGTTCAGCGTACAGACAGGCGTGGTAGAAGGATACAACCCTGACACACACCTTTCCTAATTTTAAACCACTCAGTATTCCCTTGTGCTGTTTGCACTACTGCTTGTTGATCTACATACAAGTTCCTCAAGAGCACAATGAAGTGTTCTGGAATTACTATTCTTCAAAATACTGTTTATAATTTGTTGTGAACCACACAGTCGAATGCCTTTGCACAGTCAGTAAAACACAGTGAACATCTTTCTGGTTGTCGTAGTCAACTGGTGCTGCTGCTTCCCAAAACACTGCAAGTGGAGTTTTTTGTAAATATTTTATTATGCTTAAGTTATAGTTTACAATCCAAGTCAATTTGCCATATAAACCACCCAATACACAATACTAGCATGTCTAGCTGCTGTCTTCAGCCTGTGAGAGCACACTCCTACTTTGCACCCTGTAATTCCCACAGCCATTCATCTAACTCCTTTCCCCTTCCACTCTTTTATCTCACCTCTGAACAAGAGCTATTCAGACAGCCTTATGTGTGTATTTAAGCCAAGTAGCACCAGCAGAACTCTGTGTTTTATAGTCCATTCCAATATTTGTCTAAAGAGTTGGCTTTGACACTGTTTTAAACACTGGGCTAATAGAGAGCCAGTAGTCAAGTACTCAGGGAACTGATGGGTCATCAAATATAGTCTTTTAATAGATTTCTAGTTCTGCATACCCATTTTTTCTCTTGCTATATCAGTGAATTTACACTGTGTTCCTTATCAAGGTGGTCATTGGTGGTGGCTGGGCATCATCTAGTTCTTTGGGTCCCATACTGATGTAGTCTCAGATCATAAGGAATCTTCCATCTCCTGGATTTGGTTTTTCCTCATGTCTTTGATGTTCTTAATTCTCCTCTGCTCCTGGTGGCTTGGGACCAGTTGTTACTGCTTGGATGGCTTCTTGATAGCTTTTAAGAGCCCAGACACTGCTCATGAAAGTGGGATGCAGAACCAGCAGAACATCTTCTTAAAAAAAAAAAAAAAGTTATGGCATTTACCCTAAATATCACCTAAAAACATGGTCCCAATACCACTGTTCCTGCTACTCTGTCCTTCGAAATGTTAGGTTGTATTTAGAAATCTTTTAACTGTTGATATAGTCCAGCTGTGCTAACCTCACTTCTATTGCAAGCTGTCACTATCTTCACCAGAAACAATTCCTATCTAGTATGTGATCTATGACTACACCTTTTCTTCCCCATCCCTTTATAACTATCAAAAATTATTTTCTTCTATACTTAAACCTTTATGCAAGTCCTTATAATAGTAGGCTCATATAATATTTGTACTTTTGCAACTAATTTCATTCAGCATAATGTCTTCTAGATGACTCCATATTATGAGATGTGTTTTCTAGGATCATTGTTGTTATTAATCATTGCATAGTATTCCATTGTGTGAACACAAGGTCTGACAATTAACTCTGTGAACTTAGTTGTTCTCAGTGCTACGTACCTCATTGCTGAATATCACTGTGGTTACCTTGTAAGTACTCTCTTCAGGAAGCTATGCACTGATGCCAGTGCCTAGTTCACACTTCAAAGCAATTTTGGAACTCTTTCTGGAATGGCAATTGTGCACAGTGGCATAGTGCCAAATTCATGAATTTAATTGTACAGCTGTCTGTGAGGGAGGTTTTAGCCAGTAAACAAATAACAGTATTAGAACACCCTCCTTCCTCACCTGATCTGGCCCCAGATCTTTACCCAAAGGTAAAGGAAATACTGAAAGGAAGACATTTTGATGCTATTCAGGACATCAAAGATAACAGGATGATAGGTCTGATGGCCATTTGTTGTGGGTTGAATTGTGTCCCCCAAAAATGTATGTGTTGATTTGACTTGGCTATGAGTCCCAATATGGCACCATTCATCACCTGTGTTGTTAATCTTGCCTCTGTGATAATGATGATGGACAAAGGGCAACAGTTGTGTTGGTGAGGCAGGACTCAAGCTACAACCTTGTGGAATATAAGGGAGAGAAGCGAGCAGAGGAAGTTGGGAACCTCATACCACCAAGAGAGCAGCATCAAGAGCAGAGCACGTCCTTTGGACCTGAGTTCCTGTGCTGAGATGCGCTCGCTGGATTTGGACTCAGCCTACCGGACTGTGATAAATTCTCTTACTGAATGGACTTAGAGTTTATAAATAGATTTGTGGCTTACCAGACTGTGTCAGTAAAACTTCTGTTCATGAAACCTTCCATTCATGGTATTTTCTGTTAGAGCAGTACCAGGTGACTAAAACACCATTCCAGGAAAAGAGTTCCAAAATTGCTTTGAAGGGTAGACCAGGCACTAGCATCAGTGCATAGCTTCCCAAGGGGAGCACTTCAAAGTTGACCGCAGTGATATACAATAATGAGGTATGTAGCATTTTCCCTAGGACGAGTTAGCAAACTTAATTGTCTATCCATGTATACCTAGTTTGCTTATCCATTCATCCATTGATTGGCATCTGAGTTGATTCCACACTTTTGCTATAGCGAATAATGCTGCAATAAAAATTGGTGTGTATGTATCTGTTTGCCAGCCTTTATTTCTCTGGGATGTATTCTAAGAAGCGGGATTGCTGGATCCTATGGTGTCTCTATTTCTAGATTTTTAAGAAAGCACCAAATTGATTTCCAAAGTTGTTATACCCTTTTATACTCCCAACAGCAGAGCAGAAGAGTTCCAGTCACTCCACAACCTCTTTTTTTGAATTAATGCTAGCCTTTTTGGTGTGAGATGGTCTTTCATTGTAGTTTTGATTTGAATTTCTCTAATGGCTAATAATGGTGAGTGTTTCCTCATGTATCTGTTAGCTGCCTGGGTGTCTCCTGCTCTGTGTAGAACCCTGTGGTGTGATCCCTGTCAAAGTAGCAGTTGTGGTAGCCTGGCACCATCTAGTTCTTCTGAGCTTGTGCTGATGGAGGCTGTGGTTCGTTAGTCTTTTGGAACATTATTTTCCTTGCATTTTTGGCTTCTTTTTTATCCTTTACTTCAAACTTGGTAGGACTAAAATATGTATTTTAGATGACTGCTTGAAAGCTTTTAAGAGTCAAGATGCTACGCACCAAAGTAGGATATACAAAATTTTTTCATTTCTTTTTTATACTTTTTATTAATTACAATAAAAGAATAAAGTTTCTAACATCTATCAATTAACTCATCTATGATAAATCTTCAGTCCCCACACACCAATGTAGCCAACACAGTCATTTTCTAGTACAGATAATTCTCTCGTTAAGTCTTTATACAGGGGCCTCATACAAAATTTGTTTTTGACACTGATTGATTTCACTCAGCATGATGTCTTCCAAATGAGACCATGTTATGAGATGTTTTCTAAAACTGTAGTTGTTTTTTTTTTATCATAGCACAGTGTTCCATTGAGCATATGTACCATAGTTTGCTCATCCATTCATCTGTTGATGGACATCACGGTTGATTCCAACTTTTTGCTGTTGTGGACTGCACTGCAACAAACATTCATGTACATGTGTCTGATTGTGTGACAATCTTCGTTTCTGAAGCATAAATTCTGAGTGGTGGAAGTGCAGGATCAAATGGGATATCTATCTCCAACTTTTTAAGGAAGCGCCAGACTGTTTTTCAAAGAGGTTGTACTATTTTGCAATCCCACAAGCAGTGTAGGAGAGTTCCAATTTCTCCGCAGCCACTCCAGCATTTGTTATTTTGTGTTTTTTGGATCATGGCCAACCTTGTTGGCATGAGATGATATCTCATTGTAGTTTTGATTTGAATTTCTTTAATAGCTAATGATCATGAGCAATTCTGCATGTGTCCATTGGATTTCCAGGATATGTCTTCAGAGAAATGTCTGTCCATCTCCTTCACCCATCTCTTAATTGGATTATTTATCCTTGTTGATGTTTTATAATACCTTATAGATTATGGAGATCAGAAGTCAGTCTGACATAGAGTTGCCAATTTTTTTTCCCATTCTGTAGGTGGTCTTTTAATTCTTTTGATGAAGTCTTTGGATGAACAGAAGTGTTTGATTCTTAATAATTTCCATTTATCTGTTTTCTCTTCTGATGAATGTGCTTTGTCATATTTTGAAGTCTGTCCATATTGTGTATTAAAACTTCCATTGTTGACCCTATTTTATCTTGGATGAGCTTTATCATTTTAGATTTTATATTTAGGTCTTTTATCCATTTTGAATTAATTTTTGTATATAGTGTGAGATATGGGTCTTGTTTCAATTTTTTGCAGATGGATATCCAATTTTGCCAGCACCATTTGTTAAAGAAACTGTTCTTACCCTAGTTTAAAATCTTAGGGCCTTTATCAATATCAGCTGTTCTTAGGAGGATGGTGGCATCTCTGGGATCTGTACTCTGTCCATTAGTCTATATGTCTCTTTTTGTACCAGTACCAGGCTTTTTAAACAACTGTGGCAGTGCAAGAGGTTCTCAAGTCAGGTAGTGAGAGGCCTCCCAGTGTGTTCTTCTTGTACAATAGTGCTTTACTTATCTGGGATTTCTTTCCTTTCCAAACAAAGTTGATGATTTGTTTCTCCGTCTTATTAAAAAATGTTTCTAGGATTTGTATTGGGATTGCATTATATAAGTAGATTGCTTTGGGCCAAATAGACATTTTCACAATGTTGAGTCTTCCTATCCATTAGCAGGGCAGATTATTCCATTTATGTAAGTCTCTCCCAGTTTCTTATAGTAAGGTCTTATAGTTCTCTTTGTAAAGAGCTCTTATTTCTCTAGTTAGATTTATTCTTAGATATTTTATCCTCTTGGGGGCTATAGTAAATGGAATTGATTTGGTGATTTCTTCTTTAGTAATCTCACTGTTGGTATAAAGAATCCTACTGATTTACTTATGTTCATCTTGTCTCCCGATACTTTGCTGAACTCCTCTGTTAGTTCCAATAGCTTACTTATAGATTCCTTTGGATTCTCTGTATAAACAATCATATCATCTGCAAAGAGGGAGATCTTTACTTCTTCACTGCCAATATGGATGCCCTTTATTTCTTTGTCTTGTCTAATTGCTCTGGCTAGAACTTCTAGTAAAATGTTGAGTAGAAGTGATGACAGTGGGTTATAGTTCCAAGATGCTAGTTCAATAGATACTACTGATTACATTGAGGATTTTCCCCTCTATTCCTGTATTTCTGAGAGTTTTAAGCACGAATGGGTGCTGAACTTAGTCAAATCCTTTTCTGCATCAATTGACAAAATCAAGTGATTCTTATCTTTTGTGTTATGAATGTGGTTGATTACATTAATTGCTTTTGTTGATGTTGAATCGGACTTGCATCCCTGGAATGAAAACAACTTGATCATGACGTATTATTTTTTTTATATGCTGTTGAATTCTATTGGCTAGAATTTTGTTGAAGATTTTTGCATCTAGGTTCATGAGTGATATAGGTCTGTAATTTTCTTTTTTGTGGGATCTCTCCCTGGTTTTGGTATCAGGGTTAGGCTGGCTTCATAGAACAAATTTGGGAGTATTCCATCCCTTTCTATGGTGTGAGGTAGCCTCAATAGTATAGGAGTTAACTCTTCTTCAAAAGTTTGATAGAATTCTCTGGTGAAGCCATCTGGGCCAGAACTTTTTTTGGTTGGTAGATTTTTGATGACTTTTTCAATCTCTTCCTTTGTGATAGATTTATTAAGTTGATCTACTTCTCCTTGTGATAATCTTGGTGAGTGATAAGCCAAGTGCTGCCGAGTCAGATGAAATTTGTCCATTTCTCTAGGTTTTCGAATCTGTTAGAGTATAGCCTTTCATAGCATCCTGTTATGATATTTTTTATTTCAGCTGGGTCTGTTGTAACATCTCTCATGTCATTTCTTATTCAGGTTATTTGTATCTTCTGCTGTTTGTCTTTTGTAAGTTTAGGCAATGGTTTATCAATTTTGTTGGTCTTTTCAAAGAACCAGGTTTTGGTTTGTTATTTTATTCAGTTGTTTTTCTATTCTCTAATTCATTTAGTCTGCTCTAATCCTTATAATCTGTTTTCTTCTGGTGCCTGAGGTGTTCCTCTGTTGCTCTTTTTCTACTTGTTCAAGCTGTCAGGTTAGTTCTTTAATTTGGGCCCTTTCTTCTTTCTGGATGTGTGCAGTTATAGAGATAAACTGACCTCCGAGCACTGCTTTTGCTGTATCCCATAGATTCTGGTAAGATGTATTTTCATTCTCATTTGATTCCATTAATTTATTTATTTTGTCCTTAATTTCTTCTATAACCCAAGGCTTTTTAAGCAAAGTGTTGTTCAGGTTCTGTAAGTTTGAATTTCTACCTATGAATTTTCTGTTATTGATTTCAACTTTTATAGCTCTATGGTCCGAGAAGATACTTTGCAATAAATCAATGATTTGGCTTTTATAGAGAATTGCTTTATGACCTAACATAGGGTCTATTCTAGAGAATGTTCCATGTGCATTGGAGAAGAAGGTGTATTTATCTGCTGATGAATGAAAAGATCTGTATATGTCGATAAAGTCAAGTTGGTTGATTGTTGCAACAAGATCTTCTGCATTTTTACTGAGCTTTTCTCTGGATAATCTATTGATAACTGAAAGGGGAGTGTTCAAGTGTCCAACTATTACTGTGGAATGATCTATGTCATTTTTCAGTGTGGTCAGTATCTGTTCAGTGTATTTAGGTTCTCTGGTATTGGGTGCATAAATATTTAATAGTGTTAAGTCCTGCTTGAGTAATGAACTTTTCAGCAATAAATAGTGACCATCCTTCTCCACAATAGTGGATTTTACATTAAAACCTATTTTATCTGAGATCAGTATTGCCACACCTGCTCTTCTTTGTGTATTGTTAGCTTGGTATATATTATTCCAACCTTTAATTCTCAACTTGTTCATATCTTTACGTCTAGGTATGTTTCTTGTAAGCAACATACAGACAGGTCATGTCTTTTGATCCAGGATGTCACTCACTGTCTCTTTACTGCAGCATTCAGTCCATTTACATTCAATATAATTACTGATAGGTATGTGCTTAGTGCCATCATTTTGATGTAATTACTTTCGTGTTGATGTTTTCTATATTGCTCTTAATGTTCTGTTCTGTGTCATTCTTCCTTATGGGTTGCTGTTTCAGTGTTGGTTTTGTGTTTGTTGAGACTCCTACATTGCATTTCTTATTTTGATACAATGCATTGTTAGTCTGCTTTATTGCTACATGTAGTATCCCCCTTAACATACTAAGGTTAAACCGAATTTTAACTACTTCCTCTGCATCTGAAACAACTATAACTATTGTAGTGTATCCTTCTTTTAATGTGTTGGTATTACAGTGGTCATGATATGATCATGATTTCCTTGCTATAATACTGTAGCTTTGGTGAAGTGTTCTGACTTCCTTAACTGGTTGGAAATTTGGATGAAGTGTCCTGAATTGCCACCTAAAATATACATTTAGGGAAGAGCTTCTTTCAGTATTTCATGTAATTGTGGTCTAGTTCTTCTGAAGTCTCTAAATTTCTCTTTCTTTTCTTTTTTTTTCATCTCTTTTTTTTAAATTAAATAAAAAAATGAAAGTGTACATACTCTGTGCTTACAATACTGGGTTAAGAGAGGAGGAGTACACAAGTTGTGTTGAAGTCCCGTTAATATTGATCTTCTTACTAATGTGTATTGTCACCAATTTCACCCAACCAAATTTCTAACAACTATCTAATCTAAACCCTCACCCCTTGCCTTCCTGCCTGCCCACCCTCCCCTCCACTGTAGCTGTTAAAGAGTCTTTTCTATTATGTATGAGTGCACTTTTAAGTTTTTATCGTAGGCGTCTCATATAATAATTGTCCTTCTGTCAGACTAGTTTCACTCAATATAATGTCCTCCAGTTGAGATCACATTGAGAGATGTTTCCTGCTGTCATCGTTGTTCTTTATCAGTGTCTAGTACTCCGTTGAGTATATATACCAAAGTTTACCCATCCGTTCTCCTGTTGTTGGGCATCTCGGTTGATTCCAAATTTTGCTATTGTGGACTGTGCTGCGATGAACATTCGTGTGTATGTAACAGTTGGTGTGAATGGCTTTGATTTTGGAGGCTATATTCTGAGCAGAGGAATTACTGGGTCAAATGGTATATCTATATCCATTATTTTAAGGTAATACCAAATTGCTTTCCAAAGAGGTAGCACCATTCTGAAATCCCACCAACAGTGAAGAAGAGTTTTAATCTCTTCACAGCCTCTCCAACATTTATTGTTTTGTATTTTTTGGATCATGGCCAATGTTGTTGGGGTGAGGTGGTATTTCATTGTCATTTTGATTTGAATTTCTTTAATAATTAATGATCATGAACATGTCTGCATGTATTTTTTGGCTGCCTGGATCTCCTTTTTAGAGAAATGCCTGTCCATCTCCTTTGCTCATCGCTTAATTGGGTGATTTATCTTTTTCTTATTGATATTTTGCAGAACCTTATAAATTATGGAGATCAGGCATCGGTCTGACATAGAGTTGCCAAATATTTTTTCCCATTCTTTAGGTGGTCTTTTAATTCTCTTTATTTTCAAAAGTCTTAATTTTACCATTATATTTGATAGACAGTTTTGTAGGATAAATAATTCTAGGATGGAAGTTTTTTTCATTTAGGGCTTTGAATGTATCTGCCCACAGTTTCCAAGCCAGCATTTTTTTGGCAGAAAAGTCAGACGAAAGCCTACAGAGTTTCCCTCAGTAAGTTAGTTTTGCTTTGAGCCTTGCTGCCTTCAGAAGCATTTGTTTATGTTTTAGCTTGTTAAGCTTGGTTATAATATGCTGTGATATACAGCATGCTCTTTATGATCTATGTTATGTCAATTGACCTAGATGTTTCTTGAGACGATGGTCCACAGCCCCCATTCCCAGGAACTTGGTCCTTTGAGATGTGTGGATGTATGTCACAAGTAGAAGTACAGCCAGTATAGTCAGAATGCTCCTTAGAAGCAAGGATGGCAGGAATTTGTCTCATGTCTCACACAATTTGAACATGTTATCAAAACAGGGAAGTCCCTTGAGAGGGACATCATGCTTGGTAAAATAGAGGGTCAGCAAAAAAGAAGACCTTCAACGAGATGGATTGACACAGTGGTTGCAACAATGGACTCAAGTGTAACAGCCATTGTGTGGATGGCACAAGACAGGGAAATATTTCATTCTGCTGTACATAGGGTTGCTGTAAGTCAGAACCAATCTTAACGCACCTAAAAACAACAAAGGAACTCTCTGTGACGTTGCTTTAACCAAGGTATACTGACTTCCTCTGTACTGTGTGTTTTCTTTTTCTTCAACAAGGTTAACTTGGTCAACTGTCTAGTTAGTGATTTCCCTTCCTCTCCCCTCCCTTCTCTTATAACCATTAAAGACTGTTTTTTTCTGTGTGTAAACGTTTTTCAGGTTTTTGAAATACTGGTGTCAGTCAACATTTGTCTCTTTGTGATTGATTTATTTCACCCAGCATAATGACCTTCAACGTCATACATGTGGTGAGATAGTTAACAGATTAATCATTATTTATCACTGTGTAGTAGTGCATTGTGTGTCTGTACCATAACTTGTTTATTAATTCATCGGTTGATATGCACTTAGGTTGTTTGTATCTTTTTGTAAATAATGCTGAAATGAACATAGATATGCATATGTATACTTACGTGTCACCTCTTATTTCTCTAGGGTATATTCTTAGGAATGGGATTGCTAGTATTCCTATTTCTAGCTTTTGAAGGAAGCACCGTATTATTTTCCATAGTGATTGTACCATTTTGCATTCTCAACAGCAGTGTGTTAGACTTCCAGTCTCCCTGGAATCACTGTAATAGTTGTTATTTTCTGTGTTTTTTAAATAAGTGCCAGTAGTATCAGGGTGAGATGGCATCTCTTTATAATTTTGTTTTGCATTTCTCTAGTGGCTAATGACTGTTAACATTTCCTCATGTGTTTGTTAGCTGCTTGAATGTCTTCTTTGGTAAAATATCTGTTCATATCTTTTGCCCAATTTTTTAACTGGATTTTTTGTCTTTTTGTTGTACAGTTATTGAAGTATTCTATAAATTTGGGAGACTACACCATTGTTGGAAGTGTCATAGCCGTTTTCCCCCAATTTGTAGGTTCTCTTTTTACTCTTTTGGTGAGCATAAATATTTAATCCTTAGGAACTCCCAGTTATGTAATTTCTCTGCCAGTGTTTGTGCATTGTTAATTACGGTTTATACTGTATTTATAGTGTGTATTTGGGTCCCTTGCATTGTCTATATTTTTCTACTCTGTGATCTTTATTGTTTAAGGTTTTGTATTTAGATCTTTGATCCATTTTCAGTTTGTTTTTGTGTATTGTATGTGGTATGGGTCCTGTTTCAGTTTTTCGCTAATGGATGTCCATTTGTTTAGCAGACTATCTTTTCTCCATTTAATATAATTTGGTATTTTGTAAAAGACTGAAAGTTGATCAACTTACTTCTAGGATCTTGATTCTGTTCCATTGGTCAATGTGTTTGTTGCAGTACTGGTACCAGGTTGTTTTGACTACTATTGTATTTTCAGGATAGGTTTTGATTAGGTAAATGAGGTAGTAAAGAGGTCTCCTAATTTGTTCTTTTTTTTTTTTTTCGCTCACTTACGTTTTGCTTATCTAGGGCCTCTTTCCTTTCTATATAAATTTGGTGATTAGTTTTTCCATCTCATTGCAGAATGCTGTTGGTGTTTGAATTGAGATCGCATTATATTTGTAGATTGATTTGGTAGAATCGACATTTTCACAGTATTGAGTCTTCAGGTCCATGAGCACGGTATGCTTTTACATTTAGATAGTTTTTTTTTTTTTTTTTCTTGAAATACTGTTCTGTAGTTTTCTTTTTATAGACCTTTGGTGACGTTTATTCCTAAGTTTTTTTTTTCTTTCTTTTTAGGGGCTGCTATATGGCATTGCTTTCCTGATTTCCTTTTCAAACTTGTGTTTATTGTTGTAGAGGAATCCAGCTGATTTTTGTGTTTATCTTGTCTTTTGCTATTTTGCTGAATTCTTCTGTTAGTTCCAGTAGCTTCCTGTGGGGAAATCCTGCTGGTGTAGTGGTTGATAGCGATGGCATAGTAAAAAGCTATGTTTGCAGTTCAAATTTGCCAGGCGCTTCTTGGAAACTCTGTGGGGCAGTTCTAATCTGTCCCATTGGGTTTCTATAAGTCAGAATTATCCTGACACCAATGGTTTTGATTAGATTCTTGTAGAGTCTTTTGGGTTTTCTATGCATAGGATCAATCATCTATAAATAGGGATAGTTTTACTTCTTCATCACCAATTTGAATGCCCTTTATTTTTTTTCTTGCCTTATTGCTCTAGATAGGCTTTCACTACAACATTTAATAAGAATTGTTACAAATGGCATTTTTAATGTTTTATTTAGAATTTTTTTTTTTTTTGCAAGGAGAGTACTTTTGGTCTTCCACCATTGAGGATGATGTTGGCTGTTGGTTTTGTATGCCAAGCCAAGTGCCGTCGAGTCGGATCCGACTCATGGCGACCCTTGGTTTTGTATAGACACCCTTTAATATGTTGCAGGATTTTCTTTCTATCCTATTTTGTTGAGAGTTTCTCTCTTTCTCTTTTTTAATCATGAATGGGTGTTGGACTTCATACTGAATCTTTTAGATTTTTTTTTTTAACTCTGATTAGTAAATTTATGACTTTGTGGGTACCCTGGAGTTTACCTTAATCTTCTTAAAATTAAAACAATCTATTATATCTTTGAATCATATTCACTTCCCTTCAATACGGCAGTTTTACCATTACATCTTTATATTTTCTTTTTGTTTTGAAGTTGTCATTTACAGCTTAACTCTTCTGGTTCTCTGCAGCCATTTTTTTTTTTTTTTTTTAATTAATCTTTATTTTGCTTTGGTGAAGTCTTCAAATATTTTGGCACCTGAGTGACACTGTCTTGTGCCTATCTCAGGTTGTTGTCTAATGTCATTTGTTCTCTTCTGTCTAGCAGATTCCCTTTAACATTGCTTGCAAAGTTGGTCTTCTTGGTACATGCTTCCTGCATTTCTGTCTACTAGGAATGTCTCAGTTTTGCCATCATTACTGAAAAATAATTCCAGTAGTTATGATTCTTCTTCGGCAATTGTTTCATTTCAAGATTTTGTAAATGTCATCCTATTGTCTTCTTCCCAGCATGGTTTCTGATGAGAGATTAGCAGTCAGTCTTATTGGTGCCCTTTTGTAAATGGTATTTCATTTTTCATGAACTGCTTTTAGAATTTTTTGTCTTTGATTTTGGAAGGTTTGATTATGGTATATCTTGGTAATTTTTTCTGACATCTATTCTGTATGAAGTTCATTAAGCTTTGATGGTAACTTTCTTGTCTTTCATGCTATTTGAGAAGTTTTCAGCCAACACAGCTTCAGAAATTTTCTCTGCCTGTTTTTCTTCTTCTTCTGTAATTCCTATTATGTGTACCATGTAATTCTTCAGCTTTGTTCAGTTTTCTTCATTCTTTTTTTTCTGACCCTTCCTCAAACAAATTAGAATCAAGACTTTTTTTTGTCATTACACTAATTCTTTCTTCTATTGATTCAACTATACTTCTGTGTCCTTCCATTGAGTTATTAATTTCTGTTATTTTATTGTTAATCTTCTGAATGTATAGTTCTTTTTGTAGGATTTCTGCCTACTGAGTCTATCATTTTGTTCTTACATTGTTTTCCCGAATTGATCTAGGAATTTTTTTCTTGATTTCTTTTAGGAACCTAAATATAAACATTTTAAATTCCTTCTCAGACTCGACGGCACTTGGCTTGGCTTTGGCATGGTAGGTTTCCTTTTCTTTTGTCTAGCTCACTTGTTTGAGCTACCTTATCCATTTTTTCCCCCCAAACGATTTGTTATTGTCTGGTATCTTTGGGGCATTTAGGTGCTGTTTTATTTGTTTATGTATGTGTTGCTTGTATGTATATGTGTTTTTTCCTGAATTTTATTTTGTTTAGGTAGATCATTGTTGGTGTGGTGGTGTGCTTTGCTAACTGCTCATCTGGCAGCATGGGAGTTCTCATCACCTGTCACTGGGTAGGCAGAACACTAGGGAGCAAGGTGAACACACCTCATTGTTCTGTGGATTTGTGGGCAACTGGAGGTAGGTTGGATGGGCATGAGACACGGCCCTGCAACGGTGTGTGATGGCTCTCACTGGGTAGTCAGGGCCCCATGTGGAGTGAGTGTGACAGGTGAACCATGATGTAGGTGAACTCATTGACTTTCACCTAATGGGCAGGGTGGTGAGCAAGGAGCTGCAGCGAGTGACAAGGTATGCAAAAGTGCTATCTCTTGCTTGCCAGGTTGGTGAGGAGGTGGATAAGGTAATGTGGTGAGCAACCAGGGTTGTGAGACCTCTCTGGGTGGGCAGGGTGGTAGGGGTAGGTATGGCAGGTGACCAAGGGCATGTGAGCTTTCTGTCGCTCATTGGGTAGGTTGGATACTGGGCTGGGAATGCGGCAAGTGACCAGTGACACAGGAGCATTTATTGCTGCTTGCTGGATGGGCAGGGGAATGTAGTAGGCTAGCACAGGAGTCATACTGCCACTTGTGAGATGGGCAGGGTAGTGTGGAGCTGTGACAGAGAGGGATGGGTTGGGGAGATGGTGGTTTCATGCTGCAGGTCTTGGATGGGCAGGGCAGCAGGGCAGGGGGAAGCGTTGATAATCTGATAATCACTGGCAGAGCAGTGGCAGGGGATCATTCTCCTCTGCTCACTGTGCCTGGGCTTTTCATATTGGCTGAACCTAATATTTGGAAACTGGCCTCAACCAAGTACAGACAGTAGAGGTTCTGTCTGGGGTCTAGTTATGCGTCTACTACTGTGTGTGTGCCATCCTACCTAACTGCCAAGGATCACAGCTTGTGAATAGTCCTGTCTCTGGATTCAGGCTTCCTTCCTCCACTGCGAATGCCAGGAGTCCTGGAGCTCTTGCCTTTCTTAAATCTAGTTCATATCCTGCTCACCTTTCTTTATTCTGGTTATGTGTATGCAGTGCATCTGTCTTCCACTAGGAATTCTGTGATGTTACCTCCCTATGCTCCTTACCAGTGATCACTGCTGGCTTTGTCTCAAGATGTCAGTGCTGTTCCAGGCCAGCTAGCGGGACGCCTCTGCTTTGTAACTCCTTGTTTGTTGCTTTCATTTAGTGTATTCCTCCAGTCTAATTCTTTAGCCTCCCATTTGGTGCGCACAGTTCCAGAACTGTCAGGCATATATGTTTCACTTGGTTTCTTATATCTTTGCTGTAAAAAAATGTCTTAGCATGTCTGACTAAGCTACCACCTTGGGCTGTCTTTCCTGGACTTCCCATTGAGCTCCCAGCCAGCTGTAGTACGCTTCTTGGCAACTTTTATATCCTGTAAGAAAGGGTAGACGCAACAAAGGCACTTCATCATCCAATGAAACAGAACAGAAAGCAACTTGACCTAAACCTTAAAAAACATTTTGGATGTGAGTAAACATAAATGACTTTTCACAAACTTAAAGTAAAAGAATCCAAAGATTCCCTATAGTCTTTCTCCCCTCTTCCTTAAAACGTTAGGCACTTCTAGATGAATGTACCATCTTCCACATGTAATACACAGCTGTAAGAGTGTTGTTTATAAGGTGCATCTCTGATCATGACACTCCTTTGCTAAGTAAGCTCCTTGCTGCTTATATTATAAAAGTCAAAGTCCTTAATATACTCCTCAGCAACTCTTCCAGGCATTAATAATGCAGGTTTTATCTGTCATTAGGCTGATTTAACTAATCTCTACTCCAATAATCAGACTATATGCTCCACTATTTTCTGTTTAGGCTGTTTTTAACACCTGGAATGCACTTCCTCTACCTCTAGTAAAATTTTTGCACACTTTTGAGGCTCAGATCAATCACCATTTTTCTGTACTATGCTCCTGACTCCCTAAAGGTCAATACACATTTTCCCCTTGTGTTTCCAAAGTACTCTGTTTTTACCTCCCTTAACACTTGTTATATCCAACTTTCTGTTTTGAATATTTTTATATTTGCGATTCAGTGATAAGTTGAATAGTGGATCTTAATTTTGTAGTCCTCAGAGTCCCGTACTCACATGTGCTCGATAAATACATGCTGAACTCAACATGTTAGTTATTTCAAGGTATTAAGTCTTAATGTTAAGCTATATGTTTAACTTTTTTATTAATTCAAAAAATTGTGTTTGGTGATCACACCCAAAAATCTAGTATTGATTATATCACATATCATGTTAATGCTTTTCTTTTTAGACATAGGATTTTCCATTCTGTAACTTATATGAAAGAATGATTTAGTTTAATTGACTGAGGCATGTACTTCAAGCTACCCTTAAAATATAATAACAGACAAGAACCATGGATTTCAAGCATGTTTCCTATGTTTAAAAATAGTTTAAAAATATGTAATGACCAAAGCGTTTAGAAGACAAATGAAGCTCATTTAATATTTCAGAAGTTGTCCTCACTCAATTACGTCTTCAAATTCTTTATATACCTTAAGGTTGTCAAAAGGAAGAACTGTTCTTTCAACTGCAATTCTGCAATTATAATAATTTCTTTTGGGGTCTTCACTCAATGAAATACTTGCTAATTAAACAAACAAGCATCTGTGCTTAGTATAATAGCCAGGGGTACAACTATTTCTGTTTCTTCATTCTGTGTATGCCTTAAAAATTCGTCTTACCTCTTTACAAGGAAATTGTCTTATTTGTAGTACAGAGATACTAATTCCTTCTCTAAAGTGAATGCAGGGAGCTGGCTTATATGTTCTTATTTTTTCAGTTTCTCTAAAGTGCTCATTTAGTCATGGGTACCCTAATCTGTCTCAGGAATTCCTCCAACATTATCAATGCCTTCCTGATAACAAGGGCGTTAATGAATGTTGATGGTGTGTTCAATATTACACAGAGCATATTGGTGGATATCAGTCTCTGCTTCACTGTCACACTACGATAGAGAAAGTAAAGCACTGTAAGAGAGAGGCATACAAGGCAGAGATATCTACGCCCTTGTCATTTCTGGGGACATTCAAACATCATAAGAGATTAGTATCTAAAGTAGAAGAATATGCTGTTATGAGGATCCCTCAAGGATGGGCTCAGGCAAATCTGGCATCTGCTACTGAGCACACAGCTCCTAAAGAGCGCCGTCAAGTCAGCAGTCAGAAAGCATTTCTTCTGCTAGAATGAATCTCATGTGGAAGTATTCTTTGAAATATGAACCCAAAGCCACATTGAGTGTTGCCTGAAAGTGACGAAAATTGTATTTTCTCATTAGCAGGGTTAATAGGCAATTCTCACTGGGCCCTATTTCAAATAGTGTTTTTTCAGGCATGAGTGAAGGAGCCTTTGAAATTTAATCAGGCACAAGAAAGTTATACACTATGTCCCTATGATAACTGTCTACCTGATAGGAGAAACATGATAAGCAAACCATGTGTTAGTGACCTCAACATCCTTTCACAGATACCTATGGGAAACCACAAATGGAGTTCAGCTATCACAATGGCATTTTATGGGTGGCCTCCCTTCCTAACCTCAAACAGTTCCTAGAAAACCACAGATTGTAATTTGCTCCCTCCCTTGAGATACTAAATTGTTCTACGAAACAGCTTCAAGATTCAGCAGTGCTGTTCTTTTCTGAGTGGATAGGAGACTTTGATAAGTATGGAGTTAAAATCTGCCTGGGACATCCAGATAGGATTTTCTAGTTGATGCTTGGGTGAATGGGTATTCACATCACACTACAGATTGATGTCATTGTTTTTTAGTTGCTGTCAAATTGGTTCCAACTCACAGCAAACCTGTGTACAACAAAACAAAACACTATCTGGCCCTACACTGTCCTTACAATTGTTGCTATGCTTGAGCTCATTATTGTAGCCACTGTGTCAGTCCATCTCACTGAGAGTTGTACTCTTTTGGATTGACGTAATTTTTTGTCCCGTGGGCAAGAAATGTAGAATAGTATTAGATAAGCTTCTACAACTATATTTATCTCTACAAGAAGTTGCTTTTATAAGCAAAACTTACTCTCATTCATAAGAAAATATACTAGATGGTAAGCCTATTTTTAACCTTTAACTAACTCTCTTAAAGGTGCCTGCTTAGTGTCAGGCACAGTAGTAGGCAAGTTACATGTATTATTCCATTTACTCCTAAATTCTGTCTGTAATAAGTATTACTATATACATTTTACAGATAAGGAAAACCCAATTTAGAGAGGTTAATAGCTTTTTCAAATTCACATGTTTAGAAAGTAGTCATCATGATTAAATTCCAGTATATATCATTCCAAAGTCTAACTTCTTTCCACAAAACTACGCTGTCCTAAAATGCAACCATAGACCTTGCTTAGTTAGTTGTGAATGAATAAACTGCTTTTATATGTGCTAAAAATTTATCAGTTAAGGGGTGATTGTAATTATTCTAAGTGTTAGCAGAAGCTGTCTGTGGATTTCAAGTTTCTTAAATTAAGTTCTGTATTGTTGGTATTGATAGCCTGTTCAGAAGATAGGGAGCTGCTCTTTCCTTGATTAAGAGTCATCTGATCAGTTCTGTTTTCAAAGGATTTTCTGATTCTTTTCTGTTGAACCACTTCTACTTAAATTATCGAGCTGGACAAGACTTTGGAGATCATGGAGCAAGTTGATTTATGTCAAGAGAAATTTCCAGGTGCCAAATCGTATCAAGAGGGCCAACTCTCATTTTATAAAGAAGTAACTGAGATTTAGAAACGTAACATGAGTTGGTTAAGATCACATACCACTTAAGGGTAGCTCTAGGAACAACATCCACACTTCCTAACTTTAAATCTAATGCCTTCCCCCTACATTATCATTATTATTATTTTGTAGAATTGTTGCTTCTGATCTAGGGCTTATATTCTTGTTGTATAAGGCCAAAGGCCAATTTTTCACTTTTTCTTAAGGTAAACAACTAGCATGGATCAACTAATTCCAATATTACTACCACTAAATCTATTCTTCTCTCATGTGTAGTACAAATTCTTTTAACAGATATTGCAGTCAAAATCTTGATTTGAATTGTGTACTCATATTGCTAACACATGTTGCCTTTACACATCTACTTTGCCTCTTTATATTTTGAGAAATTGCTTTTCAATTTTCTAGTAAATAGCCAAGAAGTCAACACTTCTGGATACTCATTCAATAGGGGTTAATTATGCTATTTACTTGGCATTATTTACTAGGGCTAGTGAAACTCAATAGCAATCTCTTCAAATGGAAAACCATTATTAGGTCAATATGTTCATTATGAGTGGACTTACTGATATCCTTGAAGTACAGGAAAAAATATGGAGGCATTGGTTTGTACAAACATTAAGAGCTTGCCTATGTCCATGTTGACAGAGCACAGGTAAGACTTTTCTATTTCACCAAAACAACAAGAAAACAATAACCAGAAATCTTAATCACAGAAAACCATGTTGAACAAATTCAGAAATTCAGTAAGGTTTAGCTGAAGGCAGGAAAAAAAAAAAAAAAAAACAGAAAACAGTAGCTAGAAAGATGAATTTACTAAGCATTTGAGCTATATCACGATGTATGATTTTTTATGCAGATTTCAGAGATTCAGGTAAGAAAAAATATAGATGTTAGACTCTAGAAGGCGTGAATAGTCTTGAATTGCTAAGCTCCTTTGAAAGATGATCTCACTATACAGCTGAGCTGTATAGTGAAACAAGTTGATTGATTTCAAAATACATTCTTGAGTGTCATCACTGAAGACCCAGAGGATTCTGTAGGTTACATATTAGGTTTATACCTAATTTTAAGAACCAGGACATTTCTGTTCTCTTCACCACTTTTCTGATCATACAAAAGGAGATCAAAATAAGTGCCATTTACTGAGAACTAACTGATTGATCCCCAGGTTGCAATGTTTTAATTAGAGAGATAAGAAGGAAAGGCCAGATTCTGTCCTTAAATAAAGGGAATTCTTTTCAAAAGCCTTATAAAAGCATGAGACAGGCTTTTGTTTGATAATGAGAAACAAAAATGTGTAAAAAAGAAGTTGGAAAAAAGACTCAGCAATTGAATGGTATCAGATGGAGTTTCCTTAAAAAATAAATTTAGAAGAAACTTGCACATTCAGATAGTAGATCTACTTTTCCTATATGGAAAAGTATCACAATCTTTTGGGAATGAATACACAGATAAACAGAATACAAACTGGCCCATCTTTACTTTGTGCTGTTTGCTTCTGTCGTTTTTCTTTTCTTTTCCTGTTTTCTCATCACGGTATTCTGTAAATGAAAGTAGCTCCATGTGTAAATACTGAAGTCATATAGTTTACAAGATGAAATACATTATTTTGATATCTGGGTTACTAAGACACTAACTTACTGTATACTAGTTTTATTTTAATTATGGCACAAAAATGATTGGAAGCTATAAGAAACATTTTATTAAGCTTACTTAGTGCAAAATATTTTTATAAATTTAAAATATACACAAATTGTAAAGAAATAATAAATTTGCATTTATATTAAATTCCCAACTTGGTTTTAATAATGTACTTGCTAAATTTTCAACCACAGACATAATTGTCTGAAAAAAAGAGAAATAATTATTTCATAATGTGCATAAAGGTCAAAAAATTTTACATTTTCTCATATACCCACTGTAATGAAAGTAAATTAAAAAGTATAATTGACCTTTACTTATTCTATCCTTTCTTTCAAATATGGAGTACCATGGCAATCTTATTTCAATAAGTAGCATAAAAAGCAGAGCTAGTAAATAAAATGTAAACTGTACGTATTTAGTTGGTCTTCTTAGACTGTAGCCCTGGGCCAGGATCTGTATGTTTTAGAACAAGAGGCCAAAACTGCTTTGTCTTTCCATCTAATTTTATGGAGAAATAGGACAATGGTATCAGGCCATCACTGAGGGCATGCTGTGCAAGATTTATCTTCCTGTGTTCAAACAAATCATTAGATTTATCTTTTTTGGTATCATGGGTCTTCATTGAGTCAAATAAACCATATTTTGTTTACTACATTGGAAAGATATAAATGCTAAATACTGTTTAACTCTATTTTATGAGAGCGAATATTATATTCTTCTTTACAGTGACCTTTTATTGCCTCGTGAATAAGGAAATAATTTGCTAGACAGAAATAATAGCAAGAGTGATGGAATTTATGAGCAGACCAACTTTCCTAGAATGAAGAGATAAAATAATACTTTCAAAATAAGAATAGGGAATTTTTCTGTACCCCATTCTCAAAACTTTTACAAACTTTACATCACACAGTAAATAACACAGATGATTTTAAAAGGAGACAAATCATCAATCATTTTTAACAGAAAAGTAAAGTCTAAACCAGTGATAAATAATGACATTTTGCCAAACTCGTACTCATTCTATCCTTAAAAAAAAAAAAAATCAAAGAAGGAATACAAAAAAACAGGTAAGGGGAGTAGTTTTCACAAGTGATAAAATACCACGATAAAGTATGCAGCATAGTGGTGGATAATCTACTGGAACCTGTTAGAAGACTTTACAGTGGTGTGTGTTGGGCACATCATCTAAGAACCTCAACTTCTTGTATAAAGTAAAAGTTGTACTAGTTTCTAGCTTATAGCATTGGTGAGACATAAAAAACCTAATATTGTGCCTAATACATTCTAAGTGCTTGATGATGTTAGCTATAACCATTAGTTTTAGTTAATAGCTAGATGTTCTTACAAGATCCTTATAAATGATGGTGCATATGTTAAAACTGAGACCCTATAGCACAAATTTGCAAAGCGCAGCCCAACAATACATTTTCCAATCTCTCCTGAAGTGTTCTTACACATTAGCTTTCTGAGGTTCCCTGGACTTGACATTATTTCAAAATCATATATTCTAAAAGTGATTCAGAAAACAAATACTTGGGGATTCTGCTTAAGTTGTAGAAAGCTGAAAAGAGTATTTCTACCACCCTTACAACAAGAAAAAGGTGAATAACCTACTAAATCCAAAACTTTCAGGGCCTAATTAGATATATGAGGTCACCTGGAAAGCCTAAGACTGAAGACTGTAAAAGAACTTTAAGAAAAACCGTCAATGCTAAGTGAAAAAAGCCAATTCCAAGAGACTAAATACTGTATGATGTCACATACATAAATGAGAAGAAAAGGCAAATGAACAGAGACCAAAGTTTATTGGTGTTTACTAGAGGTAGGAGGGAAGGAAAAGAGGGGATTAATGGTAAGGAAAAAAATCACATTAATTAAGGGTAAGTTTGTATAGCTAATTATGATAATTGCTGTCAATAAGTTTTACATCTGCCATTAATTGAGTTGACAAAAGTTGTATGATAGATACATATACAACCATGATCATAAAAATGAGCAGCTGGTGAGGCTTCTTCTGTACAACCAAATACCTCATGGAATTTAGTTTCCTGGTTTGTAGGTTTAGAGTCATGGTTTCATGAGAAGACACCCCCATTAATTGACTAATAGTGTATTTAACACATCTGTTCTACCTCCTAGTTCTTTGTGTAGTGCCTGGGGTTTTAAAAGCTTACAGGCAGACATCCAAAACAAAACAACTGGAGGATGGAGGAACAACTCCAAAAAGGAGGGTGTAAATGCTTGCATAATTTGAAGAGCATAATCATTGTCACTAAATTGATTATGTGGAAGCTGTTGAATTGGCATATGTTTTGCTGTGTATATTCTCAACAACAACAAAGTGAATAAAATCTAGAAAATAAAAAAAAAAAAAACCTCTGTTGAGCAGTCTTACTCTGTATACATGGGGCCACTGTGAGAAAACAAAAACAAGTAAACAAAACACCCCAGCAGTGCAACCACTGCTTTAAACACAAATTCCACTGCAGTAATTTGAAACATAAGGTGCATTGAGGGTAATAAAAGCAATAACAAACCCCAACCCCAGGTCATGACTAGATTGATTCAATTTCCATACAAGTAACTATCAAATGAAGAGATGTGTTTATTTCAAAACATAAATACTATTTACTTCAGTCACTACTGTGCTATATGAGATGGCTAATTTTCTACAAAAAATTATGAGAAACAAATAGAGGCAAGAAAACATAACATACTGTCAAGCCATAAGGAAATCAACAGAACCAGATTCAGATATAGCCCATATGTTGCAACTGTCGCACAGGGAATCTAAAATAACTATGATTAATGTGTTAATATGATTAATAGTGGAAAATGTGAACAATACATGTGAACAGATGGTGAGTTTCAGCAGAGGGAAGAAAACTATAACAAAAAGTCAAATGGAAATCTAGAAATAGAAAGCATAATGACAGAGATAAAGAATACTTTGGATAGACTTACCAGTAAAAAAGAATTTGATACAGCTGAGGAAATAATTTATTGACTTAAGAATAGATTACTAGAAACTCCTTAAACAAGAAACACAATGGAGAAAAGGGCGGACAGAAAGAGAACCAAAAAAGAAACAGAACATCAGTAGCTATGGGATATTATCAAATAGTTTAACATAAGTGTAATTGTCATCCCAGAAGGAAAAGAGAGAAACAATTGAGCAGAAGACATATTCCAAGAACTATGAGCTGAGAAATTTTCAGAACAAGTGAAGAACACCAAAACATAAATTGAGGAAGTTTAGGGGATGCAAAGAAAGGTTAATGCCAGAGAAACATACTAAATAATCATTCAAGTTGTTGGAAACCAAAGGGAAAAAAATATCTTGAAATCAGGCCCAGAAAAGTACACATTATATCCAAAGGAACAAAATTAAGAATTGCATCAGATTTATCATGTAAACAATAAAAAGCAGGATACACTAGACTGAGACCTTTAAATATCTCACAATAAAAACAAAACAACAACAAAAAAACTTGGCAACATCATACTCTTTATCCAGTGACAATGTCTTTCAATAATGTGGGGAAAACAAAGAAATATTCAGACAAACAAAAACTGACAGAATTCATGACTGTAGTATCGGCTGGGAATTTACAATGTTTAAAAATGTTAAATGCTATAAAAAACATCAAAAGAATTTCTTCAGACAGAAAGAATATGAGATCAGAAAAAACTATGATCCACACAAAGAAATAAAGAGTACTGGAAATGGCATGAATGAAGACATTTATCAGATTCAATTACTTTTTATTTAAATTCCTCTATAAACACTGTAGTGATGTATTATGTGTTTTTAGCATGTTTAAAAATAAACTGACAACAATACAATAACAGATGGAAGAGGTTAATCTGAAGTACACTATTGTAAGGCTGTTACACTGCATATGAAATACACCCACTCATGTACTGACAGTGATAGGTTCCAAAGACCAGGTTGTTATGTGAAAATTGGTATTATGGGAAAATGAAGGATTTTTTTTTTCTGTTTTCAGGCCATTCGTCATTTTTTTTAATCATATAAAATATGATAATAGAAATAATAACAGCTAAGATTTAATGATGTGCTCACTTCCAAGAGGAATATAGTTATTGCTCTGTGGTTTGGAGGGGACAAAGCTGGATGAAGCTGGGCTGTATGACTACAGGGCTTGCAGTTCAGCCACTTTACCTTCTTCCTGTGCTGGGTTAGAGCTTCCTGAATGGAGTTACTTCCAGGGCTTTACTCCCACTCCTGCAAGCTCTATGTTCATGATTCCAGAACCTGTTCTCTTCTCTGTGACTGGTGAGGGACTGGGGCTTGGGACTTTCTAGACAGCCTGCCCATAAACTCAGCACTACAGAAGTGAAGGATTCACACCCAGTTTGGCTCACTTTGGGATCCATTAAACTCTCATACATTTCTTCCAAACTCTATCTGATGCCTTTTTCTTTCTGCCCTTCCCATCCCACAATTTTAAGCTGTAGGACTTCATGCTTCATGGATATTGGGAGCCCATAGAGGCACCTAATGACTCAGTGCTGCCTGAGTGTTCACCCAGAGGCCATCTCTGTGCAGAAGGTTTATGTGTTTCCCCTGCCAGCAGGAGTAAGCTGAGGGTATGGGGAAACATAGTCCAATTTCCTTGAAGCTGCCTGAAGATCCTTGAAGGAGACTCTCTACAGTGGTTGTTGCTATGCCTACTACTTCATTAATGTACAAAATAATTGAATAGTGGATTGTTTACTATTGTCCTAAATATGAAATACTGGATAATGAGATAGTCAATAAGTGAGGAGCAGGTCTATTATTTGGGGATTTGCTGTGATCAAGCTATGATATATATTATAAACTCTATAGAAACAACTAATTTGGAGGGATAATTAATAACAGATGAAAGTGCAGTTGGAAAGTACTCAATGCAATGGGGGAAAAAAGACAAAGCAAAAAACAGAAAGATTAAGTTTAAACAATAACAAAGATGCCATATTTTCATCAATATTATCAATAATTACATTGAATACAAATAGTTTAAGTACAACTATTATAATGCAGAGATTGTCAGATTGGATTGAAAATTAAAACAACCCAGACTTATGGCCAACATGGTTCCATAGACTCAAGCACCATATTGTTCTCCACAGCAAAGACCCCCAAAACTAAGTAAAACAGAGACAAACATCAATCTTTGGAAGCCAACATGTCAAATGAAGGGATAGAAATCTCAGCCAAGCACAGAGTGGGATGATAATCTGACAGAGAACAGAGAGCAAAAAGAGATATGAAAGGATGTTCCCTATCAGCTAACCCAGCACAGATTCACCATCTTGGACTTCTGTTGGAGACTGACAGATAGGGAGCACTAAAAAGCAGCTTCATGGAAATTCCAGGAAAAGACAAAGCATGTGATACATGCTTTCCCATCCCCATCTTCTCCTCATTGTGCTACCTCTTATGCCTCCCAACTAGCTGTGGTGGCTCTTGGATTTGCCAAACCCACACTGGAGATCAGTGGAGAGGGCATACATGAAAGCAGCTTCAGGAGCTCCCAGCAGGACACAGATCACCCTGTAACCAGTGATACATGCTGTCCTAACCTCATCTTTCCCATCCCCAACTTCTCTGCCTTGTCGGGGCCCATAGTCTTTCATTGAAGAGGAAACTTCTTTAGCCCTGGCTACTTGGATTCATCTCACCTGCACTGACTAGCTTTCTGAGTGCCATTTCTCTGTAGCTACTTTTTGACTTTTTTCCCATTTCTTTTGCTTTCTTCTGTATCTCACCACTTTCGCACCCCCATCTCAAATACCTGGCTCCATGTGCCATCTTTGCCTCTTCTTGGAAGGCTGTGAAGCATTGCTCAACTGGAGAATCATCCTCCAGCACATGATGACATATTTGTGGGATCACTGGGGCCTTTTCTCCCCCTTTTGTTGTGGGTTTTTTTTTTTTTTCTGTCTTGTCTGTTTTCTTTTTGTTTTCCTGGCTTTGAGTCCCTTCTAACTAGACTATAATTCATGGCTTAGAACCCACATCCCCAGTTGGTGCACCAGGGTCAGTGGGATCCTTTTTTCTTTTCCTATTTTCCTCTCTTTTTGCTTCCTGTCTTTCATTATTCCTCAGTTCTCTTTTCTTTCCTACTTCTTGAACATGTGACACTGTGTGACATCTATATCCCTTCTATCTGGCTATACTCTAAAGCCTGGGAAACATCTCTTCAGTCTTTGCAATAGCACCAGTGGGACACCTGGGGGCTTTTCTTTCCATTCCTTTCTATTTTTTCCTTTTCTTTTTCTTGTTTGTTTTTGGCTCCTGTTTCTCTCTCCCCCTGACCTGACTTCTCCTTCCAACATCCTTCTTAACTCCACTAATCACAACCACCCCCATCCTTCCTGCCTACCTGCACTGTTCTCTGAGAATCACATGCCTGAGCAGCTAGGGAATGGCCTACTGCAATCTTCCCAGCACTGATTCCTGACCTGGCCTGTGAGCCCTAATATGTACCACAACCAATCCTAGCCCTTCCCTTTATGCGGGACCTGCACTGCTGCATGATAGATGAATGACAGGCCCTTTCTACTGGAAAAGGAGGTTAAAAATATTGTGACAAGAGATGAGCAAACAACAAAGAATGCACATCTCACCTGCTCTGATGTAACTAAATGAGGAAAGGGGCATGACACAAAGGTCTTCAGTAAATAAATAAAGAAAATAACTATGAAATGTCCTGAAGATAGTAGACCATATCATCAACACACACATATACATACACACTACACACACACACACATATTGAAAAGGACAGGATGGTTCCAGGAGGCATCTAAAATAAAATACCAGGAGACTTACCAGTAGGACAAAAGACATTAGAATTACCTGATAGTATATTCAAATCACTAATATTCAGGGCTATCCAAGAACTGAAGATAAAAGAAGACAAAGATGAGGAAAAAAACATACAAATTCTTGGGAAAAGCAGATAAATCATGGAAGAATTAAAAAAATAATAACACGGGAACAAAATGACAAAATAAATTTTTAACTAGAAATCATTTAAAAAATTAGAAATCCAGAAGATACATGAGATTTCAGAAATGGACAGTGTCACAGAAGAACTGAGGAACAGATTTGAAATGATGAAAGCCAGATCAATGAAACTGAAGGGAAACACTTTGATATAACTTTGTTTTGAAATAAAGAACAAAGAAAAATGAAGAGGCCCCGAGAATGATGTGGGATATAATCAATAGCAAAAATTTGCAAGTGATCAGTGTTCCAGAACAGAAGTACAAAGCAGAAAACAGAGAGGATCACTGAAGAATTTCCAACAGAAAACTTCCCTAAGAACATGAAAGATGAAAAACTAACAATCCAAGAAGCTCAAAGACTCCTATTTGGAAAGACCCTAAAAAGTAAAACAAAACCAAAACAAAACAACACTAAGGCATATCGTGATTATACTTGCTAAAACTGAAGACAAAGAAAAATTCTGAAACAGCTTGAGAAAAACAAAATGTCACATACTAAGAAGAAACAACCAATTTGGTAGAAGCCAAGCAGACAAGAAGGCAACAAGATGAAACATTTAAAATCTTGAAAGAAAAAAAATGCCAACCGAGAATAATATACTATTAAGAACCACTTTTGCTCATCCAAAGACTTTATTAATAGAATTAAAAGAACATCTACAGAATGGAAAAAAATATTTGGCAACTCTATGTCAGACCGACGCCTGATCTCCGTAAACTATAAGATACTAAAAATATCAATAGTAAGAAGATAAACCATCTAATTAAGTGATGGGCAAAGGAGATGCACAGACATTTCTCTAAAGAGGAGATCCAGGCAGCCAAAAAACACATGCGGACATTGTCATGATCTTTAGTTATTAAAGAAATTTAAATCAAGACAACAATGAGATACTATCTCACCCCAACAAGGTTGGCCATGATCCAAAAAACACAAAACAACAAATGTTGGCCAGGCTGTGGAGAAAGTGGAACCCTCTGACACTGTTGGTGGGGTTGCAAAATGGTCCAGCCTCTTTGGAAAGCAATCTAGTGCTTCCTTAAAAAAATGGATATAGATATACCATTTGACTCAGTAATTCCACTACTTGGAATATATCCTACAGAATCAAGGCCTTTCACACCAACTTACACATGCACAAGAATGTTTATTTCAGCACAGTCCATGATAGCAAAAAGATGGAATCAACCCAGATGCCTAACAACAGAAGAATGGATAGATAAACTATGGTATATATACTCAATGGAGCACTACACAATGATAAAGAATAACAATAGGAAACATCTCATGACCTGGTTTCAACTGGAAGACATTATGTTAGTGACAGTAGTCAGCGACAAAGGGCAAATATTGTAAGAAACCTCTACGATAAGATCTCAACAACAGACTTGTGTATAGAAGAAAAGACTCTTTGACAGCTGCAAAAGAGGGGAGGGAGGAAGGGCGAGGTGGGGAGGGTTTAGATTAGATAGTTGCTAGAAATCTGGTTGGGTAAAATCGGTGATAGCACGCATTAGAAACAAGAACAGTATTAAGTGGACTTCAGCATTACTTGCATACTCCTTCCATCTTAATCCAATATTGCAAGGATAGGGTAGCTGGGGCAGGGGGCATGGGACCATGCTCTTAGGCAAAATCAAGGCCAATTGGCACAACTAGCATTTTGCTAAGAGGGTTCTCTGCACCCCACATTGGTGAGTGGCGTCTGGGATCTTAAAAGCTGCCAAGTTGCCATTCGAGGGCACAGCCAATGCTCCCAACTCAGCAGGAATGGATGCTCACCGAGGACCAAAATGACATGGGGTAAAGATAACCCAGAAGATAAAGAGACCCACATCAGTGGGTGCCTACATCAACTTGGGACTGGACGAACAGGACGGGGCCCAGCTACCACCATTGCTAGCCATGATGGAGCTCACTAAGTTGAGTCTCACTGGCAACACAGGAAGAAAAAGGGGTGCACCATGAGATCTCCACTAAAGGACCTCAATTGGTGGTCCAGAGGTTTCGAGGTTCCCCTGGGAGCATGGCCCCTGGCCCTGATGCTGTCTTTGCCCATAAATCATAACGAAGGTCCACTCTTTGGACAGGAATGGATTGGACTTGGCAATGCAGAGTGACCATATATTGGATGCACTTTATGGTTCTATATATCTATAAGATGTCATCCTGCTGACCTCTGGCTGGAGGAAGGAGAGTGGGTGGAGAGGAGGTGAATGGAGACTGTTGGGAGAACGAGACATGTATGGAGCAGAGAGGAATAGTGTGCTGTCACCAGGTAGGAAGAGCAGTGGAAGCTGCATATAGGTGGGCATGTAAATTTATACAGGAATGTACATTTTCACTCAGTCATATCAAATAAATAAAAAAAGAATAATATACTCTGCACAACTCTTGTTCAATTATGATGATAAGCAAAAATTGAGAGACTATGTTAAAAAGCAAACTAAACTTACAGGAATTATTAGAGAGTCCTTTAGCCTGAGAACAAATAACATCATACCTGAATGTAGGATGAAAAACTGTAGCAGCCATTTACCAGCCTAAGAACTATCTAACACCAAAAAAATTACAACAGGGAACCAGAGAAGTCAATCTGTAAATGGCAACAAAATTAGAACAATAAAAAAGGGAACAGACACTGTAGGTATAGAAATTTCTAATGGAGTAAAAGACAAAGTGATACCAAGTAATAATAGATTGGTTCAATCCCCAGAAGATAAGGGTAAATTTCAAGGTAACAACAAGGAATGTTAGCAAATTGATTTATCAAGATAAAGAAGAAAATTGTAAAGCCTCAACATCTACAAAAGCAAAAGAAATGAAATCCACACACTAAGGGAACTCAACATAGGAAAGTAAGAGGAACAAAGAAAATGTCAGCACCACAAAAAACAGCACTACAAGATGACAGCAGTTAACTCACATTTATCAATAATGACAGTGGAGGTAAATGCACCCGTAAAGAGACAAAGAGTGAATGGACTGAAAAAAAGTTCACCAATATGATGCTTAGAAGAGTCGCACCTTAGAAACAAAGATATGAATTTATTAAAAACCACAGATGAAAAAAAAGTAAAGCAAATAGCTATCAAAAAAGACCAGGGGTGGTAAAACCAATTTCAGATAAAATAGACTTTAAAACAAAATCCTTTGTAAAAACATAGAAGAGTACTATATAATGACTAAAAGGACAACCTATCATGAAGACTTAACCATGATAAATATCTGCATACCCAATGATACTGTTCCAGAATACATAAAACTAACAGCACTAAAAAGAGAAATTTATAGTTCCACAATAAGAGTAGGCTTGGTAAAGGACAGAACATCTAAGGAAGAGAGTCATCAAAGATACAGAGTAACTAAAGGGTGCAATCAGCTGACTTGATCTCATAGACATATACAGTAACACTCCACCCATCAGCTGCAAAATATGCATTGTTTTCCAATGCACATGGAATGTTTTCCATAATAAACCATATTTTAGGCCACAGGGAAGCCCAGCAGAGACCACATCTTAGGCCATTGATCAGCCCTCACAAAATCCAAAACACTGAGATAATACAAAATATCTTCTCAGTACACAATGCCATCAAAGTAGAAATTAACAATAGGAAGAACAAGGGAAAAAATCAATTGCATGGACACTGAATGACACTCTGCTTAAAAACCCGTGGGTAGGAGAAGAAAACAAAGATGTAATAAAAAGATATTTCTAGAATCAAACAGCAATGAATACACATCATACCAAAACCATTGGGACACAGCAAAGGCAGTCCTCATGGTTAAATTCAGAACAACAGATACACACATCAAAAAAGAAGAAAGGAATAAAATCAAAACATTAGCTACGTAACTTGAACAAATATAAAGAGAACAGCAAAAGAAGCCTACAACCACCAGAAGAAAGGAAGTAATAAGGAACAGAGCATAAATAAATGAAATAGAGAATAGAAAAACAATAGATAGAATCAACAAAACCAAAAGTTAGTTCTTTGAAAGGATCCACAGAACTGACAAACCACTGACCTAACTGATTAAAGAAAAACAGGAGAGGAGGCAAATAACCCAAATAAGAAATGAAATGGAGTACATTACAACAGGCATAACTGAAATAAAAAGGATCATAACAGAATATTCTAAAAAAATCTGTATTCCAATAAATTTGAAAACCTAGAGGAAACAGGCAAATTTCTGGAACACACTACTTATGCAGATTAACACAAAATGAACAGTACCACAACAAGTGAAGAGATTGAAAAAGGAAAACAAAAAATATTCCCAATAAAAAAAGCTCTGGTCCACATGGCTTCACTGGAGAATTCTGCCAAATATTCAGAGCATAGAAAAGGGATACTTTCAAATGTATTCTTATGAAGCCAGCATAACCATGATACCAAAATAAAGCAAGCCAAGCCAAAGCCAAGTGCCCACAAAAATGAAAACCACAGACCAACATCTCACATAAACATAGAGTAAAAAATTCTCAACAAAATACTTGCCAGTGGAATTCAGCACCGTATCAGAAAAATAATATATCACGACCAAGTAGGATTCATACTAGGTGTACAAGGATGATTCAACACTAGAAAATTGATCAACAGAATCTATCATATAAGTAAAAGAATCACATGATCATCTCAATTGTTGCAGAAAGGTATGTGACAAAGTCCAACACCTGTTCTTGACAAAAATTCTCAATAAAATAGGTACAGAAGAGAAATTTCTCAACATAAAAAGCATATCTATGCAAAGCCACTAGCCAACATCTTTATCAATGTAGAAGGGTTGAAAACATGTCCCTTGAGAAAACAATGCCCTTTATCCCAGTCTTACTTACTATTGTGCTGGAAGACTGAGCTACAATAATAAGGCAAGAAAAAGAAATAAAAGGCATCCAAATTGGCAATGAAGATGTTACATTGCTCCTTTCTGTGAATGATATGATGCTACACATAGAAAATCCAAAAGACTCCATGAGAAAACTACTGGAAATAGGAAAAAGATTTGGCAGACTAGCAAGACACGAGATAAACATACAAAAGTTTTTTGGAGTCCCACACACCAATAAAGAGACTAATTAAAACGAAATCAGGAGCACTATGCCATTTATAATAGTCACTACAAAAATAAAATACTTAGGAGTAAATCTAACCAAGAATGTAAAAGGCTTACATACAGAAAACTACAAAACACTACTGCAAGAACCACAAGAGATCTACATAAACAAAACATACCATGTTCACAGATAGGTAGATTCAAGATTGGGAAAACTATAATTCTATCCAAAGTGGTTTACAAATGCAATGTCATCCCAATACAAACACCAGCAACATTTTTTAAATAGATAGAAAAACTTTATATGGAAAGAGAAGAGGCCCTAACTACTGAAGAAGAACAAAGTTAGTTCTCCCACTGCCTGTCTTCAGAACCTACTGCACAGCTGTCATAGTCGAAATAGGCTGGTACTAGTGCAATGACAGTTACATTGACCCACGGAACAAAATTGAGAACCCAGAAGTAAATTCATCCACTTATGGTTACCTGATCTTCAACAAGATCCCTAAATCCATCAACTAGGGAAAAGACAATCTTTTAAAAAGATAGTGCTGGCAAAACTGGTTGTCCACTTGGAAAAAGAAACAGCACACATACCTCATACCACGTTCAAAAATTAACTCACAATGGGTCAAAGACCTAAGTACAAAGCCCAGAACTACAAAATTCATAAAAGAAAGATAGGATCAACTTTAGATGCTCTAATACACGGCATTAACAGGATACAAACAATAACCAATAACACACAACACCAGACTATTAGCTAATTGAGATCTTCTAAAAATTAAACAACTTAGGTTCATCAAAAGATTTTACCAAAAGAGTAGAAGGAGAACTGACAGACTGGGGGAAAAAGCTTTGGCTAGTGTAAATCAAACAAAGTTCTGATCTCTAAAATCCACAAGTAAATCCAGCACTTCTACAACAAAAAGACAGTCTCATTAAAAAAATGAGCAAAAAAAGGGAACAGACACTTCACCAAAGAAGACATTGAAGCAGCCAACATGAGGAAATGCTTGTGATCACTAGCCATTAGAGAAATGCAAATCAAAATTGTGATGAGATACCATCTCACCCCAGCCTTACTAGCACAAATTAAAAAAAAAAAACAGCAACAGGAAATGATGAATATTGGAGAGGCTGTGGGGAGATTGAAACTCTTACAAGCTGCTGGAGCGAAAGCAAAATGACAACAACCATTCTGGAAAACAAAATGATGCTTCCTTAGAAAGCTAGAAACAGAAATACCATGTGATCCAGTAATCTCACTCCTAGGAATATATCCTGGAGAAGTAAGAGTTGTCACACAAAAGGCATACACACATCGGTGTTCATTGTCACATTGGTCACAATAGTAACAAGATGAAAACAACCTTGATACCTATCAACAGATGAATGGATAAACAAACAGTTCACATGTACACAATGGAGTACTATAAACAGTAAAGAATAAGGGTGAATCTGTGAAGCATTTTATATATAACACGGAGGAAACTGGGGAGCATTATGCTGAATAAAATAAGTTCATGAAAGAACAAATATTGTAAGAGACTAATACTGTAAGAACTTATGAAAAGGTTTTTTCACAAAAAGAAACAATCTTTGGCTATCAGGGAGGGCAGAGATGGGAATGGAAAAACACTAAATAGACTAAATAGGCAATATTGTGCACTGTCTTATCCTCTGGGGAAGCCAGCACAGCTTCGTATAAGGCAAGGTCAAGGAGGCTCCATAGATACACTGAAACTCCCTGAGGGACTGAATTGGTGGGCTGAGGGCTGTGGGGACCGTGGCTTTGGGGGAATATCTAGCTCACCTGGTATAACATAGTTTACAGAGAAAATCTTCTACATTCTTTTTTGATGAGTAGCATCTGGGCTCTTAAAAGCCTGTGAGTGGCCATCTAGGATACTCTGCTTGTCTTACCCCTTCTGGAGAAAGGGAGAACCAAGAAAACTAAGGAAACAAGGGAAAGATGAGTCCAACGTTCTAATGGCCCTTATCTGTAACAGCCTCCAGCAGACTCAATCTAGTACAATTAGATAGTACCTGGTTACCACCACTGCTCTGTCAAGGATCATAACGGAGGGTCTCAGACAGCTGGAGGAAAATGTGAAGAAAATTCTAACTCAAAAAGAAAGTCCAGATTTGCTGCCCTGACAGAGAATTGAAAAAAACCTAAGGGTATGGTTCATGAACACCATTTCAGCTCAATAATGAAGTCACTACTTAGGTTCACCACGCAGTCAAAGACTGGAGAGGACCGTAAAATAAAACAAGAGCAAAGGAGCATACCAATCCAGGAGCAGGGACTAGGAGGCAGGAAGGGATAGGAAAAATGATAATAGGCACTCCAAGTTTGAGAAGGAAGAGTGTTAACCTGTTGTGCAGTTGGTAACCAATGTCATAAAACAGTATGTGCACTAACTGTTTAATGAGGAACTAGTTTGTTCTATAAACCTTCATCTAAAGTATGATAAAAAAAAGAAAAAAAAACAATGTATGAGGGTAAGTGGACTTAATCTGGGATTGAAAGCAGTTCAGATGGAGAGCTATGAAACAATTAGAGAAAGGGAGTAGGCTGAAATACTTGTCAACTGTCTTGGATGTTGAAAGATGAGAGATAGGGTAAGAGAAGGGGAGGAAGGGAAAAGAAGGAAGGTGAGATAGAAATTAAAGACAAAACTAACTGGATTTGGATTTGGGATGACAGTGCCATCAACAGACAGAGGGAATGGGGAAGCAGGCTCAGAGAGGAGAGAAAGTTTAATTTGGGAAAGACGGGGTTTGGACTGCTCATAAGACATTCAGTTAAGGATGTCAGTAGATATTTGCAACTGGTGTCAAAGTATGGAGGGAAATTAGAGATGAAGCTATGGAATTTATAAGCAATAGAGGTGATAACTGAGACCATCTGTTAAGTAAATTTCCAAGGAAATGAATATTATGAAAGGAGGGGGGTCACAACGATATCCTTGGAGCAACATCCCCATTGTGATATGAACCTGAAAAGAGAGCAGAAGAGGTCACAGAGGCTGGGGGAGAATCAGGAGAGGGTCTTGCCTGGAAGCAAGAATTCCAAGGAGGAGTGGTGGTCATCCACGTGAAATGTTGAAGGGAAATGAAGGAGGGTGAGACAGAGGGCAAGATGTGCTTAGAAGCTAGGAGGTCACTGACGACCTTAGGAAGAAGCCAACAGGAGGAGGAAAGGCAGGGGGCTGCCCTGATGACTGCTTTGCTACTGAAGGTACCCAGAGAGGTTCAGGGGGCAAAGCTGAGTCAGGGTTTCTTGGATTTGGTGTCATCATCCTGTCTGCCCATTCTGTTTGCGGCTCCTGAATCTGGCGTTCTTTCAGACTGCTGCCTGCCATCCTTTCACCTTCCTCCTGTGGGTCTTAGCTGATGAGAGTTGGAAAACTGACTAAAAAATAAAACAGTTCATCCCAGCTCTGCATAAATAAATGTCACTTCCCTACTCCCTGCATCTGCATCACTGATCTGATATCTTTTGCTGATCTTGTTTACCCTTGAAGCTGTCCTCAAACATTTCCCAGTCTCCTGCCTTGCATACAAATGGATGAATATTTGAAAAAGTGTGATTGCCGTTGTTTGTTATTTTGTCCTGCCACTGTGCTTCCTTATGCCATCTGGACTGGAGGTGGACTTGTTAAAAAAAAGTATTCAGAAAGGACAGTCTCACTAACTTAAGCCTTAAAGAGAGAAGGAAGTCCTTAATCTCTCCACACAAAACCCATGCTTACAGAGTTTCCTGGCTGAGCACGCAGCCAAGATGTTCCTAAATCCGGGCAGCTCATCAAGTGCAAAGTGTGAGTCTTCTCTTCATAACTGTGTTCAGCTACACATGATATGGCTGTTGCTTTAAATGAACATCACAGGAATAATCATAACATATACCTGTATTGTATGGTACATATTTCCAATGACTTTCACATATGTGAGATGATTTCATCCCCATAACAACTCTATGCCATTAGTCAGCATCTGCTTGACTTGAGGGCGACAACCCCTTTGTGAAGTCCTGAGACTCTGAGAGGTTACACTGTAAGTGGAGGAATCTGTCATAAGTTATTATTCAGAATTTGCGGCAAGTTCAGACACATTTGTTAAGGACTTGCAGCCTTAGCAGGTATTTGGGTTAATACAGAAATTAGCGGACATTTTCAGCTGACTTATTTGTAAGTCTTTGATTTTATGTCTAACTGAATACATAAAATAACTATGAACACACCTCCACATTTCTTTAGAACAAAACGAAATACTGGTAGTGTTGTAGATTTTTTAATTTTTACTTTTACTCTCTTATGAAAAGAACTTTGCTTAACAATGAGCATGCTTAACATGCTCTTTGGAGACTTTTAAGAATGTGTTCATACTGTCTGTCAAAGATATTCCGGATACAGTTCCTTCACTAGAAAGGACATGAATTCCTATCAACTCTAAACTTTGCTCCCCCCTGTCCATTTTTTTAGTTGGAAGAAAATAAAGAGACATCAGAAATGTTACTAAGGTGGGTACCAAATCTTAATAACAACAAAAAACAAATCACAGAATAATTAAAACACAACTTAGCCTTAAGTTCCAATATCTAACAAAGCTAGTTATTCCACTGAGTTGCCCATGGCTGGATTGTTTCTGACTGGAGTTATTCTTTAGCACATACTGATTGAGTTCTGAGAAAAAGGGTTAGAGAAGGTCAATACACTCTCAGAATCCTTTTCAGATATTTTATTTCACACTAAATATAGACCTTTCCTCTTTCTCATTATTGCTGGAAAAAAAAAGATGTGTGTCTGCTTTTCATTGCAAGAGAGATAGCGTATGAAGATATTTCACTGGCTGCCAAATGTTAGGATAAAAACCCAAAAGACAAAACAATAAACCCCAACAACAGCAACAAGACCCACGTTTCAATTTTATTTGCTACACAGAACACTGAAAGTTGAGCCCATCCAATAGACTCTGACTCTGGGTCAAGAAGGCACGCAGAATTGGCATCATACAGCCTGTGAAAATTGTGGAACTTGGGGCATGTTTGTAGAAATCAAATGTCACATTGGTAAGATCATAAGTTTAAACTACTTGAAACAGAAAGGACATGAGCTGTGGGTAGAAATGACCCCTTTCAATGGAGACAGGAAAAGAAGAAGGAAAGAAATTTTTGGAACATGAGGAGGGATATTGCCAGAGGTAAGGGGTGATGCTGCTGGAACGAACTGCCACAAACAAAAATGTATTGTCTTCCAGCTCTAGAGACCAGAAGTTCAGAAGCAGTCTCAGTAGGCTCATGTTCAAGGGTCCACAGGGCTGCATTTCTTGTGGAGAGTGTAGGGGAGAATAAGTTCTTTGCCTTTTCAAGCTTCAGAAGCTGGTGGCATTCTCTGGCTCATGGACACATTACTTGGACCTCTGCTTCTGTCCTTGAATTGCTTTCCTCTGAATCTGACCACTCTGTGTCTATATTATAAAAACTACTGTGACTACACTGAATGACCTGGAGATCCAGGATAATTTCCCCATTTTAAGTCCTTTAATTTAATCATATCTGTCACGACTCTTTAACTGTGTGTTGTGGATTGAACTGTGTTCTCCAAAACAATCTGTGTAGCAATTTAGCTAGGCTGTGATTCCTGGTATTGTGTGATATCCTTCCTGTTGTAAATCCTGCCTCTGTGATGTTAATGAGGGTGGGTGGGCTGCAGTTAAATTGATGGGGCAGGATTTAATTTGTGACATTGCACTGTGGCTTAGAGTAGCCTCTTAGGCTATAAAGAAAAGGGAGGCAAGCTGAGATTTCGGAATCTCATACCAGCAAGAAAGCATCACCAAGAGCAGAGCACGTCCTTTAGACCTGAGGTTCCTGTGCCAGGATGCTCTCATATTGAGTCTAGATTCTTAGCCTTCCTGACTTCATGATCATTTCTCATATTGTGTTTAGATTTGAGGCTCATTGGACTTTGAAAAAATAAGATTTATCTTTTTAAAGCCATCCAAGTGTGGTACATCTGTTAGAGTAGCTCTAGGTAACTAAATCACCATGTAAGATACATATCAATAGATTTCAGGGATTAGAGAATGGACATCTGTGGGAGGTACTATTCAGCCTATCAGAGAAGATGTCCAAAAAATATCAGGAATGTTTGCAACCAGAGCTAAACATGTGAAGGAACATACTACAGGGTGAATAGTTCATGCCAACATAATTTTATGGTGTGCTTCGTTTGTTCCCGGAACACCATTAGGGATTTGGATGAAAGGGCACTTTCAACCCTAGCTATGGGGAAAAAAATCTTTGCTTTCTGTCATACCTTTGTTACTTCGCAATTCTTTCTCCTATCCTGAAAAACTGATTGTGTTTCTGTTGTCTTCATAGACATTCACCCCCTTCAGGAAGTTTTCTAAGACATCACTTCCCCCTTTGAGACAGGAACTCCATAGGCTCTCCTATTCCAGAGAGAGAGGGACAAATACAGTTTGAAGCATCCCTAAAGACAACGGAGGTAGATTCCAAAGACTCACTTGTAAAGTCAATAGGTGTCCAAAACGTCCCTTTATCTACTCAGTTGATTTTAATGATTATCTGTTCTAAAATTATGTTGTGTCTAATTCTGTTAAGACAGCGTGAAGAATAGGGAAAGGGGAAGACGCCAGAGATAAATGCAGGAATAGAGTTAAAACAGCCTGCTTTCCCACTACCCAGACTGAGATGTTTCAACAAACAGATGCAGTGCTGAAAGTGCTCACTCATTTATGCCAAGAAATTTGAGAGATAGCTACCTGGCCAACCTACTGGAAATGATCCATATTTATGCCTATTCCCGGGAAAGGTGATGCAACTGAATGAGAAAATCATTGAAAAATATCATAATATCACAGGAAGGCAAAATTTTGCCAAACAACATTCAAAAGCAGTTGCAGCAGTATGCTGACAGGGAACTGCCAGAAATTGAAGCCCGATTTAGAAGAGGATGGGGAATCAGAGATATCATTGCTGATGTCAGATGGACGCTGGCTTAAAGCAGAGAATACGGGAAAAACACTTACCTGTGTTTAATTGACTATGCTAAGGCATTGACTGCATGGATCATAACAAATTACGGATAACGTTGTGGAGAATGGGAATTCCAGGACATTTAATTGTGCTCATGAGGAATGTGTACATGGATCAAGAGGCAGTCCATTGAACAGATGTGTGTTAGGATTGTATCCTTTCACTGTACCTTTCACTATACTAAACAACATTATGTAAACAGAGAAAAGATTTGAGATTGTCAAAGATTTCATTTTATTTGTATCCATGGTCAACACCTATGGAAGGGGCAGTCAAGGGATCAAAAGACACATGTCTTGGGAAATTGCTGCAAAAGACCTCTATAAAGTTTTGAAAAGCTTTGAGGACTAATGTGTCTCAGACCCACGTCCTAATATGTATGCTGAGCAAATAATCTCAGAAGTTGGACTACAGGAAGGAGAATGGGGCTTTAAGATTGGAGTAACTCCCATTAACAACCTGCATTATACAGATGATACAATCTTACTAACTGAAAGTGAAGGGGACTTGAAGCACTTACCAATGAAAATTGAAACCATAGCCTTCAGTATGGATTATACCTCAACATAAAGGAAACAAAACTCCTACAACTTCTATGGTAAACAACATGATAAACAGAGAAAAGATTTGAGATTGTCAAGGATTTCACGTGACTTGTATCCATGATTAACACCCATGGAAAGAGCAATCAAGAAATCAAAAGATACAATGTGCTGGGCAAATCTGCTGCAAAAGACCTCTTTAAAGTTTTGAAAAGCTTTGAGGGCTGATGAATGTCTGACCTAGGCCTTAATGTTTTCATTCACCTTATATGCATGTGTAAGCTGGATAGTAAGTAAGGAAGACTTAAACAGAATTGATGCCTTTGAATTGAACTAGTGAAGAATATTCAAAATACTGCGGACTTCCAAAAGAACAAATGAGTCTGTCTTGGAGGAAGTACAACCAGAATGCTCTTCAGAGGCAAAGATGGTGAGATTGCATCTTAAATACTTTGGACACGTTATCAGGAGGGATCATGTCCTAGAGAAAGACATCATATTTGGTAAAGTAGAAGGTCAGCAAAAAAGAGGAAAACCTTCAAGGAGATGGACTGATACAGTGGCTGCAACAATAGGCTTGATCGTAGCAGCCAATTGTGAGAATGGGGCAAGATCAGGCAGAGCTTTGTTCTGTTGTGCATAGGCTTGCTATGTGTTGGAACTGACTTTATGACACCTAACAACAGATTGGTAAAGATATGAGATTTTTCATGGGTTTAGTGGACATTGGGATGTGACTTAGTCAAGTTGTTGATACATTCCACCAAAGAACAAGAAGAGCCCAGCTTCAGGAAGCTGCTGAGTTGTTCATCTGTGAGCTATGTAACAGAGAGATGATATGAAATCGATCAGTCCACAACAGCATCTTCCATATCAGAAACCTAAGTGATGCAGACACTCCCATAGGTCCTCCCTCAAAAACATGTAGGAGTGCCCTATTTGTGGATCTACTTATATAACTTGAACATTGTGTACGCAACCACAACAAACAATGTATCAGCCACATAGAGAACATTAACAAGTTGCCAGTCTTAGAGTAGCAGTAATAGTAAGCCAGAAAAACAAATCCAAACCCATTGTTGTTGAGGAGATTCCAACTAACAGTAACCCTAAAGGAGACAATAGAACTGACCCTGCAACTTCCAAGGCTGGAATCTTTGTTGAAACTCACTGCCACATCTTTCTCTTGTGGAGCCGCTGGTGGATTCCAAATTGCCAACCTTTTAGTTAGTAGCTGAGCCCTTCACCACTGTGCCACTGGAACTCCTTCAGCTACAATGCAAACTCCCAGCAAAATAGGAAGAGAAGAGAAATTCCTCAGTGCAATAAGGGGTATCTACACAAAACCAATTGCCTACGTAATCCTGAATGGAGAGAGACTGAAAGAATTTCCACTGAGAATGAGAACTAGAAGAAGATGCCCACTGTCACCACTTTTATTCAACACTGTGCTAGAGGTTCTAATGAGAGCAACTAGATAAGACAAAGAAACAAAAGGCATCTGCATCAGCAAAGAAGAAGTAGAAATATTCCTATCTACAGATGATATGATTCCATGCACATAACCCTAAAGAATTTGTAAAGTAACTACTGAATCTAACAGAAGAGTTAAGCAAAGTATCAGGATATAAGATAAACATAAGTAAATCAGTAGCATTCCTTTACACCAACAAAGAGAAACTCAAAGGGGATATCACCAAATTAGTACCTTATGCTATAGGCCCCAAGAAGTTAAAATACCTAGGAATAAATCTAATCAGAGAAATAAGAGACCTATACAGAGAAAATTAAAAGACCTTAGTGCAAGAAACTGAAAGATATTACATAAGTGGAGAAACCTACATTGCTCATGAATAGGAAGACTTAACATTGTGAAAATGTCTATTTTACCCAAAGCAATCAACATATACAATGCAATCCTGAAACAAATCACCAACTTTGTTCAGAAAGGGAAGAAACCCTGGATAAGTAAAGCACTACTGAAGAGGAACACACCACCCAAACTTAGACTCTGTTACACTGCCACAGTACTCAAAACAAGCTGGTACCGGTACAAAAAGAAACATAGATCAAAGGAACAGAACTGAGACCCCAGAGATGCCACCACCCTCGTATGAACAATTGATATTTGACAAAGCCCAGAAGGTCATAAACTGGGATAAAAATGGTCTCTTTAACAAATGGTGTTGGTAAAATTGAATATCCATCTGCAAAAAAACTGGAACAGGAGACATATCTCATACCTTATACAAAAACTAACAGAAAATTGATTGAAGACCTAAATATTAAACCTAAACAGTAAAGATCATGCAAGAAAAATAGGGTCAACAATGGAAGTTCTAATACAAGTCTTAGACAGACTGCAAAATCTGAGAAACAAAGCATAAACAATTGAAAATAGATAAATGGGAACTACCAAAAATCAAACCGTTATGCTCATCCAAAGACCTTATCAAGAGAGTTAAAAGACTTCTGCAGAGTGGGAAAAAATATTTGGCAGACTGACATCTGATTTCCATAATCTACAAGGTACTGCAAAATGTCAACATAAAAAAGGTAAATAACCCAATTAAGCAATGGGCAAAGGAGAGGTACAGACATTTCGCCAAGAAGACATCCAGGCAGACAAAAGGATGGAATCAACCTGGGTGCCCATCAACAGATGAATGGATACACAAACTACGGTACATATACTCAGTGGAACACTGTGCAATGGTAAAGAACAATGATGTTTTTAGGAAGCAGCCCATAAGCTGATTTCAGCTGGAAGACTTTATGCTGAGTGAAATCAGTCAGCAGCAAAAGGACAAATACTGTATGAAACCTCAGCTATAAGGACTGAAAAATAGACTTATGTACAGAAAAAAAAGGGGTGGGAGGGAAGGAGGAAGTTGGTTATAGATTAGATAGTAGATAGGAATTTGGTTAGATGAAAGCAGTTACAGTACACAGTAGAGAGCAGATCAATATAACTGGACTACACCATAAACTTAAAGGTTTTCTACATTCAACTCAATATTTCAAAGAATAGTGTAGCAGGGACAGGTGTCTGAGGACCATGTCTTCAGGGCACATCGAGGCCAATTGACACAGCTAGTCTTTTGCTAAGAGAGTCTTCTGCACCCCATGTTGGTGAGTGGTGTCTGAGGTCTTAAAAGCTAGCAAGCTGCCGTCTGAGGTACACCAAATGGTCCCAACTCGTCTGTAACATATGAGGACTGAATACGACAAAGACACAAGATTAAAAGCACCCGGGAGATGGAATAGGAGACTGTATCAGCATGAGACCAGAAAAACCAGATGGCACCTAGTCGCCTCCAAATACATCTGTTTTGGGGACATAATGTACAGTCCCTGAGGCAACATGAGAAGAAGTATGCAGCTCAATAATTTTACTAAAAGACCAGAAGTAATGTTGTGAAAGCTTTGATGGTCCCCTGGGAATATGGCTCCTAGACCTACTGCTGGCCCTAACCCAAAACCAGTACGGAGGTCAACTCTTCAGACAAGAGCGGCCTGGACTTAGGAACACAGTGTGAACATACAGTGTGTGTACTTTATTTCTCCATACAATCATATGAGGCTGTCCTACTAGTTTCTTTCTAGACGAGAGACAAGAGGGTGCAGAGGAGGGGACAGGTTCTTGTTAAGACGATACTAGAAATATAAAGTGAAAAGGTAGAATATGCTGTCACTGGGTGAGGAGATCAGACGGAACTGCAGATAGGTGGGCATGCAAAATTGATTTGGATTGTATACTTTCACTTAAACAATATAAAAAAGAAGGTATTAATTATAAGCCCACAGATTTCACAAGAAACAAGGGAAAAATGAACAAGCAAGCCTTACGAACGAGGTGACAGTGGGAACCACAGAAACTGGACTCCACGTTTGTGGACATTCATGTTAAAGCTTCACTATTCATGAGAATTAGCCCACATTTGACTTAGTCACTGTTATCTTTTGGTTTGAATTCAATAGGGAGAGGGTATAAGAAGGAGAGAGACTCAGTCAAGCCCTGTATTTGTGCAGTTTACACCAGAGGAGGGAGCAGTAATGTTATGGGTAGGCTGTTTAGGAAATATATGCACTACTGAATTATTTAATAACCAGAAATTATTTTGCCCAGTAACCCTAGATGTTATTGATTCAGGATCATCACAGTACCTTCAAAGCTAGGGCATGCACATTTTCCAACTAGCTCAAAATGAATAGAGATACAGAAGAAAAACATTGCACCCCATTCCTTGTCTCATTGCAAGTTTTCATAACCAAATTCTTTCTTGGTTTCAGCAGTTTGCTGTAATTGTAACAATGAAGTGCATTGTCTGAGACTAATCAACACCCTACTGCAATCTTTCTACCTACTTGGGACCTTTTTGTCTTGAGAAATCTGTTTCTTTATTCTCTTCAGGACATTTAAGCATTTGGTGAAGATCAGATGGTTATCCTGATAGTTAAGGTGAAACATCAGAGACTGGACAAAATGCCTGAACTGGGTTAACCTTACAGTCACAGGTAGAAGCGCAAAGTGGAAAGAGCTTGTTAACTCAAAGAGTCACGTAAAAACCAGGACGATTTTTCAAATGACTCACCTCACTGACCACAGAAATTGTGATAGACCCCTAGTGCTATGTGTCTCTACGTCACAGTGGCCCCTAACCTCTTCAGAAAAGTTCTTCAGTGAGTCAGAGCCAACTGTCCAGGGTGAGAAAAAAGGGTGAGAAGAGCTGAGCTGGATAAGTATTGATAGTTAAGTGATGCAAAGAAAGAAAGAGAAAAATAAAAATAAAAATAGGGGATGCAAAATGATAGAGATCTGTACTTGTATAATCAAAGAGACAAATTGTATTTGTAATTGTATAATCAAACTGTAATTGCATAATCAAAGAGACAAATATTAAGCAGGTTGGCTTTCATTCCAGATTTTCTTAGGAAAATTATAGAGTAGTACTTACAAGGTTGTCCTTATATGGATGTTTTAAGGTTAATAGCTTTGTATTTAAAAGTTATTTCTAGATGGCTACAAGATTATATACATTATCAATGTTTCTAAATTCGCAAAGATGTCATGTAATCTTTGCGCAGGATGGGAAGAGTTGAAGCTTAAGAACGTACCACAGGGAAGGTTCTGTCACAGAGAAGACTGATATAAACTTAAGATGTGAGAAAAGTATGGATAAATACAGCATGGTAAGCTCTTCTTCAGATAAAGCATGACTTCTTTGACTTGAGCAAAGTCTGAGCTCAGAAACTCTGATAAGTCCCTTGCTTTTTCCTTTCCTCTACTTCAGATTTCAAAATTGTCTTGCCTTCCACTATTCTGTCAAGGGATCTACAAGAGGTTATGAAGGAAAAAAGTGACAAGAATGCAGAAAACTGGCAAGTATCATCAGAAAGTTATCATAAGGCATGTAAAGTACACATATACACAAACACATATTCATATATAGATAACTGTTAAATGATAATTGTAAAAATAAAGGCCCAAGTTTCTAAGCTTGAGGGCAATGAAGTACCCTGCCCCTTTTCATATTGTAGTTCTATAGCTCAGAAGTGTGTACAGTTTTCCACACGTATCATCCATCATCACACTGTCTCCAGTGCCTCTAGTACTCATCCCCTGTTTTTCCTCTAGTATAACTCTTACTCAGTCTTTAACACTGAGGTTTAGGGCAGCAATACTAACATGCAAACGATAAGGAAAAGATCTCATGTTTTTAACCATTGAAGAAATAAAAAGATTAAGTGACTTAGAGGAAATGTGATTTTCTTTGAATTAGCAGAAAGACACCATGAATAAGTAGGTAAGTGGTTTTCTAGCATGACTGCAATATTACTTTTTGCCTAGTGAACTCTTTTAGAAAATGAAATCTTGCAAGGAAACATCATAAATAAAACAGATCAGCAGGGAGCAGGCCCTCAGCATTACTCTGGAGTCTTGAGACAATTCCCCCAGAAACCGATATGGCCTACTGAGCACGTTTCAAGCCAAGTACTCCAGGGTAACTGGCATGTTAGTAAAAGAAAGGTTCCTCAGGTCTTCATTTTTTGGAACCACTTCAAGACCCTGGATGTCCCTGTTTTGGCAGTGCTTAGCAGAGTGTCTGGCATGTAGCAGGCATTCAGTAATTTGCTGAATGAATGAATAATTGAAAGACTATAGTTTCTGGCTTGACTCAAAATAATTTCATAAGCCAGATCAATCAGAAGGAAATAATTCACAGGGCATGCAGTGATAAGTGTTGAATTAAGTTTTATACATGGTTTCAGTTGATGAGAAAAAGAGTCTGATTTATACAGATGTGGCTAATTTTGATCTGGCTATAAATGGCACATCATATTCTAACCACAACTACATAGTAGAATCAATGGTATTACATTTCTACTCATCTCTGAAATGGGAATAATGATATACATCCTACTGACTTCACAGAGATGATTGAAGATCAACTAAAAATACCCAATTAAGGCAGTTAAGATGAAAGCAATAGCAAAAAAGAAAGCGTTAACTAAATTTTTTTTTCTGTTTTCTATTTTTGCCAAAAGAGGCCCCCCAAAGTGGATTCTCCCAATTTAGGTACAATGCATTGGAATTTGCAGAATGAGCTATGAAGACATTTTTCTTCTTTTCAGAAAATTAGGAGCACAGTGAAGAGAAGTCTATAAAATTTCCGCAAAAGTTTGTTCAGTGTGCATCTCTTCTGGAACTCACCAAAAACCTAACACAGAATGAAAACAAAACAGGTGAAACCCATCTTCAGCAATCTTAGAAGAAAATGCTAATCAACAGTTGTCAAAGTACATGTGAGAGCTGCCAAAAGCAGTAAAGATCAAGAAGAAGCTGTACAAGAAAACGTGATGATAAGCAGAAACGGACAAAGTGCTCTGCAGTAGCGTTTTTTTTTAAAAGGCTCCAGCAAAAACACACTCCTCAAAATTAAGAGGTTACCCTAAAGTACAGACACAGTATTCCTTGATTGCAAACATGGCTTTAGGAGCTTGAATAAGGACTGGTGGTTGAAGCCATCCAGATGTTAATTTGATTCAGAAAAGCTGAGGCAGGGCTACCTGAAGAACCATAGACACAGTTTTAGGAGGAAGTAGCCACAGGGATGAAAAGAATCTTCAGAATGATAAACTTGCCTAGTCTAGAAGATTATCCTGGGCCCTCTCTTTTGCTTGCTTTTCCATTCCTACCTCCAAACTGGTAGGAATGTTTGGTCTACGAAAAAAAAATCTCATTCTATGATGAATAATAAAAAAGTGCTAGTCTAGTGTCAATTCAAACATACAATACAACAAAGGAAAGAAAAAGAGCCATAATATTTGTGCACAGAAAAAGAAAATACATAAAATACCATGCTGCAGAAGAAAATTGTGAAAAGATAAATTTCAATTGAGTATAAAATAAATAATAATGATAATACAGATAAAAGTTTTGTATTTAAATAAAAGCATATAAAGTACAAAGTTAAACACAGAGAACAATATTGTTAATGGAAACTGGTGAAAGGAGGAGAAGGGAGTAGAAAGATAAAATGTACTGATTTGGTTAGTACAAATAGCAGAGGACTAAGTGTATTTATATGAAAAGTGTGACTAAGTAAGAAATCTTTAAAACAAAATAAATCCTTATATCTAAGAGGAACTAAACATAAAAAAAACATTTTAAAAAATCTATCAAAGAGCTCTTAGAAATTGCTAAGAGAAAACCAACAACCTCATAGAAAAATTAACAAAGTTCATAGAAAAAGAAATTATTTTGTTCATAATCAGAGCAATGAAGATTACACCTAGCCTGAGATACCATTGTCACCTACTATGTGGCACAAAAATCTGAAAATTTTGCCATATATGCTACTCGTAAAACTGGGGAGGCATTTTTCTGGCAGTGTTGTTGCAACACTTAGAGAAGACAATTTAGCACGCCTACCAAATTTATAAATGCACAAACTATTTGATCTAGCTTTTTTGGCAGGTTCATATTGATAAAGACCATGAATGCCAGGCTATGTATGTCCTCTAAGTAGTGTGGAGCCATGAAGATTTATTTTTATGTAATAATATGTGATGATATAGTTAAATATGTGTTTTGGAAGAGCCAAATGGTAGGTTGTTTTGGATCAAATGGCAATGGATTCAGAGAAAACTGATAGGCATGATATAATGAAAAAAAAAAAAAGAATTGAAAGGGGAATTATGACAATTAAAAGGATTAATTAATTAAAAAAATGAAAGAATAATGAAATCCAGAAACATTTGAATACATTTTACCAAGGATTCATTAATTTACTCGTTAACTAAAACTTTATTTAGCACCAACCATGTACCAGTCATTAAAACAAATTCTTGTTTATTGGATTTGAAATTAAGGGAAAGCATGTAAGTACGGTAGGAATCAACTTGATGGCAATAGTTTCTTGTTTTTTTTTTTTGGTATATAAATGGAAAAATATAACAGATTAGAAATAAAAGGTTGAAACTCAGGTGATAGAATGCACTTCAGTATGAGCTTATGTTTGAGAATAATTTTCAAAAAATCAATGAGACAGAATTAACTCACTCTTTTATGCACACAAAGAAAAAACGATCAGAGGCAGAAGATGTTTAAGAAGTGAACTATAGTGGTTACTTACTATTACATGGTAGAAGAAATAGAACTCAATAATGCAGTCAAATAAAAATAGAAGAGATTCAATCATGTGCAAACAAAACATAAAGAACACGAGGTCCAACAAATAAGTCCGTGAACTTAATTGTTCTAAGTGTTACATACCTCATTGCTGAATATCACTACAGTGATATTTACCTTGAGAAGCAACGCACAAAGCCCAGAACCTAGTCCACCCTTGAAAGCAATCTTGAAACTCTTTTTGGAATGGCCATTGTGCACTGTGGCAAGGTGGCAAGTTTGAGAACTTAAATGTATAGTTGTCTGTGAAAGAGTTTTTAGCCAGTACACAAATAACTGTATTGGGTGTATTGGGACACTCTCCCTGCTCACCTGGTCTGCCAGTGACTTTTTCTTACCCCAAGAGAAAGGAAATATTGAAAGAAAGACATTTTGATGACTTTCAGGACATCAAGGGTAATAACCACTACAGCTCTGGTAGCCATTCCAGAAAAATAGTTCCCGAATTGCTGTGAAGGGTGGTCTAGGGACTGGCGTCAGTGCATAGCTTTTCAAGGGGTGTACTTTGAGGGAGACTGTAGCAATATTCAGCAATGAGGTATACAGCACATTTTTAAGGATGAGTTCATAACTTCATTGTCAGATCTCACATCCAAGGAAAAGATGATATCAATTTTCATAGAGAATTCTCTAAGACGCCGCTTCATTTGCCACGAAATGTGTCATTGGTGATTCTACAGAGCATAGAAGCAGAACTCTAAGGACTCAGTGAGTAACGGAAATTGTAAAAATGTAAGTAGTGCATAGTAATTATGATTCTGAGAATCAAAAATACAGACAAATACGAGAGCTAACAGAGAAAGAAGACACTCCAAAATATTTCCTTTTATTTTCTAAAAATATAGGTGACACATTTGCCAATTCAACATTTTTACCATATACAAGTCAATGAGAGCAATTACATCAATCATGAGCAACTGTCACCAGTATCCACTGGCAAATTTTTGATCACAATAAACCAAAACTCACTGCTTTCTAAACAATGTTCACCCTTTCTTCCTCCCTTCTAGTCTAAGTAACCACTATTAAACTCCAAACTCTACACATTGGTGTATTCTAGTTATTTGTAGTAGTCAGATCATACAATATTTGTGTTTTTATGATTGAATTATTCCACCTAGCTTAATGTTTTCAATGGTCTTTCATGATGTAGCATATCATTTCTCTTTATGGCAAAATAATATTCCATTGTGTGTGTGTGTGTGTGTGTGTGTGTGTGTGTGTTCATACATACATACTTACATATATGGCCAAGCCAAGTGCTGTCGTACCCATGCACATCTGCTTTGCTTCTACTTTTCAGCTATTCTGAATCGTGTATGAATGGACTTTGGTGTTCATAAGTCTGTTGATATAGCTGATTTGAAGTCTTTGGGGTATGTATCCAAGCATAGAATTGTTGGGACATTGAGTAGCTCTATTTAAAATTTTTCAGGAATTGTCAGATTGTTTTCCACAGTTGGCTGTACCATTTTATATTCCTACCAGCAATGCATCAGAATTTCAGTTTCTCCAAATTCTCATGAGCACTTGTTATTTTCTATTATTATTTTTTTTAATATTAGCCATCCTAGTTGGTCTGGTGTGGCATCTCATTGTGGTTTTGATTTGCATCTCCCTAGTGAATAAGAACACCACATGTCAGTTTGTTGCACACTGGTGGCTTACATCTTTCTGTAATACTGGAAGATTTGACACCTATGTTTCAAATACCATTAGGGTCAACCTTGGTGGACATATTCCAGACTAAGATAGACTAGGAAGAAGGATTTGGCTGTCCACTTCTGAAAAAGGTTGACCAGTGAAAACCTTATGAATAGCAACAGAATATTGACAGAAAATCAAGCTAGACTTGAAAGAGGATGCGGAAAAAGGAAAAGACTACTGATGTCAGATGGATCATGGCAACCTATGTTTTATTGACTCTGCAAAGGCATTTCACTGTGTGGATCATAACAAATTCGAGTAGCATTGTAAAAAAGGGAAATCCCAGAACACTTCATTGTGCTCTAGGGGAACCTGTGTTTAGACAAGTTGTTCCAACAGTTGTTTGAACAGGATAAGAGCTTACTGTGTGTTTTAAAGTCAAGAAAGATGTGTGTCAAGTTTGTATTTCTTTCACCATCCATACCTATTCAATATGTATACTGAGCATATAATTTGTGAAGCTCGATTATAGGAAGAACAGGGCATCAGAAATAGAGGAAGACTGATTAATAACCTGCATTATGCAGATGACTCCATCTTGCTTGCTGAAAGCGAAGACAACTTTGACTCGCTTACTGATGAAGATCAAAGACTACAGCCTTCAGAGTGGACTATACCTTAACATAAGCAAAATAAAACTCCTCACAATTGGACCAATAGGCAGCAGCATGATAAACAGAGAAAAGATCGAAGTTGTCAAACATTTCATTTTATTTGCATCCACAACTAATGTCTACGAAAGCAGCAGTCAAAAAATCAGATGATATATTGCATTAGTCAAATATTCTGCAAAACACCTTCTTTAAGTGTTAAGAAGCAAATATGTCACTTCGAGTGACATTAAGGTGCATCTGATCCAAGACATGGTGTTTTCAATCGCCTCTTTGCATGTGAAAGCTGACCAATGAGTAAGGAATACCAAAGAAGAACTGATGTCTTCAAGTTATGGTGTTGGTGAAGAATACTGCATATACTATGGACTGCCAGAAGAACAAATAAATTCGTCAGGGAGGAAATACAATCAGGATGCTCCTTAGCAGTAAGGATGGTGAAACTTCATCTCGTTTACTTTGGACATGTTATGGGAGGGAGTAGTCCCTGGAGAAGGACATCATGCTTAGTAAAGTAGAGGGTCAGTAAAAAGAGGAAGACCCTCAGTGTGACAGACTGACACAGTGTCTGAAAAAATGAGTTCAATCTTAACAACTGTGAAGATGGCACACAATGGAGCAGTGTTTTGTTCTATTGTACATAGGGTTGCCATGAGTCAAAACCAACTCTGTGGTACCTGACAACAACACCAACAATAAACAATGCTGCTGAGACTCTTTTCATGTTTGTTGGCCACTTGTATATCCTCTTTGTGAAAATGTCTATTCAAGACCTTTGCTCATTTTTGATTGGGTTATTTTTCTTGCTCAGTCACAGGAGTTCATTTTATATCCCGAGTATTAAACCCTTATTTAATAAAACATTTCCCAAAATTTTTCTATTGGTTCGTGGGCTGTGCCTTCACCATGTTTATCAAGTCCTTTAATGTATAGAAGTTTTAAATTTTGATGACATTCCATGTATCTGTTATGTCTTTTCTTGCTTGTGCTTTCAGTGTCACATCTATGACCTTGTTGAACACTAAGTTCTGAAGTATACTATGCCTGTGTTTCCTTGTCACAGTTTTATGGTTTGGGGAAACTGTGCATATGAGGCCTGACAATTAAGTTCACATAATTGCCACCACGTATTTCTTTGGCAGCACTGCACAAACAACTCGGTAAGGTTTCATAACCGTGGTATATCAGAGTCTCACAGCTGTGTTCATGTCGACTTTTGGTGGTGTCTTGCTGAGTGGGATTCATTATTGTTATTATGTGTCTTTGTGTGAATGTTGGAGCTTGAATTAGAGCAATGAACAGGCATTACATTTCTTTTTAAACTTGCAAGAGTGGAAGCGAAGTCAGGGACATGTTAGTCCAACTTTATGAGGATAATGCCATGAGGAAAACAGCAATGTACAAATGGGTTAAATGTTTTTCTGAGGGAAGAGAAAGTATCACTGATGAAGAGAGGTCAGGGTGGCTAGTAACAAGCAGAACTTATGAAAACACTGCAAAAATTCATTGAATTATGTGTCAAAATCAGTGACTGATTGTGAGAAGCATAGCAGAGCAAGTAAACACTGACAGAGAAACAGCAAAATCTGAACTGAAAATCTTGGCATGAGAAAGGCGTGTACAAAAATGATTCTGAAGGAACTCATACATGAATGAAAGTGAAAGAGAGTTGGAGTTTGCCAAGACCTTTTGGAGATGCAAGATGCTGTTTGGGGCCATGTTATCCCTGGTAGTGAAACGTGGGTGCACTGATAAGATCCTGAAACAAAGTGTTAAAGTGTTCAATGGAAGTCAGCCAGTTGTCCACAACCAAGAAAGTTCTGTCAGTCTAAATCAAGAGTAAAAATGATTTTGCTAAGCTTTTTTTATATCAGAGGGACTGTTCGTTATGAGTTTGTACCAGCTAAATAGTAACCAAGGTTACTATTTAGAAGTGCTGGAAAAGTTAGACTAAACTGACCTGAACTTTTTGCCAACAACTCGTGGATCTCGCATTACGACAATGCACCAGCTCACTCAGCACTGTCTGTGAGGGAGTTTTTAGCCAGTAAACAAAGACTTGTATTGGAAAACCCAACCTACTCACCTGATCTAGCCCCCAATGACTTTTTTCTTTAGCTGAAGAGAAAGGAAGTATGGAAAAGAAGACATTTTTATGCTATTCAAGACATCAAGGGTAATACGATAACAGCTCTGATGTCCATTCCAGAAGAAGAGTTCCCAAATTGCTGTGAAGGGTGGACTAGGCACTGGTGTCAGTGCATAGCTTTCCAAGGGGAGTACTTCGAAGGTGACCACAATGATATTAAGCAGTGAATTATGTAGCACTTTTTCTAGGATGAGTTCGTGAACTTAATTGGCAATCCTCACATGATAAAGCATTATGGGAGGCCTCAGTGAGGCATTCAAAGTGAAAGAGATGGTAAAGTATAATGGCTGTGCTAGATTTGTGGGAGATTAAGTGAAATTTGATTTAATTGAAAGGAGAAGTCAAATTCCACTCTTCTTGTAGATAGCACTTACTTTACATATAACATGAATGAAGAAACAAATTTACGATAAATCAGGCTCAGGGTTTACTTCTTCAAGATATTCAGATGAAATAAGAAACAAAGTTGCAAAACTGGAAACTGTTATTGTAGGTTCTGTCTTCTTGTGTTCCAGGAGCTCTGGAAGATAAAGCCATTGGAGCATACAGGGCACATATTCACCTAGCTTTACTTGAAACCACGGAAAATCAGCTCATCAAGCCAACATCGCGCTAATACAGACACAGCTGAATCAGGCAACATTATACACTTTAGTAAAGACAATGAGAGATATGTACAGTATGTACCCTACATTAGATGAAGTCCATTAGTTAAGCATTCCTGTATAAACTGAGCACAGAACAATTCGATCACCCAGTACAGCACAAGTGCTGTTCTGTTTAATCCCCCTGCTGTAAGAAACACTGCCAGTTGCCACAGAGTTGATTTCTGATTCATAGCAACACCCTGTGTGTCAGAGTAGAATTATGCTTCCTAGGTATTTCAATAGCTGATTTTTCAGAAGTAGATCACCAGCCTTACTTCTAAGAAACCTCAGGGTGGACTACAACCCCTAATCTTTCCTTTAACAGCTGAGTATGTTAACTGCTTGCATCAACAAAGGACTCCAAAAGAAGAACTACAAAACAAAACAAAAAGAAACTGTTGCCCTAGAGTCAGTTCTGAGTCCTAGCAATCTGACAGGATAGAACAGAACTGCCCAATATGATTTCCAAGGATCTCCTGTTGGTTTCAAACCACCAGCTTTATGTTAGCAGTGAACCTTGTACCACTTGTGCCAACAGATCTCAAAGAAGCACTAGCACTCTTTGCTTTTCTTTCCACGGATACATTAAGGACAGTCCAGGGATAAGGTAGATAGACTAGGTATGCACAAACTAGATGTAGCGCAACTTTCATTTTCAAAACAAGAATGAACTCAGTCCTAATCATGATTTTGATGATTAATAATTATTCACCAAGTGCTATTAGGTCATTAGTAATCCTTATAAGAACATGATGTTAGACAGTTTGGCAGTATGATGATTGTATCTTACATTCTAAGTTGGCAAAGATAACTAAGAACTTTAATCTTTCCCATTCTTCTATTCTTATGGTGGGAAAAATTATTCCAACCTTTAAATCACTGTCATACTGAAGGGGTTAGCTTGGCCAGTCTAGAATTCATGTGAACAGAAGGTCTTTCTGGCAGGGTAGTAGTGGACAGCCACCTACATAAATTTGCCACATTTCTCCAATAACCCACATAATGTCGGATTCTATTATTTCATTTTTCAGCAGTCCCAAATGTGAATCTTTATTTTAAACTGGATGAAAACTTTTGGCCACTGAGTCTTTGATCACATTGTATCAGAAACGTGTTTATGTCCTAATATTTCTGTAATTAAAGACCTTCTAAGTGATTTCAAGGGTGCAAAATCAGCTTGTTTTGTAGGGTTATAGTTTATCTATTCATTTGATTATAATTATAGTTATATCACTCTTAATATCTAATTAAAATTTCATAAGCTTTAAAGTATCAAGCCTATTAAAAGTATATCGTTATTTATACAGTGACTGTCACCTTTTACACCTGAGATGAAAATAAAATCGGATATTATTATATGCTAGTTTAACTAAAGAATCCCTGGTGGCATAGTGGGTAATTGACAAAAAGTAGGCAGTTCAAATCTACCAGGCATGCCTGGGAAACGCTATGGGGCAGTTCTACTCTGTCCTATAGGATTGCTATGAGTCAGAATCAACTCGACAGCAATGCTTTTGTTTTTTGTTTTTTAATCTTAACTAAGGACCTCTGGTGGTGCAGTGATTAAGAGCTCGCTGCTAACCAAGTTTAGCACTTCAAATTTACCAGCTGCTCCTTGGAAACTTTATGGGCAGTTCTACTCTCTCTCCTAGGTTCACCATGAGTTAAAATTGTCTAGATTACAACAGGTTTGGATTTTGTTGTTGCTGTTGTTTCATTCTATCTGAATTAAAGAAGGCTGAAATGATGCACAGAATTCTACATTAGTATATTCTTCCCCACCCTATGTCAAACATATGCACTTTTACAAATGTTATTCTAGGTTGTATTTCTCTCGATTTGCATTTTTTGTATGTTTGAAAGAAAAGGATTCTATTTCTATTATGATGTAAACAAACAGCTAAGACATCTAGCATTCTTTCTTTTAGTTTTAAGATTCCATATTAAGACTACTGAACTAAGTATAGCATTCTATATGAGAAAAAATTTTGACTTGATTCAACCTGTCATTATCATCACTGGTACATATTTACCACCTGTTATAAGTGGGGCATCCTGGTAGGCTGTTAGGTATAAGATGATGAAGTATAAGATCAAGTCCTTGGCTTGCAAGCATTTTCAGAACAGGTGAAACAATAGAGCTCTAATTGACAAAAGGTGCAACAATACAAGGAAAGATATGTTGTCATATTTTAACTGATAGAAAAAGAAAACAAAAAACTAAGCCTATTGCCGCAGAGTAGATTTTGACTCATAGCAACTCTACAGGGCAGAGTAGAAGTGTCTCACAGAGTCTTTTTTTTTTCCCAAGGAATGGCTGGGGGATTCAAACTATTCATCTTTTGGTTAGCAGATGGAGCTCTTAACCATTGTACACCCAGAGATGTATAAAGCCTCCTAAATGAGGTGAACTGAAAAATAGAACCACTTAAAGATATAAAGGTGGGATAGCAAGAATGAATTAATTTGTTCACATTGCTAAATAGCTATCACATACAATTATGTGCCAAGATAATTAACATCATTAACACCAATTGAAAAAACAAAACACAAACAAGCATCATCTCTTTGGATAGTACTCCACTCATTGCTTTCAAGTTGATTCTGTTGCATAGGGACCCTAGAGAACAGTGCACAACCACCTCATGGAGTTTCCAAGGCTGCAAGTCTTTATGGAAGCCAACTGTCCCATCTTTCTCCAGCAAAGCGCTGGTGGATTCTAACCACAGACCTTTCAGTTAGCAGCCAAGTTCTTAACCTCTGCACAATCAGGAATCACTCTTATGTCAACAGGATAATAAATACATGCTTGTTTAGGGATAGTTACATTTACTGAATGCTTGATACTGTATGCATGCTATATCATTCATTCGATTACCGAAATAAACCTGTGGAGTGAACTCGGAAATTTAACCACATCTTCAAGATTATTCAGCTTATAAGAGTCTGAGCCAAAATTCAAATTTAGATCTGTTTTACTCTAGAGGCAATATTCTTTCCACTTTTTGCCTCTATCTCCATATAGAATCCCTTCACATCCAAGCTCATTTATTCACAGACTCTATCTAGAACACATTAGATCAACATCCTTTGCAAACAATTACATTCAATAAAAGTTAATATAAATTACAATTCTATGAGGTTGGTTTTAAAACTGCCTGCCTGCCAACAGCAGCACAAGCATTTTATGGAATCCTGAGCACATGCCATTCCCTGTTACTGTACAATGTACCCCTTCTGACACAAGTTAGTCCACTTATGAATGCTATGGTCATAACTCAAATCAATGAACACTTCAGTGGAGAACACCTTTCACTGTTCAGTTAGTCAAATTCTTTTCTGAAACACCAGAGTCTCTTAAACACTTAAACAATGCCATATCCTTCTCCATTATAAATTCATTACATAATGATTTTATAATGTTTCAAGTGTACAGATATGATGAATTTTTCTCCACAGCTCCATGAAGACAGAGAATGTGCTTTTGCTCAATTGTATCACTAACTCTTAGCACACTGTACCCGGCCCAAGAGCTTAAAAAGATACATGGTGAATAAATAGATGAACGAATAGAGAGATTCACAAATAGCTGTGTACATGAAGTGGTTAATAAGCAAATTACATGGACATTTTTTCTGCAGGCTGGAGTTTCTGCTTTCCAGAAGGTGATACTAGAGTAAACACACGTGCTGGCTAACATTTCACGGCACCATGTGAAATTGCTCCAGCCATTCAAATTATGAAGAAGTCAACAATCTGTGAACACGTGAGAGGGATAACGTTCCTTACATCTGTTGGTCTAAATTATTTTATTTATATAAAGAAGGAAAATAAAAGAGTGAAAATGAGAGATGGAGTTATAGAAAACTACACTCAGCCATAGCCGCGGAAGGAAAGTACACATGTACCGCATTTTGTCAAGTGCTTAATAGAATAGATCCTGAACAGATCAATGATGCCATCCTTGTCCTGTGGAATCAATGAAGGGGACAGGCAGGCATGCATTTATTAGGATGGTTTTAGATATCTCAGTGGATCACTGTACAAGTGTTTGTTCCTTACATGGTTGTATGAACTTCTGAAAAGGATGGAGCTTGAGGTGACAAATATAACACGCAGGTGGAATCTGAATGAATCAGAAAATCATGTATAAGGAAAGGCAAACACAGGTGAGTATTTTCACCTCAGAGTATGTGTGGAGTGGTTGAAGTGTCTCTTTGAAATTATGTCCACCTGTTCTTCTTTAATCATTTAATCATTCCTGGAGTCATTGCCTAGTCCCTAGCCTTTGTCCCATTCCTCATGGAACTGGTTCATACTGACTTATCAAATTACCCTAAGATATTAACTTATGAAGGGTTAAAAAAAATCTCTGTTTCTAGGACTATTAATATTGTGGTAGTTGATGCTGGAAGACTTAAAAGCATTCAATATCCATCATTCTCTGTTGAGCCAGACAAACAGAGGACACCCTGTGTGTTGCAAATATTTAAGTTTTTTAACCCTTCAGAAATTGTTTTTCACCTTTGCATTTATTTCAGACAAGTTCCAAACTTACAGAAAAATTGTGAGAATCATTCAAAACGTGTTACATACTTCTTACCAAGAATCAACAATTTTTAATATTTTGCCACATTTTTTCTTTTGTGTATGTGTGTGTGTGTGTGTGTATGTGTATGTACCTTTTCCTCGAAACATCTGAGAGGCTTGCAAAATGTTGGCACCCATACAGCGCTGAAATTGAGGTTTCAACAGGCCATTCTGTTGTTTCCTCAGGCTGTCAGCTACAGTATGATGGCTAGTACTAAACTGATGGATTCCATTGTCTCTATTCTTTTGCTTTAACGTAAGTTACTTAACCAAAATCAATGTTTTGTGGGGTATTCTTGGGGTAAATGCTGCATTCATTAAGTCCACAGATGGTGGTGCCAGCAGACGCACTGAGAGCAAAGAAGTTTAATCCACATGCAGTATACCCACTTCAGAGTAGTCATATTACTACCCCTTCCACTTTGGGAAAGTGTGTAATGACACCAGTCTGCCACCAATCTGGTCCTTCCAGGGAATGCTGCCATACTGAGTACTTGATATTGGCTGCTTGAGCATTCACCAGTGGCCATAACCAGATCAGTGTTAGTGAGGAGAAGCTCAACATTTTTAGCCCATGAGTAATTTTGTCCCTGTTACTGTAACTACTTTATTTATGAGCCTATTTAATAAGGACTGGAATGGTTGGTGAAAAAAAGCTGATACCCATTTATGGGTCAACATTTCCCTTGGTTATTGAGATTCTGTTCATCAGATGATGCCCACTGGTAATCATTCATAAGAGACACAGCTATCCTCAAGTCTATTCCTACCATCAGACCTCCTTGTGACTCTTTCCTATCTCCTTTTAAGCCCTTAATCATCCAACCAAATTATTAGTGATTACCCATGAATTAGTACATCTCTGGCAATTACTATTCTACATGTTGCAGCCAGCCACGTGCCGTCGAGCTGGATGTTGCAAGTATTAGAATATTCCTGGCAATGACTCAATAGAGCAAAGTAAACAACCAGTTACAGTGCTTAAAATTCTGCCCACTGGTGAACACCTTTGAGTATGACAGTGTGAGAAGCTTGGCTGACCTGCCACCCAGTGAAAGTGGTAGCAGTTATATATACGTTTAAAAAAACATACAAAAAAACCCTGAAACCCAATCATTTTAAGATTCTAGAAATAATGCTAAGAGTAAACAGCTTATAAAGTAACACTTACTTACAAAAAATCTGAACATTTGTTAAAAACAAGCAATCAAACAAACAAAAACACCCATCAGGACTCTATGCTATTTAAACTGTTGGACTGTTTCCTCCCTCACTTCACTCTGTGCAGTGGAGACTCCACTCCAGACTGCTGTAGCTAAGAAACAAAGGTCTCCCTCTTTCCTTAGCTCCTGGTCATGAGGCTTTCTTCTCTAGAGGATCCAAGTATTAATATTTCTGATCCTGCCTGTTTTAGTCAGCTAGTGCTGCTCTAGTGAAATTACCACAGGTGAACGACTTTAACAAAGATAAGTTTATTCTTACACAGTCCAGTGGGCTGCAATTCTGAATTCAGGGTGTCTGCTCCAGGGGAAGGCTTTTTCCCTTTTTAGCTATGAAGGAAAGTCCTTGTGTTGTATCAGTCTTTGTTCAGTGAGCACTCTGGCACAGGAGCCTCAGGTCTGAAGTACACACTTTTCTCCCAGTGCTGCTTTCTTGATTGTGTGAGGTTCCTAATTCTCTGTTTGCTTCTCTTTCTTTTTACCTCCTGTAGGATGAAGGGATAAAGAGTGGTGCAAACCACACTCAATGGAAACTGCCTTAGCTAGGGTGTTGCAGTACCACCCTCATTCTCTTTTAACATAATCATCCTATGTGTTAGCCACAGTCAGAGGTTAAGATGTATGGCATAGGAAACTCAGAAAATATTGGGAGTGATGGACAAGCTGAATGGTTACTCTCATTTGGGGGTGGGGAACACAGTTCAATCTACGACAGTTTCCTGGTTGCTTCTTGCTGAGGCTAAGTCTCAGGCAAGAACAACTGATAGATAGCACTCCATTTTTAGGCCTAGTCCCTACTTGTAGAACACAACTCTACTTCGGGATTGGTGTGCTGAGAATACTGAGGCCTTGATCACTGTGCTCTGGCTCATGAGGTGGTAGTTCCATGACAGATGAGAAAGCTGACAGGACCTCATTATTGCCTTCCCCCTGCGACTGAACCTCCTAGAGTTGGGTGTCACCCAGAGTGAAGCTTATTTGTTTCCCCCAACATCAGCTCCGTAGCTCTGGATCAAAAATTTTGATGAAAACTTCCAAAATTTGTTTTTAAAAATAACCCACACATCCAGAAAGCTCAACAAACTTTAAGAAATCTCCTAATGGTACATAAATTAAAAATACAGAAAGTCAAAGACAAGGAGAAAATCATGAAAGCAGCAAGAGAGAAAAACAACTTGTTACTTAAAAACAACTTCAGTAAGACTGACATCTGACTTCTCAGCAGAAACAATAGTGGCCAGAAGGCAGGGGGATAATATATTTAAAGTGCATAGGACAAATACTGTACCCATAAGAGGTTTTGTTTTTTTTTCAAAAATAAAGGTGAAATACTTTCCGAGATAGACGAAAACAAATTCTGCTACCAGTCCTACATTATAAATACTAAACAAAATTTTTCATGCTGAAAGCAAGTGATCCCAGATGGCAGTCTAAATCCACATAAACATGTTAATAATACTAAAAATAATAAGAAGAAGCTCTATTCATTGTTGATAGGTGCCATCGAGTCAATTTCAACTCATAGCAACCCAGTGTACTACAGAACAAAACACTGCCCAGTCTTGAGCCATGCCTACAATCATTTTTACAATCCTGAAGCCCACTGTTGCAGCCATCATGTCAATCAATCTCCTTGAGAATCTTCCTCTTTTTTGCTGACCCTCTACTAAGCCTGATTTCCTTCTCTAAGGACTGATCCCTCCTGAAAGACAACATATCTAAAGCATGTAAGATGCAGTTTCAACGTGTTTGCTTCCAAGCAGCACTCTGGTTGTACTTCTTCCAGAACAGATCTGTTTGTTCTTTTGGCAGTCCATGATACATTCAATATTCTCCAATACCACAACTCAAAAGCATCAATTCTCCTTCTGTCTTTCTTATTCATTGTCCAGCTTTTGCATGCGTATGATGACATTGAAAGTGCCATGGCTTGCATCACTCACACCTTAGTCATCTAGGTGACATCTCCACTTTTCAATACTTTAAAGAGGTCTTTTGCAGCAAATTTTCTCAATGCAATGTGTCTTTTGATTTCTTGACTGCTGCTTTCAGGAGTGTTGATTGTGGAACTAAGTTAAATGAAATCCTTGCCAACCTCAATTCTTTCTCCCTTTGTCACGATGTTGCTTACTGGTGCAGTTGTGAAAATTTTTGTCTTCATGATCTTGAGTTGCAGTCATCCACACTGAAGTCTGTGTTCTTTGTTCATCAGTAAGTATTTCAAATCCTCCTCACTTTTAGCAAGCAAGGTTGTGTCATCTGTATAACACATGTTGTTAATGACTTCCTCCAAACTTGATTCCTCCTTCTTCATACAGTCCAGTTTTTCGGATTATTTACTTAGCACACAGACTGAGAAGAAATGGTGGAAAGATAGAACCCCAACACACACTTTTCCTGACTTTAACCTTGCAGTGTCCCTTTGTTCTGTTTACATGACTTCTTCTTGATCTATGTACAGATATAAGCACAGTCAAGTATTCTGAAATTCCTGTTCTTAACAATTTTGTCTACAATTTGTTACTATCCACACAGTCAAATGTCTTTGCATAGCCAATAAAACATAGGTATACATCTTTCTGGTATTCCCTGCTTTCAGCCTAGATACATCTGACATCAGCAATGATGTCCCTGGTTCCACATCCTCTTCTGTATCTGGCTTGAATCTCTAACAGTTCCCTGTCAATATACTGCTACAGTTGCTTTTGAATGATGTTAGCAAAATTTTACCTGCATGTGATATTAATGATAATGTTTGATAATTTCCACATTTAGTTGGATCACCTTTCTTGGGAATGGGCATAAATATGGATTTCTTCCAGTTGGTTGACCAGGAAGCTGTCTTCCAAATTTCTTGGCATACATGAGTGAGAACTTCCAGTGCTGCATCTGTTTGTTGAAACATTTCAATTGATATTCCATCAATTCTTGGAGCATCATTTTTCTCTGGTGCCGTCAATGCAGCTTTGACATCTTCCTTCAGTTCCTTCTCGTATGCTGCCTCTTCAAATGGCTGAACATTGACCAGTTCTTTCTTGTATGAGTCAGTGCATTCCTTCCACTTTCTTTTGATGCTGCCAGGGTTGTTTAATATTTTCCCTGTAGAGTTCTTCATGGCAACTTAAGACTTGTATTTTTTCCTTCAGTTCTTTCAGCTTGAGAAATGCAAAGTGTATTCTCCTCTTTTAGTTTTCTATTTTTAGCTCTTTGCACGTGTCATTATGATACTTTGTCTTCTAGAGCTGCCCTTTGAAATCTTCTGCATAGTTTTTTTTTTTTACTTCATCATTTCTTCCCTTTAACTTTAGTTACTTGATGTTTAAGAGCAAGTTTCAGAGTCTTTTCTGACATTGAATTTAGTATTTTATTTCTTTCTTGTCTTTTTAATGGCCTCGTGCTACTTGGATGATATCTTTCATGCCATTCCACAACTTGTCTGGTCTTCAGTCATTAATGTTCAATGTCTTCAAATCTATTTCTGAGATGGTCTCTAAACTCAGACGAGATATACTCAAGCTTGGTTTTTGGTCTTCATTCACTTGTTCTAATTTTCTTCAGTTTCCATTTGAACTTGCATATGAGCAGTTGATGGTCCATGCTGCAGTCAGCACCTGATCTTGTTCTGACTGATGGTATTGAGATTTTTCATCATCTCTTTCCACAGATGTAGTCGGTTTGATACCTATGTATTCCATCTCATCAGGTGCATGTGTATAGTTACTGTTTACGTTGGTGAAAAATGATACTACAAGAAAGAAGTAACTGGTTTTTAAAAATCCCATCAGGCAACCTCAAGCACAATTTCTATCATTAAGGCCATATTTTCCAATTACTAATCATTCCTGTTTCTCTGTAACTTTTACCTTCCATTCTTCAGTAATTCTCAATGCCTCTGATTGCATATTCAATCAATTTTGCATTGCAGAAGCTGGAGAAAACCTTCGATTTCTTCATCTTTGTCCTTAGTGAATGGTACATAAATTGAACTAATAGTTGTGTTAACTTGCCTTCTTTGTGGGTATATGGGAGTCCTATCACTGCCAGCACTGTACTCCACGACCAAGTCTTGAAATGTTCTTTCTGATGATGAACACAGCACCATTCCTCTTCAAGCTTTCATCCTGGTATAGTAAACCACATGATTGTCTGATTCAAAATGGCCAATATCAGTCCATTTCAGCTCATTATGCCTGAACTAGTGATATTTATGTGTTCTATTTTATTTTTGATGATTTCCAATTTTCCTCAATTTACATACTGTACTTCTACATTTATTAATGGATGTTTGAAGCTGTTTTTTCCTCAATTTGACTCATGCCACATTAGCAAATGAAGATACCAAAGGCTTTACTCCATCTGTGTCATTAAGGTTGATTCCACTTTGAGAAGGCAGCTCTTTCTCAAGTCATCTTTTAAATGTCTCCCAACCTGGGGGGGCTCATTTTCTGGCACTACATCTAACTACATTCCACCTCTATTTGTAAGCTTTTAGCAGCTAATTCTTTTTGGAAGTAGACTTCTAGGTTCTTCTTTCTGGTCTATCTTAGTCTGGAAGCTCAGCTGAAACCTGTCAGCCATGGGTGACCCTGCTAGTATCTGAATACCTGTGGTATAGCTTCCAGCATCAGACCAATACACAAGACCCTACAGTACAACAAACTGACAGACAATAATAATAATGAAAGGCTCAATTTATTAGAAAGATATAACAGTTATAAACACACAAGTACCTAATAACAGGCCACCAAAAAACATGAAGTATATACTGAAAGAAATAAAGGGAGAAATAGACAATTCAACACTAATAGTAGGATACCTGTCATGGATTGAATTGTATCCTCCCCAAAATATGTGTAGCCATGTGGCTGGGCCATAATTCCCAATAGCTCGTGATTGCCCTCCATTTTGTGATTTTTCCTCTGCTGTATGTTAAAGGATTAGGGTCAGACTGTAACTCCCTTCATAGCATTACCTCCCTGCTCCACTGTAAAGGGAGTTTCCCTGGAGCATGGCTTGCCCCACCCTTAATCCATTCATCCTACAAAAGATAAAAGGAAAGAGAAACAAGCAGAGAATTGGGAACCTCACATCATCAAGAAAGCAGCACCAGGAGAAAAGCATGTCTTTCAGAACTGAGGTTCCGGTGCCAAGATGCTCCCTGGAGAAGGACTCAAACAATGCCAGACTTTCCTCCAGAGCCGACAACGGTTAAAGCCTTCCCCTGGAATGGACATCTTGAATTTGGACTTGTAGCCTACTGGGCTATGTAAGAATAAACTTTCCTTAAAGCCATCCACTCTGTGGTATTTCATTAGAGTAGCACTAGCTGACTAACACAATACTTCAATACCAATATTTTCAACAGTGGTTAGAATCACTAAACAGAAAGTTAACAAGGAAACTGAAGACTTTAATAACGCTATAAAGCTACTTGACCTAACAGATATTTATGGAATACTTGATCCAGCAACTAAAAGAACACATATTCTTATTAAGTGCTTATGAAATATTCTCCATCGTATTCTAGGCCATAAAACAAATCTCAATAAATTTAAAAAGATAGAAATAATATGAGCTATGTCGTTCAACCACAATGGAACAGAGTTAGACATCAGTAGCTGGAAAAAATTAGAAAAATCACAAATATTTGGAAATTAAATAGGACATTCCTAAATAATCAGTATGTAAAAGAAATCAAGACCAAATAAAAACAAACAAAACCCCGAAATTTAAAATGAATGAAAATGAAGTTCAACATACCAAAATTTTTCAGATGGAGTGAATGCAGTGGTTAGAAGAAAATTTATGACTGTAAATGTCTACATTAAGAAAGAGATATCAAATCAATAACCTACTCTTCCATGTAACAACACTGAAAAATATCAAATTAAACCTAAAGGAAACAGAATGAAGTAAAAACAAATAAAGAAGTAAAGTTTAGAGTAGAAACTAATAAAATAAAGAATAGAAAAACAATTGAGAAAAATCAATGAAACTAAAACTCCTTCTTTGAAAAGATCATTAAAATTGGTAAGCTTTTAGCTAGATTAGTCAAAATAAAGGGAAGACTCAAATTACTAGAATTAGAAATCAAAGAGGGAACATTATTGCTGAGCTTACATAAATAAAAAGAGTTGTAAGTGAATGCTGAATAATATATGACAATAAAATTGTATATTTCAAATGAAATTAACAGTTCCTACAAAAGAAACAAATTATTAAAAATAACACAGGAAGAAGACTGAGTAGACCTAAAGTAAGAGAAGAAACTGAATTAGTATTCAAAACCTACTAACAAAGAAAAAGTAAGGCTCAGATGGCTTTGTTACCAAATTGTACCAAGCACCTAAAGAAAATACAGAGATGTGGCCAAGATGGCAGACTAGACACATGTATCCTCAATTATTTCTGACAACTAAGGCCTAGAATGATAACTGAAAGCAGCAGTGGACACCAGAGGAGCTCTAGGATCTGGCATAGTGTTTTCAGTTTTGACTAGGCACCAGTAATGGACTAAACTACCCCTCTCAAAGATGAAGCAGTGGCTGCTGAGTCCCACTCCTCCTGACTCACCATTTCAGGGGACTGCAGGTACTGCTGCCTTCTTTGTTATCCGGGATGCGGGGACTGAGCACGAGCTCGCAAATATACTAAACTGTAGTGCTTAAGTCAACAGTGTATAGCACAGCAGAGAGACTGTGATAGGGATAGCTACATATTTAGAGCCCGGCTGCTTACTGAAGTCACTGCTGCCCCTCCACCCTCTCCTTTCTGAGCTGTGTCATAGACTCTACTATTTCATGGCAGGAAGGGCAGCTTGGCTGGGACCTGCTCTTTGTCAGCAGGGAGGTGGTGTCACCCAGCCGGGGGCTTTAGCTGCAGCTGATTCTCAAGCAGAGCATCAGCCCATCTGACAAGTGCCTCTCCAGTGGAAAAGTGGTGTTTGAGACACTTCATCTCTACGTATATGGGTGGAGCCTGGCAGAGGACGGCAGGAAGGCCCTGCCCTCTCCCTACTTGGAAACATGTCACTGCATCTGGGGACTGCCTATGAGGTACTTTTCTTGTCAGCTCAAAGAGGGGGCCTGCCATGCCTGAGAGTGTGAAGTTTTTGGCAGCTGCTGTACAGCTCTCTGCTCAGAAGTAAAGTACTGTTTTAAATAAGACCACCTGGAGAACTGACTGTAGAAAAGCCCCAAAGCATCTCAACCACCCTTCACTGAGCTACATCATAGCCCCCCTCCAGTGACTCCATAGGTAGGGTACCATCTTTGCCCGCCAGGAAGCAGAGCCTGCCATCCCAGGGAGTCTAGCCGGGGCTAGTCACTAAAGTACATAGAGATAGCTGGTGACCAGTTTCACTCTTAGAACTATGTCTCAGCTACTGTTGAGGTAACAACAGAGAAATCAGATGGCTTGCACACAATAGTCCATAGCTAACCATTTAATGAAGCAGTCGACTATGGCTCTGGAAAACTCCCAAAATAAAGAATCAAAATACTTCCCAGATGAAGAAGCCTTTCTGAAAATATCAGAGGTTGAGTACAAAAGAATTATATATAGAGCGCTCCCAGAGATTAAACAAAATGCAGTAGAATAAAATGAAAAATTAAGCTATATGAACTAATGGAACATCAATGAGCTGAAATGCAGCAGCTCCATAACAAAATTACTGAATTAGATAATTCAATCCAAAACCAAAAAGCAGAATTGAGGAGGTAAAAGTCAGACTTCATGACCTTGAGAACAGAGCAAATGACACCAACATTTACGAGGAGAAAGTAGAGAAAATAAGAAAAATGAAGACATATTAAGACACATGTAGGGCTCTATTAAGAAGAATAGCCTACAAATAACTGGAGTTCCTGGACAGGGATGGGCCATAAATGAAAATAAAGAGAGCATTGTTGTAGAGTTGCTGACAGAAAACATTCCTGAAATTATGAAAGAAGAGAACATAGATATCCAAGACATGTATTGAATGCCACAAAAACTAGGCCCCAAAAGAAAGACACCAAGATGTACTATAATAAAGCTTAATAAAATGAAACAAAAACAGGTTCTGTTAAAGGCAATGAGGCTCAAAGCAAAGCTAACATTCAGAGGGAAACCCTATATGCTTTTGTCTGACTTCTCCACAGAAACAATGTTGGTAAGAAAGCAGTGGTATGACACCTTCAAAGTCCTGAAGGAGAAAAACTTCCAATGAAGAATTATATATTCTGCAAATTGTCTCTTAAATATGAAGATGAAATTAAGACATTTGAACATAAACAGAAGCTTGGAGACTTTGTAAAAACTAAGCCCAAGCCAAAACTACAAGAAAGACTGAAAGAAGTTCTTTGCTTAGAAATCTGAAAACATTAAGTGTATGCTTAAGGAGGAAATGTAGGACACAGTATCCAGAATCCTACTCATGTAGGGAAGTCAAGAAGCTCAATTAAAACTACCTTATTAAAAGATGGGAACCAGTGATCATAACACAAAAACTGTGACATTACCACACTAAAAAGAGAGATATATGAGCCAAGTGCCATATATTACAGTAGGCATAACCCTTTCCAATGGAGAGGATATTAAAAAGATACGCAAAAGTTAAAGTCTGATTTTGTCTTAGAATTGTAAGGGGGATCATAGGAATAGCTCCAAAGAAAAATAATATAATATATCAAAACAAGAAACACAATGCAGCAGTCTCAAAAAACACAAAACCAACATTGAAAAAGATGAAAAGTCAACTCATAAGGAAGAATGATCCAAAACAGAATACTAAGAAAAACACAGAAAACATCAACAACACAAAAATAAATGCATCAAAAGGATAGCACTAAACACATACCTATCAATAATTACACTGAATATAAATGGACTGAATGCTCCAATAAAGAGATAATGAGTGACATCCTGGATCAAAAAACATGACTCGTCTATATGCTGCTTACAAAACACACGTCTAAGACTCAAAGATACGAACAAATTGAAAATCAAAGGATAGAAAAATATATACCAAGCCAACAACATGCAAAGAACAACAGGAGTGGCAATGCTAATCTCAGATAAAATAGATCTTAATGTAAGATCCACCACTGTGGACAAAGATGGTCACTATTTATTATTGAATGTTTCAATGTACATGCAGGACATAAAACTACTAAATATTTTTGCATCCAATACAAGAATATCTAAATATACTGAACAAACACTGACAACATGGAAAAATAAGATAGATCACTGCACAATGATAGTTGGAGACTTCAACATTCCACTTTCAGTAATGGACAGATCCTCCAAAAAAAAAAAAAAAAAAACCTCAGTAAAGTTATGGAAGTTTTATTGTGACAGTTAGCCAACTTGACCTTATCAACATATACAGAACTTTTTACCCATCAACAGATAAGTACTCCTTTTTCTCCAATGCACATGAAACATTTTTCAGAATAGGCCATGTGTTAGGACATAAAGCAAGTCTCAACAAAATCCAAACACTGAATTATTGCAAAGCATCTTCTCAGACCATAAAACCATAAAAGTTGAAATCAACATCAGAAAAATCATAAGCAGAAATTCAAACTCACAGAAACTGAACAGTACCTTGCTCAAAAGTCCATGGATTATAGAAGAAATCAAGCACAAAATAAAGAAATTTGTTGAATAAGATGAGAATGAAAACACATCCTATGAGATACAGCAAAAGCAATGCTCAGAGATCAATTTATCTCTATAAATACACACATCTGGAAAGAACAAAGGAACCCAAACCACAAAATTAACTTTCCAGCTTGAACAAGTAAAAACAGAACAACAGAGGAACCCCTCAGGCATCAGATGAAAACAGATAATAAAGATTAGAGAAGAATTGGGTGAATTAGAGAATATAAAAATAACTGAAAAAATTAACAAAACCAAAAGATGGTTCTTCAAAAAGATCAATCAAATTGATAAACCACTGGCTAAACTTACAAAACAAAAACAGAAGAGGAAACGAATCACCTGAATAGGAAACGAGATGGGAGATGTCACAACAGACCCAACGGAAATCAAAAGTATCATAACGAAGTACTACAAAAGACTGTACTCTAGTTAGATTTGAAAACCTAGAGGAAATGGATAAACTTCTAGATTTATATCACCTATCAAAACTATCTCAAGGAGAAGCAGAATAACATAATAAATTCATCACAAAGGAAAAAATTGAAAAACTCATCAAAAAACTACCAACCAAAAAAAGTTCTGGTCCAGAAGGCTTCACTGGAGAATTCTACCAAACTTTTAGAGAAGAGTTAAGTCCAATATGACTGAGGCTATTTATCAGCATAGGAAGGGATTGAATACTCCCAAATTAATTCTATGAAGCCAACATAACCCTGATACCAGAGCCAGGGAAAGAAATCCACTAAAAAAGAATATTGCAGACTGATATCACTCCTAAATCCAGAGGCAAAAATCTTCAGCAAAATCCTTGCCAATAGACTTCAACAACATATTAAAAAAATAATTCACCACGACCAGTTTGGATTCATACCAGGGATGCAAGGTTGATGATGACATCAGAAAAACAATTAATGTGATCAACCACATAAATAGCACAAAGAATAAGAATCACTTGATTTTGTTAACTGATGCAGAAAAGGCATTTGATGAAGTCCAAAACTCATCCATGCTAAAAACTCACAGCAAAACAGGAATAGAGGGGAAATTCCTTAATGCAATAAGGGTGATCTATGGAAAGCCAACTGCCTACATCCTCCTGAATGATGAGAGACTGAAAGAATTCCCCTCGAGAACAGGAACTGGGCAAGGATGTCCACTCTGACCACTTCTACTGAACACTGTGCCAGAGTTTCTGGCCAGAGCAACTAGACAAGTGTTTTAGTCAATTAGTGCTGCTCTAACAGAAATAACACTGAGTGGATGGCTTTAACAAAGGAAGGTTTATTCTTTCACAGTTTGGTAGGCTACAAGTCCAAATTCAGGATATCCACTCCAGGAGAAGGCTCTCCCCCTTGTTGGCTCTGGAGGAAATTCTGGTATTGTATCAGTCTTTATCTAGGGAGCGTTTTGGTGCAGGAACCTTGGGTCCGAAGGAGTGTTCTTCTCCTGGTGCTGCTTGCTTGATGGCGTGAGGTTCCCAGTTCTCTGCCTGTTTCCCTTTCCTTTTATCTCTTGCAAGGTGAAAGGATTAAGGGTGGGGCAAGCCATACTCCAGGGAAACTCCCTTTACAGTGAAGCAGGGAGGTGATCTTATAAACGGATTTACAGTCCCACCCTAATTCTTTAACATACAGCACAGGAAAACTGCAAAATGGAGGACAGTCACAAGCTACTGGAAATCATGGCCCAGCCATATGGATACACTTATTTGGTGGGGGGGACACAATTCAATCCATGACATACCACCCATGGGCCCACTAAAAATCACGTGATTGACATATGTAACACATTCATGCCACATGATAGAAGCCGTAAACCAGTTTCAAGCCCAAAATACAAAAACTCTAATACATCTGTGAAACCCAGAATATAAGCTATCTGCTTCCAAAGGTACAATGGCAGAACAAGCACAAGTCAGACATTCCATTACAAATGGGAGAAATTGCAGGGAAAGAAGGCATTAACAGGCAACAGGCAGGTCAGCAGAACACATTACATTAGCCCTCAAAGCTTTGGAAATAATCTTCCACTTTCTGAGACATTTTACACAATGACCTTGCCCTCCAGACTAGGAATTGGCCACACTTTCTGGATTTTGAGCGGAGACCCCTGGCCTTGTGCTACAACTCTGCCTTCAAGGCCCACTTGGACAGAAACTCTGTGCCATCGGCTTTAGGAGCACCCTAAGATCAACTGAGCGGCAATTCCACCCTTACAAACACAGGCCATCGTGGTTCCACCCTTTCAAACCCTTGAGGTCATAGCCATACTTTTTGAGACTGAGGCAGCTCAGCTTCTCTTGCTGTTTGTCTCTTCAGCTTCTGCTTCCTATGGCCATATGGCCCAGGCCTCAGGCCCATATCTGCCCTCCCAGGGAGAGTGTTCCAAAGCTCTGTAGCACCACTGATTTAAGTGCCCGGAGGCACCCACTGTTGCTGGAAAAAGTCCTGCCCAAAGGCACTCAGCTCTGTCGCTCTGTGGGTCAGTAAGGCTGGCTCCACTGATGCAAGTGCCCAGAGGCACCCTGTTGTGCAAGGAAAACTCTGTGCACAGACACTTAGCTCTCTCGCTCCGTGGGTCAGCTCTAGTGCTGCCTCTGGTTTTGCTGCTGCTGCTGCTATTGCAACTAGTCCTCTGTTGTTCCTGACCGTCTTCACCTTCTTTGTTCCGTCTGAATCTTCTATCCATTCACAGTTTCAGAATGGCTCCCACATTTTAGGTATTTGCTACAGCAGCACCCCACTCTTACGGTACCAAATTCTGTTTTAGTCAGCTAGTGCTGCTCTAACAGAAATACTACACAGTGGATCGCTTTAACAAAGGATGGTTTATTCTTTCACAGTCTAGTAGGCTACAAGTTCAAATTCAGGATGTCTGCGCCAGGGGAAGGCTTTCCCCCTGGTCGGCTCTGGAGGAAAGTTTGGTATTGTATCAGTCTTTATCCAGGGAGCATCTTGGTGCAGGAAACTTGAGCCTGAAGGAACACTTTTCTCCTGGTGCTGCTTGCTTGATGGCATGAGGTTCCCAGTTCTCGGCCTGCTTCCCATTCCTTTTATCTCTTGCAAGATGAAAGGATTAAGGGTGCAGCAAGCCATACTCCAGGGGAACTCCCTTTACAGTGAAGCAAGGAGGTGATCTTATAAACAGATTTACAGTCTCACCCTAATTCTTTAATGTACAGCATAGGAAAACCACAAAATGGAGGACAGTCACAAGCGACTGGGAATCATGTCCCAGCCATGTGGCTACTCTTATTTTTGGGGGAACACAATTCAATCCATGGCAACAAGATAAATAAATAAAGGACACTTATATCAGCAGAGAAGAATTAAAAATCTCCCTATTTTCAGATGATGTGAATCCTAAGGAATTCATAAACAAACTACTGGAACTAATAGAGGAGTTTAGCAAAGTGCCAGGATGTAAGATAAACATAAGTAAATCAGTAGGATTCCTTTATATCCACAAGGAATTCATCAAAGAAGAAATCACCAAATCAATACCATTTACTATAGTCCCTAAGAAGATCAAATACCTAGAAATAAATCTAGCTAGAGAAATAAGAGACGTATACAGACAGAACTACAAGACATTACTGCAAGAAACCAAAAGAGACTTACATAAATGGAGAAACCTAACCTGCTCATGGATAGGAAAACGTAACATTGTGAAAATGTTTATTTTACCCAAAGCAATCTACATAGACAATGCAATTCCAGTACAAACCCAGTATCATTTTTTTTTTATGAGGTGGAGAAACAGATCACCAATTTTGGAATGGGAGGCAACCAGATAAGTAAAGCACTACTGAAGAATAGGAACACAGAGGGAGGCCTCACACTACCCAACCTTAGAACACATAATACCACCACAGTAGTCAAGACAGCCCGGTACTGGTACAAAAAGAGACATACAGACTAATGGAGCAGAGATGAGATCCCAGAGATGCTACCATCCTCTTATGAACAGTTGATATTTGACAAAATCCATAAAATTGTAAACTGGGGCAAAAACTGTCTGTTTAACAAATGGTGTTGACGAAATTGGATATCCATCTGCAAGAAACAGAAACAAGACCCATATCTCATACCTTAGACAAAGACTAACTAAATATCATACCTAAAATGACAAGAAAAAAGAGTCAGCAATGGAAGTACTAATACACAGCTTACAGAAGCTTCAAAATCTGACAGTGTGAGCAATAGAAGAGAAAATAAATGAGAACTACTAAGAATCAAACATTTTTGCTCACCCAAAGACTTTATCAAAAGAGTTAAAAGACCACCAACAGAATGTAAAAAAATATTTGGCAACTACATGTTAGACTGACATGCGATATCCATAATCTACAAGGTACTACAAAATATCAACAAGAAAAAGGTAAATAACCCACTTAAGTGATGGGCAAAGGAGACAGGCAGACACTTTGCTACAGAGGACATATAGGAAGCCAAAAGACACAGCAGGAAATGACCATTATAATTAGCTATCAGAGAAATCCAAATCAAAACTACAATGAAAAACCATGTCACCCCAACAAGGTTGGCCATACTCCAAAACAACACAAAACGACAAATGCTGGAGAGGCTGTGGAGAGATTCGAACTCTCCTACACTGCTGGTGGGATCTCAAAATGGTACAACCTCTTTGGAAAGCTATCTGGCGCTTCCTTAAGAAGATGAAAATAGATGCACCATTTGACCCAGTAATCCCACTGCTCGGAATTTATCCTATAGAAACAAAGGCTATCACATGAACAGACAATGCACATGAATGTTTATTGTAGCACAGCCCACAATAGCAAAAAGATAGAATCAACCTAGATGCCTATCAACAGATGAATGGGTAAACTAACTATGGTACATATACTCAATGGAACACTATGCAATGATAAAGAATAATGATGTTTTTAGGAAGCAACCCATAACCTGGTTTCAGCTGGAAGACATTATATTGAGTGAAACCAGCAAAATATTGTATAAGATTCCTTTTGTAATGATTTAAAAATAGACTTATGTACAGAAGAAAAGATTTTGACAGCTACAAGGGTGGAGAGGGAGGGAGTAGGTTGGTCATAGATTAGATAGTTGATAGAAATGTGGTTAGGTGAAAGTAGTGACAGCACACAGTAGAATGTTGATTAACTTAACTGGACTACATCATAATCTGAAAGCTCTTCTAATTTTAATGCACTACTGCAAGGACAGAGTAGCAGGGATGGGGTCTGGAGACCATGCTCAGGGGACATTGAGGTCAAGTAGCATGCTTAGCCTATTGCTAAGATTATCTTGTCGTCTCTTGTTGGTGAGTAGTATCTGGGTTCTTAAAAGCTAGTAAGCTGACATCTGAGGTATGCTAAATGGTCCCAACTCATCTGAAGCAGACCATCACTGAGAACACAAAAGACACAAGGGAAAAAGAGCCCAGGAGACATGAGAATGGATCGCTTTTATCAACATGTGACCAGAAGAACCAGATGGTACCCGGCCACCATCAAAGACAGCCATGATGGGGCACACAATGTTGATTTCCTGGGGCAACATGAGAAAAAGAGATGTCCAGCTCAGGAAGTCTACTTTTGGTTCAATAGCCTGGGGGATCCTCTGAGAGCATGGCCCCTAGACCTGCTGCTTCCCCTGTGTAGAAAACACTGCTGAGGTCAACTCTTTGGACAAAGGTGAACTGGACTCAGGGACACAATGTGTCCATATGGTGAATGTACTTCATGGTTCTATGCATTTGTAGGATGCTGTCCTACTTGTCTCTTTCTAGATGGGAGAGAAGAGGGTGGATAGGAGGGGGCAGGAGCTTGTTAAGAGGATCTTACAAATTTAAAATGAAAAAAGAGGAGTGTGCTGTCATGGGGCCAGGGGAGTAGAGTAGCTGTAGATAGGCAGGCATGCAAACTTCATTTGGATTGTATACTTTCACTCAGTCACAATAAACAAAAAAAGAAAGAAAATTAATACCAGTTATTTACAAACACTTCAAAGAAATAGAAAAGGGGGGACTATGCCTCAACTCAGTTTATGATGCCACAAGCAGACAGGCATTATAATAAAGGAAAACTACAGACCAATATATGTTATGAGAATTAATGCAAAAATCCTCAACAAACTCCTAGTAAACCAAATCCACCAGTGTATGAAAAGTACTCTATGCTATAATAAACTGGGATTTATTCTGGATACAAAGTTGGCTCAACATCTGAAAATCAAAGTAATAAATACATCACATGGTAGAAGTTTTTTAAAAAATCACGTGATCATCTAATATGCAGAAAAAGAATTTGACAAAAACCAACACTCATGATAAACACTGAACAAACTAGATAAATGACATCCCTGAAAACTTATAATTAACATCATAGTTAATGATGAAAGAATGGATGTTTCCCCTCTGAGGTCAAGAATAAAACAAAGATATTTGCTGTAGACACTTTTATTTAGTATTGTAAAGAATTTTTAGAAATGAAACCAAAAGCATAAGCAACACATGAAAAAGGTAGATATGTTCTCTAAGAGGCCATTATACTATCTTAGCAATACCTTGATAAACAGACAAAAAACTGAAGTTGTCAAGGGCTTCATTTTACTTGAATTCACAATCAGTGCCCAGGAAAGCAGCAGTCAAGAAATCAAATGACGTATTTCATTTGGCAAATCTGCTAGAAAAGACCTCTTTAAGGCGTTAACAGAAAGCAAAAAATATCACACTGAAGACTAAGGTGCATCAGAAACAAGCCATCGTATTTTCAATTGTCTTGTATGCAAGTGAAAACTGGAAGTTTAATAAGGAAGACTGTTGAAGAATTGGTGCTTTTGAATGATGGTGTTAGTGAAGAATAGTAAATACATCATGGAATGTTAGAAGAATGAACAAATTTGTTTTGGAAGAAATACAGGCAGAATACTCCTTAGAAGCCAAGGATGGTTAAGGCTTTATCTCACATTGGTCATTGTATCAAGGAGGGACCAATTTCTGGAGAAGGATGTCATACATGATAAAGTAGAGAGTCAGTGAAAAAGAGGAAGAGCTTCAAAGACATACGTTGACACAATGACTGCAACAAAAGGCTCAAACACAGGAATGATTGTGAGAATGGCAAAAGGTGGTGCAAAGTGCTCCTGGGAGCCAGAACCAACTCATGGAAGGCACGTAACAACAACATCCAAAAAATATTCTATCAAACCCACGTAAATAACTGTGGACTAATCTCATTGGAATTTTAACACAGAGAAATTATTTGGTTATGGTTAGAGGTTGAAACACCTATATTATTGTAGCTCTTTGAAGGAAACCCTGGTGGCAGAATGGTTAAGTGCTATGGCTACTAGTTAAAAGATCAGCAGTTCAAATCCACCATGGGCTCTTTGAAAACTGTAGGGCAGTTCTACCCCATCTTAAAGTGTTTCTATGAACTGGAATTGACTTGAAGGTAGTGTTTTTTGTTTTTTGTTTTTAATTTATCAAATATAAAAGAGGAAGTAGAGACCAAAAGAGATGTTAGGAAATAATGATGTGCTTAAATACTCAACCGACTCAATGGCACTTGGTTTTTGGCTAAGCACTCAAGTGTTTTTGTGAGGGGTGGGAGGTGGAGGGAAATGATCAAAATCCATGACAACTGTTTCCAAAAATTCCTTCAAAGGTCTTGAAAACAGGATGAATGGAACCTATGTTGCCTAAAAAATGTACTATTAAGTTTTTTTCTTCTTTTTTTTTTTTTTAGTTTTTCTTAGTATTGCACAGTGTGATAGTTAAGATTGTGTCAGCTTGGCTGGACCAATGTTTTGGCAGCTGTATAAAGTGGCAGGGCAGGGTCCTTGGTGGCTCACCGCCCACCCCCAGCTTTCATCTCCCCGCCTTCCTCCAGCTACTTCCGGTCTGCTCAGCTTTCCAGCAGTTCCTGCTCTCGTCTTTTTATGTCTGGTTCCTGGGACTTGAACTAGCAGCTCTTGGGATTCATGAACCCTCAGAACCTGCCAGTAAGAGTTCTGTTCCCTAACCTGCTGACTCTGGGTTCGCCAGCCCCTGCAGCTCTGGAATCAACAGAAATCTCGCAATCTCGCCCGCCAGCTTGGGCTTCCCCGACCTTTACAGCCAGTGAGCAGAACTCACATCTGTCTGTCCTGCTGACCTTGGATTTCCCACCATCTGGGGCTGCGTGAGGCTTGGGCTGCAATCCAGGACTGCAGATTATTTCAGCCTCTACAATTGTATGAGCTGTTTCCTTTATATAAATCTTTGCTGTACATAGTTATATGTATTACTGGTTTTGCTTCCCTGGAGAACCCATCCTAAAACACAGTTTAATTATTTATTAAAATGTTACTGAGCACCCATTACGTGCATGTGTTGTTGGTACAAACATTTATAGGACACCTAATGTTTATTTCTTGGGATTTCAGACACACGTGCAAGATATAATGCAATTTGCTCCTTTAAAAGCACTAAGTGTCTGCTCTGCCATACTTGACATATTTTGGAGTCACCAGTATGCGTTATGTTTTATTCATTGTCATGATTTGCGCAACTGAGGCTGTGAGAGGGTAACTTGCACATGTCACTTCTCTATTAAATTATGACGCTAAAATCTGAACTTACTCCGGGATTCTTTAAATCCAAGTCCCAGTGCCCTTCTCACAACGTCATATTACCTCCCAGTGCGTGCTACGGACCAGGAATACAGTATTATGCTCACACATATAACTTGTATAGCATTCCTAGGAAAATAATGTGTGAAGGAGTTGTATTGTTGGCCAAAAAAAAAAAAACATACATGTGTGTTATTTATGTGAAAGTACAGTAGGTCATTTAAAAAAAAAAAGATAAACCAATTGCGTTATTTGGACTCATAGTGACCCTGTAGGACAGAGTAAAACTGCCCCATGGAGTTTTCAGAGAGTACCTAGTAGATAGGAATTGCTACCCTTTTCGTTAGCAGCTGTAGCACTTAACAACTACACTACTAAGGTTTCCAACAGGTAGTTAAAAAAAACCAAAAACCTACTGCCATCGAGTCAGGTCTGACTGATAGCAACCCTAGAGGTCAGAATAGAGCTGGCCCATAGAGTTTCCAAGGAGCACCTGGTGGATTTGAACTGGCAAACTTTTGGTTAGCAGATGTAGCACTTAACCCACTACACCACCAGGGTCTCCAGTAGGTGATTTATAGGAGAGAAATTTAACCTTGTTGGGGGCGAGTTTAGGAAGCCCTAAATGTGTTTGGGGTTTTTTTTTTTTTTTGGTCTTGGGTGGGTTTAAGGAAAATTTCTGTTTTTGAAGGATGACTACATCCTTCAAGCAGAGCGAATACGAAGGTAAAAAGTGCAGAGCAAAGTAGCTGTGGCCAGAGAATGGAGGAGAATTGCTATTTAGCACAGGAAGGAATATGGGTATGAATTATAGCACGTGAGAGATTAGAAGCAGGGAACCAGGTAATACTCTTAATAACATAAGTGGAAGGTAGCAAAAACTTTGAACAGTATCATCAAAAAGGAGATGGGGCTTATTCTAGAGTCACTTTGGTGCTATTATTTATGTGACGGGAAATCACTTACAAATGAAGAATGAAGAATAAGAAGAAATAGTTTCAAGATTTCTACATTGTGTTACTTGGATGAGTGGTGATGTTTTTAACCAAAATTGGCTTGCCTGGAGATCTTTAGAGAAGATTTTAAGGTAGAAATGTTGATAAGATACTGACTTTAGTTTGATGTACATTGAACTAGGGACATGTGCCAGGCATCAGGAGGAGAAAGTTCACCAGGCAAAAATTAGATCTGAAGCTTAACAGAAAAGATAAATGTTAAAGTCATGGAAGTATATGTGATTGTTTGAAGGAGGGTGGAATTTGACAAGAATAGGACCAAAAGTTGAACAGTGGAGTATACCTATATTTAACTCCCAGTAGACAGGGACCTGTCTGTTTTGTTCACTGCTCTATCCCCAATATAAAGCATATTATTTGGCAAAAAGCAGAAAATGCTTTTTTTAACTAAAAAAAAAAGATGAACAATGAGTGAATGAAAAGAAGACAAGGACTCACTGAGAAGTCTGAGAAAAAAATAAAAAAGCAAAATATTTAGAGATGCAGCTGAAGAGTAAAATGTTATGAAACTAAGGCAGGATAAACTGTTGGAACTCAGAGGAGTTGTTGGTATATCAAATTCTCATGTTATAAAATGTTTATGAAATTAACCATTCTATGTAAATTAATCAGATAAATCTTTGTAACTCTTATTTTTTAAAAAATCATACCATTACTCTCCTCAGAATTCTTAAAGACTTTCAAAAAAGAGAACATTTAACTTCTCCATGTGACAGTTAAGTTCCTCTACAATTTAGCTCTGACTCATTTCCAGCCTTCTTTTGTTGTCGGGTGCTGTCGAGTATGTTTTAACTCCTAGCAATCCTATGTACAACGGAAGGAAACATTACCCGGTCCCTTACCATTCTCACAGTTGTTGCTGTATTTGAGCCCATTGTTCCTACTATTGTGTCAGTCCATCTCATTGAGAGTCTTCCTCTTTTTCATGACTGTCTTCTTCACCAAGTATGATGTCCTGCTTCTTCAGAGACTGATCCCTCCTAAGAAGAGATCCAAAGTCTTGCCACCTTTGCTTCGAATGAGCATTATGGCTGTTTATTTCTTCTAAGACAGGTTTGTTTATTCTTCTGGTAGCCCGTGATATATTCAGTATTCTTCATTAACACTATAATTCAGCCATTAGTTCTTCTGTCTTACTCATTGCACGGCTCTTGCATGCATGAGGCAGTTGACAATACCGTGGCTTGTTTCAGGTGCACCTTAGTCTTCAGTGGGACATTTTTGCTTTTTAACCCTTTAAAGAGGTCTTTTGCAGTGGATTTTCCCAATGGAATGTGTCACTTGATTTCCTGACTGCTGCTTTCCTGGACGTTGATTGTGGATTCAAATAAAACAACTCTGTGTTCAAGAACAAGTTTCAGGTTCTCTTCTGAAATCCATTTTGGTATTCTCTTTCTTTCCCATCTTTTAAGTGACCTTTTGCTTTCTTCAGTAGGTGATATGCTTCATGTCTTTTTATATCACAGCATCAGAAACACAATCCACCACCACAGTACAATAAACTGACAGATAAATGGTGAATTTCCAGCCTAACTGCTCACTATTTTAAAATCCTTGCTTTTATCCATGTGCCTTTCATCTCTTACCAAGTCAAGTTCTACTCTGTCCTGTAGGGTTGTTAGGAGTCGGAATTGACTGGATGGTACTGGGTTTGGTTTGGGTTTGTTAAAGCAGAGAACAACCATGGGTTTATATCATGAGTTTCTTTTTTCTTTCCTTGAGTTTTAGCAGTCACTACAACAGTGGATCAAGTCTGAATTACTTTTTCATGATTTTGAAGTTCCCCTCAGTGCTCATAGCAGTGGTGACACTAGACACACAAAAAAGAAGAGCAACTATAGAAGGGACTATATTTTTTCCAAATCTTGTTACCTTTCTGTTAGCCTCTAAGGGAGCTAAGAAAACTCATGATGTATTCTTTTTGTTTGTTTTAAACTCTAGAGACCCAGGTGGATAGTCATTTTTTCCCCCCTACAATGGGAGAAGGTAGATACTGCTACGTGTATGATGGATGCTCAAGGACAGTGTAAATGTGGGTTTATGGATGATGATGCTTATGAGAGAATACAGATATGAATGTTGCATGGTGATGCTCATGAGAGAAAATAGATATGGGTGCTGGATAGCAGAAACTGATTAGGTTACATCTGAAAATTTCTCTTCCCGTCACCGCATACAGGACACTTTAGAAGACTACCTACTTATTTTAAAAATCCATTTACTAAGTATCATGAATTGAATTGTGTCTCTCCCAAAATCTGAGAAACTGTTTGTCTAGATCATGATTCCTGGTATTGTGTGCTGTTCCTCTGTGTTGTAAACCCTGCCTCTATGATGTTAATGGGGAGGATGGGCAGCAGTTGTGTTGGTGAGGCAGAACTTAATGTGTAAGACTGTATGTATTGTGCCTTGAGGCAGTCTTCTGAGACTTAAAGGAAAGAAGGTAGCAGAAAATGTTGCAGACCTTATACCACCAAGAAGCAGTGCTGGGAGCAGAGTACGTCTTTTGGAAAGGACCTGGGATCCCTGTACCTCAGAAGCTCGCAGTCCAGGGGAAGACTGACAACAAGAACCTACTTCCAGAGCCTTCACGTGTAGCTGATGCCCTGAATTTGGACTTGTAGTCCATTGGACTGTGACAAAATAAATTTCTCTTTTTTAAAGCTGTCTGCTAGTGGTAGCTGTTACGGCGGCACAAGATGACTAAGATGTTAAACCTTCCGAAAAATGTTTTTTGACCTTCATTATAAAAGTATGATTTATGACTACCATTCTCATGAGCTCCCACCACGTATTTTATTGCTCCATTCACACTGAATTATAACTGTTTAATTGCTTACACTAAGAGATGTTTTGAGGTAGAGACCATATCTTTAAAATGAATGAGTATGATGACTAGTCTTCCATAGTTGTTGCAGTACCTAATCTAATGATATAAGACCCTTAGTTTATGAGAGTGTCCTACTTTGCTTTTAAGTTTCAGGTGGAATTTTAGTTTGCTCAAGAGAATGAATAAAGAAAGGAAGGTATCAGTAGCAAGAATTGAAAGATATTTTCAACACTAGTATTGCATTTAATGAGAGTGATATCTGGGTAAAATGGTGAGCTGAAAATCCAAATTTTGAAGGGCACCTCCTTCAAATGCTTCAACAATATAATAGAAGGAAAAGTAGAAGGCTAGCTTGAGACTCCTTATGGGACAGTAGAATCCCAAAAAATGTGAGCTCTTGGCAAAAACCACCTGACAACGCATTGCTCAGATGGTTCACAGAAGGGAAAAGCAAGGTAGAAACTGGGACCTTCATGGGACTCACTGCCTGTATTATGTGATTAAGTACCCTGGGGAGCCACCTGTAACTATGGATAATACTAGGATTTGCACATGGAGGGAAGGGCTATAATAAACAGAAAGATAGCATTGCAAGTCACTACCAGAAAGCTTCCAGGTAATAATTCAGCTTATACTTGTTACCAAACCAAACCAAGCAGAAAGAAAAAACTTTACTGCTGTAAAGACAGTTCTGACTCATGGCGACCCTGTAAGACATAGTAGAACTGTCTCAGAGGGCTTCCAACGCTATAATCTTTATGTGAACAGACTGCAGCAGGTTGGTTTCAACTGCCAGTCTTTCAGTTAGCAGCTGAACACATAACCACTATGGCATCCAGGCGTCTTGGCACTAGACTAGCAAAACAGAAATTTGGTTATTCTAAGGGCTGGAACCCAGCATGGCAATTCAGTAAACACACAAAATAAATGATGCTGGAACTCATATCTTTGCTATGACTGCCTGGGTTCCAACTTCTGCTCCATTTCCTTCAGGCTGCTTTATTGTGAATTGGTAATGATAATTTACAGTAGATTTGTATTTTCTCCATCCATATTGTCTAAGTATAAAAGAATTGGGCAGAATTCCACATCAGTTTCTGACAGACCTCCCTGAAATGCCAAATACAACTAGCTGCCAGTGGCTCTCCTGCTGTAAGTGTAAGCAAGCAGAAATATTATAACCAGACTTGGAGGACAACAATCAAGCCCCGAGTAAGGCGGAGATTGCGAGTATCAGAGTGAATATCTTCCAGTGATTGACTTCAAAAAACAAACCCATGACCATCGAGTCAAACCTAACTCAGTGACCCTATAGAACAGAGTAAAACTGGCCCATAGGGTTTCCAAGGAGCAGCTAGTCAATTTGAACAGTTAACTGTTTTGTTAGCAGCAGTGTGCTTAACCACTGTACCACCAGTGTTCCTGCTGCAAAAAACAAGGAAATATTTCTGAAGAGACTATAGTATCAGGAAAAAAGGAGGAAAAAATTTAGATTGAGTAATAGCATAGAGCGGAAAATGATTACAAAACAAAAAACCATAATGATGTCAGTAAACATTAAGTCTGATGCTTCAGAAAATCAGGTTTGTGAGGCAAAAGGTGGAGGAAAAATTCTCCTGGAATTTTGGGGAGAAGAATAAAGAATCATGAAAGACATGGAGTATAGGCCTAGATTTTAGTTGTCTATAAATTCTGCTACCAATGCATCCATACCACCACTACACACAGACACGGAATACAGAAATTTTCATTGATTTTTTGGTATGCACAGGGTGACACCTTCACATTTTTCCTGTGTCCATAGACGTGGTCCTGGTCTGAAGCCCAAAGCAAGAACATAGATGTGTCATACCAAAATCAAAAAACCAACCTCCTAGTCATTGATGAGATTCTAACTCACAGCAACACTATAGGAGAGGTAGAATTGTCCCCTAGGGTTTCCAGGGAGCAGCTGGTGGATTTGAAATTGAAACATTTTGGTTACTCTTAACCATTGTGTCGCCAGGGCTCTGGAAGTTTCATAGAAGGCTACAGAGAACTAAGGTTTATTCCCTATCTATTTCCTGTTATTTGGATGATATATATGATCCCAACTCTTTGGGATCTTTTCTTCTACCAGCAAAATAAAAACTGGATTTGTACAATCAGCAACTTCTCTTGCTGTGTATTTCAAATTTACCTCCTGTTTCCTGGATGCTGCCTATTGGAAGGAAATTGTATTATACTCTTTGACTGTTGAATGAGGGAATGTCTGTAGACTCCTTAGGCAACAGACTTTCAGTTCTGCAAGAATTCTAAAATTGGTCTTTACAAAGAAATAATCACGAGTCTGTTTATATTATGCTGAAAAGGCTCATAATTATAAGGAAACTATTTGCTTTTAGTAGACAATTATAACAACACATTTTATCTTTCTGTGGTGGGTTTTAATATGGTTAAAGGACTTTTGTGCTATGCCATACAAGACCCTTGCCTATTTCTAGGCTGATGGACAATATGAAGCAATACCAAAACAACAACAACAACAAAAAAGAAAACATGAACCCAGTACCGCTGAATCAATTCCGACTCATAGTGGTCCTACAGGACAGAGTAGAACCGCCCCATAGAGTTTCCAAGGAGTACCTAGTGGATCTGAACTACCAACTTTTTGGTTAGTAGCTGTAGCACTTAACCAGCACGCCACCAGAGTTTCCATATGAACTAACAGAGTCTAGAAAATCCTCACAACATACACTAGCTTCATAGCAAGCTGAGCAATCTGTATGATCAAAGATAAGACTGCCTGGGATCAATGAGGTAACTACGCAGAGTGAGGACTACAACTCACAAAGTTGTTAGATATCAGAGATGCGGTGCAGTTGGTTGATTTCACACGGCCTTTCTCATCATGGTGTTGTAACTGCCTTCCTGGTGATGAGGCAGGACAATGCAAATAAGGTAACTGTGGCCCACAAAGCGCATTTGTCAGTGTTGCTGTCCTGCTAGGCTTAAAAGACAGCCAATTCTGGAAGACTATGAGGCTTTCACTACCACCCGAGAAGAAAATCTAAGAGCAGAGCAGGTCCTATGCACCTGGGATCCTTATACCAAGAAGCTCCCGCAACCAGATGACAGAGAAAGAGCTGTAACACTGAAGACGGTGAGAAGCAATGGGAAAGAATCAGTGGCAGGAGAGACTGGCGAGAAAGTTGGCAGGAGACTGTGCAGTGGGATTCCTAGACTACAGAGCAAGAAAGCTGAGTGTCATTGGATTGAGGAATGGGGTTCCTCTGGGAAAATATTGGCAGAACTAAAAAAGCTTTGTAATATTTGTCTGAGCAAGGAAGAGGCTGAGTTACCAGAGAGAGGCATAACTGTGAGCATGACTGGGAGTAGGCTGTCCTGGTAGAACTGTATCCTGAATGTTCCTGAACTTGAATTGTAACCTGTTACTTCCCCAATAAACTCCATAATCATGAGGAGTTTGTGAGCTCTTGTGGCCTTTGCAATGAATTATCAAACTCAGCAGAGAAGCAGAAAGTGGCATGGCAGTTATGTTTGGTGTCAAAATTGGTTAAGATGACAGAGGGGAGGCATGTCTGATCTCCATCTCATGGGGATCAAGCTTGGGCTGCTGATCTTCCCTTCTGCCTTGTGAAGTTAGGTCAGATGGTATCCCTGTCACCCTTGCAATGTTGTTTTTACCAAAGCAGAAATACCGGAGGGAATAATCACATATATACTTGAAACAAAACTTTCCAGGCTAAGGAGAGGATCCAAGGATGTAAATTTAAATATTAACTAAGTAGCAAAATAAATAAAAAGAGATCTACGTGCAAACTTAATTGATGATAATTGTGCTTTCAAAATAAAGTCCTATAAGCCTCTAAGCAGAAAGGACAAGTGATCCTAGGGTAATAATAATTGTGTTGGTATCAGAAAATAATGAGAACTATGATTAGATAATTGAACTGAAAATTTAAAGCCCAGGAATTCTACATAGACACACTGCACATACATGAAGGAAACAGATGTCCTTGGAAGTAAAGAATGCTTATGCAGGCAGAGCCAACACGGTGCCGTTGACAGCACCATATCATCTCTCTGCAGCGAAGACTTGAAAAAGGAGGTAAAACAGATACAGATGGTAACACCGGAATCCTAAGCATCAAATGAAAAGATAAAGAACTAGATCGAGAACCAAATGGAAAGAAAAACTGACGGGGAACAGAGAATGAAGAGAACTATGGAATGGAGGCTCCCTGCCAGTTAACACAGCATGGATTCACCATCTTGAAACACAATCATCAATAACCCTGGACAGGGAATATGGGAAGACATTCTCTTCCTTCTTCCTGCCTTTCTGCACTGAGTGTCATGTGCTACACCCTGAGTTTGCCTGGGACCCCGCCCTGTGCCCCCTGTGCCATCTACCAGCCCACCCCACAGAGTGCTGCTCCCCCAAGCTGTATCATCGTGGATCTTCAGAGCCTCAGACTCTGTCGCTTTGGCCCCAATTCATATTATTCATCCCTGTCCTTCCCCCATTGCTTGACTTTTCCTACTGTACCATTGCTTGACTTTTCCTACTGTAGCCCTGCCTACCTAGACCAGGAGATGAGACCCATGATGCCAACAGATGAGCAAGCAATAAAACATGCACAACCAGTCTGCCCAGACATAACCAAATTAAACAAACAAACAGGATGAAACAGATAAACCTACTATCAGTAAATGAAGAAAATAATTCCTGACTGTCTTGTTCTGGAAACAGGGAATATCAGAACATTAAAAAAAAGGACAGGATGGCACAGTAAACACCCAAAATAAAACACAAGATGATCTGGTAAAAGAAAAGGCAGTGGAACTGCTGACAGGGAATTTTAAAGTCTAACAGGGTTTTTTAAGAGATTAGGAAGAAGATGAAGGAAAATGCAGACAAAACTAAATAAGAAATGGATAAAATCATGGAAAACACAGGCAAAATCAGGGAAGGCACAGACCAAGCAATGGAAATACCTAGAAAAATAATACAAGAACAATATGTAAAAATAAACAATTAGAAATCAAACAAAAGCAGCAACCAGAAACCTAAAAGGTAAACAAGATTTCAGAAATGGGCAGTCTGGTAGATTTTAGAAGCAAATTTTAAACAATGTAGCATCAGTGAAATTGAAAAGAAATCCTTGGGTATCTCTTTGAGGAAAAAAATGAAGAAAAATGAAAAAGCAAAGCCAAAAAACAACCCTGACAACTATATGGGATATAATCAAAAGCATAAATTAGTGTATTATTTGGAATTCCAAAAGAGGGAGAGAACATGGAAAACACCAAGAGGACCGTGGAAGATTTCATGACAGACAAAGTATCTAATATCATGAAAAGTGAAAAGGTGCTGATTCAGAAGGCTCAACTAACCCCATAAAAGATATGTCTCAAAAAGAATATCACCAAAACATATAAAATCACGCTTGCTAAAACCAGACAAAGAATGCTGACAGCAGCATGAGAAAAATGAAAAGTGACATATGAAGGGGAAACAGAAATCATACAGGCAAGAAGGCAATGGGATGCCATACATAAAACCTTGGGGGGCGGGGGAAACAAACCCTGCCATCTAATAGTAATACATTCTGCAGAACTCTTGCTCAAACATAATGGCAAAATTAGGATACTTCCAAATAAAAGGAAATTAAGAAAATATGTACAAAATAAACCAAATTTACAAAACTTATTCAACGGAGTACGTCAGTTACAGAACAAACATCAGGCAATGAACTACCTGAATGTAGGCCACAGAACGGCATCATCCAGATATCAACCTAGGTAATGAACTCTCAAAGATAAAACAAAACTGAAATATTTACAAGAAGAAACCAGGGACATCAGTCTGTCAATAACTACAATGTCAGCACAATGAAAGAGGCAATAGTGTAGGTACAGAGTTTCCTAAGGCAATACCAAAGTAATAAAAGACTGGTTCAAACTTTAGAATGCCTTATCCACTGTAATGGTATCCTACACAGCATTGCCTCTGATCAAGGGACTCACTTCACAGCAAATGAAGTGTAGCAGTGGGCCCATGGTCATGGATTTCACTGGTCTTACCATGTTCCCCATCATCCTGAAGCAGCTGGCTTGATATAATGATGGAACGGCCCCCTGAAGACGCAATTACATTGCCAGCTGGGTGACAATACCTTGCAGGGGTGGCGAGATGTTCTCCAGGAGGCTGTATATACTCTAAACCAGCATCCAATATATAGTGCTGTTTCTCATAGCCAGGATTCATGGGTCCAGGAATCAAGGGGTGGAAATGGGAGTGGCACCACTCACTGTTACCTTTAGTGACCCACTTGCAAGATTTTTGTTTCCTGTCCCTATGAGCTTATGCTCTGTAGGTCTAAATGTCTTAGATCCAAAGGGAGGAGTGCTGCAACCTGAAGACACATCAACAATTTCACTGAATTGGAAGCTAAAATTGCCATCAAGCCATTTTGGGGCCCCTGTGCCTCTGGATCAACAAAGAAGGGAGTTACAATACTGACTGGTATGACTGATCCTGACTATGAAGATGAAATTGGATTGACATTATGTAATGGAGGTACAGAAGAGTGTATTTGGAATGTAGGAGATCCCTTAGGACGCCTCCTAGTACTACCATGTCCCATGATTAAGGTCAGTGGAAAACTACAGCAATTGTAAAATGACTGCTGATAGCCCAGAACCTTCAGGAATGAAGGTTTGGGTCACCTTACCAGGCAAGGAACCACGACCAGCTGAGGTGCTTGCTGAGGACAAGGGACTACAGAATGGGTTGTAGAAGAAGGTAGTTCTAAATATCAGTTACAACCATGTGACCAGTTGCAGAAATGAGGATTGTAATTGTTATAAGTATTTCTGGTTTGTATGTATGTATCAGATATTTTTGTTTACTTATGAAACGTAAGATGTAAATGAGCTAATGCATTTTCAGTTTATGTGTGTTATGTCGTGTTAGACATAAGTATGACTTTGTAATTGTATTCTTTCAGAGATTATGCATGGTAAAGGGAGATGTGTGCAAATGCCAAGTTGACAAGGGGTGAACTGTGGTGGTCAGGATTGTGTCAACCTGGCTACCCCGTGTTTGGCTGCTGTATCAAGTGGCAGGGTGGGACCTGTTGTGGCTTCCCACCCCTCAGCTCTTGTCTCTCCACCTTTCTCCACCTACTGCCGGTCTGCTCATGTTGCCAGCAGCTCCTCCTCTCTTGTTTGGCATCTGGTTCCTGGACCTGAACTAGCAGCTGTTGGATTCATCAAGCCTTACAGCTGGCGCTTGTGAGTCCTGTTCCCTGACCTGTTGATCCTGGGTTTTCCAGCCTCTACAGCTCCATCTTGCCACTATTACACAGCCAGTGATCTAGAACTCTGGACTCTGACCTGCTGACCTTAGGTTTACCAGGTCCTGTGGCCATATGAGGCTTGTACCAGGACTTGGGATGTTTAGCTTCTGCAATTGCATGAGCTGTTCCCTTTCTATACAAATCTTTCATTGTACTTTGTATATAAATCTTTCCTTGTACTTTGTGTATAATCTTTCCTTGTACATATATGTGTTACTGGTTTTGCTTCTCTAGAAAACCCAGCCTAAGACAATCAAGTAATAAAAGACTGCTTCAAACTTAGGAAGTTAGGGTTAAATTTCAAGGTAATCACAAAGAAAATCAACAAAACTACTCACTAAAATAAAGAAGAAAAACAGTCTCAGGAAACATAACATTTACAAAAATGAAAGAAAATCCACAAACCAAAAGAACTCAACACAGTAGAGTAAGATGATCAAAGAAAATGAAAGTACCACAAAAAAGAACCACAAAATGACAGCAATAGACTTATATTTATCAGTGATCACACTGAATATAAATGGCTTAAATACATCTGTAAAGAGACAGACTGATAGGATGGATGAGAAAACATGACCATTTAATATACTATCTACAAGAGACATACTTTAGAAACAAAGACATAAATATGTTACAAAATCAAAAGGTGGAAAAATATATCAAGCAACAGCAACCACAAAAAGAGAAGAGGTGGCAAGACTAATCTCTGATAAAATAGACTGTAAGACAAAATCCATCATAAAAGGACGTTAGAGAATGATTAAAGGTAAAATCTACCATGATGATATAACCATGATAAATATATATGCAACCAATGACAGGACTCCAAATGCATAAGGCAAATTCTGATACTGAAAAGAGAAATTGACAGTTTCTCAACAAATAGTAAGAGATTTCTATCCTTTAGTAAAGGATAGAACATCTAGAAAGAAACTTACCAATGACATAGAAGATGTAAAGACCACAACCAACTTGACCTCATATATAGAATGCTCCACACAACAGCAGCAAAGAATACATTCTTTTTCAATGCATATGTAAAGTTCTCCAGAACAGACCACCTCTTAGGCCACAAAATCCAAAACATTGAGATAACACAAAACCTCCTCTCTGATCACAATCCAATAAAGTACAAATTAATACGGAAAGAGTAAGGAAAACAACGGAAATTTATTAACATCTTGTTTAAAAACCATTGGGTAATAGAAGAATTCAAAGATGGAATAAAAAAATTCCTAGAATCAAATACAAATGAGAGAAAATCATGTTAAAACTTTGAGGACACATCAAAGGTAGAACTCAGAAGTCAATTTATAGTAAACAAACAAACAAACAAAAAAAAACAACCAGTGCTGTTAAGTCGGTTCTGACTCATAGCAACCCTACAGGGCAGGGTAGAATTGCTCCATACAGCTTCCAAGGAGCCCCCGATGGATTCAAACTAGCGGCCTTTTGGTTAGCAGCTGGGAAGCTAGGCCATCAGGGTTTCCCAATTTATAGTATAAGATGCTTAAATCAAAAAAGGAAAAAGGGACAAAATTAAGATGTTAGCTTTAAAACTGAAACATATAGAAAAAGAACAGAAACAGAAGCCCACAGCCACCATAAGAGATGAAATAATAAAGATCAGAGCAGAAATAAGTGAAATAGTGAATAAAAAACAACAGAACGAATCAACAAAACCAAAAGCAGGTTCTTTGAAAGGGTTAGTAAAACTGATAATCTGCTGGCAAAACTGATAAAGAAAAACAGAAGAGGAAGCAAATAACCAAAATTAAAAATTAAATGGGAGACAGTGCCAAAGACCTAATTAAAGTAAAATTGATTATATCAGAGTAGTATGAACAGTTTCAGTCTAACATATTTGAACACCTAGCAGAAATGAACAAATTCTGCAAACAAACACACTACCTACCTAAACTAACAAATTTAGGTAGAAAATCTGTGTAGACTCAGAATAAGAGAAGAAATTGAACAGGTAATAAGAATACTCTCAGCAACAACAAAATGACCTGGCTCATAGGGCTACACTAGAGATTTCTACCAAACATTCAGAGAACACTTCACACCAGTACTAGTGAAACTATTTCAGAACATATAAAAGGAAAGAATACTTCCAAATTTATTCTATGAAGCCAATGTAAACCTGATACCAAAACCAGGCACAGATAACCACAAAAGAAGAAAATTATAGACCAGTATCTCTTGTGAATATATGTGCAAAATTGCTGAACAAAATTCTAGTCAATAGAATTCAGTATCATATCAAAAAACAACACATCACAACCACAAGGATTCATTCCAGGTATGCAAGGATGGGTCAACATTAGAAAAATTAGTCAACAAAATCCATGACTTAAATGAAAAAAGAATTACATGATCATCTTAATTGGTACAGAAAAAGACATTTGATAATATCAGACACACATTTCTGATAAAGACTCATTAAAACTGAAATAGAAGGGAAATTCCTCAATGTAATAAACAGCATATACACTAAGGTAATAGCCAACATATTCTTAAAGGAGAGAGGCTGAAAACATTCTCACTGAGAATAGGAACAAGACAAGGATGTCCTTTGTCACTACTCCTATTTAACATAGTGTTGGCAGTCCTAGCTAGAGCAATAAGGAAAGAAAAAGAAATAGAGAACTTTCAAATTATAGAAGGTAAAATTATCCCTATTTGCAGATGATATGGTATCATAATAGACAACTCAAAGGACTTGCAAGAAAACTAACAGAAAGATTCAGCTAATTAGCTAGATACAAGATAAACATACAAAAATCAGTTGGGTTCCTATACATCAATACAGAGAACTGCAAAAAGGTAATCAAAAAAGCAATATCATTTATAATAGCCCCTAAAGTCGGCTCTGACTCGACGGCACTTGGCTTGGCAAAAAATGAAATTCTTAGAAATAAATCTAACAGGGATGTAGAAGACCTATACAAGGAAAACTGCAAAACACTACCACAAGAAACCAAAAGAGACCTACAAAGAGTGAGAAAGATACCGCGCTTACGGATAGGTAAAATGTCATTTCTACCCAAAGCAGTCTACAAATCCAATGCAATTCCAATCTAAATAACAACAGCATTCATTAACTAGATGGAAAAGTCAGCCAAGCCAAGTGCCGTCGAGTTGGATCTGATGGAAAAATTAATTATTAAATTTATATAGAAAGAACAGAGGCCCTAGATAAGTAAAGCATTATTGGAAAAGAGTAACGAAGTAGGAGGCCTTCCACTACCTGACCTCAGAATCTATTACACAGTCATGGTAGTTAAATCAGCCTGGCACAGGTACAGAGACAGATACATTGACCAGTGGAACAGAATTAAGAACCGAATATAAGTTTGTTCACCTATAGCTGCCTGATCTTTGACAAAGGCCTAAAGTTCATTAAATGAGAAAAATACAATCTTTTTGACAAACGTGTTTGTCATCCAGTGCTGCTTTAACAGAAATACCACAAATGGATGGCTTTAACAACAAAAGTTCTTACACAGTCCAGTAGGCTACAAGTCCAAATTCAGGGAGTCTGCTCCAGGGGAAGGCTTTCTCTCTGCTCGCTTCAGAGAAAGTCCTTGCGTGACATCAGCCTTTGGTCAGGGAGCATCTTGGCCCAGGATCCTCAGGTCTGAAGGACATGCTCTATTCCTGGTTCTTTCTTGATGTTATGAGGTTCCCAGTTATCTTCTTGCTTCCCTTTCTTTTTATCTCTTGTAGGATAAAAGGTGATGCAAGCCCCACTGCATCCAGGAAAGCTCTTTACATTGGAGCAGGATGGTGATCTTAAGAAAAGTTTTCACAGTTCCACCTTAATCTTTAATATAAATCCAGTCAATTAACCACAGGTAGAGGTTAGGATTTGCAGCATCAGAACATCACAAAGTGGAGGGCAGTCACACAATACTGGGAATCAACAATCCAGCCAAATTACTTCACATATTTTTGGGGGACACAATCCATGGCAAAATGGTACTGACAAAACTGGATGCCCACCTGTAAAAAAAAAAAAACCCAAAATGCACACAAAAACTAATTCAAAATGGATCCAATATCTAAATATAAAACCAAGTACTATAAAGGAAAAATAGGGTGGGAAAAATAGGGTCTGTGCTGGGAACCTTAATATACAGCATAAATAGGATACAAGCCATAACCAAAAATACACAAACATCAGAACATAAACTAGATAACTACAATCTAAAACATACACATGCTGATCAAAAATTTTCACCAAAAGAGTAAAAAGAGAACTTACAGACTAGAGACAAAAGTTGTATGACATAGCTGACAAAAGTCTAATGTTTAAAATATATAGGAAAATCTGATACCTGTATAACAAAAAGATGAAATAATCAGTTAAAAAGTGGTCAAAGGCTACAAACAGACACTTCCCCAAATAGAACATTTCGGTGGCTACCAGACATATGAGAAGATACTCCTGATCACCAGCCATTACAGAAATGCAACTCAAACTTCATTTTCACTGCAGCACTGCTGGTATGAATCATAAAACAGAAAATAGCAAACTTTGGAAAGGCTGTGGGGAGACTGGAACTCTTATTCTCTGGTTGGTTGTTACTGTGAGGTGCCATCAAGTTGGTTCCAACTCCTAGCGACCCCATGTACAACAGGATGAAACACTGTCTGGTCCTGCGCCATTCTCACAATCATACTTGAGACCATTGATGCAGCCATTGTGCAAATCAGTCTCATTGATGATCATCCTGTTTTTCACTGACCTTCTACTTTACCAAAGTGTGATGCCTTTTTCCAGGGACTTATCTTGCCTGATAACATGTCCAAAGTATGTGAGATGTAGTCTCACCAACCTTGTTTCTAGGAAGCATTCTGGCTGTACTTCTTCCAAGACAGATTTGTTCTTTTGGCAGTCCACGGTGTATCCAATGTTCTTCACTAACACCATAGTTCAAGGGTGTCAGTTCTGTCTTGCTTTTTCATTGTCCAGCTTTCACGAGCGTATGAGGCTATTAAGAACATCATGGCTTGGATCAGGTGCACCTTAGTGTTCAAAGTGAGATCTTTGCTTTTGAACACTTTAAAGAGATCTTTTGTTTCAGATTTGCCTTAAGTGATGTGTCATTTGAATTATTGACTACAGCATTCAGTCTGGATTACAGTTAAATGTAAAGAAAACAGGAATCCATGCAACTGGACCAATAAGCAACAACATGATAAAGTGAGAAAATACTGAGGTTGTCAATGATTTCATTGTCTTGGATCCACCATCACCGCTAGTAGTGGTATAAAATGGTACAACCATTATGGAAAATGATGTGAGACTTCCTTAAAAAGCTTGAAATAGAAATACTGTATAATCAAGCTATATCATTCCTAGGACAATATCCTAGAAAAATAAAAGACACCATGTAAATAGACATATCCACACCCATGTTCATTGCAGAGTTATTCTCAAAAACAAAAAAGATAGAAACAATCTAAATGCCCATCAACAGATGAATGGATAAACAAACCATAGTGTCTGCACACTATGAAATACTATGCAATGATAAAGATCAATGATAAATCTACATAATGTCTCAACACGGGTGAATCTGGAGAGCATTATGCTGAGTGAAATAAGTTAATCACAAAAGGACAAATACTGTATGATACTGCTATTATAAAAAATTATGAAAGGGCTTACAGACAGAAAGAAGCAATCTTTGCTGTTATGAGAGAGGATAATCGTGGACAGAGAAAAAAAACACTAACTAGACAATAGATAAATTGTGACTTTGTTGAAGAGCAAGACAGAACTCAATACTGAAGAAGCCAGTACTGAAGAAGCTTTATAGACACTTCCAAATTCTCTGAGGGACCAAATTACTGGGCTGAGGATTGCTTACCATTGTTTTAGGGGACATTTAGCTCAACTAATGCAACATAGTTTATAAAGAAAATGTTTCATGCCCTATTTTGGTGAGTAACATCTAGGGTCTTACAGGCTTGTGATGGGCCATCTAAGATAGGTCTAGTGGTCTCACCTCATCTGGAGCAAGAGAGAATGAAGAATACCAGAGGCACAGGGGAAATATCAGTGCAGAGGACTAATGGACCACAACTCCCACAGCCTATTACAGACTGAGTCCAGCACAACTAGATGGCACTTGGCTACCACTACCAACTGCTCTGATCACAACAGAGGGTCCTTGACAGAGCTGGAGAAAAATGTAGAACAAATTATAATTCACAATAAAAGACCAGACTTACTGGTCTATTAGATACCAGAGAAACTCTGAGAATATGGTTCTGGAAACTCTTTTAATTCAGTACTAAAATTGTTGCTGAAGTTCACGCTTCAGCTAAAGATTAGACGGGCAATAAAAATTACCCAATCTGAACACTGAGAAATGTAAAATGATGATTAAAAATAGTAGAGCTTCAGAAATCTAACATGTATGTCATCAGAGTCTCCAATGACAAATGAAATAGGCAAGGATGAAAAGTATTTAAAATAATAATAATGGTTTAAAACTTTCCCCAGTTAGCAAGACATAAATCTACAGATTTAAGAACTGATCAAACCCTAAATAGGATGAAGTTAAAAAAATAAAAAGAAAAAAAGAAAGAAAGTCAGTATCAAGACACATTATAGTATCTGATGTGTGTAAAAAGGAAAGAAAAATCCTGAAAGCTGCAAGAGAAAAATGACAGGTCACATACTGAGAAAAAAGTAATTTGTAAAACAGTGGAATTCAGGTATTTATTTTCCCTGTTTCCTCACTGTGATGTGACCAAAGAGGGTCCATCTTGAAATCTTGAGGGCCTAAGAATTGCTTTCTGGATCTTTGGCATGTATTTGGCAGAAAGAGGAAGAGACAGTAGAGCATACGCAGAGAATGTTATAAAAGTCTTGAAAACACAAAGAGAAAGTCCTGCAATGAGTAGACATCTCCCTCCTGGTTCCCTCCTCTTCTCCTCCTCCTTTTTCTGGCCAGCCCCCACCTTCCATTGGCAAGAACTCGTTCATGCAGCAACACCTAATTGCAAGGAATCCTGGGAGATGGTCTGGACCAAGACATCATCACCATGGTTATTCTGATATGAAAACACAAGGATTAATTGACGTAAATTTGTCTTATGTGCCTTAGGGTTTTGTACTTTTCATAGGCATGTTCTTCCAATTTGTTGCACTTTTTCTAAAAGGATGGCTTAGAATCATTAGGTATTAGCACGTTACAGTGGTTTTACTCTCTAAAACCAGGGGCAGCTTAACCAGTCAGTGCAGTATGCACTGGTTTGCAGTAAACAAGATACACACAAGTTTATTGTGCTTACTTATGGATCTGTAGTGCACAATTTCACCTGGTTTTAACTATGAAAGCCAAGTAAAACTGGATGCTACAGACTAGTAAGTAAGCATTTTAAGCCCTTTTGGACCTTGCTTATTAGGCCATCTCTCCCTGTCTGTAACACTTAAACATTCTATCAGATTTCCCTTTTAATCCAGGGGAAATGTTTACAAATTGCATGGTAGCTGAGGTTAAGATGTCAATTTATGTTTCTGTGAAATTAAAAAAATAATCTCTTAAAGTCTTTTATTGTGAAATATATTGTATATATAATAGTAATAATAAACTAAAACTAAGCCCATTGCCCTACCCATTGGATTCCAAATCATAGCAACCATATAGGACAGAGTAGACCTTTCCCACAGGGTTTTAAGGTCCAGCTGGTGGTTTGTAAGTGTCCATCTTTTGGTTAGCAGCCAAACTCTTGACCACTACACCACCAAGCATATTCAAATCACATGAGACCTATCCCTCTTATAGAAGTTCTCACCCCAGTCTCAACCCCAAAGCTCAGTAAAATCACTGATCACTAATACCTCCTTTTGCTGAATCTGTTTTCAGACCAGAGTGGATGCTTTGCTCACCCAAGAAAGCCTCCACATGTGAGTGGTGAATTCTCTTCATACACTCTTTGTCCGTGTGTGGTATCATCAGTCTCGACATCTAATCCTGCCCTTGTAGACAGCCAGAGATAGTCCATTGTCTTGTTAAGTGACTACATTTTGCTTAATGATTTGTAGAAATTCTTTACATATTCATTTGTCAGTCATATGTATTATGCCTATCTTTTCCCAGTTGGTGGTTGTGTTTTTTTCACACTGTTTTTGTCAGATTGTGGAGTTATGGCTATTTTAGCTTCATAAAATGCATTGAGGAATGCTCCCCACCCTTCTTTATTTCTATACTCTGGAATAGCTCACTAACAAATGAAATTATTTGTTTATTCAATATTTGATAAAACTGCGAGTGAAGACACTGAGACTGAATTTTCCTTGGTAGGAAATGTCTTAACTCTAGCTCTAGCTCACTTTGTTTTAATTTCCTCATGAGGCTGTTTACTTAAATTATACATTTTAAGGAACTTGTTTCTATTCTGATTAAGTTTTCAAATTTTTGGCATAAAATTGACCATAATATCCATTACCACCTTTTTTTTTAATTGGTTGAATGAAAATGTACACTCCCATATAAATTTGAATGCTCACCTGTATGTAGCTCCCACTGCTCTCCCTGATTGGTGACAGCACACTCTTCCTCTCTGCTCTATAAGTGCCCAATCCTCCCAGCAGTCTCCTATCCAATCCTCTCCACCCATTCCCCTTCCACCAGTGAGAGGTCAGCAGGATGATTTCCTACAGATGCATAGAACCATAAAGTGCCCACAAGATACTGTCACTCTGCTTGGCCAAGTCCAATCAACTGCTGTCCAAAGAGTTGATCTTCGTTAGGATTTATGGACAGGGACGGCATCAGGGCCAGGGGCCATGCTCCTAGGGGAACCCTAACGCCCCTAGGCCATCAGTTGCAGTCTTTTAGTGGAAATCTCAGAGTTCACCTTTATTTATTCTTGTGTTGCCATTGAGAGTCAATTTTGTGAGCTCCATCATGGCTGTCACTGGTGGTGGCTGGGCATCATTTGGGTCTTCGGTCATAAGTTAATGTAGACACCCACTCAATGTGGGTCTCGCTGTCTTCTGGGTTCTCTTTCCAGCATGTCGTTTTGGACCTCGGTGATCATCTGGTGATCATCTGTTCCTGCTGAGTTGGGACCATTTGCTGTATCCTCAGATGGCAGCCTGGCATATTTTAAGACCCCAGAAGCCACTCACCAATGTGGGGTGCAGAGAGTCCTCATTAGCAAAATGCTAGTTGTGCCAATTGGCTTCTATTTTTCCTGAGAGCATGTTCCCCGGTCCCCGCCCCAGCTACTCTGTCCTTGCAATATTGGGTTAAGATGGCAGAAGTACTCAAGTTGTTTTGAAGTCCAGTTAATATTGATCTTTCTAATGTATCACTTCTTAAATAAGTGCAGAACTGATGGCTGTGTTTCTCTTTTGATTATTGTTTTTGAATAACTTTTCCTCTGACATATCTTGCTAGAATTATTTTATTAGTGTTTAGACAAACTAGCTTTATATTTGTCAATCATCTCACTTGTTTTACTCTAGACTCCATATCTTTTAATCTTCCATATTTTCCATCTCTTTATATCTCTGTGATGAATTCTGGATAATCTAACTTTCAGCCTTCTAGTTCTCACTTCTGTTGTGTTTAATCTGTTATAAAACTGCCCATAGTATTTTTCATTTTAATTGCTGTACATTTTATATATAATTGTATCTGTTGTTGTGAATATTCACAACAAAACATAAACCAATTCAACAGCTTCTACATTTACCATTCAGTAATGTTTGACACCATGTAGATAGCTCTTAATGGAGCACAATGCTCAAAGCCAAATCTTTAAAAAATAAGTTAAACTAAACTATTATTTATTTTTTAGGAGAATTCAGGGAAAATTTTTGGTTTAAAGTTTAAATATTATCTCTGGGCAATAGTTTCAGGGCTTTGTCTAACCTGTATGACTCCAGAATTTGAAATTCTGTTCTACATTTTCCCCTTTTGATCAGGATTCCTGTATGGAATCTTTAATCAAAATGTTCAGTGATGGTAGCAGGGCACCATTTGGTTCTGGTCTTATGGCAAAGAAAGCAGTTATTCATTGAGGCAGTTAGCCACACATACTATATCTTTCTCCTATTTCTGACTTTCTTCGTCTGTCTTTCCAGGTGAATAGGGATCAACTGTCTTACCCTTGGATGGATGTTTGTTTAAGTCATTAAGACCCCAGGCACAACACAGTGAACTAGGAGGTAGAACAGAGGCACTAAAAATGTTACTAGGTCAATTAACTGGGATGTTCATTGAAACCATGACCCTAAACTTCCCATGGAGTTTGAGGATTTTGATTGTCCATAAGTAGCCACAGCACCCACATTTTTCTTTCTGTCATTGTTATGTTTTACCATACAACTTTTGCCAGTTGAACTTTTTTCAGGTGTACAACTTTCTGATGATTACCGTTATTGGCTAAACAGTGCTACCCTTAAAGAACATAATATTTCCATCACAATCCCACCTACCCATCCGTGGTAACTACTAATAAACTTTATTCTGTGTACATTTGCCTTTTCTTACCTTTTTAGATAAGCGAGGTCATATAATATTTGTACTTTAGGGATTTACTTATTTCACTCAGCATGATGTCTTACAGGTCCAACCCTTATTGTAGTATGCATCAACATTTATTTTCTCTTACTGGCTGAGTAGTATTCCACGAATTCATGTACCACATTTTGCTAATCCATTTATCTGTTGATGGATATTTATGGTATTTCCAGCTTTTGGTTATTGTGAATTTTAAATCTGCAAAGAACAAGTACAAGTCTCTGTTTGAATCTTGCTTTCAAGTCTTCCAGGTATATACCTAGGAGTGGAATTGCTGGATCATATAGTAGTTCTATTTTTAGTTTTTTGAGAAACTGCCACATTTTTTTCCATAATGCTGTACCATTTTGTATTCCCACCAACAATGGATAATTATTCCAGTTTCCCTGCATCCTCACCAGTATTTGTTTTACCTGTCTCTTTTTTTTTCTTAGCCATCATTAAAAAACAAAAAACTAAACCCACTGCCATTGACTTGATTCTGATTCATAGCAACCAACAGGACAGAGTAGAACTGCTCCCTAGAGTTTCCCAGGAGCATCTGATGTGTTTGAACTGCTAGCTTTTTGGTTAGCAGCCATAGCACTTAACCACTATGCCACCAGGTTTTCCATAATAATGGGAGTGAAATGTATCTCACTGTATCTTTCTAATGACTAATGACCATGAGTGTCTTTTCATGCATTTGGTGGCCATTTAAATGTCCTAATTGATGAAATATCTATTGAATTACTTTGTCTATTTTATGTTTGGTTATTAGTCTTTTTATTGTTAAGTTGTTGAAGTTCTGTATGTATTTTGATTATTAAATTCTTGTTGACTATATGACTTTTGAAGATATTCTCTCAGTCAGCAGCTTGTCTTTTCACTTTTCTGGTAAACTCTTGAAGAACAAAAGTTTTTAATTTTTATGATGTCCATTTATTCGCTTTGTCTTTTGCTGTTCATGTTTTTGTTATTATACTAGATAATTTGTTGGAAGCTAGGCCTGATAGTGTTGCCCTTGCTTTTTCTTCTAAGAATGTTATGGTTTAGTTTGCATATTTAGGTTCTTAATCCATCTTAAATTTGTTGTTTCTGGTATGATGTAGTGCACAGATCTTATTTACTTTTCTGCATGTGGAAATTTAATTTTCCAGACATATTTATTGAAGAGACTCTTCTTTCCTCATCAAAGGACTTATTTGTAAAAAATCAGTGGAACACAGATGTGTGGGCTTATGCTTAGACTCTCAATTCTATTCCGTCAGACTATGTGTCTGTTGTTATACCAGTATCATGCTGTTTTGATTACTGTAGTTATATATATATATCTTTTTAATCATGATTGAGTGAAAGTGTACAATCCAACTTAGATTTGTATGCCCACCTATCTGCAGCTCTCTCTACTCTCCTTGCCTGGTGAAAGCACACTCCTCATTTCTGTTCTACACATGTCATATCCTCTTAACAATCTCCTGTTGCCTCCTCTCCACCCTCTCCACTCCTTCTAATACGAGGCAGTAGGATGACATCCTATAGATGCATAGAACCATAAAGTGCACACACGATATGGTCACTCTGTGTCCCCGAGTCCAATCCATTCTTATCAGAAGACCTGACCTCAGTAATGACTTACGATCAGGGACAGAATCAGGTCTAGGGGCCACACTCCAGGGGAACCCCCAGGCCTTTGGATCATCAATTGCAGTCTTTTAGTGGAGTTATTAAGGTGCACCCCTTTATTTTTCTTCTGTTGCCACTGGGACTCAACATTGTGAGCCCCACCACAGCTGTCATTGGTGGTGGCTGGGCACCATCTGGTTCTTCTGGTCACATGCTGATATAGTCATTCACTCACATGTGTTTTTCTGTCTTCTAGGTTCTTTACAGTATGTTTTAAAATCAGGAAGCATGAGTCCTCCTACTTTGTTCCTCTCTTTCCACAATGCTTTAGCTACTTAAGGCCTCTTGCCATTTCATGTAAAATTGAACATTGGTTATTATGTTCCTGTAAAGAAGGCTGTTGGTATTTTGACTGGAATTGCATTGAATCTATAGATTGCTTTGGGAAGTATTGATGTCTCAGCAATATTAAGTCATCTGTTGCATGAACATGGAAAATTTTTCCATTTATTAAAGTCATCTTTAATCTCTTTCATCAGTGTTTTACAATTTTCATTGTAAAAGTCCCTCATGTCCTGATTAGATTTATTCCTAGGTATTTTATTCTCTCAGATGCTATTGTAAATGGAATGGTTTCCCTAATTTCCCTTTCATATTTTTTGCTGGTGTATAGAAAGAGCCCTGACGGCACAGTAGGTAGGCGCTGTGGCAAGATACGGCTGCTAATTAAAAGGCTGGTAGTTCACATCTGCAGTATCTGAAGTACTTGCAGATTTATTCCTTTTGTTGGCAGTTGGAAAACCTATGGGACAATTCTACTCTGTCCTATAGGGTTCCTATATGCTGGAATTGACTCTTGGGCAACGGGTTTGGGCTTTTTTGGTGTTATGTACAAACATAACCGATTTTTGTTTGTCGTGCTTTTTACCTTTCAACTTCGCTAAATTCCTCTATCAACTCTAGAAGTTTTAACTCTTTGAGACTTCCTTTATATGGGGTCATATCATCCATGAATAAAGAAAATTTTACTTCTTTCTTTTCCTACATGGGTACCATTTATTTCTTTCTTTTGTCTTATTGCTCTGGTTAGGACTTGTGATACAATATTGAATAGAAACAGTGAAAGCAAGCACTCTTATTTTGTTTCCAATTTCAAGACGTAAACTTTCAGTCTTTCCCCATTAAACATAATGTTGGCTGTTGGCTTTTCATATATGCCCCTGATCTTACTGAGACATTTCCCTTCTCATTCAATCTTCTTCAAGGTTTCAGTAGAGAAAGGGTGTTAGATTTCTTAAAGTGCTTTCTCTACATCCGTAGAGATGATCATGTGGTTCTTTTCCTTTGTTCCATTGATGTGCTGTGTTATGTTGACTGATTTCTCTAGCAGTGAACCATCTCTCTATATCTGGAATAAAACTTACTTGGTATGGTATATGACTCTTTTAATATGCATCTGGAGTTAATTATTATTTTTTCTACTTTCCGTTGGCTTAAATCCACCAGGTGCTTCTTGAAAAGTCTGTGGAATAGTTCCAGTCTGTTCTTTGAGGTTGCTATGAATTGGGAATGTCTCAATGGCAATTTTTATTTTTTAATTTTGTTTTTATTTACTTGCTAATTTTGCTTTGGCAGTCATCATTTCTTTCTTTGTATTTTTTAAGCTTTTATCTTAATCCATAAACATATTTAACAGTTTTTTTAATGATCTGAGTTTGATCTTACAGTATCTGAAATACCTGCAGATTTATTCCTTTTGTCTTTTACTTGAGACATTTCTTTTATGTTGATGTTATTTCCATATATGGTATTTTTTTTACTACGAGATGCTCATTTTCCTCACATATTTATTTTTGAGAATTCTTTGAGGATTGAGAGCAGGATTATAGTTAAAATATTTCACATTTGTCAGTAGAGCTGCCCTATAGGATTTCCAAGAAGTGGTTGGTGGATTGAACTTTTGAGCTTTTGGTTAGCGGCCAAACACTTTAACCACTGCACCACCGGAGCCTCTGGGGTATCACTGCAAACGCTAGTTCAAAATGGATTGATATTAAACGTGCTTAACCACTGATAGGGCATGGATAGCAAGAAATCTAAGGAAACTCGCAATCAGAACTAACATCAACCGTGGAAAGGTGCATGGATGTCCTAGTGTGTTGTGGCTAAGCAGCAACTCTTCTTATAATGAAGCTAAGTTCTCAAGAGAATTAGCAGTTGATTTTTAGGTAGTCTCAGCATACTGCAGCGCAAGATGACTTTAAGTTACATTTTGCTTGAGAATTTTGGGGATTCCAAGTCATTTAAATTTTGCTGTAAATCTTCGTAATGGCCATTGTTTTTACTCCCCAGTGAGCAGTAGTTATTTTTCCCTACACCTGGTTTAACAACATAGTTATCAGAGATAAGTTTATTCTTGAAGGATGGGTTATTTCTGGTTTACTTACACAGCTTTAAAGTGAGAAATTTCCCAGTAGACCTGATGCTTTGTGTGGTCCTTGGACTTTGTCTCTGGTAAAAATGAGGTTCCAATTTATCCTTTGAAATATCAAAAGGCAAAATCCAACTATAAAAGAGTGTTCCAACTACCTCATCAAGTCTAGGAATGAGAATTTCTTTGTGTCTTGCCAACACATGAACGTACATAAGATATTAAGAAAAGAAAAAAAAAGACTAAATACAGAATTGTTAATTGTGTTTTCTCTCTAGAAGGATTCAGCTAGGAGTTTGTTCTGTCAATTATTGGAAATGAAATTCCTGTGATGCTGCTTTTTGTAATGCAAAGCCGCTTGAACTATATATTGATTGAGTCTGAATCCAATAAAATTCTTTTAACAGGACTTAAATAAATAGATAAAGCACACTATTTTGAGCATGTTTTCCAAATATGGTAGTTTGGTGCAGTTATGACAGAAATGCATACATGTACGTATGCACATGCACACATACACACATACACACACGTATCTAAAAAAGCTTTGTTTTTTATGAGGAAAAATAAATTTTGCTTCTAAATTAGATGTAAATTGACTTACATTAACCAGTGTACATATTAGGTCTGACAGTTAAATCTGCTAACTTAGTTGTTCTAAGTGCTGCATACCTCACTGCTAAATACCACTATGGTCACCTTCAGACTACTCTCCTTGAGGAGTATACACCATACCAGCACCTCGCCCCCTCTTCAAAGCAATTTTGGAACCCTTTCTGGAGTGGCCATTGCACACTGTGGCAAGGTGGCAAGTTTGCAAACTCCATTGTGTATTATCTGTGAGGCAGTTTTTAGCCAGCAAACAAATAACTGTGTTGGAACACCCTCCCTGCTCACCTGATCTGGCCCCCAATTACTTTTTTCTTTACCTGAAAATAAAGGAAATATTGAAAGAAAAACATTTTGATGCCATTCAGGACAGCGAGAGTTATACAACGACGGCTCTGATGACCATTCCAGGAAAAGAGTTCCAAGATTGCTTTGAAGAGCGGACTAGGCGCCGGTGTCAGCGCACAGCGTCAAAGGGGCGTACTTTGAAGCTGACCGTAGTGATCTTAGCAATGAGGTATGTTGCACCGTTTCTAGGATGAGTTCACAAACTTAAATGGCAGTTCTTGTACGTGGTTGTAGAAGTAGTAGCTATTCAGAGAATGGAAGAAACACATATTTTAGATATAAATTACGATCATTGGAATTGGTGCATTGATTACTCTAAAAAACTTTCAAACACTGGCATTGAAGCCTATTGGTCTATGTGCCATGACTTGTGGGTAATTTGTTGGTAATCAATGAAACTGTCATTAAATCTCTCAAAAGATACAGTATTATATCTATAAGATCTATCATAGTCACTGGACTTTGCTACATGCAAACTTAGAAGTGAACACTTAATTGAACATATCTAACAAAATATGGGCTCAAGTGTCTTCACATTGGCAGTTTGAAATCATTGTCATTATATTTCTTTTAGTCAACTGAGAACAGTTTTATTCTGTAAGGACGTTTTACCAGAAGCTCTCGTTGCAAATAACACTGGAAAAACAGAATTACCTCTGAACCCAAAGGGATATGGATAAAGGATAGCCCTTACTTTCTGCTTTGTAGTCAGGTTGTAACACGGGCGTGAATGAGAAGAATGCTGGGGATTATCATAAGGAAGAAAGGAAATTGGATTTCTATTTAGGTTAAGAGAAATCTGAGATAAGTAGCAAAACAGTTGCTGTGCTTTAAGTTCTGATTCAAAAACAAAGCAAAAACTAATCAAATAATTCTGAGCTTTCAAAAACATCTTGAATACAAATCAAGTGCTCAAGTTAAGAAAAAATATGTATACCTAATTTAATTCAAATCAAATAAAACATCTAGCTTTCTGATATATTGGGATATAACTCTTCAGCAAGTATGATTTATGCTTCCTAAAATAAAGGAATTTTACAAAGCTCCATTTGGATGAATTTTATTGAGGAATAAAGGCATTTTGATTAATGTATTACATGTAATTATGGCATTTGTTTGATTTTATATCCATGATGCTTACCACGACTGACAAAAATGTGCCATGATGACTACGAATTCACACAGAGTTGACGATAGCTCATTTGACTGTTTTGAAAATTTCTCTTAAAGCTCTTGTGCTGTTTAAATTTCCCCTGACCGTTAGTTCTAGAACAAGATTAAGTTAAATAGCCTAAAAGTATTTCTCCATCTTCAGAAGTAAGTATATTTTTAAAATCACAATAACTCCATCTTAGAAAAGAGACAAAGCAAGAAGATCAGTCACACATATGAGAAAGAATCTGTTCATTGTGGATCAGCTAGATAACAGATTTCCTTATTTGAACTCTAGATCAATTTTAAATTTCATTTACGTTTACTTCAGAAATGGGGACTGAATGGAGCAGGTTTCCCTGTCATGTCTGAATTCCTGGTTTCTCAAAACAGTTCTCAGTCTGTGTGTGTTATACCTCTATTGGTAGTTTTGGTCATAAATCACAGAGTCTTCTGTTTACCCCTGTGACTGATCTCTAAAAACAGGATCAATGCACTTCATTCCTGAAACTTGAAAACACGTATCTATGGGATAGAGTGTCAAGAAAGACAATATTAAAAAAGGTCAAACCTTAATTCACCTTGGTTCCCAGAAACATCCCTTACAGCTTTTGATGAAAACAGTTTCATAGCTCCTGATGATTACATTGTAACAGTCTTGCAGACAAGAACATTAGAGTTTCTTACATGTTCATTTTTGTGTAAAAATTCTTAGCTTCGCTAAAGCACCATCCCCCCTTTCTAATTCAGGCTCAAATGAAACAAGTGAGCAATTTCTTGACTATTAAGACCAAACTCACTGGCATCAGGTCAATTCTGACTCACAATGACCATGCAAGACAGAGTAGAATTGCCACATAGAGTTTCCAAAGAACACCTGGCAGACTTGAACTGCCGACCTGTTGGTTAGCAAATGTAGCATTTAACCACTACAGCACCAGAATTTCCTTCTTGAATATAAAGACTGTTCTGAAAGTATGTTCAGGAGATAGCTTCTACTAAAAAGGAGAGTAATATTTCAAGATACATATGTTGTACATAAAATGTATATAGTAAAAGAACCATATTTTTATTCTATTTCCCTTTTTTTCTTGATTAATGTCTATAGTAAAAGAACCATATTTTTATTCTATTTCACTTTCTTTCTTGGTGTCTTCAATGACAGTTACATTGTGAACATTCCTCTGCAATTCATCTGTGTAAAATATCAGTAAAATTATAACTTTAATATGAAATTGGAAGGAAAAAACTTTCCATTTTTACTACTTTTAAATGTATTTCTTATCCCAGAGCCCACCATTTTCCAAAACACACAGTTTGTAGAAACAGTATTAACAACTTCTTGCATAAAGAAACTTCTATTGATGCAAACTTTGATTTTCTGGTAAATCTAATTTATTTAAATTAGCTTTATTTAATTACACATACAGCTGTTCTGTGCCCTGAACATAGCCCTGGGGACCATTTAAAGTGCTTAAGTCTAAATGTCATGCTTTATCACTATGTAATATGTAAAAAACTGCAAATTTTTTTTGTGTGGTTGTTATTCACTGGGTAGTACTTCAAAAATACAGTGTTCCATTCCCTGTGTTTTCTATCATATGATAATAGTTATAACTATTAGATCATTATAAATATTAATACAAAATATTTATAAGCAAAATCTAAATGGAATTTTCATCTGAACACATGTTGACTGAACACAGTCAAGCTAACAATTGAGGTTACAAGTATAATGTTGTTCAGGGAGGTCTCTTCCATTCCAATGGCTTTAATTTCCACTTATAGCTTGGGTTTCCCAAATCCTTTCTCTCCTGCACTCTATACACTTCTATGTAATGTCAACTGACCATCTTGTCTTTAGTGATCCACTCAAACCAACAGAACCTGCTGCCTATGTCAACATGAGCCTATAGGTCAGCATAGAACTGCCCCATAGAGTTACCAAGGAGTGCTTGATGAATTGAACTGCTGAGCTTTTGGTTAGCAGATGTAGCACTTAACCTATGATGGTTGAAAATCCATTGCCCAAAGTGACATTCTTCATCTTTCCTTTATACCCACTAATCTTGTTGTATTTTAACATTAGCAAATTGAGCCTCACTTACTGTTTAGATGACCAGTTCTCATGCAGTTTGAGGGGTAGGATGGCTTAGGCCTGACATCATCTGTATCCCTGCACATCTGTATCCAGGCAATATCACAGTTCGGCATACCGGAAAGAGCTTGAATTATGGAATAAGTTCAACTGGATATGAATTTCAGATTTATTACTGCTGATCTTGGACAAATTATTTCGGGAAACTTTGATATCCTCATCTATAACACAACTATCATCAAACTTACCTGTGATATCTAAAGAATAAAAAGAGAAACTAAAGGTGAAAGTATGAAAACAAGGCTTTAGTAAACTTTAATAATCTGTACTTAGCAGATTCTTAAAAGTAGAATCCAATGAGGAAGATAAATCTAAATTTAAAATAGTTTATGAAATCATATGTTTATGATGTCACTGGGACTTGCCCACATGTAATTCTAGCTATCAGTGTGTAGTACAGACATTGACATTTCAGAAATACACAATGCATGCATATGTATCTTTAGAACATGAAGATTGTGTTACCTGGTAATATTATGAATTCTTTAAGCCAGAAGAAATTGATAAACAATCAATTTTGCATTAAAGTAGAAGTCAGAAGAATTGCTTTTCTAATTTACAATTAAGAAAAGGCTTAGAAGTTTGGAAAAGCCAGAATTGAAATATAACTGTTTTTACAATTTAGTGCCCCCTCAAGAATTTTTCAATACAATTAAATTTAAATAAGCTTTTGTCATAAACACCATTGTATTATCAGACCAACAAATCACCACTTGCCTAGAGATTCATCTCTTCATACCCTAAACTGGCATGTGGTTGGTTTGGAGGTACCAGTTTCACAGAGCATGAATTTCCTCAGGCTTCCTTGCAGTGGCTGTCTATAAATGGAAAATCTAATGATCTTATTTCAGCATCCCTAAATTTGAATGGAATCCTGGTGGGGCAGTGGTTAAAAGCCATGGCTGCTAACTGAAAATTGTCCCTGGGGGCCACAAACGGTTAAGTGCTTGATTGCTAAGCTGAAATTTTGGTGTTCAAAACCACCTAAGGGTATTTCAGGAGACAGGCTATTTCTAATTTGAAAAAGTGACAAATGGCTGTATCTGAGAGAAAAATTTTAATCTTCTCCTCCTCCCAGTAAAGCAATCCAAGGTCACCTGTGCTGTGCATTCAAATGCCTATATTACATACACATTCAAAACACCCACGATGTTTGGTTTTTATGATGGTATCACTGTGCTTGTTTGTACAGCTAGTCTCATGTTCAAACCTTTATTCTTCTAAACCTTTGAGAGCTGACAGTTTTATTTCTTATCAAGTTATGTCAGTCCTTCGTAAGCAAGATGTAGCAGGTACTTTAACATCTTGGGGATAATTACTCTTCTACTAATTTGCAACACTAATGATACTTTTCCAGTCTTTTTATGGTGCCAGTGTTTTATGTTTTATTAATTTGCACTGGGTCTTTTCTTTGGTATTTTTTTCCGTTGTCTGGGAGCTTTACAAGTCTACTGCTTGTACTGTTCTGTGCAGAATGTGTTGTCCTCCAGAAGAAAGAAAATGATTATGATGATCCTCAAAAGCTCAGGTTCTGGCCTTTGTAAGAAAATAGCATATTATAAAACTTGGTTTTATGTCTTTCCTAGAACTGGAGGTGAAGTAAAGGGTAAAGTGAAGGTGACTGAAGGGTACGTGCCTCAAGGAAATAAATCAACCAAGATATTAGCAGTAGCTGGTATATGTTTAAGAGTCTAGGTCAGAGAAAAGCAAGGCCTTTCTAGCAAATCCTGAGACCTGGACCCATTCAACATCCAGATTCCGTAGGTACAGAGAGAATAGGTAGGGTAGATCAACCCATCAGCATAAGAAAGAACTGTTTTAACTGTTTTCTGTCCGTTTGATTTTATCTTGCCCAGAATGTCGTGTAATCTAGCTTCTTTCACTTAGAAAAATGTGCAAAGACTCTGAATAGAAGTGTTAGCGAAGAAGCTCTTCAGATGGCTGATAAGGACATGAAAACATGCTGAACATTATCAGTGATTCCCACTTTCATCTGCTGAGTCATTTCCAACTCACAGTGACTCCATGGAGTTTCCAAGGCTATAAATGTTTAAAGAAGCAGACTGCAAGTCTTTCTGTCAAGGAGCAGCTGTAGTTTGGAAACTAGACCTTTTGGTTAGCAGCTGCATGCTTTAACCACTATGTTAAAACCCAAACCCACTGAAGCTGAGTCAGGTCCGACTTATAGCTACCCTAAGGATCAGAGTAGAACTGCCCCATAGGGTTTCCACACCGTGGTTGGAGGATTTGAACTGCTGACCTTTTGGTTAGCAGATGTAGCACTTAACCCACTACACAACCAGGGTTTCCATCATCTGCTAGGGAGATGCAAATCAAAACCACAGTGAGCTGCCACTCCACACCCACCAGAATCGCTAATATTAAAAAAAAAAGTTGCACAATAATAAAGATTAGGAAGGAAATGGAAAAATCAGAATCCTCATGGGTTGCTGGTGGGAATGCAAATTGGTACAGCTACTGAAGAAAATATTTTCGTGATTTTTCAAAAAGCTAAACACAGAACTACAAAGTGCTGCAGTAATTCCACTCTGAGGTATACCTCTAAGAAATCTGAAAGCAGAGACACAAGCAGACACATGTAGACCAGTGTTCACTGCAGCTAAAAACGTGGAAACAACCCAATATCCAACAAGAGATGAAAAGGATAAACAAAATGTGATATTTATGTACAATGAAATATTATCCTACCTTAAAGAGAAATGGAATCCTAATACACACCACAGTGTTCCTGAACTTTGAAAATAATGTGCTGAGTGAAAAAAGTTAATCACAAAAGGACAACTATTGATTGATCTCACTAATATGAAAGTATAAAAAATAACTAAATACACAGAGTTCAGAGTTTAATAGTGGTTACCACGGGAGGACTTAAGAGGAATTGAAAGGATTATTGTTTACTGAGGTTTTGCTTATGGGAATAGAAAATCTGACAAAGCCAGCCAAGTGCCATCAAGTCAGATCCAACTCATGGAGACCCTAGGGGCCAGGGTAGAACTGAACCCCAGAGTATTCAAGGAGCGCCTGGTGGATTTGAACTGCCGACCTTAAAGGATGCTGTAATAGCTGCATAGCATGAGTGATGTAATAGATCAGAATCAACCAAGTTGTAACATGAACAAAAAGTTTCTTTGATTGCTGGGTAGTATACCATTGTGTCCATGTACCACAGTTTGTTTATTCATTTACCTGTTAAAGAATACCGTGAATATTTCTAGTTTTTCTTTTCAGTGATTATGAATAATCCCACTATAAAAATTCATACACAAGTTTTTATGTAAACATCTTTATTTCATGTGGCCAAATACTTCAAAGCAAGATTGCTGGGTCTTACGGCAAATGAATGTTTAGTCTTAGAAGAAAATGATAAAATGTTTTCCAAGGTGTCTGTGTAATAGCAATGAATGAGCATTCTTAGTGCTCTATATATTATTATCAGCATTTGGTATTTTCAGGTTATTATTATTATTATTATTTTTAACTTTAGCCATTCAAATAGGTGCATAGTAGTATCTTTTTTAAGCATTTTATTGTGCTTTAAGTGAAAGTTTACAATTCACATCAGTTTGCCATACAAAACCTCTCACACACACCACTGTTCCCCTCTAACTGCTCCCTCCCCATGGCAGCACACTTCTGCATGCTACCCTGTTCTTCCCGTACCTGTTCAACCAATTCTTGTCCCCCTCCACCCACTCATCTTATGGCTGGACAACAGCTACTCAGACAGCCTTACATAGGTGTTTAGGCCAAGAAGCACACACTTTCGCAGCATCACTCTGTCTTACAGTACAGTCTAACCTTTGTCTGAAGTGTTGGCTTCTGTACTGGTTTCAGCTCTGTGCTAACAAGGAGGCCAGGAGCCATATCCTCAGGGTACATTCCAGTCTGACAGACCATCAAGTCTGGTCTTTAAATAGAGTTCTAATTCTGCACACCCATTTTTCGCCTACTACATCACATCACATTGTGCTCCCTGTCAGGGCAGTTGTTGGCAGTAGCAGGACACCATCTAGTTGTTCTGGTCTCATGCTGATACAGTCTCTGGATCATGTGGTCTCTTCTGTCTATTGGGCTCCTATTTTCCCTGTCTCTTTGATGTCCTTCCTTCTCTTCTATTCCAGGTGGATTGAGATCAATTGATGCTACTTAGATGGCAGCTTACTAGCTTTTAAGACCCCAGATAGCACTCACTGAAGTGGTTATTCAGAACATTTTCTTCAAACTTAGTTATGCTTTGGTATCTTACTATGATTTTATTTGTACTTCCCTAAATACTAAAGATGTTGAACATTTTTTAGTATGTTTATTTTGCCATTTGTTTGTCTTTGTTGGTTGAATGTCACTTTAGATCATGTGTCCATTATTTATTTAATTTGAACTTAAAGTTGATTTTTGAAAGTTTCTTATGTATTCTCGACATAAGTTCCTTAACAGTTACATGATTTACAAATATAGTCTTCCTTTCTGTGGCTTCTCATTCTCTTAACAGTATCTTGCACTAAATAACAGCTTTTAATTTTGACAGGATCCAACTTACCAGTCTTTTCTTTGATAGACTGCACTTTTGGCTTAGAGTCTAAAATTTCATCACCAAACCCAAGGCCACATGAATTTTTTTAAAAAAGATATTTTATTGTACTTTAAGTGAAATTTACAATCTAAGTCAGCTTGTCATACAAAAAATTGCGCACACATTGCTGTGTAACTCTGGCTGCTCCTGACACCCTGTGATAACACATTCCTCCTTTCTACTCTGTATTTCTCGTGTTCATTCAGCCAGGTCCTGTCCCTCTCTACTGTCTCAACTCTTCTCTGAGCAGGAGCTGCCCGGTTAGTCTCATATATTTATTTAAGCCAAGTATCACACTCTTCACCAGTATCATTTTGTCTTATAGTCTAAGTCCCATTTTTCTCAGAAGAGTTGGCTTCAGGAATAGTTTCAGCTCTGGGCTAACAGAGACCATGTCTTCTGAGGAACCTTCAGTCTGTGAGATCATCAAGCCTTTTTTTAATACAGTTCTGGTTCTTCACACTGATTTTTCCCCTGCTGTATCAGGGACTCTATGTTGTCCTCCCTAGTAGAGCACTCATTGCTGGTGGCTGGGCACCATCTGGTTATCTGCCCTCATGCCAGTGTAGTGTCTGGATTTTATGGTTCTTTCTATCTCGTAGGCTTGTATTTTCCTTTTGTTGTTGATGTCTTTTTTTTGTCCTCTGCTCCAGGTGAGTTGAGACAAATAGATGCTGCTTAGATGGCTGCTTACTAGCTTTTAAGACCTCAGATGCCACTCACCAAAGTGTGATGCAGAACATTAAAAAACAAAACGAAACTTTGTTATTGACCTGGATGTCCCCTGTAACCATGGTCCCCAGAGCCCTGCCTCTGATACAGTGTACTTGGAAGTGTTGCATTATATTTAGGAAACTTTTTACCTTTTGGTTTAGTCCAGCTGTGCTGACCTTCCTTTTACTGTGTGCTGTCTGTGTGCTGTCCCTCTCTTTACCTAACCCGGTTCCTATTTACTGTCTAATCAGTGAATACCTCTCTCCCTCCCTCCCCAACTTGTGACTATCAAAGACTGTTTTCTTTTGTATTTACGTCTTTCTTTGAGTCTTGTACAATGTTTGTCCTTTTGAAACTGATTAATCTCACTGAGCATAATGTCTTCCACATTCCTCCAAGTTAAGAGATGTTTGTCAAGATCGTCATTGGTTTTTATCCTTGTATGGTATTCCATTGTGTGAATGTACCATAGTTTGTGTTATCCATTTATCTGTTGATAGGCACCTACATTGATTCCATCTTTTTGCTATTGTGGCCAGTGCTTGAATAAACACCGGTGTGCATGATAAGATATAGTCCAGGAATTGGAGTTGCTGTATTGTTTTGTATTTCTATTTCTAGCTTTTTAAGAAAGCATCAAATCAATTTCCAAAGTGGTTGTACCATTTTACATTCCTACCAACAGTGTCCTTCACTGGTTTGTCAGTTTGTCATACTACAGGGGCTTATGTGTTGCTGTGATGGTGGAAGCTATGCTAATGGCATGTAGATACCAGCAGAGTCACCCATGGTTGACAGGTTTCAGCTGAGCTTTCAGACTAAGACCAACTAGAAAGAAGGACCTGGGAGTCTACTTCTGAAAAGAATTAGCCAGTGAAAACTGTATGAGTAACACTGGAACACTGTCAGATATAGTGCCAGAAAATGAGCCCCACCAGGTTAGAAGGAACTCAGAAGATGACTGAGGTAGAGCTGACTCCTTGAAGCAGAGTCAACTTTAATGATATGGATTGAATAAAGCCTTTGGGACCTTCATTTGCTGATGTGGCATGACTGAAAGTGAGAAGAAACAGTTGCAAACATCCATTAATAATTGGAACATGGAATGTCTGAAGTACGAATCTAGGAAAGTTAGAAATTGTCAAAAATGCAATGCAATGCATAACCTTCAATATCTTAGGCATTAGTGAACTGAAATGGACAGACAGGTATTGGCCACTTTGAATTAGACAATCATGTGGTCCACTATGGTGGGAATTAAAGCTTGAAGATGAATGGAATTGTGTTCATTGTTGAATAGAACACTTCAAGATCTGTCCTGCAGTACAGTGCTGTCAGTGATAGGATAATATCCACATGCCTACAAAGAAGGCCAGTTAGTGTAGCTATTATTCAAATTTATGCACCAACCAGTAAGGCCAAAGATGAAGAAATTGAAGATTTTTACCAGTTTCTGCAGCCCAAAATTGATTGAACATACAATCAGGATGCTTTAATAATTACTGGTGATTGGAATGCAATAACTGGAAACAAACAAGGACTGGTAAATGGTGAAAACAGCCTTGGTGATAGAAATGATACTGGAGAGCACATGATAGAATTTTGCAAGACCAATGACTTCTTCATTGCAAATACCTTTCTCATCAACACGAACAGTGACGATACACACGGTCCTCAACAGATGGAATACACAGGAATCAAATTGACTACATTTGTGGAAAAAGATGACAGGAAAGCACTGTATCAGCAATCAGAACAAGACCAGGTACTGACTCCAGCACAGACCATCTATTGCTCATCTGCAAGTTCAAATTGAAACTTAAAAAAATTAGACCAAGTCCACAAAAGCTAACTTATGACCTTGAGTATATCTCTCCTGAGTTTAGAAACTATCTTAAGAACAGATCTGATGTGTTGAACACTAACGACCAAAGAGCAGACAAACTGTGGAATGACATCAAAAATATCATCCATAAAGAAAGCAAGAGGTCATTAAAAAGACAGGAAAGAAAGAAGAGACCAATATGGATGTTGGAAGAGACTCTGAACTGCTCTTGAGCAACAAGCAACTAAAATAAAAGGAAGAAATGATGAAGAAAAGGAACTGAAGAGAAGGTTTCAAAGAGCAACTTGAGAAGACAAGTAATCTAAGGAAGTATGCAAAGAGGTAGAAGTAGAAAACCAAAAGAGAGGAACACACTCTACATTTCTCAAACTGGAGGAACTGAAGAAAAAATTCAAGCATTGAGTTGCAATAGTGAAAGATTCTACAGGGAAAATATTAAGTGACTCAGGAAGCATCAAGAGAAGATGGAAAGGATACACGAGTAATTATGCCAGAAAGAAGTGGTCCATGTTCAGCCATTTGAAAAGGTAGCTTATGATCAGTAACTGATGGTATTGAAGGAAGAAGTCAACACTGCATTGAAGGCATCAGCAAAATACAAGGGACCAGGAATTGATGGAATATCAACTGAGATGTTTTAACTAACAGATGCAGCACTGTAAGTGCTCACTCATCTATGCCAAGAAATTTGGAGGACAGCTGCCTGGCCAACTGGCTGGAAGAGATCTACACTTACGCCTATTCCCAGAAAAGATGATCCACCTGAATGCAGAAATTATCAAACAGCATTATTAATATCACACTCAGGTAAAATTTTGCTCAAGATCATTTAACAGTGACTCCAACATTGACAAGGAAGTACCAGAAATCCAAGCCAGTTTCAGGAAAGAATGTAGAACCAGGAATGTCACTGCTGATGTCAGATGGATTTTGACTGAAAGGAGAGCATACCAGAAAGATGTTTACATGTGTTTATTGATTATGCAAAAGCATTCAACTGTGTGGATCATAACGAATTACTGCTAACATTTCAGAGAATGTGAATTCCAAAACAATTGTGCTCTTAAGAAATCTGTATATGGGTCAAGAGGCAGTTGTGTGAACAGAACAAGGGGACACTGCATGGTTTAAAGTTTGGAAAGGTGTGTGTCAGGGTTGTATCCTTTCACCTTTTCAATCTGTATGGCCAAGCCAAGTGCCGTCGAGTAGGATCCGACTCGTGGTGACCAGGGTAGAACTGACTCCCAGGGTAGAACTGACCCCCAGAGTGTACCGAGCCAATAATCTGAGAAGGTGGACTATGTGAAGAAAAATGAGGCATCAGGATTGGAGGAAGACTTTTGATTTGGATTTCTCTAGTAGTTAATGATCATGAGCATTTCCTCATATATTTGTTAGCTGCCTGGATGTCTTCTTTGGTGAAGTGCCTGTTCATATCCTTTGCCTATTTTTTAATTGAGTTATTTCTGTTTTTCTTTTGAGGTTTTGGAGCACCTTGTAGATTATGGAGATTAGATGCTGGTTGGATTTGCCTGACAAAATCATACTCAGTCTGCAAGTTCTATTTTATTTTTCTAAACTGATCTAGTTCTATATAAGTAGATCATTAGCCTAGTCAGTAAAATCCCCTTTTCACAATTCCCTTCTTTAAAATAATGGAAAGAAAGAAAGTAACACAAATAAGGTTAGAAATTTACAGATTTCTCATTAGACGTACAAAGAAAGTGTAGTTTGTTTCTCTTCTAGTGTGAATTTACTAATCTTTCTCAACAGCCTGACCCTATTAGGACTTGAAAGAGGGGAGCAGAGTATTAAACACACTAATTAAGTGTTTCTACCTCTTCTAGTTTAAACCATGTCACTCAGGTGGCATAGTGTGTTTATCTTTCAAATTTTACTCTGTGACCGGCTCTTCCCCACGCTGGCATTTGGATGATGGTGGTGACTTGTCTTGACACAGGCTGTCGTGCTGGCAGGTGAGAAAGGCTTGGGATGAAAGCACTTGTCACCCTATCCTTTTACTGTCCACCTCTGGCCTACTCCACAGTGTCCTTTGGCTGTCTTGTGGAAGCTGCTCTGCTGATACCAACTACTAAAATCTGTAGCTAATGAACTACTTTCTTTCACCTTAATTACAAAGTAGGGTTTCCCTTTGCTGACTCAGTACCACCTCAGCTCTGAGTGGCCCTGAAGGCTCTTCTCAATTTCAGTCTTCTTTCTCTGGCTTCTGGCTTATGTTGTCTACCTTATAATCTCTTCAGGGGTTACCCTACCCTTGCCCTGGCTGGTTCAGTGCTTCAGTCCTCAGTTATCTTTCTGTCACCTACAGGCTAGAGACACATCTGGACTGTTTCCATGCTATTGAGAAGCAAAGTAAACTCAGGAGGTCTAACCTCTATGCTATGGTATAGACTCATATAGTAAGTGGCCTCTTGGTGTTGGATAAGAGAACAATATTTGTACAACTCCATTTGGATCTTTTATATACTGTTCTGGAGCCTGGAAAGGAGAGATCAGAATGAAGAAGATGTGTATCTTTCCAACCAAATTGGTTATTTTAAATTTCTTTGGCATTAGTAACTACTTCTGGATATAATCTGGTGCAGAGGAGTAAAACCAAGTGCAAGTACAACCTGATGCAGTAAGACCCAGAATGACACTTATTCAACTAATCAAGAAATTGAAGATTGTACCTCTAATTCCCCATTGCAGTGAGAGTATGGCTGAAGCTATGAATATGAGAAAAGCTATTGGAAGTGCACTTTTCCCCTCACTTCTTGTATTGGATTTTATATCAGCCCACTTTAGCAATTATATGTAACATCCTACCCTTGCTGAGTCTTACTACAGCTAATGACTCTGCAATGTGGTACGTCAATTTCTAAAAGTCAGTGGCCCTATTCTCAGAATTTAGCTCATAGATTTATCCCCGCAAACTACCACAACATTTGCAGTTTGACAGTTGAGGTGTTCAAGTTCTCACTCTCTTTCTCTCATTTTCTGTCTCTTTTTTCTATCGCTATAACAATTCACTGACATCATTTCAATTCTGACTCATAGCTATCCTACAGGGCAGAGTAAAACTGCCCCACAGAGTTTACAGGGAGCAGGTGATGGGTTTGAACTGCTAACCTTTATTGCTATTTATTGGTTAGCAGCTGAATTCTTAATCACTGCGTCATCTAGTTTCCTTCTCCGTCTCCCTGTCTGTCTGTCTGTTTTTTTTTTTTTCTCTCTCTCTCTTTCTCTGATATTTAGGTAGCTTATAGACTTCTCATTTCCCATTACATTGTAGGTAGCATAAGATCAATTCCTATATTTTTATGTAGCCTATTGACTCTATTGCTCTAAACTCAAGACTCATGTAGATTTTCACAAAATACATTCACCTCAGTCCTTTAGTCCCTGTGATGCAGCTTCACTGTCTTCAAACCTCATGCTTCTTATTTTGTAATTGCTTGAGGTCATGTTCTTCTCCCACAAAGAACCTTTTGAAAATGCTATGCATCGCCACCTCTAAGTATGCATTTGCATATTAAATTTGTGTTTCCGTGAAATTAACTTTTCTAATCTGCTCTGGTTCTATTTAATTAGAGTATCAGCCTATTCAGTTCAGTGGAAACCGCTCTTCACAGGTTGCCTTCTTTTCCTGCAGGCACATACACATATGTCCTAATTCTACCTAAGTGTTGCAGCAGGAGTTCACAGTCACACTGTAGGATAGTGTGTGATTTCAGTTGAACATGCTCCCACAGAGAGTTCAAGGGCTGTGATGGTTTCCACACTCCTAATTAGATTCAATCCAGAAAGTGACCACCCAGCTGGTTCCAGTTGTGATGAAGTCTTACTGTGATTATTTGGTAAAGATTACTGATGAGCAGGTTGCTTAACCTGACACTGTGTGCACTTTATTTTTCTAAGTATCTATAGGATGTTGCCCAACTGGCCTCTTACTAGAGGGGAGTGGAGAGAGTGGAGAAGAGGGGAGGCAATTGCTAAGAAGTTATGACTTGTATAGAACAGAAAGGAGGAGTGTGCTGTTAGCAGGCAAGGCGAGCAGTAGGAGCTGTGCATAGGTGGGCATGCGCATTTAAAACGGATTGTACACTTTTACCCAATCACAATATATAAAAAAAACTTTAAAAAATGCAAAACTGAAAGAGACCATGTGTATCACCTACTGCCACACTTCTAAAAGCTTTAGGTGCATATGCCACCTACATTTTAGGAGGTAGTTTTTGGCAGAATAGGAACAAATGTACTCATCTTGATGTTTCTACTTCCCCATCACTGCATGACCACCCTGAATTACACAAAGACTATGAAGGGGTTAAGGAGAGGAAAGAAAAGGACAGCCAGAGGAAGACGAGAAAAGCAAGGAAACCATCTAGAGCTATGACAGAGCTATGGATGAGTTTAGGGGAGGTTGCCAACGAGAAATGGGCCAAAGGGAGAGATGGATTCCAGTCATCCATAATGATGTCGCAGCCCTTTCGTGGTACCCTGAGGACTCTGGCTGTAGGATTCAGAACTCTTTTGAATCAGCCCTGCTCTGAGTTTGGGAAGGCATATGGAAGAGGAAATGAGAAGGTCTGCAGGACAGGAAGCAAGTAAACAACATGTATGAGGATTAGTAGAGGCCTGAGAGAGAATGAGCAGGCGGCTGAATTAGTAATGACAAGGAAAATGGTTGGCGGTGGCATGATGAGTGGAACCCTGGACCAAAATTGGAACACTGCGATTTTCTTGCCAGTGGGCATCAATATCACTTTAAGTCAGGGGAGGGGGCAAATTTTGTTTCTGTCTCCTCTGCTATAACCAGGGACACCTAGCTTTATGTTACGTCTATGTTACTGCTTGTGTTTTCTTTTTATGTTTATAGTCACCTTCTGTTCATGGAGAATAACACTGGATTTCTGTTTATGGTTGGGAAAGATTTCCTCTTAAAGTACATTTATTAAAATAAACAAGTAAAAATTTGTAGATGAGAGATGATGTCGGGAAACATTGATTGTGGTACAACATAGTTGATAACTAGATGAATCCTAGAGCCTGTCTGCCTGTGTTGAAATCTAAACTCTGCCACTTACTGCTTATGTAATCTTTGTTAAGAGAGCCCTGTTGGTGCAGAACTTAAAGTGCTTGGTTACGTACTGAAAGGTTGGTGTTTGAAACCCATCAGCTGCTCCATGAAGACAAGACGTGGATATCTGCTCACATAAAGATTGGAGAGTTGAAATCTATATGGGGATAGTTCTACTCTGTCCTATTAAAAAATCAAAACAAACCAAAACAAGCAAAAACCATTATTGCCAAGTTGACTCCAACTCATAAACGATCCTATGGGACAGAGTAGAACTGCCCTGTAGAGTTTCTGAGGAGATCCTGGTTGACTTGAACTCCCAGCCTTTTGGTTAGCGGTTATCAAACATAATCACTATACTACGAAGGTTTTCACTATGTCCTATGACATCACTATAAATCAGAGACAGCCACACAGTAATAACTTTTTAAATCTTGGTTAAACTACTTAAGTTATCTGTGCCTCAGTTTATATATTTGTAATAATATTACCTACATCACATGTTAGGGAGCCCTGGTGGCACGATGCTTAAGCACTTGGCTGTTAACTGAAAGAACGGGAGATTCAAACCTACCAGCTGCTTTCCTAGAGAAAGGTGTGGTCATCTGCTTCTGTAAAGATTGACAGCCTTGGAAGCCTTATGGGACATCTTTTCTACGCTGTAGGGTTTCTATGTGTCAGAATTAACTCAATGACAACAAATTTGGTTTGGTTTTGGATTATATCACATGTTAATGTGAAGATTAATGAGTTAATATATCTAAATGCTGGAAAAAATCCTGGTATATTTGTATTTGTATGTTTATACATGAGTATGACAAAAATTAAGAAGCTACTGAATGAAAAATATGTTTAGTCAAATGTGGATGAGGAAACAGAAATTTAGAAGTTAATATGGATTGTTTAACTTCTCCATGCCAAAACTTGGATCTGAATCCAGTTATTTGCCTCCATTTTAATCTTCTGATTCCACCTATTTGATTTTTATCAGTGTTTATACTGCACTATCACCTAAGTAGGCAAAAAAAAAATCCCTGTTGCAATTAAGAACTTCATAGTAAAGAAAGGAACATGCCCTGTTAGCAGAAAAACAACATTACAGGAGACAAAGCTGCATAGAGAGCCATTTTGTTCAAGAATCTCAGATCTTTTCTATCATGCAAAAAAGGAGGATTATTACTGTACCTAGTTTTCCGAGGAAATGAAGAAGCGATTGGGAGGCTGGCCTGTAGCAGGCATAGAGACAGTGTGTTTCACTTCTCTGGCCGTGGATAACTTGGCAATGTGGACAATTGGCAACCCTAGTCGGATCCGACTCGACGGCACTTGGCTTGGCTGGCAATCTGATGGACTCACTGAAGACAGTGAGCCTTCACTTGTCATAGTAACCACTGGACCATGGACTTTTCCTTTCACCTTTCATTTTTTTTAACCGATCAATTAATTGATTGTGTTCCATTGGTTTCATTAATTTTTCACAAATGCCATTTTTATTAAACACACATGCAAAGCAAGAAGCTACATAAGAATGAATTAATCTTTCTTTACAATTTCTCCTAATAATTTACTTTTTTTAAGGGCAATCAGAATATAAACCACTGTATTATGGGCCTGGGTATCGCATTAAATGAGTGCAGTAATTGTGCCCTTCTTAGCAGCTTCTTAAAAGCTTTCAAGAAAATACAGTTTGAGATAAATAGTGCTAATTAGACATCCTCCCATGAAAGGACTAATAGAAAGGAATCAAGTGGTAAATGAAATGAATGTTGCTGTATCAAAGCAAATAGTGATAAATGGAGACCAGGGTTGCTGCTTACACGGGCACTTCTGGAAGCTGGTCACTACCATTTATAATTGTGTTTTAGTGTTTTGCAGACCAGTAGTTTATACTGAGAGTTTACAGTAAAGTGATAAATTAGGAAGAAGTAGATTGTCTAATCAGCAGATAAGCAGCAATGTGCCTCAAATCCAAAAGGTGAGTCATTCAACTTTTTTTCCATGCTCATAATTAAAGGGTGGAATGATCGTTTATTTGCCAGATTTCACATGTTCAGCTTACTCTTAACTTTTCCTTTCTGTCCTTGTTAAGCAAAAGTTTCTTTTTTAATTTTAATGCTTTTTCAACTGGTCTACTGATTATTTTAATCACCTCGAAGAAAGTATTGCAGTACGTCAGTGCTATTAAAACTTTTTTTGTATGTTAATTATTAGCTGTTTCAAAAATTGAATTTTAACTGCAGACCATCCTGCTGTGACTTGTGATTTTCCAAGAAAAGCACAGGCAACAATTCCATACTATTTGTTGGACTTTGATACACCAGCTATTAAGTATATTCATAGTTAAGTACGTGCATACGTCATAATAGAAAATATTTTAATGTATGCATTTCAGCTTTAAAAGTATATATTCACTAATAAAAAATAAATATTCATGAAAAGGACCCATTATTAATACTGATTCCATTTTAGGTCTTATATTCCCACAATATAATTGTATCAGTGACTAAATATTAAGGGTTATTCACTTTCCAGCAGCAAAATTACATTTTGCCAATTCTTTGGCATCCTGAGTGATTTTATTCAGGTTCAGAAAATAACTTGCCTTTCTGTCAGGATTCACAAACTTACTTTCCTCTTCGGAAGTTTTCATGTGCTCTTATTTGCAGCTAGGCTTCAGGATTACAGATTATTGGGGGTTTTTTCGTTTTTGATGTTTCTGGAAACCCTGGTGGTACAATGGTTAGGTGCTATGTCTGCTATCCAGAAGGTCAGCGGTTCACATCTGCCAGGCGCTCCTTGGAAACTCTATGGGACAGCTCCATTCTGTCTACGGGGTTGCTGAGAGTTGGATCCGCTCAACGGCAGTGCGTTTGATGTTTCTCCTATTGATGCTGCCAGTTCTCCTCTGTACGTGTAAGGTGTCGAGTCCCTTTTTTGAAGGTGTTTCACGTGCCTTGCTTTTGTCTACCTACCTATTTTTTCGTTTTCAACTGATTTAAGCCATTTTGTTTGAACTGTGTCACAAGCTGTAACATTTCTCTGAAACTCTATGAGCTTATCATGAATTTCTAAACTAATGAAAGCGTCCATGTGTGTTGGAAACTCAGTACCATTATGTGTAATCAGGGATGCTAAAGGCCGAGAAAGCAAGCTCATCTGTTTACTTGGGTCTGTATAAATTAAGTGCTGACATTTTAAGTCCAGGTATGGACAGATGAGGAGAAAGTAGAAAAATATTAGTGTGCAACAAAGTAACAAAAGAAGCCAATGATTTGGGATAGTATTACTCTGAAAGCCTTAACCTGTTGTCATCTAGTCAATTACAGTTCATGATGACTTCATGGGTGTCCGAGTAGACAGCCAGGGCTTTCTTACCCCTCGGTGGGCTCTAATTTCCAGCCTTTCAGTGAGCAGCCTGATGTATTCACCTTTTGTACCATCCAGCTACCCCTTGGAAGCCTTAACAAAACAAACTAACAAAAAACAGCTGCCAATTGAGTCAGGTTTGCCTTACAACACCACCAAAGGATTTTCAAGGCTGCAAATCTCTCTGGAAGCAAATCCCCTTATCATTTCTCACTGGAGCTGCTGGTGATTTCTAATTGCCCACTTTTCAACTATTGACAATTGCGGCGGTGTAGTGGTTAAGAGCTGTGGCTGCTAACCTAAAGGTTGGCAGTTCAAATTCACCAGGAACTCCTTGGAAACTCTCTGGGGGCAGTTCTACTCTGTTCTATAGGGTTGCTATGAGTCACAGTCTCCTCAAGAGCAGTGAGTTTGTGGGTATATTCAGTCAGTAGAGGATTGCTTTAGACACTGTGCCACCACAGGGCTCCTTCTGAAAGACTTAGTCTCATTTTTTTTCCTGTCTATATTTCACTTGTCTGTCGTCCAGTTTCCAGTATTGAATCTACTTCTCTGTGACTCCTCACCTTCTCCAACTTCTAAAAACAGAATTCAGGGCTGTCACCATTTCCGCCAACAGTACCCTGTCATAGCCGTCATTTTTTCACTTAGCTCTCGCTTCCTGCCATGACATATTAGCTTGTTTGTCTTACCCAGTATACGTTACCACCTTGAAGGCAAGGACTGAACTGTGTTCACTTTTGCCATCCCAGCAACTGGCTCAGTGTTTCCCACAGAGCAAGTGTTCAGAAAAGATAATACTTTGTAACTAAAGGAAAACTAAGGAATCCCCTTTGGGCACTTACGTTTCTATGTATTTTGCTTTGTTGAAAAGCCTCTAGAGAAACTGTTAAAAAAGCCAGCCTTTCATAATTTTCTGGTTTTATAATCAGCAGGAATGCAATGAGGGCAGGTGCTGATTTTGATGAGAATGTAATCTCACTTCAGCGTGAAGAGTAGAGGTTTCTATTGAATATCAGTCTTGAAGATTACTGACTGGAAGACCATAGAGCATAAAGCCTTAAGAGGCTGAAAGTATTGATTTCTACTGTCCATTGTGCTTTTATGATCGCCAAGAGTAAATAAACTAAGTCTAATTTCTTCTATATGAGACTTTGCAAGGCCTGAACAATGAAGCTTTATTAGTATTATTATTGTGGATATTTTGGAGCCCTGGCAGCCAGTGGTTAAGAGAGTTCTTAACCAGCCACTGTTGGAAACCTTATGGGACAGTTCTGTTCTATCCTGTAGGGGTGCCAAAAGTTGCAATTGATGACTGCAATGGATTTGGCTCAGTTCCTCAGAAAAGCTAATAGTTTTAAAACTAAAGGAAAACTAAGGAACCCCCTCAGGCATTTATTTTTCTACATATTTTGCTTAGTCGAATAGCCTCTGGTGAAACTGTAAAAAAAAGAAAGATGTCTTCTCATAATTCTCTGAGTTTACAATCAGTTTACAACCTGTAGCCATTGAGTCAATTCTGACTCATAGCAACCCTGTAGGACAAAGTAGAACGGACCCATAGGTTTTCCAAGGATTCCTTAGTGGGTTCAAACTGCTGACCTTTCGATCAGCAGCTGCAGTACTTTATCTGCTATGCCACCAGGATTTCCCTGGCTCAGTTGAGAAGTTAGAGAATTCTAATGATATTTTTTTCTTTTCTTCAACTTCAAAAAAAATTTCTTTTCAGCAAAGTTTCTCTTCTATCCAAAAAGAGAATCACACATTATATTTTTCCACTTATTTATTTGCAGTTGTAAACTGCTTTCAACAATAGGATATGGGATAATTGAATCAGGTGATTTTTACCTTTCCTCTCCTTTAAACCCTGGTCACATAGTGTTTATGTGTTATGACTGCTAACCAGAAGGTCGGCAGTTCAAGTCCACCATGCAGTCTTTGGAAACTCTATGGGGCGGTCCTAGTGTACTCTCCATAGCATCACTATGGGTCAGAATTGACTTGAAGTAAGTAGGTAGAGGGCTCCTCTAAAGTTAACATTTAACTTTGTTCAGAGTTCAGATCTTGCAGGTAAAGATACCTGGTGGTAAACCCATTGGAAAAGCATTTTCTTCTTTGTGATGGTTCTTGCCAAGAACAAACAATGGCTTCGACCATTGCAAGTGCAAAGGAGTATCTCCTTTGGTCTTCTGATTTCTTTCAGGCAATACAAATTGCTCCAGATTGGATCATCCTGTGATATGAGTGATCCAGAAATGAGAGCTAAACTTCTTCCTTGTTACTATCCTCTGTAATTACTTCAATTGGCAGCTGCAATGTCTTAAGTAGACTTCTTTGTATTTTCCTCATGAGTTTATATTTTTACTATTTTATTTAACACATATTTACTGAATGAGGCCTATGTTAAAAACAGTCTGAGTCCTCAAAACAGCTGGCTGTAGCATTTGTTACGATAGTTGTTATAAAGATTTTTAAGAACTGCAGCTCGCTGTGGTTGTTATCCAAAAGGCTGGCAGTTGAAGTCCACCAGCTGCTCTTTGGAAACTATGGAGCACATATACTTTGTCCTGTTGTTGCTATGAGTTGGAATTGACTCAGTGGCAATGTATTAATTTGTAACAGTATTACAGGATGGTTATGAGTTGAGTTGGCTTAAGTTAGATACAAAGAAAACCAGGCTATAAGTGCTAAATTATCAAGCTCTGAGTTTTAAATGGGAAAGAATAGCACTACTGTCAACTGCAGGAATCAGAAGAAAAGGTCGAACCTGAAGATCTTGTTAAAATACAATAGGGAAAAATTGTATCCAGAATTTTAACTCTAGATGTTTAGATGTTGAGCAATGTTCTGAAATCAGACATTGCGTCTTCTTTCTTTTTTATATAATTAATAACACTAAGTGTATTTTTTTGTTTAATGTTATTTTTCATGTGTTTTCTTAATGACAGTTATCAGTAATGAATAATAAAATTGTTGAGATCATTCCTTTGTTCGCTCAACTTTGGCTTTTTGGCAGCCAGGCTAGTACCCTGGGCTATAATAGGCCCTGAAATATGGTACCACCAACTTGGACAGCAGAACTTTCTCCAAGGGCAGCAAGTGGGCTGTACTTAGCATTCAGCATTGTAAGCATGTTCTTTATTGCAGCTAGGTTAAAAATGTATGGGAACCCCAAAACATAATTAGGTAGAGTTTAGGACAAAGTGATTATAAACATGACGGGTAAAAACAATGACAGTGATTTGGAGACACCTGATCTAATTTGTCTCTGTTTCTTTGTGAAGCACTGATTTAAAAAAAAAAAAAAAAAGACAGACTTTGTAAGTGATTTCCTCTCTGCAGCACACATTCAGCTCCAATAACAGGAAGCACTTAGGAAACTCGGCTTCTGAATAATGTGGGCTTTTTATGAAATAGCATTTCCTTCATAAAGGGGTAAAAATTACATTTCAAATTCTGCTTTGTCTTTTGCATCCTTTCAGTAAATTGTCCCCAGATTAATGTCATTAATCATATTTTGTAGACAAAGAAATGAGATACAAAGTAAGAAGTGATTTTTTTTTAAGATTGTAAAAGTTTGAAAGATAAAGCAGTATTTCACTTCACCAGCTATCAATTCATACAACTTTTTCAAGAGTCCATTCAGTAATTTAGAAATGATTTGAGGAAACACAACAGAAAAAAAGGAGGAAGGGGAACAGACTTACTCTCTGTTAACTTTACTTAATAACAAGATTAATAAAATAGCAACTATTTTAATCAGTGGCTAGTAACGAATCTGCCACTTGTATTGGAAAGATGCTCTCATTTTACTGGGAAAATTTTATACAACTGACTTGAAGAAATAGTAGAACCATTTGGTTGCAGTTAAACAATTGTTTGTATCACCTATTTATTTCTGCAAAGCAAATAGTCTCCACTGTGGAGACTATTTCAAATCTAATTCTACTCTAAACAATACTAAAGCATACATAAAATGCTTTTTTTATGCCCACAAGAAGTCTAGTTCTTCATCTTCCTCAAGAACTGTCTATTGAACAGCAGTAATTTGGGGGCTGTAATTCTCCAAATGTTATGGCAGGGATAAATCTAGAAATGCTAGCTTAATAGATGGCATAAGTAAGTTTGCCAGGCAGGGAAAAAAAAAAAAAAAAAAAAAAAACTCTTTAAGTCTAAGAAACAAAAGGAATGAAAAATGAGAAGAGTAAGCCTATGAGCAGATATTGAATGGCCTGTACTTTATGCTTATTTGGGGGTGAATTTACACTGCCTGCATGCATTAGAATTTAAAACTGAACATGAAATATTAAATATCGATCCCTAAATGGAGGAAGTAGTGAAAACTAAACCTAAAGCAAGTAGTAGGAAGGAAATGATGAAGATTAGAGTAGAAATTAATGGAAAAAAGGAATAGAAACACAACAGGCAAATACCGATAAAACCAAAATTTAATTAAATTTTACAAAACAGACCAACTTTTAGTTAGATGGAGCATTACTACTAAATTTATAAAAACAGAAAGAATTATAAAGGGGTTTTATGAATGGCTGTATGCCAGCAAATTGGATAGCTTAGATGAAATGGCAAATTTCCAAAAGGAAAAAAAAAAAAAAAAAGGCCTGAAGAGAGAGAAAAACAGAAAATCTGCATAGATATTTAGGAGGTTAAATTAGCAATTTTCAAACTTCCCACAGAGAAAATTCTGTCTCGAATGACTTTACTGATCAATTTCAATAAATACTTAAAGAAGAATACAAATTATGTGCAAACTCTTTCAAATAGAAGAAAAGAAGAAAATTCTTTCCAGCTCATTCTACAAGGCCAAAGAAATCACAGCAAGAAGAAACTATAGACCAATATCTCTTATAAATATTGCTGCAAAAATCCTCTTCAAGAAGCTACAGAATGAAATTTAAAAAATTACAGCAAGGATTAAACACCATTGCAAAGTGTGATTTATCCCAGGAATGCAAGGCTGGTATGACTTCATAAAATCAATTAATGTAATTAGTTAATTGCTGTTGAGTTGATTTTTTGACTCACAGTCACCCAGTATGACAAAGTAGAACTTCCTCACAGGGTCTTCTGGTTTGTAATCATAACAGGAGCAGATTGCAAATTCTTTCCTCCCTTGGAGTAGTGGGGTGGGTTGGAACCACCAACCTTTTGGTTACCAACTGAGCACTTAGCCGTTACACCACCAGGGCCCTTAAGTAATGTAATACAGCATATAGATCAAATAAAAGACAAAGACATCAGTAATCTCACTAGGCATAGCAAAGCATTTGAAAACCCTAACATTTCTTCATTATAAAAACACTCAGAAAACTAGGAATATAGGAAATTGACTCAATCTGATAAAGAGCATTTATGAAAAATCTACAGGTAATAACATCATACATAACGATAAAAGGCCAAATGCATTCTCCCTAAGATCACAATTGGGGAAAGAATATCTGATCTCACTACTTCCATTCATTGTTATATTGGCGGTATATTAAGCAGTATATTAGGCAAAATATGAAACAATCCAGATTGGAAAGAAGTAAAACAGTCTCTGTTTACAGATGACATAATTTCATATGTAGAAAACTCAAAGAAATCCACTAAAGAAACCATTGGAACTAACAGATAACTTTGCCAACACTGGATAATACACATCAGTATACAATTGCATTTCTATGTATACAAGATGCACAATGTTGTTAGGTGCTGCTGAGTTGATTCCAACTCATAGTGTCCCTATGTACAAAAGAAAGAACATCTGCCCAGTATTGCGACATTCTCATAGTTATTGTTGTGTTTGAACCCATTGTTAGACCTGATGTCAGTCTATTTCACTGGGAGTCTCCCTCTTTTTTGCTGACCTGCTGCTTTACCAATCACAATATTCTTTTCAGAGACTGGTCTTTATAGATAACATGTGTAAATTATATAAGGTAGTCTTGCTATCACCACTTTCAAGGAGCAGTCTGGTTGCACTTCTTCCAAGACAGACTTGTCCATTCTTTTGGGAGTTTCTGGCATATTCATCATCTTGCACTAACGCCGTAGCTCAAATGCGTCAGTTCTTAGGTATATTCTATATCCTCCGCTAAAACCATAATTCAAGTATATCAGTTCTTCTTTAGACATTCCTAATTCCTTGTCCAGCTTTGGCATGCATGTGAGGTGGTTGCAAATACCATGGTATGGGTCAGGTGAACCTTAGTCCTTAAAGTGACATCTTTACTTTTTAACATGTTGATGAGGTCTTTGGCAGTATATTTTCCCAATATGATACATTGTTTGATTTCTTGACTGCTGCTTCCATGGGCATTAATTGTGGATCTAAGTGAAGTGAGATCTTTGACACCTTCTATCTTCTCTTTTTATTGTGCTATTGGTTATTGGTTTAGTTGTGAGGTTTTTGTTTTCTTTATGTTGAAGTATAATCCCCACTAAAGGCTATATAGTCTTTGATCTTCATCAATAAGTGCTCCGAGTCCTCTTCATTTTCTGCAAGCAAGTCTGTGTCACCTGCATATTGCAGAATGTTAATGAGTCTTCCTCCAATCCTGATGCCACATTCTTCTTCATACAGTCCAGTTTGGATTATTTGTTCAGCATACAGATTAAGTATGGTGAAAGGACATAATCTTGATGCACACCTCGCCTGATTTTAAATCTCACAGTATCCCCTTGTTTTGGTTGAATAACTTCTTTTTTTCCCATGTACAGACAGGTTCCTCGTGAGCACAGTGAAGTGTTCCAGAATTACCACTTTTTGTGATGATATGTTATGTTATGATCCACTCAGCTAAATGCCTTTGCATAGTCAATATAACATAGGTAAACATCCCGTTGGTATTCTTTCTTTTCAGCTGAAAAACCATTTTGAAGCAGACAATCATAAGATCTCCTATGCCGGGAACGACAACTTGAATAGGAATGGTGTTGGGTTCATTGTCAAAAAGAGCATTTCAAGATCTATTCTGAAATACACCATTATCAGTGACAGGATAGTATCCATACACTTAAAAGTAAGATGAGTTAAACAACCATGATTCAAATTTATGCAGTAATCACCAAGAAACTGAAATTTTTTCCAACTTCTGTAACCTGAAATTTATCAAAATGCAATCAGGATACACTGGTAATTACTGGTGATTAGAATGCCAAAGCTGGAAACAAAGAGAAAGGACCAGCAGTAGAAAAATATGGCCTTGGTGATAAAAATGATGCTGGTGATTGCATGATAGAGTTTGGAAGACAGCTTCTTCATTGCATATACCTTTTTCCAGTAACATAAATGGTGACTATAGACATGGACCTTGCCTGATGAAATATATAGGAATTCAGTTGACTGCATTTGTGGGAAGAAATGATGGAAAACTTCAGTATTATCAGTAACAGCAAGTCCAGGAGCCAACTGTGGCTCGTATGTCTGCATCACATGCAAGTTTAAGTTGAAGCTGAAGAAATTTAGAACAAACTCATAAGAGCCAAAGTATGACCTTGAGTATATTCTGCCTGAATTTAGAGAGCATCTCAGAAATAGATTTGACATGTGGAATACTGATGATTCAAGCCCTGAGAAATTGTGGAATGGCATCAAGGACATCATACCTGAAGAAAGAAAAAGGTCATTAAAAAGACAAGAAAGAAAGAAAAGATCAAAATGGATGTTAGAAGAGACTCTGAGACTTGTTTGTGAACATAGGGTAACTAAAGTGAAAGGAAGAAATGAAGTAAAAGAGTTGAACAGAAGATTTCAAAGGGTGGCTTGCAAAGGCAAAACCAAAGCAATCTTTGAAGAAGAAAAAAAAAGTTGAAGGATGGGTATGTCCTGATTTCAAAGTTTACTATAGAATTACAGCAGTCAAGAAGGTATGGTACTTTTATAAAGATAGAAATGTAGGTCAATGGAAGAGAATAGAGAACCCAGAAGTGAAAAGTTATGTGCGAAGACCTGGAGACAGAAAACTAAAAGGGAAGAACACATTTCACACTTCTCAAGCTAAAATAACTAAAGGAAAAATTCAAGCATTCAGCTGCAGTATTGAAGGATTCTTCAGGAAAAAAAAAAAAAACGACTAAAGGGAAGCATCAGAAGAAGATGGTTGGAATACTCAGAGACATAGAGACCCAAAAAGAAATGATTGGCAGGAACCGATGGTACTGAAGGAAAAAGTCCAAGTTTCACTGAATTTCGTGTTGGCACAAAACAAGACTCCAGGAATTGATGGAACACCAACTGATGTGTCAACTAATGGAAGCAGTGATAAGTGCTCACTCATTTATGCAAACAAAAAGACAGCTACCGGGCCAGTGGACTGGAAGAGATCCATGTTTATGCCTGTTACACATAAAGGTGATCAACCAATGCAGAAACTGTTAACAATGTCATTAATATCACACACAAAATTTGCTAAAGATAATTCAAAAGTGGATGGAGCAGTACATTAACATGGAACTGCCAGAGATTCAAGCTAGATTCAGAAAAGGATGCGGAAAGAAGGATATCATTGCTGATGTCAGATAAATCTTACCTGAAAGCAGAGAATATCAGAAAGTTTACCTGTGATGAACAATATGATGATAATAATAATAATGATAAAACCAAACCCAGTGCTATCGTGTTGATGTTGGCTCATGGCAACCCTATAGGAAAGAGTAGAACTGCCTCACAGCATTTCCAAGGAGCACCTGGTGGATTTGAACTGTCAGCCTTTTGGTTAGCAGCCATAGCACTTTACTACTCCACCATGGTTTCTGAAAAATACAATATTAGAAAATAATTTCATTCACAATAGCATCAAAAGTAACAAAATTAGCAAAATTTAGCAAAAGAATAAATTTAGCAAAATTTATTTAAACTTATACTCTAAATGCTATAAAGCATTGCTGAAAGAAGTTGATGATGACCTAATAAATGGAAACACATTACATATTAAGAAGTAAAATGACTTTATATTGTTATGACTGTACTTCTCTAACTGAGCTACGTACTCCATACAATCCCTATTATAAGCCCCAGTGACTTTTTTGCAGAAGTTGACAACCAGATTATAAAATTCGTATAGAACACAGAATAGCGAAAACAATCTTGGAAGAAAAAAATGAAATAAAGTTGGGAGATGCATGCTTCCTGATTTCAAAGTTTACTGTAGATCTACAGGACAATGTGGTACTTTCATAAGGATAGAAATATAGGTCAACAGAATAGAACCAAAAATCCAGAAATAAAGAATCATGCTTACGCCAACAGAGTTTTGACAAAAGTGCAAAAACAAATTGATAGTGAAAGAATATTCTTTTAGGTAAAGAGTGCTAGGAAACTTGATTTCCACATTCAAAGGAAAAGAACAGTGTTGTAACTTAATTCACATCAAATGCAAAATAAACTAAAAATGGATGAAAGGCCTACAGGTAAATGTTAAAGCTACAAAACTCTTAGAAGGAAATACATGATTAAATCTTCATTACCTTCCTAGATATAACAAAAACACAAATAACAAAAGAAAAAATACACTGTGCTTCATAAAACTGTGTTTCAAAGTAATCCGTCATGAAACAAAAGAGACAATCCATAGAATAGAGATATTTATAAGCCATATGTATATGTAGATCTATATATATGACTTGTCATAAAAAGAGACTTTTATTGAGAATAAAAACACATAAAGATCTTTACAACTCAATAATGAAAAGAGAAATGACTCTAAAAAGTGAGTAGTGGACCTGAATAGATGTATCTTTAAAGAAGATATGCAGATGGCCAACAAGTACACGAAAAGATGCTGAACGTCATTAGACATCATAGAAATATGAATGAAATCAGTGAAATACTACTTTACATCCACTGAGACTGCAAAAATAAAAAAGACAAATAACAATAAGTTTTGGCAAGGATGTGGAGAAATTTGAACTCTCATACATTGCTAGTGGGAATGCTAAATAGTAAAGTTGCTTTGGAAAACAGTTTGCCAATTTCTCAAAAAGCTAAATATGGAGTTAACTACCATTTGGCCCAGCTATTCTCCTCTTAAGCATATATCAAAGATGAATGAAAGCATATTTCCCTATAAAAACTAACACATGAATGTTCATACAAGCATTATTCATAAAAGCCGAATGGAAACAGCCCAAATGTCCACCAACTGCTGAGTGGAAAAATGAAATGTGTTATAGTCATACAATGAAATATTTAAGTGTAAAAACTAACGAAGACCTGATCCATGCTATACAATGGATGAACTTGAAAACCTTTAAGAAACCAGTCACAAATGACTATATATTGTATAATTTCATTTATGGAAAACATTACAACAGGCAAATCTAAGCCAAAGAGATGAAAAAACAGGTGGGCTATTGCTTAAGTTATGATGGGGAGTATTATAAGAAAAAGAAAAAAGACTGCTAATGGGTATACGGTTTCATTTTAGGGTGATGAAAATACTCCAAAATTGTTTATGTTTGTGCAACTCTGTGAATGTACTAAAACATTAAAAGCATTGAATTGTACAGTAGATGAGTTGTACTGCATGTGAATCACAGGATTTTATTTCAATAATCCTTATATACATGACATTAATAAAAATCATTGCCATCAAGTTAATTCGGATTCTTAGTCCTTATAAGATAGAGTAGAACTGCATCTTGTGTTTCCAAAGAGCAGCTGGTAGACTTGAACTGCTGACCCTTTGGTTAGTGATGAGTTCTTAACTGTTATGCCACCAGGGATTCATGATGTTATATATTATGGATTATAAGTATCATGGATAATAGCTACATAGGGTTTCCAAGGGTAAATTCAAACTGTCAACCTTTGGTTAGCAGCCAATCTCTTAACCACTGTGCCACCAGACTGCCCCCCATATGTATAACATATATATCCATATATAAAGAGTGTGTGTGCAGACATGCACTCATGTATGTCTACACGCATACACACATATACATATTGTTGGCATAGTGGTTAAGAGCATCTCTGCTAACCGAAATGTCAGTAGTTCAATTCCACCAGTCTTGGTCTTCCAGAATTCCCGGAGATAAACCTTCAGTGAAGATAAGCTCACAATCTAGAATTAACAAAACTCTTGTGGAAACAAAAGATGCAGTAGGACAGTTAAGTCACCAGAACATTAGATACCTGAATAAATTTTATTCTAGGAATGAAAAATAAAGTCAGTTATAATACTCAACAAATTTGTGAAATGACAAATCAAGTACAATTGAATCCACACTTGATAGATTAAATAGATAAAAATTAGCATATAGGTAAGTTGACACAACATGATTCATAAACTTGGGCTAATGCACATATACGGAACCCTGCACCCAAATTTAGAGAAAAGATTCTCTTTCAGCACACATGGAACATCTATCAATATTGTATGTATACCATACCAAAAATATCAATTCTTCATGATGCTTTTGATTTATGGAGTTTGTGAAACCTACTGAATATTGAGTATACTATGGATTTTCAGAAGAACTGACAAATCTGTCTTAGAAGAAGTACTGCCATAATGATCCTTGGAAGTGAGGAGTGCAAGACTTTGTCTCACATACTCCGGGCATGTTATTAGGAGGGGCCAGTCATACCTGGTAAAGAACATCATACCTGGTAAAATAGAGGATCAGAGAAGAAAAGGAAGAACTTCTCTCAGTGACACAAATTGAGGCAGTGGCTGCGACAATGGGCTCAAACATATTCATGATTATGGGTATGGTGCAAGACCAGGCAGCATATCATTCTGTCACTGTAAGTCAAAACCAACTTGACAGCACCTAACAACAAAAACACTATACCAAAATCAAGTATTAAGAAACATCAACTAAGTCATATCAGCCACACAATAATTACATATCTACCTTTTACTAGGTCCTGTGGATAGTAAACAGTGGATCATTTGAATCCAGATAAAAGCTCTAGAAATGCTTCTCTTAATCTTCAGATTATGTTAAGTTAGAAACTGTCTAAACTTCACAAACAAGGTCTACCGGAAATGTATACAGACTTCATAATTAACAGTGCAGTGCAGTAATAGAGATACAGTATTAGAGATAGTCCCTTATAATCAGGTGAAGGATAACTGCTTCATTTTTCCTGTTCAAATAAAATTTACAAAAATGAGATGAAAAAATTTATTTGCAGATTAGAAAGTTACAAAACTGACATCAAATTTAAATTACACAAACGTTATATGACAGTCACATAGAGACCCTCAAACTATTAAAACTAATAAGAATATCAGTGAGGCTATGATAAAAGTTTAGTGCATAAAAACTTATATCATTTCTATATGCAACAATTTAAAAATGTAATTTAAAATGTCATTTACAATAGATAAAAATTTAATATAGCCAAGGAATGTTGTTGTTAGGTGCTGTCAAGGCCAGTCCAACTCATAGCAACCCTAGGCACAACAGAATGAAACACTGCCTGGTCTTGTACCACATCCACAATCATTTTTATGCTTAAGCCCATTGTTTCTGCCAGTGTGTCAGTCCATCTCGTCAAGAGTCTTCCTCTTTTTTGCTGACCCTCCACTCTACCAAGCATGATGTCCTTCTCCAGGGACTGATCTTTCCTGACAACATGTCCAAAGTGATAAATAGCCTAAATGATGTGTGGTACCTTTATGTAGAAAATTATAAAATTTTGATTAAGAACTTGGAGGAATATCACAATTATATTTAGATATTTACAGTACTTTACAGAATTATCTCTACAATATTGTAAAGATAATTCTCATGTCAAGGTATAAATTCAAGGTATATAGAAGCAAAATCTTTTCTATGAAATGTGACAAGCTATTATAAAATTCCTTTGAAAGAAAAAAGAGCCAAGAATATACAAATTTGATAAAAATAAAGGAGGGGATAGGGAAGTAGCTCATCTTAACAGAAAGCAAAAATAAGTTATGATAATACAATATGATATTGATACAAAAATAAACAAATAGACCAATGGAACATACATGTAAGAGAACTTGTTCAAAGATAGAGGTGACTTGAACTAGGGAGGGAAGAGGGAGTTGTATGATAAATAGCATGGGCATACTTCAGTATGGAATAAAACTGAATATAAAGAAAATGAAAATATCACAAGCAGACCAAAAACATCATGATAAATGGAGAAAAAATTGAAGTTGTTAAGGATTTCATTTTCCTTGAATTGACAACAAACATTTAATGGTAGCAGCAGTTAAGAAACAAAATGACGTATTGCTGGATAAATCCACTGAAAAAGACCTCTTTGAAGTTGTAAAAAACAAGATGCTGCTTAGATGACTAAGGAGCACTTGGCCAAACCGTGGTGTTTTCAGTAGCTTCATGTGTATGTGTGATGGTTAATGCTGTGTGTCATCTTGGCTGAGCTGTGATTCTTAGTGGTTTGACAGTTACATAATGGTGTAATTTGGCCATTATGCATTGATGTAATTTAGTAGTCATGTAGGAATGTAGTCATCATCCAGGATGTGGTTTCATGTGATCAGCCAGTCAGATGCTTGATGACATTCCTTGGGTGTGTGGCCCGCATCCAGAATATATGCAGTCCAACAACGGAGTCTATGAAGTTAATTATTCTAAGTGCTACATACCTCATTGCTGCATATCACTATGGTTGCCTTCAAAGTGTTCCTTTTAGGAAGCTGTGCACTGATGCCAGCACCTAGTCTACCCTTCAGAGCAATTTTGGAACTCTTTCTGGAATGGCTGTTGTGCACAGTGGCAAGTTCATGAACTTAATTTTATAGTTGTCTGTGAGGGAGTTTGTAGCTAATAAACAAATAACTGTATTGGAACATCCTCCCTGTTCACCTGATCTGTCCCCGAATGACTTTTTTCTTTACCTGGAGATTCAGGAAATACTGAAAGGAAGACATTTTGGTGACATTCAGGACACCAAGGTAGGACGACAACAGATCTGATGGCCATGCCACAAAAAAACTGAGAAGGTGACCATAGTGATATACAGCAATGAGGTATATGGCATTTTTTCTAGAATGAGTTCATAAACCTAAATGATAGACCTCCTATGTGGATGTTCTGGCAAAGCTCGCTTACTTGCTCTGAATCCTGCATCTGCCTCATCATCATCGGACTTTCTGTTCTTGTAATTTGAGCCAGCGGCCTGCTTTATTTTCTGCTGATCTTGTATTTGTCAGCCTTCACAGCCTCTGAGTCAGTGGTCTGCCTTCCAAGCTTTTGATCTTGTGTTTGTCAGGCTCTGGATCTATGTGAGTCAGGAGAAGCCTATTGCCTGATGTTTGACCCACAGATTTGGGACTTGGCCATTTCTATCACCAAATTAGCCATTTATTTGAGATAAGCCTCTGTCTCTCTTTCTCTCTAGATACATATACATACACCTCACTGGTTTTGCTTCTCTAGAAAACCCCGTATATGACAGCATGTGAAAGCTGGACAACAAAAAATGAAGACAGAAGAAGAATCAGTGCATTTGAATTGTAACACTGGCAAAGAGTATCGAAGGTGTCATGGCCTGCCAGAAGAACAAATTAATGTTAAAAGAAATACAACCAAAATGTCCCAGAGAAACAATGATGATAAGACTTAGGCTTGTTTTTGGTTATGCCATTAGGGAAGACCAATTGCTAGAAAAGACAACATGGTTGGTAAATTAGAAAGTCAGCAAAAACCAAGAAAATTCTCAGTGAGATACATTTGTATAACATCATCAACAGTGGTCTCAAACATACCAAAAATCATGGTATGTTTGGCATAGGGCTAGGCCACATTTTGTTCTGTTATGCATAAAACTGACATGAACTGGAACCAATTTAATGGTAACAAACAACAACATGGACTGAATGTCTGCCTTGATACATGAAGGAAAATATTAGACCCTAATCCCATTGGTATCTCTCACTAATAATGATAAATAGAAATTATGATGTAAGTACAATACCATTTACAATAGTGAACAACTCACCTGACATAAGTATGCACAGGCTGACACAGAAGAAACTTTTAACATTTATTAAAGGACCTAAAATATATTGAATACATGGAGAGATGTTCCATGTTTGTGGATGGGCTATTTCATTAATGTCAGTTCTCTCACAATTATTCTGTTGTTGTACAATCCCAAATGAAATTTCCATTGGATTAATTGAGGAGCTTGTCAAAATCAATTGTTGCAAAGCGTTAACAAGAAATCTGTTGACTCAGTGGTTATGAGCTTGGCTACTGATTGAAGGGTCCAAATTCACCAGTGACTCTCAGAGGGATAATACCTAGTGGTCTGCTACTGTAAAGATTATAGCATAGGTAACTATAGTTCAGTTTTACTCTGTCACATTGGGTCTCTGTGAGTCAGAATCAACTGAGTGGAAACAATAACACACATATATACATACAAATGTAATTGTATATGCATGTGGAAATCCTGGTGGTACAATGGTTAAAATTTTCACTGCTAAACAAAAGGCCAGCAATTCAAATTCACCAGGTGCTCCTTTGAAACCCTATGAAGCAATGCTGTTTTCTCCTACAGGGTAGCTATGAGTCACATTTGATGCAATAGAAATGGGTTTGTTTTTCTTTTTTTTTAGGGGAGGATATATACATATATTTGTATATATATATATATTTATATATACATATTTCACTATGATAGCAAATGATCAAATGAAACAAGTCAGAAAAAAGATAAATGAAAGAATGAAATAGAATTGTCTTAGGTTGTGTTTTCTAGGGAAATAAAACCAGTAACCTGTATATGTACAAGGAAAGCTTTATATACAAAGTACAAGGAAAGATTTATATATAAAGGAAACAGCTCACACAATTGTAGAATCTGAATGCCCAAAGTCCTGAAACAAGCCTCAGATGGTCATGGGAGCTGGTGAACCCATGCTCAGCAGGTCAGAGACCAGACTTCTAGATTACAGGTTTTGTAGGTTGGCAGATCCCAAGCTGGCAGTGAGACTGTGAGGTCTCTCCTGACTCATGGAGCTGCAAAGGCTGGGGAACCCAGGAAGAACAGACCAGGGAACAGGACTCTCAGCCATCAGCTGTAAGGGTTGATGAATACACCAACTGCTAGTTGAGGTCCAGAAACCAGATACAAAGAGAGCAGGAGCTGCTGGAAATGTGAGCAGACAGGAAGTAGGTAGTAGAAGGTGGAGAGATGGGAGCTGAGGGGAAGGAAGCCACCACAGACCCTGCCCTGCCACTTGATACAGCAGCCAAACATTGAGTAGTCAAGTTGACACAGTCTTGACCACCACAGTCCACCCCTTGTCAACTTGGCGTCTGCACACATTTCCCCTTACCATGCATAGTCTCTGAAGGAATACAGCTACAAAGTCATACTTATGTCTAACATGTCATAACTAACACATGCACAATTGAAAATACAGTAGCCCATTTACACCTTGTGTTTCATAAAGAAACAAAAATATCTGATACGCACATACAAACCAGAAACTCTCGTAACAATTACAGTCTTCCTCTTTTCTGCAACTGGTCACGTAGCCATAACTGACGTTTAGAACTACCTTCTACAACCCATTCTGCAGTCCCTTTGCCCTTAGCAAGCACCTCAGCTGGTCACGGTTCCTTGCTTGGTGAGGTGACCCAAACCTTCGTTCCTGAAGAGTCTGGGCTATTAGCAGTCATTTTACAACTGGGCTGCTGTAGTTTTCCATTGACCTTAATCACAGGACATGGTAGTACTAGGAGGTGTCCTAAGGGATTTCCTGCATTCCAAACATACTCTTCTTTACCTCTGTTATGTAATGTCAATCCAATTTCACCTTCGTAGTCAGGATCAATCACATCAGTCAGTATCATAGCTCCCTTTTTTGCCAGAGGCACAGAGAACCCAAAGAGGCCTGGTGGCATTTTTAGCTCCCAGTTCAGTGAAATTGTTGATGTGCCTCTGGGTGGTAGCATTCATCCCTTTGGAACTAAGACCTTTAGACCCTTAGAGTATAACGTTGTGGGGACAGAAAGCAAAAATCTTGCAAGTGGGCAACTAGGGGTAACTGTGAGGGGTGCCACTCCCATTTCCAACCTTTGATTCCTGGACCCATGAATTCTGACTACGGGAGAAACAGTACCGTGTATTGGATGCTGGTTTAGGGCAAATACAGCCTCCAGGAGAAGGTGGCAAGGTATTGCCACCTAGCTGGCAATGTAACTGTGTCTTCAGGAGACCATTCCATCATTCTGTCAAGCCAGCTGCTTCAGGATGATGGGGAATGTGATAAGACCAGTGAATTCCATGAGCATGGGCTCACTGCCACACTGTGAAGTGAGTCTGTTGATTAGAGGTAATGCAGTGCAGGATTCTACGATGGTGGATAAAGCATTCTTTTAAGTCCACAGATGGTAGTTTTGGCAAAAGCATGGTGTGCGGGAAGGCAGATCCACATCTGGAGTAAGTGTGTATTCCAGTAAGGACAAAACATCTCACTTTCCATGACAGAAGCATTACAATGCAACCAACTTGCCGCCAGCTTGCCAGCTGATCACCTCAAGGAATAGTGCTGTATCAAGGACTCGGTGTTAGTCTCTTCTGCTGGCAGATTGGGCACTCAGCTGTGGCTGTAGTTAGGTCAGCCTTGGTGAGCCAGAGTCCATGTTGCATAGCTGTTTCCTTTATGTATAAATCTTTCCTTGTACTTTGTATGTAAATCTTTCATTGTACATATACATGTTACTGGTTTTGCTTCCCTAAAAACCCAAGTCTAAGACAATTTAGTACCAGGAGTGGGATGGAAGGTGGAGAGATGAGAGCTGAGGGGAGGGAAGCCACCACAAGCCTCTCCCTGCTACTTGACACAGCAGCCAAATGTGAAGTTGCCAAGTGGACACAGTCTTGATCACCACAAGGATTTAAGAACTCAGAAATGGATCCCCAAAATGGAAACTTGATCAACAGTGATTCCAAAAAAGAAAGAAAGAAATACATTTCTGGATCCTCTATGATGTGCTTTGATTATTTGGCCCATCTGTACATTAGAACCACACTGCAGTAATTACCACAGCTTTATAAGAAACCTTGGAGCCCTGGTGGAACAGTGGTTAAGATCTTGGCTGCTAAACAAACGACTGGCAATTCATATCCAGCAGTTCCTCCTCAAAAACCCTGTATGCAAGTTCTGTTCTGTCCTGTAGTGTAACTGTAAGTCAAGATCAACTCAGTGGCAATGGATTAGGAACAAACTTTGTGATCTGAGAGATCAAGTCCCTTATCCTGTACTTCGGAATTCTTTGCTGTATCATACAAGTTTTGGAATGAGCTTACAACACAAATATTCAAGGTTTTTCACTAGAAATCCACTAATTCTAGTAATAAATTTGGAGAAAATTGAAACTTTACATTACCTTTCCAATCAATAAGCTTCATGTTTTCTTTCACCAAGACCATGTATTATTTCTCTATATATTTCGGTATTTTCTTTGTTTAGGATTTTTGTACCAATGTTGACAAGATTTACTTACATTTTTTCTTCAACTATCCTTGTCCAGTTTGTATCCTGGTTAAATTAGTTTCATAGTATTTCCTCTTTTTCTATTATCTGAAAAATATTCTGTAAATTTGTTGTTGACTGAGTCTTTACTCTTTGAAAGATTATGAGTCATTCTTATTTTTTTTTAGTTTATTATAAGTCATTCTTATTTTAAGTTTCTGGGGTAGTGTGGAAAGGGGAGAGATTCTTAGTCAGCATTCAGGCTATGAGTCAGAATCAATTCAAATGCATACAACAAAAACATTATTTCATGAGTCAGTTTTGGACACTTACATTTTCTAAAATTCTTTTCGTGTTAAGTCTTTAAATGCATTGGTATAATTTTTTTAATTGTATTGTTCTTTAAGTGACAGCATGCAGCAAAGATTAGTTTCTTATTCAAAAATTTGTATACACAAAATGTTTTGTGAAATTGGTTGTAATCCATAAAATGTGTTAGTACTCTTCCTCTTTCCGTTTATACTTTGGGTTTCCTTTGTCTGTTTATCCAGGTTTCCTGCCCTGTCCTCTCTGCTTTTGGGCAAATGTTACCCACTTAATCTTCTATAAATGATTGAAGAAGAAGCACATTCTTTCCATGTGTGATTATTTTATGTTGTTGTTGTTAGTTGCAGGCAAATTGGTTCCTACTCATAGTGACTCCATGCACAATGTAATAAAACATTTTCCAGTCCTGCAGCATCCTCACAATTGTTTTGGCTGAGCCTACTGTTGCAGCCATGGTGACAGTCAATCTCCTTGAGGGTCTTCCTCTTTTTCACTGACCCTCTACTTTACCAAGCACAATGCCCTTTTCCAGAGACTGATCCCTCCTGATATCATGTCCAAATTACGTGAGAAGTTGTCTTGACATCTTTGCTTCAAAGGAGTATTCTGATTGTATTTCTTCTAAGACAGATTTGTTTGTTCTTTTTGCAGTTCATGCTATATTCAATATTCTTCTCCAACACCACAAATCAAAGGCGTCAATTCCTCTTAAGTCTTCTTTATTCATTGTCCAGCTTTTACATTGATATGGCTTTGGTCAGGCTCACCTTAGTCCTCAAGGTGAGATCTTTGCTTTTTAACACTTTAAAGAGATCTCCTGCAGCTAATATGACCAATACAGTGAATCATTTGTTTTGGAGGGGTGGTTCCCTTTTTTTTTTAATATAGTGCTTACATAATGACATCTCTGTTTCCCTGTTTTCAGTGTTTTGCCTAAGATTTAGTTTTATGATTCCCTATTTGGGTTGATATTTGGTTGCTCTGTTCTGTGTTCTGGTCTTGGATTTTACCTGGTTTTACTGGTTTTCTAAGCAAGGGACTCTCTTTAGCGCTAATTTCTTGTAGTTCTGCTTTGGTTTTTTGGAAATTCCCTGAATTTCTGTGTATCTGGAAATGTTCTAATTTTGCCATCATATTTGAGAGACAATTTTGCAGGAGATATAATTCTTGGCTAGCAATTATTTTCCTTCAAGGATTTGTATATGCCATTCATTGCTTTCTTGTCCACATGGTTTCTGCTGAGTAGGCTGAGTTTAGTCTTATAGTTTTTTCTTTGTAGGTTATTTTTCATTTCCCTCTAGTCATTTTTAAAAGTGTCTCCTTACCTTTAATTTTCACAAGTTTGATTACAACATGCCTTGCTGATTTTCTTTTGGAATCTGCCTTATGTGGAATTCAATGAGCATCTTGGATAGGTATCTTTTCATTTTTCATGATATCAGAGAAGTTTTCTGCCAGCAAGTCTTTGACAGTTCTCTCTGTATTTTCTGTTATCCCACCCCTGTTCTACTACTCCAAACATTTGTAGGTTATTCTTCTTCATAGCATCCCAGATAATTGTTATATTTTATTTGAAAAATTTTTTTATCTAGTTTTTCCTCAAGTGTGTTGATGCCACTTGCAGTATCTTCCATTTCACTAATTTGGACTCCTTTAGCCTCAATTCTGCTCCTTTGACTTTCTATTGAGTTGTTTAATCCTGTAATTTTTACCATAAATTTTCTGAATTTCTGATTCTTGCAACTCAGTGCTTTCAGCTTGTTCAATTTGTCATTATGCTGTGCTGTATTTTGCCTCATCACCTTCCTCATGCCATAAAGTGTCCTAAATATTGAGCTTTTTGTATTATACCTGTGATAATTCCAGGAAGTCCTCTTCCTCTAGAAAATTTGATTTTTTTTTTCTTGGAGCTTTCTGAAGAGGTCATGATCTGCTCCTTTAAGCACATTGATATGTACTGGTATTTCTGAGCTATTAGTAAATTCAAATTATTTATTTCACGTTTATCTGCTATGTTCTAGCTACTTGTTTTTAGAATATACAGTTTACTTTTCTTACATGGATTAAGCTCAGGTGTCCTGATGGTCAGCCACCAAGTGTGTGGTGCAGGCTCTTGCCTATTGTCCTAGACGTGCAGAGGTGACTGTAACTGCTGAGAAAAGCAAGTGGTTTACAGTAGTCTCTGAATGTCTGTGAGGCTGTTGTATCCCCTTATGTTTAAATCTGGGTAAAGGAACAGTTTCTGCCTTGATTTTCTAGCTTAGGGGAGTCAGCTGAAAAAAATACATATGTACTTTTCTTCTTCTCCCCCTTCCCCAAGTTTGCTAAATCCTTCCCCCTCTAAGTCTCAGAGAATGTCTCAGGATGGGCTTAAAGAGTCCTACCTCTTGCTCAGTAAATGATGTCAGACTTGACAGCCAGGCACAGTGATGAAAAAGGAGGCAGAGAATGGCTCAGGATGGCCTTGAAGAGTCCTAATTCCAGCTCAGTTAACGGAGTCAGACTCTAGCACTGGTTACAGTTCACACAGGAGAAGAGCGGAGCATAGGAGGGAGGGAGACAGGCTTGTATCCAAGGAAAATTCACATCTTCACACAGTAGTTTACATGCACTGACTTAGCTTTCAACATGTTGGCTGTAGCCCTCATTGGCTCCACAAACATAAGCGGACTCTCCAAAGAGTCAGCTTCACTGAGGGTTATGCCCACCAATTTCCATGCTGGGTCCACCCCACAGCAGCCATAGCTGTTTCCTGGCAAGTTATGTCCATAGAATCCTATGTATTTGCAGCACTATTCTCCCTTCCCCCTTGTTCAGTCTAGTTTTGCAACTCTCCCTTTGATGTTTAGGGCTCCTAGACTATCATATTACTGGACTCATTTGTTCTTTTGGGTCTTTGTAGTTTGAGGGGTTATGGGAAATGTCCATCTACTTTGCCATCTTGGCCCTGCCTCTCTAAGAATGCATCTTTTGATTTCATGAATGCTGCTTCTATAGTTGTTGATTGTGGATCAAAGTAAAATAAAATCATTGATAACCTTAATCTTTTCTCCATTTATCATGAAGTTGCTCTTTGGTCCAGTTGTGAAGATTTTTGTTTTCTTGATAGTGAGGTGTAATCCATACTGCACTGGGGTCTTTGACCATCATCATTAAGTGTTTCAAGTCCCCTTCATTTTCAGGAAGGAAAATTGTGTCATCTGTACTACTGTAAAAACCAAACCAAACCCATAGCTGTTCAGACAATTTAGATTCATAGTGACACTGGAGGGTAGAATAGAATTCTGTCACAGAGTTTCCAAAGAGCATCTGGTAGATTTGAGCTACTGACCTTTTGTTTAGCAGATGTAACACTTACCCATTACACAACCAGGGTTTCCATCTGCATAACACAAGTTGTTAATGAGCTTTCTCCAGTCTTGGTGTCCTGTCCTTCTTCATATAGTCTAGTTTCTCAGGTTATTTGCTCAGCATACCAGACTAGATAGGTGTGGTGAAAGAATCCGACTTTGACACATACCTTTCCTGATATTAAGCCACACAAAATCCTCCTTGTTCTATTCAAACAATTGCCTCTTGATCCATTTACAGATTCCTCATGAGCACAATTAAGTGTTTCAGAATTCCTATCCTCTGCAGTGTTATTTGTAATTTGTTATGATCCACACAGTCAAATGCCTTAGCAGAATCAATAAAACACAGGTAAATACCTTTCTGGTATTCTCTGCTTTCAACTAGGATCCATCTGACATCAGTAATGACGTGCCTAGTTCCACATCCTCTTCTAAATCTAACTTGAATTTCTGGTGGTTTCTTGTTGTTATATTGTTTCAGGAGCTTTTGAATAATCTTCAGCAAAATTTTGCTTGTATATAATACTAATGATATTGTTCAACAATTTCTGCAATCGGTTGGATCACCTTTCTTGGGAATAGGCATAAATATGGATCTCTTCCAGTCAGCTGACCACCTGGTAGTTGTCTTTCAAGTTTCTTGGCATAAGTGACTGAGCACTTCCAGTGCTGCACCCATTTGTTAAAAAAATATCAACCAGTATTCTGTCAATTTTTTGAATCCTTGTTTTTCACCAATGCTTTTAGTGCAGTTTGGAATTCTTTACAGTACCATCAGTTCCTGATCATATTATCTCTTGAAATGGTTGAACGTTGATCAGTTCTTTTTGGTATAGTGACTCTGTGTATTCCTTTCATCTTACTTTGATATTTCTTGTGTTGCTTAGCATTTTCTCTATGGAATCCTTCACTATTTCAACTCAGGGCTTGAATTTTTTCTTTATGTCTTTCAGCTTGATAAATGGAGAGCATGTTATTCCCTTTTGGTTTTCTATTTCTACAAGGACTGCCAATTAAGTTCATGAACTCCTCTAAGGAAAAGGATATTATTGCTGGATATCACTACAGTCACCTTTGAAGTAATCCCCTTGGGTCACTATGCATTGATGCTGGTGCCTATTCCACCCTTAAAAGCAATTTGGGAACTCTTTTTCTGGAATGGCCATCAGAGTTGTCATCATATTACCTTTGATGTCCTGAATGTCATCAAAATGTCTTCCTATCAATATTTCCTCTATCTTCTGGAGAAGAAAAAAGTAGTTAGGGGCTAGATCATGTGAGTAGAGAAAGTGTCCCAATACAGTTATTTCTTTATTGGTTAAAAACTCCTCACAGATAACTATACAATTAAGTTTGCAAACTTGCTGCTGTGCACAGTGGCCATTCCAGAAAGGGTTCCAAAATTGCTTTGAAGGGTGGACTAGGCTCTGGCATTGGTGCATGGTTCCCAAGAGGTATACTTTGAAGGTGACTGTAGTGATATTAGTAATGAGATATGTAGCACTTAGAACAATTAAGTTCATGCAGTTAATTGTCAGACCTTGTAGGTCTTTGTGCATGTCATCAAAATACTTTCTCTTCTCTGTGCTTTAAACTCTGTTCAGTTCTTTCACTTCATCATTTTTTTCCTTTTGCTTTAGCTACTCAACATTCAAGAGTAACTTTCAGAGTCTTTTCTAACATCTATTTAGGTCTTTTCTTTCCCTCATGTACTTTTAATGACCTCTTGCTTCCTTAATACGTGATGTCCTTATGTGATGTCCTTGACGTCATTCCGTAACTCGTCTGGTTATTAGTGTTTAACACCTCAGATCTATTCATGAGATGGTCTCTAAATTTAGGTGGGATATACTCAAGGTCTTAATTTGGCTCTCGTGGACTTGTTCTTCAGTTTTGACTTGAGCCAGCTTATCGATAATTGATGGTCTGATCCGCAGTTGGCCCCTGGCCTTCTTCTGACTAATGATATTGAGCTTTTCCATCATCTGTTTCAACAGATTTAATTGATTTGATTCTTCTGTATTCCTTCTGATGAAGTCCATGTGTATAGTCATTGTTTATGTCGGATCAGCAGGTATTTGCAGTGCAGAAGTTGGTATTGAAAAATTCAAACATGCTATCTTCAACATTATTTCTATCACTAAGCCCACATTTTCCAACTACCAATACTTCTTTATACTTCTTTGATTGCAAATAATCACTTGTAACTTTCAGTGTGTCTTGATTGCCTGTTTGATCAGTTTCAGACTGCAGAAATTGGTAAGAATCTTCAGTTTCTTCATCTTTGGTCTTACTGAATGGTGCATAAATTTGAATAGTATTTTTATTAACTGACCTTCCTTGTAGGTGTGTGGATATTACGCTAACACTGACAGTGTTGTGTTTAAGGATAGATCTTGAAATTTCCTTTTGATGATGAATGCAACACTATTCCTTTTTATGCTGTGATCACAGGCATAGTAGATCATGTGCTTGTCCAACTAAAAATGGCCAATACTAGTCCATTCCAGCTCATTAAGCCTACTATATTGATGTTTATGTATTTGGTTTCATTTTTTACGATTTCTAATTTTCCTAGATTCGTACTTCATGCATTCCACATTCCAATAAGCATGAATATTTGCAGCTGTATCTTCTCACGCTGAGTCATGTCACATCAGCAAACAAAGATCATCCATATCATTAAGATCAACTCTGCTTTGAGGAGACAGCTCTTCCCTAGTCATGTTTTGAGTGCCTTCCAATCTGAGAGGCTCATCTTCAGTACTGCATCAAACAATGTTTCACTGTTATTTATAAGGTTTGTATTGCTAAATCTTCTCAGAAGTAGACTGCCTGGTCCTTCTTCCTAGTCTGTCTTAGTCTGGAAGCTCAGCTGAGGCCCATCTACCATAGGTGGCCCTGCTGGTATTTAAATACCAGTAGCATAGCTTTCAGCATCATGGTAACACACAAATCCCCACAGTGCTACAAACTCACAGATGAATGTTTTATAGGCTTCTCTACTCTTTGGCAGAAAGATGGTATGGTGGTCAGGATTATGTCAACTTGGCTACTCCATATTTGGCTGCTGTATTAAGTGGCAGGGTGGGTCCTGTGATGGCTTCCCGCACCTCAGCTCTCTTTTCTCTGCCTTCAACCACCTCCTGTCAGTCTGCTCATGTAGCCAGCAGCTCCTGCTCTCTTCTGGCATCTGGTTCCTGGCTTTGAACTAGCAGCTGTTGGATTCATCAACCCTTACAGCCGGCACTTGAGAGTCCTATTGCCTGTCCTGCTGATCCTGGGTTTGCCAGGCTCTGCAGCTCCGTCTTGCCACCAGCTTGTGATCTGCAGACCTAGACAACTGGTGATCTAGAACTCTAGTCTCTGACCTGCTGACTGGTTCACCAGCTCCCATGGCCATGTGAGGCTTGTGCCAGGACTTGGAATGTTCAGCTTCTGCAATTGCATGAGCTGTCTCCTAGACAGACACAGACACAGACACAGACACAGACACAGACACAGACACAGACACAGACACAGACACAGACACAGACACAGACACAGACACACAGACACAGACACAGACACAGACACAGACACAGACACAGACACAGACACAGACACAGACACAGACACACACACACACACACATCTTTCGTTGTACGTATGTGTGTTACTGGTTTTGCTTCCCTAGAAAACCCAGCCTAAGACAGACGGACTTTGTGAGTGACTTCGGTTCTGAGTTGGCGGAGTTTCTGCAGGCCATGGTCTTAGGGGTTCCTTCAATCTCTGTCAGATTGGTAACAATGGTATTTTGGGGGGAATTTGAATTTTATTGTTCACTTTTCTTTAGTGAGATCATTGTCGGAGTCTTCATTGGTAGTAGCCAGCCACCATCAAGTTATTCTGGGCTTAGGCTGGTAGAGGCTGTGGTTAGTGTGGTCTGTTCATCCTGTGGACTAATATTTTCCTTATATCTTTGGTTTTCTTCATTCTCCTTTGTTCTGAACATGATATGACAAGCAGATGTATTTTAGATGGGCTCTCACATGTTTTTAAGCCCCTAGATACTACTCACCAGAGTAGAATGTAGAACATTTTCTTCATGAATTGTTATGCCAACCGATATAGCTATGCCCTGAGATGATGGTTTCCAGCCCATAGTCCCAGTGATTTGGTCCCTGAAAGTGTTTGAATGTATCAAGGAAGCTTCTACAACTTTGCTTTGGTCATGTTTTGCTGACTTCCTCTGTACTGTATGATCTTTCCTTTCATGGAAGCTGATACTTGTCTACTGTCTAGTGATTTTCCATCTCTACCACTCACTCCCTCATAACTGTCAAGGGTTTTTTTCCCTGTGTGTAAACCTTTTCTTGGATTTTTATAATAGTTGTCTCATACAGTATTTTGCCTTTTATGATTGACTTCCTTCACTTAGTAATTACTGAAGGTGATTAAAACTTATCAAAGCACTACTGTAGACATTAGCCCATAGAAATTAGATTAATTTCTGTATCACAGTTGGTTTGAATCTTATCTTTATAATTATTTATTATGTTATATTTAACTATGTGGTCAATTATATTTTACTGTTTATAATTTGCTGTCTTTATTGCCTGACCTATATGTACATTTATGCGTACTCAAAGGACACATGAACAATAGATTTTTTAGGGGTCCTTCCTATGTGCAGGTCTATGTAATATGTTAAGAATTTTAATTTAATATCCAAGCTATTGGAAAAATTCTCTTATTTTGGTTACTGATTTCTAATTTACTTTCACTGCAGTTAGAGAACATATTCTGAATTGTTTGAGTCATTGAAATATTTTAAGGCCTTCCTTATAGTCCAGTATATAATCAAGTTTGGGAAATATTCAATACACATTAGTAAAAAAGGTAAGTCATCGTTGCTGGGTTATGTAAATATGCCAGTTATATTAGTCTTGGTAATTGTGTTGTTCAGATAATCTACACATTTTCTCATAATTTTTTTCCTTTGTTCTAACAAGTTTTGAGGAAAATGAGTTAAATTTCCAAGCTATAATTGGTGGATTAGTCTATTCTGCATTTTAGTTCTGGAATCTTTTGCCTCCTATGGTATAAAACTAAAGTTCTATAGAAATGCCCTCCATCTGCCTTTGGACTATCCATGTCTTGTTTATGCGACTTGATATTGACTCTTGTCCCTGAGTAATCAATGAGTTATTGTATTTATTTGTATTATGTTTGCTAGCTTCTTGTTTCATTTTCTTCTGATACACCCAGACAGGCTGCTCCTGTGAGCTAGTTTGATTGTTGAGGTTTTTGATGCACTAATGTCCTGTCACCATGTGGTCACTTTATTACTAGGTATGGGAGCCCAGGAGTCCGTTTACTTTTCTTGTATGGATTCAGCTCAGGTGTCCAGGTAGTCGGTCACCAAGTGTGTGACGCAGGCTCTCACTCACTTACAGTCCTAGATGGTTGGGGCGGTTGGTGTCGGCACAGGTATCTGGCTGCCGTAGGGGTCACACACTGAGCAGTGCAGGGTACTGACAGCCATCCCTGAGTGTCTGTGAGGAAAAGGTGTCCCTTTTCCCTAGAAGGCATAGGTGGGTGGATTTTGAGTACCCAGTGCTGTTGACTGTAGGGTTTGGCGGGTATCACTTACTCTTGGGCCTCTGTTGTGGGTTTGTATTTCTAAGTGGCATGGATGGAGCCACCAGTCCTCAGGCCCCTCATGTGGGTAGGTGAGGACCCTGCCTGATAGACAAATTGGTCAAATGTCACAAAAGTGCCTCCCTGCCAGTCAAGGTTAGACTTTTAAATATATATCCTATTATGCTATGTCAATGAGGGTCTATGGTGTTGAAATGGGCCCACACAGGTGTATGTAGGTGTAAAAAGTATTCAAATTCTGGCTTTCTTATGCCTGTGCCTGGGTAGAATAACTGTTCCTGCCCAGTTTTCCTGGTTTAGGGGAGCTAGGAGATTATTTTTTCCTGTTTGTTAATTTGTTCCCTTTCCAAGGCTGGGGAAATGGCTCAGGAGACTTGTCAGTCTCTGAAGTTGGCTTCGAAGTGCAGAGTAGGTAAGGGGCATATAAATGGGAGAAAGGATTTTCCCCAAAGGGTATTTTTGATCTACACAGTATGGCAGACTTATCTTTTCCCAATCGTGTGCCACTTTTCACTGATTCTAGAGGCATGAGTGTACCCTCCACCGTGTGGTCTCTCCAGGTGTGGAAATACATCCCCAGTGCACTGCTGGCTTCACTGTGCTTGTGGCAGAGGATCTGCCCATAGGGTGCTAGCTCCCATCAGGTCAGGTCTGACAAGTCCTCCACTGCTTCTGAAGCATGCCTCTCTCTCTGCCAATTAGATTCCTGAACTTTACCTTTGATATTCAGGACTCCTAGATTATCATACATAACTGATTCACTCATTTTTTCAGGTCTTTGTTCTCCATCTTGATTCTACCTCCTGCCTAATTCTAAATGCTATAAGAAATTGGAGATGCTCTAGAAAGTACTTAATAACTCTTTTATAAAAAATACGTTTGGCTGTTTTGTGAGTGGAATTCAAGCAAATCTTCACAAGGACTAGGAGATTATTCTCTCTCATGATGACCATGTTACCTCGTTTCAGAGCCCCTGTGTTAACTGCTGAACACAAGCATCGATGTTCAAGATCTAAATAATTAATAACAGAAAATCGAAGAGCCTCACAGAGAGATTCTTCTAATACTGATTTGTTTCTCTATCTTTCTTTCTCATTCTAACCCCAGCTAGGCCTTTCAACTGAAATACCATAGGGATGATAACATACTACTTTTCCCACGGAAGACTAGTAAATACTGGTGGACTGTGAGCTTAATGTTACATAATGTTTTGGTATAGTAACAGGGCAACCACAACCAATAATAAATGGTGTACTTAACATACACTTCACACTTTGCTGGCAAACCTTTTGTATTTTACAACAACTCTGTGAGAAGACAGTATTTTACAGATGAGGTAACCCTATGAGAGGGCAATATTTTACAGATCAGGGAACTAAGACTCAGCAGATTTAATTGATATACAGAGCACAATTAGGTCTACAGCAGCAGTAAAAGAGCAGGCAGTTTGACACTCGTGTCCATGCCCTTTGCCAGCACGTTGCACTCACTTCCTGAGATGACAAAGCAGCAGCTGACTTTCACCATTTAAGAGAAATGGAATCATATAGAGGATTTGTATTTTATTTTATTGTAAGCAGGAAATTTTGTAAGTAAACATAGGTTCCTTTGAAAGCGATCATGTGTTCTTTTTCGGTGATTTATTGACCCTGGGAAAGTTCCTTTTGGATTCCTTAGGAGAAGGAGGTGGACAGATGAACACTTAGAGCATTAGTGGCTATTTCCAAGGTCCTAGTTCTCCAAGATTTAGAAACTTTCCTTCTTCAAGTTGGCTCTGCCATTGCTTTTGAGATGAATAGGTTGCTTGGAGTCTGGGAAAATGAGACGGATACTACATTTCCTTGCCTTTACGGTAAAGAGACAGTGATGTAGTAGAGAGCATCGTTTAGACATTATTCTCTCTTAACCAACTTGTAAGTAATACGTATAACTTATTCACATAAAAGAGTAGGCATCTGTGGATTTATTTTGTTGATATCCACTGTGTGATTCCTTGTAGAATCCCGGGAAACAGATGCTATGGTAGTGTACCAGAAATCGTTTTATGAATTCCTGTCCACCTGCTCCAGGAAGAAACTTGAGTTCTCATTATTGGAGTCATAATATTTGTTTCTCGAAATAGAAGTTTATTATTTTGCTGAGTTAGATCATCAGTGAAAGGTATGTAACATCCATCTTGTAACCAACTTTAGTCAGATCCTTTAATTAATGGCTGGGGAATCTGCTTTATCTTTTAAAAGGATAAAATCTAATTGTGGTTCAAATTAAAGTCTAATGAAAGAGACCACAAAGCAATTGATCAAAATTATGCAGTAAGTAGTTTTGTTTAGTTAAGTAAACCTCTTGTTTGTTTAGCAGGAATACCTTAAGGGGCTTAACTCAGATTATTGATGTGTCAGGACCTCTAGAGGAAGTATAGCCAATTAATGTTAGGACTGTTTTTTTAAAAAGAGAACTGTGCTGCAGATATTGAAAGTATATTTTCTCACTTTCCTGTTCAACAAGTATTTACAGCTTTTCTAATATATGAGAAGTGCTGTGTATAAAAATAAATAAATAATCCAGTCTGTGACAATACAAGGTAGGGAGGTGAAAATGTAAAGGCAGTCAATTTTGCCATCTTTAAGTGGTTATTTTCAACTAATTCTATTCTTTCTATTTTTATTTTTAAACTTCCTTTGTAAGTTTTAGTTTATTAAAAATTTCACATTTTTATAATAGAGGATAGTGTATTGTTACCGTAATTACAATCATAGAATATAATAAGCACTATTACTTAGCTTACCATCATATGTATAGCAAGAAATCACTTGAGGGCCTGGGAGATCTCTAACCCTGGGACTTGAATCAGTATGATAACTTTCTGAAGCTTCTTATTTCCTCGTTTACAAATGCCTTTTGTCCACCTCTTAGTGTCACAACCTCAATAAGTACAGTAGGTATAAAGAATATGGCATGACCAGTAAATGTTTAAGCAGAGCCATTACAATTCACCAAAGTCAAGTTCAGTTTTGGGGGGACTAAATGATCTAGTCCAGTAAAACTAACAATTTAATCATAAAATGTAAAGTAGAAAAGATTAGTTCTTTCTTGAAAGTGTTCTATAGAAATGGACAAATGTTCAGAATGTTTAAAAAGTGACAGTATATCTCCCTTATAATGTAATTTTCCAAACTGAATCTATCAAAATGGATTCACTGTGGATCACAGAAATTACCATACAAAAAATTGTACTCAGTTTTTGGATGACTTTAATACTGCTGTCTTTTTAGTTATAGACAGTAAAAAAAAAAGTCAGAATTTATAGAAGTTATTTTGGATAAAACTAACAGTAATCAAAAGTATAAGAAAAGGAATACAAAATTAAGAATGACAGGTTGTTTCCTACAAAAATGTATCTTCAGAGAGATGATTTATACTGAGTCTAGTTATTTCTTAATGAAGGTCTTTTTAAAAATTGTTTTATCAAATTTTTTTGTTTCACAGTGCTTTTCCTCATGACAATTCTTCTTAAAAAACGTTGTGAATACTTGTAATAAAACTAAACATCCACTAAAGATGTGCTCATTTCAAGTAAGTCTTGGTATTTGTTTTCCATATTCATGTTTATTGTTAATATAAGTACATTTGTTAATTTTTGCTCTAGTTTGTTTCCCTCTGACAAAGAAACAAACAACAAAACCCACAATATATTTCTAAAACACAAATTTCTGCAGCAAGTCATTCTTGAAAAGTACTATGAAACAGGCATTGTTGTGGGCACTTGGGATTTATGGAAACAAGAATCCTCATTCTAGTGGAGTTTATATTCTAGCAGGGAAAAATGGGTATAACAATGTATGTGATAACATTAATAACTTATACAGAATATTCTGAGTTTTTACATGCCACTGAAATAAAGAAAAAGTTGAAGATTATAAGAGAAGTCAGGAATATGAGGGGCAGGGTGAGAACTGAGCCCAATTGGGCTCCACTGAGGAAACATTTGGGCAAAAGACTGGAGGGAAGTGAGGGGTTAAGTCATGGAGAAGTTCAGGAAAAGAACTTTCCAGGCAGAAGATGCAGCCGCTGCAAAGGCTGTCACCCAAAAGTGCTGTTTTCAAGGAGCTTCAAGGATGCCGGTGTTCCTATAACAGAATGTACATTGTTCATAGGAAGAGGAAAATCATAGAAGATGAGTTCAGTGAAAGAAAGAAGGAGAAACAGATGATACACACCTGACCTACAAGTGGTGCTGAACCAGAGGTGTAACTGGAGTATGGCAGGTATTGCACAGGCCCTGGGCGTGTGGAGCCACTGAGCAATTTCTATTAACCCAGTATGGCCAGTGGCATGTCTATGGAAAATGGTGCCTGTGGCAAGCATTGATACTTCGCCCTTGTCCAAATATCTGACTCCTCTCTTTTAGATCACATTACCATCATATCAGCTTAAAAACACAAACTTGTTAATCTTTTAGTTTAGTACATTACCATGCTTAAGGAAGAATGTTGGGCTGTACTGGGCTAATAGAAACCCCTCAGTGGTACCGCATGCACTAAGCTGGTGCAATATCCTAGATATGCTACTGCCAACAATCACCAGGAAGCCTGTTAAAAACAGCGATCTCCGTGATATGCTTCCAGAGATTCCCATACTGAAGGTCTGGAGTGAGGCTAGACACTGCCCTGTCTCCGTCCTTCTCTGTTACTCCTTCCTGCATAGGATCTGATGCAGGCAGTAGTCAGTAAATTGTTGAGAAGTACTTGTAGGTGAGCAAAAACTTTTACTCTAATAAAATGCTGCAGCAAATCCTTCTGAAGGGTCAGAGTAAAATGAAACTCATTGCACAATCTTGAGCAGACAAGTGCTATGCCCTGACTTATATTTTAAACCAAATATTGTGGTTGATGTATTGAAATTAAATACTAGAGAGCAATGATGTAAAGCAATCATCCATTTAAGAATAATGCAGGTGAGAGATGGCGGTGGTGTCAAATATAATAGCAGAGGCAGTGGTAAAAGTGGATTCTGGGTAATTTTGAAGGTAGACTCAAAAGAATCAGATAACAATTTGTATGTGGAATTTGAGAAAATGAGATCATCCCAGGTCTTTTTCTCTAAACTAGTAGAAGCTTGTCATCAATAAAGATGAGAAAAGCTGCAAGAGGAACAAATTTGAAGGAAAAGATCAGGAAATAGAGTTTAAGATGAAGACGAGGAATAAGAAGAGAAGATGACCAAGGAATAGTCCTGTAGTTTCCCCAGGTCTGCCAAAAGAAAAGACACAGAAAGAAAGAAAACTAACAGTGCCCTGTGCAAGTCAAATAAGAGTTTATAAAAGAGGAGTTTGTAATCTGGGTCCAGTGATCTGATAGGTCTAAACAGGACTGAAAATTGGTTATTGGATTAGCAAGGCACAGGTCATGGGTAACTGCAATAATAACAAATTGGAAGGTTTAAGAGAAACTGAGAGGATAGAAATTGGGGGCAATAAGATAGCAATTCAAGAAGTTATTCTGCAAAGAGGTGGAAACAAAAAGAGAAGTAACCAGTGATGAAAGGTCGATCAAGTGAATGATTTTAAACAAATTCAGAGAATAACATACATTTTCATGCTAATGGAAATAATCTAGTACAGTACAAAAGACTGATGATGATAAAGAAGTGAGAAAGAAAAATTTCAGCAGCAATATTTTTAACAGGTGAGACGAAATTGAATCTAGTACCCAGTGGAAAGGATTGTGTTTAGATATGAGCATGCATAGTCCAAGCATGAAATTTCATGAAGGCAAACTATCGCAGGAGTAAAACTGCTGATCAGTGTGGACATGGTTCTGTTCAACTCTTTTACTTTATCATTTCTTCCTTTCACTTTAACTAGTCTGTATTCAAGAGCAAGTTTCAGAGTCTCTTCTGACACTCATTTTGGTCTTTTTTTTCCCCTGTCTTTTCCTGATGTCATTCCACAACTCATCTGTTTTTCATTCCTTAGTGCACAGTGTATGAGATCTATTCTTTAGATGGCTCTTAATTCAGGTGGGATATACTCCAGATCATACTTTGGCTCTTGTAGCAGTTTTTAGATTGTCTTCAACTTCAGCTTGGACTTGCACATGAGTAAGTAATAGTTTGTTTTACATGTAGTGCCTGGCCTTGTTCTGACTGATGATACTGAGCACATTCCGATGACACAATGACACAACCTTGCCTGCTGAAAGTGAAGAGGACTTGAATCATTCACTAAAGAAGATCAAAGTCTGCACCCTTAAGTTCAGGTTACACCTTAACATGAAGAAAGCAAAAATCCTCACAACTGAGCTAATAAGTAACATCACAAAATAAACGGAGAAAATACTGAATTTATCAATAATGTCAAGGTACTTGGACCCACAATCAATGCCCATGGTGGCAGAAGTCAAGAAATAAAACAACATACTGCATTGAACAAATTTACTGTAAAAGACATCTTAAAAATATCAAAAAGCAAAGGTGTTACTGTGAAGATCAAGGTGTCCTTGAACCAAGTCACAGTATTTTAAATCACTTTGCATACATGTGGAAGATGGACAGTGAATAAGGAATACTGAAGAATTGATGCCTGTGAGTTGTGATGTTGGCAAACAAAATTGAATATACCATGGACTGTGAGAAGAATGAACGAATTTGTCCTGGAAGAAGTACAGTCAGAGTGCCCCTTAGGAGATAGAATAGTGAGAGTTTTACTCACATAATTTAGACATGTTATCAGGAGGGACCAGACCCTGGAAAAATACATCATACTTGGCAAAGTGCAGCATTAGTGAAACGTGTAAGACTTTCAACAAGATGATTAACACAATGGCTCTAATAATGGGCTCAAATACAACAACTATGGTGATTGTTCAGAGCTTGACAGTGTTTGCATGCCATTTGCAGTGTTGCTAGGAGTTGGAACTGAGTCGCTAGCACTTAACGACAACATGTCTATAGGTATCTACATAAATTCTCTTTCAAATACCTTATTAGTTCTCAGATGAAAGTTAAGAAGGCGGAAGAAGTACTGAACGTTTAAGAAGAGAGGCAAAGGCATGAAATAGTGATTGAGCATCTCTCTTTTCCCATTTCTGCTTGTTAATCTGCGTATTTTATGTTTCACAAGAGATTAATCCAAGGCACATGCTAGCTCATTATGGTAACACTGAAAATCCATTCTGAAATGAGATTTTAACCACAGACATAGAGTCTAGAATTTATTACTCAAATTTTGGGAAGACACAGTTCATTCCACAAAAGAGTATAAGATTATTACTGGAAAGGAGGTCAAGGAATTGAGAATCCATAAACAGGACAGATTATCTGTTTGTGTATTGAAATCATCAAATAACATTAAAGAAAATTACCATGGCACAGAAACTAAAATTATAGACAGATAAAGGAATTAATAAAGGTAACAGCAACACTATGAAACAGGAAGTAATAAAATCTTACAGTATGGAATATGGTTTGAAATCAGAATGACCTTAATGCTACAATGTAGAACAAGCACACTCAGCTCATCTTCCAGCATGTGGTATAAGAGATGTGGGAGAAAAACAGTCACCATTTCAGGGCAGAGCCAGGTTTCTGTTAGCACAAGGGTGGAAAAGAATATACACGAAAGAGGTTAAGATTAGAAGGAATTTTACTGATCATGGGCTATAAATTAAAGAACATATTGGAAGCATTTCAGGAGTTGGGTACAGGTACCAGAAGAGGACAGAACTGAGGACATACAGTCTTACTGAGGTAAGTAGGAACCTTAGTAGTGTAGTGGTTAAGTACTATGGCTGCTAACCAAAAAGAGTCAGCAGTTTGAATCCACCAGGCACTCCTTGGAAGCTCTGTGGCGTAGTTCTACTCTGTTCTATAGGGTTTCTATGAGTCGAAATAGACTTGGTGGCACTGAGTTTGTTTTTTTGGTTTACAGAGATAAGTGTGGGAGAAGAGTGACTGGGGAGTTGGGAAAGTTTGTGGTGATTGCTACATAAAGAAATAAAAGATCTAATGAAATTAGTCCTGGTGGGTTCAAGAAGATGATGGTGGTAATAATGAAGGTGAGAGTGTTAGAGGGGAAGGAATGAGTTTTAAGGGTTTCTCTTCTCCCAAGGAGTGGCTGGATAGTGCAAATGGTGAATGCTCTCAACTGCTAACTGAAAATAAACATTGAAAGTTTGAGTTCCCCCAGAAGTGCCTCTGAAGAAGGGTCTGGCAATCAACCATTGAAAACCGTGTGGAGCATTGTTGTACACTAAAGCACATGGAGTTGCTGTGATTTGGAGCCTATTTCACAGCAACTGGTTTGTTCTTCCGAAATAGTTAGAGTAGAAGGCCTCAGTGGGCACAGTTTTAGTCTCATTGTGTAGGTTCACTCTTGATTCCCTAATGACAAGAGGGAGATTTTGCTCTTAGCGTGAGCGCTCTGTCTTGATCCTAGCTAAAGCGGTTGTTCTGGGGACTCTAGAAATTTAGCAAGTGTATGACCTCCTCTTCACCTCTGGTTTATTTTGTCTATAATCCAGTCAATATGGGTGAACCTAGAAGTCCTTACCATACCCATTCAACTTTGGATTGCGTATCTATGGCTTTGTTTAGTTTAGCCCTTCATAAAGAACCATGTATGATACAAAATAGAAAAGTGTACCCAAGGCAGCTTCTCTCCCTTAAAATGTCCTTTTTGTGTGTCTGGGGCTGTCAAGCACTGCTTACACTATTCTGTGGTGGCACAGGCTACATTAGAAATAGCATTGATGGTCAAAAGAGTAGCAAAAGGTCTTGTAAAACAATAGTGATGATACATTTTGGGGAGAAAGACATAGTTGCACTTTTTTTTCTAATACTACAGAATGGTAAGGGGCCCTGGTACTGAAAAGGTTAAGTTCAGTTACAAACTCTAAGGTTGTGGTTAGAATCCACCAGCAGCTCAGCAGGAGGAAAGACCTTGTGATCTGCTCCCATAAAGATTCACAGCCTCGAAAATTCTACAGGGGCAGTTGTACTCTGTCATATAGGTCACTATTTAATATATACATAAGGTATAGGAAACCCTGGTAATGTAGTAAAGTGGTAGAGTTGCTAACCAAAAGGTTGGCAGTTTGAATCCACCAGGCACTCCTTGGAAACTCTATGTCCCGTCTGGTTGGTATGAGTCAGAATCAACTTGACAGCAGTGGGTTTGTTTTGGTTGCATACATATTAAATATTTGTATATTTAAGTCAACTATGTACATTGGCATGTACATTTACATATAAATATACATATATTTTTATATCTATAAAATTTAGACTGGATAGTACTATATATAGTATTATATTTATAATATTGTACAATCTAATTTATTGTTATTATATATTATTATTAATATATAAGTATATATATTAATAGATATTATTATATTATATAAGTATATATAGTGAAATATATATATTATTATCCAGTCTAAATTTTCATTCATCCTATTTTAGATAAACATATAAATATTTAAGTTTTCAGTCTGTACATCTCTTTCATTCATCCTATTCTATATTTTTTCATGGTTCAAATGCTAATCTTTTTTCAATATTTTTTCATTGTGATAAGTGAAGGTTTACAATCCAAGTCTATTTTTCCATATAAAACCCCAAGTACCCATTTCTCTGTAACTGTATCTGCTCTCCTTAGCCTTTGAAGACATACTCATTTTTTCACTCTTTCAGTGTCCAACCAGCACTTGTCCCTTTCTCTCCACCCTTTCATGTCCCCTCTAAAAAGAAATCAGTAGGACAGTCTCATATGTCTATTGAACTATGAAGTACACACACCACATAAGTCACTCTGTGTCCTTAAGTCCAGTCTGTTCTTTGTCTGAAATGTTGGCTTCAGTACTGGTTTAAGCTCTGTGGAAGTCCAGGGACCATGTTCTCAGTGGACCCTCCAGGTTGTTGGACTTGAAGTCTGGCCTTTTAATAGAGTTCTAGGATCTGCACACCCCTTTTTCTCATGCTGCATCAGGGACTCCACATTGTGTTTCCTATCAGGGCTGTCTTTGGTGGTGGCCGCGCACCACCTGGTTCTTCTGGTCTCATGCTGACGCAGTCTCCCAATCATGTGGGTCCTTTTGTCTCCTGAATTTATTTTTCCTCCTGTCTTTGATGTTCTCAGCTGTCGTCAGCTTCAGGTGCGTTGCCATCAGATGTTCCTCAGATGGCAGCTTGCTTGCTTTTAAGAACCTGGAGGTCACTCAACAATATGGGGTGCAGAAGACTCTCTTGCAAAAAGACTAATTATGCCAATTGACCTTGATGTTCTCGAAAAGCACGGTCCCCAGACCCCTGTCCCTGCTACTCTGTCCTTGAAATGCTGAGTTGAATTTAGGAAACCGTTCAGCTTGTCGTGTAGTCCTGTTACGCTGAGCTGCATTCTATTATGCGCTGTTACTCCCTTCACCTAACCAAATTTCTGTCAATTATCTAATCTATGAATAACTCTCTCCCTTCCTCCCTACCCTTGTCGCCATCAGGGAGTATTTTCTTCTGTGCCTAAATCTTTTCTTAAGTTCTTAAGATAGTCATCGCATACAGCGTTTGTCCTTTTGAAGCTGACTGATCTCAACATAATGTCTTCCAGTCGATTCCAGGTTATGAGATGTTTCATAAAATCATTATTATTCCTTATCACTGAGTGGTGTTCCATTGAGCATATGTACCATACTTCACTTATCCATTCTTCTACTGATGGGTGCCTAAGTTGATTCTGCCTTTTTGCTATTGTGGACAGTTCTAATGCTAATCTTAATGCTTTATTTCTATTAGCCATATTCCTAAGCTATCAGTTTGCAAAGTGTCACGTACAATATACAACATTAGTTCTTCAGTGTAGTCACATGTGTCAGTTCTTTAAGATTTGATATCCTTTTCAGCTTTGAACTTATTTTAAAAAGTTTATTGGGCCACCTAAATCATTTGACAAACTTGAATTTGAACAACAGATCACATAGTCCAATAAACATCAGTGAATTTGTCAAAGATTATGAGATTTTTGCACATATTTTTCTTTCCCAGTCAAAGATTAACAAAAAAGAATGAAATTAATGCTCATAAACCACTGCCAGTAACATTCAGTTTGCTTCCCAAATACCTTCCAATTTACCACATGCCAAAGAGTTTTCTATGCATTAATCCCAATTATGCTAACATCTATTTGTATTGTTCAGCAAGCAGTTCTGTGGAAAGAGAAACCACATTTTAACAAGCCAGTAACTGCAGAAATAGCCATTCACATGAAAATTGTAACAAAACTAAAATGTACAGTAACTTTGTAAGTTAAGGAGCTAAAAAAATTTATTATGGAAATCATTGTTTTCCAGCAAATCATATTCCTATGGTTTTAATTTTCAAGGGTCTACACTTTAGAAGGTCATAAATAATAGTAACAAGAAGTGGGACAGCATTGATTTTCTCCAAGACAGGGGAAAATTAATACTCAAACTGTGGAACTGTCTTCACTAATGAGGAACTGTTGGGAAGGGTGGTATAGATTTCTCTATGTATACTCAATAAATGCCTTATTATATTATTGCATAAAGCTCAGAGAGGCAGTGGAAATCAGAAGGGAATGAGTTTTCTCTTTGCATGTAGTGTCACTCTCTGTATTATGACACCTCAAAATAAGACCAATGAATTAGTATCACAAGAAATGAAAGGGGGAGTGGGGGACCATCCTTTACTTAGTAAAAGTGGTAAAATTCCGCAGAAGTACTAAACTGACAAACCAAAATCTCTTTCTGGAAATGTATCTGTCATATTCATTTTCTTGTTGACAAATTCCTGGCTGTCTTTTTGGGCATCTCCTTTTGAGGCTAGATGAAGAATTAAGGTGAAGAATATTTTGGCAATTTATTCATAAACTAATTCTTAGTTACTCATCTGGCAGGATATTTAGTCACTCTGCTGGAAATCACAGGCACTTAGTCAGTGGCTGCTGTGCTCAGTAGTCTCGCTTGCATCTACTTAATTCCTTCTTACAGTTTTCCTTCCTTTCTCTAGTATACTCACAAGTCTGGTCTTTGAAAATACCGGTTAAATATTTGACTGGATTACTTAGTTTCCTTTTCAATGCAGTTAAGTATTTCTGATTGCTTTCCCCCCCATATATCTCCTTTTTATGATATGTAATGACCACATTGTTATGTATTTCCTTATTGTTTTTATTCTCTTCTTGGATTTTTTTGTTCATACTAGTAATATTCATTTTAGCTCTTTAAATTCCTAGAGGGTAAGTAGTGGGGCAAGTGTTCTTTAAACAGCTGGATTCTTAATTCATATTGTTCTAGGGGTCACAATGTAAGAAATACTATGCAGTGTAGGGTAGTGTGAAATTTTGCAGAGAGTTTTAATGTTAAAGTAGCAGAAGATACGTAGTTACTTTAAGAATAGTTTTTCTTTTCCCCAAAGAGAAATTAAGTCCATATATGTGGCACTCATTTTTAATTCTGTATCAATTGCGCTTACACTAGCCAAAAAGCAAAAGCCAAGTGTCATCGGGTCGGATCCAACTCATGGCTTACACTATAATTAAGTAAAACCTCAACAAATAGTGTTTTAAAAGAAAAAGAGATCTAATTGATTTTCTCATCTAGCAAGAAAAAGTTCAGAGGTAAGTCACAAGGCTGATACAACCACTCAGCAGTATAACTGACCTGACCTTGTTTCTTTCTGCTCCATGAAGTGTGAGCCTTCATCATCATTGTCATTAGTTCTTCACTGTAAGGCATCTGCCACACTTCCAGGCCTCTCTCATATTCTAGATACGAATAAGATAGAACAAGCGAAAGAGTTAAAAAAAAAAAAAAAGGCTTCCTTTTTAAGGGTCAAGGACTTTAGATACATCTTGATATCCACAACTGTATAATTTGTCGTTTTCAGCTGAAGTTGAGCTGGAAAAGTGAGTATTTTAGTTTTCCAGACTCTACAGTAGAAAAAGGCCATAAAGAAGGTGCTTGTGGATAGCTTATGACTAGCCAATTTACAGTTTCCTCCATTTGTGGCACATGACTACAGGAAAGGGAATTACGATGTAAGATTGTTGCAGGGAAGTTGCTATGCAGCTGAAGACTGCTTATTTCTACCAGTTGCCACCAGTCAGTTCCAACTCATGCCAACCCCATGTGTTTCAACACAGCTGTGTTCCATAGGGTTTCCTTGGGTGTAATCTTATGGAAGATTGGCAGACCTTTCTTCTGAGGTGCCTTTGGGTGAGTCCAAAGAGCCAACTTTCAGGTTAGTAGCTAACCAATAACTATTTGGACACTTACCTCCAGTCTGCTCACTTCATCCAAAGGGAGGGAATGGAACATAAGAGGAAGTTATATGTGTCATCTCTAGGCCACTGTTTTTAAGGACAGTGGGGGTGTATTTTCTGTGCTGCTCTTCCTTCACCTGCTAATGGGGTACAGAGGATTCCATGACTCTTAATGCAATGGTGGATCCACAGGATGAAAGGATCAGGGCAGCTAACATTGATAACATTTTCAGATGGATATTTTGTGAGTAAGAAACAGAATAGAAGTTACTGGGTAAAGCAAAAACTAGAAGTTTAAGACAAAAGAAAATCTATGGATGTCACAAGCAATGATCAAAGATATCTTACTATATTTAAAGGTATGAGACAGGTTAGCTTGAGTACAGGGTTAGCTTGGGTAAAGGGTTGGTATGACTTGCTGAAACCCCAACAACAAATAACCTATATGTAAAGAAGCACAAAAAATAAAAAATTAAACACTGCTAACTGAAGCTGAAGATAAAGATATAAAAAACAGTGTGGCAAACTACTGCAAAATAAAATTTATATTAAATGATAAAGGAAAACTGGTATAAGAATAGCTGATTAAATAACAAAGGATTGGAAATCAGGAGAATAGAAGTGAGATTAAATAAGTAAAATACAAGATTGATCAGAAACTATTGTTTTACTTTTAACCCTTAGAGAAATCATGTTTAAAAAACAACTAGTAGAAATAAAAGTAGTTATTTTTTAACAAGCTACAGAAGATAAAAAGCAAGCATAATAGGCAGAGCCAGCATGGTGCTGTAGACAGAAGCACCATTCCATTTTTCTGAGTCAAAGACCCAAAAACCTGAAAACAGATTAAAAACGTGAATCCTAAATGTCAAATGAGGAGATAAAGAACTCAAAGCATCAAATGGGATAAGAAACAAAAGCACTGAATGGAATAAGTGACAGAGAAGGGAGACTGAGGAAAGTTATGAAGCAGAGGTCTCCTACCAGGTAACACAGCAGATTCACCATCTTGGACTACAGCCACCAAGGAATGCAAGGAGGGAGTACAGGGAGGTAACTTCATGCAGCTCCCAGGAGAAGGCAGAGTACCAGGTAACTAGGGATACATGCTTTCCTACCCATCCCCCATCCTTCTATGTGGCTCCACCTCTTTCCAATAGACCACAGTTGGTCAGCAGGAGACAACATCTGCTCCTGCCTGGATCTGCTCCACCCCCACTGGTCAACTCCTTCAGTGCCATTTTGTTGTTGTTTTTGGCTTTTTTGTTTCTTCATTTCTTGTATCTCTCTCTCCCTTCCTTTCCATCCTTCCACCCAGCTAGCCCTGCCTTCCCTCCCTGTCCCTTCTTGATAGGCTGCACCATATCACTTAGCTAGAGAACCAGAGGCATATGGCTTCCTCAATGCTTTGCCACCTCCACCAACCAATTCCCTCAGCACCACTTTGTGTTTGTTTTTATTTATGTTTTCTTTTTGTTGTTTCTTCTCTCCCTTCCTTCCTTTTCTTTCTCTCACCCATCTAGCACCATTTAATAACCATCTCACCTTTTTGATAGGCTGTGGTGCACCACGAGGCTAGAGAGCCTCTGGCAAATGACCTTTCTGGGTCTGTGCTACCCCTACAGGCTGGTCTCTCAGTGTCCTTTTTTCCCCTCTTTTATTTTCCCTTCCCCATTTTCTTCTTCCTCCCAGTCCCTACGCTGCCTCCATTCCTTTTTTGACAGGCTGTGTCATGCCACCTGGCTAGAGAGAAATCAGCTTGCTGCCACCCCAGTCCCACCCCAACACCAATGAATGGCTACCTTAGTGTCATAGTTAATTTTTGTCATTGTTTTACATTTGCTTTTCTGTTTTATTTCTCTTCCCCTTACCTTTCTTCTGTCCATCTAGTCCCATGAGTGAGTCAGACCTCTTTTTGAAAGGCTGAGCCACATCTTCTGGCTAAAGACTCACTGGCAAACAGCATCCTTGTCAGGTCACCCCCACCTGCCAACTCGATGGCATTTGGCTGGCTTGGCTTTTTTTTCTTTTATGTGTTTGTTTTATGTTTTTATTCCAGTTTCTCTCTCTTCTTTCTCTCACTCACTCAACTCCGCTCATCACATAATCACCCTTGCTTCCTGCCTATGTGCACTGTGCACCAAGCATCATGCCCTCAAGTGACACCAGAACATATCCTCAGACCTTTACACCACACCTTGCACTGCCACCTGCCCCACTCTACCAGCTGCAGTTCATACTGCAAGCAACCCATCCTCACTCCTTCCCTTAGCTCACAACTGGAGCTCAGCAGTCAGCCCTATCCACCTCAACAGTGGTAAGAAGTATCTGGCTCAAATATACAATCAATAGAAAAATAGTAATTCCTGAATGTCCTGGGGATAGCAGACAATATCAAAACATATTTTAAAACAAAAGCAGGATAGGATGGCTACAGAAAGCAACCAAAATAAAACACTAGAGGACCTTCTTGTAGAAGATAAGACATTGTAACAACCTGATTTGGGACTTAAAAGTCTAATATTCAGGGCTCTCCAAGGTATTAGGAAACAGATGATAGAAAACACAAATTAGGGGGGAAAATCATAGGAATAGAGGCAAAATCAGGGAAAATAGAGACAAAGCAATGGAAAAATTCAGGAAAATAATACAGGAGCAAAATGTCAAAATAAATGAATGAATTGTACAAAAAAGCAATTAGAAATCCAAAAGATAAACAATATTTCAGAAGTGGACAGTGCAATAGGGGCTTCAGGAACAACCTGGAAACAATGGAAGACAGGATGAATGAAATTGAAGGCAAACACTTGAATACCACTTTGAGAAAACATCAGAGAAAAGAATGGAGAATAATTAATAAATCCTACAAATGATGTGGGATTCAATTGAAAGAAAAATTGGCATATTATCAGAGTTCCAGAACAGGGGAGAAAATGGGAAGCACTGAAAGGATCATTGAAGATTCCATGACAGAAAGCTTCCCTAATAGCCCTAAAATGAGAAAAACTGACCATCCAAGAGGCTCAACAAACTCAATATAGTATAGATCTGAAAAGAAAGTAACCAACATGTATCATAACTACATTCACCAAAACCAAAGACAAAAAAAAGAATTCTGAGAGTAGCTCAAGAAAAAAGAAGTCACACACAAAGGTAAGCAGACAAAATTCTGATTACTTGGCAGAAACCATGTACACAATAAGGCAATAGAATGACATGTATAAAATACTAGGGAGAAACAAGCCAACTGAGAATAACATATATTGCAAAGTCTTGCTCAAATATGATGGTAAAATTATGATATTTCCAGACAAACAGAAATTAAGGGAATATGTAAAAACCAAATCAAATTTACAGAATTAGTAAAAAGAACCCTATAGTTATAGAACAAACAATATCCGATAATGACCTGAATCTAGGAAACAGAACAGCATCAGCCAGATATCAACCAAGGTAATGAACTCTCAAAAATAAAACAAAAGGAATTACCACAGGGAATCAGAGACATCAATCTGTAAATGACAATGTAAGAACAATAAAAGAGGAAATAAATAGTGAAGGTACAGAAATTTCAAATGGAGAGGAATTCAAGATGATATTAACTAATAAAAGACTGGTTTAAACTTAGGAGAATAAAGGTGAATTTCAGTGGAACCACAGAGAAATTTAACAAATGTACTTATCAAAATAAAGGAGGAAAACAACACCTCAGTAAACCTAAAATCTACAAAAACAAGCAAACAAAAAAATCTGCAAGCAAAAGGAAGTCAGCTCAAGAAAGTAGGAAAAACAAAGAAAATGTCAGCACCATACACACAGCACTACAAAATGACAGCATTAAGTTCACATTTACTAATAAATACACTGAATGTAAATGCACCCATAAAGTGACAGAGAGTGATAGAAGATATAAAAATATAGGATCCATGAATAACTACTATACAGAAACACATCTTAAATTAAAAATTAAAGGATGGTAAAAAAGCAAACAGCTACTGAACAAAGAGCAGTTGTGGCAATACCAATCTTAGGTAAAACAAACTTTACAACAAAATCTACCATAAAGGACAAAGAAGGGCATTAGAGAATGATTATAGCAACAACCCACCATGACTAGATAACCATAATAAATATTTATGCACTCAATGACAGGGCTCCAAATTACATAAAACAAACTCTAACAGCACTGGAAAGAGAAATTGACAGTTCCACAATAATAGTAGATCTTAACATCTCATCCTTAGTAAAGGATAGAACATCTAGGGAAAAAAAATCTCAGCAAAGATATAAAAGATATAAAGGCCACTATCAACCAACTTGACCACACGTGCATTTATAGAACACTACACCTGACATCAGGAAAGTGCACATTCGTTTTCAGTGCAATGAAATATTGTCCAGAATAGACCACATCATAGACCACAAAGCAACCCTCCACAAGATTAAAAACATTGAGATAAAGGAATGTATCTTCTCTGATCAGAGTGCTATAAATTAGAAATTAATAAAGGAAGAGTAAGGGAAAAAGAAGTCAAATATATGAAAACCAAATAAAATCTTGCTCTAAAAACACTAAGCAATGGAAGAAATGAAAGGTGGAATGAAAAAATTTGTAGAACCAAAAGAGAACGAAAACACATTATGCCAAAACATTTGGGACACAGAAAAGACAGTGCTCAGAGGTAAATTTAGAGCAATAGATGCACACATCATAAAAGGAAAAAGAGACAAAGCATTAACTACATAAACAAATATAAAGAAAGAAACAAAATAAGACCACAACCACCATCCCCCCAAAACCCACTGCTGTCAGGTCAGGTCTGACTCATAGTGACCCTAGAGGTCAAAGTAGAACTGCCCCAAAGAGTTTCCAAGGAACACCTGGTGGATTTGAAATGCCGACCTTTTGGTTAGCAGACACAGCACTTAATCCAGTATACCACCAGAGTTTCCACAACCACCATGAGAAGGGAAATAATAAAGATCAGAGCAGAAATAAATGAAATAAGGAAAAGGAAAACAATGGAAAGAATCAACAAAACCAAAAGTTGACGCTTTGAAGGGATCGATAAAATCAACAAACCATTGGCCAAACTGAGAAAACAGAAACAGACAAGAACACAAATAACCCAAGTAAGAAATGAAGTGGGAGAACAATTGAGATAAAAAGAACTGTAGCAGAGTACTACAAAAAACTATATTCCAACAAACTTGAAAATCTAGAAGAAATGCACAACTTTCTATGAACACATTACCTACCTAAACTAACAAAAACTGAGGTTGAATTTCTGAACAGACTCATAACAAGAGAAGGGACTGAAAAGGTGAAAAAACAAACAAACAAAAAACTTCCCAAGCTCCCAAACAACAAAAAAAAATGCTTGTCAAGATGGTTGCACTGGAGAGTTTTATCAACATTCAGAGAAGAACTTACACCGTTATTACTTAAACTATTTCAGAACAAAGGTGAACAAGTAACACTTCTGACTTTACTTATGAAACCAATATAACACTGATAGCAAAACCAGACAGAGACACTACAAAAGAGAAAATTACAGACCAATACCTGTCATTAATATAGATGCAAAAATTCTTGACAAAATTCTAGCCAATAGAATCCAGCAGTATTAAAAAAAAAAAAAAGACACTCTTAACAAGTGGGATTCATTCCTGGTGTACAAGGATGGCTCAGCATTAGAAAATCAATCATGCAATTCACTAGATAAAACAAAAGAATTACATGATTGTGTCAGCTGATGCAGAAAAAGCATTCAATAAAGTCCAACATCCATTTCTGATAATAATCAACAAAATAGGTATAGAAAGGAAATTCCTCCACATAATAACAGGCATTTGTACAGAAAGAACAACCAACATTATTCTTAATGGGGAAAGGCAGAAAATATTTTCCCTAAGAATGGAAACAAGACTAGGATGTCCTTTATCACCACTCCTACTTAATAATGTGCTGGAAGTTTTAGCAAGAAAAAGAAATAAAGGATATTCAAATTGTTAAGGAAGACATAAAACCATCCCTTTTAGCAGATGATCAGATACTGTACATAGAGAACCCAAAGTTTCCACTAGAAACCCACTAGAACTAAAAGAAAGATTCAGTAGAGTGGCTGTATACAAGATCAACATAAAAAATCAGTTGGATTTCTACATAAAATACCACTAAAAAGAATTGTGAAAAAGAAATCAAGAAAGCAATACTATTCATAAAAGCCCCTACCCAGAAAATAAATAAGTAAAAATATACTTCAGATTACATGTAAAAGACCTATAAAAAGAAAACTGCAGAAACTACTGCAAAAAAACAAGAGACTACAACAAATGAAAAAACATACTATACTCATGGATAGGTAGACTCAACATTGTGAAAACACCAGTTCCTCTCAAAGTGAGCTACAAATATAACCCCTATACAAAAGCCAACAGCATTTTTTAAAAAGATGGAAAAACTAGTCATTATATGAAAGGGAAAGAGGTAAAATAAGTAAAGTAGTTCTGAAGAAGAATAAATTAGGAGGACTCCTACTACTGGACCGAAGTACCTAACCTACTGTCATACAGCTATGGTAGCCAAAACAGCCTGGTACTGGTACAAAGACAGATACACTGACCAATGCAGCAGAACTGAAAACTCAGATGTAAATCTATCCATCTATGGTTACCTTATTTTCGACAGAAGCCCAAAGTCAATTAAATAGGAAAAAGGCAGTTTTGTCTAACCAATTTTGCTTACAAAACTGGATGGGCATTTGTGAAAAAAAAAATGAAACAGAACCCATACTTCACACTATACACCCAAACCAATTCGAAATGAATCAATGACCTAAGTTTAAAACCAAAAGCTATGATCACAGAAGAAAAGTAGAGTCAATGTTAGAGAACCTATTGAGTGGCATAAATAGGACGTAGGTGGTATAGTGGTTAAGTGCTGTGCAATTCGAATCTGCCAAGTACTCTTGGAAAATCTGTGGGACAGTTCTACTCTGAACTATAGGATCACTGAGTCAGAATCAACTCAATGGCAGTAGGCTTGAATTTTGGTAAAAATACACAAACACCAGACAATAAGCTAGACAAATTGAGAACATCTAAAAATTAATACTTACACTCATCAAGGCTTCATCAAATGAGGAAAAAGAGAACCTACAGACTGAGGAAAAATATTTGGCTATTACAAGTCTGACAAAGTTCTAGTCTCTAAAATTTGTGGGCAAATCCAACACCTCTACAACAAACAGACAAATAATCCAATTGAAAAATGGGCAAAGGATATGAACAGACACTTAGCAAAGAAGACATCAGGTGGCTAACAGATACAAGAGGAAATGCTTGTGATCACTACTCAGTAGAGAAATAGTATCTCACCCTGGCATTACTGACATGGATTGAAGAAACAGAAGAGGCTTCACGGAGACTGAAACTTTTATGTAATGCTGGTAGGAATGAAAACGGTACTACCATTTTGGAAAACGATATGATGCTTTCTTATAAAGCTAAAAATAGAAATATCATATGGCCTAGCAATCCTGCTTCTAGGAATATATCCTGCAGAATTTCTAGAGATATAAGAACTGTCACATGAATGGATGTATGCACACTCATGTTCACTTTAATATTATTCACCATAGTAGAAAGACGTAAACTACCTAGGTGCCCATTGACACATGAATGGATAAATTATGGTACCCATATACAGTGGAATGGTATGCAACAGTGAAGAACAGTGATCAGTACAAGATACAGCTCACAACATGAACGAATCTGGAGGGCATTAATACTGAATGGGATAAAAGGACAAATACTGTATGAGGGAACTCTTACAAAGTTGTGAAAAGGTTTACAAAAAGAAACAATCCTTCATGGTTACCAGGGAGGAGGAATTTGGGAGGGAAAAACATTAACTAGACAATAGATAAGAGGTTGCTTTGGTGAAAAGTAAGAGAGTACATACACTGGAGAAGTCGGCACAACTAGACCAAGACAAGGTTATGGAAAATTCATAGATACATCCAAACTCCGTGAGGCTGAGGGCTGGGGATTATGGTCTCAGGAGACATCTAGCTCAGCTGGCATAACGGGGTTTATAAAGAAATTGTTCTACGTCTTCCTTTGGTGAGTAGCATCTGAGGTATTAAAAGCTTGTAAGTAGCCATCTAAGATACTCCATTGGGCCTACCCTGTCTGGAGCAACAGAGAACAAAGAAAACCAAAGACACAAGGGAAGGTTAGTCCAAAGAACTAATGGAACACAACTACCACAGCTTCCATGAGACTGAATCTAGCACAACCATATAGTACACAGATACCACCACCGACTGCTCTGACAGAGGTCACAATAGAGGTCCCAGAGGAAGAGAAAAAGTGTAGAACAAAATTCAAATCTACAAAAAAGACCAGACTTGCTGATCTGACAGACTGGAGAAACTCTGAGGTTATGGCCCTGAATACTCTTTTAACTCATTACTGCAGTCACTCCCCAAATTCACTCTGTAGCCAAAGGATACATGGTCCCATAAAATAAACAATAATAAACATAGCTGAACCATGTTTATGAGGTTAAATGGGCCTATCAGCCTAGGAGTGAGGATGAGAAGGCAGGAGGGTACAGAAAAGCTAGTAATGGGGAATCTAGTGTCCAGAAGGGGAGTGTGTTGACATGTTGCAGGGTTGGCAACCACTTTCACAAAACAACATATGTATTAATTGTTTAATTAAAAATCAATTTGCTCTGTAAATCTTTGTCTAAAGCATAATAAAAAAAAAGCAAACATAATAAAGGAAATGCTTGAAAGTTCAAAAGTAATAAAAGAAACTCATACAAATCAATTTATCAATAAAACAGATTGGGCTTTCTCTACTAAAAAGAACAGATTATTAAGAGCAAAGCCCAGTATATACCCCTTATAAGACTGACCTAAAACAACATTTCAAGATCTGTCCTGAAGTACAGTGCTGTCAGTGAGAAGCTAATATCCATATACCTACAAAGAAGGAAGTTAACACAACTGTTATTCAAATGTATGCATCAACCACTAAGGCCAAAGATGAAGTAACTAAGGATTTTCACCAGCTTCTGCAGTCTGAAATTGGTTGGATGTACAGGCAGGATGCACTGATAATTACTGGTAATTGGAATGCAAAAGTTGGGAAAAAAGAAGAAAGATATGGAAAATATGGCCTTGGTGACAGAAATGATGCTGTGATGGAATGACAAAAATTTTGCAAGACCAATGATTTCTTCATTTCAAGTAACTTTTTTTACCAACATAAATGGTGGCTATACACATAGACTCGCCAGAGAGAATATACAGGAATCAAATCGACTACATCTCTGGAAAGAGATGATGGAAAAGTCCCATATCAGCAGTCAGAACAAGACCAGGTTCTGACTGTGGCACAGACCATCAATTGCTCATATGCAAGCTTAAATTGAAACAGAAGAAAATTAGAACAAGCCTATGAAAGCCAAAATACTACCCTAAGTATATCCCACTGAGTTTAGAGATGATCTCAAGAACAGATTTGGTGCCTTGAACGCTAATGATCAAAGATCATACAGGTTGTGGAATGACATCAAAGACATCATCCTTGAAGAAAGCAAGAAGTCATTAAAAAGACAGGAAAGAAAGAAAAGATCAAATAGAATGTTAGGAGAGACTCTGAAACTTGCTCTTGAATGTCAAGAAGCTAAAGCAAAAGAAAGAGATGACAAAGTAAAAGAACCGAACAGAAGATTTCAAAAGATAGTTCAAGAAGACAAAGTATTACAATGACATGTGCAAGGAGCTGGAAATAGAAAAGCAAAAGGGAAGAACACCCTCTGCATTTCTCAAGGTGAAAGAGCTGAAGAAAAAGCTCAAGGGTCGAGTTTCAACAGTGAAGGATGCTACCCGGAAAATATTAAACAACTCAGGAAGCTCCACATAAGATGGAAGGAATACACGGAGTTGTTATACCAGAAGGAAGTGGTTGATGCTCAACCATTTCTAGAGGTAGCATATGGTCAGGAACCGACATTACTGAAGAAAGTAGTCAAAGCTGCATTGAAGACTTTGGTGGAAAACAAAGTTCCAAGAATTGATGGAATATCAAGGAAGATGTTTCAACAAACTAGTGCAGCACTGGAAGTGCTCACTTTTCTGTGCCAAGAAATTTGGAGGACAGCTGCCTGGCAACCAACTGGGAGAGTTATATCTTTACATCCATTCCCAAGAAAGGTGATTCAACCAAACTCAGAAATTTTCAAACAATTATCATTAATCACATACAAGTAAAATTTTGTTAAAGATCATTCAAAAGTGACTGCTACAGTATGTTGACAGGGAACTGACAGAAATTCAAGCCAGATTCAGAAGAGGATGTGGAACAGGAATATCACTGCTGATGTCAGATGGATTTAGGTTGAAAGTAGGGAATACAAGAAATATGTTTACCTGTGTAGGCATTTGGCCACGTGAATCATAAGAAACGATGGATAACCTTGTGGAGAATGGGAATTCCAGGCCGCTTAGTTGTGCTCACAAGGAATCAGTATATGGATCAAGACGCAGTTGTGCTAATAGAACAAAGGGAAACTGCATGGTTTACAGTCAGGATTGTATCCTTTCACCATACCTTTTGAATCTGTATACTGACCAAATAATTCAAGAAGCTGGACTATACGAAGAATAGGCATCAGGATTGGAGGATGACTCATTAACAATCTGTGGTATGCAGATGACACAAGCTTGTTTTCTGGAAGTGAAGAGGATTTGAAACTCTGATAAGCAGTTTCAAAGACCACGGGCTTCAGTATGGATTGCACGTCAACATTACGAAATTGAAAATCCTCACAAATGGACAAGTAAGTGACAACATCATAAATGGAGAAAGGATTGAGGTGGTAAAGAATTTCATTTTACTTGGATCCACAATCAACGCCCGTAGACGCAGTAGTCAAGAAATCAAAAGATGCATTGCATTGGGAAAATCTGTTACGAAGGACCTCTTTAAAGTGTTGAAAAGTAAATATGTCACCTTGAAGACTAAAGTGCATCTGACCCAAGCCAATCTCATCATATGCATGCAAAAGCTGAATAATGAATAGGGACAACAGAGGGAGAACTGATGCCTTTGAATCATGGTGTTGCAGAAAAATAGTGAATGTACTATGGATGGCTAAAATAACAAACAGATCTGTTCTGGAAGAAATACAGCCAGAATGCTCCTTGGAAGCAAAGATAGCGAGACTACATCTCACGTACTTTGGACATGTTGTCAGGAGGGATCACTCCCTGAAGAAAGACATCCTGCTCGGTAGAATGCAGGATTGGTGAAAAAGAGGAAGACATTCAACAAGATAGATCTACACAGTGAATGCAACCATGGGCTTAAACATTAAAATGATTGTAGATGTGGTGTAAGACTTGGCAATATTTCATGGGGTCGCTGTGAATTGGAACTGACTCGATGGCACCTTACAACACCCACAAAAAAGAAAACGCAAAAGAAAGTTTAAATATAAAAGATATGTTAGCAAGACTCAAACAAGCCAATAAACAGAAGCAGGCATATCAATATATATTTCAGGCACAAAAATTAAAGCAAGAGGCTTTAAAATGAGAAAAATCATTTTATATTTATGCAGGATAAAATTAATAATAGTGACGTACAATCATACGCTTATAGATAAAACAAGACGTTACCAAGTACAAAAGCAAAAATACAAAATAATACAGAGGACAAATTTGGCTTCACAGAAAACTTTAATTCACCTGTTATTAGTGGAATAGAGAAAGTATATTACAAATAAGCTAGTGTTTACAGAATCTGAGCTATTACTAAAGAGATATATTTGCTGATATATATTTATACATACATTTTGTGTATGTATATATGTGTATCTTTTACAACCCATTCAGAGATTTTACTTAATTTCAAGTGCTCATGGAGTATTTGCAAAAATATTTTTAAGTAATATTTTATGTCAATAATTTTTCAACTTTTTTTTGTTGCTGAAATCTCATATGAAGATTGAACATAAAATAAAAAAATCCAAAACAAAAGTAGAGCTTCTCTGGTTGAAGAACTATTTGTGATCTTGTTGTATTCCCTTAGCCCTCCATTTTTGATCTTGTGACATTTGACACAGTATTCCCACCTCTTGGATTCTATTCCAAATATATGTATGCTTGCTAAAATATGTAATGACTGATGAGCGTGTTCATTCTTTGTACATTATTTCTAATAGCAAAAATATAGAAATATCTCAAAGTTCCACTGATAGAACTCAGATTATACAACATTGTCAATAGCAAGGGTTTTACACAGGAAATACTATGAAAAATGACCTCTGGTGGCCCAGTGGTTAGGTGTTCAGCTGCTAACCGAGAGTCAGTGGTTCAAATCTACCAGTTTCTCCATGAAAAAAAGACATGCCACTCTGCTTCTTTAAAGCTGACAGCATTAGAAACCATATGGGGCAGTTCTACTTTGTTCAGTTGGATGGTTATGAGTTTGAATGGACTCAATGTCAAGAGTTTGATATCTTGAAAACTTCTTCTAGCCATTAATCTGAATATTAGTAGACAGGGAAGGGACACAACCAAATGTTGGTGGACAGTCAAGATAGGTTACTGCGTGCTTAAACTCATCTAACAAACACTATATGTTCATTTATTTAAAAAAATGTATTTGAGAAAACCATGGAAAGATTTCAAACTGTTTAAAACATATACATTTAAACTGTTTCATTATTAAACACAAATGGACTAAGGAGTAAATTCAAGATTCAAAGAGAAAGACAAACACCAATGTATTATGAAGGAATAAATAATAAATGTAACAGCAAAACTACAGAAAATAGCAGTTTTGGTAACTTCTTAAAAATTTGGAGATGCATCTATGAAAAACCTCAGGGACAAAAAGTTGCAAATGGAAGGAATAAATATTGAGAAGAATTAAATTAGAAGAGAATAATATTAATAAATGTGATTAATGTATTTAAAAATCTTGATAAACTGCTGGCTCTTCTATAAAAAATAAAGTGACCACAGTTTTACTCAAGAAGCTGAAAACCTGAATAGATTCTAAAATTTATGAAAGAATGTCCTTTAAGTCAGATTCTTCTAAGTTAGTGCAACGAATGATTTCTTTCAAATTAAACTTGTACATATAAGGAACAGAATGCAAAGCATAGGGTGGAATTTTTCATAACCTGACAAAGTACAGGAAAGAAACTATACTAATCGCATTTATGAATGTGGCTGTTAAAATCCTAAATAACACAAGAAGCTGAAATCCAACTATATAGTATATTAAAAAATAATCCAACACGATCAAATAGGATTTATCTCAGACTTGCAAGTATAACTTTGTCCCAGTTCTCGATTTTTTCCCATGTTATTCAAAATATCCTTGTAGACTATACTGGTAGAAGAAGCAATGGAATTATTAACAAGCATGCTACAGGCATGAATTCTAGTAAAAAGAACTGCTGTTGTAATGAGCTGCTCTGGAGCAGCTCAGCTTAGTGCTGGAGTCCATGAAGCAAAGTAGATCCAGACTATGCACTAGGCAATGGAACAGATATAGCTGTTATGTCCTTGAGAAATATCTAAGCAGCAGGTATGTCTAGTTATGGACAGGTCCCATAGAAATAAAATCAATAATGAACTCACTAAGAAGTTGCTTGATACGTAACACAAAAATTTCTTTCCAGATATTTGATCAGAAGCCTAGCTTGTACCAGTTGTCTAGTCATCACCCTTTAGCCTGTTCTCAGGCCTGGTTCAGTTCACAATACTTTCCCCTTGAAAAAGGGAAAGCTTATTGTTCCTGAGGAAAGATTCTATTATGTACTACAAGGATATACTTTGAAAATTTCTCCTAGTCTTTCTTAAAGTGATAGAGCTGTTTATCTGTGTAATCCAAAAAACAAAACCTGCTGCTATCAAGTCTGACTCATAGCAACTCTATAGGACAGAGTAGAGCTGCCCCGTTTGATTTCCAAGGAGTTCCTACTGGATTCAGGCCACCAACCTTTCGGTTAGCAGCTAGGTACTTACCCACTGTGCCACTGGGGCTCTATGAGCGTTACAGTACTGGAAAACAGAAATAACCAAACTTTAGTGATGGATGGGTAGAGATTAGAAGATGCCTGCACTAGTTTAGACGACACTATTTCTTTTAAGTTCATAACTCCATGGTTGTCTGGTCTACAAAACACTATCAGAACAGGAATATATGGAGATTTGGGTTATAAATGCATTCTGAATAAGATTCCTTTTCAAGAAACCTAAAGTAACCCAAACCATACTAATGAATATTTTCCAAGATTTTGCAGAAATAGAATAGATGCCCCACGCAACTGGCAGATCCTCATTACTGTCTCTAACTTCTGAGATATGTAATATTGTGATATAAGAGATAATGAGTTGTTCTTCCCTATTAAAATTATAAATCAAAGTCAACACCATCCATCTACTTCAAAATAAAATCAAAACACCAAATCCACTGCCACTGAGTTGATTCCACCTCATAGTAACCCTGTATGACAAAACTGTCCCATAGGATTTCCGAGGAGAGGCTGGTGGATTTGAACTGCTGACCTTTGCTTTAGCAGCTAAGCTCTAAAGCAGCATGCCAGCAGGGCTCCATTTCAAAATATTGTAAAACATATTTCAGCATGCCAAAATGACTTAAGCAGCAATTAGGAAAAAATGAATACATTTTAAAAAATCATATTTTTGAAGGTGCCCAAGAAATACTAAGAATTAGATTAACTAAAATTCCATGGAAGAGAAAGCTCTTCTCAGATGAATTGAAAATTGCTAGCCATTTTATTCCCTTGATTCTAAGGCCAGGTGAGGGTCCATTTGGTCTAAATGAAGACACCCTAATGAGGCAAAGAGTAACCACTAGAATTTTGTTAATAGATACGTTAGAAAGTTGAAGATTTCTAAACATGTGACAGATTTGTACCACAAGATGCTTGCTAAATGCTGGGGTGCTGCATGACACTGAGAGTAGCCAAGATATTTATAGGTGATAGAGCTAAGTCTCCTGTGGTTTTAGAGTGCATTAAGAAATAAGCCCTCCTACAAGTATGGAGCCTGAAATAAACATGTGGCCCGCTTTCTCCTTAAGACATTTTCTACATTTTGAACTTGTGTAGGAACTAAACTGAAATTTCCTGCTAGTTCTATTGTAGATTTTAGGGTTAAGGAAGTAAGAGACTAACCATAATCTCAGTCAAAAACCAAGAGCCAAGGCTGAGGAACAGAGATGGACAAGATGTTGACTAAGTTTTACTAAAAATGCAACCACACACCGAAGAAAAGCAGGATAATCAGAAGCTGGATTGACTTAATCAGCAATATACCTTCCTCCTTATTTTAGCTGAATAACAAAGAAAATGCGAAAGTTACTCTTGGAGAAATCATTGGCAACCTCTGTGGTCTTTTTGTACTCAAGGCAAAGGGCACTATAAAAAAATTGTGAAAGGTGCAGAGAAGCAAAAATTAAATTTATCTTTTAAACTATTTTATGTGAAAATTTGTAGTCCAAGTCAGTTTGCTTTACAACTGTCTCCCCACCCCCTCGCCACACCACTATGCAACCTTGGCTGTTTTCCCACCTTGTAACAGCACACTACTCTTTTTCACACTGCACTTTCTGTATCCATTCAACCAACTCCTGTTCCCCTCTACTCTCTCATCTTGTCTCTGGATAGAAGCTGCTCTGCCAGCTCATTCATATATTTAAGCTAAAAAGCACATTCTTTACCAACATCACTCTGTCTTATAGTCCAGTTCACGCTTTGTCTGAAGACTTGGCTTTGGTACTGGTTTCAGCGCTGAGCTTACAGAGAATCTGAGGGCCATGTCCTCAGGATACTGGCTAGTCATCAAGTATGATCTTCTAGTAGAGGCCTTGTTCTGCACAGCCAGTTTTCTCTCATTACATCAGGAGCTCTATGCTGTGTTCCCTGTTAGGAAAGGCAGTGATGGTGGCCAGGCACCGTCTAGGTCTTCTGGTCTCGTCCTGACGTAGTCTGGCCCCTTTTGTCTTCCCGGCTCATATTTTCCTCCTGTCTTTGTTGTCCTTCTTTCGCCTCTCCTTCAGGTTGATTGAGACCAATTGAGGCTCCCTTAGATGACTGCTTGCCAGCTTTTATGACCCTAGATGCCACTCACCAAAGTTGGATGGAGAACATTTGCTTGAAAAAAAACTTAGTTATGCCAGTTGATCTAGATGTTCTGTGAAACCATGTTGCCCAGGCCCCTGTCCCAGTTACTGAGTTCTTCAAAATGTTGAACTACATTTAGAATACCTCTTAGTCTTTGGTACTGCCCAGCTATGCTAATCTCTCTTCTATTGGGTGCTGTAACTTCCTTTGCCTAACCCAATTTCTATCTACTGTCAATAGAAATCCTGGTGGCATAGTGCGTATGTGCTTCATCTTCTAACCAGAAGGCTAGCAGTTCAACTTTGCCATGTGCTCTTTGGAAGCTCTATGGGCATTTCTTTTGAAAGCCTGGTGACATTGCGGTTAAGTGCTACCCACGGCTCCTAACCAAAAGGTAGACTGAATCTACCAGGTGCTCCTTGGAAGCCCTATGGTGCATTCTACTCTGTCCTGTAGGGTTTTTAAGTGTCAGAATCAACTCAATGGCAACTGTTTTTTTTTTTTTTTTGATTTAGTCTATGAAAACCCCTCTCCCTCCCTCCTCACATCTTGACCATTAAAGATTATTTTCCATTGTGTGAATGTACCACAGTTTCTTTATCTGTTGATCTGTTGATGGCCAACTAGGTTAATTCCATCTTTTTGCTGTTGTGTATAAATAAACATTGGAGTGCATATATCTGTTTGTGTGACAGCCCTTGTTTTTCTAGGACATATTCCAAGCAGTGGGATTGCTAGATCATGTGGTACTTCTATTTCTAGCTTTTCAAGAAAGTTTCATTTTACATTCCTACCAGCAGTGCAGAAAAGTTTCAGTCTCTCCATAACCTCTCTAACACTTAGTATTTGGTGTTAGGGGATTAATGCCAGCCTTGTCGGATCCAACTCAATGGCACTTGGCTGGCTGGGCTGTTGGGGTGAGATGGTATCTCATTATAGTATTGATTTTGATTTCTCTAATGGCTAATGAACATGACCACTGCCTTACTTATCTATTTGCCTGGGTAACATCTTTGGTGAAGTTTCCATTCATAAATTTTTTAAATGGGTCACATGTGGGTTTTTTTGTTGAGGTTTTGCAGTACCTCTACCAGACTATGGAGATTAGATGCTGATCAGATTTGTGTTTGCCATTGTTTTTTCACATTCTGCAGGTAGTTTTTATTCTTTTGGTGAAGCCTTTAGATGAGCGTAATTATTTAACTTTTAGGAATTCTATCTTATCTATTTTCTCTTCTGGTGTTTGTGTACTGTTAGTAATATTTTATAGTCTGTTTATGCCACATGTTAGTGCTCCCATCCTAGTCCCTGAGTTTTATTCCGTGATCTTTATTGTTTAAGATTTGATATTTAGGTCTTTGATCCATTTTCAGTTAGTTTTTGTGCACAGTGTGAGACATGGGTCTTGTTTCATTTTTTTTGCAGATAGATATTTAATTATGTCAACACTATTTGTTAAAGACGCTATCTTTTCCTCAGAGGTTATGGATTTGGGGTCTTTGTTAAACACCAGCTGCTTATATGTGATGATGTTATATCTAGAATCTCCTTCCTGTTCCGTTGGTCTGTGTTGCTGTTTTTGTCCCCATACCAGGCTGTTTTGACTACTAAGACGGTGTAGTATGTTCTAAGGTCAGGTAGTGTGAGGCCTCCCACTTTGTTCTTCTTCACTAATGATTTACTTTTCCAGGGCTTCTTCCCTTTCTGTATAAAGTTGGTGATTTGATTCTCCATTTCATTAAAAAAACAAAAAACAAAACAGGTCATTGGAATTTGTATAGGGATTGCATTGTATCTATGGATTGCTTTGGGTGGAATAAATGTTTCATGATGTTAAGTCTTCCTATCTGTGAGGAAGGTAGGTTTCTCCACTTATGGAGGTCTCTTTTGGTTTCTTGCAATAGTCTTGTAATTTTCTTTCTGTAGGTCTTTTATATAAACCCTGGTGGTATCATAGTTAAGTGCTATGTCTGCTAACCAAAAGGTCTTTTACATCTGTGGTTAGATTTATTCGTCAGTATGTTATCTTCTTGGGAGCTATTGTAAATGGTATTGATTTGGTGATTTCCTCTTTGATGGTCTTTTTTTGTTGTAAAGGAATCCAACTGATACATGTGTTTTTATCTTATATCCTGAAACTTTGCTGAACTCTTCTACAAGTTCCAGCAGTTATTTTGTGGATTCTTTAGTCTTTAGGGTTATCTGTGCATGAGATCATATCATGTGCAAATAGAGATAATTTTGCTTTCTCTTTACCAGTTTAGATGCCATTTATTTCTTTATCTTGCCTACAGCTCTGGTTAGGACCTCCATCACAATGTTGAATAAACATAATGAAAATAGACATCCTTCTCTGGCTCCTTTTCTCAAGGGGAGTGCTTTCAGACTTTCTCCATTTAGGATGATGTTGGCTGTTGACTTTGCATAGATATTCCTCAATATGTTGAGGACTTTTCCTTCTGCTCCTATTTTCCTGAGAGTTTTTAACATGAACGCGTGTTGGACTTTGCCAAATGCCTTTTGTGCATCAATTGACAAAATCAAATGATTCTTTTTTTTTTTTAATGTGGTTGATGACACATGAGTTGGATCTGACTCGACAGCACTTGGCCAATGTTATACTATCCCTTCAGCCCTGGTGTGGATCTTACTTGTTTGTGGCAAATTATCTTTTTGACATGCTGCTGAATTCGATGGCTAGAATTTTGTTGAGCATTTTTGTATCGGAATTCATGAGAGATACCAGTCTGTAATTTTTCTTTTTTGTACTTTCTTTACCCCATTTTAGTAACAGGGTTATGCAGGCATCATAGAATGAATTTGGGGGTATTCCGTCCTTTTTATGCTGTGAAATACTTTTTGTAACAGCAGTGCTAACTCTTCTCTAAAAGTTTGTTAGAAATCTCCCATGAAGCTGTCTGGGCCAGGACTCTTTTTCAGTTGGCAGGTTTTTTTTGTTTGTTTGTTTTAATTACTTTCTTAATCTCTTCTTTTGTGATAGGTTTATTAAGTTGTCTATTTCTGTTTGTATTAGTTTTGGTGGGTAATGTGTTTCTAGAAATTTGCCTGTTTCCTCTAGATTTTCAAATTTTTTAAAGTTTCTCATAGTATTCTGCTATGATTCTTTTAATTTCCAGTTGGGTCTATTGTGATATTACCCACCTCATTTCTTATTCAAGTTATTTGCTTTCTCTTCTGTTTTTCTTTTGTTAGTTTGTCCAGTGGTTTATTGAGTTTGTTCATCTTTTCAAAGAGCCAGTTTTTGGTCTCGTTAACTTTTTACATTGTGTTTCTATTCTCTAACTCATTTAGTCCTGCCCTAAGTTTTATTATTTGTTTTCTTCTGGTGCTTGAGAGGTCCTTTTGCTACTTTCTTTCTACTAGCTCAATTGTAGTGTTAATTATTTGATTTGAGGACCTTTCTTCTTTTTGGATGTATGCATTTGTGAGCTAAATTCATCTCTGAGCACTGTTGTTGCTATGTCTTACAGGTTCTGGTAGGACGTATTTTCATTCTCATTTGATTCTATGAATTTCTTTAGTCCATCTTTGATTTCTTTTCTAACTCAGCAGTTTTTGAGCAAGGTGTTGTACGTGTTTGACTTTTTTCCCCTTGCTTTTTCTGCTATTGATTTTGATTCATGGCTGTATGGTTTGAAAAGATGCTTTGCAATATTTCAGTGTTCTAGATTTTGTTAAGCCTTGGTTTATGGCCTAGTATGTCATCTATTCTGGAAAATATTTCATGTGAATTGGAAAAGAAGGTATATGTGTCTGTCATTAGATGCAGAGTTCTGTGTATGTCTATGAAGTCAAGTTGTTTGATTATGGCATTTAGATCTCCTGCGTCTTTATTGGACTTCATTCTGCATCTTATATCCATCACCAAAACCTGTGAAAGATATTGTCTTAGTCATCTAGGGCTACTATAACAGAAATACTACAAGTAGAGAACTTTAACAAAGATGAGTTTATTTTCTCACAGAGAAGTAGGCTAGAAGTCCAAAATCAAGGAGTCATCTCCAGGGGAAGGTTTTCTTTGTTGATTCTAGAGTAAAGTCCTTGTTGTCAATCTTCCCTTGGGCTGGGAGCTTCTTAGGTAAAGAGACTCCAAGTTCAAAGGACACACTCTACTCTTGGTGTTTATTTCATGGTAGTGTGAAGTGCCAAAGTTTTTCTGCTTGCTTCTCTATTTTCTATCCCAAGACAATGCTTCCAGATACAACCCAAGCTTATAGATTGAGTCCAGCCTCACTAACACAACTACTGCTGATCCTCCCACATTATCATTACAGAGATAGGATTTACAACATATGGGAAAAATCACACAGTACCTGGAATCGTATCCCAGCCAAACTGATACACTTTTTTGGGGGGGACACAATTGAATCCATGATGGATATCTACTCACATGTTCAAAACAACTAAGGGAATTTCATAAAGTATAAGTAAAAAGAAAACTCAAATTAGATGCATTATAGTCAAACTGCTAAAGATCAAAGACAAATAGAAAGTCTGAAAAATGGCCAGGGAATAAAAGATGGGTTACATTTAAAGGAGCAACAGTAAAATGCATGGTCCTCCCACAGTGGAAACAATGGAATCCAGAAGAAAATAGAACAACGTTTTTCTGGAATTCTATAACCACTGAAAATGTACTTTCAAAATGAAACTGAAACAAAGATGTTCAAAGACCAATATGAGACCAGGGACTTGAATTCTAACAGAACTTCATGACAAGAAATAATAAATGAGATTCTTTAAGCTGGAAGTAAATTGCCTCATGTGGTATACTAAAACCTACAAAAAAGCCAGAAACTGTGTATGGAGCAAACCTGTCAGAGAAGGAACACCGAAATATTTTCCACTAAAATGAGAAATAGAAAAGGGATAAAAACTGCACCCTATCAAAGGCAGAAGTGAGACCAGGAAAAATGAGGCTGTCTTGTCAAGTTCTAACGCTCATAGTTTTTACTGTAGTATTAAAAATCAAACAAAAATCATTGCCATTGAGTCGATTCCAACTCATAAAGACCTTACAGGACTGAGTAGAACTAACCCTTACTACCTCCAAGGAACACTTGGTAAATTTAAACTGCTAACTTTTTGGTTAGTAGTCACAGTGCTTAACCACTTCATCAGCATTCCCTAACTACAGTTAGAACTAAAGAACTCAGACTAGTGAGCTCAGTATTTGGTGCTCTTTTCTCATATAAAGTATTTGCTAATGCAAAAGCAACAGATGATAGGTTAACCTGAAAAGTGTTGACTTATTAATTGAGATCTGAGAGTTGTTATTGGTCTCATGGAGGCAGATTTGGATTTAGATGGCCTCAAGGAGGAGGAGTCACCATTAACAACCTCTCACTTTCAATAAAATAAAGCAATCCATTCCCATCCAGTGGATTCTGACTCATAGTGACCCTTAAGGACAGAGGAGAACTTCCGCATAGAGTTTTCAAGGAGAACCTGGTGAATTCAAATTGCCAACCTTTTGGTTAGCAGACTTTCACAAAGACCAGCCTCCTAAGTGTAAAGACAAACCTGAAATATGTACACTTTTAGAAAAGCTGAAAATCAACTTTGGGTATCAGTTGAATCTCTGATTTGCTTAAAGTGATCTGCCCATACCCTAAATGCCTGAAGGGAAGAAAACTAAGTTCTCCTAGAAAAATTTATATATATTACCTCTTCAAAATTTTATTAATAACTCTTGATATTCAATCAGCAGCAGACTTGTAATGACAAAGATACTAAAGGAAATTTTCAGGTAAAAGCAAAATAATCTTAGATGACAGTTGCACAGAAGCAGGTAGAAGCAAAGAGTAAAAGAAGAAGTAAGCAGGTAGAAAACCTAAATAAATATAACTGTAAAAATCAATAATGGTGATGATTTATAGAATTCAAAATTTATAAAGAATTAAAGTACATGATAACAACAGCACAAAAAATTTAAAAAATAGTAAATTATGCTGAGATGCTTAAATTACATAAGAAGTATGAAGCAGAAATTTTATTGTAATAAATCAACAGTGAATGCTGTTACATTTAGAATTATTGTTAAATGAAAGGAAGTGTATAGTCAACAAAAGATGCTCTCATGTCCTTGGCAAGTGGCGCCTCCCATCTCAGCAATGGAAACCCTTCCTCAAGCTGACTCCCTTTCACATTTTGAATCTTTCTGCATTCCTCTTCTGCCAGTCAGAGAAAACTCTGCTTTTAAAGGACTCATGTGATTAACATGCCATCTGTACAATTAAAGGGACCAAGTGAGAAAACCCCATCTGTGCCACTAACTGTGTGGCAATGATTAGCATGAACCAAATTTCCACCTGGAAATGGATGCAGACTTCACCTTCCTACATCTGCATGATCCTCATTGTCAGCTGCATCGTGTGGCATTGTTTCCGATCCTAAACACCCAGTGTTAGGTCAGACTTCAGCTAGCCTAAGCCAGTTCATGACATCCCCAAATGACCAGAGCCAGGTCATCAGGCATCAATCATAAGTTCAGAAGTATATACAACTCCCTATATGTTAGACCAATCAGTCCCTCTCTTTTTCTCTGTCCCTCTGAGGCTAGGGCACAAGCTAGATGGATTCTATTCTTAATCTGCTGATCACATAGCCTTTCTCTGCCACCTAGTCACCCAGAGCTATATCTTGGCAAATTGATTGCCTTCACAGTCTTTGAACTGGCCACCCTTAGCCAAATTAAGCCTAGCTGCCCATCATAGATTCATTATTTTGCTAGTTAGAAAAGTTAGGAAAAAAAACCATGGAGACAGAAGGTGCTATATGGTTGGGAGACTGTATCAGCATGAGACTAGAAGAACTAGGTGGTGCCCAGCCACCACCAATGACCGCCCTGACAGGGAACACAACATAGAGTCCCTTATGTAGCAGGAGAAAAATGGGGATACAGATCTAGAACCCTCTTAAAAGATCAGCCTGATGCTCCGACATCCTGGAGGGTTCCCTGAGGGCATGGCCTCTGGAACTATGCTAGCCTAGAGCTGAAATCAGTACTGAAGCCAACTCTCCGGACAACGACTGGAGTGGGCTATAAGACATAGGGTGATGCTGGTGAAGTGTGTGCTTCTTGGTGTAAACATATACATGAGGCTGTTGGAGTAGCTGCTGTCCAGAGGTGAGATGGGAGGGTGGACAAGGGGGGCAGGAGCTGGTTGGATGAACAGGAGAAGTACAAGGTAGCCAGGTGGAGTGTGCTGTCCCAGGCTGGGTAGAGCAACTAGAGTTGCATAGCAGTGTTTTGGGGGAGAAGGGGGTCATATGGCAAATTGACTAGGATGTAAACCCTCACTTAAAGCACAATAGAAATTTTTAGAAAAATTCATGGAGAATACTATGTATGTTTACAGTTACATGTGTATTATAACTAAAAAAGCTACAAGGGAAGAGATACACGGGCAAGGTCTGGGAGCTGGCTTGAGTCCTCGGCTGTCCTTAGGTATGTGCTACCCTCTCCCATGCATGTATGTTTTTGGCAATCCAGGAAGCCCCAAAAGGAAGTTCCAAGTTCCAAGATCCTTTATAATCATCATTGGGGCCCTCTGAAAATACGGATGACCCTCCCCCCAACCAAACCTGTTGCCAACAAGTGGATGCTGACTCATAGCACCCTAAAGGGCAGAGTACACCTACTTCAATGAGTTTCCAAGTAGCACCTGGTGGTTTTGAACTGCCAAACTTTGGTTAGCAGCCTAGCTCTTAACCAGTAGGCCACCAATATTCCTAGATGCATGACAGGGACCTTACTTCATAGTCATGATCAAGCCAGTCAATAAATATATATGATTAATTGCTCTCCCTTCTTGAAGTTAATTGCCAGGTGATGTGAGTTGGGGGCAGTCAACTCATTCACAGATGTTTATGAGCTGCTTGGTTGTTTTAGAAAAACAAAGGCTTGATTGCTTTAAGTATTTTCCAGAAAGAAGACAAAGTACAAACCGAATTCTTTATGTTATGAAATTAGCTTACTGATTAGTAACCTTAGTCAAAATTGCTTTTTACAAAGCCATATAATCACAGGAATAATATCAAACAGTAAAATTCATGGGACCATCTTAAATTTCTGTCTATAACACAACATTAATAAAAAATAAATCAGTGGAAAGATAGGTTATGTCATGAAAAGGGACATTTAGTGTTATAGTGATCCCATATTAGTTATGATTTGGTTCCATTTCAGATAATGAATAACTTCCCAAACGGTTGTACAAAAATAGGTTTATTTCTGTCTTGCATTCAACAGTGTAGACAGAGTCAGTCCACTGCTTGTTCATTGGTTCAAACTGTCAGATTTAGGCTCTTTGTCTTTGTCTGAGGTCTAGTTTTTATTCACTCCACTCTTTTATTAATTTATATCTATCTTTTTGTTAATTTTATACTCTATTGATAATTGTAACTTCATAGTAAATTTTAAAGAGTCCTGGTTGCACAGTGGTTAACCTCTTGCTGCTAAACTGAAAGTTGGACAGTTTGAACCAACCAGTCCCTCCTCTAGAGAAGATGTAGTGGTCTGCTTGTGTGAAGATTGCAACCTCAGAAACTTGGTGGGACAGTTCTGCTCTGTCCTGTAGGATCACTGTGAGTCAGCACTGATTTGACAGCATCGGCATATTGGTTTTTATAGTAAGTTTTGAGATTAAATAGTGTAAACTCTTAAACTAGGTTGTTTTTCAACACTAATTTGGCTGTTGTAGAAGAATATCATGAAAACAGAGTGTTTTATTTTTATTGTCCCACTGCACTGTCTGGAGCCCTGATGGCACAGTGGTTTAAGAGTTTTCCTGCTAACCAGAGGACGGCAGTTCAAATTTACCAGCTGCTCCTTGGCATGGGGTGGTTCTGTTCTGTCCTCTAGAGCCATTAGGAGTTAGAATCAAGTTGATAGCAAAGGGTGTATTTTTTATCTATATTTTACTTTGCTTTCAGTTCTCATTTTAGTATTTCCATCCTTCTAGTTTTAGGGCTTATAATTTGTTTTCTTTTTTTTTTTTCCTAATTTTTCACAGTGGGAGCTTAGTTAATTGATTCTAAATATTTCTTCTTTTTATTATATTTACTTAAGGCTATAAAGTTCTCCCTAAGTCTGCATTAGCTGTAGCTCATAACATTTAAAATGTTGCTTTTTCATTATCTTTCAGTTCAATTTTTTAAAAATATATACTGTGATTTTTTTTTGAAATGTTATGCTTAATATCAAAATACTTGGGATTTTCTAGTTCTCTTTTTGATATTGTTTTTTAACTTAATTCCTGAGAACATACTCTGGGTAGGTTCAGTATTTAAAATTTATTTAAACTTTCTGTTGGTCCCTCATGTGGTATGATCAGAGAGTATTTTATGCAGCTGAAAAGAATGTGTGTTTTGCAGTCATTGGCTGAAGTGTTCTATATATGTCAATTAAGTCAAGGCAGTTGTATCACATTGTTAAAATCATTATTCTTCCTGATGTATTTTTATCTGCTAATCTAAAAGTAATACACAATTGTGTGGTAAAATATTTTTCTATTCTTTTGGATTTTTCAAGTTTCTTTTATTTGGAAGCTGTGTTACAGACACATTTAAGAAAGTTAAGACTTTTTTGATGAATCATACCTCATATCATACATAATGCTTCTATTCTGGTACTATTCTTTTTTCTTGAAATTGAGTTTAATTATTAACAGTGCCACACTAGATTCCTTATCACAAGTGTTTGTATGTTGTATAGTTTTAATCCTTTTACTTTTATCTGTCCATATACTTAGTATATGTCTTTTGTAAACAGCTCATACTTCAGTGTTGTATTGTTATCCAGTCTCAAAAGCTTTTTTTGAGTGTTCAGGCCGTTTAGTTTTAATTTAACTATGTATACAAAATACAAACCCAGGGCTGTCACATAGATTCTGACTCGCAGTGACCTTATAGAACAGAGCAGAACTGCCCCATAGGATTTCCAAGAAGCACCTGGTGGATTCAGATCGCCAATCTTGTGGTTAGTAGCTGAGCTCTTAACCATGGGATTTAATGTTATCTTTCTATTCATTTTCTGTTTTTTGCATCCATTCTTTTTTCGATCCCCTCTTTTTTCCTTTGCTGTCTTCAGCTTTTTTTTTTTTTTTTTTGCATTAATAGCATTTTATTATATTGTTTATCTTGTCTGGTTTTTATCTTTGTATTCTTTAGCAGTTACTCTAGATATTAACAATACTTGTCTTTAATTCATCAAAGTCTACCTGTAGGGTTGCTATGAGTTGGATTTGACTCAGTGGCAATTGTATTTTTTGTCTTTGAGTTAATAAAACTAATAAAACTATTTAATAAACAAAGAACCTTTCAGCTACAAATTTCCATTTGCCTCCTCCAGATCTTTTGTGATGTTGTTGTCATACTTTACTTCTGTATATACCAAAATCCCATAATACATTTGTTTTAGTCAGCTAGTGCTGCTCTCACAGAAATACCAGAGTGGATGGCTCTAACAAAGGAAGGTTTATTCTTATGCAGTCCAGTGGGCTACAAGTCCAAATTCAGGGTGTCCGCTCCAGGGGAAGGCTTTTTCCCTTGTCAGCTCTGGAGATAAGTCTGGTATTGCATCAGTCTTTGTCCAGGGAGCATCTTGGCACAGGAACCTGAGGTCTGAAGGACGTGCTCTACTCTCGGTGTTGCTTTCTTGGTGGTATGAGGTTCCCAATTCTCTGCTCACTTCCCTTTCCTTTTATCTCTTGTAGAATGAAAGGATTAAGTGGTGCAAGCCATACTCCAGGGAAACTCCCTTTAGAGTAGAGTAGGGAGGTGATCCTAGGAAGGGGTTTGCAGTCCCACCTTAATCCTTTAAGATACAGCATAGGAAAATCACAAATTGGAGGACAATCACAAAACACTGGGCATCATGGCCCAACCACATGGCTACACATATTTTGAAGGGGACATAATTTAATCCATGACAATATTGGGTTTTGTCTGTAGACTTTAAAAATTTAGAAAAAATGTGTTTCATATCCGTTCATACATTTAACCTTTCTCCTGCTCTTCTTTTCTTCCTTAAAATCTACATTCCCATGTAAGCTCATTGTCCAAGTGAGATCAACTGTCAGTCTTCTGCTGTCTGCATTGAATGTGTCTTTTTTTCTATGACTGCTTAAGAGTTCTCCTTACCTTTGGTTTTTAGCTGTTTGACTGCATGATAGGCTTAGGTACTTTTTCTTGTGTTTATTCTGCTTGAAGTTGCTGAGTTTTTTTTGTTTGTTTGATTTAGAAGTTGATGTATTTTCACCAGTTTTAGAAATTTATTGACTTTTGTGTTTTCCAGTATTGTTTTTTCCACATTTTATCTCTGCTTTTTTTCAGAGATTGCAATTACGTGTTTATAAAGCCATTTTATATTGTTCCACAGATCTCTGATGCTCTTTTTCTGTTGTAAATTATTTTTTTCTCCGTGTTCTAGATAATTTTTATTGAATTCTTCACAAATTCTTCAGTGTTGAGTCTGGATTTGCTGTATTTAATCAACTTATTTCATATATTGTATCTTTAGTTTTATAAAATTCTTTATTTTTTAAAATTAGTTTCCATTTCTTGTTAAATTATACAGTATTTCACTCATTTTGTTCAGCTTTTGTTTTAATTTTTTTAAAAAATCATATTGGTGATTACTATTTTAATGTTCTGTCATCCTTAGTTGTCTATAGGTTTGCTCTTCCTGCCTTCTTTTTTGATTCATGAGTCATATGTTTCTCTCTTTTTGCATGCTTTATACCACTTTACTGACTGCCATGGTGTATAAAGCAACAGAAGAAGATATTTTGTTCCCAGGAAAGAGCTTTGGTTTTTCTTTGTCAGCCATCTAATTGATGGACCGTATGTGATTTCATACAGAGTTGTACTGTGTCTGGGATGGGTTGATTCAGTTTACCACTCATTTGAAATGGCGTAAGAGTGCAATCCAGAAACCCTGGTAGCATAGTGATTAAGTGCTGTGGCTACTAATGAAGCGGTCAGCAGGTCAGATCAACCAGGTGCTCCTTCAAAATGCTATGGGGCAGTTTTACTCTGTCCTATAGGGTTGGTATGAGTCAGAAACAACTTAATGGCAGTGGGTTTGGTTTGGGTTTTAAGAGTGGAATCCCTTCTCCCTTTGATCACAGTGAGACCAGCCAATCTGTCTATGTCTCTCTTCTTTCCACACTACTGCTAACCTGAGGGAAAATGGGTCAGTGAAGAAAACTAGCTATAAATTTCAAGCTCCACTGCAGTCTAATCTATCATACTAGGCTACAGGTTGTTGTATTCACCTGTTTTTGAAGGCTCACTTCTTCTCATGTTCATGCTCTGAACGTTTACAGATGGCCCAGCAACTAAGTGGAAGAGATCACTGATCCCTGCTCAACAGTGAAAGACTTGTCTTGATCTAGAATTGTGTTTAATTAGACATTTGTGAAAGAACAGCTTTTTGATGCTTTTAAAGAAAAAAAAGAATTTCTTTAGTCTAATTATGTTTTCTTTTCACAGCAGTGATGGTGGGCTTTTTTGAATATGCAGCTTATCAGAAGCACAATTCTTTGTCGTTTGTCAGTTTTTGGTTTTAATTACCTGATTACCCCAAATTCTCTTTCTTGAGTTTAGAAATGTTTCAGCAGCAGCATTTCCAGTTCTATAACAGGGCGTGTATATAGATAGAATAGCATCATGTTTACAAGTTCAAAGTCTAAAGCCCACCTACCCAGCTTCTAAGTCTAGATTTACCTTTTACTAGCTCTGGGAAAGATCCTTCAGTCCACCAAGCTTCAGATTCATTGTTTGTGAAATAGACATAATGATTTATACATTGCACATAGTTATATACAGACACACACACATGCATGAAAATAAAAACACTGAAAGTAGTATGTGGTACTCCTAGTTACTCAATGAATTTTTATAAAAGACATTCAGTTGTTGTCTGTTGTCAGGTGCCATCAAGTCAGCTCTGACTCACAGCAACCCTACACACAACAGAACCCAACACTACCCGGTCCTCTGCCGTGTCTACGATAGTTTTTATGCTTAAGCCCATTGTTGCGGCCACTGTGTCCATCCGTCTCATTGACTCTTCCTCTTTTTCATTAACCCTCCACTCTTGCAAGCCTGATGTCCTTCTCTAGGGACTCATCATTCAGATAGTCCTAAAATAAGTAGGGCTGGCCCAGACAAACTACTGATATTCTATGATTCCTTATCTTTTGTTCTGTGTGAATAGAGTTAGTAATTCCTTAATCTTTGTTGTTACTAAATCTTATGAGGATTCAGACTGAAAGTCATCTCCTCTTAAGCACTGACCACTTGGTCTTGTTAGTATCACATCTCTCTTCAGAACCAGGTAGAGACTCAGTCTGATGGTACTTTGTGGTGACGCTGCAGCTTAGACTGACAGTTTATTATACAGTTTGAAGAGGATGGCAGGTTACTGATGACTGGACAGCAACCTATATGAATCCAGGCCTTTATAAGATTTCAAAGTAATTTTGGTTGCAGATATTTATTTTGCATTTACTACATGGCTAATGAGAGGAATATTACTTTTTTTTTTTTTTTTTTGGAAGCTAATAGCTATTCCTTCAAGCAAATGGTCAATGTCAAACAAATCACTTAACTGACTGAAAAAGGATATTGCTTATAGGAGGCATCCTGGTACCTGAGGTGGGAGAGAAAGAATAGGATTAGCATCTAAAGGAGATTCGATGGCTGTCATTTCCACAACAGGAATGTTGACAGGTGAAATAAATAACTTGAGAGGAACTTGTTAAAAACTGGGTTAAAAGCAAATCTGTATGGGCATGGCCCCCTCTAAGGCAGCCTGCCAATCTGATTATATTTTATTACTCAGCTGAACTGTATTCCATGATTTGGTTTGTGGTTATCTAAAGGGGTCACAAGCTACAGTGGCTCATATTTCCTGAACATATTTTGGCAGCAAATGTGGATTGTTTGAGGAGAATGCCAACTAGTGTCAGAGATAAAGAAAAGGGGCTTCTTTATAGTTATTTAACACTAGCGAACTACAAACACAGCAAGGGCAGTAGCCTCATTGGTGGAATTCCAGCAGATAATTCAGGCACATTGGAGAGCCACGGACTGTCCTCTCCACTAGCGAATCACTCTGTGTGTTCACAGGCCCCATGCATGTGCATCGTGAAGACCATGTCTTTTAATTCAGTTTCTCTGGGCAAAGACATCTTCTGTTGTTTAGATTACATTACGCTTCTTTGGCTTCCACAGTTCTCCAAGTCTTGTCATCATTCACTTTTTCTTACATTACTGAAATTACAAACTTAGATTTTTCCTTTTTCCAGCTGTCTTATTCCTGTTCTAATCTTATTGTTTTGCAGTCTGTTGACCCCTCATTTGCTTTCTTCTTCCTCTCTAAGCGTATCAGCCTCCTCCTGGCTTCAAGTATTTACCTATGCAATCTAGATTTTATGACTGATCAACTCATTTTTATTATCATTCTCAATCCTTTTTCTCCTGTACCTTCAGCAGTAACTGTCCAACCACAAGCCAACCTTTTTTGTTGTTGTTGGTAATATGGAGGTTGTTCACGTTGTTGAGAAGACTGGTGACTCTGGAAATAAACGGATTTCTGGTGCCTAAAGATTGATGATAATTTCATATGTATCATGTCAAACATTCACTGTTCTTGCCAAGCTTCTATGTTATTTTGCCGCTGTATGTTCTCATAGGTACATTTACTACCAGAAAATGACCTCTTCCCTTTCAAAGACATGAGGGATTATCAGGATTCGATGTTCGCAGTTTAGGACCTGCTCTAACTAACTTACCTTAATGGTAGGGAATTTAACAGAGTAATTTAGGGCAGGGTCATGGAAAGGGTCAAGCCTATTTATATCATTGGTTAACTATATGTCGTTTTGGACTCTAACACCTGCTTTCCTCGCTGTGCTAGTTAGGAATGTGTGTCGGCTTGGCTGGGCCCTGATACTCCGTGTTTATATATGATCATTCCCATGATTGCATCTGCTGTAAGCAGACAGTTTAAAGGGAGTTTCCCACATCCGTGTGTAAGCAGACCTTCTGGCTTTTTGCTTACCCTGGATCCTGGGCCTGCCTCTTATTCATTTGATCTCTAGCTCTTGGGACTTGAGCTTTTAGCTCATCTGCTGATCTTGGAATCCATCAATTTTCAAAGTCCGAAGTTAGAGCCCTGCTCTCTGACCTGATAATCTGTGTTTGCCAGATCTTGTGGCTGTGTGAATCAAGAGATTCACAGACTTGGGATGTGCCAGCTTCTAGAACCATGTGAGCCATTTCCTTGATATAAATCTATCTATATATCTATTTAATCTCTCTGTATCACTCAACTACTACACCCTGTTGGCATAGTAGTTAAATGCTATGGCTGCTAGCCATAGCAGTTTGAATCCACTAGGCTCTCCTTGGAAACTCTATGAGGCGCTTCCACTCTAACCTGTAGGGTTGCTATGAGTCAGGATTGATTCAACAGCAGGGAGTTTGGTTACATATATATGTATTTATGCAATTTATTGGTTTTGTTCTCTAGAGAACCCAGCCTAAGACACTCATCTATGAATTAGGAAAAATAATAGTACTTACTGTCAAGATTATTGTAAAATCTGATAGACAGAGAGCGAGAGACCCCTGGCAGCACAGTGATTAAGAGCTCAGCTGCTAAACAAAAGGTCAAATCTACCAGCTGCTCCTTGGAAACTCTATGGGGTAGGTTTACTGTGTCCTATCAGTTCACTACGAGCAGAATCAATGGTAATGTGTTGAAAAACACCATGACTTGGGTCAGGTGCACCTCAGTCCTTGAAATGATTTTGCTTTTTAACACTTTTAAAAGGTCTCTTGCAGCAGATTTGCCCAGTGCAATGCATCATTTGATTTCTTCACTGCTGTTTCTACCAGCATTGATTATGGATGCAAGTAAAATGAAATCCTTGACAATTTCAAACTTTTCTCCATTTATCATGCTGTTGTTTATTGGTCCAGTTGCAAAGATTTTTACTTTCCGTATGTTGAGATATAACCCATACTGAAGGTTGTAAGAGCTTCAAGTCCTCTTCACCCTCAGCAAGCAAGATTGTATCATCTGCATAGCACAGGCTGTAAATAGCCTTCCTCCAATCCCTCATCCCTGTTCTTTTCCATATATATATATGAGGGCCAGTCTTAATTTTCTTTTCATATATATGTATATATATGTGTATATGTATGTGTATATGTATGTGTGTATGTGTACATATATATATGTTTATGTGTATATATATATATAAAACCCTGGTGCATAGTGGTTAAGTTCTACATCTGTTAACCAAAAGGTTGGCAGTTCGAATTTGCCACCTGCTCCTTGGAACCTCTGTGGAGCATTTCTACCCTGTCCTATAGAGTCTCTATGAGTCAAAATTGACTTGACGGCACTAGGTTTGATTTTTGATATATAAATACATGTGCATACACACACACACACACAGGTATATATATCTTACAAAGTATTTCCCAATTAGAGAGTGCTAATCAAATGGTTACTACAAAAATATATATATATTTTAATTGTGATTGAGTGAAAGTGTACAATCCAATTTAAAATTGCATGCCTGCCTATCTGGAGTTCCTTCTGCTCTTCTTGCCCTGTGACAGCATATTCCTCCTTTGCGTTCTATACTTGTCATATCATCTTAACAATCTCCTGTCCTCTCCTCTCTACCCTCTCCACTCCCTTCTAGTAAGAGGCCAGTAGGACAACATCCTATAGATGCATAGACCCATAAAGTGCACACATGATATGGGTACTCGGTGTCCACAAGTCCAATCCATTCCTGTCTGAAGAGTTGACCTCAGTAATGATTCATGATCAGGGGCAGTATCAGGTCTAGGGGTGTGTTCCCAGGGGTACTCCCAGGCCTTTGGACCATCAGTTGCTGTCTTTTAGTGGAGTTGTTAGGGTGTACCCTTTTTTTGTCTTGTATGTCACTGGAACTCAATATTGTGAACCCCAGCACGGCTTTTATTGGTGGTGCCTGGGCACCATCTGGTTCTTCTGGTCACATGTTGATATAGTCACTCATTCACGTGGCTCTTTCTGTCTTCTGGGCTCTTTTTCCCTCATGTCATTGTTGTCCTTGGTGATCATCTGTTAAGCTGAGTTGGGACCATTTCATGTACCTCAGACGGCAGCTTGCTAGCTTTTGAGACCCCAGATGCCACTCACCAATATGGGGTGCAGAAGACTCTCTTAGCAATAGGCTAGTTATGGAACTGGCCGCAATGTCCCCTGAGAACATGTTCCCCAAACTCCCAGACTCCCATCCCTGCTACATTATCCTTGCAATATTGGGTTAAGATTGGAATTTGATGTTATGTTGAAGTCCGGTTAAACTGATCTTCTTCCTAATGTGTACTGTCACTGATTTCACCCAAGCAAATTTCTATCAACTAATCTCTAACCAACGTTCTCTCTCCTTCACTCCCCACCCTCTCAGTGTCAAAGAGTCTTTCCTTCTGTATATGAGTCTGTTTTTAGCCCTTATAGTAAGGGTATCATACAATATTTGTCTTGTGCTGCTGACTGATTTCACTCAACATAATGTCTTCCAATTGAAGCCGGGTTATGAGATGCTTCCTAAAATCATCACTGATCTTTACCATTGCATAGTGCTCCACTGAGTATACATACCATAGTTTGTTTAACCATTCATCTGTTGTTGGGCATCTGGGTTGATTCCATCATTTTGCTGTTGTGAACTGTGCTACAATAAATATTCATGTGCATGTATCTGTTCAAGTGACTGTCCTTGCTTCTGTAGAATATATGCCAAGCAGTGGGATTACTGAGTCTAATGGTACATCTATATCCAGCTGTTTAAGGAAGCATCAGATTGCTTTCCAAAGAGGTTATGCCATTTTGCAACCCCATCAGCAGTGTAGGGGAATTCCAGTTTCTCCACAGTCTCTCCAGCATTTGTTGTTTTGTGTTTTTTGGATCATGGCCAACATTGTTGGGGTGAGATGGTATCTCATTGTCATTTTGATTTAGATTTCTTTAGTAGCTAGTGATTGTAAGCATTTCTGTATGTGTCTTTTAGCTGCCTGAATATTTCTTTAGTGAAGTGTGTATCTCCTTTACCTAGTGCTTAATTGGATTATTCATCCTTGTTGATATTTTGCAGTACCTTGTGGATTACAGAGATCACATATTGATCCGACATATAGTTTCCAATATTTTTTCCCATTCTGTATGTGGTCTTCTAATTCTTTTGATAGTCTTTGGATGAGCCAAAGTATTTGATTCTTAGTATTTACCTATTTTCTCTTCTGTTGATGGTGCTTTGTCAGATTTTGAAATCTGTCTAAGTTGTTTATTAAAACTTCCATTGGTGATCCTATTTTTTCTTGCAGGATCTTCATCATTTTAGGTTTGATAGTTATATCCAATTCGAGTTGGTTTTTGTATAAGGTGTGAGACATGGGTCTTGTTTCAGGTTTTTGCAGATGGATATCCAGTTTTGCCAGCACCATTTATTAAAGAGACTGTTTACTCCAGTTTACAATCTTAGGGCCTGTGTCGAATTTCAGCTGTTCACAGGAGGATGGTGTCAACTCTGGGGTCTCAGCTCTGTTCCACTGGTCTATATGTCTCTTTTTATACCAATACCAGGTTGTTTTGACTACTGTAACAGTGTAATAGGTTCTAAAGTTGGGTAGTGAGAGGCCTCCCAGTGTGTTGTTCTTCTTTGGTAGTGCTTTACTTATCCGGGGTTTCTTCCCTTTCCAAACATAGTAGATGATTTGTTTCTCCATCTCATTAAAAAATGTCACTGGAGTTTGTATTGAGATTGCATTGTATATGTAGATTGCTTTGGGTAAGATAGACATTTTAACAATGTTAAGTCTTCCTATCTATTAGCAGGGTAGATTTCTCCATTTATGTAAGTGTCTCTTAGTTTCCTGCAGTAAGGTATTGTAGTTCTCTTTGTATAGGTCTCTTATTTCTCTAGTTAGATTGATTCCTAGGTATTTTATCTTCTTCAGGCCTATAGTAAATGGTATTGATTTGGCGATTTCTTCTTTAATGTTCTCTTTGTTGATACAAAGGAATCTTACTGATTTACTTATGTTTATTTTATATCCTGATACTTTGCTGAACTCTTCTATTAGTTTGAGTAGTTTATTTATGGTTTCTTTGGGATTCTCTGTGAATACAATCATGTCATCTGCAAATAGTAAGATTTTTACTTCTTCTTTGCTGATGTAGATGCCCTTTATTTCTTCGTCTTGTCTAATTGTTCTGGCCAGAACTTCTAGTACAATGTTGAACAGGAGAGGTGAGGGTAGGCATCCTTGTCTAGCTCCCATTCTCAAGAGGGATTCTTCCACTCTCTCCCTATTCAGGATGATATGGTCATTTGGCTTTGCATAGATGGCCCTTACTGTGTTGAGGAATTTGCTTTCTATTCCTATTCTGCTGAGAGTTTTTGGCATGAATAGGTGTTGGACTTTGTCAGATGCCTTTTCTGCATCAATTGACAAAATCAGGTGATTCTTATCTTTTGTGTTATTTATGTGGTTGATCACATTGTTTTTCTGACGTTGAACCAGCCTTGCATCACAAGTATGAATCCAGCTTGCTCATGATGAATTATTTTTTGATATGTTGTTGAATTCTATTGGCAAAGATTTTGTTGGAGATTTTTGCATCTACGTTCATGAGTAACACTGGTGTGTAATTCTCCTTTTTCTTTGTATCCTTCCATGGCTTTGGTATCAGGGTGGTGCTGGCTTCATAGAATGAATTTGGGAGTATTCCATCCCTTTCTATGTTGTGAAATAGTCTCAGTAGTATTGATGTTAACTCTTCTCTATAAGCTTGGTAGAATTCTGTAGTAAAGCCATCTGGGTCAAAGATTTTTTTGGTTGGTAGTTTCTTGTTGACTTTTTCAATCTCTTCCTTTGTGATAGGTTTATTAAGTTGTGCTTTCCTTGTGATGATTTTAGCAGGTGATCTAAATCTAGGAATCTGTCTGTTTCCTCTAGGTTTTCAAATTTTTAGACTACATTCTTTCATAGCATTCTGTTATATATTTTTGGTTTCTATTGGATCTGTTGTGACATGTCCCATCTCATTTCTAATTTGGGGTTTTTTTTTTCCCCCCCCTTTCCTGTTTTTTCTTTAGTAAGTTTAGCGAATAGTGTGTCAGTTTTGTTGATGTTTTCAGAAAACCAGCTTTTGGTCTTTTCAATTTTTTCAATTGTTCTTCTAGTCTCTGATTCATTTAGTTCTGCTGTAATCTTTATGATCTATTTTTTTCTGGTGACTGAGGGGTTCCTCTGTTTCTCCGTTTCTACTTGTTCAAGCTTTAGTGTTAATTCTTTGGTTTGGGTCCTTTCTTCCTTCCAGACGTGTGCATTTATAAACTGCCCCCTGAACACTGCTTTGGCTGTAACCCACAGTTTCTGTTAAGTACTGTTTTCATTCTTATTTGAGTCCATAAATTTCTTTATTTCAGCCTGGATTTCTTCTATAACCCATGATTTTTGAGTAAGTTGTTGTTCAGTTTCCATGAGTTCCAATTTCTATATATGTTTTTTCTGCTGTGGATTTTGACTTTTTATGGCTTTATGGTCCGAGAAGCTGCTTTTCAATAATTCAGTGGTTTGGAGTTTCTTGAGATTTGCTTTCTGTCCTAATACATGTTCTATTCTGGAAAATGATCCATGTGCATTAGAGAAGAAGGTCTGTTGATGGATAAAAAGCTCTGTTTGTGTCAATGAGGTCTAATTGGTTGATTGTGGCAATGAGATCTTCTGTGTCTTTGCTGAGCTTTGTTCTAGAAGATCTGTCAAATACTGAAAGTGGAGTGTTGAAGTCTCCCACTATTATTGTGAAGTGATCTAATTCATTTTTTAATGTAGTCATTGTTTGGTCAATGTATTTAGATGCTGTAGTATTTGGTACTAGAGTCATATCCGACTCGATGGCACTTGGCTTGGTTTGGCAGTATTTGGTACATAAATATTTAATATTTTTAAATCCCCTGTGATGTGCATCATTAAAGGCTGGAAGAGATGCCGTTGGGCTGCACTGCAGTTATTTCTTTAGGCAGTCTTAGTTTAAAAAGGTAAAAGCTATCTGACAGCTTCCAAAATCAGTCGGGCCATCAGATGTGGCAGGCCCTCCTTCCGGCTTACAACATCGGCATCTCTTCAGCTGTCCCCAAATGCTGCGATATAGTTCAAAGTAGGGAGTGGCTTGCTCTCATCTACTGCCTGGCCCTACCCATAAGACTACACTGTGCTAAACAGCTTTTCTGCTGGAAAAGTGCTCCCCAGGCTGGCACTGTCTCCCAGCCTGTGAATTAACCCCTGCTGAGGCCTCTGGTTGGTTAACTCCACCTTCCAATTGAACAAGATGGCATCCTGGCAGAGATGTTCTGTCTGCTGTGAAATAGCTGAATCTATGGTGGAGGTTCTAAAAGAGAGAGTGGAGGGGCTGTGCTGCTCTGAGTCTATAGCCAGGCTCTCAAAATGTGGCTATTCCACCCACTGATCACTTTAGCACTGTGACTTGACTTAGCATAGCAGCCATCCCCTGCCAGCTGGCCAAAAGAAGGAAAAAAAGAGTTAAAAACACGAGTTACCTTCAGTCTGCAGGAGCTGGCCAATTCAGCAAGAGTGGGGCTTAGCAAAAGAGAAGAAGTTTGCCATTTAGTAGCATGTAGTCCAAACTGTCAGTCCTAGGCCCATGTCTTAGGGCTCACTGGGGGTCCAGAAAGCTCCATTTAGTTATCAATCCAGGCCTTAGTTTTCAGAGGGAACTAAGGAGACATGTGTCTAGTCTGCCATCTTGACTGTGCTCCCCAATAATTTCCACTGTTACATCTGTATCCATCTCTGTATGATTCTTTGCTGTCTCGTAAGAGATGTCCTTTTTTCTAGCCAAGATTAAGTCCTCCATATGAACTCTCGATATTGTCTTCTCCTGTTTGTTGATACCATCTTTCTTCGGTCTTGATTCTCTTTTCCTATGTTTTTCAATCTCTTAGAATATAAACAAATCACACACACACACATACACACTCATTTCCTATACATCTACAAGATCTGACAATTAAGTTCATGAAGTCATCCTAGAAAAAGTGCTACATACCTCATTGCTGAATATCACTCCAATCACCTTTGAAATACTCCCACTGGGAAGCTATGCACCGATGTCAGGGCCTCGTCCACCCTTCAAAGCAATGTTGGAACTCTTTTTCTGGAATAGTCAACAGAACTATCGTTGTATTACCATTGATGTCCTGAATGTCATCAAAATGTCTTTCTTTTGATATTCCTGTATCTTTCAGGAAAAAAAAAAAAAGTTATTGAGCACCAGATCTGGTGAGTAGGTAGGGTGTTCCAATACAGTTATTTGTTTACTGGGTAAAAACTCACTCACAGACAACTGTACAATTAATTTACCACTGTGCACAATGGCCATTCCAGAAATAATTCCAAAACTGCTTTGACAGGTGGATCAGGTGCTGGCGACCATGGAGAAATTCAACCATGAGGTACGTAACACTTAGAACAATTAAGTTCATGGACTTAATTTTCTGATCTCATATATGCCCTTCTGGATACCCTCTTTCCTTTTCACAATTATACTTCTAAGAAAACCACTGACCTTGAGTTGATTTCAACTCATAGTGACCCTGTAGACAGAGTAGACCTGCCTTATAGAATTTCCATGGAGCACCTGTGGGACATGAACTGCTGACCTTTTGGTTAGTAACTGTGGCACTTAGCCAATAGCCACTAGGATTAAAGGTAGTCTGTATTCATTAATACCCTTTCCTCAGTTCTGATCCTATCACTCCACCAAAATGGCATTAGGTGAAATAGTTCACAACTTCAAAGTTGGTTAGTTTGTAGATACCTAATGCCCCTTTTAGCATACTATTTATGGAACCTATGTGCTGGGCATGGTGGTATGCAGCTTTATGCCTTTTTCTGCATTTAATCCTCACAGCAATCTTTATTTTATCAAGGAGGAAACAAGCTAAGTTGTAGCATCTGTTATCACCAGTTGTTCACTGAGTTCACACTGTTGGATAATCCCTGTCCTTGCTTCTGTAGAACTTAGATTTTAAAGAAGGAAACAGTGATATTGTACCTCACTGAGATGAAGGCTATAAAAGAAATGAATTCTGTGATTAAAAAAAAAGAAAGACTCCAGTTACAGATCTCCCTGGAGTAGGTGCATTTAAGTTGACTGCCAAATATTGAAACACACCTGCCATGCAAAAAGTAGTGGAAATAAAAGGTCCAGGTAAAGGGAGATACCATGTTTGAATCAAAGCACTAGGTTACACAAAAACTGTCTGAGTCAAATTTGACCCACTTCCTTAGTAACACTAGATAGAGTTAATTATGAATATTCCTCTGCTCTGGCACTGTATGCACACATTTCCATGCTTTGTTGTTATACCATGACCTACCTAAAGATGGATGTGCAGCCTCTAGTATGTGCCTGTCACATAAAAAATAATAAATAATGAAGAAATATTTGTTGAACCAAATAGTGATGGTTTATCCTAATGGGTACTACCAATGTTCTCCCAAGGGAGTTGAGAGTTTAGTTCTTTCAAGCAGGATGCTTACATTCAGTGTGGCCACAGCCTGCTCCTGCAGGCTGTTTTACCTGGTTGATCTCATGAGTTGTGTGCAGTCAACGGCTATTTAGGTGATTGATGAGGCATAGAAACTAAGGTCTGTGTGCTATCACAGCACAGTTTCAGTATTTTTCCACCGGTACCTACGTTGGGTTTCACACCAAATGGTCACCAATTAGCATAAAAGTTTGGCTCATAAAAATGTTGAGAAATGGTAGCTTTTTCTTGAGGGATTTATGAATATGTGTGTGAGAAGCCACTCTTCCTTCAATGTGGCCTGCTGGAGAGAATACAAAACTGGAAGGTCAGAGCCCCAAGTTTTATTCTTGGCTTTGCCACTCACTCCCTGGGTGACCTTGGGCCAGTTGCTTTGGCTCTCTGCAGGCATCTGTGTCTTTGTTGACGAAGATGTGAGTAATGACAGCTGAATCCACCTTCCACATAGGGAAGTTGTGAAGATTAATGAGACAATGTTTATAAGATACTCTGAACTCTCTGAAGGAAAGGTGCTATAGAAATACAAAGTGTTGCTGTTGTTATTCAACAACATCTTTACTGCAAATTCTGTGTACATTTCTCAAAAGCAGTGAAGGGTAGTAAAGTCAGAACGTGTGCATTATTTTGCATGATATCCACCAGTTTTCACCATTTGGTAACTTGTCCACTGAATTTGTCTCTTTCTTCTTTCTTTTATGTATATGACCTTTCTTTAGAGTAAAAAAACAGATATAATTTTAAAAAATTCAAATGGCTGTAGAGGAAATCATCTTTACAGATCATCTGTGGGCCTGGGGAAAAGGAAAACTACTTAAGAGTGAAAGCCTAAGAGCCTCATTTTCATGGTAACTTAGTCAAGAAAAAAGCGATGGGTGATACTTCTTGATTGATGACAATTTCAATCTGGCTCTGCATCCACATCTCTAGAACTGCTAATAGAGCAACGAATTGGAAACCCAATTGCCTGCTCTCGTTTTATTTCTTCTCCCTGAGCCTAAAGATCCTTCAGTGGAAGGGGCTACAGGGAAGGAAGGGGGAAGCCAAGGAGACAAGGAGAGCACTAACTCTCTCTGATTAGACCCAGAGCAGTCAAGAGTTGCCTCTATTGTGGTCGCTGATATTAAAACAGTGAGACTTGCTGTCATTCCTTTCATTCATGTGAATTATACATCAAATACGTGTTTTTCTGAACTAGCTAGTCTCTTAAATGGGATACCTTAATATTCAGAATGTGTGGAATGTGAGAAAATTGATGTTCCTCTGAGAATCCCAGTCTTGCATTAGCAGACTGTTTTGCATTTAATTTTGTCCCTTGTTTATATTAAAGACAAGAGAGATTTCTTTTGACATGAGAAATTTTAAAATGCATGTAAGTAAGGACCTTTAGAGTTTCCTATTTTTCAACTGCCCATTAGAACCTATGGGAATTTTTCTTTGCTCAGATTTTAAAGTTCCAGGTGATCTGCAGTTGTTATAAACTCATTGGGTTTGTTTCTAGAAAAGGACTGGAACAAGTAATCTACTAAATGCATACAGTTGGAGTCATTGTGCCAGCTTTTGAAACCACTAATTTTTACCTTGCCCATTATTCATTGCTTCTGAATTGATTGAGACTCACAGTGATTCTTTAGTTCAGAGCAGAATTGCCCTGGAGAGCAGACTGCCACATCTTTCTCCCTCAGAGACCCTGGCAGATTTGAAATAATCAGCCTTTCAGATAGCAGCCAAATGCTTAACCACTGTGCAGCAGGGCCCCTAGTTGTCCCCACCAACATGTTATAATTTGGGCTACAATGTATCCGGCTCTCAAAAATAAATTCTGAATTTTGAGGAATTCAGCCAAACTTTGATAAAAAAAACAAAAAAACCCTGAAGCATAAGCCCATGTAATGAGTAATTTTTTTCAAATCAACAAAATTGTGTGATTTTTTTTTTTTTAGAGGAAGAATATGGGAGGTTACAAAAACCAAATCAAGCCCACTGCCATCGAGTCTGGCCTGACTCATAGTGACCCTAAAGGTCAGAATAGAACTGCCCCATAGAGTTTCCAAGGAGCACCTGGTGGATTTGAACTGATGACCTTTTAGTTAGTAGACGTAGTACTTAACAGACTATGCCACTGGGGTTTCCATGGGAGGTTAGGGGTTCTCTAAATGATTTCTCATAGAGAAACACATCTGAAAATAGTTAATATGGTTCATCCTTAAATTTTAGAATAATAGGAGGCCTGGCTTTTACACTACCTTTGTTTAAAACCATGGATTTTCCCTGAAGAAGGATGAATGGAATTGATGTACATTTCAATGATGACCAAAAAACTACTAGTTATACCTGTTATCTGAGATCTGTGGCATAAAATCAGAGGAACTTTTTCTGATTTCTTAACATCAGTGGGAGAATTTACAACTAGGGCCCAGAATTTATCACCACATTTATTCTTTCCAACACCCTCCATCCTACATTTCCTTCTAGGATCAGATCTTCTAGCACGGAGAAAGAATGAATGAACAGAATATATTTTTCCACCAGTTTTACTATCAACTTTAGAAAAGGGAAACCATTGTAGTAGGCTAAAGATGACCCTCCTCCAATAATTTTCAAGTTCTAATTCCCAGAACTTATACATATGATAATGAATTAGTAGTTCAGTGATAAGATTATCACCTTCTCTGCTGGAGACCCGGGTTTGATTTCAGGCCAGTGCACTTCCTGTGAAGCCACCCATCTGTCTTGGAGGCTTGTGTGCTGCTGATGTTGAGAAGGTTTCAGTGGAACATCCAGGCTAAGGTGCAGGAGGAACAAAGGCCCAATAGTCTACTGAAAATCAGCAAATGGGAACCCACGGATCACAAAGATCTGATCCTATGCTCTGTCGTGGTGAGAGCACGTCATCAGACAGCATTTTCTTCTTTTGTCAGTGAGGTCACCATGAGGTAGCAGCCAACTCAATAGCAGTAAACAACATAAATCTATTGCTTTACATGGCAAAAGGGATATAACACACATGATCAGGTTAAGGATCTTGAGATGGAGAGAATACCTTGGATTTTCCAGGGGAACTCAATATAAACACAAAGAGGCAGGAAGAGCATAGTCAGAGAGAGCAAAGATGAAAGGACAGAAGCAGAGAAAAGAAAGAAGGCTACACAGCTGGTTTTGAGGATGGATGAAATGGCAATGAGCCAAGGAATGCAGGCAGCCTCTAGAAGCTACAAAGGACAAGGAAACGGATTCTCTCTCCAGAAAGAACACAAGTATGTCAGGCAGCTTGAGTTCAGCACAGAGAAACTGATCTTGGACTTCTGATACCCAAAACTGTAAGATCACAGATTCGTGTTATTTTAAGCCACTTGGTTAGTGGCAATTTTTTACAGCAGTGAAAGGAATTGAATACAACCACTGTAAAATTGTTCCAGCCAATGTCTTTTCCCCAGAGCAGGCTGCTTCTCCGTGGGTTAATGAACAAAGTGCTTCTAGGAAACTGTGAGCAGGAGTTGGTAATCTCTGCTTGGAACATCCTGGGGAAGGAGGAAGCAGGAGAAATGCCAGAACATATCACCCAATGGCTAGAATTTGGAAAGTTTGCCAGCTTACCCTGGGGAAGAACTATGAGCCTACCATCTTTGAAAATTAAAAGGTACTCAGTAAAAGCTATCTGTACCTTCTGTAACCACTTCACATTCTTTAGAGTTACATGAGCTAAAAAATCTTATAATGCTTTGTCAGGATTCATCTTGTTATTTTATATAGGATTGATATGACAGTGGCATTCTAGAAAACAGTCAGCTCAAAAGGAAATAATATTTAATAAGAAGGCATAAAAAAGTATGAGTAAACTATGTGGGATAATACATATTATGGGGTGAGAGAAGCAGATGCTAAGGAAAAATACCTTCAACAAAATCTACATATATATATATATATATATATATATAAAGGAACAAGTACATACTTCTAAAATATTTAGGTATATCTTTTAATAAGACTTCATAATTTTATCAAATTTCAGCTAACCGTACTATCACCAAGTTGCTGAACTAAATTTTTCATCTTCAGTCCTTGGAACACTTTGTGAAGTATTTGATAAATGCCATTTACAACCAGCTATGGGACTCCTAGGAGGTCTGGTGACTCAGTGGTTAAGCACTCAGCTGCTCATCAAAAGGTCAGCAGTTTGAAACCACCAGCTGCTCTGTGGGAAGCAAAGCCTGGCAATCTGTTGCTGTAAAGATTACAGTCCAGGAAACCATATGGGGACAGTTCACTCTGTCGTATAGGGTCTCTGTGAGTTGGAATTGTGTTGATGGCACACAGCAACAACAATCTAAGACTTCCAGTTCCTAAGTGGTGTGGATTATTAAAGCACTTGGCTGTTCACTGAAAGTTTGGGGTTCAAATCTAGCTAGAAGTGCTTTGGAAGAAAGGCCTAATGACCTAGTTCCAAGAACATCAGCCATTTAAAACTCTGTGGCACACAGTTCCACTCTGGCACACATGAGATTGTCATGAGTTGGAGTTCACTCTCAGGGCAATTGATTTGATGGGGCTGTTGAATATGGTTCCAAAAAGACCTAAATAATATCCAGCTCTAACATGGTGGGTTAAAAATCAGAGTAATTTTGACAGTATCTGTAGTCATTGGTAAAACTGTTGTTGTTGAGTCAATTCTGACTCACAGTGACCTGATAGGACAGAGTTGAACTGCTCCATAGGGTTTCCAAGAAGCTGCTGGTAGATTCAAACTGCTGACTTTTTGAACTCTTAACCACTGCACCACTAGGGCATTGTCAGTGGTAAAACAAAGACTAAATACAGAACCCGTGATTCCCTTTTGCTTTCTTCAAAGGACTACCCTCCTCCCTTTTGAAGCCTTTTAAAAATTTCAAGTTACATTATTCTAGGAGAATAGTGGAGCTACTCTGGGCTTTGTTCCTCCAACTGTGAAACTTCTGGAACTCCTTTTATTCCCTTCGAAGTCTTGAATTCTTCTCTAAGCTGTTTCTAGCAGCTGTTTTTGGTGTACCTGCATAAATGAATCCTTTCAACTAGCCAGAGGATCCTTCCCTCTTGCCCTAATCTTCTTTGGTGATCCAACAGCTGAACTCTTGTTCCTATTTTTGCTAGGTGTCCCTGCTAAGGAAAGTCAGAGCCAATGTCATTCTTTTTCCCCTGGTGTTCAGCATCACCAGGCTTGACTGGTTGCTTCTGGAACTATGCCCAATAGAAGTAGACATCAGACCTCACTGCAACTGGAGTCACTGGTGGCAGTGACATGCTCTAGGCCTAGAGACTTCAAAATGCTTAATGCTAAGGGGAGAAGAAAATGTACTTTCATCTGTAATCCACGTTACTGTAGATTTCCAGTGACTCCAAAGAGCTTGTGAGAAAACAGCTTGTTCAGGAGTTTGTTCTACTTCCCCCCTTTCTGGGTCTGTACAACATACAAGTGGTAAACTGGCTTAGGAAAACCCAAGTGGTAAGAAATGTACTATGTTGAAACTTATCTCTCTCTCTCTCTCTTTTTTTTTTTTTTAGTTGTTGTAAATACGTATGTAACAAATCATTTGCCTTTTCATCATTCTTCATGTGTCATGTGGTTCAGTGATTACCACTTAACTTGCTTTTTAATGGCTGAAGACCTTTATTGAGCCAATTTTATATGCAAGTTTCAGTCTTCTTTTAAGACGAGATCTTTCCCAAGAGGCTCTTCAGTTCCTCATAAAAATGAATTACGTGCCGGGCCAGGCCTGCAGGATTTTCTTAGTTATTCGGGCATGTCAGATTGCCAGTGGTCCTGTCAGGCTACCCTAGCAACAAGCCACCAAAGGCTCAGGTTCAGGACAGCCATCCCAGGTCGAAGTGGATCTTTGTTGCCAGCGTGGTTAATTTTAATGCCTAAAATTAAAATGGCAAGATTAATATCGGTATTCCTTTACTCAGTTGAGTGGGTAATTTTAGTTAGAAAAATATACACTGATTTTCTTTGCTATGCAATCTATTTTCATGTTGCCTTTTGACAGAAAATAAAAGTATCCCATAAGCAGTTGTATTTTTCCTAAAGTTGCCCTTGTACATGCACACACGTCTGTGCACACGCGCGCAAGTGCGCGCGCACACACATGCACGCGGTTTCCTGTTAGTAATTTAGAGCCTAGTGCCCTTTGCCTCACATCTTTATATATCCTTCTAAGATTAGTTTTTCAAATCAACATTGGGACAAGGTGACAACTGCAATAATACTATTCACTAGGATGTCACCTGACAAGGCAATAGGGACCGGACGAGGAACAACACTAGACTTCACTGAACACTGAACGTGGAGATGTTTTGAAGGCTGATGCAAAGACCTCATGTCGTTCAGAGAGAATTGTTAAGGAACTCATGGGCAGCGAAGTTCCTCTTCAAGTCTACTTTAATCTCTTTTCCTTAGACGACTGAACTGAATTCACACTCTTGTCAAAGTTAAGTCTGCAAACTTAATTGTTCTAAGTGCTACCTACCTCGCTGCTGCATGTCACCATGGTCACTTTTGAAGCCTTCCCTTAGAAAGCCAAGCACTGATGCCAGTGCCTAGTCCACCTTTAGAAACCTTTTGGGACTCTTTCTGGAATGGGGATTGCACATGGTGGCACAATGGCAAGTTTGTAAACCTAATGTGTAATTGTCTGTGAGGGAGTTTTTAACTAGTAAATAACTGTATTGGTACACCCTATCTGCCCATCTGATCTGATCTCTAGAGGCTTTTTTCTTTTCTTGAAGATAAAGGAAATACTGAAAGGAAAACATTTTGATGCCATTTAGGACTTCAAGGGTAATACAACAAAAGGTCTGATGGCCATTTCAGAAAAAGAGTTCCCAAATTGCTTTGAAGGGTGGACTGGATGTCGGCATTAGTGCATAGCTTCCCAAGAGAGTACTTCAAAGGGGGCCATAGTGATATTTAGGGATGAAGTACATAGCACTTTTTCTAGGGTGAGTTTGTGAATTTAATTGTCAGACCTTATATAAAAGACTAAATTATGATTTTTCCCTATGTGTCAGAAACCCTGGTGGCACACTGGTTAAGTGCTATGGCTGCTAACCAAAAGGCCAGCAGTTTGAATCTTCTAGGTACTCCTGGGAAACTCTATGGGGCAGTTCCACTCTGTCTTTTCAGGTAACTATGAGTTGGAATCCACTCAATGGCAGTAGGTTTGGTTTTGGTGTAGAGAAAATGTGTCCTACAAGTAATACATATGTAGCTCCAATTTAGTCTTTTTTTATTTTTTTTCCTTTTAAGAGTTAAACAACTCCATGAGTGACAGTTTTCTAGTGTTACTATACGTGTTGAAGATTATTGAAAATAATCATTGGATGATAAGCTTGCTCACTAGGTCTCCCCAATGCCTAGAGCAATGCCTAGAACATAAGAAGTCCTCAATAAAAATAACTAAATAAATGCATGGATAGTTGACTGAATTTCAAAGTCTATGAAGAAGTGGAGCTGCTTGACTTTTAACAAGATTTATAGCCTGGGAGTCGGCTCTGGATTTGGTTCAGTTTCTGTAGTTTTTCATTCTGGAGCTGGTTAAACACCAACTAGGACCTTATGAGTAGACAGCCTTTTCAGTTCTTTTGGTTTCTCAGTTTTCACATTGGTGAAGTGTGCGATTTGGGATGGTCTAAGATCCCTTCATAACCCTGGAAGGCTGCAGTTTTCAGTTACTAGGCTCATTATAGGTACCGAAGGCTAAAAATCAATACATCTGTGCTATTTGAACTTCCCATTTAAAAAAAAAAAAAAAAGTAAGTTGCTAATTGCTTCAGGTCCACGGGGAGGGGGGCAGGGATGGAGGCAGTGCCATGTGAGCTATTGCAGCATAGAAATGAATGCCTGTTGTATGAACATCACAGAATATTTCACAAGGAGAAAATATTGACCCTATCTGACAGATAATGGAAACTGTGGTGTAATTAGAGCAAATGGCAGATTTGAAAGTACAGAGAAGTTTCACCAAAATTACAGTCTGAGATTCCAATATCTTGTCTCTTAGATTTGATCGGTGACTACTGTTTGGCTGAATTATCAAATGATGGAATCTCAAAGGTGTAAGGAAATTAGGGAGTTATTTCACCCCCAGTATTTAAGATAAAATGGGTGTGTGTCACATCACTTACATTCTTAAAACACAATTGGATACTGAGTAGTCTAGGGGAACCAGGCTAGATGTCCTTCAGGATGAAATCCTTTTAAAAAATTCAGGGAGAATTTGTAAAATCAGAGATGAAAACATCTTGAGAAAATTTGCTGTTGGTGATACTGTCTCTTTCAAGTTGACATCATCAGTCAACCACCAGTATAGAAGACCTGTCAAATTCTGGCAGTGTGAGGGATGAGAGGAATAGCTGGACACCTGAAAAAGGAAGAGTGCTCTGAGACACAGCTGGAGCCCTGCCTGACTGTTATTCGGGGTGGAAGGGGGAGAAAGTTTAACGGAGAGGAGGGAAGAGGAGGTTGTTCAGGATAAAACAAAAAAATCAATTAAAGTGTACCTGATTTGTAATTTTCTCTGTTTCTAGGCAGAATAACTTTCTGCCCTGACTCCTTGTGCATTATACAGGGCCACCTTGGAATTTCAGCTGTTATTCATGCTTCATTTTGGTGTTTCTGAATGTATTCTTCCTCACAGTAACTGTTGACAGGTCCAGCCCTGTAACCATCTGGCTCCTGAAGTAATGAGACCGAATGAAATGGAGCTTGAAGAAATTAACATTCTTTCCTTAATCTATTAATAACTGAAAAGTGTTGATTTTGGTGACAGCTAGATACTTTATTATGAGGCATATTGGTTAATTAAGAGCATCATAATGAAGGTTACAGGAATGCATATCCCTCCAGAAATACACATATTTTTAATAAGCATAATTTGATTCTTCTCACAGGCTCAAAAAAGTCAGTGAAAATGTTATGCACAAAGAAAGTCATCACAAAGAATAAACAGATAATTGTGTATGTGTGTACCATGGCTACTGTTGTTTTATTATGTGAAACGCCTGTGTATATCAAATATACTTGCTATATATCAATAGAAGTTGCAGATAATTCTAGGTCTTCTAACATCATAGCTCCACTGTCTTATAATTCTTTCACCATCTATTACTCTTAGGTGGTGTCTGTGAGTTGGTTTAGGGTTCTTATGGGGAGGAGCAGCCTCATCTACTTTGCCAAAATTGAAAACGCACAGACTTTGATATTTAGAGCATAGATGGTGATATTTTCTTGTTCTTCTCTGATGTTTGCAAGCATTTTCCTCTGCCTAATGAAAACTTTACAAAAACTCTGTCTTGCACACAGCTCTGTCATTAGTAATAGATTGAGCACTATGTCTTTCCTCTCACCTTTCCCTCACCTTGAGCTCAGAGAAGTTCAGGGTGCCCCCTTGTTGCAGTGTCAAAGTGCACGGTGGTTGCATATCTCCAAGTTATAGTTTGTTCAGGCTATTTGCTCAGAAAAATAAGTGCATTTTTCCTATGACTCTAGTGTTCAATATTTTTTAACGTATTTATGTATACTGTATACAAGTTCAAGGATCTCTGATGGCACAATGACAAAGGTGGGTGATAGCTAACAAAAAGATTGACAGTTCACTCCTGTCAGTGGCTGTGTAGAAGAAAGGACCTGGTGATCTGCTCCCATAAAGACTTTAGCCTAGGAAACAGGATGGAACAGTTCTACTCTCTCCTACAGGGTTGCAGTGAGTCAGAATTGACTCAATGGCACATAGCAACAGAGAAGTCCACTGCTGTCTTTTCCTTCTGACTGGTGTTCCGTTAAAAACACCCACAATTAAAATTGTCAAGGTTTTCTCTGCTGAGAATATGAAGTGATTTGTGCATGTGTTTTGATTGCACAAGTTTGCTGCATTATTTTCTTATCCTCCTCTATACTGCATTGCCTTTCCACTAGCTAGCCAAAAAATGTCTCACGGAACTGTCACACTGTGCAAGGTTGAGTGCAAAGGTAAGGCAAGGATAGAGATAATTCAGGCAAAAACTGGCTACTGACAAGCAGAGCTGTGTTTTTTTTTTTTTTCACTTTTGGCCTCAGTTACCCTGTTTAAGCTGTCAAAATTTAAAAATCAGCTGAATGACGACTCTTTGTTTTCTGATCTTCTTTATTGTGTCCAATCTCCATTCAGGTGCGTTGTTCTTGCTATATTTCTTATCACCTTTCTCAGCTGTCTTTGATGCATTGTACTGGTGATGACAAACAGGTGTCGGCAACTTTATAGCAGCGCACTCTCGATATGTCAGACTCCAGGAGTATGGGGAGCATCATTCATTACTCCGTGATAGTAGTACTATGTCTGTGTGTTTGGAAAGCAATTCTATTTTCCAGAATATAAGTAAATTATATTATTAAGTAGAATATTAATGTCAACTTTACTTGGGCTTCATGCCCCTCTGGCTTACCTTCCTGAATTCCCAGCCAGGGCTCTGCATATCAGGATGACCAGATAGAGGAACTGGAAACAGATTCAAAGCTATTGTTAGGTCTGGCAGCTCCGATCTGCTGTGGCCACCCTGAGGCCTGATTCCAAAGCTAGCGCAGAGAACTGCAGACCTCACAGTCTAATCTAAGGGCCAGAAAACTCATTAGAGGAGATCAAGAACCCTGATGGCTGGGTCAAGGTCATTCTTGGTACCTTTAGACCCAATTACTGGAATAATAACATCGAATCCCTTAAAAAGATTGAAGATAACAAGAACAAAACTTCAAAGAGGAAGGTGCTACCTAAATCAGGGGCACCTACATAACTGACGGAGAAATAATTCAGAAATGATCACCAGCTGCACTTCTCTTTATTTTCATTATGTGTCTCAACTCACTCTGGGCCTTTTAAAATGGGTTCGTCCTTCTAGTGCCGGCATTAAGTGATACAAGCGCTAACTGAAAGGCACTCTTCGGAAACTCTGGGGCAGTTCGGCTCTGTCCTCAAGGGTCACTAGGGTTGCTATGAGTCAGAATCAACTCACTGGCCATGGGTTTTTATTCCTTTTGTACAAACACTTTCACTGATACTTACTCCTGACACAGCTCCCTAACTCTAGGTTTCTTCCAGCCTTTTCCATCTGCCGTTTCCATTGCCACAAGGAAACACTTCAGATTTTCCTGGCTCTCTTGACTCGACTTCAACTCCTGTTCCCCGTTCTGGCTACGTTCTTCAGTTCTTCTTTCTCTGACAATCCATTTGGATACTTTCTATCTCTTGAACCCTCACGAGTCCCTCCCTCTCAGCTGATATTTTATTCCTTTCCAATGGCACAATATGCGCTACAGCTAAAAGTAACAATTATTTCTATTATTGGATTCAGCGTGGAAAGATTGATGTCCTCCCACCACCAGGTCAGCAGAATCAGACAGTGTTCTCTATGTATTTTCTGTAATTCCAAGCTTAAAGCAGTGCTTCATAGTTTGCTAAAATCTAAGTATATAAATAAATAAATAACCACTTAGAGGACATCAGGCTTTTACATGACTTACAGATGCCTGCAAACACATGGTAAAGCACTGATGTATTCATGTCAGTGATTTCCTCATTGCCAAAGTTAAAGTTGAAATTTAGGATCATTCCAAACTATTACAGGTGAAGCGGTATAAATGAGGCGAGGAAGAGAAACTTAGAATCTTGTATGATATAAAAATAGAATGATGGTTAAGCTAAGCCTATCAAATCTGCCAGATTCAAACTAAGAAATTTAAGACCTAAGTACCTGAAATCAAATTCATGAATACAGAACCACCCAGACTTGCAGTGACTGAAATCAAATATCCCTCACTATCAATGTGACCTCTGAGAATTATACCACCACTCTTCAAACATATAAAATATGAAACCAAACTATAGAAACGAAGCCTAAATACAGATATCAAGATCTTATATAGTTTCTGTCCCATACCACAACTAACATTTTTATATCTCAAAACCTTTTACTTTTATTATAAAATAAATATATTACAGTGTTATAAATCTATAAATTGAACCAAAGAACATAGCTTTGTTAGGATACAGTTTACTCAGTGGTCAGAATTTTTTCTTGTTCTTTCTTTTTTTTATAAAATGGAGTATATGACACATTCACTAATTCAAATTATGAGAAAGATCAATGAAATTAAGGAATGAATTGTTCAGTGACAATGTATCACTTTCGAGTACTAGGAGTACATTGAATTACCTACACAAGTTAAGGTTAAGATGAAATTTTCTTTTTTCACATACGGAAGGATCTTTTTTTTTTGGTACATTGTTACTAAAATTTTTTTAAAAAGAAACAAGAAACAGTTGACTGCCACATCTTTCTCCCTCAGAGTCACTGGTGGGCTAGTATCTCCAACCTTCCGGTTCATAGCTAAGGACTTAATGCCTGAGCTACAAGGGCGCCTCGTGACTGACACAGATGGAGAGAATAGTTTCCCTGTCAGTTAGGAAGCTGTTACTCCTCAAGTGTTGTTTTGCTATGAATTTACTTGGTACACACTTTTTTTACCAAGTTATCCTTAGGTCTAATTATATCAAACTTCAAATGAATGAAGCAGTGGTCTTTCCAAAATTGATCAGGTTTTATAGCTTCTAAAACCTCATGATGCATCAAATTTGTTCATTTTCTAAAAGAATTGCAGAAGTCTCACATTTTATACTAATATCTAAGTTATGTGTAGCAGTAGGATCCAAGCAGGGAAGCAGAACCTCTGTGAGTATTGTAGAATAAGGGGCTTATAGGAGGAACACAAACACATCTGTGGAAAAACCAGAGACATAGGATGACTTTCTAGCCCGTCTGATGTAGTGATGAAGGCAGGCACTTGGGAGCTGGCCAGGAAACCTGGGAAGCCAGGTAAGTCCACCTTCCAGGGAGAGGATGTGAAGGAGAGCTTGTGGAGGGGGCTGTGGAAGACTGCTGTGTCTGCATCTAGTAGAACATCTGGAGCCACCGGATGGCAGTGGATGAGAGTGAGGATAAGTTGGGGTCCCCCAGCGGCTCTGTGTCTGCCTCCACTTTGTCTTCTGGCATGAAAACCTACAGAGTACAGTGACTGCTGCTTTACTTCCACCTCCCAGATTTCACTCAAGTTTTTTTTTCTTCTATATAACTCTAACTTGGAAACATACTGGGAAGATATTCTCAGAAATACAGTTGTGCTTAGCCCAGCTGACACAGTACAGTCCACCACAGTCGTGCAACTCCACTTGGTTCACTGAACATTGAACTCATGCAGTGGGAAAACAGACAGTTGATCTCAAGTCATTTCTGATTCATGACAACCCCACGTGTGGCAGAGTAGAGCTGTGCCAGAGTAGAGGGTTTTCAATGGCTGGATTTTCAGAACTAGATTCCCAGGGCTTTCTTCCAAGGCACCTCTGTGTGGTCAAGAACATCCAACCATTTAGTTAGCAGCTGTGCCTGTTAACCATTTACACGACTCTTGAACTCCTAAGATATTACAAGAAACACAAAATATACATGTTTATGAAGCGAGCATTGTCTCAAAAGAGAGACAAAACAGCACATTCAACAGCCCAACGTGGCATTCCGTGAACTATCAGAGTGAATGCTACAGCTGCAAACTGAAGATACCAGGAAGAGGGGTGCTTTTATAAAGGATGTAATTCATATCAATTTCTGCGCCTGTTCCCCAGTCCCATTTTCTTCAGAGTTTTATATAGCCTATGTAGGAAAAAAGAGAACGACTAACAAGTGCACAGAGAGATATGAATAACTTGTGTGATTTCATCTGTTGAACTTGTAAATTTTTGTGATTTCAGAATAACCTTTGCTGTATCACATTTGCAGAACATATGCTCTTTGAGTAAATGTGAACCCATTTTGCTGAAAGAATAATGTCTTTACTAAGTTTAAAACCTTTTCATTTATATCCAAGAGAAATAGACTAAGAACCACAAGGTAAGCTGCACTGGAATCTGTTGTATTTACCAGATGTGTGGTTTCCATGACGCTCCCTTCTTGAAGTATCTCAAGGGAGAGGCATGACTCATGAGAGAGCAGCATATAAGCTCAGTTTGTATGGTAATGAGATTCACAAAGAGAGACCCTTACCTTTTTCACACAATGGAAGAGGGTTTTTTTTTTTCTTTTCTGTATGTCAGTTTAGAACACTCATTAGCTAAAATGGGAATTACAGGTTCATCAAGAGAAGAATGTACCCCTATGGATTACATAGCAAAGGTTATTTTCTCTGAGAATCATTATTATTATAAAAGGCTCATTCACACAATGCTAATGGGATGTAGACACATGCTTCAGGAAAGAATAGATCTCATGGGATAGGGTACCACTCAGCAGGTTTAAAATTCTTGTACATATGGAAAAGAATGAGATTATTGCTACATTTTCCTGTAAATAGGTTCTTTTCTGTCCTGTTCTCCCTTCTTTTTGCACAAAGAACCCTGGTGGCAGCATGCTAGACTGCTAACTGAAAGTTTGGTGGTTTGAATCCACAAGCCACTCCACGGGAGAAAGACGTAACACATTGCTTCTGTACAGATTACAGTCTTGGAAACCCTATGAGGCAATTCTGTTCTGCCCTGTAAGGTTGCTGTGAGTTTGAATCAACTCCACGGCAACAGGTTTGGTTTTCATTTGGTCTCTTCATTTTCATCACTACTACTACTTCTGCCTTCCGTCTACTCACTCTCAACCAACCCGGGGAGAGAGAAACTGCAATGGTCTAGCCTGTGGTCATTTAAAAACACCTGGACTTGTCACAGACAGCATGTCTGAAGTGACCGCCATCCTGAGATGTATGGTTATTCTCTGTTTCTAGGAAAATCAGCTTCAAAAATGCATTTGCAGATCATGTCCTAGGAGCAGAATGACCTCCTCAACATTTCGTTTTTTGGAAAACCCTTTGACAGAGGCAAGCAGTCTTATATATTACACTTTATTCGGATTGGGGAATTAGTTGACATTATTTATCACAATGTGGAAACCATTTGGGGAGCATTTCCAAATGACACTTAGGAGAATCAGAGTGATTTCTTCTCTTCGGGGCCCTGAAGGGAGAATTCAAAGTTATCACTTCTTATGTAATCAGAGTCCAGTCACCTTGTGGGAAGTGAAGGTGATAAAATATTTTGGTACACAGAGAATTTTAGGATGGGAAGTTCATAGCTTCCAGAATTAATATAATGATCTCCTTTCTCCCCTTGAGTCTCAGAATAAGAGCCTCTAGAGTGAGTGGATACAGAGGAAGAGCAAAGAGGGATCAACTGGAGAGGGTACATCAGAGAGAGTCAGAACTCACATAACTAACTGGGAGCACAGAGGCCTAAAATATCTTTATATATGTGTATATATATGATTATCACTGCAAAAACATTAGCCTCTCTGACAGAAAGGACTTACTAACTGATCTATTAACTGCTGCATGTGGCAATGTATTTTGCTGTTTTTTCCAACAGCTAACTTTTTTTATCTTAATCTGTTTTATGTTTTTGAGTTCTTTCTTTTCAGTTTTGTATATACTCATTTTCTTCTTCATAGCTGAAGACTCGCTGGGCCTTGTTTCTGGGGTTGCTGGAGACTGGAGATGCACCTTAAGAGGGCCTGCTTGTTCCCATGGTAACAGTCGTGCCTGCGGGAGACTCCTATCTGCTGCTGACAGGAAGTTAGGAAAGGCCTCCACAGGTTACCAGATGTCTTTCTTTTCTAACTACTCATTTCCAATTGTCAACTGTCATATTGAGACTTAGGTGAAATCCCATGTTTCCGACTTCCAGAGAGACACAGACTTGGAGATCATCATTTCTATATTATCTAGCATTGTTGCTAGATATCAAGTCAGATTTTCAACTCACAGCAACTCCATGTGATGGAATAGAACTCCCCACGTAGGGTTTTCTAGATTGTAATGTTTACAGGAGATTACCGGATCTTTCTCCCATGGAAACTCTGAGTAGGTTAAAATTGCCATGTTTCAGTTGGTAGCTATGTGCTTAAACTTTGTGCCAACAACAGCAACAACAAAAGAAAGAAACAAAAGAACTAAACCCATTGCTGTGGAGTCAGTTCTGACTCATTATGAATGTGTTTTATCTAGCTTAGAGCCCGTGTTTACCTAAGGTACCATATTTCTTTAAAATCCTTTCGTTACCATTGGCATAAATGGTGTACCAGCCAATTTTTATGATCTCTGTAGCTCATCAGCAAGGGATTGTCCTGGTTCTAAGACATTTAGTGTCAAGCTGGGTTTCTTTTGAAAAAGATGAAGATAAGGAGACTACTATTGGGGCTTCATTGTTGTGTAGTTGAACATTCTATTAGGTGATGCTTCTAGGATGTATTGATTTTGTTAACTTTTGTCATTTTCCCCCTTTATTTCCATGAGAAGGCTTGCAAGCATAATTATTGCTTTCTTGTGCCATAGTTAAGGAGCTGAGTTTGTTTTAGAATGGTGCCCACAATAAATTATGCCACTAGTTCCCATTGGCATACTACCATGCCACAGATGGGTAGTGCCATTATGCCTCTAGTCTCACTGGCAGATTGTATTACCAGATTATATTTCTCAAAATCAATACCAAAATTAATAACTCTCACATTCAGTCTTAGGTTCTGATCTCCATGGAGACAGGGACTCAGGGGTGACCATTTCTAAATAATCTAGCTTTGCTGTCATTGTTGGGTGTCAGTCAGTTAAGTTTTAACTCTCAGTCACCCCACCACCCAAAAGTTTAAACACACTCTATTAGTCCACATGTATTCTAATACTGAAAACACATGCCATCAAAAAACAAAAAAAATTGGTAACAAAATTAATGTACTAAGTAATAATCTTTTTCATGTTTGTCCTTTTCTTATAAAACTGATTACCAATCATCTTTCTAATTCTTCTTCAAATTCTCTTTCTCATTTACTTAGCAAAATCAAAATCAGTACTGTACTATGGATCAGAATAGAGCTGAATATACAAACAAGTCATCCCTAGTTTGACCCTATAGAAACACCTATTTAATCATAGAAAGAAATATTGTGTCCAGTAGCAGAGTAGTTCAGACCTCTAAATAGAAACTGGAAGACTGCAGTCTGAGGGCAGACAGTTTTTTGTCCTTATTGTTTCTTAGATTATACTGTTGTTATGTATAGATATTGAACTTTAACATATTTCATTTGTCAGTTTGGCCATTGCTTTACTGATTTACTGCTATTTTCAAAGAACCAGCTTTTGGTCTTGTTAACCTTTCATTTTTTCTTTCTATTTTCTAATTCATTTGGTTCTGCTCTAGTTTTTATCAGTTGTGTTCTTTTGCTGTCCCAGGGCTTCTTTTGCTGTCTCTTTCTACTTGTTCAAGTTACAAGGTTAATGCTTTGATTTGGGCCCTTTCTTCTTTTTGGGTGTGTACATCTATTGACATAAATTGACCTCGTAGCACTGCTTTTGCTGTGTCCTATGGATTCTGGTAGGATGTGTTTTCATTCTCACTTGTTTCTATAAATTTCTTTATTATGTTCTTGATTTCTTCTATAACCCAGTAGTTTTTGAACAAGGTGTTGTTCAGTCTCCATGTGTTGATTTGTTTTCCTTCCTTTTTCTGTTTTATTGATTTCTACTTTCATGGCTTTATGGTCTGAAAAGGTGACTTACAGTATTTTGGTACTTTGAATTTTGTTAAGGCTTGCTTAATGGCCTAATATGTGGTCTATTCTGGATAACATTGCATGTGCATTGGAAAAGAAAGTATACTTGTCTGCTGTCAGGTGAAGTGCTCTGTGTATATCTAAGAGGTCATGTTGATTGATTGTGGCATTTAGTTCTGTGTCATTTTAGACTTTTCTGTTGGATGTTCTGTCCTTCACTGAAAGTGGTATGTTGAAGTTTCCTACTATTATTGTGGAAGTCTGTTTCTCTATTCAATGCAGTTAGAGTTTGTTTTATGCATTTTGGAGCTTTGCAGTTGAGTGCATACATATTTAATATGGTTGTGTCCTCCTGGAGTATTGACTCTTTAATCATTATGTAGCGACCTTCCTTTTTCAATGTGGTGGACTTTAAAGTCTATTTTGTCAGAAATTAATATTGCCAATCCTGCTCTTTTTTGAATGTTGTCTGCTTGATATACTTTTTTCCATCTTTTGAGTTTTAGTTTATTCATGTCTTTAAGCCTAAAGTATGTCTCCTGTGGGCAGCATATAAATAGGTCATGGTTTTTTTGTCCAATTTGCCACTCTCCATCTCTTTATTGGTACCTTTAATCCACTTATATTTAGCATGATTATTGATATGTTTAAGTTTAATACTATCATTTTGATGTGTGTTTTTTGGGGGGTATGTGTTATAGACAATTCCTTTGTTCTATTTAATTTCTTGTGCTGAGTCATTGTTATTTACATGTTTTCTTTTTATCCCTTTTCATTGTTAATGGTTTGATATTTGCCGAGACTTCGTGTTTTTCCTCGATTTTTATTTTGATGCATAGGATTGATAATTTCCTTTGTGATTACCTTAATATTTGCCCCTATTTTTCTAAATTTAAACCAGCTTTTAATTTCTTTATGTTGCCTTGAGTTCCTCTCAATAAGATCTGAGTACATTTTTTAAGTCCCCCTTTTTATAAATAAAGACAATGACATTTCTGTTTCCCTACCTCAGTGATTTGTCTTTGATTAATTTTTGTGATTTCCTTACTTGGGTTGACATTGAGTTGCTCTATTCTGTGTTCTAGTCTCATGTTGTTATCAGATATTATTGATTTTCTAACCTAAGTGTTCCCTTTAGTATCTCCTTTAATTTTGATCTTTTTAAATTTTTTTTTTTTTTTTTTGCAAATTCCTTACATTTCTGTTTATCTGGATATGTCCTAATTTTACCACCTGTCATAGATTAAATTGCATCCCCCCAAACAATGTGTGTAGAAATTTGACTAGGCCATGATTCCTGGTACTGTGTAATGTTCCTATATGTTGTAAACCTTGCCTTTATGACGTTAATGAGAAAGGATGGGTGGCACTTGTTTTGGTGGGTGTTTTAGTCAGCTAGGGCTGCTCTAACAGAAATACCACAGAGTGGATGGCTTTAACAAAGAAAGATTTATTCTTACACAGTCCGGTAGGTTGCAAGTCCATATTCAGGGTGTCCGCTCCAGGGAAAGACTTTCCCCTTGACGGCTCTGGAGGAAAGTCCGGTATTGCATCAGTCATTGTCCAGGGAGTGTCCTAACGCAAGAACCTCTGGTCTGAACGACACGCTCTGCTCCTGGTGCTGCTTGCTTGATGGTAGGGAGGTTCTCAAATTGTCCTTGGTTCTTTTTCCTTTTATTCCTTGCAAGCTAAAAGCATTAAGGATGGGGCAAGCCATACTCCAGGGAAACTTCCCCCATAGCAGGAATTCACAGCCCCACCCTAATCCTTTAACATACAGGTTAGCAAAACCACACAATGGAGGACATTTCCAAGATACTGGGAACCATATCCCAGCCACATGGCTACACACATTTTTGGGGGGACACAATTCAAACCATGACAGTGGGGCAAGACTCAATGTGAGATTGTTTTGTGCCTTGAAACAATCTCTTGAGATATAAAGGAAAGGGAAGCAAGCAGAGAAGTGGGGTCCTTATACCATCAGGAAAGAAGCAGCACTGAGAACAGAGCACATCCTTTACATAGGACCCTCAGTCCCTTCACTTCAGAAGCTGCTAGTTTAGGGGAAGATTAACAGCAAGGACCTCCCTCCAGAGCCAACAGAGAAAGACTTGCCCTGAAGCTGATGCCCCGAGTTTGGACTAGTAGCCTATTGAAATGTAACAGAACAAAATTTCTCATTTTAAAGCCAACCACTTGTGGTATGTCTGTTACAGCAGCACTAGGTGACTAAGACACCGTCATATTTGGGAGACAGTTGTGCTGGACATATAATTCTTGGCTGGCTATTATTTTCTTTCCAGACTTTGTATATGTCAACTCATTGCCTTCTTACCTACTTGGTTTCTGCTGAGTAGTACAAGGCTAGTCTTACTGACTCTCCTTGTAAATTATTTTTTCATTTAACCCCAGACTGTTTTAAAATTGTCTCTTTATCTTTCGTTTTGGCAAGTTTATATATAATATGCTTTGGTATCTTTCTTTTGGGATCTAATTTGTGTGGTGTTCAATGAGTAGCTTAAATAGATATCTTCTCATTTTTCCTGATATCAGGAAAGTTTTCTGTCAACAAATCTTCAACAATTCTCTCTGTATTTCCTGCCCTCCCCTCATTCTGGTATCCTAATCACTCATAGATTATTCTTTTTGATGGAGTCCCTCATAGTTTTTAGTGTTTCTTGATTTTTTTTAAAGTTTTTTATCCATGTTTTCCTCAAATGTGTTGGCGTCATCGGCCTTGTCTTCAATCTCACTGATTCAGTTTTCCATTGTTTCAGTTTGGCTCCTGTAACTTTCTACTGAGTTGTCTAATTCTGTAATTTTGTTAATTTTCTGGATTTCTAATTCCTTTCTCTGCATGCTTTCTAGTAGCCTGTTCAATTTGTCTTTATGCTCTGCTGCATTTTTGCCTCATCTCCTTCTTCATCTCTTAAAGAGTTTTAAATATTAATCCTTTGTATTCTATATCTAATAATTCTGGGATATTTTCTTCCTCTGAAAAATTTCTTGATTCTTTGTTTTGGAAGCTTTCTGAAGCCATTGTGGTCTGCCTCTTTGAATGATTTGATATTGACTATTGTCATCAGTAAGTTGTTTATTTTATGTTTGCCTATTATATTCTAGCTTCCTGTTTTATATTGTTTTGAAATGTCCAAATAGGCTGTTCGTGTGTGCTACTTTGATTATTAGTGTCTTTGAAGTTCTAATGTACTGTCAGCATGTTGTTAGAGTTGTTACTAGACATGTGAGTCTAAAAGTCCATTTACTTCTCTTGCATGGATTCAGCTCAGGTGTCCAGGTACTCTGCCATCAAGTGTGTGGCTCTCTCCTCCTGTTATAGATGGGCAAGGATTATTTGTCTAGGCACAGGAATCTGACTGCAAATGCTGAGAAAGGCAGGGGGCTGACAGTGTCCCTGAGTGTCTATAGAGATGGTGTGTCCTCTTATGTCTGAATCTAGGTGAAGAAATTGTTTCTGACCTGAATTTCTGGCTCAGAGCAGTCAGCAGACTTTTCGTTCTTTCTGCCAGTTTGTTAAATTGTTCCCTCTCTTAGTATCAGTGATTGGCTCAGGGCAGGCTTGAGGAATCCTACTTCCAGCTCAGTGAATAGCATTAGATTTCAGAGCTGGATTCAGTACAAAGAAGGGATAAGTGCTGGGAGAAGGGAGACAGGTTTATTCCAAAGGAAAGATTTAAATCTATATGTAGCAGGTTAGACACAAAACACCCCTCGCTTCTGACTATCTAGTGCTGGTTTTCACTGGTTCTGGAGGCATGATTAGATCTTCTGGTCAGTATCTCCTGCCGAGGAGGACACTCTCCAACAGCCACCACTTTGCTTACCATGCTGGTCAATTCCTGGCGGGTCAAGTCTGGCAAGTCCTGGGTACTTCTGGACCTACTCTCCCTTCCTTGTTGCTCAGTTTGATTTCCAAACTTTCCCTTTGATGTTCAGTGCTTATAGGGTATCATTGACTCATTAATCCTTTGGGATCTTTGTTACAGGGATCACAAGAAGTGTCTGACTACTCTTCCATCTCACCCACCTCCTCAGAACTTTAGTGTATTTTGAAAGAGCAAGTGTTCACTCATTTATCTTAAGTTCCTCCTGCCCCAAGTTTCTTATATCTCACATAATTCATATATTTATGTCACTCAATACTCCTGAGCATCTAGGTTTGATACCTGAACAGTGTGGCTATATAGGCTCATACTCAGTTTGCGGTGTATTGTGAATGTTTGTTTTTAGTTATACAGTCAATCATTATTCTTCTTTAACATTCTTCCTATGTGTGTTAGTATGCAAATCTGCGCTAAACTTTCTGTGATGTTTCTGATGAGTTCTTTAATAACTTTGCAATAGCAGTAATAGAATAGTTCTTCCTCAATGCAAAGGCATATTTAGCTTAAACAACATTTTCTTTGTGCCATTATGGTCATGGATTGATGCATCACAAATAAAAATTCTTTCTTGAATTACCATGTGTTTTAGTCAGCTAGGCTGCTCTACCAGAAATACCACAGAGTGGATGGCTATAACAAAGAAAGATTTATTCTTACACAGTCCGGTAGGTTGCAAGTCCATATTCAGGGTGTCCGCTCCAGGGGAAGACTTTCCCCTTGTTGGCTCTGGAGGAAAGTCCGGTATTGCATCAGTCTTTGTCCAGGGAGCGTCCTCACGCAAGAACCTCTGGTCTGAAGGACACGCTCTGCTCCTGGTGCTGCTTGCTTGATGGTAGCGAGGTTCTCAAATTGTCCTTTGTTTCTTTTTCCTTTTATTCCTTGCAAGCTAAAAGCATTAAGGATGGGGCAAGCCATACTCCAGGGAAACTCCCCCCACAGCAGGAATTCACAGCCCCACCCTAATCCTTTAACATACAGGTTAGCAAAACCACACAATGGAGGACAGTCCCAAGATACTGGGAACCATATCCCAGCCACGTGGCTGCACACATTTTTGGGGGGACACAATTCCAACCATGACACCATGCTTAAAGCACACCCTTAAACTGTGGATGGAGAGGTGAACAGCATTTGTTTAGCGATAGAAATATTAGAAAATCAAACAAAATGAAAGTTTTATCTGAGATCTCTACATTTACTCTATGGTTAATCTCTAAATCAGTTCTAATTATAGTTGAGTAAATAGTCACCCCCCTCCTCTAATATGGACAGAATCCCTTTCTCTACCCTTTGGGTTTGTTTTGCTAATGGGATGCGAGCAAAGATTTGGCATATGCTTGGGCAACGGGACTTGCTTCCTTGTGCTCCTGCAGTTGCCATGAGAACAAGTACCGTGTATTCTTGTTCAAAGCCCAAAGAGGGTAAGAGATGAATGGAGCAGACCTCGGATTAATCTGTAGCTTGTAGGCAAGGCTGTTCAAGTCTAGTCTAGATCAGCTGAACCCCAACTGACCCAGATACCCATAAATATGAAATAATTATTATGTGCACTGAATTATGTTGGGGGTATTTTTTTAAGGCTGTAATAGTTACTGTAAAGATCAGTACCCTCAAAATGGGTCCTTCTATAGAAAATAAACCTAAAATGTATGGCAAGGCATTAGTGTCTGGGTAGTAGAAGATGAAGAAGCTATTAGAGAAGATTGGATGAATTGGGAGGAAATTTATAAGTGACTGAGAAGATGGTGGTTGTCATGGATTGAATTATGTCTCCTCTAACAAATGTGTATAACAATCTGGCTGAGCCCTGATTCCCAGTGTTTTGTGGTTGCCCTCCACTTTGTGATTTTCCTACAAGTATGCTGTAAATCCTAATCTTGGTCTGTGGTTAATAGACTACATTATGTTAGAGGATTAAGGTAGACTGTAATACTCTTCCTAAGTTCACCTCCCTGCTCCAATGTAAGGGAAGTTTCCCTGGGGTGTGTCTCATTCCACTTTTTATTGTATAAGGGATGAAAGGAGCAGGAAGCAAGCAAAGAGTTGGGGATCTCATACCACCAAGAAGCAGTGCCAGAAGTAGAGCATATCCTCTGGAAAGGACTCACAGTCCCTGCACCTCAGAAACTCTCATACTATGGGAAAGCTGACAACAAGGACCTTCCTCCAGAACTGACAGAGAGTAAGTTTCACTGGAGGGGCACCCTGAATTCAGATTTCTAGCCCACTGGACTGTGTGAAAAATAACTCTTGTTTATTAAAGTCATCCACTTGTGGTACTTCTGTTAGAGTAGTACCAGATGACTAAGACAGTGGTCTGTGTCATGTATGGGAAAAATTTTGGCTGAACTGACACATTTAATAACCTGAAAAGCAGAAAATATGTGAAACAAACTTTGCTACTTGCAGGAAGAGATAATGGGCAAGATTTTGAATTTGAGGGCAATTTGATATATACAAATCGCCAGCAATACATTAGCTAATTAATAATATACAGCCTTTCATTAGAGATTTTTTTCTCTAAGTCTTGCAATATGAAGATATTTCTTTTTGGAAAGAAAAAGGCAAGAGTCCATAAGCTACATGTTTGTATTTCTTCTGAAATTTAAAGCAATTTCATATATAATTCAAAATCAGCTAAAGAAGTACAATTTTAGATCCATACAAAATATTGCACATATAAATATGTGTCACAGATATTGTATAAACAACTTCTGTAGCACCTTTTAGGAAGAAATAAATTCAGTCTAACTTCAGCTTCAGCTTTCTCTGGAAAGATCTGAAAAAAACACATCTATATCTTGGTGTCAGAGCTGATGCTCTTGAGAAATAATGAGAAGTTGTCATAAACCTCAAGTTAGACTTTCAACCTAGAAAGAGTAACAAACATCATTAACTTGAAATTTGAACCCAGAGTAGGAGAGAATGGTAATTCTCTTAAGAGAATTTTCATGCCTATTTGACTCAAATGCCAAGATACACAAAGGACCTACAAATACGATCACAGAATCCCTGCTTTGGGTCCAAAACACAGAAGGTGCTCAAAAATGTTTTTGGAAAGAGTGATTACCAGAGAATAAGAATGATGCATAATTCTACAGATGGAAAAATATGTTAAAATTGGGGTATATGTTATAAAGGGGAAAAGCAATGATGTATAAATTAAAATTAGAAAGATTAAAACTAGACCCCTGAAAAACTGTAGAACTATTTAACAGATGGTATGTGAGAACTTCAAAGAGAAAAACAATCATTACTCGGGTCAAAATAAATGATGAAGAAAAACACTTGCTGTTTCTAAAAATTCCATTTTTCATAAAATTGAAGAAAATATTGATGATATGAAACCATGATCTCATATGACATTAACAAAGAAAAACACTGCCATTTGAACCATGATATGCCATCTATTGTAATATGCATGCTGGTTTCAAGAATGTTAAAATGTTACAATTAATGTGCATGCTGAAGGGGGAGAAAAGTGGTACTGCTATTTTGTCACTGGCTAACTCACTCTTAGGGGCTGCCAAAGGGACCCTGGAAAACTGGAAGAGGGATGAGAGCACTTTTCCTGTTTTCTTTCCTGTTTCCTGTTTTGTTTTCCATTCCCGTCATTGTAATTCCAGCAACACCATTTCTTTATGTTGGCATCAACACTTTGTTCCAACAACAGCAATTGTTTCCTATTTCAAGGCTTATAACATTCTCAAAACCAGCATCATTATATCCTTTGAGATATCAGCACCAGCCAGCTGGTGTCCTCTCTTCAGCACAAACTCCAGAGGACTCCATCTTCAAACTCTCTGTTTCCGGTAATTTCAATGTCATCTCCTTTTCTGTCCTAGCTCTGTGGGTTCTAGTTGCTCTCATAGGTACTATTTTGTGGAACCCAAATATGACAATAGTTGTCTTTACAGTTTCCCCTGAACTTACCTAACAGTTAACTGTTAAAGTGATTCATGTGGCTTCTGTTTACTGCTCAGAATCTGACTGATACAATGCATATGTGTGTGTGTGTGTGTGTGCGTGCACATATGCACATGTGAAAGAGAAAGCAATTGAGAGAGATAGAAAAAACTGGGTACATTTGTTGACCTGGACAAGGAGAATTCTCCTAAGTTATCGAGAAGGAATCTTGTGTATTAAGATTTTAGTCTATATACCACCACATGTTGAACAAGACAGCAACTCTGAACCAGTAGAAAGATAGGAAAAATCTTTTCTTGAAGAAGTATCCGGAGCCTAAAAATAAGTAATTTCCTGATTAATATAAGTTAACTTTGGACAGTGGGTCAACTGTATCTCTTAATCTGTTAAATGCTTACTGCAAGGGAACAAGTTGAATTTATCAAATAAAAATTATAAAAGCCAATACTGTAGGTGTATTTAATTGTTTTGGTTGCAAGGATTGAAGGGTCAAGATCCATAGGAGAGGGGAAATGCACTGAGGCAAGCCCTGCTTCCACTACTGCTTTTTTTTCCATGAGAAAAAAGTGGTATAGTTGGTATAGTGATTAAGTACTACATCTGCTAACCAACAGGTTGGCAGTTCAAATTCACCAAGTACTCCTTAGAAACTCTAGCCTGGGACACTTCTCTGACATATAGGATTGCTATGAGTCAGGACTGACTCAAAGGCAGTGGCTGGCTGTCTTTTTCCCTGAAGGCTGTTGTCATTTTTGAATGCAGAGACGAAAAAGATCAAGCAGAAAGTAGCAGAGTAGAGTTTATGACAGATTTACTAGAGTTGGAGACATGGATAGACATTTGTAACTAACAAAGCAGCTCAGATTAAAAAGTCAAGGTTCTAGAGAGAAGGACTGAGAAGTGAGTCCTACCTTCTGGGTGTGGTTTCCCTTGAGGCATTTGTAGATTCCTAAGCTGTTCACTGTGTAGGTCAGGAATCTAGAAACCAAGAAGATTGTATCCACCAAGAAACAAAAATGCTTAACAGTGTCAGGGAAGGAAAATACAGAATTCAGAGGCTACTAGCATGAAAGAGTCCTGGCAAATTTGCCATATTTTCATGTGCAGTCTCTCAAAAGCTGTATTTTACAAGCAGGGGCAGATTAACCAGTAGACACAATATGCACAAGCTTACATGAAGCAAGATATGCATGGGCTTAATTGTGTCTACCTACTAATCCATAAAGCACATTTTCACCAGGCTTCACCATGTCTGGGATGAAACACAGTGAAATCATGCACTACAGTTTACTAAGTAAGCACTATTAAATCCATGCACACCTTTCTTATTGGGTAATTATACAATGCTTAATAATAGAGCAAACTAGAAATAAATGAATCCTAACAAAACTAGACCTTAATGGTCAGATAATCTTAATCCTTACATAAATTAGAGTAATCTGGCTGCTCTCTGATTTACATAAGAAAATTAAATCCTCCCTGTTGTTTTGGTTAATTGGTGTTCAAATCGACTCTGACTCGCGATTATCTCATGTATCATGGAACAAAACATTGCCCAGTCCTGCCTGCACCATCTTCATGATCACTGATGTGTTTAAGCCCATCACCAAGCCTGATGCTCTTCTCCAGCAATTGGTCTTTCCTGATGACATACCCATAGTAGGCAAGACAAAATCCTGCTATCCTTTCTTTTAAGGAGTATTCTTGTTGCGCTTCTTCCAAGACTGATTAAATACCAGAAAAAGAGAATATAATTCAAAGCATGCAAACATATTATATAATACTCAAAAATTACTAATTATGCTACAAATGCAGAAGCAAATTCTGAAAAACAAAGAGAAAAAATAGTCAGTGGATAAAGATCCACAGGTGGTAAGAAATACATTTTAAAATACAATTATGGTTAATGTATTCAAGAACATAGAGAAAAAGATGGAGATTTTCTAGAAAGAACTGAAATCTATATGTAAAATGACATGGAAATTCTGGAACTGAAAAAATATAATATGGTAATTGAAATTAAGAACCATATTTAGTGACTGAATTTAATACCATATTAGATATAGAAGAAACGATTAGTGAACTGAAAGACCTGTGAGAAGAATCCAAATTGTATCCCAGAGAGAAGGGAGAAAAACATGAAAAAAAGAAAAAACATAAATCACGTTGTTACCTAGAAAGTGATTTAGTATGCATGCCATTGGAACCCCAGAGAGAGAAGTAAGGGAATGGGAGGGAAGAGATACTGGAAAGGGTACTAACTAAAATGTTTCCAAGCTGTTGAAAATTATCATGTCAGAGCACTGAGATGTATAAAACCAAAGCAGGATAGTTAAAAAAGAAAATTACATCTACACACATCAGGTTAAAATGGCACCCTACTCCTCCTAGTCCCCAGCCCACCAAAAAGAAAATTTGAGAAGCAGACAGAAGAAAGGATGTCTCATCTTTAAAGGGAAAAAATGAGAATCATAGTGGAAATTTTAATAAACATTATAAAGGCTTGTGGACAACTGAATGGCAGCTTAAAGGTACTGAAAGAAAACAACTATCAACTGACAATTCCATATCAGAGAAAATATCTGTTATGGATTGAGTTGTATTCCAGAAAAACATGTAAATCCTGCTGTATCTATGGCTATAATATCATTGGGAAGTGGATTTTCTTTGTTATGTTAATGAAGCAGTATTGTTACAGGGTGTATTTTAAGTCAATCTCTTTTTTTTTTTATTTAACATAACTGAGTGAAAATGTACATTCACGTACAAATTTACATGCCCACCTATATGCAGCTTCCACTGCTCTCCCTGTCCGGTGACTGCACACTATTCCTCTCTGCTCCATACATGTCTCATCCTCCCAACAGCCTCCTTTCCCCTCCTCTCCATCCACTCCCCTTCCTCCAGCCAGAGGTCAGCAAGATGATATCCTGTAGATGTTTAGAACCACAAAGTGCTTCCAATATGTGGCCACTCTGCATTGCCAAGTCCAATCCATTCCTGTCCAAAGAGTGGACCTTTGTTATAATTTATGGGAAAGGGCAGCATCAGGGCCGGGGGGCATGCTCTCAGAGGAACCCCAAAACTGCTGGACCATCAATTGAGGTCTTTTAGTGGAGATCTCATGATGCACACGTTTTTATTCTTGTGTTGCCAGTGAGACTCCTCTCTGTGAGCTCCATCGTGGCTATCACTGGTGGTGGCCGGGCACCATCCGGTTCTTCCGGTCCCAAGTTGATGTAGGCACCCACTCTTGTGGGTCTCTCTGTTTTCTCGGTTGTTTTTACCGCATGTCATTTTGGTCCTCGGTGAGCATCCATTCCTGCTGAGTTGGGACCATTTGCTGTGTCCTCGGATGGCAGCTTGGCAGCTTTTAAGACCCCAGATGCCACTCACCAATGTGGGGTGCAGAGAGCTCTCTTAGCAAAACGCTAGTTGTGCCAATTGGCCTGGAATTTGCCTAAGAGCATGGTCCCCCGCCCCCTGCCCCAGCTACTCTATCCTTGCAGTATTGAGTTAAGATGGAAGGACTACTCAAGTTATGCTGAAGTCCACTTCATGTTGTTCTTGTTTCTAATGTGTGCTATCACCGCTTTCTCCCAACTAGATTTCTAGTAACTATCTAAACTACACCCTCCGCCCCTCCCCCTCCCTCTCTCTCCTCCCTTGAAGCTGTCAAAGAGTCTTTTCTTCTTTACACAAGTCTGTTTTTGAGGTCTTATCGTAGAGGTCTCATACAGTATTTGTCGCTTTGTCGCTGACTACTTTCACTCAACATAATATCTTCCAGTTGAAACCAGGTTAGGAGATGTTCCCTGGAATCATCGTTATTCTTTATCATTACGTAGTGCTCCATTGAGTATATGTACCATAGTTTACCTATCCATTCCTCTATTGTTGGGCATCTGGGTTGATTCCATCTTTTTGCTATCGTGGACTGTGCTGCGGTAAACATTCTGGTGCATGTGTCCATTGGTGTGAAAGGCCTTGAATCTATAGGATATATTCCAAGTAGTGGAATTACTGGGTCAAATGGTATATCGATATCCATTTTTTTAAGGAAGTGCCAGATTGCCTTCCAAAGAGGCTGGACCATTTTGCAACCCCACCAACAGTGTAGGAGGGTTCCACTTTCTCCACAGCCTCTCCACAATTTGTTGTTTTGTGTTTTCTGGATCATGGCCTATCTTGTTGGGGTGAGATGGTATTTCATTGTTGTCTTGAATTGAATTTCTTTAATAACTAAAGATCATGAACATGTCCGCATGTGTTTTTTGGCTGCCTGGATCTCCTCTTTAGTGAAGTGTCTGTCCATCTCCTTTGCCCATCACTTAATTGGATGGATTATCTTCTTCTTATTGATATTTTGTAGTATCTTATAGATTATGGAGATCAGGCGTCAATCTGACATAGAGTTGCCAAATATTTTTTCCCACTCTGTAGGTGTTATTTTAATTCTATTAATAAAGTCCTTGGATGAGCAAAAGTGTTTGATTCTTAATAGTTCCATTTTTTTGAGCATAGTCAGTGTTTCTTCGACATATTTAGGTGTTTTGGCATTAGGTGCATAAATATTTAATATAGCTAAGTCTTGCTTGTGTACTGAACCTTTCAGCAATAAATAGTGACCATCTTTGTCCACGATGGTGGATTTGACATTAAAATTGATTTTGTCTGAGATGAGAATTGCCACCCCTGCTCTTCTTTGTTCATTGTTAGCTTGATATATATTCTTCCATCCTTTAATTTTCAGTTTGTTCCTGTCTTTAGGTCTCAAGTGAGTTTCTTGTAGACAACATATGGATGGGTTGTGTCTTTTGATCCAAGATGACACTCGGTGTCTCTTTACTGGAGCATTCAGTCCATTCACATTCAATGTAACTATTGATAGGTATGTGTTCACTGCTGCCATTGTGATATGTTTATTTTTATGTTGATGTTTTCTCTGTTGATCTTGTTAGTCTGTTCTGGGACTCTCTTTTTCGTGAGTTGATTTTTCACCTTTTTCAGAGCTGGTTTTATAGTTGTTGAGACTCGTGTGTTAGATTTCTTGAAATGGTATGATACATCTTTGTTGTGTTTTACAGCTGCCCCTATGAACCCCCTTAATAAACTATTTATAAACCCAATTTTAATTACTACCAGTCTTGTCATCTTCCTCTCCATCTGGAAGGACTATAACGACTGTAGTACATCCCTCTTTTTATTATGATAACACCATAGTTTTCATGATGATCACTGGATTGCTTCTTTCCATATCAAAGCTGTGATTTACTTTGGAGCCTTCCCTAAATGAGTATTGAGTAGTGTGTAGTTCTAAAATATAAAGTTAGTGGTTTCATTCTTCTAAGCCAAAGCCAAGAACTTCTTTCAGTATTTCTTGTAGTTTGGGTTTGGTTTTTACGAAGTCTCTGAGTTTCTGTTTATCTGGGAATGTCTTAATTTCATTTTCGTATTTGAAAGACAGTTATGCCGGATATATAATTCTTGGTTGGAAGTTCTTCTCCTTCAAGACTTTGAATGTGTCGTGCCACTGTCTCCGTGCCAGCATGGTTTCTGCTGAGAAATCTGACGAGAGCCTACAGGGTTTCCCTCTGAATGTTAGCTTTGCCTTGAGTCTTGCTGCCTTTAAGAGTTGCTGCTTGTGTTTCATTTTGTTAAGCTTGATTATAATATGTCTTGGAGTCTTTCTTTTGAGATCTATATTGGGTGGCATACGATATGCATCTGAGATGTCTATATTCTCTTCGTTTATGATTTCTGGGAAGTTTTCTTTCAGCAGCTCAGCAACAATACACTCTGTGTTCTCAGATGTCTCACCCTGTTCAGGGACTCCAATTAATCGAAGGTTGTTCCTCTTAATAGAGTCCCACATGCTTCTTAATGTTTCTTCATTTTTCTTATTTCTTTTTTCTGATTTCTGCTCATAGACACTGGCATCAGTAGCTCTGTCTTCCAATTCAGAAATTCTTTTTTCCATTTGTTGCATTCTGTTTCCTTGGCTTTGCATGGAAGTTTCTATGTCTTTGATTTTCTTCTTGATCTGTCGGATTTCAGAGTACTGATGTTCCATCAGATCGAACAACTTGCTTAATTTTTCATTTTGTTCTGCTGCATTTTGTATAAGGTCTAGAAGGGCTCTGTATATAATCAATTTGTATTCACTTCCTGATGCTTTCATAAAAGTTTCTTCATCTGGAAAACTCCTTGGTTGCTTTGTTTGGGAGCCTTCTGGATCCATGAGTGATTGCTTTTATGCCACAATTGTCTGTTGCTTTTTGGGTCCCATGTGAATATATAGAGGCTGGAGGAGGTACTGTGAGGATGGATTGCAAATGTTTCTCTAGGCTGTCTTCAAATGTAAAGCAAAAAGTACCTGACCAGTTCATAAGTCAGTTAAGTTTTCAGGTGTAGAGGTCCCTTTTCTCATCTGACAAAGTAAGCACCACTATATCCAACCCCAGATGATAACAAACTAGTTCAGAATACAGCAATGCTACTGCCCTGGTGGCCTCTACTGACAGGGCCTAGCCTTATCCAACACTGCGTTGAGTACTGGTTTTGTGATAGGAAAGCGCTCTCCTGTGGGCAGGCTCTGGTTCCCAAGCTAAGAATTAGGTCCAGCTGCGGCCACCGTACCCAAGATGGCGTCCTCCACACAGGCAGCAGACAGAGGGCCTAAAGGTGCTGAGAGGTAGTGATTCCTCTGCTTCTGTTGCAGGGCTCCCAACGTAAGCAGCACTGTGAAAATCACTACTTTTCTGTCGGAGAAGCGCTGTCCCATTTGCAGGCGCTGGCTCCCAGGCTAAGAACGAGGTCCCACTAAAATCTCGGTACCAACATGGTGTCCCGCGCACTGACTGTAAAGCTCCACGCAAACCCCTCTGAGGCAGCTACTAAACAAAAGGCTCTAAATGGCTAGATTAACAGAGTCCCGAGCCTGGCTCTCAGAATATGGGAATTTCGCCTGCCTATCCCCCCAGCAGCGCGTCTGAGTCCAGCTGCCAGGCAAGACCCAGCTCCGCCCACCAGCCGAGACAGAGGAAAAGAAAAGTCAAACTGGTGCGTTTACCTTCCATCCGTGAGAGCCGGGGCTAGCCAGGAGTGGGAGTCAGCGAAAGAGAGGAGGTTTTTCGCTGAGTGGTGTGAAGTCCCAATTAACAGCTCTGTGCCGTGTCCTGAGGCTGATTAGGTGATCAGAAGGCTCTGCTTGATTGTCAATTCAGGTCTTGGTTTCCAGAGGGATATAAGGAGACGTGGGCTTAGTCCGCCATCTTGACTCCGCCCCCCTAAGTCAATCTCTTTTGAGATACAAAAGAGCAGATTTAGTAAGAAGCAAATATCAGAAATAAGGGAACACACATGCCACAGCATGTGAAAATCATCAAGGAGTCGAGAAACGGAAGCTGAGAACAGACAAGGACATTCTCTCAAAGTGGACAGGTAAAGAAAGCCTTTCTCTAGAGCTACCACCCTGAATTCAGACTTCTTGCCTCCTAAACTTTGAAAAAAATCAAGTTCTCTTAGTTAAAGACATCTACTTGTACTGTTTTTGTTATTATAGCACTAGATAACTAAGAAAATATCTTCCAAAATTAATGTGAAATAGAGATACTTTCAGAAAACAAAAAAAGAGAATTTTGACCAGCAACATAGCCACAAAAGAAAAAAAGAAATTTCCTGGGGAAACAGAAATAATTACAAAGGGATAACAAATGAATGAAAAGCATCAGAAAAAATTTCAATATATCCAGAGCACAAAATCTTAAAAGTATGATACACCTAATAATAAAGCTTTAAAATAAATGTTTAAAAATTTATAGAAATAAAATAAAATGTTAACAAATCCACAATTCTGTTGGAGATTTTGACATGCTTTCCAAAGTAACAAAAAAGGCAAAAAATATGTACATATATAGAAGATTTGATTAACTAGATTCACTAGTCTAGACTAGATTAACTAGTCTACTTGATAAGTAGACTTACATAGACTCCTAAATTTAAGTCATACAGGAAACATATTGTTTCTCAAGTGCACAAGGAACATTTGCTAAAATAGACCATATTTTAGACTACTGAGCAGTTTCCAGTGAATTTCAATAGATAAAAATCATGTTGAGTGTGTTCTCTGGCTATCACGGAATTAAGCTGTAATTCAATGATAAAAGCATAAATAACATATCCACAAATGTTAGAAAATTAAGCAACACATTCCTCAATGATTGATAGGTTAAAAAAAAAAGTCATAAAGGAAACTGAAAAAAAAATAGTTAATTGAAAAGTAATAAAAGTGTAACATATAGAAACTCATAGGAGGCAGCTAATGCAACTTCTAGATGAAATTTATAACCTTAAATTCATATATTAGAAAAAATAGAAGACTAAAAATTGATTATATAGGCATATATTTTAAGGCAAGTAATAGATATTAAGAAAAAAGTTAAGCTAAGTACACTACTGAATATCAAAATGTATTGTTGTCATAGTGTTAGGTGCCGTCCATTTGGTTCTGGCTCATGGCAACTCTATGCACAACAGAACAAAATACTGCCTGATTCTGCACCATGCCCACGATTGTTTTTATGCTTGAGCCCATCATTGCAACCACGGTGTCAGCACAGTTTGTTGAACGTCTTCTACTTTTTTGCTGACCCTCACTCTAGCAAGCATGATGTCCTCTTTGAGGGATTGATCCCTCCTTAAAACATGTCCAAGATACATGAGACGTGGTCTCACTATCTTTGCTTCCGGAGAACTCTGATTATACTTCTTCCAGGATAGATTTGGTTGTTCTTTTAACAGGCCGTGGTACATTCAACATTCTTCTCCAGCATCAAGATTCAAAGGCATGAGTTCTTCTTCTGTCTTACTTGTTCATTGTGTAGCTTTTGCATGCATATGATGTGACTGAAAAATACCATGGTGTGGGGCACGTGTACCTTAGTCTTCAGGGTGACATCTTTAATTTGCAATACTTTTAAAGAGGTCCTTCACAACAGATTTTTCCAGTGCAATGCATGTTTTGATTCTTTGACTGCTACTTCCACGGTCTTTGACTGTGGACAAAGTAAAATGAAATCTTTGACAACCTCAATCCTTTCTCCAGTTATCATGATGTTGCTTACTGGTCCAGTTGTGAGGGTTTTTGTTTTCTTGATGTTGAGGTGCAATCCATACTGCAGACTGTGGTCTTTGATTTTCATCAGTAAGTACTTCAAACCTTCTTCCAGCAAACAGTTGTATCATCTGCATAACACAGGTTGTTAATGAGTATTCCTTCAACCCGGATGCCTTATTCTTCTTCATATAGTCCATCTTCTCAGATTATTTGCTTTGCATACAGATTGAAAAGATGCAGTGAAAGGATACAGCTCTGATGCACTCCTTTCCTGACTTTAAACCATGCAGCGCCCCCTTATTCTGTTTGCACAACTGCCTGTTGATCCATGTACGGATTCTTCATGAGCACAATTAAGTGCTCTGGAATTCCCATTCTCTGCAGTAGTAGCCATGATTTATTATGACACACACAGTTGAATGCCTTTGCACAGTCAATGAAACACAGGTAAACCTCTTTCTGGTATTCTCTGCTTTAGGCATATTGCAAAGCCATAGTAACTACAAGTATGCATTCATTAGCATCTACAACATGTTCTGTGAAATACGGCATTATGTGATTTGGGCATAGTGTGAACACCTGTGTCAATGGGGTGTGAAGTTCTGGGGCCCACTGGCCTGAGGGCTGCTGTAAAGCATGCCACCAGGCAGTTCCCACTGTAGATGACTCAGGTAAGTGCTTGGTGGGCTCTGCTTACCTGGCTCTTGCCACTTTTACTGCTAAGCTAGCTCTAGGGAAGGCCAGCTTGCAGGTGAGATTCTACCTAAGGAGGAGACAATGTAGGCCAATGGAACCAAGGGCACCCATGCCAAGGTTAGAGTTTCCAGGGTGTATACTTTTTCATTAGTGCCCTGTAGGATCACACTAGATAAAATGATGGGACTGGAGGTGCCAGTTGTAGAATCCAAGGGGAACTGGGGTTAGAATTCTGGGCCTAGGCCTCCATTACTACAGGCTAGGTGGCTTTTGATCAGTCACATGGAGCAGCTGAGCAAAACTGAGGCTTTGAACTCAAGACCAGGGTCTGATGTCCTGGCACTCAGACACTTGGGTGCCCTGTCCCACAGACTATATGTAAACAGGTGTTGCCACACTGGATATTAACTGACACATACCTGTATTGCTATTAGTACAACATTAAAGTTAGAGGATAAATGAATGGATCAATGAACTAAGAGATTCAGAAAGAGATTTACACTTATATGGACATCTAATCTATTGGCAGCCTTTTTAGTAAACAGGGTTGAATCAGCTGTGTACACATGTGGCAGAAATGAGCCTTGATCTCTTTCTCACAAAATATAATCATGATCTGCATGAGGTCTCCTCAGGCTGCATCGTAACACATAAAAGTCTATGATCCCATAAGATTATAGTAGAGTTCAGAAATCCTGACTGGAGAACAAAATTAGCAGACATAACTAGATGTAGTGAATGTAGCAGCTTTTGATAAGGCAGCACATGCACCTCACAACTCTTTACTGAGCCAGTGCCAGGGGTAGGGCAGGGGAGGGTGACTCATGCCACTTGTGCCATGGTCTAAGGGTCTTCTTGGTGTCCATGCACACTCCAGCTGCCCAGAGCAAGTGGAGCTTCCTGGCAGGCCCACTGTGAGTGGCAAGCACCACCACCACAGACACCAGGCATCTAGAAGGGAACATAGGATGCTGGGCCATTGGAGGCTCCCCACACCAGGTGAACTCAGGGGTTGGACCTGGAAACAAGGTTCCAGCGAGCAGGAGGAGTCCTAACTGTCTGGATACTAACAGCTGTCAGTAGGGTGTCCCAGCTGGTCAGAACACTCCTGCAGTGATCTGAGGCCACTGAAGGATGGATGGTCATCTGAGGCCAGGCCAGCAGGTGGCATCTGAAGCAGGGACCCAGGCATCCAAGTAGGAGGAGGTGTCTGGCACTACCAGGCACATAATGGTGCAGGACATACACTGCCTATACTGCCTTGTCAGCTACATTAGCTGAAATACAGTACTATACATGTACAGTATCTTTACTATTTAGTGAATACAGGTACACTGCAGTGTCCCTTGTAACTTTGCTAAGTATATAATAGGTGTTTGCACAGCATGCAAATCAAAATCTATCATAGACATTAAACAACTCATGATTTTATATAACAATTCAAGGTGGACTTTCAGAGTGTGAATCATAACAAGTTATGGCTAACATTGCAGAGAATGGGCATTCTTGAACATGTAACTGTGCCCTTAAGGAATCTGTATATGGATCAAGAGGCCGTCATGTGAACAGAACAAGTGTACACTGCATGATATAAAGTTAGGATTGGTGTGTGTCAAGGTCGTATCCTTCACTGTATGTTTTAAATCTGTATGCCAAGCTAATAATCTCAGAAGCTGGATTATACGAAGAAGAGCAAGACATCAGGATTGAAAGAAGACTCATTAACAACCTGTGTTAGGCAGATGACACCACCTTACTTGCAGCACGTGAAGATTTGAAACACTAATGAAGATCAAGGACCACAGACCAGCATGGATGGTACCTCAACATATACATACACTTAAGAGTATGTGTATATTATCTGCCAAAAGACTGTTAAAGACTTTCACAACACAGTTTTTCATGGTTTCCCCTAACTGGAAACAACCCAAATGTCTGTAAATGGCACCAAAACAAAAAACCAAATCCATTGCTGTCAAGTTGGTTCAGACTCATAGCAACCCTGTAGGACAGAGTAGATCTTCTGTATAGAGGCTCCAAAGAGCTCCTGGTGAATTCAAAATGCCCAACTTTCTGTTAGCAGATGTAGCGTTTAACCACGTATCACCACCAGGATTTTCTTATTAATGGTAGACTGGCTAAGTAAATTATTGTATGTCCATACAATGAAATATTACATAAGCCAATGAAATATTACATAATCGACACATAACTACCACTGCGTGCAACCACATTAATAAATCTCACAGACATAAATGAAAGAAATCAAACACAAACTTGCTATATGATTGTATTTATATCAAATTTAAAAATGGAATACAAATCTATAGTGGTGCAAGTCAATATAGAGGTTGCTGAGATCAGCAATGATACCCCTGTTTCCACAACCTCTCTGAATCCAGCTTGAATTGCTGTAATGACTGGGAGGGAACATAAGAGAGCCTTCTAGGAGTAGTAATGCTAACTTCAGGTAGTACTTTTAACTTCAGGAAAATTGGAAGATCATACAGGAAAGAAATGAAATGCCTTAATTAATAATAATGTATGTATACCTATGCCTCACTTGGAAAACCTGGTGGCATAGTGGTTAAGTGCTACATCTACTAACCACAAGGTTAGCAGTTGTAATCTGCCAGGTGCTCCCTGGAAACTCTGTGGAGCAGTTCTACTCTGCCCTATAGGGATGCACTGAGTTGGAATCAAATTGGTAACAGTGGGTTCGGTTTGGTCTAGGCCTCACTTACTCTTTTTTCTCTGACATTTTGCATTTACAACAATAGGGAAACATCTATTTTGCACATTAATGATGTGCATCTGACAGTAACAAATGCCGAGATGAGAGGTGAGAATAGCACTGGCTGAGATTGTTAAGGTTATGCAACAACCTGGCTGGGCCATGATTCATAGTGGTTTGGCAGTGATGTAATGACATAATCACCTTCTATTTTGTGATCCAGTGTCATTATCCCCCATTGTAGAATAATGCCAATTTCACAGAATGATCTGGTCTTTACAACCTAACCATGTTGAAAAGTGAGAAGCAGGTATAGTTTAATAACCCACAAATATTTACTTAAGCAAAGTGAAAATAGTTTGTGTGTCAGTTTGTAGCAGAATGCATGTATCTTTCTGCCTTCTAGTGTAGGATATTAGCAGCTATGTGTATGACATTTATAAACATGAAGGTACATGTCAGAAGAAACAGCTAAAACAGTTTTAATTTCTGTTTTAGAGGAGCAGAAATTGAGAGTGGAGTAGAGGCTAGAGTACAGGTTTACAAACTTTTTCTGTAAAGACTTACATAGTAAATATTTTAGATTTCTGGGCCCTAAAATGTGGCCTTTATTACAACTACTTACCTCTGTCCTGACAATGTGAAAGCCACCATGGGCATAACTGTATTACAATAAAACTCTTTTTCACAAAAAATAATTGTTGGGGCATAGTTCGCTGACCACTGGAATAGAGCAGTGCCACTTTTCATTATAAGATTAGTATTGTTATTTAATATTTAAATTGTATATATTTTTTGTGAACAATAAAATTATCTTTAAAACCCCCCCAAATCTTAGTATTCTTAGCAAGTCCTTATAGCATTTATAGCAGTGGTCTTCAAATATTTTCTTTCCTGTATCACCTAATATTATTTTGAAAACCTGTGTACCCTTTGCAACATTTTCAATCATCACCTAAAAATCTTTATCATAAGTTTAAATAGTTTCAAATGTAGAAATTCAAATGCATTATATATGTTATCATTTAAAATGAAACCTCTATAGCCTTCTTGCGTACATACCTGATGAACTCCAAATACCATGGTAATTTGATACCCACAATTAAATTTGAAAAATTCTTGAACAGACTTTTATAATTTGCTTCCAAAAATAATGTAGAAGAAGAGAAAGAAAGAAAACAAAACCCGACAGCTGTCTAGTCAATTCTGCTTCATAGCTACCCTGTAGGACACAGTAGAACTGCCTCATGTGTTTACAGGGAGTGCCTGGTGGATTGAAACTGCCAACCTTTTGGTTAGAAGTTGTAGCACCTAACAACCATGCCACCACAGTTTCCAAAAAATTGCTCATATGTATTTAAATATGTAAAAAACAAACAAGTCACCTTAATGCCCATTATTTCTTACTGGTGATACTTGTTTTTGCTTGATGTTCACTGGCCTCTCCCTTTAGCAGAAAGCCAGGTGGCCTGTCAAGGGAATGAAGAGGAAAGTTCAGGGCTTCTCACTATCATAACTTCCTTCTAAAGCCAGCCTGGGAGGGGCCCCAATAATATATTCACATGATCATAATCTTTTGTAATATCTGTAAAAGTAAGGTAATTCAACCCTGTTGCCTCTTTTCACTTTGACTTCCTTTCTTCCTTCACACTTGGCCTTTGTGTTGGAGTGACTTCAAGCTCTTGTGAGGATTCGATGAAAGGAAAGGTGAGCTGAAGACATGTTGACTTTTGGTTTAATGGGATATTTTTATGCCATTCACAGTTACGTAGTCACTGCCTTGTACACTGAAGTTATCAATTTAATAGTCCTAATACAGACAGTTCTTCTAAGAATACATTAGAGACACGATATGAACTTACTTTACCACATTATATTTTCAATGAACTCCACATGGTATGTTTTTGCTGTGATTTTCATGGCAGCCCGGGGACTAACTTTCATTCTTTTCATGCAGAAATAGCTAAGACTAAGAATTAGAACTTTGAAAGTGCTCTGAAGAATAAAGAACTATTGACCATTTTGAAGGACTTTCAACCATGATAACACTCATAGGTTAGGCCTAGGTATGATATCCAGTTGACACTATACCTGTCTCTAACTCCTCTTTGCTCCTTGTCCCTCCCTTAGCTGTCCTCTTTCACACTCTCCTCTTTCATCTATGGTTTTCTCCTGTCATTTAACTCTATATGTTCCATTGTCTGCTCCTTTGATGCAGATGTTCTTCATCCAACTTATATCCTGCGTTCCTCTTCCTTTTCTCCATGGTTTTTCCTTTCCAATTTCCTTTTTCTCTTCACGTTCTCACCCTCTCTTAAGCAGTTAAGAATTAATTTTTTTATTTTTGTATTGCAAGTGAAAGTTTACAGTCCAAGTCAATTTTCTACACTCTTCTGTTCTGCAACTCTAACTGCTGTCCTTACCCTGTAACAGCACACCCTTTTTTTCTTTCTAGAAGGGAGAGGAAAGAACTAAAATTTTTAGTTTAGTAAAATTATGTTTTCTTAAAATGTACTACAAAGACTTGTTCCATGTTGTCATCAACAAATGCCAGCCAAAAGCCAAGTGCTGTCGAGTCGGATCCAACTCATGGCAACCATAGGGTCCAGGGTAGAACTGACCCCCAATGCCAGACATGCTTGCATGTGTTTAATAAGTCTATTATTTCACTTGATTATCACAGTAAGTATAATTATCTCTTCAGTAGTGATGAATGTGTTGAATCTAAGTAAAACCAATTGATTTTCTCAAGGTTAAATAACTAATTGAAGATGGAATATCCAGATTTGCATGTGAGTTTACCAGAGCTGTTCCCACTCTATGACCACTTGAATGTCCCTGAGCTTTATCGGATACTATAGGTGTGCATTAAGAAAGGCACTGACTTCTTCTCATCTTCCAAGGGCTCTTCTCTTCTTCCAAGGACTCTTCTCATCTTCTAAGGACTTGCTTAGTCCTTTGTTTGTCCGAAGGAAGAAATGGAGTGCTCTTTTACAAACTTTTGCAATGAACAGCAGGGATGTGCTCACTTTGAATGAACTTTTAGATATTCTGCTATTCTTTCAACTATAGACTAGACGGTTTCCTCCTGCTTCCCTTGTCCCCAGTATTCAGAGACGTTTCTCTTTAAGTGATAGTACCATATGTTTTACAATAAAATTTCAGTTTTGTAATTTACGGGTTTTTTTTCTGACTTCTTGTCTTTGTTTTGATCTTTTGTTTGCTGTTCTTTTGGTCTTGAATGGTTTATTTTTCTATAAAGTATGTTCCTTATGGGAGTTATTGCTCAGTTTATGGGCCTGTCTCTTGTTTAGCTAAACAGTTATCTCAAGAAGTGAGTTTATTTCCAGGTTTGAAGAGTGTGTAAGTTTGGGGTATTCTACTGGTTTCTATCAGACCAGTAAGGTCTTTTTGTTGTTGTTGTTTGTTTGTTTGCTCATTTGTTTAATAAATTTAAATTTTGTTCTACGTTTTTCTCCCTCTGTCCAGAGACCTCTGTCCAGAAGGTCACTAGCGATAGTTGGATGTCATCCAGTTGTTCTCGTCTCAGGCTAGTGGAGGCCATCTTTCATGTGGTCTTTTAGTCCTTTAGATTAATTGTATCCTTGAAACTCCTATTTCATTTGCTTTTCTTTGCTCTGGACAGGAAGAGACCAATAGTTGTATTTTAGATTGGAAACCCTAGTGGCATAGAGGTTAAGTGCTATGGCTTGCTAACCAAAAGATTGGCAGTTCAAATCTGCCAGGTGCTCCTTGGAAACTCTATGGGACAGTTCTACCCTCTTAGGTCTCTGTGAGTCAGAATCAGCTGCACGGCAGTGAGTTTGCTTTTTGTTTTTTATAGCCATACGTTTTTGTTTCATACTTTTCAAATATCCTGTATAGTGCTGATTCATACACAAATGATAGCATTAAATCTTGTATAGATACAGACTTAGCCATGCTTATGTTTGGGTTTTTTACAGATATTCTCCATGTGATGTGAAGAACACAGTTTTGTTTTTGCTGACAGCTGTGTGTGAATATTTTTACTATTTTGAGAATTGAACAGGTTGAAATTTTGGGTGTTCAGGCAAGTCAGTACATTGTTATTGGCATGGTAATATCTCCTTGTAGATTAATAATAGATTTTCTAGTTAATTCTAATGTTTTTGCTGATACTATCAGATCAAGATATCATTACATATAAGTTCCAAAATTCTTCACTAAGTGGAATAATGAAAAAAGATCTTTAAAATATAGTTATTTAAGTGATTAGTCATACTGGGAGACAGCATCAAGAGTGGGATGATGAAGGAAATCATATCTGAGCCAGATTCTTATTACCAACTCTATATTTATTGTAAGTCAGACATCTTTAAGAGCAGTTGTTAATTCTTTCAAGCTACTAGGATGCTAGTATCTCCGGATGGGAATTTACTAACATGTAGATCGCTGAATTCTATTAATTGGTGATGCTATCTGTTTAGTTTGTTAGGACTACCGTGACAAAATACCATAAAGTGAGTGGCTTTAAAGAACAGAAATACATTGTTTCACAGTTTTGGAGGCTAGAAGTCTAGATCAAAATATTGGCCATGCTGAGAACAACAAAGATATGAGGGAAAACGAGCCCAGGAAACAGAAAGACCCAGATGAACGGGAGACTGTATCAGCATGAGACCAGAATAACCAGATGGTGCCCAGCCACCACCAAAGGCAGCTGTGATAGTGGACACAATGTAGAGTCCCTGAGACAACATGAGAAAAAGAGGGGTACACCCCAAGAACTCTGCTAAAAGACCAGAATTGATGATCTCACAGCCTGGAGAGTCCCCTGGGAACATGGCCCCTAGACCTGCTGCTGGCCCTGAGTGGAAACCAGTGCTGAATTCAACTCTTCCAGCAAGAATGGACTGGACTTGGGGATATAATGTGAGCATATGGTGTATGTCCTTTATGGATTTATACACTTATAGGAGGCTGTCCTACTGGTTTCTTTCTCAACGGGTGAGAAGAGTGTGGAAAGGAAAGGACGGATTCTCCTTAAGAGGATACTAGAAATATAGAGTGAAAAGGAGGAATGTGCTGTCACTTGGTGAGGAGAGCAGGTGGACCTGCAGATAGGTGGGCATGCAAAGTTGATTTGAGTTGTATACTTCCACTTAATCACAATAAGAAAAAAAGGAAAAGGAAAAAAATCTTGACCATGCTGATTCCTTCTGAGGACTCAGGAAGAGAAACTGCTACATGCTTCTGTCTTAGCTCCTGGTGGCTCCTGGGAATCCTTGACTCACCTAGGCCTACAGATGCAACTTCACATGGCATCTCCCTCCTGTTTCTCTTGTGTCTGTTCTCCCCTTTGATGATACTACTCAGATGGCAGTGAGACACAACCTTGTCCTGTAGGTCTTATCACTTAACATGACATCACTCTAACTGATAAGGTCTTCAGAGCTCGTCTTTCCAAATGAGGTCTCAGTCACAGGTATCAGAAGTTAGGACTTTTGGAGTGGTGACACAAATCAATCCATCATAGTGTCTTAAATTTCAAGATTTCCAACATGAAGATAATTTCTTTTGTTAGTCATGGGACTGATTATTATTACCATTATTTTTTACGTTGGTCATGATGCAGCTAAGAAATAACACTGATGAAAAAGAAGTTGTTTCCCTGAATCTTATCTAGTGTCTGAATTTTGAATGCCACCATATATCAAGGCTCTTAAAATTTTCTAGGCCTAACATTTTTCTATCATCAATTTTCGTAGATGATCATTTCTGAGAGACCTCAACGTGAGAGAGAATGGCAGATAAAATATAAGTCTGATTTAGAAAATAAAAATTAGAAATACAGTTGTCAGAATAACAGCATGTTCAAGGTACATGGCTTGGGTAGGTAGGTTACAACGGCAAGAGTACTCATGAATTAACACATCATCAAAGAATCACAGAGCAGTGAATTGTGTGTGTGTTCTTATGTGATATTTCCATCAAACCACTGTCTTAATAAATTACCCTTTGCTTCTCTAAGTATACTCTGTGTAGAGGTTATCTGCAGCATCTATCTTGGGTTATTTACATCAGAATACTGCTTCCTACCCCCCATAAGAGTGGTTGACATATCACTTTGACATTTTCTAAGGTTTGGCTTTCCTTTTCTAGACAGCATGATCACCACCCATCTGTTGTGGCAACATTCCTTTAGATAAACTCAACTAATAACAGGTTGGAAATCCTGGCAGCATAGTGGTTAAGTGCTACATCTGCTAACTAGAAGGTCAGCAGTTCACGTCCACCAGGTGCTTCTTAGAAACTCTATGGAGCAGTTCTCCTCTGTCCTATAGGGTCACTGTGAGTCAGAATTGACTTGACAGCAGTGGGTTTGGTTTCAGTTTAAATAGCAGTTTATCTTGTATTCACCTTAGCCGTGGATGGAAAGATCATATGTATTAAAGTAATACTTGGAACTTCCTTACTTTTTTCTTGGCCACATGAATTGAGAGCTGTTTATCAAGTAACCAGTATTTGCCAGACATTTTGCAAGTAGCAGAAGATGTGGTGTTAAGCAACACAGACCTAGCCTCTATTCGCAGAGACTACTCTCTACAACACATTTCTCTGAGATGCCCAGTGCATCCATTTTATGTTGCTTCTTAGAACCTGCAGTTTTAAAAGGTGAATATTTTTTTATGTACCAGATTTCAAAATTCTGCAAATAAATGCTGTGTTTCTAAGGCACTGATCCATCACAGAAAACCAATTAGTAAAATTGTATTCTTCCTACTGAGAAATGAGATCTTATAGATCAGATTTAGGAAAATGGAGATAAAAGTAATACTGAATTTGGCTTCTCATTTCCTCAAAGAGCAGTGACTCTTGTTGTCTTTCTCTTAAGGTATTGACTGATGAGCCATCATTAAGTCAAGCTCACCATTAACTGTGAGGCATCCTAAAATAGAAATATATCAAAGCCTGAATAAATCATTGATCTAAGAGTCAGAGAAGTCTTCCCCCTCCTCACCTTTATAATTGGTATTTGTATCGTATTTAATATAATTTGCTTCAGTTTCTCTCTCTGGAATCATGAGTGTTAAGAACAAAAAATAACTGGTGTTATGATCATGATTTGATAGACACTAAGTACTCAAATTTTTATTAAGTAGTTCTCTACCGTTAATTCTTTATCTTCTTTAAAATTGAAAAATGCTTATGCTGAAATATTTATCCTTTTTATACAAGAAAGGTTTAGAGTATACAGAATTCAGCAAATTTTGGTAAATACTAGATTTGAGCTAATAGGGATATTTACATAGATCTCATTCTTTGGAGAACATGATTTTTATATATTTTCATTTGAGCTGTATTCAAGCTTAATTTTAGGCAGCAAATCATTTTGATTTGAACTGTTATTGTATGCCTCCAGACGGGATTGTTGCCAAACCTCATCCTAGGATAGGAAAAGAACACCTCATTCACTCACTCAAATCATAGGTTAATCCAAGAACAAATGCCAGCCAACTATAGTCCTTTCCCAGTTTGCAATTATTGATTCTGTTAAGTACAGGCTGCGGTGAGAAAAATTATGATTTTGAAGGGCAATAAAAGATCAAAATCTGTGACACAATCAGTGATATACCAAAAAATAATAATAAAACTGCTGCCACTGAGTCAATTCCAATTCATAGCAACCCACAGGACAGTGTAGAATCGACTTATATAGAGTTTCTAAGGAGTACTTAGTGGATTTGAACTGCTGACCCTTTAGTTAGCAGACGTAACACTTAACCTGTATGCCACCAGGGTTTCCAATGAGATAGTTTCTTCAATTAAGAAAAAGATTTAGAGGAGTATTGTCCAATAGACATTTCTGCAATGACAGAAATGTTCTATATCTATGTTGTTCAGTGTGAAAGTCACTAGACTCCTAAAGCTCTTAAGCATTCACAGTGTAACCTGTGTAACAAAGGAACTTAAATTTTAACTTAATTTAATTTAAAGTTAAATAGCCTCCTAACACTAGTTGCTACACTCGTGGATACATCTAGAAAGAAAATCATTACACATAATAAGCGTGGTCAGATTCATAGAGAATGAAGTTAAAGAATGATTGCATATAATGAAAAATCAGATTTTAAGAGATTCCTGGAGTTATTAAAAATAGATAGAAGTCTCAAAATCAGACAGGCTGGGTTCAAATCTCAGTTTCACGCTTACTGATGTTGTGACTTCCCTCAGCCTCTTACACTTCCCTCATACTCAGGTTCCTGCCTTGTAATAACAAAGTTAATAATTATAGTAGTGCTTGACACGTTCCTCTTGAGAAAATATAATGTTCTCAAAATACCTTCCTCCAAGTAAGAGAAAGAAATGCCTAAATAGTTGATACATGTAAGTTCTAAAGATACTTTGAAGAGAACTTTATTATTAATAATAATGCAGCTATTAACATTTATGAGCTCTCACAACCTGACAACCACATATAACATCTTGCTTTGTCCTTACAACAGCTATATGAATTGAGCATTGTACGCTCCACGTTACACATGAGGATGCTAAAACTGAATGATAAATAACTTGATCAAAGTCATATAGCTACTAAGCGGTAGACATGGACTTTAAATTCAAGCATCTTCAGTTCCCCAAAAAACATTATTCTGCATGTATATTACTACCTCTATGCATCATGAAACTAGAAAATGCCATATCCATGTTTGAAAATAAGGTGTACCAGTTATTGTTGTAGTCACTAAATGCTACAGCTGCTAACCGAAAGGTCAGCAGTTCTAGTTCACCACATGCTCCTTGGAAAGTCTGTGAGGGCAGGTCTGCTCTGTCCTATAGGGTCACTATGAATAGGAATCAATTTGATGATAATGCGTATATTCTGATAATACATCCACTGAATAACATCTGGAAATGCTATGAACTATTACAGCAGCCCCCAATTAAATGCTTAGCTGAACACAAACAAAGGTAAGACAGATTCCTAAGGGTCAAAAATGAAGAAGGCTAAATGGTAAATGAAGAAGCACAAGTGGTAAGTGAAGAAGTCCAATAGTTTCTTCAGTACAGCATCTAAATTACAAGCACCCGAAGAATGAATAGCTAAATTAGACTTCATCAAAATTTCAAAAAGTAATTATTTCAAAGGATACTATCAACAAACTAAAAAGACAACGGATAAAATAGAAGAATGTATTTGCAATTAATGTATCCAATACAAGTGTAGTATACAGAATCTATATTTCAAAAAAATACCCCCAAAATCTCTTACACTGAATATTAAAAGACAAATGACCCAATTAATTAGTAGACAAAGGATTTGAAAGTGATTCTCCAAGGATAATATGTAATTGGACAATAAGCACATGAAAAGATAATCAACATAATCAATTATGCATTTACTATAACAGAATCGTTGCAGTTTTTTAATACAAAGATACATTGCTGGTGGGAATGTAAAATGCTATGGGTAATTTGGAAAACAGTCTGGTAGTTACTCAAAACATTAAATGTAGAATTACCACATGGTCAGCAATTCCACTCCTAGATTGAGGACTGACAATTAGGTTTGCGAACTCATCCTAGGAAAAAGTGCTGCATACCTCATTGCTAAATGCCACTAGGGTCACTTTGGAAGTACTCGCCTTGGGAAGCTGTGCACCAATGCCGGTGCCTAGTTCACCCTTCAAAGCAATTTTAGAACTCTTTTTTTGGAATGGCCAGCAGAGCTGTTGTATTACTCCTGATGTCCTGAATGTCACCAAAATGTCTTCCTTTCAATATTTTCTTTATCTCTCGGTAAAGAAAAAAATCATTGGGGGCAGATCAGGTGAGTACGGAGGCTGTTCCAATACAGTTCTTTGTTTACTGACTAAAATCTCCCTCACAGACAGCTATACAATTAAATTTGCAAACTTGCCACTATGCCACCATGTGCAATGGCCATTCCAGAAAGAGTTCCAAAAATTTCTTCGAAAGGTAGACTAGGTGCTGACTTCGGAGCATAGCTTCCCAAGGGAGCACTTCGAAGGTGAACATAGTGATACTCAGTAATGAGGTATGTAGCACTTAGAAAAATTAAGTTCGTGGACTTAATTTGGGGATCTTGTATATATTCCAGAGAACTGAAAATTTAAGTCCACACAAAACTTTGCATGTGTGTTCCAACCAAAACCAAACCCACCACTGTTGAGTCGATTCCAACTCAATGTGACCCTAGAGGACAGAGTAGAATGGATCCATAGAGTTTCCAAAAAGCACCTGAAGGATTTGAACTGCTGACCTTTTGGTTAATAGCTGTATCACTTAACCACTATGTGCCACCAGGGTTTCCATCTGTGTGTTCATAGGAGCATTATTCTTAACAGCTCCAAAATGGAAATAACTCAAACTTCTATCAAATGATAAATGGATAAATGAAATATATAGTATAGTTGCAAATAGAATATTTTTTAGCCATAAAAATAATGAAGCACTGGTTTATGCTCCAAAGACAGATATGAACTTTTTTCTTTTAAAAGCAAGTTGTTTTTATTTGTATTTTTTTCTTTGTTTTATATGTATTTCTTTTTTTATTTTTTATTAATTACAATAAAAGCATACAATTTCTAACATCTGTCAATTAACTCATCTATGATAAACCCTCAGCCCCCACTCACCCATGTAGCCAACACAGTTGTTTTCTCTTATGGATAATTCTCTTGCTAAGTCCTTATAACAGGGGTCTCATACAAAATTTGCCCTTTTGACACTGATTGATTTCACTCAGTGTGATTTCTTCCAAATGAGACCATGTTATGAGATGTTTTCTAAAATTGTTGTTGTTTTTTATCATAGCATAGTGCTCCACTGAGTATATGTACTGTAGTTTGCTTATGCATTCATCTGTTGATGGACATTGGGGTCGATTCCAACTTTTTGCTATTGTGGACTGTGCTATAACAAACATCCATGTACATGTGTCTGTTCATATGACCTTTGTTTCTAAAGGATAAATTCTGAGCAGTGGGATTACAGGATCAAATGGTATATCTATCTCCAGCTTTTTAAGAAAGCACCAGACTGTTTTCCAAAGAGGTTGTACCATTTTGCAATCCCACCATCACGGTAGGAGAGTTCCACTTTCTCCACATCCTGTCCAGCATTTGTTGTTTTGTGTTTTTTGGATCATGGCCAACCTTGTTGGGGTGAGATAATATCTCATCATAGTTTTGATTTGAATTTCTTTAATAGCTAATGATGTGAGCAATTCTGCATGTGTCATTCAGCTGCCTGGATATCCTCTTTAGAGAAGTGTCTGTCCATCTCCTTCACCCATCGCTTAATTGGATTATTTGTCCTTTTCCTGTTGATATTTTATAGTACCTTATAGACTATGGAGATCAGACATCAGTCTGACATAGAGTTGCCAAATATTTTTTTCCCATTCTGTAGGTGGTCTTTTAATTCTTTTGATGAAGTCTTTGAATGAGCGGAAGTGTTTGATTCTTAGTAATTCCTATTTATCTATTTTCTCTTATGATGAATGTGCTTTGTTTGTCAGATTTTGAAGTCTGTCTATATTGTGTATTAAAACTTCCATTGTTGATCCTATTTTACCTTGGATGAACTTTATCATTTTAGATTTTATATTTAAGTCTTTTATACAATTTGAGTTGGTTTTCATATAAGGTGTGAGATATGGGTCTTGTTTCAATTTTTTGCAGATGGATATCCAATTTTGCCAGCATCGTTTGTTAAAGAGACTGTTCTTATCCCAGTTTAGTATCTTAGGGCCTTTGTCAGTATCAGCTGTTCATAGGAGGATGATGGCATCTCTGGGGTCTCTACTCTGTTCCATTGGTCTGTATGTCCCTTTTTGTACCAGTACGAGGCTTTTTTGACAACTGTGGCAGTGTAATAGGTTCTAAAGTCCAGTGGGGAGAGACGTGAACTTTAAAAACATTCTGCTAAGTGAAAGAAGTCAGGCACACAAGGTCACATATTGTATGATCTTATTTATATGAAATGTCCAGAATAGGTAAATTCTCAGAGACAGAGAGTAGATTACTGGTTTCCAGGACTGGGGAGGGAGATGTAATAACTAACTTCTAACAGACTTGGGGTTTCTTTCTCGGGTGATGAAAATGTTCTGGTAATGGATGGTTGATGGTTAAACAACCTTGTCTATATACAGAAATACACTGAGTTTTACACTTTAAAAGAATGAATTCTGTGGTGGGCACCTATAGCAATAAAAGAAGAAAAATCCAATGCCACTCCAAAGATATCTGCTCAGAAACTCAAGAGGCTTTGGTTTTAATGACTGAGAAGGGTCAAGAGATAAAATAAAATATTTTTGAATTGCAACTGAGATCATTATATAAAGTTTGGTACTTGAAAAACCAAAACTGCAGTGAAAAAGCCAAAGAGGACTAGAAAATACCTATGTGATGGTATTAGTTGTGTGGTCTGGAAACTCCAGAGCCAAGAAATCGATTTTGCTTGGTTGTGTCACAGGAACCTGGTGCAGGCACACATACAGCCCCTCTGGGGGAAAATAGAACAAAACCAAACCTGTTACTATGGAGTAAATTCCAACTCTTAACAATTCTACAGGACAGAGTAGAACTGCCCTATATAGTTGCGAATGTATGCCTGGTGACTATGAACTGCTGACCTTACGGTTAGCAGCCATAGCACTCAACCACTATACCACCAGGGTTTGAGGCATCCTCAGAAGAGACCTTTCAGGATGTCCACAGATGTGTAACAACCACATTTAAACCATATAAAATGACTAAACAGTCAAAAAAAATTAGGAACCTTGAACAAAAGTCCTCAGGCATAAGTATAGCCAATGTTAACAGACACAGGAATCTAATTATCAGATACAGAAATTACCAACTTCAAAATGATATTAAAGATTACAAAATTAAGGAAATAAGTGATAATTCAAAATGTGCACAAAGAGTGTGGACTATAAAAATAGACCAGCAGATTTGAAAAGAAATCAACTTCTGAAAATGAAAAAATACACATATATAATTATAATCTAAAAATACTGTATCTAGTATTGGTGTTGAAGTTATGTGGGAAGTGGTTAGAGTTAGGAAGCTGCCATATGTGATTTCCCAAGTGGTGCACAGGATTAAATACTGCTTCCAGTGTTGTCACTGGGTATTCAGAAGAAGCTGAGTATTTTCATCCAGGCCGTTGTGTGTGTGTTTTCCAAGGGACCATGAATGCCTGACAATATTTGTATTTATTTCACTGGTTTCTCTTTGTTCCTTTGCCAGAACCTTACACTGAGTTCATCTAGTTCTGAATGGCTAGCACCTGCTTTGCTTTACATACAAATTCTGATGGGTGACAGATATTTCCAGGTCTCTGAAAGCTGTAGAATCCTAGAATTGCAAATGAATGTTGACAATTAGTTATTCAAGCTTGAAGGATAATTGGAGACAAAGACCATATTCAAATTCATAGCCTTTTTCTATAGAGGAATGGTTATTTCATTTTTAACATAAATTTATCATTAACACAAACCATTAGATTTGGGAACAGTTAACTCCTGGACTTGTTATATAGGGTATGCAGTCATTAGATTATCTTATTTTTCCTTAGTCTATAGTTTTCATGGTCACTGCCTTCCTGATGAAAGGGAAGGACCTCAGAGATGGATGTTGACTGTCAACTGGTAAAAGCACCTTTCAGAGTCCGCAGAGCGGCAGTGAGGTGTATCCTAAGCTTTCTTTGAACTACAGTTACTACTCAGTGCAATGGTGATCCATGTCCAATGAATGGCTTGTTATCTTCAAGGTGCACAGAAACAAAGTAGATTATTAACCCACCTAGAATCTTTTGCCTGTATAAAAAAGAACTATGCTCCTTATGTTCTGTTGTGTAATTTTAAGTATAGAAGAAAATCTTAGAAATTCCACAAATTCAGAAAAATTAGAAAAGATCACCTCACACCATCAACTGATAGATCACTCAATAAAAACATAAACATATAAATTTAACAAGATAGATTCAGTTGACTATTCCAAATGGCCAAGCTCATTTGGAAGAAGCCACCTTCTTTATAAACTTAGGATGCTTCCCTGGCAGTTCACTGCCTTCATGTCCAGGATGTTCAGAATACTCTGCAAAATATTTATTTTTATTAGCCTTTCATTTGTTTAATTTCTTTTGGCAGTTGAGGTTTTTACAGCATACATGATGTGACTAATTTATGTTTTCCTAATTGGACAGCTAAATATTCTTGTATTAATTTTGCACAGTGCCTAGATGTTTCCAGAGAACTTTAATAAACTAATTAAATAAACCAACACGCAGTCCAATTCATGATTCATCCATCATTCAGCTGCTGCTGAATCCAATATCCCCCTCACTTCCCTAGTGTGCATGAGTTAGCAGAATATATGAGGAGAAAAACAAAGCTATAATAATGCTCTATATTAGATTTCCTGACTCCCTGATAATTAATATTAGAAGATTATACTGCATTAGAGAAGTGGCCGTATAAAATCTGATGTTGGCTCAATGCTTTTCCTTCTGTGTTTCGAGTCAGACTAATATCAAGTTTACCTGTTTATGATAACTGAACCAAGCTCCCTGCCATCGAGTTGATTCTGATTCACGGCAACCCTTGAGGGCAAAGTAGAACTGGCTCATAGAGTTTCCAAGGAGCACCTGGCAGATTCAAACTGCTGATGTTTTGGTTAGCAGCCATAACACTTAACAACTGTTTATGGTAGTGAGGTCTAAATCAGTTTCCCCATCTGTGATTGGGATAGCTGACCTTCTATTGTCAGTAAGAGGGGACTGTTAACTCTTCTAAAATCTTTTGCCATTTGGATAGCAGGTTTAAGAGAAGAGAGAACAGTGTTGTTTCCTGTCAGTGGCCTGAGAGTACAAGCATTTGGTTTCGTAATTTATTTGTTGAAATAACTCAACTCTGGAAAACAGAGAAAGGTATACTCTTTTTACAAGACTCTTAGTGTAAAATTCAGAAATATGTTGAAAATCCACTAGGAATATTTTATAAACAGTAGTATAGAAGTAAATATAAGGCATTTAGAAAATTAACAATAGGAAGAAAGAAGTCTCATGGTTCTAAATTTTCTTCAGTCATGCATAAATCCTTAAGTATGGTAACCTGGTCAAAGTAATTAAAGATTCTTAAGTTTAATATTTTAGTCAGTTAATATTCCAGAGAGTCATGTTAAAGTGGGGACCTGGAATTCTTAATGGTGCAGTAGTTAAGAGTTTGGCTGCTAACTGCAAAGATTGGTGATTTAAACTTCCCAGTTGCTCAATGGTAGGAAGACATAGCAATCTGCTTCTGTAAAGCCTTGGAAACTCTGTGATGCAGTTCTACTCTGTCCTATAGGTTTTTTATGAGTCAGAATTTTATATATATATATGTATATATATATATATATAAAATCTCCAAGAATTAGAGAAAATCTAAAACTCCAAAATAGATTACAAGCAAATCTAATAATGTGTTGTACAGAAGAAGCCATCAGAAAACCTCAGGGAAGTCCACATGTTGCCACCTGCTGGTTGTTTTTCTGAGGTTTCATATTCTGTCTAGACTTTTGAAGGTCACAATGAAAGTATGAATGTCCACCAATAAACTTAGTATCAGAAGGTGAGAAATGACCCCCTTTCATTATATCATATTAATTTGGATTTCCAGGTCACAGCTTGAAAGGCAGAGGGATTTAGCTGTATCATGGGTACAGTCACTTGACCAAGTGGCTTGTTCTTCTCACCTCATCAATTATGGCTATTAATTTTCTTTTAAGTTGCTATGTATTTGAGTAGCCAGACCAACGGTGCTCAGAGGAGACCAGGGATGGGGGAGAGAGGAAGAACTGTTGGCTCGCACCTGTAGGGGGTGACACCACTTATGAGACACACATCTTGAAGCATTTCAAATTATTCTTGGCAGGTGTATCATAAACAGATCCTCAGCCTATGCCAGGCTGTTTGGCCATTGTAATTAAAGCTATGTTATAAAAAGTTCCTGCTGTTTCCTTCTGAAAAACGCTGACAGAGACTTCCTCAGACAACTATGACAGTATTTCCAACACCTCTGCATTTTCTATTCCTGTGGCTACAAACAAGAACATCTACCTTTATGGTTACATTAGCTACAATGTAAATTAGAGACAGTGGCAAAAGGCAACCAGTACCTGAGGCAGGACTGTGTGCCTTTGGGTCAGACATCTGCCTTTATACAGGGCAACAAGGACAGGAAAGGCTACCTGGTTTCAAAAACTCAGAAGAAAAGTATTTTTTTGAACCAGGAATAAACCTAAGCAATAGCAGGAACAAGGATCAAACATAAAGAAGATGGTCAATGCACAGGGATATAAGTCTTCGATGTAATACCAAAAGAGAGAATGTGGTTTGGTTCCATGGACACTGGAAGAAATTGATAGAATATTATGTGATAGGAATGGTTAAATACTTGGAAATAGGGGAATAAATTTATGAATTATTCAAGATTTCCAGTAATATAATTGTAAATGATAAATGCATGAAATAAAGCCTCATCTCTCTGTATCTAAACTTAGTACAGTAGAGCTAAAAATAGTGATGAAAGGTAGCAGCTGCTTTACGATCAAAGTACTAGCTTTCTCCATCACCAAAAAACAATATGAGATATTTAAAAAAATATTATTGAAGAGATACTTATGGAAACATAGCATAGACAATTTGTAACTGTGAATAGGACAGAAAAAAAACTCTGAAATGTTGAGCTTGTAATTCTGTCTACCCTCTTGGGTCTTGACGTGCCAGATTTTCTAACTCTTAGTGTGCCAGCTTTTCTAACTTTTGGTGAGGTTGACTGAGGCTTGTTTTATACATGAGGTCGGACAATTAGGTCTGTGAACTTAATTGTTCCAAGCACTACATACTTCATTACTGAGTATGGCTACAGTCCCCTTCGAAGTACTCCCCTTGGGAATCTGATGCCAGTGTCCAGTCCACCATTCAGGGCAATTTGGGACTCTTTCTGGAGTGGTCATTGCAAGTGATGGCAACAGGGCAAGTCTGTGAACTTAGTTGTACAGCTGCCTGGGTGGTGGTTTTAGCTAGTGAACAAATAATTGTACTGTAACACCTTCCCTACTCACCTGATCTGGCCCCAAATGACTTTTTGCTTTACCCGAAGATAAAGAAAACTACTTAAGACACCAAAGATAATAATGTGACAGCTCTGATGGCCATTCTAGAAAAATAGTTCCAACATTGCCTTGAAGTGTGGACTAGGTACTGGCATCACTGCACAGCTTTCCAAGGGGAGGACGTCTAAGGTGACCATACTGATACTCAGCAACGAGGTCCATAGCGCTTTTTCTAGGATGAGTTGGCAAACGTAACTGGCAGTTTTCTTATGTACTCACAAAATCTCACCTTGAAGAAGTATTCTTAACTTGTTAGACAGAACCTAGTTCCCATCAGATAAAGTGATTTAAAATAAACAATGCTTCATTTTAATAATTAAAAAAAAATATCTATCATTTCTTGTCCTTCCAGAGACTCATGACATCCTATCAGTGGTCATTCATTCAGTCACACACACCAAAATGTTTACTGAGGACCTGCTATGTGCCATGGACTGATGCACTGGATGTGCAAAAGTGAGCAAGTCAGACACAGTTTCTCCTCTTCTGGAGTAGATTTTACTGGGGAAATCAGGTAATAAAGAGTTAAGCAAATTGGTGAGTAAATAACTTAGAGATAAAAATATGAACAAATTTTTGAAACAAAAGACTCATTGAGAAAAGCTAATTCAGGGTGCTACCATTTAAGGGTGCACACACACGATTCCATAGTAAACAATAATATAGGATTATGGAATAACAACACGGACCCTTGGGAGTGTTTGAATTTGAAGGAGGTGTTCTTTGCACTTAATCTCTGTGTATATGTTGCTTTTTTGGTAAATCTAAGAGAATTAATTTTTGCATGTACTCATCAGGATTCTGTGATAGGAAGTATTCAATTCCACAACAAGGAAGACAGTCTCTGCCTCCTGAAACTTCCCATTGTTGTACTCTACAGAGTTTAACGTTGTCCAACCACATCTGGGTCCTCTTTTCTGGCTTTGAGCCCCCTTGACCACAAGGCTGTTTTCAAGGACTGTCAACCATAATTATGCATGGTTTGAAGGGAGGGCAAAAATTCTGAAGAATAGTAGGACAGATAATATAGAAAAACAAGATACTTCAGAAATGAAGTCTGACAATATGAAAAGTTTTGAAGATACGGAGTTTCATATTCTGTTGGCTGTTGCTATTAGGTGTCATTGAGTTAGTTCTAACTCACAGCAACCCTGTGTACAAGAGAATGAAACACTTTCTGGTCCAGTGCCATACCCACAATTGTTGGTATACTTGAGCCCGTTGTTGCAGCTACTGTGTCAAACCATCTTGTTGAGAGCTTTCCTCTTTTATGATGACCTTCTGGTTTACCAAGCATGATGTCTTTCTCCAGGGATTGATCTCTCCTGACAATATATCCAAAGTATGCAAGATGTAGTCTCACTATCCTTGCTTCTATGAAGCACTTTGTTTGTACTTCTTCCAAGACAGATCTTTTCATTCTTTTGGCAGTCTATTTAATATTCTTCTCCAACACTACAATTCAAAGGCTTCAATTCTTCTTCTGTCTTCCTCGTTCATTGTCTGGCTTTCACATGCATGCAGTGCAGTTGTTTTGGGTCACGCAAACCTTAATCTTTAAGGTGATATTTGCTTTTCAGCAACTTTAGAGAGGTCTTTTGCAGCTGATTTACCCCATGCAATGTGTCTTTTAATTTTTTGTCTGCGGCTTGCATGAGTGTTGATTGTGGATCCAAGTAAAATGAAATCCTTGACAGCCTCAGTCTTTTCATCGTTTATCACGAGGTTCCATAGTGGTCCAGTTGTGAGGATCTTTGTTTTCTTGATGTTGAGGTGTAGTCCATACTGAAGACTGTTGTTTTTGATCTTCATCAGTAAGTGTTTTAAATCTCTTCAGTTTCAGCAAGCAAGGTTGTGTCATCTGTGTAACACAGGTTGTTAATGTGTCTTCCTTCAATCCTGATGCCTTGGTCTTCTTCATATAGTCCAGCTTCTTGTATTACTTGTTTGGCACCAGACTGAATAAGTATGGTGAAAGGATACAACTCAGATACACACCTTTCCTGACTTTAAACCTGCAGTGTCCCCTTGTTCTGTTTGAGGGACTGCCTCTTGGTCCATGTACAGATTCCTCATGAGCATAATTGTTCTAGAATTCCCATTCTCCCCAAGTTTATCCACAAGTTGTTATGATCCACAAAATGCCTTTGCATAGTCAATAAAATGCAGGGAAACATCTTTTAGGTATTCTCTGCTTTCAGCCAAGATCTACCTGACATCAGCAGATTATCAGGTCTGAAACAGGACTGAATTTCTGGCAATCCCTTATCAATACTATTACAGCTAACTTTGAATAATGTTTACCAAAATTTTACTTGTGTGTGATATTAATGATATTCTTTGGTAATTTCTGTATTCAGTCAGATCAACGTGCTTCAGAATAGGCATAAATATGAATCTCTTCCAGTCAGTAGGCCAGGTAGCTGTCTTCCAAATTTCTTCACATAGACAACTGAGCATTTCTGGTGCTGCATTTGTTTGTCAAAATATCTCAATTAATATGCCATCGATTCCTGAAGCCTTTCTTTCTTGCCAAAGCCTTCAGTGCTGCTTTGATTTCTTCCTTCAATAACATCAGTTTCTGATCACAGTCTCCTTCTTAAAGTGGTTGAACACTGACCAGTTCTTTTTGGTACAAAGACTGAATTACTTTTATCCTCCTTTGATGCTTCCTGAGTCATTTAACCCTTCGGTATTGCTCCTTGAGGCTTGAACTTTTGCCCTGGTTTTTTCAGCTTGAGAAATGAAGAGTATGTTCTTCCCTTTTGGCTTTCTATCTCCAGTTCTTTGCATTATGACATTCTGATGTTTTACTTTGTCTTTTAGAGCTGGGCATTGAAGCCTTTGGTTCTTTTACTTTGCCATTTCTTCCTTTTGCTTAGGTACTCAACATTTAAGAGCAATTTTCAGAGTCTCTTTTGACATCCAATTTTGTCTTTTCTTTCTTTCCTGTCTTTTTAATGACTTCTTCCTTTCTTCAAGGATGATCTCTTTGATGTCATTCCACAATTTGTCTGATTTTCAGTCATTGGTGTTCAAGGCATCAAATCTGTTCTTAAGATGGTCTTTAAACTCAGGTGGGTTATACCTAAAGTCATACTTTGGCTCTCATAGACTTTTAAAAAGTTTCTTCAGTTTCAGTTTGCATTTGTACAGTGGCAGTTAATGGTTGGTACAGCTATTGACACTTGACCTTGTTCTGACTGCTCATATTGAGCTTTGCCATTGTCTCTTTCACAGACGTAGTCACTTTGATTCCTGTGTATTCCACCTGGCAAGATCCATGTGTATAGTTGCTGTGTGTGCTGGGTAAAAAGGTATTTTCAATGAAGAGATCATTTGGTCTCACAACATTCTATCATGAGAACTTAGGCATCATTTCTATCACTAAAACTGTATTTTCCAACTACTGACCCTTCTTCTTTGGGTCTAACATTTACATTCCAATCACCTAGTAATTATCAATGCATCCTGATTTCATGTTTGCTCAATTTTAGACTATGGAAGCTGGTAAAAATTGTTTATTTCTTTATCTTCGGCTTTAGTGCTTGGTATGTAAATTGGAATAATAGTCGTATTAACTGGTCTTCCTCTTAGGCGATGGATATTATTCTATCACTGACAGTGTTGTACTTCAGGGTAGATCTACAAATGTTCTTTTTGACAAGGAGTGCAATGTCATTCCTATTCAAGTTGTTAATCCCAGTGTAGTAGACCAATATGATTGTCTGATTCAGAACGGCCAATACTGGTCCATTTCAGCTCACTAACGCCTAGGGCATCAATGTTTACGGGTTCCATTTCACTTTTGATGATGTCCAATTTTCCTAGATTCAAACATCGTACATTCTGTGTTCCAATTACTAAAGGATGTTTGCAGCTGTTTCTTCCCATTTTGAGTCAGCAAATGAGGGTCCTGAAAGCTTGATTAAATCGATATCATTATGGTTGGCTCTGCTTTGAAGAGGCAGCTCTTCCCCAGTTGTCTTTTGAGTACCTTCCAACCTGGCAGGCTCATCTTCTGGCACTATATCAGACAATGTTCTGCACTATTCTTAAGATTTTCACTGTCTTAATCTTTGCAGAAGTAGGCTCATGGGTCCTTTCCAGCCTGTTTATGTCTGGAAGCTCAGTTGAAACCTTTCCACTATGATTAACCGTGCTGGTATCTGAATACTGGTGCTGTAGGTTCTAGCATCACAAAGTATGACAAACTGGCTGAAATATGGGGGACTCCACTGAAGTGCAAATTGATTACAACTAGTTTAGAAGACTGACTGGCAGTATCTACTGAGGCTGAACATACATTCACCTATGCTGTACCAATTCTGCTTTTAGTAATATACCCAACAGAAAGAAGCATTTATGTCCAACAAAAGCAAGTATTAGAACTTTCATAGCATTATGTTTAATAGCCTATAACTATAAACAATTCAAATGTTCCCTAATAGTTAAATGGATAAATTGTGATATATTCACATAATTCAACACTGCATAGAAACGACAGTGAATAAAATACAACTATGTGAGTTGAAATTGACTCATTTTTTATAAGCAATAACATGGATAAGTCTCACAGATGTTATACTGACCCATAAAAAGCAAGTACAAAAGAGTATATGTAATATGATTCAATTTACTTAAATAGAAAAGCAAGTAATACTAACTGATGTTGACAGAAGCCAAGAAAGTGGCTACATTTGTGAGTGTCACAATTAGAGGAGACGCAAATGGCTTGTAGGACATGGTCACTATTATGTTTCTTGATGTAGTTGCTAGTTATATTTGTTTTGTAAAAATTCATATATATGTACACTTACATATAACATACATAAAGTATGTTTGTCACACTGCAATTAAATATGTTTAATAAAGAAAAAAGATACTTTGGTACTGATAGATCTCCTAGGATCTGTTCTAGAGTTAACGTCCATTGAGCCTGTATCAAGTTCTCAGGTTCATATTAATCTACATTTTATTCCCAAGATTCCTGGCTCTCTGTGAAGACAACCAGTTCTGGAATTATTTGACAGGTTTTTTTTTGTTGTTGTTGTTTGTTTGTTTGCCATTGTCCTTCTGTTAGCCTGACCATACTTCATCCGTTCACTTTAAAGTCAAACTGTGATGCAAAGCCAAGTGCCATCGAGTCGGATTAACAGTTTTCGGTTAAGAGATCCATTATTATAATTGACAAGTTTCTACATCAGATTGTAACGTATTACTGTTTCTGTGACTTGCTAAGCAGACGGAATGTTTGGAGACTCTATTAATAGCAGCTTTAGAAATAGCAGGTGAGCCACTTCACTTCTCATTGGGAATAAATAGTAACATTGAATGGAACAGCTTTTGGGAACTGGGGACCAGAGTGAGACACCATAAGACACAAAGGCTTACCAATAGAAATGCAATAGTCTGGTGCCTTAAAATGTCTGCAATGTGGCTTAAAATGGAGAAGCTTCTCTCATCTCTCTCTCCATAATTCTCTTAATGGCTTCCTATGATCTTTCTCCCTCTAATTTTTCTTCTTGTGGGTCTGACTTCAAAGTACCCTTCATGTTATCTATCTACAGTACAGTATAGCATTCAAGAGCAATGGTCCTTCTGTTTGGCAATATACTTTGTAGTAGCAGGACTCCTGGTATTCATTTTATCCCAACAGCTCAAACTTTGAATGACAATTTCATGTCTGCTTTTAAGGACTCCTTTAAGTAGTCCCTTTAGTTCATGAATGGAGAAAACTTGTTACACTATTTTTCAAGCCATGGGAGTCCAACTGCCGCCATTCCCTCTGCCTTCTCTGTTTTCCTGTTTTCTCTCGGATCATTACAGTGGAGTGACTATACTACAGTTTCACTGGGCTGGTATCCTGTGAAGTTCGTTCCTATGGGACTAAACATCTGCCCAGGTATTTCTATGTTCCCTTATGGCTGTGATGTGTTGCTGCATAAAAGATGTCTCCTACTAACTTTGTCGTTAGCAAAACAGGAGGTTGACAGCTGGGAAAAGCAGACAGTCAGCAGTGTCAGAGTTTCAAAGTCTTTTTGGCTTTTCTAGTCTTCTGTGGGAGAATATTTAGTTAAACTGGTACAATATGAACTATAGACACATCCCTGAATGGTAACACGTATTCACTACCTCTTCATTCTATAAGTCACTGAGGTGTTATGACTGCAAATAGGCAAAGATAAGGAAAAACAGATTCATTGTGAGTATCGAGACAATGGAGATCAACAGGGACTTATCTTCTGGGGCTGAAACTGAGGCCACCTGTATCAACATGACTTGATATTAATTCCAGGAAGATAAAACTGCAAGCTAATATATATTGCCACCTCCACCCCCACCCCAGCCTACTCCCACCCAACCAAGAAATTCTTGTAAACGTGTTTATCCAGACTAATGGTTTGCGTATAGGACAATAGCTCTCCTGATGGGAAAATATGCTCACCTGGACAAAGAGCTCACTTATTATTAAGCAATTTACCTATTAAGACTTGATCTCTCTGTATTCACCAATGCTATTTATGTCTCAAATGTGTCCAATCTCAATCAGCCCCTCATTTGAAAGGTCTGCCTTAACACACTTGAGTTCAAACCTCCTGAAAATATGTTCACCATACTATACCTTCCTGAGATATTACTGAGACATCTGTATCCACCTTCTGTATTTTATGCAAACAATGTGCACCTTCGTTTATTTGCCAACCACTGCCTTCCCCCATGAGGAATTTTTGTAGGCACAATATGGTAATTTTTTCAACAACAACACGTAAAAAAAAATGACATAGGAGAGCTATGGGAGAGAGGCGGAGGCAGTGCCTTCACATGTGTAGAAGCCAAGCCAAGTGCTGTCGAATATGTAGAAGGCACACATTATCTGCATAAAATATCTTTGTAGGATCCCTGGTGGCTCAGTCATTAAGCACTTGGCTGCTAACTCAAAGGTCAGCAGTTTGAACCCACCAGCCTTTCTGCAAGAGAAAAGAGCTGGAGATCTGCTCTCACAGCGATTACAGCCTAAAAACCCAATTGGGCAGTACTGCTTTGTTCTTAAGGTCATTGTGAGTCAGAATTGATGCAGTAGCACATAACAAAAATACTGTCATTGTATCTGTCTTTCTGTTTGTTACATGTTGTAAGTCCTAACCTCTTTACATGTTGATGTCATTGCATCTGTCAATAGCGGGATTTTTTTTTGTTGTTGTTATATTGAGGAGGCTATACCAAGGCAGTTGTGTCTTGAGCCAATCACTTTTGAGATATAAAGAGAGCAGACTGGCACAGAAGCAACAAGCTGGGATAGAGGGAAAGATAGATGCCAGTTGGAGAGCTCCAAGGAAAACTGAGAAGAAAGGATTTTCTGAAAAGTGGACAGAGACAGGCTTCCTCTAGACCCTGAGCTCTGAATTTGGATTTCTGGCCTCCTAAGCTGTGACAAGGAAATCCTGGTGGCATAGTGATTGAATGCTATGACTGCTAACCAAAAGGTCAGCAGTTCAAATCCACCAGGAGCTCCTTGGAAACGCTATGGGGCAGTTCTACTCTGACCTATAGGGTCTCTATGATTTGGAATTGACTTGATGGCAGTGGCTTTGGCTTTGGCTAAACAGTGACAAAATAATTTTCCATTCATTAAAGCCACTCACATTATTTCCATTATAACAGCACTAAGAAACTGAGATCCTTCTTATCTATTGATGATCAACCAGTTGATTGATACATCTGTCTTGTTGCTTTATCATCTGATTTTTCTGGTGATCTCCTGCAGTGCTTACCATTAACAAATGATTCACACACATGTCACTACGTTATTACTAAGGCTGGGTTATTAATAATAATAACTGTTACATTAACTGTAGTAAATGCATGTCTCATGATTTGCTGTTCTCATGTTATTTGCCATAAGTATTTTGAACATGGAAAGCACTAGGTGTGTAAGCAGTATCCAGTGTTAGTGAGGACTGGACTAAAAAGAAAAGAAAACTAATGCTATAGAAAGCATCTTAAAGAACTTGTGAAAGTGGGCATTAATTAGCATGATTAATCCAAAGGTAATTATAACCTTATTCAATTTTTTTTTCATTATGCAATTAGGTTCTAGAAATCTTAAGGCAATTAAACCTCTTAATAAACAGAAAGAGAAAATGCTCAAACATGGACAATAAACTTCATTTTTGAAATCCCACTCAAAATTGAAACAATAAAAGCAATTTATCTGTCAAATAATATGTACTATTGGATTAATTTAACCTCCAAAAAGGTGTTAAAAGAAAGAAAGATATAATATTAAAATACAATCTCTTGAAAGTAATGGAATGTCTGCTTCTAGGAGATTCCAGGGCTGGAATTTGGGCGAAGTTTAAAGATGGTTTTCTGCGTAAGAAAGGTTTTAAGACTTCATACAATTATGATTGCAAAGGAAATTCTTCTTCTAAGTATGAATTCACTCAACAAATTTTTGGGGATTCTTACTCCCTGTCTACGATGTTACGGTGGTTGCTTATTCTTGAAAAGAATTAATGAAAAATGACATAGTAAAACATCTACTCAAATATTCTAAAATTTTCACATATGTATTTTCCCTTTCCTACCTTAAATAGACATACAGGCAAATAGGAAAACCCTTCAAGTACTTACTTGTCTACTCATTCTATCATTCACAGAATATAGTTCTATTTTAATTCTTTTTTATATCATCAGTTCATTATAACTAGCATATGTGCTTTAATAATTTCTCCAAAATTGGTAATGGATTTATATCAACTTCATCACACTTGATGTAATTGTTACGGGAGGGTGAAGAGGACAGCGTATACAGAGGGACTGTATCCAGGTCCCTGCTATTACAGTAAAACCTGTGAAAGTCAAAATCTACATTAAGGAAGAAAACTGTCAGAGAAGAAAAACTAAACTATTTTCTATTAAAAGGGGAGACAGAAAAGTGGCAAGACCATACAAAGGTGGAAAACTTGCAAGATCTGGAAAAACAAGGCAGTCTCATTGAGCTCCAGCTCTCACAGATTTTCCTGTATTAGCCTGTATGTGACAGACCCTGTATGTCCACATGTGAAAATAAAAACGTGATTGTCCGGGCTTTCTCTTTTATAATGGGAAAACTATTTTAAAACATAGTTTTGTTTTTCGTCGTTGTCTGCCATTTCTAAATCCCCAAGATACAGACTAGTTTTACTGGTGGATAAAGGAAATACACTGCTTAGAAGAATAAACATTAAACATAGATTGTGGTACTTAGCTGCCGTGTCATATTTTCTATTTTTATGGTACATAATGTTTCTTCTTTGAATTTATCTAATTAATAAAAAAGGAAAGTATATAAAACACAAGTCCCAGTAAGGCTGTGCAACTAATCTTATAGATTTGTTTCTTTTAAACTGTAAATTTTTCAGGTCAGTGTCCATATCTTTCCCTATACTTATAAAAGGTCTATTATAGTAGGGGCTTTGGTGTCTCCTGTATCCAATGCAGAGATTTTTTCCCCCTAGAAATCTGTCTTTGTTTTTGCCATCTGGTATTTTGATTACTTTTAGAGAAATCTTCATTTCTCTAATTTTAAAAATAATAAATACTCATTGTGGAAAATATAAAACCTTTTTAAAAATCACTTATAATCCCATTATCACAATGACCACTGTTACTGCTTTGATGTCACTAACCATTTTTTTCCTACCTATACATATAAATTGAAATCACATACATAGCAATGTAAATTGATTTTTTTCACTTAATAATTTATCAGGTAAGTTTAAAAATCTCATTTGTGCTTCAACAATCAGTAATATTTCATTAATCTTTCTTTACCTCTTACCCCACTTACATTTTAGGGAGTTAGGCACAGGAATGTTTATAACAAATCCAAGATACCTCCTTCTTTTATCTATAAATACTGTAGGACATAGCTTTGAGAATTAAAAGGCCATGCTCAAAAGTGCCCAATTGCCCAATTGTCTCTGAAAGTTCTAAATTCAAATCAGGATCGAAACAAGCTATGCAAGTAACATTGTGTGAATTAGTCTATTAAGACTTTTTTTTTATTTATAGCGATACCTTTCCTTTAATTTTTCAGTCATTTTTTTTGTTGAAGATAATACATCATTTGTCCTATAAAATTTCTGACATTCTAAATTTTTCTAATTGTTTCTTCACAGTGTTTCATCACTTATACTTCTATCCCCTTTATTTCCCATATAGTGGTGACTAGATCTAAAGCAGTACTATACGAAATAATTTTCTATCATGATGATATATTCTGTTTGCATTGTTCAATATGTTAAACATTAGCCTCATACTGTTTTTGAATAGTTTAAATTTTGCTACAGTAATTGAAGAATAGAACTTCAAATTATATGTTATTTAAATTTAAATAAACATATGTAGGTTTTCAACTTCTAGTCCAGCATGTCTACCAAAACCCTTTACTGCTGAGAACTCATAGAGACGCTTTAGGACAGAGTAGAAGTTCCTCATAGTGTTTCCAAAGAACTGCTCATGGATTCAAACTGCCAACCTTTTGGCTGGTTAGCAGTCATAGCTCTTAAACACTGCACTATCGAGGCACTGGTACAGCATCTATGGTGCTTGGAAATTGCACTTCCTATTCTCACAACAAAAAAGCTAAAAATCTCAAAAACAACACTTCTGAGATCCATCAGAGAACTGAGAGCACAGCACAAACTGATGTCCTAAAAGCTGCAAGACATGTTAATACAGAAAATCATTGCTTACAGGGAGCAGAGCCTACCACTGCCACAGCCACACCCACCGTTGGGTAGGAATACTTACGGGGTAGTCAACTAATGGCTGGTTGCTGAGTGTGGACTAGCTTAAGAATTAAAAGCTCCTGAAGTATCAGCCTTGGGAAGCTGCCACACTTTCAGGAATCTCATTTTCAGAGCTCCACCAGGTTCTTGCTTTGAAGTTCAGAGAAAAACCTCTACTTCCTCCAGGACAAAGGAGGAAGAAGTTACCATGTTGAGATAGTGCTATGCTCTTGTTGACAATAGCCTGCCTTCAAGGGAAACTGCTACTCCCAGTTCCTGGTCAACATGAGTTTTATTAGAGTTTAACCAACTTAGAGGAGGGGAAATAATAAGTCCCACACCCAACTATAGCACCTTCTAGTGCACGACAAGAAGGAAAGAAAACACCCAACTCCAAGATAAGACTGAGAGCTAGAATTATAGAAATGCTTCCCTTCTCCTCACATCTCATCAGGAAATCAGCATCAACAGAACTTTACAACTGAAAGAACCTCAGTTACTCTCACTCAATCCATCATGTTTGCTTTCAGTAAAAGAATTACAAGACATGCTAAAAGGGGGAAAAAAAAGGCAATCTGAAGAAATCAGGCAAGCATCACCAGAGTCTGACTCAGATAAGGAAAATATTTTGGAATTATATCAGAAAATTGTAGACAACTATGATTAATATGGATCCCTGGTGGTACAGTAATTAAGATTTGGCTGCTAACTAAGAAGTAGACAGTTTAAATCTTCCAGCAGCAACTTGGAAAACCCATGGGGAAGTTCTACTCTGTTCTATAGGGTTACTATGATTTGAAATCAACTCTATGTGGCCTAACAAAAGCAACAACATGATTAATATGCTAAGGAATCTAATGAACAAAAGTGTACAGCATGCAAGAACAAATGTATTGTAATTTAAGCAGACAGAAGGAAACTAAGAAAACTCGAAAAGAAATGCAAGACTTGCAAACACTATAACAGAAATGAAGAATGCCAACAACTGAATCGAAAATTAATTTACTCTATAAACCTTCACTTAAAGCACAATAAAAAATGGAAAGAAATGAAGAAAGCCTTTGATGGGCTCATTATTACCTTGGATACAGCTACAGAAAAGAATAGGTGAGCTTGGAGAGATGTCAGTAGAAATTTCCAAAAGTGCAAAGCAAAGAGAAAAAAATAGTTTTAAAAAGAGAACAGAATATTCAGGTATTGTGGGACAATTACACAAAGTTTAATGTATGTATAATGGGCATACCAGGAGGAAAACAAAGAGAAAAAGGAATAGAATAAATATTTGAAGAAATAGTGACTGTGAATTTTTCCAGACTGGTTGATACCTCAAGCTACAGATTCAGAGAGTTCAATGAACATCAAACAGAAGAACAAAAATTCTACACCTAACAATATTATATTATATTCAAAGTGCAGAGTATCAAAAACAAGGAGAAAATCTTAAAGGAAACTGAATTGGGAAGGGTAGTGCTTACCTATAAAGGAACAAGGACAAGAATTATACCAAACTTCTCTTCAGAATCCGAGTGGGCAAGAAGAGAGTGGAGTGAAATATTTAAAGTGTCGCAAGAAAAAATTCCTAGCAATCTAGAAGTCTATACTGAGTGAAATTATCTCTAAGAAGTGAAGGAAAGGTAAAAATTTTCCTGGGGAAACAAAAATGAAGGAAGTGTGATTTTCATCACTAGACTTTCCTTGAAAGAAATACTGAAATCAGTTTTTCAAGGAGAAGAAAAATTATATGTTTGAAACTCAAATCTGCAGGAATAAAGTATTCAAAAAGAAAGAAATAAAAGTTAAATTACATCTTTTATTTTTAACTGATCTAACATATAGCAATTTGTTTGAAAAATAGTAACAAAAGTTAGATGTTCACAGCTTACAGATAGGTCAAATGTATGATGGTAATATTATAAGGGAAAGGAGGAAGAAATTGAGACTATTCTGTTAATAAGGTGTCTATACTAAACCATAACAGTTTTATTGGAAACTTGACTTTGATTAGTTGTAAATGTATACTGCAAACACTAGGGCAGCCAATAAAATTTCTTTAAAAGAATTATAATTTCTACACTAAAAGAGGAAAGAAAAGAAAACTCTATGAACTTCCTAATTAAAAACAGAGAAGGCAGAACAAAAAAAAAGGGGGCGGGGTAAATCAAAAAAGAACAGCAAATTAAAAAACAGTAACAAACATGAAAGACATTAACTGAACTATATTGCTAATCACTTTAAATGTGAATGGTCTAAATACATCAATTACAAGACAGAGACCATCAGGATGGATTGAAAAAAAATCAAATTATGTATTATCTATGAGAAACTCACTTTAAATATAAAGACACAGATAAAAGTAAAGGTATTGAGGAAGTCTGGAGTAATTATATGCATTTCACACAAAGCAGATTCCAGAGCAAGTAGAATTATCAGGGATAAAGAGGGCATTGCATGGTAGTAATAAAGTCACTTCTCCAAGAAAATACAACAGTATTTAACATGTGTATGCTTAACAACAGAGCATCAAAATACATGAGGCAAAAATTGACAGAACAGCAAAGAGGAACAAAAAGCTTCATTATTATAGCTGGAGACTTCAGCATCCTCCTATCAGTAATTGACATAGTCAGTAAACATCCAATCAGTAAGGATTTTGAGGATAATGAACTCAAAAGCACCATTAAGTAACCAGATTTATTTGATATTTGTAGAATAGCTTATCAAACAACAGAATACATATTCTTATCAATGCCATGTGGAATACTGACCAGGGTAAACACATTCTGTGTTGTAAAACACACCTTAACAAATTTAGATAGTTGAAATTATATAAAATATGCTCTCAGTCCACAGTGTAATTAAACTAGGAGTCAATAACAGAAATATAGCTAAAAAATCTCAAAATACTGGGACAGTAAAACAGTAGCACACTTTTAAATAATACGTGGGTCAATTTTGAACTCAAAATGAAAATGCAACTTATAAAAATTTGTGGGATACAGTGAAAGCAGTGCTTAGAGGCCAATGTATAGCACTGAAAGCTTATACAGAATAGAACAGAGATTTACAGTCAATGATATAACGTAGGGCATTAGAAAAATAATAAAAAATTAAATTTAAAGTAGGCAGAAGGAAACAAAATAACCAAAAAGAAAACAAAAACCAATTAAATTGAAAACAGGAAATCAATAGAGAAAAATCAATGAAACGCAAAGGTAACTCTTTGAAAAAAATCACTAAAATGGATAAACTCCTAAACATTAAAAGGATAGTTAAGAACGAACAAAAAATATAAACTACTTAATGACTGCAATTTGTTGACTTAGAAGAGGTGGTTCAATTCCTTGAAAGATACAACCTACCAAAACCTACCAAATCTCAATAGGCCTAAGCCCTGTATCTCTTACAGGAATTGAATCAACAATTAATAACTTTCTGAAGCAGAAAGCACCTGGCCCAGATGTTCCACTGGTAAATTTTACCAAACATCTAAAGAATAAAAAATATCAATTTTTGCTTAAATTCTTCCAAACAAATAGAAGAGAGAATGCTTCCTGATTCATTCTATGAAATCAGCATTACCCTGATACCAAAATGAAGAAAAACATTATTAAGGAAAGTTACAGACCAATATTTCTCATCAATGTATGCAAAAAATTTCTACAAAAAAATTAACAAATTGAATGGAACAATGTACAAGAATAATTATAGACCATAACCAAATAGGATTTATCACATGTGTATGTAAGTCTCATTCAACATTCACAGATCAATTCATGTAATTCATAATGTCAACAGGCTAAAGAAGAGGAATCGTATGATCGTATCATGGATCCAGAAAAAGCATTTGACAAAACTAACACTCATTTATGGTAAATAGTTTCAGCAAGGTAGGCATATAGGGAATCTTACCTTGATAGAAAAAATGTTTACAAAAATCTTAAGCTAACATCATACTTAATAGTAAAAAACAACATGCTTTTCCCCAAAGATTAGAAGTAAGACAAGAGTGTCCCTCTCTCACCACTCCTACTCACCATGGTACTTGAAGTCCTAGCTAAAGCAATTAGACAAGGAAAAGGAAGCAAAAAATATTGGATTAAGAAGAAGAAGTAAAATTGTCTTTCCCCCCCCCTCCTCTAGGCAACTAGATTTAGCAATGACCTTTTAGCTGTAACACCAAAAGCACAATACATAAAAGAAAGAAAATGATTCAGTGGGACTTTATTAAAATTAAAAACTTCTCTTCTGAGAAGAGAAGCTACAGAGTGGGAGAAAATATTTACAAAACACATATCTGATAAAGGACTTGTATCTAAGACATACAAAGAATTCTTGAATTTCAGCAATAAAACTGCCACCACAACAAAAACCCCAATTACAAAATGGGCAAAAGATTTGTGGGGTAATCTTATCAAAGACTATACAGATGGCAAATAAGCATATGAAAAAATGTTCAACCTTTTATGTGATAATTACAAATCAAAATAATAAGATGCCATTACACATCTGTTAGAATTGCTAATACCTAAAACACCAAAAACTGATGAAGCTGTGGAGCAACAGGAACTCTTATTCACTGTTTGGGGAATGTAAAAAAATACAGTAAGGGGCGGAGTCAAGATGGCAGACTAAGCACACGTCCCCTTATATCCCTCTGGAAACCAAGACCTGAACTGATAATCAAATGGAGCCTTCTGATCACCTAATCAGCCTCAGGACACGGCACAGGGCTGGTAATTGGGACGTCATACCACTGAACGAAAAACTTCCTCTCTTTCGCTGACTCCCGCTCCCCGCTAGCCCTGGCTCTCATGGATGGAAGGTAAACGCACCATTTTGACTTTTTTTCTCTGTCTTGGCCGGCGGGCAGAGCTGGGTCTTGCCCAGCAGCTAGACTCAGATGCACTGCTTGGGGGGATAGGCAGGCGAAATTCCCATAATCTGAGAACCAGCCTTAAGACTCTGTTAATCTAGGCACTTTGAGCCTTTCGTTTTATATCTGCATCAGCAGGGTTTGAACGGAATTCCACAGTCAGTGTGTGGGACGCCATGTTGGTACCGAGATTTTAGCGAGACCTAATTCTTAGCCTGGGAGCCACCACCTGCAAACAGGACAGTGCTTCTCTGACAGAAAAGCAGTAATTTTCCCAGTGCCACCTACATTGCAGGCCCTGCAACAGAAGCAGAGGAATCACTACCTCTCCGCACTTTTAGCCCCTCTGTCTGCTGTCTGCGTGGAGGACACCATCTTGGATACTGTGGCCACAGCTGAACCTAATTCTTACCTTGGGAGCCAGAGCCTGTCCACAACAGAGCGCTTTTCTACAACAAAAGCAGTACTCGACACAGTGTTTGCTAAGGCTAGGCCCTGTCATCAGAGGCCACCAGGGCAGTAGCATTGCTGTATTCTGAACTAGTTTGTTATCATCTGGGGTTGGATAAAGTGGTGCTTACTTTGTGAGTTGAGAAAAGGGACCTGTACACCGGAAAACCTAACTGACTTGGGAAGTAGTCAGATACCTTTTGCTTTACATTTTAAGACAGCCTAGAAAAATATTTGCAATCCATCCTCACAGTACCTCTTCCAGCCTCTACATACTCACATCGGACCCAAAAAGCAACAGACAATTGTGGCATACAAGAAATCACCCATGGCTTCAGAAGGCTCCCAAACAAAGCAACCAAGGAGTTTTCCAGATGAAGAATCTTTTATGAAAGCATCAGGAAGTAAATACAAAATGATTATATACAGAGCCCTTCTAGACCTTATAGAAAATGCAGCAGAACAAAATGAAAAATTAAGCAAGCTGTTCGATCTAATGGAACACCAGTACTCTGAAATCCAACAGATCAAGAACAAAATCAAAGACATAGAAATTTCCATACAAAGCCAAGAAAACAGAATGGAAAAAATAGAAAAAAGAATTTCTGACTAGGAAGACAGAGCTACTGATGTCAGCATCTATGAGTAGAAATCAGAAAAAAGAAACAAGAAAAATGAAGAAACATTAAGAAGCGTGTGGGACTCTATTAAGAGGAACAACCTTCGATTAATTGGAGTCCCTGAACAGAGTGAGACATCTGAGAACACAGAGTGTATTGTTGCTGAGCTGCTGAAAGAAAACTTCCCAGAAATCATAAACGAAGAGAATATAGACATCTCAGATGCATGTTGTACACCGCCCAATATAGATCTCAAAAGAAAGACTCCAAGACACATTATAATCAAGCTTAACAAAATGAAACATAAGCAGAAACTCTTAAAGGCAACAAGACTCAAAGTAAAGCTAACATTCAGAGGGAAACCCTGTAGGCTCTCGTCAGATTTCTCAGCAGAAACCATGCTGGCACGGAGACAGTGGCATGACACATTCAAAGCCTTGAAGGAGAAGAACTTCCAACCAAGAATTATATATCCTGCAAAACTGTCTTTCAAATATGAAAATGAGATTAAGGCATTCCCAGATAAACAGAAACTCAGAGACTTTGTAAAAACCAAACCCAAACTACAAGAAATACTGAAAGAAGTTCTTGGCTCTGGCTTAGAAGAAAGAAACAACTAACTTTTTATTTTAGAACGACACACTACTCAATACTGTTTTAGGGAAGGCTCCAAAGTCAATCACAGCTTTGACATGGAAAGAGCAATCCAGTGATCATCATGAAAACTATGATGTTATAATAAAAAGAGGGATGTATTACAGTTGTTACAGTCCTTCCAGATGGAGAGGAAGATGACAAGACTGGTAGTAATTAGAATTGGGTTTATATATAGTTTATTAAGGGGGATCATAGGGGCAGCTGTAAAGCACAACAAAGATGTATCATGCCACTTCAAGAAATGTAGTACACAAGTCTCAATAACTACAAAACCAGCTCTGAAAAAGATGAAAAGTCAACTCACAAAAAAGAATGTCCCAGAACAGAATAATAAGAACAATAGAGAAAACATCAACATAAAAATAAACATATCACAATGGCAGCAGTGAACACATACCTATCAATAATTACATTGAATGTGAATGGATTGAATGCTCCAGTAAAGAGACACCAAGTGTCATCTTGGATCAAAGACATGACCCATCCATATATTGTCTACAAGAAACTCACTTGAGACCCAAAGATAGGAACAAATTGAAAATTAAAGGATGGAAGAATATGTATCAAGCTAACAACAAACAAAGAAGAGCAGGGGTGGCAATTCTAATCTCAGACAAAATCAATTTTAATGTCAAATCCACCATCGTGAACAAAGATGGACACTATTTATTGCTGAAAGGTTCAGTACACAAGCAAAACTTAGCTATATTAAATATTTATGCACCTAATGTGAGAGCACCTAAATACATCAAAAAAAAACACTGACTACGCTCAAAAGAGAGTTAGATGACTCCACAATAATAGTGGGAGACTTTAACACTCCACTCTCATTACTAGACAGATCATCTAGAAAAAAAGCTCAGTAAAGATACAGAAGACCTCATTGCCACAATTAACCAACTAAATCTCATTGATAAATACAGAACTTTCCACCCCTCAGCAGACAACTACACCTTCTTCTCCAGTGCACATGGAACATTCTCCAGAATTGACCACATGATAGGCCATAATGCAATGCTCAACAAAATCCTTACCACTGAATTACTGTAAAGCATCTTCTCAGATCACAAAGCCATAAAAGTCGAAATCAATAGCAGAAAAAACAGAGATAGAAAGTGGAACTCTTGGAAACTGAACAACATCTTGCTCAAAAAAACATGGGTTATAGAAGAAATCAAGGATAAAATAAAGAAATTCATGGCTTCCAATGAGAACAAAAACAGTTCCTAACGGAACCTATGGGATACAGCCAAAGCAGTGCTCAGAGGTCTGTTTATCTCCATAAATGCACACATCTGGAAGGAAGAAAGAAACCAAATCAAGGAACAAACTCTACAGCTTGAACAAGTAGAAAGAGAACAACAGAGGAACCCCTCAGACACCAGAAGAAATGAGATCATAAAGATTAGAGCAGAGCTAAATGAATTAGAGAATAGAAAAACAATTGAAAAGACCAAAAGCTGGTTTTTTGAAAAGATCAACAAAATTGACAAACCACTGGCTAAACTTACTAAAGGAAAACAGGAAAGGAAACAAATAACTCAAATTAGAAATGAGAGGGGAGTTGTAACCACCGATGCAACAGAAATCAAAAATATCATAACAGAATACTATGAAAAACTGTACTGTAACAAATTTGAAAACCTAGGGGAAATGGACCAATTCCTTGACTCGTAACACCTACCCAAATTATCACAACGTGAAGCAGAACAACTTAATAAACCCGTCACAAAGGAAGAGATTGAAAAGGTCATCAAAACACTGCCAACCAAAAAAAGTCTGGGCCCAGATGGCTTCACGGCAGAATTCTACCATGCATTTAGAGAAGAGTTATCTCCAATACTACGGAGACTATTTCACAGTATAGAAAGGGATGGAGTACTCCCAAACTCATTCTGTGAAGCCAGCATAACCCTGATACCTAAGCCAGGGAAAGACCCAACAAAGAAAGAGAACTATAGACTGATATCACTCATAAATCTGAATGCAAAAATCTTCAACGAAATTCTTGGCAATAGAATACAACAGCATATCAAGAAAATAATCCATCATGACCAAGTGGGATTCATACCAATGATGCAAGGCTGGTTCAACATCAGAGAAACAATCAATGTGATTACCCACATAAATAACACAAAAGACCAGGATCACCTGATTTTGTCCATTGATGCAGAAAAGGCATTTGATAAAGTCCAACACCTATTCATGCTGAATACTCTTAGCAAAATGGGCATAGACGGCAAATTCCTCAACACAATACGGGCCATTTATACAAAGCCAATTGCCCACATCATCCTGAATGGAGAGAGACTGAAAGACTTTCCCTTGAGATCGGAACTAGACAAGGATGCCCACTCTCACCTCTCCTATTCAACAATGTGCTAGAAGTTCTATCCAGAGCAATTAGACAAGACCAAGAAATAAAGGGCATCTACATTGGCAAAGAGGAAGCTAAAATCTCCCTGTTTGCAGACAATATGATTGTATATGCAGAGAACCCCAAGGAATCTATAAGCTACTCAAACTGATAGAAGAGTTCAGCAAAGTCTCAGGATACAAGATAAACATAAGTAAATCAGTAGGATTCATTTATACCAACAACGAGACTGTTAAGGAAGAAATTATCAAATCAATACCATTTGTGATAGCCCCTAAGAAAATAAGGTACCTAGGAATTAATCTAACCAGAGAAACAACAGACCTTTACAAAGAGAACTACAAGCCCTTACTACAAGAAACTAAGAGAGACTTAGATAAATGGAAAAACCTACCCTGCTCATGGATAGGAAGACTTAACATTGTGAAAACGTCTATTTTACCCAAAGCAATTAATTTATATAATGCAATCCCAATACAAGCTCCAGCATCATTTTTAATGAGATGGATAAACAAATCACCGATTTTGTTTGGAAACGGAAGAAGCCCCAGATAAGTAAGGTACTACTAAAGAAGAAGAACACACTGGGAGGCCTCTCATTACTGACCTTAGAACATACTACACTGCCAAAGTGGTCAAAACAGCCTGGTACTGGCAGAAGAACAGACAGGTCGATCAATGGAACAGAATTGAGACCTCAGAGATGACACCATCTGTCTATGAACAGTTGATATTCGACAAAGGCCCTAAGACATTAAACTGGGGTAAAAACAGTCTCTTCAACAAATGGTGCTGGCAAAATTGGTTATCTATCTGCAGTAAACTGAATCAAGATCCATATCTTACACCTTACACAAAAACCAACTTCAACTGGATAAAAGACCTAAATATCAAACCTAAAATGCTAAAGCTCATACAAGAAAAGATGGGAACAACAATGCCAGTTTTAATACACAATGAGGACAGACTCCAAAATCTGTCAAAGAAACCACAATCATCAGAAGAGAAAATAGATAAATGGGAACTATTAAGAATCAAACACTTTTGCTCATCCAAAGACTTTATTAATAGAATTAAAAGAACACCCACAGAATGGGAAAAAATATTTGGCAACTCTATGTCAGACCAACGCCTGATCTCCATAATCTATAAGATACTACAAAATATCAATAGGAAGAATAGAAACCATCCAATTAAGAGATGGGCAAAGAGATAGACAGACATTTCACTAAAGAGGAGATCCAGGCAGCCAAAAAACACATGCGGACATGTTCACGATCTTTAGTTATTAAAGAAATTCAAATCAAGACAACAATGAGATACCATCTCACCCCAACAAGATTGGCCATGATCCAGAAAACACAAAATAACAAATGCTGGAGAGGCTGTGGAGAAAGTGGAACCCTCCTACACTGTTGGTGGGGTTGCAAAATGGTCCAGCCTCTTTGGAAAGCAATCTGGTGCTTCCTTAAAAAAAATAGATATCGATATACCATTTGACCCAGTAATTCCACTACTTGGAATATATCCTACAGAATCAAGGCTTTTCACACCAACAGACACATGCATGAGAATGTTTATCGCAGCACAGTCCACAATAGCAAAAAGATGGAATCAACCCAGATGCCTGTCAGGGGTGAAAAGAAACTGCGCCATAAAAATGGCGTTTGCTATCAGGAGCTCCTCCCCGAGACACTCCCGGTCTGATGGTTAGCCTGCTGACTCAGTTCCTTGCTGGCGCGTGAACAGCTCGTGATCAGCTTTCTGATTGCTTGCCTCTAGAGTCCGTAGCCACTCAGCTTCTCTTTGCAATGCTATGTTCTGCTCATGCACTACACATGAATCAGCTGTGCCTTATGATTGGTGGGATTGGACTATACAACAGGTGAGGGACATTGTAGTAGTGGTACAAAGAAGAACATAGGAAGTAGAATAGGAAGTAGAATTGGAAGAAGAATAAAGCAAGTAACTTGCAAGGTGGCTCATATCTGTGTATCCTGTCTTCTTTCCGCGGGCGGATAGTTAGGCAGTGACAAGTGTCGCCCAACGTGGGGCCCCCTGCGAGCCCAAGAGGAAGAGACAACAGCGCTGGTAAGACCCCGGAAGGGGGGCGATCTCAAGTCCCAGGCGAAAAAGCCGAACTGGGCGATCTTAGGTCCCTTGAAGGAAGGGCGAATTCAGGTCCTCGAGTAAGCGGGGCGATCTTGGGTACCCGGTCTTAGGTCCCTTGGAAGAAGGGCGAATTCAAGTCCCCGGGAAAAGGCGGGGCAATCGCAAGTCCCCAGGAAAAGGCGGGGCAATCTGAAGTTCTCCGGGAAATCGGAGACCATAGCCAAGTGCACTAAGCACCGTCAGAGCCCGGGGCGGGGAGCACCGGGCGAAAGCGAAGAATTGTGCCGTAAAGAGTCTAAGAAAAAAAAAGAGTCCTTACAAAAACCTCCCTGTAAATATCTTTTCTTACTGGAATCTAATCTGTTATTTCCTTACTGCTCCTTTCTCTCTTCTTCCTAAATAGCTGCGGCTCCTTTAAGAATCAGGGAAGACACAGGGTCAATACCTGAAAAAACCTGTTGAGATAACCGCCAGCAGTAGCCACGTTTGCCGCAGCCGTGGGCAATTTAAAAGAACAAGCTGCTCGGTTTTTTTTTCTCTGCTCACAGGTGCCTCTAAAGGCTTTTTGCATCAGCAGTAGCCACTGCTGGTGCCGCTGCCGGAGCGGCGGGAGGATTTAAAGAAACTGGCTATCTATTCTCTTTCTGTTTTCAGCTTCATGAGTTCTAGTGGTGTCCCCTGCCAGGCGTTTCTCTAGGAGGGCACCTCTTTTCTGTACCTAAGACTTCTTAAAACTGGCTGTACTTTTTAAGCTCAAACCAACTTTACAGCTTCAGCCAGCAGAAAATTTAAAAGGACAGGTTACTCATTTTTTTTTTCTCTTCCCTGCTCGCACCTGCCTCAGCCGCTTTGTAGCTTTAGCCAGCAAAGAATTTATAAATCAACTAACTGCAGCTCTTAAAACTAAAATTAACTCCTACCAGTGCAGCATGCAGCTTACAACTAATTAATCACAACTAGTTACAGATTTCTTTGTTCCTTCTCCTTTAATCTCCAAGGACATGGCCTTTGGACCAGAAAACGAAAACTACATTTAATATATTCGCAACATGCTTTCTTGCTTCTTATCTCTGTAAAAATGTGAGTTTAACAGACTAATTTCATTAACTGAAAAAATTTTCTCTTAGGTTTTAAACTTTGCCTGATGTAAACAACCTGGCTAAAACATTTATATATATCATAAAAGACAAATGATTCCTAAGGCTCAGTGTCTTTGGCAAAACGTCACCTAGAGTGGTTACATTTGCTTAAAGTAGTTGTTAATTATCTGGCCCCAATAGCCACTCTCTCAATGATAGGAAAGCAGGCAAAGCTAAAAAGCCGCAAAAACTGGAAACAGCGGTCTGCAAATATATGAAAAATCATTTACCTCCTCTACAGTTTGATCAAAACATATCCTTTATTTCTCTTGAACTAACTAACTAACCCCTCTAGATGATGCAGAATTAGCTTTTACTAATAATTCCTCTAACAGAACTACTGTTACAAAATTCTAACTTCAGAAACATCTGCACAAAGAACTAAGCTCCTTACAATGTAAGCAGTTTTTTCAATGCTACATGACAAAAAATTTAACCTGTATACTGACTCCCAGTACATTGTTAGGCTATTTCCTCACATTAAAACTGCCACATTATGTCCCACAAAGAATATTGTCATAGTTGTCTTACAGTCTTTACAGGATTTATTCTCACTCAATTACGACCTCAGCCCACACCGGAGAAGCTTGCAAGAATGTAATTCGACACCTCTTTCACTGTTTTACCAGTTGCTAAATTCCTTCGCATCTCAAAACAAACTGCTCTGGCTTATACTTCTAAGAGCTTTCAAAAATTTTACAACACCCTTAAAATTATAAACACAGTTTACCATATCATTTAATAAAATATACCCCTTTGTTATCAATCACTTGCTGCCACTAACCAAGCCGCAAGGCAGAAATTATATTTTCACAGAAATTCAACTCGTGAACACAACCTAACACCATCCCCTCTGAGAGATCTCCCCAGCAACGGTGAAGTCACCGCCGAGACGTCATGTGATTAGTGTCCACCAGCTCCTTCATTATTAACCCTTTTCAGATACTACAACATCACCAAATTAAATAACACAAGGAACTATGCTGCCAATGGCCAAAATGTCAAGAACTCTAAACTTGAACATAAACTAACCCAATCTCTCCTAAATAAAACAGTCACCACTTGTGTAACAAAAACCAACATAATCCTTAAAAGGAATTTCAATGAGAAAAATGTAAACATCACTTAAAAAAAGGAAATGACTGTCACATAGGGCAATAAAACCTGCCACAATGTAACCTGTTTTAACATAATGTGTTTTAACTGTAATTTTGCTAATTGTGTGAGCCCCCTTGGGGAAGGGAAACTTATGATTGTTCTACATCAACCTCCCTTTGTGTTACTGCCTGTAAACTTGTCGGGACAAAGGGCTACAAGTGGTAGAAAAATTGCAAAAGTTAATTAGGCCTAAGCAGGCTGTGAGATTAGTTATTATGAGAATAACTGCAGTTGTATCCGCTATAATCGCCGTGGTCACTACTCAGAATGTTCAAACACGCAAATAAAATGGCAAAAGCAGGCCCTGCTTGTGCAGGCTATTGCAGCCATGCAAGACAAACAGTCCTCGCCAGGGGTCTGACTACAAATGCTTGAAGGCAGTCAATGACGGGCAACCTTCTTTGAAGGTGTCATCGACCTAAGACAGGAACTCCGCCTTTTGCTGCGGACTCTCCCCATGACGGGTAAAAGACGCCTCAGCCAAAAATGACCTAAGCCAGGCTCTTCAAGCACACGCTTCATTTATCTAAATAATTAAGGGGGAGAGGTGATGTTGGGAGCCATGGCCCACATACCTTCTGAAAGCCTTAGATCTTGCTGCCTGCAAATGGCGCTGTGCTGCAGGGCCGCACCCTTGTTTACCCCGCTTGATGGCCTGCCCAGTGTAAGGCCTTGCCTGGAAATTAGGCAAGCCCCCCCTGTGATTGGATATTGTTTGTCCTATCAGAATACAGTAGGCGACACTATTTAAGCCGTGTGACCAGGAGCGCTTTTTTATAAAGAAAAAAGGGGGAGATGTCAGGGGCGAAAAGAAACTGCACCATAAAAATGGCGTTTGCTATCAGGAGCTCCTCCCCAAGACACTCCCGGTCTGATGATTAGCCTGCTGACGCAATTCCTTGCTAGCGCGTGAACAGCTCGTGATCAGCTTTCTGATTGCTTGCCTCTAGAGCCTGTAGCCACTCAGCTTCTCTTTGCAATGCTATGTTCTGCTCATGCACTACACATGAATCAGCTGTGCCTTATGATTGGTGGGATTGGACTATATAACGGGTGAGGGACATTGTAGTAGTGGTACAAAGAAGAACATAGGAAGTAGAATAGGAAGTAGAATAGAAAGAAGAATAAAGCAAGTAACTTGCAAGGTGACTCATATCTGTGTATCCTGTCTTCTTTCCGCGGGCGAATAGTTAGGCAGCGACAGATGCCCACCAACAGAAGAATGGATAGGTAAACTATGGTACATATACTCAATGGAGCACTACGCAATGATAAAGAATAACGATGATTCCAGGGAACATCTCCTAACCTGGTTTCAACTGGAAGACACTATGTTGAGTGAAAGTAGTCAGTGACTAAGGGACAAATACTGTATGAGACCTCTACGATAAGATCTCAAAAACAGATTTGTGTATAGAAGAAAGGACTCTTTGACAGCTGCAAGGGGGGGTGGAAGGTTTAGTTTAGATTGTTGCTAGAAATCTAGTTGGGAGAAAGCGGTGATAGCACACATTAGGAACAAGAACAACATTAAGTGGACTTCAGCATAACTTGAGTACTCCTTCCATCTTAACCCAATATCGCAAGGATAGAGTAGCTGGGCCAGGGGTTAGGGGACCATGCTGTTAGGCGAAATCGAAGCCAATTGGCACAACTAGCGTTTTTCTAAGAGAGCTCTCTGCACCCCACATTGGTGAGTGGCATCTGGGATCTTAAAAGCTGCCAAGCTGCCATCCGAGGACACAGCAAATGGTCCCAACTCAGCAGGAACAGATGCTCACCGAGGACCAAAATGACATGCGGTAAAGACAACCTAGAAGACAGAGAGACCCAAGAATGGGTGCCTTCATCGACTTGGGACCGGAAGAACCAGATGGTGCCTGGCTACCACCAGTGATAGCCACGATCGAGCTCACTAGGTTGAGTCTCACTGGCAACACAAGAATAAAAACGTGTGCATCCTGAGATCTCCACTAAAATACCTCAACTGGTGGCCCAGTGGTTTCGGGGTTCCCCTGAAAGCATGGCTCCAAACCCTGATGCTGCCCCTACCCATAAATTATAACGAAGTTCCACTCTTTGGACAGGAATTGATTGGACTTGGCAATGCAGAGTGACCATATATTGGTTGCACTTTATGGTTCTATACTTCTATAAGATATCATCCTTCTGACCTCTGGCTGGAGGAAGGAGAGTGGGTGGAGAGGAGGGGAAAGGAGGCTGTTGGGAGGATGAGACATGTATGGAGCAGAGAGGAATAGTGTGCTGTCACCGGACAGGGAGAGCAGTGGAAGCTGCATATAGGTGGGCATGTAAATTTATATGGGCATGTACATTTTCACTCAGTCATGTTAAATAAAAAAGAAAAAAAATACAGTAAATTTTGAAGGCAATTTGGCAGGTTTTTACAAAGCTAAGCAGTTCAAATCTGCCACGTGCTCCTCAGAAACTCTGTAGAGCAGCTGTATTCTGTTCTATAGGGTCACTATGAGTCAGAATCAACTCGAAGGCAGTGAGTTTTGAAGCACCTGCTTACCACTCGATCCAGCAATCACATGCTTAGATATTTACCCAAATGAGATGAAACATTATGTCCATATACAAGTCTGCACACCAGTATTTATAGCAGCTTTATCTTTGAGGAGGAAGGAGGGAGAACAGATATCTTTCCCAGGCTTCTACTTCAATCTTCAGGGACCTATGCCTTAATGATCATACTGTTTTATCCTAGTTTACGTATGTTGGTGGTTGTTCTCTGCCTCTCAGTTCTGCATGAGCTCTCAGAGAAGCCAGTGCAAGAGGAGGTCTTTGGGTCAATTCTTCAAGCAGCCCTCAGACAGGCTAGAATAAATATGTATCATGATTTGCAAAACAGTCCTCTCCACTCCCCTTGGAGCTAGAGACTGGGCTCCCTCACAAGGAGTGAGAATATCTGTACTTGAAGATTGCGATGCTGAGCTGGGGATGAGAGTGGGGTGCAGGAAAGCAGAAAAGCAAAGCTTTTCTACCACTTTATGTGTATTTTTATTTAATTCAGCATTTGCTTAGTTACTGTAACCCTTTAACTGGTTTCCCGAGTTCTTAATTGGTGCTGCTGGTTTCTCTTGGTTGTTTTTTACTTTGCTTTTGCAAGTTTTGGGGTGTATGGGAACATGCGGCTACACATGCCTACATCTTGTTTCGGACTGTCTGTGGATTCTTTTTCCTATTTTAAGATTTTTGCTTCAGTATTCATTAGTGAAATTAATCTGTAATTTTTTTTATTTTTGTTAGCTTTTCATATCAGTTTATATTAAAACACTTCAGAATTTTTTCTTATTCCCTTGAGATGTAAAACAGTTTAAATATCTTTGTAATTCTATATATGTTGAATTCACTGTTCTTTTAATGTTTGAAAGAATTTATCTATGAAATCGTCTAGGCCTACTGATGTTGGGCAGTCAGTTGTTTGATGATATCTCTAATTTTTCTAGGAGATGAGCCAGTTAAAATTTTTCTCTCTTCAGGTTTACTTAAAAGTATTTCAGCCATCTTTTCAAATTAATTTGCATAGAATTGAGAAAGACATTTTATGATTCTTTTAAATTTACTTTTCGCAGCACCTGTGATTTCACTTAATGAATATTGACACTGTTATCCAATACGTTAATGTGTAAAACTGATCTGTCTTCGACATGACCTTTTAACAATAGATACCTTTCTCTGTCCTTGATTTCACATAACTAGGCACACCCGTACTACTTAACCTGTAGGTTTGTTAGGAGATTAGATCAGCTGGTATTTGTAAAGCACTTAAAAATGTGTGGTGTATGAAAAGTATACTCTGAAGTGTTTTTATGCTAATACATACATTTCTCAAGCCATCTCTGGATTCTTTAAAACTTTCACCTCTAGTAATTTCTTAAGAAAGTTTTCCCACTCACACAAACTGATATATGCACGAAAATGTTTATCACAGCACATTCCACAATAGCTAAACGATGAAATCAACCCAGATGCCCAATAACAGAGCAATGGATAGGTAAACTATGGTATGTATACTCAATGGAACATTATGCTATGACAAAGAGCAAAGATGATTTTTGGAAACATCTCATAACCTGGTTTCAACTGGAAGACATTAAGTTGAGTGAAAGTAGTCAGCAACAAAAGGACAAATATTGTATGATAACCCTTTGATAAGAACTTATAAACATACTCATGTGTAGAAGAAAAGACTCTGATGGCTGCAAGGGTGGGGAGGGCAGGAGGGCGAGGGCAAGAGGGTTTAGATTAGATAGTTGATAGAAATTTGGTGGGTGAAATCTGTGACAGCACACAGTAGAAAGAAGATCAATATTAACTGGACTTCAACATAACTTGATTACTCCTCCCATCTTAATCCAATATTACAAGGATAGAGTAGCTGAGGTGGGGGGCCAGGGACCATGCTCTCAGGGGAAATCGAGGTCAATTGGCACAACTAGCATTTTGCTAATAGAGCCCTCATTGGTGAGTGGTGTGTGGGGTCTTGAAAGCTGCCAAGCTGCCATCTGAGGGTACAGCAAATGATCCCAACTCAGCAGGAACGGGTGAACACCAAGGACCAAAATAACAGGGGGGGAAGAGAACCCAGAAGACAGAGAGACCCACATGAGTGGGTGATTACAATCGACTTGTGACTGGAAGAAACAGATGGTATCCATCCACCACCAGTGATGGCCGTGATGGAGCTCACAAAGTTGAGTCTCACTGGCAACACAAGAATAAAAAGGGATGCACCCTGAGATCTCCATTAAAAGACTGCAATTGGTGGTCCATGAGCCTCGGAGTTCCCCTGGGAGCATGGCACCTGGCCTTGATGCTGCCCCTGTCCATAAATCATAACAGAGGTCAACTTTCAGACAGGAATGGATTGGATTTGGTGACATAGAATGACCATATTATGTGAGCACTTTATGGTTCTGTGCATCTATAGGATGTCATCCTCCTGACCTCTTACTGGAGGAGGGGGAGTGGATGGAGAGGAGGAGATAGGAGATTGTTGGAAAGATAAGACATGTATTGAGTAGAGAGGAAGAGTGTGCTGTCACCAGGCAGGGAGAGCAGTGGGAGCTGCATATAGGTGGGCATGCAAATTTATATGGGAATGTGCATTTTCATTCAATCATAATCCAAAAAAAGAGAAAATTTTTATGGAAATAATATTCTTGAGTTCTTCGTATTTTCCATTTCTTAAATGGCACCGACATGGTTATCAAATTATTGACTTATGTTTTATTTCATTTGTTATCTCTTGGAAATCGAATCATTCTGTTCTGTTATTGAAAAATTCTATGAATAAATTTGAGGCCATTCCAACTTTTTTCCCTCCTCTAAGTGATTTGCCTCATTTCCTAAAAGATTCTTTTAATTGTGGTTAAGTGAAAGTATACCAAACAATTCTGCATGCCTTCCTATCTGCATCTCCATTTGCTCTCCTCACCTAGTGACAGCATGGACAGCATACTTTTTACTCTGTTATTTCTAGTATCGTCTTAATGAGCACCTATCCCCTCCACCTTCTTCTCTCCCATCTAGAAAGAAACCACTAGGACAAAAGCCTATAAATGTAAGGAACCATAAAGTACACACGCCATGTAGTGACACTGTGTTCCCGAGTCCAGTCCATTCTTATCTGAAAAGTTGACTTCAGTACTGGTTTCCAGTCAGGACCAGCAGCAGGTCTAGGAGCCGTGTTCCCAGCGGACCCTCCAGGCTCATGGTTCATCAATTCTGGCCTCCTCGTAGAGTCCTTCAGCTGCACCCCTGTTTTTCTCATGTTGCCCCAGGAACTCTACATTGTGTCCCCCATCATGGCTGCCTTTGGTGGTGGCTAGGCAACATCTGGTTCTTCTGGTCTCATGGTGATACAGTCTTCCATTCTTATGGTTCCATCTGTCTCCTGGACTCCTTTTTCCTTGTGTCTTCATTGTTCTCGGTCATTGTTTGTTCCAGATGAGTTGGGATCATTTGGTGTGCCTCAGATGACAGACTGCTAAATTTTAAGATCCCAGACCCCATTCACCTATATGGAATGCAGAAGACTCTCATAGCAAAAGACTAGTTATGCCAATTGGCCTTGATGTCACCCAAAAACATGGCCCTCAGGCCTCCATCCCTGATACTGTAACCTTTGCAATACTAGGATGAATTTAGTAAACTTTTCAGTTTATCCAACAAGACAGCAGATATTGACCTGCTCTCTACTGCTGTCTACTGCATGCTGTCACTGCTTTCACCTAACCAAATTCCTATCTAGTACCTAATCTATGACCAACCCTTTCCCTCTCCCCCGACCCTTGTAGCTGCCAAAGAGTCTTTTCTTTTGTACTTAAGTAAATTTTTAAGTCCTCGTAGCAGGGCTCTCATACAATGTTTGTCCTTTTGCCACTGACTGATTTCACTCAGCATAATATCTTCTAGCTGAAACCAGGTTATGAGATGCTTCCTAAATTAATCATCATTGTTCATTATCACTGCATAGTGTGCCACTGAGTACATATACCATAGTTTGTCCATTCATCTGTTGATTGGCATTTGGATTGATTCTATCTTTTTGCTATTGTTGTCAGGGCTGCAATAAACATTCGTGTGCAAGCATCTGTTCATGTGACCACGTTTGTTTCTGTAGAAAATGTTTCAAGCAGTGAGATTGCTGGAACATACGGTATTTCCTTTTCTAGCTTTTCAAGGAAGTGCCAAATTGCTTTCCAAAGAGGTTGTACCATTTTGCATTCCCACCAACAGTGCAGAAGAGTTCCAGTCTCTCCACGGCCTCTCCAGCTTTGTTGTTTTGCATTTTGGCCAACCTTGTTGGGATGAGATGGTGTCTCATTGTAGTTTTGGTTTCAATTTCTCTAATAGCTAATGATCATGAGCATTTCCTTATGTGTCTTTCGACTGCCTGGATGTCTTCTTTGGTGAAGTATCTGTCCATGTCATTTGCTCATTGCCTAATAGGATTATTTACCTTTACCTTGTTGACATTTTGCAGTACTTTGTAGATTATGGAGATAAGATTTTGGTCTGACTTGTAGTTGCCAAACATTTTTTCCCTTTCCGTAGGTAGTTTGTTAAGTCCTTTGATAAAGTCTTTGGATGAGCATAAGTGTCTCTTTCTTAGTAGTTGCCATTTATATATTTTCTCTTCTGTTGTTCATGCATTGTTTATCGGATTTTGTAGTCTGTCTACCGTATGTCAGACCTTCCATTGTTGACTGTATTTCTTCTTGTATGATCTTTATTGTTTTAGGTTTGATATTTAGGTCTTTTATCTAATTTGATTTAGTTTTTGTGTAAGGGTCTTGTTTTAGTTTTTTTGTAGATGGCTATCCAATTTTGCCAGCACCATTTGTTAAATTGACTGTTTTTACCCTAGTTTACAATCTTAGGGCCTTTGTTGAACATCAGCTGATCATAAGAGAATGCTGGCATCTCTGGGGTCTGAACTCTCTTCCATTGGTTTATATGTCTCTTTTTGTGCTGGTACCAGACTCTTTTGACTACCATGGCAGTATAATAGATTCTAAGTTTGGGTAACAGGAGGCCTCCCACGGTGTCCCTCTTTTTCAGTAGTGCATTACTTCTCCTTAGTTTCTTCCTTTTCCAAACAAAGTTGGTGATTTGTTTTTCCATCTCATTAAAATACGACACTGGAATTTGTGTTGGGATTACATTGTATATGTAGATTGCTTTGGGTAAAATAGCCATTTTCACAATGTTAAGTCTTCCTATCCACGAGTAAGGTAGGTTTCTCCACTTATGTAAGTCTCTTTTGGTTTCTTGTAGTAATGTCTTCTAACTTTCTTTTTATTGGTATGCTACATCTCTGGTTAAATTTACTCCTAGGTATTTTATTTTCTTGGGGACTATAGTAAATGATATTGATTTGGTGATTTCTTCATTGATGATCTTGTTGTTGGTGTAGAGGAATCCTACTGATTTACTTATGTTTTTCTTGTATCCTGATACTTTGCTGAAATCTTCTATTAGTTCCAGTAGTTTATTCACGGATTCTTTAGGGTTCTCTGTGTATATGATCATATTGTCTGCAAATAGGGATATTTTTACTTCTTCTTTGCCAGTGTGGATGCCCTTTGTTTTTTTGTCTTGTGTAATTGCTCTGGCTTGAACCTCTAGAAAAATGTTGAATAGAAGTGGTGATGGTGGGCATCCTTGTTTGTTTTCCACTCTCACGGGGAACTCTTTTAGTCTCTCTTCATTCAGGATGATATAGGCGGGTGCTTTGCATAGATGCACCTTATTAGTTTGAGGAATTGTCATTCTATTCCTATTTTCCTGAGAGTTTTTAACATGAATGGATGTTGGATTTTGTCAAATGCCATTTCTGCATCAATTGGCAAAATCAGGTAATGCTTATCCTTTGAGTTATTTATGTAGCTGATCACATTGTTTTTCTGACATTGAACTAGCCTTGCATACCTGGTATGAATCCAACTTGGTCATGATGAATTATCTTTTTGATTATGTTGTTGAATTTTGTTGGCTAGGATTTTGTTAAAGATTTTTTCCATCTAGGTTCATGAGTGATATTGATCTGTAATTTTTTCTTTTGTGGAATTTTTCCCTGACATTGATGTCAGTGTTATGCTGGCTTCATAGAATGAACCTGGGGGTATTTCATCTTTTCGTATGCTATGAAACAGCCTCAGTAGTTTTGTAATTAACTCCTCTATAAAAGCTTGGTAGAATTCTCCAGTGAAGCCATCTGGGCAAGGACTTTGGTTGGTAGTTTCTTGATTACCTTTTCAGTCTCTTCTTTTGTGATGGGTTCACTAAGTTGTTCTACCTTTCTTTGTGATAATTTTGGTAAGTGATGTGAATCTAAAACTGTGTCCATTACCTCTAGGTTTCCAAATCTGGTAGAGTACAGTTTTTCATAATATTCTGTTAATGATAATTTTGATTTCAGTTGAGTCTGTGGTGACATCTCCTGTCTCATTTCTTATTTGGGTTATTTGTTTCCTTTCCTGTCTTTCTTTTGTAAGTTTAGTCAATGGTTTATCGATTTTGTTGATCTTTTCAAAAACCATCTTTTGATTTTGTTAATTCTTTCAATTATTTTTCTATCCTCCAATTCATTTAGTATCTGCTCTAATCTTTATTATCTGGTGCCCTAGAGCTTTTTTGGTTGTTCTGTTTCTGCGTGTTCAAGTTGTAAGGGTAATTCTTTGATTTGGGGCCCTTTCTTCATTCCAACATGTACATTTATAGAGAAAAATTGACTTCTGAGAACTACTTTTGCTGTATCCCATAGGTTCTGGTAGGATATGTTTCCATTGTTATTTGATTCCACAAATTTCTTTATTGCATCTTTGATTTCTTCTATAACCCCTGAATTTTTGAGCTAAGTGTTGTTCAGTTTCCATGAGTTCAGATTTCTGCTCATGTTTTTTCTGCTGTTAATTTAAACTTTTATGAGTTTTTGTTCTGAGAAGATGCTCTGCAATAGTTCAGTGGTTTGGATTTTGTTGAGACTTGTTTTATGAGCTAATACATGGTCTATTCTGTCAAATGTTCCACGTGCACTGGAAAATGAGATGGACTTATCTGTTGTTGGGTAACAAGTTCTGTAAATTTTGATGAGGTCTAGTTGGTTGACTGTTGCAATAGATCTGTATCTTTACTGAGCTTGTTTCTGGATGATCTGTCCATTACTGCAAGGCAAGTGTTGAAGAATCCTACTATTATCGTGGAGTGATCTATGTCATTTTTCAGTGTTGTCAGCATTTGTTCAATATATTTAGATGCTCTAGTATTGGGTGCATAATATTTAATATTGTTATATCCTTCTTATGTATTGAAACTTTCAGCAATAAGTAGTGACCATCCTTGTCCACGATGGTGGATTTTACATTAAAATCTGTTTTATCTGAGATGAATATTGTCACTCTTGCTCATTTTTGTATGTTGTTAGCTTGGTATATATATTTCTATCCTTTGATTTTCATTTTTTTCATATCTTTAAGTCTAAGGTGTGTTTCTTTTAAGCAGCGTATGATGGATCATGTATTTTTTTCCTTTTTTATTATGATTGAATGAAAACATACATTCCTGTATAAATTCACATGCTCACCTATATGCAGCTCCTACTGCTCTCCCTGCCCAGTGACAGCACACCTTTCCTCTCTGCTCCATATATGTCCTATCCTCCCAACAGTCTTCTATCCTCTCCTCTCCACCTGCTCCCCTTCCTCCAGTAAGAGGTCAGTAGGATGACATCCCATAGATGCACAGAACCATGAAGTTCCCACAAGATACGGTCACTCTGCATCGCCAATCCAATCTATTGCTGTCTGAAAAGTTGACCTTCATTATGATTTATGGACAGGGGCAGCATCAGGGCTAGGCGACATGCTCCCAGGGGAACCCTGAAGTCCCTGGACCATCAATTGTGGTCCTTTAGTGGAGATCTCAGGGTTCACCCCTATTTATTCTTGTGTTGCTAGGGAGACTCAATTTTGTGAACTCCATTGTGGCTATTACTGGTGGTGACCAGGCACCATCTGGATCTTCTGGTCACGAGTCAATGTAGTGACCCACTCACATGGGTCCCTCTGTCTTCTGGGTTCTTTTTCCACCATGTCACTCTGGTTCTTGGTGATCATCCATTCCTGTTGAGTTGGGACCATTTGCTGTACCCTTAGATGGCACCTTGACAGCTTTTAAGATCCCAGACACCACTCACCAATGTGAGGTGCAGAGAGTTCTTATTAGCAAAATGCTAGCTGTGCCAACTGGCCTCAATTTAGTTTGAGAGCACAGTCCCCGGCCCGCCACGCCAGCTACTCTGTCCTTGCAATAATGGGTTAAGATGGGAGAAGTACTCAAATTCTGTTGAAATCCAGTTAGTATTGATCTTCTTTCTGGTGTGTGCTGTCACCAATTTCACCCAACCAAATTTCTATTCACTATCTAATCTAAAACCTCCTCCCTTCACTTTCCCTCCCTCCGCACCCTTGCAGCCGTCAAGGAGTCTTTTCTTCTATGCATGAGTCTGTTTTTAAGTTCTTATAGTAGGGGTCTCATACAATATTTGTCCTTTTGTCACTGACCACTTTCCGTCAGCATAATGTCCTCCAGTTGAAACCAGGTTATAAGATGTTTCCTGCCATCCTCGTTGTTCTTTACCATTACATAGTGTTCCATTGAGTACATATACCATAGTTTACCTATCCATTACTCTGTTGTTGGGCATCTGGGTTGATTCCATCTTTTTGCTATTGTGGACTGTGCTGTGATGAACATTCATGTGCATTTGTCAGTTAATGTGAATGGCCTTGATTCCACAGGATATATTCGAAGCAGTGGAATTACTGGGTCAAATGGTATATCTATATCCCTTTTTTTAAGGGAGCCCCAGGTTGCTTTCCAAAGAGGTTGCACCATTTTGCAATCCTACCAAAAGTGTAGGTGAGTTCAAACCTCCCCACAGTCTCTCCAGCATTTGTTATTTTGCAGTTTTTGGATCATGGCCAACTTTGTTGGGGTGAGATAGTATCTCATTGTCGTTTTGATTTGAATTTCTTTAATAGCTAATGATCATGAGCATGTCCTCATGTGTCTTTTGGCTGCCTGGATCTCTTCTTTAGAGAAGTGTCTGTCCATCTCCTTTGCTCATCGCTTTATTGGATGATTTATCTTTTTCTTATTAATATTTTGTAATATCTTATAGATTATAGAGATCAGGCATCGGTCTAATATGCCAAGCCAATGCCAAGTGCCGGTAGTTGCCTAATATTTTTTCCCATTCTGTAGGTGGCCTTTTAATCCTATTAATAAAGTCTTTGGATGAGTGAAATTTTTAACTCTTAGTAGTTCTCATTTATCTGTTTTCTCTTCTGATGACTGTGGTTTGTTTGACACATTTTGAAGTCTGTCTATGTTGTGTATTAAAACCTCCATTGTTGTTCCTACTTTTTCTTGGATGAGCTTTATAGTTTTAGATTTGATATTTAGGTCTTTTATCCAGTATGTGTTGGTTTTTGTATGAAGTGTAAGATATGGGTCTTGTTTCAATTTATTGCAGAGGGAAATCCAATATTGCCAGCACCATTTGTTGAAGAGATTGTTTTTACCCCAGTTTAAGGTCTTAGGGCCATTGTTGAATATAAACTTTTCATAGATAGATGATGTTATCTCTGGGGTCTCGATTTGGTTCCATTGATCTATCTGTCTGTTTTTGTACCAGCACCAGCCTGTTTTGGCTACTGTGGCAGTACAATAGGTTCTAAAGTAGGGTAACGAGAGGCGTATCCAGTGTGTTCTTCTTCTTCAGTAGTGCTTTACTTACTCAGGGCTTCTTCACTTTCCACACAAAGTTGGTAATTTGTGTCACTGGAACTTCTATTGGGATTGCATTATATAAGTAGATTGCTTTGGGTAAAATAGACATTTTCACAATGTTAAGTCTTCCTATCCATGAGCAGGATAGGTTTCTCCATTTATCTAAGTCTCCCTTTGTTTCTTGTAGTAAGAGTTTGTAGTTCTCTTTATGAAGGTCTGTTTCTCTGGTTATATTTATTCATACCTACTTTATCTTCTTAGGGGTGTAGTAAATGGTATTGACTTGGTGATTTCTTCCTTAATAATCTCTTTGTTGGTATAAAGGAGTCCTACTGATTTACTTATGTTTGTCTTGTATCCTGAGACTTTGCTGAACTCTTCTATCAGTTTGAGTAGTTTCCTTATGGATTCTTTGGGATTCTCTGCATATACAGTCCTATAGTCTGCAAATAGGGAGATTTTTAGTTATTCTTTGCAGATGCAGATGCCCTTTATTCCTTGCTGTTGTCTAAGTGCTCTGGCTAAAACTTGTAGTACAATGTTGAGAAAAAGAGGTGAGAGTGGGCATCCTTCTCTAGTTCCTGTTATCAAGAGAAACTGTTTCAGTCTCTCTCCATTCAGGATGATGTAGGCAGTTGGCTTTGTATAAATGGCCTTTATTGCACTGAGGAATTTGCCTCTGTGCCTATTTTGCTGAGAGTTTTTAGCACAAATGGGTGTTTGACTTTATCAAATGCCTTTTCTGCATCAATAGACAACATCAGGTGATTCTTGTCTTTTTTGATATTTATGTGGTTGATCACCTTATTGTTTTCTGATGTAGACAGCCTTGTATCCCTGGTATGAATCCAACTTGGTCATGATGGATTATGGTTTTGATATGGTGTTGTATTCTGTTGGCAAGAATTTTGTTGAAAATTTTGCATCTGGTTTCATGAGTGATATCAGTCTGTTGTTCTCCTTTTTGGTTGGGTCTTTCCCTGGCTTTGGAACCAGGGTTATGCTGGCTTCATAGAATCAATTTGGGAGTATTCCATCCCTTTCTATACTGTGAAATAGTCTTAGTAGTATTGGAGATAACTCATCTCTAAAAGTTTGGTAGAACTCTGTGGTGGAGACATCCAGGCCTGGGCTTTTTTGGTTGGCAGTTTTTTGATGACTTTTTCAATCTCTTCCTTTGTGATGGGTTAATTAAGTTGTTCTGCTTCACCTTGTGATAATTTTGGTATGTGATATGAATCAAGAAATTTGTCCATTTCCTCTAGGGTTTCAAATTTTTTGGAGTACAGTCTTTCACAGTATTCAGCTATGATATTTTTGATTTGTGTTGAGTCTGTTGTGACAACTCCCCTCTCATTTCTTATTTGGGTTATTTGTTTCGTTTTCTGTTTTTGTTTAGTAAGTTTAGCCAATGGTTTGTCAATTTCATTGATCTTTTCAAAAAATCAGCTTTTTGTCTTTTCAATTTTTTCAATTGTTCTTCTATTCTCTAATTTGTTTAGTTCTGCTCTAATCTTTATGATATTTTCTTTTGGTGCTTGAGGGGTTCTTCTGCTGTTCTGCCTCTACTTGTTCAAGCTGTGGGGTTAGGTCTTTGATTCAGTTTCTTTCTTGCTTCCACATATGTGCATTTATGGAGATAAACTGACCTCTGAGTATTGCCTTGGCTATATCACATAGCTTCTGGTAGGAAGTGTTTTCATTCTTATTGGAATCCATAAATTTCTTTATTTCACCCTTGATTTCTTCTAAAACCCATGTGTTTTTTCAGAAAGGTGTTGTTCGGTTTCCATGAGTTCCACTTTCTATGTTTTTCCTGCTATTGATTTCTACTTTTATGGTTTTATGATCTGAGAGGAAGCTTTGCATTAATTCAATGGTATGGATTTTGCTGAGAATTGCTTTACGTCCTAACACATGATCTATTCTAGAGAATGTTCTATGTGCACTGGAGAAGAAAGTGTAGTTGTCCACTGACGGATAGAAAGTTCTGTATATCTCAAGACTGCTAGTTGGTTAATTGCAGCAATAAGGTCTTTGTATATTTACTGACACAGATCTGTCCAATATTGAGAGTGGTGTGTTGAAGTCTCCTACTGTTATTGTGGAGTAATCTATCTCCTTTTTCAGCGTAGTCAGTGTTTCTTTGATGTATTTATGTGCTGTAATATTAGGTGCATAAATATTTAATATTGTTAAGTCCTGCTTGTGTATTGAGCCCTTCAGCAATAAATAGTGTCCATCCTTGTCCACAATGGTCAATTTTACATTACAATCTATTTTATCTGAGATTAGAATTGCTACATCTGCTCTTCTTTGTTCATTGTTAGCTTGATATATATTCTTCAATCCTTTAATTTTCAGTTTGTTCCTATCTTTAAGGCTAAGGTCAGTTTCTTGTAGGCAACATATAGACGGGTCATGTCCTTTGATCCAAGATGTCACTCGATGTGTCTTTACTGGAGTGTTCACTCCATTCACATTCAATGCAATTATTGATAAGTATATGTGTTATGTTAATTTTTGTGTTGATGTTTTCTCTGTTGTTCTTATTAGTCTGTTCTGTGACAGTCTTCTTTGTGAGTTGATTTTTCACCTTTTTGAGGGTTGCTTTTGTGGTTTTTGAGACTCCTGTATTACATTCTTTATTGTGCTTTACGGCTGCCCTATTGATCCCACTTAATAAACTATATATAAACCCAATTTTGATTACTACCAATCTTGTCAACTTCCTCCCCATCTGGAAGGACTATAACAACTGTAGTAGATCCCTCTTTTTAGTATGATGGTGCTATAGTTTTCATGATATGATCACTGGGTTATTTCTTTCACCATTATAACTTTGATTGAGTTTGGAGTCTTCGCTAACTGAGTAGGATTCTGGATAATGTGTCCTTCTAAAATATAAAGTCAGTGGTTTTGTTCTTCCAAGCCAAGAGATATTTTCAGTATTTCTTGTAGCTTTGGTTTGGTTTTTACAAAGTCTCTGAGTTTGTTTATCTGAGTAAGTCTTAATTTCATTTTCATATTTGAAAGATAGTTTTGCAGGATATATAATTCTTGGTTGGAAGTTCTTCTCCTTCAAGGCTTTGAATGTGTCATGCCACTGTCTCTGTGCCAGCATCGTTTCTGCTGAGAAATCCGACTAAAGCCTACAGGGTTTCCCTCTGAATGTTAGCTTTGCTTTGATTCGTGCTGCCTTTAAGAGTTTCTGCTGATGTTTCATTTTGTTAAGCTTGACTATAGTATGTGTTGAGGTCTTTCTTTTGAGATCAATATTGAGTGGTGTTCGATATGTATCTTGGATATCTATATTCTCTTCTTTCATAATTTCTGGAAAGTTTTCTGTCAGCAGCTCAACAACAGGGCTCTGTGTTCTCAGATGTCTCACCCTGTTCAGGAACTCCAATTAGTCATAGATTGTTTCTCTTAATAGAGTCCCACATGCTTCTTAATGCTTCTTCATTTTTCTTGTTTCTTGTTTCTTTTTTCTGATTTCTCCTCATAGATGCTGGAGTCAGTAGCTCTGGCTTTCAAATTAGAAAGTCTCTCCATTCTGTTTTCTTGACTTCGAATTGAAGTTTCTATGTCTTTGATTTTGTTCTTGATCTGTTGGATTCCAGAGTACTGATTTTCCATCAGATTAAACAGCTTGCTTATTTTTTGTTTTGCCTGCTGCATTTTGTATAAGATCTGGAGGACTCTATATGTAATCCTTTTGTATTCACCCTCTGATAGTTTCAGAAAAGCTTCTTTGTCTGGGAAATTCTAAGGTGCTTTCTTTTGGGGGCTTTCTGATGCCATGGGTGATTTCTGGGTTACTGTTTTCTCCAGAGTTTGTTGCTTTTGGGGCTTCATGTGGGTCCGTAGAGGCTGGGAGAGATGTTGTGAAGATGGACCACAGTTGTTTCTCTAGGTCATCTTAAAATGAGATGCAAAAAGTATTTGACAACTACCAAAGTCAGTCAGGTTTTCAGGTGCATACATCCCTGTTCCCAGCTGGCAAAGTAAGCATCTCTATATTGAACCATGGGTGTTATAAACTAGCTCAAAATACAGAAAGGCTACTAGCCTGCTGGCCTCTGCTGCTGAGCCCCAGCTGTAGGTGATACTGTGTAGAATTCTGCTTTTCTGCTGGAAAAGCAGTCTCTTCTGAGTAGGCACTACCTCCCAGCCCAGGAATTAGGTCCAGTTGAGGCTTCTGTATGGATGACTCTGCCTTGCAGTGAAACAATATGGTGTCCTACACAAACTTGCCAGCTGGTTGGGACCCAGCTCCTGGCAGAAAGAGAAACCAAGGATGCCGAGATGCCCAGAGTCCACAGCCTCATCCACTGGGCCCCAGACTCAGACGACAATGTGCAAAACACTACCTCCCTGCAGGGAAAGCACTCTCCCCCTAGCAGGCACCATCTCCCAGCCTAGGAACCACATCTAGCCCGAGCCTCCACCTGGGCTTCTCTGTTTCCCAGTGGATTAAGATGGCGTTCTGCACAAGGGCATCTGTACGACTACCACATGGCAGAGGCAGAAAGATAGGCCAGAGGATCTGAGATGCACAGAGTCCAAAGCCGCGCTCTCAGAACATGGCAATTACGCTTGCTGGTCCCACCATCAGTATGTCGAAGACCAATGGCTAGTCAAGTCCCAGCTCTGCCCGCTTGCAAAGACAGAGGAAAAAAAAAGTCAAAATGGTGAGTTACTTTTGGTCTGTGTAAGCCTGTGCTCGCCCAGAGTGGGTTCAGTGAGAGAGAGAAGGTTTTGCATTCAGTGGTATGAAGTCCAAATTAACAGCCCTATGCCACATCCTAGGGCTCACTAAGTGTTCAGAAGGCTCCATTTAATTATCATTTAATGTCTTGGTTTCCAGAGGGATTTAGGGAGACTTGTGTTTAGTCTGCCACCTTGACTTCTCCTCCTCTGGATCATGTTTTTTGACCCAAGCTGTTACTCTCTGCCTCTTTAATGGAGCACTTGATCCATTTATATCCAGTGTAATTATTGATAGGTACGTGTTTATGTTGAGTTCTGCAGGTCTGTATTGCCCACAGCTGATCAGTGCTAATGACGAGTGCCATACAGGAAACACTGGCAGTGAGGAGGAGAGCTGGTAGCTCTGATGCCTCAACTCTACTTGGGCATCATGCAGCTCATTTTTATTTAGTGAACAGAACATGCTTATGTGCAGTAAAGCAGGCATTGATTTGAAAAGTATTTTGGGAAGTTCCTCCCCAAACAAACTTGTACCTTCTTATCTAAACAGCATAACAAAGTCTACTTCCTCAAGTGAATTCACTTCTTGAGGAGGAAAGCATATAGACCTGGGCATGGGGATGAGGGTCACATTCTGAGGGCCAGACCCATCGTTTACGAAGATCTGATGTCATGCCTTCCAGCCATTTTCGGCTGTTTACATTCACTTATTCACAGGCTCACAAGCCCCCACCCAGACCATAATGCTTGCTGTAACTGTGGCCATGTTGTCCACAGTTCTAGCTGTGGCCATGTTGCCCACAGTTTAGTGTTGTCATTTTGGTGCCTTTATTTTTGTGTTGATGTTTTCTTTGTATCTTAATATTATGTTCTGGGACTTTTTTGTTATGGGTTTACTTTCCATCTTTTTCAGTGTTGATTTTGTGTTTGATGAGACTCCTGTATTATGTTTCTTGTTTTAATATGTTTGCATTGTTAATTTACTTTGCAGCTACCTCTTTGATAATCTCTTGGCGTTCTCAGTTTAAACCAGTCTTTAACTTCTGTGTATCTACCTAATTTCCTCTCCATCTGAAAGAGTTATACCTACTGTACTATATCTCTCTTTATAGTGTGATGATGTCATAGTTTTCATGTTAAGATTATTGGTCTCCTACTTTTAATATTTTAGCTTTGACTAAGCTTAGTGACTTTCTGAACTGAGTAGGACTCTGGGTACTGTGTCCTGCATTGCATCCTTGAGTATATATTTGATGTTAGTGTTTTTCTAAACATAGAGCTTCTTTCAGTATTTCTTTTAGTTTTGGCTTGGTTTTTGCAAAGTCTCTAAGCTTCTATTTATCTGTGAGTGTCTTAATTCCACCATCATATTTAAGAGGCAATTTTTTAGGATATATAATTCTTGGTTGGATGTTTTTCTCCTTCAAGGCTTTGTATGTGTCCTCTCTGTCTTCTTGCCAGTGTGGTTTCTGCCGAGAAGTCAGATGAAAGACTACAGGGCTTTCCTTTATATGTTAGTTTTACTTCAAGCTTCTCTGCCTTTAAAGGCCTCTCTTTATGTTTCATTTTATTAACCCTGATTATGTCTTGGTGTCTGCCCCGGCCCGCGGGGCAAATCAGCGGAGGAGCGGGGAGGAACCTGTGAAAAGGAAAACGGGGCAAGAGACGCGAAGAAATGGAGGCAAGACAAAATTCTGATCAAGCCTCAAAAAAATTTTATTGCAACAGCAGAAAATATACACACTGAGGAAGAGAGGGGTTTACAATCGGGTGATATCTGGTGTGAGACTCTTGGCGATTTATGCTTGGTTAGGCAGTATGCCTGGACAGTGACACTGGGCAGTGACGTGTGGGTAGTTTTCGCGCACACGCATTTTCAGGGGCTTTCCAGACTTCCTGTTTTTTGGGGCCTGAAGTTTTTTCATGGCCCCCGACATCTCCTCCCTTTTTGTTTTGTTTTGGGAGGTGGGCTTTAACTGGGAGAGGGAGTAGTGACCTGGCTCCTCCTGTTATAGTATTTGGCTCTTGGTATCTTTTGGGGAGGAGAGGCAGAGCCATTTTAATGTTTTAGGATAGATACCAACCTCTATGCAAGCCAGGTATGCTCCAGGGAAATGTAGAGGAGTTAATGATAACTTTCCCTTGCAATGCTTTGCTTCGCACTCCTCCCGATACCAATACCTCTCTTCCCGAGTTGGCAAGGAGGTAAGCATGCCTCTACTTTTCATGCTGTCCCCTTGGGGAGGAAGTCGGAGTACCCATTGTCAGCAGTGTACTCATCGTCGACTGCCAGGCAGTGGTAATGGACTTGGATAGGTTTAGCCAATGCTGAATCTATTTGTTGTTTGATGAAGCTCGTCAGTTTCTTGAATGCCCAAGGGCCGAAGAACAGGGCTAGCAATATACCTAGAATAGGACCAACAAAACTGAGAAACAAGTTAGTGAGCCATGAGGTCCCTGATGCTGCTTATTCATGGGACACTCGTGTGCGAAGTGTCCAAGCTGTTTGCAATTAAAGCAGGTTTTTTGTTGTTTATTTTGATCAAAGCCTTTAAGAGTGTCTCCTATGGCTATTCCGATGGCATGTGAGGCCCCTATACCCGAACAAAGTTTAACATAATCAGAAAGGCTACCACTGCGGTGGGGTCTTAGAGCCTCTTGACAAGAAGGATTAGCATTTTCAAAAGCAAGATGCTTGATGAAAGCACTATCGGTCTCTCCCTCTCTGACCAGACACTCAGCATCAGTCAGGTGGCTGACAAAGTCACTGTAGGACTCATCAGGGCCCTGGCAGATTTTGGCCAAAGAGGTAGTGGCTGAGCCCTTTGGGGGAAGACGCCTCCATGCCTTGAGGCCGGCATTTTGTATTTGTGCCAGCAAACCAGGGGGAAATTTTGCCTGTTTCTCATTAGTGTCATAGGGGGTCCGCCCCAGGAGTTTATCTCTCATCCAAGAGCGAGAAGTTTTACTTTCACTATTGCGTTGGGCGCTTTCTCGGCAATTTTCTGCAAAATCAGTGCGCCAGAGGACAAAATCGCCCCCAGATAATGTGGCCTGTGCCAGAAAATGCCAATCATTAGGGGTTAGCCATCGATCACTTAGGCTTTCAAGTATGGCCAGGCTGTAGGGGGCAGTAGGGCCATAGTTATTAACAGCCGCCTTTAAGTCTTTTAAATGTTTGAGGTTTAGGCGGTGGTATTTTTGTTTGTCTGAACTACTTTCGTCTGGAGTAGAATTTTCCTCATCAGAGGCCTCTCCCCCCGAGCCTGGGCCCTCATCAGGATCGCTGGCCACCTCCTCTTCCTTAACCTCAGGTTGAGGCTTTTGACTACGGGTCACAGGAAATGTGAAGAGGGGGTCTTTGGGACTTGAGCCCTTGGGGGTTTCCTTTGAAACCGGGCTGAGTGTTGTGGAAGCGAGCTCCGCCTCAAGGGCTCAGATTTCTTTGATAAGCTGTAAGTGTTCGTGTTTCTGAGTCAGCAGTTCTCTTAAGGAGGAAACTTCTTGAGTGAGGGAGATTTTAGCCTGCCGAATGGGGTCTGAAACCGTGATTGTGCTGTGCTCTGGGTTAAGGGGTGAGGTGAGGGGAGCTGGGGGGCCTTGGGGATATGGAGGAGGTTTTAGAGTTTCATTAGGGGGACCCCGCAAGGCGGGGGCGGTGGCGGCTGAGGGACCCGTGGCCCCAGACACAGCGGCACCGGCCGGGCAGGGTGAGCGGCAAGGGGAGGGGGCGGTGAAAGCCCAACGGTCGCCGCTGCCCTGGTATTGCGCAGTTTGTTTTTCTAATACCTCCCGGTCTTCGGGGAACAACTGACCCGCATTGGGATTGTCCCTAAAGGGTTTTAAAGATGGGTAAATCAGGCTAGGTGGGTCAGGATTTGTTTGAGGGATTTCTTTTATATCAATTGTCTGAGGCTCCTCTGAAACTGTCTGAGGCTCCTCTGAAATATTTATAGAAACCAATGGGCAAGCGGAGGGGGGGTAAGAGCTATTTCGAAGGACCGTCTCCCCCATGTGAGCAAGTTTTTGAACATCCAGGTCTTTAAGGGAACTTTGCAACACATCATTAATCAAATTCCAATATGAAAAGGCAGTTACAGGGACCTTCTCAGGTCCAAAAGTTCTATAATAATCACTTAAGCAATCTCCAACCCTCTTCTGACACTTAGAGTCTATTGTTGCTTCCTGAGGAAACTAAGGGCAGACATCAGACAAGAAATTAAAGAAATGTACTAAATCTTTTTTCTCAACCTTAATTCTTTGTAACTTGAAGCAATCCTTGATTCCTGTAAAATCTTTTTTCTTAGCCTTAATACTTCGCAACTTGAAGGAATCCCTCATTCCTGCAAAATCTTTTTTTCTTAGCCTTAATCCTTCACGTCTTGAAGGAATCCTTGATTCCTGTAAGGAAGAGCTCGTGGGAGCTCAATTCTTGCCCCATTGTCGCCCACCTGTCTTCCTCAGATCAGTCTCGCAGGTCGGCTACTTCTGCGGTGATCAGGTCCGAGTCTAGCTCGCGGGCTACTGCTTTGCGGAGACTCAAACTGAGCCTGGCTCACACCTTGTGTGGAGGCTCAAGAATCACCCGGCCGGGGCCTTTCAGGTGGTCCTCTTCAGCAGCTCCATACCCCGGGCCCCACGCTGGGCGCCAAACAATGTGCCGGCCTACGGGGCAAATCAGCGGAGGAGCGGGGAGGAACCTGTGAAAAGGAAAACGGGGCAAGAGACGCGAAGAAGTGGAGGCAAGACAAAATTCTGATCAAGCCTCAAAAATTTTTTATTGCAACAGCAGAATATATACACACTGAGGAAGGGAGGGGTTTAGAATCGGGTGATATCTGGTGTGAGGCACTTGGCAATTTATGCTTGGTTAGGCAATATGCCTGGACAGTGACGCTGGGCAGTGATGTGTGGGTAGTTTTCATGCACACGCGTTTTCAGGGGCTTTCCAGACTTCCTGTTTTTTGGGGCCTGAAGTTTTTTCATGGCCCCCGACAGGTGTCTTTCTTTTCAGGCCTAATGTTTGTGGTTTTCGTTAAGCATCTTGAGTGTCTACGTTCTCTTCTTTCATGATGTCAGGGAAGTTTTCTGTCTCTGTCAGTAACTGTTCAACAATTTTCTGTGTGCTTTCGGATAGCCCTCCCTGTTTTGTTCATGGACTCCAATTATTTGTAGAGTATTCCTCTTGATAAAGTCTGACATTCTTCTTAATGCTTCCTCATTTTTCTTGTTTCCTTTATCTGATTTTTCCTCATAAATGCTGGTGTCAGTTGTATTATCTTCAAGCTCACTAATTCTGTATTCCATTTCCTCAGTCCTGTTCTTTTGGCTTTACACTGAATTGTCTAATTCTGTAACTTTATTACTGCCCTGCTGGATTTCAGATCATTGATGTTCTAGCAGTTCATATAGCTTACTTCATTTTTCATTTTGTTCTGTTACATTTTTGTTTAATTTCTAGAAGGGATCTCTATATAGTTCTTTTTTATTCCACCTCCTATAATTCTAGAAAGACTTCTTCATCTGGGAATTTTTTAGATTTTTTTATTTTGGGAGTTTTCTGGAGCCATCCTGGTCTACTTCTTTAAACAGTTGGATATTGATTGTTGTCTTTGTGCCTTCCAGAAGCTGTTTAGTTTCTCTAGTGTTACCCCAATGGGAGCTGCGGCATAGTTCTAAGAAGGGTACAGGTAAGGGCACTGCTAGATTTCGTCACCAGCTGTTGCTCCATTCTGTAGGTGAGGATGACTTATCTGTTACTTCTCTGCCAGTATAGACACTGTCAAGCCCTGCAATGCTGCTTGACTTGGTGGCTGGGCCTGCAGGGGTGTCAAGCCCTGCCTCCCGTATGTTAAAGATGGTGAGCTACTTGTGCTAACTCTCCATCATCACACTAGTGGAGACTATGGTGTAGCTCAGGGGATGGAGGAGAGACAGATGCCACCATGTTTGGCTTCCAGGGGCCACTGCATTCTCTAGTTGTGTTTGTCTTAAGAACTCCTTTTCTGCTGAGGGAGCACTTTCTAGCAGCCACTGAAAGCAGCTGGGCCCTCAAAGGTGGCAGGCCCTACCTCCTCACTGGCAAAGACGGCACCCTACTTTTGGAGTTTCTGGAGGGCCATCAGCTGATGCTACACTGTGACAGTGAAAGATGGTGGAAATGGCACCACCACACTCAGGCGTCACTCATCTCTGTGTTCTTTAGCTGTGTTTATCATAAAAGCTGCTTTTTCACTGAGAGAGGCATTGACCAGTAGCAGCTAATAGCAGGTAGTTCCTCAGGGGTGGCAGGCCCTCCCTCCTAGCTGGCAGAGACAATGCCGTGTGGGCTGTCCACAGACAGCATGATGTCCAGAGACAGCATGAAGGGAAGAGTTAAGGCACTGATGCACTTGGCCACCAGCCCCTACTATAATCTCTAGGTACAATTGTCTTAAAAATAGCTTTTCTGCTGGGAGAAGCACTATCCAGACAGGAACTGTTGCTCAGCATGTGAATTTGCCCCAGGTGAGACTTCAGACATGGCTAACTCTGGCTTCAGCTCACCAAGATGCAGTCTCCCCTGAGCAAACTTTCCTGCACTGAGTCAGCAGTATCTGTGGCACAGTTCAGAGAAGAGATGGGTAAATGGCACTGGTGTCCTTGATCACCAGCCACACCTGGGTTCTCTAGATGTGGCTGTCCCTGGCACAGTCTCTCTGCTGCAGGATATGCTGTTTACTTAAGCAGTGCAGTTCACTGTAGTAGCCAGCTCACATCAAGTTCACAGACTAACCAGTTGCAGTACCAGCCTCCTGGTTACCAATATGCCAGCAGAAGCAGGACTCCATGCACCACTGCCTCACCTCCAACAGAGGCAGTTTCCCCCTTTCTGTCACCCAGTGCAATCTCAACCCTACGCCAGATTTTGGTTCCCCAGAATGCCCAAGCTTCTCCATTCAATTATTTTTTAGGCCTTAGTGCTCAGAGGGAATCAAGAGGATGTATGTCTAGTCCACCATGTTGGCCCTGCCTTCCCAAAAGATTATTCATCATCAAAGTTTAATATATATACAATCGTATGTCCCAGTGTTCAATGTCATTTGCCCTGGTATTTGGTTAGCTTTTCAGTATGCACATTTGAGTCTTCTTTTTCTTTTTAATAGAAAGGTAAAGTACTTTTCTTCATTCTTTCAGTTTCATTCTTCAGATACTCAATTTTTGATTATCAGATCTCTTTTGTCTGTTTTCTATATCTGTTATTTTCTCTTTAGAACTTTAAAAGTCTTTATTTCTGTTTTCCTTTATTCTCACTCTTAGTATCTAATTCCCTTGCTGTTTTCTATAACTTTTCTTTTTTGTCGTGTTCTACCCAATTTCATATTCATATTTGAGATGGTTCAGGGTTCCCTTTGCGTAACATACTTTCTTTTCGTCTTTGAGCCACTCTGTGTCCAGAAAGACTTTTGTTGCCAGTTCTACAAACAAAACTTTATGCAGTAATTGTTGAAAACAACAAATGGTAGTGTTTGTACTTTAAGTGAAATCCTTTGCTTTAAGTGTGTTTATTTTTTCTGCTTGTACTTGATTAGACATCCTGTGCCTCTGTCTGATCTCAGCCCTGCTCAGCACTTTTCCCACTCAGGTTGTTGCCATCAGCAGATGTAGCTTTGTGCTTCCTCATCTTCAAAGAGTGTGTTCTTGCTGACATTTTCCATTCCCTTCTTTTCACTGAGAATGTGCCCATCCTCAGCTCTTCTGGCAACTTTCACATGCATTTTGGAATCTAAGGATTACATTTTTATCCTAGCTTAGTTCAAAGGAAATTTGCAAAATTATTACTTTTCTTTTTTAATTATTTTACTGCTTTGTATGTTCTCCAGGAAGAGAGGAACAGTATATGAACAAATACAGTAATGTTCACATTAGAGATTTTGTTATACTTCGTACTTTGTATCTTCTCTTTAAGGTACTATTTATAGTACCCAGATCTCATTATCTGGACCTGTTATTAGTGTTTGACTAGTTTTATAAATTCTCTAAGTAGAGTTTTCTGCTATCACATCATCATTACTGAGTTTAATATTTTGTTTCATTTTTCCTTTGGCCCGAATATGTTATTGGAAAAAAAAAATGTAGGAAAGTAATTGTGGATGTGTAGAGCCATTGGTAACTCTAGAATGCCATTCAGTGGACTTCACATATCACTGACAACTTTTCTGACCAGAAAAGTCTATAAACTTTGATCTACTGACTGTGAAAGTTGAATGCTATAGAAAAATTTAAGGCCACTTGGAATTTTCCTGCTTTGGGGGTAATATTTTTATTTGGAGAAAATTGTACTAGGATACATGTATTTATTTGTTTATTTAATGATGAACCCTTCTGATCTACAAATTCAGTTTTTTAGTTAGCTCAGTAGTTGTGTTTATACATTAAATTTTTTTTGTAGTTCAGAACCACCGATTATCTTGGTGTTTTTCCTTTGTTATTCATGTTTTTACAAATTAATTTTCATATTAATCAGTTTCTTATTTTCTCTTGAATTCTGAAAATGTTTTGGTTTATCATCCACATCTTTTGCCTCTATGTATGTAAATTTTCTACTCTTTCTGTCTCTATACTATTTATTTTCAGTTAATTATATGTAATTCCTCACTTTGATTTCCCCATGTTCTTTTCTTACCTCTATATCATCCTTTTTATTTCTGTCTGCTTTTGAATAAACTTATTTTTTACCTCATTTTAAAGTATTATCATCCAAGCTTTGACTCACTGTCTCATAAATTTATAGTTTTCTCACATGTGGCTGAAAACAGAAAACATGTTTATTTTAAAATTCCTTATTTTCCTGTGGTTAATTATTTTTTAATTTATAATCATTCTACACATCTTTTTTTTTGTGGAGAGAATAAGTTCTATGATGACTTTTAAACTCATTCTTAGATGAGGTAGTCCAAGTATTTGCACACATAGAGGGTTAGTTAACTGCCTTGGTATCCTTTCACTATCTGCAAACATTTTAGCCAAGAGAATTTTTTGTTTTAGATAAACATTCGTTATTAACTTAGTGAGTCAACAGTTTGAGGTAAGTGGAGACAAAGCTGGATTCATGGAAATTCTAGTAGTAGAATATTACTTTGAGAAGCAAAACACTGAGAACATCCAAAACTTAAGAAACTTAACCTGAACAGAAACTACAACTTAAAATAACCAAAAAAAAAAAAAAAAAAAAAAACCAAAAGTCTTAGGCATGATCTGTTTCTGTCAGATTTATCTAGTGTTCAGTATAAATCAGAGATTCCCACCTTACAGAAAAAAACTTAGCACTTTCTGGATTTGTGCACTAACTGCTGCCTGAACCACTGTACTTTCACCTCCTCCCCAATGTTGTTGCTGTTAGGTGTCATTGAGTTGATTTTTTGACTTATAGCAACCCCATGTGACAACATAGAAGAGCCCTATAGGGTTTTCTAAGCCACAGTCTTTACAGGAATAGATCAGGACTCCCCGGGTCAATTAAAACCACCAACCTTGTACCTAGCTTAAACAAACAAACTTGCAACTGATTTCTGGAGTGGTCTTCTGTGGGAGCTTCAATATATTGAATATATTTTTTGCTTTATATTTAATGAAGCTACTGCATTTGCTTCCTTAGGAGATAAGTTGTTGTTGTTAGGTGCCATCAAGGTGGTTCCAACTCATAGCAACACTATATACAACAGAACAAACCTTGCCCAGAGGTAGAAGGAAACAAGAAAATGCACCAGCTCTTGGTTTTGAGATTTCTTGAGGGTTTTTTTGTAAAATATTTTTTAAACACAGTTTTAGATTTACAGAAAATTACAGAGATAATAAAGGAATTCCCATATACTGCACTCCCAGTTTCTGCTATTATTAACACTTGGTATTTCTCTCACAATTGATGAACCAGTACTAATACATTATTATTAATTGAAGTCCATGGTTTTTCCAGATTTTCTTAATTTCTTTACCTAATGTATTTTTTCCATTGATGGTTCCTATCCATGGCACCACATTGTGTTTAGCTGTGGTGTGTCCTTCAGTTGTTCATGGCTGTGACAGTTTCTAATAGTTTCCTTGTTTCTGATGATCTTGATAGTTTAGGGAAGCACTGGTCAGGTATTTTGTAGAATGACTCCTATTGGATTTGCCTGATTTTTTTTTAACTGAATAGACTGTTGTAATATGTTTTTTTAAGTATTATTTAAATTTTTATTTTTTTATTTATTTTTTATTTTTATTTAACATAACTAAGTGAAAATGTACATTCACATGTAAATTTGCATGCCCCCCTATATGCAGCTTCCACTGCTCTCCCTGTCCGGTGACTGCACACTATTCCTCTCTGCTCCATACATGTCTCATCCTCCCAACAGTCTCCTTTCCCCTCCTCTCCGTCCACTCCCCTTCCTCCAGCCAGAGGTCAGCAAGATGATATGCTATAGATGTATAGAACCATAAATTGCTTCCAATATATTGTTACTCTGCATTGCCAAGTCCAATCCATTCCTGTTCAAAGAGTGGACCTTTGTTATAATTTATGGGAAAGGACAGCATTAGGGCTGGGGGCCATGCTCTCAGAGGAACCCCAAAACCGCTGGACCATCAATTGAGGTCTTTTAGTGGAGATCTCATGATGCACCTCTTTTTATTCTTGTGTTGCCAGTGAGGCTCCTCTCTGTGAGCTCCATGGCTATCACTGGTGGTGGCCGGGCACCATCCGGTTCTTCCGGTCCCAAGTTGATGTAGGCACCCACTCTTGTGGGTCTGTCTGTCTTCTCAGTTGTCTTTACCGCATGCCATTTTGGCCCTCGGTGAGCATCCATTCCTGCTGAGTTGGGACCATTTGCTGTGTCCTCGGATGGCAGCTTGGCAGCTTTTAAGACCCCGGACGCCACTCACCAATGTGGGGTGCAGAGAGCTCTCTTAGCAAAACGCTAGTTGTGCCAATTGGCCTGGAATTCGCCTAAGAGCATGGTCCCCCACCCCCTGCCCCAGCTACTCTATCCTTGCAGTATTGAGTTAAGATGGAAGGAGTACTCAAGTTATGCTGAAGTCCACTTAATGTTGTTCTTGTTCCTAATGTGTGCTGTCACCGCTTTCTCCCAACTAGATTTCTAGTAACTACCTAAACTAAACCCTACCCCTCTCACCCTCCCTCCCTCCCTCCCCTCCCTTGCAGCTGTCAAAGAGTCTTTTCTTCTATACACAAGTCTGTTTTTGAGATCTTATCGTAGAGGTCTCATACAGTATTTGTCCTTTTGTCGCTGACTACTCTCACTCAACATAATGTCTTCCAGTTGAAATCAGGTTAGGAGATGTTTCCTGGAATCATCGTTATTCTTTATCATTGCATAGTGCTCCATTGAGTATATGTACCACAGTTTACCTATCTATTCTTCTATTGTTGGGCATCCGGGTGTTGTAATATGTTTTTGAGAAGAAAACCAGACAGTTATAATGACATTATCATCAAGGGTACATCCCATAACATGACCTTGACCTATCACTATTAATGTTGACCTTGTTATTGGCTGAGGCTGTGTTTATCAGGTTTTCCACTATAAAATTACTCTTTTTCCCACTTTCCATATTCCAGTATTCAGAGGAAAGTCACATTGTGCTGCCCGCACTTAAGAAGTTGGAGATATGTCCATTTCCTTGAGAATGCAGTATTTACATAAATTATTTGGAGTTCTTTTGGATATGTGACTTTTCTCCCCCACAGCTATTTATTTCTTTTCTCAGTCATTTAGTAGATTAATAAGGCTTATGTGTATTTATTTTACAGTTTGGGTTATAATCCAACACGATTTCACTTATTTTGCCACCCCATTGTTTCATGTTCTGGTCCCTGGGAGCTCTTTCAATTTGTTCCTATGTCTCTTTTATGTACCACCATTATTGTAAGTGTGGTTGTTCACTTATTTTGAAATTTTCCTGATTTTCAGACACTGTTACAAGGTTCTCCAGGCTCATTTCATATATTTTCTGCCCAAATGCTAGCGCCAGCAATTTTTTCAAGGAGCCTTGGTTGCTTTTATGGGAAAATAGTATTAGAAATAAAGACTCAAGTGCTAGATGTACTCACTGCTCTTGGGTCCTCTCAGATGACTGAGAAACAAAACATGTGAGTATTGCAATTTCTGCATGTACCCACATCTATACATATTTCTATATGTAATAATTTTATATAAAGCCAAAAACAATTTCATGCTGATGTCTCCAACTCTATTCCGTTACTGCATTAGTCATTCTAGCCTTCTCGTCTTATCTGTAAACTTTGACTTCCAAGGTATCTTTTTGACCCCATATCCACTCTAGATTTACGAAATAACCATTCCTGAACTTTTTCCTAATGTTACCACTTGCCATATGTCAGAATGAAATCCTGATGGTTTTCTGCTAGGTGTAGTCACTGCGTGCTGCTGGAAATAATCACTGCTTAAATTCTGAGACCCTTAGTTTAGCTGGTTTCAACAGAAACTGAGAGTGTCATATGAGTTCCATGTGGTGTGCTTCCAGCCTCCCTGATGGCCCACTTTGTCTTCATCCTCCAAATATTTTAACAATAATGTTCTGTGATATGGCTCTAATTTCTCAGGAGGAACTTTCTCTTCATGTCTAGTCAGTCTGAAACTTGTAGAACCCACTGGGGTTCACGTTGCCATCATACTCAAAGGCCACATTTTTCACACATGTCATTAGAATTATAGCAGAATGGATTCAAGCTCTTGTCTTAGCCCCAAAGTCTCCAGACACACGCCATCTTCAACAAGGTCTAGGATATGGCATTAGGAAGATTGGAAGGATTTCCTACTTGTGATAAGTGTAAGGTGTATGTGTGCAGTTGAAATGTTAGTTAACTGACCTTCTACACTCCCAGATGTTTTTTAGAAGGCTGCATTCAAATTTCAACTCCTTTCTCTTGAATAAAGAGAAAAATGCAAGCAGGGGAAAATATCCCTCCATCTCAACCCATATTATTGTTTGGGTTTCCTGTTTTTATTGCTTTTGTCAGTTAATCGTAGATCTCACTGGTTTGGCATTCCTTTCTTGTTTCTGAAATTACTTTTCTCTTTTTTGTCACTGTATTATCACTTTACTTGTACTTCACTTTCTGGTCCTTCTAATAAACTGCCCATTTCCTCTATTTCTTCAGAATTATTTATACTCTTAAAGTATACGCTTAAACTCAGCCCTGAGTTGTGAGTAAATGCTTACCATCTCTCCCGCTTTCTTTCTTTGGAAACATTTTAAAGTCTGTAATCCTCAGCTTTGCCGCAACATACCATGTGGCTTTTGCTAATGTTGAAAGTAACAATGTGTTTTTAATCTAATTTACTAATGTGGAACAGCTTTCTTCTGAATCACAGTGGTGTAACCATTGACAACCAGGGCTTTGGCTCACGTTGAGTGTGAGTGCGTAGGATCAGGAAATAAAATTTTCCAGTATCTCACTATTCCAATTTAATCTTCATCAATCTTAGTGAATTAATTAGCAAGTAGTAAGTGATGCTATATCAGTGAATGTTTATGAACAATTTATGGTTTCTTTAAATGTTTGTCATCAAAAAAAAGTCAGGCTATTGAGTTCAGCTGAGTTCTTACTGATGCTCTCACTCCTTTTGTTTGATTATTTTTTAACTTTGTGCACATAGGACAAGTGGTTGTTCAAACTATTCTTCTTTGAGTCCTCTGACTCTCACAACTGCATTACCTGCTATTTCACCTTGTACTCATTGGTTTTCCCTCTAGATCTATGCTGTCATGTACATTTCCTGGAAAGAAGTACCTTTCAGCCTTCCAAAAATGAATCCACTCTAGTTTTGCTCTTTCTGTTATAAACTCCTTGTTTGGGCATTACCAGCATTTTTGCTCTTTTGATTTTCTTTCCTGCCTTAAAATACCCTCAAATATCCCATGGCTTTGGAGGGCGGGATACTCAAAACATGATTTACACTTTTAACTTTCAGACTAGTATCTCATTCCCCTCGTGCTCTTGCCAATTTACTGAAACTCAGTTTTCACTTCCTTATCATTCATTCTCTCCTTAGTGTTCTAAAATCTGGCTTCCCTCCCTACCACTCCACTGATAAAGCCTCTGCAGAGGTCACCAGTGACCTTGTCATCAATGTCATGACATTTCAACTGCTCATTATCTTTGCACTGATGTTGTTCTCGTAAGTCTTTTCTTCTGAAACTCTTCTCTGAGTTGGTTTCCATGACACCGTAATACAGTGTTCCCTTTACCACTTTCCCTCTCCACCTTTCCAAGTTCCTTTTTTCTCTGCCTACTCTCTAATTGAGAGTATTCACAAAATTAGTCCTCATTAACTCTGCTTTTCTTTATACTTCCTGCTACATGTAAACTCTTCTTAGGAATTTGAACATGGGAATGATTTGACAGTCCTTAGTTGTAGGCAGGATCCATCCCCTGAGAGCCAGTTGTGGATCATGTACTGGGCATTTTCATCTGGTTGTCTCTTTTGACTCGAACTCAGAATGTCCAAATTAGAAGTACTTTTCTTTCCCTACGTCTACATTGCCTCATTTTCCCCATGCCTTATTTCAGTTAAAGTTTTTTCTCATTTTTTTTCCTAGGTATACAGGCCCTCCTGAACCTCATATTTTGTGTGTCTACATTTCCTTTTGTGCCCATCTCACTCAGATCAACTTCTCTTCCTTGCTGGTCTCATGACTTCCACTGTAATTCACAACTTGATTCCACCACGTAATTCACAACATGATTCTACCTGGGTTATTGCCATAACCACCTAGGTAAGGACCTGTCTCCAGTTTCAATCTGTGTCCAGTAGCATTTGCAATCTGAGACAATTATAATCTTTGTAAACTATCTTTTATCCCAGGACCAGCTGTCTTTAAAAAGAATGTATTGTTCCTGACTATACAAGAGTCCTAATCCTTTCACAAGAACCTTGAGTGACAAGATAGAAATATGAGAAGACTTTTAAGGTTCTGAACTGGGGAGCTGTGCAAAACAATAATGAAGATGACTTTGTATGTTTATATTTGGGTTGAGTTTGGAGGCAGAAATACTACCTAGAAGTTATTCTAGTAATCCATTTCGTTGTGAAATTGTGGATAAGAAATTGAAATGACGTGATAGGAAGATCTCAGGATCTGCCTGAGAAAGACTAGAAAGAGAAATCACGAAGGGTTGAAGACTGGTTGTTGGTAGTGGGTGTGAGAAAAAAGAAAGAACTACAGATACCTACTGATTTCAAAGACAGTAATTAGCCAAACTGCTACAAAATTACATTAATAGGAAAGATGGAAAATATACCTGTTTAGAAACCGAGAAAAAATGTGCTTTCCATTTGAAATATGTTAATATATCAAGTAAAACTGGCAAACAAGTTGAAATACATTAGAATTTTTTAAATATGGGATCCCTTTTCTAAACAGTTTTTACAGTCTTTTCTAGACAGTATCATAGATTTTTTTTTTAAAGAGCTATACTTGTATGTATTTCCAAGGGTATTATCTGCCACTTTAAGGAAAATAGAAACCACAACAGAATTCAATCATTTCAAGGTTCAGAAAGAGTAATCATGAACTCACTACTGTTGAGTCAGTTCTGACCCAGAGCAACCCTACAGGGCAAATTACAATTGCCTCATAACATTTCCAAGGAGTGACTGGTGAATTTAAACTACCAATCTTCTGGTTAGTAGCCATAACTCTTAATCACTATGCCACCAGGGTTTGCCATCATACACAGTAATAAATTATTAAAATTGTGACAAATCTAAGTAAAATCTTTTTGCATGTGACCAGTCCCATCTTACTTCTTCTGGAGTAAATATAGAGAATGAAGAAAAGAGAAGAATTGTTAATTCATTCTCATTTCTTATGTTTCAGGAAGTACCAGTAATTTTTTTTTTATTTTTGATACATTCTTCAGTCTATTTGTTATTCCCCATCTTCACTTTATTTTTATTTTGGATACACAGAGAGGGGATTTTAAACATGACGTCTTTTGTTTGTTTATTAAAGCAATTTTTTTTGCTAAGACAAAACACAGGGAAGTATAAAAATGTAAAAAATTTTACACTCACCTGACTCAGGTTGTTTGGCTCCTGTAGAGAACTTCAGATGATTTTAGCACAAGCATTAAACAAAGAAGCCAAGCCAAGTGTCATCGAGTTGGATAAAACTTATACAAATCTGCACAAGTGTCTGGTGGCAGAGTGGTTAAAATGCTTGACTATTAAGCAAGAAGTCTTGAGGACAGCTACCTGGCCAACTGGCTGGAAAACATCCATATTTATGAGTATTCCAAAGAATGATGAACCAAGCAAATGCAGAAATTATTGATGTCACATGCAAGTAAAATTTTTCTTAAGATCATTTGAAAATTGACAAGGAACTGCCAGAAATTCAAGCTGGATTCAGAACAGGAGATACAACCAGGGATATCATTGATGATGTCAGATGGATCTTGGCTGAAAGCAAAGAATACCAGAAAGACGTTTACCTGTATTTCATTGACTATGCAAAGACATTCAACTGTGTGGATCATAACAAATTATGACTAACATTGCAGAGACTCCAGAACACTTAACTGTGCTCTTAAGGAATCTGTACCTGGATCAGTAGGCAGTTGTGCAAACGAAGTAAGGAGACACTGCATAATTTAAAGTCAGGAAAAGTATACATCAGGGTTGTGTCCTTTCACCTTACCTTATTAATCTGTATGCCGATCAAATAATCAAACAAGCTGGACTACATGAAGAAGAATGAGACATCAGGATTGAAGGAAAACTCATTAACAACTTGCATTATGCAGATAGAAGTGAAGAGAATTTAAAACACTTACTGACGAAGATCAGTGACCACAACCTTCAGTATGTATTATACCTCAACATTAAGAAAACAAAAATCCTCACAACCGGACCAGTGAGTAACATTATGACAAATGGAGAAAGGATTGAGGTTGTCAAAGACTTCATTTTACCTGGTTTCACAGTCATCACCCATGGAAGTGGTAGTCAAGAAATCAAAAGATGCATTGCACTGGAAAAATCTTTCAAATATTGAATAGCGAATATGTTACCTTGAAGACTAAGGTGTGCATGACCCAAGCCATCATGTTTTCAGTTACGTTGTATGCATATGAAAGCTGTACCATGAATAAGGAAGACAGAAGAAAAATTGATGCCTTTGAATTGTGGTGTTGGAGAAGACTATTGAATGTACCGTGGACTGCCAAAGAACAAACAGATCCGTCCTTGAAGAAGAACAACCAGAGTGTTCCTTGGAAGCAAGGATGGTAAGACTGCATCTTACATACTTGGGGCACATTGTTAGGAAGGATCAGTCCCTGGAGAAGGACATCAAGCACAGTAGAGTAAAGGGTCAGTGAAAAAGAGGAAGACCCTTGACAAGATAGACACAATGGCCGCAACAATGGGATAAGCATAAAAACAACTGGGGATGGTGTAAGACTGGTCAGTGTTTTGGTCTCTTGTGCACAGAGCTGCTGTGAGTTGGAACCAACTTAATGGCACCTAGCAACAGAAATAATAACACTAACCAAAAGGCTGGTAGTTTGAAACCACCAAGCTGCTTCATGGGATAAAGATTTGTCAGTCTGCTTGCTTAAAGATTTGTAGCCTTGGAAACCCTATAGGGCAGTCCTTGAAGAACAACCAGAGTGCTCCTTGGGAGCAAAGATGGTAAGACTGTACCTTACATACTTGGGGCACATTGTTAGGAAGGATCAGTCTTACACTAGTAAGTCAGTCTGACCCCATCTTTTATGGGCTCACTAAGAGTCAGAATGGACTCAATAGCATTGGTGTTGGATTTTTTGTTTGTTTAGTTTTTTTCTTTTTGTTTTTGTTTCCTTTTTGGTAAGTGACTACCAACCAGGAAACAGGGTCCTGTGCCATCAACAGTCATTCAACTGCCCAGACAATTCATAACAGAAACTATTCTCTAAACCTAATTCCACATATATAGCCTTCCAACTTAAAAAATACACTCTAAAAGAGGCTGAAACTCGTATTCAATGACAGCTTTGAATTATGATGTTAGCGAAGAATATTGAATATACCGTGAACTGCCAAAAGAATCAACAAATCTGTCTTGAAGAAGTACAGCCAGAGTGCTCCTTAGAAGCAAGGATGGTGAGACTATGTCTCACATACTTTGGACATGTTATCCAGAGGAATCTGTACCAGACAGGGATATCATACTTGGTAAAGTAGAGGGTCAGCAAAAAAGAGGAAGACCCTCAAGATAGATTGACACAAGTGACTCCAACAAGAGGCTTAAACATAACAGTGATTGTGAGGATGGTGCAAGACTGAGCAGTGTTCGTTCTGTTTATATAGGGTCACTGTGAGTCAGAATCCATTTGATGGTACCTAACAACAATAATGACAACATGTACAATAACTCTGAAGTGGAAATATGTTCACTTAGAGGATCTACTTATAGGGATCAGAGCTTTGAAGGTCTCCAATTTCCCAAACAGCTTCAGTCATGCTGTCTTAACTGATGTCTCAGTTTCATCATCAAATCCTTTGTTCACACATTATAGATGTCTCATTTTGGTCACTAACTCAGTTGCTCAACTTCATTGAAATGGCAGATAGTGCTATGAAAATTTATCATAAGTACATGTCCGTGTATGTATGTATGTGGATATATTCCCAAACCTAATACAACAGAGTTCTTCACCTATTTCCAATAGTAGTCTTATTTATGTGAGGTTCAGTAGTGTGCTTTCTAACTTTGGAAAGCTAGATCCTCTGCATTTTATTGTGTATTAAGGATAAAAATGAAAAAAAAATACGTATAGTATGATTTCACTTATAGGAAATATTTAGGGTATGCCAAGTGTGCTAAAAGAAAAAAAAAGTGTCATCAAGTCAATTCCAACTCACAGTGACCCTATAGGACAGAGTAGAACTGTCCCACAGAGTTGCCAAGGAGCTCCTGGTGGTTTTACACTGCTGATGTTTCAACAGACATAGCTCTTAAGCATATACTGCCAGGGTTTCCAGCTAGTGTATGTAAAGATCAAAATTTGTTAGTATTTATCAGGGGCAGGCTAGAGGGAAGGGAAAAGGTGAACTCAGTGATTAGGAGACACTGAGCTTCTATTAAAAGTAATGGGAAAATCTGAAATTGGATAATGGTGATGGCTGAACAATATGATAAAGATAAGCAGTGTCAATGAATTACATATGTGAAGTGTTGAAATGGCAAATGGTCTGTTGCATATATGTTTATTGCAATAAAAAATTAATCAATGCTGTTAGCACTCTGGTAGTGGTTAATCACTGAACAGAAGGAAGCATAAACAGTGTTTAAAACCAGATCCAAATCAAACCTGCTGCTGCTGAGTGATTCCAACTCATAGCAACCATATAGGACAGAGTAGGACTGTCCTGTAGACTTCCCAAGGAGTGCCTGGTAGATTTGAACTACCAATTGTTTGGTAGCAGCTGCAGCACTTACCCACCATGTCACCAAGGTTTAGGGGTACCCATAGTGTTGTTTCTGCTGGTTACGTGTGTATATTTATTTTGTAGGAACTGATTTTGTAACATATTTATGATATATCTATCTTTCTGTTTACATGTGAAAATCCTAAAAACATTTTGTATTACATTTTTTAAAAATGAGAGCATTAATGTGGTTCAATAAAAGTCATATGCTAATCTACATATATTTGTCCAGATGTCTGAAGATGAGAAGACACTTTGGAAACACAACCAATATTATCTTGAAGCATATTTCACAATAATTCTTTCAAGTATTGAGCTTTCACTCAACAACATGGGGTATTACGTGTCCTCTGAACCTCCCGAGTCCCGTCCCACAACAAAACTTACCTGTCCTTTTCTCATTTTTTAGCCTGTCAGTAATGTAGTGTAACTGCTTCTAAGATATTAAAGCTGATAATAATTTCATATTTTATTCTTTGCAAAACTTATTTTCCAATTTTAATTGTAAATTTTAATATCTTAATTAATGAAGTGAATGTTGTAGGTATTTCGGTGATTGGAAAAGACGTTTGGATGCAGCTTTCAATTCTTTTACAATTTATTCACATATGCCTAATGTATCAGTTTTATTGATATTATTGATCTTAAAGAACTACCTTTTGGTTTCATTGATTTTCTGTGTTATATTTCTATTTCACTGGTATTCACTGGTTATTTAAATGAAAGAGACTTTTTCCACTTACACTGAAGTGCAGGCTTGCCATTGCAATTCAGTAATTGCTCTAAATTACCTTCCGATTCAGTCCTAAATTTACAGCTAAACTTGTGCCATCAAATATCTCTCCACCAGGCCATTAACTAAAGTAAAATATAAATACAAATATGTATGTGAATATGATTCTGTAGATAAAATTGTGAGTAAGCATTCAAGTTTTTCATCTTCTAAGTACCCTCCAGTCTACTGTACTTACCCTTTACTATTAACAAACTGAGGAGTTCTGGAATATGCATATGAGAGAGAGAAAAAGGCTGCCGTACCTCTTCTTCAAAAGGTTATGCAAAAAGAATGTCACTGTGCTAATTAAGAAAATGGGTTCCTGCATATCCTTCCTTAGCCTGTGTTACTGACAAGGCAAGCCTGCAATGGAAGCAGAGTAACATGGGACAACTACTGTCTCACTTCACCTTTCAGAAGTCAACAAGGATTTCAAATTATACAATGTCTTTTTTGGGTCACGTCGTCCATCGTTTCAAATTCAGCTGCTGAACTCTTTCCTTTAAAAATAAAAGAACAACCAAAAAAGTGTCAATTCCTGATTATTTCTCAGCAACTCTTGAAAACCAAATATTAATGGCATACTGGTTATGGTTCAGGTACTGTTTAGTAATATGCATTATCTCTTCCAGTGTTCACCATTTTGATATGAGGAGGCTGAGTCATCAGGACCTACTTTTCATTGTCAAGGCCCTTTGTGATCTCTGAGTCATTTGAAAGGAAAAGGCCAGTGTACCTGGAAATAACTTGAGATGTTTTATTATCTTTGATGTGAAGAACCACAGGGGAGGCTGTCAAAGTAGTAGATTTTAATAAGACTTACATAGTCCACAAAAACCCCTTGCCCTGGCACAGCATTACTCAGACCTGTTTTTTCACATTATGTCCCCTGCCAAGGTGGCATCCTAACCACCCAGAGCATATGATGGGCTAGACAGAACACATAGGAGAACAAGGGAAATCATCTGCCATTGTTCCACTTGTCTTTTACTGGGAAGACATTGGACCATCTCCTTATGAGTTTCTGACAGCCTGTGACATTCTGCTTTACAAATCATCTTAGTGCTCATGTCCCTCCTCTAAAGCCATCATCAGTAGACACAAATATCCCAGATCACCAGATCTTATGTACCAAATACGTGAAAGGTGGAAATAAATTTTACAACAGTGTAGGACTATACAGGAGCCCTGTGGTGGTTACGTGCTCAACTGCTAACCAGAAGGTCAGTGATTCAAGTCTACCAGCTGATCTTCAGGAAAAACCTGTGGCTGCCAGCTTCCATAAAGATATACAGCCTTGGAAACCCTGGGGTCACGTTGATTCTGACTCAGCAATCCTATAGGTCAGAGTAGAACTGCTCTAAAGAGTTTCCAAGGAGTGCCTGGAGGATTTAAACTGCCAATTGTTTGGTTAGCAGCTGTAGCACTTAACCACTATACCACCAGGTTTTCTAATCTACCCTATGAGGTCTCTATTAGTCAGAGTGAACTCAATAGCAATGGATTTGGTTTGGTTTGGTTGGAATAAGAGTGTAAGTTACCAACAAAGGCCTTTATTGATGGATAAGAAAAGCCAGAGGAATACACTGCTGCTCAAGGTGAAATGGTAGGAGGACTAAATAGGCAAGAGCAAAGATTTCGGGACTTCACTGCTTAAACGAGAGCACAGAATATGTTCCCAGTTCTGATGCAAACACTTTCCATCAGCTTGCACTACTCATCTTATGCCTATACCTACTAATTACAATGATAAAAATCCATACTACTTATTTCTAAACAATCAAGTGAAAGTTTGATTTAAAGAATGAATACTGTGTTTCTCGATAAGAATTTTCATTCAAGGAATACTTACCTTCTTTCTCACCGAGCTTCACTCTGAGTTTCAGACTGGCTCTGTACTGTAAGATTTTTTTTATTAATGAACCCCATTCTTTGACTCTGAATGTGCTCAAGTTGTTGCCCAAACTTTTGTTCCCTTTATACAGTAAACACTTCTTTGTAACTAGCATGACTTAATTTGAAATTCTCTTTTGACTTGATGCAAAAGAAATTTCTCAGATTGCAAAGAATTTTTGTATTTTGCTTCCAGTTTCAGTAATATCTATGAAAAGTGCTTTGTCTTCCTGTGTCTGTATTTAAATATGCCTCTCTCTCTTTTAGTAAGTCATGTCTTCTATTTATTTATTTTAGAAAATATTTTATTGTGTTTTCACTGAGTGTTCACACAGAAGATTAGGTTCCCATTCAATTATTTCTATACAAATTGTTTATTGACACTGGTTGCATTTTCCACAGTGCTAGAACATTCTCCACATTTTTCTTCTGGATATATGTTCCCAGGCTTCCCTGACCTCTTATTTCCTCATTTTTTTCTTCTTTTTTTTTTAAGGACTTACTGACCTTTTGGTGTCATATACACAATTTTTTAAAGAAGCATAGTACTCACAGGTGAGATTCTTCATTTTTTGAGCCGTTCTGTTACAGAGCTAAAAGTTTGCCCCAGGGAATATTTCATTTCAAGGTTTAAAGTATATCTCAGGGTAAACCCTCTAATCCCAACTAATTCAGTAATTATTGTTTTTTGTTTTTTATTGTTGTTTGTTTTATTGTTGTTTGTTTTTTAAAGGATGTGTGGTTCCATTGCATATTTTTTCCCATTCTGTCAGAATACATCTATTGTGGCCCAGATGGGAATGCTCCGTAGTAGTAGCTAGGAATCATCTAATTCTTCTGGTCCCAGGGTAGCTGAGGCTGTGGTTCGTGTAGACAGTCCTGTAGACTAGTTTCTTCTCCAGATAAGCAGAGACCAATAGTTGTATCTTAGATGGCCACTCACCAGCTTTTGAGACCCCGGACAGTATTCACAGGACTAGGCCATAGAACATAAACTTTGTGAAGTATATTATGCCAATTGACTGAGTTGTCTCAGGAGACTGTGGTCTTAAACCTTTAAACTGAGGAAGCCAATCCCACATGGTATTTGGTTACATCTCAGTGTTCCATGGAAACACTGGTGGCACAATGGTTAAGTGCTACAGCTGCTAACCAGAAGGTTGGCAGTTCGCATCCACCAGGTTCTCCTTGGAAACTCTACATTGTAGTTCCACTCTGTCCTACAGGGTTGCTATGAGACAGAATCAGCTTGACAGCAGTGGGTTTTTGCTTTTTTTTAAAAGTGTATCTGTAACTATGCCCCATTGTGCTTCATTATACAAATATGTATGCATACACATATATAACATGCATATGTATATATAAATACCATGAGTATAGATACCCACATACATACTCCTGTATATGTACCAATACACATATATGCATACATACATATATACCAATACATATATTTTTTTGGTGGTGGTTATTGCTGATACAAAATTATATGTACCATAGCAGTTACCAGTAGGTCATACCTTCTTGTGTACATCTTAATGATGTCTTTTGCCTTGGTGAGGCTATGCAAACTTCACTCCTACTCAGTGTTGTATTTGTCATCACCAAAAACAAGTGTCTGCTACCTAGAGAGTGACTTTCTCTCCCCTTGCCCCATTCCTGGTAACCACGATGAATATTAGTCTTTGTATCTGTACTTATTCTTATCTTTTCATAAAAATGAGGGCATAAAATATTTGTCCTTTTGTAATTAGCTTACTTTAATCAGCATAATGTCCTGCAGATTGATTCACACTATAAGGTGAAGATGTTTCAGGTACTTGTCAACATTCTTTATGGCTGTGTTGTATTCCGTTGTATATATGTATCACGTTTTGTATATCTATTCATCTGTTTGTAAACACTTAGATGTTTCCATCTGTTTCTCTACGGTGAACAGTTCCGCATGAACACAGGCATGCATATGTCTGTTGGTGTCACTGCTATTAGATCTCTAGAGCGTGTCCATAGATGTGGAATACTGGATTATCGGGTAGCTTGATTCCTAGCTTTTACAAGAACTGCCATGCTATTTCCCATACAGGTTGGACCATTTCACGGTCTCACCAGCAACAGATAAGGGCTTCAATCTCCCCACGTTCTCTCCAGCGTTTGTTTTCTTTCTTTTCCGTCCTTCCTGCCTTTCTTTCTTCTTTCCAGCCTTCCTTCCTTCCTGACTTCTGCCTTTCATTCTTTTATCTATGCCATATTAACAGGGCTGAAATTATATCTCTTTGTAGTTATGATCTGCATCTTTAATGGCTAATGATGACAAACAACTTGTAATGCGTTTGTTAGCTACTTGAATACCTCTTTGATGAAGTGTCCACTCAGGCCATTTGCCCTGTTTTGAGCTGCTTTTTGTTCCTGAGTTGTACATATGCCTCTTTAAATGATGCATACTAAATCTTTTAAGTCCAGTAAAATATTTAGGTATACACTATTTAAAAAGGTACATGCACATTTCTTTTAGTAGATGAATTTTATTTATATTTATTGTGATTACTGATACACTTAAATTCGTTTTGTTGTCTACTTATCATGTCTTCTTTTTTCTATTTGATGTATTTTATTATGATTAAGTTTTCATTATCCCTCTTCTTTTGACATATTTTAATTTCATTATGATCACCCCTATATTTCAAAAATGTAACTTGACCTAACAAAATTTAAATGTATCAGTTTTTCTAGTCTCCTTTCAAATAATACAAAGACTGTGAGGTTCTTTAATTCTTATTTTACTTGCCATTCTTATTGGTGACATCAGATATTTCAGTTCTTCCTTAAAAAAAACACTTTTTGAAAAAAATGCCTATTTATATTTACTAGCCTATGTGTCTATTTCTTTGCTAATAATTGTTTCATATATTCAACTCTTACATTTTGTGTTACTACCCTTTCCCTGAATAATTGCATTATCAGTAATTCATAAAGGAGAGGTTCTTTTAATGATAAATTATGTTTTTAAATTATAACTAGATAGGTATAAAATTTGTTTTAGATACATATGGAATACATACACACACACACACACAAACACACACCCCACACCAAATCCATTGCTGTCAAGTTGATTATGACTCATAGCAATCCTGTAGGACAGAGTAGAACTTCCCCCATAGAGTTCTGAAGAAAGCTTGGTGGATTTGATCTGACGATCTTTGGGCTACCAGTTGTAGCTGTTAACCATTATACCACCAGGGTTTCCGTATATACAAGAACTACCAACTACATTAGCAAACTCATTCTAGAAAATGTGCTAGATGTCTCATTGCTAAATATCACTATGGTCACATTCAAAGTACTCCACTTGGGAAGCTATGCACTGATGCCAACACCTAGTCCACCCTTCAAAGCAATTTGGGAACTAACTTCTGGAATGGTCATCATATTACCCTTGATGTCCTGAACATCATCAAACTATCTTCCTTTCACTATTTCCTTTCTCTTTGGGAAAAGGAAAAAGTCACTTTGGGACAGATCAGGTGAGTAGGTAAGGTGTTCCAATGCAGTCATGTGTTTACTTGCTAAAAACTCCCTCACAGACAACTGTGTGATTAGTTTTAGAAACTTGCCACTGTGCCACCATACACAATGGCCATTTCAGAAAGAGTCCCAAAATTGCTTTGAAGGGTGCATTAGGTGCTGGCATCAATGCATAGTCTCCCAAAGGGAGTGCTTCAAAGGTGACCATAGTGCTATTCAGCAATGAGGTATGTAGCATTCGGAATGAATAAGTTCACGAATTTAATGGTCAGACTTCGTAAATATGGAATTGTATATATGGGAATTTTTTTTTTATATATTCAACTCTTTCATTTTGTGTTATTATCCTTTTAGTCTCCTTCCAAATACACATACACACACATACATACACACACACACACACACACACCTCTCCAAACCAAACCCACTGCAGTCGAGTCTATTCCAACTCATAGCAACCCTATAGGACAGAACAGTACTGCTCTGTAGAGTTTCCAAGGAGCAATTAACGGATTTGAATTGCAACTTTTTGGTTAGGAGCCGCTCTGCCACCAGGGTTTCCATGTGTTCCTGGTGGCCTAACTTGGCAAGGGGAGTACTTAGAAGGTGACCTTAGTGATATTCAGCAATGAGATATGTAGCACTTTTTCTGGGATGAGTTCTCGAACTTAATTGGCAGTCCTTGTACAAATACATAGATAAAGATATATAGATATATTTTTCCTGATTGTAGACGTTTCAGTCTCTTTTTTTCTTGGTTGCTCTCAAGATTTTCTGTCTGACTTTCATGAACTGCAGCTTCACTAAGATGTGTCTAGATGTGGTTTTATTTTTATTTTTAACACTCTTAAATAAAAGAGTGTACATATGTGGGGAATATAGAACATTTTGTTGTACATGATTTTAGCTCTTTTTCTTTCCTATAGATGGAATTTTTATGTAAACTGTTACATGATTTTGTAACCCAATTTTTCATTTAAAAATAGTAAGCATATTTTGTATCTGAAAATATTCTTCAGAAATACTATAGTTGCATAGTAGCGAATGTTGTACCTACCAAAATTTATTTAACCACATCTTATATTTGAATATGTAAGTCATTCCATACAATTTGTTAATAAATGCCATGAATAAGGAAGACCGAAGAAAAACTGATGCCTTTGAATTATGGTCCTGGTAAAGAATATTGAATACATACCATGGACTGCTAGAAAAACAAACAATCTGCCTTGGAATAAATACAGACAGAACTGTCCTTGTAAGTGAGGATGGTGAAACTTTGTCTTATGTATTTTGGACATGCTGTCAGGAGCGACTAGTACTTGAAGAAGGACCTCAAGCTTGGTAAAGCACAGGGTCAATGAATAGAGGAAGACTCTCCAGGCACTTCTCCACACAGTACTTATCCAAAAGGGCAATGAAAGTTCACATGGTGGCCACCTTGTCTCACTGCTGCCCTACCCTCTGGGCCACTAGACGTAAGTGGGCTCTGCCATGACTCTTTCCTCTTTGCTTACTCTAACATTGCACTGCCTTCTCTAAGATGTTAAGGGGTTCCTTTAACATGTTATTCAGTCGAATCTCATTTCCATAGTATCTTAAAAACATACAAACAAACAAATTTTTTAGCTTAGGAATGACCCCTTCTCATTGTCCTATCTTGAATGTAGGTTTTTAATTCTGCTTTCTTCCTTTGTTTGTTCACTTGGAGATTTGAGAGGATAAAGCAGGAATCAGGCAGCTCTGTGGGCTTGTGAACTTTACCATCTCACCAGAAAATTCAGGCTTTGGCTTTTTAAAGTAAAGAAGTATGGCCAGGTACTGTGACTTTCCAACTTTGGTATGTGTAAAAATTACCAATGTCGTCGTTTAAAATCCAAACACCAATGACTTTCCTTCAGAGTTCAGATTAATTCACCCCAAGATATAGCCCAGTGGCCTATATTTTTAATAAGTAATGCTCTAGGTGGGACTGACAGAAGTCTGGCCATCCTATGAGAACCCTTATTGTAAAGGGTTGTGGGGACTGACATCAGTGGTTCTCAAAGTGTGGCCTAGAAATCACTGGAAGGCAAAGTTTTGGGGCCAACCCAGACCTACTGAATGAGAAACGCTGGGAGCAGACCCAGCAATCTGTTTTAACAAGGTCTTCAGGGGTTTCTGGTGCACATTCAAGCATGAGAACTGCTGAAATAGAGCGAGAGCCAGAAATCCCAGGTTCTAATTGGAACCATGGTGGTGTAGTCGTTACGTACAGGGCTGCTAATAAAAGGACTACGTAAAAGAAAGACGTGGCTGTCTGGTTCTATAAAGATTAAAGTCTTAGAAAGCCTGTGGGGCATTTCTAGGCTATCATATAGGCTTGTTATGAGTCAGAATCTACTTGGCACACAGCAACAGCAATCAACTTTATCTAGCTCAGTCACCATAAGTAAGTTATTTTCCTTCTGTGGGTCTCAATTTTCCTGTTTCCAACAAGAGGATGAAAGGTTAAATATTTCTTAGTCTCAGGACATTTTATAATTTGTTCCATGTTACAACTTATCATTTCATGAAATAACCTTCATTCAGTTGAGCTCTGAGTACTAGTATTTATTTTCCCATAGGAACACCCTGGAAATTCTGCTGGTATAGTGGTTAAGTACTGTGTCTGCTAACCAGATGGCTGGCGGTTCAAATCCACCAGGTGTCTTGGAAATTCCACGAAGCAGTTCTACTCTGTCCTTGGGGTTGCTATGAGTCAGAATCAACTCGATGGCAGTGGGTTTGGTGGATTTAAGCAGCAGAGCTAATCGGTCAAGCCCACAACAATTCAAAATACATGCTTAAATGCCAACAATAATTCTGAGTTGAGATTGCATATAAATTCTCTGAAATAATCCTTTAAAAAAGTTTTTTTTTTTTTTTTTTTTTTTTTTAAATATAAAATGCTGGGCTCTGTTGGCATGTCGTTCACCCAGCTCATTTTCTTCATCTGGCTCATTTGATCTTAATTACTAGGGCGAGTTCTTGAATTGCAGCAGCTTGTTTAAGGAGCATATGGCAGAAGGTGCTAAGCACAAGCAGCAGACAATGTGTTACTAAAAGGAGAAGAGATTTTCTTTTACATAAGAAGCCATATGCAGTCCAAATTTATCCATACTGTATCACTGAAATCTGTATTTTAGAACTTCATCTATGATTTTTCACAAGTATTGGTTACATCCTCTTGCATATTTGACCTAGGACCTTAGTGAGAGAGGATACAGAAGGCTAAGATTTTAAAGGAATTTCAAAATACTACCAGATTAGCAACATGAGTGGGTACTGCCCATTCCCTCCTCTTAGAAGCTTTTTGCTGCAAACCTAACAACTTCTTAGAATGTCCTTTATCCCACAGCACCCCAGACTTCAGGGATCAAAAAGCCTTGTCAAGGTGCTCTTTCCTCAAAAGCAGCAAAAACTGTGAAATTCCTGCACTTCCGCTTTGAGAGAGCTGAAAGCAGACCAAGAGAGTTTGCTCTTCCCTTTCGCTCTTCTCAAGTCCCCTTTCTCCCTCAGTGAGAGACAGCAGGTCTCTGGAGCAGCCTCCTTCCACACCGTAGAGAACACTTATGAAGCATCAAAGCCACAGAATGTGGCAGAGTGCCAGCCATCTGGAGGTGGCTTTTTGCAAATTTCATTTATTAACACACTTCTCCTTTGAAATGTGTCTTGAAAAATGTGTCCCTTTCCTCCTCACCCAGCTTCATTTGTTGTCACCCTTCTTCAGCAACAGGCCTTTAGAGAAAACGTATTAGACACCTAATCTTTCCTGAGATTCTTCTTCTTCTTCTTTTTTTTTACAACAACTGCTCCATCTCCTCATCACCCTTGATTTCCAACTGTGGCACCTACAGAATCTACTTGCTTGGCACAGCGCTGCTGACATCACAGTCTGTTACCATGGAAAGTGCCACCAATTCAGCATGATGACTTCACTGCCAGAAGGAGAGGCTGCTCTGAGAGGGAGACAACATTTGTTTAAGCATAAATATCTTTGATATTTAGCAAAGAGGCAAGAGACTGTATGGAAGACAACAGAGGAAGCAAAAAGTCCAATTTATATGATGCTGTGCTTTCAGGGCTCCTCTTTTGCAAAAAGTTGAGTTTTCAGCTTCCTTCAGGTCTTCAGATTGTATAAGAATTTCAAGGTGATGAGTCCTTTGATTTTGAGATACACTGGGAATAATATTGGCATTTGAATGCATTTAGGATCTGAAAAGCAGAATTTCCCTCAAAATGTTACAGCTGCTTTCTCATGTTGCTATCAGATGATGATCCTGGTAGAAAGATGAGCAGCAGTCACTTTAAATAGAATTGCTCATCTTACCACAACCTTTCCAATGAAGTCAATTTCTAGACAGTTTAGCTAGCTTCTCGCTCACAGAAACCCTGATGGTGTAGAGGTTAAGTGCTATGGTTGCCCACCAGAAGGTTGGTAGTTCAGATCTAACAGGTGCTCCTTAGGAACTCTATGGGGAAGTCCTGTTCCATCTGTAGGGTCACCATGAGTTGGAATCAACTTGGTGGCATTGGGTTTAGTTTTCTGGTTTCTTCCTTATACACTAATGCTAATACTCTGGCCCATCTCTGCCAGCAATAAGCCCTCCTAATAATGTCTGTTGAACCTACAGGGTTTTCATGAACAGTTTTTGCAAGTGCCTTGCCAAAACTCAAAATCTGCTCTTATCACATGGATATGACTATTAAATAGAAACCTCAGAACATTGTGTCTGGAAAATTACAAAAGTTGCAGTCTAGTTTTCACTATTACCTAATGCTTACTTGTTCTTTGCTATTTAGGGTTCTGGGCAAAAAAAACTGAATTTGAGTGAATGTGTCTAATTTTCCTAAACCCTCATTCTAGATTTCTGTTAAAATAGAGTTTTTAAAGGACAAACCTGTATTATTTTCTGAAGATCAGGACTCCATATCCACAGGAGGAACCTTGAGAAATATCTGCAAATAGAATTGGATCAAAGAAGAGGGTCATCTGGATCATCTGTGGCTGCAGGAGATGTAACAACGTACCTGAAGGGCTCCATGGCAGAACTTCATTGACATCCTTAAGTTAGGCCAGCAGATTTTCTAAGTGGATGTGGACTGATGGTCAATTAGGAAGTTTCTCTGGATCTCACAGAGCCTGGGAAATGCACCAGTACCAGACACCCAGCAGGAAACCAAGAATGATGCTTATTCAATTCTCATTTGTAGAAGCTTCTACTAGAAAGTTATAGGGACTGTGAAAGAGGCAAGAAGTTTTGGTGAAGTCTACCAGCTACCATATCTAATACTGAAAAGAAAAATACGAGCAGAAAAGGAGCTATTGGTTGAAGCTGTCTTCTATTCACACTCTTCTCTGTGTTCCACAAGTTGTGGTTGTCTGAAGTACAACACGACACCACAAACGATCTATAACTTCTTTTTCCCTTGCTCTACTAGGACTGAATATTTGAAGACATGCAGTATTTGACGTAAGCCGTGTAGGCTCCTCGTACTAACTAGGCGTGTCTTTCCCCTAATATGGATGAAAAGAGAAAAAGAGAATTTATAGGATATGTGTGAAGGTATTGAAGTTAAAAAGAAAGCGAATATGATAAGGAATGAATGTCTTCTGTTAAATTGTTACTACAAGAAACAGAACAACTTCAGTATTTTTTTATTTGTTTTTGCAAGGTATTTCTCCTATTGCCAGACAACGTAGAGTAGTGGTTAAGACTCCGGGCTTTGTAGAGTCCAAACTGTAGCTCTGTTACTTGGGATCCGTGATCATCAGTAAATTGCTGAAACCATAGGGTCTAAATTTTTCTGTTTGTAAAAGAGAGTGATAATAACACTTACTTAAGAAGGTCACTGTTCATGTTAAATGAAATAACTTAGCACAGATGAAATATGAGTGACACATTTTAACCACCCAGTAAAGGATTAATTGTTGTTAGGAAACTAAAGCAGTCAGATATAAATAAGAAACAATCCAGAATCAAAGGCAGTAGGTATGACACAACGGTTGTACTAAAAATTCAGGAAAAACTACAGGCAGTAGCAGGTTGTACACTGCTAAAAACAGAGCTGCAAATTAATGACAGTTGCTGGAATTCCTTTCAAAAGTCAGAGGAAAAGAATAAAATGGTAATACAATGAAGGAAAACACTGCCAGTGGAAGTGCTGGACAAGTATACAGATCTTATGAAAATTATGGTTTAAAAAGTGACAAAGAAAGATTACTTCTTGGATTTAACTGAAACCATAAAGAATTGTTCTTCTTGAATTTTGTCCAGGTGTTGTGTGAAGCCTGTCAGTCAGACTGTGTTGTCAACTCCAGGAGGACTGACAGTTAAGTTGTAAACTCATCCTAGAAAAACTGCTACAGACCTCATTGCTGAATATCACTGTAGCCACCTTCAAAGTACTCCCCTTGAGAAGCTACACACTGATGCCAGCACCTAGTCCACCCTTTGAGGCAATTTTGGAACTCAGAGTTGCCGTGGTACTACCCTTGATGGCCTGCATGTTATCAGAATCTCTTCCTTTTCATATTTCATTTATTTTCAGGCCAGATCAGGTGAGCAGGGAGGGTGTTCCAATATCATTACTTCTTTGCTGGATACCAGCTCCCTCACAGACAACTACACAACTAAGTTCATGATCTTGCCAGTGTACCACTGTGCTCAACGGCCATTCCAGTGGAATCATAATTAAAGTTATTCTGGAAAGGATGTGGAGGGAGACTGGGGCACCTAATGTCTGTCAAATCAAGCACTTTATGCTCTGTAAATAATGCTTAGTCCCTAAAGATGACATTGCCATCCGTTTCTGTTTCTCACGTGGTCTGCCACTTTTGTGTTTTCCCTTGTAAACAACATTAGTCAGCTGTTGATGTACAACAGGATTTCTTTTTGAAGGCTGAGAGAAGTTGTTGAAGAATATAGCATTCACTGGGGATTCAAAAGCACAATGCTGACACCTCAGTTAAAAATACATCATTTAAGTACTTTCTTACAAAAAAATAAAATGAATTATATGTCATAATAATTGCAGCCCTGGTGGTGCAGTGGTTAAGACCTTGGCTGCTAACCAAAAGGTCATCAGTTTGAATCTGCCAGCCGCTCCTTGGAAACCTGATGGGGGCAGTTCTGCCCTGTCCTATATCCTGTAGAGTCACTGTGAATTCAGAATTGATTTGATGGCAACAGGTTTTTGTTTTTGTTTTTTTGGCCAGCATAATAATCATGAATAAAGGTGATATAAATCCAAAAGTGTCATGTAATACCCATTCCCATGAAAAGAAAATAGCAAATGGAGAAAAAGCACCTATCAAAGAAATTTTAAAATAAAAATGTTAACTTCTAGTTAAGATTGTACAGTAGTTTTATATTGTGTGTACTCACCCCTTTGAAAATCTATGATTAATAAAATATAATAAGAAAAATTTTAAAACAGATACAGGTGTAACTGAAAATCCAGAAAAAAACTCTTAAGTGAGCATGACGTAGAATAGAAATATTTACCCATGGGTAGGTTCTAGGTTAGAAGAAAGAAGTGGCAGTTGAAAATTCAGCTTCTAAAGATTAAAAGGGAACAGAAATACTCTATTTAAGATGAAAGGCATTCATTAATTCAACCAATATTCTTTGAGCCACCATGGTTTATAATAATTGGATATACAGAAATGAGCCACTGAATCCCTCTTTATCGAAGCTTTTATTCTAGTGAGAAATCAGACTCACTGCAGGAAATCATGGCTGGATGCAGCTTACTAGCTGCCTAGTGCACACAAGGGCACCTTTATGATTAGCTGAGATAGGGAGAAAAAGCTAATGGGTCAGCTCGCTAGGAGCACACCAACCAAAAGCGCACGCTGCTGCACTCCTTCCCTGCTCAGGGTTAGCTTCAAAAGCCAGTGGTGAGGTAAACCTTCACAATGGCAAGAGCTTCAGAAAGTGGACCTGATCATTTACTGAATGTGAAAAGAAAACTAACCTGGCATTAGATTATATACAGATTTATGTTCTTGTGTTGGTGAATGCCACTGAGTCAATTCCAATTTATAGCAATCCATGTGACACAGTAGAACTGCTCCATAGGACTTTCTTGTCTGTAATCCTTATGGAAACAAATCTCCAGGTCTTTCTTCCATGTAGCTGCAGGTAGTTTTCAGAGCCAGTCTTTTGGTTAGCAGTGCAGTGCTTAACTTTTGCATCACCAAGGCACAGTATACACACAGTATATTGTGTCACCATGAGCACATGCATAGCCAGCTGGTTTGAGACCTAGGAAGACCAGAAGATTGGAGACAAGGAGACGTGGGGAAGAGGCATGAAGACAGATCAATAGGACTAAGCATGAAGTACGAAGATTTTATTTACATGTTATCATTCACTGGAGAATAGTCACCGTATAAGGCGTGCTAAACAAACAAGCAGACAAAATGATTTGGCTAACATCTGTCACTGGCTTTGTTAGTGCTGGCAAGAAAGGGCACGTGAGTTTTCTATGTAGCACAAATGGAGGCTGTCCGTTGTCCCAACAGCATGGACACTTACAGGACATTGTGTCACACTAAGGGACGCCACCTTGTAGCACAGAATGTGCTTGTTGTTATTGCCATGTGTCGTTGAGTCAGTTCCAATTCATAGTGACCCTGTGAACAACAGAACGAAATGCTGCCCAGTCTTGTACCATGTCCACAGTAGTTTTTATGCTTAAGCCCACTGTGTCAACCCATCTAATTGAGAGTCTTCTACTTTTTCACCAATGCCCCACTCATGATATCCTCCTCCAGGGACTGATTCTTCATGACAGCATGTCCAAAGTGTGTAAGATGCAGTCTTGCCATTTTTCTTCCAAGGAGCACTCTGGTTGTACTTCTTCCAGAATAGATCTGTTTGCTCTTTTGGAGATACATGGTGCCTTTAACATTCTTCTCCAACACCACAGTTCAAAGGCATCAATTCTTCTTCTGTCTTCTTTGTTCATTGTCCAGCTTTTCCGTGCATGTGAGGCAATTGAAAATACCATGGCTTGGGTCAGGCGCACTTAGTCTCCAAGGTGACTTCTTTACTTTCCAGTATTTTAAAAAGATCCTTTGCAACAGATTTTCCCAATGCAATGTGTCTTTTGCTTTCTTGATTGCTGCTTCTGTGGGTGTTGATGGTGGACCTAAGTAAAATGAAATCCTTCACAATCTCAATCCTTTCTCCATTTGCCATGATACTGCTTACCGGTCCATTTGTGAGGATTTTTGTTTTCTTGATGATATGCAATCCATACCGAAGCCTGTGGTCTTTGATCTTCATCAGCAAGTGTTTTAAATCTTCACTTCCAGTAAGTAAGGTGGTGTCCTCTCTGTAATGCAGATTGTTAATGAGTCATTCTCCAATCCTGATGCCTCCTTCTCCTTTGTATAATCCAACTTCTTGGATTATCTACTTGACATACAGATTGGAAACATATGGTGAAAGGATACAACCCTGATGCTCACTTTTCCTGACTTTAAACCATACAGTTCACACAACTGCCTATTAATCCATATACAGATTCTTTAAGGGCACAGTTAAGTGTAAAATGGGAATTCCAGAAGGTGCATAAGCTTGCTTAAAAGAACCATAAATTCCACTGATCATGTAATGTTCCACACCTCACAGAACGTGTTGTGCTAATAGACTGATGGACTAGTCTGTTGAGAGCACAGCTGAGGTGTCATCTTAAAAGGCACCATCCTTCAGGATGCATGACATATTCTAAATCAATGAGCATTTTATAGTTCTGTGTCCTCAGTAGACAGAAACCATGGGTCCACGAACAAAGGTTTGGAAGTAGGAGTAGTCCTGTGTCACTGTCACTCTCAGTATGCCACTTGACAGTTTGATCTGATAACTACTTGGGATTCTATAGGTTCAGAGGTCCTAGTTCTGCTAGCCATCTAGTGCTGCCATAACTGAAATATCACCAGTGGATACCTTTAACTATGAGAAATTTATTTTCTCACAGTCTAGTAGGATATAAATTCAAACTCAGGGCATCAACTCCAGAGGAAGGCTTTCTCTCTCTGTCAGCTCTGTGGAAGGTCATTCCTGTCCCCTAAACTAGGACCCCTAGTCAAAGGATTTGCTCTGTTTCTGGTCTTCTTTCTTGGTGGTATGAGGTCCGCACATCCCTCTGCTCATCTCTCCCTTTTATATCTCGAAAGACATTTACCTAAGACACAACCGAATCTTGTAAATCTCATTGACATAACTGCCACTAATCTATCTCATTAACATCACTGTGAAAGGATTTACAATGCACAGGAAAATCACAAAGTTGTAAGCAATTACATAGTACTGGGAATCATGGCCCAACCAAATTGATACACACATTTTGCGGGAGGACATGATCCAGTCTATGACAAGGGCACACTTCTCAAAGGGGTCACAAGAATCTCATTGACTTTAAGCCACAGGACCTACCTGCTACTTTTGGCTTCTCATACCAAGGCACAATCTGACAAGAACAATGTTGGCAAAAGTAATTAACTGAAATCATCAGAATGTCAAAGGCAGATGTTAATAAAGTAAAAAGAAAGAAGTCTAAATATATCAGCAATAATATGAATGAATTAAACTTATATACATAAAATCAGAAATTTTCAAGATAAATTAAAAATACACAAAAAAAGTTTCTACTGTGTGGAATGAATACACCTAAAAGGAAATGACAACAATAATTTTAAATTAAAATAATAAAAATTGATAGATTACAGCAATCACTGCTGATAGTGACGGTCTAAATCCTCTAAGAAATATCTGTTATGGATTGAATTTTGTCCCTCCACAAAACGTGTGTCATCTTGGCTAGGACATGATTCCCCTAGAGTGTGACTGTTTACCATCTTGTGACTTGATGTGATTGTCCTGTGTATTGTAAATCCTAACCTCTATGATGTTAATGGGACAGGAATAGAGGCAGTTATGATAAGGATGAAGGACTCAAACTACAGGATTGGGTTGTATCTTGAGTCAGTCTCTTTTGAGACAGAAAAGACAGAATCCAGCAGAAAAGAGCGGGATCTCATCACCACCAAGCAAGAAGAGCAGGGTACAGATCATGTCCTTTGGAATGGGGATCCTGCCACAGAGAAACTCCTAAACCAAAGGAAACTGATAGGAAGGACCTTTCCCCAGACCTGATAGAAAGAGAAAGCTTTCCCCTAGAGCTGTTGTTATTGTTAGATGTGGTCCAGTTAGTTCCAACTCATATCGAAACTATGCACAACAGAATGAAAAACTGGTCTGTCCTGTGCAATGCTCGTGATTGTTTTTATGCTTAAATCCATTGTTGCAGTCACAGTGTCAATTCCCTTGTCGAAGGTCTTCATCTTTTTCACTGATCGTCTACCCAGCATGATGTCCTTCTCTGGGGACTGATCCTGCCTGACAACATGTGCAAAGTATGTAAGATGCAGTCTCACCACCCTTGTTTCCAGGAATCTCTTTGATTTTACTTCTTTCAGAACAGATGTGATTTTTATTTTGGCAGTCCATGGTACGTTCAATACTTTTCCCCAATGCCAAAATTCAAAGGTGTCAATTCTTCTTTCTTATTCATTGTCCAGCTTTCACATGCATACAATGTGATTGAAAATACCATGGCTTGGGTCAGACATACCTTAGTCCTCAAGGTGACCTCTTTACTTTTCAGCACTTTAAGGAAGTCTTTTGCAGCAGACTACCCAATGCAATGTGTCCTTTGATTTCTTGAATGCTGCTTCAATGGGCATTGACGGTGAAACAAAGTAAACTGAAATCTTTGACAGCCTCAATCTTGTCTCCATTTATCATGGTACTATTTACCACTCCAGTTGTGAAAATTTTTGTCTTCTTAATATGGAGGTGCAATCCATAAGGAAGGCTGTGGTCTTTGATCTTCATCAACAAATGTTTCAACTCCTCTTCATTTTCAGCAAGCAAGGTTGCATCATCTGCATAATGCAGGTTATTAACAAATTTTCCTCCAATCCTGATGCCTCATTCTTTAGCTTCCCTGGAGCTGGTTCCCTTAATTTAGGCTCCTCACTTCCTAGACTGAGAATAAATTTCTGTTTATAGCAACACTATGTGGCTAAGCAATAACCACCTGAAAAATATAAAAATGCTATATATGGTTTGACAAAGATAATTATAATCACATTATAACATTCTCCCAAAACTGTAAGGAAAAATCCCCCCCAAAAACCCCAAACTAGGCCACTATACAGAGTGATACAGGATCTTTCAAATAAATAATACTATAGGACAAAATAGTAACATTAAAAAACATATAAAAAGCCCAGAGCCTGGTGCACGATGAAACAAACCTGGCATTAGGCTCTTGTAGGGTAGACACTAAAACCTGACATTTGCACACAGCTTGAAACTTTGAAAGATTTTCACCTTCAGTAAAGAGGTTGGGCTAGGGGGAGGGAAATCCGTATTCATTAAAATAACAGAAAAGTCAATCTGTGGCATAGCACCAAAGGTCAGAGGGCAGTTTCCTCTGAGAAGTTATATGCACAGCCTGCTCTGCCATGAATCTGGTTTCCAATTTATACTTCTCATAAGCCCTAGGAAACCTCAGAGGTACAAATTAACATGATAACCAATGTTAGAAAATATATGTAATACACCATATTGAAAAACTAAAGAAAAAAACCTGTGTGATTATCTCAATAAACATAAATGGGAAAAAAAAGTTAAAAGCCACATTCTTTTATGAAGAAAAAGTCTCAGCAGTATAGTAAGAGAATTTATTTAACCTAATAAGAAAAATTTACAAACCAAAATAAAAAGACCTATAGCCAACACCATTCTTAATGGTAAATGATTGAATATTTGCCTGCCTGCCTGCCTGCCTGCCTGCCTGCCTGCCTGCCTGCCTGCCTGCCTGCCTGCCTCTCTCCGTTCTTTCCTTTCTCCATTCCTCCCTCCCTCCCTTCTTCTCTCCCTCCCTCCCTCTCTTAATTAAACGTGGCTCTGAAAGTCATCGCAACAGCAGGAAGACATGAAGGGGTGGGGAGGCATCCATGTTGGCAAAAAGAAACTAAAGTTATCTTTTTTCACTGACAAAATGATTTTTCCATGTGGAAAATGCCAAATGCGCTGTAAACACTTCTAAAACCAATAAATGCTTCATCAAAGGCTCATGATACATGATTAATACTTAAAAAAAATCAATTGTAACTCTATATATGGCAATGAACAATTGGAATTTGCAATTTTTAAAAAGTACTGTTGAAATAGTACCAAACGAGTGGAGTCTGGGGTCTTAAAAGCTAACATACAGCCATCTAAGTAGCATCAATTTGTCCCAACTCACCTGGAGCAAAGAAGAAGGAAAGACATCAATGACTTAAGGAAAATATGAGCCTAAGAGAAAGAAAAGGCCACATAATCCATAGACTACATCAGCATAAGACCAGAACTAGATGGTGCTCAGCCACCACCAATGACTGTCCTGACAGAATATAACATAGCATGCCCGATGTACTAGGAGAAAAATGGATATCCAGAACTTGAACTCTATTTAAAAAGATCAGACTTGATGGTCTGACACACTGGAGGGTCCCCTAGAAGACATAGACCCTAGGTAGGTTCTCTGTTAGCCCACGGTTGAAATTATTCTTGAAGCCAGCTTTTCAGAGAGAGCTTGGACTAAACAACAAGACAAAATGATACTAATGAAGAGTGTGTTTCTTAGCTTAAGTATATATATAAGGCTAACTGGGTGGTTCCTGTCCAGAAGCAAGATGAGCTGGGCAGAGGGGACAGGAGCTGGTTGAATAGACATGGGAAATACAGAGCGGAAAGGAGAAGCGTGCTGTCACAGAGAGGGGAGGGCATCATAGAGTTACATGGCAGTGTATATGCAAGTTTTTGTATGACAAATTGACTTGGATTATAGACTTTCACTTAAACCACAATAAAAAATTCAAATAAAATACATAGATTACAAAACAGATCTAAGAAAATGAAGAGAGATAGCATGTTTATAGAAGACTAGATACTGTTAAAAAATTAAGTCTTCCCAAATTGATCTATAAAAAACCCATTACCCTTAATCTATTCTGACTCACAGTGACTCTATAGGAGCAGCTGGTGGATTTGAACTGCCAATCTTTTGGTTAGCAGATGTATCACTTAACCACTATGCCACCAGGGTTTCCAATAGGCTCAGTGAAATTCCACGCAAAACAGCAGAGTTTGTTGAAGATGACAGTATGGTCTGAAATCTTTATGGAAAAAAAAAAGGAATTAAAACAGCCAAAACAATCTGTATAAATAAGGAAAAAGTTGGAGGATTCCTGCTACCTGATTTCAAGACTTACTACAAAGCTACAAGAATCAAAATATTGTTGTTTTGGCAAATGGACAGACACATAAACCAGTGGAACAGAACAGAGAATCCAGAAATATACCCAAACAGAGCTAACTGATTTTTGACAAAGATACAAAACAGTGGAAAGAGAATAGTCTTTTCAACAAATGATACTAGAAAAGATTTTCATATGCAAAAATGAACCTCTGCAAATAGCTTATACAATTTACTTAAAAATGTTATAAATATAAAACAAAACTGTAAAACTTCTAAGAGAATAAAAATTGGAAAAAATCTTTGTGATCTGGAGTTTGGCAAAGGATTTTTATTTTTTAGTACAACACCAAAAGCACAATCTATAAACAAGCTAGGTAATTCAGACCTCTTTAAAATTAATAACGTTTTCTTAGTGTTAATAAAAATGAAAAGTGAAACCACAGAATGGCAGAAAATATTTGAAAATCACATTTCTAACACAGAACTTCCGGCCAAGACACGTAAAGAACTGTCAAAACTCAATGATAATTAATAGCCCAATTTTTTTAATAGCAACTTCCAGTCAAGATGGGGTAACAGAGATCAGATATATATTTCCACCTTTGAGAAAAAAGCAAAATAAATGAAATAATAGTTTTCAGGACACAGGACACCAGACAATAAAAGATAGAGATTTCTAAATGATGGGAACCAGGTAAAGTAACACTGTGATTGCCCAGCTAACTACTTGGAGAGTGAGACAAAATCAAGAGCCAGAATCCAAAGAGGTGAAGACAGAGATTGTAGGATGGAGTGTCAGACAGGACAGAACTACACAAAGAACAAACCTCAGAGATCTGCATAGGGACTTCCACAAATATTCCACAGAGTAATGAACTTGAGGCTAGGGAAAGAACCAACCACAAAGATTCAAGGAAACAGCAGTCAGAATCCATGCAGGCCTGACTGGAATAGTGCTTATTTCCAACTGGAAAAATTCTTAGGGGTACCACTCTCGTTGGGAAAGGTACTTAGAAGGGTTTGGGTTCAGAAATGGGGAGTAATTAGCTCTATACTAAATGCTATTCTTGTCCCACCTAACAAATCTTCAAAGCAAGACCTTAAAAGATAGTGATTGCTAAGTAATTTAACTGCATCTTAAAATAAAGTTTAAGAACATTTATAGTAATACAAAATCATCAGCAGTAGCAAGATAAAAATCTCAGTTTTTGGTACCCAATCGAAGATTATCAAGTATGAAATGAAGCAGGAAAACATGATACATAATCAGAAAAAATAATAAATAAAAACCAACACAAAATTGGAAACCCTGGTAGTGTAGTGGCTAAGTGCTACAAACTGATATAAATGTTAGAATTACCAGACAAGGATATAAAAACTAATAACTATATTTTATATAGTTCAATCAAGAAAAAAGGTATAATAAATAATAATAAATATCAAGGACAAATAGATGGTACTTCACTTCCACTACTCACTGCTCTGACAGGGATCACAACAGAGGATCCTGGACAAAGCTGAAAAAAAAATGTAGAACAAAATTCAGACTCACAAGAAAAAGCTTAAACTTACTAGCCTTACAGTGACTGAAGAAACCCTGAGATTATGACTGTCAGTCCCCTTTTTAACTCAGTAATGAAGTCACTCTGGGGGTTCAACTTTCAGCCAAAGATTAGACAGACCCATAAGCAAAATGAGACAAAATAGGCAAGGAGTTAAAGACAAAAATTCAGGAGGGTCAGGAAAGTTGGTAACGGTAAACACAGGGTTCAGAAAGGGTGAGTCTTGACATGATGTGGGATTGGTAACCTATGTCACAAAATAGTATATATATTGATTGTTTAATGATAAACTAACTTCTCTGTAAATGTTCATCTAAAGCACAATGAAAAAAATATCAAAAAAACATAGTAGGAAGTGGGTCTAAGATGGTAGAGTAGTGACACACATCCTGTGATCTTTTTAACAACAAAGATCCAGAAAAACAACTGAATAGATTATACAGGACTTTCTAGGAGCCCTGATCATCAGGGGAAAAGCTAAGAGATTTGATTGGGTGACATAGAGGGGAGAGTACATCCAAAAGCACCCAGATCAATTGGATTCAGCCTGGTGGAGATCAGCACACTGCCAGGGGACCCACTATTGCCAGCATGGTGAACAGAGTGGCAGTGTTTGGAGACTATATTTCTCAGTAGGCAAGCTGAGTTTCAGATGGTTGTGCTTTCAGACTCTCAGAGGACTACCATTTAAAGGTCAAGAGATAAGTGTTTGCAAACTCTTATGGATCTAATGCTTTCCTTTGGGTTATACATATTTCCTTTTCTCCAGCACTTCCCCTTCCCTTTTCTGCACTCCACCCACACCAAACACTTACAGTCTACCTGGGTTGGAAGTAGTACCCTTTACGTGTCCCCAGAGCTATTCTCCCAGACTTGGAGAGAGAATAGTTTAACAAACATTCTGGGGTGGGGAGGAAGAGGTCTGCTGGTCCCCTCAGCCAGAACTCAAGGCAAAAATGGGCCCATTGCCTAGGCACAGACACTTGTCAGTCCTCTTCTTTTCTCAGCATATGCAACCAGCAACCTGTGTCTAAGCTAATTTCCCTCACCCCAACTAGACCTCTGGGAAAGAGGAGACATCACATACTTGGCAGCCATCTATATAGGCTCCTAAGCTGAGTACATACAAGAAAAATGAACTGGTACCTGGACCTGTGTGCATGCAGACAGCTCCAACCAACCACCTGGTGACAGGATGCTAGAGTTTCTAAGGTTCCAATAATCAACCCAGTTCACACAATCAGCCTATCTGGACACTGAAAATCAAAATTATATATATATAACTTAGAGTAAACAAACATAAATAAATTACAACAACTTTATGATAGCTTGGACACAACAGTCAGTAACAAACCACTTAAAGAAGCAGAACACAATGGCTTCACAAAACTCTCAAAACAGAGCATTAAAAAGTTTTCCAGACGAAGAGGACTTCCTGGAAGTCCTCTTCAGAGGTAGAATACAAAAGATTGATGTTTAGAGCTGTTTAAAAGATTTGTTGACAGAAAATTTTCCTATTATCACGAAAGATGAGAAAAATGTCTATTCAAGATGCTCATCAAAATTCACACAAGATAGATCCCCGAAAAAAGACACCAAGACATGTTACAATTGAACCTGACAAAACTGAAGATAAGGAGATGCTTTTAAAAGCAGCTAAGGTTAAACAAAAAATAACCTACAAAGGACAGTCAATAAATCTAAACTTAGACTACCAGCAGAAACTACACAGGCAAGAAGGCAATAGGATGACACATACAAAACCTTGAAAGAAAAAATAAAAAACACCTTGCCATTCAGGACTTGCATATCCTACAAAATTGACTCTCAAATACAATAGCAAAACGAAGACATCCCTGGATAAGTAGTTTACAGAACACGCAAAAACCAAACCAAAATTACAAGAAATACTGAAGGAAGTCCTTCAGTTAGAAAATTGATAACACTGGACAAAATCTCAGGGCTGCAATGCAAGACATAGCATCCAGATATTAACCCAGATAGGGAAACCATAAAAATAAACCAAAACTAAGACATTAAAAATAAGAAAACAGAGATGTCACTATGTAAAACATGAGAAGACTATTTCATATTGAGAAGAATTCAAGGCAATACGAAGAAATTAAAGACTGGTTTAAATTTGAATAATAAGGATAAATATTAAGTTAACCACAAAGGAAATCAACAATCCTACACATCCAAAAACAAAACAAAACAAGAAGTCACAGAAAATATAAAACCAACAATGAAAGAAAATAAAGAAAAACAACACAGCACAGAAAATTAAGTGGCATAAATAAACTGTCAAACCCACAAAGGAAGGCAACAAATGACAGCACTAAATTTACACTTATCAATAATTGTGTTGAATGTAAATCGGTTAAATGCACCAATAAAGAGAAACAAAGTAGAAAGAATGAATAAAAGACATGGTCTGTCTAAATGCTCGCTACAAGAGACACAGCTTAGACTTAAAGGTACAAACTGAAGATACAAACTAAGGATACAAACTGAAACTCAGAAGATGGAAAAACATAAACTAAGTAAATCACATTCAAAAAAGAGCAGGAGTGGCAATATTAATTTCAGATAAAACAGACTTTAAAGTAGAATCTACTGGAGTAAATACTGAAGGACACTATGCACTGAATAAAGGGTAAACACATCAGAAGTGTATAACCATATTAAATATTTACACACCCAATGATAGGGCCTCTAAGTATGTGAAACAAACTCTTAATAGCACTGAAAAGTGAGATAGACTGCTCACAATAGTAATAGGATACTCCAACACACAACTTTTGGTGATGGACAGAGCATCTTGAGAGAAGCTCAGGAAAGATACGGAAGATTTAAATGATGCAAATCAACCAACTTGACCTCATAGATGTGTACAGAACTGTACCCAACAACACACCAATACACCTTCTTTTCTAATACTCATGCAAACTTCTCCAGAATAGACCACATGTTAGGCCATAAAGCAAGCCTTAAAAAAAAATCCAAAGCACTGAAATTTTGCAAAGCATCTTCTCAGACCATAAAGCGATAAGTCAAGATCAATAGCATAAAAATCATGGGTAAAAATTCAAACACATGTAAACTGAACAACACATTGCTCAGAAACTTCTGGGCTACAGAAGAAATCAAAAACAGAATAAAGAAAGTTATAGAATCAAATAGGAATGCAAACTACGGGACACAACAAAAACAGTGCTCTAAAGTCAGTTTGTCTCAACAAACACACACATTAGAAATGAAGAAAGGGCCCAAATCAAATAGTTAACCCTATAACTTGAACAAGTACAGAGAGAGCAACAGAAGAACCCTTTAAGCACCAGAAGAAAACAGATAATAACAATTAGAGCAGAACTAAATGAATTAGAAAATAAAAAAACAATTGAAAGAGTTAACAAGACAAAAAGCTGGTTTTTTGAAAAGATCAACAAAATTGATAAATCATTTGCCAAACTCAAAAAAGAAAGAAGAAGCAAATAACTCAAACAAGAAATGAAATAGTATCACAACAGACTGAACTGAAAGGAAGAATCATAAGGACTCAAGAAAGGGTTTAATTACTGAAGAAAATAACCTTTGATTGTTACAAGGAAGGGGAGGGAGATGAGTATTCAGAGATTAGACAGTAGATAAATTAGAATTAAGTGAAGACAGTGACAGCATGCAATAGAAAGGAGATTAATATTGCTAGACTACACCAAAACCTAAGAAGTTCCCTAAATATGATCCAACAGTTTGCAGATCAGAGTAGCAGAGACAGGGGCCTGGGGACCATGGTTTCAGGGTACATCTAGGTCAATTGGCATAACTAAGTTTTTAGGTTTTTTTTTTAAGAAAATGTTCTTCATCTCATTTTGTTCAGTGATATCTGTTGTCTTACAAGCTAGCAAGCTGCCATCTAAAAAGTATCAGTTTGCCCAAGACCACATGGAGAGGAGGAGAATGAAGGACCTCAAAGACATGAGGAAAATATGAACCCAGGATCTGTATGATCAGGAGACTACATCAGCATAAGACTCAAAGAACTAGATGGTGCATGGCTGCTACCGATGACTGCCCTGATAGTGAGCACAGTGTAGAGTCCCTGACATAGCAGAAAAAAATGGGGGTGCAAAGGAAGAACTCTATTAAAAGACCAGACTTGATGGCCTAACATCCTGGAGGGTCCCCTGAGGACGTGGCCTCTGGACTCACTGCTAGCCCAGAGCTGAAACCAGTGCCAAAGCCAACTCTCTGAAGATTGGACTGGACTGTAAGACATAGAGTGATGATGGTGAAGTGTGTGCTTCTTGGCTTAAATATACATATGAGGCTGTCAGAGTAGCCCCTGTCTAGAAGTAAAACGAGAGGGAAGAGAGGTAGGGACAGGAATTGATTGAATGAATATGGAAAGTACAGGGTGGAAAAGAGGAGTGTGCTGTCACAGGGCAGAGAGACAGCTAGAGTTGAACAGAGGTGTGTGTGCAGGGTTTCATAGGGCGAATTGACTTGAATTGTAAACTTTCTCTGAAAGCATAATAAAATATTAAAAAAAAAAACAACTCTCTCAAGTGAAAACAGCCCTGGCCGTCATGGCTTCACTGGAGAATTCTACCAAACTTTCAGAAAAGTTAGCACCAATATTACTAAAGGAATTTCACAGCATACCTTCAGGTATGGAATAATCCTAAACTATGAAGCCAATGTAACACTGATACCCAAACCAGGTAAAGACACCATAAAAAACCAGTGCCGTCAAGTTGATTCTGACTCATAGAGACTCTATGCACAAGGAAAATTACAGACCAGTATCTCTCCTGAACTTAGATGCAAAAATTCTCAACAAAATTCTAGCCAATAGAATTCAACAACATATCAAGAAAACTAATTCACCATGACCAAGTAGGATTCATGCCATGAATGCAGGGATGGTTCAACATTAGAAAAACAATCAATGTAATCAAACATATAGATACAACAAAAGATAAGAACCACTTGATTTTATCAACTGATGCAAAAAAGCACTTGACAAAGTCCAGCACCCATTCATGTTAAAAACTCTCAGCAAACTAGGAATACAAGGGAAGCTCCCCAACATAATAAAGGATATCTACACAAGCCAACAACCAACATTGTCCTGAATGCATTTCTCTTGAAAATGGGAACCAGACAAGGATGTGCTCAGTCACCATTTTTATTCAACACTGTACTGGAGATTCTAGCCATAGCAATCATGCTTGGAAAACAAAATAAAAGTCATCTGAATTGGTAAGGAAGTAGTAAAATTATCTCTATTCACAGATGAACATAATCCTATACACTGAAAACCCTAAAGAATACAGAAAAAAATCTACTACTAGAAATGGTCACCAAACTATCAGGATGTAAGATAAACATACAAAGTCAGTTGGATTCCTCTATACCAAAAAACAGAATGTCAACAGGGAAATCACCGAATCAATACCATTTACAGTAGCCCCCAAGAAGATAAAACACTTAGGAATAAATCTAACCAGAGATGTGAAAGACCTAAAGGAAACTTCTACATTACTGGTGGGAATGTAAAATAGTACATCCACTTTGGAAATCTCTCTGGCACTCTCTTAAAAAGCTAGAAATAGCAATACTATACAAATCCAGCAAGGAATCAAGAGACGTAAATAAGTGGAGGAATTTACCTTGCTCATGGATAAGGAAGCTCAAAATAGTGAAACTGTCTATTCTACTTAAAGTGATCTATAGATAACAATCCATTCCTGATCCAAATTCCCATGATATTTTTTTTACTGAGATGAAGAAACAAATCACAAGATTCATATGGAAATGGAAGAAACACTGAATAAGTTAAATAATGCTGAAGAAAAAGAATAAAGTGACAGGACTTGTACCACCCAGCTTTAGAACCTGTTACACTGCTATGGAAGTCAAAACAGCCTGGTACTGGTACAACAACAGACACATATGTCCGTGGAACAGAACTGGGAATCCAGACATAAAATCACCCACTCATTCACAGCTGATATTTGACAAAGGCCCAAAGTCTGTAAAACAGGGAAAAGATGGCCTCTTTAACAAATGGCTTTGGTATACCTGGACATCCGTCTGCAAAATAATCAAACAAGATCTGTATTTCACACCACACACAAAAACCAATTAAAAAAAAAAAAAAAAAAAAAAAAACAGACAAAAGACCGAAATAAACTCATTGCATTGAGTTTATTCCAACTCATAGAGACTCTACAGAACAGAGTTGAACTGCCCCATAGAGCTTGCAAGGAGTGCCTGGTGGAACTGAACTGCTGACCTTCTGGTTAGCAGCTGTAGCACTTAGCCACTATGCCACCAGGGTTTCCAAATACAAAATCTAAAACAATAACGGTCATGGAAGAAAAAAACAGAGACAGTGCTGTGAGTCATAACACAGGCATAAACAGACTACAAAATGCTCAAACACCAGAAAAGAAAATAGATAACTGTGAACTCCTAAAAATCAAACATTTATGCTGATGCAAAGACTTCACAAAAAGAATAAAAAGACAACCTACACGTAGGGAAAAAAATTGGGGGGCACAAATCCAATCGGTGTCTAATCTCTATAATTTACAAGATGCTGGAAAACTTCAACAATAAGAAGACAATTACTCCAATTAAAAAACGTACAAGTGATATGAACAGATGTTTCACCAAGGAAAATACTCTAGTAGCTAACAGATACGTAAGAAAATGCTCTCAATCATTAACCTTCAGAGAAATGCAAATTAAAAGCACAATGAGATACCATCTCACCCCAACAAGCCTGGCATTAATCCAAAAAACACAAAATAGTAAACGTTGGAGAGGCTGTGGAGAGACTAAAACACTTCTACATTGCTGGTGGGAGTGTAAAATAGTACATCCACTTTGGAAATCTATCTCGCACTTTCTTAAAAAGCTAGAAATAGAAATACCATACAAATCCAGCAATCCTACTTCTTGGAATATATCCTAGAGAAATAAGAGCTACGACACAAATAGATATATGCATATATCACAACACTGTTCATAGTGGCAAAAAGATAGAATCATCCTAGGTGCCTGTTTTAGTCATCTGGTACTGCTCTAACAGAAATAACACAAAGTGGATTGGCTTTAACAAAGAAAAGTTTATTCTTACACAGTTCAGTAGCCTAAAAGCCCCAATTCAGGGTGTCTCCTCTAGAGCAAGGCTTTCTGTCTTTGTTGGCTCTGTTGCACTGCATCAGCCTTTGGTCAGAGAGCATCTTGGCACAGGAACCTCAGGTCAGAAGGATGCGTTCTGCTCAAGGTGGTCATTTCCTGATGGTATGATGTTCCCAGCTCTCTGCTTGTTTCTCTTTTATCTCTTGTAGGATAAAAGCATGAAACATTGTGCAAGCCGTGCTTGCATGGAGCAGGGAGGTGACATTAAGAAGGGATTTATAGTTCCACCCTAACCCTCTTTAACATACAGTGTAGGAAAATCACAGAATGGAGAACAATCATAAAATATTGGGAAGCATGGCCCAGCCAAACGGCTATACACATTTTTGGCGGGCAATACTTCATGACAGTGCCCTTCAACAGCAGAATGGATAAACTAAGATATGTTCACACCAATGGAATACTAAGCAATGAACAAGGATGAACTTGGGAAGCATCTCATGAAAGAATCTGGAAGACATTATGCTGAGTGAAATTAGTCACAAAAGGACAAATACTGTATGAGACTACTACTACAAGGACTCAAGAATTGGTTTAAACACAGAAGGAAACATTCATTGATGGGGCTGTGGGATGGGAGGGAGAGGAGTATTCACTAAATAGATAATCGATGAGAACTATTTTAGGTAAAGGGAAAGACTGTATACAGTGGAGGAGACGTCAGCACAAATGAACTAAACCCAAATCTGAGCAGTATTCTAAATGAAATCAAACAGTTCTAGGGGATCCACTTTTTTAAAAAAAATTGATTTATTTGTTTAGTATGACTGAGTGAAAATGTACATTCCCGTATAAATTTACATGCTCACCTATATGCAGCTTCCACTGCTCTCCCTGTCCGGTGACAGCACACTATTCCTCTCTGCTCCATACATGTCTCATTCGGGACTCCACTTCTTGTTACAAAACCTGCAGAGGCTCTCACACTTGTGCACCAGAAGACTTTTGAATGAATACTTGTGACAGCATTGTGTATACTTGTAAACATTTGGAAACTACCTAAATGTACATCAACTAAAAAATTAATTAATTGTGGTAAACTTACAGAATGGAGTGAGCCAGAACATTGAAATGAATTTTAAAAATCTACAAATACCACCAAACTAAAGTCTCAAAGACCATACTATAGACTGGAAAGGTAAGTTTTACAAAGATATGTACAATATCAATACAGGTAGTGCCTGGGTTACATATGTCCTATTTATGTACAACCTGTAGTTGGGAACCAATGCCCTATAAAACATATTGTATGAAAGATTTGAGGTACATACCATGGTTTGTAGTAACAAATGCATGCTGCCTTGTGGCATATATAAAAACATTATTATTTTTGTATTATTATGCTAGAGATGTTTTAGCATATTGACCTAAACTATAATACAAAATAAAATAAAGATCTTTCAGTGTATCTGGAAGAGTTTCTTTAATTTTTTTATGCATATAAATGTACATTATATACCATATACTAAGACAAACATTCAATTAACTAACATTAGATACAAACTTGTACCTAACTGTTTCAGCATAGGTAAAAATTTGACTTAAAGACAGACTTACAAATGGAACTTGTTTGTAATTCAAGGACTGCCTGCATGGATGTATTTAAAGATAAAAAATGAGAATAACAATATATTAATTTGAAATCATACACTTACAGTACATTATATAAATATAATATGTTTCTGAGCAATATATATAATAAAGAGAGGCATAAGAAGGATGCCAACAAAATCAAGATAGTGCTTACATTTGGTCAGAAAAGAGTAATATGATTTTTGGAAGAATGCTCACAAAATTTCAACTGTATTTGTGCAATTTAGTTCACTGCAAAATTATTCATGGCATATACAGAAAAATGTTATAATTTACTAAAATTGAATGGTAGACATAGGGGTATGCATTGTAAGATTTATACTACCTCCCAAGTGTCTTAAATATTTTGTAATTAAAGAATTTTTTGAATGGGAGGAATACTTGAGTATTAAAATTAAAAGAGATCAGAAAATACAGACAAAGCTGAGAAGAAACTAATACTTAGAAACCAATACTTAGACATGCCTTGCTGAAAATTTTCAATTTCAAGGATAAAGAAAACTTATTAAAACTATTCAGATAGGAAACAAGAAGTGACCTGCTGTCCTAATCATCCAGTGCTGCTGAAACAGAAATACTGCAAGTGAATGGCTTTAACAAAAAGAAATTTATTTATTTACAGTGAAGTAGCTTAAAGTCCAAATCTAAGCATCCGCTCCAGCAGAAGGCTTTCTCAGCTTTCTTCCGCCAGGACTAGAAGCCTCCCTGAACAGGGAACCCCCCACCCCAGTCCAAAAGATGTACTCTTATCCTGGCATTGCTTCCTTGGTATGTGTTCACCCTGTCTCTTTGCTCATTCTTTTTCCTATATTTCAAAAGATTGCCTCAGCACAGTCTGAGCTTATAGACTGAGTACCACCTCACTAACTCAGCTGCTACCCATTCTCCCTTATTAATATCACAGAAGCAGGATTTACAACAGATGAGAAAAATCACACTACCAGAGATTGTGGACCAGCTGAACAGATACACACATTTTTTTGGAGGACATAATGCAATCTATGATACCCACCAAGGAAAAAACTCTTACAGAACTTGAAGCATCTCTGTAACACCAAATGGCAAAAGTTACATGGCAAGTGTACAGAGTTTTAAGGAGATATTGAACACAATAATTTGATGCCCACATCAGTTGTTCATTATATGTGAAGGCAACGAGGATATTTGTAGTCATTCAATGAGTAAAAAATTATACTAGCCGTGAACTCTTTCTGAAATATCTACCCAAATATACTTTCAGCTGACCAGAATATCAATCCAAAAAAAAAAAAAATGTCATGATATAAAAGAGTTGAAAATGGACAAAGTAACCTGTAAAATGTGCAGATAAACCTACATAATTTTGAATCAGATTTACTACAAAGTCGATAATATTTGACAAGTAGATTCATGTTTTAAAAACATAATAACATGGTAGATCAATATTCAGTTTGAATCACAAAGTTGTGAATATTAAAGGAGAAACGTGATGAAAAACTGTGTGTAGCTCCACAAATAAACCCAAAACAAACCTATTGTCACTGAGTCAGTTCTGACTCGGTGATCCTAAAGGACAGAGTAGAACTACCACGCAGAGCTTCCAAGGAGCTCCTGGGGGACTTGAACTGCCAATCTTTTGGTTAGCAGTCGTATAGTAAACAGAAAAGGGATACTCTGGGAGGTGGGCAGTTGAGGTGTTTGTTTATTGACTAATGCAAAGTCATTAGACTGTGTGGATTATAACAAATAATGGATAACATTAAGAAGAATGACAATTCCAGATGACTTGAATGTGCACCTGCAGAACCTGTACATAGACCTATAGGTGTTTGTTCTAAAAGAAGAGGCTAGTCCATGGTGTCAAATCAGGAAAGGTGCATCAGAGTTATGTCCTTTCATCACACTTATTCAACGTGTATGCTGAGCAAATAATCCAGGAAACTGGACTATATGAAGAACAGCATGGCATTAGGATTAGAGGAAGTCTCATTAACAACCTGAGACAAGAAATGACAAAACTTTGCCTGCTATAAATGGGAAGAGGTTGAATCACTTACTGATGAAGATCAAAGACCACAGCCTTTAGTATGGATTATACCCTCAATATTAAGTAAACAAAAATCCTCAAAATTGGATCGATGAGCAACATCATGATAAATGGAGAAAATATGGAAGTTGTCAAGGATTTCCATTTACTTGGATTCACAATTGATGCCTGTGGAAGCAGCAGTCTGGAAATTAGAGACACTGCAGTGGACAAATCTGCAAGAAGCCTCTTCATAGTGTTAAAAAGCAAAGATGTTACTATGAGGACTCAAGTGTGCCTGTCCCATATGTACTTGTACAATTTGTTTACTACAGAATTGTTCATGGCATATATGGAGGTATTTTCAATCACTCTGTGTGCTTACAATGAATAAGAAAGATGGAAGAATTGATGACTTTGAATTATAGGGCTGGAAAAGAATGTATTTGTTTTATTATAATTAAGTGAAAGTATACAATCCATATTAATTTTGTATGCCCACCTATCTGCAGCTACTTCTACTCTCCTTGCCTGGCAACAGCACATTCTACCTTTTCATTCTATACTTCTAGTATCCTCCTAACAAGCTCCTCTCCCCTCCTCACCACCCTCTTCTCTCCCATCTAGAAAGAGATCAATAGGAGAGCATCCTATAAATGCAGAGAACCATAAAGTACGTACAGCATACGGCCACGTTGTGTCCATAAGTCCAGTTCATTTTTGTCTGAAGAGTTGACCTCAGCAGTGTTTTCTAGACAGGGGTAGTGGCAGGTCTAGGGCTCATGCTCCCAGGGAATCCCCAGGCTGTCAGACCATCAATTGTTGTCTTTTAGTAGAGTTCTTGAGCTGCACCCCCCTTTCTCTCAGGTTGCTGCAGAGAATCACCATTGTGTGCCCCATCACAGCTCTTTGATTGTGGCCGAACACCATCTTGTTCTTCTGGTCACAGTTGATAAAGTTTCCCGTTCACGTGAGTGCTCCTGTCTCCTGTGCTCTTTTTCCCTCATTTCTTTTTTATCATCGATGATCAACTGTCACAGATGAGTTGGGATAGTTTGGTGTACCTGAAATGGCAGCTTGCTAGCTCCTGAGACCCCAGATGCCACTCACCAATACGGGGTGCAGAAGACTCTCTTAACAATAGACCTCAACATCCCCCAAGACCATGGTCTCCAGACTCTGCCCCTGCTACTCGATCCTGTAATATTGAGTTGAGATTAGAAGAGCTTTCAGTTTATGTCGAAGTCCAGTTAAGCTGGTCTACTTTCTACCGGGTTGTGTCACTGCTTTCACCTAATCAAATTTCTATCAATGTTTGTCCTTTTGCCACTGACTGACTTCACTCAACATAATGTCTTCCAGTTGAAATCAAGATTATGAGATGCTTCCTAAAATCATCACTGTTCTTTTTTAAAAAAATTATTTATTACAGTAAATTAATAAAATTTCTAACATGTATCAATTATCTCATCTATGATAAACCCTCACCCCCCCACCCTTGTAGATAATTCTATTTTTAAGCCCTCATAACAGGGATCTAGTACAATGTTTGTCCTTTTGACGCTGACTGATTTCACTGAGCATAATATCTTCCAACTGAAACCAGATTATGAGATGTTTTCTAAAATCTCCATTGTTTTTTATCATGGCGTGGTGTTCCATTGAACTTACGTACTCCAATTTGTTTATCCATTCATCTGTTGGTGGGCACCTGGGTTGATTCCCTCTTTTAGCTATTGTGGACTATGCTGCAATAAACATTAGTGTACATGTGTCTGTTCGTGTGACAGCCTTTGTTTCTGTAGGATATATTCTGAGCAGTGGGATTACTGGATCAAATGGTGTATCTCTTTCCAGCTTTTTCAGGAAGCGCCAGATTGCTTTCCAAAGAGTGTAGGAGAGTTCCAATCACTCCACAGCCTCTCCAGAATTTGCTGTTTGTGTGTTTTGCATAATGGTCAACCTTGTCAGGGTGAGATGGCATCTCATTGTAGTTTTGATTTGGATTTCTCTGATAGTTAATGGTCACAAGCATTTCCTCATGCATCTTTTAGCTGGCTGGACATCCTCTTTGGTAAAGTGTTTGTCCATCTCCTTTGCCCATCGCTTAATTGGTTATTTATGTTTTTCTTACTGATATTTTGCAGTACCTTGTAGATTATGGAGATTAGAGGTCAGTCCGACATGTAGTTGCCAAATATTTTTTCCCATGCTGTAGATGATCTTATAAATCTTTTGATAAAGTCTTTGGATGAGCAAACATGTTTGATGCTGAGTAGTTTTCATTTCTCTATTTTCTCTTCTGTTGATTGTGCTTTGTCAGATTTTGAAGTCTGTTTAAGCTGTGTATCAGAACTTCCATTGTTGACTCTATTTTTTCTCGCATGATCTTTATCACTTTAGGTTGAATATTTAGGTCTTTGATACAATTTGAGTTAGTTTTTGTGTAAGGTGTGAGATTCTTGTTACAGTTTTTTGCAGGTGGATATCTAATTCTGCCAGCACAATTTGTTAAATAGACTGTTTTTACCCCGGTTTAAAATCTTAGGGCTTTTGTCAAATATTAACTGTTTGTAGGAGGATGGTGGCATCTCAAGGGTCTCAATTCTGTCCTATTGATCTGCATGTCTCTTTTTGTACCAGTACCAGGTTGTTTTGACTACTGTGTAATAGGTTCTAAGGTTGGGTAATGTGAGGCATCCCACATTGTTCCTCAGTAGTGCTTTTATTTATCCGGGGTTTCTTCCCTTTCCAAACAAAAGGGGTGATTTCTTTCTCCATCTCATTGAAAAATGATGCTGAAATTTGTGTTGGGATTGCACTGCGTATGTGGATCACTTTGGACAAAGTAGACCCTTTCACAATGTTAAGTCTTCATATCCATGAGTTGGGTAGGTTTCTCCACTTACGTAAGATTCTTTTGGTTACTTGCAGTAAGGTCTTGTAATTCTCTCCATATAAGTCTCTTGTTTCCATAGTTAGATTTATTCCTAGGTATTTTATCTTCTTGGGGGCTATAGTAAATGCTATTGATTTGGTAATTTCTTCTTTGATGATCTCTTTGTTGGTGTAAAGGAATCCTACTGATTTACTTACATGGGTCTTGTATCCTGATACTTTGCTGAACTCTTCTGTTAGTTCCACTAGGGTTCTTTAGGATTCTCTGCATACACAATCATATCATCTGCAAATACAGAGATTTTTACTTCTTTTTGCTGAAGCAGATGCCCTTTGTTTCTTTGTCTTGTCTAATTGCTCTGGCTAGAACTTCTACTACAACGTGAAACAGAGGTGATGAGAGTGGACATCCTAATCTAGTTCCTGGTCTCAGGGGGACTTCTTTCAGTCTCTCTCCATTTAGGATGATGTAGGCACTTGGCTTAGTGTAGATACCCCTTATTGCATTGAGGAATTTCCTCTCTATTCTTATCTTGCTGAGGGTTTTTAGTATGAATGGGTGCTGGACTTTATGAAATGTCCTGTCTGCATCAGTTGACAAAATCAGTTGATTCTTATCCTTTGTGCTGTTTATGCGCTTGATCACATTGGTTGTTTTTCTAATGTTAAACCAGCCTTGCATCCTAGGTATGAATCCAACTTGGTCATGATGGATTATTTTTTTGATATATTGTTGAATTCTATTGACTAGGATTTTGTTGAAGATTTTTGCATCTAGGTTCATGAGTGGTATTGGTCTGTAATTTTCTTTTTTAGTGGGATCTTTCCCTGGCTTTGGCATCAGGGTTATGTTGGCTTCATAGAATGAATTTGGGGGTATTCCACCCCTTTCTGTGCTGTGAAACAGCCTGAGTATTTTTGGAGTTAACTCCTCTCTATAAGTTTGGTAGCCATCTGTAGTAGGACTTTTTTTGTTGGTAGTTTTTTTTTTTTAATTACTTTTTTGTTTTCTTCCTTTGTGATGCATTTATTAAGTGTTATGTTTCTCCTTATATTAATTCTGGTGTGTGATATAAATCTAGAAATCTGGCTGTTTCCTCTAGGTTTTCAAGTCCGTTAGAGTACAGTCTTTCATAGTTATCTGTCATGACACTTTTGATTTCAGTTTTAGATCTTTTGTGACATCTCCCATCTCACTTCTTATTTGGGTTATTTGTTTCCTGTTTTCTTTTTTTAAGTTTAGCCAATGGTGTATCAATTTTGTTGATCTTTTCAAAGAATCAGCTTTTGGTTTTGTTATTATTTTCAATTATTCTTCTATTCTCTAACTCATTTAATGCTGCTGTAACCTTTATTATCTGTTTTCTTCTGATGCCTGAGGGGTTCCTTTGTTGTTCTCTTTCTACTTGTTCAAACTGTAGGGTTAATTCTTTGGTATAGGCCCTTTCTTCATCCTGGATGTGTGCATTTATAGAGTACTGCTTTTGCTGTATCCCATAAGTTCTGGTAGAATGTGTTTTCATTCTCATTTGATTTCATACATTTCTTTATTTCATGCTTGGTTTCTTCTAAATCCCATGGATTTTTGAGCAAGGTGTTGTTCAGTTTCTATGTGTTCAAATTCTACCTATATTTTTTCTGCTATTGATTTCAACTTTTATGGCTTTATGGTCCGAGAAGATGCTTTGCAATAATTCAGTGGTTTCAACTTTTTTAGGCTTGCTTTATGTCTTAACACATGGTCTTTTCTAGAAGATGTTCTATGTACACTCGAGAAGAAGGTGTACTTATTTGTTGATGTATAAAATGTTCTATACATGTTGATGAGGTCTGATTGGTTAATTGTTGCAATGAGATGTTCTGTATCATTGCTGAGCTTTTTTCTGTATGATCTGTCCATTAATGAAAGTGGAGTATTGATGTCTCCAGCTATTATTGTGGAGTGATCTCTCTCATTTTTTCAGTGCTGTCAGTGTTTGTTTGATGTATTTAGATGCTCTCATATTGAGTGTATCAATATTTAATATTGTTTGTGTACTGCTTGTGTACTGAACCTTTTGGCAAAAAATAGAGACTATCCTTGTCCACCATGGTGGATTTTACATTAAAGTCTATTTTATCTGAGATTAGCATTGCCACACCTGCTTTTCTTTATATGTTGTTGGCTTGGTATATATTTTTCCACCCTTTGATTTTCAGTTTGTTCATATCTTAGAATCTAAGGTGTGTTTCTTGTAAGCAACATATGAACGCATCATGTCTTTTGACCCAGGGTGTCACATGCTGTCTCTTTGTTGGAGCACTCAGTCCATTTACATTCAGTGTAATTATTGATAGACATGTGTTTCGTGCTATCATTTTGATGGCTTTATTTTTGTGTTGTTGATGTCTTCTCTGTTGCTCTTAATATTCTGTTTTGGGTCGTTCTTCTTTATGGGTTGACTTTTCATCTTTTGCAGTGTTGGTTTTGTTTGTTGGGACTCCTGTATTATGTTTCTTTTTTTTCTTTTTGTGACTGAGTGAAAGTGTACAATCCAGTTTAAGTTTGCATGTCTTCCTATATGCAGCTTCTTTTGCTCTCCTTGCCCAGTGACAGCGCACTTCTTTCAATTCTATACATGTCATATCCTCTTAACAATCTCCTGTCCTCTCCTCTCCACTGTCTCCACTCTGCTCTGGTAAGAGACCAGTAAGACGACATCTTATAGATGCATAGAACCATAAAGTGCACACATGATATGGTTACTCTGTGTCCCTGAGTCCAGTCCCTTCCTGTCCAAAGAATTGACCACAGTAAAGATTTATGATCAGGGGCAGCATCAGGTCTAGGGCCCATGCTCCGGGGCAACTACCAGGCCTTAGGACCATCAGTTGCAGTCTTTTAGGGGAGTTCTTACGGTGCACCCATTTTCTTCCTTGTGTTGCCATTGGGACTCAAGATTGTGAGCCCCATCACGGCTGTCATTGGTGGTGTCCGGGCACCATCTGGTTCTTCTGGTCACATGTTGATATAGTCACCCATTCACGTCTTTCTGTCTTTTTTCCTCATGTTGTTGTTGTCCTCAGTGACCATCTGTTCCTGCTGAGTTGAGACCATTTGGTTTACTGTAGATGGCAGCTTGCTAGCTTTTAAGACCCAAACACCACTCACCAATATGGAATGTAGAAGACTCACTTAGCAATAGATTAGGTATACCAATTGGCTTTGATGTCCCCTGAGAGCATGGTCCCTAGACCACCACCTCTGCTGCTCTGTCTTTGCAATATTGGGTTAAGACTGGAAGAGTTTTCATGTTTTGTTGGAGTCCAGTTAAACTGATTTTCTTGCTAATGTGTGCTGTCACTGATTTCACCCAACCAGATTTCTATCATGTATCTAATCTATTACCAGCCCTTTTTCTCCCTCCTCCCCTCCTTTGTAGCCATCAAAGAGTAGTTTCTTCTGCACATGAGTCTGTTTTTAAGTCCTTATAGTAGGGGTCTCATACAATATTTGTCCTTGTGCTGCTAATTTCACTCAACATAATGTCTTCCAGTTGAAACCAGGTTATGAGATGCTTCCTAAAATCACCATTGTTCTTTATCATTGCATAGTGTTCCACTGAGTATATATACCATAGTTTGTTTATCCATTCATCTGTTGTTGGGCAATCTGGGTTGATTCCATCATTTTACTATTGTGGAATGTGTTGCAATAAACATTCGTGTTCGTGTATCTGTTCTTGTGACTGCTGTATTATGTTTCTTGTTTTGATATGTCACATTGTTATTTTACTCTGCAGCTACTCCTTACTATTCTAAGTTTAAGACAGACTTTAACTTTTACATGTCTTTTTAGTTTCCTCTCCATCTGAAAGGGTTATACCTAGTGTAATATATCCCTCTTTTTAGTGTGATGATGTCATTGTTTTTGTGTTAAGGTCACTGATTCCCTTCTGTTAATAATGTCACTATGTTTGAGATTTGTGACTTCCTTAACTCAGTAGGATTCTAGATGCTGTGTCCTGCCTTGCCTTCTCAAGTATACATTTGATGTATTTATTTTTCTAAGCAAAGAGCTTCTTTCAGTATTTCTTGTAGTTCTGGTTTCGTTTTTACAAAGTTGCTAATCTTCTGTTTATCTGCAAATGTCTTAACTTCACGATCATATTTGAGAGACAGTTTTGCAGGATATATACTTCTTGGTTGGAATTTTTTCTCCTTCAAGGCTTTGAATGTGTCATCCTGCTGCCTTCTTGCCAACATGATTTCTGCTGAGAAGTCTGCTGTCTTAGCTTTGCTTTAAGCCTCACTGCCTTTAAGAGCCCGTCTTTATGATTTGTTTCATTAAGCTTGAGTATAACATGCCTTGATGTTTTTCATTTGGGGCCTAGTTTTCATAGCACTCAATACACATCTTGGATATCTGTGTTCTGTTCTTTCCTAATTTCAGAGAAGTTTACTGTCAGCTACTCTACAACAAAACTCTGTCCCTCCCTCTTCAGGAACTCCAATTATTCCTCTTAATACAGTTCCATATGTTTGTTAATGCTTCTTCATTTTTCTTATTTCTTTTCTCTGATTTTTCCTCATAAATGCTGGTGTCAATTGCTCTATTCCTTAAGCTCACTAACTCTGGCTTCCATTTTCTCAGTTCTGCTTTTTGGCTTTAGAATGAATTGTTTGATTCTGTAATTTTATTATCAATCTGCTGCATGTCAGATATTTGATATTTCATCAGTTTAAATAGCTTACTTAATTTTTCATTTTGTTCTGCTGCCTTTTGTTTAATCTCTAGGAAGGCCCTTTATGTAATTCTTTTGTACTCCACCTCCAATAGTTTCAGAAAAGCTTCTTCATATGATGTTTTATGATTTTTTATTTTTAGAGTTTTCTGGAGCCATGGGGGACTGCTTCTTCAGCTTGCTAGCTATTGATTGTTGCCTTTGTGCCTCTAGGAGCTGTTTGGTTTGTCTGGTGTTACATTAACAGGAGCTGAGGTATAGTTATAAGAGGGGAGTTGGTCACAGCCATCTCTGTGTACTGTAGGTTGTAGGTAGACTCTCTAGAGTGACAGGATCTGCCTCCTGGCCAGAAAAGACAGTCCCCTACTTATGGAGTCAGGGGGAGGGCTGTCAGCCAATGCTGTGATATGGATTAGTGAAGAGTGCAGGAGATGTTGCCAGGCTGCTTAGCAGTCAGTTCTTCAGCTAATCTTATTTTTAAAAAGTATTTTACTGCTAAGCAAGGAGCTGTCTAACAGCTGCTGAAATCAGCCTCTCAGGTGTAGCAGGTGCTGCCTTCTGGCTGACAACAGAAGCACCTCCTAGGCTATCCCCAGATGCTATGACGTTCTTCAAAGAAGGGAGGTGTTACAGCATTGCTGCCATCCTCTGCCAGTCCCCAACCATAACCCCAGGGACCACCATCCTAAACACAGCTTCTCTGCAGGAGAAGCACTTTCCAGACAGGGCTTTCTGCTCAGTGTGAGAATTAGCCCCAGCTAGGACCTCCCAATGAGTGACTCTACCTCTTAGCTGACCAAGATGATGTTGCACCTGAGCTTTACTTCATACTGTAAAACAGCAGAATCCATGGCACAGCTCAGAAAAGAGAGCGTGGAGGAGCAGTGGTGCCCTCAATCAGCATCTGGGCTATCAGTATGTGGCCATCCCCAGTACAGTCTTTCTTCTGTGCTACATGCTGTTTACTTAAGCACTGAAATTCAGGATATTAGCTACTGACGCCCAGTCCTTCCCTCCTGGATAACAAAGAAAGTGTCAGTACCTGCACTCCTCCCAAACTATCCATCAACAAAAGCAGGAATCAGCATGCTGTTGCCTTATCTTAAAGATTGGTAGTTTCCCCCTTATGACACATAGTCCAATCTGACAACCCCATACCAGCTCTTAGGGCTCCCTGGATGTCCACGCTGCTCCACTCAGTTATCATTCCAGGCCTTAGTTCTCAGAGGGAACTGAAGAGACATACGTCTCATCTGCCATCTTGCCCCTGTCCCCACAGAATATTGAATATACCATGAACTGTCAGAAAAAATATATATCTTGGGATAAGTACAGAAAAATGCTCGTTTGAAACAAGGACAGTGAGGCTGTCTCTTTACTTTAGACACGTTATCAGCAGGGACCAGCCACTTAAAAAGGTCAGTGAAGTAGAGGGTCAGAGAGAAAGAGGGAGAACTTCAACAAAATGGAATGACACAGTGGCTGAAACAATGAGCTTAAATGTAGCAAAGATTGTAAGAGTGCCACAGGATCAGGCAACATTTCATTCTCTTATACATAGGGTCACTATGAGTCAGAACAAATGACAGCACCTAATGGCAGCAATACTAGTGTCTCTATATTTTTAATTTTCAGTAAGTAGAATGATTGGACATATAGCCAGGACTTCAAGTTTCAACTCTAATATAGAAAAAAACTTAGAAATCATTGCTCTCAGAACAAGAAAGAATTACAGAAAGTACAAATCAATGATTTCTATTGGGCCAATCAGAAACTGAGTTTTGCACGGCAAATTGACACTCCAAAATCTGGAAAGACAGATGAATGTAGAATCACAGTTAAGTGTTTGGTAAAGATCAGCATGACTACAATTCTAAAATTGTGGAGGGTGACTGCTTTATTCCCCACCTTCACACATCTCCATCTTCATCACGAGCCATCCCTTGGAACTCTTTCTCTGATCTTAGTCACCTGGAGCTAGATCAGTGTTCACAAGATAAGACTTCTGGTCACCAAATACCCAAACACCAGTCATCAGTTTGGAAAGTCCACACGATGCCCAACTTTCTGACCTGCTGGCCGCTGCAAGTATGAGAGTCCACACAACAACCATACTTTCTATCTTCTGATTCTTCATGTCCCTTTGGGTTCAAAAATTCACCACAACAAATCACAGAATCTCATGGAGAGTATTATGATACTTACAACTACAGATTTACTGACGACAAAAATGAAACAAATGAAAAAACACACATGGCATGTTCTCAGAGGGTTCCCAGTTCAGAGCTTCCATGTCCCAAGATATATGCTACCTCCAGAGAGCAAATGATCTCACCAACCAGGAAGCTCTCTGGACCTTCATGATCAGGGTTTTTATTGACCATTTCTGCAAGATAAGTTTAATCATGCCACCTGTGGCTACTTGATATGATCTCCCAGGTAAGTCTTTTCTGATTTGACCAGTCCCTACTTGGCAGCAGAAATTCTCACATGTACCCTGGAAGTCTCAGACTAAGGCACCCCAGTTACTCCAAGGGTTATTTTACCATGGCCAAGAACAAAAGTCATCTTACTTTGGGTAAAACTACATCCTTTACTCTGGACCAAAGTTTTCGTAACTGGAGCTATAAACTTCTATAAACAGTGAAACGGTAATTCTGATAACTTGTCAGTGCTTACATATGAACTAGCCTAAAGAGTTCTTGAGGTCACAGTCTTAGGGCCTCCCCCACAACATTCAAACATTTTATTCTCCTTTTCCCAGGAAAATCACCAGATATTCATGATGAATTCTGACAAAGATCCCTTCCTGGATCTTACTATCATCAGATGCCTTTGAGTCAGTTGTGATTCATAGTGACTATATGCACTACACAACAAAAAACTACCCTATCCTGTGTCATACTCACAACTGTTGCTCTTTCAGAACATTGTTGCAGCCACTGTGTCAATCCATCTCAGTGAGGTTTTCCTCTTGTTCTCTGACCCTCTACTTTACCAACCATAATGTCCTTCTCCAGCAACTGGGCCCTCCTAATAACACGTCCAGGTAAGTAAGATGTAGTCTCACCATCTTTGCTTCTAAGGAAAATTTCAGCTATACTTCTTTCAAAAGAGATTTGTATGTTCTCTCCGCAGTCCATCATATATTCAATATTCTTTGTCAACATCTTGAATCAAACGTATCAGTTCTTACTCTTCCTTATTCATGGTACTGCTTCCATATGCATATGAGACAATTGAAAATACTATGGCTAGGGTCAAGCTTGCTTTAGTTCTCAAAGTGATGTCTTTGCTTTCTAAGGCTTTAAAGTCTTTTGCAGTATATTTCCCCAGTGCAACATGTCATCTGATTTCTTGACTGCTGCTTCCGTGGGTGTTGATTGTGGAGTCACATAAAATAAAATCTTCAAAAACTTCAATCTTTTCTCCATTTATCATGATGTTTCTTGTTGGTCCAGTTGTGAGGTGTTTTGTTTTCTTTATGTTGAGATGTAATCCATACAGAAGGCTGTTGTTTTCTATCTTGTCTTAGTCATCAAGTGCTGCATAGCAGAAATATCACCAATGGATGGCTTTAAAAATAAATTTTATTTTGTCACAGTCCAGGAGAATACAAGTCCAATTTAAGAGCGTGAGCTCCAGGGGAAGGCTTTCTGTGGTGGCTCTGAAGGAAGATCTTTTTTGCCAGACCTCCGGATACTGGGAGCTTCTGAGGTGCAGGGATCCTGGGTCATTTCCAAGGGATGTACGCTGCTCCACAGCATTGCTTCTTTCTTTATGGTACGAGGTCAGCAACTCCTGCTAGCTTCCCTTTCCTTCATATCTCAAAAAACTGCCTCAAGGAACAGTGTAGTCTTGCATGTGATATTAATGATATTGTTCCATAATTTCTGCATTCTTTTGAATCATATATCTTTGTAATGGGCAGAAATATGGATCTCTTCCAGTCATTTGGCCAGGTAGCCATTTTCCAAATTTCTTGGCATAGATACGTGAGTGCTTCCAGTGTTGCTTCTGTTTATTCAAACATCTCAATTGGTATTCCATCAGTTCCTAGAGCCTTGCTTTTTACCAATAATTGACAGCAGCTTGGACTTCTTCCTTCAGTACAATCAGTTCTTGATCATATGCTGCCTCTTGAAATGGTTGAACATCAATCACTTCTGTTTGCTACAGTGACAATTGGTATTCTTTCTAACTTCCATTGATGCTCCCTGCAACTTTCAAGATCTTGCCCATAGAAGTCTCAATATTACCTCAATTTTTTTCTTTTCTTCTCTCAACTTGAGAAATGCTGAACATATTCTTCCCTTTTGGTTTTCTAACTCCAAAACACATTTCTTTAGGATACTTTGTTTTCTTGAGCTACCCTTTCAAATCTTCTATGTAGCTCTTTTAAGTGATCTTTTCTTTCACTAGCTTCAGCTAGTTTTCATTCAAGAGCAAGTTCGAGGTCTCTTCTGACATTCAGTTGGGTCTTTTCTTTCTTTTCTGTCTTTATAATGACATTTGCTTTCTTCATGTATGATGTCCTTGATGTTATTTCACAACTCTACTGATCTTTAGTCATTAGTGTTCAGCATATCAATCTATTCTTGATATTGTCTCTAAATTCAGGTGGGGTATTCTCAAGGTTGTATTTTGTCTCTCAAGGACTTGTTTTAATTTTTTTTAGCTTCAATTTGAACTTGCATATGAGGAGTTGATGGTCCATTTCACATTTAGCCCCCAGCCTTGTTCTGACTGATGATATTGAGCTTCATCATTTTTTTCTCACAGAGATAGTCAATTTAATTTAATACTCTGTCTGGCAAGGTCCACATGTACTGTCACCATTTATGTTGTTGAAAATTTTGAAATGAATAAGTCACTGATCTTGGAAAATTGTATCTTGGCTCTAGCAGGGGGAAAGGAAAACAAATCATTGTGAAATTCTCAGAGGTTTCTCCATACCAAGGCCTACTCTCACGAGGCAGGGAATTACCAAAGGTTTGTCTAAAATCCCTGGAGGAAGTCTATCTCACCTCAATGGAGGTAGAAATAAGCTATACAAAAAGAAACTTTTGTGTATTCTCACAGGCCTGAGACATTAACCTACTAAGAGACAGATTTATTTGGTTGCTTGGAAGATTATAGAATGTTCCTGTTCCCCAATACCTTATCAACACACTAATGGTTCTCAAGTATAATGACTGTGACTTATAGATACAAGAGCTGGAAACCATAGATTCTCTCTGAGGAGGAATACTTCAGGATGAACAAAGTCAAGATAGGAAAAAAAAAAAAGAAATGCAGAAACTAGAAGTGTTTGAAATTTCTGACATATAGAGTTACAGTAACCATTAAACAAAATGCAACTCTTAACCAGATAAACACAAATTTCACACAAGAGTTCTATTTACCTCAGTTCCTGTTACCTGATACATGTCCAATTTTCAACAAAAAATTGCAGGGCAAACAAAAGACAAGAAAATAATAAAATAGACTAGAGAGACAAAGCAAGCATGAAAATTAGACTCAGATATGGCAGAGATACTAGAATTATCAGGGAATGTAAAATAACTTTGATTAATATGTTAATGAATCTTGAAGAAAAAGTAGATAACACTCAAGGATAGATGAGTAATATAAGCCCCCAAAACCCATTACTGTTGAGTCAATAAGGATTCACAATGATCATGTAGAACAGAGTAGAACTGCCCTATAGGGTTTGCAACACTGTAATCTTTACAGAAGCATACTACCACATCTTTCTCCTGTGGAACAGCTGGTGGGTTTGAACTGTCAGTTTTTAGGTTAGCAGCCATGCAGTTAAGTACCTCATCAAGGTTCCTGGCAATATAAGCAGAGAGATGGCAACTCTAAGAAAGGATTAAAAGGAAATTAATACATCAAAAGACTGTAACAGAATTAATAAATGACTTTAATAGGCTCATTGATAGTTCCAGCACACATGAGCAATCAGTAAGCTTGATAGACAGATAAATGGAAACTTACAAAACTGAAATTCCAAGTGAAAAAATAAAAGAAAATAGAATATCCAGAAACTGTAGGATAGTATCAAAAGACATAATATAATTGGAATACAAAAAGAAGAAGAAAGAGATAACAAAGGAGAAGAAATATTTCAAGCAATGATGACTAAGATCTTTCCAAAACTAATGACAGGAACCAAACCAAAAGTCTAGGAACCTCAGAGAATTCATTAAGCAGAAAAAAAAAAAATGTATATTCAGATTACAGAGAACCAAAAACAAAAAGAAATCTTGAATGAAGTCAAAAGGGGGAAATACCTATAGAGGAAAAAGGATATAAATTACAGAAAACTTGTTACAAGAAATCATGCAAACAAGAAAAAAAGTGGATTGAAGTGTGTTGAAAGAAAGTGAAAAAAAAAACTAATTCTAGCAAAATTATCCTTCAAAAGTAAAGGAGAAGTTGAGGTTTTCTCAAACAGACACAAACTGAGAAAATTTGTAACTAGTATGCTAACTCTGCAAGAAATGTTAAAAGGTTTTTTTAACCAGAATGAAAATGATATATGGTGAAATTTGTATCTACATAAAGAAAGAACAGCATTGAAGAAGGACTAAATGAAGGTAAAATAAAATATTTTATGTGTCATTTTCTTAACTGATAGAAAAATAACCATTTAAAGTAATAGTAATAACAATGAACTGAGTTATTATAGCATATTAATAAGTGAAATGAGTGACAGCAATGTTAAAAAGAATAGGAGGGAAGAATTAGAAATACTCTGCTATAAAGCATCTGTACTACACTTGAAGCAGAACAGTATCATTTGAAGTTGACTTTAATTAATTAAAACTACATACTGTAAACACTAGGGAAGCCATTCTAAAAGTTTTTAAAGAAAGTATGTAATGTAAAAAGATATGCAAATAAAGGAAATGAAATGAAGTCATACATGATGCTCATTTAAAAATATACAAATCAGAAGGAAGAAGTCTCTGTCCCCGCATAAGAAAGAGTTACAAACAAATCCAAATAATCATTTAAACACGAATTGCCTGAATAAATCAATTTAAAGACATAGGTTGTCAATGTGGTTGGAAAAAGAAAGAAAAAGTGTTGTTTATACAAAACTTACTTTAAATATTGAAGCTCAGGTTAAAAGTAAAGGCTTAGAGAAAGATATACCATACTAAATTAATCAAAAGAAAGCTAGAGTAGCTATATCAGTTTCAGACAAAGTAGACTTCAAAACAGCTAAAATTATAAGGGATAAAAAGGAGTACCACACAATGATAAAGAGGTTATTTCTTCAAGAAGATATAACAATCCTTAACACATGTACGTCTAACACCAGCATCAAAATAAATGAGGCAAAAACTGTTAGAACTGAAAGGAGAAACAGACAAATCAACTATTGTAGTTGGAGGTGTAAACATCCCTCTGTCAGTAATTGTTAGTCAAAATAGACAGAAAATCAATGAGGATATAGTTGACTTGAACAGCACCATCAATCAGTTCGAAATGACGCTTACAGACTACCTCATCTATCACCAGCAGAATGCACATTCTTTTTATCTGGAACATTCACCAAGACAGAAGAAATTCTGAGTATAAACCCACCACTGAATAAGTTTAAAGAAATTATACAAATTATGTCCTCAGATTATAATGGAATTAAATGAAAAATTATTAACAAAAAGAACTGGAAATTTTTCAAATATTTAGAAATTAAGCAATACATTTCTAAATAATACATGAATTAAAAGTTTCAAGGGAAATTTTTTTAAAAAATATTTTAAACTAAGTGGAAATGAAAATACAACTTCCCAAATGTGAGGGGCACAGTGAAAGCAGTACTTAGAGGAAAACTGATAACACTAAATGTATACATTAGAAGAGTGATCTAAAATGTCAAATGTAAAACTAAAACTTCTTGAAGAAAATAGAGGAAAAAGTCTACAGGACCTTGGGTTAGGTGACAAGTTTTAAAATATAACACCAATGGCATGATCCATAACAGAGAAAATTAAATTTCATTTTATTGAAACTAAAAGCTTCTGTTCTGTGAGACATTTTTTTAAAAGAATGAAAGAAGAAGCCACAAATTGGGGAAAAAAATATTTAGAAAACATATCTCATAATGATTTGCATCCAGAATATACAAAGAATTCTTAAAAATCAACAAGAAAATACCACCATTTAAAATTGAGCAAAATGTCTGAATAGATTTCTTATCAAATAAAAGGTTCATAAATATTTAATATTGTTAAGTCTTGCTTGAGTATTGAACCTTTCAGCAGTAAATAGTGAACATCCTTGTCCTTAATAGTGGACTTCACATTAAAATCTATTTTATCTGAAATTAATATTGCCACACCTGCTCTTTTTTGTGTATTATTAGCTTGATATATATTATTCCAACCTTTAATTCTAACTTGTTCTTATCCTTAAGTCTAAGATGTGTTTCTTGTAAGCAACATATAGATGAGTCATGTCTTTTGATCCACGATATCACTCGCTGGCTCTTTACTGGAGTGTTCAGACCATTTACATTCAATGTGACTATTGACACATATACATTTAGTGATGTCATTGCAATATGTTTATTTTCAAGTTGGTGTTTTCTCTGTTGTTCTTATTAATCTGTCATGGGACATTCTTTATGGAGGGTATGAGTTTCCTCTGCTCACGTCTCTCCTTTATATTCCATAAGCCTGAGTCCTGCCTCACTAACACAACTGCAGACCATTCTCCATCATCGATATCACAGAGGCAGGATTCACAACACATGGGAGGAAGGGCACCATATTGGAACTCCTACCCAAGTCAAATCAACACATACATTTGTGGGGGGCACAGTTCAATCCACGACAGGTACTGCTGAGTCAGTTCTGACTCATAGTGACCCTATGCACAACAGAACAAAACACTGCCCGGTCCAGCACCATGCTCGCAATCAGTTTTCTGTTTAAGCCCATTGTTGCAACCACTGTGTGAATCCATTTTGTTCAGTGCCTTCCTCCTTTTCACTGACCCTCTACTTTATGCACCTTGGTGGCATAGCAGGTTAAGTGCTACATCTGCTAGCCAAAAGGTTGGCAGTTCAAATCGGTGAGGCATTCCTTGGAAACTCTGTGGGGCAGTTCTATTCTGACCTCTAGGGTCACTGTGGGTCAGACTCAACTTGACGGCAGTGGGTTTGGGCTTGGGGTGTTATACTCCAGGAATTAAGCCTTCCTGACAGCATGTCCAAAGCAGATGAGACAGTCTTATTATCTTTGCCCCCAAGGACAGATGTTTGTTATTTTGGCAGTCCACATACATTTACTTCTCTAATACCACAACTCCAAGGCATCAATTCTTCTTCTGTCTTCCTTATTCATTGTACAGCTTTCACATGCATATGATGTGATTCAAAATACCATGGCTTGGGAAAGACACACCTTAGTCCTCAAGGTGACATCTTCACTTTTAAGCACTTCAAAGAAGTCCTCTGAAGGCAATGAGTCTTTTGATTTCTTGACTGATGCTTCCATGGGCATTGATTGTGGAACCAAGTAAAATGCATCCTTGATAACTTCAGTCTTTTCTCTGTTCATCATGGTATTACTTACAGGTCCAGTTTTCAGGATATTTGTTTTCTTGATTTTGAGGTGCAGTCCATACTGAAGGCTGTGGTCATTGGTCTTCATCACCAAGTATTACAAATCCTCTTCACTTTCAGAAAGCAAGGTTATGTCATCTGTATAAATCAGATTATTAATGAGTCTTCCTCTAATATTGTTGCCTCATTCTTCTTCACATAGTCCAGCTTCTCAGATTATTTGCTGGGCATACAGATTAAAGTATCATCACTTAGCTATTGGCATACATGAATACTTACAGCAGATTTATTCATAACTACAAAAAACTTGGAAACAACCAAGATGACCTCCAGCACATGAATGAATTAAAAAACTGTGGTATATCTATATGATGGGTTATTATTGAGTAATAAAAAGTAATATGTTATGAAGCTATGAATAGACGTGAATGAATATTCAACGCATATTGTTAAATGAAAGCAATGAGTTTGAAACAGCTACAGACTAAATTTGACAAACTACTGGGCAAACTGACAAAAGAAAAGCAGAAGAAGTAAATGACCCAAATAAGAAATGAAATGCGTAACATTACAACAGAATTAACTGAAATAAAATGAATTGTAACAGAATACTATGAAAAATTGTATACCAACAATATGGAAAACCTAGAAGAAATAGATAAATTTCTAGAAACACAAGACCTACCTAAATTACTGCAAACTGAAGTAGAAAAACTTGGCAGATCCATAACAAAAGAAGAGGTTGAATAGGTGAAAAAAACCTCCCTCACCCATCCCATAAGACAAACAAACAAAAAGATCTGGCTTAGATAGCTTCATTGAAGAACTCTACCAAAAGGTTAGAGAAAAGACCACACCACTGCTACTCAAGATCATACCAGTATACTCAAACTAATTTGTAGTACAGAAAAGAAAAGAATACTCCCAAATTCTCTCTGTGAAGACTTAGTAATCCTGTTTTAGTTACCTGGTGCTGCTCTAACAGAAAATACCATGAGTGGAAGGCTTTATGAAGAGAAACTTTGGTTGTCACAGTCTGGTAAGCTGCGAATTTGTTCACAAGTTATAAGTCCATTCATTAGGAGAAATTCTCACTGTCTACTAGGCTGAATCCAAGTCCAACGAGAGCATCTCAGCACAGGAAGCTCACATCATCAAGAAAGCAGCACCAGGAGAAGAGTGCATCCTTCAGACCTGAGGTTCTTGTGCCAAGATGCTCCCTGGACAAAGACTGATGCAATACCAGACTTTCCTCCAGAGCCAACAAGGGTGCATAGCCTTCCCCTGGAGCAGACATCCTGAATTTGGACTTATAGCCTACCAGATTGTGAAAGAATAAACCTTCCTTTGTTAAAGCCATCCAACTCTGTGGTATTTCAGTTAGAGCAGCACTAGCTGACTAAAACTAAATTTGGTACCATGAGAGTGAGGTGCTGCTCTAGCCAACACTTAAAATGTGGGAGCCATTTTGAAACTGTGAATGAATAGATGATCCAGAAGGAATGAAGGTGGCACAGATGGTGAGAAACGACAGAGGACTGGTGGCTGCAGCAGCGGCTGCAACAGAACCAGAGGCAGCACTGGAGCCAAACCACGGAGCAAGAGAGCTGAGTGCCTGTGCACAGGATTTTCATCATGGAATGGGGTACCTCTGGGCTCTTGAATAGGTGGAGCTAGACTTGCTGACCCACAGAGCGAGAGAGCTGTGTACGTGTGTGCAGGACACTTTCCAGCAAGAGTGGGATGCCTCTGGGCACTTGAATCAATGCAGCTACAGAGCTTTGGAACCCTTGCCCCTGCAGGGCAGATGTGGGCTTGAGGCCCGGGCCTTGTGGCCATAGGAAGCAGAAGCTGAAGAGACGGACAGCATGAGAAGCTGAGCTGCCTCAGTCTCAAAACTTATGGCCATGACCTCAGGGGTTTGAAAGGGTGGAATCATGGTGTCCTGTGTTTGTAAGGGTGGAATTGCCACACATTTGGGCTTAGGGTTCACCTAAAGCTGATGGGGCAGAGTGGGCCTCGAAGGCAGAGTTGTAGTACAGGGCTGGGTGTCTCCACTCAGAATCCAGAGAGTGTGGTCAATACCTACAGTCTGGAGAGCAGGGCCGTTGTGTAGAATGTCTCAGAAAATGTAAGAGTATTTTCAAAGCTTTGAGGGCTAATGCTATGTGTTCTGCTGACTTGACTATTGCTTGTTAATGCCTTCTTTCCCTGCAATTTCTCCTATTTGTAATGGAATGTCTAACTTGTACCTGTTCTACCATTGTACCTTCGGAAGCAGATAGTTTGCATTCTAGATTTCACAGATGTAAAGAAAGTTTTGAATTTTGGACTTGGAAATGATTTAAGACTGCTAGCATATGGGATGAATGTGTTACATGTTTCAAAGATGTGATTTTTGGGGTGCCAAATGGTGGGATGTCATGGCTTGAACTGTGTTCCCCCAAAATATGTGTAGCCACGTGACTGGGCCATGATTTCCAATGTTTTGTGATTGTCCTCCATTTTGTGATTTTCCTGTGCTGTATGTTAAAGGATTAGGGTGGGACTGTAAATCCCTTCATTGGATTACCTCCCTGCTCCACTGTAAAGGGAATTTCCCTGGAGTATGGCTTGACCCACCCTTAATACTTTCATCCTACAAGAAATAAAAGGAAAGAGAAGCAAGCAGAGAATTAGGAACCTCACACCATCAAGCAAGCAGCACTGGGAGAAGAGCGCATCCTTCAGACCTGAGGTTCCTGCACCAAGATGCTCCCTGGACAAAGACTGATGCAATACCAAACTTCCCTCCAGAGCTGACGAGAGGGGAAAGCCTTCCCCTGCAGTGGACATCCTGAATTTGGACAAGTAAGAATAAACCTTCCTTTGTTGAAGCCATCCATTCTGTGGTATTTCTGTTAGAGCAGACTTAGCTGATTAAAACAAATCCTGATACCAATGCCACACAAAGGTACCACACATATGCACAAAAAATACAGATTTCATATCTCTCATAAACAGACATAAAAGTTCTCAAAAAAATTCTAGTCAATAAAATTTAACAGACTATCAAAAAACAATGTATCACAACCCAGTGGATTCATATCAGTATGCAAGGATAGATCAATCAACATAATCCACCACATAAAATCAAAGAATCACATGGTTATCTCAATCGACACGGAAAAGGCATTTGATAAAGGTCACAATTCATTGCTGAGAAAAATTGTCAGCAAAGTAGGAATAGAAGGGAAATGCCTTAACACAATAAAGAGCATTTATATAAAACCAACAATCAATATTATCCACAATGGAGAGATACTAAAAGTAGTCCCCTCAAGAACGGGAACCACTCTTACTCAACAATGTCACAAGTCCTGCCCATAGCAATAAGGCAAGAAGAAACAAACAGCATCAAAATTGGTAAGGAAGAAGTAAAACTATCTTTATTCACATATCATATTATCCTACACATTTAAAACCCAAAACATGACACAAGAAAGCTACTGGAACTGCTAGAAGGATTAAGCCAAGTAATGAGATACAAGGTCAGCATACAAAAATCGTTTGAATTCCTCTGTACCAACAAACAATTTCAAGAAATAAATCAGGAAAATAATATCATTTAAAACAGCCCCCCAAAAGATAAATTTAAAAAGTTAAAATGAAAGTAAAAAAAACTACCATAGAGTCGATTCTAACACATAGCAACCCTACTGGACAGAGCAGAACTTCCTCATAGAAGTTCCAAAGAGTGCCTGGTGTATTGAAACTACCAATCTTTTGGTTAGCAGCCCTATCACTTAACGACTATAACAATGAGGTTTCTAAAGATAAAACAGTAATAAATTCCATCAGGGATGTAAAGGACCTGTGCAAAGAAAACTACAAAACACTACTACAAGAAGGCAAGAGACCTACGTAAATGGGAAAACATATAACGCTCAGGGAGAGGAAGACTCAACATTATGAAAATGTCAATACTACCCAAAGCAATCTACAGCTATAATGCAGTCCCAATTGCAACAGCATTCTTTAACGAGATGGAAAAACTAATAGCCAATTTTATATGGAAAGGACAGAGGCCCCAGATAGGTAAATCATTACTAAGAACAGTAAAGTAGGAGGCCTCGTACTATCCGATTTTAGAATCTACTGTACAGCCATGGTAGTCAAAGCAATCCAGTACCCACACAACAGACACACAGACCAATGTGAAAGAATTGAGATTAGACATAAATTGATCTACCTTTATACAGCTCATCTTCAACAAAGGTCCAAAGCACATTAAATGAAGAAGAGACAGTCTCTTTAACAAAAGATGCTGACAAAACTGAATGTCGATCTATAGAAAAGTGAAAGGGAATCCATAACTCACACCATACACTGAAACTAACTCAAGATGAACCCAACACCTAAATATGAAACCTGAAGTTATAAAGATCATGGAGGAAAAACTAGGGATGGTGCAAGCAGTGCCACTGAGTCAATTCAACTCACAGTGATCCTGTAAGACAGAGTAGGACTACCACATGAAATCCCCAGGGAGCACCTGGTAGATTTTAACTGGCAGTCTTTTGGTTAGCCGCTGTAGCTCTTAACCACCGCATCACCGGGGCTTCTGGGACAATACCGCAGGTCCTAATAAGTGGCATTAATGGAATACCAAATGTAACTACAAACGCAGAAACAGAAGATAATCTAGGTAAACGCGACCTCCTAAAAGCTAATCACTTAGGATCATCAAAACTTCTTCAAAAGAGTAGAGAGAATCTACACACTGGAATAAAATTTTGTCTATAGACATATCCAGTAAGGTTCTAATCTCTAAAATTTAGACAGTTCTGATACCTTAACTGCAGAATGACAAGCAATCTAATTTAAAAAATGAGCAAAGAAGATAAACAGACACTTCACCACCGCAGACATTCGGGTGGTTTACAAACACATGAAGACAGGCACATGATCGCTGAACATCAGAGAAATGGAAATCAAAACTGCAAAGAGATAGTATCTCACCTCAACAATATGGAACTAACCAAAAAAAAAGTCCAGAAAATAACAAATGTTGGCAAGGTTTGAGGAGACTGCAATGCTTGTCTCCTGCTGGTGAGAATGCAAAATAGTACAACCACTATGGAAAAAAATATGGCACTTCTTCAAAATGCTAGAAATACAAATACCATATGATCTAGCAACAGAATGCACACCTTTTTTGACTTTAAATCATGCAGTGTTCTCTTGTTCTGTTCACACAACTGCTTGTTGACCCACCTACAGATTGCTCATGAGCACAATTAAGTGTTACGGAATTACTATTCTCTGCAAAATTATCCATAATTTGTTATGATTCGCAGAGTTCAATGCCTTTTCATAGTAAATAAAACACAAGTAAACATCTTTCTGATATTCTCTGCTTTTAGCCAAGATCCATCTGATGTTAGCAATGATATCCCTGGCTTTACATCTTCTTCTGAATCCAGCCTGAATTTCTGGCAGTTCTCTGTCAATATACTGCCACAGCCATTTTGAAATGACCTTTAGCAAAATTTTCTCTGCATGTGATATTAATAATATTGTTTGATCATTTGCACATTCACTTAGATCACCTTTCTTGAGTCTAGGCATAAATATGTCCCCCTTCCTGTTGGCTGGTAAGGTAGCTGTCTTCCAAATTTCTTGGCATAGGCAAAGGAGCACTTCCAGCACTGTATCTTTCTGTTGAAACATTTCAACTGATAATTCATCAGTTGCTGGAGACTTGTTTTTCATCAATGCCTTCAAGCCCTCTTTGACTTCTCCCTTTTGTACCACTGATTTCTTATCATATGCTACTTCTTGATATGGTTGAAAGTTAACAAATTCTTCTCTGTTTTAATGACTGTATATTCCTTCCATTTTCATTTGATGCTTCTTGAGTCACTTTTCACCGTAGAACCCTTCACTATTGCAACTCAAGGCTTGATTTTTTTTCCTTCAATTCTTTCAGCTTGAGAAATGCAGAACATATTCTTTGCTTTGGGTTTTTTGTTTCCAGCTCTTTGGACAGGTCATTTTAATACTTTAACTTCTGAACCTGCCCTTTGAAATCTTCTGTTCAGTTCTTATACTTCATTTCTTCCTTTCAGTTTAGCTATTTGACAGTCCAGAGGCATTTCAGAGTCTCTTCTGACATTCAATTTACTCTTTTTCTTTCTTGTCTTTATAACATACTCTTGCTTTCTCTGTTTATGATGTATCCTTGATGTCCTTCCACAGCTCGCCTGTTCTTTGCTCACTAATGTTCAACACATCAAATCTATTCTTGAGGTGATCTCTAAATTCTGGTGGGATATACTCAAGGTTGTACTATGGCTCCTGTGGACTTTTTCTAATTCTCATCAGTTTCAATTTAAACCTGCATATGAGCAACAAATGGTCCATATCACAAGCAGTACCTGGCCTTGTTCTCAGTGATGATATTCAGCTTTTCCATTGTTTCTTTCTACAGATGTGGTAGATTCGATTCTTGAGTTTTCCATCTGGTGATGGCCATTTGTAGACCAGACAAGACTCAGTGTGGTCAAATAAATGCCAACTCATAGCAACCCTACAGACAGAGGAGAACTGCTCCATCGAGTTTCTAAGGAGCACCTGATGGACTCGAACTGCTGACCTTTTGGTTAGCAGATGTAGCACTTAACCACCAGGGTTTCCACCATATGTAGAGTCACCCTTTATGTTGGTGAAAAAGGTATTTGCAATGAAGAAGTCATTGGTCTTGCAATATTCCACCATGCAATCTCTAGCGTCATTTCTATCACTAAGGCCATATTTTTGAAATAACCATCCTTCTTCTTTGTTTCCAGATTTTATATCCCAGTCAATCTTGATTGCATGTTTGATCAGTTTCAGACTGCAGAATCTGTTAAAGCTCTTCAATTTCTTTGTATTTAGCTTTAGTAGTATGGCATGAATTTGAATAATAATTGTATTAACTGTCCTTCCTTTTAGACTATGGATATTATCCTACCACTGATACCACTGAACTTCAGGATAGATTTTGAAGTATTTTTTTTTTAAATGATTGCAACACCATTTCACTTTAAGTTGTCTCTCCCAGCATAGCAGACCAATATGATTACCTGATTCTAAATAGCCAATACCAGTCCATTTCAGCTCACTAATGCCTAGAACATCGATTTTTATGCATTCCATTTCATTTTTGATGGTTTGCAGTTTTTTCAGATTCATACTTTACACTTTGCATGTCCCAGTTATTAATGGTGTTTGCAGCCATTTCTTCTCATTTTGAGTCATGCCACATCAGCAAATGAAGGACTCAAAAGCTTGACTCTATCTATATCATTAAAGTTGACTCCACTTTGAGAAGACCGCTCTTCCCCGGTTTTTTGAGTACCTTCCAACCTCAGGAGGCTCGTCTTTTAGTGCTATATCAAACCATGCTCTGTGGCTATATATAAGATTCTCACTGGCTAATTCTTTTCAGAAGTGGACTACTGGGTCCTTCTTCCCAATCTAAGTCTGGAAGCTCAGCTGAAACCTGTTTGTCATGGGTAACCCTGCTGCTATCTGAGTACCAGCGGCATAGCTTCCAGCATCACAGCAAGGTACACACCACCACAGTATTACAAACTGACAGACATCTGGAGAATTTTAGCTGAAAGCAGAAAATACTGGAAAGATGTTTGCATGTATTTTATTGACTATGTAAAGGCATTCAATTGTGTGAATCATAACTGATTATGGATAACATTGTGGAGAATCAGAATTCCAGAACACTTAATTGTGCTCATGAGGAATCTGTACATGGATCAAGAGGTAGTTGTTCAACCAGAACAAAGGGACACTGCATGATTTAAAGTCAAGAAAGGTGTGCATCAGGGCTGTATCATTTTACTGTATCTTTTCAATCTGTATGCCAAGAAAATAATCTAAGAAGCTGGACACTATGAAGAAGAATGTGTCGTCAGGATTGGAGGAAGACTCATTAACAACCTGCATTATGCAGATGGCACAACCTTGCTTCCTAAAAGTGAAAATAGCTTGAAACACTGGTGAAGATCAAAGACCACAGCCTTCGGTATGGATTACACCTACTACATAAAGGGGAAAAAAAAATCTTCACAACTGGCCAATAGGCAGTACTGTGCTAAATAGCGAAAAGATTGAGACTGTATAGAACTTCATTTTACCTGGGTCCATAGTTAGCATCCATGACAGCAACAGTCAAGAAATCAAAAGACATTTTACATTAGAAAAATGTGCTGCAAAAGACCTCTTTAAACTGTTGAAAAGCTAAGATATCACCTTGAAGACAAGGGTGTGCTCGACCCAAGACATGGTATTTTCAATCACATCATATGCATGTGAAAGCTGAGCATTGAATAAGAAAGACAGAAGAAGAATTGATGCCTTTGAACTGTGGTATTGGAGAATACCGAGTACACCACAGACTGCCAAAAGAACAAACAGATCTGTCTCAGGAAAGGTACAACTAGAGTGCTTCTTAGAAGCAAGGACGGAGAGTCTACATCTTACATACTTTGGACATGGTGTCAGGAGGGATCAGTCCCTGAAGAAAAACATCATCCTTGGTGAAGTGTAGGGTCAGCAAAAAAGAAGACCCTCAACAAGATGGAGTGACACAATGGCTGTGACAACGGGCTCAAACACACCAATGGCTACGAGCATGGTGGGGGACTGAGCAGAGTCATGCACAGGGTCACTCTGAGTCAGAACCAACTCGATGACCTCTAACAATATGATCCAGGAAACCCACTCCTAGGTACATACCCTAAAGAAATAAAAGTCATGACACAAATGGTCACACACATACCCATGCTCAATGCAGCATTATTCACAATAGCAAAAAGATACGTACATATAAAGGAATATTGTGCAACAATAAAAATGGCAATAAATTTGAGAAATACCACACAACATGGATGAATTTGAAGAACATTATCCTTAGTGAAATAAGTCAATCAAAAGGACAAATACTGTATAAGATCACTATTATAAAAATAAGGAAGGAAGGAGAAAAGGGAGTGAGGGAGGAAATTCATACACTGGATAAAAAAAAAAAAAGAGGATGATTACCCTGTATTGGATGAGCCCTGGCAATGCAGTGGTTAAAAGCGCAGGCTGGTAACCAAAAGGTCACAGTTCTAACGCACCAGCTGCTCATCTGAAACTCTATGTGGTAATTCTACTCTGTCTATAGAGTTTCTATGAGTTGGAATCAACACAATGGCACACAACAGCAACAGAGATAGGAGAGGGAATATTACTAACTAGACAGAAGAAATAATATAGGGAAAGGGAAAGACACTGCACTATATGGGGGAAGTCAGGACCACAAGACCAAGGCAGAGGAATACATGGAGAGGAATGCAAGAATAAAAGGCCACTACAGTAATTACTGGAAATCCTGATGGCATAGTGGCTAAGTGCTGCATCTGCTAACCAAAAAGTTGGCATTTCGAGTCCTCCAGGCACTCCTTGGAAACTCTATGGAGCAGTTCTACTCTGATCTATAGGGTTGCTATGAGTTGGAATTGACTTGATGGCAGTGGGTTTTTTTTTACAGTAATTACTATAGCATGGACAATTCAACATCAATAGTATTAACAAACAGTAATTTGTGAATGGATACATAGGTAAGTAAATATGCTAAAGAGGTATAGTAGGGTGTAAGGGAGCACACATGACTGCAGATAGAAGTTTGGTGGTGGATATTTCCAAGGACATGACTGTAGATGCTGTGTGCATATAAATATACACCAGAGCACAGACAGTTATGGAAACTTCTTAGGCCCAACCAAATGTCTCACAGAGTAAATTCCCTGAGCTCAAAGGCAAAGGGCCATAGATTTGGGGGACATCAATCTCAGCTGGCACAACATAGTTCATAAAGTTGATGTCCTATGTCCTACTTTGGTGATTAGTGTCTGGAAGTGAGCTTCTGAGACACAAGTGGTCTCTTCCCTTCTCAAGCAAAGGATAGTGAAGCAAACTAAAGGCTCAAGAGAGCAAGAGAGCAATTAATTCAAAGGACTGGTGAACCATGTGAACCACAGCCTACATAATACCAAGACTGGAAGAACTAGATGGTGCCCAGCTACCACTGCTGACCTGTTGAACTGATAGCACGACAGAGAATCCCAGACAGTGCAGGAGAAAAATTTTAAAAAAAGATTAAATTCACAAAAGAGACCAGACTTACACTGGTCTGACGAAGACTAGCGAAACCATTGAGGGTATAACCTTAAGACATCCTTTGGACCTGCAGTTAGTTGAAGCCATTCCTGGAGACTGCCTTTCAGCCAAAAATTTACAGGCCCGTAAAATCAACAGTCATAACCGAGAGGAACGCGCTCCCTAGAACAATCCCTTATACCAAATCAAAAGCACCACATTTGCCCTAAAGCAAAGGTGAAAAGGCAGGGAGAGGTCGGAAATCTGGATGCAAGGAAACAGGGAAGCCAGACAGGAAATGGGGAGAGTACTCACACATCATGTGGGGAATGCAAGCAGTGTCATAGAACGCTTCATGCACAAACTATCAAATGGGAAACTAATTTGCTCTGTAAACAATACAATATATTCTTTTTAATCCTAATTTAAAATCCAATAATTAGCATTCTAAGTGTTTACTATGAACCAGCATTATGGTAAAACGCTCATGAAATAGGAATTACTACTCCAATTTACAGATAAGTGAATTAGAATTCAGAAGGAAATGACTTGTTCATGATCATTCAGCTAGACAGGAGAGAGTTAAAATTCCTACTGGGCTGCCTGTGTCCTCGGAATGTGTCCTTAGCTAGATTGGTATGGGTGGAAATAGAAGCCAAGGACAATTAACACAATTGAACAATGAACTCAGCTTTGAATTTCCAGGAATCCAAGGCAAAACAGACATTCAGATCGGATGTATAGCATCTATTTTCTGATGCAAGAAGAAAGTCTATCAGCTCACCAGGAAGGGTATGTATTTTTCTGATAGTAAATTCAAAGAGGATGTAGAACTTAGCCCTTGTGTGAGAGTCATGGAACAATACCATGCTTGCCACATTAAGGAAGTAGCAGTTTCCCAGAGCATGCGGACACGTTCTGCACCTAGCACTTTCTCGCCCTGATGTTCCATAAAAGCTGGAAACCTGCTTCAGCTGCCTTAACCACCTAAAGAACCTAATACTGTCGATTTGGGCCTCCTAGCAGCTCAGTTTTAGACATCCTATCTCATTTATTGTAGGCTGACTTAATCAGCCTATTAGTAATCATGCTAACTGAACTATTTGTTGTGAGTTCAGTGTGATCTGTTACTTAGGAAAATAAACATCTTGGTTTATCCCATGACATGTGTTCTCAAGAAATGCTTCGCTTAGCACTCAGCTGTAAATCTGAATAAAATTGAGAAGAGAAATTTCCATAGACAAATGTTTTGGCTAACTGTCTCCTTTGGCATTTCAACTGAAATCTTGTCTTTAAAAAATATAGCTGCCATTTGAACCAAGATTTCTTTCATTTATTCCATTTCCAATTAGTGGCTCAGCTCTATGTTGGCATTTCTGTTTCAGCAGCTACAGTGCAATCACTGGGCCTACCCCTTTTCCCACAAGCCAGTTCTACTGATGTACACAGGAGCAGCATAACGACCAGAGGGCCAAAGCTGCTCCAGAGGATCTAATATCCTATTCAGTAATGCTTCAATGAGTCAAAGATGGCAATAAAAGTCAGGGAAAAGTTTTCTGAAGACCATGGATAGCCCTGTTTATGGCTAAAGCAAAGGATGTCAGGTACAAGGAAAACGGTTCCTCCAAACAATCAAACAACTGTAGCCAGAGGGGAAAATATTGTTTCCCATCTTCCTACATCAGGACTTCATGCCTTGTGATAAAAATAGTCATTACCTTACAAGAAATTTTAAAGACTCCATTTTAGGACACACATGGAATCTATTTCTTAAAGCATCTTTTAACTAGAGACTCAACACTGTGCTAGTCCTCCCTTCTACAGAAATGCTAGAAATATTTACAATAACTAGATCTAGAATAAGAAATATAAAGTCTGAAGTGAAGGCCTAAAGGTTAAGAGACATGACATTAGCCCAAAGCCTTTAGTTTATTCTGTTTCTCCAGGCTCATTTGTGTCTGGCTGAGGATGTTTTTAAAAATATTTTATTGTGCTTTAAGTGTAGTTCGTAAACCATATCAAGTTGCCATGTGAAACCCTGCACACACTACTATGCAACTCTGACTTCTCTCCCCACCTCGGACCCTGTGACAGCATACTCCTCCTTTCCACCCTGTACTTCTCGCATCCATTCAGCCAACTCCATTTTGCCTCCACCTACTCATCTCACTTTTGGACAAAAGCTGCTCAGACAGCCTGATGTATGTGTATATTTCAGACAAAAAAGCACATTCTTTGCCAGCATCACTTTACAGCTTATACTCCAGTCTAATCTTTGTCTGCAGTGTTGACTTCAGTATTGCTTTTAGCTCTAGGCTAGCAGACAGCCTGAGGGCCATGTCCTCAGGCGACCCTCCAGTCCAACAGACCACCAAGTATGGTCTTTTAATAGAGTTCTAATTCTGTACACCCCTTTTTCTCTCACTGCATTAGAGATTTTATGCTGTGTTGTCTGTCGCGGTAGTCGTCCGTGGTGGCCAGGCACCATCTAGTTCTTCTGGTCTCATGCTGATGTAGTCTCTGATCATATGGCACCTTCTATCTGTTGGGCTCATATTTTTCTATATCTTCGATGTCCTTCATTCTGCTCTGCTGAATGGATTTAGACAAATTGATGTGACTTAGAGGGCTGCTTGCTAGCTTTTAAGACCCCAGATGCCACTTACCAAAGTGGTATGCAGAATACTTTCTTTAAAAACGTTGGTTATGCCAGTTAGCCTAGATGTCTCCTGAAACCACGGTGTGGTCCCCTGATTCCTGTCCTATTAATGCTTGTATAACCTCCCTTCTACCATGTGCTGTCACTCCTTTCACCTAACTCAATTCCCACCTACTATGCAATCAGTGAATACCCCTCTGCCTCCCACCCTACCCTTGTAACAATCAAAGATTATCATCTTCTGTGCTTAAGCCTTAAGTCCTTATAATAATGGTTTCATACAATATTTACCTATTTGCACCTGACTTCGCTCAGCATAATGTCTTCCAGAAGACTCCACATTATGAAATCCTAAGATCATAGTGTTTTTTATCATTGCATGAATATACCATGTTTGTTTATCCATTCATCTGTTATGGACACTGAGGTTGAGTCTATCTTTTTACTATTGTGGACAATACTACCATAAACATTGGTATGCATATATCTGTTTGTGTGACAGCCCTTATTTTTCTATGATATATTCAAAGATGTAGGATTGCTGGATCATATGGTATTTCTATTTCTACTTTTTTAAGGAAGTGCCAAACCAATTTCCTAAGTGGCTGTATACCACTTTACAATCCCACCAATGGTATGGAAGAGTTCTAATCTCTTCAAAACCTCTCCAACATTTATTATTTTGTGTTTTGTGGATTAATGCCAGTTTTGTTGGGATGCAATGGTATCTAATTGCAGTTTTGATTTGGATTTCTCTAACGGCTAATGAGAGGGAGCACTTCCCTGAGTTCCAGTTCATATCCTTTGCCCATTGTTTAATTGGGTTATTTGTCTTTTTCTTGTTGATATTTTGTAGTACCTTGTAGATTATGGTGACTAGATGTCTGGCTGAAGATTTGAGGTTCATTTCAGAGTACTGGATTAATGATTTCAGAATAATTCTCTAATCCCTGGGTTTGGGAGGATTGTTGTACCATCTTCCTGTAGGCTGTCAGTACAAGAATACCTGAGGAAGCAATGTCAGCGAGTCACTGCACTACCCCTTGTGGCATTCACCAGCCACATGCAGCTATTTAAATGAGAATTGAAACACAAAGTTTAGTTTCTCGGGTATGTTGATGGCAGAGAATAGGACACGTCTGTCATCACAAGTAGTCCTGTTGGAAAATCATGCTCCAACTAAGTAAAAAGGTTCTAGAAGTAGCATACAACCTGTTGCTGTCAAGTTGATTTCAACTATAGTGACCCTTTAGTACACAGTAGAACTGTCCCATAGCGTTTTCAAGGAGCACCTGGTGGATTTGACCTGCTGACCCTGAGGTTAGCAGCAGAGCTCCTAACCACTCTACCACCAAGGTGCTTGAAGTGGCATAAACAAAACAAACAAAAAAGCCACTGTCATCAAGTCAGTTCCCACTATGCAGTGGCATAGTGGCAGATAATTTTGGCTTTATTTCTCCATGTATAGGGACACTGATTCTTCTTAGTCCATATGCCTGATAGAAGGTTTTTCTCTGACTGGGAAGTCACTGATGCTCAACTAGCCTGAGTTCTTTCTTGTCACAATATAATATCATCAACATGGTATTATATAACATCATTTTAAGACAAGAACCACAATGAAAAGATGAATCTTGACCCTAGGAAATTTACAAGTCAACATGTCTCTCTCCCTGGGGCTTTTCTTGTCTCCTCACTTTGTCCGTCTACCTCTCTTTATCACTTTTCTTTTTTCTGACTGTCTTCTCCTTTGTTCATCAAGGAAAGAACTCCTTGCCCATTTATGCATGATTCATTATGAGACGACTTGTTGCTAGGTTTGAAGACAAAAGTTTTGACATGACTTACCTGCTCCTGAAAGATTTCTTTGAGTATTGTGATACAAATATTTCTATTTCTTTTCTGGGAACTAATGGCGTTCAGCAAGATACAGTGAACTCTTTGGATAGGCTGCAATGTCCTGCCAGACAGATGAACTGGTAACTGTCCAAGCTCATCAAAATGCTATCGTGATGTCAAGACAGCAGCAAGACTGCTTCCGGAATGGCCTAATTACAGTGGCTGGAAGATGAGCTTGAAAGGACAAAATGCTGTCCCTAAATGAGATAAGCAAATGGAACTTTACAAATGTATATTTCCATCCTCTTATTCTCCTCTCTTGCCAAGCAGCAGCCAAAAAGTCAGCAGGGTTCTTTCAAAGGCTGACTTTCCATTAGGATTTCAATAGAAAGGCAATGAAAGGTGAGACAGAAGGGCATGCAAAATAGAGCTGAACGCCACTTTGGAACCAAGTTTATTATGCAGAGAACATACTTGTTGCTATGCTAATGGGCTAAGATTATATTTCTCTATTTAAAATTTTCCAGCACAAATGAGGCAGTATAGTGGGGCTGGTTACATCATGTAGCTTCTGAAAGGGTTGGTGGCACCTCTCCATTTACACCTCCTCCTCTTGCACATGGCCCCTTTCCTGGTGAGATGATGCTTTCAATTTTCACAAAGTGGTTTCATTTGCTTGGAAAACATCATGGGATTCAATCTGGATTTACAATAGCCAGATTCCAGCAGGGCTTTACAAAGGTAAATATGTCTTGGCTATGATCCAAAATGGCTTCAGGTTGTCACATCTGTCTTTCTCTCAAGGCCCCCTAGCTGCTCAGTTGGAAAAAAAAAAAATTAAAAAAGATTTGTTCCACTGAAATTTCAACTTTCGACTAGAGTGGATGCTTAAAAGCATCAAAGTAAAAAGATTCGCTCAGCCGTGCCAAGTGCCGTCGAGTCACATCCGACTCAATTTGCTCAAGGTTTTTTTTTAATTTCTAAGTTAAATTAATTGAGTTCCAATGTATGACTTGGCTTGGCTTAATGTACGGAGAATATAACAGCAAAAAGGTATAGCTGGAGAAAAGTAGAAGAGGAAGAAAAAACAGTCTTACTTTTGGGAAGTTTATTATTTATTAAGGATCATTTGAAAATAGATTATTAACATAAAGTGCCTGATACAAAGAAAACTCAAAGCCAAAACATACCTTTGTGCCTTTCAAACCTGTCGTTCTTTATTGATTACTACCACCATCGTAATCTAAGCTAGGATCACTTCTCAGCTGGAGTCTATAGTCTTTTTCCACCTGGTCAACAAATAGCCTGTTTTGATCATCTTGAATTCGTTGTTTTCCTTACAGCGATGCTGTAACTCCAGCTTAACTCTCTCAGGAGTCTTGTAGTTCTTTAAAGACAAACACAACCTTCTTTACACGGTTTACAAGACCACACTCAGGCCCCTCTCTATCTCTGTAAGAGGCTTTAGCTCTTACCACTCTCCTGCTTGCTTCCTCAGTCTCTCTTAAGCACCATACTCAGTCCGATTTCAAAATGTTTGCACAAACCCATCTTCTGTGCTGAGAATCCTAGTGGTATCGTGATCAAGAGCTGTAACTGCTAACCACAAGGTGAGAAAGTTGGAATCCACCATGTCCTCCTTGGAAACTCTATAAGGCAGTTTGTACTCTGTCCAGTAGGGTCACTATGAGTCAGAATTGGCTTGACTGCAATGGTTATTGTTTTGTTTTGTTTCTTTTTCTTTACCTATAATCCTGTTATTGTCTTAATTCCAATTCATAGGTACCTTATCAGACAGCATCCCCTAACCTAACAAGGCAAAAAGCATATGCTTTGTGTATATATATATGTGTGTGTGTACACACACACATATATATATATATATAAAAACTTGTGTTCACCTTTACATTGTTGTCAAGGTTTTATTTTTACACTTATTGTAGTAAGATCTGATGAGTGTCAGATGGCATGTCTTTCTTGTTTACCATCATATTCCTAGGACCTAAATACCAGGATGTTCATCTGTGATTTATTGACTATGCAAAGGCATTTCACTGTTCAGATCATAGCAAATTATGGATAACATTGTGGAGAATGGAAGTTCGAGAACACTTACGTGTGCTCATGAGGAATCTATATGTGGATCAAGAGGCAGCCATTTGAACAGAATAAGGGAATGCTACATGGTTTAATATGTGTCAGAGTTGTACCTTTTCACCACACCTATTCAATCTGTATGCTGAAGAAATAATCCAGGAAGCTGGACCACATAAAGAAAAATGAGGCATCAGGATTAGAGGAAAACTCATTAATAACCAGCGTTATGCAGATGACACAAACTTGCTTGCTGAAAGAGAAGAGGATTTGAAGCACTTATGGATGAAGATCAAAGACCACAGCCTTCAGTATAGATTGCACCTCACTGTCATGAAAAAAAAAAAATTCTACGTCTGGATCAGTAGGCAATACAATGATAAATGGAGAAAGGATTGAGGTTATCAAGGAATTCATTTTACTTGTATCCACAATCAACACCCATGGAAGCAGCAGCCAAGAAATCAGAAGACTTGTTACATTGGGAAAATTTGCTGCAAAAAACCTCTGTAAGGTGTTGCAAAGTAAGTATGTCACTTTGAAGACTAATGTGCACCTGACCAAAGCCATGGTATTTTCAATTTTATCATATGCCTCTGAAAGTTGGACAATAAGTAAGGAAGACAAAAGAACTAATGACTTTGAATTGTGATGTTGGAGAAGGATGTTGAGTGGACCATGGACCACCAAAAGAACAAAGACATCTGTACTGGAAGAAGTACAACCAGAGGGCTCCTTGGAAGCAAGGATGGTGAGGCTATGTCAGACTTTGGACATACTGTCAAAAGGGATCAACCCCTGGAGAAGAACATCATTCCTGATAAAGTAGAGGGTCATCAAAAAAGAGGGAGACGCTCTAGGAGATGGATTGACACAATGGTTGCAACAAGGGGCTTAAACGTAGTAACACTATGAGGATGGTAGGGGACGGTACAGCATTTCATTCTGTTGTGCATAGAGTTGCTATGAGTCAGAAATGACACAAACGTACCTAACAACTACAACTAATAGTAACTGGCCCTCAAAAACACTTGTGGAAGTAAGAAAAGAAAGTGGAAGAAGGAGAGATAGAAAAGAGGTAGTAAGGGTGGAGGAATTTATTGAGGCCAAATGTAAATGTGGAAACCCTGGTGATATGGTGGTTAATGCTACGTCTGCTAAACAAGAGGTGAGCAGTGGTGCTCCTTGGAAACGCTGTGGGACAGTTCTATAGGGTTATTATGAGTTGGAAATGACTCAGCAGTGGTGGTTTTGCTTTGTATTTGGAATAAAAAATGTACTCCCTGAGGCCACAGGACCCAGCACACTACTGCTTTTGCAGTAGCTTCTCAAGAAACAATTGTTGCTCATTTACGGGTCTGTAAATCACGTACCAAAGATTAAGTGACACGGTAAAGTGGTGAGTGTGGTGAGTATGGGTTTCCCGAGTGCAGTGAAGAGCACATGCGGGAGGAGAGAAGCGTGTGTGCAAAGTACATTGGTGGAGCCCTGGGATGGCTGTAGCTTTTTGTTTGCCAAGTTTTAGTTGAGATGAGCTAGACTCAATGTGGTCAGACAAAGGCAATTGTTAGATGTTTCCCTTGAAGAAACAGACTTTTCCCAGCTTGCTTTCATCAGACATTGAAAGCAGAAGATGAACTGCATGGTCTCTGCCAAGCCCGCTTATCCCCAATTAAATTATGCAAATACTACCAGTAGGCTTACTGAAGGGCTGCTTGGAGAGGAATGAAATGTATACTTGCTACAAATGAGAAAAGATATGATATTAGCTCTATTGTTATTGCTCAAAGTGGAGGAAATCATAGCTCACCAAATAAGTAAAGAAGCCTACCACTTTGAGTAGCAGATTATTGCACAGTAATTAGGCAATCAATGTTTAATCCACTGAACATCATGTGATGGTACTTTGCTTCATATATGTTGAACCAACATGCTAGTAGTTCTCAGGACACTGATGGGAGGTAAGCCTGGACCTCCATCTAAATGGGGTAGCCACATTGGAGCACTCAGCTGTATTTTGGGGTACATGTTCTTGTGTATAGTTCTGTGGCAGTGCTAGTGACACTAGGCCCATAATACGATGGATGTTAGCTTCTTCAACCTAGATACTGTACTAAATGTTACATTTCTGCATTGTCAAGTTGTTATTCCTAAATTGTATAGGTACTAAAAGATAAATGAAGTCTTAAGTCACGAAACTAAGTCCATGATTAATCTTCCTTATTATAGTCTGTGACAAAGTCAAAAAACAGATACAGAAAATGTTATTTAAAAAAATTACTGTCTCTGTGTTCCATTTAAATTCTAGCATTCAGATAAAACCATTCACTTGAATTTAAAGAATGACTTTACAAGTAAGGCTTTCTAAGTTGAAAAAGATTCTAATTCATTATATTTTAGATTTTTCTTTAGCCACTTGATATAAATATGAAAAATAAAGAGATACTCAAATTTGTTTACATCATTTTCAGGTGATTAATTATAGTACAAACATCACAATTTTTGTATATGAAATAGAAAAAAAATCCTTAGAGACATGTTTAATCACTTAGATCTAGTAGTACCATGTTTATTCATTCATTTTTAGTCCATTAGAGTGTAAATTGGAGTTGATTTGCCTGCTCTGATTGGCTTAATTGCCCAGTTATAGCTGAAGTACAAATAAAATTGTAATAAATTGAACAGATGTTTAACCTACTCTACCAAGATCTTTAATAGTCAATTCCAATAGCAATTTACAGTCAGCAATTTAACAAGACCCTTAGGAAATGTATTTGATTATTAAAACAAGCTGTTTGCTTCTGTGTATGATGGGAACAAGACCACTGTGTCATGTGCTTTGGCCTGGTATAATTTTTTAAGATTTAATTTTGTTTATATCCTGTTAAAGAAAATTATGTATAAAAATGAGTTTATGGGTACAGAAGTTAATTTTCCAACTTGAATAAACAAAAAGAAAATGGACATCACATTAAACTGATGCTGGAAGGCAAAATTTTACAATATTGTGCAATATTTTCTAAAGAAACAAATCATATCACATTATCCACAAGTCACTTCGCTAACAGCCTCCTTTATAGCAAATGGGAAAAACTCATCTTAATTAAAGCACCAAATAGAAAACAAAGAACCAATTCCATTATTCATAGGCAGCATGTTTTTCATCTATAGCACACACAAAAAATAAACAATACATTTACAAGACTTGTGTGACATTGAGCTTCTACAGTCTTTCAATTTTAATTTCAAGTGGCTATTATGATACTACGTAACTCTCATGTAATCTATTATTAAGAATGTTTGACAGAAACTAGCACACAGTAGTTCTGTCTGTCTTCAAAAAGGAATTAAGGTAGCTTTTATTACTATATTGTGAACTTCCAAAGAGATTCTAGTTATTATACACTGAGGCCATGTTTATAAATTAGAAGACTTACAATCCTGAAAGAATAAACTTACAGCATGGATGCAGAATCATTGAATGGAAAACCAGACAGATATGAAGACTCATCTGATCCTGGAGCCAAAACACAAATACCTGCATGAATCAGGGAAATAACCTAAATAAGTGACACTCCCAGTCAAGGCAGTGATGAATTTAAAAGTGGCTACCTTGTCTGGAAGAGCAGCTCCATTTAGCACCAGTCAACCATTGTCAAGTTGGAATACAGGCCAGGAATCACCAACTCTGATTTTTCAAGAAAAACCAGAAATCTAGATTTTTGCAAAAATTCTCTTGATTAAGAAAGAAAAATATGTGAAACTACATTCAAAATTTTTAAAAATATTTTGCATGTTATCAGCAAGAAATATTTGTAACCCAAGTTTACACCCAATCTATGGATTGTGACAAACTCATGGAGCCATTTAATCCCAGGATTTTATAACTGATGACAGTAAAGCCCAAAATAATTCAGGTGACCATTATGCCATATCAGTAAAACCACAAACTTCCAAGCCCAAACCCAGTGCCATCGAGCTGATTCCAAGTCATGATGACCCTATGGGACAGAGTAGAACTGCTCCACTGAGTTTCCAAGGAGTGTCTGGCCGATTCAAACTGCTGACATTTTGGTTTACAGACATAGTATTTAACCACTATGCCACCAGGATTTCCTGCCTAAAATCATTACCTCTCAGTGACTAGGTTCAAATCCCAGTTATGACACAAACTGGCTACAAAACCTTGAACAAAACACTTAATCTCTCTGATCCTCAGTATCTTGATTTGTAAAATCGAGGTAATAATTGTACCCACACCATCAGCTTGTTGAAGAAATAAGGTGAGATAACAGATGAAGAGAACTTAGGAGAACACTTAGCACCTAGCAAACACGCAATAAGTAGAAATTCTGATCAATGTTACACCGTTATCAGCATTATCATTCCAGATAATTGCTCCTTCTCAAAAAATGGGAAATAACCTTAATGATACAAAAGTCCAATCTTATTTAAAAGATATTTTATTAAAAATGTATTTCATACTGCTGCGGGAGTTTCTTTTGAGGATAAGCCTCCACCTTCTTCAATCCAGAGCAAGAAGATAAAGAGGAATGGTAAAAGGGAGATTAGGAAAAAAGGGGGAGGCCAGATGAGGGTCTCTAAGAAGCACTGCACTCGGAGAAGACCTGTCTTAAGCACCTTGCCCCCAGTAAATTGGGGATATTGACCAAATAACATCATCCCTGTCACAACCTTTAGCATCTTTGAATTGACCTTTTTTCTTTAAAGAAAAAAAGCTCTATTGATCCATGAAACATTTTTTTCTCACAGTATGTTTGTTTTCATGGTGGATGTCATTATCAAGCTAACCAACAGTGAAAGATAAAAACTTTTAAGCCAATTGTCCATTTGGAAACTGTCCCATTCAATTGTGTCCTTTGGCATGAGTCCATGGTGACATACTCTTAGGTGACCACCGTTGTTACAGAGAACAGAATGGAACTGCTCCATAACATCTCCAAGGCTGTAAAGCTTGCTGTAAGTCTTGATGCTGCAACTTTCTTCTGTAGAGTTGCTGGTGAGTTTGAACAACTGACCTTTCAGTTAGCAGCCAAGTGCTTTAAACATTGTACAACCAGAGTGCCTTGGAAATCCACAAGCAACAGTCTAAACATAAGAATTAAATGACACTCTGACAAAGAGGTAACTTTTTTTCATGAGATTTTTTCCTGACCTGCAAACAAAGTCATCTAGGTAAAACTTGAATTCTCAATACTGCCATTATTTTATGATACCAAGACATGAAATCATGTTGAAGAAACTGAATTGGCCTCTTTTGGGGGAAAAATATGTTAGGAGTCATATCTCGAATATGATTAAATTATCTTTATGATCTCCTATATTCCTGATTTAATTTCACTGTTTGGCTAAAACACTGTATCACTTAGTAAAATTACTTAATTATTTAATATATTAACTATTTAAAATCATTTAATATTTAATATAATAAAATAATATAATTATTTAATATAATGGATATTAATCACTTTATTATTTAGTAAAATAATGACACTGAATTTGAATTGAGGTCTTTCAGATATAATGTCTAATATGATTATCAGATTTTGTGTGGGCAGTGGTTTGTAACAGCTCTACTTGAGACAATCCATGTATCATACAATTTACCATTTCAAAGAGTACTGTTCAATTATTTTTTGTTATATTACACAATATGTAAGCCAGTTGATACATAAACATTACGACAATTAATTTAAAACATTTTTATCAGTCAACAAAGAAACCTCATACTTAATAGCAATCATTCTCCATTTCCCTCTAACATTTCCTTACCACTCTTCAGCTCTATAGGTTTGCCAGCTTCACCACTGGAGCTCAACCTATTATAGATATTTCATACAAATGGAATCATACCATATGTGACTATGTCATCTTTCAAGTCATGGTTGCCCTTGAACTTTCCTTACTTCAGAGCAGCTACTACAAATACTGATGTGACTACTTACTGATCCCACTCCTATTTTGGATAAACTCTCTGAAGATGTAGTCCAAAGACCCACATTCAAATCCCTTCTCTTCACCATTCAGAGAGGTGGCTTTTGTCTTCTACTCTTTTTCCAAATTATCAGTCTATACTAACCTATTTCCTGTGGTGTACACACTAAATCAGAGCTTTGGCCTCTCCTGTTTCATTTTCTTAACCCTCTGACCAACATTGAAAAGAAAAACATTGAAGGTGGCCCATTAAGTTTCCACTGGAGTTCTTACATTCCAAATGACGCTTATGTACTCTGTCCGTGCCTTTAGCTCTGTGGCTCAAAGCTAATACTTCACCTTTATTTAATGAATGCTAAAATTGCCACTTCAGTCAAGTTTTTCATTCTTTAGAGTCTTTTTTTCTATTTGAGGGGCCATGGTGACACACTGGTTAAAGTGCTCTATTGCTAACCAAAAGGTAAGTGGTTCAAACCCACCAGCCTTTCCATGGATGAAAGATGCAGTAGTCAGCTTCTGTAAAGGTTGCAGTCTTGGAAACCCTACAAAGTAGTTCTACTCTGTCCTATAGGGTCTCTGCAAGTTGGAATCATCTCAACAACAATGAGTTTGGTTTGGTTTAATTTTTTTGTGTGGACAGAAACAAAAAACTTTTCTTTAAAGGTATTTGTGCTTATGATTAATTTAGCTAAATGTATAATCAAATGTAAATTTTTTATGACAGTTTATAGTATTTCCTTATCAATTCATAAAGATTCAAGAAAAACTGGTTTCCTTAATTCTTTCTGTTTTGTAAACATGTAAACATGTTTTAATCATGGTTTTTTTATCATTAACTTTCATGTACAGTGATTATTTTAATTAACTTAGTTAATTCTCTTCTCATTAATTAATTCTCATCTCCTGATGGCATGGTGGTTAAGAGCTACAGCCATTGACCAAAAGGTCAGCCTTTGAAATCCACTAGGTGCTTGTTAGAAACTCTATGGAGTTGTTCTACTCTGTCCTATGAAGGTCGCTATGAGTCAGAATCCACTTGAAGGCAAAGAGATGTTTTTATTGTTGATTTTCTGTTCTTCTGTCTGAGTGATAACACTGTGTCTACAACTAGCCACCAGTTTCCCTGTTCAATTGCCTTTTCCAAGTTTTCTACTTTATTCTCCAGTCTTCCTCCAACCAGGTAAGACCGCTTTAAAAGAAGCAAGCATTTCTATTGAAGTGAGATTCCTACACAGGGCGAGCAACATGGAAAGCTGTGATCTGAGGCGACAGTTGGTTTACTCATACCATTTGATCACAAAATATCTGTGCCATCTGTGGGAAGCCACACAGGCAAGCGTGTCATCACATCTAATAACGAAAAGAAAAAACAGACAGAACGTGCTGGAGAAACAGACTGCTTTAATTACCCTCTCACACTGCTCTTTGAGAATTTGGAGGAAAAGCATTGTGCATGCAAGTTATTTATACAAAGAAGGTAACCAGAGCTCAGGAGTTTTTAAAAATCAGGGAGACTGCCCTTATAATTTCAGTATGTCCAGTTGGGAGCATAAACAGATGTATGATAAAGGGTGGAAGAAAAGAAATCATGAAAAACAGATTTGCTAAGAAGATTAACAGTATGATGATTATTTGCAGCCCACCATTTATATGCCAAAATCTCAAATTTGCAGTCTTCAAATTCAAATGTAACCTATACTACAGTACAGGAGTGGGAGTGTTTGAAGAGGCTGAGGGCATGTAAACCACCCTAGACACAGAGGGTTGACTTATTTCACAGTTACTGGTGAAACAGCCATTGGCCCCTAACACTCTTTCTTCATTCACGCGTATAACAGTGACTCACAGCGCAGTGTCTTCTCAACCTGAGAACCTAACTAGTCTAAGACAGAAATGAGCGTGCTAAAATCCCTTCCTTCACTCCTTCTTTCTTTTTATTCTCAAGAACAATAAGAGTTTGTCAGCAGCTAAAAACAGACAGGCAAGATACTGTGACTCATCACCTGGCCCTCTCCCACATGATGTCTATGACTCAAGACAATAATAATATTTTTTTCCCTTGCACTCTACAATCAGCACAAGTTATATACTTTCCCCAACCAAATCAGAATCATTCCATTTCTGTTCACTTTTTGTTTCATTGTTGTTCAATTCCTACATCATTTCTATTCACTCTGTGTTGGTCTTAGAGAAAGCCTTCACTAGTCCTCTGCCCTTACCTCCAATAGTCCAGTACCTTCTACTCTCAGCAACTGAGAAGTCTGTTCATAACCATCTTTCTAACATGGGGTCTGTCGAATCAAAGTAACTAGAAAGGAAGAAACAAGGGACCAAGAAACTGGCTAATCAGTGATCTTTAGTTGTGCTGATGGATATATATACCGAAAAAACAAACCAAACCCACTGCAACTGAGTTGATTTTGACTCAAAGCTACCTTATGGGAAAGGGTAGAACTGCCCTATAGAGTTTCTAAAGAGCATTTGGTGGATTTGAACCTTTGGTTAGTAGCCATAGCACTTACCCACTATGCCACCGGGGTTTCCACAGATAAGTATAGGACCAAAAATACAAAAACAGAAATCTGTCATCAAGCCAATTTCAACCCATCTCTCCTCACTTGTCATAATAAAATTGTTCTTTATAGGGTTTTCAATGATTGATTTTTCAGAAGTAGATCACCAGGCCTTTCCTCTCAGGTGCCTTTGGGAAGATTGAGACCACCAATGCTTTGGTTAGAAGTAAGTGCATTACCTGTTGGCACCACCTGGTGCTTTGCAAGATATTATGTTGACAATAAGTATGTTGTAGTCTGTATATCCTGGGAATTCATCCTAATGACAACCTCTGTTGGTCTTTTCTGAAAATGTATCTTGATGCAATCAGTCAAGTACTTTGAATGCCAACCTGCAACTAGGTTTTAGGATAGGCACAAAGAAAGCAAAGATAAGTGGGTCAAAGTCCTTGCTTGGCCACAAAAATTCACCATCTAGTAAGTAAGAATCAAACATTATGACAGCACTTTTTTTCTCCATTTGATACTTGTGAAATATTAAAACCTTTAACTCCCCTAAAGATATGTTAAAATATTATTTATAATGGCGTGACTTATAAATAAGTTCAAATAGAAAATGTTTTCTTTCAGATTAATATGCTTTTCAAAAATTTATTATAAAGTTATGATCACTCATTCATCAGAAATATTTATTGCACACCCACTCTTTGTCGGGCACTGTTCTAGGCACTGTGGATGCAACAGTGAATGTCACAGGCAAGGTCCCTGTTCTCATGCATCTTATTTTCTAAGCAGAGATATAGGTAATAAACACAATTTTTAATGCAAAATATCTAGTATGTAAAAGAGTGCAAAGTGCTAAGAAGAAAAATAAAGCCCAGAAGGAAGACAGATAATGTGTGTATTTTGCAGAGGTGGCGTGTTGCGCAGTTCAGAACTAAGTGACCAGGGAAAGTCTCACTGAAAATGTGACTTTTGAGTAAAGATCTGAAGTGATGATGTGAGTCATGAGCTACCTAGGAGAGCAGCATTAACAATATTCAGCTACATATAGATCAATTTTTGACTTTTTTCCATTTAACATGTGTCACAAATGCTTTTTATTTCAAATTACATAAGACAAAAGCACAATCTGTCAACATACACATTTGATTATGACATGTTTAGTTTGAGGATTAAACATATATTAAAATGTAAATTAAAAATTAACTTCACATCAAAGGCTTTGAAAAGGCAAAAACTGTTGTCAGCATCTGATATTTAGTATTTTTGCATTTTGTGCTTTTAAAAAAATCTGCAATTTTCAGATTCCTATTTGCAAGTACATTTTTGTAAATAACATATTGTGAGTGGGGATATTCTTGCTTCCCAATAAGTAAAAAAATCAGACGGGAAACAGTCATCAGTATGATTTTTTCTTTCTAGCTTGAAGTTTTGAAATACTGGGTGTTGAAGTTCAACATAAGGTATTTGATCACGTAAGTGTGATTAATGACTGTTTTGAAGCTCATGTCAAGGTGAATTTGTAGACTTAACATCATTTCTATTACCTTATTAATTTAGCGTATTTCAACTCCAATTTGCCTTGTATTTCATGTGATTTATCAAGTCTGTTATAGACTTAAAAGAGCCCTGGTACACAGTGGTTAAGTGTCTGGCTGCTAACTAAAAGATCACTAGTCCAAACCCCCCATCTGTGCCTCAGGAAGAAGATGTAGAGTCTGCTTCTTGTAAAGATTATAACTTTGGAAACATCATGGAGAAGTTCTACTCTGTGCTCTAGGGTCGCTGTGGATCAGAATTGACTTGATAGCAAGGAGTCTGGGTTTGGTGTTACAGATTTCAATTGTATGTCACCTAAAATAATAAAAGACACTTTAGACCTGTTTAATGGTTACCACTCCAAGGTGGCTAGTAAGGTTTAGCTGAATAATAAAGCATCTGAGTTACCATCTCCGGGTCATAGTTAACTGATGTTCAATAACTGCTTCATAGATTTATTGATACACACTGTGACCCTCTCAAATGAGTCAATTTTAAAGGGAAGAAAAATTTAAATCATTACTATACTGCTTGGCAGTTTAAATCATGGTTGTATTGCTTACCAGACACCTTTACTATCTTTAACAGTGAATCACCGGCAGTACTTTTAGAAAACACATGGGAAATAATTGCAATTAAGCAACATATAGCAAAAAAAGAGATGTAAGTAATGCTGGGCTCATTGGGGACAGAGAGGAAGGACCTACATCAGGGAAGCCTCATACGAACAGTTCATCTGAAAGACAAGCAGGAAATTAATAGGTGGAAGAAGAGAAGGGAGTGTCCACACAAAGGCACATCGTAGGTTTAGGGAATAGACAGTGATTCAGTATGAGCCCAGATGTGAATTAGAGGAAACAAACGAAGCTGAAAGGAAAGAAAGCAGATCATAAAGGCCTTGCAAATAAGCTTTATCTTGAGTTTGTGGTGATCCATTAAAGTGTGTAAAACATAGAGATGAAGTCTTCAGATTGATGTATTAGGAAGATCTTTGGGGCTGGGCTAAGAACAAAATACCAACAGTATGTTGTTTTTATTATGACATCAATGCAATAGATTAATAAGATTTAAGGAAATCTACGAAGGTTTTGCCAAAGTAATACCTTTACCCTCTCTCTCTCGCCCCCTTTTTTCATACTCTCTTGTATATTCCACTTAGATGAAAGCATGTCTTTATGCATTCTTGTTAGAAATCACTAAAACAACTATAATAGGACAATGTGAGTTATCAGTTTTCAGAATTTTTGTATATTTTTTTCTTTTTTCCAGCTCTAGGGTAAAATAGGAAATCCAAGTGGCATAATAGTTCAGTGTCACAGCTGTTAACCCAAAAGTCAGCAGTTCGAATCCAACAGGTGCTGTTTGGATACTACGAGGAGCAGTTCTACTCTGTCCTATAGGGGCACTATGAGTCAGAATCAACTTGATGGCTGTTGTTCGGTTTGGTTTGGTTTTTAAGTGTAAAATAAGTCACTGAGGCCGGTGGGTGGGAGAATTTTCAGAGGTTTGCAGATGAGTAGCTCAGTCTAACTGCATTATCAGTCTTACATAACTAGGAGACAATAGGATGGCCCCCAACTTCTGAAGGTACTAGAGTGGGAAAGGGAACAAAGAGCAGAAAGGCAGGAAGTTGAGGAGTAAAGAGTGTAAGCATGAGAGTTGGGAAATCTGAGTTCTGACTTCCTGTGGCTATCAGAAACGATGAAGGGTCTGAAATCTTTACCCTACTTACACACTGACAAGTTAACCTGCCACAGTTTCAAGGATGAAAAGAAGACACAAGATACATGAGTACCTCAAAGGACAGTTCATTACTCACAGCAACAGCAATAGCTAGAGTCTCACCGTTGTCTTGCTCTAGTTTATTGACACCACAGGGACATGTGACAAAGGCCAAGAACTGCTTGTACATGATGTGAGTTGTGTTACTATAGACAAACTCTGAGCTTAGGAAAGTCTGATCTTTTATAATGAGTTATAAGCAAATTGCCCAGCCTTTGTTCCACAGGGAGATATCATCATTCTATATTCTAAGACCGTTCAAAGTAAAGTCATACTTTAAAAAGGTGGTCTAGAACAAGAGACTGCTCACAAAACATACAAAAAACACCAGACACCCATAGAACTGCCTCCCAACAGTACCTAGCCAGATCTCCTTTGTTAGGTTATCCGTCTTCATTGAGCTTGTTTCCGCATCAATAAAATGAGATGTTGTTGACCAACTTCTTCAAGTAATCTGAGATAAAATATTATCTCACACTCAAAAAGAGCCAAAACCATGAGTATTTTACTTTATATATTATGTTGGAGCATTTTCTCATAACCTGACTGAAAATGTAATTTTGTTACTGCCATATATGTTATACTAATATTCTGCTGCTATTAAAAAAAAAAAAAATGGCCCCAGACAGAGTGGAAGAAAAACCTAGAACAAAATTCAAATTCATAAAAAAATGGTCACACTTACTAGTCTGACAGACGCTGGAGAAACTCCAAGATTATACAGCTCCTGGACAATCTTCTAACACAGAACTGAAACCACTCTCGAAGTCCGCCTTTCAGCCAAAGATTACACAGATCTGTAAAGCAAACATTAACATGCTTGAGGAATATGTTTCTTAATTCAGTCAGGTAAAAGAGACCAAACGTGCAACACTTGCTCAGAAGCAAAGGTGAGAAAGCAGGAAAGGACAAGAAATTTTGATGAATGGATGTGGGGACTGGAGTGTAAAGGGAAAGTGGCAAGTGCTGACACTTCTCAGGGACTGCAGCCAAAGTCATGAAACAATTTGAATAAATTTTAGAATGAGAAGCAAGCTTCTTCTATTCATCTAAAACACAATAAAATGATCAAAACATAATCATCCACTTAAAAAAAATAATGTATTTTTTTTAAAAAAAGACTCCAACCCAGTAGATTAGTTAACTTTCTGAAAATCAAAAGGTGTCATGGGTGTATCACCCTGACAAAAGCTAACTAATCCTCTAAATTAGCAATTGTGCTGCCACACTAAAGCAAGTTTGTTCCTGTCACTTACAGCCAAAATTCAGAGATGGCATGGGGTTCAATGCTTTATTTGTAGATAGCCAGCAAATCCAGAGGACAGCAAGAATAGTTTCTCAAAAAAAAACCTGCCCCATTCAGGTTACATTTCCAGCAGTTTTTATAGCCAGAATTCAAAGGGGTAGGTATTTGTCACTGAACGATAGTCAGGAGTCACAAAATTTTATTACATCATAAGGTTTCATTACATCTTATCAAACAGTGTGAAATATCCAAATTTTCATTATCTCTCTGAGGTCTTAATCAATCCTATTTCCTCAAAGATAGGGAGATGAATGCAGACCTGCTAGTCTGGTCTGAGGGTGACAATTCAGGCAGAAGATGGAATGCAGCCTAATAACCTAAGTGACCTTTGTTAGGTTCTTACATTTACCACCAATTGTACATTCTTGCTGTCCTTACAAATCCTTCTTTTGCAAATGTTCCTTCAGCCTTTTGTCTTCTTGCTGATTGCATCTTAAGGAATTATTTAAGATTTTTACTCACGCTAACAAAGTGTCATGGATTGTGTTTGAAAGGGTAATTGTAAGGTTATGAGAAGTAAATGATAGATGATGCTGATGGTGCCCAATATAGACTATGATTTCAATGACTGTTACTGTATTTTTACACAAATTACACTTGCTTTTTATGTATGTTTGCCCACTGCTCCCTCCCCCTGGGAGGTATTATTACAAGCACTGTATGTTAATTTTTACAGTACCATGTTTAAAAAGAATGGCATACAAGGTCTGACAATTAAGTCCATGAACTTAATTATTCTAAGTGCTACATACCTCATTGCCAAAAATCACTGAGGTGACCTCTGAAGTACTCTCCATGGAAGCTATGCACCACCAAAGCCAGCAACTAGTCTGCCTTTCAAACCAGTTTGGGAACTTTTTCTGGAATGGCCATTGAGAGTGGTGGCATGGTGGCAAGTTTGCAAACCTAATTGTATAGTTGTCTGTGAGGGAGTTTTTAGGCAATGAACAAATAGCTGTATTGGAACACCCTCCCTACTCACCTGATCTAGTCTTTTTTCTTTACCCAAAGAGAAAGGAAAACGTTTTGATGCCGTTCAGGATATCAAGGGTAATACGATGACAGCTCTGATGGCCTTCCAGAAAAAGAGTTCTAAAAGTGTTCTGAAGGGTAGAGTCAGAGCTAGCACTGCTAAATAGCTTGCCAAGGGGAGTACTTCAAAGGTGGCCATGGTGATATTCAGCAATGATGCATGCAGCACTTTTTCTAGGATGAGTTCATGAACTTGTCAGACCATGTATTACTATATTTTTACAAAAATTACATATGCCTTTTATGTTTGTTTACCCACTGCCGCCTCCCCCTGTGAGGTATTTTTACAAGCACTGTATACTAGCTTTTTTTACAGCAACATGTTGAAACATGACATAGATGTACTTGTGAAAATAACTCATGAGAGGAGGGAGCAGTTGGGAATCAAACATAGGTGTGCATTATTTGCATTAAAATTTCATACTTGCCTCCTATTATAGCTCTAACATTCTATGATTTGAGGGTACTGAGAATAAATCATGCCATCATATTTTAATTAAAATCACACACCCATGTCGTTGCCTAATAGTTTTTAAATGTTGGCCCTTTCCACCAGTTGCCATGTACTATATTTTTACGCAAATAACATTCTCCTTCCACATTTGTTTGACTTTCCCCTGCAAGATAATTTTGTTTAAGCACCCTATGCTATTTTTTTTACAGTAACATGAGAAAAAATTGGCACAGTGGCACTTACGATTATCTTACATAGGGAAGGGCAGCTGGCAAACATAGAAGGTTTACATTATTTCATAAAAATATGGCATTTTCAGAACAAATGTAACTTTGACTACAATTACTCCACTTCCAAAAATCAGCTAATGAAAGCCCTGTGTATTATAATGGTCTGATCTACAACTGATCGTGGGGATGGCACAAGACCATGTAATGTCTTATTCTACTGTGTATGGATCGGGCCACCATGAACCGAAGGCTGACTCGACAGTAGATAACCATAACAACAGCAACTCACGAAAAATAATGGCTTTTAAAACCCTCATTAACTAAAACACTTTTGTAACTGAAACAATATTTTTAACTAGTTTACTCTTTAAGTTTCCTTATCAGTTAGCTGTGTTTTCTCTCCTCCAACTAAATCTACTGTTTTAGTTTCAGTGATGGAGGGAGTATAGCTGCAATTTTGGAAATGGGAGGATATGACTTTGGGGCTGTCCCCAAACTGACTGTTGCCATCAGTCAGTTCTGACTTACAGTGATCCTGTAGGACAGAGTAGAACAGCCCCATAGAGTTTCCCTAAGAAGAAGGTAAAAATACCTGTCCATGTCCCCTTAGCTGTTTCAAGACCAATACAATTAGAATGATAGCTGTGAGAAATAAATTTGAAAATGGTCCATCTTCAGAACAAAAACTAAGTTAAGAAGTTACTAGCTAACCTAAAGAGAAAGGGAGAGGAGAAGAGGGAGGAAAACCTGTTCAGAAAGCAGAAGATACAACCTTAAAAGAAAATGGAGTGTTAAAATTTAGTCGATGTCCAGGAGAGATTGTTCACCTCATAGTGCTCACCCATTGAGGAATGGAGGGAGGGACTCACTAACTAGAGTACAAGAATGACTTGTAAGGAGCAGTGGCGCGCCCCTCTGTCAAGCCTCCTTTGTGGGCTCGGGTGCCCAATTTTGCAAAATCATCCAATGAAACCTTGCTATCACTAACTAAATTTAAATTGGATTTCTTGAGCGTTTGTTGGAAAAAGAGTCTGGTAACTGCCTATTGGTGACTTCTTGCGGTATAAGGCAGCCTGCCTCGATCATCAAGGTAGGGTCCAGCCAGCCAGTTTACAAGAGGGATCAAAGCATTATCCAGGGTGCCAACAACATTCCTCACAATAGTCACTCAGGTATACACATGGATGTCTGCAATGTAGGGCTTTGAAGTCCAGGCAAGAGTAAGAAGTCAGTAGACTAGTTTAGGAGGGAGACGGAATGGAGAGTGGGTCCTTCCAAGTTCTCTGACTAGGGGGAACCTCCACACAGAGGGCTCTGAGCTAGTTTCGAATGGCCCAACCTACTTAAGTGGACATGGTGAGAAAAGTTCAAGATCAAGTCTGATGTGGTGAATTGTGCCCCACCCCCCCCCAATATGTGTAGCCATTCAGCTAGGCCACAATTCCTGGTATGGTAGGAGGTTCTTCTAAATTGTAAATTCTGCCTTTATGATGATGGCTTGGCTTTATGATAATAATGAGGGAGGATGGACTCGCAGTTGTGCTGGTGGGGCAGGACTCACTGTGTAAGATTGTATTGTTGTATTAAGGCAGTCTTTTGAGATCTAAAGGAAAGGGAGCAAGCAGAGGGGGAGGGGTACATCACACCACCAGGAAAGAAACAACACCCGCTGGAGACTGTATCCTTTGGAAAGGACTCCACGTCCCCGGACCTCAGAAGCCCCCAGTCCAGGAGAAGCATGGTGACAGAGATCTTCCTGCACAGCCACTAGAGAAATCCCTGGAGCTAAAGCCCTGAATTTAGACTTGTAGTCTACTGGACAGTGACGGAATAAAATTTCTCTTTTTAAAGCTATCTACTTGTGGTATTTCTGTTATAACAGCACTAGATGACTAAAACATGAAGTTCACCCTCTCAATTGTTCTTTGCTTCCCATGTGGTACAGACACCAAGGTAAAAGCCAAAGAGCACACTGTGGAGCCCACCAAGGTCAGGGCACGATAACTCCCCAGCAGAGGTTTTGGAAGAGGTCAGCATGAGCCAAGGGCCAGAGGCTAGGTTTGACAGTGTCTCAGAGCAGTCTAAAGACATGTGATGACCAAGGAGAAGACACATCATCTAGGAGGTTTTTCTAAGTCCTGAGAGTCTGGAAAAGTATTTACTATGAGTTTAGCAGTCATGGACATCAACAGCAGATGTCACTAGATTACCCAGAATTGGCTGACCCCAACCTTATTAGCTAATGGCTGATATCAGTCTCATACACATCACCTAATTCCACATTCTTACCCTAAGCTAACACCCACCTTGGAAAAGAGCAGGGAGAACATACATGGAATCTGGAATATTGACTACTTGCCCCAAAAGTAAAGATAAGCATAATGAAGGAGCTACAACTATTTTAGCCCATTTTATTTTGTAGCAGATTAAGTTGTTTTATTTTTTCACTTCTTCCCAACAGGTAGATTCTGATGGGAAAGATCAGATCAGGTATAGAGAAATACAGAAGCTACATTATATTGGTGTATCCAAATTGCAATGCGAGAAAATTTGTCACCCCACTACGTACTTTTGAGCTCTTCAAACACTTTCTGTTATTACTCAGGTGGGAAGCAGCAGTTTGGAAAGCCTCACAGCCACAGAGGACCAATCTTCAATTTTGCTGTTTTAGGATTTCAAATTCTAGTATTACATTATTTTATGATAAAATGTCAGCCATAATAGCTTTAGAGTTCAAAGTTGTAAAAATAAATAATAAAGGCTACGGTCAGTCATACAAATTGCTCATTAACGCTGATCACTTTTTATTTCCAGTAAAACTTTAGAGTGCAGTGAATAACCCAGCCAAAAATGTACAAAAAAATGCTGTTTGCAGCCTGAATAGTCTGGGGAAATAAAGCCTGTGACCTGTCAACTGATGACATCAACCTCATCCAAATCACATAAGTAAAACTGGGTCTGACTTATGGGTAATGCAAAATATAGCTCTTGGAGAAATGGAAAAGTTTGTAGTGATTTACAGCTTGGTCATTTAAAAACTTGATTATAAGGTAAAATATGCAGAAGCTCTTGGAAAGATATAAAAATATCATGCAAATAGGGGTGCAGGGTAGGGAAGAGTGGAGCTCAAATAAAAAGTTCTCGTAAGGTATGCTACTTGGATGGTATTTCAGTGTACTCAGAGGCAGTATTGTGGGACAGCTAAGGCTGTAGCCCCTGAAGTCAGGCTGTCTGGTCTCAGGTCCTGACTTGACCCTTACTGACCTTCAACAAGTCACTCAACCTCACTGTGCCTGGATTTATTCATTTGTAACCAGGGATAATAACCTGTACTAAGTTTACTGGTTGTTGTGAGAATTCAGAAACCTGGTGATACAGTGGGTAAATGCTATAATCAAAATTTCAGCTGTTCAAATCTACCAGGAGGTCCCTAGAAACTCTTTGGGGAAGTTCTGTCCTCTCCTATAGGGTAGCTGTCAGTCAGAATAAACTTGATGGCAGTGAGTTTTTTGTCAGAATTCGGTTCCTAGGATGAAGTTCCCCTAGGTAAGACTTAGCTGTTATTATGATTGTTAGTAATAATATTCATGTAATGACACTATTACTCATAAGCGGGAGGCACAGCTTATATGAGGGGAGTAGAATTATCGTGATTTCTCCCCTCACAAAGCTTGCAGTCAAATAACTGGTTTCATGTTTTTCAGTCAGTGAATTTGTATGTTGCAACATGCGCATGAATTGAAACTTGTTAAGGAAACTGTAAAACACTAAATGGTTTCCAAATTTACCCCTGAGAAACCCTGGAATTTGAGTGGTGATTTTTCTAAGGGTAGAGAGGAGAAAGAAGATAAGAAGTGAGGCTTCACATGCCTGTCATGGATTGAATTGGGTCACCCCACAAATGTGTGTGTTGATTTGACTTGGTTTGTAGTTCCAATATGGTGCCCTTCTTCCCATATGTTGTGAATCCTGCCTCTGTGATGTTGATGACAAGAGAATGGTTTGCAGTTGTGTTAGTGAGGCAGGACTCAAGCTTGTGGAATATAAGGGAGAGAAGTGAGCTGAGGAAGTTGGGAACCTCATACCACCGAGAGAGAAGCACTGAAAGCAGGACACGTCCTTTGGATCCGAGGTTCCTGTGCTGAGATGTTCTCACTGGATGTGGACTCAGCCTACCGGACTGTGATGATCTCTCATTCTGAATGGACTTACAATTTATGAATGGATTTGCGGCTTACCGGACTGTGGCAATAAAGCTTCTCCTCATGAACCCTTCCTCTCGTGGTATTTTCTGTTAGAGCAGTACCAGGTGACTGAGTATAAGAAAAGTGAAGCTTCACATGCCCTTTCGAAGATCAACGCTTTTTCAAAGACAGGCAATCAGCAAGTAAGACATTAGGTAACCAGCTTGCAACTGGCATATGTAACTGTATCTATAACCAAACAACAATAACAAAACCCCATTGCCATTGAGTTGATCTCAACACATAGCAATTCTATAGGCAGAGTAAAACTGCCACATAGGGTTTCTAATGAATGCCTGATGGATTCAAACTGCCGGCTTTTTGGCTTTTAATCACTATACTACCAGAATTTTCAACTGTATTTAAAGTACTTGAAAAATTAAGAATCAAAAGAAAGCAATTATGTTATTAGCACGGTTAACAATCCATTTACATTCTTAGAAAACAATTTAGATGCTTGTAGAAACAAAGAAAATTTTAAAGTGAGCCTAATCTATATTGTTACAAATTACTGTGGTTAATTTAATCAAAATCCAACAATCATGGTGTCCAAAGTATGCATTCTGAGAGCTAGACTGTGCTCTTCTACCAGAAAAAAACAAGTAATGGTTTCCTCCTCCCACTTCACCAAAGGGGGGAAAAATATGTATACAGAATTCTCTCATTTAAGTTTTTTGCCCTCATAAGCTTTCTTCAATGTTTGTTGCCTGCTACAACTAGTCTGATAACAAGTGGCAAAAGAACGAAATCAGTAAGTACTGAATGAAAGTTAATGAAAAACCTGGAAACTGACCTGGCCCTGCTTGCTTATCAGCATGGACACTTGAGCTCTGATTTTATATAACCCACACAACATTGTACTGTTTTTGCTTCTAGTCTACTACAGAATTGTATATGTTGATATTTCATAAGATCCCACACACATAACTTTCGGGAGTTCAAGCATCTGAACAATCTGAAATCACCACAATACCCTCTGTTGGAGCCCTAATGTAATCTAACAGAGAACCTATGTTTCTACGCCCAACAGCTCTGCTGCGAACTTTGCAGGCTGTTCGAGAAGCTGCAGGGTAATAAGAAACCATTAGCATCAGCTGTGCTATTTGTGGTCTGTGGAGACTCATCCACTGGGAACAAGACTGAGAACATCGTATCCCAGAACATTACATCCTCAGTCCCAAAATGAACAGCAGCTTTATCTGTCTGCAGAGCACAGTAGTGGAATTTTTGAAAAGCATATTGTTATCTCTAATGCCATGGGACCTGTCCACCTTCCCAACAGCCTTTTAATTATTAGTAAGGACTTACTGAAATTATAAGAGTGATCTTGAAGCACATGGTACCTCAAGCAAGAGGGCTTGCATTCCACACTTTTTTTGTGACCTTGGGGAAATCATTAAACCCTGATCATGACTTGGGTAAAGGAACTGATAATGACATCTACCCCATACATACTGTAGAGGGACTTGGGGAAGAAGAACCAGATGATATCTGTATGAAAGGTCTTCAGTCTCAACCGTCTGAGGAAACAAAACAAGGGTATGAGTCCTGATTTCCAGAAACTTGCCCACCTCAAAGAGGCCCCGCTTCACTCTTCTGAGCATTTCCCAGGGATCTACCCTCCTTTTGAGTATCCAGGAATCAGCCCCTCAGACTCTTCAACCTACTGCCCCCACATTGCATTGCGGCCCTTCGTGGACTCATCAAGTTCCTAGGGTCCCACCGCAGAACTGCGACCAAGCTTTGGCTTTCACCAAGACCTTATTAGCACCAGAGAATAACTTAGAATTTCTGTAAGAAACAGTGAGTCAAATAAGCTCACAATCCCAATCTGGCCTTGCTGTTGTTTGGATCTCATCACCTCCTTCTGGTAGTTTTCCTACCACTCTCTCTACTTTGTTTCTTTTTCTTAAATGGCAATTAATTAGGGCCTCCTAACTTGCCAATGTATTATTTTTTAAGACTCCAGAATCTTGAATGTATGCATCAAGAAGATGAAATAAAGAGGATACACTATTTATGAATGCATTTTGGATCATATGCACACACAGACACATACACACACAGAAATACAGAATTACAGTACTGTATCTGCCTCCAAAGAGTAACCTGCAGATAACATATATTGAACATTCATCAAACCTAAAATAAATCCATAATTCTGCAGTCTTCATAATCTTCTGCTCTTGAATAATTTATCAAAGGTCATAACTGCATAAACGTAGACACTGAAGTCAAAAGATGCCAGCATTACCATGTGTCTCAACCCCAAGGCCAGTGTATTTTAGCTACAAGATCTGCAACTCTGTCTTCAGAGACAGACACAGAAGTAAGGAAAATATCTAATGTGCTCGTTGGCACAGTATATCATTGATTTCCTTCACAGAACTTCACATTTTGAACTTTTTTTTTCTTTTTTGTGTTTTTTCTTATTGTTTCTCTCAATGTCACTGGACTCTAACACTATAAGGACAGACATTGCAACTATTTTGCTTTTTAATTTGTATCCAGAAATTTGGTCTAGCATCCAGTTGCCACACAATAAGTATTACTGAAGTAATTGCCTGAAGAGCCTGGGACAGGGTGAACGGAAAGGAAAACAAGCTCACCTAGTGAAAACCAAGGAGATGAACCAGCTCTCGGAGGTGAGTGAGCACAGGGGCAAGTTCTCATTTGGTGCCCTTCCCACCTGAGGAACTAGGTGCTGCCAGGAGTGCAGAAGAGCCAGCGCTTGGGTCTGAGGAAGGATTGCGAAACAGAGACTCAGCTGAAAGAGGAAGAAGACACTCTTAGTGACTTTTTGAACTCGGTAGCTGCCAACTTAGAGCGGAAGCTGGGCTTCCATGGTACTGGTAAGGTGTCTTGTTCTCTAAAACTGTGACTGCGAACTGAGAGGAGTAAATATCAGAGCAGGCTGCAGCTCCTAGCAAGCAACACACTGGCCTCTTTCTACTCCTGTGGATGGATACTGTGAACTCCTACTCAGTCCAGCAAGAGACTCCATTTTAAGGATAAGAAGGGGACAACCAACACTGGCAGAGTCAACGCTGAGCTGAACTAAAGCGAGAGATGGGTAGGAGGGTCCCTGCAGGCTGGTGAAGGAGTGGTGTGTGTAGGATGTGCTGTTGGGGGTGAGCAGTGAGGGCTGTGGGCATGCGTCTGGGCTTCAGAAAAGAACACACCCAGAGAGGAAGCACTGTGCACCTTGGTCTGACAACAGGTGGCAATGCACAAGATGGGAGAAGTACAAAAACCTTATTGTCTATCGGTAGCCGGAATATCCTTGATCCTTGAGCCCTTAGTGATTCAGTAGAATGGTCATATAGTCCTGGGCCCTCCATCAGGTCTCTGGTCAACAGTTCATGGCACACTGGGCCGTACTCCAGTGCCTCAAGGCCACACAACATGCCTGAAGTAGGCCGTCAGGAATAACTCCAATTCTTTACATGTTTTTCTTAAAATTACTGTCTTCCTAGCCCTACCTGGCCCAGGAAATCACACAATTGTTAGTAGGAGCCACTAACAGAAAATCTTCACAGTCTTTATAGTCTTTGTCTTAGAATCATGAAACAAGTGGACTTGCCAGTTTGATGACCCTCTGCTCAGGTGACAACTGAAAGTCTCCGGATCCCAGCTGCTGACGCCTATCGCCTCACCCTCTGGGTACCCCGGTTCCTGATGCACATCTTCTCTGGACCCCTGATGCCTGCCCGGGGATGCATGACCTCACCTGTCCACATTGTGTCTTCCCTCACACCTAATGTTTACCCTTACCCATCAACTATAAACCTTGAGCTTGTCTGGCAAAAGTGGACAGGCTCTGAGGACCTGAATTCCCTGTCCCTTACATGCTTGTGTGTAATAAACCTCTTGGACATTTACTTTATCTCGTCTCAGCACTGGCTTTTTGTGGCAGGTGGCCGAAACCCGTGTTTTATGGTAACAATTTGGGGGCTCACCAGGAGTGCAGGCCACTTGAGACTCAGTGACTCTGCAGTATGGTGTGGAATAAATTGATGAGGGGTTACAGGGGCCTGTTTGCCCCCAGAAAAAACATCAGACCTGTCCTGCATCTGTGGCACCAGGTCCCCAAACCACACTCTCTTTCTAAAGTAAGTGACCCAAGACATTTGTCTGGAAAAAAGTTCTGAGTTTTAGATTCAGTCTGCACTTTCTCCTCCTGTTGCCTTCAGGGCTGAGCCAAGGTGCAAGGGTTCAGTGGGAGCCCTACCACGGGCCTGAGTTGTTGGCTGCTTCCCTGGATGTTTCTTGGGGTTTTGCCTTCAGGTTTCCCAGAATAAGCCTCTTCCCTGTATGGTTCTTGGCTGTTGCCTCAGGCACTGAGTTTGTGAGTAGGAAGTGCCGGGAGGGACTCTTGGGATCCTAGGATCCTGGTGAGTGAGTGCACCTGGTGAGCGAGAGGGCTGGCCACATGTTTAAAGAAAGTGTGTGAGAATGTGTCTTTCTTTGAGGTGAGTGCTGCGTGTCACCGCCCTTGCATTGGCATTTGCATCTGTGCTTGCATCCCCACAACTACCTAGGCAAGAGACAAAGCTGGCTTGGCAGTGACTATTCCACCACTGTGCTAACCCATACCTACATCAGACACCCTGCCCAGTCCTGCTACATTTCTGGCAGCAGTTTGATCAATACGAGATTTGGCCACAGAGGCTGTGGGAGATCAGACACTCTCAAAAGTTGTCTGGAGGAGTGTCTTAAGGAACTGTAAAGGCCAAGGGTAGAAATTAGGAGTATTTGCTGAGCCCACGTTGGTTAAGAAAGGAACAGGCCACATGTGTAAGTTTAGAAAAGTGAAGTTGTGTGTCTGTGTCTGTTTGAAAAATTAAGGCCATGTGTGTGTATGTGTTTTGAAAAAATGACACCTCCTGTGTGTGTGTGTTTGATATGATAAACGCATTTATAGTGTGGGTTCATATTTGCCTTTGTGAAGTTTTGAAAATGTCTTTTTCATTTCTGTACTTATCTATACTTGCCCAAATTGTTTGTGTGTACCCAACATTTATAACTTTCTGTGGATGGTGTCTGAGAAATTGGATTATACTTATAAACTGTTTGTTGTGTGGCCTGAGGCCTCATTGGCCTGGAACAATTCAACCTCAGAATTGTTTTGCCCAGTGTTGTCTTATTCACCATTTCTGTTTTTGTGAACCGATGCTTGCTTATTAAATGTGTCTTTTAGGTTTTATATTTGTTGTCTGGACTTCCCTGTTTTGTCACTGGCAGTGTAGACTTTACCTAGGTCAGAACTCTCATCTGGTCTAGCTTTGAAATACATTTGTTTAAGTTCTGTTGAACGGAGAACTTGTTTTTTAAGCTAAGAGCTCCAGAACAATAGAAGGAAAATTAGTTATCCTTCTCCTTTTTTTAAGAATTCCTAAGTCAACTTATATATAAATGCCTACCCTGAGTTAAGAGAATAGGAGAATGGCACGGCAAGATCCTGTAACTGATTAAACCCCAAGCAACTTGGTTCAGGTTGAAGAGATCAGGCTGGTAGGTGAGTCTCCTGACAGCAGAATGAGGTTCTCTTTTTTTCCCAAGGCACAAGGACCCAACCTTTGTGGTAACAAGTGGCAGAGAAGTCTTATTCAGAAAAGTTTTATTAAGAGAGAGTACATTCCAGAGAGGGAACCAGTCAGTCTCCACAAGTAGAGAGAGACCCTGTGCAGATTTGGGGGTCCTTTCCATATAATGATGAAAGAGATCAGATGAAAGTAGGGGCTGGGTCCCTTTATCCTTCTGTACATGTAGTCTTGTCCCAGACAACTAGAAAATTGAATTGTCCATGTCACAACTGTCAGGAGGGAAACTTCTTATCTGTGATTGCCCCTCCCAGGTGGCAGCTGGGTTTCCTAGCTAACCTTGTCAAGATCAGTCCTCCCTGTCTCCCCAGCTTTCGGGGTCATAGAGCTCCAGGGACTCTTTTGATCTTCACAAGTGGATAGAGACCTTTTGGGAGGGAAGATCCGTGGGAATTGCTGCTTTAATTATCAGAAATTAGGTGGATCCAAATTATAAACAGGTTCTTTCCATTGATATGGTCTAAAAATTGTTACAACCCCAACAAGAGATTTTTGGATTGTATCTGTGTTAATTGTTGGTCAGTTGAACAGAGACTTTGTGATTCTAATGCCAGTTGATAAGATTCTGTGAGTTAAAATTAGGTTGGGAAAAATATGAGACATAGTTAAAAACTGAATAAAAACCTCAAATGTTCCATCAAACTTCATTTTGATTTACAAGCTTGGAATGATTTCAAGGACCTTTGGGGTAACTTACTAATGTTAGATTGAGCAATGGATATCTGTGATAATTTAAATTTACATATATTTTGCTTTAGAATATATATTATACATCTTAATGAGAGAGTTCATTTTTAAAAATGTTTGAAGGGATGTACTGATACACTATAAAGTATACTATAAAAATAAAAATGTTTATTTTTATGTTTATAAAATATAAATACATTTATATTTATGTAAATATATTTATATTTATACTATAAATATAAAAATATTTATTAGGTAAGGTCAAAGGTTTTGTTTGTCTAAAAATTTAATGGTTTGATTCATGAGATAAAAAATAATGTTAAAAAATTGAGTTTTTCACTGTTAAGTGACAAAATTTTCTCTGACTTTTGAGGAAATGCTAGTTTATTCTTTGTATAATCTCTCTTAAAGGCAAAGATGTGATCTCTCATTGAAATAAGATTCCTGAGCCAAACATCACACCACAAGACTTTGAAAAGAAGAGAAAAAGGCAAGGTTTTTATTTTAAAATCTTAAGCCCCTAGTGTCATCATGAGTCGGATCTGATTCGGCACTTGGCTTGGCAGTTGTATAACTCTAGCACCATTTCTCAGTAAACTCAGAAACTTCATAGAAAGCTGTGGATATCCTTTTCTAAGAGGAAAGGGCTAAAAGGTCTTTAACACGGACTGGAATCAAAAAGGTGCCCAATTCTTACCAGATTAAAATTTATATTAGTTATGTCTTCTTAATATGATCTGACAAATCCATAATATTAATTGGTATTTTTTTATTATTTCTTAATTGCTAAACTGGCAAACCCTGGTTACATAGTAGTTGAGTGCTATATTTGCTAACCCAAAAGTCTGCAGTTCAAGTCTGCCAGACACTCCTTGGAGACTCTATAGCACAATTTTACTCAGTCTATGGGTTCACTATAATCAAAAATCAACTCCACAACACTGAGTTTGATTTGATTTTAATTGCTAACTTGACTGTATTGTTTTATTTAATCTAACATCATCAAAGCCAATGCTTTGACTAGGATATTCAAATTGTTTGCCTATAAATTTATTTTTATACTATATAGTTAGAGACTTAATGATCTTGGTACCTTACTATGAGATATTATGCTTCCGGATTATTCTGTGTGGCGTCTGAAGTTATTTAAAAATGTGGATAGTGATTGTGTTTGGAATTATTATTGCTTAAGAATTTTCCAACAGATTTGGTTTTATTTGACCTTTACATCCTGCTTGAAATTGACTTCTGTCACTATTAAAAGTATTTGTTTTTATTAATCATGGTCACATTAAGTTTTTACATCTACAGTTTTCACTATTTTTCTGTAACTCTTAAACAGAATATCTCAACAAAAATTTTAGACTTGTGAAAAGGACTGTGACTCAAGATATCCAAAACTCTTATGCAGAACTGATGATCTGACAGACTGCAGCCGATCCAGAACTAGGTGAAACAGAGAACTACATAAGGCTGAGTAAATAAAAGCACGTTGTAGATTTTATGTGGAAATATTGCTAGATAAGAAATCATTGTCCTTTCTCCTAAATTATTTTGCTAATGGTTTAGATACTGTAACTGTCCAATTAGAAATTCCTATGGGTAAATTTAGGCAAGTTGTAAATATCATAACCAGAGAAGTGTCTGAAATTTTAATTATGATTTTATAAATTAGGATAACATTAGATTTCCTATTCTATCAAGAAACAGTTTGAGTCTTATCTTAATCACCTGGTATTGCTCCAACAGAAAATACCAGAAATGGAAGGCTTCACAAGGAGAAACTTGATTGTCAGAGTCCAGTAAGCTGTAAATCCATTCATAAGTTACAAGTCCATTCAATATGACAAATCATCATAGTCTGGTGGGCTGAGTACAAATTCAAGGAGAGCATCTTGAGACAGGAACCTCAGGTCCAAAAGATGTGCCTGCTGTCAGCCATGCTGCTTTCTTGATAGCATGAGGTTCCCAACTCTCTATGCTCCTTCTCTTCCTTATATCCCACAGCTGGTATCTTGATTCCTGCCTCGTCAGTACAACTACTGCCCATTCTCCATCATCAATATCACAGAGGAAGGAATCATAACACATGGGAGGGATCACACCATACTGGGACTCACAGCCAAGTCAAATCAATACATACCTTTGAGGGGGTGGGGACATAATTCAATCCGTGACAGGTCTTAACATTACTGTAGCTGTATTTATATTAACATTAAATCTGCAGTTTTACAGAGTACATTTGCTGGTGAGTCACATAAAAGATTACTGATGCTGTTTATATATAATGCCTCATGAGATTTGTTTCCTTTTCGGACATCTTAGGGTCACAGTTTCATTGGTTATTTCATATAATTGGCCCAATATTGTTAGTATTTCTATTCTACTTCCTAATTCACTGTATGGTTCCTGGTGTCTTAGAAACCTTGATGTTCAATTACCATTTATTAAACACTTTGATTGAAGGTTTAATAGTGAAATCATGATCCAAAAGAAAGAACCATAAAAGATACATTTAATTCTTCTAAGATCTAAGTTTCTGACTTTCTTGGAGATTGCGGTAACTTACACAGGCTACTGCTTTTGGATAGCTTTTAAACTGTGTACTTAAAAGACTGGTTCCTCATGCCACCTTGAGTCAAATAATGGTCCAGATAAACTGGTCTGCTGTTTTTCTCTGGGCATTGTTTTGTAAGAACAAATAGAGGAAAACCCCCAACGCACAGGTTTTTATGGCCCTCTATCACAAACCAGACCTAAAAAAGCTAAGTGTCTTATTAACATCAGAAAAGAGTAAAAGGTCACTCTCAAACTCCCTTTCAGCCAGGGTCCTAAAGAGAACCCAGCTGTCTTGCCCTCTCTGGACTCACCAAATCCTTAAATATGTCAGTATCAGTACTGAAAACTTAGAAGGGAAAACCATTATGGCCATGCATTTTGTATCCTAGTCCATAACTCCATGAGTCAGACCCCACTTGATGGCAATAGATCTTTTAGATTTATCAGATATAAGACCAAAATTACAAAAGCTCAAGGCAAAACCTCAGACCCCACTGTTCCAGTTGGTAGAAGAGACCATTAACATATTTAATAATAGAGATTTGGTGGCAGAAGGACAAGATGAAAAAAAGGCCCAGTTGTTGGCTGTAGCTCTCTGAGGTCCAGTTCAAAGTAACCTGCTTGGTCCCCAGAGATCAGGACTTGGGTCACCAAGTCCAGTTTGTACAGACCCCAATTAATACAGGTACTATAAAACATGAAACCACTACAAGGTAGAGTATCCTGAGTGCCTGAAAACAGGACATGCAGTTGACTTCCCCAAAGGCCTAAATGGACAGGCCTTTCTGGACTCTTTCAGAAGAGGAGTCTAAAGAGACTAACCACTGATGGGCGGGCCCCTGTAGCCTGTTTACCTTGTGGCCACACCTTCAACATCTCCATGGGAGAGCTAAGGGTTACACTCTGAGATAGACTGAAAAGATAAAGAAACTAAACTTGTCTCAGACAACAGAGCCATCTTCTGTTCCTTAAATTACCCAATGGGCCCACTTTCCAAGCAGGATTGTGTGAAGTTTAAATTTACTTTTGTGGCTGATAGTGTATGGTCAAGTCACAGTTAAGAGGCACTCCTTCCTATGTGTCTCTAAATGTCCTGTTAAATTGCTGGGATGAAAATTAATAATTAGACTGAACATAAAAGCTAAAACGATAAAGCTCATCCAAGATAAGATAGGGTCAACAATGGACATTTTAATATGCAATATAGACAGACTTTAAAATCTGACAAACAAAACACAGTCATCAGAAGAGAAAATAAATGGGAATTAATAAGAATCAAACACTTCTGCTCATCTAAAGACTTCATCAAAAGAATTAAAAGACCACCTACAGAATGGGAAAAAATATTTGGCAACTCTATGTCAGACTGACGCCTGATCTCCATAATCTATAAGGTTCTACAAAATATCAATAAGAAAAAGACAAATCATCCAGTTAAGGGATGGGCAAAGGAGATGGACAGACACTTCTCTAAAGAGGAGATCCAGGAAGCCAACAAATACATGCAGACATGTTCACGATCATTAATTATTAAAGAAATTCAAATCAAAACGACAATGAGATACCACCTCACCCCAACAAGATTGGCCATGATCCAAAACACACAAAACAATAAATGTTGGAGAGGCTGAAGAGAGACTGGAACTCTCCTCCACTGTTGGTGGGATTGCAGAATGGTGCAACCTCTTTGGAAAGCAATTTGGCGTTACCTTAAAATAATGGATATAGATACATCATTTGACCCAGTAATTCCTCTGCTTGGAATATATCCTACAAAATCAAGGCCATTCACACCAACTGCTACGTGCACATGAGTGTTCATTGCAGCACAGTCCACGACAGTAAAAAGTTGGAACCAACCCAGATGCCCAACAACAGAAGAGTGGATGGGTAAACTTTGGTATATATATTCCATGGAGTACTATACACTGATAAAGAACAACGATGATAGCAGGAAACATCTCTCAATTTGGTCTCAACTGGAGGACATTATATTGAGTGAAACTAGTCAGCAACAGAAGGACAATTATTATATGAGACCCTATGATAAAAACTTAAAAGCATACTCATACATAATAGAAAAGACTGTTTGATGGCTACAAGGGTGGAGAAGGTGGGAGGGCGGGAAGGCAAGGAGCGAGGGTTTAGATTAGATAATTGTTAGAAATTTAGTTGGGTGAAATTGGTGACAATACACATTAGTAAGAAGATCAATATTAATGAGACTTCGACACAATTTGTGTACTCCTCCTCTCTTAACCCAATATTGTAAGCATAGAGTATGTACACTTTCATTTTTTTATTTAATAAAAAAATAAAATAAAATAAAAAAGAATAACCAAATAAAAATAAATAAATAAATAAAAGAAAGTTACTAATTAGAACACAAAGACCTTCAAAACTAAACAAAACATAGAAATGAGGACTTAGAATTAGTTATATTGTTGATTTAAAGATCTATACCAAAAACAAAAAAAAACAAAAAAACAACACTCTGGTTATGTAAAACATTTGGGATATTACCACACCAAATACAAAAAGGATTGTACTATTTAAACCAGAATATTCTTCATACATGTACAATTCTGTTACTGATTCAAGGATTCTATAAATAAATGGCTCCATGCCACCCTCTAAAGATTTGGTCCTATCCTGTCACTCTACCTAGTCCTCCTCGGTAACCCATCTATAGTAGGTTTGAAAAAATTAAGATTCATGTCTCACAGGTTACAACAGTTCTAAGTAAATTAATGATGTTCTATAGCTTCTAATTAATACCCAGTGACAGTCATCCTGGCTCTTATAGATCATTAGCACAGTGAGCGAGAGATTTCTGCTCTGATAGGCAGGCCTACATTCCTTTCAGCATGAAGCAGATACAGTAGGAGACCTCCATCCATGTTCCCATAAATACTATGAGTATGAAATCTCTCAAGAGAAAGTTGATACAGGCAAAATAGTCTGTAGAAAAACATACAGTGGAAACCCTGTGGAAAATATAGTACCTCTTCTGAGTCACCAGCTGGGAGTAAGACAGGATGCTTGGGAACCTCTCCAAAACGTGATCAAGACTGTCAACAAAAACAGCCAGGCAGAGTCCATTTTCCCATAACTCCAATTCTTTACCTGTTTTTCTTAGAATTCCTGGCTTTCTAGCACTGTGTGACCCAGGAAATCACATATTAACTTGTAAGAGCCACTAACATAAAATCTTTGCAGTCTTTACAGAATTTTTCTTAGAATTATCAAACAAGTGGAAGTGCCAGTTCAATGAACCCCTCCTTAGGTGACAACCAGAGATCCTCTGGACCCCAGTTCCTGATGCATATCCCCTCACCCTCTGGGGACCCAAGTTTCTGATGCATATCTTCCCCAGAGCCCTGAGGTCTACCCCTGGATGGACACCTCAAGTGCCCACACTGTTTCTTCCTTCCCACCTAATGCTTACGCTTACCCACAGAAGATAAACCCTGAGCTTGCCTGGCCAAAGAGGACAGGTTCAGAGGACCCCAATTCTCCCTGTCTCTTATATGCCTGCGCGTAATAAACCTCTTGGGAATTTACTCTTTTCTCATTGGCTTTTGAGGCAGGTGGCCTAAACCCATGTTTTATGGTAACCTGCCTGCCTCCTCCAAAGCCAGAAGTCAGCCCCTTGCTGGGACCTCTCACACAAACTCATGAGAGATGTAACTGCAGCATTCGTCTATATTAGTTTTGAACATAAAAAGCTTAGAGGGTTCACACTCAGTGCTGCTCTGGTTTCTGCTTAACCAGAAGACAGAGATATCTGCAATGAAAAGTACAGACTTCTCTTGTATAAATTATAGTTATAGTAACTGAAAGTCTTTAAAATATAAGAGGGAGGGAAGGGGACATTTTTACAGACTTCTCATGTGCTCTGTGACAGAATGATCCTGCTAACCTGAACTTTAAGCTACAATTTCTGCCTACAAAGTGATTTGTAGCTATCTTTTCAAACCTGGCTGTGACAGTTTGTTAATGCATCAGAATTTTGTGTTTATCCTTAGGTTACAAGTAAGCTGGTTTTGTGCATGTGGCTGTATCCTTGGTATTTACTCTATTTTGTAAACTGTGTCAGTGCAATTTCTAATAGCCCCTTGGATTTCTCCGGCAACATTCTTCAAAAAAGACCTCAGAATGCTTTCCACAAATGCCATTTCTAAAAATTTATTCTTGCAGGGTGCTCATTGAAAAGATTCTTAGAGACTAGCATAAAATAAGAAACCCATTCTTTCCCAGAAAACACCTCTATTAAGCCCTTCCTCTTTCAGTGAGATTCTCTGTATTTACATGTACGCTCCTGGCTCTTTGTATTTATGCTTTTTCTTTCCAGTCTCCACCTGCATCCACCATTTGAAGCTGCCTTTTTTCTTTTTTTCTGGTTCTCTGAGGCTCCTTGTCACCCTTTGGCGTGCTTACATTCTTGGTAGGGAAGATTTCATCACATTTTGTTTTCTCAGTTTTCTTTTGTCCTTCATTATCAGAAAACTAAAATGTGAAAATGTAACTCCAAAATGAAATATGAAACTAATTTTCAGAGCCATTCGCTGAAAGACAGTTGATTCAACATTTTAAATGTATTCTCTTGTTTCAGAAAAGCAGCTCTTGCAACTTCAGCAGGGGCATCACAGGCATAATTTTAAATCAAAATTACAGCTATCGAGTGAGCCCAGTTATGCTACATGGGTGTCTTTTCCTTTTTCTTACTTTTTAAACCTCATGCCTAAATATTCAGTGAGAATCTCTGTTCTGTGCAGCTTATAACTCACTAAACTTTTGTTTAAGGTTTTCCCTTGCTATAGTGTGCTTACAATCTACTCAGCTATTTCCAACCTCTGTGCAAGTCCTATCACATTATTCTTAATAAATTACTTTCATTCATTCATTGTATTCATTTAATGAGAAACATTTGTTAGCACCTTTAGTATTGTTGTTGTTAAATGATGTCGAGTTGGTTCTGACTCAGAGCGACGATGTGTACGACAGAATGAAACTGTGCCATCCTCACGATCATTGTTATGTTTGAGCTGATTGTTGCAGCCACTGCATCACTGCATCTTATTGAGGGTTTTCCTCTTTTCTGCTGACCTTTTACTTTACCAAATGTAATGTTGTTCTCCAGGGACTGGTCCTTCCTGATGACGTGTCCAAAGTATGTGAGATGAAGTATCACCATCCTTGAGTCTAATGAGCATTTTGGTTGTACTTCTTCCAAAACACATTTATCTCTTCTTCTGGCAGTCCGTGGTATATTCACTATTCTCCATCAACATCATAATTCCAAGATGTCAATTCTTCTTCAGGCTTGATTATTCACTGTCTAGCTTTCATATGCATATAAGGTAATTGAAGACACCATGGCTTGGATCAGGTGAATCTGAGTGCTTAACGTGACATCTTTGTTTTTTAACATTCTCAAGAGGTCGTTTGCAGCAGATTTGCCCAGTGCAATCTGTCATTCCGTTTCTTGACTGCTGATTCTATGGCCATTGATTGTAGATTCCAATAAAATTAAATACTTTACAATTTCAATATTTTTTGTGTTTAATCACGATGTTGCCTGTAGGTCAATTTGTGAGGGATTTTATCTTTATGATGAAGTGCAATCTGTACTGAAGGCTGTGGTCTTTGATCTTCATCAGTAAGGGCTTCAAGTGCTGTTTGTTTTCAGCAAGCAAGGTTGTTTCATCTGTGTAGTATATTCTTAATGAGTCATCCTCCCACCCTGAAACTGTGTTCTTTTTCAAATAATCCAGCTTCTAGGAATATTTCCTCAGCATACAGATTGAATAAATATGATGAAAGGCTAGAAGCCTGTTGCATACTTTTTTTTTTTTTTTTGCTAACATTAAAACATGCAGTATCCCCTTGCTCTGTTGGAACAACTGCTTCTTGGTTTAGATATAGGTTCCACATGAGCCCACTCTTCACAATGTTTTCCTTAATTTATTAGGATCCTCATGTTGAATGCCTTTGCATAGTAAGTAAAACACAGATAAACACACTTCTGGTATTCTCTGGGATTGGCACAAATAGAGACGTCTCCTAGTTGATTGGTCGGGTAGCTGCCTCCCAAATTTCTTAGCATAGGCAAGTGACCATGTCTAGCACTGCATATTGGTTGAAATATCTCAATTGGTATTCCATCAGTTCCTGGAGCCTTGTTTTTTGGCAGTGCCTTCAGTGCAGCTTGGACCTTTTCCTTTAGTATTAATTCTTTATCGTATGCTATCTCCTGAAGTGGTTGAATGTCAACCAATTCTTTTGTTATAGTGACTCAGTGTAATCCTTCCATATTCTTTTGACACTTCCTGCATCATTTAGTATTTTCCCTGAAGAATCCTTCAATATTGTCACAGAATATTTTCTTCACATTTTTCAGCTTGAGAAGTACCAAGTGTGTTCTTCCTTTTGGTTTTGTAGCTCCAGGTCTTTGCACATTTTATTATAATACTTTGTTTTCTTGAGTTACCCTTTAAAATGTTCTGTTCAAGGTATGGAGCGGAGAGGAATGGTGTGCTGTCACCAGACAGGGAGAGCAGTGGAAGCTGCATATAGGGGGGCATGTAAATTTATACGTGAATGTACATTTTCACTCAGTTATGTTAAATAAAAATAAAAAAATGTTCTGTTCAGCTCTTTGCATAATTTAAGACCAATTGAGACAATTAAAATTCAAATTTACACACCAACTACTAAGACAAAAGATGAAGAAATTGAAGATTTTTACCAACTTCTGTAGTTTGAAATTGATCAAACATGAAATCAAGCCAGCCAAGCCAGCCATGTGAAATCAAAATGCATTGATAATTACCAGTGATTACAATGAGAGTTGGACATTTCAAAGGACAGAGTAGCAGGGACAGAGGTCTGGGGACCATCTTTGCAGGGGACATCAAGGTCAATTGGCATAACCAATGTTTTTCTAAGAGAATGTTCTGCACCCCACGTTGATGAGTGGTGTCCAAGGTCTTAAAAGTCTGCAAGCTTCCATCTGAGGACCGTAAGTTGGTCTCAACCTACCTGGAACAGATGACAACTGAGAACATTAAAGACATGAGGGAAAAAGGAGCCCAGGAGACAGAAGGACCCATATGACTGGAACACTACATCAGCAGGAGAGCAGAACTAGATGGTGCTTAGCTACCACCAAAGACAGCCCTGACAGGGAATACAATGTTGAGTCCTTGGCATGGCATGAGAAAAAGTGATGTGCAGACCAAGAAGTCTATTAGAAAACCAGATATGATGATCTGACGACCCAGGGGTCCCCTGAGAACATGGCTCCTAGACTTGCTCCTAGCCCAGAGCTGAAAAGAGTACTGAAGCCAACAGTTCAGACAAAGAATGGACCAGACTTTGGGACAGAGTGTGATGCAGGTGGCTGTGCACTTCATGGTTTAATATATATGAAGCTGTCCTACTGGTTTCTTTTTAGAGGGTAAAGCAGAGGGTGGAAAGGAGGAGTCAAATGTTGGCTGAGTGATTACTGGAAGTAAAGAGTAGGAGACAAGTATGTGCTCTCACAGGGTGAGGAGAGCATATAGAGTTTCAGAGCTACGTGCTCAGGCTTTTATATGGAAAATTGACTTTGACTTGGATCATAAACCCCTTAATCACAACTAAAAAAAGAATAAGAAAGTTGGAAATAAGAGATTAGTAGTTGGAAAATATGACCTTGATAATAGAAATAATATCAAAGACCACATGACAGAATTTTGCAAGACCAATGACTTATTCATTGCACACACCATTTTTTCAACAACATACCGATGATCATATACACGGACCTTACCAGAAGGAATATGCAGGAATTAAATTGACCGTGTCTGTGGAAAATAATCAGAAACCTCAATATCATCAGTCAGAACAAAGCCAAAGACTGACTCTGAAATAGACCATCAGTTGTTCAGATGCAAGTTCAAGCTGAATTTGGAGAAAGTTAGAACAACTCCACAAGAGCCAATGTATGACCTCAAGTATGTACCACATGAATTTAGAGACTGACTCAAGAATAGATTTGATGTGTTGAATGCTAGTGACTAAAGAACAGGTGAGTTGGGAAAGACATCTAGGACATCATACATGAAAAAGACATGAAAGTAAGAAAAGACAAAATCGGATGGCAGAAGAGTTTCTGAAAGTTGCTCTTGAACTTAGAATAGCTAAGATGAAAGAAAGGAATGAAGTAAAAGAGCTGAACTTTTAGTATATGAATAATAAAAATGGTTGGTTAATATATTTTGAATACAAACATAGTGCTAGGGGCTAGTAATATGGTGCTGATCAAAACTATTCTATCTCTCCTTTCCAACATGCAAAAATAACATTAACAGGCACTTGAAAGTGAATCTGGAAACTGAGAGAAGGTAAGGGACAAAGCTCTATAAGAGAATGAAACAAAGGGGTGAGACCTAAAATAAGAACAGGTGGAAATCAGAGAAAACTGACAGAAGAGTAATACCTGTACTGAATTCTGAAGAAGGGGAATGGGTTAAATTGGATAGCATTAGGGATGAAGGTCCAGACATTTAAGGCAACAGTGTTATGGATAATGAAAAAGATCAGTGTACCTGGACGCAGACAGGAAGGTGATCAAGTCAGATGAATCAGTCCATAGAGACATTTAAGGGGAATTTTTTTTAGTTGTTCAGAATATGGGTTCAGGTTTTTTGGTTGCTGTTTTGTTTTTTTAAACAGGTGATGACCATTTTAATTTACTTATATTTTTAGGTCCAGGTTTATATTTTGAAAACACACAGATTTATCTTTGCAGTGTGAAGGAAAAGTCAAGGTGACTTAACAGTAGGTGAGGAGGATCTGTTAGAAATCTATTGCAGATGTGAGTGAGGAAAATAATGCAATAAGGATGGCCATAGTTGAGATTAAGAGAAATGAATTAATTTGAGAAACATTTAAGAGATAAAATGCTGAGAGAAACGGAAATGGATTGGATTTGGGAGGAAGAGAGAAAGAAGTGTCAAGGATGGCACTTAAATCTCAGACTTTGATGATTAAACAGTGGTGCCAGGCTGGGGCAGTGGTAGTGTAGTATGTCTGTAGTTTGGAGATTCCGAATTTCTGTGATTTTGAGAGTTAAGAGGAGAAATTGAGTAAGAAGATGGATAAAGAGTCTAGAACTTCAGAGAAGTGTGGGATGGAGATACAAATTTGGGCACTATCAGTATGCAAATACTGTCAAAGCTCTGATCTTACCAAGATTCTCCACAACCAACTACTTAAGGAAATGAGATGATAAGTCATAACTCTGAGAAAAATCTAATATTTAAAGATACAGGAAGAATTATCTGAAAAAAAAAATACTGTGAAGGAAATGAGGACAATGTGGTTTCATGGGGTGTTTTGAGATAAGAAATGTTTCAAGAATAATTAAGTCCCCTACTTCATATGATATATGAAAACTAACTCAACATAGGTCGAAGACCTAAATCTCAGAGCTGAAACTGGAAAACATCGTAGAAGAAAACATTAGATTAAGTATCTATGACCCTAGATTAGAGACGGTTTCTAGACATGACACTAAAAAACACAAGCAAGAAAACAGGTAAACTGAACATCATCAAAATTAAAAAGTTTTGCGCTTCAGAGGGCACCAAGTAAAAAGGTAGCCCACAGAATATGAGAAAATTTTGTACATTATATATGTAAATAATCTAATTTAAAGTGGGAAAAGGATCTAAACAGGTATTTATCCCAAGGCACTTTACAAATCACCAATTAGCACATGAAAATATGTTCAATATCACTAGCTATCCCGCCCCCAAGAAAAGCTCTTTGCCACTGAGTCAATTCCAACTCATAGTGACCCTATTGGATAGTGTAGAACTGCTTGATAGCTTTCAATGGAGCAGCTGGTAGGTTCACACTGTCAACTTTTTGATCACCAGCCAAGTTCTTAAACAATGTATCACCAGGGCTCCTCATCAGCTACTGGAGAAATGCAAATCAAAATTGTAGTGAGATGTCACCTCATACCTACTAGCATCACTAGACTGAAAAACCAGTTCTGTGGAGGGACGGTGTGGAGAAACTAGAAACCTCATACTGCTGTGGGGAGTGTAAAATGGCACAGCCACTTTGGGAAACAGCCTGGCAGTTCCCCTATGAAGGTAAATATAAGGATTAACCTTATCATTCAGCAATTATACTTCTAGGTATATACACAAGAGAAATAAAAACATATTCACACACAGAATTTTTTGCATGTGTGTTGTAGCATGATTTTTTTTTATGATAGCTGTAAAGTAGAAACCCAAACATCCCTCAGATGAAGAATAAAGAGTCAAAATGTAGTATATTCATGCAATGGAATGTTATTTGGCAATGAAAAGAAATGGAGTAGCTATATATGCTACAACACTGATTACCCTTGAGAATCCTATGCTCAGTGAAAAGAAGCCAGTCACAACGGACCACATATATTATGATTTCACTTATTTGAAATATTCAGAAAAGGCAAATCTGTAGAAATAGAAGGTAGATTAACAGTTGCCTATGTGTCACATATTGAACTGTGTTCCTGAAAAAAATGTGTGTAGCAATTTGACTAGGCATGATTCCTCCTTTGGGATAATGTATCTGTATGCTGTAAACCCTGCCTCTGTGATGGTAATGAGGGAGGATGAGCAGCAGTTGTGTTGGTGGGGGGGGACTCAGCGGTTGAGACTGCATTGTACCTTGAGGCAATCTCTTGGGATATAAAGCAAACAGAAGCAAGCAGAAAGTTGGGGACCCATACGACCAAGGTATGGTGGCAGTAGTGGAGCATATCCTTTGGAAAGGACTCAGGGTCCTTGTGCTTTGGAAGTTCCCAGTCCAGGGCAGGATTGATGACAAAGACCTTCCTTAGAGCCAACAGAGAAAGACTTCCCCTGGAGCTGGTGCCCTTAATTTGGACTTGTCGCCTACTGGACTGTGACAAAATAAACTTTTCTCTTTGCTGGCTCTTAGTGTAGGGAGGGAGGAAGAGGAGTATTCACTAACTAGACAGTAAACAAGAATCATCTTAGATAAAAGGAAGGACAAGACACAAAACAGGAAGTCAGTACAATTGGACTAAAGCAAAAGCTAAGAAGTTTGCCGAACACACTCGAACACCGAGAGGGACTGAGTAACCAGGATTGGTTATGAGGACCATGGATTCAGGGGACATCTAAGTCAAATGGCATAATAAAGTTTATTAAGGAAATGTCTGCATCCCACTTTGGTGAGTGGCATCTGGGGTCTTAAAGGCTTGCAGTGGCCCTCTAAGGCACATCAATTCATCCCAATCCAGCTGAAGCAAAGGAGAATGAAGAACACCAAAGACATAAGGAAAATATCAACCCAAAAGACAAAATTAGATCAGCCTGAGACCAGAAGAACTAGATGTTGCCTGGCTAGGTCAGTAATCGCCCTGACGGGGGACACGATAGAGAGTCCCTGACAGAGGGGAAGGAGAATGTGAAGCAGAACTCAAATTCACACAAAAAGATCAGACTTGATGGTCTGAGACCTGAGGAAGCCTGAAGCTACTGCCACAGGACACTCTATTAACCCAGAACTAAAACCATTCCCAAAGCCCAATACTGAGGCACAGGTTAGACTGGATTTTAAAATATAAAATAACACTCATGAAGAGTGTGCTTGTTAGTTCAAGCAGGTACACAGAACCAAATGGGCAGAGCCTATACAGAGGCAGGATCAGAAGGCAGGAAGGGACAGGATCTGGTTGAATGGGTATAAGAAATTCAGGGTGAAAAGAGGGAGTGTCCTATCATGGTATAGAGACTGCTTTTTTCAACTAATGTCATATAACAACATGCATGTGAATTTTTGTATGTTAAGTCAAGCTGTAAACTTTCACTTAAAGCACAGTCTTAAGAAAAAGATCACAGCCAAGAAAATCCCGTGAAGCAGTCCTACTCTGTAACACGTGGGCTGGAAATCACCATGATGGCAACAACTTCTCTTTTCTTGTTTGTTTAGCCTGTCGTTTGTTCTAACGTTCTCAAGAAGGCCTCAGCAGCTCAAATGAAGAAAAAGAAGAGAGCAGGGTTCATCCATGACTGGGATTTTATCAGATAAGTAGCACAGATGGGAAGCCAAGAGACGTAGGAGGTCCGAAAATCAAGTTCGCAAACTTAATTGTTTTAACATAACTCATGGCTGAACATCACCATGGTCACCTTCGAAGTGCACCCCTTGGGAAGCTATGCACCAACTCCTTTTGGAACTCCTTTTGGAATGGCCGTTGCACATGGTGGCATGGTAGCAAGTTTGCAAACTTAATTGTATAGTTGTCTGTGAGTGAGTTTTAGCCAGTAAACAAGTAATTTTATTGGAGCACCTTACCTACTCACCTGATCTGACCCCCAATTACTTTTTTCTTTACCCACAGATAAAGAAAATATTGAAAGGAAGATATTTTGATGACATTCAGATCAAGGGTAACAATGACGACAGCTCTGATGGCCATTCCAGAGAAAGAGTTCCAAAATTTCTTTGAAGGGTGGACCAGGCTCTGGCATTGGCACATAGCTTCTAAAGGAAGTATTTCAAAAGTGACCACAGCAGTGAGGTGTGTAGCACTCTTTTTAGGATGAATTCATCAACTTAATTGTTTATCCTTATATTTACAAGGTTATAATTGAAAGAATAAATCTTAGAATCTCAGTTTGGTAGAAAAGGGAAGAAAGGAAAACACTGGTAGGCTTGAAAAGAGTGACAATGTCAGTTGATTGAAGGTCTCAAGAAAGCTGAAGAATAGCATGGTGGAAGTAATTGAACCAGCAGGCTGGAAGAGGACCTTGGGGTCCAACAGTCAGCCCATCGCTGTCAAGTGAAGTCCAACTCAGAGACACTATGAGACAGAGTAGAACTGTCCCTTAAGGTTTCCAAGGAGTGGCTAGTGGATTCAAACTGCTGCTTCTTTGGTTAGCAGCCGGGCTCTTACCTGTTGCACCACCAGGGCTCCATCTGGAGGATGTTTAATGATTGTAGAGTAGTTTCTGATGCTATAATACAGTGTGACTTCAGTGTTGACTGTATGGAGGAGAAAGTTATTGGAAATGAAAAGGACAGAAACTGAAAAACTGGGCTGCCTGGAGGGTCATCCACAGGTTGAAGTCAGGTGGGATGAATGTGGCTCTTAAGATAGAAAGAAACTAACAGATTCTTAGATGAATGAAAAGGAGGTGAGTGTATGATGCAAACTGAGGAAGTCGGCGGTGGGGGGTTGGTAAATAGCATGAGCACCATAGTAACAGCATTTCTTTTTGCCTCCTTCCTTCTTCTCTTCCCCATTTTTTTTTTCAAGAAAATAGAGGGACTGATAAAGTAAAGGATAGCAAGATGAAATTTGATCCACTTTCAGAACTTACGATATTAAGTAACCTTGAGAATATCAGAAAGAAGCAAAGTTGTCTCATGGAAATATACACATGAAAAAAAATTAAACTGGCAAACATGTTATCTCTATTTTTACAGCATTTTTAAGACATAGATTAGGGAAAGAATATTCTCACCTCTGTCTTAAGATACAGTTAATGTTTTTGGTGAATCTGATGCAATATCAACCACTAACTGTCATATTGCCTCTTTACATACGTACATTTTTGCTGCCTTTTCTTTGCTCTCTCCCTTTCATTTTAGCATCAAATCACTTCCCACAGTAATTATAGTTAATGCTTTAAAGAGAGTCTAGTTGATATTTTTATTTTCTTAAGTGTATTATGGAAACCCTAGTGGCATAGTGGGTAATCTACCAGGTGCTCCTTGGAAACTCTATGAGGCAGTTCTACTTCATCTTATAGGGTTGCAATGAGTTGGTATCGACCTAATAGCACCGGGTTTGGTTCTTTTCTTTTTTTTTTTTAAAGTATATTATACACTTAAGGAGTACACACATTATATGCTAGGAATATATATTTATTCCTAGGACAGCTAACAATGGATTTTATGTCCTAGATAAAAGTCTACTGGATCTAGAAATGAATGCCTGAACTTACTGGCAAAAGTAACTTAGATTTATGTGGTGATTTATAACCAAAGAAGGGATTATAAAAATATCATTGGCTTAATGTACTGTGTGAAGAATAAATTATTTTTATCTGTTTGTTTATTATGTGGCTCCAACAGTAGAAAATAAACACCAGAAAGGGATGTTTGTCCGGGTTTCTCACTGGTGTGTAATAAGCACTAAGAAGAATAACACTTAGTCATATAATAAATATTTATTGAACAAATAAGCTCTTCTAAGTAGCAAACCTTTTCTGAGTCACTTCTGTTAGGTATATACTAGCATTGTCCTTGATGGAATTATCTAACTGAGGAGACATACACACATATAAGAATGTTAGAAGAATCACAAAACAACAAGATAATATACTTCAACTTCACTCTGTGAGAGTATGACGTGACCTATCAGAGAAAAGTGTAAAAAGAGAGGGCAGACTTCAGTCCAGAAATCCTTTGCCAAGGGGAGAAAAAGTAAAGGCCAGAGAAGACACTAGAGCAGTTGAACACAGGTGTCCCATGTGGCTCTTGTGTAACAGTTTCCAAAGGGTTACATTTCAGTGATGAGTCTTATGGGAGAAAAGAGTTCTATGGGCAAAAGTGTGAAATGATGAGTTAAACAAAGTGAAAGAAGCTTCTTAACTCCAGCATTTGTATATTCTTTGCCAGTGTGTTTTGTGAATTTCTAAGAGGAGATATTTGATGACAGAACTCACACGTGTCCCGGCATGTGGACGAAACCTCAGGGAGTATGTGCTACATGAGAAATACTCTGGGGAACATTGATCTGATCATACTATCGCAGGGACTGTACGGCTAGACCACAGTGTTTCTGAAGGGTGCACCAGCAAAGTGGAAAGAACTGTGGTCACAAAATTTCCAGAGGTGAGAAATGGAGGATCAGGAGCAAATGTGAATTCTAAAGACGCTAATGTAAGCAGGAAAACTTCAGGAACCCTCAGAGGAACCTCAGAAAGGCCTAAACATCTGTCTGCCATGTAGGATGGTAGTATTGAGGTAAGGTGCTCAAATTTTTTTATTATTTAAGAGCAAGGTGAGCTTGGCATCTGGAGACTTGACTCCTGTGTGCATCACCTCATACCTAAATCTTTCAGTAGAGAGAATAGAGGACAGTAGAAATAATGAGTAATATAAGCATGGCTGTTTTAGTTATCTAGTGCTGCCATAACAGAAATACCACAAATGGTTGGCTTTAACAAACAGAAGTTTCTTCTGTCACAGCTTAAGAGACTTTAAGTCTGAATTCAAGGTGCCAGCTACAGACAAAGGCTTTCTCTCTCTATTGGCCCTGGGGGAAGTTCCTTGTCAATCGTCCCCTGGGTTTAGGAGCTTCTCAGCACAGGGATCCCAGGTCCAAAGGATGTGCTCCACTCCCTTCTCTTCCTTCTTGGTGGTATGAGGTCCCTCTCCTTTCCACTTACCTCTGTTTTGTATTTTGAAAGAGACTGACTCAAAATACAACCTTGTCCTGTAGATTGAGTCTTGCATCATTAACATAACTGCCCCTAATCCTGCCTCATTGACACAACAGGGGTTAGGAGTTACATTATATGCTACACTTATTCCTAGGATATCTAGGAATGAATTTTATGTCCCAGACAAAAGTCTACTGGATCTAGACATAAATGCCTGGACTTGTCAGTAAAAGTAACTTAGATTGACTTTTATGATAGATTACAAAATGGCACCTAAAACTGAGAATCATGGCCTAACCAAGTTGAGACACTTTTGGGGAGAACACAATTGAATCCATGATAATGACTCATCTTTAATAACATTTTGAAATGGGAAAGATTCATTTTTGTACTTCTGTTCTCTATTACCTAACACCTGCCTGATCAAAACCTCCCTATCCTAGATGGAAGGACCCATGTGAATGAGAGACTGTATCAACATGTGAACAGAAGAACCAGATGGTGCCAGACCACCACCCAAAACAGCCATGATGGGGTGCACAGTGTTGAGTCCCGGTGGCAATACAGGAAAAATAAGAGTGCAGCTCAAAAGATCTACTAAAAGACCACAGTTAGGATGGCCCCGATGGCCCCAATGGCCCAAGGGATCCCTTGGGAGCATGGCACCTAGACCTGCTACTGCCCCTGTCTAGAAAACACTACTGATCTCAACTCTTCAGACAAAAATGGATCAGACTCAGGAACATAGCGTGACCATATGGTGTGTATACTTTATGGTTCTATGCAATTATAGGAGGCTGTCCTACTGGTCTCTTTCTAGGTGGGAGAGAAGAGGGTGGAGAGGAGAGGGCAGGCGCTTGTTAAGAGGATACGACAAGTATAAAATGGAAAGGAGGAGGGTGCTGTCATGGGGCAAGGAGAGCAGAGGAGCTGCAGATAGGCCGGCATGCAAAATCGATTTGAATCATGTACTTTCATTTAATCGCAATAAAAAAGAAAAACAAAAACCTCTCTATCCTGAACCCCATGACTTTTTCTCTCGGATGACTCTTCCTAGTGACAGAACAGAAATCAAGTCATGCTGATTACTGAGAAATAGAACGAAAGAAAGAAGAGGAACAGGAAATTGGTGTGTCAGGAGCCCCCAAATGGATCTTTCCTAGGGCTTAGAAGGAATGTCAGGCCAAATCCTTAGACCAGTAGATATTAGGGACACATAAGGAAAAGTATCATCAGGGTCAAGAGATGAACTATAAACCAGGAGGTATGAGGAAAAAGAGACATGGAAAATAACTTGAGAGAAAAGAGGAAAGAAGTAAAAAGAAAACCAATTCTAAAAAGAAAAAAAAAGAAGAAAGACACCAAAATATTGCCAGACAAATTGATTTACCTTCAAACAATGCATAATAATAAAAACATTGACTCTATGTCAGCCACAGCGCTAAATTGTTTGCATACATTCCCTCATGACAGGGTTTCGCAGCTTCAGCACTATTGACGTTTTGGACTGAATAATTCTTTGCTGCGTGAGTATCCCAAGCGTCGTAAGATGTTTATTGACATCCCTGCCCTCTAACTGCTAGATGCCAGTAGCACACCCCTCGAGTTGTGACAGTCGAAATATCTCCAAACACTGTCAAACATGCCCTGGGGAGAAGACCCCTGCCTGAGAAACACTGCTTACAGTATCTTGAAACAGCCCCATGAAGTAGGTATTAAGGTTGTCATTGCACGCTATGGGTCGACTCTCCCTCACAGTTGCCGTATAGGACAGAGTAGAACCTCCCCATGGGTGTCCTGGGCTGTAATCTTTATGGAAGCAGATCACTTGGTCTTTTCTCTCAAAGAGCCGCTGGGTGGATTTGAAACACCAACCTCTTGGTTTAGCAGCCGAGAGCTTAAGCATTGCATCATCAGAACTCCTAGATACTGTTAATGCCCGCACTTAGCACTAGTGCGGTTAGGTTCTATTAGCATCCCCAGATCATAAAACTGGTGTTCAGATATCACACATCTTATAATCGACATCAGTAGACTTTGAACTCAGCAAGCTTTGATCTAGCACTTCACCAACTGACATCCGTAGCCATAAGTCACACCCCTCCACCCTACTGCCCATACATTTTCCATTTAACATTTTCCTCACTCAACATTTTTCTCTGATTTCCCTATGATTAGCGACTCATTATCTAGTAGGGAGATATGACATACATATCCATAACCATACAACAATGTACTACATTAGCCTCAAACATGATTAATATGCCAGCCAAGCCAAGCCAAGTGCCGTCCAGTAATATGTAGGCATCAAATTAAAAGAACAATTATCTGAGTTCCACAAGAAAACAGCCCACTCCTGCAGATGCAGTTCAACAAACAGTAACATGGAAAAACTAAATCTTATTTTAAAAAATCTTTCTCCTGTGAATTTTCACTGAAATTGAGCTTTATGTTTATTATTTGTAAAACAATATTTTATGAAAATAAAAAAGTAAAAGTTCTACAGCACTTAAGAACTCAAGTATGCACACCAATGCATACCCAGAGTTCAAAGACAATCTATCTAAAAGCAGTACACAATGCAGAGTGTTGTTCTTTCAGTATCTATTACTGGGTAACACACCACTTCAAAACGTAGTGGCTTAAAACAACAATAACTTATGTATTTATGATTCTGTGGCCCAGCTATTTGGATTAGGATCATCTTGTGATTTTTCTACTAATGTCTCCTGAAGACATTCATGGGGCTTCAACACCTGGAACATGAACAGGATTGACTGGATGGTCTAAGAGCTTCATTAACATGTCTAGCCACTGATGCTGGCTGTTGGCTGGGTAGACTCAGTTCTCTCCCATGTCACCTTTCTTCCTGTAATAGGCTGGACCAGGCTTCTGTACACAGCAAAATACGGACAGGCAACATTCTAAGACAACAATAACAACGGGAGCTGGAAGTCCTCTTAAAGCCTAGGTTCTGATAAATGTGTGGTTACATAGCAGTTAAGAACTTGGCTGGTAAGAGAAAGAGTTGCAATCTGAATCCACCAGTCACTTCTTGGAAACCTGTTGGGGTAGCTCAGCTCTTTCACGGAGGGTTGCTATGAATCAGCATTGATTAAACTGCAATGGGGTTATATGATTAGAACTGTCGGATTTCCAATGCTGTAAATCTTTATACAGAAAGGTTGTAGTACGAACTTCTTCTCTTGGGCTAGCTTGTGAGTTCAAAACACTGACTTTTTAGTTAGCAGTCAAGCACTTAATCACTGTAGCACCCGGGCTCCTTCCCATGGGAAGAGACTAGTTGTTTTTGCTCACTGTTGTAACCCCAGTGCTTAGAACTAGCTATTGACCGTAGGCATTAAATAAAAATTCTCAAATTGAATCAGATAATAATATTAATTCATAAGAAAGAATTCACATCTTTTGTGCTTTTAGTTACACTAAAAGGCTAAGATTTCACAACGATTTTTTTTTTAAAAAAAGCCTTTAAAAGTGAAAACTTTGGTGTAATTATTTGAATACATTAATGTAATATAAGACTAACAGAAAATTATTAATATTCAATAAAACTGAATAGTAGCTTAAAATTGAAAGTTGTGAAGTATTAATGTTAACTGCATACAAAAGAAAAGATACTAAAAATGATAGACTAGATTATATCGACTGTACACATTTTTAAATGACCCTTTATCAAAATAAGCACATATAAAAAAGAGAATCCTGCATACAAATTAAAAAATATAAAATTTTTCTATTAAAACATATATTATGGAAAATTTCTTTAGAAAATGCATAAAAAGCATTGTAAATTGTACTATTATATATCAATATATTTGTCACAACTGTGCTGGCTTGGTATAAAAATTATAAACATTAGCAACTGGTCAAGCAGTAATTTTATTTTGTAATTAATTTCAATGTAAAACAAAATATTTCCAGACAAAGTACATGAACAATGATAACAACAACAAAGGAGCTCTTATGGGAGTTTTACCTCTCAAAATTTTAAAATATAAAAATTCAATAACAGTAAGGATGTTCTCAGTCATAAAACATACTGTCATGCTAGAATCAAAGAAGAGGGTCACTAAGTCATGCAGGGGAAAATATCAGAGGAAATATACTACAATATGAGGAAGAATTAATTGAAATTTGGAGTTCTGTCTACAAACTAGTGAGAAATAAAAGTTTGGATTAATGGCATAAAAATAAATCATAAACAAAAGTTTAAATTTCTTCTTGTTATAATAAATGAGATCGGAAAATTTCTCTAAGTAGCTTCTTAAAAATATGGACACACACGTGTGCATACATACTTCCTTCTAACTTCATTAGAGGAAAAGAATCAAAAGCAAAACCATTACCAACATTTGTAAGGCCTAGGGCACAACTGTAAACAGAGGTCCATGCCATATGTCAAAATATTTGAGAAAGCTACCAATCAAGACAACATGCTGTTAGTTATTTCTAGCCTTCTACTTTTAAAAAGTTTAAAATTGTTTCTGGAGTTCTGAGGAACTCCACAACAGCACATGGCCCACCTGTGGCCTCTCCATCTGGCACCACAGAGGTCCCTGCACATGCATGTGATGCCCTGACTTAAATGTCAAAGTCCTGTTCATGTCCCCTGAAAATTACTATTCATTCCCTGACAAGCCCTTGGGCCTAGGTGTATGCAGACCAAGAGCAGGACAGGCCTGAGAAAGAAGTCTGCAGCGTTCCTGGAATCAAGTACGGTACAGACTGGGCAAAGAACTCAATGTGGAGGAAAAGGGGAGCTGTACAGGGTCAAGAGGGAGCCCTTCCCGCGGATCCATGGACATCCTGGTCTGGTTGGAAAGGCCAGGTAGGGGAAGAGCCACTACGGGGCCACAGCAGGAAATTATTTTAAACAGTCTGAAGTAGCACAAAGAAAAAATAAGGCAAAAGCATAAGGAAGCAGATCCTACTTCTTATGCATGAAATCTTCATGACTATGAAAAGTACAGAGTGATAGAGATTGGAGGTGTCGGCAGCTTAAATGTCACAGGTAGCATTGCCATTCATTTTTGGTAGAATTCCACACAAAGCAATATGCGGTCACATGGCAATTGAACTCCCTGAAAAGTCACAGTGTGTTAGAATTGTGTAAAACTACTATACACAGAACACTTTATTGAATAGAACGGGCTCCACCTACAAAATGCCAGAGGTACCTTCAAAGTCTAACAAACAAAAACTCACAAATTTCTGAGACATCATATAACCAAGTCAAACCCAGTGCTGCCAAGTTGATTCTCAATTATCATGATCTTATAGGACAGAGTAGAACTGCTGCATAGATTTTCCAAGGAGGCCCTGGAGGATTCCAGCTTAGACACACATAGCACTTAATCACTACACCACCAGGGTTGACATAACATCATATAAGGACCAGTTCTACATCCTAGGGAAAAACTGTCCTGCTGCTCTTAGCTGCCATTGAGTCACTGTAACTCATGGCAACCCCACACACAACAGAACAAAATGCTCCCTGGCCCTTTGTGGTCTTCATCATTGTTGGTATGTTCAAGTTCATTAAGGCAACCACTGTGTTCTGAGTGTCATCCAATGTACGAGCTTCATCTTCCAGCACTATATTAGACAATAGTCTATTGTGATATACGATGTTGTCACTGGCAAATTTTCAGAAGTGGATCACCAGACCTTTCTTCCAGACAGTATTAGTCTGGAGATAGAATAGGAAGAAAGGCCTGGTGATCTACTTCTGATAGTTAGCCAATGAAAAACAATAGTCTGATCACAGAGTTGGCATAGAACCAGGCAGTGCTTCATTCGCTTTTGCATAGCAACACACAGCCACCACAGTATGACGCACTGGCAGATGACTAGTGGACTATCCTGCTGGTCTTCAGTAAAGGACTCTGAGAATCCAAGAAGCCAGCCTTTATTTCAGTCTGTTCAGCCTGGCATTCAGACGTCCTCAAAGACTCTGTGTTGCTGTTAGCTGCTATCAAGTTGGCCTCAACTAATGACGACTCCATGGAAATGGAATGGAGCAGTGCCTGGTCCTGTGCCATCCCCGTGAGTGGTAGTAGATCAGACGGTAGTTTTTCAGTGGCTGACTATGAGAAGTAGATCTCCAGGCCGTTCTTCCTATTCTATCTTAATCTGAAAGCTCCACTGACACCTACTCAGTATCGTGACAACCTGCCAGTCTCCACTGGCATCAAGGTGATGGCTGTGCATGCGTTATACTGGCCAGGAATCGAACCTGCATCTTCAGTGTGGGAGGCAAGAATTCTACTACGGAACCATCACTGTTTCTAAAGGCTTTATGACTGGTTGCCTTTGAGTTGATTCTGACTCGTGGCGCCTCACATATGTCAGAGTAAAACTATGATCCAAAGGGTTTCAATGGCTGATTTTTCAGGAAGAGATTGCCAGATCTTTATTCCAACTGACCTGGAGGTGGACTCAAACTTCCGGTCTTTCAGTTAGCAGCTGTGTGAGTTAATTCTTTGTACCACTCAGGGACTCCAAAGGCCAAATGTGAGCCGAGCTTGTAAGCTAAGGAGACTTCTCCAGAGACCACTTTTCTAAAGAAAGCACCACACAAAAGGACTCAGCCAGACCTCTTTAACCACCCAACATGACAGAACCTAAGTCTGAACAAATTGAACAAGAATAATAGACTACAATAGAAGGCTCGAGGCTATTGTCAAATTCATGTGAGCAAAATGTAATTGTTGAGTTGAATACATTTTAATGACCTCAGCAAGAACTAGGGAAATCAGATTCATACCCTAGAGCTTTACAGAATTTTACCTAGTGTATTCTGTATAAACTAGGCTGTATTTCTTTTCTTTTTCAGTTTCCTCCAATAAACCTACTTGCTGACACAGTTCCTCAGTAACCATTTGGCCACCAAACACATTAGGCTATAGAATCAAAAGAATGAAAATGACTTTGACTGCCAGTGTGGTCTGTGGTTTTCTCTGTAAGCAGGATCAGAGTGTGTCTCCTATTTCTGGAACACAGCTTTGGTCCTCTGATGCCTTGGGTGTATCTTAATCATAATGTTCTGCTTAATAAATATCTCTGTTTGATTTGAAGGCTCATCTACCGTATTGGATCAACACAGCCCTGAGTTTGGTTCCTACATGTGCTGGAGATGCTGTTCAAGCATCTGTCCAAAATCAGCACACTTAGCTTCATTTCCTTCCTTGGAGGAATCTTGTGATTTTTTGTATTATGGAGTTTTTAAAGAGGCCTTAATTGTTTATATTCCCTGTTGTGAATGAGTTCCTTGGAGCTGTCAAGAAATGACTCATAGTAAATTGGATTAGATGATCTCTAACATTCCCTCCCAGTTCCTACAGTCTATGATTTTCGTAAGTGGTACATTAATTGGAGAACTAAAATATCACAGGCAGATACTGAGCATATGAAGTGATTCTTGGTGAACTATCACACTTGCACATTTTGAATAGAAGGCACACTGGGAAGGGTGTGGAAAAAGAAATAGCTGCACAAGTGTTTATAGCTATTAGATTTGGGTGTTATTTGAAAAAGTTTCAGAGACTAAGTTCATCTTTTAAAATGTTTGGAGGAGCAAAGATATCATATTTTGGCAAAGAGGCTTAATGAAATTCCACTGGAAAAGTGGAATGACCCACAAGAGGAAACAAGGGAACAGAACAAAGACTTGTAAGAGATGGACTTACAGATTTATGTAAAGTCCACAAACAACATTTTTTGATCCAGGTAACTTTAACCTAAACAGAACAAAACTTCAGATTGTTTTCATGGTTTTCAAAGTAGACTAGCTGCCAATAAGTACATTAAAGACCCTAAGACCTTTATCTTGGGTCTGACAAGGATTTGACTATTAATTGAAAGATTAGAGTTTTGAATCTACCCAGAGGTGCCTTGAAAGAAAGCCCTGCTGATCTATGTTTGAAAAAAAATCAACCACTGAAAACCCCATGGGGCACAGTTCTACTCCGACACACATGGGGTTGTCACGAGTGAGAACCAACCTGATGGCAAATGGTTAACAGAAGAGGATACCAATGTTTGGGGGGAGATGCCATTATTTCACAATTTTTGCCATCTTCTATTTTCACAGAATATGTATGCTGGCCTAGGATACTTTGATTTTTATTCCTGTTATTGGAAAATAGAAAGAAGCGTTTGTACTCTTTATATTTTTAAGAAAATATATTGCTGGTTTCACAGAACTATCCACTCTCATTTCTGAGACTTTCATTTTAACCAGCTCTTCCATTCCCAAGCAAATGAATAATGAAAATTCACATCTAGTCCTTTAATTAAGATGCTCTTCTCTAGCCCATCTTCACCAGTCTTTGTTGGATTTTTATATTTTCTTCTTACCTACCTGCATTTCCAATTTTCTTTGTTCTATGTTCACCTTTTCCCTGTATATTTCTCTCTGAGATTTCCTTAAGTGAACATTGGTTCACTCTGATTTGCACTTTGTCATTCACCTAAGACAATCTCCTTTTCCATTTCTTCATAATGCTCATCTGTACAGACAGTCTTCAGGTTATGAACGAGTTCTGTTCTTAAGTCTGTCTTTCAGCTGAATTTGTATGTAAATCAGTACACTTAGGTAAGGTTCTTATCTAACATCAGAAAGTAAAATGTCTTAGTATATAGTCTACCTTTCTATGCACAGAAGATATTTTTAAAAAACACTTCCAGATGCAATAACACATCTGTAACACAGTAAGACAGTCATAATAACATTTTGATGTAGGCATTTGTTATTATGACCATTGTTTATAACTTGAATTTCTAATATTTCTAATATACTAAGACTTATGGGGGTTGGTTCTTAGCTGTAAACCATATGTTCATAACCTGAGGACTGCCTGTATTCATTTCAGGGAGGTACGTCTGTTGTCTGTTTCATCGCTTTCTACTTTAGGATCAGCCACATCTCTCTGTCTTTCATGTCAAGCTACCTTAGTCGTTGGAGTTTTTTCAACTTATTTGGGTTTATTCTGATGTTGCCTTTTCAGTACCCTGTTGTTCTTATCCTTCCACCCTCACTAACACACCCACCCCCATGCTACCATCACCACTAAAATGTTAGTCCCTTTGCCACCCAGTTCTATGTGGTATCCTGAGATAGACTGGGTGAATCCTTTATTCTTGCTTCAATTGAAAATGCTCCTCTGTCCTCCTGTCTTCTAATTCAGTCCTCTACACTTACACACCTATCCATTTCCATCTCCTTCTCTGTCAGGGCATTGTCACAGTAGTGTTTATAGTGTCTATAAAAACAGATTGTTTATCACTTCAGTGGAAACAATCCCCCCAAACCACAATTCGAATATTAAGACACAGAACTGAATAGAACATACAAATATGAGTTCAGTATGACAGCACTTGGCTTGGCTGGCTATAGCATTGAACTAAACTCAGTGATGAGAATGTTAAGACACAACACCTACTCTCTGCTTCTTTCTGCTTTCAAAATCGTGAAATCATAAACAGAATGAGACCTCTTTAAAATGTCTGAAGTTGAGGAGTCTAAAAGAGGCCTGAATTTCTGCTGAACATGTCTTATGAATGTTAAAATATTTAAGACAAAGGGGATGTCCCTGTGCACATGGGAGATCTCACTAAAGATGTAAATATGTATTATTAATCCTTGAATGAAGTCACTGAAATTTAAAAAGGAATGAAGTAAAATATATCCAAATAAGATGCTAAGGAGGGATAGTGTCGCTCTTAGAAAAAGGTAAAAATCCAAGCCACACCTGAGTGTAATAGAAGACAATGCAACATACCCAGGGTATACCAGGAGTTAGGGAAAAAACGAAGACTCAGAAATTATAGGTAAGTAGGCTTTGAGTAACTCTATTTGGTAAAATAGAGCATCTGGTTATACCTCTTCAGTAGCTGCCCCTCCCAAGCCTTGAAGGGCCCTTTCAAGAAGAAACTGTGTTTGCTGTGATTAGTTTCCAGGGGTCACTGTGGCTGTCACCTGTCAGAACTGCCAACTTGCCGTTATACCATTCCATCTTTCTATATGAGGTACGCAGGCTGGCACACGTGCTTGCACTCAGGTTGGTCATTCAGACCCACCCAGCGACGCTGTGGAAAAAAGACCTGGTGACCTACTTCTGTATAAATTACAGCCAGGAAAACTCCATGGAGAAGTTCTACTCTGTAACACACGGGATCGCCTGATCTGTAATTGACAGGACAGCAGTGGGTTTTCCTCCTATGCGACCTCGAATTACACACAAACTAAAATTTTACTACTGAAGTAGATACAGAGGAGATGACACAATTAAATTAATAACCTCGAGGTAGTCATATAAGAAAAATTTGGACTTCTTATTATGAAAGTGCAACTAGAAAACAGAAAAGATACCTCTGACTCTGATCTGCTTGCAGATGAATGGGGCATCCTGAAATAAAGCAGGCACTGTGTCAGTGGAAGGGGTCCAACCACAGATGGATGATCACTAGGCGGGGAGGCTGCAGGAAAAATTTGAGCCTTGGATATGAGGTTAGGTTAAAAGGTTTCCAAAAGAATTTCAGGAATTATGTTGCTTTCATTAGTAATTCGGTGTTTCTGCTTTTGTACAGTCAATCTAGATAAATTAACATATTACATATTCGTTCACATTCTACTTAAAGATTCATTTTGCTTTTATTAAAGCAGAAATATAAAACTTACCTTACAGGTTGTTGTATAGATTAATAAGAAAGAATTTACCATGAGCCTGCCGTATGGTGGCTGACTAACATGTATTAATTGACTTTTTCTTGACTCTTATGCTTATATAGTGATAATTTCATCAGAAATAAAGTAAAAGTACATTATTTATAAAATTGTCTGCATTTTGCAGGAGAAATATTACAATAAAAAAGCAATCAGTGAACACAAGTATTATTCTGTTTAATATCAAAAATTAGAACGCTGCACTGAGATAAAAAGAAAACATATATTTAACACTTATTCATGATAGAACGGAAGCAAACAGCATTTGATGTGTCCCTTAATGAAAAAAAAATTGGAAAAAAATAGTTCTTTAAAGTAAAAGATAACATATGTGATGATAAGATATCTTAGTGAGAGGAGGAAAATAAATAAGAAACAGGTAGAAATAAAAAGGAAGCAGAATGAGACAAGGAAGAATATAAGAAAATGAAAGTACCAAAAGTCAACATTAAAATCTGTCTAAAGAGCTGAAAAAGGAAGACTTAAACTTATAAGAAATAAAACCAATGATATAAAAGAAGAGCTGGAGACACTGGGCCAGAACGCTGCAAAAAAAAAGAACACTGAATTCTCTGAGCTTGAGTCAATATCCCACTTTTAATTATTACAGCTTTAGAACAAGCTTTAATATCTGAAATTGAGTTATTAATCTTTCAGCCATCTTTTTAAACATTTTAAAGCATTTTCACACTTTGTTCTTTTAGGTAAAATTTTCCAAGATCTAATAAATAAAAATACTACTGGAATTATATACAAAATACGTATTAACTGGAATAGAATCAGCTTGCTATGTGTTTTCATTTACTTAAGTCATACTCTTTTCTGTTGGTTAAGTATTATCCTTTTTTTATTCATGTAGATATGACTTACTTTGAAAAAATGTATTCTCATGTATTGGAACTTATTGTCTGCTATTTGATACCCTAAAGTAACTCCCTCTTAGAGGTGAAATACGAGGTTATTTCTGCTAAAGTCAGGATGACCGCATCAGATTTACATTTAACAATGTTTGGGAAATCTCATCTGACGACCTAGAACTTTTAAGAGCCAGTATCCATATTAAATATATAAAAGAAAACAAATTTATAGTGATGAGTACATGCTTGGAATTCTACACATAAAACTAAAGAACTTATTATAACTAATGTTAAAGTTTTTGAAGGTGGTAAATTACAACAGAAAAATATATCATTCAAAAATTTTCTATATAGCAGTGATAACCAGTAAAAAATATAATGGTGGCAGTCCCATCTATAATCATAATTTAAAAAAAAACTGAATGCATAACAACAATAGACAAAAACAAAAGAATCCTCACTAAGCACATATTAAAATGTCAGACGTGATAGAGGCAGCATTTCAAACCACAGAAGGAAAGAGAATAATTCTATCAATATTAACAATTCACTAGCTCTTGGAAGTAATGTTGCAAACCGTTGTATATAATATTCCAAAATAAATTCTAAATGGATTACAGTAGTACATGGGAAGAAGCCAAAACAATCTGAAGAAAAATATATTCTGGTAGCATTCATCTAGACAATGAAAAACCTTTTCAAATTAAACCAAATCAAACAAAAATAAATTAGAAAAAATATTCATATATTCAAATTCTCAAAACTAAAATCCCCTATATATAAAAAAAGACAACCCTAGTAGTGTAGTGGTTAAGTGCTATGGCTGCTAATGAAAAGTTTTGCAGTTTAAATCCAACAGGCACTTGTTGGAAATTCTGTGAGACAGATCTACTTTGTCTGGTGTGGTCACTAGGAGTTGGAATCGACTTGATGACAGTGTGTTTAGTTTTGAGTTTATATATAAAAAATACTAAGCAAAACTTATAAGTTATACACAGGGAAACTTGAAATATATATGCATACTGTTACATGTACATACATATATTATGTGTACATAAACCAAAATCAAACTCTATTGCCATCATACACGCGCACACACACACTAAGTGATGGTGTTATGTATGTATATCATACAAACCCAGGGCCATTGACTTGCATCCAACTCACAGTAACCCTATATGGCAGAGAAGAACTGCTCCATAAGGTTTTCAAAGAGGGCCTGGCAGATTTGAACTGCTGACCTTTTGGTTAGCAGACGGCACTTAACCACTATGCCACTAGGGTTTTCATGTATATCATATATGTGGTATATATATCTATATACATATATTTATACACACACATACACACATACATACATACACACAACATGATCATGTTATATTTATATACAGACACACATAACATGATCATGTAGTGGAGGCTTGGTGGTGCAGTATTTAAGAGCTACAGTAAACCAGGGCTGCTAACCAAATGGTCGGCAGTTCAAATTTACCAGCCCCTCCTTGGGAACGTTATCAAGTAGTTCTGTTCTATCCTGTAGGGTTACTGTGAGGCAGAACTGACTCAATGGCAGTGGGTTTGGATTGCTTTTGTACATGGTTTTATATACGGGTTTATAGCGTGAACCTACCTAGAGGCACCTCAGAAAGGTCACAGCCTTGAAAACCCTGTGGGCCACAGTCCCCCAACTCCACACACAGTTTTGCTATTATTTGAAATTAACGTAACAGCAAACAGCAACACGTAGGGGAGACTTACTAATAAATAGCAACATAGTAAGTAGCCAAAGGAGAATGTTAGCTAATTTATAAGAAATCTAAAAATGGCCAAAAATATATGTGCAAAAGATATAATCTTTAGTAATAAAAATGCATATCTACATATATAAATAAAACAACAACAACAACAACAAAGCCTCCCTGCCTTCAAATTGATTCCAACTCGTAACAACCATGTAGCACAAAATAGGACTGTTCTGTAGGTTCCAGGCAGTACCTGGCAGATTTGAACTGCTGACCCTTCAGTTGGCTGTAGCACTTAACCACTGTGGCACTAGGGTTTCTAACATGTATAAATAAGATACTCCTTTTGGCTGATCAAAATGGCAATGATTTGAAAGACTCATGCAGCCAACGTTAGCAGAGAGTTCTGGACTCCTTATTGAACACTAAGCCAAGCCAAGTGCTGTCGAGTCGGATCTGACTCGTGGCAACCCTAGGGGTTAGGGTAGAGACCCCCAATCATAGCTGTTTCTCTAAGAGTCCATCCCCTCAGGCTCCTGGCCTTCTGGACACAGTGAAGTCCCAGTCATGGTCCCAGACAACATGCTCTGGGGTGAAAGATCCTACATATAAATGCTGGCTTGCCACTTAATAGCTGCAAATTGTTGGACAGATTCTTTCTCTCTAAGCCACGCTTTCCTCATCTGTTTAGAAGATAATCACATTACTAGTCTCCTAGGTCCAGTGCAAAGACTAAATTAGATTATGGATGTAAAGTAACCAGGACAAATAGCATGCTTCATTTTTGTTTATTTTTAATGTTATTTCTTTAGCTATTAAAGTACGGCTACACTGTACAATTGTGCACATTTCAGAGAGTATCTCTGTGTCACTAGAGGAGAAATTGATGTCACCTAAGTCATGCACATTATTACCTTCACCAAACAGTGTCAAATGACTAACCAATTTATAATTCCATAAGCAGTGCTTAGTGCATTTTAAAGAAATCGCTTTATTTATTAATGTTTCAGATTATATCACTTCGAAGCAAGGCATATCTTTCAAAAATCAACCAATCAAACCTGTTGCCACTGAGTTGATTCTAACTCACAGTGACCCTGTTGTAGACCAGATTAGAACTGCCCTATAAGATAAAATTTTTTTAGGAGCAGAATGCTCCATCTCTCTCCCAGAGAGCAACCAGTAGGTTCAAGCCACTGACCTTTTTGTTAGCAGCTAAGTGCCTTAACTACAGCACCACCAAGGCTTAAACACCAATTTTTAATACATTATAAATTTCAGGGTAAGACATGTTTAGAAGGCAGTCCAAAGATACACTTGGATGTAACAGAGGTCTCGAAAACAGACCTACAGTCAGAGGCTATGTCCCCAGTTCCCTTGCCGTGCTCTTCCCACCACTGTACGTCAGTTTGTCTTCTGTGGTGGCTTCTGCATTGCTATGATAGTAGAAGCTATGATACCGGTATTCCAAATACCAACAGGGCTACACATGGTGGACAGGTTTCAACAGAGCTTCCAGTCTATGACAGACTAGGAATAAAGGCTTGATAAGCTACACTTAAAAAATCAGTCAATAAAAGCTTTATGAATGACAACAGAATACTGTCTGATATAGTGCTGGAAGATTAGCTCTCTAGGTTGGAAGGCACAATGGCTGCAAGAATGAAGTCAAGTGTTTGGTTCCATTGTAAATGTGATCACCAAGAGTCAGAGCTGATTCATAGGCAACTAGTCACAATAACAAAGGGATCATTAAACTATGACCTTGGAGTCACCCTTAGTGAATGGCTGGATATAGAGTCTGAAGAGAAAGAAGAATCAAAGGTGACTAAGAGTTGAGCCTCAAAGACTGATATTACTATTGACACGAATATGAATGTCAAGAGGATTTAGCTTTCACTGGGGTGTAGGCAGTCTCAGATCTTTAGAAAAGGGATTTGTCTGTGCCTGGGACATACTACTCTAAAAGGCCAAGCTGGCTTAAAAGTTTACAACTCAGGGCTGAAAGACTGGTGGAATATCATTGAACAAACCTGTACAGGCAGTGGTAAGCCCACTATAAAAAGAATACATCAGAGATGATCAGACCACTCTGTAATGAGCAAAGTGCAAGAATCTGAGCACAGGCTGCTACTGTGGATGTTACAGTTGTACACAAGCTGTTTAATTTCAATGTTTTTTTTGTGACTTCTGGAGCATGAAGAAGTAATACAGAAATTATTATACTTGCAAATAAATTTGTCACTATTAAAATACACTGTTAGATCATTAGCAGAAATCAATTATTACCATAGCATAAATAGCAAAATGAGAATAAGTTAAAATTAACAGGCAGAAAGTGATAAGGCTAAATAGATAAAAAATGAAAAGATTTGAAGGCATAGAAGTCTCTTTCCTAGTATTATTCTGAAGTAGCTGCTAGATTACTCAAACTCTTCCAGCAAAAGTAGTCCGAACTATTACTGAGGAGGAAAATAGGAGTGGAGTAGGAATAAGGTTGTAAGAGATTATAACAACAGGTTGGAAAATCTAACCCACTGACTGGCTCCGTGGAGAAAGACATTGTGATCTACTCCCATAAAAGATTATAGCTTAGAAAACCTAATGGGGCAGTTTTACTATATCACATGAGGTCACCATGAATTGAAATCTACTCAACATCCTAACAACAATAACTAGCAGAAGGTTTTTACGTGGTAGATATTTCAGGAATATTTCAAAGCTCAAAATGGAACCTTGAGATATCTCTATACAATTTGAGCATCCAGAAAGTGAGAAAGTCCCCTAGACTATAAGAATCCAGGAAAACGTCAGTTGGGCTATGCATGTCAAGTGTATAGTCACTGAACATTAGGTTTGTTTCAGCAACCACTCTTAAACAAAATGCATTTACTGATGTTTGGTGAGTGTTTGACCCTGTCTGTGGAGTTATGCTGACCTCTTCTTCAAAGTGAAACATAACAGCAATGAACAGAATTGCACATTAACATACACCGTCTGACAATTAAGTTCACAAACTCATCCCAGAGAAAAGTGCTACATACATCACTGCTGAATACACTATGGTCACCTTCGAAGTACTCCAGTTGGGAAGCTATGCACCAATGCCAGTGACTGGTCTACTCTTCAAAAGAATTTTGGAATTCTTCTCCTGGAATGGCCATCAGAACTGTCATCACATTACTCTTGATGTCCTGAATGTCATCCAAATGTCTTCCTTTAAATATTTCTTTTCAGGTAGAGAAAAAAGTCACTGGGGCCATATCAGGTGAACAGGGAGGGTGTTCCAACATAGTTATTTGTTTATTGGCTAAAATCTCCCTCACAGACAGTGCCATGTGAGCTGGTGCATTGTTGTGATGTGAGAGCCGAGTTGTTTGTGAAAAGTTCAAGCTGTTTTCATCTAACTTTTTCATGTAGCTTTTTCGGCACTTCCAAATAGTAAACTTGGTTAACTGTTTTGTCCAGTTGCTACAAATTCATAATGAACAATCCCTCTGATAACAAAGAAGGTTAGCAATGCTGTTTTGACTCTTAATCTGGACTGATGAAACTTTTTTGGTCATGGACAATTGGCTGACTTCCATTGTACACTTTGATGCTTTCGGATCTGACTCGACAGCACTTGGCTGGCTTGGCTTTAGAGTTGTATTGGTACACTCATGTTTTATCACCAGTGGTAACATGGCCCAAAGCGTTGTACTGCCTCTCCAAAAGGTCTTGACACACTGTAACTCTCCTTTATTTTTGTTCATCAGTGAGTTCTTTTGGGGCCACGTTTTCACATAACTTTCTCATGCCAAGATTTTCAGTTAAGATTTTCCTGTTTCTCTCTATCGATGTTTCCTTGGTCTGCTGTGCTTCTCACACTCAGTGATGATTTTGATGCACAACTCTATGAATTTTTGTAATGTTCTGCTGGTTACTGGCTCTCTGAGCTCTCTTTGTCAGTGGCACTTTTTCTCCCCTCAGAAAAATGTTTAATCCATTTGTACATTGCCATTTTCTTCATGGTATTATCCCCATAAATTTGGACTAATATATGCCTGATTCCACTTCTACTCTTGCCAGGTTTAACAAGAAATCTAATGTTTATTTGTTGCTCTAATTCAAGCTCCAACATCCTTGCAATGGCACACAAAAACATGTAATGACAATAATGAACAGCACCCAACAAGACACCACCACATGTCAACAGAAACATAGCTGTAAGACACTGATATACCAAGGTTATGAAACCTTATTGAGTTGTTTGTGTAGTCCTGCCAACGTAAGCACATAGTGGCAAGTTCATGAAATTAATTGTCAGACCGCATATGTTGTAATTATTTTCAAGGAATTCAGGAACTTTTTAAAGCTCAAAAGCCCTGAAGAGGATCAGGATTTAAGTGTAATTATCCAGCTATTCATGACGAATCCAGAGACAAAAATAGGTGATGCTTAATAGTTTAAAAATTAGGCCAAAAAAGTGGTTAAATGATAGCCGAGTGTTCTTGAGACAAAATAAACATAATAAAAAAAGATTTTTTTCTGAAATTTAATCCCACCTCACCAATGTGTTAGAAAAATATTTCTAATATGAAGAGTATAAAAAACAATGAACCTTTACTAAATGAAATACGTCAACAGATTTTTAAAATTCTTTAAATTTTTTTAATTCAATTCACAAAAAGCTATTATAATAGATCATAAACTAGGTTAAAGAAAGTGACTAAGGAAATCCTAACTTGAGTTTGCACAGACAAAGAATTTTCAAAAGCAATTCCTCTATATTTGTATATAGAGCATTCTAGAATGAGAGTACAAATGTCAGCAGTTATTCTATGTCAATTTCTATGAATCATTTCACATTAATATACCTCAGACATATTTCAAGGAACAGAATAGCTTGATAACCAAAGAAATTGATCTAAAAATTATTCTAGAATTCATCGTACATCTTCATTTTTCACCCTTGGGGGTGGGGAACATATTCTGACAGCAGGTAAACCTCCATATCTGACTCCAGTGATTCGACTGTTTAACAAAAATAAAAAACAAAATCAAATACACCCAAGACAGCACACAAAAATTCTTAAAAGTTCATTGCTCAGTTTTGCAATTAGCCAGTGCAAGTCATGTAGGGTGTGAGTCATGGGCTTTGTAGAAAAACTGCTGTGACAGTAGTTTACAGGGGGACTTCATGAAGACAGAAACCTGCATAAACACTTTTTTTTTTTAAGCAAAGAAAATAAGAATACGACTTCAACAGTGGCAGAACCTTCCTAAACTATTCTGCATGTCATAGCTCACCAATTTATACTGTCGAGGCCACACAGCCGATTAGACCCCGAGTGACCTAATTTGGGTTCCACAGTTAGAGCAAGCAAATTTGGTCTCCCGAGGCTGGGAGGGGGGCGCAAATGGGGTTCTCCTTCCCCCGAAGCACAGGAGGCTGCATCCTCTTTGGTAGCAAACGACAGAAAACGTCATTAAGGCAAAGTACGTTCCAAAGAGGGAACGGGTCAGTCTCCATGGGGGCGGGGGGGGGGGTAGAAAAAACAGCATAGATTTTCAGTGTGACTCTATGGGGCAGTTCTACACTGACCGCTGTGAGTCGAACCGACTCCACAGCAATAGGTTTATTTATTTATTTATTTTGGTTTTATGGGCACAACTGCCGTTGTATTTGCATCACAACTGCCAGGAAGAATTGTAGACGTGTGGCCCATCAGGTTCCCTAGGTAACCTTATCAATACTGTGTATGCTCTATAACGCAAACCACGACCTTTGTTATCCCTAGAAAATGTTGGATTCTGGAGTAAAATATGTTAGTATGTGGTGACAAAGATCAGGTTCCCTGGTTAACCTTGACAATACCTCTACATGGCTTTCTTGGAGAGGTCTATGTAAATACTAGCCAGTTGGTTGAATTTGCTAATCAGAATAGCATGTAGAAGAATTTCATTGATTCAGCTGTTTACAATTTACAGCAAAAATGATTATTCAAATAAAATATTTTTGATGGGCAAAAATTCTGTAGCCATAGTCATCAGGATGGTGATAATGGGATTCAAAATTACATTGTTTCAATTCAGCAAATGATTAGCATTATATGTAAGGCCACAGAGATGTTCTAATTTGGTGGAGTTTGGGGAGATATGAAAATGAAGAAGAAAAGTTTCTGTCCCTTGAAGTCTTCACCATCTACGGGTGAAGCCAGGGATGAAAACTTCAACACAGTTACAAACCACAGTGTTAGGGACTCCCCATCCTCAGGGGCAATTTCCTGTGGACTAGGATAGGAGACAGGTCACTATGGGTCAGAGTCTATTCTAGGCCAGTGGATTGGTTGGTGGTTTAGGACAGGAGAGAGAGCATTTGGGGGAATTTGAAAGAATCAGAGAGACAGCAAAGAAAAGAAAGACCGAAAAGCACAGGTGTGTTCTTGAAAATGCAAGGAATCAATTCAGGCTGATTCAGAGGGACAGTGACAGAACCATGCCTAACCAGAGTGCTTGGGGCTATTGTGTAGGCTATGAAGTCCAGAGGGCACTAGCAGTGCAGCTGTTGAATTCTGCTCCTATAGCCAATGCGCTTGAAGCACAGCCACTATGTCACCTGGCAGTGGGTGCTTGCATGTGGCTGTGATGTGGAACAGGTTTCAGTGAAACACTCAGACTAAGGCAGACTATGAAGAAAAGCCTGGCTATCTACTTCCGAGCATCAGCCAATGTGGATCACTACCGGTGTGGATCACAGCAGTCCAACCACGTTGTGCTTGGAGTCCCCATGAGATGGGGTCCACTAGACGGCAGCTAACAACAAGAATCAAGCCCCAAACCAAGAAACTGGTGTCTTTTTCTGTAGGCAACAGGAAGACAGGGCAGGCTTTTGAGGAGAGGAGCAGCGTGATTAGATCTGTAATTCAGCATACGTGGGGCGGGTGGCAACCAAGAGTGGCTGCCTCAGGAGACCAGTTCTGGAGATAGTTCAAGATTCTAGGTAAGAGGATATGAGAGGAGTGGAAACAGTAAGTGGGGTACTGCCAGAGGGAAATGAAACAACGTAATGGGTACAGAGTCAGGTGACAAAGTGAAAACAGGGCTTGGAGACCATATAGGCTTCAGGAATTGGAGGAACGGGTACAGTTTAAGATGCCTGACTGTATTTACATTTTTTTTTACTTTTCATTGGATTTAATTTCAGACTTATAAAAGGTTATACGGATAGTATAAAGAATTCCCATAACACCTCATCCAGATCGCCCCAAATGTTATACTTTATTGCACTTGGTTTATCATTCATGTTCTTTCTCTTTCTCCCTGCACATATGCACAGATTGTTACATTTGTTCCTCATAAGTGATTTTGGCTTCCAAACTTGACTCCTAAGTACTGAAAACAACTGACATTCTGAGTCTTCGAGAAACTCATGACAAAAGAAATTTATTAAACGAAAGAAGACGAGCAGAAATAGTTGGCATAGATGTAGTTCAGAAAGGCTACACGTGAATACAGAAATATTCTGTAAACCTTTTTCTGCACACATACTTACCAACAATGTTCCTTTCCTGATGAGCAAGTGCACCACTCTGAAAACATCAGTCGGATCACTGATTGAGTCGGAGTAGTGACTGAAATGAAAGAGCATTCAAAACTCCTGTTTCCATTAACTGTCAGAATAGAAAATTAGCAAATTTGTAGTAGATTTGAACAGCACTGTTAACTAACTTGACTTAGTTGGCATTTATAGAATGCTCCAACAAACAATAACAGACTAAAAATTTTCCTCAAGTATACACAGAACATTTACTAAAACTGGATATATACCTCAGCTGCATCATTCTAGGCAAGTGTATTCGATGATCAATACAGTGCCCTTTTTCCTCAGGCTCATAGGAAACCGCTTAGCTTCTGACTTCTCTTCTCTTTAGGTTCACAGATAAAAACAAAATCTAAAATCATAAAGTTCCTTAAACAAATATAATCACAAACTTATTTAAACAAATACAATTAAGAAGTTCCTATTCTACTAAGAAAAATCTATACTCAAGAGCAAAATTACAGGTCAATCCACTCTTCTTACTTTCCTGGTCCAATTGTTTGAGTAACCAAAGAAACAGACAAATAAAAATGTCACCCTACTGTATTCTATAGTGTTGATTTAATTTTAGTTAAGGTGAGGAGCCCTGGTGGTATAGTGATTAAGAACTGGGTTGCTACCTAAAAGGTCATCAGTTCAAACCCATCAGCTGCTCCTTGAAAACTCCATAAGGCAGTTCTAGTCTCTCCTATAGGGTCAAATATGAATTTGACGAGACTTGACAGCCACTGATAATACTAAGTCAAAGTGTGAGTTTACGTTAAATTATGATGGTTCAGAAATTTTTAATGCTAAGTACTATGAGGTTCTAACAGACATCATTCATTTGCCATTCTATAAATCACCAGACTTAGGAAACAAAAATATGGATTTCCAGTTAAACTGAATTTTAGATAAACAATGAATAATTTTTTAGTGTAAGTATATCCCAAGTTATTCACAAGGTTTTCATTGACTAATCTTTAGAAGTAAATCACCTGTCCTTTCTTTCAAGTCTTTCTTACAGAGGTCTACCCACTATGCATGATCCTTCTGGTATGTGTCACAATAATACACAATCCACCACAGTAGGACAAACGAATAAAAGACTTAGCTGTGCTCATGCAGAACTTGTACATGAATCAAGAACCAGTCACTCCCATAGAATAAAGAAATATTACATGGTTTAAAACTGAGAAAGATGTGAAGCCCAGTTTTATCTTTCATCTTACTTATTTGAGCTCTATGCTGAACAAATAATCAAGAAGCTGGACTGTATGAAGAACATGGCATAAGGACTGAAGGAAGACTCATTACCAACTATAATACGCAGGTAGCATAACCTTGCTTGCAGCAAATGGTGATCACTTGAAGCACTTACTTATGAAGGTCAAGCACCTTTGTGGGGACTATACCTGAAGATGAAAATAACAAAACTTCCCACAACAGGACCAAGAAATATTATGATAAGTGAAGAAGACTTTGAGCTTCTCAAATTTTTCATTCTACTTGAATCAATGATCAATGTCCATGGAAACAGCAGGCTAGAAAACAAACACTAGTTGCCTTGGAAAAATCTGCTGCAAAAGACATCTTTGAAGAGTTTTTTTTTTTAGCCAGCCAAGCCAAGTGAATCAAAGTTCACTTGGATCAAGCTGTGGTCTTTTCAGTTGCCTCATATACATATGACAGTGAAACAATGAAGCAGGAAGTTCAAAGGAGGATTAATGGATTCAAATTGGCATTGCCAAAACATATTGAATATGCTGTGGGCTGTCAGAAGGATAAACAAATCTGTCTTGGGACGAAGTACAGTGAGAATGCTCCTTAGAAGGGAAGGTGGCTAGACTTCGTCTTGTTTACTCTGGGCATTGCATTAGGAAAGACCAATCACTAGAAAAGGATGCCATGCTTGATAGAGGACCAATAAAAATGAAAGAACTCTTTGATGAAATAGAATGAACTGGTGGCTATCTCAATAGGCTTCAACATACCGGTGATTGTGAGGGTGAGGCGGAACTACACAATGCTTTGATCTGTTATACATCAGGTTGCAATGAACTGGAGCTGACTCAATGACAACTGAAAGCAACAACAGTATGTCCCAAGTATTGCACGGGTTATGTATATTTTTAGATCACCTAGAAACAGCAGTTGAGAATCACATGGTAAAGTCTTGCAGTGACAGTCTAGCAGATCCCAATGCCTGAATATATGGGGAAGGGAATAACTAAGGGATCCAAAATAAAAGCAAAACCAGAAAAGCAGAGACAAGATAAGAAAGCATCAGTTTAATAAGCACCTCACACAGGAGTAACCTCAGTGACTTTCCCCACGAGGAGGTTACTTGCTCTCAGCATGAACGCCAGTACAATGAGGATGAATGTGTAGCCTATAAGCTCCTGTGCTGTATTTGTCTTGAATCTTTATTACATGTCTACATATGGTAATTAAAATAATACTGCTACTGCTATTTTTATGGCTGTATATTGCCCTGACTTTCAAAATGAAAGCTCTAATCTGCTGGCACACACCAAGGCTCTCCAGCAAAAGTCTTTATTCATAAAACCATTCTTTCAAGTAACCACCCTGAATGGGTTAGATTAAGGGAGGGGGAAAAGCAAGGGACAAAAGAGGAGAAAGCAAGTGAGAAAAAAATGCATAAAATTGCTCTTCCCAATAACGAGCTTGTAGTTACTGGAGGCATGGAAAGTGGATATGTTTGAAGAATTCCTCAGGGCCAAGACAATAATTATTTTTACATTTTCAGTCTCTGATTTAAGATCCTTCTTATGATGAGAATAAAGTCATACAGTCTTACAGTAGTTGTGGGCTCATATAGCATCAAACACAATACACTGACTACAGCAATCATTTCTACTAAAAAAAAAAAAAGAGAGAGAGAGAGAAATAAAGCATCATTTTGTCCCCTATTTTCAGAGGAAGCTATTTCTTTACCCACCAGGGCAAAAAAAATTTGAGTCTAGTTTAGGGGGAGGGACCAAAAAAACCCTTAGAAAAAAGAGATCTTACCTCTTCCTTGCTATAGGGGGAGGGACAAAAAAAACCCTTAGAGAAAAGAGATCTTACCTCTTCCTTGCTAAATTAATTTATAATTCCTGCCAAAATAGACAGGAGGTTCTTTCTCATAGCACCCCAATAACTTCTATTGTAGTTTAGGCTGAGATCTATCACCGCAGTCTGTGAAAATATGGGGGAACAAACAAAAAAAAAAACTAGTTACTATTTTCTGGACAGTTCTCATTCAAGCACTAAAAAATCCTGTCTAACCCCACTGTCTTTTCTTACCCAAATGTAATCATTTCAGGTCTTGTAACCTTTATTAACTAGTCCTATTTTCTGAGACTCCCTTCATTTTTAATCATTAGTTACACTGTTGCATGAAGATCAGTCCATAAGCCCTTTGGAAAAGTGAAAAATTCAAATAATTCATTCCAACAAACGAAATGCTAATGCTGTTGCTATGTAGCAACGCTAGGTTCATTAGATGCCTTTGCTCCGCTTACCATCTGCAGCCCTCCTCCTTTTATCCCACCCGCCTTGGAACATTTAAAAGGGTGGAATGTGTCACAACCCATTCATTTTGACTAAATACCAAATTCACATCTCTGTTTGCTTTAAGATGAAAACGAAGCTTTTGACACTTGGACTAATAGTTCTTAATGAGGATTATATTTTTTATGATTACACTTTAACATTCTCCTAAGAGGCATATTTTCAGTTTGAGTAATTGTTTAATTAATAAGTACATAGCAATTGGATGATACAAAACACAAATAGCATTTAGCACAAATTCCAAATAATCACGACTGATATTTTGTGCCAAATGGACTACACTTTCATTGTATGAGGCTTGTCAGGGAAATAATTGCTGGTAAGTCTCAGCAAGCCTCCAGGCAGACGTGTGAATTAAAACAAGTGAGTCTGTCCTTTTGGTGTCTTCTTACCCACTTCTGTTTTCTATCCTTACCTCCCGAGCTGTGTCCTCCTACATATAATAGGCATGCAGACCCTCCTTCCCCTTCGAAGTGTCAGGACCCCCTCCAGATGCACAAGCTACCTCCATCTGGTCAATACCTTTGAACTACGTAGCTCTCTCTGGGACAGCAACCCAGATCTTTACCTAAGTATATTGTCCGCTGGTGTTGAGTCAGGACCTACCTCACGGCGACCCCATGCACAACCGAATCAAACACTGTCTGGTCCTGCATCATCTCACCTGGCAGATAGGTAGTGGCCGCACGGGCAGTGCACCGGCCAGCAATCAAATCCGGGTCTCCCACGCAGAGCAGGGGACGTCTACCACGGAATTACTATCACCTCCAGTGTTGTCTAAATCTACCTCTCCTGTCATCTCTAGCCCCCAAATCCTTCTCTAGGAGATAGTAACTAACTAGTCTAATAAATTTACCTGTTCTAGTGGTATGACTAATATTTCGTCTTAAATTTCTCATATAATAAATTCTTTTGGAGATAATATAGTCTGAGAGAGTAATTTCGATAGTAGGAAGACATTTTCCCATTAGTAAGGGTATCTGAGGACTCAGTTTCTTTGAAAACTAAAGCCACTATTTTAGGGGCATAGAAGAGTGAGGGAAGGGATACCACTTTAAGAGGCTACTCAAAGTTTCCATAGTTTTCAGTCAGTAGTTTTCAAAGCAAAAACCTGATAAGCGAGTTTTAAGAAGCAGTGGTAGTGACAAACCCAATCTTACATTTTAAAGTGTGCATAACTTTGCTTTCCAATTTAGCATTTTATGTAAAAATGATATACAACATTTATAAAATTGTGTTATGATAGCTCTAGTTGCAGTCAGAAATTTTGAAGATCCCCTTTTCTGACTCCTAAATCTGAAATGACGAAAACCTGCACACTTAAATGTGGATTGAAAACTTGAAGCTTGAGTGTCTACCTGTTGCTGTAGGATTGTGTTGAACAGGAAGGGAAAAAGGGGAAGCGGAAGTCATCAGCAGTTAATGCACATTTGGCCTGAGACCATAAAGACCACAAGAACTAGCTCTAAAAGTGTTATTGGTAAAGAGAACAAACCAGAGCCACTGCTGCTAGTCAATTCTGACTCACAGCGACCCTCTAGGACAGAACACAACCGCCCCATAGAGTTTCCAAGGAGCACCTGGTAGATTCGAACTGCTGACATTTTTTGGTTAGCAGCTGTAGTACTTAATCTCTGCAGCCACGAGGGTTTCTGCGGTAAAGAAACGAACAGCCATGTGTTCTGGTTTTCTAAGTACAATGGTGGTTTCAAAAACCTATTAGATTTCCTCACATTTAATTACATCGTCTCATTACTAGATCTCCTTGAATTTAATCTCTTGGTTGGCTTGAACATAACATTAAAAATGTGACTGAACTGCAGGCGACTACTTTGAGTGCATACTGTTGCAAAACTCCTGAGAAGTCGGCACTGTCATTATAATTTAACAGATGAGGACACAGAGGTAGACCTGGTAAACAATTTGCTTAAGGTAACAAGGCTAGGAAACAAAGTAGAAATCAACCTGCTGGCCTTTCTGGCTCAGAAGCAATTATAACCTAATGTGTTCTGTATTAATTTAATCATCATTAGCCTTGTCCTTTGTATGACATCCTCTGCCTGGTTAGGATGAAAAGAAAACAAGTGGTGGATACCCACAAACTTAATATATCGTAGAACACTCATCTTCTCACTTAAAAATGTGTACTAACCCTTTCTTCTCTTAAAAACAAAACAAAAAATTTAAGCAGTTGTCGTAGAGTTGATTTTGACTCCTGGTGCCCCCATGTTTTGGTCAGCTAGTGCTGCTCTAGCAGAAATTCTACAAGTGAATGGCTTTAACAAAGGAAAGTGTATTCTTACACAGTCTGGTAGGCCACAAGACCAAGTTCAGGATGTCTGCTCCAGGCAAGGCTTCCCCTCTATCTGCTCTGGAGAAAAGCCCTTCTGTTGTATCAGGCTTTGGTCAGGGAGCATCTTGGCACAGAAACCTCAGGTCTGTCGGACATGCTCTACTCTGGTGTTGTTTTCTTATTGGTATGAGGTTCCTATTTCTCTGTTTGCTTCTGTCTCTTTTTAGCTCCTGTAGAATGAAAGGATAAAAGGGTGCAAGCTACACTCCAGGGAAACTCTCTTAGCAAGGGTGTTGCAGTCCCACCCTAGTCCTCTTTTAATGTAATCATTCAATCTATTAGCCACAGGCAAAGATTAGGATGCATAGCATAGGAAAATGAAAAAATATTAAGATTGATGGCTCAGCCACACAGCCACACACATTTTTGGTAGGGACAGACACAGTTCAATCCATAACACCATAAAACTGTGTGCCATACGACTTTTAGTAGCTGATTTCTGCTAATAGAATGCCAGGCCTTTCTTCTGAGATGCATCTGGCTGGACTTGAACCTCTGAACTTTAAGTTAGCAGCCACGTATATTAACCGCTTGCACTGCCGGGGACTCCTTACTCTATGCAACAGAGGAAACCTATCTTCTAATCAGTCTAAATTAGTAGTGAGTTCACAAGTTGTGTTGTAAAGGATTAGGGATTTGAAGTTAACAGATTTTAACGTTAAATCATCCCCTTCCTCTGCTAACTGTGTGAAATTAACCTTCTTTTTAGTCTCTCTAAAACAGAGGTTATAATGATGATTTCATAGGATTACAATGAGGGTTATATGAAACAGTAAATACAAGGAGTCTAATATATCCTAATGACATCAAGGACATCACATCTGAAGAAAGTAAGAGGTCAGTAAAAATACAGGAAAGAGAGAAAAGACCAAGATGGCTGTCAGAAGAAGCTCTAAAAGTTGCTCTTGAATGCACAGAAGCTACAGCAAAAAGAAGAAATCATGAAGTAAAAGAGTTGAATAGGTTTCAAAGGGTGGCTTCAGAGGTGGGCCCAAGATGGTAGAGTAGTCAGGTGCTTCCTGTGATCCTTCTGCCAACAAAGACCCAAATGGACAAATGACATGATTACATATGACATTTTAGGAGCCCTGAATAGCAAATGGAAAGTTGAGAAATCAGACTCAGTAAACAGGAAGAGAGAGTAGGTTCATAAGTATTTAAGACTGGCCAGACCTGACCTGCCAGGAATCAGCTGCAGCAAGCTCGGCGAATGGAGCAGCGGTTTTTCAAGGGTGTCCTTCTCACAGGGAGAAAGAATAGAAGACTGTACACTTCAGCCTCCAGAACTAGTGAAAAGCAGCACACCTACTGCATGTGGGGATCTAAATGTTCCTCTGGAGGTAAACCCCTCTCCCTTTTCCCAGCCCTTCCCTGATTGCACTGTATTTGGCTCTGCGGTCTGACTCCATTAAGTAAGCCAAGTAGGACTCCTTATGCCCACTCTGAGCCATTCTCTTAGACTTGGAGAGGAAACAGTTTAACAAACTGGTGGAAAAGGAAAAATATCTGCTGACTCCCTTGAGCCAGATGCAGGGCAAAAACAGTTCCTTTACCTAGAATCAGACATGAGGGGACATGGCACTCTCACGGACATACAGGGATAACTGTTAACCCCCTGCTTTTCTCAGTGCCTACAGCCAGATACTTGTGTATATGCCAGTAACCTGCTCATCTAGGACAGTATGGAAGAGTCTCCATCACACTTGGTGACTGACTACCTGGATACCTGAGCTGAAGTCATACAAGAAAAGTAATTGGTCCCCTGGACTCACATGTCTAGTAACAACTTAAGCCACCTGATGACAGGACATTAGAGCTTGAAAGTACCAGTAAACAAACTAGCACACACAAACAGCCTACTTGGACATTTTAAATCAAGATATCTCAAGAAGACAAAGTGAAGTGTTAAAATGACATATGCAAAGACCTGGAGAAAGACAGACAAAAAGCAAGTACACAACTGGTGTTTCTCAAGCAGAAAAATTGAAGAAAAAAATCAAAGCCTCAAGTTGCAATGTTGAGGCATTCTATGGGGAGAATATGAAATAATTCAAGAAGCATCAAAAGAAGATGGAAGGAAAACACTGTCACTGTAGCAAAAAAATTGGTCAGCATTCAACCATTTCAGGAGGTAAGAGATGATTAAGAACTAAAGGTACTTACGGAAGAGATTCAAGCAGCACTGAAAGCACTGGTTAAAAAAAGAAAAAAGCTTCAGGAATTGACAGAATACAAATTGAGATGTTTCAGCAAAGAGATGCACTGCTGGCATGCTCACTCATCTATGCCAAAAAATTTGGAAGACAGTTACCTGGCCAACTGACCGGTACAAGTTCACATTCATATCTATTCCAAAGAATGGTGATCCAACAGAATGCAGACATTGTCAAACTATAGCATTAATATCACACTCAAGCAAAATTTTGCTGACAAAATTATTCAAAAGCAGTTGCAGCAGTATAGAACTTCTTGAACTGCCAGAAATTCAAGCCAGATTCAGAAGAATGTGTAGAACAAGGGACATCATTGCTGATGTCAAATGAATCCCGGCTGAAAGCAGAGAATACCAGAAAAATGTTTACCTGTGTTTTTTGACCATGCAAAGGCATTCAACTGGGTGAGTTATAACAAATGCTGGACAACATTGTGAAGAATGAGAACTCCAGAACACTTAGTTGTGCTAATGAGGCACTTGTACTCAGACCAAGAGACAATCGTTCAAACAAAGCAAGAATACACTACATTGTTTAAAGTCAGGAATGATGTGTATCAAGGTTGTGTCTTTTCACCATACATATTCAATCTGTATGCTGAGCAAATAATCCAAGTAGCTGGACTATTGGAAGAAGAATTAGGCATCAGGATTGGAAGAAGACTCATTAACAACTTGGAATACTTTAGATGATACAACCTTCCTTACTGAAAGTGAAGAGAACCAGAAGTGCTTACTGACAAAGATTAAAGCCCATAACACTCATTATAGATTGCACCTTAACACATACATACACAAAAAAGAGAGAGAGAAAAGATAGAAGTTGTCAAGGATTTCATTTCACTTGGATCCACAATCAACACCTGAAGCAATCAAGAAATCAAATGACAGGGAATATCTGCTGCAAAAGACCTCTTTAAAGTGTGAAAAAGAAAAGGTATCACTTTAAGGACTAAGGCTTGCCTGATCTGAGCCATGATGTTCTCAGTTACTTCACATGCATGTGAAAGCTGGGCTGTAAATAAGGAAGACCAAAGAAGAATTGATGCCTTTGAATTAAAGGGTTGGAAGAAGGAACAGATCTATCTTGGAAGAAATATCACTGAATCATCAGTTTTTGCACTAAAAAAAAAAAAGTGAGAGAAACAGCTACTATCAAATCAGCTCTGAGACTTACATAAGTGTAGAAAACTACCTTGCTTATGGATAGAATGACTTAACATTGTGAAAATGTCTGTCTCTTCAGCCCAATGTGATCTATACATACAGTGTAATCCCAATACAAATTCCAATGTCATTTTTTTCAATGAGATGAAGAAACAAATCATCAACTTCGGTAAGGGAAGAAGCCCTAGAGAAATAAAGCATTACTGAAGAAGAAGAACACATTGGGAAGCTTCACACTACCTGAAACTATTACACAGCCACGGTAGTCAAAACAGTCTAGTACTGGTACAAAAACAGATACATAGACCAATGGAACAGAATGGAGAATCCAGAAATAATTGCCATCTACCTATGAGCAGCTGATATTTGACAAAGACCTAAAATCCATGAGTTCGGGAAAAAACAGTCTCTTTAACAAATGGTGTTGGCAAAATTAGATATTCATCTGCAAAAAACTGAAACAAGACCCATTTCTCACACTGTACACAAAAACTGACTCAAAATGGAGCAAAACCTAAATATCAAATCTAAAATGGTGAAGATTATGGAAGAAATACTAGGGACAACACAGGAAGCTCTAACAAATGTCATAAACAGACTACAAAATATTACTAACAATGAACAAACAGCAGAAGAGAGAATAGAAGAATGAAAACTACCAAAAATCAAATACTTAGGCTCATCCAAAGTCTTTATCAAAAGAGTAAAAAGATTCCTACAGGGGAAAAATATTTGGCAACCACCTACTTGATCGATGTCTAATTTCCATCATCTACAAGGCACACAAAATCTCAACAATGAAAAAGACAAATAACATAGTTAAACAATGGGCAAAGGACATGGACAGACACTGCACTAAAGAAGACTTTCAGGCAGCCAAACGACACAAGAGAAAATGTTCAGGATCATCAACCACTAGGGAAATCTGAATCAAAACTACAATGAGATACCATCTCACCTCCAACAAGCCTGACATTAACCCAAAAAACACAAAACCACAAATGCTGGAGAGGCTGTGGAGAGACTGGAACTCTCCCACTCTGCTGGTGGGAACGTAAAATGGTACCACCTGGAAAGAAATTTGGCACTTTCTTAAAAAGCTAGAAATAGAAATACCACATGATCCAACAATCCCGCTGCTTGGAGTACATCCCAGAGAAACAAGGGCTGTCACACAAACAGATTCATAAACACGACTGTTTATTGCAGCACTACCCAAATCAGCAAAAAGATAAAATCAGCCTAGGTGCTCATCAACAGATGAATAGATAAATAGCTATGGTGTATATATACAACAGAACACTATGCAAAGCTGAAGAACAACGATGATTTTAGAAAACTTCTCATAACCTGGAATCACCTGGAAGACATTATGCTTAGTGAAATCAGTCAGCTGCAAAAGGACACTTATAATAGTGGTACGAGACCACTATTATAAGGACTTAAGAAGAGGCTTATACATAGAAGAAAATAATCTTTGATGGCTACAAAGGTGGGGATAGAGGGTTAGGGTTACTCATAGATTAGATAATCAATAGCAATTTGATTAGATGAAGGGAGCGACAGCGCACAGTAGAAGTGAGGTCAGCACAACTGAACTACACCATAAACTAAAAGGTTTTCTAAATACAACCCAACACTGTAAAAGAGTAGCAGGAACAGAGGCCTGGGGACCATGGTTTTGAGGAACATCTACATTAATTGGCATAACTAGTTTTTTTATTCCTGAGAACTTTTCTGCATCCCTTATTGGTGAGTGGCACTTGGGGTCTTCAAAGCCACCAAGCTGCCATCTAAGGACATCAACTGGCCCCAACCCACCTGCAGCAGATGAAAACCATGAACATCAAAGACCAAAGGAAAATATGAACTCAGGAGATGGAAGGGTCCACATGACGGGAGGCTATATCAGCATGAGAACAGAAGAACTAGACTGTCCGGACAGGGAATACAATACAGAGTCCCCGACAAACCACCAAAAAAATGGGAGTACAGACCTAGAACTCTATTAAAAGATCACACTTGATGGTCTGACGTCCTGGAGGGTCCTCTGAGAACATGGATCCTGGACTTGCTTCTAGCCCAGGGCTGTACCAGAACTGAAGCTGGCTTTTCAGACAAAGTTTGGACTTGACACCAGGATGTAGAGTGATGCAGGTGTTATATGTATTCCTTGGTTTAATATATATATGAGGCTGTCCAGCTGGTTCCCCTTTAGAGGGGAGAGGTGAGGATGGAGAAGAGGGGACAAGTGTTGGCTGAGTGGATACTGGAAGTACAGGGTGGAAAGGAAGAGTGTGCTCTCCTGGGGAGAAGTGAGCAGATAGAGTTACACAGAGGTGTGTGTTTGGGGTTTTATATAGCAAACTGACTAGGGCTGTAAACTTTCACTTCATCACAATAATAAGTAAATAAATAACGAATAAATAAATAGACAAATAAATAGATGAAAATCAGCTCTGACTCACGGCAATAATATGTCTCAGTAAAATTATGCTTTACAAGATTTTCAAGGCTATGACGTCTTGGAAGCAGCTCTCCAGGTCCTTCTTTTAACGTGCTTCTTGGTGGTTCATACTGCCTGTCTTTCAGTTCATAGTGCAACATTTAACCATTTGTGTCACTTAGTGACTTAGTTTCTGCATAGAGGCTCTCAAGCAAAAACCAAAAAAATGGCGTTTCTACAGTGACTGTGGTAATAATAGTTGCACTGCCCTGCAAAGTACTACATACAGTTCAGCCTGTAGTACTTTGTAGTACCTTTTCTTCTTCAAGGACAATATTCCTGTCTATTACTAGTAGCTCAAGGGTGGAGTTTCCAGTACTCTCTAGCCAAATGGCTTGAAAACAAACTCAAACTGTCTTAGAATTAAAGCAAATAGTAATTTTTTGTTTGCCATGAATAGTCATTTCCAAACTTTGACCTCTTAAAAAACACTTGTATTTGATTTTCAATTCCAGTTCAGAAATCACTTCATCTGGTCTGGCCAATCAGGATCCACAAGTAGCACTGAATGTAGTTTATTTTATATATACATATACACACACATGCACACACAAATATATATATATGTATCTATATATGCACATACCTATGTATATATGTACCTATGTATACATATGTATATGTATACACACACGCATACAATACCAGAGGATGTATTAAAGTAAAAATGAAGCAAGATTTGAAATAATGCAGGGAAAAAGATGGAAAGATTTCATGAACAGTTTTCTAAAACCCCGGGGGTCAACTGAAATAAGAAGCCCAAATACCTTTAGTAGAAAGGCCACAATAGTCTCTTAAAATGATATTTCAGATTTTTTTTTTTTTAAGCTTCATGACTGGCGAGCTTGGAAATAAGAGCAATGACAACATTTTAAAGCATGAATTAGCTAGCAAGCACATAATAGATCATGGACTTAGGAGTAAGACTTGAATTCAAACCCTTTGCTCTACTTACTGTGACATAGGCGGTTTACTTACTCTCATTGATGACAAAATGTTATCTGTAACAATGGTTCAAATAATCTCAGCCTCACAACATTGTTGTAAGGATTGAAATTAGAAAGTATATGTGAAATTTCCTAGAACAAAGGTCTCAGTAGCTCTTAGTTTCATTCCTGTTAAAATGAAGAATTGTTGGCAGACAATGTGCATTAGAGGTTTCTGAGCTGTGGGAAGGTTGTCCTGGTGACACAGTGCTTTAGAGAAACAGCTGCTAACCGAAAGACAGCTCAAGTCAACCAGCTGTTCCTTGAAAACCCTACAGCGCAGATCTAGCCTGTCCCATAGGGCTGCTATGAGTCTGAATCAACTCTAGGACAATGGGTCTGATTTTTCGGCGCGGTGGAGACAACAGTTTACAGTTCTACTTGGTAACACATGGAGTTGGAAATGACTCAATGGCAATACATATTAGATGGTAATATATATTATACATTAATTTTTCAAAGCATTTAAATCACTTATTCAATTTTTATTGTCCATCTTCTGTGTGACTTGATGGCACTTGGCTGGCCTCGTCTGTGTGCAGGCACTACGTGAAACCCTGTTAAATCAGAAATCCTTGGTCTTTTTGTGTATGTTGGTGGGGGTTGTCTGTGCAGGGTTTGAGGAAGGGGACAGTGGTGATATCCCTGGATACTCTTTAGAAATGTATACATGTTTTACTTTTCTGAGCCTCGAGTTTGATGTATTGGCAAGGACTCTACTATTAGACAATAATTCCAAAAGGAAGTAAAAAACATTACTTGGCTCATAAAACTTTCCCTCACCACTTGAGGCAAAGAAAATCATGTTATACTCTAAGGTCTCACCACGCCTTTCAGTGTATACATTTAACTAGGATTAATGCATGCAATTACTTATTTTATATCTTCTTATTGGACCCTCCCTAGAGGTGAAGGATTCCTGGTGGTGGAATGGTTAATTTTCATCTACTAACAAAAAGGACAGCAATTCAAACCCAGCAGCTGTTCTAACAAAGACCTGTCATTATTGTGGGCAGTCAAGTTGATTCTGACTCTTAGCAACTCTAGAGGAAAGAGTAGAACCACCCCAAAACATTTGCTCTTCTAAATCTCCATGGGAGCAAATCACCAGGTCTTTTCTTCCACGGAACCGCTGAGTGGCTTGAACCACCTGCCTTTCAGTTAACAGCCAAGCACTTCACCACCACACTACTAGGGCTGCTGCCACATAGATTGCAGCCTAAGTAAGAAAACCCATGGGGCAGTTCTAGTCTGTCACATAGCGGTCCCTGTGAAGTACCAATCAACTCAACAGCAGCAACAACAACCAGAGGAAAAGCATGAAGTAGACACTGGGAAGAAACAGGATATCTCCTTTTACTCCTTGTCCTCCGGGAGCCTCACTGCTGAGTTAGGAAAGAAGATACACACACACACACACACACACACAAATGAGTTATTCCCATTCCACAAACGTGATAATGAGTACCATGAAGACAGGGATCAGCAGGAGATCACTTCTTCACATTAAAGAAGGCTTCTTGGGATAAAAGCATTTATAGGAATGGACTTGGACTTTAAAGGATGAATGAGATTTCAACATACCACAAAATAAGAGGTACAACATCACAATCTCTTTTGATCTCAACAGACACTTATTAACAACTGCCAGAGGTTGTTCACGGCCTGTTTTGTTCTCATCTTATTTCCCCTTCTGGGTCCTTATCTCCTTTGCAGCCACAAGAGTAGTGTATTACTCTTCCCTATTATTCCCATGGAAACACTGGTGGCATAGTGATTAGGTGCTTTGTCTGTTAACCAAAGGTTAGTGGTTCAAATCTGCCAGATGCCCCTTGGAAACTCTATGGAGCAGTTCTATTCTGCCCTATAGGGTCACTATGAGTCAGAACTGACTTGATGGCAGTGGGTTTGGTTGGTTTGGTATTATGCCCATAGCATATAATACATAACGCTCGATTGAATGATCAATTTGGAAGTCCAGATTGGGTACACACAGTGGCATTCAGTGCTTTGCCAGATATCCAATTCATCTTCTCCACCCTGTAATTCATGCCTCTCCATACGTATTTCAGGAAGAACAAGACTAATACAAAGAATACTCAATGATAAGAATCTACTCTGCTTTCCAAATCCAGCAAGGAAACCTCATAAAACCCTCCTTCAGGATCATACAGTTACACACAAATTTCAAAGTACTGGTCACCAGTTGTGTAGGGTCTGTGTGCCAATACAGGAACACGTTTCGATTCTAGACGTGGTGAATGCCTCTTTTCCTCTTCCATGTTCTCTGTTGCCTTTGCTCTATCTTGTACTTGACAGAAAGCCTCAAAGTGATCTCATTCATCCCTGACCAGGAGATGGAGTCCTGGGCTTTGACACAGGCGATGCTGCTTGACTTCCTTGTTAGAATTTGTTTTGAAGGTCAAATCCAAACCCTGTTTCAGAGCTGTCTTTATTTCTAAGGAGATATCAAATCATGAAGTTACTACAGCACTGAATTAGCATATGCTGTTGCAATTTTTGGCATGCATGCAGTTTTCATGTAGTTAGAAAAGGTTATTACTATGGTTTTTGGAAGGGAAAAAATAAATGGTTGGAGAAATAGGTCTGATACTAGTTTTTTTTTAAATATATGTATATATGTGTGTGTTTCAAATTCCCAGCAGCTATCTCAGCTCAGGAGACATGGCTCTGAATTTCAATGTATTTTGAATGAGGGCCCCAGCTCTCTGTGTATCAGCAGCCTTAATGTCGTGTCATCTAACCCACATAAGATGTGTTAAAAGAACTGAAAAATACTTTTCACTTGTTGGGATGCTCTAGGAGTGTTTTGTTTTACTGTTTTCTCACTTCAGTGTTGTTTCTTGTTTCCTACTGGGGAAGGTGGAGGTAAGAGCTGATTTCTAAGCCCCGGGAAAATTCTTCTGTTATACAGTACAAATCAGCCAACTCCTGTTCTCATGGTATGTTTTGGTTTTGAGCAAAGATAATGATCTCATTGTATATATATATACAGACCAAGTTTTAACAATGCCAATGTCAGTCAGTAGGGAGGTTATGTAGGGAAGCCTTACCAGTCAGAGTCAATGTCACTTGACCAATAACTCTTGGCCAAGTTGTTGCAGGTAGTACCAAGAAGACATAGCTACACATTGGTCATGTGTTTTGCATCTTTTCCATTGAAATCATAAATGAAAAACAAATATCCTAGCCCTTTTTCTAATAACTGGAATTTAAAAAGTGTTTTCCCTACCTACAAAACAAAAAAATCACAGCTTGTTAGAGTTGGAAGAAAATTCCATTTGCCTAGTACAGCTCTGCTGCCTTCTCAAGGTCCCATGGCTGGTTAGTGATAAGGCAGCTCCTAGAATCCACGCCCTCTAATTAAAGCTCCTGAGTTCTTAGCTAACACTCCTTCCCCTGCTTACATGTCTGTGTAGTGATAGAAGCAAAATGTTGGTTTTACAGAATCATTTTCCCTTCTTTACTGTCAAACTCTTCCAAGTGACTATTCAGTTCAAGTTCTTCTTTGGCATGTAGAGGAATGGACTGAATATGCTTTCTTTTACAAGGCACAGAGGAGCAGAAAAACAAATCAATTATTTCCAACAGTAAATTCTATGTGGAGGCCAGCATAATTAGTCTTTAGGATATAAGACATGGCTAGCTGCATCACAGTCATCCAGCATCCTTGGGCCCACTCTACACAACATAGTACCCAGACAGGAGGCACAAATATCCAGTATCAGTCATTGGCCTTGCTGGAAACAGATGGCTTATTCCTAAAGAATAGCTGAAGAAATTGTATTAAAGTGGCTATTTACAAAGCAGTGCATAATTACGGAAAACCTACAAGGGACAATGAATTACCTAGTAATAAGCAACAGAGGCAAACTGATCCTAGAACTAAACAAGCAAGAGGAGGGAACAGTTGCTAGAACTCAGTGAGACCTGATATTGTAGGAGAGGGCTGGCTAACTGCCAGTAAAGCGAGCCCCTGCTAACCACAAGAAGTAGAGAGAGAGAGGGACAGGATAATAAATCCCTTCAGCTTGCTTACCTTCCACCCTCTTATTTCCTGCTAGTGTCTACCATTGGCTGAAACCTAGGAAGTCAGAGGGCAAACAAGATGATTGATGTAATCTACAAAGGGCAGCCTCCTAAGGCACAGACCAGCGAGAGGAAGGAATCTGCCAGATCAAACAGAAGAAATGCAACACTTATTCTGCATCTCAATGAACCCTTTCTCTCCCTTTTTCCAAGAGAATTAGAGGTCAAATAAGTTTGATTGTCATCTGACATACCCACTGCTGTTGAGTCCGTTCTGACTCATAGCAACCCTATAGCACAGAGTATAACTGCCTTATAGGGTTTCTAAGCAGTGCCTAGTGGGTTTGAACTGTCAACCTTTTGATTAACAGCAAGAGGTCTTAACCACTAAGTCACCAGGGTTTCCATAATGGGATGTAGTGGAGAGATAATATGTGACAGTACCATAAAAATATAATTTAGGATAATTTATATAGAACTGTTTATGGTTTTAGAAATCCATTAAAAATGATTTCAGAAGAGTAAACAGTAATGAAACATTTTTAAATAAAAATATTTGGCATATTTGACATTAGCTTCATAAATGGGTGCTACCCTACTCTTCCTTTAAAAAACAGTGATTGACCTTTATCAACAAGTTGAGGAAAAATAGTTACAGAGTAGGAGAAAAATTTAAAGAAGTATATATCTGCTAAAGACCTAATATTCAAAATGTATTTGTAAAAAATGTCTACAATTTAATGACTAAGGAAATGCCACAACCTAATTTAAAATATAGGCAAAAGACTTGAGTAACTATTTCAACAAAAAAAGGATGCTCAAGTAGTCAACAAGCACATAAAAAGATGCTCGAATGTCATTAGTTATTACGTCAAAAAACCAAACCTGCTGCCATCAAGTCGATTCCAAATCATAGCAACCCTTAAGAAAGAGTACAACTATCCCATAGGGTTTCCAAGGAACACTAGCTGGGTTCAAACTGCTGACCATTTGGTAAGCAGCAGAAAGCTTAAACACTGCTCCACCAGGGCTCTCATTAAACATTGACCAAATCAAACTCCTTGCTGTTGAGTCAATTCCGACTCACAGTGACCCTATAGGTCAGAGTAGAATGGCCTCATGGAGTTTCCAAGGAGCACCTCTGGGACTCAAACTTCTGAACTTTGGATAGCAGCCATAGCCCTTAACCACCATACCACATTAGTCATGTGTTGTTGGTAGTTGCTGTCAAGTTGGTTCCAACTCATAGGGACCCTATGCAACACAGAAGGAAACACTGCCCGGTTCTATGCCGTGCCCACAATCATTTTTATGCTTAAGGCCACTGTTGTAGCCAGTGTATCAGTCTATTTTGTTAAGGGACTCCTTCTTTTTCTCTGACCCTCTACCTAGCATGATGTCCTTCTCCAGGCATTGATCCCTCCTGACAACATATCCGAAGTGTGTATGACAAGGAACAGTCTTGTTTTGCTTCTTTCAGAACAGATCTGATTGTTCTTTTGGCATTCACAGTACAGTCTCTGATACCACAAGTCAAGGGTGTCAATTCTTCTGTCTTCCTTATTCATTGTCCACCTTTCACATGCATATGTTGCAATTGAAAACCATAGCTTGGGTCAGGCACACCTTAGTCTTCAAGGTGACATCTACTTTCAGCACTTGAAAGAGGTTCTTTGCAGCAGATTTTTCCTATGCAGTGTGTTTGGATTTCTTGGCTGCTGCTTCCATGGGCATTGATTGTGGAACCAAGGAAAATGAAATCCTTGACAACTTCAATCCTTTCTCCATTTATCATGATGTTGCTTACTGGCTGAGTTGTGAGGAATTTTGTTTGCTTGGTGTTAAGGTGCAATCCATACTGAAGGCTGTGATCTTTGATCTGCCCCTGTCAGTATCTCAAATTCTCTTCGCTTCCAGACAGTACGATTCTGTCATTTGCATAACGCAGGCTGCTAATGAGCCTTCCTCCAATCCTGATGCCACACTCTTCTTCACATAGTCCAGCTTCTCAGATTATTCACTCAGCATACAGATTAAAAAGCTATGGTGGAAAGATACAACCCTAACCCACACCTTTCCTGGTTTTAAACTAGCCAGTGTTCCATTGTTCTGTTTGCACAGCTACTTCTTCGTCCGTGCACAGATTCCTCATGAGCACAATTAAGTGTTCTGGAATTCCTATTCTCTGTAATGTTATCCATAATTCTTTATAATCCCCACAGTTGACTGCCTTTGAAACACAGGTAAATAACTTTCTGGTATTCTCTGCTTTCAGGCAAAGATACATCTTACATCAGCTGTGATATGTCTGGTTTGACATCCTTTTCTGAATCTGGCTTGAATTTCTGGCAGTTCCCTGTCAATATACTGTTGCAGTTACTTTTAAATGATGAACTAAATTTTACTTTCATGTGCTATTAATGATATTGTTCGACAATTTCCACATTCAGTTGGACCACCTTTCTTGGGAATAGGCATAAACATGGATCTCTTCCAGTCAGTTGGCCATGTAGCTGTCCTTCAAACTTCTTGGCATAGACAAGTGAGTACTTCAGCACTGCGACTGTTTGTTGAGGTATCTCAATTGATATCACATCAATTCCTGGAGCCTTGTTCTTTGCCAGTGCCTTCAGTGCAGCTTCAAGTTCTTCCTTCAATTCCATTGGTTCCTGATGATATGCTATCACCTGAAGATGTTGAAAGTCAACAGTTCATTCTTGTGTAATGACTGTGCATTCCTTCCATCTTCTTTTGATGGTTTCTGAGTCATTTAATATTTTCCCTGTAGAATCTTTCACTATTGCAACTTAAGGCTTGAATTTTTAATTGAGTTCTTTCAGCTTGAAAACTGCAAAACATGTTTTTCCCTTTTGAGTTTCTATTTCCAGCTCTTTGTACATCATTATACTTTACTTTGTCTTCTTGAGCCACCCTTGAAATCTTCTGCTCAGTTCTTTTACTTCATTATTCCTTCTTTCTGTGTTAGCTACTGGATGCTCCAAAGCAAGATTCAGAGTCTCTTCTGACATCCAGTTTGCTCTTTCTTTCTTTCCTGTCTTTTTACTGACCTCTTGCTTTCTTCCTGGGTGATGTCTTTGATGTCATTCCAGAACTCCTATGGTCTTCAGTCATGAGTGGTCAATGCTTCAAATATGATTTTGAGATGGTCTCCAGACTCAGGTGTGATATACTAAATGTCACACTTTGGCTCTCGTAGACTTGCTCTAATTTTCTTTGGTTTCAGTGATGTGGCTGGAGTATAGTCTTTGGGATCTTCATTTGCTGATGTGGCATGACTCATAAGAACAGCTGCAAATATCCTTTAATAATCAGAATGTGGAATATACAAAGTATGAATCTAAGAAAATTGGAAATCATCAAAAATTAAATGGGAGGCATAAACATCAGTATCCTAAGTAGTGGTGAGCTGAAATGGACTAGTATTGGCCATTCTGAATCAGATAATCTTATGGCCTACTATGTCAGAAATGATCAGTTGAAGAGGAATGGTGTTGTGTTTATCATCAAAAAGAGCACTTCACATCTGTCCTGAAGTACAATGCTGTCAGTGATATGATAAAATCCATACATCTATAAGGAAGGCCAGTTAATACAACTATTATTCAAATTCACACACCAACCACTAAGGCCAAAGATGAAGAAACTGAAGATTTTTACCAGCTTCTTCAGTCTGAAATTGACAGAACACAAAAGCAGGATGCACTGATAATTACTGGTGATTGAAATGCAAAAATTGGAAACAAAGAAGGATCAGTAGCTGGAAAATACAGCCTTGATGACAGAAATGATATGCCAGAGATAGCATGACAGAATTTTGCAAGATCAATGACTTCTTCATTGCAAATACCTTTTACGCCATCATGAACAGTGACTATACACACGGACCTCACCAGACGGAATACACAGGAATCAGATCAACTGTGTCTGCGGAAAGAGATGATGGAAAAGCTCCATATCAGCAGTCAGAGCAAGGCAAGGTACTGACTGCAGCACAGACCATTAATTGCTCAGCTGCAAGTTCAAATTGAAACTGAAGAAAATTGGACCAAGTCCACGAGAGCCAAAATACAATGGAAGCCATCAGACTACAATAAGATACCACCTTGTCTCCATTAGAATGGCCATCATCAAAACAAAGGAAACAGGTGTCAAAATGTTGTGAGGAAACTGGACTCCTCCTATACTACCGGTGGGAATGTAAAATACTACAGCCACCGTGGCAAACAATTTGGCAGTTCCTTAAAAAGTTGAGCATAGAACTACAATACGACCTACCAAAATCAGTTGTAGGTAAAATCCCAATCCTATCAATCCAAATGAAGAACAAGCAAAAGCAGAAACACCAACTGAAATCAGTACACCAATCTTCACTGTAACATTTTTCATAATAGGCAAAAACGATGGAAACAACTGCAATGTCCATTAACAGATGAGAAGACAAAGTGTAGTATACACATACAATAAAATATAAAGCCATAAAAAGCAATGAAGTCTCAATGTATGCTACAAAATAAACATTGAAAACATGTTAATCAAAAAAATTTAGTCACCAAGGGACAGATACAGCACGATTTCACTTATATGAACTAAGCAAATACATAGAAAGCAAAGATCAGTCATGGTTACAGGGAAGGAAGGGAGGAAACAGGTCAGTTTTTGCTTAGGGAGATAGTAAGTTTCTGTTAACGGTGGTGGAATAATTTGGAAAACAATAACAAGAATGACCACACAATGTGAAGGATGTAATCCATGTCCTTGAAACACACGTTAAAATTGTTGAATTGGTATACGTTTTGTTGTGTTTATTTCACCACAATAAATAAACACTGATAGCAAGCACTGCATGTGACAAGATACTGGTTGAATGTGCTATTGCTCTGATCCAGCATGGTATTTCTTATGGTGCTGTGAGTTTCGGGATCGTGACGTTTTGATCAAGAAGCATCAGAAATTTTACTAAACTTTCTTTGTGTGACCTTCTAATGTTGCCATGAGACAAATTTCCATGTACCTTTGCCTGTTACACTTACAGAAAGTTAAGCGACAGCGCAACTACCTAGAGGCCAAGGAGGAGTCTGAGGCTAAGCCACAAAGAACTGACCTCACTTACTAGGACCTGTCTTAAATTACCCGCCAGCCAAGCCAAGTGCGGTCGAGTCGGATCACCTAGAAGACATTTTACTCTTCTTGAACAATTATACTAGACAAATCTTTAGTTAAAATCTCACTGATCAGTCTAAGGAGGCATCACACTCCTGGCCAGTACTTCGGAGCTCAAGTCCATGCTTACCTGTATTGTCCTGCAGATGACCTACATTTGGAATTAGTATAGATGGAAATCATCTCAGACTTCTAGTTCCATTAAGTGTGCTCCACCCATCTCCCATGTCCCTGACATATACCAAGAGAAGGTCATGGGATGAGTATGTGGAGCAAGTGCACACAGTCGTCATACAGTAATGTCGAAACATGGACCAGCGTTCTCATGATGTGTGGACGCTGCCTATGAAAAAGAAAGTGAGAAGTACAAAGGTGATGACTTACCAGTTTGCTCCCCAGTTTCCAAGCACTTATTCACATCCTTGGGTTTATGGGGAGATAGCATATTGCAAGATAGCATATTGTGTATTTACACCTAGTAACCACAGCTCCAATCCTGGCAGTGAGAACTGGATTGAATTAACTGAGGACAGAATTTGGCTCTGGATCAATCACATCCAAAGAGCCAAGTTTATCATAATTTCAATTTCTTACTTAACATTAATTTCTAGTTTAGTTAGGTTATCTCTGTGCTAACTTTCCAGGTAGAACTGCACTGTCATATAAATTCCAGTTCTACATTGCCAAGTAGCCAAGTGCCATCGAGTCGGTTCCGACTCACGGTGACCCTAGGGGGCACAGTACTTACATTTTTTTTTAAACCTTGATTTGACCACAATTTTCCAAGACACTAAATAATATCAAAATAAATAAAGACCCACTGCCATCGAGCCAGGTCCAACTCATATCCAATACTTTATAAAATTGTTCCATGGCCCATTACCAAAATATTTATATAAGGTATTCACTATCTAAATATACAGTGGAGTGAGTGAGCCAAAAAGAATGTTTTTGTAATTAATACATAAGGTGATAATAACATTAATAAGTTCTGAAGGCGTTTGGACCTCCGCTTTCTCCCACACATATTGCCACAATTTCAGATACAAAAACTTTTAACATTTAATTTGGTTATCAAAAAATCTTAATTTTTCTGCTAAAGTCTTGGTAATCACCCAGTGCTAGTCACTTTTATTCATAGGTCTCTTCAGCCTGGACACGCATCCCTGAAAATTGATGAAATCATTGGCTTACGCCAATGAAGAGTGTGTGGAGCTACTGAGTATCATTTCTGGGGATGAGTTTAGGAGACATCTATATGATTTTTCCTGATTCCTTTCCTCTGCCATAGGTACAAGTAATATTCTAGAGGCTGAGGGCTCCCTTGATCTGTGTCTCAGAGGAAAGACAAGAAGCAGAGCCGCCAGCTGATCTCACGTGTAATACGAGAATCATATCCTATCTGCATTCAGCCTACTCTTTTCCTAGCAAAATGACTCAACTACTGTAAGAGTGGAAACCTTGGCGGTATGGTGGTTAAATGCTACATCTGCTTCCCAAAAGTTAGCAGTCTGAATCTGCCAGATGCTCCTTGGAAATTCTAACATAGCAGTTCTACTCTGTTCAGTAGGGTCACTGTGAGTCAGAATCAACTCAACAGCTGTGCATTTGGTTTGGGTACTATAAAAATCACACACACAAGTACACACAAAAAATGACCCTCCCACTTCTACAATTTAAACCACTTTTCATAGCAAGGCTGTGTTTTGTCACTCATACTGCCACTTAAAATACTCAAGATTTACTGGGGTTATTGCCATAGCACAGCCATGCCTCTCCTGGCTTATAAAGGATAACTTTTAATGTGCCACAATGTAACCTCTCAAAACAAAGGGTCTGACTCACCTCCTGTGTGGGTCAATTAACTGTGAAATGGTAGAAATGTACTTTAGTGAAATCAGGGGTCTTGTAATCACTTTTAAACCCAGGTCCAGTCCACCGTGCTTCATTTATTGCTCACAGGATTTCACCAAACTGCTTAAGTATTGTGAATTTTACTTTACTCATCTGTCAAATGGGAAAATATTATATGTCTTTCACACTATTGTGAAGAATAAGTGACATAAATGATCCAAAGTATCCAACTGAGGACTTATGGTACCCATCAGTGTCTATTCTTTTCTCTCTACCTCCAATCCCTTCTGACAATGAAACATTAGAAAAACTGACTCAATCAGGGATAGACAGCCAAAATAGGTCTACTGCTTGTTTATATATATATATATTTGTAAATAAAGTCTTACTGAACCATATCCATACCCACTTATTTCTCCATTGCCTACAAATTTTGTGCCACAAATGCATGAATGTGAGTAGATGCAACAGAGACTTTATGGCTCATGAAACCTAAAACATTTATAATCTAGCCTTTTACAGAAAAAGGAAACCCTGGTGGCAAACTGTTTAAGTGCCAAGGCTGCCAACCAGAAGATCAGTAGTTCAAATCTACCAGGAGCTCCTTGGAAACTCTATAGAGCAGTTCTACTCTGTCTGTAGGGTCACTATGACTCAGGATGAACACAGTGGCAGCAGGTTTGAAGAAAGTTTACTGATTCCTGAACTAAATTGATGTACAATACATAAAATTCAATTTCTCATATGAATCCAACCCTAGGATTTTTTTTTTTTACCCAGAATGAGTCAATACTGTATTGTGTACTAGTCATACATGACACCACCACACCCCAAAGTGCTAGCTAGAAACTTGACATCAAATGATCACTGACTGAACATGATATTGTCCAGGATTTTATAGTCAACTGTGAAGCATATGAAAGGGAAGCCAAAAGGTTGCTGTGAGTATAGGTCCTAAATGTCCTAAATAGACAACTATTTACTTACCTATTCATTTATTCCACAATCATTTAATTATAAATTCCTATTATATGACAAAATGAACTCTCTTAGACACTAGGGATATGAAGACAGGAGCTCACAGTCTAGCAGAGTTTGGAATATGTAAGTAAATAATTATAATACATGAGTTAACTAATATATATATGTAGGCATGCTATAGAAGAAGAACGAGGCATCAGGGTTGGAGAATAATTCATTAACAACCTGAGTTATGTGGATGACACCACCTGACTTGCTAGAAGTGAAGAAGATTTGAAACACTTACTGATGAAGATCAATGACCACAGCCTTCAGTATAGATCATACCTCAACATAAAGAAAACAAAAATCCTCACAACTGGACCAGTAAGCAACGTCATTATAGATGGAGAAAGGATTGAGGTTGTCAAGGATTTCATTTTACTTGGGTCCACAATCAATGCCCATGGAAGCAGCAGGCAGGAAACAAAAGACACATTGCGCTGGGAAAATCTGCTGCAAAGGATCTCTTTAAAGTACTGAAAAGTAAAGATGTCACCTTAGAGACAAAGTGCGCCTGACCCAAGCTGTGGTATTTTCAGCAACATCATATGCATGCAAAAGCTGGACAATGAACAAGACAGAAGAAGAACTGATATCTTTAAATTGTGATGTTGGAGAAGAATGTTGAACATATCATGGACCACCAAAAGAAGAAACAAATCTGTTCTGAAAGAAGGACAACCAGAGTGCTCCTTGGAAGCAAAGGTGGCAAAACCAAGTCTTACATATTTTGGATGTGTTGTTTTGAAGGAACAGTCCCTGGAGAAAGACATTATGCTTGATAGAACAGAGAATCGATGAAAAAGAGTAAGACTCTCTACGAGATGGAGTTACACGGTGGCTGCAACAATGGGCTTAAGCATAAAAACAAGTGTGGACATATGGAAAGACTGGGCAGTGTTTCGTTCTGTTGTTCACAGGGTCGCTATGAGACATAACTGACTCAATGGCACCTAGCAACAACGTAGACAAAAATATACACCTGAAACTTAGAAATAGCAGTACGAAGGTAAGACGAGGTAATATTTAAGGAGGACATATCACATCCCTTGACATAAAGCCTCTCCGAATGAGAAGCTCTGCACACAGGGCTTGCTAAAACAAAAACTTGCTGGAACATGAACAAGCTATCTGGTAGACCTCAGTCTAAGCAATATGCATACGGTTCCTGCTATTAAGACTTCATATAGTATCTAAGGTAACCCTGGTGGTGTAGTGGTTAAGTGCTACATCTGCTAACCAAAACATCAGCAGTTAAAACCCACCAGGTGCTCTTTGGAAACTCTATAGGGCAGTTCTACTCTGTCCTACAGGGTCACTATGAGTCAGAATCAAATTGACAGCACTGGGTTTGACCTTCAGGATTTTTTTAACAGTATCTAAGTTTACATCCTTTTTGGTTCCCCAGCTCCTATTTCTGTGGAATGTCTTGTAGGCTGAGGACACCGCTTGTTCTTATTCTATTCCATCTCCTGATCTTGGAGCTTGCTTCTCAATAACATCACAACTTAGTCTTAGTTCTACCTGTTTTTATTGTTGTCTCCCAGATATTGACTTCTCCAAAGCCACTCCTCCTTTTCTGTTCGGCTCTTCTGCTTGTCCCACCCTGCCCTGATATGCTCATCTCCTTACCTGTTTCTGATGTAGATAAGCTAAAAACGTTGCCCTGCCTCCCACTGTCCTAATACGAATTTGATTCTGTTGAGTGGAATGATACAGTGTAGAGAGATTCTTTCTGGGAGAAAATGGTAGCTACTGTAGTTTCAGGGAACAAAATGAAGTCACATAGGTCTGGAGAAGGAAAGCGTGTTTTGTAACTTCAATAAATTTTATATGGGTGGTATTTAGACCACAGGGCAGAGAGGCAAGAGAAAAAATAGAAAGTCCAGAATGTGAATTACCTTGAAAACCAGGCAAAGGAACATGGAGTTCGTTCTGTGGCTAATGGATAACCACTGAAGAATTTTAAATAAGGAGACATGTAATTGTATTTGTGTTGTAAAATATTCCTCCGGGGTCAATATTGTGTATGGTTGGAAGAGGAATAGGAAGCCTAAAGGGGAGAAAAATCTATTAACTGGCCACTGTCAGCCCAAGTAAGAAAGGAGACTCTAAACTTAAAGGAAACGGATTTGAGACAGATTTGCAAAATACTTCAGAACTGATGTCTAACTGAATACGTGGTGAAGGAAAAGAAGTCTTGTAGTGTTTCTCAAACTATCTTGACGAAGCCCAAATCTTGTAAACCATTGTGCACACGTATTTTTAATAAAATAAAACAAAGGGAAAATGATTATGTGCTTAGTTGTTGCAGAAATGTCAAATTGATGTAAAAGTTTCTAAGGCTTACTCCTAATGTCTGTACTTCTCTCATCACAATGGTAACAGTTAGTGGTCCAGCACTCACACACAGGTCATGCTTTGAACAGCACTGTTTGGGCAGGAGTGCAGGCTTTCTGGCTTGGATGATGATTAGATGAACGGAGATGACTTGTGCCAAGTTGAGGAATGAACTAAAACAAAAACCTACTATTGTCAAGTTGATTCTGACTCAAGCAACCCTATAGGATGGGTTGGACCCTATAGGACAGGGTTTTCAAAGAGCAGTTGGTAGATTCAAATTGCTGACCTTTCGGTTAGCCTTTGATCTTAGATCTTAACCACAGCAACACCAGGACTCCAAGAAGCAGAAGGGAAGTGACTTTAGAAGTTGAAGATATTTTTCATCTTGGACACATAAGTCTTGATACCCTGGTGAAACACAGAGAGAGGGATACAGGAGGCTGCCAACACCTCAAACTGTGTACATTTCTCTGGTGGAGAATAACTTACATGTGGCAGGCATTTAGTAAGGTTTTCTGAACGTATAAATGTAGGCAAACTTCCCATTTGACTGTCCACAAGGTAAATATACTGTGTTTATTGGAAAAATCAACGGCAGCATTGGATGTATTTCTAACTGTATCCTTTCAGGCATCTGAAAAGTCACACTGCAACCTAAAATTCTTAATAACACAACTTTTAAAAGAGAGAATGTCATGTGAAGTTGACTTCTGCACAAAGGAAAAAGAATTATAGAAGAATTTTTTCCTTTCTACTTCATTTATTTTTCAGTTCATGTTTCTGCTGTAACATGAGTTTATTGACGCCAAGTTTACCAAGAAATCACAAACATTAATCAGTTGTTTTGTGGAAGGTGGAAATTACAGTCCACTCAACTCAGATGCACAAAATGTTACTTTTTCTATACAGAAAACTGATTTTTTTTGTAACCCTAAATTTACCAGGAAAAGGAAAACTAATCTCCTTGCTTTTTACCCAAAGTTGCATCTAAATAACAGGGCTTGACAGAGTGCCGATGTGCTGTAGTTTGTCTAACTCTTGGTGGCCTACTGTCTCGCCTACCCTCCACTGAGATGCTCGTATCATCCTCCCTCCTCAAGTCTCAATCACTCATCCATATTGTTTACTTCTGTGGTGCCCCTAGTTTTAACCTCAGAGCCTCTGAGTTTGTGGTCTTTTTCTGCCACTTCTGAGCCCTCCCCTGTGCCTCTCTGGGACCAGGGAAATGCATGGGGCCAGAACCTTCTACTATAATTGTGCTATTTTTAAGTGCTTGAGAAATCATTCTACTGCTTGCTTCTTGCACCATACTAAACAAACAAACTCACTGTTGGCGAATTCGTTCTGACTCATAGCAACCCTACAGGTCAGAGGAGAACTGTCCCTAGAGTTTCCAAGGAGCGCCTGGTGGATTTTAACTGCTGACCTTGGGTTAGCAGACACAGCACTTAACCAGGGTGTCCTCCTGCACCACACTGTGAAGCAAATTCATTTAATAATTTATCCCAACAAACATCATCTGAGTACCTGTTATGTTTCAGGCACTGTTCTAGACTCTTGGGAAATGTCTGCGAACAATAGCAGGAAAGAAAGTCTCTGGTTTCATAAAGCCAGCATTCCTTGATAAAGAAATATGCAATAAACAATAGGCATAAAGAAAAAGAATAGTGTAGTCTGTTAGAAGTTGGCAAACGCTATATAGTGAAAATAGAGCAGAGAAAAGAGATAGTAGGCACAGTGGTTTGAATTACCGCAGGATAGGCCTCATGAGAAGGTAATATTTGAGCAAAGACTTCAAAGAAGTGAAGAATTTAGTCAAGTAGTGTTATGGACTTACTTGAGTCCCCCCACAATACGCGCTGAAAATCCTAATCCCTATTCCTGTGATACAATCCCATTCAGGAATGTATTTTTCTTTGTTATATTAATGAGGTAGAATTAGCATAAGGTGTGTCTTGAGTCAGTCTCTTTTGAAAATACAGAAGGAACAGCTCAACCAAGGGAGTCAAGATGGAAAAAGATAGATGCCAGGTCACATGAAGACAGACAAGAAGCAGAAGCTCAAAAGTGACGAGAATTTACTCTGCAGCAGATGAAGAGAGAGAGCTTTCCTCTAGACCTGACATTCTGAATTCAGACTTCTTGCTTCCAAAATTGTGAGAGAATAAATGTGCTTGTTAAATCCCACCACCTGCGGCATTTCCGTCTTAGCTTCTCTGGATAACTAAGACAAGTTAGGTAGCTGAGAGAAGCAGATCCCAAGCAGAGGAAGCAGCAGGTGCAAAGGGTCTACTTTGCGAGCAAGGGTGAGAAAAGTCCGAGATAAATTCAGGGAGGTTAGACTTACTGTCAGTAAAATGATGAATTGCAGGAGGGGTTTAGAACAAAAGAGTAACTTGATCTGACTTAGAGTTTGAATGGAATGTTTTGTTTGCCCTCAAGAATACACTATAGAAGGAATCTTGAGCAAGGAGACCAGTTAGGAGTTACTTCAACAGTCAAGTAGAGGGCTGAGGGTGGGCAATTCAAGTGGAGATGGGAAGAGATATCTGGATTCTGGGTAGGTTATAAAAATAGAATTAAAGTGGATGTAGAGTATGAGAAAGACACAAATCAAAGATGATGTCAATGTTTTGTCCTGAATACTAGAAGTACAGAGTTACCATCAGCGGTGATAAGATAAATTGAAGGCAAACAGGTTTGTTGAGAAAGACAAGATTCCATGCTTTGGCTCCACCCTGCTTTCACGTGCTATCCCCAGTGCTAAGTAAAATGACTTCTATCTGCTTAGCAGACAGAAAGAACATGTTGAATGATGAACAGCTGAATGAACCATTAAATGCAACTCCCACAGGTTAGGCAAACTGAGATTTACTGCTTTCTTGGATTCTGCCTGGGAAGCATAAGGCAAAATTCCCCTCCATTCTCAGATCCCCAAAAGAAACCTGGATTTCTTTCACACTGCTTCATCTCCAACCAGGGCTGCAGTCTGGGATTGGGGTAGGGTCATGGCCCCATCCTCAGAGACATATATCTTTGTTCCTTTGCTTCCACCTCATTTCTTCTTTTTCAATCCCCATTATAAACAATCTTTGTAATAAGAAAAGCTGCCAGACTGCATATTCTTCTAAGCCAAAAGATCTTATGCTTGGTCCTCAGCTTTTGAAACTCCAGAGTTAAGAATTGCACTCTTTTTCTGAGTTTAGACCAGTTGTCCCAAATTTGGAAAAATAATATTTTAGTTCATTAACCAATAGCATACTGTGAATAAGAGGGAGGGGGGAAGAAAGGCAAGGAAATAGCAAGAATAATAATAATAGTTGATACATGGAAGTATTATTCTGCTACTTTTCTATCCTTTAGGAGAAAATGGCTTTGCCCCTGGATTAGGCTGTGTCTACACAATCATCATGTAATTGTTACCAGCTTGCCCACTGATCCGGAGTAAATTAGCCTGATGGTATTTAAGTAAAACAGATTCTATCCATGAAATTATGCAAAATATAACAATGTTGACACTGGTCATACTGTGCAAGCTAGTAATTAGACATTGTCTATGTCATTTTCTGAACTTTCAGAGAGAACATTAAACAGTAAGGCATTTGTTAATGGTAGAACATTTCCAGGGGAAAACGGCTGGCAGGAGAATTGAGTGAAAAGCACCAACAACACAGTTACAGAGTAGGTGCAAAGGGAGTTTTGTTGAGGAAAGGGCAAAGAAAGCAACACTTCAACATTAAGAGCAGAGGATCCTCTACCTTTAAATTCTGCCACTGTTTATATCCTATCTAATTAATTCTTTTTTATAGGTTAGTCTCCATCTCTTGTTTATGAAGGCAGCAACTCCCTGTCAGCTCGTTAAATAACAACAGATTCTTTAACTTTGAAACCCTTGAAAATGCCCAAACTCATAAAAGTACCGTAATACATAATTTTCCCCATAAAGTGTAGTTCCATATAAGTGAAAAATTACATGTAAATGATTCAGCTCTCACTTGATGATCAATTTCTGTCCTGGCTGAAACACTGAATCCACAAATTTTTCTTTTTCCTAATTTTCATAAAGAACATATGGCTGACTTGTTTATATCACGGATTCTAGTCACCACTGAATTTAACATTTCACTCTCCATACAGAAGGTCTATTTTCTGGCTAAAAGCTAATACTTTTTTAGTCTATTTCACTTACCTCATCAGTTCTAGAAATCGTCTGTATTTCAGGATAGGTTATCTACTTTCTGGCGGAAGAAAAATTTTCACATGCACCTACCATATACAAGTTAATATATTGAGCTACACTCCACAACAAAATGTACACACCCTTGGCTGCACACTGGCTTTGTTTTCTCTTTTAAGAGACTAGGTTCTGTTCACCAGACACTAAGATTTAAATTAATCTCTCAGCAAAATTGCAAATTGTTTCATGCTATTAACTTCCACATCACCTGCAAAGAGATGCAACCACAAATGTTAAATTCGTGAAGTCAAAGGCTCTACTCTAGTTTTCTCTGGAAATAGAAAAATTCATTTGAAGTAAGCATATGTGAAATCATATTAGCCCAGGCTAAATTTGAAGAGCTCTTTACATTTGTTTGAAATAAAAATGAAAAAAATTAAAAATTAAAGATAATCTCCTAAGTAGTGTGAATCCTGCAGAGATGATTTTGCTATGGTCCTGTCCCCTAAACAGCAGGTAGTCTGTCTTTGAATTTAATTATTCATTCAACAAATATTTGTTGAAAAACTGCTATATGCCAGCCATTCTCCTAGGCACTGGGCATATTAACATCAACAAAATAGACAACATTCCTGCTCTACTGTAGGAAGACAGATGAGAGACCAATAAACAAAATAATGGGTATAAGCTGTAATAAAAATGGAGCAGGTAGAATGATAAAGAATGACCAAGGAGTTTTCTTTATATTAGGTCAGGAATAGACAAACCACAGTTTGTGTATCCAACCTAGCCAGCCATCTTGGTTTGCAAGCTAAGAATGGGTCTTATAATTTTTAAATATAAAATGTATTTTAAAACTGTGTCAACTCTTCCATGAAAGCAGTTTCTCAGAGAGTTGAAGACATGTCACTTAATTTCCACCATGCATTCTGTGAAATAGGATGCTATGTGATTTGGACATTGTGCGAACACCATGTTACATACAGAAGAGAAGCCAGGACCTAGCTGTCACCACTGCCACTGCCCAAGAGACTTGATGAAAACTTTGGCTCGCTGTCCCTGGTCCTGCTTGGTCACCACTGGGGTTGGAGTCTGGCTCCCACCCACCCACTGGGGTGAGCCCTCGTCCTCTATCCAGCTGCCTCCCAGCCCTAACACACTGCCAGCTCCCTTCTGCTTGTTCCTTCTAGACTTCCCTCCTTGTTTCCTTTAATGGGCGTTAACTCTTCCGGTCTTGCCTGATCCAGCCCAGATATCTTGTTGGCTGCCACCAAGGGAGGAGTCCTGGAGTCAGTCCCTGGTGTCACTCACAGGGATCCCAGGGCATGTGAGGCAAAGTCTTTAGCAGAGCATCAGCCTTGGTGGCTCTGGCAGCATCTTTGTGGTTCCCGCCTGAAACTAGCACGGTGGAACAGGCAGCCCTAAATGCTTATCGGAACCCCCTCCCCTGATCTGTAGGGCCAAGGTGGACATGGACATGGAGATCTCTAGTGAGAGATCTGATCTCCCTAGCTAAGGAAGTACATCCTGTTCACCTATAATGATAACCTTATGGAACCATGAACAATATTCTGCCAAACACTGTACAAAAGGATGTTAAGCAACTTATAACCGTATTAAAATGTATCTGTTAGTGTATATGTATTATTTCCAACCCCAAAGACAAATAAAGATCAGATGTATAAAGATACTGATAACAAAAACCAAAAACTAATACTGATAATAAAAATTAAAAGATACTGATAACAAAAACTAAAAAAAAAAAAAAGAGAGGGAGAGAGATACTCAATTTATTATGTCAGAATTGATTTATGGTGGAGTTGTCCTAACGAAAATCCATAGTAAGTGGGGGACTACTTGTATCTCAAATACCAGTTGGGATCACCTATGTTGGACACATTTCAGCAGAACTGCCAGACTGAGGGACACCAGGAAGAAAAGCCTGGTAATCTGCTTCCAAAAATTAGCCAGTAATAGCCTTATGGATGACAAAAGATTATAACCAAATGTAGAGCTGAAAGATGAGGCTCAGGTTGGTGGGGATTGTTCAATAGGCACAACACTGGACTTAAGCACACGTGCATTCATGGAGATGGTGCAGGCCTGGGTAACGTTTTGTTCTGTCATACATGAGGTAGCCAGTAGTCAGAGCTGACTCAATGGCAGCTAACTACAAGATGAGACAGTTCAATTCAAGATATAGAAAGATTAAAAAATGGCAGTCTTCAGTGACTCCATGGTACTTCATCACATTGATGTTTTATAACTTACTTAACCAATAAGATGCTATGGATGATATGGCAGCTGTTTCTAGGTTTCCAAATTTCCAGACAGAACTTCACTGAATACCACTGTAGAGCAATCTTGACTAACTTTTGGCAGTAAGTCAGTAAATTTCTGGGAGATAGTCAATGGCTATGGACATTTTTAGGTTTGATAATAAGGTAGATGTTATGATATGGAAAATACCGGGAGGAGAGAACATTTGCAATAAAAATGGTGGGAGAAAAAGCTGGCAGTAGGAACTGTCTTGGCATGAATGGAGCAGAACAGAAAGACTGGAGGAGTGGAACAGAAAAAGTGACTTGTTTTTTCATCAGAAAAAGTGGTGATGCTTGTGTTGCTGGACAGTAAAACGTGGAGAAGGCCATTATATTCACGGTCCTTCAGATCTACGCCACAGTCCAGTGGATGACCCATAGTGTTTTCACATGTCCTGCTTCCAAGACTGGTCTGAGATTCAGAGGGAAGAAGGAGCAACTAACTGTTCTTAAGGGTTGTCTTGTACTCAGAAGATGCAGACTATGATATTGGGTGGCGGGGGATGGGATTAGAAATTGCTTTGAGTGAAGATCAAAGAGAAAATACTTTGCTTGCTTCTATAAATTTAAATTAAGACCCTCCCTGACTTCTAATGCCCTTAACTTTAACAGTGTAACACATACTGCTTGAGCTTCTGCTCAAAGGGTCCAACGGTGTTAGTACCGGGGGTGGGAGGTTGGGCTGCAGCCCTTGGCTGCTTACAGTTTACTCAGGCAGAGCTGTGGCTTCCTTTCTGGCCAGTCCTCAGCACGTCTACAACCCTGTCATAGCAGTTCTCATGCAGGTTTTATAACTAAATGATCAGCAGGCCACCTCCGCTTTGAGCCTCTGGCAGAGCAGTAACTCCATCTTACATTTATATTGCCAGTGTTAGGCCTAGAGTTTTCTACATACAAGGCTACACAGTAACCAGTTGATGAGGAGTTGGCACCGATTCATGGCAAACCCAATGTGTGTCAGATTAGAACTGGGCTTCACAGGTTTTTCGGTGCCTGAGTTTTAGGAAGTAGATCTTTTTTTCCACAGCACCTCTGGGCGGCCTCACATCTCCAAGCTTTAGGTTAGCATCTGAGTGTATTAACTGCTACACCACACGGGAACTCCTACAAGGTAAACGGAAAATCTTGAATGAGTAAGTGGGCATCCAAACAATTAAATGTCATCCTATGATCATTACACAGATACAGCAGGGCACCCAAAAACCCACTTTCACTGAGTCAATTCCAACTCACAGTCACAGCATAGGACAGAACAGAACTGCTCCACAGAGTTTCCAAGGAGCACCTGGGGTATTCAGACTGCTGACCTTTTGGTTAGCAGTCATAGCACTCAGCCACTATGCCACCAGGGTTTCCATGGGATAGACATATCATTTGAGACAGGGAACCTAGAGGCCTCTGTAAACACCTTTCAGTAAAGCTTATAACTAAAACTACAAACAGGTGCTGGTGGATAAACTCACTGCTGTCAATTCAATTCCAATTCACAGTGACGTTATAGGACGGCGTAGAACTGCTCCACAGGGCTTCCAGGGACCACCCGGTGGATTTGAACTGTCAACTTGTTGTTAGCAAACACAGCACTTAACTACTGCTACCAGAATTTAAAAGGACCCAGTAATTAACTACATTTGGGGCAGGGAGACAGGAAAAGCACAAGAGGCCTTCTCAGTAGTTTAGAAACCCCCAGGGTAATTATGTCATAAACAGTATGAGGACAATCTGACCAGGACTACTGATTAATATACCACAGATACCAACAGAACAAGAACTTCTCCAAGTTGTTGTTCAGGATGAATCAGAATATGCCAACATGAGGAGTAGGCACGGTGCTGTCAGGAGTGAATAACATGACTTCCCCGCAGAGGTGCACAAGAGCATAAAGCCGCTGCCTGGACATGCACTAGTATCTCAAAGAATGATGTATGAATAATATCCCATAATAAGTCCTGCCAGTGCCTTCCAGAACCCTTTGTGGCTGACTCCATTTTGTATAACCAGGTATAAGCCAAGTGTCGTCGAGTCATGGGCATTTTAATTTTCCTAGCCACTCCACTTTCTGGAAATCTCCACTTCCAGTGAGAATAAAACATGAGATCCTTTCTTCCGAAAATTATTTATAAGACTTCACAAACCCTTTGTTCAGGGAGACAGGATAAGCGTTGCCTACACTCTCCCATCTCTGCTTGCAAGTTTCTTTAATACAGTTTTGCTTGTGAGAAAAGATTCTCTGTGCCTTACCTGTTCATCCTTGATCAGTGAGGGGCAAGAACCTCAGAGGTGTCTGTGGCATCTGAGACACCCTGCAACAATTTCTTATCAGTCTCTCACTTGCAGGTACAATAAAATAATCTGTCAACTCAGTCAACCCTGTGGAAAGGTCAGACCACCAAATCTGTAAAAGTTGTTCAATCGCTCTACTTAAACTGCTGTTCCAGCTTCCCCAAATCTAGGCTGAAGCTGTACCCTCAGAAGTCATAAAAGCAACGGAAAGAGCAGGCACTTGGAGTGAGCTGCAAAGGACTCTGAATGCTAGCTTACCTCAAACCACTTCCTCTGTACCTCAGTTTTCTCCTAAAATAAAACCCAAAACCCACTGCTGTAGAGTAGGGTCTGACTCATGGTGGCCCTAGAAATCAGAGTAGAACTGCCCCATGGAGTTTCCAAGGAGCGCCTGGTGGATTTGAACTGCTGACCTTTTATTAGCAATCATAGCTCTTAAAGTAAGCCAGCCAAGCCAAGTGCCGTCGAGTCGTGATAAAAAATTCACTAATCCGACTCGACAGCACTTGGCAGGCTTGGTATACAGAACCGTGGTTAGGATTAAAAGAGAATAGGATCAATGCAGAAATCTCAGTGAAATAGTGGTTAGGTGTTACAGCTGCTAATCAAAAGGTTAGCAATTCAAATTTGCCAGGCGCTCTTTGGAAACTCGATGGGGCAGTTCTACTCCGTCTGTAAGGTCGCTATGAATCGGCATGGACTCAGCGGCACTGGGTTTGTTTTTGTTTGTTTGTTTTATGGTTAATGCAGAACGAAGAATGTGGAAGACATTCAATGATTTGTAACACACATTATTTACATTCTAAATACGAATGTTTTTCTCCATCTCTTAATTAGATTGAAAGCTACATGAAAGCAGAGCCAGTGTGCTGCAACGTTGTATGCCCTCTGATTCTTAGCAAAGGAGTGATGGTTAAGTATTCCCTAAGTGAAGTCCCTGGATAGTGCAGACAGTTAGCGTGCTTGGCTGCTAACTCAAAGGCTTAAAGGTCACCCAGAGGTACCTCAGAAGAAAGGCCACTAAAAACCCTACGCAGCATAATTCTCTGACATAAATGGATCTGGAATTGGCAACTGGTATCCAGAAATAATTGATGGACAGCTGGAAGAAGGAAACTCTGGTGGCGTGGTGGTTAATTGTTATGTCTGTAACCAAGAGGTCAGCAGTTCAAATCCACCAGGTGTTCCTTGGAAACTCTGGGGCAGTTCTACTGTGCCCTATAGGGTTGCTATGAGTCAGAATTGACTCGATGGCACTGGGTTTTTGTTAGTCAGAAGAAAGGGCCTCAATAAGCTAAGGAGTTCTGTTTGTTTATTTCCTTTAGAAAATATAATTTATCGCCCTCTCTAATAGGTGGTTATTATAGACAAAAAAAATACAGATAAGCATATCAAAGAATATGAAAATCATTCCTTATCCCAAACCAAGAAACAATAGATAATGTTTTGTATACTTCCATTCCTTTTTCTTCTTTTTAATAAATATATATACACTTTCATGCATGTGCCTATATATATTTTTTTTATTCTAGCGAACTCATTCTTTATCTCTTGGTTTGTAACGTGGTTTTACTTCTCTAGTTTGCACTGTAGTACCTTCAAATGGCACTACTTTTTGAAGACAGAACTTGTAAATGATGGACTAACATTCCCTTTTACTATAATTTATTTAACCACTTTTCAACCGTTGAACATTTATGCACTTTCTAATTTTTCACTAGTTTAAGTAATGCTAAATGACTAAACTTGCACATAAATATTTAACTACATCTCTGATTATTCTTTGACATTTATGCATTCCTGTGAGGCCATGTACCATAACATTAAAAAACAAAGCCAAATTCTAAAGAGACTTAGTGCTAAAGTAAAACACAAGCTCCGCCACTAGCTACATCTGTGTGTCCTTAGGTGGTTACATCACTTTTCTGGACCTCAGAAATGTAAAAAAAGAGAGAACATTTCTATTTTTTCATATTTATGGGTACAAGTTTACAATTATGTGATGTAATTAAATAAGAAAAAAAATAGTGAACGGCTCATGCCATTACGCATGTTACACCAGTTGTTGTAAGTGCCAGGAAGGCTAGTCTGTAGAATAAATAAGCATGTATTCTAAAGTTCTTAGATATTTTCTCCTGGTGGCAATTGTTTTTGTTCAAATAGAAGAGAAAAAAATGAAAAACAAGTGGCCTGTTTCATCAAGTGCTATTAACTGAGTGATTTTGCAAATTAATACACCACATACTAACAGTGAATGAATGGAGACACTAACTGTCTTCTTCATTACAAAGATGAAGTCAATGGTGAGGATTTGAGACAAATAGCACTTAACCCCTTGAACTTTAATGAAGAGGGAGAAGAATGTTTGCTTCGATCACTCTTCATGATCTGAATCAATAAGTACTCCTTACAGTTTTGAGTCATGTTTCTAATTAGCTGTTTTCCTGGTTCTGGTTTACAAAATGTAAACTAGAGTATATTTGTAAATTTCAACAAGCTTTCTGGGCCAATGCCATCTCAATAGAATAGTTTAAATGCCACCAGCCTGTTAAAAATATTTTTTTCCTACGCCAGGAATACTTATACTACCAAATCCAAATTGCATTTTAAAGGAAAGGGCATTTTTAAGATATGTATATGTAATGTACTGTTGTTGTATGTAATGTGATATATGATAAGTTCATAAGTAGAGGAAACTTATCTGTATATGTTATGAACTTCAAAATAAAAATTAATAGCAGAGTGTGATAATGATGAAAGGATGGGGTCGGTGATGTGAAATCCAGGAAAAGAAATATTCAGAAGAATAATCACCCACAAAAATCCTCTGCTTTGTCAAGGTACAGAAATCAAAACATAGCAAAGTGAGCACTGACCACGAGTTTTGCCCAAACACCTAACACAACCATAATAATGAAGCAGAACTTTTCCTTCAAAATTATAATCTACTTATTGTGAAACAGAGGAGTCTGTAGAATCAGTAGGACTAGCTAAAAACCCAACCAAGCCTACTGCCGTAGAGTCAATTCTGATGCATAGAGACCCTAGGGTCACCATGAGTCAGATCCCACTCAACGGCACTTGGCTTGGCAGAGACCCTATAAGTCAAAGTAGAACTGCTCTATAGAGTTTCGAAGGAGCTTCTGATGGATTTGAACTGCTGACCTTTTGGTCGCCAGACATTGCGCCTAACTGCTACACCACCAGGGTTTCTAGCAATCCTTTATTCTGTGAATGTGAGTGTGATACCTGAACTGGAGATTCACAGTCTAGCTTAAGAATTGCCAGTTCTTTGTTCTGAGCATTGTCAAGTGCCTACTCAGTAAATGTTGCTTGAAGGAGTCACCCACATCTTTCAATGGGCCGTATGGGTTTCCCCATTATACTATAATTCCCACAGAAGCTGGAAACTGCCATCTTCCTCTCCTCTGTAACTTCAGAACCTGGAGCAGAGATGCTGTTAAGTACATATATTTTGCATGAATGAATGAGTGCATGAATACATGAATTAGTTTCTGCTTCTCCTTCATTCTTTCTTCCATATATGTCAGTGAGAAGACAATTTCTATGTCCTGTCTCTTAGAGGATTTAGACTCTTATTCTCTAAAATTAACTCCTAAGTTTGCGCTAGTAAACCAGTTACCATTCAGTCAATTTCAACTCACAGTGACCTCGTGTATATCAGAGTGGAACTATACTCCATAGTTACCGATGGCTGATTTTTCAGAAGTAGATTAGAAGGCCTTCCTTCTGGGGGACCTCTGGGTGGACTTGAACCTCCAGTCTTTTAGTCACCAAGTGAGCATGTTAACTGTTTGCACACTGATGGTCTCCTTACCCTTGTACAATACTATTTTAAAATTAGCCTATGGTCTGCTTGCCATGAGTCGGATCCGACTTGACGGCACTTGCCTGTCATGGCTGCTTCAGAATGGGAGTCATGGAAGGGATCAAAGAGATTGGTTCACACTAGATGGCTTTAAAAAATAAGTGTTCAATATTATTATAACATATTGTATTTGTATTACTTATTACAATGTTACACATAAACAGAAAACTGAAACCAAATCTTTTGACACTGAGGCAATTCCAACTCACAGCAACCCTGTAAGACATAGCATAATTGACTTGTAGGGTTTCAAAGGAGTGGCTGGTGGATTTAGGTTAGCAGCAGAGCTCTTAATCACTGTGCCACCAGGGATTCTGCATAAACATGCCCATACCCAATTGAACAGAAAAGCTAGCAAATCATTGAAACAACCAGTTAGTACCTATAATCTTTTTGGTATTGGAGTAAAATCTCTATGTTCCTGTGAAATCCTCAAGAGCTAAAAATTACCGAGTCCTGCCTTCTCCTCAGGTGAGTGATTTTTTCATAAGCAGGCAGCACTGTAACCATTGTTGCCTGATTTGTAGCTCTGGTCACCCAAAAAGACGTCAACTGTGTGAAATGATTCAGTCAGAAAGATTGAATGACTTTGACACCATGGGGTCCCTAGAGTTGCCCAAAGTGAGGAGGGAAACTCCAAGCTTCTGTTAACAAATATTCAAGTCACTGCCATTTTAGCAACAGCATATTTGCTTTGCATTCTTCACTGTCTTTAGTCTGTTGTGTTGAACAAGCAGAATAATTATGTGAATCATAGCATAGAAAAACTATCACCTAATTCCACACATTTTGCTTCTGCCATTCTCTTATGTCATAGAGACCCGTTTAACATTATAAAAGGTTTATTTGACATATTTCTCAATATATCTACATTAGCCAAAACTGCTTATTTATTTTATACATATCCACTACTGTAATTAAAAATAAATAAACAAATAAAATTTCATGAGTGAACAAAGAAATTACAACATCACATTAGTCTGAAGAAAGATAATGATACTGGTTCTCAGCTTCAACACAACAACAGGTTTTTGGGCGGCAGGACTGTAGGGAGTCGTTTCTGGTTTTGTTCTCATTTCTACATTTCACTAATTCACTGTGAGATAGCACATCTTAAAATCATTGAGTTCCTTTAGATCTCAGTCTCATGGCCTCTCAAATGAGATTAAGATTATTTCCTCTTATTCTATAAGGACAAGAGAAAGTCTGGAAAGACTTAAGACAGAACTCACGGAAACGTTTCTCTATAGTGCTATTTTGTGCCTCTGAAAGGCATACAGTGACTGTCATGGCCCACGAAACTGCAGGACTAGACAATGCAGCAAATGAAGTTGAATTTGACTCAGCTGTGATCCCTTCCCACTGCCTCTCTACCCACTCTCGGGTTTCAGAGATCTCCGACTGTTGTCTCTACATGATCCTAAATTTCAGCTCTCAAGTCCAGTTCATTACCTTTGATTCTCTTTATTTGCAGTAGCTATGTTCCATCTGGTCACTATGAGTCAGAATCTACTCAACAGCAGTTGGTTTGGTTTTCATTTAGTTTATGTTCTATAACGTCTCCATAAATATTGAATTAGCAAGTACTGAGCCACTGCTCCTAATGGATATAGATGGTTGGTTCTGCAAGCCTCTGGTCACAACAGTTTTTCAATCAATCGATATGAAACCTTGTTTAATATGTGTTTCTGTTTAAATACACCATATTTGTTTCTTAGAAATAATTAACCTCATGCATTATTTCTTTATAACAATGCACTAGCTGATAACAGCTTTGGGCCTTAAGCCTTATAATCATGTTGCCACTGTGGGTTTTTTTTTTTTTTTTTGGTTATCTTCTCATGGATCCACAAATTTAGTCACTTTTTCATCTTTTTTGTAGCTTCAACACATACTTATAGGTGCTGCTTAAGCACCTTCTGGGGAAGGTCCACATGTAGTTTGGAAAATTTCGTCTTCTTTTTTCTGTACATGTTGAACACAGTGTTGGCTCATTAGCACTGAATTCACAGCCAACAACACTATAACTCACGCCTGAACAAGGCTTATCTAACAAGTATTTTCTCCATAAGGCAAAGCACAGCCTTCATCAGGGAAAAAAAATACATGTCAGGCAACTCAGATTTTTTTTTGCTTCTTTGTGTAAATGACCACAAATTCCCACAGTTTTGATTCAGACATTACAAATAAATTTTGGTGAGTAGGCAAAGTCATAAATAAGAAGCTGCACTTAATGAGAATGATCTACTAGATGTAGCAGGACTGAGTAGGCTGGGCTTCGGAGTTAGCCAATCTATTTTGAAGTCCTTATTCCTCTTTACTTTTTTTTTCTGGGACTTTCCACCCATAACTTAACCAACAGAAATCTGTTTCCTCATTTGTGAAATGAGTCTTCTAATATATCATGAGAGTGTAGTGATTGCTCAGTAACTTAGGAGGGATATTCCTTAGCTAAATGATACAGATAAAAATGACCCAACACTATTGTGCTAATGAAGAGTAAATCAAGATTTTTTAATTTTTTTTACTGTGGAATGCAAGTATACACAGGTGCTTCTGGTTGAGTGGAAACCATTATATACCACATAATTACCCATTAAAGTCAGTAAAAATGAAAAAAGAAAAACTACAATGACTGGAAATAGAGTTTTCCTTTTCTTCTCTACTGTTCAAAGAGTCTAATCTGCTATCGACTCCGTACTATCCGTCTGTCTTATGCCTGCTACTAGGCAGTACGCAAACAAATACACTAAAGATAATGAGTGCCAAGTTTCTCACTGTTACAGAAGGAAGTTACAAATACAAAGGGTGAAAGCTAGCTTAAACCCCTGTGGTTTGGGTGTAAACTGTGGGTAATGAGTATAAACTCTTACTTTTTAATATAATTATAGAAATAATTCTAGATACAGATTGTATGTGTACATATTACTTATTTAGTGCTGCTATAACAGAAATGGACATTCTGGTGGTATAGTGGATTAAGTGCTATGTCTGATAACCAAAAGATTAGCAGTTCAAATCCTCTGGGTGCTCCTTGGAAACTCTATGAGGCATTTCTACTGGGAACTCTAGGGTTGCTGTAAGTCCAACTCAGTGGCAATGGGTATAACAGATATACCACAGCAGACGGCTTTCACAAAGGAAAATTTATTCTTTCACTGTCTAGGAAGCTAGAAGTCTGAATTCAGGGTGTCAGAGTCCAAAGGAAGACTTTCTCTCTCTATTTGTTCCTGGTCTGGATGTTTCCCAGCCTAGTGATCTCCTGGTCCAAACGATGGACATGCTCCTGGCTCTTCTTGCTTGATTATAATAAAGTCTCCCTCTTCTCCGCTTGAATTTTTAATATCTCGAAACAGACTGATTCAAGATGCAACTTAATCTTGTAGACTGAGTTCTGTTTATTAACATAACTGCCTCTAGCTCCACCTCGTTAGCATCATACAGGTTAAGACTGATAACACATAGAATAACTCAGATCACAATAGGTTGGACAAGCATACAATATTGGGAATGATGGCCTAACCAAGTTGATACGCATATCAGGTGGACACAATTCAACCCATAACAGTGTGGGTACACACACACACACACACACACACACACACACACACACACACACACATTTCCCTAACTGTTCACTGAGAAGACTGGGAACAGTAATACCCCGATAGTAATGAGCACACCTAGTGTCTAGATCATGGCCTATAAATGCTGTATTTCACTGCAATGGACTAGGGTACCTTGGAAAAATAACTGATTTCAAGACCAGGGCAGGAAATGTACAAGAGAAACCTGAAAGTTTGTTTTTTTTGTACTAGAAACCATGAAAATACTAGAAGAATTATGTGCCAAAATAAAACCGAAACAAACTAGAAATGGCTCTCACTGGCCAAATATGGGACATTTGAAGCATCATAATTAATAATTATAGGAACATACTATAATCCACTGAATAAAATAAGAAATTGCAAGTCCACACAGACATAAATACAACAGTTCTCTCTAGTATTTCTTGTAGAATAGAATCTGTTAGAAAACAATTCTTTCAGCTTATGTTTTGTCTGAACACATTATTACATTCATTTCGGAAATTACTGTTGCTGAATATAGAATTCTAGGTAGGGATTGTTTTTTTTTAACTTAGTGTTCTGAAGAAGTCAGTCATGCCATTATGATCTGACTTCTGTTGCTTCTTGTCACTTTTTTTTGCTCTCTTAATATGTCTTTCATCCTGTGGATGCTTTTGAGTTTTTTTCTTTGCTTTTCAGCAATTTGACTATGCTGTGCCAAAGATGGGGGGGGGGGGTTGTATTTGTCTGGATTAGAGTTTGATGAGCTTCTTGAATCTACTTGTTGGTATCTTTCATTGATTTTGGAAAAGTATAAGCCATTGTCTCTTTAAATATGTATTCTGTCTCGTTCTTTCTTTGCTCTCCATTTAAAATTCCAATCACAAGTGTATTAGAGCATTTGCTACTTATTTTCATGCTTTAAGTGCTGTTTCTCTCCCAATCTTTCTAATTCTCTGTATCATTTTAGATCATTTGTATTGGCCTATCTATAATTTGTTTGGAAATGCTCAATTATTTATTTCAACAAATTTGGAAGATAGCTACACGGCCAACCAACTGGAAGAGATTTGTGTTTGTGCTTATTACCAAGAAAGATGATCCAACCAGTACCAGAATTTGTCAAACAATATTGTTTACATCACACACAAGTAAAATTTTGCTGAAAATCATTCAAAAGAAGCTGTAGCAGTATATTGACAGGGAACTGTCAGAAATTCAGGCCAGATTCAGAAGAGGACTTGGAACCAGGGATATCATTGCTGACATCAAGTGGATCTTGGCTGAAAGCAGAGAATATCAGAGAGATGTTTACCTATGTTTTATTGACTGTGCAAAGGCATTTGTGTGGATCATAACAAATTCTTGATAACATTCTGGATAACTGGAATTCCAGAACGCTTAATGTGTTTACAAGGAATCTGTACATGGATTAAGAGGCAGTCATGTGAACAAAACAAGGGGACACTATATGGTTTAAAGTGAGGAAAGTTGTGTGTCAGGGTTGTATCATTTCACCATATCTTTTCAATCTATATGCTGAGCAAATAATCCGAGAAGCTGGACTATATGTAGAAGAATGGGATATTAGGCTTTAAGAAAAACTCACTAACGTGTAGAAGACACACAACCATCCTTCCTGAAAGTGAAGAGGATTTGAAACACTTACTGATAAAGGTTAAAAACTACAGCCTTCAGCATGGACTGTACCTCAACATAAGGAAAACGAAAGTCTTCACAACTAGACCAATAAACAACATTATGATAAATGATGAAGAGGATTAGGTTGTCGAGCATTTCATTTTACTTGGCTCCACAATCAAGGCCCACAGAAACCAGTGAAGAAATCAAAAGATGCACTGCACTGGGCAGATCTGCTGGAAAAGACTTTTTTGAAGTGTTGAAAAGCAAAGATGTCAACTAATGGCACCTCACTGAAGCCATGGTATTTTCAGTTGCATCATACACGTGTGAAACCTGGACCATGAATAAGGAAGACAGAAGAACTGACACCTTTGAATTGCAGAGTTGGTGAAAAATATTGACTATACCATGAACTGCCAAAGGAATGAACAGATCTGTCTTGGATGAAACACAACTAGAGTGCTCCTTGGAAGAAAAGATGGTAAGATTATTTCTTACGTACATTGGACATGTTATCAGGAGGGATCAGCCCCTGGAGAAGGACAGCACGCTTGGTAAAGTGAAGGGTCAGCATAAAAAGAGGAAGACCCTCAATGAGATGGCAGTGGCTGCAGCGGTGGACTCAATCATGACAACAGTTGTGGGTATGGCACCTAAGGTCTCTATGAGTCAAAATCGACTTAATGGCACCTATCAACAACAACAATTTGCTTATCTTTTCTTCTACTGTGTCCAATCTGCTGTTAAATCTATGCCATCAGTCCTTAATTTCAGATGTTACATATTTTTTACTCATAGAACTTCAACTGATTCTTTATGACCATTTTGAATGTTATTTTAAAATTATCTTTCCATTCATGTTTCCCAACTTGTCCTGTATTTTCTCTTTTTTCCTTTCATTCAGTAGCCCGCAATAGCTAAGATTTTTTTTCTTCCTGTCTTTGTTGTACTTTAGATGGAGACTTCAGAACAAACGAATTTCTCATTAAACAGTGCATAGATTGTTGTGTGACATTGTTTAACCATCCTACAACAGGTCAGCAGTCTACCTTCTCAGACTTAGGTTCCCCATTACCGGTTTTCCTCTCCCCTCCTGCCTTCTAGTCCCTATCCCTGGGCTGGTGTACCCCTTTCATCTTGTTTAATTTTAAGGAACTTTTCAATCTTCAGCTGAAGGGTAAACCACAAGAGTCATTGCATTACTGAGCTGAAATGGTGTTAGGCGGGCATACTCTCAGGGTTTCTCCAAGTTTCTGTTAGACCAGCAAGTCTGGTCTTTGGTTTTGAGTTAGAATTTTGCTCTATGTTTTTCCCTGTCTCTGTCTGGGACCCTACACTGTGATCCCTGTTAGAATCAGCAGTAGTGGTAGCTGGGTACCATCTAGTTGTTCCAGATCAATCTGCTGGTTGCTGTTGCAGACGTGATCATTGGTCCTTTAGACTAATAATATCTTGTTTCTTTAGATCTTCAGTCTTCCTTGCTCCCAAAGGGGGTAAGACTGGTGGTATATTCTAACTATCGCTACTAGGTTTTTAAGACCCCAGACATTACTCATCAAAGTTGAATATAAAACTTCATAAAGTATGTTATGCCAATTGAGCTAGATCTTTCCCACATTCGTGGTCCCTGCAGGCCCTCAGTACAGCAATTAAGTTCTTCAAGGAGTTTGGATGTGCCTATGAAGCTTCTATGAACTTGCTTTGTATAAGTTGCGCTGGCTTCCCCAGTGGTGTGTACCCTCTTAGCCTTCATCAAAGTTACCATTTGTCTATTGTCTACTTTTTTAATAAAAATCTGTAATAGCTGAAGTCTTTAATCCATTCATTCTAACATCTGGGTCATTTGTAGGTGCTTTTCTTTCCATTATTTTCTCTCTTCATTATTTTCTCAAACTTGCTCGTCTGTCACTTTTTGTTGTATGCTGGACATTCTGGAAAATCTGGTGGCATACTGGTTAAGAGCTATGACTGCTAATCAATAGGTCAGAAGTTTGAATCCATCAGGTGCTCCTGGGGCAGTTCTACTCTGTCCTATAGGGTCATTATGAGTCAGAATTAACCTGATGGCAACATGTTTGTTAGCTTTGGTTGGACAGTAGTACTGTAGAAGCTGGAATAGCTACTATTTTCTCCTGAAGAGAATAAGCCCTGTCTGGCAGCTAAGGTGAGTAACTAACTATTTGAATACAGTCAGGAATTGTCTAAAGCAAGGGAGAAAGAAGAAAACCAAGACACAGGGAAAGATTAATTCAAAGGACTAATAGAACACAAACTACGATAGCATCAAATGGACTGAGTCCGGGACAACTAGATGGTGCCCAGCTACCACCATCCACTGCTCTGACAGTGATCACAGCAGAGGGTTGTGGACAGAGCTGGTGAAAAATACAGAGCAAAATTCTATCAGAAGAGACCAGACTTACTGGAGTGAGAGAGACTGGAGAAACCCCAAGAGTACGGCCCCTGAATACCCTTTGTACCTCAGTGCTGAAGTCACACCTGAGGTTCACCCTTCAGCCAAAGATTAGACAAGCCCATGAAACAGAATGAAACTAAACATGCACATCAACCTCGGGGCAAGGATAAGAAGACAGGAGGGGTAGGAAAGTTGGCAATCAGGAACCCAAGTTCAAAAAGGAAGAGTGTTAACATGTAGTGGAGTTGGCAAACAATGTCACAGAACAATATGTGTATTAATTGTTTAATAAGAGACCAGTTAGCTCTGTAAATCTTCATCTGAAGTACAACCAAAAAATTAAAAAATAAATTGAACACAGTTAAGGTTGAGTTGCCATTTTATACCTAGTTTCTACTCATTTATAGTTTTAGATTTCTTGAAGTCACAATTTCCCAATCTGTGTTACACTCTCTCTCTTCAACTTAACAGTACTTCGGGCTCTAGGCACAATAACACTGTAGAAATCTCTCTGCTTTCCAGGTCCACTTTCAAGTTTCTCATGCCTTCTCCTACTCAGCAAAATTCTGGGGGGGGGGGGGGGGGGGACAGTGATAAACACAATTTCTGCATGTGAGGCTCTCCTAACATTCTAATCTGTCACTAGCCTGTCCAAGGTGGTATACAGTTTTTCCTGTATCTGTTTACTTCAAAAAATCTTTCTGACTATGGCAGACCTAATTCTTGACCCTCATTGGGTTCAAAAATGACAATTTGTCCTTGGGATGGAATTGGCATCCAACTCACTTAGGAAGGGTTTACTCTTCCTAGAATTTAGTTCCTTCAGATTTCTTTGTATTTATAGCTCTCTTATGACTTGAAATATATGGCTGACTTTATTGTTATCAACTTTTTATGCTTACTGTGGCAGGAGTGATGCTCTATCATGGACTTTTTCATCCTAGCCAGAGCTTTTGATCAATAACTTTTTACTTTACTCCCCTCTCTTTCTAGCCCAGTTTCCTTCCCACAGCCCAGGAAATGGAGATTTTCTTCTTCATCTCCTTTTCTTTTTTCCCAATTTCAAACTCTTAGGTAAGCATTAATCACACATATTGGTATTTTTAATGTATTTATCTAACACTTGAATCCCTGGTTTATCAATTAATACACCATAAAGTAGGGAGAGTAGTATCAAAGGACTTTAGTAAATTTCTTCTCAATAGTACGTAGGCTTACAAGGCAATTATCTTGGCTTCAAAGCCCTATTTTGAATGTAAAAAGCTGACATTATTTCTATTCCTGTAAGAGATACCAATTCTTCTCTTCTCCTCACATTTATACTCCGAGGAGACAGATATCCTCAAATCAATTAGGGCAAAATCTATGTATTGAGAAAGCAAAATACAACATATTAACCATTTGAAAATATTAGCTCTGTCCTCCCGACTCGACGACACTTGGATTGGACTCTAGAATTTTAGCTAAGGATAAACAATGATAATCAAAAAAAAAAAAACGAACAAATCCAGATGAACTGCTCAGTAGTAAAATCTTCGGGACAGAGTGCAAATTTGTTTTAATTACTTTTCCCTTTTTTAAACATCAATTCTTATTTGTAGTTATTTCTCTCCCTTAAAATCACCCCATACAAGAAAAGCAAAGACTTCCTGATTTCCTTTCCTTTTCTTTTCTTTCTTTGATATTGACAATGACTTACATTGTGGGGAAGGGATTTTCTGTTTGTAGATGTGTTTGTTTATCATATGTACATCTGAATAATATTCAAAGTCTTAAATGTAAAATGAAAGCTAAAGAAGCCAAAGATGATACTGACTGGCAGCAGTAAGAAAAATTTGAAAAATGCTAACAGTCTATAACAGAATTGATGACTTTAACAAACAGAAATTTATTCTCTCACAGTCTAGTAGGCTACAGGTCCAAATTCAGGGCCTCAGATCCGTGCAAAGACTTAATCTCCCTGTTGACTCTAGAGGAAAGTCCTCATCATCAATTCTCACCTGGACTAATAGCTACTCAACACAGGGACCTGGGCCTGAAATACTCACTGTTAAGGTATTTCTTTCTTGGTGAGGTTTCCTGACTCTCTGCTCACTTCCTTTTCCTTTTATTTCTTGTAAGTTAGGAGGTGATGGAGGCAACACTCCAGGGAAACTCCTTTTACACTGGATCAAGGATGTGACTTGTTACAACCCAGTCTAATACTCTTCAACATAATCTAATATTGCCTCAGTAACCACAGGCAGAGCTTAGGGTTTATAACACATAGGGAAATTACATCAACCACAAAATAGTAGCCAGTCACATAATACTGGGAATCATGGCCTAGCCAATTTGACACGTATTTTGAGGGGATACAGTTCAGTCCATGACATTAAGAAAAGGAGACTATTTGATAAGACAATTAGCAGGCAGATGGATTTGTCAAACTCTAGAGGGCAATGGGAAATCAAGTAAAGAAGGGGTCCACATAGTTAGAAGAATAAACCTAAAGTACTACTGACTATAATGATATTATTTATTTAGCACTGTGTGCCAGGCGCAAACACTACGCTAGTTGCTTTACACCATCTAATTTAAAACAACTATATGCCGTGGATGGTATGTTCTCAGTATACAAATAAGAAAACTGGGGCTCTGAAAGCTTAAGTAATTTGACTCATGTCACTCAGGCAAGCAACAAAGCAAAAATTTGAATTCAAGTCCATAGGATGACAAAACTTATGTTCTAAGGTTCCATGCTACACTATTTCATTTTGGAAGTTCTTGAATGGTGCAAATGGTTTAAACACTCAGCTCCTAACAGAGAAGTTTGTAGTTTGAGTCCACCTAGAGGCACTTGTGAAGAAATGTCTGGCAGTCTATTTCCAAAAAAAATCCACTGAAAACCCTGTGGAGCATAGTTTTATTCTGACGCATATGAGTCACAGTCAACTCAGTGGCAACTGGTAATCTCATTTTAAGAGAAAGGAAAGAAAAAACTAACTTCAGAGTACTGGTTTGGATTAAAACATATGATTCTTTACATTTCTTTGGAGACTATTTTAAGTGATGTGTACATTTCTTTCCTAAATTTTCTGAAGTGATATTTGATTTTTAACTTCCCACCGTCTTCTAGAAATGAAAATCTTATAATGGAGCATATATAGGGTGTTTGAAGAGTACTTTCTTATTGCGTCCATAGAGAGGATAATTAGTGAAGCCTCTTTGGGAATGTTTAGAATAACAAATTAATCTAATCTAAGCATACATAATCACATTTTTCATCAAAGGAAAGTCTTTGAAAGGAAAAAAATGACTTCCAGTCAAGACAAGCTATTAATTTAGTACTCAGATACAAAGCAGTAATTTTTAAAAACATTATTTGGAAATCACATATATGCACTAGTGTGTTTTCTTTTTTGCTGAGGTAAAAGAAAGAGAGAGAGAGAAAATAAGGCACTAGAAAAGAAACTTAGTTTAGATTCCTTCAAAAAATACCTTTTCCAAAGGAGATATGTCTGTTAAAGTTGTATAAATTACAAAGCACAATTATCTGTCCTTCCACCAAGCATGAGGTCTCCTGCAGTTGCATGAGAGTTTCTCCTATGTGGTTTTCATCAGTGATTGTCAGTGTCAAGCACGAACCAGTTTACTGTGATTCAGTGCTTCAGACATTGAAGTCTGCCACCATCCAACTCTGTCAAAGGGAGATAAATAGGTGAGTGTTGTCGTGTGCTGAGACTCCATTGCCAACATTTCCTCACTGCTTGAGTGATATCATAAGCACACTTAACAGGAGCGATAGCTGGAAACAGATCCCTGAAGCATTTATTGAGATAGAGCCCTCTAGATCCGAGCTTCCAGTGACAGATAATGTCCAATTATCTCTGGTCCTTTCTCAGGAGTTGCTACTGCCATAATACCTAGACAATTAAGCAATTCTGCTAGTGTGAAGTTCCACTGTTCCTCATGTGTGTGGATAGATGACAGAATTGATTGACTGAGGTCTGTGTAAGGCCAGCACTCACCAGGCATTCCACAAATGCTCGATGGCACTTTTGATGAAGTCCAGCAAGAGTCAACTGAAGAGTGCAGGGCTGTGATGGCCTAATGAGAAGCTTAGACTTTGACTCTGAGGCACATTTCTAATGCATCTGTTCTTCCTCAAAGTGTAGACTAAGAAATATGTCTCCTAACAATTAAAAGATAATGAAACCCATTGCTGTTGAGTAGCTTCTGACTCATAGCAACCCTATAGGACAAACTAGAATTGCCCCACTGAGTTCCCAGTGAGTGCCTAGTGGTTTTGAACTGCCAGCCTTTTAGTTAGCAGCTATAGCTCTTAACTACTATGCCATCAAGGTTTCCTAAGAGATAAAAGTGATACAAATATTAAAAAGTAAAAAGTTTGTAAAAAGGATAGTTAAGAGGACCACTATTTTTCAGGTATTTCTTATGTTGCTACTTTGTTCCTTTGAAGCTACCAAGCAAAACTTTCATTTTTGAATTCTCTCCTGCTCATTCGACATTTATTGATGTCAGAGTAAAAGATGTTTGTACAATAACACATGCTTGATTTGCTTTATGGTTATGCGTATTTCTAAGAATTCACCACACTATAAGAGCAGAGAGTGATCAAATGAAATAAAGCCAAATTGTATGACTGGTTATGAACTAATTAATTTCTGATAAATCTCAATTCTTATTCAAAGACTAGTTAATGATTATAGGGGAAAACTTTAGGATTAAGAAGAGAACATTTAGAAGGCTGTATCTTCCTATGACTATAGCATGTCTATTTTTGTTGAGTTGTATTTAGAATGAATTCTTTGCATAACAGTCATTCAGGACATCATCAATTGAGTGAAACAAAATCCAACTCCAAATGTCACCAACAATGATGATATTTATTTAAATGTTTCAAGTCCAGAAGCAGGATGTCTTTAGAGTTGGTTAACGCAACAGCTTCATGGTATCATCAAGAGCTTTTTTGCTTTTATTCTTTCACTGGGTGATGAACTTACCCCATTTAACAGGGGCTTTCCTGGTTTTAGTACTTAAAAGTTGGTATCCTGGGAACTTCTTCAGTCCTAAGCACACTGGGATGACTGGTCACTGCAAAATTTAAGGGTGTCCAAAACAACCTTCACTCTGACTCCAACCACCAGTTCAGAAGTCACTAAGACAACTCTTATTTCTGAAATTAGCCACAAGTTCAGAGGTCCTCATAACTTACACCACTTCTGAAACCCAACAACAAGTTAAGGGTCTGCAAGACAACTCTCATTTTTGTAACCAGCCACAAGTTCTGGGGTCTCAGAAACCACCTTCAGGTTTATAACTCACTAAGAAGACTCACAGAACTTGGGAAAGCTGTTATACTCACTGTTAACAGTGTATTACAGAGAAAGGGTACAAACTGAAATGAGCAGAGGCATGAGGTACACAGGGCAAGGTCAGCAGAGCTCCAAGAGCGGAGCTTCCAGTTGTCTTCTCCCAGTGGAGCTGCGCGGACACCACTTATTGTCTCAGTAATGCGGAATAACACACACATTGTACTGACAACCAAGGAAGCTTACCTGAGTCTTAGTATTCACAGTTTAGTGTTTGGTGATGTAGACATAGTTGACTACCCACATGACTGATGTTTATCTTAAGGGCCTTCAAGAGTCAAGTTGATACCTTGCGGCCCAAGGCCGTCCGTTAAATCACATTGATAGTATAGACTATCTGAAGTGGTCAAAATCTCACAGGTGAACAAAATACTGTCTTTAGTCAGGACATTCTAAGAGTTTATAGGTTACTTACTAGAAGCCCAGAACAAATAAAAACTAAACACATTGCTGTTGAGTCGATTCTGACTCATAGTAACTCTGCAAGACAGAGTAGAACTGCCTCTTAGAGTTCCCAAGAAATGCCTGGTTGATTCAAACCACCACCTTTTTAGTTAGCAGCTGTAACACTTATCCACCACACCACTATGGTTCCCCAGAAGCCAAAGGTAAAGGTCAAATCTTTTCAGATAAGGTTAATCCTTTCTTATATGGTCACCTTTTAAATCCTGTCATCCTTAAGCTGCTAATGAAGTCCTCACGTTTGTTCTCACACTGCTGAACAATGACTTACATCAGCTCTAGTTTTCATTCAACTGCATTTGGAGACAGAAAAGGAAATTTCTCTCTCTGTGCCTGTATTTAAGAGCATGTAAACTGCCCGAGAAGCTTCCCAACAGACTTCCACAGAAATCTCATTGACCAGAAATGTATGCCATTCACTTTCTTTAGCTAGTCATTGGCAAAGGAAATGGAATTGTTATAACAGGCTTAACTTGATCAAAATTCATGGAGAAATAGTCTCTCCTAAGAATAGCAATGAAGACAACAAGGAAGAAAGTTGCAGAGTGCAGCTGAATTTGGTAGTGTTTATGTAGCAGATGCTGTTGGATTCCTGTGGGTTTTATTTTCGTTAATTTACGCTTACGTCCTCAGCTCCAGAGGCCACTCAGAGTGAGGGCAGACTTCCCATTCACACTATAGGGTGTCTGTTGGCCAAAAACAGTGGGACCTTGTATAATTTGGAAAACCATTCTGTGAAGTGATTCTGGAACTCTTTCTCCCTTCACTGCATTGTGATGGTAAGTCATATCCATAAAAACCAGGCTTTCAAAAATCACATTAACTAACAGTATGGTTGCACAGCTGGTTATTCTTTTTTTTTTTAATTATGGTTGAATGAAAACGTACATTCCCATATAAATTTGCATGCCCACCTATATGCAGCTTCCACTGCTCTTCCTGCCTGGTGTCAGCACATTCTTCCTCTCTGCTCCATTCATGACCCATCCTCCCAACAGTCTCCTTTCCCCTCCTGTCTACTCACTCTTCTTCCTCCAGTAAAAGGTCAGCAGGTGATATCCTATAGACACACAGAACCATAAAGTGCAGCCAAGATACGGTCACTATGCGTCACCAAGTCCAATCCATTCCTGTCCGAAGAGTGAATCTTCGTTATGATTTATGGGCAGGGGCAGCAACAGGACCATGGGCAATGCTCCCAGGAAAACTCCAAAGCCCCTGAACCATCAGTTGTGGTCTTTTAGTGGAGATCTCAGGGTACACCCCTTTTTATTCTTGTGTTACCAGTGAGACTCAACTTTGTGAGCTCCATCACAGCTATCACTGGTGGTGGCCTGTCACCATCTGGTTCTTCCAGTCATGAGCCAATGTAGACACCCAGTCATGTGTGTCTTTATGTCCTCTGCGTTCTCTTTTCCATGTCATTTTTGTCCTCAGTGATCATCCATTCCAGCTGAGTTGGGACCATTTGGCATGGCACAGCTGATCATTCTAATTACTATCAGTAAGTTCTACAACTGTAGAAAGTTGAATTGTTGAAAAGTTGTATCATAGGTGTATTTACAACAGCAAAAAAAAAAAAGACAGTAACTGCTGAGGTTGTTTATGTACAGCCCAAAACTCATGGGATTTATTTCCTTGGCTTGGATGTTTAGGGTCATGATTTCATGGGACATCCAGTTAAATTTGCCCAATAATGTGCTTAGTGCTCTGCCCTATCCCACAACTCATGTCTAGAGCCCAGAGCCCTAAAAGTTTGTAGGCAGCCATCCAAGGTATGACAATAGGTCTGTATTAGCCTAGAGCAATGAAGGAAAAGGGAGAGTCAGGAATTGGAAGAGAAGATAGAACGTCGTTAATCTCCTCCATCAACTTTCTCTAATGCCAGGAGACCAGAGGAACTGGATGATGTCCAGCTACCGTAAGTGAACATTTTGATGAGATTCAGCAGAAGACTTCTGATCAAAAGGGAGAAAATGAATCAAGGAATTTCAAATTCTCCTGGACTCCAGATCCTGATACCATGAAGGCTGGATGAACTCTTGAAACTATTTCCCTGAGTTCATTTAAAACCTCAAACCAAAAATATCCCCTAAATCTTCTTAAAACCAAATTATAATTTTACTTAACTAGTAAAACATTTGTGCCTTGAGCATTATGCTCTTTTATGATCAAAGCATTAGCAGTAACTCAAAAAAACTGTATAAAACCACAGAGGGCAGTGAGTTGATGTTAATGGTATAGAAACAACTCAGAAAAGGAGAGTGGCAATGGTTGTATAACCCAAAGAATGTAACCAGTATCACTGAATTGTACAAGTAGAAACAGCCGAACTGATGTATATTTTATCATATATATTTTCGATCAGAATAACAAAAAAAATCCTAAAACAAACAAACAATTAAAAAAAAATGACTGTCATACCTTTGGACAAGTGAACAATATTTCCAGATCTTCAGCTCTCCAGAGAAATACATATTCCAGCTTTACAGACCTGAGATGCTTTATTAATGAAGCACTATTTGTTTCTTTACATTATGTCCCTCATACTTTCTTAGTCAATAGCATCATTATCCCTATCTATCACTGAAGGGAATGAAAGTGTCACCATTTAACATACTGTTCCCAGGCAGGGAGTGTGGAGCAGTAAACTTGCATATGACCTGATGCTTCCAAGGTAAGCTATCTTAACGTCTGTATCATAGAAACTACTCAGTAAAAGGCATGCTATTGCAACCACCAATTTATCTAAAAAATATCCCTCATTGGAGGGAATGTTTCGTCTTGTCTTCCAGAGCCAGGAAGACTTATTTAGAATTCATTTTCAATTTTTTCTCAAATCCTCAGTAGCCAAAACATTGAATTTACACCTCAATGTTCTTTAGCTGTAACATTTCAAAGATAGACTGAAGTAACATCTAAATTACAGGCTTAAAAAAAAATTTAAACCAAAGGTGTCAAACATTAAAGTAAGCCATTTTTCCGCCTAACCTGACATGTATCATTGTGCAACTTTAAAATGACTGAAGTAACACCTTTGATATTTTCAATGACACTGTTAGTTGCTTTTTCAGCATGCCCCAGTGGGGATTCCTATCTTCACTTAAGCCCCCTGCACAGGACTGTCTGTGTCACACATCTGCCGTATCACATCAGCTGTAATCAACGTCTTTTGCAAATGTTTATAAAATATTCTCTGTATAGGTGGGGACAGAGCTTGCTGATAGTTTAGAATCATTAAAGGGGCACCATGCGCAAATGTCAAAATGGAAAAAAATTAGCAGGAAATGGGGCAAAGTGACGATACAAATAGTGAGATCTCCCTGTTATTACTTGCTGTATGTCTCACAAGACAGCTAACTCTCCGCTCTGTATGGGTTTCAGCATCCAGTGATTTATTGGGTAATTCAGCATTTGCCGGTATGTCTTGTGCTAATTAAATGCATCGCACTCCATTCAGAAATGTCACAATTGATTTGTCTTCTGCAAGCACTGACTTTATTTCCATCTTCTGAAACAGATTTTATGAGCCCCAGATAACACATCCTGGCACATAGCTCTCCCATAGTAGCTTCTGTGTGTGAGGGCAGTAAGAGAAATAAGCCTCAGTGAACATTCAATACAAATACCTTTGTGGTCATCTGATTTATCTGTTATGTGCCATATATCTGAAAAATAGTGTTGGTATAGCTCAATTATAAGCTGTCCCATTAGCCTAGAAAAACATTTAAAAGTGACAGAAGTTACCTGAAAGTGATATTGGCAGATCTTATTGAATGATGTTAGATCAAGCCAAAAACATGTGCTTTGAAAGTGTGTTATTTATTACGAGGTGTTTACTCATTTGCAAATTGATCTGGACTGAATTCAGATATTAACTAACTTGCAAATGGGAGGTAATCTACATAATGTCATTTAAGGGACTGGAGAGGCAGAAGAGAAAATGTAACACGTTAGAGTTTTCTGCAGACAACACATCTTAGACCCATGAAGAATAACAAAGGTCACAGATGGATTATTAGCCTACTACTTATTTCGAAGTGGAATTCTCCACCATGTTTCACCCTCTGAAGCCGGTTGTAGCATCCATGTTCAGAGTACTCTCTAAGGTTCACCTATATCAAAAATATCTAGGGTAGTCCACAGAAAGTCAAAATTCAGCCTCAAACAACCACTGATTCTGAGCTCATAATCTGTCACAGGTATAGAAATACCACTGTAATGTCACATTGGACAAGAGTGATTCCTACAGCTACGGGGCCAGGAAAATTTACTCCATCTTTGTTGTCTTCAGCAGGGAAATTTGAGAGTGATTTTTGTTTGTTTTTGAAAATTACTAACTTACTAATATCTACTGTTGCATTTTCACCTTGTTTGTATTATTATTTGAGTTTGAGTGCAACCGTACATCATTGAATAGCATTAATATTGACTTTCAGAGTATTTGTGATTCTAGAAAAGGACATGCTTTTCCTTTCAAACCAAATGTAATGCTAGTCAGAAGGGCAGAGGTCTTCACAAGTTTCAAGTAGGTATTCTACTGAAATTGTTACGGCCTTTAGTTTCTGTCTATTGTGGAGAAAGTCAGTTCAAATGAAGACTGATTTATTCAGAGATTCTTAGATTCAGCCATTTCATCTCATTTCTAAAATAGGGAAAAATATTTTTTAAGTAACACCATGGAATTTTTTTGTGTGAATAGCTAAAGCAAATAATATGTAAATGGCTACTGGAAAAATTTTTGAGAACACAAAAGTAAAGTGTTAAGTAACAGTTGGGAGCCTTTAAAATATTTTCGAAACTGTCACAGTGTAGTGGTTAAGAGCTATGACTGTTAAGGTCAGCAGCTCGAAATTACCAGGTGCTCCTTGGGAACTGTATAGGGCGGATCCTATAGAATCACTATGAGTTGGAGTCAATTTAGCAATAGTTTCTGGTGGGGGGTGCAGATCTGGTTTAAAATATTTAATATCAACCTAACAACTCTAAAGCATACTACCCTTTTCACTTAATAGAATAGAAATCCAAGACGCAGACTCATTACATGATCGTAAGTAGAAGTATACAGAAACCTACAAAATGGCAGGACTGGAACTCAAAGACGGCTCACACCAAATTCCATCTCTCTCTGTTACAGGGTAGTTGAAGCTGTGTTGTAGGTACTACAAAAACAAAATCAAAACATTATGAAGATAGATCCACCCAATTCTAAGTTATCTGGTTTAACATTATAGTTTCTGAAATAGAGATACAGTGAATGCTGTGGTGTGGTACCCAACTCTTCTCTCAGGACTGAGGTCCTTATCCCTTAGCTGTTGCAAGTGTTGGTGAATAATAGTTCTTAGCTTAGTCTGTCTTCAGAAATTGCCCTTAATCAAAGGTTTCACATCTTTCCAAGGAGCAGCCTACATCTGGTGACTGGCCCCTGCCAAAGTGCAAAGTTGGTTCCTTGCTTCATAACTCCCAAGGGCCATCTCAGCTTTAGACATCTCTGTGGGGTAGTCCAGGTCTCTGGTATAATTGCATTCAAGTTTGACTTCTCTACTTACCCTGTTTTGCATCCATCACTCTCTTACAGTTACACTTCCTCATAAACCTGCTGCAGTCTAATTTCTATCTCACTCTATTTCCAGGGAACATGCCATCTGACAACAAGTACCAATCATAATTCATAAAGAATTTCAATTTAAATGCACACAAAATAACTGGGCAGCATATTTTTCTTAAAGTTTAGTTTTTGTAATTATCATGTCCTTATTTTGGGATATGTCTAACCCACTTTTATTTTGTCAAACTTATTTGTTCTAAAATTAGATGTGATCTATGTAACTGTGAAATATTCAAAGCTTTCTACCAACTGGAAACAAGGTAATAGTGCCTATTAATAATTTTATTCAACATCATATCATCTTGGCCAGTGTGATAAGGCAAGAAAAGTAACTACAAAGGGTTATAATTATTAATGAAGAAATAAAATACTTATTCTTTGCAATTAACATGACTTTTATATAGAAAATCCAGAAGTCTAAGAATTTAGCAGCATCAGAGGTTTCAAGGCCAGTATATAAAAATTAGTTATGCTTCTAAATATCAGCAAAAAGTAACAAATGAAAATTGAAAGAGTATACAATTACAACATTATCAACAGATGTAAAGTAACTTGGGGATAAAACAAGAAAGTGTATTTAAGACCTCTATAATGTAAACTATATGACAATCCTGAGAGAAATTTAAACAAGATTTAAATCAATGGAGGAAAATACTGTATTTATGGGTTACATGGTGAAATTTACTAAAATTAAACATTTACTGGCCCTGTGATTTGACAATTCTGCTCTCAAACATTTGCTCAAGAGAAATGAAAATATATCTACAAAAATATAGGCACTTATGTTCATACAAGCTTTATTCACAAATAGCAAACACTGGAAGTAACTCCAAAATCCATCAATCAATAGCACAATGGGTAAACAAATTGTGATCTATTTGTATGCTGGAGTACTACATAGCAATAAAAAAGCACAAAGTAATCACAACATGGATGCATCTTAAAATACTGTGAATAGAAAAACAGATACAAAACAGCTTATTTTGAATGTTTGTCAGTGCTTCTGTAACAGAAATATCACAAGTAGGTGGCTTTACTGAACAAAATTTTATTTTCTCACAGTTTAGGAGGCTAGATATCTAAATTCTGGGAGCTAGGTCTAGGGGAAGACTCTCTCTATCCACTCTTGTGAAAAATCCTTGTCTTAACTTCTCTTGAGTTCTTCTAGGGATTGCTTGAAGATCTCTATATGGCACCTATCTTTCCTCTGCTCCTGCTTGCATCTCTGCCTAATTTACTCTTGTTATATCTCAAAAGTGATCAGTTTAAGACACACCAGACACCGGTATGGTCATGTTAATAAAGAAAACCCTATTCTCAAATGGAATCACAACTACAGGTATAGGTGTTGGGAAGGACACAATTCAACTCATAACATTTCCATTTATATAAAATTCCATATATTTCATATACATAAAATGTCATAGTGACCTAACACAGATGAGTTTTTGCCCAGTGATGAGGTTGGAAAGGGACTGACTGGGAAGGACATAACAGTACTTCTCAGATTGATGGAAATGTTCTTTATCTTGATCATCAAAGTGACTGCATAGATGTATACACATTTTAAAAGTCCAGCTGTGTACATAAAATGTGTGCAATACATTTTAAAAGTTAGAGTTTGAGTAATAATGTTTCTGAAAGCATATAGAGAATGAGAGTTCATTTCAAATAAACTGAATGTATTCATACAGCAATGTGTTACCTTCAGGAACAAAGACATCTTGCAAATTTTAGATGGCTATATTAAACTCTATATCCAGATTCTGACAAAAAAGAGGTGAACTCAGATTAGATTACTGGGGAAGAATTTAATAAAGGAACTATCTGAAAGATATGGGCAGAGTATAATAAAACCATAAGAGAAAGCACAGTGAGCCAGAGAATTATCACCGCTAAGTCCAAAAGGACAAGGAAGGGAGTGACCACCAGTACTTAGAGAGCTGCCTTGAGATGCCCAATATTACTGCTTTTATTCTACATTGTACCAGAAGTTCTAGCCAGAGCAATTAGATAAATAAATAAAGGACATCCACATTAGCAAGGAACAGGTAAAAATATGTCTACTTGCAGATGATGTGATCCTGTACACGGAAAACCCTAAAGAATCTACAAAGATACTAATAGGTCTAATAGAAGAGTTCAGCAAAGTATCAGGATATAAGATAAACATAAGTAAATCAGTTGGATTCCTTAACATCAAGAAAGAGGTCACCAAGGAAGAAATCACCAAATCAACACTATTCACAATTGCTGCCAAGAAGATAAAGCACTTAGGAATAAATACAACCAGAGATGTAAAAGATGTATATGAAGAAAATTACAAGACTCTACTCCAAGAGACTTACATATGGGAAGAAACCTACTATGCTTATGGATAGAAAGACTTAACATCACAAAAATGTCTATTCTTCCCTAAACTCTCTATAGATACAATGCAAACTCAATACAAATCCCAATGCCACTTTTCAGTGAGATGGAGAAGCAAGTCGCTAACTTCTTATGGTAAGGAAAGAAGCCTCAAATAAGTAAAGCATTACCGAAGAAGAGAAGCAAAGTGGGAGACCTCACACTACCCGACTTGAGAATCTATTACACCAGCACAGTAGTCAAAATAGCCTAGTACTGGCAGAAAAATAGATACATAGATCAGTGGAACAAGATAGAGACCCATATACAACTGCAGCCACCTATGAGCAGCTGATATTTGGCAAGACTCTAAGGTCTTCAGCAAATAGTGTTGACAAAATTGGATATCCATTTGCAAAAAAAAAAAAAAATGAAACAGGACCCATATCTTACACCATGCACAAAAACTAAATCAAAATGGATCATAGAACTAAATACCAAGCCTAAAACAATAAGGACCTTAAAATAGAAACAACATTGGGAGCTCTAATAAATGGCATAAAGAAACTATAAAATATCACAAACAGTGCACAAGCAACAGAAGAGAAAATACATAAATGGCAATTTCTAAAAGTCAAATACTTATGCTCATCCAAAGACTTGATCAAGAGTGAAAGGACCTCCTGTAGACTGAGAAAAAAAAAAAAAAAAATCTTTGTCAGCCAAGAATCTGATCAACTCCTAACTTCTGTTTTGAAGTATAGAGTACTTCAAAAACTTCAACATGAAAAAACCAAATAACCCAATCAAAAAATGGGCAAAGGATATGAACAGGCACTTCACCAAAGATGATACCCAAGAAGCTAGCAGACATTATGAGGAAACTCTCAGAATCATTAGTCATCAGAGAAATCCAAATCAAAACTACAATGGGATACCGTCCCACCCCAATAAGGCCAACGTTAATCCAAAAAACACAAAACTAAAAATGTTGAAGAGGCTGTGGAGAGATGGAAACCCTTTTATAGTGCTTGTGGGAATGAAAAATAGTACAACCACTCTGGAAAATGGCTTGGTGATTCCTAAAAAGCTAGGATAGAAATACCATATGATGCAGAAAGCCCACTGCTTGGAATACATCACAGAAATGAGGGCTGCCACGTGAACAGATACGTGCCTGCCCATGTTCATTGCAGCACTGTCCGCAATAGCAAAAAGATGGAGTCAGCCTAGGTACCCTTCAATAGAACAATGGATAAACAGTGTATAATAATATAATACTATACAATGATAAAGAACAATAGTGATCTTTGGAAACACCTGACAATATGGAGACATCTAGAAGACATGGTGAGTGAAATTGGTCACAAAAGGACAAATATTGTATGAGACAATTTTTATGAGGCTTCAAGAATCATACTAAGCACAGAAGAAAGTAATTTTTGTTAGTTACAGGTGGAGGGGACTGCTATTCAGAAGTTAGATTATTAGATAGGAACTGGGTTCAGTGAAGGAAGTAACAGCATACACTAGGAGGGAGACCAGCACTGCTGGAATATACCAAGAGTTAAAAGATCTCCTACATACAAGCTAACACTTCGAAGGTTAGAATAACAGAAGCAGGGATCTGAGGACTGTGCTGTAGGGGAACGTCTAGGTCAATTGGCGCAACTAAACTTTTTCTAGGAAAATGATCTGTATCCCAATATGGTGAGTGGCATCTGGGGTCTTATAAACTTGCAAGTTGCCATCTAAGGAGCATCAGTTGATCCCAGTGCAACTGGAACAGAGAAGAACAAAGGACGTCAAAGACAGGAGGAAAATGTGCTCCCAGGAGACTGAAGGGGCCAAATGATCCAGAGTGTATACCAGTACGAGACTAGAACAACTAGATGGTACCTGTCCACCCCCAATGTCTGTCTTGAGAGGCAGATTCCCTGATGTAGAGGGAGAAAAATATGGGTACAGATCTAGAATTCTGTTAAGAGACTAGATTTAAGATCAGTTTAGCTGGACTCCTGCATAACCTGAATACTCTTCCAATCTCAACCCAACATTACAAAGACAGAATAGCAGGGGTGGTTGTCTGGGGACCATGCTGTCAGGGGACATCATGGCCAAATGGCATAACTAGCATATTGCTAAGAGACTCTTCTGCATTCCATATTGGTGAATGGTGTCTGGGGTCTTAAAAGCTAGCAAGCTGACATACGAGGTACAGCAAATGATCCCAAGTCAGCAGGAACAAATGATCACCAAGGACCAAAATGACATGAAGGAAAGAGAACCCAGAAGACAAGAGGACCCACGTGAATGGGTGACTATATCAACACGTGATCAGAAGAACCAGATGGTGCCAGTGACAGCCATGGGGTTCACAAAGTTGAGTCTCAGCGGCAACATGAGAATATAAAGGGGTGCACCCTGAGATTTCCACTAAAAGACTGCAACTGATGGTCTGAAGGCCTTGAGGTTCCCTTGGGAGCATGGTCCCTAGACCTGATTCTGCCCCTCTCTATAAATCATTACTGAGGTCAATTCCTCAGACAAGAATAGATTAGACTCAGTGACACAGAGTGACCATATCATGTGTTCACTTTATGGTTTTATGCATCTATAGGATGTCATCCTACCAGCCTCTTACTACAGGGGAGTGGAGAAGGTGAAGAAGAGGGGACAGGAGATTGTTAGGAGGGTATGACCTGTATAGAACAGAAAGGAGGAGTGTGCTGCCACCAGGTAAGGAGAGAAGCAGGAGCTGCAGGTAGGCGGGCATGCAAATTCAAACCGGATTGTTGACTTTCATGCAATCACAATAAATAAATTGTACACATATATTTTATATATATATATATACATATACATATATATATATATATATATATATATATATGAACAGACTTGATGGTTCAGCACACTGAAGGGCCACCCAAGAGCATGGCCCCTGATCTTGCTCCTACCCCAGATATGAAACTAGCACCAAAGACAATTCTTCAGACAAAAACTGGACTGAACTGTAAGACATGAGGTTGTCAGAGCAATTCCCTTATAGTATTGAAAGGGGAGGGTAGAGGGGAGGGAACAGGTTGAAAGAATATGGGAAACACAGAGTAGAAGGGACAAATGTTCTGTCACAGAGCTGGGATAGCCGACTGAGTTGCAAACAGGTTTATGTATGGGGTTTGATACGGCATATTGGTTTCATTTGTAAATCTTCACTTAATCATAACAAAATACTATTTAAAAATAAATGCTATCTTGAAAAGAGCTTTAGGAGGGCAACAACCAGCTGCCAAATACCTTCAAGGAGGAGAAGGGTGAATAAACAACCAGACTCACTGTCCTCTCTTCCTCTTTCATCTCTCTTGTGGGGGACCCACTTGGCTGAACCAACCTGGAAGATATAAGGCAAGGGTGCTTAATGAGATTGTCTGCACAGATCAGCCTTTTGGGTACAAAGCGAGTGGAGAAGCATAGAGTGTGGCCATAGAGATGTAATAGAAGTTACATGGTACAACTTTCAACTCCCCAAACCTCAGCACAGCCCATAAGATTTTGATCTAGTAGATCAGTGATGGTTCCAAGAATTTGAATTTTTAAAGGTATAGTGTTCCAAGGCTCTCCCTGGTAAACCACCTCTCTCAACTGATCATCAGCACTTAAAACACATAGTATGGCCATGTGGACATCAACTTTCATGAGATCAACTCTAAGTGTACTTATTTTTAATAGCTGCTTTTTTTCAGGTTTCACTCACTGAGGAATGTAAAGAAAGCACTGTATAGTTATAATCCAGGTCTTCTAAAGAGAGTCAATGCTGCAATCAAAGGACTCTTCAAAGATATTTAGATACTTAGAAAATTAAAAGTATTGTAGCTGGGACACCAGGAAAGTAAAAGTAGGTCCCTGCTTCTCTGGGAATTAAGGCGCTTATGTTCACATCTTCACCACTGAAGCTTCCTTAGTGCAGTCCTGAAGATCCCAATAAACAGGTGAGAAATCACCAATGTTAGCCTACTCAACTGATCAAAACACACTGTGATAGAATCATCAGATAGTCGAGGGTGGGAACATCTCCCTACAAAGACAGTAGCTGTTGTAGCTAAAAGATCAGTTTTACTTGAAGTTTCTCTCTATCGGGGTATCTAAGAATCACGAGGGGTCTCTATGAGTCAAAACTACTCAACAGTGGCTAACAGTGACAACTGGAGTAACTAGAAGTCGACTCACTTCCTATAGTTGTGCAACCAGCCACTCCCTTCTTCATTCTGAGCTGTTCATAGACTTGGAGAAGCAAAGGAAGAGAACAGAAACATATTTTCTCTCAGCAATTAGGCAGAAAACTTCAGCACTTTCCCCTAATGGCATGTCATATGGCCCACATTCAGGACTCTGCAGATTAATTTCCCTGACAAAATAGAGGAAGGTGAGAAAAATTTCATAAACTTCTACATGAGCACAGACGCAATCACGTAATCACAGATACGTATATTTTTGGTAGTATTAAAATAAACCTCTGGTTTTACTTTGAAAGTACTTAAAAGGAAAAAATAGAACTGAAACTATCATTTAAATTGTGTAAAGAATGCTCTTTGAAAGTATTTTTATCTTGAATTCACGTAATAACGGTATGATGCATACCTCATATAACAAGACAGTTACTAATGCATCTAAAATACTTCCTTTTCCATGTAAATATCACAGTAAGTAGGTGCATAACGTTTTTGTGAAGGAATGGTATATAAATATGCTCATCCCTAAGATGACATGAAACATAAGTACATTTTTAGGCAAAATGCTTTAAAATATTTCTAATTATTCCCACAATGAAGTATCCAATTTTTTTTTTTTTTTGGAGGAATGAGTATTACTAATTCCATCCTCTCCTTTTTTTTCCTCTAGATGAGTATTGGACACAGCTATACTAGCAACGGGTCTGTTTCTGTAGACAAGTTTGCAAGAGATAGAGGAGACAGCTGTAGAAACTCCTGAGCTCACGGAACCTGAAAATGGGGACCAGTTACTAACACACAAAGAGGCAGGTACAGGTCAATTTTTATGGGATCAGCATAGAAGCAGTGTCTGTCATGTGACCATAAAGAACACTTCTATGAATTCATCTCTAGAGCCCAGCAGGAGCCCTGGTGGTGCAGAGGTTAAAAGCTGGAGAGAGCTACAGCTGCTGGCCAAACGGCTGATGGTTTGAATCCACCAGTCTTTCCTTAGAAATCCGTTGTTCTGTTCTACTGTGTTCTATGGGATTGCTGTGAGTTGGATGAACTTGATAGCTGCAAGTCTGGGTTTTTTTTGGAGGAGAAGCTCAGCAGGTGATTGAAAGTCTTTCTTTCCTTGTTGATGTTGCCCCTGTGCCTGTCTAAACCCACTCCTAACATTTGTGGGGTGGAAGGTTAAGAGGACAAATGAAGACACACACTTGTCTAAATGTTTACAAACTAGAAGATAAATTATTAACTATGTAATAACTATGATACAACATATGTTCCATCCTCTCATCTTTACAAGTATACCTTCATATTATCAAAATAGAAAAGTATATATAAAACTACAGCTTTTCTGCCTTAAAGTCAGTAAAATAGTAGATGTCTGAATTTAATTATTTCTGTGTGTACCAGAATATTTTGCTGATGTACCATGATAATTAAATGATTAATTAGATAAAGATATATATAGGATTCACAAATCACAAATAGTATCGTTTATTTTTATTTCTAGAAAATTCACAATTATTTTGCTACAGTGAAAATAATTTCTGTTTGTCAGTAATAACTGAAAGGACTTTTTCATGAAGTGATTTTAAGTGTACAAAATTTGGATATATTTTCATCTAGTTTGTAATTATATAAATATAAAAAATAAAAAATATACTATTTTTCAGTTTTCAAAAGATTTTCCTCTTAGAGAATTATTCATGAAAATACAAATTGTAACTAACACACATCAAAAACTTTTAATCAAAATCATTTAAACAAAACTTACTTTTAAAGGTATCTTGCAAATTTAATTAAATCTGATAAAATATGTTTATTAAAAAAAAAAACTCTATTAGTACATCCCACATTCAGTGTTCACTTAGTGGCGATTATAAAGAATTGATACTATGCGTCATAGACCTTGTTGTTTTTTGTTGCCACTGAGCTGATTCTAACTCATGGTGACCTCATGTGTTGCAGAGAAGAACTGCACCAGAGGGTTGGTTTTCTTAGCTATAATCTTAATGGAAGCAGATTTTCAGGCTTTTTCTTCTATAGGGTCTCTGAGTGGGTTTGAACCACCAACCGTTAGGCTAGTAGCCCAGTGCAAACCATTTACGTTACCCAGGGACCTTTCACACACCTGTTGTTAGCTGCCATAGAGTCTATTCCAACTCATGGTGACCCCACGTACGCAGAGTAGAACTGCCCGATAGTGTAGCCAAGGCTGTGACCTTTCAGAAGCAGATCTCCAGGCCTGTCTTCTTAGTCACCTCTAGAAAGCTTGAATTTTTAGCTAATAGTTGAGTACTAAATTGTTTGTGCTACCCAGGGAAACATTCACACACCTAGACCTACCTAGAAACAAATTTAAGACTGGTTTGAATAGTTACTAACACCTGAGTTACTGTGACTACCACATAGTTTTGTGACTCTCCCCAGAACCATGAGTTGGAAAAGGAAGATAAGGTAGGAAATGAATGCTAAGTTCTATTTGGAAATTGTACTTATAATGGAGGAATCTAGTACATTCATGCTGTCTGAAAAATTTACTAATTTAATTTTTCTTTCTCTTAATTAAGGGCCTCCATTATTCAAGTCCATCCTCCAGACTCCAACCCCTTCCCCAACTAGCGCTGCAGAGCTGGATCTGCCTCCAATGTCAGCAGAGGCAAAAACCTTCTGTCTCAAGGTGAGCAAGTAGGAAATGTGGATTGGCTTTCTCTGGGTCCTGAAGGGTGCTAGTCTGAATTACAGATGTTTAGGATTATGAATGAAGTGAAAGAGCATTTATTTGCAGCATGTATTTGCTTCTATATGAGGTCATACAGTAGACAGGAAATGACATATAATCTTGTGCAAATCTACTGAGAAAAACCTCTTTAAAGTGTTAAAAAGTGAAGATGTTACTTTGACAACTAAGGTGTGCCTGACCCAACTCAAGATGTTTCCATTGGCCTCATATGCGTGCTAAAGCTGGGCAATGAATGAGGAAGATCAAAGAAGAATTGAGAAATTTGAATTATGTCATTGGCAAAGACTATTGAACATACCATGGACTTCCAGAAGAATAAAGTCTGTCTCAGAACTACAGCCAGAATGCTCCTTAGAAGCAAGGATGGAGAGACTTCTTCTCCCATACTTTGGACCTGTTATCAGGAGAGACCAGTCCCTGGAGAAGGACGTCATGCTCTGCAAAATAGAGGGTCAGCAAAAAAGAGGAAAATCCTCAATGAGGTAGACTGACACAGCGGCTGTAACAGTGGGCTCAAACACTGCAAGAGTTATTAGGACAGTGCAGGACTCGACAGTGCTTCATTCTGCTGTACATAGGGTTGCCGTGAGTGGGAACTGACCCCCCAGCACCCAATCTAACAACATGTAGCAGATAGGACTGGGCTTTACATTAGAGGCCCACTCCACTATGTCACCACCATGGAAGTTGAAAATGACTTATTTCACTAAATTTACAACTTTCTTTCATATGTGGCAGATCAGGGATTGGCAAAGTATGGGAAGTAGGCCAAGGGTAATACAATAGAAGAGCTGGAGCTTGTGACAAGCTGGAAAGGATGAGTTGATCTAAATACAATTAAATTCAAAGTTGATTCTCAAATACTTTCTGGCCTTACAAACCACATATGTGGGCCCAGTTAGGTTATTTGCAGCATGTTTGAAACTGCTGTGACCCATCTTATGAGGCTGTTAGCAAATTACACAAACTGCAGTTTGTTCTACACTAACAAATATGTCTGGGTGTCTTACCCACAGCTGTAACCAGGTGACAGATGTAATGCTGATAGCTGCTACTCAAGAAATAGCTCCCAGTCTCCAGTCCCAAGTCTTGTTTTAAAAGCACATGTCAACCAAACCTAGAAGCTTGGATTTTGAGCATTGCTTTTTTTCTAATTCAACAGGTCTCTTAAAAAAGATTTCATTTCCAGACATATAAGCAAAAAAAGAGTAAGTTTTTAAACACTTGGTATTTTTTGGGTTTTCAAGAACACTTTTCCAGAGTCTATGACTTCTGCATAGGTACTACTCTGAAATTTAGGAAAGTTATTACCAGGTAGGCAATAACGCCCAGTTCATGACCCCATGTTCTAAACTGTTCAACAAAGCAAACATACAGTCTTTTTAAGTCTCATCTACCCTACATCAAAACCTATATAGTTGAGCACATTATTTAAATATTCTAGATTATGGAGATCTGGTGGTACAGTGGTTAAAGAGCTCAGCTGCTAATCAAGAGGTCAGTGGTTTGTAACCACCAGCCACTGCCCAGGAGGAAGATGTGGCACCTGCTTCCATAAAGGTTATAGCACTGGAACCCCTATGGGGCAGTTCTATTCTGTGTTATAAGGTAGCTGAGTCGGAACCAACTCCACAGCAATGGGTTTGGGTGTTTTTTTCTTTTGTTGTTGTTGTTAGTTGGTTTAGTGTGGTTTGGTTTTAAGCATGGTAAGATCTTGGATCATATTGCTTCAGCACCTAATGAGTATTTTAAACATCAAGAGTCTTTTTGCATCTTTTAAACTTAAACAAAATCAGGAAGTGAATAACTCCACTCTACCCCATCCCCACAGAAACAACTAGAATGCTCCTTAGAAACAAGGATAGAGGGACTTCAACTCACTTACCTCAGATGTATCATTAGGAGAAAACAATTACTAGCAAAGGACATCTTTGGTAAAGTAGAAAGTCAATGAAAATGAGGGAAACTCTCAGTGATATGGACAGACGCAATAGCCACAACAATGGGCTCAAGCATCCCAGCAATAGTGAAGGTAGTCCAGGTTGTCTTGATTCAGAACCAGCTTGACAGCAACTAACAAACATGCCAAATGTGCTTTTAAAGATTCCCTACTTGCTTCTTTCTCAGAGTAATGTTATGAAGTGTTATTATGGTCCCCATTTTACAAGTGAGAACAAGACAGTTACCTTATCTACCCAAGGTCACATAGTTGTTAACTGACCTAACGAAAACTTTAGACCATGTCTGCTATATTTCAGAGCAGATAGTTTCCACTGCCCCATTATTGCTTGCTGGATGCATCTATACCTATGACTTTACACCCAGATATTCCTCTTCCATTAACTCCATTTCTATCTCAGCTTTAAAAAAAAAAAGTTATATTGTGATTAAGTAAAAGTTTACAATCCAAGTCAATTTTCCATATAAAACACTGAGCACTTGCCTCTCTGCAACTCTATTTGCTCTCCCTACCCTATGACAGCACATTCTTCTTTTCCACTCTTTACTTCCGGTATCCACTCATCCCACACTTGTTCCCTGCCTCCACCTTGTCCTCTCCCCTCTAAAAAGAAACCAGCAGGACAGCTTCATGTATATATATATATATGTATATGTATATATGCCAAGTGCCATGTATATAGATACACTCACATGCACACACACATGCATGTACATATATGCATGGAAACCCTAGTGGTGTAGTGGGTTAAGTGCTATCTCTGCTAACCAAAAGGTCATCAGTTCAACTCTGCCGGGAACTCCCTGTAGACTCTATGAGGCAGTTCTACTCTGACCTCTAGGGTCACTATGAGTTGGACTCGACTTGATGGCAGTGAGTTTATGTGTATATCTATACATACAGATAGATATAAATGATTTAAATTGTTTACCTTGTAATTTTTCATTTGAATACAATGTTTAAATTTATTAAAGACTAATATGGCTGATAAAAAACTTTTAAAAAAAGATTGGGGTGGTGGAGTGAAGATGGCGGACTAAAGACATGTCTCCCTAAATCTCTCTGGAAACCAGGACATGAACTGATAATTAAATGGACCCTTCTGGACACCTAGTGAGCCCTAGGACACAGCACAGGGCTGTTAATTTGGACTTCATACCACTGAGCAGGAAACTTCCTCTCTTACTGACCCCTGCTCTTGGTGAGTGCTGGCTTTCACAGACCGAAGGTAACTTACCATTTTATCTTTTATTTCTCTGTCTTGGCCAGTGGCAGAGCTGGGACTTGACTAGCAGCTAGTCTCAGACTCACTGCTTGTGGGATCAGCAGGCAAAACTGCCACATTCTGAGATCCCGGCTTTGAACTCTGTGCATCTCGGCACCTTTGTCCTCTCTTTCACCTCTGCCCTTGAGTAGCCTGTACTGAGGCAGGTGTGTAACTTGTGTGGGATGCCTTCTTGTTCAACTGGGAAGTGGAAATACCCATACAGAGGCCTCAGCTGGACCTAATTCTTAGACTGGGACGCAGTGCCAGCCCAGAGGAGAGTGCTTTTCTGGCAGAAAAGCAGTATTATACACAGTGTCACCTACAACTGGGGCCCACAGCAAAGACCACCAGGGCAGTAGCCTTTCTGTATTTTGAACTAGTTTATAAAATCTGGAGTTGGATATAGAGGTTCTTACTTTGCTATTTGGGAAGAGGGGCCTGTATACCTGAACACCTGACCAAATTTGGAAGTTCAGATACCTTTTACTTTTACTTTTCAGACCGCCTACAGAAACAACTGTGGTCCATCTGAAAGCATCTCTTCCAGCCTTTGTTAACTCACATGATGCCCCAAAAGCAAAAAACTGGATAAATCATAATGAAGAAATCACCCACAGCTTCACAAGGCCCTCAAAAGAAAGCACTTAAGAAATTCTCAGATGAAGAAACCGTTCCAATACTATCGGAAGGTGAATACAAAAGGATTATATATAGAGCCCTCCTAGACTGTATACGAAATGCAGCAGAGCAAAATGAAAAATTAAGCAAGCTGCTCAATCTGATGAAACACCAGTACTCTGAAATTCAACAAATGAAGAACAAAATCAAAGAAATAGGAACATCAATTCAAAGCCAAGAAAACAGAGTGGAACAAATGGAAAATAGACTTTCTAACTTGGAAGACAGAGCTACTGACTCCAGCATTTATGAGGAGAAATCAGAAAAAAGAAACAAGAATAATGAAGAAGTGTTAAGAACTATATGGAACTCTATTAAAAGGAACAATCTACAATTAATTGGAGTTCCTGAACAGGGTGAGACACCTGAGAACACAGAGAGTATTGTTGCTGAGCTGCTGACAGAAAACTTCCCAGAAATTATGAAAGAGAATATAGATATCCAAGACGCATATCAAATGTGACTCAATACAGATCTCAAAAGAAAGATGCCAAGACATATTATCAAGCTTAACAAAATGAAACGTAAGCAAAAACTGTTAAAGGCAGCAAGACTCAAAGCAAAGCTAATATTCAGAGGGAAACCCTATCAGCTTTCTTTGCATTTCTCAGGAGAAACAATGCTGGCGTGGACACAGTGGCATGATACTTCAAAGCTTTGAAGGAGAAGAACTTCTAATCAAGAATTACATACCCTGCAAAAGGATCTTTCATATATGAAAATGAAACTGAGACATTTGCAGATAAACAGAAATTCAGAGACTTTCCAAAAACCAAACCAAAGCTACAAGAAATACTGAAAGAATCTCTTGGTTTAGAAGAACAAAATCACTAACTTTATATTTTAGAAGCAAATACAGGACACATCACCCAGAATCTTACTCAGTTTGGGAAGGCTCCAAAGTCAATCAAAGCTATAATAGTGAAAGAAACAATCCAGCGATCATATCATGAAAACTATGATGTCATCATATTAAAAAGAGGGATATACTACAATAGTTACAGTCCTTGCAGCCAGAGAGGAAGTTAATAAGACTGGTAGTAATTAAAATTGGGTTTATACATAGTTTATTAAGGGGGATCATAGGGGCAGCCGTAAGCACAATAAAGCAACATATCAAATCAAGAAACATAATACAGGAGTCTCAACAACCACAAAACCAACCCTGAAAAAGGTGAAAAATTGTCTCACAAAGAAGAATGTTCCAGCACAGATTAAAAAGAACAACAAAGAAAACATCAACACAAAAATAAACCTATCACAATGGCAGCAGTGAACATATACCTATCAGTAATTACATTGAATGTGAATGGTCGGAATGCTCCAGTAAAGAGATGTTGAGTGACTTCTTGGATCAAAAGACACGACCCATCCATATGTGGCCTACCAAAAACTCACCTTAGACTTAAAGATATGAACAAACTGAAAATGAAAGAATGGAAGAATATATATCAAGCTAGCAATGCACAAATAAGAGCAGGTGTGGCAATTCTAATCTCAGATAAAATCAATTTTAATGTAAAATCCACCATTGTGGACATTACTTATTGCTGAAAGTTCAATACACAAACATAACTTCACTATATTAAATATTTATGCACCTAATATTACAGCATCTAAATACATTGAAGAAACACTGGCTACACTCCAAAATGATAGTTCACTCCACAGTAATACTGTGGAGTGAGTAATACTCTCAGTATTGGACAGACCATCTAGAAAAAAAGCTCAGTAAAGACACAGAAGACCGTATTGCCACAATTAACTAACTAGACCTCATCAACATGTACAGGACTTTCTATCCATTAGCAGACAACTACACCTTCTTCTCCAGTGCACATGGAACATTCTCCAGAATAGACCATATGTTAGGACATAAAGTAATTCTTAACAAAATCCATACCATTGACTTAATGCAAAGCATCTTCTCAGATCGTAAAGCCATAAAATTCAAAATCAATAGTAGAAAAAACATAGATAGAAAGTGGAACTCTTGGAAACTGAACATCATGCTCAAAAAGCCATGGGTTATAGAAGAAATCAAGGGTGAAAGAAAGAAATTTATGGACTCCAACGAGAGCAAAAACACTTCCTACCAGAACCTATGGGATACAGCGAAAGCAGTGCTCAGAAGTTCTATTTATCTCCATAAATGTACACAGTAGAAGGAAGAAAGAAACCAAATCAAGGAACTAACCCTACAGCTTGCACAAGTAGAGAGAGAATAGTAGAGGAACCCCTCAGGCACAAGAAGAAAACAGATCATAAAGATTAGAGCAGAACTAAATTAGAGAATAGAAAAATAACTGAAAAAATTGAAAAGACCAAATGCTGGTTTTTTGAAAAGATCAACCAAAGTGACAAACCACTGGCTAAACTTACTAAAGAAAAACAGGAAAGGAAACAAATAACCCAAATTAGAAATGAGATGGAAGCTGTCACAACAGATCCAACAGAAATTAAAAATATCATGACAGAATACTATAAAAGACTCTTAACAAATTTGAAAATGGACAAATTCCTTGATTCATATCACCTACCAAAATTATCACAAGGTGAAGCAGAACAATTTAATAAACCCATCACAAAGGAAGAGATTGAAAATGTCATCCAAAAACTACCAACCAAAAAAAAAAGCCTGGGCACAGCTGGCTTCACTGTAGAATTCTACCAAGCTTTTAGAGAACAGTTATCTCCAATACTACTGAGACTATTTTACATGTAGAATGGGATGGAATACTCCCAAATTCATTCTAAGAAGCCCCCATAACCATGGTACCAAAGCTAGGGAAAGACCTAACCAAAAAGGAGAAGTACAAACTAATATCACTCCTGAATCTAGATGTAAAAAACTTCAACAAAATTCTTACCAATAGAACACAACAACATATCAAAAAAATAATCCATGATGACCAAGTTGGATTCATTCCAGGGATGCAAGGTTGGTTCAACATCAGAAAAACAATGTGATCAATCACACAAATTACATAAAAGATAAGAATCACCTGATTTTGTCTATTGATACGGAAAAGGCTTTTGATAAAGTCCAAAACCCATTCGTGCTAAAAACTCTTAGCAAAATAAGACGAGATGGAAAATTCCTTAATGCAATGAGGGCCATTTATACAAAATCAACTGCCTACATCATCCTGAATGAAAAGAGACTGAAACAATTTCCCCCGAGAACAGGAATTAGACAAGGATGCCCACTCTTACCTCTCATGTTCAATCTTGTACTAGAAGTTCTAGCCAGAGCAATTAGACAAGACCAAGAAATCAAGGGCATCTGCATCGGCAAAGAGGAAGTAAAAATCTCCCTATTTATGGATGATAGGATTATATACACAGATGCTCCTAAAGGGTATGTAAGTAAACTACTCAAACTGATAGAAGAGTTCAGCAAAGTCTCCGGATACTAGACAAACATAAGTAAATTAGTAGGATTGCCCTATACCAATAACTAGATTATTAAGGAAGGAATCACCAAATCAATACCATTTACTATAGCCCCTAAGAAGATAAAGTACCTAGAAATAAATCCAACCAGAGAAATAACGGATCTTTACAAAGAGAACTACAAGCCCTTAGTACAAGAAACTAAGAGAGACTTACATAAATGGAGAAACCTACCTTGCTCATGGATAGGAAGACTTAACATTGTGAAAATGTCTATTTTACCCAAAGCAATTTGCTTATATGATGCAATTCCAATACAAATTCCGCTGATATTTTCTAATGAGATGGAGAAACAAATCACCAACTTTGTTTGGAAAGGGAAGAAGTCTCAGATAAGTAAAGCACTACTGAAGAAGAAGAACACACTGGGAGGCCTCTCACTACCTAACTTTACAACCAATTACACTGCCACAGTAGTCAAACAGCCTGGTACTCTTACCTAAAGAGACAGATCAATGGAGCAGAACTGAGACTGCAGAGACGACACTATCTTCCTATGACAGCTGATATTCAACAAAGGCCCTAAGACATTAAACTGGGGTAAAAACAGTCTCTTCAACAAATGGTGCCGGTAAAATTGGATATTGATCTGAAATAAATTGAAACAAGATCCATATCTTACACCTTATACAAAAACCAACTCAAACTGGACGCCAAGCCAAGTGCCGTCTAGTCGGATCCGACTCATGGAGGCCCCTAGAGTCGCCGTGAGTCAGATCAAACTGGATAAAAGACCTAAATATCAAATCTAAAACATTAAAGCTCATCCAAGAAAAAGTAGGAACAACAATGGAAGTTTTAATACATATTGTAGACAGACTTCAAAATCTGTCAAACAAAACACAAACAACAGAAGAGAAAATAAATAAATGAAAACTACTAAGAATCAAATACTTTCGCTCATCTGAAGATTTTATTAGTAGAATTATAAGGCCACCTACAGAATGGGAAAAAATATTTGTCAACTGTATGCCAGACCGATGCCTGGTCTCCATAATCTATAGGGTACTACAAAATATCAGTCAGAAGATAAATCATCCAATTAAGCGATGGGCAAAGGAGATGGGCAGACGCTTCTCTAAAGAGGAGATCTAGGCAGCCAAAAAACACATGCGGACAGGCTCACGATCATTAGCTATTAAAGAAATTCAAATCAAAATGACAATGAGATACCGTCTCACCCCAACAAGGTTGGCCATGATCCAAAAAACACAAAACAACAAATGCTGGAGAGGCTGTGGGGAGATTGGAACTCTCCTACACTGTTAGTGGGATTGCAAAACGGTACAACTTCTTTGGAAAGCAATCTGGCACTTCCTTAAAAAGCTAGATGTAGGTATACCATTTGATGCAGTAATTCCACTGCTTGGAATATATCCTGCAGAATCCAGGCCATTCACACCAACTGATACATGCACACGAGTGTTCATCACAGCACAGTCCACAATAGCAAAAAGATGGAGTCAACCCAGATGCCCAACAGAAGAAGAACAGATAGGTAAACTATGATATATATCCTCAATGGAACACTATGCAATTTATAAAGAACAACAAAGATTTTAGGAAACATCTCATAACCTGGTTTCACTTGAAGGACATTATGCTGAGTGAAAGTAGTCAGCGACGAAAGGACAAATACTGTATGAGACCCCTACAATAAGAACTTAGAAATAGACTCATGCATAGAAGAAGAGACTCTTTGACAGGTGAAAGGGTGGGGAGGGAGGGAGGGCGAGGGTTGATGGTTTAGATTAGACAGTTGATAGAAATTTGGTTGGGTGAAATCGGTGACAGCACACATTACAAAGATCAATAGTAACTGGACTTCAATGTAACATGATTTCTGTTCCCATCTTAACCCAATATTGCAAGGATGGAGTAGCTGGGGTTGGGGCTGGGGACCATGCTCTAAAGGGAAACAGAGGCCAACTGGCACAAGCTGCCATGCTGCCATCTGAGGGTACAGCAAATGGTCCCAACTCAGCAGGAACAGATGATCACCAAGGACCAAAACAACATGGGGAAAACAGAACCTAGAAGACAGTGAGATGACTACATCGACCTGTGACCAGAAGAACTGGATGGTGCCCGGCCACCACCAGTGATAGCTGTGATGAAGCTTACAAAGTTGAGTCTCACTGGCAACACAAGAATAAAAAGGGGTCCACCCTGAGATCTCCACTAAAAGACTGCAACTGATGGTCCAGGGGCCTCTGAGTTCCCCTGGGGCACGACCCCTGGCTCTGATGCTGCCCCTGTCCATAAATCATATCAGAAGTCAACCTTTCAGACAGGAATGGATTGGACTTGATGACACAGAGTGACCGTATTATGTGTGTACTTCATGGTTCTGTCCATCTATAGGATGTCGTCCTGCTGACCCCTTACTGGAAGTGCAGAAGAGTGGGTGGAGAGAAGGGCATAGGAGATTGCTGGGAGGATAAGACATGTATGGAGTGGAGAGAAAGAGTGTGCTGTCACCGGGCAGGGAGAGCAGTGGGAGCTGCATATAGCTGGGCATGCAAATTCATATGGGAATGTACATTTTCATTCAATCATAAAAAAAGGATCAGGAACTCTTCTTCATAACTTTTTAAGCATATTTCAACAGAAATTAACAAGAACTTCAATGAAGTTAAAAATATACTTCTTCAGAGAGAAGAACTCATAATGATAATTCATATCTCCTAAAAGATCAAGAAATGACTTGGAAGATTAATAGAATTAACTTTAAAAAATGATGAAATTTTTATAAGGCAGAGATATTCTTAAGGTATAAAACAAACAAATACAGTTTAATGAATTTTTAGAACTGAGATTTTAGTGCTATCTGAAACTACCCTCAATCTGAAGAACCCTCAGACAAAGAAATAGAAAAGCGTGGTAAAACAAAAAACATAGGCTTTCAAAGTTCTAGGACCAGTCTAAACTAGTTTTTACCACATTTTCTAAATAGTGCATGTTACTTTCTGAACCTTGACTCAAGCGGTGGTTTAACCTAGACCAAATATTTGACCTTTACTTGAAAAGTAAATAATCATTTCCAGACATTCTTGATTCAAAGACAACTAGTTGCTGACTGCTGTCCATGAGCAGTATTCTCTGGATTGATGGGCATCTGCTTCATGACTAACTGCAGCCGTGGGTTCAGTCGAGTTGGAGATGAAGCAAATGATTAATGACTGAAGAAGATTTTTTTTTTGCTGTTGCTGCTTATAGTATCTGCACTGAGAGAATGCTATGGCAACCAGAATACGTATGGAAACGTGACAGAGGGATGTTGCTGTGTGATGGCAAAAGCATTTTGAAGGAAGTGCCAAAGCTATGAGACAATGAATATGAAATGAAATGAAATTTTGGCAAGAAAAAACTAAACAGAAAACAAATAAAAAGAAGGGAATTTTTTTAAAAAAGCTTTACTTTTCAGAGAAAGAACAAAACTTTATAAACATTAAATAAAATGAGAGAAACTGCAGGATGACACAGTATAAGCAATAGCAAGAGAATCTACAAGTCAAAGAGTTTTAAGTCCATCAACTGAAATTAGGTAATTTTTCAATCACATTCAAGCAGGTGTGATTTAAAAACCAAATGTCATAAATCATCCTTCATCTTCCAAAACAATCTGAAAAATATCAATTGTACATAACTCTGAGCTGCTGTTTGACTTTTTGGAAGAAAATTTCATGTTCTTAGTCTCTACCTAGAACATTACTTCGTGCACACTGAGTGCACAGTAGTTTACTGGTTGTTTTTTCGGACTGACATAGCTTGCCACGGAATACGTAACGGGAAAAAATAATCTGAAATGGTCTAAGATATATCATTTAGTAGTTTTTGAAAGAAATGCATTTTGGCAGGATAATTTAAGTTGTACATAATCAAGAAAGCAGCCACTGAATTTAGCAATCTGATGCTATTGGCAGAGATAGTCCACTTTGTGCTTGTCAGTCTGGGAGTCCTGCAGAGAGGAGGATGGGATTTAAGAGCTCTTCCAATGACAAATGAGAGAAACAGCTCAGCATCCTCTGTCTACATCTGAAATGAGTGGAAGCAGTGGGATGAAGTACTGGGAAAATCCCAGAGAAGATGGTGGTCAAGTAGTAGAGAAGTCTTGAAGAGAGTCCAAAAGTCAAAATCCTAGTAGCATAGTGGTTAAGTGCTATGGCTGCTAACCAAAAAGTCGGCTGTGTATGTCCACTAGGTACTCTTTGGAAACCCTATCCTGTCCTTTTGGGTCAGAATTGACTTGATGGCAATGGGGTGGGGTAAGTTTCTGTTTTGTTTTTTGATCCTGTGAATCAGAGTATTCTGTAATGCAATATTCTTATTTGTTGATATTCTTATTCTCCTCTATGATAGAAAGACTAGTAGGGGAAAAAAAGTATTTGGACACAGGTGTCAGCATTATTAAAACCATGTAAGAATAGCCCAATCAGCACTAAAGTTGGAAAATCTGAACAGAAAAGAGTAGCAAGCAGGGTAAACACAACTTGCAACTGTCAAGTGAAGTTGCTTAAAGCCAAGAGACTTTTAATATTAGCCTTACCTCTTCCTTTACTTGACCATATAATCACCGAGGGTCTCTAACTACTTTTACTTTAGTATCTGTATGTACAGCATAGGATAGCATGCACTTAATGGTAGAGAAATTAAGCAATTTATTAAGCCTGTGAATCCACATAAATCCTCGTTAATGGCTCACACGCCCACTCTCAAATCACTATCTGAAGAATACACATGGCCACAGCACTTCAATCCACAGTGGACTTTTTGATATCAGAACCCTGTTGATTGGGCAAAGTCTGCAAAGACAGAGCTGAAGTTCTTAAAATCCAGATGATGTTCATGAGCTGGTTGGTTCTTACATGGCAAAATCACAGCAAGGACTGAGGAAAGGAATATGGTCTCCAGCTGGGCTGATGTCCACTAATTGGTATCTAAGAAGCAACAATGACTTTTCAGGTATCCTGTAAACCAAGACCTAAATACACGCTGCACTCTAAAAATTTCCCAACTATTTGTTATCTGCAAATCCATTACTTGCAAATAGCTTACAGCTTTCAGCCCCAAAACACTGAGAATCACCTCCTTTCTGCTAAATATCCAAAAAGGGAAGAAAAGGACAATGAAGCAGAATATGACTAGCCCATCATTCAGCTCACCTCTCTATTTTCCCAGACCCTTTGTCCCCTCTCCATCAGTGTTAACTACACAGCCCAATTAAACCTAGTGCTGGTCCTCCACAGGGATTCCTTTCATACAAAAATGCAATTCTCTCCAAGACTGTCAGCATTACCTAATGGTCTGCACAGAATCAGTTTGATGGTCTCAGGCTGGCTCCCAGAGGACAGATTGATCACCATGGCAATAATCAGAGGCTCTCACCCTATAGAGAGGCAAGACAAAACCCACAGGGCAGTGGAGGAAGTCTAGCTGATTATTCTCAGAAGGGCTACCTCCTTGGAGTATGCCGCTGCTGCTGATTAGGCTGCTTCTACACACACACACACACGGGGCCTGTGCCAGGATGTGGAATGAGACATATGGTTACAAACCGAGCGCAGAGAAAACATGCCAACTTCTGATACCGCCCAGCTGCCTCTGCTCTGGTGGTCTGGGTCAGCGCTCTGAGAATAAGTCTGCTCAGCCCCAAGAAACAGTACTGCTGGGTATTTCCAGGAACACAACTGTATGAAATTAGTAAACCACATGGTTTGTAATACAGTCTAGGAAACAGGAAGCGATGAAAATATTGGAGAGAGTAGTATGAACTCTAAACCCTACCATAATTATAAACTGTTCGCTTTTAAACTACCTTGGGGAAATCTAAAAATATTAAAAGATAAACAATATCTACTTTAAATATTTTTCTATTATCTCACCTCTAATATGTGCATTATGCTTGTGATATTCTCTGAAAAACACTGTTAAAATAAAGCTGATGGAAAACATGTAAAAGAAAAAATATATCTATCTAGCACAACATCTATGGTATACTTTAAATAGCTGGTGTGCCAAATCAGGCCAACAACCTTGTTTCCTATTATCTGAAGTTGGCATGTTCTCATTGAACAAAGCTGGGATACAATTGTTCCAGGCAGAAGTTAATTATGCATTCTCTTTATTACCTATTGTAAGACATATACACTTTTTTTTTAAATTATTATATTTTGCAGTCAAAGGCCTTCAAAAGCATGCATTCACAACCGTTACTTTCCTTTGGTGTGGGAGATAATTTCAGAACTGTGCTCTACAGATAATCAAGGGAGAGAAACATTTTCTAAGCCCTCATTCAGAGCTCCCCTCCTACCCCGTGTAAGGTTAGAGGGTGACATATAGCCTCATATGACAGAAAAGACATGGGCTAGCAGTCAGGCTGCTTCTCAGGGGGGCTTCACGTAATCAGCTCAGGGTAGAGAGATGGTCCCTTATAGGACTTTAATGAGCTTGCGGAAAATCTCACTGAACCCAAACACAGAATAGTTTCACAATTAGAAATTGAAATTGTCTGTTCTCTTACTTTTTCCTCACATTTTATCACTGAGTGTTAATAGGTCCTTCAAATTCTTTTTAACTAACCCCTTAAAAAGACTGCAGTTAATAGTTTTAGCAATGCTATACCACATAGGCTCTATCATATTTCATATTTGTGAAAATAAGATTCTTTTTTATTTCTTTTTCAGAAAACCACTATGTTGTGTTAAATTAATTCGGTATGAATGTGGATTTGACGTGGTGTTTTATACAAATTTTCTTTGTTTAAACTTCTGCTATTTAAAATAAATAGCATCCTCTTCTTTGCTGTGGTAGCAGTATATCTTTGACCCAGTTACTTAATCTCTGAGGATAGGTTTCTTCAATCATAGAAGAAATTGAGATCTATGCTTCTAGTCTATAGGTTTGCAATGAGAATTTTATGTAAAGCGTGCCACAAAACTCTTGGCATGTAATAATTTCTCAAGAAACATTGGTCATTTACCTCTCCCTGCCTTCCCATTCGCTAGCAATCTTTCTGTCAAGAGTTTGTATTGAATTTCATTATACATGTTAATATTATAAATTTAAAAAAAATAATTTTAATTGTGATATTTCACAGCAAAATTCAAATAAAAAGTAATTTTTAGATTCTTACACTCACTATTCAGTTAATTATTAGAAGATCAGTCAGAAAAAGAGACAGAACATACCCATCTGTATACCTCATCACACATATATATACACTTTCCAAATCAACTGAATTACTTCAAATTTTTTACTGCAAATATCTTTATTCTTCCTTGTCTCCATGTCAAGATATGCTGGACACCCTAAAACAAGATGTCACCAAAACCAAGAATAGCTACAAGCCATGGGGGCATTTCGTTTGAAGAGATTTGTTGTAATTTGTGAGGGTCTGACCTTTGGAGTGAGACAGACCTGGGTTCAAATGCCGGTTGTGCTATGTTCAGGCTATGCGATACCTGGCAAAGAGTTCAGATGTGCTATGTCTTGATTTCCTAACTGTGCCACAAATTACACACAGCTAACTCAGCAATGGAACCCTAATGGAGCAATGGTTAAGAGTTTGGCTGCTAATCAAAAGACCAGGAGCTCAAATCCACCTGTTACTCCTTGGAAACCTTATGGGAAAGTTCTGCTATGTTCTACAAGATATTTGTGAGTTGGAATTGACCCAATGGCAACAGGTTTGGTTTTCTGGTTTGGTATCTCAGTGCTGACAAGGACCCAGAAGGATTCACAGTGAAACTAATGCTACTAGGAGCTCTGGTGACTGAGTGGTTAAAGCACTCACCTGTTAGACAAAACGTCAAAGATTAGAATCTACCAGCTGCTGCATGGGATAAAAACGTGTCAGGACACTGCGGGGAAGTTCTACTCCAGCCTATAGGGTCACTATGAGTTGAACTCCCCGGCAATGCATTTGGTTTGTTTTAATGACATTTAATCTTCCAACCTGCTCACTTACATGGGCCTTCTCTACTGCCCTGTACTCAAAACTGTATTTGTATATTCTATTCATTTTCTTCAACAGATTTTCCCAATCTGTAGAAACTTAGGATAATAAATACAAGATAACTGATCTGTAGCAAATGTTCAAAAATTATTGTGGTCATCAAACCTAGAGGCCTTGTGTTTGGATTTGACTTTAAGTAAATGTGGAGAGGGCTACCATTTAATGGTATTGCATAGAATTTGCAAAAAAGTTTAACTCATCCTAAAATATGACATACTTTAGCCTGCTGAGAGATACCTAAACAAATTTCTAGCAAAACTCTGAACATTAATTTTAACCACATTAAAGTAAATTCGCATGTAAGGCCCCAAGTGAGGCAGTTTACATGTGAAAAAGACATATAAAACACAAGAGCAGATTATGCCATTTGCAAAGGCTACAAGGGGAAATCTCATTGTGGAGGGACTGGAAGAACTAAAGAAGAGAGAAGTACGAGATACTACAGGAACTTGGTATGACACTCAGAGTCCAGCTGCATCAGAATCCATTAACCCAACTCATTGCTACTGAATTGATTCCAAATCATAGCAACCCTATAAGGCAGAGTAGAACTGCCCCATAGAGTTTCCAAGGCTGAAATCTTTACAGAAGCAGGTTATCACATTTTTCTCCCATGAAGTAGCTGGTAGATTTGAACTGCCAACCTTTCAGCTAGCAGCTGAGTGGCACATCAGAAGCAGCAAGTTAAAAACACAATCTGTTTGACCCTACCCAGCCCACTAATCAGGACCTGTATAGGTGAGGTTCAGGGGTCTGCTTCTCTAATAAGTTCCTCCATCCTGGTGATTCTGAATTCCATTAAAGTTTATGAATCCCTGCTTATAAATTGAACCCCAAATAAGGACTCGATCACATGTTTTTCCAGGTACCGGATATGGTGGCTGGTTCAGAAGACAACCAATTTTCTACTGACAGTACATCTCTTCTCTTCTACCAGGTCTCCTGTCTTCCACAGTGTGTTAGGATGGGTTCTTCAGGAAAGCAAAACCAGTAATGTGTATAAATACACATATAGCAAGAAAAAGAGATTTATATCAAAGAAATGCCTCGTGTAGCTGTAGCAGTTAGAATGTTCCAAGTCCGTGGCTTAGGATAGAGGCTTCTTCTGATTTGTGTAGGTCTGGGGACTGTTAACTCCAAGGTCAGCAGGTTAGAGAGCAGGACTATAGCTCACAAGCTGCAAAGATCAGTGAAACCCAAGACTGACAGGCAAGACCACAGGTAAGTTGTTAGCTCAAGTCTCAAGACCTAGAGGTCAGACAAACAGGAGCCATCTGCAGGATTCAGAGCAAGCAAAAGCCCACGAATCTTGCCAGACTGTCCACTTACATTCAAGGCAGGCCACACCCCCAAGGAAACTTCCTTTCAACTGATCAGTTACAACAGAACCCATCAAGAAAGTGATCGCATTATAGCAAATCTCATTATGGAAGTGATGACAACATCTTACGACTGCCAAGGTACTGAGAATCACGGCCACATTGTCACACAACCTTAACCATCATACAGAGTAACATGAAACGTCTGGTCGGTACATTTTCTCTCTTGATAGCTCTACTACAACTGTAGTAGAAAAATTGTAAAAGCAGCTGTTCAGATGTATAGCATGGCTTTAGCAAGAACAAGCACCTCTTTACATACTTTTGAATAAAATTGTTTGATGTGAGTAAAATGTATATCTAATTCACAGATATAAACAATCCTTCTGAGGAGGGTAGATTAATGGCCATGAAAGTCTGAGACATGGTTTCTAGCAGAATGAAAAAATGCTTGTTTTTGGCTGTGTCCTATTTAACCTTGTTATCAACACCTGAATGGAGACCAAGGAAGCTTGCATAGCAAATATGCAAGAAATGCATAATCTATAAGTTATGATTGTCCAGAAAAACATAATGATCAAGTTACAAAGGAATCCCAACAGGTAGAATGAGGGCCAAAAACCAAATAAAACTGGTGGAAGCATGAGTAAGTGGGAGGAAAAAAAATCAAGTGTGTTTCAGGAGTGTGCTATTGATGACAGTTTTGTATGAGTCAACAGTATAATGCTGTGACTTAAATACTGTTACTGCTATTCTTATGCGTTCATACTTTTCCAGTTCCTGGAAAGGAACTCTATTCTCTATTGGTCAGACTTAAAGAAAAAAATGCAACAAATTCCATTCTGAGCATAACATTTAAGAAATAAAACAAAACCCATTGCAGTCAGGTTGATTCTAACTCATAGCAACCCTATGGAAAGAATCGAACAGCTGCATAGGGTTTCCATGGAGTTCCCGGTGGCCATAACTTTTGAAGAGATATCAAATTTCCATGCATCCTAAAAGGGATTGCTAGGGTAGTAACGAATCTAGAAACTGAAATACGTAAGTGTATGGAAAGCACTTGTTGTTTCTCAAATAATGGATTGTCTGTAGACTTCTTCTATTGGTGCTAGCCAAAATCATGAATATGTGAAAGCTTTAAGAAGTTATATTAAGTTCCATATATTAAGTTAAATCTAGGATCCTTGACGGCATAATGATCGAGAGTACGAAAAGATTGTCAGTTCAAATCCAACAGCCATTCCTTGGAAACGCAATGGGGTAGTTGTATCTGTTCTATTGGGCTGCTATAAGGTAGAACCGGCTTGATGACACATAACAACACCAACAAATTAAGTTAAAAAGTAAGAAAAGACAATGAAACAACTTAAGATAAAAAATGCAATGGAGAGTCCAGGATGAAAGGGAGCTCCCTGTTGCAAGGTAATCAAGTGTACACTAAATGATGATTTCATGTATGACTGCACAGATAAGCATCAACATGAATCCAAGTACTCAAAATATGAAGATTTTTCTGGTCCGCACTTTCCTATTCCCCAATCATTTCTGACACTATCTACCTACACAGAAACAGAAACTCACTCTCTGGACTTTGCCACCGGGAGTTAGGGCAGATCTCACAGGTTAAAAGGACATCATCCCTCAGACTGTCAAAGAGGTAGACTCCATCTGCAAGCTTGGAAGTCCACATGACAGCATCACTTTAACCTGCTGGATTCACCTTCTCCTTTGGGTTCAAAATTTTGCTGGAACAACTCACAGAACTTTACTGAACATGCTATACTTACAATTAGAGATTTATTATAGCAAAAATATACACATCAGATCATCATAAGGAAGAACTGCGCAGGCAGGGTCTGGGAGGTTCCCCAGCACAAAGCTTCCGTGTCCCAAAGGACACGTTACCCTATCCCTGTCAGGTGTATGGAGGCTTTTAACAACCAGGAGGCTCTCTGAGCCTTTGCCTTCGGACTTTTGTTAGCCCATCCTGCATGATAGGCTAAATCATGCCTCCTAAGGCCTCCTATGGTCAGCCCCCACTGCCAGCACAAATCCTCAGATCTAGAAGTCCTAGACCAAGGCATCCCAATTATCTCTCAAGAACCAAGGCCAGAAGCCACCTTACCTGGGGCAAAACTAAATTCTCTACCGCATGATGACCCAGCCAGAACTGTTACCAGACAAAAATTTCTGCCCTCATGGAATTTCCATGATATAAATTATGAGAGTCAACTGGATAATGTTCTTCTGCTATGAGAACACAGAAAAAAAATTAACACGGGGGTGAAAGGGAAGAATAAAGTACTGTGATGGACTAATTTGAACGAATATTTTTCAGCCTAAATATATCCTCAAGTGGCTTATCAATAAAATCTGTCCTATGTTTGGATTTTACTGGCTCCCCTGAAACACTTCAGTCTATTCATTTCAAGGGAGTGGGACCTTTTTCTGGCCTCCTGCCCTTTCAAACGCCCCCCAGATGACCATCTAACTCCATCAGTACTGACTGCCTAACAAGGGTCGCCACTTACCAGATGTTACATCCATCACTACAAGCAGGTTCTCGCTGACATGTTGATGACTTCATTTTTCTGGTCTTTTGGCCAGAACCTCCTTTCTAATTAATGTGTTGTTGGGCCTATCAGTGTCACATTTTTGATGTTCCCAAGATTGTAGTGTCTGCCTGAATTACATATTCAGCTACCTAATTTTTGTGGTTGGTGCTTCCTGTCTCTTCCTAACTGCTCTTTTGGAGTCCTGATTCTATGTGCCTTGCTTTGGGAGAAATTGAAACACCTCGCCAAATCCACTTTTAGTATTGCTTCAGTTTACATTTGTATTTTCTGAGGCAGGCTTTCTCTTCACTGTCCACAAGCATCTTTGCCAGCGAATGGCTCTGGCTATAAGAGCCTTAAATAATCAGATAAATCTCCTTCTTGCTCTCTGCTTTTATTTCTGGTTTCTTCTAAATTCTGCTCACCTCCAGGAATAGCACTGTTGGGCTCTGGAGGTCAACTGTGAGGGTGTTCACGTTAATAACCACAGCAAGTCACTGCACATTGATCTCCAGTTTCCAAGTGCACGCATATTTCTCTCCCTGGAATTAGATGCTCAGCTATCTGCCAGGGGACCTCTTTCCAGGCAGTCTCTGATTTGAACTATCTGAGGGCTCCTCATCACGCCATTATGGAAGACTAACAGCCCACATAGCTCATGCAGTACTCCTCTCTTGGTGAAGGTTGCTGCCTTCTTGCCAGCCAATCAAACCAGTACCTCCATCACAGCAGATTAATGTCACTTTGGTTATATCCTTGAAGGGGAAAAATAGCTACTGTGCTTCTCTCCTTCATAAAGCCTTCAATGCACTAAGTGGCCAGGATTAAATTATACAGTCACTTCATTTATCTATCTGTTCGAAAGTCTGTCACTCCTATGCTGCGTTTGCCAACTTGTCTGCTTAGCAGAGGGGCTTGATACCATGAGAAGTGGGAAAGGGAGCATTATGATGCCAGGTAATATAATTTGAAATGCCATCAAGCCTATAAAATGGGGAGTAAGTGATAAATAATTTATATTTATCAGAATGACTGAATCTTATTACAAGCTCAGCAATATGATATCCTTCCTTGCAGCACAGGCATGGATGGAGAAAGGGATCAGAATTTCAATAGTTTGCTAGAGGGTTGGATTGAATTCCTGTTTAGGGACCTATTGACCTTTTTTTCTCCCTACCAATCCTTAGAACAGAGGGACTTAGTCTTGTAATGAAGGGGCCAACCATTGGAGCAAAGAAATCCAGTACAAAATAATATGGAAGAGATGAAGAAACACAGTAATGAGTAGCAAGGCTACAATGCCATCAGACGTGTCTGTCCTTTTTCTCCATTCTAACCCTGTCGGCATAAAGCAGTGCAATTTAGTCATTCCTCCACTGTTAACTTATTTATTCATTCATTCAGTTGCTGTCTTAAAAACCTGCTCTGAGTCTTTTAAGGAGCTCGGTGGTTAATCAGTCAGCTGCTAACCCAAAGGTTGGTTGTTTGAGCCTACCAGTTGAGCTGGGGGAGAAAGATGTGGCAGTCAGCATCAAGAAGGATTTAGCGTAGCCTTGGAAGCCCTGTCGGGCACTTCTACTCTTACAGAGTTGCTATGAGTTGGATTCAGCTCGACAGCAATGGGTCCTGTGTGTCCTGTGTGTTAAGATACTGCATTAGGGACTGTGGAAGATGCAGCTAATGAAGAACAGCTATGACTTCTACTTTCACGTAGCTTACATTCAAACACAGCCCTGCGTTAAACCTTGAAAAACATAACTTAAGCTTTGCATAGCGCAAGTGAGCATATGTCCTAGCCAGCCAGCCAAGTGCCATCGAGTCAGATCCGACTATGTCCTAGTTAGTAATAAATTGTCTTTCTTTCCATCCTTCTGTTTTGATGGCTTCTGCCTATAATTAAGAATTTTTCCCCTGAGACCAGGCCACTGGTATGACACACAAACATTCGAATATACTTCCATTTATGCGTTACTTTCAAATACACATACATACGCTGTCATATGTAAGATTGCTGTAAGAACTGACTCTAAAGATACCTAACAACAAATAAAGTCATTTTTCCAGTAAGTAATTAAAAATAACAACTGTACTGAATTGTGCATGTAGAAATTGTTGAATTAGTGTATGTTGCACTGTGTATGTTCTCAACAACACAAAAAAAAATGAACTATAGAAAAGAAAATAAATAAAAATGACAATGCTTCTTCTTCCTTTTCTGCTTAAGGGGCAGGGACAATCTCTGACCAAAGTAAAAGCAGGAGTCACACCACGTTCGTGGTCTCCTGACACTTGGCTATGTTTTCATTTACGGTAGGCTCCCAGAGGTTATCCTCTGGTCCAAAGGAGCATATTAAATACGTCTGCACTAAGGTCATGAACATACTTTCACAGCATTTTTCTCGGTTTCTTCTTCAAACTCCACTTGAGAGGGCCAGCATGGGAAGACTGCGGGGCATGACAGCAGTCTCACCTGCCCAATTTCAGTGACAGAGAGCGGTTGACACAGAACTCAGTGACTGGGTCAGCTCTTTCTCTTCCAGCTGTGACAGTGGTAGTTTCGGGGTACATGCTCAACTGTCCCTGTAAGAAGGAAGTCCTGATTTGCCACTACAGGACTTTAGATTTGCTCTTTCCCCTACACTTTCCCACATGCACCCTAGTCTTCCTGTCGTTCCTAGGTTCCCCTTAACAAAAAGTTTGACATAGAATTGGCAACTAAATAACAAATTTTCAAAATTTTCTGAATACATCAAACTATGGCAATATGTTAAGGAAATGGCATAGTGACCAACCACGTGGAGTAGGAAAGAGCTGGCAAACAAAGGCAGAAGCCAAAACCAATCCAGTTGCCCATCTAGTCCATTTCACTTATACCCACCACTGTTGAGTTGATTCTGACCCACAGTGACCCTATCAGACAAACTAGCACTGCCTCGTAGAGATTCCAAGGAGTGTCTGGTGGAATCAAACTGCCAACCTTCTGGTTAGCAGAGGTGTCACTTAACCACTACACCACCAGAGTTTCTATTCCACTCATGATGACCCTGTAAGACAGAGTAGAACTGCCCCACTGGATTTCTAAGGCTGTAATCTATACGAAAGTAAACTGGTACTTCTTTTGCCTGAGGAGAGGCTGGTGCGTTCAAACAGCTGACCTTTCGCTTAGCAACTCATAATGCTTACTGCCTGGGAAACCCTATGGAGCAGTTCTACTCTGTCACACGGAGTCTCTATGAGTCAAAATTAACCCCACTGCAACCAGTAGGGACAACATTTTCCTTTGTTAGAAATAAACTTGTTAGTAATAGGAAGTAGAATGAGGATGAGAAGAAAAATCAACAGGAAGCTGGATTTTTTTTCCTCTTTTTTTCTTTTTCTTCTTTCAAAATATTGTCTTTTAATACAGACAACTATATGGTTTAAAAAAAAAAGTCATTTTTATATAAAGTTAGAATTTTTATATGTTTGAACTGAGGAAAGTGCTGGTCAAGTCGTTTCTGCCTTACCACTTCACACCAAACCAAATAAACAACAAAACCTCCTGATGTAGACTTGATTCTAATTTACAACCACCCTAAGGTGTAGTATAGTACAGCCCCATAGAGTTTCCAATGCCGTCATCTTTATGAAAGAGGCGGACTGGCACATCTTTCTCCTGCAAATGGTTCAAACCATCAGCCTTTAGTTTAACAGCCAAGTGCATAACCACTGTACCACCATGGCTCTTCTCCACGTTACGCCATACCTCTTTGTCATGGACTGAATTCTGTCACCCCAAACTAGGCGTAGCCAGGTGGCTGGGCCATGATTCCCGGTATCTTGCGACTGTCCTCCATTTTGTGGTTTTCCTATGCTGTATATTAAATGATTAGGGTGGGATTGTAAATCCCTTTATAAAATCACCTCCCTGCTCTACTATAAAGGCAATTTCCCTGGGGTATGGCTTGCCCCACCCTTAATCTTGTCATTCTGCAAGAGATAAAAGGAAAGGGAAGCAGGCTGAGAATTGGGGACCTCACACCATCAAACAAGCTGCACCAGGAGAAGAATGCGTCCTTCAGACCCGAGGTTCCTGCACTAAAATGCTCCCTGGACAAAGACTGGTGCAATACTGGACTTTCCTCCAGAGCCAACTAGGGGGAAAGCCTTCCCCTGGAGTGGACATCCTGAATTTGGACTTGTAGCCTACTGGACTGTGTAAGAATAAACCTTCCTTTGTTAAAGCCATCCACTCTGTGGAATTTCTGTTAGAGCAGCACTAGCTAACAAAAACACTCTTTAATTTTAAAAATGTAAAATTGAACATCAGAAACAACTAGTATTATAAAACTACTAACATTTAACCTAAAGCAGCAAAAACCAAGTGCTGTCGAGTCGGATCTGACTCATGGCAGCCCTGGGGCTAGGGTAGAACTGACCCCCAGAGTACTCAAGGAGCGCCTGGTGGATTTGAACTGCTTAACCTAGTTTCTAGTTAATTCTCTGATATTGAGATTAAGCATCTTGGATCTAATTCCAGTTTTGCCACTTAACTTGCCAAGTGAACTAGAACAAGTCCTGTAAAGTTCAATGGCCTCAATTTCCCCATACATAAAGTAATTAAAGAAATCTCTTCTGTATCTAATTCATAGCACTGTTGTTATGCTAAAAGGGCATAATGTTTGCAGATTTGTGCAAATGCTCTACATGTAAAAGATATTGTTGATGCTTGACTATTGCTTTAATGTCTCCACAAACTATCTGCGGCATTAAAAATGTTATGGTCACAATAATAAGGCTCCATATTTAACTATGAAATTCTCCTTGTGAATTATGTTGTTTAGATTTTTACCTTGATGTAATAAAAGAGCATAATTAGCTTTTACTGTGTGTCTTATTTGTGGGAATGTTTTGCCATGTGAAGTATAGCCATATTTCTCAGCATTACACAAGAATTACCAAACTGAGAAGAGCTATGTTGCAAAAATGGGATGATTTCATTTAGAGATTTGAGTTCGGTTTTATTGCTGAGATTAATAAAATGTTGCTGTTTAAAATGGAACTGCTTTCTTTCCAGCACTTCATATTTTTGCTTGGTTAAAGAAATAGGAAAAATATGATTAAATGTCAGTAATTAAATATCTCTGTAGAACAGTATTTTAATAGCATATATTTAGAACACAGCCATACCCCAAACATTCAATTACATAGATACAACTTTAATATTTAACAGCTTGTTTCTTAACTACCAACCTTCTGGTGTGCTGATGTTGTCTATGTATAAAGGAAAGCAAGCAGTTTAGTGTCAAATTAAGAAAAGTGGAATATATTATAATGGTCTCTTTTATGTTTTGTTATTCTCATGTTCAGCCAAGTATAATGTTTTTGTTTAATACATTCAGCTATAAATTGATCACTTGTAGTTCTAACAACGGGCACCTTCCATTTCCTCTTAACAGGAGGACGATTTATCCAGTGTCCAAAGAGGAAGAGAAACAATGGCATCTCACTTTGCATACTGAGAAAACAAACATGTTTAATAAGCTATAGTCATTAGGCCAGCATCTGATAAAATTCCCTGAAAATAAAATATTAAAACTAATGAGAAGGCAATTCAGGAAGTGGAAAAAGAAGCTACCTCATACCACGCATAGGGAAAAGGAAGCCGAACTCCAGTCTGTGTTTCTCTTTTATGTAATATTCAGTATGGATTTGTACCTTTATGAATCTATTTAATTGTAAATCTGTTAAATTTATTTATGGTGCACTTTCTGACATAGTGGTTAAGTGCTACATCTGCTAACCAAATGGTAGGCTGTTCAAATCTGCCAAGGGCTTCTTGGAAACTCTATGGGGCAGTTCTACTCTATTAGGGTCACTATGAGTCAGTATTGATTCGATGGCAGTGGGTTGTTTTGTTTTGTTTTTGATTCCTAGAGAACCAAAAATACCAAACCCACTGCCTTGGAGTCGATTCTAAGCCATAGCAACCCTATATTCCTTATTTGGTCCATTTTACTTAAAAATTAGAAACTACCATTCAGTTATAGTAGGTAAGCGGTCTTTGACAATCCTTGAAACTAGAGATATGACTCCCTTTATTTCTAGGTTCTCATAGTGCTAACTTTCAGTATACCCTGAGCGGCTCATCTTCCAAAAACTACCCACAGGTTTTCACCAGCCTTTTATTATTTATTTATTTATTTATTTTCTTCAGAAGTAGCTTGCCAGATCCTTCTTCTTAGTTTGTCTTAGTCTGGTAGCTCTACTGAAATGTGTTCCCCATGATTCACACTACTGGTATTTAAGAGACTCATGACATAACATTGGGCATCACAGCAACATGCAAGCCACCACGGTAAAACAGACCAACAGACAATTCATGCATTTGAATGATGATAGTGAAGAATATTGAATATGTCATAAATTACCAGAAGGGCAAATAAATCTGTGTTGGGAGAAGTACAGAGAGAACGCTCCTTAGACGAGCAGATGCTGAGACTCCATCTCCCACATTTTGGACATGTTGTTAGTAGGGACCAGTCCCTGGGGAAGGGTATCATGCTTAGTAGAGAGTCAGCAAAATCAGGAAGACCCTCAGTGAGATGGACTGATACCATGGCTGCAGCAATGGTCTCAAACATATCAACAACTGTGGTGACAGTGCATGACAGGCCCAATCTTGTTCTGATGAACGTAAGATCACTGAGGGTTGCAACCAACTTGACAGCACCTAACAACAACACAGAATAACATGAAAGATGATTCTGAGAGCAAGATGTTCATCAAATACTGGTGAATCTCTGTGATTTCGGTATAATCGGGTTTGTCAGACAGAGTAGAAATAACTGAATAGAAAGTTAAAGTATAGGAATTCAAGCCTAAAGCCACCACTTTTTAACTATGCATGGCTGTGGGGAAGCCACTGGCAATCTGAGACTCACACTGTTACTTGTAAAATAAGAGTTAGTATTAATACCTACCTTTTGCAGATATCAAGATGTTTAAGCTTAGTATGCAATTCAAAAAACAAAACAAACTTGCTGCCATCCAGTTGATTCTGACTCATGGTGACTGTTTTAGTCAGCTAGTGTTGCTCTAACAGAATTACCACAAACTGGATGGCGTTACCAAAGGAAAGTTTATTCTTACACAGTCGGGTAGGCTACGAGTCCAAATTCAGGATGTCTGTTCCCGGGGCAGGCTTTCTCCCTTGTCAGCTCTGGAGAAAATTCTGGTATTGCATCAGTCTTTGTCCAGGGAGCACCTTGGTACGAATCTCAGGTCTGAAGGACGTGCTCTTATCCTGGTGCTGCTTTCTTGATGGTAACGAGGTTCCCAATTCTCAACCTGCTTCTCCTTCCTTTTATGTTTGTAGGACAAAAAGATTATGGGTGGCGCAAGCCATACTCCAGGGAAACTTTCTCTGTGGTGGAGCAGGGAGGTGATCCTGTGAAGGGATTTACAGTCCCACTCTAATACTTTAACATACGGTTCAGGAAAACCACCAAATGGAGGACAAGCGCAAAATATTGGGAGTCATGGCCCAGCCACATGGCTACACATATTTTGGGGGGGGGGGTCGCAATTCAATCTATGACAGTGACCACATAGGACAGAAGAGAATTGCCCCATAAAGTCTTAGTATGCAATTGCTGTCATTGTTAGGAGCTGCCAGGTCAGGTCTGACTCATAGCAATCCTACACACAACAGGACGAAAAATTGCTCGGTCTTGTGCCATGTTCACAATCGTTTTTATGCTTAAACCCATTGTTGTGGCCACCGTGTCAGTCTGTACAGTCATGTGTCTTCCTCTTTGTCGCTCACACTCCACTCTACCAAGCATGATGTCCTTCTCCAAGGACCAATCCGTCCTGACAAGATGTCCAAGGTATGTAAGGTGCAGCCTTGCCATCCTTGCCTCCAAGGAGCACCCCTGCTGCACTTCCTCCAGGACAGATCTGTTTGTTCTTCTGGAGGTCCATGGTCAACACTCTTCTCCAGCACCACAATTCAAAGGCATCAATTCTTCTTCTGTCTTCTTTGTTCACTGTCCAGCTTTCATATACATTTGATGCAACTGAAAATACAGTGGCCTGAGTCAGGCATGCTTTAGTCTTCAAAGTGACATCTTTGCTTTTCGGTACTTTAAAGAGATCCTTTGCAGCAGATTTTCCCAGTGCAATGCATCTTTTGATTTCTTGACTGCTGCTTCCATGGGTGTTGACCCAAGTAAAATGAAATCGTTGACAATCTCAATCCTTTCCCCAGGTATGACAATTTTGCTTACTGATCCATTTCTGAGGATTTTGGTTTTCTTGATGTTGATGTACAGTACATGCTGAAGGCTATGGTCCTTGATCTTCATCAGTAAGTGTTTCAAATCTTCTTCACTTCCAGCAAGTAAGGGAGTGTTGTCTGCATAACACAGATTGTTAATGAGTCATCCTCCAATCCTGATGCCTCGTTCTTCTTTGTATAATCCATCTTCTCAGATGATGTGCTCCGCAGAGACTGAAAGGGCATGGTGAAAGGATACAAACCTGACACACACCTTCCCTCACTTTAAATCATGCAGTATTCCCTTGTTCTGTTTACATGACTGCCTCTTGTTCCGCATACAGATTCCTTAAGAGCACAGCAAAGTGTTCTGGAATTCCCATTTTACACAACATTAGCCACAATTGATCATGATACACACAGTCAAAATGCCTTTGCATAGTCAATGAAACACAGGTAAACATCTTTTTGGGATTCTCTGCTTTCAGCCAAGATCCATCAGACATCAGCAATGAAATCATTGGTTCCAGGTCCTCTTCTGAATTCTGCTTGAATTTCTGGCAGTTTTTTGTCAATACACTGTTTCATTTGCTTTTGAAGGAAGTACGCAACTAGTGCTCAATAAATGTTATCTGTTATTCAAGAAGAACGAAGGTAGAGAAAAATCAAACAAAGGACATTTTATGTGGAGAGCAGTTTCCTGTTTGTGTCAGAGCACATCTTTTGGGGAAGAGGTGGATAGGGAGGCATAAACAGAAATAACTTTGACAATGGTTGCACAGCATTGGAAAATGAGACTATGGCTCCTTTGTATCAGTTACACTTGGTCAAGTTATTCGAAAACAGAAAGTTTTGATTTAAGTACAGTATATCTCCTCTTGACCCTTGATTCTTCAAATATTCTTTTTATGGGCTCTTCAGAACTTATTTATGATAGTAGGAACAACAGATGTAACTCTGGAGCACACCACATCCTTTGCATATGAACAACTGTGTTCAGCCCTTGTGACTCCAGTTACTAAACAGTACGTAACAAATGTTTGTTAAACGGTTGATGCACTTGATAGTCTTGCAACTATTCTGCACCATTATCTATGGAGCATCAAGGGTCTCTTGTAGAGGTGAAGGAGGCGAGAGGGCCAGCTTTCATTAGTTCTAACAATTGAGGACCCTGAGGCCCCCAGTGAGATGCCACCAAGTGACCCTGCTTTGTAGAGGTAGCAGTTGTCAGACTAAAAAGGAACCCTACAGCCAAGAACTGCTTCCTTCGGTTTTCTGCTCCATTCTCTCTCCAAGATCATAATCAATATCTGTTAGCACTGACTGGCCTATCAATAGTTGAAATGGTGTGGGTAGTCAACCTTATTTCTGATTCATCTTTCAAGATCATCCAGAGCAGAAGATTTTGATAAAAGAAGAGTGGTAAACATGCTGGGCACTTGGGAGCTTACAGGGAACAAACACTGGTCTTGTTCATTCTGTTAGGAGGGAGATAACTATGCTCTGCTGTGGAAGTAGTATTTCTATGAAATCCTCCCCGATCATTTCCACCAGGGCCTTCCCAGCTTAAAAGCCACGCTCTCTAAAAAGAAAGAGGAGCGGGTGTTGCTGTGAATAATGTGAAAACGTAAAGAGAAAAAGCACAGGAGAGTATGTCAGAGAGATAACATGAAAATGCCTTTCGTATTTGACATAGAAGAAATCTTCCAAAAGAAAAAGAAAGACACTGATGAATATATGAGCTAATATTCGACTATATCTTAGATTTCATCTTGGGAGGAAAAAGCAATGATTTCATTGTGGTGTTTTGAAAAGAAATCTACAGAGAATGAAGAGGAAGCAACTTCACTTAAAGATTGTGGAGGGTGATACTACATTCTGAGAAGGTGTCTCTTGTCAGAAGCCATAATAGCATCTCAGAGTTTTAGAGGATTTGACACAAACAGAAGGAGGAGAGGTTTCATTTTTTCCTTCTGGTTCAGACACAATGTAACCAGTGAGGATGTTACCTCCATCACAGGTAATGTGGAATGCTATTTTTAAATGAGTAGTTACTTCAAAGTCACTAGAGCCCCAGAATATTGAGGAAGGATATGTTACTAAAGATTTTGCATCTGTAGCATGAAAGTGACTTGGCTGTCACCCGAACAGAATGAACAAGCTGAAAACGGCTTCATTCATTTTAAAGTTAAGTAAAACTCACTGGAAATAGTTAAGCAAAAGCCTATGCAGAAAAATCAGTGCAGTAAAACCAGCCATACGGGGGCAATAGTCTCCCACTTTAATACCTTTGGATCAACAGGCAAGGGCTTCTCAGACTCGGCACTCCTGACGTTTGGGCCATATAATAATTCTTTGTTGCTGGAGTGGGGCGGATGGCTGCCCTGTATGTTGTAAGATGTTTGGCAACTCCCCTGTCCTCTAAAACTAGATGTTAGTAGCACTTTCCCTCTAGTTGTGGCATACAAAAAACATCTTCAGATATTGCTAAATGCTCTGAGCCAGAGGGTGTGGTATGACATGCAGAATCACCCCCCAGTTAAGAACTATTGCCCTGGACTCTGCCCTGCTTTCTCTTCATTTTCATAGTATGTTGTTCACTCAGACACCCCATGAGACTCGCTGTCACTGCCATGGATTGACACGGGTCCCCCAAAGAAATGTGTGGTGTGCATCAATGTGGCTGGGCCATGATTCCCAGTATATTGGTGATCAGTCCATTTTTGATTGTGTTTCACAAGCCAATTATTTTTTACCTCATTGATTTTCTTGGTAATTATAAGGGGCTACCTGTTTGTAAAATAACTCCCCATTTCCTTCCAATTAATTTTGACCAGCTCAGCATTTCTGATTGTTTTATCACCTCAGAATCAAAATTTATTATTAATGAAATTTGACCCTTCTATAACATCTGTTTTTATAATACATATCCAAAAACTAAAAGTACTTGAAGATGTCTTAACTACATACAAAATTCTTCCAGTCTGTATTTTTAAAAGGATAGTAGGTGTTAAAACTCAATTAGTTTAAGGAATTAGATTCCAGAAAAATGGTATAAAAATGCACTGCATTGTTAAATCTGTGTATCAAGTAGATTTCTCTGTGTCTAGAATGGTACCCTATTGAACAATAATTAGAAAACATTTGAAGATAAATGCACTTATAATCTTCTTTTTGAAAACAATGTAGGATAAAATTTGTTGCTTAATTAGGTGTTGAGACGATAGGCCACTGTATCCTTTTACTGTAACAGAAGTCATGAGAAACATCATTTCATAACATCAAAACAGTAAAGCAGTAGCTGACAATGGCTTTTTTCTACCAGATGCATTCCTAATAGCTTCATACAATCGCTATAACACAAGCCTCAGTGAGGCGTGTCAGTAAAATTAAAACAGACAGGCATCCCTTTAAGGTACTTGGTACAATTTACTCTGATTTAACAGGGTCTTGCTCTGGGAGTCTGAAGAGATGTAGAAACAGTTCCACCCAAATTTTCAGCTCTCGTTTGTGTTAGAGACATCAGCTACTTTTGATCACATTGATCACAGAGTTCTGTAATTTCCCTTGTACACAAGGTGATACGTAAAGTGTATGCATCTTGATTCTCTACCCACTTCAGTGTTCTCTGGTTTTTCTTTTAGGTTAAATAAATGAGCATCTGGCAATAATCCACTGAATTATGAGATTCCTCAGGTCAGAATTCTGCATGTATCTTTCCAGCCGCGACTGTTTAGTTGTTATGCACGTCTCCCTCTGTATCCATTTTTAGGTGTCATGCATGTTATCTCTGTTATATCCAGCTTCATCACTCTATTTTCCAAAAACTAGCAGAGATCTTGCCTCTACAAAAATTACAAATAGAGACAACTTATTTTTTATTTTAATAGAAATGCTGTAAATTTTATTATCAAATGCTGCCTCTGTTTTAACTGTTTAGAACAACAAGGAATTTCATGCTTACTGCACTGTCTATTCCATATTTAAAAACTGTTTAGGGTGCATATCCAGACTGTGAAACTTTCCATAGCAACAAGATATAAGAAAGGGTATGGCTTTCTTTTGCATTTTCTAGGATGAATGGCTGAGTATCTTTGATTCTTGCTTTTTAAATGCACTCCTGCAATGTTCACAGATAGAACAGAACCACAGTTTTATCTCATGTGCCTCAAAACCCATCTCAGTAGATTATTCCTACTTTTCAACTGTATTATTAATTATGGCAGGTGTTAAGTACTTAATTTCAAGGAAGTAAAATTCTTTTTCTATGCCAGTTATATGAAATATAAGATTATTTTCTTTTTATACAATATGGAGGACATGTAATTAAGGAATTTGATTGCAAAACAAAGTTTTTTGCCTCCAGGATCTCTATCATGTCTGAAATTCCTTGAAGGAGGGAATGTGGTAGAATGGGTTTGTGTGCTGGAGAACATAGTGGCCAGTGTTGACGGTGAAGTTCCTTAGACTTGGGAAAGGTTTACAAGGATGAAAATCTCAGAGGTCACTGTCATTTTCCCTACCTCACTAGATCTCTCACTTTTAATCCCTTCAGAGCTGAGAAACCTGGCCAAGTGCTCTAGGACAGTCATAGTACTAATGCAACGTTACATGGAGCATCAAAAGTTTCCAGCCTGCTCATGTGAAGCTCCCAGGTTGAATGATGTGGCTGGAAAATACAGACCTCATAGTCACACAATCTCATATTCTTTTGAAGAATAGTTCTTCCAAAGCAGTGCCTGCATAATGGTGTTTAAATAATGAATAATTGATTTCACGACTGAGGATATGAGCAAAAATAAGCTCTGATTTTCAATATTTGTGAATCAAAGGAATTGGTTTTCTTCTCTTTTTTTTCCCAAGTGTAAGGAACTAAGAATAGTTCTGGAGGGCGATGCTATGAGAATCTGGCACCCAATTTTTCTGTTTGCAAAAATGCATACCTAACACAATCCATGTTTATGTAGTTCTGGTTTACTTTAGCAAAGATATTCCTTACATATTTGTTGATGCTCTCCTACCTTGTGTTGTTGACGGTGTTTGGTTTTATGTGAGGAACCACCAAAGCACAGGGTTCTGTTTCATGTTTCTCATAAAACTTCTGTTTACTTAAACATGAGAGTCTGTAAAGAAATAAAGAGCATGGAAACATACACAAGGTAGGAGAAATTTTTTACTATATATCAAGATAGGTGTACTACGAACTCCGTCTTAATATTTTTACTAACAACTGAATAGATTCCAAATACATTTATAATGTGTATAACCTTTGAGGAATTACAATAAAATCAAGCACCATGTGCCTAGTACCCTAACTAAGAGATAAAATGTACTCGGTATGTTTCAAAGGAAACTTTGATGGCGTAGTGGGTTAAGTGCTACATCTCTTAATCAAAAGGTCGGCAGTTCAAATCCGCCGGGTGCTCTTTGGAAACTCCATGGGGCAGTTCTACTCTGATCTCTAGGATCTCTATGAGTCAGACCCAACTTGATGTTCCTGGGATGCGGGGTATGTTTCAAGGCCTCTCTATGCCAGGCCAGTGGACTCCTCCTTGGGGTCTCTGGGTAATGCAAGCAGTTAGCACACTCATTTGCTAATCAAAATGTTGAAAGAGGCTTGAGTCCACCCACAAGTGCCTTGGAAGAAAGACCTGGTGATCTGCTTGTGGGAAAAAAACAACAACACTGTGGAGCGTACTTCTACACTGATACACAGGGGCTGTGTGAGTGCACATCTACTCAACAGCAACCAGTGTATATGCTACTCATGATTTAAACCACTCTTCTCTAGAGGAAACAACTACTCTTGATTTTACCTTATCATCCCCTTGCTTTCCTTTGTAGCTTAGCAAATATATCAGTAACTGTAAGTAATATGTAACAGTCTTGAGTGTTTTGAAGTTAACATTAGCGGAATCTCTGTCTAACTTCTTCTCAAACTTTATTTTATTCACTCAGCATTGTTCCCTCAGATTCATCCAACTAGACAGATTAGCTATAGCTTTTTCCTTTTCACTGCTATGTAGTATTGCTACTTTTTTGTATTTAAAAAAAGCAAAGAAGAAAATTAATAACAAAATATAAAGAAGGAAAATTAGCCATGAAACAATACAAGTCTTCATCATTTTCTGTTTAAAGGAATTCTGACATTCATTACTATTTTAGCCTTTAACCCAACTGTATGCCTCTCCTGGAGGAAAAAAAAGAGATATTATGTTGTTGTGTGTTGTTAAGTTGATATCGACTCAGAGCGATCCCACAGGACAAAGAAGAATGTCCCCTCCTCTCCTTCCCACTCTACCAGAGTTTCCTAAGTGGTAATCTTTACAGCAGCAAATTCTCAGGTCTTTTGTCCTGTAGAGCCACTCAATGTACTTGACCCTTTCAGTTAATTGACCTTTTATTAATTATTGCACAACGAGGGCAGAAAGGGGACTTAGAGATGATTTATTTTCTACCTCCCGAGACCCAAGGGAGTGAAGGGGTCTGGATAAGGTCAGGTCTTGGGACATTTAGCGCTTGCCTATATTTCACACCCCCTCAACCACAGGAAGGACTTTACTTACCCTTTCCTGCTTTTGTAACTGCTCTTTTCTTCAGAAATAGTTTATCAAGATACTAAAGAAAGTCTGCATCAAGACTCATTTTAAAGTGGCCATTGGAAAAAAAAAAGTTGCTGTAAAGTTGATTCGATTCTGACTCATTGTGACCTTCTAAGATAGAGTAGAAGTGCTCCAGAGGGTTTCCAAGGAGTAGCTGGTAGATTCAAACTACCAGCCATTTAAGTGGACTGATTTTTAGAAAAATACAGAAGATTTGTTTGTATAGCTCATGTCATGTTCTTAGCTACTTTTTTCGCTGTTATCCAGAATACAGACTCTGTGAGTTACAAAATCTTCCTTTCCCACTTGCCCCAAGAGAAACAAATAAGAAAAGTAAATTAAAAGGATGATGGTAGTGGTTCTCAAACTTTTGGATGCACAAGAATCTCTTAGAAATTCAGATTTGGGTATCATATCTTCAGAAATACTGATTTACTAGAACTATGGAACAATTCGGTAATGTGCACTTTTAACTAGCACCCAGATGATTGATGTAAGGCACCTAGAAGTTGAGAAAAGGTGTTAACAAAATGAACTTGTGTGTGAACAAAATGAACTTGTGTACTGGGTTAGAAAACTAGCTATTGTTTTCTCAAAAATAAAACGCATACACAGTGAAACTTACCAGAGCTGGAACCTATATAAGGTGGAAACCAATCAGAGGATGAAAACTCAAATTTTTTACACTAAAACAAGCAATAGAAAAGTGGTAAGGATGCACCCTGTCAAAGGGGCAGCATTTTTCAAGAGCTAGAAAAATAAGGCAGTTCCATCAAGCTCCTGCTTTCACTGTATTACAAAAAGAGATAGAAATGGCAGTGTCTCAGTTATCTACTGCTGCTATAACAAAAATACTATAAGTGAATGGCTTTAAAAAGAGAAATTTTATTCTGTCACAGTCCAGTGGGCTGCAAGTCCAAATGTGGAGCATCAGCTCCAGGGGAGAGCTTTCTTTGTTAGCTCTGGAGGAAGGTCCTTGTCATCAGTCTTCACCTGCACTGGGAGCTTCTGAGATGCAGAGCCCCTGAGTTCTTTCCAAACAAGGTACTATACTCCCAGCACTGCTTTTTAGTGGTATGAAGTCCCCAGCTCTCCTCTCACTTTCCTCTCCTTTATATCCCAAAAGATTGTCTCAAGGCATAAACACTATCTTACACATCAATTCTTGCCCCACCAACGCAACTGCTGAATCACCTCCCTCTTTGACATCACAGAGCAGGGTTTATAGCATATAGGAAGAACAGGCAATACCAGGAACCAAATGGCTACACACATTTCAGGGGAGAAAAATGCAGTCCCTTACAGACAGGAATGGCTTTAATAGGCTCAATAAGCTTCATTTCAGCAAATCTATGGCTAGCAATGGTGTAAAATGTATTATGTTCAACAATAGCAATGGAAAATCTGATGATAAGATTCTCTGAAGAAAATAGTTCACTCTGAACAATGCCACTCTTATAGTACAGTTCAGTGTCTTAGATAGCACAATCTGAACTGTGAGTATAGAAGACTTTTATAGGTATTTGTTGTTGTGTTTGTTCTGATTTGGAGTTTTTGTTTGTTTTGGTTTCTTTTCATTTTTACTGCACACTTTCTGGATCTTTCTCTATAATTGGATGATTTTCATCATGTGGAAACTGGTAGGAGGCAAAGTCAACCTTGCATTATGGTTGTCCCAGAGACCAAATATTCCCTTTCATAGCTTCCTTTGCAGCTAGGCAGTGCTACATAAGCATCTTAATTCATCAGCCCTAAACTCTAGACTTAGAATTGAGAGCTAATGACTCACTTTTTTAATAGTACTGGCAGCAACATCCAATTTCCAAAGGCAATACTGGCAGACTAGACCTATATACATATAAATTTAAGAGTGATAATGAATTCATAATGTCAAACATTCCTCAGCTACCATGTCTAAGTGTAGTTAATCCTACCTTAATTCACGAGTAACTTTGGGACCACTAATTAGAAGATAAAGAAAACAGGAAAATGGATTCTCAGTGCTACTGAGAAATAATATTTCTCTACATAAGGATATAAGTGGCTCTGATGGCACCGTGGTTAAGCAGTTGGCTGCTAACTGAACGACTGTTCAAACATTTCAACCACTCCACAGGAGAAAGATGTGGCAGTTTGCTTCCATAAAGATTACATACAGCCTTGAAAATCCTGTGGGGTGGTTCTTCCCTAATCTATGTGGTCACTGTTAGCCAGAATCAACTCTACAGCAATGAGTTTTGGGGTGTCAGAATAAATTATATTGATAGTATCTGAGAAGGATCTGATAAGATAATTAATTTCTCTCTTCTCATACCTAAGCTTTTGTGCTTCCCCAGTTCTCCCTGTGCTCTGTAGCAGTGTCAATCTCCAGTGTTGGCAAGGATACCACCCAAGGATATCATCCCAGTTCACAGCACAGGGATGCAATTGCTTTCTTTGCTAAGGATGTGCAGCTAGAGATGTGGAGAGTGTTTTCCAGCGGCCCGAACTATGTTAATCTCAAGAACAGATGTTTGGGATTATGTGTCATGCTATGCCAGATTTCATACTCAAGAACATCCATGTGTTCTTTAATGCACTCTGTGTGTGTGTGTGTGTGTGTGTGCATGTGTGTGTGTGTGTGTTATGTGGAAGCCCTGGGTGGCACAGATGGTTAATTCATTTGGCTGCTAACCAAAAGGCTAAAGGTTCAATTCTACCAAGTAGTGCCTTAAAAAAAAAAAAAAAGATCTGGTGCTCTACTCACAGAAAAACATTAAAACCCTATGAAGCACAGTTCCACTTTGACACACATGTCTTTACGAGTCAGAGTTTATGACACAGTCTTTTTGAGTTAAAATTAACTCAAACCTAACTGTGGCTTTTTGCATTATGTGGAACTCTGTAGAGGGCAAAACTCAGGGCAACGACTGCTCTAGGCTATATTTAAGGATGGCAACCCCCCCACAATATTGTTCAGAGTATGGCAAAAACAAACTGTAGCCATGGAGTTAATTCTGACTCATAGTAATTCTATAGGACATAACAGATCTGCCCCACAGGGTTTCCAAGGCTGTAATCTTTCTGTAGAGTAGTTAATCAGTTTGACCTTCAACCTTTTGGTTAGCAGCCAAGCACTCAGCCATTGCACCACACACCCACTGCCGTGGAGTTGATTCTGACTCATAGAGACCCTTTAGAACGAGTAGAACTGCTCCATACAGTTTCCAAGGACCACCTGGAAGAGGATCTGAACTACTGACCTTTTGATTAGTAGCCACAGTGCTTAATTACTGCACCACCATGGTTTGCACCAGGGCCCCCTAAATGACTTAAATGTAGAGTAGCAGTGACAATGATGCCCTTCCCAGACTGATTCTGTTGTTCCGAATGTGGTTAAGTTTCCTTTTCCCCACCTTATTTCCCTACCTTCCTGAGAATTCCTGTTGACTATCCATTCATAAAGATGAGTACTGCTTAAATCCGTCTTGGTTTTTACACAGCTTCCATAACACATCCCAATATACCACTGATACTACAGGTACCACTGAATTTGCTAGATCAAGGTCCAAATGAACAAATTACGTGCACTGAAATTTAGAACAGCTACAAAGTGTATCTTATTTTTTTCTTCTTTGCATCCTGATGAATAAAAAAATGAAAAACAAACTCACTGCAATTGAGTCAATTCCAACTCTTAGCAATCCTACAGATCAGAATAGAACTCCTTCATAGAGTTTCCCAGGGCCTCTTGGTAGATTCAAACCACCAAACTCTGGGTTAACAGCCACAGCACTTAACCATTATGCCATTGGGGTTTCATCATGATGAATAGATATAGAGAAATAAAATTTCTTTGGAATTTTTCAGTGTTCTTACAAAAAACCTTGGCCTGCTAAGACCTTTCATATGCCATGATCTATATCCATCTGTCTAGTTATTGGCTCTAATCTGAAAGGCTAGTAATTTTTCTTATCTCTTCAAGAAGGCTAAGTATTTACAGCCAACAGTAGGTCCTAGATTAACTCCCTAAGATGCCTAGAAGACTAGATCAGAAGATCTTGAAATTTATATTTCAAGGAGAAGTGGGCACACCTGGGAGGTATCTCAAAGTCTTAAAGGAAATTTTATTTACATACAAGAGGGCTGGAGTAAGGAAGAGATCCTTTCTAGAGGAAAGAGTACTGCTGCCTTCTTACAAGCAGCAGGGGGAAATCATTGTTTTTCTGTCCAGTCCCTTGTCTGCTCACCTGGTGTGGTTAACCTGGCTTTCACCACACCAACTCAGGATCAGATGGGGTAGATGGGGATTGGTGAATTTATTATTTACTGTGTCGGATCTGACTAGACGGCACTTGGCTTTGGCATGATATATTTGGAAACCCTGATGGCGTAGTGGTTAAGTGTGACATCTCCTAACCAAAAGGCCAGCAGTTCAAATCCTCCAGGCACTCCTTGGAAACTCCGTGGGGCAGTTCTACTCTTACCTATGGTGCTTTGATGAGTCAGAATTGATGGTAGTGGGTTTGATTTGGTTAATGACATATTTAATACGAAATTTATCTCTAATCTGAGGACACTGCATGTGTATATCCAGATTAGTTTGATAAGAAATGAATACTAACCTAACAAACAGGATATAGGCAGAGTTTCTCAAAGTATAGTTGCAGATGACTTGCACCAAAATCACCAAAAGGAACAGGTGAGGAGTAATGAAAGAGGGAGACTGTGACTAAGAAAGTTCTTAAGCTTTGTCTCCAACTGATTGAGTTCTAATGCCAGCATGGAACACAGAAGTGTTTATTATAATTGGTTACCTTCCTACCCCTCATGACTCTTAATTTTCATCAAAATGTAAAGGGACTGAATTTGAAGAAACATTTTGCATGAAGACTACGATTCTCAACATGTGATTTGAGTATCCTTATTGTTCCCTGGATTTTCTGGGAATCCGTGAGATCAAAATTCTCTTTGTAACAATACTCAGATACTATTTGCCTTTTTTAATCTCTTCTTTCACAAGTGTCCAGGGGAGTTTGTCAGAGATAATGTGACAGATGATGATTTGTTTGTTCTGATAGGAATGTGTGATTAGAATCTTGTGTTTAAATTTTCTGAATTTTTAACATGACGAACAACGAGTGATATCACCTACGTAGGTAACAGTACCTTGGGATCCTCCATAACATATAAGAAGGTAAAGGGAGTCCTGTGATAGTTGAGAGTGTGTGTCAATATGACTGATACATGATTTTCGGTGCTTCAGCAGTTATACAATGATGTAGTTCAGCAGTTACATAATGATGTAATTTGGCAGTTAGATAATGATGTAGTCAACACCTGGTTGTTCACTTTGCTTAGAAGAAGAAATGGTCAGATTTGCACTTGTGTACTGATTTGTGGGCTGTGACCAGTGCTTTAGCTGGATGGTCAGAGAGTTGGAGGAAACATGATTGGAAATGGGGACGAGGAGGTATATGGAAGGAGTATGGGACTAGATCTCTCTGAATGAGCCAAACAAGGGAAAACATTTGTCTCATGTGAATGCTCACCGAAGGGTGACCTCAGCAGAGGAGGATTTTAACAAATCAAGTGGATAGGATGCATTCTGTAGAAACTAGTCACCTACTTTCTTTAGACATCCCTTTTTTTCCCCAATGAGCTCTTGAACAAAGTGTCCATGATGGCAGGGACAGAGTTTATGCATGCGCTTAGCAATGTATACTTCCACTCACCAAGAATTACTTAGCTGCAGCTACTGCCAAATGTCCAATCTGCCAGTATCAGAGACCAACACTAAGCCCCCAGTGTGGCACAGTTCCTTAAGACGGTTAGCTAGTGGTCTAGTGGCATGTTGATTACACTGGACTGCTTCCATCACAGGAGCAGTGTTTCATTCTTACAGAGATAGACAGTTACTCTGAGTACAGATTTGCTGTCCCTGCAAAAAATGACTCTGCCAAAACTACCATCCTTGGAATCACAGAATGCCTTATCCTTTGTCATGACACATCACACAACATTGCCTTAGATCAAGGGACTCATTTCACAGCAAATGAAGTGCGACAATTGGCCTGACCTCCTGGAGTTCACTAGTCTTACCGATTCCCACTATCATGAAGCAGCTAACTTGATAGAACAATGGAATGGCCTTCTAAAGACACAACTAGAACATCAGCGAGGTTGCAACACTTTGCAAGGTTGTTGCAATGTTCTCCAGAAGGCTGTATATGCTTTAGATCAGTGTCCATTATACAGTGCTGTTTCTCTCATAACCAGGAATCACAATTCCAGGACTCAAGGGGTGGAGATGAGAGTGGTACGATTCCCTGTTACTCTTGGTGACCCACTCACAAAAATTTTGATTGGCTTGGCTTGGCTTTGCAAGTTTGTAGTCTGAGGTTCTAGAAGTCTTAGTTCCAAAGGCAGAAATCATGCCCACCTGGAGTCACAATATGGATTCTATTGAACTGAAAGTTCACAATACCATCCAGCCACTTTGGACTACCTTTGAATCAACAGGTAAAGAAGAGAGTTATCATATTGGCTGGTATGAATAACCTAATTCCTACCAAGGGGAAATTGGATTGAGGGTGCAAAATGGAGGTTAAAAAAAGAAAAAAAAGAGTATGTCTGAAATGCAGAAGATCCCTTGGGGTATCTCTTAATACTACCATGCCCAATATTAAAGTTAATCCAGCTCCAACATGGCTAATGATTGCTCAGACTTTCAAAAATGAGAGCTTGGGTAACCCCACTACAGCAAGCTGAGATGCTTGCCAAGGGTAAAGGAAATGCAGAATAGGTGATGACAGAAGGTCACTCTAAATATTGCCTGCAACAACATGATCAGTTGGGGAAGCCAGGACAATCATTGTTAGGAGTATGATACAGAACCTTGGTGGCACAGTAGTTAAGAGTTCAGATGCTAATCAAAAGGTTGGCAGTTTAAATTCACCTGCTCCCCCTTCAAAAATCCATGAGGCTGTTCTACTCTGTCCTGTAGGGTCACTATGAGTCAGAATTGACTTGATGGCAACAAGATGTGTGTATAAGATTTTTTTGTTTTCTTAACTTGTAAAATATAAGATATAAACAAGTCTAATCCATTTTTAGTTGTACACCTGTTAGTTGTATCATGATAGGTGAAAGTATGACTTTGTAATTATTGTATCTGGAGACTGTACATGCTTTAAGGAGATATGTACAAGCACCCAGTTGACAAGGTGTGCACTGTGATGGCTAAGGTTGTGTGTCTCCTGGGCTGGGCCATAATCTCAGTGGTTTGGCAGTAATATAATGATATAGTTTGACAGTTGTGTAATAATGTATTTTGGTAGTTATGTAATGATGTAATCATTTTCCATGATGTGATCTGATACGATAACAATAAAGGGAATTTCTTTGTGGGTATGGCCTGAATCCAGTATATTAATGGATGTTCTGGTAAAGTTTGTTTGATTGCTCTGGATCCTCTATCTAACCCATCATCATATAACTTCCAGTTCTTGGGACTTGAGCCAGCTGCATGTTGTGTTGCCTGCTAATCTTGGGTTTCTTCATCTCCTGAAACTATGTGGCTCAGGAGAAGCCTCCATCCTGATGTCTCACCAATGGACTTGGGACTTGCCAGCCTCTACAACTACACAAGCCATTTCTGTGAGAAAAAATTCTCTCTCCGTCTCTATCTCCCTCCCCTAGCCACTACAGACACACTGACAAGTTCTGACAATTAAGCATGTGAACTTAATTGTTCTAAGTGATATATACCTCATTGCTGAATATCACTACAGTCTCCTTTGAAGTATTCCCCTTGGGAAGCTATGCACCAACACCAGCGCCTAGTCCACCTTTCACAGCAGTTTTGGAACTCTTTCTGAAATGGCCATCGTGCATGGTGGCAAGTTCACAAACTTAATTGTATAGTTGTCTATGAGGGAGATTTTAGTCAATAAACAAGTAACTGTATTAGAACACCCTCCTTACTTACTTGCTCTGGCCCCCAATAACTTTTTTCTTTACCTGAAGATAAAGGAAATATTGAAAGAAAGGTATTTGAATGCCATTCAGGACATCAAGGGTAATATGACAATAGCTCTGATGGCTGCAAAAAGAGTTCCAAAATTGCTTTGAAGAGTGGAATAGGCACTGACATTTGTGCATAGCTTCCCAAAGGGAATACTTTGAAGGTGACAGTAGTGATATTCAGCAATCAGATATGCAACACTTTTTCTAGGATGAGTTTGGGAACTTGATTGGCAGTCCTCATACATACATATGTATAAACATATATATATGGAAACTGTAGTGGCGTAGTGGTTAAGTGCTACAGCTACTTATCAAAAGTTTGGCAGCTCAAGGCCACCAGGTGCTTCTTAGAAATTCTATGGGGAAGTTCTAACTTTATCTTATAGGGTCACTATGAGTTGGCATTGCCTTGAGGTCAGTGGGTTTGGTGTATATATGCTTCACTAGCTTTGCTTCTCTAGATAACCCAGCCTAAATAAAAGCTCCTAAGGCAAAACCTTTAGGTACTCCTATATTTATTTATGCAGGTCTTAAAGGTTGCATGTACCCGGAAAGCGTTTGTACTCAGATTAGTTGAACATGAAACCAGTTGTCTTCAAGTCAGTTCTGACTCATGTTGATCCCATGTGTATCAGTAGAATCGTGCTCCATGGAATTTTCAACAGCTGATTTTTCTGAAGTAGATCACTGGACGTTTCTCCTGAAAAGCCTCGGGGTAGACTCAAACCTCCAAACTTTTCACTAAATGGCTGAGTGCCTTAACCATTTGCATGACCCAGAGACTCAGATTTAACACAAAGAAAACCTAAAAAGCCACTCCATCAAGTCAATTCTGACTCATAATGACCCTGTACTTCAGAGTAGAACTGCCACATAGAGTTTCCAAGGAGCACTTGATGGATATGAACTTCTGACCTTTTTGTCTATCTTCCACTGAACTAGGACCTCCCCTGCACAGGGACCCTGGGTCCAACAGTGGTGCCTTGTGCCCAACACTGCTTTAATGGTGATATATCTTTTTCTCTTTAATCTCTTGTAAGATAAAAGATAATGCAGGTGACTCCAGGCAAAAGCTTTTTTACACTGGATCAGGAATATGACCTTAGTAAAGGTGTTACAATCCTATGCTAACCCTCTTTAACATAAGATTACAGTCATAAAATGGAGCACAATGATGGGAGTCATGGCCTAACCAAGTTGGCATATATTTGGGGGGCCACAGTTCAGTCTGTGACAGTGGTCCTGTCATTAGTTGGACTTGGTTACATGCTTAACAAAGCAGTATTTGGTATCAGAAGTGTCTTCTAGGTAAAAGAAATGGCCTATATATAGCAAGAAAAATAAGTTGAGTCATTTCCTTGTAGTTAGACACTCATTTGTCTTGAATGAGTTGCTGGAAGAGGACTTTGAAGTTCTACAGCAGTGTGAAGGACATGTGAAGGATTTGTTTGAATGAACTTAAAAACAGAATCCATTATCTACTAAAGTAGGGTGGATAAGAAAGCTAACTACCTACAGACTGGTAAGAAAGCTGTTTATATAGTGAAACTTTGCAAGTACTAAAAGACCTTCAAACTTCAAAATACTTACGCCGGGATGACAGACACTGCAGTATCTGGGGTTCACATCATCAAACAAATCACTGCTTTGGATCAAGGCAATAAACAGCGTTAGTGGATGCTATAACAAGAAAAAAAATACACACAGGTATGCTCATTGATGCTCTTAAACATGAGAAAGCCCAGTATTTAAACAAATAGCTATCTTTGCTATAGAACTTACCCATCCTTGAAAAAGTTAATAACTGTCATGAATCTCCAATTATATGACACCAACCAAAAATACCCATTGCTGTCTAGTCAATTGTGACTCATAGCAATGCTACAGGATGGAGTAGAATTGCTCCATAGGGTTTCCAAGGAAACTGGCCTTTTGCTTAGCAGCCAAGCTCTTTAACAACTGCACCACCAGCCCTCCTATATAACATATCAAACAAAACCAAACCCACTGCCGTCAAGTTGATTCCTATTCATAGTGACTATATATGACAAAGTGGAACTGTTCTCTAAAGTTTCCAAGGAGATCCTGGAAGATCTGAACTGCTGATCTTTTGGGGAACATACCAGCACTTAACCAGCATGCCACTAGGGTTTCCCAATATAACATAGCAGGCAGTATTTTATAAACATGTTTGGTCATGGGACACTTTTTTAAAAAAGTGTTTTATTGTGCTTTAAGTGAAAGTTTATAATCCAAGTCAATTTGTCATACAAAAACTTACACACACACTGCTATGTGACTCTAGCTGCTAATCTCCCCACCCTGTAACAGTGTCTGTTCAACCAAATCTTGTCCACCTCTGCCCTCTCATCTTGCTTCTGGACAGGAACTGCCAAGTTAACTTTCTGTATCTACTTAAATCAAAAAGCACACTCTTTACTGGTATCACAGTCTAGTCCAATCTTTGTCTGAAGATTTGGTTTCCAGAGTGATTTCAGTTCTGGACATCCTCCAGTCTGTCAGACCATCAAGTCTGGCCGTCTTAATAGAGCTCTAGTTCTGCACATCCATGTTTCTCCTTCACTATGTCAGGGATTCAGTGTTGTATTCTCTGTCAGGGCATTGATGGTGGCCAGGCACTATCTAGTTCTTCTGGTCTAATGCTGACACAGTCTCTGGATTGTGCGGCCAGTTCTGTCTCTCAGGTTCATATTTTCCTCATGTCTTTGATGTCCTTCATTCTCCTCTGATGCAGGCAGGTTGGAACCAATTGATGCTACTTAGATGGCTGTTTGCTAGCTTTTAAGACCCCAAGTGCCATGCACCAAAGTGAGATGCAGACATTTGCTTTAAAAACTTTGTTATGCTAATTGACCCAGATGAACCCTAAAAACAATCATGGAGCCATGGGTCACTTTTACTTTTAATCTGAAAAATGTATCTTTTCTACTTGAAAGTTTCATAACTGGATGGGCAACTCATTTATCAACTACCATTCATGAACCCTTGAGCAGATTTTTTTTTTTTTTTTTTAAATCAGAATAATTAGCTTCTGAGAACAGAAACATCCAGAGACAAAGGATTTATATAGTGGTGTAACTGAAAGACAGTAAGTGAAATACAGAGGGTTTGGGAGGAAGGTAAAGAGTACTGCTGGAAACCTAAGGTCAGGAGAAGTGTTCCCCATTAAGAATTTCTGGAAACACAAGGGAGAGGAGACCCAGAAGCCGAAAGGAGAATCATCAAAACAATTGAAAGGGAAGTAAATAGGGAAAATTGTGGGAAGCACTAAACAGAAATTTTGTTTTTGATAATGTTTTGCCCAGGACTACGCCAACAAGAATTCCCAGTGAAACAATGTTAAGTGCTCAGCTGCTAAGCCAAATGTCAGCAGTTCAAACTCACCAGCTGCTCCTCAGGGAGAAAGATGTGGCAGTCTGCTTCCACAAAGATTACAGCTTTGGAAACCCTATGGGGCGGTTCTGCTAATATTGACTAGGAAAAAAGAATCCACTATTTTTTATTTCCAGAAGCATTCAGGCATTACTTCCCTCCCTGCTCCTCTGAAAATTCTCCAAATGTAATTCTTTCTGCAGACAAATATTAAATAAATAAATAAAATTCTGTGGAATCAACTGGAACTCATAGCAATCCCATGTGTATCAGAGTAGAACTGAGCTCCACAGGGTTCTCAACGGCTGATTTTTTCATAAGTAGATCACCAAGCCTTTCTTCTGAGGTACCTCTGGTGGACTTATATCTCAGTTAGCAGCCTAACAAGTTAAGCATTCAAAGTGAATTAAAAAATTATTATAATTGTAGTGTGCAGAACAATGGAGACCTTCACAAAGCCAACATTACAGTCTTCTACTCAGTAGACTCTCCAGTAGTATTAATTTTGACATCAACCACAGTTGAACCCCCGTATTCTTCTATGGAAAAATGAGTTCATTTTCACTGTTTCAGAACAAATACTCAAAGCCACACAAATTTTAATTCTGTATTCTTGAATTTGTTCTTTTGGGAAAGTTGAAGATTTGGCTCCACCAGAAAATGCCTGCAACAGTTCCTTGTGAGTATTAATTTCTCCTTTAAAAGGGTAGTTTTAGTCAAGACCCTGAATTAGCATGCAGACACTGTTTTAATTTTAGAATTAAATTTCTCAAATATTTTAAACGACTAATGTTCCTTTGAACCCTAAAACAACATTTCTGCATTGCCTGTCTTTGTAACTGAATATGGGTCAAAAGTGCTGGTGGAGATTTTATTTTGGGAAATGAGCTTATCATGTCAGCACTATAACCTGGTGGAGACAAGGTACACGTGTGGACTGTTACTTTACACTGACTGCAGCCTTTTCTGACTGAAGGAAAAATGTCTCTTGCCATCACAAGTTTTTGTCTTCTACTCTAGAATCATGTTTCCCATCTTAAAACTCACATACAACACAATATTTTCATGTGAGGTTGCTCCTGCTTGTCAAAAGACGTCATCTGCTTCTTACATGATGTGTGAGATATTTGTACCTTATTAACTGTTAATTAGCAGACAGCGCATTATGCTTTTTTTTTTTAATTTACTGTCACCCTTGGGTGTTTATGCTTAGGTTAAAAGTGCAGGCTGACATAACTGCTGTCCTTTTACACTTACTCCGTGTTCTCAGGATGCTGACAGAAATATTTTTTATGCTGATAAGTCAGGCTGTCTTGTTATCTGAAAGAGGAAAGAAGGCAAGCAAAAAAAAAGTTAGGAAATAAACATTGCCATGACTTCATCCATACCAGGAGGAAAGCAATAATCCCACCTCCCAGAGGTCTAAGTGATATATTTTTCCTGTACAATTTATTTTTAAATACGAAATTTACGTGGTGCTGAAAAATGTTTTCTTCTACAACTATAATGAACAATGTAATGGTAGCTTGTCATTTTAAAAGGAGTCCCTCAGATTCTACCTTTGCCACCTTTCTCCTCTTTGCCATTCTGTCTTTCTACCATCTATTTAGAAATCCCACCGCCCAAAAAACCACCCAAATCCATTGCTTTCAAGTGGATATCTGACACACAGTAATTCACTAACACAAGTGGAACTATCCTGTAGAGTTTCCAATAAGGGCCTGGTAGGTCCGAACTACTGACCTTTAGGCTAACAGCCGTGGCACTTAACCACTTCTCCACCAGAGTTTCCTATTTAGAAGGAATCCTAAAATCAGGCTTTTTATAATCATGCCTCCCAGCAGAGCCCCAGAAATCTCTCAGTGGAGGTGTGGCTGTGAGGTCAGATGTGAGCAGTAAAGAGACAGATGAGGTTTTCATGCAATTTACAGGCAAGAAAAAATTTCCAGGCAAGGCCAAGGGACTTCTAGCTAACTGGCTAATCCAGGGGAGAAATCTTAGGGTGCAATCACAATTGCACATGGCTGCTGTGAGGCACAATGTAGCACAAACAGCAATCTTAGAGCAGACAAATATCTACCACTGGTATCTCTATCTGAACAGCTTTGCCACTGCTATTACTGAAGCATCAATTCCAGGACACATAACCAGAGGAGGAATAGAAATGTACCAAAACTCGGATGTGAAATAAAAACCTGGTGTCATTGAGTCAGGCTCATGGCAGCTCAAATACAGCCAGCAGTGCTGCAGAAGAAAGGCCTGGAGGTCTGCTTTTGTAAGATTACAGCCACAGGAAACTCTATGGAGAAGGGTTCTGTTATGACACACAAGCGGTGGCCATGAGTCAGAATCAACTAGACACCAATGGGTTTGATTTTGGCTTCAATTTACCTTTCAGATCATTGGTCCTAAAATACTGCTCCAACCAAAATAATGAAACAAGGTATTTACCATCGTTATCCACCCCCTCCTTTTCTTTTTTTTTTTTTTTTTTTTTGGTGAATTACACAGTCTGCATTTAGATGCGTTGTTTTCTCTATTTCCACTCCACTCCCTGACAAAGTCATATTGTATTCTTATTTTAAATCATCATTTAGCTCCTGGTCTCTTATCAGCACGTTTCCTGTTTAACAACTTGGGTCAGGAGCTGTAGGTACCAGAGCCCAAGCAGTCATTAGCATGGAGCACCTACAACTTTCCTCAGATACCACAGGGTTAAATGTGGTCCCGCAGACAAAAATAGTACTTGCTAGTGGATCTTAAACTCTTACCTGAAGCACCTCCTTGTTGGTGCTCCCTGCCCCTACGCTGCTTTTAACTCCAGAAAGGAAACCAGTGAAGCCAGAGGCTGTCCCCATTACCTGCTTATCTTCAGGACAAGGTTTCCTCAGCTGTACCCTCTATATAAAAATGAAGTCTTGGGGAGAAAGACAATCGAGACTTTAACTAGGAGAAGCTTGAAATACCTAATTTTAGGAGACAAGTGAGCCAGGAGACCTGTTCCATCATTCAAAAATCTCCAGACACAAAATAATCCATAGCCTCTGTGCTCATAGTCTCTGAATGTTATAGAATTTTCAGTATTAGTGTTAATATAGCCTTCTCTTTATGTAACTCTGTAGGCATTGTCTCTTAGAGAATTGTGCTGCTGCTGCTGTGTGCCATCAAGTAGATTCCAACTCATAGTGACCCTAAAGAACAGAGTAAAACTGCTTCTTTGAGTTTCCAAAACTGTAAATCTTTATGAAAGCAGACTGCCATATCTTTCTCCCATGAGTTTGAGCTGTTAAGCTTTCATTTAGTTAGCAACAGAGCACTTAATCACTGTACTACCAGGGCTACTTAAGAGAATTATAATCCCCTATAAATCTGAGACTCTAACGGCATAGTGGTTAAGAGGTACAGCTGCTAACCAAAAGCTTGGTAGTTCGACTCTACCAGGAGCTCCTTGGAAACTCTGTGGGATGGTTCTACTCTGTCCTATAGGATCACTGTGAGTTGGAATCATCCCAGTGGATTTGGTTTGGGGTGTGTGTGTGTGTGTGTGTGTGTGTGTGTGTGTGTGTGTGTGTGTGTGTGTGTGTGTGTGTGTGTGTGTGTGTGTGTGTGTGTGTGTGTGTGTTAAATAAAAACATATATTGACATACTTTGGACATGTGGAGACCCTGGTGGCATAGTGGTTAACTGCTACGCCTGCTAACCAACAGGTTGCCAGTTTGATTCTGCCAGGTGCTCCTTGGAAACTCCATGGAGCAGTTCTACTCTGTACTGTATGGTCACTATGAGTCAGAGTCAACTCAGTAGCAGTGGATTTGGTTTGGTTTGGGTTTTCCTGGACATGTTGGGAGGGATCAGTCCTTGGAGAAGGACATCATACTTGGTAAAGTAGCGGGTCAGTGGAACAGAGGAAGACCCTCAACAGGATGCATTGACACAGTGGCTACAACAAGGGGCTGAAGCATAAAAATGATTGTGGGCATGGTGCAAGAGCAGGCAGTGTTTTGCTCTGTTGTACATAGGAAACTGACTCAACAACACCTAACAACAATGACGGCACCAATATCAACATAGTATTTTCTAGGGCTGCCACAATAAAGTGCCACAAACTGGGTGGCTTCTAAGAATAGATACTTATGCTGTCACAATTCTGAAGGCTAGAAATCCAAATCAACAGATGGGAGGGCCATGGCCCCTCTGAAGTCTCGGTAGAAGATCGTTTCCTGTCTCTCCCTGTTTCTGATAGTCCCAGGTGTTCCTTGTCTTGCAGATACATCTCCACCTGGCTATCCTTTCTCTGTCTCTGTGTCTCTTCTCCTCATTTCTAAGGACACCACTTGGGTTGGATGGGGGCCCACCCTACGCCAGTGTGACCTCACTCTAAGTGATAACATCTGCAAAGACCCTATCTTTAAACAGGGCCACATTCACAGGGGCAAGTGTTAGAACTTCAGCACGTCTTTCTAGGAGAACACAACTTACTCCATGACAGACAGCAAGGGAAGGGTTCACATAACATTCAGGAGAGAGGCTGACTCTGCTGCGCAGCCCAGAGGGTGGAGCATGCAAGGAGTGTCAGTGGCATGCAAAATGTCAGGAAGTACTTTCACAGGCATTTGTTACTTATGCTTTATAACTTATGTAATACGTTCCATATATTCTTGGAATAAATGAAAAACTATCTTTTTCCTGAGATGCAAATAACACTGTCAAAGCTTCCACACATGTGAGCACTGTATGTTTAAAAAAGATCGTTATTAAAGTGGCCAGACCATCCTCACATCCTATTAACATCTGAAAATCAGAATAATGAAATGCTCTATTTAAAAATGTTTTGGGGATTCTTAAGAATGCCAAGGCCAAATACAGACATTTTCCTATTCCATCTGCTGCTATTAACACATACATATTCTGAGCTTAATCTCACACATAAGCGACAATGATGAACTGATTTCTGACTCATCCTCCTCAGTTAAAATCTTTCTCTGGGACTATAGGCTCTTTTCGTTAAAGGCCCTTTGGGGTTTGCTTTCGTGTCAGCAGTTGGGGACTTCAAAAGTCCCAGAGAATGTTCTTTGCCTACTTCTAAGAGGAGAAGGCAGGATAGTAAATCGTTTTTAAGATCTTCCCCCTCTAAACTCTTGATTCTATGACAATCAAGGAAAATGTTATCTTGCCTTTTCAACTTCTATGTTCTTAAATCTTCTGGTGCCTTCTCCACACAGCTGAAGAGAGAAAAGTGTACTTGGGATTAGGAATTACTTTGTCTTTTGACTCTTTATTTCTTTATTCTCCCTGATGACTGCCAATATCCCTCTATTACCCTACTATTCACTTGTACTCTCTGTCTCATTCTACACACACACACACACACACACACACACACACACAGTATGTAGTCTATCTCAGCTCTAATCTTGCTTCAGTTGATCTATGACAGACATTCGTTCCCTTGTCTAGATACTGATAGTCATTGTTCATTGATCCTTTACCAGTCACTGTGAAATGCCCTTATTTGGATTTCTGGATTACTGGGGAGTCTTAAAGTTCAGGTCTTGAAGTGAGTTAGCCTTAGATTTAAATCTCAGCCCAGCCATTTAGTAGTGATGAGACTTTGAGCCAAAGACTTGACATCTCGGAGACTCAATTTCCACATCTGTGAAGGGGGAATTATAATACCTCATTGGATGGCTAGTATAATATCTTAAAACTATTTTATCATTTTTTTGTATAATGGTATTTGTTTTGTTGTTGCTTCTGAGAGTCTATATACAACAGAACACAAACCAATTCAATAGTTTCTATGTATCATTTATCACATTCAAGTGGTATAACCATTCTCTCCCTCCTCTTCCGATTTGTTCCTCCTCCATTAACATAAATTCAACAACCCCTAAGGTTCCTACCTAATCTTTCAAGTCACTATTGTTAATTTGATCTCATACAGATAGTTCTTAAACTTTTGAAGGCTTTGGGGGATATTTTTGATTTAACGTTTGACGATTAACTCAGGGCAACAGTTTTAGGGCCTCATACAATCTTCATGGCTCTAGGAAGTATTAAGTCCATTGATCAGGATTCTTCTATGGAATCTCGGATCAAAATGTTCAGTAATGGTGGTCAGACACCATCCAGTTCTACTGGTCTCAAGGCAAAGGAGGCAGTTGCTCACAGAGCTAATTCACCTCCCATTCAATTTCCTCCTTATGTTCCATACTCTCCTTTGTCCTCTGTTGTCACAGGCAAATGGAGAGCAACTATCATGTCTCGGATGGCTATCTGTAAGCTTTTAAGAACCAAGGCACTATGCATCAAACTTGAAAGTAGAATAGAAACATGTAATTAGGGCAATTAACTGGGATATCCCATGAAACCATGACCTTAAACCTCCAAACCAAGAAATCACATCCAATGAATATTTTAGTTGTACATGAGCAGCCTCAGCAGTTACTTTTTTTTTTTCATTGTTGTATGTGTCCCTATCACAAAACTTTTGCCAGTTCAACTTTTTACAGGTATACAATTTCTTGAGGGCAGTCACAATAACCAGCCATGTAACAGTTGTACCCCAAATCAATATGATTATTCCATCACCATTAACCCTCTCATTCCTCTCCCCTCCCACCACTGGTGACCAGTAAAAAACTTTGTTTTCTGTAATTTGCCTTTTCCTGTAGATTTATATAAGTGAAGTCCTATAATATTTGTCCTTCTGTTATTGACTTATTTCACTTAGCATAATGCCTTCCAGCTCCATCAATGCTGTAGCATGTACCAAGCATTCATCACTCCTATTTCCACTGCATGTATGTATCACAATCAATTTATCCACTCATCTGTGGATGGACATTTAGGTTGTTTTTACTGCTGGGCCATCGTGAAGAGTGCTGCAGTGAACACTGGTGTACAAGTCTCTTTTTGAGTCTCTGCATTCAAATTGTTTGGGTATATACCTAGTAGCTGAATCATTAGGTTCTATGGTAGTTTTGTTTTGTAGCTTTTTAAGGAAACCCACAGTATTTTCCACATTGACTGTACCATTTTTCATTTTCACCAGGAATGGGTAAGGATATCAGTTTCTTCACATTCTCACCATATTGTGAGCAGTATGATTATTCATCCCCCTTTTCCATCTCTCAGTTTCATTGTAAAGCTCCTTTCCAACTGACAGTGCATGTTGCCTTGAGACAGGGGCTCTTACAGCTGTTGAAGCCAAAAAAAGCCCACAACAAATTATTGTTTCTTCAGGATGTTATATGAGATGAATGCATTTTGAGTAGGAGAAAGAGGAATTTCAAAGTTTTTCTTTGGGATACTGTATGCCCTCTGAACTCTAAAAGGAATCTGTGGTAGAATTAAGGGGACACCATATATCCCTCAGTACTGAAACAGCAGGATTTTTGGAGGGGATGAAAAAAGCATTAACCCATTAATCCACTGTTGTCTAGTCTGACTCGTATTGACTCTATAGGACAGAGATGAACTGCCCAGTAGGGTAGATTCAGACAGGTGAACTTTAGGCCGGCAGCTGAATGTTTAACCACTGCACCACCAGGGCTTTCACCAAAAATTCAACACTACTCAATAATTGAGCATGCTTCCCTTCATGAAAATGCATGATATCAGCAAAAAAATTTAAAGCAAAAGCTAACTGCATTTTGAAGGGCTCATCTACATTTCTGTTACCTGTCAAGCTACAATAGGTCTACCATCCTCAACATGTGAACTCTATCTCTTGTTCCAATGCAGCTCCCTTGATCCTTGCCTTTTCCCAGAGAAGAAAGCGAAAAGAGCCAGAGGAGCACATGCCCAGTCCTTTGAAAGGAAGGAAACAAAGCCAAAGCCAAATGCTGTCGGATCCGAAACAAAAGGAGATGTTATATCTGCTAGCTGCAGGGTGCTATAGGGTGCTATAGCTATAGGGTGCTAGCTGCAATCTTTAAATTCCACCAGATTATTAGTACAGAAGAAGAGGAGAATAGACCTTAAGGACAACTCAAAGAAGTTGGAAAGAATTTTCCCATTTTATACATGAAGTCACCACGTCTTAGAGAAATTAAGAAGCCCAGCATAAGAAACTAAACCTGTTAATCCATTGCCACTGACTTCAAGTCATAGTTGTACTCATAGCAGCCCTATAGAACAGAGTAGAACTGCTCCATAATGTTTCCAGGGAGTGCTTGGTGAATTCGTTAGCAGCTATAATTCTTATGCGCTGTGCCACCAGGATGTCACAAGAAAGTCAAGGAGCCAGGAGCTGAAACCAGACCTATCTGACTCCAGAGCTATTTTGGAATGTACTTCTCAGCACTGCCTATTTCCCCATGTTCACAGAGAATGCAGCTGCCTGTGTTAGCTAACACTGCCATGACAGAAAAATCACAAATGGATGGATTTAAAGGACAAATTTATTTTCTCACTGTCTGGAGGCTTAAAGTCCAAACTAGGATCTAGACCATGTCAATTCCTTCTATGAATCTCTCTCCCAGTTTCTATGATTGTTGACAATCTTTGGTGTTCCATTGCTTGCAGAAAAGTCCTCACATGGTGGTGTCTTCACCCCCTCCAACCCCGCCACCCACCCATGTGTCTCTGTGTCTATTCTGCTCTTTTTGTAACTCAGAAGTGATCAGGTTTAGGCCCCACATCAGTCAGGTATGACCCCATTAACATAACAGAAGAAAAATTCCTGTTTGCAAACAGGACCACATCTATAGGTTTAAGGGCTGAGATTTCAAAGCATATTTTGGAGGGAGACAACTCAATCCATAACACAATCTTTATTAATTTTTCAGGAAATTCCTTCCAAACAAAAGGCTATGATTTTACACTGTATTCTAGCTGGAAGATTGACACAAATTCATACTTTAATTATTTTAGCCACAACATGATCTTTATATACTCTAGCAATTTTTTAAAATGATATTTACTAAGCAAGAGATACACTGTCAAATGACAAAGGCAGTAGAGTGCTTTTGAGACGAGGGTTGCAAAGTTTGTATTCCTTACATAGCATTTAAAAGCAGTATTTTAGCAGTTTCAGAGTATAAATTTAAACTAATTTGTGGGGGAAAATCACAACTAAAATGATAGTCCCCTGTAAACAAAGAAATTACATTACTTAAAGATAAAAATAATTATATAAATTATAAATTCAAGTCACTATTTCAAGGTTTGGTTCAAGTCCTCATTGTTTCATTTTTCAATGAAAACTACCATTTGGTATTCTTAACAGACACACATGCTTAATCTTGCAGTTAATGACTATTTTGAGGTTTAATTTCATTCTGTTAAACCTAGCTCTCAACACTATTTTTAGAATTCAATAATCACATTATTGTGTGCAAATAAATGTTTCCAGCACTTACTGTATGCTCAAGGGCCATCATGGAGGCCATTCAATATTGGTTATGAATAACTGGCTAGAGGAGGACAGTTGCCAATTTTGAATTATGAATCTATCCAGTTCTCTTACCATGACAAATACTATGTTAGTCAGTGTAACAAAGAGCCTTATCCACTGTAACAAATATTTCCCAAATCCTCAGTGGTTTTACAGCAAGTTGATTTCTGACTCAGGTCATCATAGAGTCAGGACTGGCAGGAGGACTCTGTTCCACACAGCCATGTAGACATAGGTTTCTTCCCTCCTGTGACCCCATTCCCTCTCCTTATCCAGCCCATAAAGAGAGAGAAAGTGGAGAATAAGACATGAATGGGAGGCTTTTTGTTTTTATTTTTTTTGTTTTCTTGGATGGGCTGTAGAAGGCCCATGTCAGCTGTACCAACATCCCATTTGCTGGAACTCAGTGGGATGACCACATTTAACTGCAAAGGATGCTGGGAAATGCAATGTGGCTGGTTCCTAGAAGAGGAAGAAATGGATTTAGAAAGCACATAGTCATATGTCACAAATACCAAAAGTAATTACTGGGCCAGGGAAAAAAAGTAATTCTATTTAAAAGATTTTTAAAAAGAAAGAAACTAACAGTGATATGAAGTCCATGTGTGGCACAAACAGCTACCAGAAGAAAAGTTAACAGTTCAAATGTACCCAGGGGTTCCTCAGAAGATGAGCCTGAGACCTGCTTCTGAAAATTCACAGCCTTGAAAAACCCTATAGAGAAGTTTTACTCTGCACAGTCTTATAATTCTGTCTTACGGGTTCATCATGAGTCAGAATTAATGTCACAAAAATTGATATTTAACGCTAACAAATACTGGTGAGAATAATAGAAAACATTGCAAATTCATATGTCAGGGTACTGCTTATCTAAAATCAGCTGTGGAAAATCAAAGTATTTGTGAGACAAACTGGTAATCTGCTTCTATAAAAGGTCATAATAATGCATTGATAATGTTGTAGACCTCAATAGAAGATTCGCTCAAACAGAAGTTATGTGTTTTCAGCTGCACTCGTTAATAGAATTTTTTTTTATTTCATTTTTCCTTTGTTTCAATGTGAAGTGATTAAAAAAATGTTGAGTTGCTAGTTGTATTTTCTAGGAGCAATGGAATAGGAATTTGGTATTTAAAAAATGTGTTGAAAGTTCTGCCCTAGGCCCTGTATGTTACTGATATTTAACCAATTTCTTAGAAATTATGAAAATAGCTTAGCACTAGGAGAGTCCCCTGGGGCTTGGCCCCTAGACTTACTGCTGACCCAGATCTGAAACCAGTACTGAGGTCAGCACTTCAGACTAAGAATGGACCAGATTTGGGGACACAGAGTGAGCATGTGGTTGGTGTGTGTACTTTACGGTTTTATAAATTTACAGAAGGCTATCCTACTGGTTTCTTTCTAGAAAGAAGAGAAGAGGTGGGGAGAAGAGGGAATAGGTGCTCCTTGGGCACTAGAAGTAAAGACGTAAAGGATGAGTGTGCTGTCACAGGGTGGGGAGAACAGGTAGAGCTGTACAGAGAAGGGTATGCAAAACTGACTTGGATTGTACACTTCCATTTAACCATTATGAAAAAAGAGAGAAAAAGAGAATAGCTTATCATATTATGTCTAAAATCAAACCATGAAAATCTCTGTGCACCTTAAATTTTTACTTTCAATTAGCAGTTAAAACTTGACAAAAGTAACAGTTACAGACTACTTTGAAAAAAAAAAACTGTACCTTGTTTCTGCTGTTTACCCAATAATTACCTAGATTATGTTTTGGCCTCTCCAGATTGTCTCTATGGTCTATTTTTCAGTAAATATTTAAAACAACAACCTGGGATGATGAAAACTGGATGCTTTGCTGAAGTTTAACCCAAGCGGCGAGGGGCTTTGAGTGTTTGGTTTTGATTTCATTCTCTCTGCCAATTTAGTACAGACAGCTGCCATCATGACTCAAAGATGCTATGAAACTGAAAAGGCAGTTCGGTGGAAATGAGAGTGTATTTGAACTAAACTCTTAACTGAGAGATTGATTTGGAAACCTTTGGCTCCTTAATAATATGATTTTTAACTTGACTATTTCATCACAGACGCTGATAGTCTAGATTTCAAAAAATGTATTTCCAAGTTAAGCTTCTCCAGGAATAAAGGCCGGATGAACTTGGGTACAAGGTTTGATGCTAGGTTTTCATTTTTGACAGAAGAACATTCTAAAAGACCCCTTTCATCCATTTTTGTCTGTATATCCTCACACCTAGCAGATGTGAGGGTCGGTGCTGAAGAGTGTTAGCTGCTTAGTAATACAATACTGGCTAATACGATTAACATTTGGCACTTAACACACAGTAGTCCTTAAATCAGTTATGATGTAAAATGGGATTATAGTATATACCTACATGCTCTATGCTACTAAAGTTTTTTGTAGTTGTACATTGGATCTTCATCATCTTCTCTCCCCTGGTTAGACTACTCCTGCTCACAGACTGGATAAAGTTCCTGTGAAATACAACTTCTGAATATCCATTTGAAGTTTCTTTGAAACTACAACTTTCAAAGAAAAATGGTATCTAAAATAGTTTCACTTTAACATGGTCTTTTTAAGGAGTGAAGCCATAGAGATAAAAGCCTGCATGTGAAATCCATCACAAATCTTACAGAATGAGATTAATATGGACAGGGGAGAAATTTGTAACTTCCATAAAGAAAAACAGACATTTTTTAACATGGTCCTTGTGTATAATTTCACATAGGACAGCATGGATACAGTAAAATACGTAGCATTATAAATAATGGACTTTCAGGCCTCTCCTTAACAGCCACTGTCAGGTACACATCTACATGCTTTTGCTGTGGCAGCACGTGCAATCCAAAAAGGAGCCGGCACTGAACTTCACACCCTAGAAGCTTCAGTCAATCCATCTATTCATTATAGAGTCTCAGTAGGAGCTCCAGTCATTCCTCGTAATAGTCAAGTCTCCCCATACTCATCCCTCGAAGGTCCTTAACCTCTAGATTTGTTCTCTCTCCTACCCTTGGACCCTATTTTTCCCCTCCCCTGTTCATAGGATTTAACCACCATCGTTAAGAGCCACTGCACTTCCTCAATATTTTCTTCCAGCTTATCACTGACCCACCAGCTCCCTTCCTCAGTAACTTCTAACACTTTTCTCTTCCTTAAAAAGAAAAAAGTTACATATTTCTTCTCTTTTTCTGACTTACATATACTCATTTATTCCATAGCCTCCCATCAAAGTGTCATGCTTTCTACTTAAGGCAGCACGGCACAGTGACATCACTCAAAGCAACTTCCAGTCTTGGACGTGGCCATGACACCTAACTCTCAAGTTATCTCTTCTGTAACTGGAAGAGAAATAAAAACCAAACCCACTGCCAGTGAGTCACTTCCAGCTCAAAGCAACCCTGTAGGACAGAGTGGAACTGCTTCATAGGGTTTCCAAGGAGTGCCCAGTAGATTTGAACTGCCAACCTTTTGGGTTAGCAGATATAGCACTTAACCACTATGCCACGAGGGTTTCGGAGGAGAAACAGTTCATGTAAAAGAATAATAGCTGTTTTATTTATTTATTCTACTAATATAATAATTATTTTATTGTTCGATTCTGACTCATGGTAATCTCATGTGTTTCAGAGATGGACTGTGTTTCATAGGTTTTTCGTGGCTGCGACTCTTAGGAAGCAGAATACCAGGCCTTTCTTGAGAAACACTCCAGGGTGTTCCAAATCCCAACTTTTCAGTTAGTAGCCCAGCCCAGTGCTTAATCATCTGAGCCACCCAGGCACATTTATCTGTAATAGTTGCTGTGAAAATGAAACAAGATAACTCATACAGAGTACCTGATAACAAAACCTGTAAGACTGGGCCTTAATAAATGTCACTATTGTTATTAATCACTGGGTCCAGTCAATTCTGACTCATAGGTGGTGCAGTGGTTAAGTACTACCACTGCCAGCCAAAAGGTTGGCAGTTCAAATCTGCCTGGTGCTCCTTGGAAACTCTATGGAGCAGTTCTGCTCTGTCCTATAGAATCTCTGTGAGTGGGAATCGACTCGACAGCAGTTGGTTTGGTTTAGATTTCTGTTAAATCTGCATCTTCCTGTAAAATGATACCTGTAGGTTCCTCCTATGTGGGGTTCCATGCTTGCTTTCTTCAGGAATCAGGGTAAAATTAATTAAATATTGATTTACATTAGTTTGGTAATACTAAATGCAGTACTCTGTTTTGTGGTACCTGCACGAAGTGTCTTGTTTTGGAAAGACTCATACAACTTCACTAAGCCTATTTCAGTTACATAAAGTATTGGGACCAGTTAAAATGCTTCAGTACATACAGTGCTTTGATTTAAAAAAAAAAAAAAAGAGAGAGAGAGGAAACTCAGACCCAGGGGCTTGAAACAGTGAGAATCCCAAATTGTACCTGTTCAGGGTAGTGACCTGGATTGTTTGTAACTCCAAATTGACAGGGCACTATTTCTGATTTGTTACCCTTAAAGAAAACCAAGTGTGTTACAAAGCTGTCAAATTTCACCTTATCTAAGGAGACCTGGGAAAACCTAGTGACCTAGTGGTCAAGTGCTACCTACTGGCTGCTAACCAAAAGGTTGGCGCATCAAATCTGCCAGGCGCTCTTTGGGAAGTCTATGGGCAGTCCTACTCTGTATATAGGATTGCTATGAGTCAGAATTGACCCGACAGCAGCGGGTTTGGTTTTTGATAAGCAGACCTGACAAATGGAGAAAAACAGCTGCTTTCTTTCTCCCTGAACATCTAGCCCCTAAACTTTTTCTGCTCAGTCAAACTAAAGAAGATGAGAAAAGTCTCCTTCAGGAATTTTGAGATTATTAACAGTACACTCTTGGGAAGGGGAAGTGGATTCCCAGACTCGCCGCTGAGCAGATTGTTCGCTTGGTAAGTTCTCCTTGCTCAAATTCAGGTGAAATCACAGACCCGCCCCGGGGTGGGTGTGGCTTGGTTAGCGCCCGCCGGGCGGGGCCTAGGCCTGAGGTGGGCGTGGCCTAGACCAGAGGCGGGCGTGGCCTAGGCCTGAGGTGGGCGAGGCCTCAGGTCCGGAGTGGGCGAGGTGGCGGCCCGAGGGGCGGGGACTGGCCGAGAAGGCGGGGAGGAGGAAGAGGGAAGGAGAGAAGTGGGAAGTGGGGAGACCTTAAAGGCCCGGGACGCGGACCTTGCGGCCCGTCACGGGGGCAGGTGCGGCTTTGAGAGCGGGAACGGCCCACGGCACGCACCGAGTGGAAGAGTCAAGCGGGAGCAGGAGCTGTGGGCCTGGTAGGAAGGGTGGGACCCGACGCCAGCGCCTCCGCACAGCCTGGTGGCTGCTAGGTTAGCGCGCTGATGCCTCCAGGGGTCGCAGCCGCGGCCCACCCGGGGAAGGGGTATTTAAAGCAGCCTGCCCTGCTGCCTGTCCCCCAAATGCTCTCGGAAACCCCTAAAGACCGAGAACGTGAGTCGCGAGCTCTGAGACCGCGGAGTCTGGCCAGGGCTTCAGTGTGGCTGGTTCCACTTGAAGTGTAAAGGTCGCGCCGAGTGCGGCCTGAAACCCGAAGGCCGCCGTCGGGGATCTCTTCTGGGGTGGGGCCGTGGGGAACGGGGCGGTGTTTCTCGCTCGTTCTTCACTAAGCTTATCAGATCCTTCCCCTAAGCCGCAGTCCTCAGCCTTGCCGTTTACTGTACCGTCTCTTGGTTCTGTCGTCAAGAGATTCCGAGTACACTTAGGCGCGCCTTCCCTCGGATATGAACAAAGTATTTACAGCCACCACGTTGTGGTAGTTTTTGTGAAGACCCTTGCGGTGCGGTGACACCTGCGAGGGGAGATGTTTATAGATGTGAACTCCTCCGTTGTGTAGAAACACCGGGCTTTGCCTTTAAAGCGCCTTTAAAGTGGAGGAGACTGACAGGCACTTACCTCTCCTAAAGAAATCATAACATGCATTGTCGTGTAGAGTGAGCTTCCTAAAGGCAAGAGCCGCTCGGACTTAGGACGCTTACTTTGACGGTTTCGTTTTGTTTTACAAAGATTGTAAGAGTGTTCAGCAGTTACCCGAAAGGCCTTCTGTAACCCCAGAAATAACTAAGCCCCTTCAAAAGTGAATTTCACTGCACACTGCAAGGCAGAAGAGATCAGATGACTTGCTTGCCTGTTGTAACAAGATAGTAACGAAGTGCTTCTTTATGAAATTATGTTTTCATTTTCTGGAGCCTAGGTGTTGCTTGTTATAAAAGTTACTAAATATATATGTAAAATATGTGTTTTGGAATAAAGTAGCCAAATACATTTTATTTCCGCTCCTTCTTGAGATGTAAAATAAGGATGCCCAGACATAGTTTTTTATAATAAAAGTTAAGAACTATCATTGTTTCTGGCACCTGTCTAATCTATGCCACATCCCTGTGAGGTTTTTGCAGATGAGGAAACTGGCGCAGAAGGATTAAGTGACACTGCTAATAAGTTTGTTTTGTTGTTCTTAGGTGCTGTCAAGTCGGTTCTGACTCGTATCGACCCTATGCACAACAAAGCAAAATACTGTCCAGTACAAAATACTGTCCAGTCCTGTGCCGTGCCCACCATTGTGTTTATGCTTAAGCCCATTGTTGCAGCCACTGTGTCAATCTGTCCATTCAGGGTCCTCTCTTTTCTGCTGACCCTCTACTTTATCAGGTGTGATGTCCTCCTCCAGGGATTGATCCCTCCTGACAATGATTGGGTTAGTCATCTAGTGCACCTTTGAAAGAAATACTCCTTGGAAACTATGGAGCAGTTCTGCTCTGTCCTATAGGGTTGCTATGAGTCAGAATCAATTTAATGGCACTGGGTTTGGTTTTTTTGGTTTGGATAGCTTTAAAAAGAGAAATTTTTATTTTGTCACAGCCTGGTAGGCTCAAAGTCCAAATTTGGAGGAAGGCTTTCTCTGCCGGCTCTGAAGGAAGGGCCTTGTTGTCAGTGTTCTCCTGGACTGAAAGTTTCTGAGGCACAGGCAGCCAGTTCTTAGCTCCCAGCGCTACATCCTGGTGGTATGAGGTCCCCCAATCTCAGCTTGCTTTCTTTTCTTTTATGTCTCAAGAGATTGCTGCAAGGGATAAACCAATCTTAGACATTGAGTTCTGCCTTACTAATGCAGCCACCACTTATTCTCACTCAGTATCACAGAGACAGAGTTTACAGCATGGGAAACCTCACACTGTACCAGGAATCTTGAATACACAAATTTGGGGGGGAACACAATTCAGCTGGTGACAATGACCAAAGTATGTCAAATGCAGCCTCACCGTCATTGCTTGCAAAGAGCGCTCTGTCTGTAGTGCATGGTATATTCAGTATTTGTCTCCAGCACCACACTTCACAGGTGTCACTTCTTCTGCCTTCCTTATTGAGTATCCAGCTTTCCCATGTATATGATGCAGTGAAATACTGTGACTTGTGTTGGGCATGCTTTAGTCTTCAAGGTGCCGTCTTTACTTTTCAGCACTTTGAGGAGGTCTTTCACAGCAGATTTACCCAGTGTAGTGGCATCTTTGGATTCTTGACTGCTGCTTCCATGGTTGTTGATTGTGGATCTAAGTAAAATGAAATCCGTGACAACCTTAGTCATTTTCCCGTGTATCACAGTGTTAATTACTGGTTCAGCTGCACGGATTTTTATTTTCTTGATGCTGAGGTAGATGTTAGAAATCCTTTTCACTTTCAGCAAGCAAGGTTGGGTCATCTTTGATAATGAGTCTTCTTCCAATTCTGATGCCCACTCTTTTTCATATAGTCCAGCTTATTGTGATATTTGCTTGGCACGTAGATTACAAAGTGATGGTGCAAGGGATGATCTATGTGTTTTTACTCCAAAGCCTCACTCCTGGCTGTTGTATGCCGTCAAGTGGATTCCAACTCATGTTGTTGTTGTGTGCCACTGATTCAATTCTTTGTCATAGTTACCTATAAGACAATGTAGAACTGCCACATAGGGTTTCTGAGCTGTAATATTTCACACCCTGGTGTGAAATGGTTAGGACCCTGCCGCTAACTAATCAGTTAGCAGCTCAAATATACCAGTTGTACCTTGGAAATCCTATGGGGGCAGTTCTCTGTCCTATAGGATCTCTGCTAATTGGGATCGATTTGACAGCAGCTCTGGGTTTTGTTGTTGTTGTTGATTTAGTCTTTATGGGATAAAATCACCAGGTCTTTTCTCCTGCAGAGCCACTGTGAGGGTTCGAATCACTGACCTTCAGTTAGCAGCTGAGCTCTCAACTATGGCACCTGGAGGGCTGCTTGCCCTTAGCCCGTAGTTACCAGATACCTTCTACAACACACAGGCCTGCCCCCAGTCTGGCAATAACTAAAGATATGCTTTGGTAGATAGGGTAGCAGAAAGATTGCTAGTTTAAAGAACTCTGGACCTATAATGGGCAGAGCCTAATTGAAGTTCTGTTTCTGTCTCTGTGACTTTGTACAAGATAATTGATCTCTTTGTTTCTACCAAGATCTAAAGGCAAGCCAAGTGCCATTGAGTCAGATCTGACTCATGGCGATCTAAAAATCTATGGATTTATTATTATGAGATCCTACTTTGATTATTTACCAGTACTGTTTCTCTTCTTTGGTGTTGAAATTACAAGGTTATCAGAGGAAGGGCCAATGTATTCACCTAATAAATATGTATTGCATGCCACAATACCTCAGGGGCTGGGGCAGGCACCAGGGCTACAAGAGAGAACAGGATTAACAAGGGTGCTAGCCCCTCAAATTTTTTTTAGGTTGGAGGTTGAAGAGGCTACAGAGACAAAGAAGGAACCAAAAAATCAACAGGCAATTTACAGAGTAAAAAGAGGACTGTGAGAAGTAAGATAAGACAGGGAGCACTTTAGAAGAAGCCCCAGGAGGCCCTCTGATTTAGAAGGATGAAAACAACCCATGTCCATTCCCTGCATGGGGACCTGCAAGGGCAAAGTAATCTGGCTGCAACTTGGGTGAAGCTGGAGATGCATGCAGGAACCAGGTAGTGCAGGACTTTGTGTAGCGTGGAAGAGACTCCAGATTTTAATCTAAGAACAATGGGCAGCCTCTGAAGCATTTTAGAAAAGATTGAGGAAGCTCAGGATAGGGCATTGGCAGTGGAGAAAGAGAATGGTGGATTTTTAAAATATGCATGTGAAGGCTTGACAATGAATAAGTAAGATAGAAGAATTGATGTCTTTGAATTGGGGTGTTGGAGAAGAATATTGAATGTACCATCGACCATCAAAGGAACCAACAGGTTTATCCTGGAAGAAGTGCAACCAGAGTGCTCCTTGGAAGCAGAGATAGCGAGACTGCATCTCACATGCTTTGGTCATGTTGTGAGGAGAGGTCAATACCTAGAGAAGGACATCATGCTTGGTAGAGTGGAGGCGGGTCAGCAAAAAAGAGGAAGACCATCAGCAAGATGGATTGACAATGATGGTTTAAGCATAAAAATGATTGTGGGCATAGCATAGGACTGGGCAGTGTTTTGTTCTGTTGTGCAAAGGGTTGCTATATTTTAGAACTGATCGGACAGCATCTAGCACCAACAAACAAGTGGGACGTTCCAGACCACTCTGTTTAGGATAACACTCCAGTGGCCCTCACATAGGTGGCGTTGCTCATCTTCCTACTCACTATTTTTCTCCATAGTACTTATGTCAGTATGACAGACTATGTATTTTATTTGTAAATTATGAATTTGCTCCTTCTCCAAAACTAAAAACAACAAACCCATTGCCAGTGAGTCAATTCCAGCATATAGTGACCCTATAGGACAGGGTAGGACTGCCCCATAGAGTTTCCAAGGCTGTAAATCTTTATGGAAGCGTATTGCCATGTATTTCTCTCACAGAGCAGCCAGCGGGTTCAAACTGCTGACCTTTTCGTTAGCAGTCCAGTACCTTAACCACTGCATCAGTGGGTCTGCTTTCCTCCCTCCTAGAAGACTGTAAATTACCAGAGACCAGAGCTCTTTCAGTCTTGTTCACTACTGTTTCCTAGCACCTCATACTGTGACTTACACAAGGGAAGCCCTTCATAAGTATATTTTGAACGGGTGGATTTCATAGATATTTTGGATTTTGATGCCATAGAGCTTGCTGGTGATTCAGATGTGGTAGTGCCAGAAAAGGAGAAATCAAACATGGTGCTCAGTGTGGTGGCTTGAAAATTGGATAGATGTTGATAATCAATTAAAGAGAAAGAGAAGGCTAGAGGAAGAACATTTGGGAACTGTGGTAGGAAAGATTTAAAGTTCTATTTGATGCATATTAAATCTGTGATGTATGGATTAGTTATTTATTGCTGCATACAGTGTCCCAAAATTTAGCTGAGTAGAACAGCAAACATCTGTTATCTCAGAGTGTCTGTGGGAGGACAGCTATGTTGGGTGGTTCTGGCTCGGGCTCTCTCTGTCCGTAGGCTGGGGCTGCAGCCGTCACAAGGCTCACCTGGAGCTGGAAGATCTACCTCCGACCTCGTTCGTATGATCGTCGACAGACTTCGGCTGCCTTTTGGCTTGAGACTTCAGTTCCTCACCACACATGAACCTCTCTGCAGGGCTGCTCGTAACATGGTTTCCCAGGCAGATAATCAAGGACTGAAAGAACTGAAGATGGAAGCCAGAATTTGTTTTTTGGAGCTTGTGTTATTGGTCACAGAGACCAACCCTGGTGTGGTTTGGGAGGCAGTGTGGCTACTGAGAGGAAGGGTATCTGGAGTCCATTGTGGAGGCAACCTACCATACACTATGAGCTGTCCAAGTGGAAATGTCGTGTAAGCTCTGGAGTATATTATTCAGTAGCTCAGAGAAGAGATTATCTGAGCTACAGATGATTATTGGAAGTAATCATTCATGATACGGCAAAGTTAATGGAAATGTATAAGAAGCGTCAGGGAAAGAATGTAGATACAGGCTCCTGGATGCAGTCAGAGGAACCCACCATTTAGAGGTCAGTGGAGGGGAAACCAGCAAAGTGAGGCAGGACAGTGTGTATGCGGGAGTGACTGCACTGGACAGGATTCCTCTTCCTCGTGAGGGACAGAAGATACCTCAAACAGGGCTAAAGTGAAAAAAAAATTTTTGAAAAAATACAGTTCGGTACAATTTGAACTGTCAGTTGTTAAGTTTTACCCAGTGAGGAGCAGGTGAGAAGAGAGCGCATACGGTTTAGCTTCATGTCTGTGTTCTTCGTACACTCCCCGTCTGGGGTCTGGCCATAGGAGCCTTGTGATTATACATGGAGAACTATATGTAAAGATTGTAGAGGTTGCCATTGGAATTAAACTTGAAGATAAAATGATAAACTGTATAGCATGGGACAGTTGCTGACCTTGGTAAATGTCAAAACTTGCTTCCATATGCTTTGAAATGTTAGTGCCTAAGGAGTCTTTCTCTTCCAACCTATCAAACAGCCAGTGGACCATAGAGTAAAAAAGGCTGAGAATTTCTGATTAAGTATTGCCCTGCTCAGTAGCTCTATAAACTTCAGTAGTAGTAGGAGAACTTGAGGTGGTTGTTGGATACTTTTCTCATACTCCAGCTGTGGCCCTCTTCTTCTGCTTTCTGTGTCTTATATGTGTAGTACAGGACCAGTGGCTCAGTTTTTTCTGATAAGACTAGTGTAACACAAGCAATCTCATTTATAGACATACCTCCCTCACTTAAAAAAATGAAAATTGGAAGAAGGAAAAAAGAAAAAACCGTGGTCCCATGTGGCATAAACTGACTGTGTGGTTCTGGATTACCGGTTTGGGGGAAAGCCATACAAACGCCTCTGCATGCTCAGTATGGGAGGCATTAGTTTTGTCCAGTTCACTGCCCTTGTCCGTGTGACTTCCTTTAGCCCATGAGATGTAAGTGAAGTGACGTGTTATTTCCAGGTGGACACTTTAAGAGCCAATGAGAGAGTTGCGACACTCTTTTCTTTTTCCACAGTGACCATCAGTTCTGCAAAAGGTGGCTCCTCTGTCATTCTCAGTCATGGAATGAGGACAATGAGCAGAAACCCTTCTGCCCTATGTCAGGAAAGTAAACTTTTTTGTGTTTAACAACCAAACCAAACCTTTTACCATCTAGTTGATTCTGACTTACAGTGACCTCATGTGTTACAGAGAACTGTGCTCTGTAGTTTTCTTGGCTGTCAGCTTTATGAAAGGAGGTCACGTGGCCTTTCTTCCACTGCACACTGGGTTGGTTTGAACTGCCAGCCTTAATGATAGTAGTCAGACACAAGCTGTTTATGCTACCCAAGGACCATTTGTTGTGTTTAGACCCTGACATTTGGGAATTTGTTTGATACTGCAGCATAGTTCAGCATAACCTGATTAATATACTCAGGTAAGGTCTGAGTCACCTGTTTCCAGGGAGTAATGGCTTTCAGTTTATTAGACACCAAAGCGTCTCAGCCAGAAGCTACTGTGTGAGGCTCACTGTTGGGACTAAGCTCCTCTTACTGTTGGTAGCATAGCAGGTACACTCATTCTTACAGTGCTCCACTCAGCAGCATCATTTTAATCACACATGGCAAAGATAGCATTTAGTGTTTAAATACATTCTGTAAGGGCTGAAAATATTCGAGTGTAAAATACATAAAAGGTTTGTTACCCAGAAGGGATCAGATTGAAAGCTCTCACTTTTATTTTTAGAAACATAATTTATGTATTTTCTAATTTTCAACATATCTTCAAGTTTTCCAATGAAGAGGAATGTTTATGGACAAGTTGTAGTGGTAAATAGGTGCATTTCAGATATTATGTTGTCTCCAAAGAACTTGTGAGATTGGTCATCAATGTTTAACATAATAACACCATAATAACACCCCCCGTAAGAATATTTTAAATACTGTTTCCTGGCTGTAATCGTTTGTATCAGACCTGGATTTTGCTGTCAGAGTCCTAGAGGCAGTGTGTCACTTTTTAACTCTGACTTAAACAGAAGTGAAGCAGCAAAAATTCTGCTCTAGGCAGGATCATGCCGCCTTCTTAGGGATGTTGGCTGTAAATCCAGTCTCCTTAGAGGTTAGCAATCAAAGTTCTCCCCGTCTCTCTCTTAGAAGAGTGATATGATGATGATAAATTGCTTGGACACGACTGCCCCGAGCACTGGAGTGATGAATTACATTGTTGAGGGCATGACCAAAGATTCTCCATTGTCTGCCTGTAACCCTGAGTATTGGCAGTATTCATAAACAGCCTTCTGCCAATTTCTTTCTCAGCTTTGCATAGTAAATCGATTCTTATCAGAAGTTACAGTCCTTCGTTCTTAACCATTTCTGTGTCTTACTGAATTCACTTAGTTAATCAGTATTTTGTTTGTTATGTATCTTATGAGTCGTAACTAACTCCAAGGGAACGAGTTTGGTGTGGTTTTTGGTACCCTGCAAAAGGGTATGTTTGTCACAGTTGTTCAAATAGTCTTTTTACTAAATCTGCAGTAATAACAGTTTATCTTGTAGCAGTGTAATTGGATAATTCTTTAGTGTTTGGAAGGCACTTTGAAGTGAATACTAGGAAATAGTGTTGTTAATTTAATGCTTTTTTGTGTTACTGGAAATCTATTGTGACCAAAGAATTCTCTGCATTATTACATGCTAACAAAGGTTTCTTTCTTGCTTACTGTTTTCAGAATTATGTATGTATTGTTTTTTTAATATTTTAAATATTTTCATTAACTCAAATTTATGTCATGTTTATATGATGACATTTCTGTATGCCTCATCTACTGCATTCCATATGTATCTCAAAAGTGAAGTATTACCAGTCTTGCTCACTAAAAGTTTGGAGGAAATAGAAAGCCTGATCACTAGGTCTTGTGTACTCACATCAGACAAGCTACTAAATATGTTGTGTGTGATACCTGCTTAATTTTTCAACAGGCTTTCCTATTATGACCTGACAAATAGTTGAAGTAATAATTTATCACCTGATGGTTATCAAAATTTGTCAGAGGGGTTAGGCTGCATTGTATGTGCCTGGCTGCCCTACGAGGTCTTTTGACAAGACTGACTACTTCCTTTGTAGATGTTTTATAGATCCAGAACCCCCTGGGGTAATTAACGGCCATTTCTGTAACTCAGATTAGATGACCTCTATTAGTGACCTGCAATAGTAATGGTCCCTGTTTAGAAGCTACCCTTTTTAGAGGTCCTTTCTGTGATTATCAAATTTGAACAATGAGATAATGACTGCAAATCTTTAAGAGGATCCACTCAGTTCAGGAACTTCTCCCTAACCCTCCTTGGAAGAGATCTTGATCCTTGTGACATGAGACATTGAAATAATGAGGTAAAGATTGGAACAACATTGTTAAATAAATTGTATGTTCGGTTTATTAAGCAGGTAGGCCAGGCAAAAATGCACTTAATCAGATAGCCCTTACTTTCTGAACTGTGTTCTTATTAGTGGTCTTAACCACCCCAAGGTTTGCTGTAACAACTGGCAAATATTTTTACCCTGAACTGCCTCTGAATCAGAAGCCAAACCCATTTCCGTCAAATCAGTGTGATTCATCGCAATACCTTGTATTACAGAGTAGAACTGCTCACTGAGTTTTCTTGACTTTAATGTTTACAGAAGTGGACAGCCAGGCCTTTCACCTCTGGCACAGCTGGATGAGTTTGAACTGCCAGTAGATCTTGCATCCTACCGTCAAAGATATAGAAAATGTGGAAGCATGAAAGACCTAAGTTTGACCTAAGGTCACCTATCTACACTGATGATGCATACAAATATTTTACATGTGAGAAAATAACCACTGAGAAAACATCATTGATTTTGGAAAGCTGTGCAATTTCCCTTCAGAATATCATAATGGTTTTTTTGTTGTTCTTTTGCCTTAAATACTTTAAAAGTACCTTATACAGTCACTATGACTCAATGGCAATAGTTTTTTGGTACAGTAAATTGCCTTGGATGATTACTACATGGGTATATTAAGCTTTCCCCCCTACCAACCTCCACAGAGTCAATCCTGACTCATAGTGACCCTAGAGGGCAGAGTAGTACTGTCCCATAGGATTTCCAAGGAGCACGTGGTGGGTTTGAACTGCTGACCTTTTGGTTAGCAGCCATGATCTTAACCACTGTGCCACCAGGATTTCTGGATATATAAGAATATGTTGGTAATCAGAGTAATTTGTTGTGAGTTTTAAAAGATCTGTTAAAAGTGATTTTTCCCTTTAAATTGTTAAAATTGAAATTTATTGTTGAAGCTCAGTAACAGATGCTTTACACTTACTGTCTTTACATTTGTGTATTTTTTAAAATGTTTATATTTTAAAAGTTTAAAATTTTTAAAAAAGGAGAAGAAATGAATGTAACAGCTTCATGCAGTGTAAAATATGATACCCGTCACATTTTCAGAGATTAAATTTAAATAATGAGGAATGTGTACATAATAAGACAGTCAACATGTAAAGTAGGATGTGTATTTAACTAAGGCTTCAGAGAAAAGGGCTGCTGAAACTCTTCCCAGAAATACCTATAAGAATGTCTTCAGTGGATTTGACCCAGATGATTTGACACATGTTTTTATTTATCACTCCAGGCGTATGCCATGTCTGTCACTTCCATGAGTCACTGTCTTCCTACAGTTAACAGAGCTTCCCAGGCTCTCAGTCTGTAGCTTCTCAAGGTTCAGACTTCAACTTCAGACACTTTGTTTCTGTTTGCCATTGCACAGATCCCTGTGACAGAGGAATTTAAAATAAGGCCGCTTGCTTCCACTGGACCGTGCATGGCTAATGCCTTCTGCCCAGTGCTCTAAAAAATCTTCTCTGCTGTTATTGTGGGAGGGATCTCACTGGTTGACTTTAGGCAAGAAAATATCTCTGCTGAGCATATTCAGAAGCACCTTATTTAGAAGCCATGTCTTCCAGGACTGTTTCCTGTGGGTAACCACGAGTACCTCTCCAAGTTCTCCCAGCTTCCTATCTGGGACTAAAAGCTATCCCTGGGCCTCTCTCCCATATGCTTCTGCACTGCTTTGAACTTGCCTCTTTATCTTTCAGTGAAGTACATCTTCTGTTGTGTTCCTGTGTCTCTCGTGTACTAAATGTTTTGAATCAGATCAGTGCATCAGTTTCTGCTCTTCTAAGTAGTTGACTGTAGTGAGGCTTTGACTTTGCTTCCGTATGTAATCTGGTGAATATTTGTGGAGGGAGAAGGCACTTGCAAATAGAGTTTCAGTGCCCCCTTTTTAATACTCTTCATTCCTCCTGGACATTGTTTTCTTTTTCTTTTTTTTTTTCATCAGTGTACTTCCATGAGGGTAAGAGCCCTTCACCAGCTAGTCGATTCTAATCACTAACAACCCTAGAGGACAATGTAGAGCTGCACCACAGGGTTTCCAAGGAGCAACTGGCTAGTGAATTCAGACTGCTAGCTCTTGGTTAGCAACTCACAACCACTGTGCCACCAGGGCTCCATGTAGGCAGAGAGAGAACAATACTTCAACCCAGACAGAGAGACCCACGTGAGTGGGTAACTACATCAACTTGTGACCAGAAGAACCCGATGGTGCTCTGCTACCACCAGTGATAGCCGTGATAGAGCTCACAAAGTTGAGTCTCACTGGCAGCACAACAGTAAAAAGGGATGCACCCTGAAATCTCCAGTAAAAGACCGCAACTGATGGTCCAGGGGCCTCTGAGTTCCCCTGGGAGCATGGCCTGCCCCTATCCATAAATCATAATGAAGGGCAACTCTTTGGACTTGGCAACACAGAGTGACCATATCATGTGTGCACTTTATGGTTTTCTGCAACTATAGGATGTTTTCCTGCTGACTTCTTAACTGGAGGCAGGGGAGTGGGTGGACAGGAGGGGATAGGAGATTGCTGGGAGAATAAGACATGTATGGTGTGGAGAGGAAGAGTGTGCTGTCACTGGGCAGGGAGAGCAGTGGGAGCTGTATATAGATGGGCATGCAAATTTATATGGGAGTGTACATTTTCATTCAATCACAATTAAAAAAAAATACTTCAACCTAAGAGCTTCAAGTTTAAAATGATCTGTGTGAACAATCTCCATGCTTATATATATGGCGGTATTTCAAGCGCCTTTTAATTGTTAGATTTATAATATATAAAAGAGCGCAAAAGGTTTCTACCATGAGAGATGCTTCATGGACTTCTGTTACTGCCTAAACTTACTATAGAGAGATCAATTCTAAATTCCTTTTTTTAAAAAATTTTTATTTTTCATAGACCAAGTCAGATTGTAAAAGATTTTTTATATGGAATTTCCATAGTGCATTTTATGAGAACACTGTTTTTTTGTAGAACTGTTTTTACTTTTTTGTTTTTATTTTTGAATTAGTAATAACTTGACCAAAATAATTTTGCGCTAATTTTCCCTATCTAATGTACTGATTTTACAATATTACCATTTTTAAAAAGGTTTCTTTATGTTATATGTTGTTCATATACAAATAATGATGTATTATACTTCAGAGTTTTATTCCATAGATATTGGAAAACTTAATAAATAGTTCTACTGTACCTGATCATAAGGTGTTGATTAGATTCTTTAAAATTGCACCATATGTCATATTTATGTTTTGAAATCAGCATCATTTAAAAGTGTCAGCAAACAACAGGATCAATAAAAAGGTCTGAAAGTTATAATTGAATAATAGCTTTCTTTGCCTAATTCAAAATCAGGCTTATATTTCTGATGAGCTGCTGGGGGAGGCAGTTATATCCTGAAGAGGAGAATTTAGTTCTACACTGTAGGCATGTTAATATGCCCCTTCGTTTTCACAAACTCAGTATATTTATCAGTTTTTATTAAACTCTGCTTGTCTCATACCATCTTCAAAGGTGTTTGCTATCCCTCTGTGCTACCTTTACTACTAAGTAGTAAATGTTTTTTTCTAAACCTTTCTTTTGTTTGTTTTTATACTTTGACCTCATGCTAAGTAACAATATTCCATAAAATCACAGACTTGCAGTATTTATTTATTTTCTGTAAAACACATACGTTAAAATGAACATATACTTGCTCAAAACATTTTTAAATGCCCAGCTACCACCTAAAATCTGTTTGAACCTCCAGGTGGAATCTATATCGCACTTTTTGAAGGACTGACAGAAACCAAGCAGATTATTGAAATTGATCTTTTGGAGACCATTCTTTATTTTTATCCAGTGAAGTATAAAATGACTTTTGGTTGTCAGTTTGGGACAAAGCAGTAATCACAATACTTTCTGTGCTTGTAGTGTGATGATTAGAGCTTACAAAGACTGCAGACACGTACACACACATGCACACACCGTGAATGTAGACAGTTGGATTGTTTTAGCTGATTTTTGGGAAATAACCAGTACTTTTCAGTTGCTTAGACAACCAGCGTGACTTATTTGAGAACTAATAAAACTAACACTATTTATACTACTGTCTGTATTTTACTGTTACTCACATGCAGTATAAAGAGTGATAATGCATAGTTTACAGCCATGGAACTTCTCAGTTGTGACATCATGTATTTCCTTTGCTGTAGCAATAATGTGCTGTTTTTAGTAAATTTATGATAATGCTTTTTTGCTAGAGTAGATTTCCCCTAATGGGGTATCAGAAAGGTGTGTCAATAGGTTTCACATTCCTTGTATAGAAATGTTTTGCTTGATTTTCTGCTACACCAATATCTGAACTCATTCAATGTGTAGACAAGTTGAACTGATAAAGAAGATACAGCAAAGACCTTTGTTGTTGCTGGATGTCATAGAATCTGCTCTGACTCATAGTGATCCCACGATCTCATGTGACAGAGTAGAACTACTCCACTGGATTTTATTGACTGTAATCCTTTTAGAAACGGATCACCAGGTCTTTCTCCCTTGTAGCCTCTGGGTGGGCTCAAACCATCAGCCTTTTGGTTAGCAGCCTGACAGTTATCCATTGTGCCACCAGGACTCTAAAAGGCCATTTAAAGCCTCTCCACCAAGATTCATAGCACTTATATCTGAAGGGACCTTTAGAGATCACATTGTTCAAGCCTTTTGTATTATTAATGAGGAAACTGAGGCCCACAAACTAATATAAGTGACTTTTCCAAAGATACGGTTTACATCAGCTTTGTTCCTTACATTTATGCAGCTGATAAAATTGTAACTTCTGTTCCTGCTGGGGAACAGAGCAGTAGGTTCACAAGAACATCATGTCATCCCACCTGTGTGCATTCTTCCGTTAATTTTTATTGACAAGCGTTTTGTAGTTCTTACTATTGTTTGTGTCAAATAAAAGATTAACCTAATGAATATCATTGAGAATTATTTTCGTTGACCTTAATGTACTTGAATGAGAAAGAGAAAAGCTCTCATGTCTTTCTAACCAGTGTCAATACATATTTTACATCCTACCTGTCGTTTCTGTTCTTGTGGCGCATACACATGAATTCAAACATTCTAGGTGCTTGATTGCTAATATGCGATTGTCTAATATCACAAACAATAAAGTGTAATAAAAGTGCCATTTGGTATTAACTTGTAGTGAAAAATACATTGAATATGAGTTACTGTGAACAAGAGGGCAAGAGGTGGGATGTGATGCCTAATTAAGAGATTTGGGAGATCATTTAATTACTGCAGGTTTTTAAATGTCTTTATAAGAATAGGGTTGGCACAGATGCAACAATATGTAAGACAAGAAGATGGGGTCACACTTCTCTGTGTTCCTATGGAAACTACTTGATACTTGTTTTACATGGATTTTTCTTCACTTTTCCCAACATACGACTAACGAATGCACCCAGCTGAGCAAGCATTTGTAGCTTGTACGATGGCAGAATGAGCCAACAGCTTAGTGTTGTGACCCTTTTAAGTATCTTGAAATTAAAAAAAAAGAACTCAAGAAGTGGTAGAGACTTTACATATGAAGTTAAAAATAACTTCTAAAGGAGGGACAGCTTATTTTGCTTATGTAATAGGTTTTTACTGCTCTACAGCTTGTTTGTAAAAGTAGCTTTGAGCACTTACAGAGCATATCTTCATCCTTACTGTGTTCCAATTAAAAAAGCATTACTAGTTCTTTTCAGAAACTGAGCCACAGAGTAGTTTCTGAGGTCTCCCAGGAACGTACAAGTTGAGAAAGAGAAAATTAGCAGCCATTATCCCTCACAACGCTGTGATTTGCCATAGCCAAAAACACAAGCGAATCCTTAATAATAGGAGAGCCACTGCCAGTTGTTGATTCCCCTGCCTTGAATGCAACTGGGTGTGTATATACAGTATTCCAAATCATCTTCCCATCTTTCAGGCCCATGGCAGCTCTGAAACCTGAGTGTTCTGTCCAGAGCCAAGTTGATCTATTTATTCCACCACCCTGGAACATTTACCATGTGTGTGCTGGGTGCCATTGTGCTGCAAGCTAGCTGTGACGTTCTCAGATCTAAACATTGAGTAGAGGGGATTCCTTGAGCGTGACGATAACTCATTTGAAATTTTTCTTTGGTGCCCCCTGGGAGTGCCAGAGGATTAGAGACCCCTCAGGTGAACATAATACCCTGCTAGTCACGAGTGTGCGCCATTTGTCACTGACATGAGACAGACGTCTTACACCATGCCTCCAACTACAGAAAGCAAACCATGGAGAATATTTGAGGGTGGGGCAGAGCTTTTCTGGGCAGGAGTTTTACTTTTCTGGCCCTTGATCTTATGCTGCCAAAACCCATCTCTGATTAGTCTTCTTTGAGCCATAAATACAAAGGTCCAGCTTTCACTCTCTGGATTGGGAGTGGCAGAAATACATAAGGAGGAGAAGTTTCCTGTCCATAAGCTGTTCTCATTTGTTTCTTGAGAGGTGGGCTGCAGCAGGGTCCACTTTTAGTGTCTTTGATGGTCTTCCTTCTGCTCAGATATAGTCAGGGGTGGCAACCAGACTTGCGCAAGTCTGATGACATGCCCTCGTTTCTTGCACCCAGTCTTTGCTTTACATGTCAGACCCCTTACTCAGATATTAAATACTTTCTCTTCAGAAACACCTTTTTTGATTGCACTTAACTCTGTGAGGCACTTCTGCTCTGTCCTGTAGAGTCAGAATCAACCTGATGGCAATTTTGTTTGTTTGTTTGTTTAAATCTAAGCAGTGCCACTTACTTCCAAGTACTCTGTTTATCCTAAGAATATTGATTGTGTTTACATGCTGTGTATAATTTATCAGAAACGATTAAATTGTAAATTCACTGAAGTCAGGGACTATGTCTGCTTCTATGTATCTTACAGAGAGGAACCGACCTAATTTTTACTGTTTTAGGACTTTACTTAAGCAAACAAGCAGAGGTGGAAACAAACCAAAACAACAGCAAAACCCCTACATCTTGTGAAATGATGTATTTCCAATTAAGGGTTGTGTGGGGACCTTTCTGCAAAGGGTACGGACCTTTTGAAAAGAGACATGCTTAGGTGCTATGCATGACTTTTATTTTTTTTAAGCTTCCAGATCACAGCAACATGGTTCAATCATAATTAATCTTGTATGGTAATGCAGTGACAATGAGATGGTTTCTCAGGAGAATCTGTGCTAATACTATTAAAATGCCCCTACAATGTGAAAATGATAGCAGTGGAAGCATGTGGGGACTATGCATGTGAGATTATGATATTATAGTGATGGGCGATTACCATAGGAAACTACTAATTCAACTCTGGAGGGACTGGCATTATGAAGCCATTATAACATGAGATTATAATGACACAATAACTTGGATGCACATTCGTGTTGTGAAAACTAAAAGCTAATTTGCATACAAGTAGTATTTCCATTAAGTAGTAATTAAAAACTGAAAACAGTGCTTGTTTAAATTTGAGACAGAGACGTACAATCCAGAAATGAAAATTGTTTATAAAGGATATATACCAAGTATATGCTCAGAAATGATTACAAACTGTTGCTACTCTGTGAAACCTCACATCCAGGGAGCTCCTCAGACTTTTTTTAATATAGCAAAATTAATCCATGTTTAAAATCAGACAAAACAGATAAGTACAGAAGAAAAAAAAATTTTTTAAAAATCTGTCCTTTGGCGATAACCCATAGTACCATCTCTGGGTATTTTCTTTCAGATGTTTTGTATACACAGCATACAGTTTTTTCTTCAAAAAGTTGTACCCATGCAGTGCTTTCAACACTTATTGCTTCTTCCCATCCCTTCTAGTTATAGGGTCTATTTCCCAGGAAACTATTTTCCTAGTAGGAAATAATATCTGGCAGGATTTTATTGTCTACATTTTACAGTTTTAGGATGTTTCTATAGTGAATTCTTCAGATTTTATTAATAATGGTATAGGTATTTAAGGCCCTTGGGAGTGGCATAAATGGTTTTCAGTGGATCCCTAGCTAACCTAGACATTGGGAGTTCATATCCACCCAGGAGTACTGCCAGAGAAAGGCCTAGTGATCTGCTTCTGTAGTGACTGTTGTTTGATATTATCATCAAATTGAGTAGATTTTCTACTCACAGTGACCCTCACATGACAGAGTAGAATTGTTCCATATTCTTTGCATAGCAGATTGTCAAGTCTTTCTACCCTGGAGCTGATGGATAGGCTCTAATTGCCCAACTTTTTGGTTAGCAACTGAGAGCTTCCAACAAAATGCTAGGGAGCAGTTCTGCTCTGCAACACATGGGGTCACTATGAGTTGGATTAACTTGATAGCAATGGGTTTACGGATCTAAAGGTGCTTAACAGGAATGAATGCTACTTTTGAGAAATCAATAGATTTCTAATTTCTCAGTTGATAATTATATAGCTTAGGTAAATATAAAAATAGATTAGAAAACAGCATTAAACATTATTTTAACTGAGAAAATTTAGGAACAACAGAATTTCTTAAATATACACCAAAATGACCCAGCCCAGACCGTGTAAGCATCCTCCATAGCTAATGTGTACTCCCTCCTAATTAGGACTAGAAGTGGTTATTGCTCCTTGCTTTAAATATAGTTGAGTTTCTTGTTATTAAGTATTTAATGAGCATTTGGATGTACTGTATGCTTTAGTTATTTTTATTATCACTTCTTGCAACAAGCAAATTAGGTAGGTAAGTCTAAATTACTACAGTCTTTATTATTTTTTTAATTGGGAAGAGGAAAGCACAGTGCAATTAAATGGCTTCTTCATGCGTCCCAGTCAGTGGTGGAGCTGGGATTCGATTTTCTGTACCTTGATTATTGTGGCCTCCTCTTTGGCTCAATAAGTGATTTTACCTCTAATTTGTACTTGTGTTTCAGTGGAGACCAGAATAACTTAACATGATGTTCATAGCAACTACCCACATAGTCTAATCAAAATAACTCCGAACTGATGATGTTGAGGCACTGGGTTCTTCTCTTGGATCTCAGATCATCTAGAGATCCAGGATTAAGTTTCCACATCTGAGAAAAGAAGTCCTGAATTGGATGGTCTCCTTAGTCACTTCTGTCCCAGAAAAGCTGAAATCAAATATCATGTAACATTAACTGGTATTTAAATACTTTACATATAAATATGGTCTGTTTTATTAATGAAATACTTGAAAGCAATCTGAATTCCAGAGCATACCTTACTTAGATGACATTTAATAATTTGGTGTGTTTTAACAGTAGGTTTATAATTTGACTTGAAGTATCTTTATACCAGAGATTTATTAAAGTTGTGGATAGAGGTCTAACCTATGAAAGAGATTAAAATTATAGCCTTTGGTCTATCTGAAATGTTGTTAAAATATAGTTAGAACTACAGTGAAAGAAAATATATGTTTCTATAATTTTACCAATGTATAGGTCTATAGTTGAATCTTACTCAAAATATGTGATATTATATTAAGTCGTAGAAAACAAGTGACAGTAATGATTGACCAACTTAAAATATAGTCCTAGACAAAACTTCTACCTACCTGTCTTAGCACACTTATTTTTATGGGGAAAAGGTTGCAAAATTAAATCCCCATTCTGTTTAGATGTTTTTATATATAGGGATTAATTAGTTAAAAGTGTGTTATTTAATTTCAGATCATTTTCCTAATTTTGTGCAGCTTCCTCCCCCCCGCCGAAAACTTAGAATTTCGTTAGAGATTTTTTGTTTTGCTTTGCCATCTTGAATGTTGGGAAAGAGTGAGGATGTGCCAGAGCACATATAATTACAGACTCGGCGTCAGTCTCACTGTAGTAAATCCGCCTTCAGGAGCAGACATATGCCATGTCACCTCACTGTTAGTACAGAAAATTCTAATCTTTTCCTACAAAAAGGTTTTTGTTAGGTGCCACACTCTCTTAAGATTAGACAAAATATATTATCTTGTCTTCTTTTCTAGACTCATTAATGAAGTCTCATCTCTCTGACTTGAAGATCTGCAAATTCTCAACAAAGTTTTTGATTTTATATTTTGTTTCTTAGGACAATCTGAACAACTTTATGCTATCTCCTGAATCTCAGTAACTTTTACAGCCAAATACTGCCATCAGATTTTATCATTTGCATTTCTGTTTCTTCTTGAGACTTCAGCAATACCAAATTATTACCTGAAATGACAGCATTTTTGTTTTCCTATGAAATTTATTTTTAAACTGAGATCTCTGGTTCCCTGGGAGGTCTGTGATTATGGTCTAGATGTCTTGAAGTAGTTTAATTGAGAAGAAGATATTCTAGTCTGATAAAATAGCTGAGTCCTGTTAATTTCCTTTATAGGAAATGGAGTTGATTTATAAACTGTATCATAAATGATATCTGCATGTCTTTATTTCAAAGAGGGTCTTATGGACCTAGTGTATTTTAAGATTTTAGGTGCTATAGCACTATCCTGTGGGTAACACCAAGAGTTAAGACTTACTCGAAGTTGTCTACTCTTTCTAGTTTTCCTTGCTGTGAACTTGTACTGTTGCTTCAGTATAGCCAACTCCAAATCTATTAGGAGCCCCTGGGTACTAAACATGGGCTGCTAACTGAAAGATCATTGATTGAAGTCCATCCAGAGGCACCTTGGGAGAAAGGCAGGGCAGTCTATGTCCAAAAAATCAGGCACTGACACTCTAGGAAACACAGTTCTGCTCTGACACTCGTGGGATCACCATGATGCCAAGTCAACTCTGTGTCAGCTGGTTACTCTGCACAGCACCCCGTAAAAGACTACTTACTCATCTGTGTGGAGCTGAGGAGAACCTAGGGATAGAGAAAAGGAAGCTGTGGAGAAAAGAGAACTCAACCTAGCTCCCCAGAAACCGGTTAATAGTTTAGGCACCAAGAGAAATACAGGTGGAACTCTTGGTCTGTGTTCTTTTGTAAGAAAAGGGTCATGTATGTTTTCTTTGTCATGCCTTTTAGGTGTTCATTGGTTAGTGTTGGTTGAGTCTCCGTGAAGAAACCACAGAGGTCGGTTTTTGTCCTGTTTTTAAAGGGCTTGCAGGGACACTTACAGACCCTATAGCAGTGTATTCTGTGCTCAGTGAAACTGGAAGATAGCTCATCAGTTTTGTCTGAATAATAACCCTATTTCCTCACTGGTGAAATGGGAACAATAATAATAAAAGTAGATTTCGCCTAAAACTGTGTCGTACCATCCAGCCTTCTGCCACTGGATATTTTAGATGACTCACCGTATGTTGATCCCAAGCCTCCTTCATGGGGACGTTAGGAGATTTAATTAAAGTGTGTAGAGTATTCAAAGCTCCTCAGAGAAGAACACAGCATTATTATGGTGGCTGATGCTTCTGATATTCCATAATCTCTTGAAGGTAATGAACCCAGCCGTGCAGAAAGCCGGGGTTTCATTACAGTCAGAATTACATGTAGACACATTGATACAATGTTACGTGAATAGTGACTATCATTGTGAATTTAAGAGTTGGAACATTTAGTTCATGTAAACTTTCTAATTGTTCAGAGTATTTTGCTTTAAATTTTTCTTTTCAATAAACAGCACATTTCAGGGGTCAGTAGGTAGTTAAGTTATGTTGTTTTTAGTCAACTTTCCATTTTGCTTTCAAACTAGAATTGTGAGAAGTACCTTACACATCTATCGTTAGAACTCCTGGGTAAGTTAGAGGGAGGGAAAAATTGGAGTCCTCTTCCAGCGTGCTTTTCCCCTGAAATGTAGTCTGTTCTGCTCATCTCTGAGGAAAAATGGAAATTGTTTTGTTCCCTCACTCCACACTGCCCATTTCATTAGTGTCTAGTGTGGGTCTCATCCTGTGGGCCAGCCCTTTCCTCTGTATTTTTCACTATGGACCTGACAATTAGCTGTACAAGTCCAGTAACATGAGCCTTGATGTTCCTCCTCTGGAACAATTTCTTGTAAAAATTCTCTTAGATCTCGATGATCTAGCCTAAAAGCTACTTCCTGAGGAGAACCTTCCCAGTCCTTCCAGTCCTGGCAAATCTATCTCAGGCATAACTTTCCAGAGCACCTATTCTGTACATCTTTTGTAACACTTCAGTGGCTCCATTTTATATCATAGATGTCTAATATCGTGCACTCAAAACAATGGAGATCTTGCATCCAATGCTTACCATGTGCCAGGCACTCTGACAGGGTTTTTAAGCTTCCTAGGGGCTTGGGTGGTGCAAAAGGTTAAATGCTTAGCTGCACCCAGAGGTGCCTCAGAAGAAAGGCCTGGTGAACTGCTTTTGGAAAAGGTCACAGCCGTGAAAATCCTATGAAGTACAGCTCTACTCTGCAACACATGGTGTCACCGTTAGTCAGAGTCTCCTGGAAGCCAGCTGGTAACTACTGTACATAGTATACTCCTTCTTATGTAGTAGATTCTCAGCAAACATTTGCTACACTGAATTGAAGTATATTAGTGATCTTTGTGAGTGTCTGGGGGCTGCTTTCTGCTGCTGTCTGTGCTCTGAGAACCTAAGGCCCCAGGTCTTCCCTCGGATCTGTAAATCAAGGCAGCTTTTCTTAGTATTTCAAGAAGAGTAACAGTTGTTGGTCACAAGCTATAAAGTGGCCAGCTGAAATTCCATCATGTGAATTTGAGGAGTGGATAGAATGAAAAGACAAATCACTCATTGGCTGAACAGACATTTGTTGAGCATCTGCTTCTTGCCAATTGCTGACACAGCTCAGAGTGGCACCTACTGCTCTGGATGTGGGAATGGGATTAAACTGGTTGTCACAACAAAAGCCAGCTGCAAGTACCACTCTCCCTTTCAAGCATGGCGTGGCATTTCTCTTACAAATGTCAGTTAAACAGCAGACTGTGTTTTGGCAGTCACTCTAGCAAGATGACGGGAGGTCGCATCAAACTGGGAAAGCCTCTAACCGTCCCTGCAGTGGCTGTCAGACATTTTTCTGTGTGGCTACCACCCTCTATACCAAGACCAGGCCTGTCCATCCAAAAACACGTACAGGACACTGGTTCTTTTTAACTCTGAATTAGCTGAACAGAGTAGTGAAAAGACTTTTCTAAGAGAGTCTAATGTGTTGTCTTAAAACATCTGGGAAGACTGTGGGAAATGATCTCCTAGGTGTAATATAGTTATTTGTGCAACTAAAAGATGTTCTGTGAGTCCAGAAAGATTGTTTTGAATTTAAACTGCTTTATGAAGAAATCAGTGTGGGTGATTTGCACATTTAGAAAATAGTCCAAAAACCATTATCAAGTTGTAACTTGCAATAATTTTACTAAGTATCTTTAGCTTTCTGTTTTTCAGTTGGCCTCACCACTTCAGATGAAAATAGCCTTAAAGATAAATTCACTAAATGTCATTTTTATAGATTCAAAAAGCCTTACTGCTGGAGGTTGGCGACCAGAGTCTTGGGGAACATCTAGCTTAATTGGCATGACATAGTTCATAAAGAGAATGTTCTATATCCTACTTTGGTGAGTAATGTCTAGGGTTTTAAAAGCTGTGAGCAGCCATCTAAGACTTTCCGTTGGCCCTACCCGATCTGAAGCAACAGAGAATGAAGAACACCAGAAATACAAGGGAAAGATGAGTCCAAAGGACTAGTGGCCTGCAGCCACCACAGCCTCCACCAGACTGAGGCTGGCGCAACTCAGTGGTGGCAGGCTACCACCAACTTCTGTGACAGCAGTCATGATAGAGGGCCAGAGGGTCCTGGACAGAGCTGGACTAAAGTGTAGAACAAAATTCAAACTTATGAAAAAGAACCAGACTTACTGCTCTAATGGAGGCTCAAAAAACCCCAAGATTATGACCCCCAGACACCCTTTTATCTTAGTACTGAAATCACTCCTGAGGTTCACCGTTCCGCCAAAGATTAGACAGACACATAAAACAGTAACATACATAGCTCAGCCTTGTACATGAGACCAAGTGGGCACACAACACAACACAGCTCAGCCTTGTGTGTGAGACCAGATGGGCACACTAGCCCAGGGGCAAAGACAAGAAGGCAGGAAGAAACAGGGAACTGGAGGAATGGAAATGGAGAACCCAAAGTTGAGAAGGGGAAGCTGTTGACATGTCGTGTGGTTGGCAACTGTTGTCTCAAAATAATATGTGTTCTAGTGGTTTAATGAGAAACTAATATGACCTGCAAATCTTCATCTAAAGCACAATAAAAGAAAAGTTTTACTCTTATTTTGTAAGGGAAAATTAGAAAAATAAACATAGGTATACACACACGTACCCACCAGTACCTGTCAGCTGTACTGTGGTAACTTGGGTGTTGCCATGATGTTAGACGCTACGCTGTGAGTATTCAGTCTCCAGCAGGACCAACCATGGTGGACAGAATACAGCAGAGCATCTAGATTAAGACAGATTGGTAATCTGTTTTCAAAAATGAGTCAGAGAAAACCTTGTGGATCCCAGTAGAACACCTCTTGAGCTGTACTTTGGAGACATCATCCAAAAGGGATAAATTAGTAAAGGAGGACATCATGTTTGGCAAGAGGGTGCAGGAGACCTTGGTGAGACCCTTAGTGAGATGATCTGGTCCATGTCTTAGTCATTTAGTACTCTAACAAAAATACCATGAGTTGATGGCTGTAACAAGGAAAAGTTTATTTTTACACAGTCCAGAAGGTTGGAATTCCAAATTCAGGGCACTGGTTCCCAGGGAACGTGCTGTGTCTCTATCAGCTCGGGAGGAAGGTCCTGCTGATGCATCCGTCTTTCTTTAGTGTGGGAGCATCTCAGCGCAGGACCCGCAGGGCTCCCAGTGCTACTTTCTTGATGGTGTGAGGTCCCCAGCTGTCTACTTGCTTCCCTTTCCTTTTATCTCTTGTAGGACAAAAGTTGGTGTGAGCCATATCCAGGAAACTTACTTTAGTAAGGGTGTTGCAGTCCCATCCTTTAACATAATCCAATCTGTTAACCACAGACAGAGATTAGGATGTACAGCATAAGAAAAATAAATCTTTAACATAATCCAATCTACTAACCACAGACAGATGAGGATTTACAGCATAAGAAAAATCACAGAATGAAAGACAATCAGACAGTACTGGGACTCATGGCCCAGCCAAGTTCCTACGCACATCGTTGAGGGGGCGAGATTCAATCCATGACAGTGCAGTTGCCGCAGTGACAGACTCAGACATGCTGACAAATGTGAGGGTGACACAGGACCAGGCAACACTATCTTCTGTTGTACCTGAGGTCACCATGAGTCTTACTCATCTCAGCAGCAGGTAACAGCAGTGATGTATGTGTAGTATGTGCTGAGTACAGAAAAAGAAACTAAAATGGCATGTGTGATGTTTTCTGAAAGCCTGGCTTGTGAAGATCTGGGGAAGTTGAGAAAAAAAATCATGGCTTGTCAAAGGCACTTGGCTTGGCTGGCTGGTGAAGGTGGCTTAGGAAGGTAGAAAACCTGTTTAGAGTTCTCACTGAGGAGATGATAGTGGTCCAGACAAAGGCAGGGACTGTGAAGCAGAAGAGGATAAGATGAATCAGAGAGCTAAAAAAGGGGTAGAATTTACTGGATTTAGAAACCAAATGGATATGGGGGAGGTGGAAGTTTTAGATGAAACTGGTTTTGGGGTTTTTTTGTTTTTGTTTTTTGCATAGGTAGTTGGGTGGATGGCAGTGTCAGAGGAAACAGAACACAGAAATTTAAATTCTGAGAACTAAGTATGATTGATGACCCATGAACATTGCGAGTGCTGAGCTTCACATATAGTAACTACAGAATAAAAAAAAACCCATTGCCGTCAAGTCAATTCCAACATACACTGACACTATATGACAGCGTAGAACTGCCCCATAGGGTTTCCAAGGAGTGGCTGATAGATCTGAACTGCTGACCTTTTGGTTAGCAGCCAAGTTCTTAACCGATATACCACCACAACTCCAATTACAGGATAAAGTTCATTATTATTGTAATCTCAGGCTAAACTGTCTTAGTTAATCATAACAAAACCTCTCTGAAGTACAGTTTATAATTAATATGTGGCGTTCTTAAGCACTCCCAGGTTCAAATTGTGCAACTTTCCATCCCCGTGACTATACAGATTGGTTTTCCTTGATTTCCTCATATACTGCCAACCCAACATGTTTTGGAGAAGACGCTTTTGCCCTGGTTAGTTGCTGTCAACTTGATTCTAAGTCATGGTGTCACCGTGTTTGCAGAGTAGAACCATGCTATAGAGTTGGCAAGGCAGAAACCTTTTTGAAGCAGATCTTCAGTTCTTACTTCCATCTCTGGGTAGGTTCCACCCACCAAGCTTTAGGCTGATAGTTGAGCACTTAATAGTATGTAAAAGGCTTTGAGTAGCTCCTGACAAGTGGTAAAAGCGTAGTAAAATAGTACCAGTACCGGCTTCCCTGAGTCATTCTCGCTGATAGTGGCCCCATGTGTATCAAAGTATAGCTGTGTTCACAGGATTTTCAGTGATTGATTTTTCAAGGCAGATCACCAGGTCTTTCTTCCAAGGTACCTCTGGGTGGACTTGAACCTGCAACTTTTTGGTTAGCAGCTGAGCACCCAGGGACTTGTAATAAATGGTAGCTTGAGGAGGTGAAGGGGGACATCTCTGTTGGTTTCTGATCTCCAAGTGAGGGCAGGCCCTACCTGCGTAGCACAGGGTCTTCCACTTACTAAATGCTCAGGAAGTATTTCTAAATCTATGAAATTTTTTTTTCTTTTTGTTTTTCTGCTAATTTATCAAAGCCTGTTAACCCTCCTTAGAAAAGGATTTTTTTTGTGTGTGTGTGGCCATATCCTTACATAGACTCTGGTGGCATAGTGGTTAAGTGCTGGGTCTGCCCACCCCAAGGTCGATAGTTAGAATCTGTCAGATGCTCCTTGGACACTCTATGGAGCAGTTCTGGTTTATCCTGTAGGGTTGCTATGAGTTGGGATTGACTTGATGGCAGTGGGTTTGATTTGGTTAGTTTTGTATCTTTATATGGCTTAAACTTACTTGATTTTTCTTTTTACTTAACCTTTCTCCTTTTCACCTGCAAATAAGTGCTGAATCATGCTTTATAAATTCTGACACTTTCCTGAAACTTTGCTTGATAACCCCCAGTCTCCACTTCCAGCCCCACCTGGGAGAGTCATTCAATAGTAGGATCTTGGTTTCTGTGTGGCCTGCCTATGGTAAGAATTACTCAGTCTGCTTGAATGGTTCTTGGTCTCCAAGACTTCTACCAGAGTCTAGAACAATCAATTAATAATTTAATGAAACTGTTCAAATTTAATCAAAGTGAACCATACCCCCTGAAAAGGCATGTGATTTCAGCTGGAAATAGTTGCATAAAAACAGTATCCAGTGTCACACATAACTGGCTTTAAGCTCATAAAATGTTTGCTCATCTGTGGGTTTTTATTTGGGGGATTCAGTATTTATGTTATTTTTACAAGTGGTATTAGTAAAAGCATCTGATTGGTTTACTGTGGTAATGCTCATCTTTCCCTATAAGATTTTACTGATGAAGAAAGTAAACATAAAAGCTGGAAAATACATTAATTGTAATGAAGAAAAATATTATATGTCTTCCCTCTTACCACCCAAAGATAAATGTAACATTTTATTATTCCAGGTTAAGCCCTGCAAGTATGTGGATACATACAATCACTGTAAATTTATCATACTTAAGCTCTAGTTTTATAGTTTGCTTTTCAAGTTGCAATAAGACCATTTTCCTGTATCTTTTAAGTATTCTTTGAAAACGTCATTTAAATGGTTGCATAATATTTGATCCTGTATGTAACCATTCCCATATTATAAGACATTTTGGTTGCTCTTCTAAATAATGCCATAATGTAACCTCTGTGCATAAATATTTTTTTACACATGTCTAAATATTTCCTTAGGGCACATCCCCAACAGGAAGATAACATTTTTTAGACTCTGGATACATATTGCTAAACCACTTTGCAGAAAAGTTGGACAGAATTGCCCGTCTACCAGCCATGTGTACAAGAGTGCTGTCATACCACTTGTGCTGATAGCCACCTGGTTTAACTTTTACAAGCCAGTCACTGAACTGGCCTCATTTGTTTTAACTGCCTCCCAAATGATGCATTCTTTGGGCCCTCACAGTGTGAATACTTCTGCTAACTTTTAAGAACTAAGTAACTGCTTAAAATGGAAAACTTTTTATATAAATTAAGCTGCTCAGCGATACTAAAGTTGGCACATTTACTTGTTATGCAAAGCCAGATTTTTGTTTATGAAAGACCCCAGGTAGTTATTTGGTGTTTCCTTTATGACCTGAGTAAGTTACGTTCCTTAGTTATTTTACTATTTGGAAATTTACTTGGAATTTGGACAGTTTTCTATTATGTTGTATCATTATAAAATTATTAAAAATAAAGACATGTTTTATGTGTAGTTTGTAGGCATGAAAGTTTTGCTTTGCAACACCTGCTGTCTTCATTTACCAACATTATTGAATAGTTTCCACCTCATAGTGACCATATGTACAACAGAACAAAACAACTGCCCAGTCCTGCAGCAAACTCACAGTCATTGCTATGTTTGAACCCATAGTTGCAGCCACTGTGTCACCTTATCACTGTGTCATTTATCACTAAAAAGGCATTATTTAGATTAGGGTGTCATATTTCCTTATATAGCCAAGTGCTGTCGAGTCGGATCCAACTCATGACGACCCTAGGGGCCAGGGTAGAACTAACCCCCTGAGTATTCAAGGAGTGCCATATATATATAAATAGTTATTTGTAGGATGTTTTAATTTAATGGGATCTGGGGTACAGTTCTAATATCACATGCCTGATCCACTTGCAAACTTCAAGAAAAGGAAATTTTTTAAACTTATCATGGTGTGAGAGTTACAACTAATTTCACTTCATTTTAGAACAAAAACTATGTCTTTTTACACATTCTTTAATTAAGGTATAAACTAGTTACTTTCTTGTCTCTGTTCAGTTGAGTTTAGTTTCACCAGTGCAAACCAAAAGCATAATTATAGGGGATAAAAGACAGACCCTTCTCACAAAGAGCCCATCAGTCTAATGAAGTAAAATCTCAGAACAGATCAACTCAGTATAATGTGGTATGTGCGAGGATATACTGCTAAATCTCTCACATGAATGTTCATTAGGAACCTTCACAGTTAATAAGCTACTTAAATAAGTCACATCCATGCACTGATGAACTGACTATTCAAGAATTAGTTGCCATTCAAGCATTCCTTAATATTTGTTTCTGTTCCTGCCTAACATGTCAGCCTGTTTTTTAACTTTTAAATTAAATTTCAAAATTGCTGTAACTGTCCAAAAATGTGTACTATAACACAAAAATATGTGAAGTGAAAATGAAAACCATTTAAAAAATGTGTTTAAACATCGAAAAATAGGGGTAAATATTAAGGTAAACTAGAAGAAAACTTAGTCCTACACATCAGAATAAAAAAACAGGAAAAACATAAAGACTTAGCAAGTGCAAAACTAACAACAATGAAAAAGGTGAAAAGAAAATATATAAAAGAAAAATGACTCAGAACAGTGGAACAAATTAACCATCAACAACATACATAAAAAGACATCAAAATGACAGCACTAAACTCACACCCATCAAAATTATGCAGAATGTAAATGGACCAATGAAGCAAGAGAGGGTGAAATATTGGCTTAAAAAGCCCAGTCCGTCTATCTGCTGCCTACAAGAACATACCTTAGCCGTAAAGATACAAACTAAAACTCAAAGGATGGAAAAACTATGTATCAAGCAGACAACGTTCATAAAAAGAGCAAGCATGGTAATATTAATTTCTGACAAAACAGACTTTCTTAAACACCACCACAATGGTTAAGCAATGATTCAGGGATCAGGACAGCCATATTAAATATTTATGCATCCAACCACAGCACTCTTAAAGTACAAAGAAAAAAAAAAAAAAGATCTCTAACAGCAGGACACTTCAACATAACACTTTTGGTAAAGGAGGGAACATCCAGAGAGAAGCTCAGTGAAAACACAGAAGATGTAAAGGCCACAGTCAACCAACTTGACCTCATAGACCTACAGAATACTCCACTAAACAACAGCTGGTATGCTTTCTTTTTCAGTGCACATGGAACATTTTCCAGAATGCCAGCCAAGGCCAAGGACCCCATATTAGACCATAAAGCAAGCCTTAAGAGTATCCAAATCATCAAAATATTACAAAGCATTTTTTTTCTGACCATAAAGCCGTAAAAGTAGAAATCAGTAACAGAAAAAGCAAAGGAGGGGGAAAAAATCAAACACATGGAACCTGAAGAACACTTTGCTCAAAAACTACTGAGTTATAGAAAAAAAATTAAGGGCATAGTAAAGAACTTCATAGAATCAAATGAGAATAAAAACATCCGACCAGAACCTGTGGGGCACAACAAAAGCAGTGCTCAGAGGTTAATTAACATCAGTAAATGCACACATTGAAGAAAAAGAAAGGGCTCAAATCAAAGCATTAAACCTACATCTGTAACAGACAGAGAGCATCAAAAGAAGCCCTTGGGCACCAGAAAAAAATAGATAATAAAATTAGATCAGAACTAAATAAAGCAGAGAAGGGAAAAACAATTGAAAGAGTTAATGAGAATAAAAGCTAACTGAAAAGATCAACATAATTGATAAACCACTGGCCAAACTGACAGAAGAAAAACACTAGAGGAGCCAAGTCACCTGAATAAGATATGAGATGACAGTATCACTGCAGACTCAAGTGAAAATAAAAAAATCGTAATGGAGTATTATGAAAAACTGTACTCTTAACAAATTTGAAAACAGAGAAAATGGAGTGATTTCTAGAAACATACCACCTAAATTAACACACACAGAGGTAGAACAACTAAATAAAACTGAAACAAAAGAAGAGATTGAGAAGGTAGTTTAAAAATGCCCGAGAAAACAAATTGTGGTCCTGACAGCTACACTGGAGAATTCTACCTAGCTTTCAGAGAACAGTTAACACCACTGTTACTAAAGGTTTGTCAGAGCATAGAAAAGAATGGGATGAATACTCCCAAACTCATCTTGTGAAGCCAGCTTTACCTTGATACCGGATACGGTCACCATAAGAAAAGAAAATTAGAAAACAGTATCCTTCATGAACTCAGATGCAAAAATCCTTGACAGAATTCTAGCCATTAGAATTTAACAATGCACCAAAAATTAATTCACCATGACCAAGTAGGATTGATACCAGATACATAGGAATGGTTCAACATTAAAAAAACAACCAATATGATCAATCATATACATGAAACAAAAGATAAGAACCACATGATTTTATCAATTATTGCAGAAAATGTATTTGAGAAAATCAACACCCATTCGTGACAAAAAAAAAAAAAAAGAGACACCTCTCAGGAGAATGCAAATAGAAAGGAAATTCTTGAATTTAATAAAGGGTCTTCCCCTAAGGGTGTTGTATCTTTGAACTTGAATAAAGCAAGTTGTGTAAAGGATACAGTTTTAATTGTTTTATTATTTTAAAGTACATTTGATGGCATCATGTGTGGAAAAGAACTTCAGGTCAGTGGCTGCCATGGCACCTTCCACATGGGTCCCAAAAATAATCAGTTATCATAGCCCGATATCTTTCATTGACAGTCACAACCTCTCCTCATTCATCTGGGAAAAAATAAGGGCCGATAATTCCACCAGACCTAAGTTTACATCAAATGATAACTTTTGGGGGATGAAGTGTACATTTTTGAATCTCCATTGGGTTCTCATGGCTCCAAATGCAACAGTTTGTTTGTTAACAAAACCATTCATCCAAAAATGGGCCTCATCACTGAAGATGATTTTATGGCCAGAAGTGCGGTCAACTTCTGATTGCTCCAGAGCCCAGTTGGCAAATGTACAGTGCATTGTATGGTTATTGGACTTCAGTTTTTGAGTTAAAACAATTTTGTAAAAGTAACGCTTCGAGTCCAAATGCAAAATCCACCAAAGTGTGGTCAATGAAAGGCCCAGTTCTTGTGCTTGGTGAGAAATTGGTTGGGATGGATTCTCATGTACAGTCTGATTGAGCAGTAGCAATGGTTTTGTTAGAATGTGTGGTTCTTTGACAGAAAGGCGTTGTCTGATAGGCAACAGACTTGGTTGTCTCAGTTTTTTTGAGTAAATGTCAAATTGTTCTCTCCTTTGATGATTATGCATACTGTAAATTTCACATAATACACGCAGTGTTGTCAAACACAACACCCATTTTGATAATAAACTGATCATTTCTATGTGTTGAGGAATTATGTAACTTTCCATGGCCATTTGTCAAGACTAATAAAAAAACATGATAAATATGGCCACTATAGCCTCACAAATACTGCCTTCGTGAGCTGTCAAAAATAGGACATCCTCGTTGGAAGACCGTTTTCAAAGCCAACAGCCCATATCATCCTAAATGGAGAGAGTCTGAAAGCATTCCCGTTGAGAAGGGAATCAGACAGGGGTGCCCTTTGTCACCACTGTTATTCAGCATTGTGCTAGAGATGCTAGCCAGAGCAGTTATGCTAAAAAAAGAAATAAAGGACATCCAAATAGGTAAGAAAGAAGCAAAAGCATGTCTATCTGCAGATGATATGGCATTACACACAGAAAGCTCTAAAGAATTCACACAAAGAAAAGCTACTAGAACTAATCAAAGAGTTCAGCAAGGTATTAAGATACAAGATAAATGTATGTAAATCCATTGGATTCCTTTACACCACTAAGGAGACCCATCAAAGAGGAAATCACCAAATCAGTCACATTTACAGTAGCCTCCAGGGAGATACAATACTTCAGAATAAATCTAACCAGAGATGTAAAGACCTGTACAAAGAAAATTATAAGACTCTTCTGCAGGAAAACAAGAGACCTACATAAGTGGAGAAACCTATCTAGCTCACAGATAGGAAGACTTAACACCATGAAAATGACTTTTGTACCCAAAGCGATCTATAGAGACAGTACAGTCTCAATACTAATTCCAATGGCATTTTTTTTTAATGGGGTGGAGAAACAAATCACTAACTTCATATGGAAAGGAAAGAGGGCCAGATAAGTAAAGCATTAGTGAAAAAGAAGAACAAAGTGGAAGGCCTCATACTACCTGACTTTATAACCTGTTGTATCACCATGGTAGTCAGAACAGCCTGCTACTGGTATAACAACAGATACATAGATCGGTGGAACAGAACTGAGGATCCAAGGTGTGAAATCATCCGCCTAACAACAGCTGACATTTACAAAGGCCCAGAGTTTGTTAATTGGGGAAGACAGTCTCTTTAACAAATGGTATTGGTATAACTGGATATCTGTTGGGGGGGGGAATGAAATGCTAATTCAAAATGGAATAAAGACCTAAACATCAAACCCAAAGCAATAAAAATAACGGAAGAAGAAATAGGGTCAATGCTAGGAGCCCTAATACATGGTGTAAACTGAATACAGATCATTACTAGAAATGCACAAACGCCAGAAGAGAAAATAAACAACTGAGAATCCTAAAGATCAAACACTAATGCTCATTCAGAAATTTTAGCAAAAGAAAATACTTTTAATGACAGCAGAAATATTTGTGGGGTCATAAAAAGATTTAAAAAAAATTCACCAAAAGAGTAAAAGATAACCTATATATTGGGGGAGGGGGTAGGATTTTGATACAGCAAATCTCTAAGATTTACAAGATACTGTAAAACCTGAATGAAAAGAAACAAACCAAAGAAAAAATAGATAGAGGCTATAAACAGGCACTTCGCCAAAGAAGACATCCAGAAGGCTAACAGATACATGAGAAAACGCTCACAATCAATAACACTTAGAGAAATGCAGATCAGAACTGCCATAAGATACCATCTCACCCCACCCAAGCTATTATTAATCATAACAATACAAAACAAGTATATGTTAAGAGAGGTTGTGAAGAGTCTGGAACACTTCTACATTGTTGTTGGAAATGTAAAATGGTACAACCACTTTGAAAGTTGATTTGATGCTTTCTTAAAAAGCTAGAAATAGAAGTACTGTATGATCCAGCAATCTCACTTCTTGCGATGTATTCTAGAGAAAAAAGAACTGTTCACACAAATAGATACATGCAAATCCATGTTTACTGCAGCACTGTTCACCATAGCAAAACGATGGAAACCACCTAGGTGCCCATCGACAGATGAATGAATAAACAAATTACAGTATATTCACACAGTGGAGTACTACGCAACAGTGAAGAACAATCTGTGAAACGTACTGGAGGAATCTGGATAGCATTGTGCTGAGTGAAAGTAGTCAGTTGCAAAAGGACAAGTAGGTTGTGGGGCCACTATTACATGAACTTGAGGAAAGATTTAAACACAGAAGAAAACATTCTTTGATGGTTACAAGAGTGGGAACGAAGAGGGATATTTACTCCCTAGACAGTAGAGAAGAATTACATCTTAGGTGAAGAGAAGGACAACATACTGGAGAAGTCAGAACAGCTAATCTAAATCTAAAGCTAAAAAGTTTCCTGAATATAACCAAACATTTCAGGGACAGAGTAGCAGCAGTAGAGGTTTGGGGACCATGCTTTCAGGGGACACCTGGGTCACTTGGCATAAAAAGATTTATTAAGAAAATGCTCTGCATCCCACTTTGGTTGAGTGGCATCTAGGGGCCTTAAAAACCAGCAGGCAGCCTTCTAAGAAATATCAATTGGTCCCAACCCACTTGGAGCAAAGAAAAATGAAGAATAAAGAAAATAATGAGCCCAAGAAATTGAAAGGGCTTCATAATCCAGACACTATGTGAGCATGGGGCCAGAACAACTAGATGGTCCCTGGCTACCACCAAGCACTGTCCCAACAGGAAACCCAACAAAAAGTCCTCATCTGATAGAACAACAGAAAAGGGGTACAAACTCAAACTCTAGTAAAAAGCCCAGACTTGGTTGTCTGGCAACCTAGAGGGTCCCTGGAAGACACAGCCTCAGTACTCTTTTAGCCCCAAACTAAAACCATTCCCCAAACCAAATCTCTAGACAAAGATTACACTGGACTCTAAGACATGAAGTGATACTGCTTCTTGGTTCAAGTACATGAGAATAAATGGCCACCTTCTGTCCACCAGCAAGATGAAAAGGCAGATGGGGACAGGACCTTGGAAGGATAGAGTGGAAAGGAGAAAGTGTTGTCACATTGTAGGGAGAGTCACTAGGATCCCATAACAATGTGTAGGTAAGTTTTTATATCACAAATTGACTTGAATTATAAACTTGCACTTAAAGTACAATTTTTTGAAAAATTTGATTTGTCATGGAATAATGAAAGTGATGTTGAAGAAATGCTAACCTACACACAAAGACGAATGAAATGTGGCAGACTTAGCATCACCACTGAAGGAGAGATAGGGACATGGATAATATCTCAGTAAGTGCTTCCAAAGAGTAAATTGTGTATGAAGTAATTAAGAAAGAACCTTGGTTAAAGAAATGAAAAGTTGTCCAAAATTGTTTTGCAGAACTAACCTCTTTCATCACTACAGTGCAAAAGTCAAGTAAAGAATATTGTACAGTCCATCACATAATTTTGTCGTAAAATTATATACCTCTTCTTCCCACTCATCTGTTTGTTCTACAGTAGTGACGTGTCCGTTGCTTTGATGCTGAAAGCTGTGGCACCAAGGCGTCCATGGTGGACGGTCTTCAGCAGAGGTTCCACACTACAACAGATGAGGAACAAAGGCCTGACAAGCTACTTCCAAAAATCAGTGAAAATCCCGTGTATAGTGATCATGAAGACAGCACAAGACGGCAAAATTTCGTTCTGTTATACACAAGGTCACCATGAGTTGCAGCCAACTCAGTGGCAGCAAGAATTCCCCCCCAAAATATACCAACACTGATGCCATTCTTTGTTCTGAGAATTAACCCATCACCGTCATGTTGATTCCAGCTCAGAGTGACTGAGATGTTTGTAATTATGAATTATTTTTATAATATTTATAATATTTTTCAAATTTATAATGTGAGTCAGGCTTTTCAAAAATGACTTCTTATTCACCTTTGATCTCTAAGTATTTGGCTACCTATTGGTTTTTAACAAACCACCTCAAAACTTACTGGCTTCAAACAACAACCCATGTTTAGCATCTGTTATAGTTCTGTGGGTTGGCCAGGCTCTACTTTTGTTGGCTATAGCTGGACATCCAGTCATTTGGGATCTTAGGTGGACCGGAGTGTCCATGATGGAGCACTCTCTTATCTGGCCTCTTTGCAAGAAGGCTGCAAGAACTCATCCCGTGGAGACAGTGAGATGGCTGGACTTCTCTCTCTTCGTGTTGTTTGCCACAAGGCTTTTCCGTCTGGTGTTTCCAAAAGCACAAGCTGCCGGGTGCCCCAAGATTTGGGTGTTGCTATATTCTGTTGGTTACAGTGAGTCACAAGAAGCTCTGGTTAAGTGTTCAGCTGCTAACCAAAAGGTTGATGGTTTCAACCCACCCACTGCCTCCATGGGAGAAAGACCTGGTGATCTGCCCCTGTAAAGGCTGCAGCCTAGAATCCCCTGTGGGACAGTTCTATTCTGATTTAGGGTCACAACGGGTCAGCATCAACTCAGTAACAAGCAACGATAGAGTCACAGGGCCAGCTCAGGTTTAGTGTGCAAAGGGCTGCACTAGGATGTGAATACTGGAAGGCATGTCTCTTTGAAGGCCATCTTTGGAGATGAGCTAACAGGCTACTTTAAGTGCATTCATTTAAAAAGACATTTTCCGGTACCAGTTATCCATGAATAATGAGGACCTCCTGTAGCTATAATTGCTTTGGTAGGTCGTATCCAAAAGCCTAATGAGTTGTGATGTCAATTGCAACAGTCACTCTACTTTTAACAGTCACAAGCCTCAAGTAAGGGAGTTCATTTATAAGCAAATTAGACTCTCAATTTGATTCATAAACCTCAGCCCCCTATGGTTAGTTTTATTAAAGAACAACTTTAGGTTCATTTAAGGATACTCAGCAAATATTTGTAAAACAATTCCAAATTTGGAATATAATTCTTAGCATTTAAGTAGTGCTTTTAGGTATAAAGCATTGGATTTGCTTTTTATTTCAAACTTAATGTGATAGGTCAGGTACATATTATTCAACTTTTCAAGTGAGGAAGTTACCTCATAACTTTAAGCATTTTTCTACAGTCAACACAGCTAAGAAACATTGGATCCAGGACTCCAGGTTTAGGTGTCTTTCAAACCACTCATCTCTCCTAGACTTCTCTTTTAAGTTCAGAAAGAATAAAGAAAAAATAGCTGCTGTGGAGCTGCCTCTGACATGGTCAGCCCATGGGTGTTGAGTACAGCTGTGCGGCACAGGCTTTGCAGTGATTGATTTTGCAGAAACAGGTCACAAGGCCTCTCTTCTAGGTTAACTGCATGGACTCAAACCTCCAACCATTTGGTTAACAGCTGGTGTTAACCGTTTGCGTCACCCAAGGACTCCTTTAACCTTTAAAAGGATCTGAAATTTATCTCTTCCCTCTCTTCCCCTCCTTCACACCTCCTTTTTTTATTGTCTGTCTCTTCTTGCTCTCTAAGTTCACATGTGCGTGCACGTGAAATAAAATACACATTTTGAAAACTATTCATAAAGTACACCCTTCTTTGATAGTGAATGCTCTATAGAAAGTCTATAAGAGTTGATCTTAAAGGGTATCCTAGAAGCATAGTGTCATCTGGAATTCATATTGGTCAACCTCTTTATTTAACAGACAGAAAATAGGCTCAGAGTGGTTAAATTACTTGACCAAAGTCATGCAGTCTTTTATTCCAAGATCCAGGAGCACTTAACCTGAACCTGTGGCTCTTCACGTTAAGAAATCCAGCCTTCTCCATGAAATTTGTGAAGACCGTAGATCATTTGATGTATCTTAAATGTTAATTTTTGAGTTGCTGAGAATTAAAAATGGCACCAATTTTAACTCTTTAATGACAAAAAACAGTAAATACAGTTTACTTGAAATATTGTTTCCGGGAAACAACCTAATCCTAGTAATCTGTGTAGCAGAAAATTCCCTCTGTTGAAAGCTACAATGTGGGAGTCTCTTTATGCAGAAGAAGAGGTTATAGAGCTCTTGTATCTGGTAACTTGGTGTATGTTCTCACTCTCAGGCCTAGTATGTCTCATAGCAAAATCAAAAGATTTTCATCAACCGTTCTCACAGCACTGAGTTGTGGAAACTTCTTCTGAAAAGGAGAAAAGCTGAGAAGAAATCTCAGTTTTTCAAATTTGGAAACATAAAGGTCAGTTTACAAGCAGTATTTACACATTGATGTTGCACTTGTCCCCCTGAACTCTTGAGTGCCACTATAATAAAGTAGAAACATTGCGTTTTTAACTGACTAGAGATACTGTGCACTTTTTTCTTCCTTCCCTGGCCTTCTCCTTCCCCTGCTGCTTCTCTCCCTTCCTGTCTCCTTTCTTCCTTCCCTCCTTTCCTGTCTTTGTCTTTCAGTTTCTGTCTTCATTCTTCCCTCTCCCGCTTACTTCTGTCCTTCCTGTTTTAAGGAGGAAATGTTTTCAGTTAGTTGGCTAAGGAGCAAATTTCAGAAGCCAGCAGTATGGGTTGCCAAGGTCCACAGAACCGTGACTTGTGGGGCAGGCCGATGAGTCACCGAGTCACAAGCCCGGCAGCCCGGTTGCCTGAACGAAGGGACGAGCTGCTCACCTCCAGGAGTTCTGGATGGGAAGGGTCTGCGCTGACCCGGAGACAGGGCCCCTTTCCTGGCAGACTCTCCGTGGAAGCCTTTTTTCTGCCATTCTCCTCATACTTCTTTTTGAATTTGAAAATACTCGCACATTGTCTCTCTTATTTCTTTAGTCAAGTGGAAGATAAGAAAAAAAATTCAGGTTTGAGGATACAACCCACCTTTTTCCATGAATACAAGACACTCTCTGGGGGTTTGCCTTCCCCAGTGGTTTTGTTTTATTTATGTCACTGTATGAAAAACTTGCTGGGTCCTGTTACCGCTCTGTGTACCAAAGCGTTTGGATTTCTTTCTCTTTATTCAGGCATGGTCATTGGTTTTTTGGCAGTGTTTAATATTAGAAATTATAAATCTGCATGCAGTAGAACCATTTAACCAAAAGTACCTGGGAGAGTAGAAATGTAGAGAGTGTGTGCCCGGAAGGGTTCCTTGTGGTGCTGGTGCGAAGAGCCCAGAGCAGTGCTGCTCTGAGAGGAGACATGCTGCAGGGTGGAACCTGTGCCTGATGGAAATATTGTAACGAGCTTCAGAAACTATTATGTAGTTTTGAAAATACTTTGTCACCAATCCAGTGTCAGCTTTAAATGCAATGTTTATAAAGTGCCATCACACTGTGTGGTGTGTCCCATAAAGAAGACTAGAACACTTGACACATTCAGACCAGACCACACAGCTTTCCACACCAAAACCCAAACCCAAGCCAGATGCTCTTGAGTCCATTCTGACTCATAGCTACCCTAAATGACAGAGTAGATCTCTCCCATTGGGTTTCCGAGGAGCACTTGGTGGATTTGAACAGCCGACCTTTTGGTTAGCAGGCATAAGACTTAACCACTAGGCCACCAGGGTTTCCCCATTTTCCGTAGGAGTCTATTTATTTGAGGATAATTTTATAGTACCAACAAGTCCAGTTAGCATAGTCTGCCTGCTCCGCCTCTTACTGTTTCCATTTCCTCCCCATCTCCTCTGGTGTCCTACGTGATTTTTCTGCAGCAATACCATGCTGCTCTTTTTTTTTGCAGACTCACTGGTGCCATTCCTGTCCATTCTCCATGCAGCTGTCTGGCTATTCAGTTCATGTCGTCCACTGTATAAAGCCTTCAAATACCTTCCTATTTTTTATTGCTTAAGGTTTGATCAGAGGAACAACACAATTGTAAATGAAATGGTACAAGAGATCTGTTAGGAGGATTAGACCTTTCACCAGTTGTAGGAGGAGCAGAGGAAGTGAAAATCAGCTCACCAGAAATCCATTTGGAAAATGACGATTGCATGGCAAATCGTAAGACAAGTACTTGACAGCCGATCTGGGACCAGGTGCTACAATCAGTGTCTGCCGGAAACCCCATTCATTCCATCTGAAGTACTGAGAATTCCCAAAGTTCTGCCCTCTGAAATGTAAAATATGACCGAAAAGGGTATTCACTGTAGGTAGACAAAAAAATTTAAGCATAATAACCAGGATAAAGTAGCTGTGTCAAAAAAACCTTAGTGAAACTAAACTACCTCCATCCTATGCTTTTCACATAATTCTTTAATAATTAGACAATTTGTAATTTGCTAACTGGCTTCCAGCAAACGGATTTTCTATAAATTAGATTATTGTTATTTTTTTGCCAACATATTCAAAATAATCCCTCCATTTGTCCCAGACTCTCTCTGTTGTACTGTTTTTGTATTCTTCATAGCACTTAACCTCTGTTTGAAATTATCTACATCATTTTGTTTACCGTACTCCCCACCATAGAAAACAGATTTCACAAGGGTATATGTCTTGTCCATGTTGCCTGTGATTATGTCCCCATTGCACAGTACATACTCGGTAAATGCATGCTTGAGTAAATAAATGAGTGAAGCTGAAAAAAGTAATTGATCATCAAAGAATTATGTGAAGATTTACTTAGCAGTACAGACCTTTTTAAATTTTAGATATAGCAATAAGGCAACTGGTGACATTGCTACTGGAGTATGACTTGTATTAATAGAAAGCTTTTCCTAGCAAATAGATGACTGACTTTTCTTAAATTATAACACTGGCACTTAACGTTATATATAACATTAACATTTGCAAGCATTTGCATATATTCATTGACTTAGTCTAGCCAGAACTCTTATGAAGTAGATTTTACCCCATTTTACGCATTCAAAAGTGAGTTCAGAAACTTGGAATTCATTAATAGTCTTTGAAGACCTCAGTCTATGAGATGGGACATTTTTGGCACATCTATTCAATATGCCAGAATGTTGACTGAATGTAGCCAGGGAATTCCTTCTACTCTATGCATCTGTCTTTTTGAAAACTGAATATAAAAGATGTGTTTGTTTCATAACATTGTAAAGTTGATCATAAGCTTAATTGAAATGAATGACCTTATGTATTTTACCAGTTACTATAATTTTTTCCTAAAGACAAATACTCCTTATTTGTCTCTGATCTCTGACTTGCTGCTATAGTACTGTTCTATGATTCTCTTCCTCTTTTTTATCTTTTTTGTTTTATTTTTCCTTTAAATCCCATGTTCTTCTTTGAGTCCATACTCATTGAAATTAAAAGTGCTGTTTCCTTTGACCAAGTGCTAACAGTAACTGCCAAGCACCCTCAGAGTCTGCCTGCTCGAGGCTCACATTTGAAGTATGACAAAGATTTGTCGGTGTTTATAGCTCCAGGTATTCCTTTCCCCGGGTAGCTTCTGTTCAGGTGTGTGTGTCACTGAAGCTTCGGAGGGTGCTCTGCAGAATGCCTCAGCCTGCCTGCTGGGGGTTGCTGCCACCTGCTCAGTTACGTGCTGCACCTCTTCGTCCTTGTGAAGCAGCTGGTGGGTTCCTGTGGCTGACTTTTGGTTAGCAGCTGAGTGCCCAACCGCTGCCCCAGGAGGGCTCCATCTCAGTGCGTAGATCCGTGAGTTCTAGAGCAGGGCTTGGCTACAGTTTCTTTCATCTTTTCTTGTTCTTAAAGTGTGGGTTACATTGTATGTTATCACAGGAAGCACTAACTACTTCAGCCAGAAAGCATTAGAGAAATTTTCTAGAAGAGGTGAGATTTCTTGATTTTTTTTTCCACAAAAATTCATGGCTTGTAAGTTTGAAACTCAACAGTGTTAGTCTTTGCAACATATATTAATTAAATACGTAGTTTGTTATTTTTCTAGTACAAGTAATAGTGTTTTAACAATTTATGTAAGTTTCTTTCCTCCTGTGACTCTCTGGAACACATCTGTGAGACTATCAGCCAGAATGAAGGAAATAGCAAAGTAACCCATATGGAAGATTGGATCTATTCTTTTTTGATAGAGTTTATTTTTCAGAGCAGTTTTATGTTTACTGAGACATTGTGTAGCAAGTACAGGGTTCCCACATAACCCCTTCCCCCATACACAGTTTGCATTCTATGGTACATTTGTTATAACTGATGGACCAGTATTGACCAATGGATGTCATTACTAACTAAAGTTTTACGTTTTCAGTCTAATGAATGTATGTCATGTGTTCACCATCATATCATGTTATTGGTTTAGCACTTGACAAATGCATCAGTCAGAATAGTTTCACTGCCCTAAAAGCACCCTGTGCTCGACCTGTTCTTTCCCCTGAGCCCTTGGATCTCACTGATTTATTTTTTTCTTTTTTTCATTGTGATTGAATCAATACAATTTAAATTTTCGTGCTTGCCTTCCTACAGCTCCCTCTTCTCTCCTTGCCCGGTGACAGCACGCTCCTCCTTTCTGTTCCGTACAGGTCATATCCTCTTTACAATCTCCTGTCCCCTCCTCTCCACCCTCACCACTCCCCTCTAGTAAGAGGTCAGTAGGATGACATCCTATAGATGCACAGAACCGTAAAGTGCACACACTGTATGGTTACCGTGTGTCCCTGAGTCCAGTCCTTTCCTATCTGAAGAGTTGACCTCAGTAATGATCTATGATCAGGGGCAGCATCAGGTCTAGGGGCCATGCACCCAGGGGACTCCCAGGCCTTCATGCCATCAGTTGCAGTCTTCTAAGATTGGACCTACTAATGGTACTCTGATTTTGTCAGCTAAAGGAATTAGCTACATATTCTTTTCACATAGTAAGAAGGAAGAAAGCGTTAGGCTGTAAGTTCCTAGGTATCAGCAATGAGAAATAACTATGCAGTGACTAGCAGATCTGTAGTGATCCTTTGAACAAATATCACCTGTTTTCATCATGCCTACCCTGTGAATTGTTTAGGTGCTGGAAACCTGACTTGCAGAAGAGCACTGTCAAATCAAAAGTAATAGCATATTAACCCCAAGTCCTAAAGTTCTCTGTCAAAGAAGGCTAAATCCATCATTCATGCATTGTGTGCCAGTGTATCTCAAACTTCTGAATTTGAGGTAATTGCAGTGGCTGGTGTAAATTGGCCCCTTTCTCTGATCTCTGACTTGGTTTTTGCTTTGCCTCACGTATACGCCATCCCCACCCTTGTCCTTTGCCCATTACTGCCCCAAATCATGTCCCATCTAATCACACACTTCCTCTGAAAAGAAATATCCTAAGTAATAGCTTTTCCTGGAATTAACGTAACTACTAATTGGTGAACTTGCACTGTGTACCAAACACTTTTTAAGGTCTTTTTACCTTAAATCATTACAACTCTGTGATTCTCATTTACAAATGAGAAAACTGATGCCCAGACACTCAGAGGGCTTCCAGGAAAAATAACAAATCCACAACATCTTTTGAAGGAATAATTCAAGAGCCTTGTAAGACATTTTCACTCAGTTCTTAGTAGTGTTTTTCTCCAGTCCTCTGTGCTTGTCTAGCTGAGCTCTACATGGAATGCTGTTTGCAGCAATGCTTTTGCTCTTGGCCAATAAGCATTTGTCTTCTTCACCTTCTAGAGTGCCTTTTTCTTGACAAGCATGTCTCTTCATGGACGAAATGTATTTCAAAAGAAAATACTAAAATTGCAGTTCTTGCTAACACTGCTAGAAATTTGGGGAGTACTTAATTCATATGACAAATGAAGGTAAGTAAAGGATAAAGAGAGAAAGAAGTATTTGCTCTTTAAGAGACAGCAGAGTTAATTCTCAATAAATTATAGGTACTTGCCAGACTTGCTGAATTGGTAGAGACTAGATGAATGCCCAACATTATTACCCTTAGATAGCCTTGAAACTTAGAACTCAAACTACTCCCAGAGGTCAACTCTCTGCCAGGTAATAAATTGGCTCTTAAAATAAATAATATCACTCATGTGTGTATTATGCTACTCAAAATAATCATCTGAGTGAAACCTAAGAGTAAATGTTTTCTCCAGACCAAAGAAGAGAAGGTAAGAGGGTACAGGGAAGCTAGATTAAGGGAAACAGAACAACCAGAATGAAAATGAGAAACCTATTATATTGTGAAAAATATATCCAATGTGACTGAACAAAATGGATAGAAATTGTTAAGTGAGCACCTAATTTGCTGTGTAAACTTTCACCAAAAACCCAAAAGTGTTTTTTTGTAAATCATAGTTGCTTTCATTATCAGTAAGAATTTTTGCTTTTAAGTATCTTTAAGTGTGTTTCTTCATGCCAATTGTTGTTAGTAGCCATTGAGTCAGCTCCAACTCATGCCAACCTTATGTATAACGGAACAAAACCTTTCCAGGCCCTGTGCCATCTTTGTCGTTGTTGGTATGTTTGAGTCCAGTGTTGTGGCTGTTGTGGCTGTTGTGTCGGTCCATCTGATGCTTTCCTTCATTTTCCCTGACCATCTCCTGTACCAGACATGATATCCTTTTCTAGCAGTTGGTCTTACCTGCTGGTGTGTGGGGTCCAAAGTAAATTAGTTGAACTTTCACTATGCTTGCTTCTAAGGAGCTTTCTGGTTATATTTCTTCTAAGACTGACTGATGTGTTCAGTCTTTTGGCAGTCCATCGTATATTCAATATTTTTTGTCAACATGTGCTCTAGTCAAAATAAAACATCTAGAGTGGTGATATGTTTTTCTGTTTTTTAAGTTTTTAAATCTGGGTGTGATCCCTTCAGTCATTCTGTAGAGCAAAGTCTGTAAAATCATCAAGTCCAAGATCTTGTCTTGTGCTGCTTTATATGTCTGGTTTCTGACACACAGTAGGTCTTCATCAGAATTTTGTTCACCTCAATAGTGAATGAACAGTGGAATGATTAGGATCCTCATTCTATATAATTTAGCTGAAAGATGTTTAATTCTGCTTTGTTTGATATAAGCTATTGATTATCACTTTTTATTTCACTTTTTATTTTTTGTGAAAATTACTGTTGTGTTATCCAGGGAAGCAGAGCTATGAATAATGACATAAAATTAAATGAAAGAAAAATGTGAACTGAATATCAAGATGTATTGGCAGTAGATGAGGTTGGGATTAATTCTGGCAGAGGAGCCCCAGTGGAAGCAGGGGGAGATGCTAACACCACACGTCACTTAGAGCTGCAGAGAGCTTCAACGATTTACAACAGAGTGACTCTAACTCTGGCAGGATGATAAGTGAGATCATATCTCTAATGCCATTGATTCTCTTTCTTGCACAAGTATATGTTCACAGCCTCACATTCTCCATGGCTAAGATTTAGATTTATGTGCATGCTCAATTTTTGACTATAGTTTTCTTTTTTTCCAGGAACCACTCACTTTAGATGACCTCCTGGTGCCCCTCTGAAATGTCCTCCTTAAGTGGAAAAGTGCAGACTGTGCTGGGCCTCGTGGAGCCAAGCCAACTGGGTCGCACCCTGACCCACGAACACTTGGCAATGACCTTTGACTGCTCTTACTGCCCTCCTCCTCCGTCTCATGAAGCTGCCTCTAGGGAAACTATTATGATGAAAAATCTGTTCTGGATTCAGCAAAACCCTTATTCCCACAAAGAGAACCTTCAGCTGAATCAGGAGACGGACGCCATAAAGGAAGAACTGTTGTATTTTAAGGCCAAGGGTGGAGGGGCTTTGGTGGAGAACACGACTGCTGGAATTAGTCGAGATGTGCAGACTTTGAAGTGGTTAGCTGAGGAGACTGGTGTCCACATCATCTCTGGAGCTGGGTTTTATGTCGATGTAACGCACTCTTCAGAGACCAAAGCAATGTCAATAGAGCAGGTAAAAAGCCCTGAATATTCTCACAAATTTATGTATACATTCATCTCCGGGTGGTACAAATAGTTAATGTGCTTTGTTGTAATTGGAAGATCAGCAGTGGAAGTCCAGACAGACAGACATGCCCCAGAAGAACGGTGCGGTGGTCTGCTTCTGAAAAATCAGCCACTGAAAATCCTCGGGAGCACAGTTCTACTCTGTTTTCCAAGAGACATGATCAACTTGATGCCAGCTGGCTTTTACTTCTTGTTTCTTAATGTATAAATTGAGAATAGTAAGGATTTCAGATCTTGAGTTATTCCTACACTTCATCCATCTTTGGAAATGCCATTGGCTCAGAGGTAGCTGGGTATGCTACATAAATTGACTAGCTAGCAAAGACATCTGCCAATTGGGACCGAAGTAAGTATTGTTTATTTTAAAGAAGAAGGTGTCAAGGGACAAGAGCTTAATGCAGTGGTCATTGAAAAACCCAAGTTAGCACTTAGATTTGTGTATATTGCATCCGAGCGCAGTAGTGGCGCCACCATCTGTTTATAAACTATATGTTTCAATTATATAACCTTGGGTTTTCCCTTTTTTCTGGATTTTATAATAACTGGCAATAAAAATTCACTGTAGGGTGAAACTTGGCAGGCGTAGACTTGGCACATTTGTGAATATGTTTCCTTCTCCTTTTACAAAACAGGAGGGGTAGAAGGGACTCTGTTCCCCTGTTTTTGACACAGTATGAAATTAAACAGGAATGGACAGAAGAAATGGGCAAAAAAAATCTTTTAGGTACAAAAAAAGTAAGCTCCAGTGCTTGTTTGCACTCGTATGTGCTCTCTTTGTATACACACGTCTGTTTATGTTTGTACCTGTATCATCTGTGTCTGTGTATATGTAAATTCCTTGTAGGTATGTACAAGGATGTATTTTGCAATGTATATTATATTGTATATATAATGAAATACCATTGCTTGTTTCGTTAGGTATAGAATATCTACTACAGTCTTTGCATAGGACCAATTAGGTAATATGCAAAAATGTATCTTTCAAAATTTTACCTGTATGTTTTTCTCATCAGGAGGATTTTGTCTTTTTGTATCTTTATGCTATTTGAAAACCATCCCAATGTTAAGGATTATGCATTCTTCTCAACACTCTTGAGAATAAACATACATATGAGCCAAAAAGTATGTTGGTATTGTATGCTGTGAGTTTTCTGTGGTATATTGGGTAAAGGACTGAATTACTAAGACATTATTAAAGAATTACCTGATACAATTGACACAGATTCAGTGACAATCTTAATGTTTTAGGTTCTTCCCACATTGGATTTTAGCATTTTTATTTGTTTTTTAATCAGTCTGAGTGATTCTTTTGTTGTTGAGAATGTACAGAGCAAGACATACACCATTTCAACTATTTCTATATGTACAGTTAAGGGACATGTATAAAAAAGAATATAACTGATTAAGTTCAAGTTCCATACCCGTTGTCATACTCAGTAACCCTTAGGTTCCAATCCAGACCTTTCCGTTGCTGTTGTCATTTGGATCCTGTATAGATCGCTCTTAGATCGCTCTTAAAAGAGCTAATACTTCAGGCAGTCATCATCTACTAGTTAAGCTAAACTGTTGTTTGGTTAAAGAAGGTTTCAGGGGCTATTTGGGGTTTGAGGTTTAAAAATTACGTCAGGGCAGTAGTCTCCGTGGCTCACTTAGCCTCAGTGGCTTCATAAAGTGTGGATTCCATGAGAATATGAAATTCTGTTTTACATTTTCTCCCTTTTGATCACAGATTCTGTTATAGAATCTGTGATCAAAATGTTCAGTGATTTGTTGTTTCTTATTCTCTTTAAGCCACTCTTTTTCTTGCAGCTTCCCATTCCCATAAACTTGTTAAATTTGAGATTTGGTTAGCATAATGCTTTCCACTGACCAATTTTAAATGAATAACTAAATTTGTAAGTTCATTTATATGCTGTGGGGAGTTGAAATTGATAAATTCCACTGTCTGTAAAATATTTCTATTTTTATTATTCCTTAGCTTACTGATGTCCTTATTAATGAAATCGTAAATGGAGCTGATGGAACCAGTATCAAGTGTGGTGTTATTGGAGAAATTGGCTGCTCCTGGCCTTTGACTGCAAGTGAAAGAAAAGTTCTTCAGGCAACAGCTCAGGCCCAGACTCAGCTTGGCTGTCCTGTTATTGTTCATCCTGGAAGGAATCCAAGTGCACCATTTCAGATCATCCGAGTGTTGCAAGAAGCAGGTGCAGACATTTCCAAAACAGTTATGTCACACCTTGATAGGTAAGCCAGCTACCTTACAAATTAGGGCCAACTATCAAACCCACCCACAGGCAAGTCAGAAAGATACACTTCCAAGAGGTCACAGCCATGAAAACCCAATAGTGCAGTTTATTCTGCATACATTGGGTTGTTTTGAGTCAGAATTGACCTGACACCAGCAGGTTATTATTCTCATTTACCACCAATTCCAACTCCTAACAGCAACAGATTACCAAATAATTAGTAGATGATGAAATAAACAAAATCAGTAATCTGATCAGTAAAATGCCAGTCACCTAAAAAGAACCACTAACTACTTGGAAGATAGCATTTGTAAAGTATTACAACTATAACAAAAGCCATTTCTGTCATTTACATGTCCTTACTCTGTATAACATACTATCCTAGCTGTTTTGTGTAAGTGATCTCGTTTAATTTATTTAATGTCTCATAAGCCTTCATAGCAAGTGTCACTTTCTACTTCACCTCTTTATGTCAGAGTATGATGTCAGAGTAGCTACCAATTCTCATAGCTGTTGTCATCATTGTTAGGTACCATAAAGTTGATTCTAACTCATAGAGACCCTATATACAACAGAATGAAACACTGCCGGGTTCGGTACCATCCCCCAAATTGTTACACTTCACCCCATTGTTGCCGCCACTGTGTTAGTCAATCTCATTGATGGTATTCCTCTTTTTTGCTGACCCTCTCTCTAATTTACCAAGCAAGATGTCCTCTAGGGAGTGATCGCTCCTGATAACATGTCCAAAATATGTGAGATACAGTCTCACCATCCTTCCTTCTAAGGAACATTCTGGCAGTACTTGTCACAAGACAGATTTGTTCATTCTTTTGGCACTCCATTGAATATTCTGTATTCTTCACCAGTGTAGTTTTAAAGGCGTCAATTCTTCTCTGAACATCCTTATTCACTGTACAGTTTTTGCATGGATATGAGACAGTTGAAAACACTGTGGCCTGGGTCAGACACACCTTAGTCTTCAAGGTGACATCTTAGCTCTTTAACACCTTAAAAAGGTCTTCTACAGCAGATTTGCTCAATATGATACGTTATTTCATTTTTTCACTGCTGCTTCTGTGTACAACATCAATATTTTCTCCATTTTTCATGATGTTGTTTATTGGTCCAGTTGTGAGGATTTTTGTTTTCCTGACGTTGAAGTGTAATCCATACTGAAGGCAATAATTGATCTTCATCAATAAGTGCTTCAAGTCCTCTTCACTTTGGGCAAGCAAGGGTGTGTCAGCTACATGTGGAGGAGTTGTTCATGAATCTTCCTTCAATCCAGATGCTCTGTTCCTGAAATTAGAGTGATAATTTTTTTTTTGCAAATATGTAAGGAAGGAAAAGTGAATGGTTTTGTCCTGAGAGGAAAATCACAAACAAAATGTCTGTGCTACATTACTTGTTGTAACTGATGGTTTGAATCATCTGAATTTTGGAAAATGTAATGTTAAAAAATAATAGTAATATGTATAGAATTTTGTTGGTGGTATTGTGTATTAGTTACCTATGTATACTGTAGCAAATTGCAACAGCGTGACTGGCTTAAAACAACAGAAAATTTTTCCCTCACATTTGTGGAGGCCAGAATTCCAAAATCAAGGTGTCAGCAGAGTTATGTTCCTCCAAAGACTCTGGGGGAGAATTCTTCTTCATCTCTTCCCACTTCTAGTGGCCTTAGGCATTCTTTGGGTTGTGAGTATGTGGCTCCAATCTCTGTCCCATCTTCTCCCCTGTGTCTCTGTGTCTATTTCTTATTCTGTTATAAGGATTCATCATTAGATTTAGGACCCATTCTAACCCTGGATGATTTTTGTCTCAAAATCTTTAATCTAACTGCATCTACAAAGAGCCTTTTACAAAATCAGGTCACGTTCACAGTTTCCAGGGGTTAGAATATGAACATTCCTTTTTAGGTCCTACTGTTCAACCTGCTGCATACTATATTAGATATTGTAGGAGCTAGGAAAAACAATCAACTACACAAACAGATGCTTGTTCCTGTGAATTTTATGAGCAAGTCTAACAATGTTGCTCAGATTAGTTAAAGTATTAAGAAATTAACACAGTACCAAATGAAGGGCCCTGGTAGCACACTGGTTAAGAGCTTAGCTGCTACCCAAAAGCTCATCAGTTGGAATCCACCAGCTGCTCATTGAAAACCCTATGGGGCAGTCATACCCTGTCCTATAGGGTTGCCATATATTACATTTACTTCTGTCTTGCATATTGGAATAAACTCATATTAACAGATTGATAAATTTTGAGCATCAGACCTAATATTCTGCTTTTTAACAAACTAATAGTCCTACCAAATGTATTGGGAAAGTGTTTCTATTTAATAGAAATATTTTAAAGTCCTGTGGGCAGGAAAAAATAAACAATTATGCTTGTGGCAGAATAGAAAAGTCAGCGTTAATGGGGAATGTGAGGAATGTCAAAGTAAAGCCAATTCTTCTGACAACTGACTTGCTATCAAGGTCAACATTTGGACTCCTTTCAGGATTTTGCTGATTATACTGATAAATTGAGAAGTGCTTCTTGATGCTTGTTACAGAGGAGGTGTATCATAGTGGGAAGCCTGGAATCTTTGGACCCAGAAAGACCTGAGTTTATGTCATAACTCAACTATTTGGTGTAAGATCATAGGTAGTTCATTTGAATTGAAAGAAAGCACATGGTGACATTATATTATGTGCTACAGAATATGTACAGCATCTGTAATCAATAAAAATGATTTACTTTTAATACTTTTCAAATGTGAAATATGTCATATACATGGAAGAGTTGTTGTTGTTGTTAGGTGCCATCAAGTCAGTTCCAAATCATAGCGACTCTATGCACAACAGAACGAAACGCTGCCCAAATTTGCACCATGTCCACCATTGTTTTTATGCTTAAGCCCATTGTTGCAGCCTTGGTCGCAATATATCTTGTTGAAGTTCTTCCTCTTTTTCACTGACCCTCCACTCTACCAAGCATGATATCCTTCTCCAGGGAACGATCCCTGATCCCTCCTGACAGCATGTGCAAGAGTACGTAAGATTCAGTCTCACCATATTGGCTTCAAAGGACCATTCTGATTGTGCTTCTTCCAGAACAGATCCGTTTGTCCTTTTGGCAGTCCGTGGTGCATTCAGCATTCTTCTCCAGAACCACAATTCAAAGGGATCAATTCTCATTCTGTCTTCTTTGTTCATTGCCCAGCTTTCACATGTATATGATCCAGTTGAAAGTACCGTGGCTTGGGTCAGGTGCACTTTGGTCTTCAAGGTGACATCCTCACTTTTCACTACTTTAAAGAGATCCTTTGCAGCATATTTTCCCAATGCAATGTGTCTTTTGATTTCTTGACTGATGTTTCCATGGGTGCTGATTGTGGACCCAAGTAAAATGAAATCCTTGACAACCTCAATCATTTCTCTATTTATGACAATGTTGCTTACCAGGCCAGTTGTGAGGAGTTTTGTTTGCCTGATGTTGAGGTGCAATCCATACTGAAAGCTGTGGTCCTTGATCTTCATCAATAAGTGTTTCAAATCTTTTTCACTTCCAGCAACTAAGGTGGTGTTGTCTGCGTAACACAGGTTGTTAATGAGCCATCCTGCGATCCTGATGCCTAACTCTTCTTCACATGATCCAGCTTCTCATATTATTTGCCTGGCATGCTGATTGAAAAGGTATGGTAAAAAGATACAACTCTGACGCCCACCTTTCCTGACTTTAAACCATGCAGTGTCCCCTTGTTCTGTTTGCACAACTGCTTCTGGATCCATATACAGATTCCTTAAGAGTATGATGAAGTGTTGTATAATTCCCATTTTCTGTAATGTTAGCCATGATTTGTTATCATCCACACAGTTGAATGCCTTTGCATAGTCAATGAAACACAGGTAAACATCTTTCTGGTATTTTCTGCTTTCAGCCAAGATCCATCTGATGTCAGTGATGATATCCCTGGTTCCACATCCTCTTCTCAGTCCAGCTTGCATTTCTGGCAGTTCCTTGTCAATATACTGTTACAGTCACTTTTGAATGGTCTTGAGCAAAATGTTACTTGCATGTGATATTAATGATATTATTCGGTAATTTCTGCATTGGTTGGATCACCTTTCTCTGGAATGGGCATAAATATGGATCTCTTCCAGTCAGTTGGTCAGGTAGCTGTCCTCCAAATTTCTTAGCATAGATGAGTCAGCACTGCCAGTGCTGCATCTGTTTGTTAAAATATCTCAATTGATATTCCATCAAATGCTGGAGCCTTGTTTTTTGGCCAATGCCTTCAGTACAGCTTCCACTTCTTCCTTCAGTACCTTTGGTTCCTCATCATATGCTACTCTTCAAGTGGCTGAATATCCACCAGTTCTTTCTGGTATAATGACTCTGTGTATTCCTTCCTTCCTCTTTTGATGCTCCCTGAGTCATTTAATATTTTCACTGTAGAATCCTTCACTATTACAACTCAGGCTTGAATTTTTTTTTTTTTTTGGTTCATTCATCTTAAGAAATGCAGAATGTGTTCTTCCATTCTGGTTTTCCATTTCCAGCTCTTTGCACATGTCATTACAATACGTTATTTTGTCTTCTCAAGCTGCCCTTTGAAATCTTCTATGTAGGTCTTATATTCTGCCATTCCTTTCTTTTGCTTTAGCTGCTTGGCATTCAAAGAGCAAATCTCAGAGTCTCTTCTGACATCCATTTTGGTCTTTTCTTTGTTTCGTGTCTTTTTAATGACCTCTTACTCTCTTCAAGGATGATGTCTTTGATGTCATTGCATAATTCGTCTGGTCTTCAGTCATAAGCGGTCAGCACATCAAATCTCTTCTTGAGATGATCTCTGATCTCTGGAGGAATATACTCAAGGTCATACTTTGGCTCTTGTAGACATGTTCTAATTTTCTTCAGTTTCAGTTTGAAATTGCATGTGAGCAATGATCTGTGGCACAGTCAGCATCTGGTCTTGTCCTGAGTACTAATATGGAGCTTTTCCATCATCTTTTCCACAGAGGTAGTGGATTTGGTTCCTGTGTATTCCACTCAAGGTTCCACAACTCAAAATGAGAAGAAACAGCTGCAAACATCCATTAATAATTATGAACAGAGAATTTATGAAGTATGAATCTAGGAAAATTGGAAATAATCAAAAATGAAATGGAAGACATAAACATTGATGCCCTAGGCATTACTGAGCTGAAATGGTCCGGTATTGGCCATCTTGAACCTGACAATCATACAGTGTACTATGCTGGGAACAAAAACTTGAAGAGGATGGTATTGCATTCATCATTAAAAAGAACATTTCAAGATCCGTTCTGAAGTATAGTGCTGTTAATGATAGGAATATCCATATGCCTACAAGGAAGGAGAGTTAGTACAACTGTTATTCAAATTTATGCACCAACTGCTAAGGCCAAAGATGAAAAGACTGAAGGTTTTTTCCTGCTTCTGCAATCTTAAATTGATCAAACATGCAATAAGGGTGCATGGATAATTACTGGTAATTGGAATGCAAAAGTCGAAAACCGAAGAAGGGTTGCTAGTTTGGGCCTTGTTGATAGAAATAATGCCAGAAATCACATGATAGAATTTTGCAAGACTAATGACTTCTTCATTGCAAATACCATTTTTAACCAACAGATATGGCAACTTAAACATGGACCTCACCAGATGGAAGAGTTAGATAATACATATTCTCAAATCTTACAAACATTCCTGTGGTTCTTAAAAAGATTGCATCCTCCTAGCCAGAGAAATAAGACAAAAAAAGAGAAATAAAAGCTATCTAGACTGGATAAGAAGTGAAAATATCTCTCTTTGCAGATGCTGTATATGATCATATATAGAGAAAATCTCAAAGAGTACACAAGAAAGCTTCTAGAGCACTTAGACTAATTTAGCAAAGTTGCAGGGTACAAGGTTAATACACAAAAATAAAATAGGCTTTTATGTACCAGCATTGAGAAATTGGAAAGAGAAATTTGGAAAATAATACTATTTACAATAGCATGTAAGAGAATGAAATACTTGCTGAAAGAGGTTAAAAACTTAAATAAATGGAAAACTGTTCCATATTCATGGTTTTGAAGGCTTAATAATTTTGTTAAGATGTCCATACTACCCAAACTAATCTTTCTGTCCAGTTCAATCCTGATCAAAATACCAACAGCCTTCTTTTGTGGAAAATGAAAACGCAGTTCTCAAGTTTATATGGAATGGCAAGAGGCCCCAAGTAGCTTAAAATGATCTTGAAAGAGAAGAACAAAATAGGACTCACTTTCCTGATTTTAAAACATACTGTATATCCAGACTCACTGTACCAAAAAAACAATGGTCAATGTTCAGCCATGTCAGAAGGTAGCATATGATCATGACCTGATGGTACTGAAGGAAGAGATCTGAGGGGCACTAAGGACAATTGCAAACAATAAGGATCCCAGAACTGAAAGAATACCTGTTGAGATGATTCAACGAATGGATGCAGCACTGAAAGAGCTCACTCATCTGTGCCAAGAAATTGGGTAGAAAGCTACTTGACCAACCAGTTGGAAGAGATCCATATTTATGCCTATTCCAGAGAAAGGTGATCCCACTGAATGTGGAAATTATCACGCCATGTCCTTAATATCACGTGCAAGTAAAATTTTGTTGAAGAGTATTCAAAAGTGGTTGCAGCAGTGCGCTGTCAAGGAACTGCCAGAAATTCAAGCTGGATTCGGAAAAGCACATGGAACAAGGAGTATCACTGCTGATATCGGATGGATCTTGACTGAAAGCAGAGAATACCAGTAAGATATTTACTTGTGTTTTATTAAATTCACAATGGCATTTGACTGTATTAATCATAACAAATTATGGATAACATTGAGAGGAATGAGCATTACAGAATACTTCATTAAACTCATGCAGAACCTGTACATAGATCAAGAGGGAGTCACTGAAACAGAACAAGGGAATACTATGTGGTTTAAAGTCAGGAAGGGTGTTCATCAGAGTTGTACCCTTTTTCCATACTTATTCAATCTGTATGCCAAGCAAATAATCTGAGAAGCTGGATTATATGAAGAAGACTGAGGCATCAGGATTGGAGCAAGACTTCAGTCCATGAGCAACCTGCAGCATGCAGATGACACAACCTGGCTTGCTGAACATGACAAGGACCTGAAGCACTTCACCACACTTCTGAATCTACTAGAGACCTTTTTGAAGACTAAGGTGCACCCAACTGAAGCTATGATGTTTTCAGGCACATCATATACATGTGAAAACAGGACAATGACTTAGGAGGATCGAAGAAGAATCAGCACCTTTGAATTTTAGTGTAGATGAAGAGTATTGAATATGCCATGAACTGCCAAAGAATGAACAAATCTGTCTTAGAACAAGTACAAGCAGAATGCTCTTTAGAAGCAAAGATGGCAAGATTCTATTTCACATGCTTTGGACCTGTTATCAGGGGGAACTAGTCTCTGGAGAAGGACATCATGCTTAGTACAGTAGAGGGTCAGTGAAAAAGAAGAAGACCTTTGAGACATGGATTGACACAGTGGCTCCAACTGTGGGCTTAAGCATAACGATTGTGAAGAAGGCACAGGACAGGGCAGTGTTTCACTCTGTTATACATAGTATTACTGTGAATTAGAATGAACAAGCACTTAACAACAACATAACAGTGACAATAATTAAAACAGCCTAGTACTGATACAACAATAGACGCATAGACCAACGGAATAGAACTGAAAGTCCATAAATAAGCCCATACACTTGTGGACAACTGCTTTTTGACAAGGATGGTAAGTCCATTTGCTGGGGAAAGAAGAGTCTCTTCCACACATGGTGCTGAAAAATTGGACAGCCACCTGCAGAAAAATGAAATAGGATATGTGCCTCACACTGTACAAAAACAAATTCAAAGTGTCTTAGGCAACAAGGCAAACTAAAGCCACAGAATTCTTAGAAAAACAATCAGGGCAATTCTGTCAGGCATAGCTTTTAACAATGGGTTATCTATGCATCTAGTAACAGAAGTACAAATAGCAAAAGCAAATAAATAGAACCTTATAAAAATTAGGAAAAAAAAAACCTTTGTTCATCAAAAGACTTTAGCAAGACAATGAAAAGGTAAGCTACTGACTGAGTGTATATTTTCAAAAGCATATGTCCAACAATAATTTAATAACCACAACCTATGTAAACTTTGATAACTTAGCAAGAAAAAGGTAAATAACCTAATCATAAAATGGGTAGAAGAACTTGAATAGACATTTCATAGAAGAAGATACTCAAATAGCCAGCAAACTCAGGAAAAGATACTTAGCATATTGAGCCATAAGAGAGATGCAAATCACAGCCACAGTGAGATACCATTTCACTCCAAGAGGATGGCTAAGATAAAACACAAAACAGAAAACACTGGCTAGGATATGAGGAAACTGGAACAGCTAATCATTGCTAATGGGCATGCAAAGTGGTACAACCACTGAAAAATAGTGTGGTGGTTCCTCAAAAAACTAAAAGTAGAACTACGAAGTGACCAAGCAATTCCACTTCTAGCTATTTACCCAAAAGACTTGAGAGACTCAGACAGAGGCTTGTACAACTGTGTTCACTGCAGCACTGTTCACAATAGCCAAAAGATGGAACCAACCCAAATGTCCATCAAGAGATGAATGAATAAACAAAATGTGCTACATATTTCCAGTGGACAACCCAGCCAGTTGGAAAAATGACGTCTTCATGTATGCTACAGCTTGAAGACATTATGCTGTGTGAAATAAGCCAGTCACAAAAGGACAAATATTGTGTGTCTTCAGCTGACTCGACGGCACTTGGCTTTGGCTCACTTATGCAAAAAGAAAACAAAAGGCAAATGTATAGAAAACAAGGTGAATTAGTGTTTACCATGGGTGAGAGGGAGGGAGGAAAAAGGGATTAACAATGATGGAAAATTTTTGTTTTAATATTAAGAGTAGGATTGTACAGTTGATTGTAATTGCTGATAAGTTGAACACGTATAAAAATTTGAATTGGCGAAAGTTGTATGATAAATGTATTTACAGCAACAACAAAAAAAGTGTAGTTGCTGAGGATACTTATGTAAACTAAATATTTCATGAGATGTGGTTTCTTAGTTTGGAGGTTCCTGTTTTCACGGGACATCCCAGTTAATTGGAGTAATAACATGTTTAGTGCTTGTGTTCCACCTCCTAGTTTATTGTGTAGTTTCTGGGGTCTTAAAACCTTGCAATCAGCCATCCAACACACAACAGTTGATCTGTATTCACCAGGAGCAACCCAAGAAGAAGGAGAATCGGGAATAGGAGAGGATATGGACTGCGTGACTAATTGTCTCCGTGAACAACTGCCTCCTTTGCCAAGGGACCAGAAGAACTTCAGTGGTGCCTGGCTACCAATGTTGAGCATTTTGATCAAAGGTTTCTTTGAAAAATCCTGGTTAGAAGGGGAAAATGCAGGAGGAAATTTCAAATTCTCATGTACTCTAGACTTTCTGAAGCTGTCAGAGTGAATGAATCCCTCAAACTATTGCCCTGAAATAATCTTTAACCTTAAAACAGAAATATCCCCTGACATCATCTTAAATCTGAAAACTATATTAGTCTAGGTAGTAAAAACTGTCTGTCCTTAGCATTTTCTCCTCTGTTAAGAATTATCTATATGGTATCAAATAGTCAACAGCAACTCAAAAGGTTAGACAGGGACTTAGAGACTAGTGAGTTAGCATTAATAAGGAAGGAACCGCTCAAAAAAGAGTGAGTGAGAATGGTTTCACATCTCAAAGAATGTGATCTGTGTCACTAGATTGTACTCATAGAAACCGTTGAATTGGTGCATGTTTTGCTGTGTAGATTCTCAACAACAACCAAACAAAAGTTAAGGAAGGGCTATATTCTATGATTATTATAGCACTGTTCTCTGAATGTCCTGTAAGATACAATTGTTGTTTTTTTTTTCAAATATTCTACATTCTTACTGATATTTTTGATTGCTGAATCTATTGGTTACTGAGGGGTATATGTTAAAATTTATCACAATGGATTTTTAGTTTCTTGTGCATCTTTCAGTTTTTTGTTTATGTATTTTAAATCTGATATTAATGGAACTACACCAACCTTTCTGAATTAGTATCGCACGTAACGTTTTTCCCCCATATTTTACTTTCTATCTTGCAGAATCATTATATTTTAGATGTCTCATATAAGCAGCATGTGATTATGTTTGGGTTTTACTCAGACAGACATTTGTTGTCTTTTAAATAGAAAATTCAGTTCCTTGTTATTGATTATGTTGATTGGTGTATTTGTTCCACTTTTTCTTTTTGTCATTGTTATTATTAACTTTTTTTGTTTGTTCTTATTTTTCCCACTTTATTTTCCCCCTTTACTTCTTTGGAAGGCATACACAGTTTCTATTCTTTCAGTGGTTATAATGGAAAATACCAGCCTTCCTACAAATACAAGGAATTTAGAACCCTTCAACTCCAGTCATTTACCACATAGGTTATATGTACTTTCCCTACCCCCAGGATATTAGGTCTACTCCATTTTTTTTTTAATTTAATATGAATGAGTGAAAATGTACATTCCTGTATAAATTTACATGCCCACCTATATGCAGCTTCCACTGCTCTCCCTGCCCGGTGACAGCACACTATTCCTCTCCGCTTCATACATCCCCACATTGGTGTGAGGCATCTGGGCTCTTAAAAGCTGCCAAGCTGCCATCTGAGGGCACAGCAAATGGTCCCAACTCAGCAGGAATGGATGCTCACCGAGGACCATTTGCATCTTTGACTTGTACTTTCTTCAGTTCCTTCTTCCTGTTTAGTAAGTCTCTCTCCAGCAGGCTAAATCTGTTGTTTAGCCTGTCAGTTTGGTTCATTTATATAAAATCTATTTGGTTATTTTTCAAACATGTTTGGATAGTTTTTATTCTTCAATATATTTTCAGCTCAATCTTCAAAAATTATTAAACAGTGTTGTAGCTTATAATCAATGAATCCAAATTCTGCTGTCTATTTTCATTCTGATTTTATCATTTATTGTTTTTTCTGTCATTCATTCATAGGACCTTGTTGCGTGTTTTAGGTATTTTTTTAGATTCCTTGAAAATTGAGTATCAGGTTGGGTTTTTTTCCACAATGTTTTGTTTTTTGTTTTATTCATTTGTTTTCGCAGGCACCACCAATCTAGGACAACTTTAAATTTTTCACTTGACTTTAGAGCCACATGAATGCTATGAATTCTGGTTCCAAAACTAAATGAATACAGTCTGTGGTTATGGATTCTGAAGGAGGGGTTTCTTCTCAACCTGCTTGTATTTCACAAAAAGACAAGGATGACACTGACATATGATTTCTATAGACTTTCTGTGGTTCAAGTTTTTACCTAGTTCATCCATTAAGGGTGTGGCTCCATCATGTGCTGGAAAAAGAGGTGTCTTCAGTCTGATCCTTCATTGTTGGGGCCCAGTCTCTGTCTCACTTGGCCCATTAAAACCCAGTTGTAAGTCCCCAGAGGTCATGTGATATCCCTATAGCTGCAGTTCTCTGATTCCTTTTCATTACCCCTGCTCTTTATTTATTTGCTTACTTACTTATTTATTTACTTCTGGTCCCTGAGCAAGTCCTTTACATTTCCACCAGCTCAACCAAAACTGTGATTTTTTCTCTTTAATTCTATGCAACATTTTACATATACTGTTGAGTCACTGTAAGTTAGAATCAACTCAATGGCAATGGATTTTTTTTTTTTTTTTTTTTTTTTGTGCGCTGGAAAGAGGAGCCCTGGTTGCACAGCAATTAAGCACTTAGCTACTAACCAAAAGGTCTGCAGTTTGAATCCATCAGCCGAAAAAAAGATAGTTGTCTGCTTATTTAAAGAGTACAGCCTTCAGAACTCCACGAGTAAGTTCTACTCTGTCCTGTAGAGTCACTATGAGTCTCAGTTGACTCAATGGCTATGAAGTATGCTGGAAAGGTTTTCTGTATGTGTTTTTTCTGCTATACTACTTGAACTTGGCTCAGGAAGAATCTTTTTTGTCCTTATCTGTTTATGCTTAGACATGGCTGTATGTAGGTTATAAAATTATGCTAGGCATAAATGGAAAATGAGCTTTCATTGGAGATGATATAATAAACCTTAACTTCTAATATGGTACTACTTCCTTGCTTATAAATTTACACTATGTAAATTATAAGTAAGTATTCTGTTTATTTTATCTTAGTGCTGTATGTATGCGTGTGTGTATATGTATACATATATATGCATATATATACATATATTGGTGAAGAATATTGAATATACCATGGACTGCCAGGAGAATGAAAAATCTGTCTTGAAAAAAGTACAGCCAGAATGCTCCTTAAAAGCAAGCATGGCGAGACTTCATCTTACATACTTTGGACACTTTATCAGGAAGGACTAGACTGTAGAGACAGACATCATGCTTGGTAAAGTAGAAGGTCAGCAAAAAGAAAAGGAGACCTCAATGAGATTGATTCAGTGGCTGCAGCAGTGAGCTAAAACAAAGCAACAACTGTAAACCTGGCACAGGATCAGGCAGTGTTCTGTATTACATAGCATCGCTACAAGTTAGAACTGACTCTATGGCACCTAACAATGCATACATATATATACGATTTTTTTCTTAAATGGTAAGTGTGCATCACTTGATTTTCATTCACTTCTCAGGACTGGTTGGAGTTTGAATGGAATAGTTGATCTCACATTAAACTCTAAATATCCTAGAAAGAACATTTCTAGAGAAGCCATCCATTTCATACCTATTTATGGATTATTCAGGGTTCCTGTGCCTGAAAAAGATATATGTGGATATAAGCATTTCAGCAGGGAGGCAACTGAGGAAAATAACTTTGGAAAAGTAGTGCATTTTAAAAAACAAACCAGATAATCTAAAAGAAAGAAAATAATAATGGTAGCAGATACAGGCAAGGTTAGCTTTTTGATGTGACTGTTCACAGCAAGACAGGTGCCAGGCTGAAGGTGGACTAGGTCAGCCTTTCACAGACTCTCTGAGGTCTGCTGTGCTGGCCACACAATCGTACCTGTACTGAAAGGGCAAGGACTTCAGCTTTCTTTAACGGGGACAAATCACAAAGGGCATGTATTTCATGCAACAAAATGCACAGAGGATACAAAAAAAACAGAGTCTTCCAAAAGCAAGACCTGTAGGACAAAATAAAACAGAATCATTCATTTCTTCCACCATACTATTAGGGGCAAAAAGGGGATGGTTCTGAACCCATAGGCTATTGTGTTTGCAACACAATAAGTCAAGGCTAGGGTTCTGCCCTCCCCCTTGACAATACTGGAAAACTGTCTAGCAGGACTGAAGCTCAGCCTGGACTATCTATACAAGTCAGTTCACTTCTCCCCTTAGAAATAATGCTCTTATCATTTGATAATACAAAATAAAAGATAAAATATTCTAGTATGTCCACCATCATTGCTTCATTGACTAAAGCAAATGAAGTATTTTGAAAGTGTATGAATCCTAGTGGATGAGGATTCACACATAAGACATTTTACTTTACACCCACACACACTACAATAGCAAATTAAATAACAGAAACAAAACACTGCTCCCCCTAAGGGAACAATTGACACCCTGAGAAGGAACAAATAATGAATGACTCTCACCTCAGGAGACCTCTGAACTGCATGTTGTCATGTGACCATTTGTGACCTGCTTAAGGTCATTTACCTAGAGATAACAGCCTGACAAGATAAATCTGCTTCTGTCTCTAGGCCCTCCCCTAACCATCTGTTCTCTTTAAGAAATATGGTGCCTGTTGAAGTGCTCCTTGGCTGCTGTGAATTTAACCCCAGGGAACATTATAAGGGGTTGCCCTTGACAGTTATAGTCACCCAAAGTCAACATTTATTTGCAAACACCAGTGCTTAAGTGCCCCTGTTTAGGCTTTTAATCCACTAAGGCCTTATGCCTTTCATCATTTATTATAATTTTACTGCCTGTTAAAATTCATTCTACACTTCTAGGTGGTGGGTAATCACACCACTGCTTCTGCCCCTGGTCTGTACAGCCTACATGTTATTGAAGAAAATACCCACAGATAATCTTTGCACAATTTATCTTCTAGGAGGTTTTGTCCTTAACATACTACTAGAGTAGTTGTAAGTGTTTTTATGACAACAAAATTATGTTATTACCAACAAAAGCTGGGTAAAGCACACTCCTGGAAGATATCTTTGACACTTTATGGATTAAAATTTTGAGTCCCCTGGAGGGTGACGAACAGGTACTATGCCTAATGTTTTTAATTTGATTAGCTGTTTAACAAGCCAAAGGGCTTTGATGAAAATCCAGGGTTTTGATGAGGGGCACAATGATAATTAAGTATAGGACATTTGCGCTTCACTTTCTTAGAAAATTGCTCTCTGTAGAAGGTGGAGGAAATTGAGCTGAGGGTTTATGAAAGAAGGAAAACATGGGGGTAGACTAATGTGTGTTAGGCTCTTTTCCTTTGATCTTGGAAGAGTACTATTTTGATACAGTTTTTGAGATATTTTTCACATTCTTAACTAGGTGAAGTGAGACAGTATAATATCACTTTATTCATTCATACCAATTTATGAATGCATGTATACATTTGTTCATTCAACAGTGTTTTACTGAGTGCTTCAGTACCTTAGACCGGACACTAGGATGCAGTAAGTATAATGACCTATTTTCTTACTTCAACATGGTTATTTATTGGTGACTCTTAACCTTAAGAATGTGTTTGAAAAACCACAGAAACAATTACCTGGCGTCCTTGGGACTGCACACTTTTAATTCCTGTGAATACTAGGAAATTAACTTGAAGTAAATGAATTTCAGACAAATATTTGGCAAACTGAAGTCAAACAACACATCTTTATACACTTAAATAGTCTGGTAGCAGTCTGGGAGCCTGGTGGTACAGTGTTATGAGCTTGGCTGCTAACTCAAAAAGTTTGGCAGTTCTGATCCACCAGCCACTCTTTGGAAATTCTATAGAGCAGTTCTTTTCTGTCCTGTAGAATTGCTGTGAGTTGGATTTGACTTGAGGGCAGTAGGTTTGGTTTTGATTAATAATGTTTTTGAAAGGAATGATTGCAATTTTATGTACATGAAATAGTTTTAACATTTAGAATCCTGTGATTACAATGTGTTTGCTAAAAGTTGATTATTAGATTATGTGTATAATGTGTAGCATGCATAAGAGAAATGAATATGCATTGTGTAGTATATACATTGTGTACATAATACAAAAACAAAACAGCTTACTATAGTCTTATTGGCACACATGCAACCACAGGGTCAGAAATTTTAAAAAAGCAGTTCAGGCAACAAAGTAGAGGTCTGTTAAGCAAGTGAAAATTTTTAATAAAAAAAAATTTACTTAATGACTCTTTCTTTTTTCCAATTACTAATATCCACTTCAAATACCAGCAGGGTCACTGTTAGTGGACTGGTTTCAGCTGAGCCTCCATACTAAGACAAACTAGGAAAAAGCACTGGGCAGGTCTACTTCTGAAAAATTGGCTAGCAAAAACCTTATGAATGGCAGCAGAACACTATCTGATATAGTGCCGGAAAATGAGTGCCTCAGGTTGGAAGGCACTCAAAAGACAACTAGATGTGAACTGTCTCCTCAAAATAAAATTAACCTTAATGATACTGGTAGATTGAAGTTTTGGGGACCTTCATTTGCTGATGCAGCATGACTGAAAATGAGAAGAAACATCTGCAAACATCCATTAATAATGAGAAGGTGAAATGTACAAAGCATGAATCTAGGAAAATTGGAAATCATCAAAAATGAAATGGACTGGAAAGGGCTGGAGGCCGAGTCAAGATGGCAGACTATGTCTCCCTAAATCCCTCTGGAAACCAAGATCTGAAATGATAATTAAATGGAGCCTTCTGGACACCTAGTGAGCCCTGGGATACAGCATAGGGCTGTTAATTTGGACTTCGTACCACTGAATGCAAAACCTCCTGTCTTTCACTGACCCCACTCTCGGCAAGCAGAGGCTTGCACAGACTGAAGACAGCCTAGGAAAACAACTGTGGTCCGTCTTCACAGCATCTCTCCCAGCCTCTATTGACCCACATGAAGTCCAAAAAGCAATAAATATTGGAGAAGACGGTAACCTGGACATCGCTGATGGATCAGAATGCCCCCACAAGAAATCACCTCAGAACTTCCCAGCTGAAGATGCTTTTCTGAAACTATTAGAAGGTGAATACAAAAGGATTATATAGGGAGCCCTCCTAAACTTTATACAAAATGCAGCAGAGCAAAACAAAAAATTAAGCAAGCTGTTCGATCTGATGGAACATCAGTACTCGGAAATCCAACAGATCAAGAACAAAATCAAAGACATAGAAACTTCATTTCAAAGCCAAGAAAACAGAATGGAACAGATGGAAAAGAGAATTTCTGATTTGGAAGACACAACTACTGACTCTAGCATCTTTAACGAGAAATCAGAAAAAAGAAACAAGAAAAATAAAGAAGCATGTGGGACTCTAATTTAAAGAAGAACAATCTATGATTAATTGGAGTTCCTGAACCTGGTGAGTCACCTGAGAATACAGAGTATTGTTGCTGACCTGCTGACAGAAAACTTCCCAGAAATTATAAAAGAAGACAATATAGATATCCAACATACATATCGAACACCACTCAATATAGATCTCAATAGAAAGACTCCAAGACATATTATAATCAAGCTGCACTGAAAGCACTGGCTAAAAAGTAAGGCCTCCCAAATTGACAGAATACCAATAGAGATGTTTGAACAGAGGGATACAGTGCTAGAAGTGCTCACTCATCTAAACCAACTTATTTGGAAGGTAGATTACCCTGGTCAACTGACTGAAAGAGATCCATATTCATACCCATTCCAAGAAAAGGTAATCAATTTAACAGGGTGTGGAAATTATCAAACAATACCATTAATATCACACACCAAGTAAAACTTGCTAAAGGTCATTCGAAAGCACTTGCAGCAGTACATCCACAGGGAACTTACAGAAATTCAAGCTAAATTGTGACGAGGATGTGGAACCAGGAATATCACTTCTGATGTCAGATGGATCGTGGCTTAAAACAGAGAATATTGGAAAGATGTTTACCTGTGTTTTATTGACTATGCAAAGGCCTTCAACTGTGTTGATCATAACAAGTTATGGATAACATTACAGAGAATGGGAGTTCCGGAACATTTAATTGTGCTCATAAGGAATCTGTGCATGGGTCCAGAGACAGTCATTCAAACAGAAGAAGGAGAACTCCATGGTTTAAAGTCAGGAAAAGTGTGTGCCAGGGTTGTATCCTATTACCATATCTATTCAATCTATATGCCAAGCAAATAATCTGAAAACCTTGCAACATAAAGAAGAATGGGGCATCAGGATTGGAGGGAGACTCATTAACAATTTACAATATACAGATGAACACAGCCTTACTTGCTGATAGTCAAGAGGACTTGAAGCACTTATTGATGGACATCAAAGACCACAACCTTCAGTGTGGATTATATCTCAACTAAAGTGAATAAAATTTCTGCAACTAGAACACTTATGGCCAGTATAGCACCATGCACAAAAGCACTGTACTGTTTTTCCACAGAAAAGACATGAAAAACTAAATAAAACAGAGACAAACATCACTCTTGGAACCCAAAGTCTCAAAGGAAAAGATACAGAACTCAGCTGAACAACAAATGGAATAAGAAACTGACAGAGTCAAGAGAGCAAGGAAATGAACTTTTGAGAACTATACAAAACCAAAAAAATACAATAGGGAACCAAAGATGTTAGTCTGTAAATGACAAAAATGTCAGAACAGTAAAAGAATAAACAGTATAAGTCTAGACCTCTAGTAGAATGTAAGGCAAGACAATACCAAATAATAATAGACTAGTTCAAACCTAGGAAGATAAAGATAAATTTCAAGGTAACCACAGAGAAAGTTAACAAACTTATAAAAATAAAGTAGAGAAACATAAAGGCTTAATAAAAACAAAATCTACAAAAACAAAAAGTAGTGAAAAGTCCACAAACAAAAGGAATTCAGCACAGGAGAGTAAGAGAAAATGTCAGCACCATGAAAAAAAAAAAAGAGGCACTATGAAGCAACAACAATAAACTCACATCTGTCAATAATTCCACTAAGTGACCTAAATGCACCAAAAAAAGACATGGAGAGTGACAAAATGGATGTAAATTTAAAAAATAAATATATAAAAAACAAGGTCCATCACTATGCTGTCTCCCAAAGACATATGTGATAAACAAAGACATAAATTTATTTAAAATCAAAGGATGGAAAAATCATATCTAGCAAATAGCTACCAAAAAACAGTAGGCATAGCAATATTGATTTCAGATAAAATAGACTTAAAAACAAAATCCACCATAAAAGACTAAGAAAGGCACTATATAGTGATTAAAGGGATGATCCGTCCTGAAGACTTAAGCATAATAAATATCTAAATGCTTAGTGACAGAGTTCTAAAATACAAAAACTAAATTGTAACAGCACTGAAAAGAAAAATTGACAGTTCCACAATAGTAGGAGATTTCAACACACCACTCTTGGTAAATGTCAGAACATCTAGAAAGAAACTCAAGAAAAATATAAATGATCTAAAGGAAACAATCAGCTAACTTGACATCATAGACATATACAGAACTCTCCCTCCAAAAGCTACAACGTATACATTCTTTTCCAGTGCACATAAAATGTTCTCCAGGATAGAACATATATTAGGCCACAGAGTAACCGTCAACAAAATCCAAAGTGCTGAGATAATATGAAGTATCTTCACTGATCACAATGCCATCAGAGTAGAAATTAACAACAGGAGGAGCAAGAAGGGCAGGGAACTACATGGAAACTGAATAAAAACCACTGGGTAATAGAAGAAATCAAAGATGGAATAAAAAATTCCTAGACTCAAATGAGTATGAAAACATATGCACCAAAGCCTTTGGGACACAGCAAAGATAGTCCTCAGAGGTCAACTCATAACAATAGATGTACACATCAAAGAAGAAGAAAGGGAGAAAATCAAAACAAGAGCTACACAACTTGAACAGATAGAAAGAGAACACCAGAAGAAGCCAACAACCACCAGGAGAAAGGAAAGAATAAAGATTGGAGCAGAGATATATGAAACAGAGAATAGAAAAGGAATAGAAAGAATCAGCAGAACTGAGAGTTGGTTCCTTGAAAGGATCAACAAAATTGACAAACATCTGACCAAATTGGCAAAAGAAAAACAGAAAAGGATGCAAGTAACCCAAATAGGACTTTGTCTCATATGCTTTGGACGTGTTATCAGCAGGGACCAGGACCAGACAGTGTTTTGTTCTCCTGTGTATACGGTTGCTGGGAGTTGGAACTGACTTGACAGCACCTAGCAACAACAGTATCATAGCCAATAGTTAGTTTGCTCATTAATGCAATGTGTATTTTATGTTCACATGAAACAAAGGAAAGTAGAAGAAATGGAGCCAGGTCACTTGCTTTCAAGTTCTGAAACTGGCACTTCCTTCCTCCATAATCTTTGGCAAGTCATTTAAGCCCCAAAGTTTCAGTTTGCTTATGTGTTAAAAGGATTTAATAAGTGACTGTATCAACATGTGACCAGAAGAACCAGGTGATGCCTGGCCACCACCAGTGACAGCCATGATGGGGCTCACAATGTTGAGTCCCAGAAAAAAGAAAAAAAATCCCAGTGGCAACACAGGGAAAAAAAAAAGACTGCAGTTGATGGTCTGAAGGCCTAGAAGTTACACGGAGAGCATGACCCCGAGACCTGCTGCTGCCCTTGATCATAAATCATTACTGAGGTCAACTCTTTGGACAAGAGTGGATTGGACTCAGGGACACAGAGTGGCCATATCATGTGTGCACTTTATGGTTCTATGCATCTGTAGGATGCTGTCCTACTGGCATCTTACTAGAGGAGAGTGGAGAGGGTGGAGAGGAGGGGACAGGAGATTGTTAAGACTTATATAGAACTCAAAGGAGGAGTGTGCTGTCACCAGACAAGGAGAGTAGAGGGAGCTGCAGATAAGCTGGCATGCAAATTTAAATTGGAATGTACACTTTCACTCAATCACAAAAGAAAAAAATCCTTTAAAGTGCTATGCAAATTTTGTCTCCTATTACTGTTTCATATGAATTTTCTCCTATGCAGGACCCATTAAAAAGGAAATCTAGACAAATGTATGACAAGGTGAAATTTAGCAAAACTTCTTTATATGTGTAAATAATGCTGAATAAAATGCAATAATGGGGGGTAGATGGTGGCAATTGATATTTATTGTGAATTTCAAATAGCTGTCTTTAACATAGAATCACAGGCACACCAGCTCAATGTCAGGGCAAAAGAAGGCGGGGACCGTGTATTCTATACTATACATTGTACCCACTGAAACCTTTCACTTGTAATTTTCTTTTTCTAGAGCCATTTTTTATGACTCTGACACCATTCCCATGAAATGTGACATTTTAACAAATAGAATTGCCATGTCTATAAGATTTATCTTCACTGTCCTCAATACCATCATTCCTTGAACTGTGTATCACCTTACATGAAAAACACAACCTCTTTTGTGCAGTGTGGCAGCTGGAAAGTTCATATGATAAAAAGCTCTTCCTAGGATGTGTAAACTGTGAAATGTATTTTAAAATAAAGTTTTAATTAGATTTTGCAATTCTCAGCCAGATCCTGGCTTTAGTCTAATTTAAACAGGAGTTGTCTCTCTTACAGCCATCTGTTCCTTTTGCTTAAGCCTGTGCTTAAGTCATAATATTGAAAATGTGACATCATTTCTTCTTATGATGTCATTAAACATTTTTGATTGGACCCAAGTAGTAAGAGAATGGAACAATGTGGGCAGGAATGCTTCTTCGAATAGTAGATAGCTAGGAATAAACACATGACAATATGAATTATTTTTTTGTTGTTTTTCATTCTCAGACATTCTCTCTTACTGAAAATTCTGCCCCATAAAAGTAATGCCTCACCCCCCAAAAGAATACTATAAAAAAGATAAATACATAACAAGAGAAAATATCTAAAGATATGAGTATAAGCTAGTATCCTATTACGAGTGCATAATTCTGATTGATGGTACTGAGTTTGTTTGAAACCCAAGTTCCTGGAAAATATTTAGCTAAAGTAGACAATTGTATTTTTTTACTGTAGGCAACGTTTAGGCCACACATTTAAAAGTTACATCATTTCTTTCTATTTTTAATATTTAAAAAATAAATTAATTGCAGTTCATCCATTAGAATTTATCAAATTCTGTAATTGAGGTGGAGCTGCCATTAGCAGTACTGGAACGTACATGGATAGTATTTTTAAATCATGTTAGCATTTAATTTATTAGATCATAGTAAATTAAATTATACTCATTAGATTTTAGTAACATGCATTCATTTCTTTTAAACACTGCATTAAAATTCATTTTTACATTCTTGGATAGTTTTGAATGAGCTTAGCAATCTTCTCAGTAGTTGTTGATAGTTTTCATAAAATAATAAAGAAATCCGTGTAATTCTTCTTTGTACAAGAATCCATTGGTTTTTTTTGTTTGTTTAAGAAATTTTTTTTATTGTGATTAAGTGAAAGTGTAGAATCCAAGTCTGTACTGCATGCCCACCTATTTAGAGTTCCTCTGCTCTCTTTGCCCCGTGACACCACGCTACTCCTTTCCATTTTAAACTTTTGATATCCTCTTAACAAGCTCCTGCCCCCTCTTCTCCACCCTTTTCTCTTCCATCTAGAAAGAGACCAGTAGACAGCCTCCTATAAATGCATAGAACACCCACTGTATGGTCACATTGTGTCCTCAGGTCCAGTCCATTTTTGTTCAAAGAGTTGACCTCAGTAGTTTTTTCTAGATAGGAGCAGCAGCAGGTCTAGGCGCCATGCTCCCAGGGGAACCTCCAGGCTGCCAGACCATCAACTGTGGTTTTTCAGTAGAGTTCCTGAGGTGCACCCCTCTTTTTCTCATGTTGCCACAGGGACTGAACATTGTGTGCCCCCGTCAAGGCTGTCTTTGGTGGTTACTGGGCACCACCTGGTTCTTCTGGTCACATGTTGATACAATCTCCCATTAACATGGGTTGTTCTGTCTCCTGGGCTCTTTTCTCCTCGTGTCTTTGGTATTCTTGGTGATCATCTGTTTAAGATGTGTTGGGACTATTTGGTGTACTTCAGATGGCAGCTTGCTAGCTTATAAGACCCCAGACACCACTCACCAGTATGGGATGCAGAAGACTGTCTTAGCAATAGGCTAATTATGCCAACTGACCTCGATGTCTGCTGACAGCATGGTCCTTAGGCCCTGCCCCTGCTACACTATCCTTACAATAGTGGGCTGAGAATAGAAAACCTTTCAGTTTATGGTGAAGTTCTGTTAAGTTGATCTGCTTTTTACTGTGTGCTGCCACTTCTTTCACCTAACCAAATTTCAATCAACTATCTAATCAATGACCAACATTCGCCTACCCTCCACACCCTTATAACCGTCAAAGACTCTTTTCTTCTGTACATAAGTCTATTTTTAAGTCCTTATAGCAGAGGTTTCATACAATATTTGTCTTTTTGATGCTGACCAATTTCACTCTACATAATGCTTTCCAGTTGAAACCAGATTATGAGATGCTTCCTAAAATCATCATTGTTCTTTATCATTGCATAGTGTTCCATTGTGTGTATGTACCATGGTTTGTTTATCCACTCATCTGTTGATGGGCATCTAGGTTGATTCCATCCTTTTGCTGTTGTGGAATGTGCTACAATAAACATTTGTGTGCATGTGCCTGTTTGTGTGACAGCTGTTTCTGTAGGATAACTTCAGAGCAGTGAGATTACTGGAACACCAGATTACTTTCCATAGAGGTTGTACCACGGCCTCTCCAGCATTTGTTGTTTTGTGTTTTTTGGATTATGCCCAACCTTGTTGGAGTAAGATGGTATCTCACTGTAATTTGGATTTGAATTTAGATTATGGAGATCAGACATTGCTCCAACATGTAGTGCCCAAATAGTTTTTCCCATTCTGTAGATGGTCTTTTAATTCTTTTGATAAAGTCTTTCGGATAAGCGAAAGTGTTTGATTTTCAGTAGTTCTCATTTATCTATATTCTCTTCTGTTGATCTGACTTTGAAGTCTGTCTAAGCTGTGTATTAGAACTTCCATTGTTGACACTGTTTTTTCTTGCATAATCTTTATTGTTTTAGGTTTGATAGTTAGGCCTTTGATACATTTTGAGTTAGTTTTTGTGTAAGGTCTGCAATATGGATTTTGTTTCAGTTTTTTGCAGATGGATATCCAATTTTGCCAACACTATTTGTTAAAGAGACTGCTTTTACTACAGTTTACAATCTTACGGCCTTTCTTAAATATCAGCTGCTCATAAGAGGATGGTGGCATCTCTGGGGTTTCAACTCTGTTCCATTGGTCTGTATGTCTCTTTTTGTACAACTACCAGGCTGTTTTGACTACTGTGACAGTATAATAGTTTCTAAAATTGGGTAGTATGAGGCCTCCCACTGTGTACCTATTCTTCAGTAGTGCTTTGCTTATCTGGAATTTCTTCCCTTTCTGAAGTTGCTGATTTCTTTCTTCATCTCATTAAAAAAAAAAGACACTGGGGAGGGCAGAGTCAACATGGCAGACTAAGCACATGTCTCCCTATATCGCTCTGGAAACTAAGACCTGAATTAATAATAAGATGGAGCCCTCTGGTCACCTAATCTGCCCTAGGACACGGCACAGTGCTGTTAATTTGGACTTCATACCACTGAACAAAAAAGTTCTCTCTTTCGCTGACTCCCACTCCTGGCTAGCCTTGGCTCTCACGGACTGAAGGTAAATGCACCATTTTGACTTTTTTTTTCCCTCTGTCTTGGTCGGCGGGCAGAGCTGGGTCTTGTGTAGAGGCTAGACTCAGACGCGCTGCTGGGGGAATAGGCAGGCAAAATTCTCATATTTTGAGAGCCAGGCTTAGGACTCTGTTGATCTAGCCACTTGGGGCCTGTCTTTTTATCTCTGCCACAGCGGGGTCTGTACAGATTCCCACTGCCAGTGCGTGAGATGCCATGTTGGGTACACAGATTTTAGCAGGACATTATTTTTAGCCTGAGAGCCAGCACCTACAAACAGGACGGTGCTTCTCCAACAGAAAAGCTGTAATTTACACAGTGCTGCCTACGGTGGGGGCCCTGCAACAGAAGCAGAGGAATCACTATGTCTCGGTACCTTTAGCCCCTCTATCTGCTGCCTGTGTGGAGGGCGCAATCCGGGATACGGTGGCCGAAGCTGGACCTAATTCTTAGCGTGGGAGCCAGAGCCTGCCCATAGGAGAGCACTTTTCTACTAGACAAGCAGTACATTACACAGTGTCGCCTAAGGCTGGGCCCTGTCAGCAGAAGCCAACAGGACAGTAGCATTGCTGTATTCTGAACTAGTTTGTATCTTCTGGGGTTGGATATAGAGGTGCTTACTTTGCCAGTTGGGAAAAGGGACCTCTACACCCGAAAACCTGACTGACTTGGGAAGTAGTCAGACACCTTTTGCTTTACATTTGAAGACAGCCTAGAGAAATGTCTGCAGTCCATCCTCACAGTATCTCTTCCACCCTCTACTTACTCACATGGGACCCAAAAACCAACAGACACTTGTGGCATACAAGAAATCACCCATGGCTTCAGAAGGCTCCCAAACAAAGAAACCAAGGAGTTTTCCAGATGAAGTATCATTTATGAAAGCATCAGAAAGTGAATACAAAATGAGTATATACAGAGCCCATCTATACCTTATACAAAATGCAGCAGAACAAAAGGAGAATTTAAACAAGCTGTTCGATCTGATGGAACACCAGTAATCTGAAATCCAGCAGATCCAGAACAAAATTAAAGACATAGAAACTTCAATGCAAAGCCAAGAAAACAGAATGGAACAAATAGGAAAAAGAATTTCTGACTTGGAAGACAGAGCTAATGACGAGAGAGTCTATGATCAGAAATTAAAAAAAAAGGAACAAGATAAATGAAGAAGCGTTAAGAAGCATGTGGGACTCTATTAAGAGAAACAACCTTCTATTAATTGGAGTCCCTAAACAGGGTGAGATATCTGAGAACACAGAGAGTATCGTTGCTGAGCTGCTGAAAGAAAACTTCCCAGAAATCATGAAGGAAGAGAATATAGACATCTCAGATGCATACTCCCAACATATATCTCAAAAGAAAGACTCCAAGATATATTATAATCAAGCTTAACAAAATGAAACATAAGCAGCAAGTCTTAAAGGCAGTAAGACTCAAAGCAAACCTAACATTCAGAGGGAAACCCTGTAGGCTCTCATCAGATTTCTCAGCAGACACCATGCTGGCATGGAGACAGTGGCATGACACATTCAAAGCCTTGAAGGAGAAGAACTTCCAACCAAGAATTGTATATCCTGCAAAACTATCAAATATGAAAATGAAAGTAAGACATTCCCAGACAAACAGAAGCTCAGAGACTTTGTAAAAACCAAACCCAAACTACAAGAAATACTGAAAGAAGTTCTTGGCTCTGGCGTAGAAGAACGAAACCACTAACTTTACATTTTAGAACAGCACACTACTCAAAACTCTACCCAGTTGTGGAAGGCTCCAAAGTCAAATACAGCTTTAATACAGAAAGAAGCAATCCAGTGATCAACACAAAAACTATGGTGCCATCATATTAAAAAGAGGGATGTACTTCCAGATGGAGAGGAAGATGACAAGACTGGTAGTAATTAAAATCGGGTTTATATATAGTTTATTAAGGAAGATCATAGAGGCAGCTGTAAAGCACAACAAAGATGTATCATACCATTTCAAGAAATGTAACACAGGAGTCTCAACAACTACAAAACCAGCTCTGAAAAAGTTGAAAAATCAACTCACAAAAAAAGAATGTCCCAGAACAGACTAATAAGAACAACAGAGAACACATCAACACAAAAATAAACATATCACAATGGCAGCACTGAACACATACCTATCAATAATTACATTGAATGTGAATGGTCTGAATGCTCCAGTAAAGAGACATCAAGTGACATCTTGGATCAAAAGACATGACCCATCCATATGTTGTCTACAAGAAACTCACTTGAGACCTAAAGATAGGAACAAACTGAAAATTAAAGGATGGAGAATATATATCAAGCTAACAATGAACAAAGAAAAGCAGGTGTGGCAATTCTAATCTCAGACAAAATCAATTTTAATGTCAAACCCACCATCATGGACAAAGATGGACACTGTTTATTGCTGAAAGTTTCGGTACATAAGCAAGACTTAACTACATTAAATATTTATGCACCTAATATCAGAGCACCTAAATACGTCAAAGAAACACTGACTACACTCAGAAAAGAGTTAGATCACTCCACAATAATAGTGGAAGACTTCAACACTCCACTGTCAATACTGGACAGATCATCTAGAAAAAAGCTCAGTAAAGATACAGAAGATCTCATTGCCACAATTAGCCAACTAAACCTCATTGATGTATACAGAACTTTCCACCCATCAGCAGACAACTACACCTTCTTCTCCAGTGCACATGGAACAGTCTCCAGAATTGACCATGTGTTAGGACATAATGCAATTCTGAACAAAATCCATACCACTGAATTACTGCAAAGCATCTTCTCAGATCATAATGCCATAAAAGTCGAGATCAATAGTGGAAAAAACATAGATAGAAAGTGGAACTCTTGGAATCTGAACAACATCTTGCTCAAAAAAAAAATGGGTCATAGAAGAAATAAAGGATGAAATAAAGAAATTCATTTATTCCAATGAGAACAAAAACACTTCCTACCAGAACCTATGGGATACAGCCAAAGCAGTGCTCAGGGGTCTGTTTATCTCCATAAATGCACACATCTGGAAGGAAAAAAGAAACCAAATCAAGGAACTAACCCTACAGTTTCAACAAGTAGAGAGAGAACAACAGAGGAACCTCTCAGGCACCAGAAGAAACCAGATCATAAAGATTAGAGCAGAGCTAAATGAATTAGAGAATAGAAAAATAACTGAAAAAATTGAAAAGACCAAAAGCTGGGTTTTTGAAAAGATCAACAAAATCCACAAACCGCCATATAAACTTACTAAAGAAAAGCAGGAAAGGAAACAAATAACCCAAATTAGAAATGAGAGTGGAGTTGTCCCCACAGATGCAACAGAAATCAAAAATATCATAACAGAATACTATGAAAGACTGTACTCTAACAAATTTGAAAACCTAGAGGAAATGGACCAATTCCTTGATTCATACCACCTACCCAAATTATCACAATGTGAAGCGGAACAACTTAATAAACCCATCACAAAGGAAGAGATTGAAAATATCATCAAAACACTGCCAACCAAAAAAAGCCTGGGCCCAGGTAGCTTCACAGCAGAATTCTACCAAGCATTTAGAGAAGAGTTATCTCCAATACTACTGAGACTATTTCACAGTATAGAAAGGGATAGAGTACTCCCTAACTCATCCTGTGAAGCCAGCATCACCCTGATACCAAAACCATGGAAAGACCCAACAAAGAAGGAGAACTACAGACTGATATCACTCATGAATCTAGATGCAAAAATCTTCAACAAAATTCTTGCCAATAGAATACAACAACATATCAAGAAAATAATCCATCATGACCAAGTGGGATTCATACCAGGGATGTAAGGCTGGTTCAACATCAGAAAAACAATCAATGTGATTAACCACATAAATAACACAAAAGACAAGAATCACTTGATTTGTCCACTGACCCAGAAAAGGCATTTGATAAAGTCCAACACCCATTCATGCTAAAAACTCTCAGCAAAATAGGCATAGATGGCAAATTCCTCAACGCAATAAGGGCCATTTATACAAAGCCAATTGCCCACGTCATCCTGAATGGAGAGAGACTGAAAGACTTTCCCTTGAGAACAGGCACTAGACAAGGATGCCCACTCTCACCTCTCTTATTCAACATTGTACTAGAAGTTCTAGCCAGAGCAATTAGACAAGACCAAGAAATAAAGGGCATCTGCATCAGCAAAGAAGAAGTTAAAATCTCCGTTTGCAGATGATATGATTGTATATGGAGAGAATCCCAAAGAATCTATAAGTAAACTACTCAAACTGATAGAAGAGTTCAGCAAAGTTTCAGGACACAAGATAAAGATAAGTAAATCAGTAGGATTCCTTTATACCAACAATGAGACTGTTAATGAAGAAATCATCAAATGAATACCATTTACTATAGCCCCTAAGAAGATAAAGTACCAAGGAATTAATCCAACCATAGAAATAACAGACCTTTACAAAGAAAACTACAAGCCTTTACTGCAAGAAACTAAGAGAGACTTAGATAAATGGCAAAATCTACCCTACTCATGGATAGGAAGACTTAACATTGTGAAAATGTCAGTTTTACCCAAAGTAATCTACTTGTATAATGCAATCCCAATACAAGTTCCAGTCTCATTTTTTAATGAGATGGAGAAACAAATCGCCAATTTTGTTTACAAAGGGAAGAAGCCCCGGATAAGTAAAGTACTACTACAGGAGAAGAACACAGTGGGAGGCCTCTCATTACCCGGCCTTAGAACATACTACACTGCCACAGTGGTCAAAACAGCCTGGTACTGGTACAAGAACAGACAGATCGATCAATGGAACAGAATTGAGACCCCAGAGAGGACACCATCTGCCTGTGAACAGTTTATATTCGACAAAGGCCCTAAGACATTAAACTGGGGTAAAAACAGTATCTCCAACAAATGGTGCTGGCAAAATTGGATATCCATCTGCAGTAAACTGAAACAAGATACATATCTCACACCTTATACAAAAACCAACTCCAGCTGGATAAAAGGCCTAAATATCAAACCTAAAACGATAAAGCTCGTCCAAGAAAAGGTAGGAACAACAACGGAAGTTTTAATACACAATGTGGACAGACTCCAAAATCTGTCAAAGAAACCACAATCAACAGAAGAGAAAATAGATAAGTGGGAACTATTAAGAATCAAACACTTTTGCTCATCCAAAGACTTTATTAATAGAATTAAAAGAACACCCACAGAATGGGAAAAAATATTTGGCAACTCTTATGTCAGACCGACACCTGATCTTCATAATCTATAAAATACTACAAAATATCAATAAGAAGAAGATAAATCATCCCATTAAGTGATGGGCAAAGGAGATGGACAGATATTTCACTAAACAGGAGATCCAGGCAGCCAAAAGACACATGCGGACATGTTCACGATCTTTAGTTATTAAAGAAACTCAAATCAAGATGACAATGAGATACCGTCTCACCCCGCCAAGGTTGGCCATGATCCAAAAACACAAAACAACAAATGCTGGAGAGGCTGTGGAGAAAGTGGAACCCTCCTACACTGTTAGTGGGGTTACAAAGTGGTCCAGCCTCTTTGGAAAGCAATCTGGCGCTTCCTTCAAAAAATGGATATTGATGTACCACTTGACCCAGTAATTCCACTACTTGGAATACATCCTACAGAATCAAGGCCTTTCACACCGACGGACACATGCACAAGAATGTTTATCGCCACACAGTCCATGATAGCAAAAAGATGGAATCAACCCAGATGCCCAACAACAGAAGAATGGATAGGTAAACTATGGTACATATACGAAAAGGGGCACTATGCAATGATAAAGAATAATGATGATTCCAGGAAACATCTCCTAACCTGGTTTCAATTAGAAGACATTATGTTGAGTGAAAGTAGTCAGTGACAAAAGGACAAATATTGTATGAGAGCTCTATGATAATATCTCAAAAACAGACTTGTGTATAGAAGACAAGACTCTTTGACAACTGCAAGGGAGGGCAGGGAGGGAAGATGAGGTGGGGAGGGTTTAGATTAGATAGTTGCTAGAAATCTGGTTGGGTGAAATCGGTGATAGAACATTAAGTGGACTTCAGCCTAACTGGAGTACTCTTTCCATCTTAACCCAATATTGCAAGGACAGGGTGGGGACAATGCTCTTAGGTGAAATCGAGGCCAATAGGCACAACTAGCATTTTGCTAAGAGGGCTCTCTGCACCCCACATTGGTGAGTGGCATCTGGGGTCTTAAATGCTGCCAAGCTGCCATCCGTGGGCACAGCAAATTGTCCCAACTCAACAGGAACAGATGCTCACCGAGGACCGAAATGACATGGGGTAAAGACAACCCAGAAGATAGAGAGACCCACATGAGTGGGTGCCTACATTGACTTCGGACCGCAAGAACGGGATGGTGCCCGGCCCCCACCAGTGATAGCCGTGATGGAGCTTACTAAGTTGAGTCTCACTGGCAACACAAGAATAAAAAGTGGTGCTTCCTGAGATCTCCACTAAAAGACCTCAGTTGATGGTCCAGCGGTTTCGGGGTTCCCCTGGGAGCATGGCCCCTGGCCCTGATGCTGCCCATAAATCATAACAAATGTCCACTCTTTGGGCACGAATGAATTGGATTTGGTGATGCAGAGTGACCATATATTGGAAGCACTTTATGGTTCTATACATCTATAGGATATCATCCTGCTGACCTCTGGCTGGAGGAAGGAGAGTGGGTGGAGAGGAGGGGAAAGGAGGCTGTTGGGAGGATGAGACATGTATGGAGCAGAGAGGAATAGTATGCTGTCACCAGACAGGGAGAGAAGTGGAAGCTGCATAGAGGTGGGCATGTAAATTTATACAGGAATGTACATTTTCACTCAGTCATATTAAATAAAAAAAAAAAAGACAGTGGAATCTGTATTGAGATTGCACTGTCTATGTAGATTGCTTTGGGTAAAATAGACATTTTAACAATGTTAAGTCTTCCTATCCATGAGCAGGGTAGGTTTCTCCATTTATATAAGTCTCTTTTGGCTTCTCTGTATAGGTCTCTTATTTCTCTAGTTAGATTTATTCCTGGGTATTTTATCTTCTTGGGGGCTATAGTGAATAGTTTTGATTTGTTGATTTCTTCTTTGATGATCTCTGTGTTGGTATAAAGAACTCCTACTGATTTACTTATGTTTATCTTATATCCTGATACTTTACTGAATTCTTCTGTTAGTTCCAGTAGTTTACTTAAGGATTCTTTAGGATTCTCTGTATATGCAATCATATCATCTGCAAGTAGGAAGATTTTCACTTCTTCTTTGCCAATGTGGATACACTTTATTTCCTTGTCTTGTCTAATTTCTGTGGCTAGAACCTCTAGTAAAATATTGAGTAGAAGTGACGAGAGTGGGCATCCTTGTCCAGTTTCTGTTTTCAAGGGGAATTCTTTCAGTCTCTGACCATTTAGGATGATATAGGCAATTGACTTTGCATAGATGCCCCTTGTCATGCTGAGGAACTTCCCCTCTGTTTCTATTTTGCTGAGAGTTTTTAGCATGAACAGGTGTTGGACTTTGTCAAATACCTCTTCTGCATCAGTTGACAAAATCAAGTGATTCTTATCCTTTGTGCTATTTATCTGATTGATCACATTAATTGGTTTTCTAGCCTTGTATCCCTAATATAAATCCAACTCGGTCATGATGAATTATGTTTCTGATAGGTTGTTAGTTCTCTTGGCAAGGATTCTGTTGAAGAGTTTTTGCGTCTAGGTTCATGAGTGATATTAGTCTGTAATTTTCTTTTTTAGTAGGATCTTTCCCTGGCTTTGGGATCAGGGTTATGCTGGCTTCATAGAATGAGTTTGGGAGTATGCCATCACTTTCTGTGCTGTGAAATAACCTGAGTAGTATTGGAGTTAACACTTCTCTAAGAGTTTGGTAGAATTCTCTGGTGACACTATCCAGGCCAGGACTTTTTTTGTTTGGTAATTTTTTTGATGACTTTTTCAATCTTTTCCATTGTGATGGATTTATTAGGTTTTTCTACTTCTCCTTGTGGTAATTTTGCTAGGTTATGTGAATCTAGAAATGTGTCCATTTCCTCTAGGTTTCCAAATCTGTTGTACACTCTTTCACAGTATTCTGTTATAATACTTTTGACTTCACTTGGGTCTGTTGTGACATCTCCCATCTCATTTATTATTTGGGTTGTTTCTTTCCTCTCCTGTTGTTCTTTTCTAAGTTTAGCCAATAGTTCATCAATTTTGTTGATCTTTTCAAAGAACCAAATGTTGGTTTTGTTAATTTTTTCAGTTATTCTTCTATTCTCTAATTCATTTAGTTCTGCTGTAATCTTTATTGCCTGTTTTCTACTGATTCCTATGGGGTTCATCTGTGGCTGTGTGTCTAATCGCTCAGGCTATAGGGCTCATTCTTTGGTTTGGGCCCTTTCTTCCTTCCAGATGTGTGCATTTATAGAGATATTGACCTCTGAACACTACTTTGGCTGCATCCCACAGGTTCTGGTAGGATGTGTTTTCATTCTCATTTGATTCCATAAATTTATTTATTTCATCCTTGATTTATAACCCATGGATTTTTGAGCAAGGTGTTGTTCAGTTTTCATGAGTTTGAATTTCTACCTATGATTTTTCTGCTATTGGTTTTGACTTTTATGGCTTTATGGTCCAAGGAGATGCTTGGCAATAATTCAGTGGTTTGGATTTTGTTGAGACTTGCTTTATGTCGTAACACATGGTCTATTCTGGAAAATGTTCCATGTGCCCTGGAGAAGAAGGTGTACCTATCTGTTGATGAGTAAAAAGTTCTGTGTATGTTGATAAGGTCTAGTTGGTTAATTGTCAAAATAAGATCTTCTGTATCTTTACTAAGCTTTTTTCTGGATTATCTGTCCATTACTGAAAGTGGAGTGTTGAAGCATCAAGCTATTTCTGTGGAATGATCAATCTCATTTTTCGATATGGTCAGTTTTTGTTCAGTGTATTTAGAAGCTCTGGTTTTGGGTGCGTAAATATCTAATATGTCCTGCTTATGTATTGAAGTTTTCACTAATAAAGAGTGACCATCCTTCTCCAAGATGGTGGATCTTACGTTAAAGTCTATTTTATCTAAGATTAGTATTGCTGTTCCTGCTGTTCTTTGTATTTTGTTGGCTTGGTGTATATTTTTCCATCCTTTGATTTTCAGTCTGTTCGTATTTTTGAGTCTTGCCAAGCCAAGTGCCGGCAACATATAGATGGGTTGTGTCTCAATCCACGTGTCACTAATTGTCTTTTTATTGGAGCATTCAGTCTGTTTACATTCAGTGTAATTATTGACAGGTATTGTGTTTAGTGCTGTCATTTTGATGCATTTATTTTTGTGTTGATGTTTTCTGTTTTTCTTAATATTCTGTTGTGGGTTATTCTTCTTTATGGGTTGACTTCATCTTTTTCAGTGTTGGTTTTGTGTTTGTTGAGACTCCTGTCTTATGCTTCTTGTTTTGATATGTCACATAGTTATTTCACTTTGTGACTACCCTTGTGTTCCCCTTTACTATCCTAAGTTTAAACCAGTCTTTACCTTCTGTATATCTTTTTAATTTCCTTTCGTTTGAAAGGATTATACCTACTGTAATATATCACTGTTTTTAGTGTTATGTTTTTGTGTTGTGATCACTGGTTTCCTTCTTTAAATAATGTAGTTTTGATTGAGCTTATTGGCTTCCCTAAGTGAGTAGGATTCTATATACTGTGTTTGGCATTGCTTCCTTAAGTGTACACTTAATGTTTTTGTTTTTTCTAAGCAAAGGACTTCTTTCAGTATTTCCTGTAGTTTTGGTTTAGTTTTTACAAAGTCTCTAAGGTTCTGTTCATCTGCAAATGTCTTAATTTCACCATCGTATTTGGGAGAAAATTTTGCAGGATATATAATTCTTTGTTGGAAGTTTTTCTCTTTCAGGGCTTTGAATGTGTCATCCCACTACTTTCTTGTCAATGTTGTTTCTGCAGAGAACTCAGATGAAAGCTTACAGGGTTTCCTTCTGAATGTTAGCTTTCCCTTGGGCCTCATTGCATTTAAGAGCTTCTGTTTATGCTTTGTTTTTATTAAGCTTGATTATAATATGTCTTGATGTCTTTCTTTTGTGGTCTAGTTTTTATGGCATTCAGTATACATCTTGGATATCTATGTTCTCTTCTTTCATAATTTCAGGGAAGTTTTCTGCTGACAAATTTACAGCAGTGCTTTCTCTATTTTCATCTATCCTTCCCTCTTCAGGAACTCCAGTTATTCATAGATTATTCCTCTTAATAGAGTACCACTTGTTTTGTAATGCTTCTTCATTTTTGTTATTTCTTTTCTAATTTCTCCTCTTAAATGCTGGTGTCAGTTGCTCTGTCCTCAAGGTCACTAAGGCTGACTTCTGTCTTCTCAGTTTTGCTCTTTTGCCTTTGGATTGAATTACCTAATTTTGTTATTTGGTTATTGACCTGCTGGATTTCAGACTGTTGATGTTCCATCGGTTCAAATAGCTTACTTAATTTTTCATTTTGTTCTGCTGCATTTTCTTTAATCTCTTAGAGGTTCTATTTGTAATTCTTTTGTCACTCAACCTCCATTAGTTTTAGAAAGCCTTCTTCATCTGGGAAGTCTTTTGATTCTTTATTTTGGGAGTTTTCTGGAGCCCTGGTGGACTGCTCATGGCAGTCGCCATGAGTCGGTTCTGACTCGACAGCACTTGGCTGGCTTGGCTGGTGGACTGCTTCTTTAAATGGTTAGCTATAGACTGTTGTCTGTATGCCATCTATAACTGTTTGATTCCTCTGGTGTTACCTCAACAGGAGCTGAGGTGTAGTTCTAAGAGGGAAGTTGGTCACCAGCTGTCTATATGTACTCTAGTGACTGGCCTCAGGTGGAGTCTCTAGGGTGTCAGCCTCTGCTTCCTGGATGGCAAACATAGTGTCCTACTCATGGAGTCACTGGGAGGCTGTCAGCCAACCTTATGAAGTGAATCAGTGAAGGGTGGGGGAGATGCTGCCAGACCTCTCAGCAGTCAGCTCTCCATGTGGTCTTATTTAAAAGGGCACTTTAATGCTGAACAGGGAGATGTCCAACAGCTGCCAAAATAGTCTCTCAGATGTAACAGACTCCCACCCTCTAGCCATCCCCAGATGCTATGATGCAAATCAAATTAGGGAGAGATTAGGGCCTTCCTGCCATCCTCTGCCAGGCCCCAGCCATAAATCTAGACATGAATTTTCTCAGATGCCACTTTTCTGCTGGAGAAGCACTTACCAGATGGGCTGCTGCTCCACTTGAGAATCAGCTGGAGTTAAGACCCCTGACTGGGTGACTCTGCCTCCCAACACCAAGATGGTGTCTCAGCTGAGCTGCCCTTCCTGCCAAGAAACAGCAGAGTCTATGGTGCAGCTCAGAAAAGAGAACTAGAGGGGCAGTGGTGGTTTCAGTCAGTAGCCAGGCTTTCAATATTTGGCTATCACACACACTGTCTCTCTGCTGTGCTATACGCTGCTTCCTTAAGCATCGCAGTTTGGCATATTTGCTGACTTGTGCCTAGTCCCTCCCTCCTGGGTAAAAAAGAAGATGTTAGTACCTGCAGTCCTCAGAAACAGTGAGTCAGCCAGTGCAGGGATTAGCAGGTGCTGGCTGATCTTTGAGAAGGGTAGTTTAGTCAATTACTGGTGCCTTGTCAAATCTGACAACACTATGCCACATCCTAGGGCTCCCCAGATGTCCACTCCTGCATTCAGTTACTGTTCCAGGCCTTAGTTCTCGGAGGGAATTGAGGAGACATGTGTCTAGTCTGCCATCTTGGCCCCACCTACTTTTCCATTGGTTTTAAATTAAATTCAGCAGTGAAGTGAGACAACAGGTTTTGTTTTGTTTTGTTTATTACTTTTTGGTAAATTTTATAATCATTAACATTCAACAATGTTTTAATAAATCAGTTTTGTATGTTAGCATTCCATTATTCTTGTATCTGTATGCTAACTTTTAAATGTTACTTGATCAGTTTCCTAAGTTTTAGCATGGTACATGTTTAACATCAGGACCTGAACTAGCCCAGTGGGAAGACAAAACTGCCCTCATGGTGCTTCCATCTAGGCTCCAGAATTTCCTGATAGGAATGCCTGACAAAGTATAATGATATCATAGCACAGTGTACAAGTAGTCTGCAATTTACTGCATATTGAAGATGAACCACACTTAAAACAGTCCTTTTTTCTTTGTGCATCTTACTGTTAGTAATGTGTACTATATACAGTGTCACAGCATTTAATCTGCTGATGTTACCATTCTTGTATCAATCCCCCCAAATACGTAAAGATCAGTTTTGTAACAATGCTGATAATAAAAGGCAATAATAGTAAAAACTAAAAATAATAATATTAATGAGGTATTCAATGTGCATCAGAACAAACTTATAACAGAGTCGTCTGAATGGAATCCCACTGTAAGTCAGAGAATACATGTAATGAAAAGGGAAATAAACTAGATGTTGGGATCTCTGGGTACTTGACCACATAAAAAAAGCCATGGTTTGGGTTCTTCTTTTATACAATAATGATAATAATATGTGGCATAAGTATTTCATCAGTTTATTGTTTCACTTTTCATGGTCTTGGTATCATTTAATAAAGACTGTCATCTTATTGTCCAAGGCAGGATCTTGATTCTCCTTCTCCACTGTCACTCTAATAACAGTGCCCTATTGTTTACTCCTCCTGCTACTTTCTCTCTGCTGGACAACTGCTATTCACCAGGACATTAGCTAAAATTCCTCCCTCCCTTGCAATACCACATAATGAAACTTGGCTACCTCACTAAGATTTCTGAATACCCCTACTTCCTGTCCATTCTTCTGATGCTACTGTGATGCCATCCCCATTCATCACATGAACTATCGTAATAGTCTCTAAACAGGAATCACTTTGTTGTCTTACTGCCCAGTCTGTCCCCCATATTGCTACTAGATTGATCTTTCCAAATTTCAATCTGATTACATTCCTTCCCTACTTTAAAATCTTTCCATTGTTCCCCTTTGCTTTTAGCACAAAATCCAAATGTTTTGATCTTCTGGTCTCCATCTTTTCCTCCACTTTACCTCCCATCATTTTCTAGCACACACACCCAGGTTCTTACATAAAACCACACTGAGCATGTCTTTAAGTACTACATGCTGATTGTTTGTATATGCTTTTCCCGCACACTTTTCACAGACACTAGTCACTATGCTGTGAGTGCCCAGCCCCCCCTTGTCTATTATGGCAGAAGTTTTCTTTAATATTCAGCTCATCCGGGTTTTTCTTCTCTGTGAAGTTTTTCTTGCACCAGTCAAGTGGGATTTGATATCTTCTTTGTGCCAACCCAGCTCTCAGCAGTACTTCCACAGCAATTACTTGTCTCCGTGTCTCTTTTTACTAGTAGACCATGAACATCTTGAAAAATAGAACTATGTGTTACTTGTCTTTGTTTTCCTGCCTCCTTCCTCATGTCTAATAGTGAGTAAGTGATCAACAGTTTCTTGTTAGCTAAATGGATGGATCGAGGAATGGATGGGTGCTTCTTCCCTTGTGCCTTTAGCCCTGACAAACAATAGCCATATCTACAGGACCAGCAAGTGTTTCCTTGCCTATGAGTAGATATTCCTTTAATCTGGATTGTCCATTCCTTGCCCAACACTTGAACCCCCACCAACTTGCATCTGAATAATATACTTTAAGACTTAAATCAATCACTTATTCTTTCATAATACTTAGTCTTTATTTCTAGTATGGAAAGCTTTTAGCACATTTAATTGTAACTGTTAGTTTACATATTCCTTTCCTCCCTACACTTTGAGCTTTTTGAGACAGGAGCTTGAATTTCTTTTTCATAGCAGTGTTCCCAGCACAGAAGATAATACAAAATAGGTAATAGTAGGTATTTGGCTGAAAGAATTCATGAAAGTGTGCTGGAATGAATCAAGTAAAATATTTGAGAGTTCTTTGAAACTACAAAGCCCAAGACAAATGTTAAGTTTGTTATCATCTTGATCACAGCCACAAGTCATATCCTCTGCTCCTTAGCTCTATCTACCTAGCTAACTCAGAGACTCTGCTCTGAATTATCACTTCACACAGACTTCTTTACACCCATTCAGAGTGCATTTTGACATTAAACTGAACCCCTCAGAGCTTGGATAAGATCTAGAATATAAAGAGATTTGAAAAACAGAACCATCTGTCTTGCATTTTAGTGCCAGCCTTAAAACGTTAGGTAGGTGAATCACTGTGTATTCTTAAAGGTAGCCAGATCTCTTTAGGTAGTATTATGAATTGAATTGTGTTCCCAAAACATATGTTGTAAATCCTGACTCCTATACCCATTACCATCAAGTTGATTCCTACTTATAGTGACCCTATATGATCCTATTTGGGAATGGGTTTTCTTTGTTCTGTTAAAAAGATAGTGTACAGTGTATCTTATGTCAGTCTGTTTTGAGATATAAAAGAGATTAAACAAGCAAGTGAGCAGAGATGGGGCGAGATAGATGCTGTACTACAAGAAGATCATCAAGGAACCAAGGAACAAGGACATGCCTCAGAGCCAACAGAGAGACAATGGCTTCCCCTAGAGCTGGTGCCCTAAATTTGGACTTCTAGACTTCTCAGCTACGAGAATATAAATTTTTGTTACTTAAAGCCCCTCATTTGTGGTAATTCTGTTATAGCAGCCCTAGATAACTAAGACAGATAAACCATTTTCTTAGCTGAGTTTAGTAGATTTGTCATAAATATATCCCTGTTCATTATAGAACAAAAATTATTAGTTTGAAGAGCAAAGATATAAATCATGCAAGAGAAGAAATTATCTAAAATGAATCATAAGAAAAGATACTTGATGCAAAGCTATCATTATCATCATGGTAAATTCCTTGTTTTACAAATGACATTGCAATCATTTCACCTTGAAGAAGAGATTTTCTTCCTTGTAAAGTTCAGTAGCTCTTCTGCCTTTCACAGTTACTTCACTGAATGTTTAGGGCAAGAACAGAAAAATACCTACCTTAAAGGATAGGGAATATCAAAATAAGAAAGAATGTCATTATTCATGGGTGTGCAATATGGAATGAGGAAAACTGGCTGAGGCTGACACCTCCACTCTTATGAGAAGATCTGTGAGATCGTTGGTGACTGGGAGGGCCACGACCTCTGTTGAATCCTTGTCTGAAATACGTCAAGCTGAGTACATTTTTCCACGGTATCACACTGACATTCAGGGTCAGTCCTTTCGCCAAGGAGGAAAAAAGTCACTTGCATAAATGCAACATCCGTAGCACCTTGGCAGTCTTGGAAGTCATCCAACTGAATGCCAGTCTAGTATAGTTAAGTCACCTTATTAGACATTCAAGGCACAGGGGACTCTCTAAGTCTCTGTGATGCTTATTTCTCCAGAGAGTAATTGCTGAGGAAGAAGAATAGAGCTGTTGTGCTGGGTGGATACTGCCATCCCAGAAGGGACACTATAGTCTAAGGACATAGATTCTAAAGACAAAGAATCTAGGCTGATTCACAGGTCCTCAGCTTGGAGCCTGAGTTACTTCTAAGATCCATAGTTTCCTCATCTGTAAAATGGGGTGGTCATACCATTCTCATATAGTTGTTGTAAAGACTGAATGAAATAGGGCTGATGACTCTTAGGTATTTACTTTCTTGCATCACTTACCTTTCTTACCTTATCCTTCAGGAGCATCTAGTACCAAATTATGTGTCTTTCAGCTTTCTTTTGAAGATAACCTTTAACCTTTGACCAATGGCAGTATTTTCTGCTTTTGGATTTTTCACTGTTTCTACCTTGAATAAGAACAGTTTAAGTGGATAAATTTCATAATTTCCTACATATAATAATATATATTCATCTGTATATACACATTTATATGTATAGTCTTCACTTTTTCATGACAGCAGATTTGCCTGCCCCCTTTAGCTGCATTTTTTCAGATAGCTAGGATATCCATTTAATTACTTTCATTCTGAAGAAATCTTCTCCTCCATGTATGTAGCTGTGAAATTTTTAAGATTGTATTGTAAAAGGATCAATTCCTTGATGTCACATTCCTTTCTACATACTGTCTCATAGGAGAAGAACTCCCAGAAGTTATACCTACTTACACATGTAAGGGAATCTTGTTGAATAGCATTACATCTTCTTCTAGAAGGAGATCTCTGTGTATGGTGGCATTATTAAGGTAATATTAATAATAGGTAACAGTTAAAAGTAAATGACATCTGGAGCATTTGGTCCCTACATTCCCCATTCCTCTTTTAAATGAGGCTTTTGTAAGATCACATTTTAAAAAAAAATCCATACAGGGCCTGCCTTGTGGACTACTGTCAGGAGTTGGCATTTACTCTGAGGTAAATGGGGAGCCACTGTAGGTATTTAAGCAGAGGAGTGATGTAATGTAAGGCTTAAAGAGGCTGTTCTGGTTGCTGTATCTAAAATAGACTATAGTGGAACATATGTAGAACCAGAGAGACCAGGTGGAGAACTGCTGCAGTGATCCCACAAGAGACAGTGGTGACTTGAACCAAGAAGGTAGCAGGAGAGGTGGTAGCATGTCTAAATTTTGGGTATACTTTGAGGGTCAAACCAAGAGGCTACCTTGACGGGTTTTGTGGAGAACATGAGAGTGAGAAAGAAGTCAAGGATGACTACCAGGTTTTTGGCCTCAGCAGCTGAAAGGATGGCCTTGCCATTAAATGAAATAGGAAAGCATGTTGGAGAAATGAATAAGGGATAGTAGATGAAGGATTCAATTATTAGACATCCAATTGGAGATAGCAAACTGGCTGTATTAGGGCTGCATTAGCCCAGAGACCTTGTCCAGAGATATGCAAGACTAGAGTTCAGGAGAGAGTTCTGGTGTGGTCATAAGACGTGCTTTATTCAGTTTCCTGATTTTTTAAATGGGGACAACAGTTGTGTCTACCCGACTGACCACTTAGGAGGATTTGTCATTTGTAAAGGGCTTAGAACAACATTAGGTTTATAATAAAAAATAAGTGATGACCATAATTAATGTAGTCACTTCTTCTACCTTTCACTGTTATTTAAATTGTCCAAAATAACTACTGCAGCCGAATTCTACCTATTGTAGTTAGTCACACACTGATCTAGCAATGAAAGACATCCACAAACAAATCCTGTCTTAGTTTTCTGAGTTGATTACCCTCAATCCCCTGTTTTAGTGAGCTAGTGCTAACAAAAAAAGGTTATTCTTACACAATCCAGTAGGCTGCAAGTCCAAAGTCAGGGTGTCCACTCCAGGGGAAGACTTTCCCTGTCTCATCTCTGGAGGAAAGTCTTTGTGTTACATCAGTCTTTAGTCAGGGAGCATTTGGGTTCAGGAACCTGAGGTCTGAAGGATGCACTGTTCTCCTGGTGCTGCTTTCTTGATGGTGTGAGGTTCTCAACTCTGTTTGTTTCCCTTTCTTTTTATCCCTTGTAACATAAAAGGTGTTACAAGCCATACTCCAGGGATTTACAGTCTCACCCTAATCCTCTTTAACATACAGCATAGGAAAATCACCCCAAATGCAGGACAATCATAAACTATTGGGAATCATGGCCCAGCCAAATGGCCATACACATTTTTGGGGAGACACAGTTCACTCTGGCAAGCCCAAATACTACGTTTTGTGTCAACTTCCCCATTTTTAAGCATATTTTGAAGGTATTATGGGAAAGGAATCTAATGTCAAAATAAAGAGAACTACTGTGTGCACCTTAATTCAGTGTAATTCTCGAAAATGTCCTTGAGTAAAAACATATGTAGCAAAAGAAGAAGCTGTATAGTAAAGAGAGTATAGTTATATAGTTGTGTAGTTAAGAGAATGGAGTCTAGTCTTGAACTAAATTTATGTTCTAGTGTCACCTTGAGCAAGTCTGTAATATCTCAATTCCGTGTTTCCTAACTTGTAAAATTAAAACCTGATGGTATTATAGAGAGTATCAACCAGAATAATAAATGTCAAGCACTTAGCCCAATGCCAGGCACACAATAGATAGATAGCTGCTGTTGAGCTGACTCCAACTCATGATGACCATATGTACAGCAGAATGAAGCATTGCTCGGTCCTAAGGCATCGTCCTGAATGCCAACATATTTGAGTCCATCGTTGTGGCTTCTGCACCAATCCATCTTATTGATGGCCTCCTTCACCTTGGGTGGCATTCTAATTCACCAAGCGTGATATACTCCTCCAGTGATTGACTCTTCCTAATGATGGGTCAGAGTCAGATGTTGCTCTGTTGTGATTCATAAAATTTTCATTGGTTAGGTTTTGGAAGTAAATCACCAAGCCTTTCTTCCTCGTCTGTCTTAGTCTAGAATCTCTGCTGAAACCTGTCTATCACGGGTGACCCTGCTGATATTTGAAATAGCACTGGCATACCTTCTACCATCGTAGCAATATACAAGCCACTACAGTACAAAGAACTGAAAGATAGGTGGTGGAGACACATAGTCTTTATCATTGTCAACTATTACTACAGTGATGATAAGCAACTTTCCCTCTTGTTTTCAACTGGAACAAAAATAAAAACTTTCTCATACCTTCATGTTTACCATTCCTTTGTACTAATATATCCCTCAATATAATTCTTAAGATTTAGAACTCTTACCATCAAGGCATTAGGCTAAAGAAAGACAAAGGCACTAGGAGCTGAGGTGGAGTCTGATCCAGCTTGTTATTGGCATCCGTTCCCTCACAGACTTCCCTCTTCCACCCAGTACCTTGGCCATATTGGGTAATTAACAAATTTAATAGAATTGACTCAAAAGGAAAAATGCTAAATTTATCTCTTCCCTGTTGTGTTACTTTAATTTTGTATATTTTGTTTTTAAGTATGTTCTTTGGATAAAATGAAATATGTTTACTACAGAAAGACATATCCTTTTAGCCTTGCAATTTTGGAAGCAATTGATGGTCTCCATGGTAGGAAGATGGAAATGGAGGAGTATTAATAGAAGACTGTACAGAAATAACACCCCTTTTATAGGATAAAAGAAAGATTTTTTAGCCTCCCTGCCTAAAACAACATTGTAAAATATAAATTATGCTAAACTGGTGACTGGAATAAAAAGGAGCCAGCCACTCTTCGGATATGACTGCTCAGATTGAAAGTCAATATAGTCAGTTCCCAGGAAGCATCCCAGGAAAGCAAAAATCCCTTATGCCTGTGACATACAGAGGATTAATTAGTCCTCTTACAGCATGGAAGAAAAGCTGTGAAAATACTTCTGATCTCTTAGAAGCGGATTTACAGACACATACGACTCGACAGCATTTGGCTTAATAGTGCTTAAATCCTTCTATCCTGGAGTTGCCGGAGTATAAAACATCAGAGTTGGTAAAAGTCTAATATGATAATGGTTAATTGTTCTTCTCCAGAACGGTTTGGGTCCCCAAACACCTCCCTTCTCTAGATCTTTAACTTCCTTTACACAATGGCCAGTGAGTATATTTTGCCCTTCACATTCTTTATAGATTGTTTTCTGGTAGGATTTGAATCTTTATGATGGTGTTTTGGAGTCATGTTAATCCATGCCTTTTCACTTGTTAGTCTCGATTTCTTGAGCTAATCTAGTCTTACTCTAGACCTTCTACTCCCCTGTCTCCTGTAATTATGCTATAATTCTTTCCTATTCATTTCTATGCCCTTACATTCTAAAATTATGAAATTTTAAATGTAATACCTACTGAAATGAAACAATCCATAAAATTACTATAAAATAATTCATTTGATTTAAAAAAGCATACCCAAACTTCAGTATCTACCCAAATATTGTCCTTAAAAAAAAGAAAAGAAAAGAAAAGAAAAGAAACTAACCTTGGGATGATATTCATGTAGGCTTTGGAACTCATTTTATAACCACTTTTTGACTTTACAAGAAAATTAGCCCTGTGCCTTATGGGGAAGTCTTTTTTTCCCTCCTCTCATTCAGATTAGTATTACTTACCTAATTCAACAGGCTTGATGCCAAGTTTCCTCTGATAGTTTCCAGAGTTCACAGGAGTCCTTAGAGGATGAAAATTGACCCCTCTAAGGATTTTCAGAAGATTGTGGAGTATATCCTGAACATCATTCTGAAGGAGAATTATAAAACTGCTTTTGAGTAGTGGCAGCATAATTACAATAAGTCTATCATAGTTTCCTAGGGAAAGTACTTTAGCTGGGGAAATGTTTTAGGATGGGTAGTTCTTTTGTGTCTGGAAACAAGCTGAACCTACTATTTTATCATCACATTCTAAGAACCAGCTCAGAAGTTCTGTTACTTCAGCTATGTTCTAGCACAGATCATGCTTAAAACTGCTAATGTGTCTGTGTGGGAAATTTGCTCCTAACCCTATTAATGTGTCTGTTTTATTATCTCCAGGACTATACTTGCTAAGAAGGAACTACTGGAGTTTGCGCAACTTGGCTGTTACTTGGAATATGATCTCTTTGGTACTGATCTCCTTCATTATCAGTTCAACCCTGCTGTTGACATGCCTGATGATAATAAAAGAATTAGGAGGTAAATATGATGAAATATCTCATAGTTTCCCCTTTTAATAGCCCTTTCTGATAGTCATACTTGAGTGAATATTAGCAGAGGTTCCCAAAACGGTAAGCGGGCAGAATCAGAGACTTGCACAGAAAAATATGCCTCTTCTGTTGCAGGGAGAAAATCTCTGTATATTATTTCTAGGAGAAAATGAGTCATCCTAAGTAGGCAAAGGCTTAGCAGAGCCGTGTAAGTTCAGTGCAGATGGCAGCTGACAGGAAACACCGATAAAACTCAACCCCTGCCATGACAATAAGAGAACAAGACACATTTTCCTCTTTTTGCTTCCAATTAAATAAGCCACTTCTTTCTCTTGTTGACCACACTAAAGTCATCACCTGTAATGAATATGCTAATGAATACTGGAAGTATTCACTAAATTGGTAATCACAACTTAAATGAGAAAAATACAATGTCTATTATGTGAAACTCCACCTTCCAGAATTATTTAATATGTGGTAGAAGTAGACAAATGTAGGAGTCCTTCCCTGCAGCCAAGTGGAAAACCAAAAGAAGAAAGGATAGCTACCCAGTGTAGTCTTGGTTTATGTGCTAATGTGAAGATAGAACACACCAATTTATGGACTACTGGAGAAAACGAAGATTTGGAATTGACAAGGAGGTGTTCAGTTTGGAAATCTCCAAGTGTCGATCTCTGGTGGTGGGGCCCTGAGATACGGGGGTGAAGCTCAGGGCAGAGACTGGAGCTGAGACAAATCGAGACATCGCTGGTTTATACGCTATGTTAAAACTACAGGAATGAATGGGATTCCTCAGAGAAGAGGACAAGGACAGAGCCTTGGGGAACACTGATGTTTAGAGAATGATCAGGAAGTGCAACTTAAGAACAAAGTCAAGAAGTTCTCAAAGTGATAAGACTTTCAGGGAAATGGATTGTGATGAAAGTTGATGACAAGAAATGCGTAAAGCAGAAGGGCTTAACTGTCTATTCTGTGTGGCAGATGCCAAGTGAAATAAAGACTTGAGAAGACTCCTGTGGATTCCACAGTCAGAAGCCCTCATTTCAAAATCAGTAGAAAAGACTTGAGGAATGAGTGTGAGGTGAGGAAAAGGAGAGAATGTGAGGAAGCTTAATAGTAAAGGGAAGTAGGGATGTAAGGCTGATACTGAAAGACAGCACAGGATCAAAGGAAGATTTTGCTAAGACTTGAGCAATGCTCCTGTGGCTGAGAGCAAGAGCAAAGAAAGAGAGAATGACTGAGCGAATGAATGGATCCAACCCATGGTTGTAGTGACTGTTCTACAGAGTTATTAAATAACTCATATGAAATAAATTATGCAGAGTTTTAACTTGGTATTTGGTGCAGAATATGAAATTACTCAATAGATGCGAACTACAAATAAATAAATAAATAGATTGAAGCGACAGTAAATACAGAGCAAGTCTCCTGAAGAGAAAAGTCGATAGAATGAGAAGCAAACAGAAGGTCAGGTAAAAGGAGGTGAGTAATGATGTGAATGCATATAAATGTCTTAACGCAGGACTGGAAAGCTGAGGATGTTTGCCCGTGTGTTCTCTTCTGTCCTTGTAAAGTAGGTAGGGTCTTATCCTGAGACAGGAGGGAGTTAGCCTTTTAGAGGTGAGTGAAGGCAGGGAATGGCTGCTGGGAGAATGAGAAACTGGGCAGGGTCATGTTATGTGTGAAACCCAGCTGAGGCTGGAGATCGTGACTTTGTATTGGCACCCGTGTGTGTGATTTGGTGATTTTTTTCCTCCCTGAAATGTTTTATATTTTGGTAGTAGGACCAGAGACAATTAATTGTGAGTGGAAGGTGACAATGTAAGCAGAGAGAGATCCGGGGTTGGGGTTCTATCTGAAAGATGTGGTTGATAGCCAGGGGAACAAGGGAAAACTTCACGTGAGTGTCAAGCTGGAAGGAGAAGAAAGAGTAAGTGAGCAACGGGCAGGTACACAGGAATGAAATAAACCAAAACTCAAACCATTACTATCGAGTTGATTCTGACTCATGGCAACCCTTATAGGGCAGAGTAGAACTGCCTGATGGAGTTTCCAAGAAGTGCTTGGTGATCTAAACTACTGACCTTGTAGTTAGCAACTGTAGCACTTAACCACTACACCATCAGGGTTTCAGGGGAAAATAACCAGAGGCTTAGTGAAGTGGGTGAATATGTATAGCAGAGGACAGCTAAGTGAAAAAGTTGGTGGATGGACCCTGTGGTCAGTTTGGAGACTTGAGGTTTGAGATTTCAGAGAGAAAATAGAAGCAGAACATGGTTATGAGCAGGAGAAAGACATTAGAATGGGAGTAAATAAAACTGGAGGTGTTAAGTGAAACAAGAATCTGCGAGAACCAAGTACCAGTAGTGGCACATATGTATACTGGGGTTGAGGGGAAGATCCTAGCCAGTGACCACAGACAGAACAACCCTAGGTCTTTCCCCTGAGGTAGTAGGCCTTTAGATCTGTATACCTCCTGCTGTATGTGTATGACACTCTTCTTTGATGACCTCATTAACAGAAAAACATGCTTCATGTTTAATATACTTAGAGAGAGCTAGTTGAGAAATTGATTTTAGTTAAGTAAGGAAGGGTACACCAAGCTCTACATAAGCAAACTGCTTTGTCTTGATCAATGAAGCTAGGTCTTTTTTGCTATTTTATAGTACTCAAACCAATTGTTTGGCAATGTTAGTTGGTTGGCTGGTTTCATTGTATGCTTTTTAATTTACTTGCCCAGGAACACCAATCAATAGGGCCAAACACGTTTACCTGGGTCATTACTAGCCTGTGCCGTATGCAGAGATGAGTATTTTTATCTATAAACCAAACCAAAAACCAAGCCCTTGCTGTCAAGTCAAATTTCCACTTAGAGCAATCCTGTAGGAGAGTAGCAACTCTGGTGGCATAATGGTTAAGTGCCCTATTACTAACCAAAAGGTCAGAGTTCAAATCTGCCAGGCACTCAACTCTTGGAGCTGTTCTACTTTGCCCTATAGAGTCCCTATAAGTCAGGATTGACTCAACGGCAATGATGGGGGTGGGGGTGCATGGGTTTAGGACAGAATAGAACTGCCTCATAGGGTTACAAAAGCTGTCAGACTTTATAGAAGCAGACTGCCACATCTTTCTCCCGACGAGTAGCTGGTAGGTTGAAACCTCTGACATTTTGGTTAACAAGACTACATCACTAGAGCATTTTTGTTTTTTTATTTAAAAAAAAAAAAAAAAACTCATTGCCATTGAGTCGATTCCAACTCCTAGCAATCCTGTAAGACAGAATAGAACTGTCTCATATAGTTTCCAAGGAGCACCTGGTGGTTTCAAACTGCTGACCTTTTGGATAGCAGAGGTAGAACTTAACCACTGCTCCACAAAGGTCATCTGTAATCTAGTGGTGTGGTAAATATTTATCATCTTTCATGGGTCTCAAACACTTGATTCCCTGATGGATACCCTCAACACACGTTTTCTAGTTCATGCTGGGCAAAGGTAGTTGGCACCCAAGACCTGCTTCCTTTTCCTAGGCTCCTTTGTGGCAGAAGGGGGTATTTTCTGCACCTTCTGTGAGTCTTCCAGCTCTTCTGGGACAGAAGATAAGAGAATTCACAGAGGGGGATCTGTGGAGAAGAGCTAAGGGCAGGATGATTGACAATTCTCTCAGTGTTTCTTCTTTGCTCCTTTTGGCTGTTAGCTCAAGAACTTAATTTTGGTTATCTTCTATAATGCGAAACGTGAACATTCTGGATATTTGAAAAAAGAACAAAAGTTATGTATGTATGTGTGTTTATGTATATTGATGGTGATGTAGTGGTTAAGTGCTACATCTGCTAACTAAAAGGTCAGCAGTTCAAATCTACCAAAGCTCCTTGGAAACTATCGGGCAGTTCTACTCTGACCTATAGGGTCTCTGTAAGTTGTAATGGACTGAATGAGAGTGGGTGGGTTTGTGTGTCTATGTATATTTGCTTATTCTTCTTTAAATTAAAATCATGCATTATGTCACTTGACCCAAGTGTGTTGTTAATTTTGGCTGCTGTGGAGTTGGCCTTCAACTTGTGGTGACCCCGTACACAACAAAATGAAATGAAATGCTGCCCAATTTTGCACCATCCCCATGACTGGTTGGGGATTGGACTGTTGTAATCTACAGAGTTTTTATTGGCTGATTTTTTTTTTTTTTTTTTTTAACCTCCAGTGGCAGATGGGTGGTGCCTGGAGTCAAGGTGCACTGGCTAGAAATCAAACTTGCATCTCCCACATGGAGGGCAAGAACTCTTGTCGCTGAACCACCCTTGCCCTATGACCCAAGTGTAGCTCACGTCAATCACCAAATGATTTTTTGGGTTGTGTGTGCTCCCACACACTATTGTTCCCACCTTTCAAGCAGCTGATTTGCATCATTCATCTGCAGTCCTCTTTTGATCCGTACAAATCGCGCTCTGAAGTGCAAGAAGACAGAAACATGCTTCTGCCTACCTCTGGTTTTTAGCACCAGAAATTCTGTGTCTAACACCTGTTTTCAATCTTATGCTCCATTTCTCAAATCTTATTATATCTCTGCCTTTTTCACACTTTGTCGTCTCTCTCTAATATTTGTTTGCAAAACACTAACTCATTTGTATTTCTATAATTACTGTAATTTTTTTTTTTTTTTTGTCTTTTCATCTGTAGTGGTTCTTCCCTTCTGGCAGCATCTCTGTAACTACTGTTCTTCCACACAATCATACAGCATGAGAGAGGAGCTTTTATTTCAAGAGTGACCTGGCTATGTTTCTTGATAGTCAGGCTATGATTATGCTTCTACAGCTACAACATTATCTTTCTCATGAGAGAATTAGTCTCCAGATCCTTGACTTAATGAGTCCTAATGCTTCTCAATTTAAATTAAGAGTATCTTATCCATTATATTCTTTTCTTACTACTTCACACTTCCATCATTTTATGTTTCATGGTGTCACACATGGCATCCTACAGTAATTATTTGTTTATCCATATAATATGCCTTTCCAGTAACATTGTTTTTCTCGGATAAGGAGAAAGAGCAGATACCTTAGGCTGTGTTCACAAATGTAACGGGAAAAGTATAGCCTAGAAATCTGCTGTTCTGTGACACTTCTCTTCAGTTGTGGATCAGAGTTGTTACACTAAATTTCAGCATCATGGATGTGTTCTGCCAAGTCTTTCTCTTTTTTTCATAACCATGTAACTCTCTTAGATAGTTCCTTTATATAGTTTGTTCCAAAAGTAACTCAAGATCAGGGTTTTAGAATGTTACATAAGCTTCAATGAGGCAGATACCTTTGGTGACAGAAATGGCATTTTTATGACACACATGAGGGGCTAATAGCATGAATATAGAGTTCTGGACAGGGTAGTAGGTTGGTTCTTCTTCTTTGGAACCTGCGTTGTCTCCACCTGATAACGCAATGCCTACTCAGCCAATTCAGACTCCTGGAACTTAATGGCTGATTTGGGGGGAGTAGATCCCTAGCCCTTTCTTGAGAACTACTTCTGGGTGGACACAAACCACCAATGTTCTGACTAACAGTGAGCATGCTGTTTGCACCATGTAGGGATTCCTTTTGCTTACCATAAAACCAATCCTGTTGCTGTTGAATCACTTCTAACTCATAGCAACCCTATAGGACACAGCAGAACCACCCCATTGGGGTTTCCAAGTAGCAGCTGCTTGATTGAACTGCCAACTTGTTAGTTAGCAGCCAGGCTCTTAACCACAGTGCCCCAAGGGCTTGTTATTAAATAGTGCTCATAGGATAGAATGCTGAGAAATGCTGTAAAAAGAAAAAGCATACATGTCAAATAGTTACCCCCTGGATGGAGTTGCTGTCCATCCATTTTTATGGTAGGGATATAGAGATTGACAAGACTCTGCTGAGAATCCCATAGAAGAGTTTCTGCCACCAGCTCAGAGCTGAAACCATTTCCAAAGCCAACTCTTCAGAGATTGGACTAGACTATCAGACATAAAGTGACACTACCAAAGAGTGTGCTTTTTTTAAGTATATACATGAAGCTAACTGCGCAGCAGCTCCTGTCCAAAGGTGAGATGAGATGAGGGGGACAGGAGCTGGTTGAATGGGCACGGGAAGTACAGGGTAGAAAGGAGGAGTCTGCGGTAGTAGGGTAGGGAGAGCAGCTGGAGTTATGTAGCAGTGTACATGGAAGTTTTTGTATCAGAAATTAACTTGGATTGTAAGCATTCATTTAAAGCACAATAATTTTTAAAAAAAAAAAAAAAACAAGAAAGAAAGAATAAAGAAGACTGTCTCCAAGTTGCATCTCCTGCCATCAGAAATCATGGATGTCAAGACAGATACTGTCCAGGCTCCAGACATATACAGATGGTGGCTGTCAGGAGGTGACTCATACTGAAGATTACAGCAGTTAATAAAGCAAAGAAGATTAAATTACAGAAGCCGTTCTTTGGCGAGTCAACTATAAATGTAAAGGAACTGCTCATTATTTTAGCAATCATTGAAATGTAAGGAAGGTATCAACAGTTTTTATTGATCAATTTAATGCAATACTTGAAAGCTAACACCAAGTCAGAATTCCTATAAACTTCAAAGGGAAATGATGCTCAAAATACAGAGGTATCTTTGCCTATCTGTTTAGAATGACTATCTGGCTTATCACATACTGCTTTCAAACCAACTGATTTTTCTCTCAGAATGTTTTACTTGGACAAGGATTCTTTTTGGTTGCCAATTTTGATCCCAAATAGTCATTGATTTTATTTGCTAAATAAAAGAGGAGACTGAAAGAGAGAATGACGTCTGAAAAATGGACATTCTAAAAGAGGCATTTTAGAGAGGAGATCTGAATACAAATTCAGAACAACGTTATTTAGTGAAACGCTAAAGTGGTCATTCATTCATATTGGCACATCCTATTAAAAGCTATCTTTAGTTCAGAATTGCTGGGCAATGTCATAAATATTACAGGCTAGAAATTTCTGTGTGCATGGAATAAGGATCATGTTCCTGCTAGGATGCAGTAATATCTTTATCAGCAGCACACAATATTTATTAAGGGTCTGCCACTACCCATGCCACAACAGAAGGCAGGATCTTGATGACAAGCACAATAGTTTATGAGTAAAAAATTTTAAGCATCCTGAGAATTTTAAACGTGAGACAAATGTCAAATAATGAGTTAACATTTTTCACAGAGTGCGTCTCTTGGTGAATGAGGGCTATGAAGATCGAATTTTGCTGGCACATGACATACATACGAAGCATCGGCTGATGAAATACGGAGGTCACGGCTATTCTCATATACTTACCAACATTGTTCCTAAAATGTTACTTAGAGGTCTAACTGAGAGTACACTTGATAAGATACTAATAGAGAACCCTAAGCAATGGCTGACGTTCAAGTAGGATCATTGTTTACGAGTTTACACTTGGGGAGAATATTCAGTAGGATTTTAAACCAGCTGTGAGACATTCATCAGAATTAACATAGGACTGATGACTGACAATTTCCTTTTAATGAGAATTCAGAGAATTTTGCCTTCTCCATAACTGGCTATTAACACTTGCACCTCTAGGGAGCTACTGAGTTTAATTGAGTTCTATTACCTTGTCTTTGCAAAATAAATAGAGAAGTATCTATTTCCAAACAATGATTTAAAGTCTGTATCCCCTCAGTAGAGATTTTTCTTCTTCTTCTCTTTCTTCTTCTTTTCTTTCTAATCTGCTTGAGAAAATCTAAGGTGTTTCTAGTCAAATTACTGCCTTCTGTAGCAATCTGACATTTCTTGTAATATCGATGATCCCGGTAATTATCCTGCTGTTCTTTAATTAATGCTTGAAGAATAATGTGGCACTTTAAAATAGCTTTGGTAGAAAAGGAATTTAAATTTTGAGTCATTTTGTTTTCAAAGCATACTATAAGCCAATGACAAGTTCACAACGATAAAAATATTTTGAAAGGTTAATCATATGTTGTACATGTATCTATATATTTTAATAAATCATTTTTTGATGCTTTTGGCTTTCTGGTACCCATTTTGTGGTAAATTTTGTTGTCTTGCAAGATTTGTATAAGAGGACATGAACACAAAGTATTATAAAAGTTGAATCATAAAGTCAAAATATATTACATAATATAGTTTAATGAATCCTTACATTTATAGTAACAAAGGCCACAATTTAATTGATAAGATATAATGCAAAAAAGAAATGTTTGCCTTAGAGTTATTCCTTTTATTCCCTTTACCTTTTACTTGTTTTTCCATGGGCCTCAACAGCGTGAGTTATGCTTATTCAGCTGAAGAAAAGGTCATTTATTAGAAATGACAATCTTCTACAAGCTCATCTTTAAAATGTACCCATCCCTGATTTTGTGTGCAAAATTATTTTTTTAACTCTTAGTTAAAACTTTTAGTTGATATACACTGCTATTTATAAACTAATCTTTTGTCTGAATCCTCAGTATGCTATCTGGTACTTAAAAAAAATTCTCCAAAACCTTGCTTTAAACTCTCTTTCACAGTGCATATTGTTAAATAAAAATAAAATCCACAATAATTCATTTGAGTTATCTATTAGAAAGGCCAGATAGAATTCGTCATTATTCTTGATGAATTGGCTAAGTTTTGTCAGTCATATAAATCACAACAGTTACTCAGTCCAACAAAGCAAACAGCACCTTCAGGTGGGAACACCATGCATAACTTGCAGAAAGTTGAGGTTTGCTAAATAAAAGTCATCTCTGCTGATCAAAAATGATCAAGCTTTCCATGTATTAGAACAGGCAGTACCAAAGAGGAACAAGCCAGGAGAACAAACTAATTCCTTTAAATGAAAAAGTGCAAATGTCCTTCACCAGTGAAACAAGCAGATTTCGAAATCTCTGGTTTTGAAATCTATTTGCCAAGCATCTTCAAAGGCAACTGAAAGAGAAACAGATTTTTCATTGTAATCGTGGAAGTTGTCTGACGGTTGAGTTATATCAACATGCAGTTTTAATCTTTTCCTTCGATTAGAGAGATGGCTTTTGGCAGTGTATTGGAACCAGAGAGAGAGGAGTTGCGCTACTCTCAAAATCTACCTTACTGTCAGCTTCAGTCCACCTCAGAAAAAAAATTGCAAATGATCATTCAGATATATATGGTTCATAAACATTGCAAAGAAAAGCCACCTCATTTCTGCAATCTTCACATTAACAGTCTGCCTGGACTGCAGTTAAAATATTGATTGGCGTATGATAATAAACCATAGGGCTAAACTTACATACATATGACATACAGGGCACTTTAGCCTAATAAAATTCATAGTTTTCTGGATAACCAACAAAAAGGCATTTGCTTTGCTACTCCATATATTTTTGTCATCCAAAATAAGTCAAATTACGAATATATATATGTGCGCGTGTCTCTCTTTAAAACTTGAGGCTATACAGCCACTGTTCCTTATGGACTAAAGCCATATATATATTTCATCTAACATATATATGTAGTAAGTATTTGTATAAAATATATACACTTTGTTCTCATATTAGTTATACGTGGAACTGTTCATTTGGAAATAACCGCAGGCCACAGACCTGTAGGAACTGTTTGAAGGCCCTCCGTAATAGTGTCCCCTTGGTGATGCGTACAAGAGCTCAGATTAAAGCTTTGTGCATTGGGTTATGAATAATCTTTTGTTCTAAAGAAGGCAAAAGCCTCAGTCTGATTTAATGCCAACGAATAAATTTTTCTGACTTTCCAAATAAATCTGAATGTACTCTATTGATAAACCGTAGACACAGGGAATTTGCTAAATAGCATACATAATTATACATTTTCACACTTAGAGGGTAATCCTACGATGAAATTTCAATCTCTATTTTTAAAGACTATCACCAGAAGAGAGAGAAAAGAAAATGTGTAAGAAAAAAGAAAATGTGAAAATGATCATAGGTTTGGGAATTCCCTCAAATCCAGAAAATTCCAGGTTAAGGCTTGAAGTTGAATCATTCCCAGGTCTAGCTCTAAAGTTAACAAAAGTACAAGGCAAACCATTTCTTTGGGGACAAGCAGCATTATTTCAATTTGACCTTCTCCTGCAGGGTAAAATCATTCTTCCCCACACTATGAATGGACTCCAAGTATCGGAATAAGCAGGTAAACTCACAAGAACCAAAGCTGACGTATGGATAAAAGCAGCAAGATCACAGTACACCAAAGTATCATATATATTGAAGAAATAATTCAGTGTCTTAGATTTTTCTATAAAAATTTGTGATCTATATAGGACTTCATTCACATGGACACTAACAATAAGGAGTATTTGCTTTGGCGGTAGTGGATCACACATCTGCTTATCTTGCTTTTAATTTTTTTTTTTACATAATGTTTTTCTGAGTGATACAGATGTGAGTCAGGTAGCATTGGATTTCCCCACATATACACAACTGAGGTGCCCTGCAATTGGCATCCCCTGGGATCCTTGATTCACTGACGTTAGCCGTATGAATCCAGTATTCAAGCTCGGAATAATAAGCTTAGTTTCTGCATTATCAGTCAGCATAAATAATAAATCCAGAGAATGTGCTGTATTTGTTGTTGTTTCCTCCATGAGCTTTCCCACCATCTAATTTGATATAGACTTCATCTCCTGGCTCCAAGTGAAGGACCACACTGTTGCTGGCATAGTCATAATTCTGATCAGCATCTTGGGCAATGGCACTAGCGCGCACCTATGTGAAATAAACAAGAACTAATATTATTAGAAGAAAATTCTCACATTTTCTCTCTCTCTCTTTGCCACTCACACAACATTGTAAGACTTGCATCAATAGCACAGAATTTAGCACAGACAAGCCTACACTTTGGCCTTAGAACTTAACAAGGATATCACCGTAATGCTTTCGAGTATGATGTTGGAGAAGAAGACCAAAAACTCACTGCTGTCAAGTCAGATCCAGCTCATAGTGACCCTAAGGGTCAGAGTAGGACTGCCACATAAGTTTCCAAGGAGCGCCTGGTGGATTTGAACTGTTGACCTTTTGGTTAGCAGACATAGCACGTAACCAAAAAGAAGACAGGAAAGAGAAAATGATGTTTTAGTGAAAGCTACTCCGGCAATCTTTTCTTAGTGTGTACTGGAAAAGAATGCATTGCCAACCTTTTCTCCTCTTAAGTCACATTTTTTTTCGAAACTCCCTGAATGTCTGTGTCCAGTTACTTCTTGAAATAAAAACAATAGCATTTTTATTTTAGTGTTATTATTATTGCATTTTAATTTAAGCCAAATAGCAATATTCTAATCAGCTGCTTAGGAGTCTAGAAATTCAAGCCTAACTTCAGTTGTTCCCCACAATTATTAGAAAATCTTACAGATCCACAGCAGATGATAAAAAAAAAAAAAATCAACTACATGGTGGGGGTTTAGGAACAAAGATAGTCCTTTGATTTAGGGCTTTCAAAATCTAATTTAAGGAAAACCTTTCTAGCAGACTACTTCAGTAGGCTAACTCATTTAAATGTCTGATTATATCACTCAAGCTTTCAGAGCTTTCTCTTTGCGCTTTTTTATCACTTAATTATGATGTATGCACTTAATTATTTAACTTCAACACATCCAGAAGTTGTAGGAAGGAATAAATTTCTGTGATTTGAGGTCTAAAATTTTTAGAGTTTTTTTTTAATTATCTCATTCAACACAGTTATATGTAGGTGATTGTAAATATGTGGTTTGCTTTGGGGATGAGGGCTGCTTATACCGTAGTCTGCTCATGTTGAGCCTGTGATCTCACTAGTGTGTTGATAGACATTTGCAAACAGTCAAATTGCCTATCATATCAAGTAATATGGACATACTGTCACATCTTCAATTCAAATTAGGCTTCAGATTCATTTAGCTGTATTTTGATTCTGCCTTGGAAAAATCTTTCAATAGACAGACTCGAGTTTGATTTATTTCAATAAAACATCTTCCACTCTGTGGCTTGTTTCTATTCTACTATAATGATATTTCCCTGAATAACACAGCCAGTGATTTAGTGGTTTTGCAAACCTGCAGTATGTAATAATGTATGGCTTGGGGTACAATATGCTGGATTTTATCATTTGGCAAAATGAGAGAAATGAAACCTAAGTGAAGAATTTCCATGCATTTCTTTCGGACTTTAAATGATAGGTTTTCAAATTAAATTTTCATGTGATATGTTCTCACATTAATGCTGAAATGTTAAAAAAGGAGAAGGCTCTTGACACTGGTGAGCCTGTAAGGTAATTTGAGTAGTATTTTAAAAATTTCTTTCTGGATATCACATAGCAAGCAGAGAAAGAGCTGAAAGGATTTCATATTGCTTAACCCTGTGCTAACTCTCACTAATACGCTGTGTAATGAAAGCCATATACCATGTAATTATCTCAGAAGCACTGACTCAAATGTATACACCAGTTTAGTGAGGTGATCCGTTTTGACCATTAAGTAATAATACAATTGAACTTCATAATATTTCCTAGGACTGAATCATCAACTTGTAGGAGTTGAACACTTTGAATCATTAATTTCCTGTAATCCTTAATTCCTAGGGAAAAAAATCTACAAGGAGTGTATTGCCATTATGATCTGATTTTCTTTTTTATAATATATGACTTACTAATGAATGAGAGAAATTAAAATACAAAATAGTAATTAGTCATGTTATTAATATGTTAATTAATAATCAATCCAGTATATATTTATCAGCCATTATTAATAACCAGACTCACAATTTCTTGAGTGTTTGGGGTATCTAAGACTATGTCCTATGGGTACAGTGCTTTGACATTGTTTTCTATATGAAGGTATTTAGGAGCCAGGGCTCATTAAAATTACTTGATTTAGAGATAATAATTCTAAATACACGCACATACATATATACTATGTATATATAAAATACAATTTTTATTCTATGCAGTATAACCACAAAACCATGTAAATGTCACCACAAAAACCTACAAATGCATTAGTGTGATCCTTCAGGCTGGAAAGTTACCCTTATGGTTTTTACTTCCTTTGTCAGATAAAGCCAATGGGATTGCTTTTTAATGGAAATAATTCTCTAAGATTCTAACCAAGTGCACCATAACACAGTCTCCCATTGAAACAACTGCCACACTCCAGTGTGCTTTACATGATTTCAGGATGCCTGTTCAACTGATCATACTCTAAAGGGATAATGGACTTTAAATTCTCAGCCCTAGTATCCCAGCTCAGTGACTTCAACAATTCTTCCTTTAAGCCATCAAACTATTGAGGAAGGTTATGCATTTACCCTGGAAGTCATTTTCAGCATTTTCTCTGGGAATCTGATGTATCATTTCCTCAGCCCCAATATCTCCAGTTCCCCTTAAGAGAGCTCTCATATCTTTTGCTATTATAAGTTAACTCTTTAGCTTCTGCTTTATTTTTAGTTCACATTTCACTGCCTTAAAAAGATAATTAATTTGGCATTTGATTAATCTTTCTAAGGAATGAATCTTAACCCACAAACTATTCATTCTCTCCAATATAGTTCATGTTTATTGATGCCATAGCTAATAATTCCTGAGAGTAAAAATTTATCTTTAATTATTTTATAGTTATAATACTAAACCAGTTTTATTTTTATTTTAGTGACTTATAGTGGTGTTGTTGCGACTGGATTCAAGCAGCAATATCTTTATTCAGGTTTTCTACTAAAAGCATGCAAATGTATTAAAAACATTTCTGAAGCTATTTGAGTCCAGCATTTACCTTTAATAGGCACTGTCATGGGCTCTCAACAAATGGTAAAATTAAGTTAAAGTTGATGGCTTCATGGGGAATATGAGACCTGGGGTTCTTTCAGTGGTGTGTTTGTGAGAATGTAATAGGTTATGTAGCATTATCTTATTAGTGAAGATTTGTCATTAGGGACAATATTTATGGTAACATTTGCTAATTTAATTAATTGCTGCTGATGTTCTCATAATTTCATTTTCATTGTACTTCTGCAGAATCATAAACAGAAGGTTAAGTGGCATATCAGGTTAACTTACTGGCGTTTGATGTTTCCATCTGTGATCCTGCCTTCAATGCAGAGCATAAATAAAATATGGTTATGGTCCAGACGCATTCCTCTACCCTAGAGTGAACTGCATGCATTTTTTGTTTAATTTTTTTGCCCCTCAAAATCCACTTAATCCATAGAACATTACACTGACATGGATCTCTAGTTTCTGTTTTATGAAAACAGATGAGGTCAGCTCAGAGGGAAAAAACTGCCATTCTAAGAAGTGATCAACCAGAATATAATTCAAAATCAAGAGTCAGGAACTTATTTAATAATACAATACTAATAGAAGGTTTTAGGAGATTTTTCATTTGTAATTGCCTGTAGACCAGACTTTACAATAGTTCTCTTTGAGAAATGGAACTCCCGAATAGTAATATTGTAATAACTGTTTTCCAGAACAGTCCAGACTGAGTCAAAGATACATTGTTTACTATTGTATATTTATATTTCTGAATTACCTGTTGCACAACTTTCCCAACATTCCTTTTGTATCAGCTTAATGATGCCCACAGAAAACATTATACATTATGAGGTCAGCTGTTTTACCTTATTATTGTTTTCCGATCCTCATAGGTTGTGTACACCAGGACAACACAGAGCAACACTGTGAACCCCAAACAATGAAATAATTTTAAATACAAAATGCACACAGAATACCTATATGGGATGGTTTTCTTGGAATCAGTGCAGCAGACACAGGCTCAGCACTGTAGACAGCACCACTGAAACTAATTAAAATGACTTGTTTCCTAGTTTTGCACAAAATTACAATTTCCAGATATTTAAAGATGTGTGTTCATACATTTGCTGATAAAACTTGAGAGTCTCATTCCATTTTAATTAATACATCTAAAAACCATCTCTTCAGCCTGATGGCATTTTTCAGACCTCATCTCTGCGGCTGAAGAAAGCCAATTTGCAAATAACGGGGTGCCCTATAGCTGCCTGCTGAGGGACTGTTCATAAGCCATTTTCTTAGGGTGATACAATAGCTCTATCTTGGAGCAGCAAGTCATGTCCTTTTAAAACATTTACCTCTAACTTTCCCGTGACTGTGAATCATTTTTATTTATCTTAATATTCTTCTTGTGCATAATAACTAGGATAAACAACCCTGTCAGTGCCTCCTGGTGGCCATTTTTCCTCTTTCTGTTCTTTGTGTAGTGAGAGTCCCCGAAGCTATTTGTTTCTGAATTCCTTTAAAAAAGGAGGAAGTGGATAGGGAGAAGGAAGAACAGGACTTTCTGTGCTTTCTCTCTGTATACATTTAGGACACTTGCCTTCACTTGGGAAAGAATTTTGACACGGAACTCAGTATTTGAAAGAAGTTCTTCTTCATGTTGCTTAATAGAAACTCGGGTTGTAGCTAAGAAGGTCTGAATTTCCAAAAAGGAGTGAACTGAACCGTCTTTTTAAAAGAATTTTTCTCCAGTTCATTCTGACTCACATGAACCCTTTAGGGCACAGCAGAAGTGCCCCACTGGGTTTGCAAGGAGTTCGTGTTTATGGAAGCGGCTTGCCACGTGTTTATTTTGCGGAGGGTCTCCTGGGCTCAAACTGCCGACCTCTCAGTTAGCAGTCAAGTGCTTAACCACTGCGCAACCAGGGCTCCTTTTGCATCTCTAGCCCTTGTTAAATGCAAGTTATTGCATGAGATGAGGCCTTTCGATGGCAATGGCGGGTTCGCTTGCCATTCCTTCTGCCACTCAGCAAGGTGGAAAGGACCCAGGTGGCAAGCTGCAAGGGCTCACCCAGTGGTTGCAGACTCAGCGCTTGTACGGAGGTCGGGTTACGCTTCCAAGTAGTTACAACTATTATTCTCTTCCTCTGACAAAAGGATCACAAGCTTCGGTTTTCCAGAGACCGCTAATTTCTCAAGCTAACTTAAAGTGGCCCCAGTAGAAAACCAAAGTCCCACGGCCGTCTTAGAAGGGCCGTCTGGCACAGGAAAAACAACTCCTCGTGGCCGGGGCTAATCTGAGGCCATGTAACAGCCAAGGCCAAAGCCGATACCGCTTGAGAGGGAGAAAGCTGGGGTTAGAAAGACGCAGGAGCGCCGGAGCTCTCTGGCAGTGAGGTCCAGAGCCCTGGGCTGAGATCCGGCTACTCGCCCCCCGGGCCACCATCCTGGCCGTCCCCCTACTCCGCTCAGCAGTCTGCTCTCCGTGTTTGGGTACGGGTTTTACTGTGTTAGTCCAGAGTTTCAACTTCTCCTTTGGTATCAGCACTCCTTCCCTCTCCCCTTTCCATCTTCGGTTGAAAACTGAACGAGAGTTTGCATCTTGGCACCGACTAGATGCGCTTCGCCTCCTAGTGCTTGGCGAGAGCCCTGAGACAGTTGGCCCCCAAATCCTGTCTCGGCCCTGTACGCACCCCAAGTGGAATTGCCCCTTCGGGACCCTTCTTTCTCTCTTGGGCCCCGGTCTTTCTCCCTTGGATTTGTCACATTGGCACGCCCAGTCTGGGTTCCTCCAGCCCTCGCATCCCCGGGTAAGCATGCTATCCTGTTACTAGGTCTCGCTTCTCGCTCCGGGACGCCTCTCGTGTACTATAGGTCCGGAGGACTGAGCTCCAGATTTCCAGGCTTCCGGCGCCTGGAGGGCGCGCACCGAGTACGGGTCGGCTTGGGAGCCCGCTGGGCTTCCTTCCCAATGGACGACCCCCGCCTCTCCAGGGTGGAACCGCGTGCTCCGTCTCTGTTACTCCCAAGAGCCGGACAGCCGCGCCCTTCTCCGCGGGCTCCCCACCCCCATTTCCGGGGTCTCCTCCCTCTCGCCTGCACCTTTGCGCACTCTCTCCCCGCCCTCCCGGCTGCCTCCCCGCACTCACCTGGTTGTTTTTGCAGAGATCAGCCCACATGCTTGTGCCGTCCCCTCCGCGCATCAAGACGTGGTAGGTGAAGAAGTAGATGCCCGGGATGGAGCAGGTGAACTTGCCTGTGGTGGGATCGTAGTGGTTACCGAGGTTGGTGACTACGTCGTCGAACTTCAGCACCTCATAGCCTTCGTGCTGCCGCTTGAGGCCGGCATAGAAGGCGATCTTGGGCACCGTGCTGTAGGTGGCTGCGCTGATGGCCCCGGCGGCGTTCAGGCCGGGCGCCCCGGGAGGGCCGGGCAGGCCTTGGCGTCCCGGCTCGCCCTTCTCACCCGGGGGCCCCACGGGGCCCGGCGGCCCAGGCTCCCCGGGGGGCCCTCGCGGGCCCGCCTTCCCCGGCCGACCCGCCTCGCCTTTGGGACCCTGGATGAAGGTGGGCAGGGACTGCATGAGGCCACGGTCGGGCGTGGCAGCGGTGCTCGGCGCCTTGGTGCCCCCGTAGGGGTCGCAGACCATGCGGCAGGTACCGAGCATCTCGTAGTGCGCCGACGTGCCGGCCGAGCTCACCAGCACCGGGATGAGGATGACCAGTAGCAGCACCATCACCACCCCCAGCGCCCCGGCGGCGATCAGGCGCCTCCTGCTGCCCACCAGCCTGCTCAGCGCTGGGCGATCCTCTTGTCTGCTTTTGGACAAAATTTTGAAGGTTGGGCGGGGACCTCTTCAGAGCCGAAAACAACCCCCTGCGAACCCCAACTCCCCTGGGCAGTAGCGCACCGGCTGCTCCTCTTCTGCTCCTGCTCCCCCCTGCTGAGGCTGCGGCTGGAGAGGGAGCTCAGGCTCGAAGTGACTTGAGCTGAAGTCCCGAGCTGGGGGAGGTGGGGACTGGGGGAGGGGTGCGTAGGGCGCCCTCTCGCCTCCGGCGAACCCCTTCGCACCTGTGGCTGCAGCAGCCGCTCGCGCGGCCACCCGGAGGGCCGAGCCAGCCGCCGCCTCTTGCGCTCGCCGGGACCCTTCACACTTTTATGTCGCCGCTGCCACAGATCGACTTTTCCGTTTTTGCAGACTCCGCCAGTTCGCACTAACTTTCTGTCTGAAGTTGCCTTTTGCTGCCTTCTTCTCCACCTCCTTCGCTGGCTCTGCTTGCCCTTCCTCTGTCTTTTTATTTATTTATTTTTTAATCTCCCCTTTGCAACCACCACAACTCTAATAGAAGCGCACCCCAAAGAGCCGCGCTGGCCGCGCCAGCTCAGGCGAGCCGCCCGGGGGGTGCGCGGAGCGCCGGCGGCAGGCACAGTCCGCTCGCCGAGGCTCAGCGCTGGAGCTGAGGAGCTACCGCGCAGCGAAGAGCGCCTCACGGCCGGGAGCGGAGCGAGCGAGAGACTGAAGGCAGGATTCTGCCTGGGTACCACCTGCCAGGAGAAGAGGAGGCTGACAAACGCGCGCCGGAGCAATTTATAGGCACCCAAGGCACAGAGGAAGGGGAGCCGCTTTGGCATCTCATTGCAGCATCTGCTCTGCTCATCCCACTCAGAGAGAGTTTGGCATTACTCTGACAATGTGGGGATTTTTTTTTTTTTTTCCCTTTCGGCCTCTCCCCCCACCCCCCCGCACATGGATGAACAGTGAGATTCTGAATACTCCCTTGCTAAACCCAGGCGATGGCAGCAATCTCACTGGTCATGCAGGGAGGGGAAGGGAGAAAAGACCTGCAATAGCCTTCAGAACTCAAAGGTCACACCTAAGTCCCTTATGTCCCTACTGCCAGCAGCTCCAGCTGGAGGTGGAGGTGAAGGTTGAAAAGAAGTGGTTTGGTTGACAAGTATTTCCCTACTGATTCACTCACCATCAGGGCTTCAGGTGTTCTTCAAAATGCCACTTTTAGCATAAGGAGGATCCTTTGGAATTAGAATTATCCAGGTGGTAGATGTGATTCTTTTAACCTTTACGGGTTTCCTTGCTCTGAGAACATTACGGGATGTGGTAAAAAGCCAAAGGACATCATTTCTCAGTGCTTTTAAATGAACATGTCCACCGCATAAAGGAAGAGGGGGGAGATTCTTTTTACAAATGCTGCACGGTGGCATATGTGTGTGCATACATGAGTGTATACATATGTACTCTACTTCCAGTTGGCTCTAATCGTGGCAGTCTTTCAAGAGATACTACCATTAACCTGAAGTTGCATTTACTTGAAAGAGCTGTATAAAGAGTATTCATTTGTCAGAATGCCTTCAAATGTCTTAAGATAAAGCAAGCAGGGTTTCAAAAGTGTGGGGGCTTGGTCTTTTCCTAAGGGATGGAAAGAGTTCTGTAACCCATATAGTACATTATCTGTGTATGCCAGGGGAGGGAAAATTGGAAAAAATTGGTGCTAGAAGAGCCCCCACTCATAGTGGGAGAACACGAGTAACAGCCTGGATTTGTAAGACTAATAGAAGGTCCCCAGAGTAGATATTGGACAAGTAATCTCACCAACAAATACATAAGAAACACAAGATTTGCTTTAAGTAAATGAGTAGAATTGGTTCCTAAATCATACTTCTGCATTCAGGAGGAATAGATGTCAATCAAACATGGGTGACATTTGCTTGTCAATACAGGGATGACGGCTGGGAAGATGTGGCTTCTACATCAGGGCGAGAATCTGAAATGAGAAACAGAAACAAATAAAATGACAACCAGCAAATCATAACATCTCAGGTGGCGGTCAACAGCCTGTGATCTTGCGCGTGGGTTCCACAGCACTGACGTCCTCTCTGTTCCGTCTACCTTTGCCCCTCCTCCACCCCGACCTGACTAGTCTGGTTCTCTCTTCCCTTCTCTATTTCAAAACAAAATAAGGTCAAGTGAGCAGACAGACAAAAACAAGGATTCATTGATTCCTTGAAGAGAAATGTCAGCAGCTGCTTCTGTCCTTTCCTGGGAGAATCAGCAGGAAGGAGTTGGCCCAGCCTTCTCTCTCCTATGGGCTGCTGATAAAGCCACTGCTCCTGGTACTAGAACCTGTTCTTCTCCCCTTCTCAAACCTTTAACGTTTATTATAAGGTAGTGGTTTTTTGAAATGTGTGTCTGTGTCTTAGACTCCAGTGTACATGCATTCTAGCAATATTTTTGTATGAGTTATCTTATTTTAATGCTTTTAAGCAGAAAATACACAATAAGTTCTCTTCTGGCCATAATATCTGTTTCCCTAAACACCTTCTGGAATGCTTTTCAAAGGTTGTCTTTCACTGGGGATAAAATAGTAAGATGTGATACAGCGATAGACAGAAATGCATTGCTGAAATAGACCCCTCTCTGATGCACCGAATTATCAAAATTCGCAAAGCCTGTTTATTGCCAAAGAAATCTTGGTGGAAGGTAAAGGAGTTTTTGTTTGTTTTATTTTACTGTTACGTAGGTAGTAAGGTATTTGCCATTTCCACAGTCTTTGCATGGACAGTTCAGTGACATTAATTATGTTCGTCATGTGATTCAACCATCATCATCTACCATTCCCAAGTTTTGTCATCACCCCTAACAGAAAGTCACTCTCCTTTTAGCCCTGGGTCTTTCTTAACCTCTTCCTCTCACCTATCCATGGTAACCTCTGGTCAACTTTGGTCTCTATACATTTGTCTATTAGAGACATTTTATGGCTGTTTAATCACACAATATATGTGACTGACTTATTTCACTCAACACAATGTTTCAAGGTCCATCCATGCTGTAGCAGGTAGCAGGACATCATTTATTACAAGAAGAATTTTGAAAAGGTAGACTTGTATACTTAAACACTCATCAAAAATTCCAAGATACATGGAGTTTCCCCACTGAGGAAAGTTCATCTTGTGAGGAAAACTATCTAAGGATACCATAAAATATTGGAATTGGAATTGATTGTAGAAACCTAATATTTACTTGGCTCACTTCGCAGGTAAGGAGACTTATATAGAACAGAGTAGAATCAGAACCGTCTAATGAGCATGCTAAAACACTTCCCTCTCCACCTCAATATGGCCCCACGGACTGTGGTACTACGATACTACTCGCAGTAATTGAGGCTTTCCTCCGTCTACTTACCTTGCTGCCAAAGCAACATTTTATTTTGCAGGTGAGTGCCCTACCCTCTTAAAGCTCTGATGGGATCTAGAAAGGGCATCAGAGTCATAGACCTCTCACCACAAAGGCATCTTCTCCCAGGTCACATAGGTGACCCTATGCCTTCTCTCACATGCACAAATTCAGAGACGGACATTCTACTTTTTATTCATGCAACAAGTGTAAATGATTGGTTCCTTTCCTACCACTCTAGAAATGTCCCCACCACATATCCGGGGGAAACTTATTTTTGTCCTCTCAGAGCGGGGGACAGGTATGGTTAAGTGGTAGAGACCCTCATGGCTGGTTAGTGCCCATTTCCACTGTTTGAATTTCTCAGACAGCTCTCTGGAAAGTTACTCTCACTTCAGCTCTCATTCTGACAGTGTGGATAAACCATCTGATATGGCACATTACTCATCATCTTTATGTGTATATAATAATAGAAAATGTGTCAATTAAAAAAATTTGATTTTTTTCAGTCCACTTCAGAGAATCAAGTTTTCTCTCATTTTTGATATCAAGCTTGGAAATGGGCCCTGGAATCTAATTTTCACAGCACTTCCCAAACATTTTTCAAGAAAACACCAGGCTTCATATTTCTATTCCTGCTGTACCTGGGCTTTGGGTGGGGAGAGGGCAGAGCCTTCTGCTAACAAATCCAGCACCCGTGAGCATTCTGATGATCTTATGATTTTCATCTTCCCCCATGTCATTTCTGTTACTTTCAAAAAGTTGAGCAGCTCCTAAGCACACAGCTCCCACGCAGACGCCACGGCCAGCCATTACTCTTCACTGAGCACGCACTGGCAGCATAGCCCTTCATGACGCTCTTCTTAGGCAAACAACTATTTAGTCATGAGAATGATTTCCAAATCCAGCGGCACTTAAATAGCATTTAGTAGAACAAGAAAAAATAAATAAATAACAAATCCAAAGGCTAACTACAGAAACAGACATAAAAAATATACAAAGCTGGGACTAGACCAGCTATTTACCATTAGTATCTGGACCTAGGAACTATATTGAAGAACATATACTCCTTTGACTAAAGAATTACAGATTTCTTTCAGAGAGAATCTGATTGGGGTTCAAAGCAGCATAGCCTTGTGGCTTTGAAAGTAGATAGGTCTTCACTTGAATCCAAGCCTCATTAGTTGCTTAATCTCCCTGAGAGTTCCTTAATCTTTCTGAGGCTCAGTTTCCATGTCTGTAAAATGGGAATAACATTAACATCTATCTCATAAGGCTGTTGTGAAGATTAAGGGAGGTAATGCACCCAATTACAATAGCATCTAGCCATTTATTAGCAACAGCGAAACAAATTCCAGCCTTTATCTTAAGATAACAGATGTATAGGAGTGGTGGATGTCTGTATGAATTGCTTGGCATAGTCAAGGAAGCTAAAACTGTAGGGTCGGACTTCAGACAAACAACATAAAATGGACAGATATTATAGGCTTAGACAATACTAAAAAGACCTCAAAAGTTGTCCGGGAAAGTTCCCCGTATGTCTTCTTTTACGATGCAAAGCAAGATAAAACTCAAAACAAGGACCACTTTATTCTTCTCCAAAGTAAGCAAATGAAGCTTCTGATCAAGATCATTTGAATCCTCTTCAGTTAGATAGATTGTGTTTGTAAATTTCAGACCTAGCAGAATGCATTAGAATGTGATTTTTGTCCTCCAGAAAGTCCTCCAAGTCAACAGGTTGCAAAGGTACTTAAAAATTATTGAAACAGTTATTCAAAACTTCTTCTGTGGGTGATGTTTCAGAAAAACACAAACATAATTACAAGCATCCAGAGATGATGACACTTTTATACAGCTAGCCAAAGAAGCCATCAGTCCAAAGGAGACATCAGTCATAACCACATTCAGTAGGGAATTTTCAGCACTGCAGATAGTGAGCTGGAACACTAACTTGGCAAGTATATTGTCAAAAGTTACTGAGAAGCCAGATGGAGACAGTAAACAGCAGATTACATAAAGACTGACTTACAATGTATGACTTCAAGTTAGTCTCAAATTCTAGCTGTATCAATCAGTGGAAGTAAGAAATTTCCAGTACAGAAGTGATATTTTATACTTGTCATCCGTGCAGTGTTTTCTCCCTATGGCCCTACTTACTGTACAATTGAAGGGAAAGTTACCAAGAATGAGGTCTCAGACAGCACTAAGCACTCCCACAATTAAACTCTGGTCATGATGTATCAGGCATACAAGGAAGATGGACAGCTACAAGAAACTAAAAGTAGCTCCTAAGAGACTACAGGGATCCGACTAGACGGCACTTGGCTTGGCTTGGCAAGAGACTACAGGAATCATTTAAGAAAAAGGTATAGCAGAGAGACACAGATGAGAAACTGTGCAGCAGACAGAATAACGGGACAGGCAGTAGTAAGAGCTGTGATAAGCTCACTGTTTTGTTTTAGTAATAAAAAGTATCTTGCATTTTGAGAGGTAAAGCTGCTACAACACATCAACAGAACCAAACCCTGCCACGAGCAGCTGGTAATCTCAAATCTGGCTCCAAGCATAATTAGGCTGGAGGAGGCACTGACCTCAAGCAAAGGCAAGTCAGCCCCACTCATACCTTCAAACAACATGTACAGCAAATTAATTATTGTGCCCTTGTGTGCAAACAGGTACTCGTATATAAAGAGCCACATCAAGTTTTCTCTGATGCAGACAATCTCTTCAGGGTAATTTTAATTTATGTACAATAGATTTGAAACAATAATCCTAATTCAAAACAATCTAAAATGATTTGCAAAGATATTTTATATTTATAGTGAACTGGGAAAAATGAAATTAACCCACTGAAAGGCAGTTGCAATAGAAGTGAACCAGCAGATGAATGAGCAAATAAACTTGGTATTTGGCTCTGGAAAGTAGCGAACGTCAGTAGTAATTGCTCCTACTTAAATCAAGGTTGTCCTTCATAGATGAAAACTTAGATCAGAGCCTTATGTGTTTTTCATTTTTTTCTGTAGCTTTCAAGACACAAATGGTAGTTCTCACACTTGTCCGTCTACACATGGTTTCCATAGTTTTACTCACGACCTAACTACACACCAGAGGATGGAAGGATTCTGGATATGAGCCACTCCAGAGGTGCCAATACTTCTGAAGTTGTTAGCATTGCGCTGTCTGCCGCTGCCCCTTCTGGACCATTCCACAAGACAGCAACTTAACAGGGACTGGAATAAAGGCAAAGTTGTCCATTTTCTTATCAATGGAAGATTTCATGGAAGAAAGCTTAAAACTATTGGCTAGATTAAGTGATATTCTGAACACGTCTATGATCCAATCAAAAAAGAAAATTTGTCTTCAAGTCAATTCTGACTCATAGTTAACCTGTAGGACTACTCTAAAGGGTTTCCAAGGAGTGTCTGTGGGTTGAAACTGCTGATCCAATAGCTGCCACCATATATATATATATATATATGTATATATATATATAGCCATAAACCCACTGCCATCAAGTTGATTCTGACTCACAGCAACCCTATAAGACAGAGTAGAACTGCCCCCATGGAGCACCACAGAGCACCTGGCTGACCTTTCAGTTAGTAGATGTAGCATTTAACCACCAGAGTTTCCATATGTATTTCATGATTTCTTTTGCATGATTCCTTGATGGTATAGGACTTTTGATAAGTTGCGTTTAAGGTACAATAACACAAGCCATTTTGGACAAGCAGGTGAGAGTTGTCATACACGGAAAACCAAAAAACCTAACCCACTGCCGTCAAGTCGGTTCCAACTCATAGTAACCGAGAAAAAGAAGTATATTATTTGCACTTGACGATTAGTTTTTGTGAGTGAGCAGAATGTCTCAATGGCTAGACGTGATGAGAGCCAGATATTGACTACTCATGATGGTTTTCCTGTGTCTGAAATCCCAGGTGATTTTGGCACCCCAATTGTTATGGATTGAATTGTGTCCCCCCACCAATACATGCTGAAGTCTTCCTCCCTGTACCTGTGAATGTGACTATTTGAAAATCAAATTCCTTTTGTTATGTTAATGAAGTCATACTGGAGTAGATGAAGTCCTGAACCTAATCCCTTCTGAGTGGAATCTTATAAACATAAGAAGAGAGAGACACACATCAAGAAAGACATTATTGACCGTGGAGGCAAATGTACCCATCAGCACAGGAATACCAGGAATAGCCAGCAGCAACCAGAACTGCAAGAGATAAAGAAGAACCTTCCCTAGAGCCAATGTCTTGAATTTGGACTTCTGGCTTGCAAAACTATTAGAAAATACACTTCTGTTCTTTAAAGTTGTACACCTGTATGTCGTGGTCAAGAGTTTGGCTGCTAACCAAAAAGTCTATCAGAATCTACCAGGTGCTCCTTGGAAACACTATGGGGCAGCTCTACTCTGTCCTAAAGGGTTACTAGGAGTTGGAATTGACTGAATGGTAATGGGTTTTACTGGTAGTTGATTTTTTTTATGGCAGCTAGGGCACTAAGACCCTAACGCACATGAGCGCATCTGCTATCAGACCACTAATTCAACTTCTTTTCCTCAAGGATAAGAGCAGCATGGTCCTTTAAAAAAAAAAAAAAAAATCTTGAAAGAGAAAAGAAATTTAGAGCTAATTCAAAGAAAGTTTAGGAGAAGTGTGATTCTCAGAGAAAAGCATGCTTTAGGATTAAGCCACGTAATCAATTTTTTCTTCAGAAATTCAGAACAGGCTCAGAAGGCCCTAATCTAATGTTTTATCTCGTGTTTGACTGCACTAGTTAGAATGAATTCTCAGGATAAGTCAGTTCTATTATCTTCTCATTAATGTGTTCAGTGTAATTCAATTTAATTCAATTTACAACACCATGCAGAGAACTGGACCTTGCTGTCTGCTTCCTCTCCAAACCATCTCACTCCCAGCATTTGCAATCATCTTTTGTCATGAACTACTCAGAGCATATCATTGCTCTGCTCAGAAATAATGATGTCCTTATAACCTATGTGACCACAAAGCCCACCTACTTTAGTGTGGAATGCTAGGCTCTTTACAGAAAAGCCTCTGATTTCCCACTCACGGGGTTTTTTTGTAAGTCACATATCCTTTACTGCATTCCTCTAACAAACAAACAAAAGTAAAGTTGTTCTCAAGTCATCTTCCGAATCACAATGACGACTCGTGTATAGAACATCCTACTGTGGAGCACGTGGGGTCATTGTGATTCAGAAGACGGCTTGATGACAACTTTACTTTTGTTTGCTGGAGGAATGCAGTAGAGGATATGGTGAGTTATGAACAAACAACCCTGGTGGTGCAGTGATTAAGTGCTACAGCTGCTAACCAAAAGGTCAGCTCTTCAAATCTGCTGGGCATGCCTTGGAAACGCTATGGGGCAGTTCTACCCCGTCCCATAGAGTTACTATGATTCAAAATTGAATCTACAGCACTGTTTCCTCCCCACCCAACCCCTCATCTTTACAAAAGCACATCACCAGGTCTTCCTGCCAGCACCCCGTGGGTTTGAACTCAGAACCTTTAGGCTGTTTGTATCACTCATAGATGTCATTCCATTCCCCTTGAAACTGCATTATGATTTCCCCTTTGTTCTTGCCTTCCTCTCCAACTTTTCAGCTTACCTTCTTCTTGTCTTTCCTCCTCTTAACACCTTACCCACCTTACATGGCTCTGTTCCAAAGTCACCTCCTTTACGGCTTCTCTCAGTAGCTGTCTCGTGCCACCTTACCCCACCGCCCCCTCCTCCCTCTCCACCCCCCCGACCACACTGGAGCTCCCTTCTCTGTGCTGCCCGAGCAGGCTGCTCGACAGCACTGACCTGGTTCTTCTTTGCTGTGTGCACTTGTCTTTGCTACTGGCATTAAAATGAATGCCAGGCCATTTCGTCGTCGGCCCTCCACCCCACGGCACTCCCACACGCAGGCACTTCAGACATGTTCTCTAGGGGCTAAATACATGCTTGTTGATTTGAACTGAAGATAAACAGCTTAACATTCAAAGTAACTTAAAGACTTAAGAACAGATCTGGATTGGATGTTAGATGTATCTTAAGGCCTCTATTTCCCTAAAAGTTCTGAACACTATTTAAGCTCTGCCAAAAAAAAAAGTTAAGAATCAATTTGTTATGAGTCCTTTAACAAAAAAGGGAAGGAAGAACTGAGAAGAAATCTCTACAAGAGATGGAGTTTGGAATGTATTAGGGTTTTAGATGTGGGCTTGTCATGTGCTTTCTATGCAGAAAGAGGTACTTGTGGACTTGTCTAGATGTAGAGCTTTTTCTTATAGCTTGAAAATACTTCTAACTTTGTTAAACCATTGTATGTGTGGAGGGGAGCAGAAATTTTCCTGAGATCACTGAATAGAAACATGAAACCTTCAGAGATTTTTGTCTATTAACCATGTAAACTGCACACCCCAGTGAATTTATTCCAAGATTCTTTGTCTCCTTTTTTAGTAGTTTGCCTAGACCCTATTGGCTGCGAGGAAATGGAAAAAAGTGTACAAAATTGTTTCTTCTAAAATAGAAAATGATCTGACAGAGACTAGAGGAACCCCTGAGACCATGGTCCCTGGACTCCCTGTTAACTGAGAACTGACATCACTCCTGAAGTCTACCTCTCAGTCAAAGATAAAAAAAAAAAAAAAAGCGGTTGAATCAATAGTGACTCACAGTCACTCTATAGGACAGAGTAGAACTGCCCCACAGGGGTTTCAAGGAGTGGCTGGTGGATTCGTCTCCCCACCTTTGGGTCAGCAGCTGAATACTTAACTACTACACTACCAGAGTTTTCAGTGAAAGATTAAACAGGCCTATATGACAAATAATAGCACGCAGGAGAAATACGTGCCTCAGCTGAAGTAAGTATGTGAGACAAAATGAGCAACACCTGCCCCAAAGCAAAGACAAGAAGGTACGGAGGGCTGTGAACATTGGACCAGTGAATGTGGAGAAGCCAGGATGGAAAGGGCAAAGGCAAAGAGTGCTGACACATTGCAGGGACTGCAACAGACATCCCAAAATGATTCGTGTGTAAATATTCGAATAAGAAACTTATTTGCACTATAAATTTTCACCTAAAACACAATAACATTTAAAATGAATAAATAAAATACAAAATGAATTGTTCATAAAGATTTTTTTTAACTCCATATAATTCCAGAAAAGTATTTGAGGTTTCTTACAAGAGAGAAAGAGAGAAAGAAAAAAAAAAAGACATATAAAGTAGTTGTTCTAAAATAAAAATGAAAGAACTAGAGCTATGTGACTAAAAGAAGTGTCAGGGTGAAGGGACAGAGAGTTGCAATAGAACTACTAGGTCAAGGATTGCTATATGAAATATAAAATAGTTTTTGCTTCCCAATAGCCAGGGCACTTGTCTATTTATTATAAAGAAACAAATTTTGGTATTTCAGAAGAAAGGGTTTTTTTGTTTGTTTTTTTCCTATCACAGAATTCTAAGACAAATTTATGAAGTGAAGGCTCTAGAACAATACAGTGGATTAACAATCAAAGGTGGCTTTACAAAAAAAATGAAAAAATACACCCTAACGAAGTACTAGATAAAGCAGCCCAAGTCTTCAATTGTATCCTCCAAGACACGTGTTGAAATCCCGGTCTCTACACCTGTGAATATGATCTTGTTAGGACATAAAGTATTCTCTGTTGTTTGTTAGGTCATATGTGATTTGGGTGGGTTCAAAATCCAATCACTTCTGAGTTATAAAAAGAGCAGAATAGGTACAAAGGGAAGACAGATGCCATATGAAGACTGTTTATAAACCATGGAATGTTGGGAAACAAGGAACACCTGGGGTCTACCTGCAAGGAAGAAATAAACATGACCAAGACCCTGGGTTGAACTTTTAGTTCCGAGCTGTGAGAAAATAAATTTCTGTTATATAAAGTCACCCATTTGTGGTATTTGTGTTATAGCAGCACTAGGTAGCTAAGACACTATGTCCTAGCACATCTTGAAATCCATCCCAAGAAAACTGACATGCTGAATAAGAGGCAAATACTATTCCCAGAAAGTAAACAACTGTCTGGAGTAGACTGGATGAGCTGCGCTGAAGAGCAGAGAATGAAGTTTAAACCAAGAGTGTTAGCTACTCATTTTCCAATAAAACTCAAACATGCAATAAATGCTATCATCAGAGTGACACAGCTCAGCTAGAACACATGCAAATACATTCCACATTCGTTTCTTTTTAATTTGTAATCTGAAAAGATCAGTCAAATGTGAATAGCTACAGAAGAGAAAATGTTAAATCATTTGGCAGATTTGTTCCCAAGTCATGCCTACAATGTTTCGACCTGTGAATTACCCCAGTCATAAATGCGTTACTACTCACAAAATAAAAATACAAAAATGCAGTCTTGAGTAAATAGAAGTTAACTAAGTCACACCTAAATCTCCGATTTTGAAAACAGAAAATGATTGCATATGCTATTTGACAAGTGTTCACAAATACCTGTAACTACACACAAGAAACTGGCAAATGTATGTACCCTAGTCAACAGCAAACACTTATCTGTTGTTGTTCAGTGATGTTGAGTTGGTTTTGACCCATGAGTCAAAAATCTGTATGAAGATTCCACATGACTGAGTAGAACTGCCCCCTAGAATTTGCTAGCTGTAATCTTTTTGGGAGAAGAAAGCCAGTTCTTCCTCCTAAGGAGCCACTGGGTGGGTTAAACTGCCAGGCGTTTAGTTAACAGCCAAGTGCCTAACATGGAGCCACTGTTGTTGCTGTTGTTAGGTGCCATCGAGTTGGTTCTGAGTCACAGTGACCATACGTGCAACAGAATAAAACACTGCCCAGTCCTGTACCATCCTCACAATCTTTGTTATGCTTGAGCCTGTTGTTGCAGCCACTGTGTCAATTATCTCATTGAGGGTCTTTCTCTTTTTTGATGACCCTCCACTTCACCGATTGCTGAGGCCCATCACCCACAAAGGCCTCTGTGAGCAAAGCTACAAGCCTATGTGATGGCGGGTGGACGCATCTCACCCCTGACATATTTTTGGCCCTACTCTCCCTGATAATTGAGTCGGATCTGACTCGATGGCACTTGGCTTGGCTTGGCAATTAAATCTTCCTCAAAAATGCCCCCTCATCTCCCAGCGTAAGGATTAAGGAAGATGCCTTCTAAGAACGCCCAGCCTGGGAACGCCCAGCCTGTCAATGCCAAGGCTGGCCCAGCCCGCTGTCTTACCCCAACTGCACATCCCCCTCCACATGTGAAATGCAAGATTGCAGGAAGGCCCTGGGAAGCTCCGCAGGGACGACCCCCTCCACAGCCTTTCCACTCCCTGCACCTCTTGACCTTGAAGCATAGATAGAACTGATTAAGCTCAAGACATAACTTTTGTTTTCACTTTTGATTATAATCACAATATAGTTGTCTAGGGCCATTACCTAGAAGGTCCTAATGATTAACATGTAAAGAGATCACTTGTCTCAGGCCATTATCCAGTAGGCCCCAATAATCAACATGATAAAAGGCCACAAGGTATCAGTTCTTTGTTAGCCAACAGCTTGCGTGGTCAAGGGGGCAGGGTGAAATAGTGTCACTAACTGTATAAAAAAATAAAGACAGGCCCTAGCAGGCTGCCGATCTCCAGATTCCTGGTTGTCTGCATCTCATCATTTCTTTCTTCGCCTACACCACCCATTTCTTTGTGATCCCAGACCCTGCCGAGGCTGGCTCCTGGCAACCGATCATGATATCGTTCTACAGGGACTAGTCCTTCCTCATAACATGCCCAAATCACGTGAGATAAAGTCTCAGCATCTCACTTCTAACGAGCACTCCAGTTGTACTTCTTCCAAGACAGATCTGTTCATTCCACTAGGACTTCTTAAACTCTGATCTGCTTCCCACAAATACAAATATCACTTTCTTACATGTTTAACTGGTTACTTTTAGTTATAGTATTTATTTCAACCACAGAAACTAGTTAATTTACCCTATAAGAAGTTATTAAATCTTTACGCAGCATCTCCAAAATTTATAAGAGTGTCTGTGAGGCCTGGCATCACAGTACTTCAGAGACAGCCAGAACATTCTCGGAAGATTTGGGAGCAGGCAATAAAGTATAGATTTTAATGGCTTTCAGCTCCTGTTAGATCTACTCACAAATATAGAATTATGTATTGTGCAATGCAAATGAACTTGAAATGGATTCAGTGAATGGCAATGCCATCTCTGTGATGGTTTTCTTAATACCCAGAACCAGAAAACCACTCAAAAGCTAACACTCTCCAATCAGCAAAAGATAAAAGGCATACTGTTCTTACAAAGTGATAAACAGTCCATAATACAAGGGGGGAAAATAAGTACTCTTACAGGATCCAAGAGGAAATGGAAGTAGGGAGATAGAATGTGAGAATAAATACAGGCGGTTTAGACTAGTAAAGGAGAATCTAAATGAGAGACGAAAATGATTTGTGGATTTGCTTTCTTTGAGAGCTTCACATACCAGCTTTTCTTAGAAAATAATTCAAGCTTCAAATATGGTAGCACATTTAAGTTCTGTATTTAAATTTAGTCTTTGTCACAGAAAGATTTTGCAGCATTGTGAGCATATCTAAACAGTTGGAATCCCTTTGAAATCATAATTTACATTATTTATTGGTGCAATTAGAACTATGTAAGAGAGAGGAATTAGGAACAGTCGATTCACCGTAGTGTCACCTGCCATTTCCTTCAGCCAACTCAAAATCCATGGTTATCCTTCTCCCGCGCTCCGGTGGCATGATAAACCGCAGTTCTTCACGCTCATCAAGAATTTGATGGATGTGCACTGTGAATGGATAGCTGGGAGTGCAGCAACTCCAAATTAAAATCTTTCCTGTTTTGTTGGCCATGAGATTTATTTTTGCTGTCATCTACTCAGCACACTCTGCCCTTTGTTTCTTGATTATTAATTTTGGAATCATTAGTGATTTAATTTTTTAACCACAAATGGAATCATTTTAATTATTAATTTGTGTAATTTTTTTTTTTAATTTAAAACAGGAGAGGGTTTAATCTAAACTGAGTTTGGTGAAATGAAGTGGCCTTTTTATGGAGGATGGCATATTTTAAAGGGATTTAAGTCTTTGTGTGGTATTTCACTGCAATCACAGAGCTCAGTGGTAGGAGATGATTGAGGTATATCTATGCTGACTTAAATAAAATGGACAAGATTGAAGGTGAAAAACTCTTTTTAGATGAAATATTCATGAAAGTGGAAAATTACAGGATTTTTCTCACTAAAGTAAAATTTTAGATGATGGCAATATGTCATTATAGCTGATCCTAGCAGTAAGACTGGATAAAGTAAATGAGATGGCTACTTTAGCAGGGAAGGGCTTAGGCTTGAAGCTGTTTCCTTATTTGTTTTGCTTAGCTTTTCATAGGGATGAAGCTGCAAAATAATAAAAATATGTATTAAAGTTGTTAAAGTAAGAGGCAAAGAATCTAGTGAAATCACTTCCATCGAGTTTTCCAATTACTCGATTTATATAGAACAAGTTTGTATTAGGAGATTAGATATTTTGCTTAGCAAAACACATCTTATTCCCTTTTTTCTGTACCATCTATACCAGCACCTGGACACCAAGAAAGTTCTCAGTAATTGTTGAAACAAGTAAAACAGAAGCATTCTATTTGCTAGTTGTGTACAACTAAAAGTAAAGATGGAAGCACATGGAACTTACTGTACAATGGAAGGTTCAAGATCAATCACCAAAGAGAAATCTTCATTCAGAGCAGTAGGTCCCTAATGAGGTGATGGCCCTCTCACAGGGACTCTCTGCTCTCTAGGACCACTGGAAAGTCACTGGGATGGACATCCTGTGGCCATTTTGTCCTCTAGGACTTGTTGCCACCTTCTTGTCAACTATATTTGGCCCCAAATGGGTCAGAGTCTCTTCCCTGATTTGAAAGAAAGAAACTTGGAAGTTAGGGGCCACTGACAGCCCTGTGGAAACCCTGGTTAAGTGTTACAGCTGCTAACCAAGAGGGTGGCAGTTTGAATCCACCAGGCATTCCTTGAAAAATCTGTGATGCAGTTCTATTCTGTCTCACAGGGTTGCTATGAGTTGGAATTGACTTGACAGTAGTGGGTGGGTTTTGGACAGCTCCATGTCCCTGGGTAGTACAAGAGTTAGGCATTTGGCTATAACCTGAACATTGGCTCTTTCAATTCACCCAGTAGCTTCTCAAAAGAAAGGATTGGTGACCTACTTCTGAAAGATCACAGCCATTGAAAACTCTATTTGGCATAGTTTTTCTGCTCTGAAACACATGAAGTTGCCATGAGTCAGAAGCCACTCAACAGCAGCTGGTTTGGTTGCTGTTCTTTTTTGGCAGTTCCATGGAGAAAAGATCCACAGACAATTTCTGTCAAAGTCTTTGGAGCTGCTCTTGATTCTGGCCCTGTCAGGTATTTTCTATCTTCCAGTAAGGCCTGCTACCACCTTCTAATCCTCCACAAAAGCCAAAACCCACTGCCATTGAGTCGGCTCTGACTCATAGAAACTCTATAGGTCAGAGTAGAACCACCCCATAGAGCTTCCAAGGAGTGCCTGGCAGATTTGGACTGCTGACCCTTTGGTTAGCAGGTGTAGCACTTAACCCACTATGTCACTAGGGTTTTCTCCTATTCCCAGCCTCATTTATTTATTTATACAATGTAGAGTGAGTTTGCATGGCGTATCACTGAAAGAACCTTAACAGATAACAACCTATTTAGAGCTTTAAGGAAGGGTTAGGCTGTCTTCTATACCACCAATATCCCATAAAACTTTCTGCAATGATTGGAATGCTTTACACATGTGTTACCCCATAAGGCAGCCATTACCCACACATGGCTGTTGAGCACTTGAAATGTGGCTAGTGCCACAGATAAACTGAATCTATTTTAATTAATTTTAAATTTAAATAATCACAAGTAGCTCGTAGCTACAGTACTGGAGAGTGCGGTGTGGTGAGGCTAATAGGAATCCTTTGTCTCCACTAAAGGAGAGAACAAGAGAAAATGGCCTTCAATTAAAGCAATGAGGCTGCATATTGGCTGTGAGAAAATCTCAGCAAAAGATAACCCAGGAAGGTTCCGGATACCCCCTGGGATGCTCCAAAGTGGCCATCAGAGTCGAATGGTTTAGTGTGAATGTGCCTGAGAGACAAAGGAGTGATGAAAATTCCAATCACTGGCATGGCCAGGAACTTGCCATCCCCTGAGACTGGAGACCTGCTCAGCATTTCCAGTCCAGGCGTGGCTGAACCTCATGCATTTTAATTGCAGCATCAGATGAGCTGTGGATACGGCATAGCTTTACTCTAGGTTACCATTTCCAGGGAGTTTAATGAATATGACTTATTTCACGTAACTAAGAGATTTGAATGCTGATTTTTGACTCAGTCATGCCTTTCTTTGAAATGATGTCTAATTTTGAATACCTCTTCCTCCAATTGCTATCTAAAGCCGTGTCTTTGTCACTACATGCTGTAACTCTCATAATAGCTTCCTGCCTGATCTTTGGGCCTCTAGCTCATCCGTCCCAGTTCGTTCTACACAGCAAGTTTGGATTCTTTTTCCCAAGAGACCACATTCGTTGTTCCCCCCCCATTTCTCTGAAGTGTCAAAGGACTTTCAGTCCAGTTGCCTCAAGATAAATCCCAAGTCCCTAGCTTCACATTAAGTTACTTCATCACCTGTCCTCACATTGCATGTGTATACTTCAGTGATTTTTGCTACCAAAAAGGAAAAGGAAAAAAAAAAACTCTGATTCCCCACCAGATCTATTTCCTCACTTCTGACTGGTATGTCTCATATACATCCTTGCTAATGTCACTCCATATGGAATGATTTCAGAGGCCCCAATCTCAAGGATTTTACTGTTCATTAGGATTTTCTCCTTATATTCAAATTTTACTTCCCCAGAAATATCTTCCCTGACTATCCATCTAGAATAGTGCTCCACCAGCCTGTAACCCTGTTTATCTTTCAGTGTATGTTTCACTACCTAGATTTTTTGGGGGGGAGGGGAGGAAGAGTTCTATTCCCTCTCCCCCTTCCCACCCTCTAGAAAATAACGGTCGCTTAGTTTTGTTCATTGCTTTATCTCCACGCCAATGCTTGGAGTAGTGCCTGGAGCATAAACTAAAACAAAACAACACAAAATTTAAAAACCTCCATTGCTGTTGAACTGATTCTGACTCATAGAAGCTCTATAGGGTAGACTAGAATTGCCCCCATAGGGTTTCCAAGGAGCAGTTGGAGGATTTGAACTGTCTTTTGGTTAGCAGCGGACGGTTTAATCCCTGTGCCACTGGGGCTCTGCCTGGCACATAATAAATAAATAAATAAAACTAAACCCGCTGCTATCCAGCTGATTTGGACTCATAGCAACCCTATCAGACACAGTAGAACTACACTACAGAGTTTCCAAGGAGAACTGGTGGATTCATACCACTGACTTTTTGTTTAGAAGTCATAGCACTTAGCCACTATGCCATCAGGATTTCTGCCTGGTATATAGTAGGTGTTTAATAAGAGGAGTTTGTAATATCATTATATATCTCTGGCTCTCTCTATCTCTCCCTAATTCGGGGATTAGTAAAGGAAGCCCACTTGCCTGCAGAAAAAGCTGTGTCTCCAATCTAGGCTTCCTTGGTAATAAAGGTGGTAAGTACTTTGATCTACATTTGCTTAGTCTTATTTCTCCACTGGTTCAGAACTTCCAAAAGGAAAGGGTACCGGTTATTAGTATCCTCACTCATTAACACCTTGCAGTATCTTGCAAATAGGAGAAATGCGAAGAGAATTTTATGAAATCATGTCCTATTTATGTTTCGTTACAACTCCATACATGGATACTTTGTTTCCCAGCTAGATTTCCAGCTCCTAGAGAGCAAAGGCTATCCTTAGTGCTTACACTCTGCCCTCTTGTAGCCATTGTGGTGTTAGGTACCTTCACTGATTCGGACTTAGGGCTGCTTCATATAACAGAGTACATCTATCACATTGTTTCCTAGTCTATAATCCTTACAGAAGCAAATTACTGGGATATTTTTCTCCCATGGAGCCACTGGGTAGGTTTAAACCACCAGCGTTTTGGTTGGCAGCTGAGCTCTTAACCACTGAACCACCAGGGCACCTCCTCTTACTGTAACAACTCAATAGATCTCTAACAAAGTGACCAGATGAATAACTCAGTGTTTGCAGAAAATAATATGCCTGCTCTGTAGGGCCAATAGGAAATTTGGGGCCAGCTTCCAACATTTCTACTTCCTTGAAGATCATCTTCCTCCTCTTCCTTTAAGGAACCCCCAGTGGTGTAGTGGTTAGGTGCTGCATCTGGTAGCCAAAATGTTGGCAGTCTGAATTCGCCAGGTACTCCTTGGAAACCCTATGAGGGCAGACCTACTCTGCCCTCATAGGGTTTCTATGAGTCAGAATCAACTTGGCAGCAGTGGGTTTTACTTCTTTACGTTTCTCCTCCACAGTGCATAGAGTACAATCCAAAAGTTGGGTCCAACTTATAGTGACCCTAGAGGTCAGAGTAGGCTGCCTCTTAGAGCTTCCAAGGAGTGCTTGGTGGATTTGAACCGCTGACCTTTTGGTTGGTAGATGTAGCATTTAACCCACTGTGCCACCAGGATTTCCATAGGGCACAAAGGTAGAAGTAAGTTTGTATCCTGAGTTTCTGCCCCCTCTCCCCTTGGCCACAATATGCTAGACCAGAGATGGGTGTTACCTCACTGAGATGACTTCTGGCAGGCCTCAAAGACTCAGGTCAGCCTCTTCTGGCTGCTCTATGTTTATTTTACAAAGTTGGGCAATGTGGTGGGGAGGAGTCCAAAGTTGATGCCCACTGTTGCAGTTTCCTAGTGCTACTGTCACAAAGATGCCACAAGTGAGTGGCTTTGGAAAACAGCATTTAATTTCTCACAGGTGAGGAAACTGAAAGTCTGAATTCAGCATGTAGCTCTAGGAGGAGGTCCTTTTTGTCTGTTTCAGCTTCTGCTGTGGTTGTTGGGTGCTGTTAAGTCAGTGTAGCAACTCTGTGGGACAGAGCAGGGCTGCTGCCTAGGGCTTCCAAGAGCGGCTGGTGGGTTGCGCTGCTGACCTTTTGGTTAACAGCCAAGCTCGTAACTATCCGTTTCAGCTTCTAGCAGCCAGCAATCCTTGGAGTCTATGGGCTTGTAGATTTATCAGCCTCTGTTGTCTCCAGATAACATCTGTCTTCTTTCTGTGTTTCCTGATCTCTGTGTCTATGCTGCTCCTTAAAACTCAGAAGCATTAAGTTAAAACACACCTTACACTGATAATGATCTTGTCCACCTAAGAAAAGAAAACCCTAGTCCCCAATGAGATGACACCTACAAGTATGTTCCTATCGTTGGTTGCCATCAAGTCCATTTTGACCCATAACAACCCATGTGACAGAGTAGAACTGCCCAGATGGGGTTTGAGGCTGTGATCTTCACCAAAGCAGTTCTCCAGGTCTTCCTCCTGCAGAGCGGCTGGGTGGCTCAGACTCACCAACCTTTTGGTTGGCAGCCAAGCCCTTAGCCATTGTACCACTAAGATTCCCATATATATTTAGAGGGGACACAATTCAAGCCATAACACCCACCAAGAAAGGCTGTTGGCTGACCGAGTGCAGAAGAAGGCAGTCAGACTGAGGCCACAGCAAGCCCTGAGGGCGCTCCAGGCCTTCCCGGAGCCAGCTCACCTTTCAGCCTCAGGCTTCCAGGACAGCCTGCTGGGTCCTTGTCATCACTTTCCTCTTCTTTGCTTAAATTGGCTTATGTTAGTTTCAAGGCTGCTGCAACAACAGTGACAAAACAAACAAACAAACAAAACAAACCATTAACTGACTCATACTTGTGATAAATGTTTGGAGAAAAAGGTGAGTCCCTTTAGAAAATGAGTCCAAAAATATCCCTGCCGTTCTCCTCTGTATCTCAAATCACCTACTAGAACTCGTTTACTTTGAGGTAATTTAGGAGTCTTATCAGCTAATGTGCAGTGTTGGACAGCATTTCTTTGCAATTCTTTCCAAATGCAAGGTAGTACACCTGTGCTTCAAAATCCACCAGGAACACTCAGTGTTTTTAAATCTATCTTTTTCTAAATTGCCTCATAAATTCTTGCTGTTCTCAGGATCACCTTTCTCAGCTCTGCCAGCTGAGAACCACTCAGGTGGTTACCCTCACAGTTCCAAGATGCTAAATCCAAAATGCTAAACCAAGAATTTTTATGAGAAGAAGGGCATTTGGGGTTTGTTTTTTTTTTGGTATGTGCTCACAGCTATGCAGTTTAATAGAAAAATGATGCAGGAAAAAATCTTTCTGTATAGCTGAAAACCTGTTGCTGTTAAGTTGATTCCGAGTCACAGTGACTCTCTGAGACAGAGTAGAACTGTCCCATAGAGCTTCTAAGGAGAGCCTGGCAGATTTGAACTGCCGATCTTTTGGTTAGCAGCCACAGCATTTAACCACCATACCACCAGGGTTTCCCTTGTGTATAATCATAAACCCAAATTGGACTGAAAGAATAAAACTGTTGGGATGATCTTCAAGAACTTACACTCATCTTCACTTGGATTCTACTGGTAACTGGTTAGGAGGCTGCACTGGATAGGGTCAGATGGTATCTCTCAGTGGAAATGGTGAGAATGGTCAACGAAGATTCACAGAGAACACAAACCTTGGGGCAGAAAAGGAAGAAAACACACAGTAAATGCAAAAGCAAAACCTACCACGTAACAATACATTCTATGAAGAAGACTAAAGCAGAATTATGTGATGTGGGCTACCCTAAGCAGCCAGGGAGGACTCTCTGAGGAAGTGACGGGACATGTGAGACCTCAGGGAACAACTAGCAAAGTGCCTACATTGGGAATGAAGCTGGCGTGCTCCAGAAATGGAAGGAAAGTCAGCGTAGCTGGAGCAGATGAAGTTAGGAAAGATGAGGGCAGAAAGACAGGAGAAGGCCAGTTTGTAAAGTTCCATGTAGCCGAGACACAAGTTGTCACTGAGTCAGCTCTGGCTCATGGCAACTCCTTTTGTGTCAGAGTACAATTGCAGGCCACAGGGTTTTTAATGGCTGATTTTTCAGAAGTGGATCATCAGACCTTTCTTTTGTGATGCCTCTGGGTAGACTTGAACCTACCACTTTTTGGTTAGCAGCAGGGCATGCTAGCCATTTGCACCACCCAGGAACTCCAGATATTCATATAGGCTCTAATAACATGAAGTCGCTAAAGGGTCTTCATGTCAGGAAAGAGAGAATGGACAGGTACTAATCGACAGTTTTGAAAGACCTGAGTTCACAAAGCTGTGAAGACGTGCTCTAGGAAAACCTACTTAATTTGGTTCAACCAGGTATTTTCTGGTCTCTAGAAGCAGAGAACTTCCTGTTTTCATATCAATCATCCATTCCTTGTAAGCTAGCATTCTAAAGGTCACACTATCAGAAAACCTGAACTAAAAATATAGAGTGCATGAAGGAAGGAACTTCGATTCACTATTACACAAGGTCTGGCAAGTAGGTCTGCAAACTTAATTGTTCTCAGTGCTACATACCTCATTGCTGAATATCACTATGGTCACCTTCAAAGTACTCCCCTTGAGAAGCTATGCACCCTTCAAAGTAGCTTTGGAACTCTTTCTAGTATGTCCATTGTACACAGCAGCAAGGTGGCAGGTTCACAAACTTAACTGTGTAATTGTCTGTGAGGGAGTTTTTAACCAGTAAATAAACAACCGTATTGGAACACCCTTCCTGCCCACCTGATCTGGCTCCCAATGACTTTTATTTTTTTGTCCAAAGATAAAAGAAATATTGAAAGAAAGACATTTGATGACATTCAGGACAGCAAGCATAATACAATGACAGCTCTGATGGCCATTCCAAAAAAAAAAAGATATCCAAAATTGCTTTGAAGGATGGACTAGGTGCTGGTGTCAACGCATAGCTTCCCAAGGAGAGTACTTCAAAGGTGACGGTAGGGCTGTTCAGTAGTGAGGCGTGTAGCACTTTTTCTAGGAGGAGCTCGTGAACTTACTTGCCGTGTCTGGTACCTCCAGCTCCTGAAATAGTGCCTGCATTCAACAAATATTGTTTAATGAATGAATGAAGCATCTAGCTTCATACATTTCCATATACTTGTGTAGATATATAAATTTTTCTTCTTTTCTGTCCACGTTCTATCTCAAGCTCCCTTTTCATATCTTGGTACGAGCTTTCTTCAAGCTAAAAGTTGCAGTTACCTTAAAGCTTTCCCTTGTTTTCAATGTACAGTTCATAGGGAATAGGGCTCAATGTCAACCAAAACATATCCTCCACTGATGCCCATGTCTTCCACATGTCTGAAGAATGCCATATGCTTCCTGATGTTTCCTTGTCATCTAAACTTTACAATTGTTTCTATTTATATTTCCTCCTAAATAAAAAGAACATTCATAAGCAAACAACTATCAGGTTTTTTTCTAACCATTCTAATCAGAGAAATCTCTAGAGGCATATGATCTCCTGATGGATATGTAATAAGCAACTGTATTCTCTGCAGAGCTCTTTCTTTATCCTTAGAGTTTTGGAATACCCAGAGATACCCTATTTCTAGAAACTGAGTCTATACAATACCAAACAAAAATGAAAAGTGACCTTTTATGTTGTCTATAGATTTATAAGGATAAGAACAACAACAGCACCTGTTTCAGGGACTAAGCTATCTATAGAAGTGCTTTCATGGCATAGTGGTTAAGTGCTATGTCTGCTAACCAAAAGGGTGGCAGTTCAAATCCACCAGGTTCTCCTTGGAAACTCTATGGAGCAGTTCTACTCTGACCTATAGTGCTGCTATGAGTTGGAATTGACTCAACAGCAGTGATTTTTTTTTTTCTAATAGTACTGATCTGTAGCACCAGGAATATTCTCAAAGAAGGAAATTGCACCTGACCAACTTAAGCAAAAGTGTGTGTGCCACAAAACATACATAGGGTAGAGCAAAATCCATCAGGAATCACAGCATGTTCAAAGGTGGACATGCTGGGTACTGGCTCCCGCCACCCCAGTTCACAGGTTCCACCTTAAGTATCTACTTTTCTTTTTTCAGTTTTTTCCATGTGTAGACTCAGTTCTTCTCTAGGTCATAATCGGCTCTGCTTTTACATGCTCTCAGATTTGGGGGAAAAGCTGGTCTTATTTGCTTAGCTAATTACCGTAGTGACTTGGGCAGAGTCTTGTACACGAGGCTGTTTTTGGTCCTCACACAGTTTATAGTTAAGCTGCCCCGGACCACTTTATAGTTTTACAGGTTGTACACAGTGGCTTTGGGGCTGGTCTGGGGCCATGTACCCTCTGCTGGTCTGGTCAGTGGTTATTCTTTTAGAAAGAATAGTTGGAGTGTCTGTGACCATGACTGTCACAACTAGGATGCGTTGCTTTTGTCTTCTGATGACTTAAAGTTCAGTTATCATTTATATTATTAAAGTAAGGTTTTTCAATCTGCAGTGGTATAAGATTTAGACAAAAACTTAAGACAGCAATGATAATCTTTTTGGTTATTTTCTTATCTACCAATTTTATCTAAGCTAGCTTGTAAATTACAGTTTATCTGAACATAAGATTGTACATGCAAAACTCACCCTTGTTTAAAAACTTCATAAGTTGAAAAGGACATCCTGATAGCCACTGTAACTTGTAAACAAAAGCCTGGAAGCAAATACAAACTGCAGCAGTTAAAACACTGTCAGGAAAACTATTGTTTATGAAACTGACACCTCTGTTTTCCCTGCCATATAAATGAGCATCATGTTGGCTCACAGGATTTGCAGACAGTGGAAAGTTTCCAGGATCAGTAAACATAACTCTCTGCCCCTCTGGTGCCCTTTCCACTGAGAAGGACACACTGTCATTACACCTCAGACAAATGCCCTGTCCTGAGGTAGGCAAAGAGAAAAGAGCCTGTCTCCTGATAAACAAATGCTGATGGTTCATCTCGAAGGATCTCATTTATTTTCCAGGAACTTCTCATAAACATAAAGGCTACATGGAATCCAGTTGAAGAAGCCTGTTGTTGCACAATCCGAAACCATGGGATTTTAGAAAGAATTATAAAAATATTTAGTAATTTAAAAGAAACATGTAGATAGTATTTCATGGAAATCTAAATATCTTTTATGGCATCGTCTTGGTTATTTGGAAAGGAAAGAGATGTCAAACCTGCTAAACGGCAGCTTCCATCAGATGTGTGAAGGAGGAGAGAAGCTGACTACATCCTTGCTGTCTTCGTGAAGCCTGTTTTCACTGGGAAAAGGCTGCCCTGTTTCTCTTTTCACTCTATCCTTAGCAACACTGCAGCCAAACTTCGTTTAGAGGAATGAGGGAGATTGGTGAGAAGCAAAGCATGAGTTTTCAAGCCATTTCTTTGGCACTGGGTTTGTTAAAATGAATTAGATTGCTTTATGTTTCCCAAAAAGTCCAAATCATCTGTTTAAAAAGAAAGTCAGATAGAGAAGCCCTCTTCTTTTTTTTTAGGGTAACAAATAGTAAGTAGTCGTTTTAGATGCTAACATGATCTTTGATGCTTGAACTTCGATCTTATTCACTGTTTACTTGGAAAACATATCTGACACAGCCTAGAAATCATATACGTCCTCCTTTTTTCTCTGTTCAGCCTGGATCTCTTTGGCAAACACTCTTCTAATTTCCCTTGGTTTGTACTACAACGCGTGCCAACTATGGTGTTTCCTTGTATTTCCTGGTTGTCAGAAGCAATGTTGATAGACTGAGTCTTGTATCACCAGTGTTGTGTTGAGGAAAAAGACTGTGGACTAAAAGTAAGCTCCCTCTGCCGGTTGTGGCTCCCTCTGCAGAAACCAGTGTTTGAACACCTATTGAAAGGCTGGTGTCTCTCATTCTCCTGCCAAGCCACAAAAGGTTTCTCACAACAAAGGTTAAAAGGGAGGTGAAGAGGGTCAATGAACTTGAGACCAGGGAGAGCCCAATAAGCAAATGTTGGAGCATAGACCTCTGAAGACGCTCTCTGGGGTTTTACATGTAAAACCCGGGATTCTGGACAATTAAATTATGAGGTTTATCACTCTGAAAGGGACAGATGGCAGACCTACCCTGAAATAGCTTTTGTGGAAGAGTAACACATGGTAAATTGCATTAATTGTAATAATTGCTTTGCATGCTTTGATAAAAACTGGCAAAGACCTTCAAAGATCTTCTGATCATGGCAGATTAGCTCACCTCCTGTTAGCAGTGACAAAACTAGAGAGCTGTGGCTTTGCATTCCACTTAGAGTTTGCAGCTTTGGAAAAAAAAAAAAAAAAGGTGTGTAAGAACCTCTGAGTGAGGAAAGAGATGGACAATGGAGGCCCTGGATATAGCACAAGATAGAGAAATAATTAATGTCTTTTGGGCCAAGTTTGAGGTATTTCTTGCAAGAAATATGTATTAAATTAAACAATATGTATTGTTTAATTTAGTCATGATACATTAGGATTTAGAAAACACACTCCCCTAACTGCATACTACAGACAAGAGTTATGTAGCTATCAGAGTTCCCTTTCAAACTCAACAGTGAAAGAAAAGAAGGATGGTGGAGGGCATTCTTTCTCACTTTTCTAGAATTTTCTTCTGTTATCTAACTAAGCATGTAACTCAAGGAAAGTCTCTGCTATTTAATGAAAGCTGTCCAGTTTTTCTTTTTCTCTTTCTTCTGTGAAAAACTTTCATATCTCTGTGTCATTACACCTCTTTTAACTATATCAAGTCAAACTCATGCTTTTATGTAGAATTAGGGTATTTTACGTTAGTTGACTATACCAGTAGTATTTAAGTCGCTTTCTCCTCATTCATTCCTTCAACAAATGCAACAGAAGGTTATGGAGAATATACTATCTCACAGGTACTATTACATATGCAGAATATAAAGATTACTTTTAACTTACACTTTTTTTGTTCCAGACACAACCTTAAGCACTTTTACAGTCTCTCATGTAAGCCTCACAGCAACACCATGGAGTTATTATTATCCCTGTTTTTCACATAGGAAATATGAAGTCCAGATAAATCGAGTAATTTTCCCGACATGACACAGCTCATAAGTGGCAAAGCTATGCTTTGAAATTTGCAAGTATGTAGTCGCAAGTTAGTCTTTCTCGTGAGGCCATGCTCTTCCTGGACTGTTCCTTAAAGGACAGATGGACAAACTGGAACATAAGCAAACATTTTCATTCCAAGATGGAAATGGCCCTATTGTGCACTGGCAAAAGTGTAGAGGTCACCAAACTTTTCTGTTAAGGGCCAAATAGTTAATATTTAGGCTTTGAGGAGTGTAGGTCTCCACTGCAACTGTTTGTCTCTGCTGTAGTAGCACAAAAAAACCATAGACAATATATGAACAAATGAGATAGCTGTATTCCAGTAAAACTTTATTTATAAAAATTCGTGGTGAGTTAGATTTGGCCCACAGGACTCTAGTTTGATAAACTCTGTCTTAGAGAATTACAAGGAATGGAACACCAATTCTGCCTAAAGGCAAGAGACAGATATTTGATGTCAGGCAATACAGAGGTGTAAAGGCATTCCAAGTGGAGAGAAACATGTTTGAGAACTGGAGAGATCTGTTAGAAAATAGATATTTGGAAACTGCATCAAATTCTGAGTGGCAAGATATGTGTGGGCCAATAGCACAAAACGACTTAGGAAAGGAGGATTTGTGCCTATCATAACAGATGGTTTAATATAAAATAACCTCTTTATAAGTGCAGTTTATTTCATATTTTGATGACATTTTGTTTTCTCATGTGAATGATTCACTTGTCTTTCCCTGCTACAACGTTGGTACTTCCTCTTAATTTTTGGTATGAAAAATCTCTTCATATGTAATTTTATCATGAAAAGAGGAAGAAGAGAAGGCATGCAAGGCCTCTCACCTACACATGAGTAACGGTGGTCCAAGAAATAAGCTATTTCCGATATATACTGGACTGAAGCACTTAAGGAGATACTCAGATAGAAGATGAGGACAAATTTTTGTCTTTGTAAAGTCTTGTGGGTGTAATTTTCCCATTAGTCAAGATGGATGTTTCAAGGTTGAGACATGAGAAATTTTCAAAACACCAATGGCATAACAAGGATTCTGCAGGGAAACAAAGTTGATTCTATTATTTTTCTTGGACTATATGTCAACTAAAGTTGCTTATGACAGCTTGCTGATGAAACATGATTTACAATGTTCACTGACACTTGTCTAAGTTATTAAGTTTATCAGAATTACTGCATGGGAGTTAAAGCTGTTGAGTATAACATTGGATTCTACTCTCAAAACTCAAATGATCCTCTCCGGGGTATACCTGGGATACAGTCTCACAACAATTGAGTCTCTCTATGGGAGAAAATAGTAGGGGCTGGAAGATAGATAAGTTTCCTTTAAATGTCTATTTGTTGTCTCTGTGCAATCAGGATTCCCTTGACTCTACCAGGCCCTTCTTGGAAACTTTATGGGGCAGTTCTACTCTGTCCTATTGGATTGCTATGGATCACAAGAGACTCAATAGCAGTGAGTTTGTTTTTTTGGTTGGGTCTAGAAAAATAAAGTTTCAATCAAAGCATCAAGTAAACTAGGTGATATTCCCCAGTGAGGTGTTAGGCCAAAATGCAAATTTTCAAAAGACAAAAATGCAAAAGTATTAAATGATCCTTGTCTTAGGCTGGATTCTCTAGAGAAGCAAAATTGGTGGTAAATAAATATAGAGAGAGAGATTTATGTCAAAGAAATGATTCACACAGTTGTAGAGGCAGTGGCTTCTGAACTCAAGATCAGCAAGTCAGACAGCAGGATTCTTCTTCACGGGCAGCAAAGACCAATGAATTCCAAGATTGGCAAGCAAGACAGTGGGTGAGCTGCTAGCTTAAGTCCCCTAAACTGAAGATCAGACAAACAGGAGCCTGCTGCAGGATCCAGAGCAGCACTAACGGCCTGGGAGCCTTGCCAGAAAGTCCATTTATATTCAGCACAGGCTACATTCCCAAACAAACTCCCTTTCAACTAACTGGCTACTCTCAGAAGATGTAACCATGGAGGTAATCAATAAACAGAAGAGTGCGAGAGAGATGTTAGGATGCTGCGAGGCCCCCTCCGCCATACTCACCCGAGGGAATAGTGTGAAGCGACTCTGTTATTGTAAACAACGACTTACCAGGGGGTCAGCATCTGACCTCTAACTTCACAGGAGGGTAAGAGAATCCAGATCAACAGCTCAAGGCTGGTTCTTTTGAGGCAGAGGTCAGATGCCTCTTTTCTCTCTCTTTTGTGCCAATTCTAACTCCAACTGTCTCTCCCACAGCACTCTTTTCTTAGCTTCTGAGTTCAGTAGTTCGTTGCAATGACCATACAGAACTCACAGATAGTATTTACTGTTGTGGGATTTTGGAAACCCTGGTGGCATAGTGGTTAAGTGCTATGGCTACCTACCAAAAGGTCAGCAGTTCAAATCCACCAGGTGCTCCTTGGAAACTCTATGGGGCAACTTGTGATGGCAAGAGGTTTGGTTTCAGCTTGTTATGGGACTTATTAGAGAAGTAACAGGTTACAATGCAGATTTAAAAACACTCAGCATACTATTCTATGATCAGGACAGCCTGCCCCTTTGCCCCTTGGCCCCTGTCTCGGTAACCCCTTGCCTCTTGGCCCCTCTGCCCAGCCTCACCCTGCTTAGGGAAGTATTACAGAGATCTTCCAGTTCTACTGATAAGTGCCCGGAGACACCCTATTCTGTCAGCAGGCCTCAGGCCGAAAGGCACTAAACTTTCTCCCTCTGTGGGATAGCAAGCCCCACTGTAGCCATCTGGCACTGTCCTCCATTTTCCTGCTATCCTATACTGTCGTCTCTTGCTGTCTTCTTTGTTACAGCTCTTCTCTCTGTCTCCTGGACCTAGAAGGTTCTCGGCACAGGGATCTGGGTCCAAAGGACACACTCCACTCCTGGCTCTTCTTTCATGGCAGTGTTGAATTTCCTCTTCCTGCCTCTGATAGAGCTCATTGGAAGCCTAGTGGAATGGCAGAACTGACCAATCCCCTCTTTGTGATTCCAAACCCGCTGTTTCCATGGTCCCAGCTCTCTAAGGGCTACTAATAATCTTACATTATTAGTAAGCTATGCAGTCCTCTTGGTTGGCTACTAGCACCTCATTTTCATAGTGCTACCTAGTTACTTGGTGGGAGTTATAAAAGCTATGGCCAAACCCCAAAACCCACTGCCGTCGAGTTGGGTCCAACTCATAGCATCCCCAAAGATCAGAGTAGAACTGTCCTATAAAATTTCCAAGAAGCACCTGGAGGACTTGAACTGCTGATCTTTGGGTTAGCAGATACAGCACTTAACCCACTAAGCCACCAGGGTTTCCAATGGCCAAACAGGTCATATTAAATAATTAAATGTACTTTGTTCCTGCTTGTCGGGGTTTATATGAGTGGGACCTCTTTGGGAATCCCTACAGGTTGGAATAAAATGACAGGGCCAGTGGACTCTCATTCCTAAATAGTAGAGGCAGGCTACTAACTGGAGGAGGGATGGTTGAGCTGGAAATCACCTTGCTTTCTGAGAGTATAGATTGAGCGGGTCATGTGGCTGAAAGCTGATGAGGAATTGTCAAGTACAGTCTCAGATGGCTGTGAAGAAGAGAGAAGAAAAAAGCTGGAGTGGATTCCAGATTCACAAAGTTTGAGGAAAGAGCCATTAGAGATCAGCTGGAAGAAAGATTCTTCTTTTTCAATAAAGGAACAGTGTGTAGGAGCCCCAAACTCACAAAAGTATCCACAAAGGAGAAAATATTGAACATCTGCCAGGCCAAAAGCGTGAAGTAAACTGTTGGCAGCATCAGTCAAAGAATGGCTGTCCTAGCCCACCCTCCACTCTCACTCTAGGGCTCGTCTCCTCTCCATCCAGGCTTGGAAAGGATTTTATTTGGCTCTTCTCATTAATCCTTGTACCACTAAATTCACAGGGAGTTAAGGCTTGGATTTCTTTATCTCAACTGGAGAAATCCCTGACTCCTGAATGGACTGTCGAGCCTAATGAAGGTTCTCTCTTTTTTTTTTTTTAATTTCTTTGTTGTGTTTTAAGTGAAAGTTTACAGTTTAAGACACTTTTTTATACTAAAATTTGCCTAGACTTTGTTATGTGACCCTAACTGTTTTTCCCACATTGTGACGGCATGCTTCTCCCCTTCACCTCACATTGCCCATGTCCAGTCAAGCAGTTCCTATCGCCTTCTTTCTACTTGTCTTACCTCTGGAAAGCAGCTGCCCAGTTAGTCTTCTGTATCTACTTAATGTACAAAGTATGCTCTTCACCAATATCACTTTATGTTTTATAGACCAGTTGAATCGTTCTCTGAATAACTGGCTTCTGCAAGAGTTTCAGTTCTCGGCTAACAGACAGTCTGGAGGTCATGTCTTCTGGGGACACTTCTGACAGTCAGATCATCAAGTCTTGTCTTCTTACTAGAGTTTAAGTTCTGCATCCCACATTTCTCCCACTCCATTAGGGACTCTGTTGAGTTCCCAGTAAGGGCAGTCACTGGTGGTAGGCAGGCACTATCTAATTCTTCTGGTCTCATGTTGATGTAGTCTTTGACTTATGTGGCCTTTTCTGTCTCTTGGGCTCACATTTTTCTCACGTCTTTGATGATCTTCATTCTCCTTTGCTCAAGGTGGTTGAGACCAGCTGTAGCTTCTTAGATGGCTGCTTGCTAGATTTTAAGACTCTGTATGCCACTCATCAGAGTGGAGTATATTATTTTCTTAATAAAATTTGTTACATTAATTGACTTAAATGTCCTCTGAAACCATGGTCCCCAGACCCCTGCTTCTCTGTCTCTTGAAGTGTTTGGTTGTATTTAGAAAACCTCTTGGCTTTTGATTTAGTCCAGTTGTGATGACTTCTCTAGTGTGTGTTGCCCCTCCTCTCATCTAAAATAAACATTCTCCTGTATCAAGTTAGTAAATACCACTCTTTCTCCCTCCCCACCCTCATAACCATCAAAGAATGTTTTCTTCCAGTTAAACCTTTTCTTGAGTCCCTATAGTAGTGGTCTCACATAGCATTTGTCCTTCTGTGACTGATTTCAGTTAGCATAATGCCTTCCAGATTCCTCCATGTTGTGAGGTGTTTCCTAAATTCATCATTGTTATTTATCACTGTGTATTGTTCAACGGTGTGAATATACCATAGCTTATCCATTCAGCTGTTGTTGGACACCTGGGGTTGATTCCATCTTTTTGCTATTGTGAACAGTGCTGTGATGAACACTGTGTGCATATACATGTGTGGCAGCTCTTAATTCTCTAGGATATATTCCAAGAAGTGGAATTGCTGGATGGTATACTATTTCTATTTTTAGCTATTTCAGAAAGCGCCAAATCAATTTCCAAAGTGGTTGTACTATCTTGCATTCCTAACGGCAGTATAGACGTGTTCTGATCTCTCCACAGCCTCTCCAATATTTCTCATTTTATATTTTTTTGAATTGGTATCAACATTGTTGGGATGAGATGATGTCTCATTGTAGTTTTGTTTTGGACTTCTCTAATGCCCCGTGATCATGAGTATTTCCTCATATACCTATTAGCTGCCTGAATGTCTTTAGAAGTGCTTATTCACATCCTTTGTTAGTTTTTTAATTGGGTTAATTGTCCTTCTGTTGTTGAAGTTTTGGGGTATCTTGTAGATTTTAGAGATTAGACACTGGTCAGACTTGTCATAGCAAAAGTTTTTCCCAGTCTGTGGTTATCTTTCTACTCTTCTGAAGAAGCCTTCAGATGAGCATAAGTGTTCGATTTTTAGGATGTCTTAGTTGTCTATTTTCTCTTCTGGTGTTTGTGCCTGTTAGTAATATTTTCTATTCTGTTTATGCCACTTATTATGGCTCCCAGAGTTGTTCCTATTTTTTCCGTGATCTTTAGTGCTTTAGATTTTACATTTTGGTCTTTGATCCATTTTTAGTTATTGTTTGTGCATGGTGTGAGCTATAGTACCTCATGAAGATTTGAAATTAAAATTCAGACACCACCAAGAACAGAAGCAGATGATGACCAAGTAGACTGCTTTCCTGAGATCTTCAGATCTGACATGAAACACCTCATGCAGCTTTCAGTAAATGGTTGCCATTTTCATTACCACTTTCGATATCTCCATGTTATTAACTGCCACAAATAACTTCAGAAACACTTCTTGGTAGTTTTAGCGATTATATTATGGCAATTGTTATCTTTGAAACAAGTGGTCATAATTTTTATTGTAGGTATTTTGATGACTTTAATAATCTAACTTATCTGTAGTACCAATTTCTGTCTGTTAAGTCATTTTTGCTTAATTTGAGTATATGAATTGCCATTTCTTTTGAAAAAACTTTTTGTTTTATAAACTCAAACTTTTACAATAAAATTTTTTTTTAGTTATATAGGTACTAAGAATTTGTTTTTCAATTATCCTAATCCTTTTTGATTGTCATTAGACTCCAGTCATAGGGTATAATTCATTGTTTTAATGTCTTAAATGTCTGGAAACTTGCCTTAGTCTGGGTTCTCTAGAAAAGCAAAACCAGTAAAGTGTGTAAATACATATGCCAAGAGATTTACATCAAATAAACAGCTCATACAACTGTAGAAGCCGGAACACCCCAAGTCTGTATCTTAGGCTAGAGGCTTCTCTTGGTTCACGGTAGCTACATGGGCTGGTGAATTCAAGATTGGCAGGTCTAAAAGCAGGGATCTTCTTTACAGGCTGTGAATATCAATGAACCTCAAGATCGTCAGGCAAGACTGAAAAGCTTCTGATTCAAGTAGCTGCAGAAGCTGGTGAGCCCCAAATTGCTAGGTCAGAGAGTAGGGCTCCATCCACAGAATGTGAAGAATGACAAATCATAAGATCTGCAGATATGCTAACAGCTCAAGGCACAAGAACTGAAGATCAGATGAACAGGAGGCAGCCACAGGATCCAAAGTAAGCAAAAAGTCAGAACATTTGCTAATATTCAAATGCAGGCCATGCCCCCAAGGGAATTCCCTTTCAACTAATTGGCTACACAGACCAGATCACATCATGAGCATGATAATTTATCAACACTGAGAATCTCAGCCCAGCCAAGTTGACATACAGTCTTAGCCATTACAAAACCCAAACCATTTTTTATAACATCAGTTTTAGAAGATAGTTTATTTTGTCATCACTAGTGTTAACAGCTGCACTATGGAGGTGACACAACCCTGGTTGTTAAAAGTGCAGAAGACTTAAAACACTCACTGATAATGATCAAAGACCACAGGCTTCAATATGGCTTATACTTCAACATAAATAAAACAAAAATCCTCACAGCTAGGCCAATAAGCAACATTGTAATAAATGGAGAAAAAGTTGAAGTTTTCAAGGATTTCATTTCACTTGGATCCACAATCAACACCCATCAAAGTAGCAGTCAAGAAATCAAAAGACTCATTGCATTGGATAAATCTGCTGCAAAAGATCTCTTTAAAGTGTTAAAAAGCAAAGACATCACCTGAAACACTAGTTGTACCTGATCCAAGTCATAGTGTTTTCAATCACCTCACATGAGGACTGTCAGTTGAGAATTCATCCTAGAAAAAGTGCTACATATCTCATTGCTGAATATCACTACTGTCACTTTCGAAGTACACCTCTTAGGAAGTTGTGCACCAACGCCAATGTCTAGCCCACCCTTCAAAGCAATTTTGCAATTCTTTCTCTGGAATCGACATAGAAACTGTTGTTGTACTACCCTTGATGTCCTGAATGCATTTGAAATGTCTTCCTTTCACTATTTTCTTTATGTTTAGGCAAAGAAAAAAGTTATTGGGGCCCAGATCAGGTGAGCAGAGAGAGTGTTTCAATACAGTTATTTGTTTACTGGCTAAAAACTCTCTTAGAGGCAACCACACTTACCACCTTGCCACGTTGTCATCATGCACAGTGGCCATTCCAGAAACAGTTCCAAAATTTCTTTGAAGGGTGAACCAGGTTCTGGCATTGGTGTATAGCTTCTCAAGGGGAGGACTTCGAAGGTGACTATAGTGACATTCAGCAGTGAGGTATCAGTTAGATCTATTAGGTCTGTGGACTCAATTGTCAGACCACATAAGCCTTTGAACTATGGTGCTAGTGAAGTATATTGAATAAATCCTAGACTACCAAAAAAATGAACAAATCTGTCTTAGAAAAGGTACAGCCAGAATGCTCTCTACAAGCTAGGATGATGAGACCACATCTCGTATACTTTGGATATGTTGTCAGGAGGGATGAGTTCGTGGAGAAGGAACATCATTGATAGTAGAGGATCAGAGAAAAATAGGAAGACCTTGAATGAGATGGATTGACACTGTGGCTGCAACAATGGGATCAAGCACAACCGTGATTGTGAGGACAGTTTCTGCAGTATTTTGTTCTGCTGTGCACAGGGTTGCTACGAGTCAGAAGTAACCGGAGTATACTAACAACAATGACATTATTTGTATGACCATTGCCCCTTGTTTCTCTCTATCGTGCTGCTTCTCCACTCTGAAGCTGTCCTTAAGTTTTCTTTCCATACCACTGTTCATCTCAACACAACTGTAGTTAATTCTTGGCATGAGTTTATTAGGTTTGTTCAGATAGTTGCATAATCTACAATCTGACGGAATGCTAGATCTGTCATCCTTTATTCCCAATTGTATGTGATCACTCAGGTACCCTAGCGACTCCCACAATGAACCGTAGTTTTGTTTCCCCTGCTACCATCAATTTTAACACCTCCTCTAGGTGAGTCATACGGGTGAGACTGTGGCATCTTCCTGATGTACAAACTGAACTTTAAGTCCCATGCTTCAACCTGACGCGGATTGAAGAGAGATCTACAATCCCCTGGGTCTCTTCTTCAGGTTGTAAAAAAAAAAAGTCCTTAATTTTATACAATGCCCCTCCTAGATATTGGCACATAGCTTTTTCAGGAAATTTAATAGCATGTTTACAAGGAAAAAGATGCTTTTGAGTCCGAAGCGGAATAGGCTAAGGTTGAGATGACTATCTATTTGCAACAGATTCTTAACAGAGAATTGGCTTGAAAAGACAAATCAAAGAATCATTCTCCAGGGAAACATACCAGACTGGCATAATATGTGCCCCATATAGATAAGTGTTGTTGTGTGGAGGATCAACATATCCCATCTTTGCCAATTTCAAGCCAAATAATCAGTCTTACACTTGAGTTTGTTCTGTTTGAATGGATGGATGGACTATAACAGGCCAACGTACCTTAGGCCATCTGGGAATCCCTTCAGATAGCCACTCTTATGGTGAGAGTTTACAGTGGAACGATCCCCTGAAACTACTACAAAGGAAGAGAAACAAATAGCCAAGACATCAGCAAGGGAGAGATAGAGAGAATCCCTTAAAAGAGTTCCCTGGTTAGGTTATAGTTTTTTGAGATATCCGCCCTTTAGTATTGAGCAGTAGATTTAGAACATGCCAACTGTAACACCTCCAGAAGGGATAATGCAGTTCATGCTGCCAATGCTATGATTGTTCAAGAGAAATCACTGAACTCACTTGCCTAAGTGGTTGGGATAATTTAATTGCTATCACAAAGACAGTAAGAAGTTGAAAAACACACCATGGGCAGGAGTAGAGAAGAAATTCATCACAGCTTTCCTTTGGCTTCAGGTTTCAGTAACCCCACTCCTTCCTCTGTCCCTCCAGCTCCGTGATGTTGGTTTGCATTATTGTTCCCTGTTTGGCATCTCAGCAATTCCATCACTTGAGTAACCTACTCCCTGCATTAAAGTTTCTGCTTTAAAAAACCAAATAGTTTCTGATTCTTGGTTAGCTCTTGAGTGCTAAAGCATCTTGAAAGTCATGCAGGTAAACAATAATACTAAAAATGGGAAACTAATTTATACCGTAAACTTGCACCCAAAGGGAAAAAAGAATCAAAGAAGAAGAAAAGAGATAGAGTGTGGCAGGGTGGTACGTCCTTAAGGCAATCCCATCCGAGCAAGTAGAAGAAAAGGATCAAAGTTGAGTGATGAAGATTGGAAAAAAAAGTGTATAAGAATTCTAAGAAATTATATATAATGTACATGTGTGTATAGATTAAAATTTTCTAGAATTACAAGACACACAATTCTAAAAATTCTCAGAAATTTTATCTATACATATGTATATAGATACAAGAATGACCTGAAGAGTCAATGAGCTGCTACTGCTTCCAAAATGCATTCATTTTGATAATAAACTACTTGCTTTTATAAAAAAATAATGTGTTGAGGGCTTTAATAAACAGATCTTTGTTTTAATTGGGAATCCCAGTTCCCACATTGCCACCCCATCTATGACACCACTATCTTTGAGTGTCCCTAGTCCTGTGCACAAAAACTGAGCCACTTCCAGGCACTCTGAAGAAGACATTCACCTCCTCCTCCATCATTATCCTCTTAGGCCTTCACTATGGACTCTCATCATTGAGCTAAATCCACAAAGCCCAGAATTAGCAAGAACATAGGAAGCAAGTATCCCTAGAGTGTACTGATTATTCAGTTGCATATTTCATCCATAGGAAAAAGACATCTTAGAAACTCCACTCATTTGATAATGCTGAGAAATCTTGGTGTACAAAAGAGACTCTTCCTCAAAGGGTGAACTCCTAGACCATTATAGAATTTAACTTTCTCACTCCACTTGTGATAAGCCATTTATGGCTTACATTTACAAAAAAAGAAGAGAGTAAAGATATAAAACCATGATAGCTCAATAGAAGTGAAATTGGTACACCATCTCTTGATTTAACATCTGTATTTGTTTTAAACTGTTAGTGATCTGTACTGTGAGCTAGTGCTCCAGATGAGCCCTCAGTCTCTTACAGAGAAAAATTGTTTTATGAATGTTGCCTCAATCATTAAAAAGAACTAAAAGCAAGATTTGTTACCATTGAGTCCATCACATGGCAATCTAATATGTTATATAGCTGAACCACTTCATAGAGGTCTTGGTAATAATCTTTATAGATTGCAGGCTTTTGTCATAGTATTCAGTTTCTATGCTGAGCAAATAATCCCAGAAACTGAACTATATGAAGATTAAACATGGCATAATTAATGGAAGAAGACTCTTTAACAATCTGTAGTACAGAGAACACAACTTTATTGCTGAAAGTGAAGAGGACTTAAAATGTTTACTGATAAAGATCAAAGAATACAACTTTCAGTATGGATTTCACCCTGATATAAAGAAACAGGCAAAAATTGCCTTGGATTTCAAGCTTTCACTTAATCACTATTAAAAAAAAAAAAAATTACATCTTCATGATTGGACCAATAAGCAAATCATAAGTGGAAAAAAGATTGAAGTTATCAAGAATTTCATTTTACTTGGATCCACTATCAACACTCATGAAAGTAGCAGTCAAGAAATCAAACAACATATCACATTGAGCAAAGCGACTGTAAAAGACCTCTTTAAAGTGTTAAAAAGCAAAGAGGTTACTTTGAGGGCTAAAGTGTGTGTAATCCAGCCGGTATATCTTCAGTCTCCTTATATGCATGAAAAAGCTTGACAATGAACGAGGAAGACTGAAGAAGAATTGATGCCTTTGAATTACAGCGAATTACGGTAAATAATACTGAATATACCATGGACTGCCAAAGAATGGATGAGTCTGTCTTGGAAGAAGCAGAGTCAAAACTTTGCTTAAAGGCAAAGATGGTGAGACTGTGGACATGTTATCAGGAAGGACCATTCCTTGGAAAAGGACATCATGTTTGGTAAAGTAGAGGATCAGTCAAAAGGAGGAAGATCTTCAACAAGATGGATTGACACAGTAGCTGCAACAATCAGCTCTAGTATAACAACCAGTGTGAGGATGGCGCAAGACCGGCCCGTGTTTCTGTTCTGCTGTATACAAGGTCGCTGTGAGTCAGAACGGGCTCAACAGCACCTAAGAATAACAAAATAACAAAGAAGACAAATGCTGGAATGTCACTCTATTCACCACTGGCATGAATGACCACTGCATTAGGTAATAATTGTCCTAATTGGGAATGCCAGTTCTCATACTGCTATCCAGTCTGTGACATCATAATATTTGAATGTCTCTAGTCCTGTGCACCAAAAACTGAGCCACTTCCAGACCCTCTGAATAAGACTTTTACCTCCTCTTCCCTGCAATTATCCTCTCATGCCTTCAGTGTGAACTTGCATTATTGACCTAAGTCCACAAAGCCTAGAACTAGTAAGAACATAGAAAGCAAGTATCCCCAGAGTGTTTGTAGCTATTCACATTGTAATAGCTACAAGAAAAAACACATTTTTATATTTTATGTGCATTATTAACATATTCTGCATCCGTTTCTTAACTTTAGAAAATCAACAGAACATAAACTAAACTCTCATTTGTACTGCTACCCAGTTTCTGTGGTGTAAATCTCAGATTGTATCCATCAAGGGTTACTTCCTCAGCAGAAAGCTTGCCATGAGCTAGACAGAACCTCATCTGTCATGTTCAGCTCTGCACCCTTGAACTTTGTATAGCTCATGGTGCATGGTAGATGCTCAATAGATAATTGCTGAGAAAATGAAAAAATAAAATTCTCTACCTTTCCTATGCTGACGTAAAAAGGACACCAAAGCTCCTCATCGTTGGGGAATTTTCTTACTAATATTTTTTAGTTTAGAACCGTTGTGGGATGAACTTCATCATCCCAAAAGAAGATAATGTTGAAGTCCTTATCACTGTACTTGTGAACATGAGCTTGTTTGGAAATTGATTTTTCCTTTTGCTATTTAGTTAAATAAAGTCACATTGAAGGAGGGTGGGTTCTAATCTTCATCCCTTCTTGCTGGTGTTTCATAAACTAAGAGTGCAGACAGAGAACAACGTCACACACCAAGGGCAGACAGCACGTGAGAATCCAGCTACAAGTCAAGAAACACTGAGAGATACTGCGGGCTACTAAAACTGAACGAGCAAGGAGAAGCTTTCCCCTAGAAATAAGAGAGAGTAAGCATAACACTGCTGATGCCCTGAATTTGGACTTCTAGCTTCCTGGGTAAAATCTGTGGATGTTGACTCAATTTTGACTTATAAAGACTTTATAGAACAGAGTAGAACTAACCCACGGGGCTTCCAGGGCTGTAATCTTTCTCCTGAAGGGTGGCCGGTGGGTTTGAACCACCCACCTTCGGTCGGCAGCCTAGCACCTAGCCACTGTACTGCCACAGCTTCCAGAACCATGAGAAAATAAACTTCTGTTCTCTAAAGCCATTCCCTTTGTAATATTTTGTTAAGGCAGCAATAGAAAACAGTGGGTCTTGTTACTTTATATTTCTACAGAAATATGATTCACATCAGATGATTCCAAGAGAGGCCTAAGAGTACCTTTCAGCATCTTTTCCTTTGCTTGATCAAAACAGGAATGGGTGAAACAAAGTGAATCCAAAAGTTCAAATTATATTTCGGCTACTCCACGGCACTTGGCACTTGGCTTTACTTAGTTCAGTGTAAGTTCTTTCTCAAACCTGGACTCTTATAATGAGGCAGTTAGCAGTCCATTCTAAACTTGCCTTCTTCCTGTTCAAATTAATATCAGTTAAAGTTTTTCTTTACCCTTTACCATTGTTATTCTGATCTTGAATGAATACCGTTTCCCTCAGGTCTTTTCTTAAATATTTACAAGCTGGTAAGGTCACCGTGTTTAGAGTCTCTACCTCATATCGCTATAATCCATACCTCTTTATTTCTGTTTTTCTCTATAGCACCCTTGTTGTTGGGTGCTGTTGATTCATTTCCAACTTATAATGACTCTAAGTGACAGAATAGAACCACCTCAATAAGTTTTTAAGGCTGTAATTTTTTTTTATTGTGCTTTAAAGTTAACAATTCCAGTCAGTTTCTCATTTAAACATTTACATACACTTTGTTATGTGACCCTAGTGATGGTTCACTCCTTCCTCTCCACCCTGAATTTCTTGTGTCCATTCTAACAACACCTGTCCTCTTCTGCCTCTTCATCTCCCCTCCACGGAGGAGCTGCCCGTTTAGTCTCATGTGTCTACTTAAGCCAAGAAGCCCATCTTCACCTGTCTAATTTTATGTCTTAAAGTGCAGTCTAATCTTTGTCTGAAGAGTTGGCTTCATGAATGGTTTTAATTCTGGGCTAACACACAGACTGGGAGCCATATCTTATGGGGTCCCTCATTTGTCAGACCATCAAGTCTGGTGTCTTTAGTAGAATTTGAGTCCAGTTCCATCAAGGACTCTCTGTTGTGTTCCCTGTCAGGACAGCCATCGATAGTAGCTGGGTACCATCTAGTTCTTCCAGTCCCAGGCTGATGGAGTCCCTGGCTTATGTGGCCCACGCCACAATGTTTTGGGGAACAGATCAGTCTTTATCCCATGGAGCCAGTAAGTAAGGTCAAGCAGCCAGCCTTCTGGTTAGCAGATGAGTGCTTAATTAATGTGCTACCATAGCTCCTTATAAACCAAAAGAGCAGAATTGCCATTCCAGTGCACCTGGAAGGTAGAACTAAAACCCAGGTCTAAGTGACCTGAACACATAACCCAGAAAACATGCCTAATCCCCAGAGTTTGAATAAAAGGGCCACTGCCCAAATGGTGTCAGACAAAACAATGTTATTTTCAAGACTTGAGAGCTAATACAAACTGTTCTTTCTATGGGCTTTTTGATTTACTTTGTGCCTGTTGATCCTTCTTTCCCTCCGGTTTCTCCCATCTGTCATGGAAATGTCTATCCTATGCCTGTTCTCTCATTGTACATCGGAAGAAGGTAACTTGTATTCTAGCTTTCACAGGTCCACAGATGAAGAGGAGTTTGGGCCCAGGATGGAATTAGGACTTGAAACTGATTTAAGACGATTGGAACAAAACAATGGGGGAAAGTTTCTTATCTACGTCAAAGACATGAATTTTAGGGAGCATAATTGTTTTGCATACAAGAGACATGACATACACGCGTTACATGTGGGAAGCTGTTGGGCTTTCTACATCTTATTAGCCAATCAGCGTTTCTGAATTCTACTGTAAACTTTTGGGACCACAGAAATATATACCATTGGACATTGCCCCAGTGGACTTTATGTGACACATGACTATAAACATGTACACATATATGTATATATAAAGGAGTATTAAATGTAAATGACATTTTCTGGTGGTGGGTTATTTTTTAACATTATATTTTGAACTTTTCTGTAGTGCCTAGGTTTATTTCAAACACGAACACATTTTAATGACTAAGACATGATTAGGTTGTTATTGAAGAAGAAGGAAGTTGAGGAGCGGTAGTGGAGATGAATTAGTTGGACATGAGGAAGAGCACTTACGGCAGTGGAAAAGCCAGTTATCCTTTAGTGGGTTCCAACTTACAGTGACAACCATGTGTGTCAGAGTAGAACCATGCTTAATGTGGTTTTCTATGGCTGGGTTTTCGCAAGCAGATTGCCAGGGCTTTCTTCTGAGATCCCCTAGGTGGACTCAAACCTTCAACCTTTCAGGTAGAAGCCAATCCCATTAACCTTTTACACCACCCCGGGCCTCCACAGCAGTGGGAAGAGTCCAGAGAATAGTCTGCTGGGAGGAGCTTGATGCGAAGACAACGAAACAAACACACAACGGTACAGGAGAGTGTGGCTGGACAGGAGGTGAGGACTTAAGAGAGACTAATTGTGTAGTACCTTGGAGCTGCTCTAAGTAGTCAGGATTTTCTCCATATTTGAAGCAGGGCAACATGACAAGTTGTGCATGCTTAAAAGAGCACTACTTTAGTTATTACTTAGGGGATACAAGGTGTCTGCTGGGGATGACAAAAATGTTTGGAAATAGAGAGTGGGGATGATGGCACAACACGGTGAATGTCATTACCATCACTAAGTTGTCTACTTAGAGAATGGTTAAAATCCTAAAGTGTCCGTTATATGTTTTGCCACAATTGAATTATGGGAAAAAAAAATCACTAATTCAAAAAATTATTGAGGTGGCTGCTGTTTCTCAGAGGCTTAGAAACAGGAAAACAATCATTGCTAGCAATCTTAGTCTAAAATGAATGAAACAAAAATAACAGAACATATCAGGCTTTTCACCTGCTGTGAGTCTTACTCGAAGCTTCCATGTGGCCAGCATTTCAGCTCTGGCGTTTGTGGCGCTCAAGTGTTCTGGTCTTTCCTTGGAGTCCTACCACCATGAGGAGATTATATGTAAGTAGTCAAATGTGTGTTTTCACCATAACAGAAAAATCAGGCTTTTATTAGTGATGACAGTTGAGTTACTCTTTTAAGACAGACCGACAAAGAAAGGAGAGAGAGAAAGAAGGGGAGAAGGAAAGAAATGCAATATTAAACATAGCATAATAGAGTGGAAGGGAAAAAAGGGCGGGAGGAGAGAGTGTAGAAAAAAGAAAGAAAGAAAAGAAAATGAAAATAATTGATCCTCACAAACCAGGGTTAATCCCTTCCGGCACTAGCCTTGCTGTAATTATTTAGCTCAATGGGTTTGGGCACCAGGTGATGGACCCCACAGGGCTTGGATTAGAGCCATCACTGTGACCAATTAGTTTCACTGCATTCCCTGCTCTGCCTCAGTCATTTTTCATCACCTCAGGTCATGTACTTCAGTTTCCACACCTCAGATTATTTTTCTACAAAATGGGAATAGTGGTGTTTTCGATTTGAGCACTTTGCATAATTTACTTGAAGGAAGTGGGGTGTCAATATTTAAAATCAAATTCTCCATTCAAAGCTAATATTCTTGACTTTCTCAATACGTCAATAATCAAAATTTCAGTAAGATTGGCTTCTGTGTTAAAAACAAAGTAAAACAAAACTATTTAACGTTCAAGCTGAGGGAGAGACAAATAAATATGGATTAAAAAGAGTCTTTTCCATCAAAATATACTTCTGGTCTTCGAAAGACAATGCAAGCCACAGATAACAGGAAATATTTACAATACTTACGTCTGACAAAGAACTGTATCTAGAAAATATAAAGAACTCTTACAATTCAGCTCAGTAAAATGAATAATTCAATTTAAAGAATAAGCTAAAGACAGGAACAGACAACGCACAAGAAAAAAATAGATGACCATGAAGCCCATGAAAAGATATGTGAAATTATTAGTTATTATCTACTATTAGACACTGTCATACAGCCATTAGAATGACCAAAATGAGACAGACTGACAATACCAAGTGTTGTCAAGTATATGGAACAACTTGAACTCTCATACACTGCTGGTAGGGACACAAAATTGTATGACTACTTTAGGAAACAGCTGAATAATCTCGATAAAGTTAAATACATACTTAGACCATATGTTCTCCTATGCTACTCCTAGGTTTACCTAAGATAAATAAAAACATATGTTCACACAAATAACTATTCATAAATGTAAGAAGCAGCTCCATCTATAATAGCCAAAACACTGGAAATGAACCAAATGTACAGCATCAAATGAATGTACCCAAACTGTGTTATATCGATACAATAGAGTAATAATCGGCCAAAAGAAAAAAGAAAACAATGAAGTAAAAAAAGGAATGAATTACTGACTCAAGCAACAATGCAGATTAATCTCAAAAGCATTATGTTGAGTGAATGAGGCCAGATATGAAATACTACTACATATCATAAGATTCCATTTATATAACACTCTACAATCTATAGTGGCAGAAATTGGTTTAGTGGTTGCCTAGAACTGAGGGGGAGGAAGGCTGACTGAGAAGGGACAAACAGATACTTTTGGTGTGGTGAAAATATCTGTATCTTGATGTGATGATGTTTACATGAGTGTATAAATTTGTCAAAACTCATTGAAACATACATGAATAAAAATAGATGTATTTTATTGTATATAAAATTAACTCGATGTTCTGTAAAAAAGACGTTTTTGCATCAAGGGGCTGTGGTCTAAGATGCATTGAATCCTCAGGACCTTTCTTCCAAATTATCAATTTGAGGAGGGGGAGAATTTTCTAGTAGGGGATCTTAAAGCCTGTTCTAATATTAACATACTTTCTATATTAATGTTGCCATCAATCATATTTCAATCTATAAAGTGACAAAGATGCTAAGTAAATCAAATAGCATTTCAAGTCCCTCTACTGACATCTTGACTATCCTTTATACTGTCATGTGCCTTCAAACAAATCGAATTTTGTCTTAATAGGTGCTATTCATAATACTTGTGCCATGAGTTTTAAATTTACTGCATGTATTGGTTAATAGCACGTTTTTTTTAAAGCTTAATAAACTTAAGTGACATTTGAAAAATATCTGCAGTGAAAAATATAGTAGGTGAATAATTTCCTTAATCAGTACAATCGTAGAGAAATTGATTATCTCAGTTTATAACTGGTTCAAGGGAGTATTTCCAAAGTCTTGGGCTATTGTCAAAATAAATGTGTTATAAATGATCACTTATATTATAAAAAGAAGAGAATTAATAATAAAAAGCTACTTTCTCATCCTTTCTACTCAAATTACTTCCAATTACTGTCACTCATTCTTTTCTGAAATTTCTTGCCATGCCGTTTCAATGACAAGTTTAAGCTCCAGTGTATCCACAGGGAGCAAGAATTTTCAAGCTGCTGTGCAAAGCACTGAGGACAGAAAAATAACACGGACTTTAGTTATCCAAGACATTCCTTTGGTAGAGCTGCCTCAACGTGCCTTGTCTAGCTCACATGAAAGGCACTGACCACAGGCCTGTCAAGGGTAGAATTCTCCCCTTCCATGCAGGAAACTCAGCTTCAGTTCCTAGTCAAAGCACCTCGTGCACAGCCACCACTTGCCTGTCACAAGAGATTTGCGTGCTGCTCTGATGTTGAACAGATTTCAGGGAGTGTCCAGACTAAGATGGACAAGGAGGAAGGACATGGCAACCTTCTTCTGAAAACCAGCCAAGAAAAATCTAATGAATTACTGTCGTCCGATTTCTCACCAATCAGGAGATGACCCAGGACTGTGTGGCATTTTGTTCCATTGTGTACGGGATCCCAACGAGTCAGGTGTATGAGTCTGTGGTGATGCCGACTGAATTGCATCCCCGCAAAACGTGTGTAGCAATTTGGCTGGGCTGTAATTCCTCCTACTGGGTGATGTTCCTCTGTGTTATAAACCCTGTCTCTATGATGTCAATGGGAAACCCTGGTGGCTAGTGGTTAAGTGCTGCTGCACTGACGTCAGCCGGTTAGATCCACCAGGCACTCCTTGGAAACTCTATGGGGCGGTTCTGCTCTGTCTATAGGGTGGCTATGAGTTGGACTCAGCAGCCATGGGTTTATGATGTTAAGGAGGGAGGATGGCGGCAGTTGGTTTATGGGGCAGGACTCAGTGTGTAAGTTTGTACTGTGCCTTGAGGCAATCTCTTTTTTTCAGAACTGTAATATATTTTATTATTTCTTTTTTAATTATGACTAAGTGAAAATGTACATTCCCATATAAATTTACATGCCCACCTATATGCAGCTTCCACTGCTCTCCCTGCCTGGTGACAGCACATTATTCCTCTCTGCTCCATACATGTCTCATCCTCCCAACAGCCTCCTTTCCCCTCCTCTCCACCCGCTCTCCTTCCTCCAGCCAGAGGTCAGCAGGATGATATCCTATAGATGTATAGAACCATAAAGTGCATCCAACATATGGTCACTCTGCATTGCCAAGTCCAATATATTCCTGTCCAAAGAGTGGACCTTCATTATAATTTATGGGGAAGGGCAGCATCAGGGCCGGGGGCCATGCTCTCAGGGGAACCCCAAAACCGCTGGACCATCAATTGAGGTCTTTTAGTGGAGATCTCAGAATGCACCCATTTTTATTCTTGTGTTGCCAGTGAGACTCCTCTCTGTGAGCTCCATCGTGGCTATCACTGGTGGTGGCCGGGCACCATCCGGTTCTTCCGGTCCCAAGTCGATGTAGGCATCCACTCTTGTGGGTCTCTCTGTCTTCCAGGTTGTCTTTAGTGCATGTCATTTTGGTCCTCGGTGAGCATCTGTTCCTGTTGAGTTGGGACCATTTGCTGTGCCCTCACATGGCACCTTGGCAGCTTTTAAGACCCCAGATGCCACTCACCAATGTGGGGTGCAGAGAGCTCTCTTAGCAAAATGCTAGTTGAGCCAATTGGCCTCAATTTCGCCTAAGAGCATGGTCTCCTGCCCCCTACCCAAGCTACCCTATCCTTGCAATATTGGGTTAAGATGAAAGGAGTACTTAAGTTATGCTGAAGTCCACTTAGTGTTGCTCTTGTTTCTAATGTGTGCTGTCACCGCTTTCTCCCAACCAGATTTCTAGCAACTATCTAATCTAAACCCTCCCCCCCTCACCCTCCCTCCTTCCCCTCCCTTGCAGCTGTCAAAGAGTCTTTTCTTCTATACACAAGTCTAGTTTTGAGATCTTATCGTAGAGGTCTCATACAATATTTGTCCTTTTGTCGCTGACTACTTTCACTCAACATAATGTCTTCCAGTTGAAACCAGGTTAAATGGTTCATTTCTGACCCAGAGCTTAATGAGATGGACATAGGGAGAAAGGGTAGTCTTTTGTCATCTGCACTCACAGATGTTTGCAATGAGAAAATGTATGTTCTTAATAAAACCACAATATTCAAATTTACAGTGTTTTTTACTTTTTACAGTATACTCTGATATGTATATTCATCTTTTAGGAAGTGAATAGATAAAAATGTTAACAGTCCTTATCTCTGGGTAGTAAGATTAAGGGTTATTTTTAGTTCTCTGCTTCACAATTTTTTACTTAATGAATATGTATTAATTTTATCTTCATAGTAAATTATATGAGTCCCTTTTCTCTGGAATTTGGGTCTATCAGCCATCCCAAACGGGCTAGAGAGAAGGAGTAGGCTGTTCCTTTATCTCTGCAGGGAGAACACCACTTTATCAACCTAAAATATTTGGCTTGACAAAATGAAAGTGGTACATTGATTTCCTGAATATACATAGGCATACTCTCAAGTTGCAAATGGCTTTGGAATACCTGTTTGGGAAGATGCTCAACTAATCCATCCACAAGACTCCTTTGCATTAATTTCAGTCAGTAGGCAAGGTGCTGTGGGGAATATAAACCTGAGACACGGTACTCACCTTCAGGATAAAAACCAGGACCTATCTGAACAAAGGAAACCACAGACCAGGAACATCAGAGAAGATCCAAGATGCATCATCAAGAGGCTTAAAGCATCTAAGACAGATTAACAAGAGCTAGGAAGAGGAAGTCAGAAGAGATGAAATGTTTTGAAAAAGTTCATGGCGGTATGTTCCAGACACCTAATTTGACACAATAAGATGCAGCTTTCAGAAGGGGCTACGTGATTTGCTTAACTGACGTTGCTTAGCAGAGTTTGGGTTGCCACCAAGGCCTCTCAGCACCTGTTTCTTGTGCCCATTCTACAAAACTAAATTTTTCAACCTTGGCACCACTGACATGTTGGACCAGATAGTTCTTTGTTGCAAGGCGCCATTCTGTGCATCTACTAGATGATAGAAATATTCTACTCCTTCCAGTTGTGGCAATAAAAAATGTCTTCAGACACTGCCAAATGTCCCCTGACAGGCAAAATTGCCTCTACTTGAGCACCAGTGTACTAGAGAAATCATGCTGATTCTGGATAGGTGGAAAAGAAAGTGTATTTAAGGCAGAGGGTGAGAAGGTGAAATAAGGTATCTATCTTTGGAAGGTGATTAAGAAATTGTCCAATCTGAGGCAACAATATATACTGGAGAGTAGTGGAAAATACAATTACAAAGGTAAAATAGTATGGGGCTCAAAGTACACTGTTTTTCAAACAGGTAAGGTCATTACAAAACAATATTTAAGGGAGAGTGGCTTGCATGCAGCTTACAGGATACATTCCATGAGTGGCAGATCAGATCCAGCAAACAAACTGGGAGGTTATAAGCATCCTTCACAGTGAGAGAACGGACTGCAGTGGTGATACTGGGAGAAGAAAAAAGAGTGGTAAAAGATTTAAAATATTCTATAGGGTAAATTGACAGTACTTGACTTAATACAGAAGTTGAAGAAAAGGGATATGTCAAAGATAACTTAAAGATTTTGACCCTGGGCAGCTTCAGGGATAGAGGTAAAGTGATAAGAGTGGTGAAATCAAGAGAGGAAGCCTTTTTTTGCTTACATGTAATCATAAGCTTTTGCAGAAAGATGTTGAATTTGAAGTCACAATAACACATCCAAATAGAAATGACCACTGGGCAACTGAAGATAAAGTTCAAGGCCTGGAGACAGTCACTCCATATTTTGCTAGTCCCAAATGCAGCAGTGTGGTCTCAGAATGGTAACGCCAAATTTATGGATAGGGTGTGAATGTCTTCTTCACCCATACAATTTGTACAGCATACAAAGAACCTGAACTCAGAAATTTAAAATGAAAAAGTTACATGGATGAGGCCCCAGGCACAAAATGTTTCCAACCCTGTTAATTTCCCATTTAGTCATTCTCTTCGGAAAAGAGTATAGGACAGAGACTAAGAAGGTTATTACTCTGAGGGGTTCATTTTATGTTTTCAGATAGTGTCATCATGCAGAGAGATTTACTTATTAAACTTGAGCTGTATCAGGTACTGCATAACCATAAGAGCACAGATGTGGTCCCTGGCTTCTAGATTCTTGTTTGTACAAACAGGTAAAATATTTACAGAGAGAACAAATTTCTAAACGATGCCCAAATAGAAAGCATGCACATCGTACAGGTTGAAAACACTGAGGAAGAGAATGAGGAGTGCAGGTGTGGCACACAGTTCCAGAGTCACACAAAGTGGTGCAGAAGGCAGTGTCCTGTGGAAACAAGATGGTCAGAAGCTTCCTCCACACCGCTGAGTTGCCACATAATCTTTGGCAAATCAGTTCACTTTGTGGAGTTTCCATCTCTCTGGCTGCTACATCCCACTGATATTATCTGTTTGAGGAGACTTTTCATTTATTTGCTTCTTCAACAAACATGGTGTTATGGATTCAACTCTATCCTGCAAAACTTTGGGTTAACTTGGGTAGACCAAGATTCCCAGTATTATGTGGTTGTTATTCTATGTGTTGTAAATCCTAAGCTCTATTGGTGACCTGGCTGCCCAGTGGTTAAGAAGTATAGCTGCTAACCAAAGGTCAGCAGTTTGAATCCATCAACCACTCCTTGGAAACGCTATGGGGCAGTTCCACTATGTCCTGTAGGGTTGCTAGGAGTTGGATTCAGGTTTAGTTTTTTCTAACGATGTTTATGAGGCAGGATCAGAGGAATTTACATTACTGAGGTAGGAATCAATGTAGAGAATTAGACTGTACCTTGAGTCAAATTCTCTTCTGAGATAGAAAAGAGAGAAGCAAGCAGAGAGGACAGAACTTCATTACCACCAAGCAAGGAGAGCCAGGAACATGCACATCAGACAGAGAGAGAAAGCCTTCCTCTGGAACTGGCATCTTGAATTAGGACTAAACTGTGAGAAAATAAATTTCTGTTTGTTAAAGCCATTCCCTTGTGGTATTTCTGTTACAGCAACACTAGAAACTAAGACACATGGACTGCATTGTACCTCCATATGCTGGTCCTTGTGGTTGAATCTAGGAATAGAAAAATGAAAGCAACATAACTCATAACCTTCCATGGAAGTTGGTTAAAAAAGCAAAACAAACATTTAACAGGCAAAGAAATTGTATCAGTTAGTATGCCCTTGACTCCAGGTAACAAAGACCTAACAAAATGTGGCTTAAATAAGAAAAGTATCTTTTATCTTAAACTTTACAAAAGCCTAGAGCTAGAGGGTTCTGTAGCTATTGTCCTTAGCTGTAACCGAGTCAGCCCCGAACTCATGGTGACCCTATGTATAATGGGCTATTGTCCCCCTTGCACTGGCTTGTCTTGGAAGTAGATCACCTGGTTTTTTCTTCCAAGTCTCCCTCAGTCCTCAAGCTGCACTGACAGCTGCATGGCATCGTAGTAAAGTGCAAGCGTCCACTGACAGATGGGTGAGGGCTGTACAGGAGGTGCACTGGCTGGGCACCAAACTCGAGTCTTCAGCATGGAAAGCCAGAATTCTGCCTTTGAGCTACCGATGTCTCTAAATAAACCAAACCAAACCCAGTGCTGCCCAGTCGATACTCAGGACTCTAGGGATGGTTAATTCAGTGGCCTGGTATCATCATGAAGGATGCAGGTATCTTCTATCTTCCCAGTGGGACACTCTCAGGATGTTAGCTTCAGTCTTCAGGTTAGTCCCCACTCAGGGACAAAGATAGCCACCACAGCTCTGCCGTCATATTCTCGTGTAACTGAATACTGAACTAGACGAACTCTGGAAAGTACAAATAAAGCACAGGTTCTGGTGCATAGAAATTGCCCAGTGGAGGTTAGCTTTTAGTATTTTTTAACAATATCTGATACTGTCTTGCCCCAGAGAAACTGCTCATCAATGTGCTTTAGCTCACGTGTCGTTACATGCTAATGCTCTCCAGAGGGCCCTTCTAAAGAACAAAATGAGTGGGGAAGTCAGAACGTGTCCAAGTGTTCAGTGTACTGGATTTCCTTTGATTAGGTGGATCTATGACCCACTCATGGGTGAAAGTAGTTGTGAGAATTTTGCATATAGCTGTTTTTTATGAAGAATTAGGTGGCCTTCCTCTGGTTTTATTTCTTTAATACATTTCCTCTCCAATTTCTCACTTATTTTCTTGCCTTTTAAGAAAGAAAGGAACATATACATTTGCACTTATCCCATCATGGGAGATGAAACCAGTGGCCAGGAGCCTATAAATGCAATCCTGCCTTAACTCCATCTCTTCTTCTGTTAGAGACTGTGCCTGGAATTTTACTGTGGTTTATGTTAGAGGGCAGTTCTACTCTGGCCTCTAGGGTCGCCGTGAGTTGGATCCGACTCGACGGCGCTTGGCTTAGCTTTTGGCTGTGTGGACTACAGAGTAAAGCAAAACAGAATACATTTTAGCAACTTACAAGTTCTCCTGCAAGCAGGATGATTTGTAAACTATTAAAAGAGTAAGTCCTTTCTGTTGCTTGGGGAAAACACCAAGGCCATCTGGATGCAATGTCTTTGTTTCACTAGGGCCATAATCACTTTGTTCCTGAGCTGCAGGGAAGCTGAGTGGAAGACAGTCCTGGGTCTCATTTCTGAAAAGAGTCAGAAGCTGAGAGGAGACCTTGCACAGATTCCCCTTGCTGCCCATCAGCAGGACTGTAGCCTTCATTAGGTCAGGCTAGTCTCAGCTCTCTCACTTACCCCAGTTCTCCAAGTCTCGCTCATCTACCTCATCCATCTGACCTCCTGGTGTTTGAGAAGCTAAGCCTTTGAATGCTGTACATCTGAACCACTGAACCCAGACCTACCCCATCAGTGGGCACTGGCACACTCCCTGCCCCCCTTGGAGGGATGGAGAGAATTAGCACCACCCTGCTTTCCAGTACAAACGACTAGGTTTGTTAGCTGTGATTACTTGCAGATGTTTTATTAACAGCTATAGGTCCAATTTTTAATTTCAAACTAAGCTTTCTGAAAGCCAAATTAAGTACTTTTTCTTTTCTTTTTAATGCTTACCATTAATATTTTTAAGAAGAAAATGAAAAAAAAAAGTTTTTGCATCTCCAACAGTGTGTTCCATGAGTTTCCTGGTGGGAGGTGATAAAGGCATTTTTTTTACTGACTAAAAATGGTTAGCCACAACACCATGAAAATATCTCAGAATGTTTAAAACGAAAAACTCTGTGACATGGAAATAGCGATTTAGAGGGGGTCCCGGGGTTGTTGGCTGCTTTGAGTGGCTGATTTTATTCTTCTCCAGACCTCCCTTGATTTCTACACCGATTTCCATCTACTTCAAAAAGGCAAGCATCCTGAGGTACAGAAGGGAAAACTGTGGGGCCATTTGTTATTTTGGACACAGATGATTCCAACTGAGGGAGGACATTAAAATGTTTCAAGAAACACAGCCTTTGAAATCCAGCAATAGATTCACATCTATAGCAGACTCTTCCATCATATAACCCCCCTCAATCTGGTGCAGAATCCTTTTGTTGACTCTCCGCGCTTCAGAAGTCACCACCAAGGCACCTTTTTAAGGGGGTAGAATTTAGTTACAGTCTTTACTAATGTTTAACAACCACTCGCTCTACACACAGATCTAAATATAAAATTCTGGTAGACACCACCATTCTAGAAATTTCTACCATTTCCAACTTTTATGGAAGTACACTGCTTTGCTATATATTCCCAGGGGTGGATTAACACCATACTTGTAAAGTGCTTGGCTTCTCTTAACAAGGAGGATTTCAACAGATACGGCTGGAAACCAAAAATATTTTAAACTAATTTGCATGTCCAAAATGAAGGCATGATGAAGGAAACTTAACTATTATTTACTGGGACTTCAAATAACACTAAATGAAAATGTGAATCTTTTTGTTCCAGTTGTTAATAATCCCAGTTATTTTACTGACATGCAGATTTTTTGGTGGTAATCTTTCTGATGCCCTTTCCTTTCTCCTCAATGTTATTGTGGTAGTTTTAGGATTTTGTTGCCCGCCAATCAGCTTAACTCAAACATCTTTCTAGACACTTACTTATTTTGATTACCCCTTAAGCTTGGACACTCTGGTGGTGTAGTGGTTAAGAACTACGGCTGCTAAGTGAGAAGCTGGCAGTTTGAATCTACCAGGCTTCCCTTTCAACCTTATATTGGAAGAGACTGAGGGTGCCAAAAGCTGCTAAAAAGCAGGATAGTGTTACAGCAAGATGTCTCTGTACAGTTCAACAAGATTTAATGTTTAGTCCAGCTTGGAACAATGAAAAATAATAATGAGTGACACAGGGATGCCCTACTGCAAATCTGTAGTTTAGCACTGCTGGAAGTCACTCAGAGGACTAAGGTGCACCTGAACCAATTGTTTTCTATTCATGAGAAACCTGTCATTGTAAGGTACCCTCCAGTCATGTCTCATGTGTAGCAGCACTATGTACAACAGAACAAAATACTGCCTGCTCCTGTGCCATCCTCACGGTCCTTGTCATTCTTCAGTCCATTGTTGAAGCCACTGCGTCACTCTAGCTTGTTGAGGGTCTTTCTTTTTTTTGCTGACACTCTACCAAGCATGATGGCTTTCTCCAGGGACTCGTTCCTCTTGATAACATGTCCAAAACATTAGACGAAGTCTCACTATCCTTACTTCTAAGGAGAGTTCTGATGCACTTCTTCAAAGACTCATTTGTTCATCTTTTGGCATTTCATGGTACGTTCAATATTCTTTCTCACCATCACAGTTCAAAGCTCTTAATTCTTCTTTAGGCTTCCTTATTCATTGTCCAGCTTTCCCCTGCCTAGGAGGGGATGGTAAACACCATGGCTTAGGTCAGGAGCACCTTAGTCTTCAAAGTGACACTTTTTATTTTTTATTTTTATTATGACTGAGGGAAAATGTACATTCCCATATAAATTTACATACCCACCTATATGCAGCTTCCACTGCTCTCCCTGCCCGGTGACAGCACACTATTCCTCTCTGCTCCATACATGTCTCATCCTCCCAACAGCCTCCTTTCCCCTCTTCTCTACCCACTCTCCTTCCTCCAGCCAGAGGTCAGCAGGATGATATCCTATAGATGTATAGAACCATAAAGTGCATCCAACATATGGTCACTCTGCATCGCTAAGTCCAATCCATTTGTGTCTGAAGAGTGGACCTTCATTATGATTTGTGGGCAAGGGCAGCTTAAGAGTGTTAAAAATCAAAGTTGTTCTCCTGGTTTCAGCTGGAATACATCTTTGATTTTTAACCTTTTAAGAGGTCCCTTGAAGTGGATTTTGCCCAGTGCAGTGTGTCTTTTCTTGACTGCTGCTTCCATGAGCTTCGATTGTGACATCAAAGAAAATGAAATCCTCGACAGCTTCAATCTTTTCTCCATTTGTCATGATGCTGCTTATTGGTTTAGTTGTGAGAAGTTTTCTTGTCTTTATGTTGAGGTATAACCCATCCTTAAGGCTGTGGTCTTTGAACTTCATCAGAAAGTATTTCCAGTCATCACTTTCGGCAAGCAAGCTTGTGTCTTTTGCATAATGCAGGTTGCTAATGAGTCTTCCTCCAGTTTTTATGCCCTGTTCTTCATACAGTCCTGCATCTTGAAGTTTTGCTCAGCATATAGATTGAATAGGCATGGTAAAAGGATACAACCCTGACACACACCTTTCTTGACTTTAAGTCATATAGTATCCCCTTGTTGTGTTCAAACTACTGCATCTTGATCCATTTACCAGTTCCTCATGAGCACTGTTAAGTGCTGTGGAATTTCCATCCTTTGCAATGTTATCCACAGTTTATTATGATCCACACAGTCGAATGCCTTTGCATAGTGAATGAAACACAGGTAAACATCTTTCTGGTATTCTCTGCTTTCAGCAAGGATTCATCTGGCATTGGCAGTAATAATTCTGGTTCCATATCTTCTTCTGAATCCACCTTGAATTCCTGGAATTTCCTTGTCAACCTACTTTTGGAACCACCTTTGAATGATTTTCAGCAAAATTTTACTTGTGTATGATGTTAATGATATTATTGTTCTATAATGTTTACATTTGGTGGGATCACCTTTCTTTGAAATAGACCTAAACATGGATGTCTTTCCATCAGTTGGCCAGGTAGCTGTCTTCAACTTTCTTGACATAGATGAATAAGTACTTCCAGAGCTGTATCTATATGTTGAAACATCTCAGTTGGTATTATATCAATTCCTGGAATCTCTTTTGTTTTTTTTTTTTTTTTGGTAATGCCTTCTGTGTAGCTCTGACAAGTAGTAAGACTAAAGAAGAATTGATGCATTTGAATTTCAGTAAAAGAATGTAAAGAATATTGAATACACCACAGGCTTCTGGAAGAACAGCCAGAATGTTCCTTAAAAGTAAGGATGGCAAGATCTTGACTCATGTATTTTTGGACATGTTACAGGAGGGACAAGTCCCTCGAGAAGGACATCATGCTTGGTAACAGAGGGTCAGCAAAGAAGAGGAAGACCCTCAATGAGATGGACTGATACCATGGCTGCAGCCCTGGACTCAAACATATGCTACGATGAAGAGGGTGGCACAGGACTGGGCAGTGTTCTGTTCTGTTGTACTTAGGGGTCGCTAGGAATTGGAAACAACTGGACAGCATGTAACAACAACATACTATATTGGGATTACTTAAATTTTGGTGAGCTAACTCAACGGTACTTGGCTTGGCTTGTCAATACACAAAGAGCCAGGTCATATCAAGAGCCAGGTCTTCTGTTTCTTTGTTAGTTTCAGAGAGAAATCTAGTCCCATTACTCGTAGATTGGTTTAAAGAGACCTGTTGATTGTATATGCCTCTGTAAGTGATTTTAGATGGATTTTTAACTGAAATACAGTTCCCTGTTCAGGCATTCTTCAAAGTATGTATGAAATCACCAGTTCTATTTCACTAGCCCTGATTTTATTTGATCTTTCTCTTGTTTTTCCCAACAAAAATGTTCACCTTTAGACAGATTCTTACTCTTTTTTTCTCAGATGATTAATGAAAGAGATTTGATTTTGCTTTTTTGGGTTGTCTTTCCCTGTCAAAAATAAATCTCTGGCGTTATCTCACTGTAGGTCCTGAGATAAGACATTCCAGCTATGGGGCCCTTGCCACGTGTTCTTTGAGTCAGCTGTGATTTGATCAGTGACGTTCAGCTATGAATCTGGAGGTGGGCCTGAGGGTTATACACTGTGGCCAAGTAACTGCTGGCAATTTTTTTTTAATGTACTTTTCAAACATCATCTCTCCTAAACTACTCAACTGCTCATAGAAGAGGCAAAAGAGACATTTAGGTTTATCTCTACTTTTGAGATAGGAAAAGTGAGGTGCACATAGGTATGGAGACTTAGACAAGGTGAGAGAACAGACTGTATTAGTTTCTTTTTGGTGGTTTGTTTCTATACTTTTCCTTTAGTGTTCTATCGAAACGAAACTCTAACTATGTCTGGACATTCAGATTCTTGTCCTAATTTACTGTAACGGTTCTTGAATTTCTGGAGTCAATTGACTTCTCTGGACATCATTTTTCCCATTTGTCAAGTAAAGGGTTTAAATAAGATGGTGTCCAAGAGCTGAACTTTGACTGCTCTCTGATCTTTTGTTTTCATAAGGGGACCATTGTTTAAATTAAGGAGGAATACAAACAAAATGAAATATTTTATCTCCCATTGAGTAAACTAAATTGGCTGAGTAGGGAACTTATATCTATCCACTTCTGTCTCCATATATAACAGCATAAGTTGCTAACTATATGCAGGGAAGTATTTCTTGGGAAAATGTGAAACATGTTAATGTGGTAAGAGCTCTTTTATAATGCATACAAATAATCTCTATAAAGTGGATGATCTCTGTTCTCTTACAGTCAGAAATCATAACACAAAAAAGGTCTGTGAGCTGCTGTGAGGGCTATGCTAGAGCTCTTGAGCAGCAAAATGGGAAAAGAAATGTCATAACTGATAATGTGTGAGGATTTAGTGTCTAGTCTTATTTTACTGCGATTGTACTGCCTGGTTTTATGCGAATTTACTAAACGATGGTGCAATGGTGAACTTAATTTATGCTGATTGCTGTTCGCGGTGAAATGAGCTTTATTATGTCAGATCTGTAATTACATAATTATCTGTATATCAGTTTATAGTCAATTTTTTCCATTAGACTAGACTGTAAAATTTCATGAGGGTAGCGCTGTGGCTACGTCTGCTTTAAGACTGTATACTCCATAATGAGTATAAACCTTTTACTCTCGAGTCAACTCCCACTCACAGCGACCCTACAGGGAGAGAGTAGAACAGTCCCTTAGTATTCCCAAGGAGTGGTTGGTGGGTTTGAGCTGCTGACCAAGTGGCCAGCAGCCAAACTCTTAACCACTGCACCACTGGGGTGTAATTAGTATTGGGTCTGCATAGGGTAAGAGCTAAATAAGTATTTTAAAACTATACTAGGAAAACCATTAGTATTTTAAAACTAAAAATTTTATTTAAGTATTTAATACATGTAGATGATTGAAAAAACCCAAATGGCATAGAATGAAAAGCTAATCCCTGATTTCTATCTTCAGATGTAACTTCTGCTACATTCCTTTTATAACCTTTCAAGGAAAATCTGTGAATATATAAGCACACATGTCACACATGTTCATTAAAGATTCTTTTGATGAATGACTCCATGAATTACTCTTATTATTACAAACTCATTGTGAAATCTTTCAGGAGTCACCTGGATGATAGCCTGTCATACTGGGTCCAACAGGAGATAAAGTTAGCCTTACCTAGGCAACAAAGAAAAAACAACATGATTTAGCCAGCTCAGTGGGAAAAAGAAGTCATATTGATTCCTCTAGTCTTTGGACCAGAAAATAAGCGCGAATACAGCATGTCATCCAACACCTATAAAGAAATGAGACTTCTTTTAACGAGATAACAAAAAAAATGTTTCCTTCCCTAAAAGGAATATTTCCATTTTTAGCCTTTTCTGAAGCAACAGGAGCTACCTGATGAGAGAGGAATCATTCAGGTTATTAACTGTGGAGCCGGGTACACTAGCTAAGAGAAGAGTTGAGGGGGCAGGAGGTGACAGACGGGGTAAGGCATATGCTGAAAGCACTCCTCAGGATTCACAGTCCAGACTGATTTGCTGGGTGCACAGAAGTCTGGACCCCACCAATAATGGGATGAAAATGCAGGCGGCTCTTGTTTCCTCTAGCTTCTCTATTTTGATCACAGAAGCAATTGCTAGTCACTGCTGGTCATGTCTTAGTGTGGTTCTCTGGCTTCTCTTGAAGTAGTCTGACTCTGTTCTGAGCTGATTCTAAATACGCAAGAAAGAAAACTCATGACCAAAGTAAGACAAAACAAACAAACAAAAACAACCACTAGCTGTTGAGTGGATTTCATTCACAGCACCCCCGTATGTGTCATAGTCCAACTGTGCTCCACAGAGTTTTGGATGGCTGATTTTTTTTTAGTAGACTGCCAGGACTTTCCTTGGAGGCAGTTCTGGGTGAACTGAGTGCATCGACTGTTTATATCGTGGAGGCACTCCGAGAAAGCCAAAGCGCTTACCCGGAACACCTCCACTAAGTGCGCATCTGCTGCTGGCTGCAGCTTCTTTGTGGTGGGCAAGATCTTCACTTGTGTGTCCTTCACACACTTGCCGTTTAAATGACCACTCGTATCCTTTGTTTCTCAAAAGATCAGGCGTAATTTTCATTGGCTTTCATGCAAACACTTTCAGTCACTGTTCTTCCTCGGGACAAAGCTCCACCTTGCACCGAAGCTGCTGAATGTTTTGTTGTTTGGTGATCCTATTGGACAGAGTAGAACTTCCCTATAGAGTTTCTCAGGCTGTAATCTTCATGGGTCTTGTCTTTCCTCTGTGGAGCAACTGCTAGGTTCAAACCACTGAGCCCTCGGTTAGCAGCCTAATGCTGGACTGCTGCCCCACCCGAAATGCTTACTAAATGGTTAGACAGTATCTAAGCTAGAACCTAGTCTGGCAGCAGGGCCTTCCTTGACAAAAACAATGGTCTCTCTGCTGCATTGTGTGTAGTGATTTAAGAAGTGGCTCTTTGTTAAAATCTCGGCTGCACAATGACAAATGCGGCAGCCCCCACAAGCAGCGAGACTGCCTGCCTGGTGTGGCAGGGATATTTTGGGTAGCACTCTGGGGGAGTTATGAATGGATTATGCATCTTTCCGCACTTTCAGCTGTTAGTCAGTGAAAGTCTCTTTCCTCCTGGGGCAGGAATGAGCCTGTTTTGCTGACAACACCTGTAACAGAGAAAATGCCAATCGCAGAGTGTGCTGGGCAGTGGAAGCAACAAAAAGACAGTGTCTCCAGAGACACAGTTGGTCCTGTGAATCCAGAAGTAGGGATGCTTACAGGGGCAGGGCCTGGGTGGGGCCTGGGCCTCGGGTAGAGGTGGGGTGGGGAGAGGAGGGCCAAATTCTTGACCTCAGGGAGCATATGTGCTGTCAATTGCAGAAACAATGGTTTTCTCAGCTCTAAGCTGAGAGAGAGACTGGCACATTCTCTCAGTAGCTAGCGGTGAACAGGCTGCCTAGCTAGAGGCCTCCACTGATAGCACTTCATGGTTTTCTGGGCCACTAGGCCACGCCCAGTTCCTGGATCTGTAAACTTACTGAAACTACCTGACCTTTCAGACAGCCTCTTCACATCCCTTCTTAGGACATGGTCTCTCCATTTGTGGAAGAGATGTGTAGGCTTATAAGATGTTAGAAATGCCTCGTGGAAACAGCATTCACTCTACAATAGTGGGAACACCTGACGGGCTCTGGAACCCTAGCGGTGCAGTGGTTGAGAGCTTGGCTGCTAACTGAAATGTTTGCAGTTTGAATCCACCAGCCACTCCTTGGAAACCCTATGGGCAGTTCTACTCTGTCCTGTAGGGTCGCTATGAGTCTAGGAATTGACTTAATGGCAGTGGGTTTGGTTTTGGGGTTTAAAGGGAACTTGCCTGGCAGCAGGGTGGCACGCTGTTGTTGTTAGTTGGTTCTGACTCACAGTGACATCTTGTGGAAAGAGCATCTGTTCATGTCAAAGGGACCTTCCTTCACATTATTGCTCTGCTTCTTTCTAGCTGTGGGTCTGGGGGAAAGTGACTTATAATCTTTCTCTAAGGTCAAATTTCCTATAAAATGAGGATGGCCACTGAGTGAGAATTAAAGAAGACTTGGAGTGTCTGACACACAGAGGTCCCTTAATCAATGAATGCTGTTATTAGTAATATAAAATACATTTATTAACAATAAAATTAACTACCAAATTCTATTATGTACAGAAATCCTGGTGACATAGTGGTTGAGAGCTACAGCTACTAATCAAAATGTCAGCAGTTTGAATCCACCAGCTGTGCCTTGGAAACTCTGTCAGGCAGTTCTACTTTGTCCTATAGCGTCTCTAAGAGTTGGAATCAACTCAGTGGCATTTTTAAAATTATGTGTATAAGATAAGCATGGGGGATGAAGTAATATCACAAAATATTCATACCCAGTATTAATAGAAATTAACTTACTTCTAAAGAGTATAGGGGTCTGTCTTAGGCTGGGTTTTCTAGGGAAGCAAAACCAGTAACACGTGTAGGTACAAGGAAAGATTTATAATATATATATATAGACAGATAGATGGATACAAATATAGGAAACAGCTCACGTAATCACAGAAGCTGAAGGTCCCAAGCTCTGGCACAAGCCTCACGTGTCCACGGAAGCTGAGGAACCCAAGGTCAGCAAGTCAGAGACCAGAGTTGCAGATCACCGGTTATGTAGGTCAGTAGATCCCAAGCTGGTGGCAGAGGCTGGAGGTCGGTGGATCCCAAGCTGGTGGCGAGACGAAGTGACAGAGGCTGGCGAACCCAGGATCGGCAGGTCAGGGAGCAGGACTGGGCAGAGGCTGGCAAGTGCAGGATTGGCAGGTCAGGGAGCAGGACTCTCACGTGCCGACTGTAAGGACTGATGAGCCCAACAGCTGCTAGCTCAAGTCCCAGAACCAGACGCTGGAACAAGAGAGCAGGAGCTCCTGGCCACGTGAGCGATCAGCAGCCGTAGTCCAGGGTCACGAGATGAGAGGCGAGGGGCAGGGAGCCACCACAAACCCCGCCCTGCCACTTAATACAGCAGCCAAATAGGTAGTAGCCAAGTTGACATAATCCTGACCACCATAGGGTCTCCTAAGAATGTTATTACTAGAAAATTAATATGTGCACTGACATAGTAGTCTAATGGCTAAACACTCAACGTCTGAAAAGATGGAAGTTCAAACCTACCCAGGAGCTCCATGGGAAAAACACTAGGCAATGTGCTTCCACCAAAGCAACAACAACAAAACCCCTGTGAGACAGTTCTTCCATCACATGGGGTAACTATGAGTTGCAATCAACTTGATGCCAGCTAACAACACTAACAACACGTACACATACATAGTATTTGTAGTATATAGTTGATGACTCATAGTAACCCTGTGTACCATACACATACTGCATATAGTAACCCTATGTAAAACAGAACAAAAGAATGTCTGGTCCTGGAGGATCCTCATGATGATTGTTACAACCACAGGGTCAATCCAGCTCATTGAGGATCTTTGGCTTTTTCAATGACTCTCTATCAAGCATGATATCCTTCTCCAGGGATTGATACCTGTTAACAACATGTCCAAAGTCTCACCATCCTTCCTTCTAAGGATCATTCTGGGCATACTTCTTCCAAGACAGATATGTTCATTCTATATACTATACACAATAATATAGTATATAGTATATAAATACACTATGTATAAGCCAAGTGCCATCGAGTCGGATCTGATATGTACATATAGTATATTACATTATATATGTAGTATATAAGGACTATGTATACTCTCTATATGTTGCTGTTGTTGGATGCCATTGAGTCTGTTCCAACTCCCAGTGACCCTATGCAGGACAGAACAAAACACTGCCCTGTCTTGTAGCATGTCTACAGTCATTTTCATGCTTAAGTCCATTGTTGTGGTCACTGTGTCAACCCATCTCATCAAAGGTCTTCCTCTTTTTTGCTGACCCGCCACTGTATGAAGCATGATGTCCTTCTCCAGGGACTGATCCCTCCTGACAATATGTCCAAAGTATGTAAGACACAGTCTTGCCATCTTTGCTTCCAAGGAGTACTCTGGTTGTACTTCTTCCAGAACAGATCTGTTTGTTCTTTTTGTGTCCCATGGTACATTCAGCATTCTTCTCCAATATCACAATTCAAAGGCATCAGTTCTTCTTCTGTCTTTGTTCATTGTCCACCTTTCAATGCAACTGAGAATACCAAGGCATGGGTCAGGCTCATTTTGGTCTTCAAGGTGACATCTTTACTCTTCAATACTTTACAGAGATCCTTTGCAGTAGATTTTCCCAGTGCAATGAGTCTTTTGAGTTCTTGATTGCTACTTCCATGGGTGTTGATTACAGACCCAAGTAAAGTGAAATCCTTGACAGTCTCAACCCTTTTTCCATTTATCAGAATGTTACTTACTGGTCCAGTTGTGAGGATCTTTGTGTTTTTGATGTCGAGGTGCAATCCATACTGAAGGCTGTGGTCCTTGACATTCATCAGTAAGTGTTTCAAATTTTCTTCACTTCCAGCAAGTAAGTCAGTGTCATCTGCATATCTCAGGTTATTAATAAGTCATCCTCCAATCCTGATGCCTCATTTTTCATATAATCCAGCTTCTTGGATTATTTGCTTGGCATACAGATTGAAAAAATATGGTGAAAGGATACATCCCTGATGCACACCTTTCCTGATTTTAAACCATGCAATGTCTCCTTTTTCTGTTTGCACAGCTTCTTCTTGATCCATACACAGATTCCTTAAGAGCACAATTAAGTGTTCTGGAATTCCCTTTTTATGCAATGTTAGCCATAATTTGTTATGATCCACACAATCAAATCCCTTGGCATAGAAATTAAACACAGCGAACATCTTTCTGATATTCTCTGCCTTCAGCCAAGATCCATCTGACATCAGCAAGGTTATCCCTGGTTGCATGTCCTCTTCTGAATCCAGCTTGAATTTCTGGCAGTTCCTTGTCAATATACTGTAACAGTCACTTTTGACTGATCTTGAGCAAAACTTTACTTGTGTGTGATACTAATGATATTGCTTGGTAACAGGCACATATATGTATGTGTGTATACGTATATATGTATATAGTACATACCCGTTGTTGACTGAATTCTGACTTACAGCCACTCTATAGGACAGAGTAGGATGGTCCCAAAGAACTTCCAAGGCTGTAATCTTTATGGAAGCAGACATCTTTCTCCCATGGAACAGTTGGTAGTTTCAAACCACTGACCTTTTGGTTAACAGCCAAGCACTTAGCCATTGTGACCCTAGGGCTCTCTATACCCTTAAAAAATAAAAAAAAACAAATCTATTGCCATCAAGTTGATTCTAACTCAGAGCAACCCTATAAGACAGAGCAGAACTGCCGCACAAAGTTTACAAGCAATAACTGGTGGATTTAAATTGCTGACCTTTTAGTTAGCAGCTGAGCTTTTAACCATTGTGCCACCAGGGCTCCTTACACTGTGAAAGGAAAGAAATATACATGAAGGTTCAACGTGCAACTCTAAGTCTTTAGATGCCTTTAAGCATCAATTTCCAGATAAATGCACTTTGGTGAAGATCTATGAATTCTTTTGAAACTAACTTGCATGGACAAGAACACTTAGGATCTTGCTTTTGAGCTGGGCCCTTTTCATGGACTCCTAACAGTTTTACTTGAGCTGCAGAGATCGTTGAGCTCAAGTTGTTGCTGAAGAAATAAGTGATTACTTGAGGAAAGCTTTCAATGATCAAGTGTGGAACAACTGGATCAGTCCAAAAGGAAGCCAATAATTCAAGTAAAACTTTCCTTAAACCGTTAGAGTTTTGAAGAAGCTGTCACCTGTAATAATATTCAGAGCTCACTGTCCCATTACAGAAATTGGATCTGAGTAAGCAGATTCAAGTCATGACATAGAAACCCTACAGGAAAGTAAGACGTTCTCCTCTTTTTCTTCCTTAATATTAGCTTTCTGTTACTCAAATAACAATAGTCATGAATTTAATTCAACAAGTATTTATTGAGCTCCTACTGTATACCAGGCACCATTCTAGGTGCTGGGCCTGTATAGTTGTTATTATCCATGATAGTTAAGTTCTATAAAGTCACTGTGATCTCTGACGTAGTGGTTAGTGACTTGTTGCTCGTAGAGAAAGTTCAGGTACAGGTACCAGTGAGCTTCTGGTCACACTTTCATCAACCCATCAATATGTAATCTTGATTTGTGTGGGTTTCTCTTTAAAGACAGTTTATCATGTGTCTTTATATGAGTATGTGTTGATTCACTAACAAAGAAGTCAGAGCCAACTGCGTTATAACTTATCCCTGAAGAAAGTGTATCCAACACATGTATGTGCTCTGTAAGAGCACACTTCTCATGCTTAGCTTCATTGGACAGCACTTCAACATTACACGAGGCCATTTTAAACAGTGAAATCACCACACACACAAAAAGTAGCACAGAAATGTGAACAGTGCAGCGATAAACAGTTCATTAAACAAAAAACAAAGAAAAAACCACTTGTTCTTGTATGAAAGCTGAAACAAGCTGGTAGAGTATCAACTTGCTTGACCTAGGATGTGGTGAGTGCATTGAGTGTATGTGCATTGAACAATGTGGCATGTGCATTGAGTAACTCAGCTTTTATTTTTTTTTGTATTTTAAGTGAAAGTTCACAATTCAAGTCAGTTTCTCAAATGTGACCCTAGCTGCTTTCCTGCATCTACTTAGGTAAAGAAGCACACTCTTCACAAATCATTTATGCCTCATAGATGATTTCAATTTTTGTCTGAAGAGTTGGCTTTGCAGATGGTTTCAGTTCTGGAGTCTATGGGCCATGGCTTCTGGAGACCCTCCAGTCTCTCAGACCATCAAGTGTGGTCTGTTTACTAGGGTTCAAGTTCTGCATCCCACACTTCTCTGGCTCCATTAGGGACTGTTTGTTTAATAATTTAGTTTTTTCAGGAGTTTCTACATGAGCATGGTAGTCCTGAGTATTACAAATAAATTTTAGTGAATAGATTGCCATGAGTCAGCCTTGACTCGACAGCACTGGGTTAGATGAGTCTACACATAATGAAGACAGATTATAATAGTTACTGAAAGACCAGAGATCAGCAAACTTTTTCTGTAAAGCTTCCAATGGTAAACAGTTTTGCCTTTGCATGTCACGTGGTCTTTGGCACACCTATGCAGCTCTGCTGTGTTTGCAGCACACAAGCAGCCACAGTCAATACACAGACAAACAAGAATGGCTATGTTCCAATAAAGCTTTATTTACAAAAACCTGATCCTTTTCCTTACGGAGCTAATATTCTTGGGGTAAAAAGATAGGCAATAAAGAACATAAATTGCATCTTAATCAGGACAGGCCTTCCTGAGAAAGTGAGGTTTTAACAAAGACTTGAAGTCAGTAAAGGAGTTATATTTAGGAGAACATTCTACAGAAAGGATCAAAAGCACAAAAGCCCTGAGGTGAGAAGAGCTTGCAGGTCAGAGTGATCAGTAGAGCAAGTGAGCTTGAAAATGTAGGCTAGGCTAGTGCTGGCTAGGCTAGGCTAGTGCTGGCTAGGCTAGTGCTGGCTAGGCTAGGCTAGTGCTGGCTAGGTTAGGCTAGTGCTGGCTAGGCTAGTGCTGGCTAGGCTAGGCTAGTGCTGGCTAGGCTAGTGCTGGCTAGGCTAGGCTAGGCTAGTGCTGGCTAGGCTAGGCTAGTGCTGGCTAGGCTAGTGCTGGCTAGGCTAGGCTAGTGCTGGCTAGGCTAGGCTAGACTAGTGCTGGCTAGGCTAGGCTAGGCTGGGTGACTCAGACTCAGCTGAGTCAACAAGAATACCACTGGAAGATTCTGAGCAGAAGCGTGCTGTGAACTGATGTGTTTAAATGATCACTCTGATTGGCACATAGCACTTGGCTTGGCTTGGCTGATAGGCACAGGTTTTAAGAGGCAAGGGTGAAAGCAGGGATCCCAACTAGAGGTTATTATAAATAATTCAGGTGAGAGGAGAGGGTGGCTTGGACCAGACTGGAAGAAAATGGTGAGAAATCTTAGCTCTGATTACATTTTGAATGTACAACCTACACCATCTCTTAAAAAAAAAAAAGATGCATGTGGGGTGCTTTATAATTACGAAGCTTTGTTAGAAACTGCACTACTCAATACACCAAATAAGTACTGAGTGCACAGTACGTGGAAGTCGGATGCAGTAGGAAGTAAAAACACAAAGAAACTATGGTCAATTCCTTTTCTCTTTTTCCAGCAATATTGACATAAAGAACAGGACAATGCAATTAATTCTCTCTGGATTTAGGATTTTCACTCTACATCTCTTCCAGTTTATCAAAGTGAGAACTCAACAGTGCTACCAAAAACAAACAAACAAAACCCCCACTCTTCTCGAGTCGGGTCCAACTCATAGTGACCCTATAGTCACCGCTGTTAGGAAGTTTCCTAATAGCTTCTGTACTGAAGACTGAATCTGATTTAACTCTAGGCCATTTATTTTCTCTTTCTTTCTTCTTCTTTTTTTAAGTCTTTTTTATTGTGAGTGAAAAGGTACAAGCCAAGTCAATTTGCCATATAAAACCCTGAGTACTAGGCTCTGCAACTCTATCTGCTCTCCTCACCCTGTGACAGCATATATTTCCACTCTTCCAGTATCCACTAAAACAATACTTGTCCTGTCCTCTCCACCCTCTCCTCTCCCGTCTAAAAAGAAACCAGTAGGACAGCCTCATACATTAAACCACAGAGTGCTCCCACCACCTTCTAGGCCAGTTTCTTGATCCCATGTTTCCCAAAGTGTGTTCCACAGATTACAAGTGGGTTCTTGTAATCTTACCCTTGCTTAGTAAGGAAGTGGTTTTGTGGTAAATGGTCCTGCACCACAGTCCCCTGAGATTCAAACCATACACTAAGATGGTAAAGTCTTTGAACAATCCTGCAGCAAAAGTTGTTTTGAATGCAAACTTCACCTTTCCTTCTCTACTTGTTTCCAATTTTCCCATTAAAAAGAATCCCAACACTGTCAAGTCGATTCTGACGCACAGCAACCCCATTTAAGAGAGTAGAACTGTCTCATAAGATTTCCAAGGAGTGGTAGTGGATTTGAACCACCACCCTTTTGATTAGTACCAACAGCTTTTAACTACTGTGCCACCATGGCTCCTTTTCTATTTGCTCCTACTGAGAGAAATTTAGAAGAAAAATCAATCGATTCATGATAAACAGAACATATAACTTCCAGTAAACGAGAAACACGAGTCTCTTCTAAGAACCATTACACAGTTTCCTCCCAAAGAATCTTGCCCTGCCTATCTCATCAGGTTGTTTCAAGAACCAAATGCAGAAGTAATTTTGTGTACCATCTGTAAGATATCCAGCCACATGGGCAAGGTTGGTGTTTTCCATAAAGAAGAGATGCTCTGGGAAAGAGGTTCCAAACAAGTTATGGGTTCCTGAAAAAAATACCCATTGATGCCAAAGGGATTCTGAGCCCGAGGTGGAGCAGCCACCTTGAGAAAAAGGCAAGCATCAGCAGCAAGAACCTTTATCATTCTTGTACTAAAACGGTCAGACTGTATTTGTTACAAGGTCACTTTCTGAAACAAATGAATGAATGAGAAGGGGGAGTGGCACTAAGGCTGCACATGGAGTAGACTTGGGCCTGCCCTGAGTGCAAAAGCTGGACTGGTTGCAATCAGCTGGGTACCTGCTATTCTGTATTTTTATTGAATGTAAGAAAAACTGTAAAACCAAACCAAGCCCACTGACGTCGAGTCAATAGCGACTCATAGCAACCCTATAGAACAGAGTAGAACTGCCCCATAAAGTCTCCAAGGAGTGCCTGGCGGGTGTGAACGGCCTACCTTTTGTTAGCAGATATAGCACTTAATCACTATGCAACCAGGGTATATACTAATATGTATACAAATTACATATAAATAAGTGGAAGAAAAAATTGATGTTGCAGCAATTCTGATTCATAGCCACTCTACAGAACAAAGCAGAACTGTCCCACAGGGTTTTCCAAAGGTGTTTTTCTCTGTTTTTTAATTGTGCTTTAGATGAAGGTTTACAGAACAAATTAGCTTCCCACTGAACAATTAAAACATATTATGTTTTGTGACATTGGCTGCCAACCTTGCAATGTGTCAACGCTCTCGCCTTCTCAACTTTGGGTTCTCTATTTCCATTTTTGAGCTTTCGTGTCCTCTCCCGCTCATTCTCGCCCCTGGGCTAGGATGCCCTTTTAGTCTTACATACACAATGGAGGTATGTGATTATTTTATGGACCTAGTCTTTGGCTGGGAAACCCTGGTGGCACAGTGTGTCGTGCTGTCTGCTAGCCAAAATGTCGGCAGTTCAAACCCGCCAAGTGCTCCCTGGAAACACTACAGTGCAGTTTCACTCTAGCCTCTAGGGTCGCTACGAGTCGGACCTGACTCCACAGCAGTGGTGGCTGGCTAAGTCTTCGGCCGAATGGTGAACTCAGGAGTGACCTCAGTAGTGAGTTAAAAGGGTGTCTGGGGGCCATTCTCTTTGGGTTTTTCCAGTTCCTGTCAGACCAGTAAGTTTAGCCATTTTTTTGGTGAGTCTGAATTTTGTCCTACAGTCTTCTGCTGCTTGTCCAGGATTCTCTGTTGTAAACCCTGTCAGAGCAGTCGATGGTGGCAGCTGGGCACCACGTTGTTGTCCCGGACGCATTCCGCTGGAGGCCATAGCAGTCGAGGTCCGTCAGTCGTTTGGAGTAACCTTTCCCTTGTGTGACTAGTTTTCCTCTTTCTTGTTGCTTCAGATGAGGTGGGACCAGCGGAACATCTAAGAAGGCCACTGTCAAACTGTTAAGATCCCAGACACTACTCACCAAAATAGGATGTAGAACATTTTCTTTGCTAAACTATGTTATGCCAAGGCTGTAATCTTCTCCACAGGAGCCAACTGCCACATCATTCTCCTGCGGGGTGGCTGGTTGGGTTTGAACTGCTCATTTTCAGTTAGCAGCTGAATGCTTAACTATTGTGACTCTAGAGCTCCTGTGACGGAAAAAAATACTACCTTTTGAACTGGGAGGTTTTCTATTAATCCAGATGTTGCCCAGACCCAGGGACACTGACTCCAACTCACCACGACCCGATAGGGCAGAGTAGAACTGCTCCATACAGTTTTCAAGGAGCACCGGATGGATTTGAACTGCTGATCTTTGGGTTAGCATATGCAGCACTTAGCCACTACGCCACCAGGATTTCCAATCCAGTTATCAAGCAACCAAAAACTGTGTATAAAAAGATCAGAAACCCATTTTTAATAACAAATCTATTCATTTTATATTGTGCTTTGATTTTTAAATATGAAGGCATTTTCTAGATTGCATACACAATTTCATTTTGAAAAAACATGTACTTAGTATCAATTGTGAAAGTTTATGTGTATCATATTATAGTTGAAGTACAAAATATTCCAAGAGATTAAAAAATCTTAATTCCCAACAGAGATAATTTATCGGCCTTAGAAATCTGATCCATTTTCTTTTTTCTATGAATACACGTTACCAATGCAATTCCCTTTTGACTCAACTGGGAATGTTCTTAGTGTTTTTTTTTTTTTTTTAAATCTTGCTTTTTCTACTTATGATTCTCTATGATTATTTCCCTTTACTATTATTGTTGACTAATTTTTAATGTCTTCATAAAAAGTCTATCATGTGGGTCTACCATAATTCATTGAACCATAGTTCCATGGAATGCATTTGACCTTTCTCCATGTTTTCCTTGTGCATACAATTCCGCACAGGCAGTTCCAAACACAGCTCTTTGTGTGTATCTCTGGCAACCTCCTCTGGATAAATTCCTAGAAATAACACTTTTGGGTTAGCATATACAGCTTTAAGGCTTTGCTACATTTCCACATCACCCAACTGCTACTGTATTTTGAAGAGAAATTTATATTCTCAATAGTGGTCCATTAAGAACATTTAGTTACGCTACTCTTCTAGCACTGAATACTGCCTTTAAAAATGTTTATACGTTTCATTACACATTAATTTTTGCTGTGATTTTTGATTTTGGATTACTAGTAAAGTTGGCCATCTTTTCCTTTTCCTGTCTCTCAATCATTTCCTTTTTGGGAATGTATGGTATCTGCATTTCTATGTAGAGTGTTCATCTTTTAAAAAACCATTTCATGGGAGACTTTAATGGTATTCTATTTTATTAATCCGTTGTTGCTATAGGGTCACTGTGATGGCAATGGCTTTGGTTTGGGTTTAGTTTAAGGTAAGCTTTTCTCAACAACAGTAGAAACTTTGTTCTACTTCCAAATTTACAAACAAAATAAAACAACAACAAAATCTCAGGCTTCTGCTGGATGAGGTAAACATCACACCAAGAAAAACATTACCCACAAACAGCAGATGTTACCTGGAGATTCTTCTTCTGTCAAGGATCCCTGGTGGTGCAATGACTAAGCACTCAGCTACTAACCAGCATGTTGGTGGGTTAAATCCACCTGCCCAGTGGCTCCAAAGGAGAAAGACCCAGCCATCTGAGATCTGGCGATCTGCTCCCATAGTCTGCAGCCTAGGAAATCCTCTGGGGCTCTTCAACCCGATCACATGGAGTCATTAATCCAAAACCAAACCCACTGGGTTGACTTCGATTCATAGCCATCCATAGGACAGAGTAGAACTGCTCCATAGACTTTCCAAGGAGTGCCTGGAGGATTTGAACCGCCGTTACTCTTTGGGTTAGCAGACGCAGCACTCGAACACTGTGCTACCAGGGTGTCTACGAAATCACTAGGGGTGGAAAATGGACTCAATGGCCATCTAACAAGCAGTAACAACCTGGTTCTCTCAGGAAGTTAACAAGACATTTAGATTTTGCCTAGAGGCCTTCCTAATTCAAATGCAAAATCCATTCCCTTAGTAGCTCAGAGTTATTTATTTTGTTTTGACCTTGGCTTTTTACCTGTCCCAGTAGCCTTGGTCCTGGAAGCTCAAATGTGAAAAGGAAGGAGATGACGGCCGGGATGACTTCCGTACCGCACAATCCATGTGAGAGCTGTCATGCTACATCTTCACGCACCTTTCATTTCAAAGCATTAAGATGCTGGCAGCCCTCTTAGAACAAAACTTCTGCTCAGATTATTTTCATCTGCATACTTATTACTGTGGATGAGAACGCAAGCTGCCTATCGCAGATGTTAAACAATCGGCTGTTTAATGACTCTGCAAGTGCAGTTTCTGTGCTGGGTGTGGTGTGCAGTGTGCACATTTATACCACTTCTTTGGCACACTCACGTCACTTAGAGAGATGCTTTGATATGAGCAGATCTTCTGTACTGCCAAAACACATACTTGAGTTTTTTCCTCTCACTGTTCCACAGCTCTTGTCTACCAGCCACTGGCAGAAGTTCCCATTTCTTCAGCTAGCAAAGATGCTTTCCAAAATCTTTTGGCAGAATCTCCCAGAGATTTGTTTTTCTGCTCCTTCCTAATTTAGCATCTGACTTCAAAGAAAAAAAAAAAAAAAAAAAAAACCTTGACAAAGTTGATGTAAGAAGAAACTAACTCTGATTTCATTTTGCATTTCTTTCATGGAAAGATTTGAGAGTTTTATTATCTATAGGCAATACAATTGGACAAGATAATTTTGAGGACCAAAAAGTAAACAAAAATGTGTAGCCTCCAGGATCAAACTGTTCTTTATTAAAGACGCAACATGTGATAAAATTCAAGATTTTATTAAAATCATTTAGAAGTTCACACAGTTAGTAGTGACGGAAAACTTTTAATAAAGCAAAATCTTGACATACATGAACAAGAGTGGAAAGTGTTAACTGGGACACTTAAATGGTTACATGACTTTAATTATTTTTGTGATAACAAGCAACTTTGTGATGTCTATCCCAAGAACCGAAACCTGTGCCTACTATGGAATTTGCAGTTGAATTACAGCTTTGTTTCCTGCCTTTGGCAATTCCAAAGAAACAAACAGAAATAGTTTTAAGAACTTACAAAAACCTACTACCCACCAAAAGAACTTAAAAGGTAAGGTGGCAAGCTCTATGAAGTGGAAAAAAAAAACAAAACCCCAGAAAACTCCAGACATACACACATTGTATTTATTTGTAGGACAGAGCAAGAGAAGCCAAGAGTGACAGTGAGAGAAACGGCCAAACGTCCAGTCCATGCCAACCCCTTATTTGTTCTTGGCTGTCAGGGGTTTCCGGCTGATCTTTTTTGATTTGTCATTATTCTTCTTTGGCGGTTCTGGGTTTGCCTGCATGTGTCTGCCGTAGAGGCTGAAAAAAGAGAGACATGAAACAATGAGCTACTTAACTATAACAAGATAAGCCTCTATTGGTAGAGCTTTAAACAATACACCAATCTCCAGAAACACCCAATAAGCCAAATATGTGTGTGTGTGTGTATATATATCCTGCAAAAGGTTACTTATCTTTTTTCTAAGTCATACACTGTACTTAGGAATATGAAATCCTTTCTCTTTCTCCTTCCCTCTCTCTCTGTCTCTCACACATACACACAAATACACACATACAGTGCATGCTGTGGAAGTCCAATTTTGGATAAGCCTCTTGGAATTTCACACTTGCTGGACAGGGTGTGAAAATAGCAAAGGAAGAGATTGTCATGATTTTAAGAACTGGTAGTGCTCAGCCTAGCTGTTACAGACTGCAGCTCAAAAGGCTGGGAGTGTTTAAGTAGACAATGACAAAAACTGGGTTGAACTGCAGAGATAAGAGTGTCCATTTAGTGAAAAGTGAGCATCATGCCTAGCCCAAAAGCCCAGGGGCTGGATAATGTGACAAGGAGCAATGGTGTCAGAGTCTGCTCTGGCTGCTCACACATGATTGATACTGCTGGGATGGCGACCACACATCAATGCCACATTAATAAGTACTGCTGATTAAATGTTGACAAAGTACCCTACGATTACAGCGGACAGCATTCAGAGTGCTGCTAAGCCAGCTCCATGGCGGAGAGATTTAACGGAACATCAGATGGTAGTTAATTGATAATTTATGAGTAATCCTGATTAAACTAAATTAAAAGCTTCCCTGAAGTAGATACAGTTCTACCCTAACTCTCCTTGTAATGGTGTCTCAGAGAGCCCTGCAGGTGTCTCAGTATCTACCGCAAAGGGATTACCTGACTCCGCTTGTTGCAATTGTCCTGTACAAACTGAACAAATGTTGACACAAAGACTAATTTCCCTGTATACAGTTTCTGTTGTTAATGTCTCCTCAAGGAATCAACAGCCTTTCTTGATGCTCATATCTGGCTACGTAAACTGGTAGTCACACACAGTGAAGCATTCTTTGGCATCTACCAGTGCTCCTGATGGCACCAACACCCTGGCTGATAGGCTGAGGAGACAGCCTGGTACATGGTGTTGTTCGACTGACTTGGTGATAGGGGAAAGCTGGACATTAGAGTTTGTCTTGGTAGGTCATATGACATTTTCTCTTGCCCAGAGTCTCCCAAACTTCTTAGAAGCTGTACTGGTCCAACCAACAATGGTGACTAACATAGACTGCTGCTCTCAAACACCATCCATCTGTTGGGTTTGTTGTACTGTGGTGGCTTGTGTGTTGCTGTGATGCTGGAAGCTATGCAACTGATACTTCAAATATCAGCAGGGCCATCTATGGTAGGCAGATTTCAGCGGAGCCCCTAGACTAAGAAAGACCTGATGATCTACTGCTGCAAATGAGCCAACAAAAACCTTATGGATCCTGACAGAATACGGTTCTCTATAGTTCTGGTAGATGAGCCCCCGAGGCTGGACGGCATTATCACACAACAGCCACAACGACGGGCTCAAAGACACAAAGAGTCACGGGGAAAGTGCAGGACCAGGCCGCGCTCCGCGGCGTCATGAATTGGAGCCGACTTGCCTGCAACTAACGGCAACAACAACCCATTTCACGGACTTTACAATCCAGAGTTTGGAGCTGGCAAGAGACAAACTTATAAGCCACAAACCCAGAAGGGCCATCAGGTAAAGGCGAAGAGTATTTTCCGTGTCAAGGAGGAGGCTGTGTCCTGTACAGATAACATTACAGCCTACAAAGCAAAACCAAATGAAACCCACTGTGATCAAATCAATTTTGACTCATAACGAGCCTACAGGACAGAGTAGAACTGCCCCATAGAGTTTCTGAGGAGCACCTGGTGGATGTGAATTGCTGACCATTCCGTTAGCAGATGTAGTACTTACCCACTAAGCCACCAGGGTTTCCTATACATGGGCTCTCAACTTCCATACAGATTTAAGAACACAGAGGATTCCTGCTAGTCTGCCTTGCCTGACCATACCCTAACAGAGTCATAGGCCTACCCTGCATCTCAGAGGACAACCTTCTCCTCCCAAGAGAACCTGCTACCCAGAAAAAGTAAAATTTGAAACCTGCATTATGCACTGCTGCCCCACAATTTCAAAGGGGTCACAGACCCTTCTGAAGTCTTTGTCCTTCTTTGTTACCTTCAGAGCGTGCCCAGGGGTCTCAGGACCTCATTGCTTCAGACGCGGCAGCCAAGTCCGGCCAGTGTGCCTCCCCTGCTGTTGTGCCTCACGCCCGCACGACCCTTCCTCCCAGCCCTCTGCCAGGTACACCACTTAGGTAAAGCACCCTCAGCCCATGCAGATTCCTCTGTGACATTCCTATCCTTAATCCGCACACTCTGAAACACACTTTGTCCTCTAGTAGCCCCTGTCCTTCTCCTCCACTTGGGAGTCTCCTCCACTTGATTATCCATGCTCAGGGGCTTAACCCTGCAGTGTGACACATTCTAGAGGCCCATGGTCCCCATGCTCCTCTCACCTGGAAGAAAACAAAGGTCTGACAACATGTTTTGCATTCACAAAGGACCTTCAGTCTCAGCATTTTTGGTTACAAAGCTTTTGTATAGCCTCGTGAACCTTTATTTTCCAGCTAAATGGCACAAATAGTTTACACTTGATTACTAACTTAAACATTGGTGATTCAAACCCAACCAACGACACCACAGAAGAAAGGACTGGTGGCCTGCTTCTGTAAAGATGACAGTCAACAGAACCCTACAGAGCAGTTCTACTCTGCAGCACAGGCGTTCTCCGTGAGTCAGAATCGATTTGGGGCTGAGTTCTCTCCACAACAGGAACAAGTATGACTTATTCAGAGATAACATAAAACTAAAAGGAGTACAAACATCTCCTGAAACACTACTCCACAGCTCATGTACATGGTTTTTTTTTTTTTAAAAGAAACGGAGCCCAGTGATATTTATGTGCTAGAAAAACGGTATCAACAAAAACAACAGATCAGAGGAGGGAGAAGAAAGGTAACATTTGATAAAGACCTGTTATTTGCCATGTGTTGAATGAGGTGACAGCCAAGATGGTCAAGGAAAGCTTTACAGAAGAGATGGCTTTTTAGCTGGACCCTGAAAGTGGTAATTTGGGGAATTCATTTAAGAAGAGGGTGCAAAGCTACTCAGAACTCTAGAGGGTTTCTCTCCTTTTTCTGAGAGAACTGGAATATTCCACTGTCCCAGTTCCCATCTTTTAATACCCAGACTCCACTCCTGTGTGTCTATATGTCCTGGGGCTACAGAGCAAATCACTACAGAGTAGACGGGAGACAGTATCTTTGAACTTCATGTTTAAGTCCTACCGTTGTCACTTTCCTGCTGTTGATTTGGGGCAAATTATCAGCAACCCTTACCCCACTGTGCCTTGGTTTCTTCAGTTGCAAAATAAGGCTGGCCTTTTCCTTGCAGAGTGGTTGAGGTGGACAAACAAACCCAGCACGCAGCAGGGTAAGCCTACTGGAAGTGGCCAAACAGGCACAGATTGAAAAATTAGACTCACATGGGCTTAGAGGCGGAGTAATTAAAATAACGATAATTATATGATTACCTGACTTCTTTAGAGTTATTTTTTTTTCTCTGAAAAACAGTATTTTCAATCAGCACTAAATCTCCAAACATCTCTGTGAGCAAGGTTTTAATCCTCTTTGAGAAAAGCAAATAGGGCCAAGCTAAATGCATCGTACCATTTCCTTGGTGAGTCACGGCAGAGCGGGGACGACGAGGCCATCCCTTCATGTGCAATCCTTTAAACACCTCCAGCTGTGTGGGCAGGGCACCAAGTGGTTATTTCCGTTTGGAGACGTGACTGGGGCAGGGCAAAAACAATAAGCTTCGTGGACTCCAAAGTCTCGGGTTTTATTCCCGGCTCTACCAGTTACTAGGCATGGGGCCTTTATTTGGTAAGTGCAGTAGACCAAATAATAGTAGCAGCCCCGCAAAGATCCTAGTTCCTGGCACCTGTGAATATGTTACCTTACATGGCAAGAGGCACTCTGCAGATGTGATTAAATGAAGGCTCTTGAGATGGGGAAATTATCCTGGATTATCCAATGGAATCACAAGGGTCCTTTATGAGAGAAAGACAGAGGATGCTGAAGCCAGAGTGATGTGAAGATGCTCTGTTGTTAGATATGAAGACTGAGGAAGGAGCCAGAAGCCAAGAAAGCAGACAGCTGCAGCAGTTGGGAAGGCAATGAAACCGATTTTCCCGCAGAGCCTCCACGAGGAATGCAGTCCTGCTGAAACCTTGTTTTGGAGTTTCTGATATCCAGAACTGTGAGATAACTTGGTGTTGTTTTAAGCCACTCAACTTGTGGTAAGTGGCCATAGCAGCAGTAAGGAGCAAACACAGTAAGTGAGCCTCTGTGGGGCCCACTGAGTATCTGCTGAATTAACGTCTGCAGGAAAACCCTAAAAATTCCTGGGGTAGAAGCTCACTGAAAAGAAGGAAAAAATTAAAGAACCAAAGCGTGTCCTGAAGGAAAAATAGGGTGCTATTTCTATCAGAAGCAACGAGCTTATCCAGGACATACTGTTCACACCAGTTGGACTGGAAGCTACTTCATAGCTTTAAAGATTCTCTCTCAGCACCCCCATGAAGCTAAGATTCATGGCCCACAGCCCTCAGGACAAATTTCTGTCAGCCTGACTGTCCTGTTCTCATGATTTGCACTTTTTCCCTTAGTGCCTTGGCAAACACAGCCATCTCTCACTCAACCTGTTCTTTGGCACCTCCTCCACCTGGGAAAACCCCAGGAGTCTCTTGGACCCTGGCATGACTGTCAATTTTCAGACAGCTTGTCCCCTCTGTACAGAGATCTCACTTGTGCACCCTACAGAAGCCCAGGATGCCTTGCCCGGTGGACTCCTAAAGAACCACTGCAGGGCTCCGCACACCTCTATTTCCACACTTGGTTCAGCAACGAATGACATGTGATCCTGGGGACACGGCTAACCTGCCACACTCTGACTTCCTGGTCTGCAAAGTGAGGGTGAAAATTTCTAGCTACCGAGCAGGGCTTGGGAGAAGGCTGAATTATACATGTAAACCACCGTGTGTGTGCTGGCACACAGTAGGTGCTCCCACCGTGGTTCTGCTTCCTTTGATCCTCAAAGCTCTGTGGAGAGAACGGCTGGTCACTTAGTCCCTTCCACTCTCCACACATGTCACTACACACCATGAACAGCCTGGAAGGTGGCTGTGCTCATTACACTGCTGTGCAGCAGACCCCTCACAGGGAGTTTCCCAGGAGCACCGCTGTCAGGCTAGGCCAGGTAGGGGGGCTGTTTACAAAGGCAGCCTGGCTCAAGGTCACCAGCAGGCAGCAGCTGCCGGCACGCAATATGCTCAACCTCTTAAAAGGAGGAGACCTACAGCCCAAGTTCTTGAGAGGCAATACTGGAAGATGATTAAGGAAGGGGAAAAAACCAGCAAAGTGCACTCTAAAGTGACAAGAAAGGACCAACTGCTCTGGCCCATGGCGGCTCTCAGCTGCTGTCCACGAAGCTCAAAGGAGTCAGAAAGGACCGTGCCCTGAGCAGCCACCTGATGAGTCCCAGCTGAAGAACCCTTGCGAAATAACGCTTGAGAGATACGTTGTTCAAGGAGCTGCGTGTACACCTGACACTGAGCGCCGGATGACTGAACCCTAGTGCTTACTGATATGTCAGATGGCAAAGCAAACAAACTCAACTCACCATAATCAAAATAAATACTGCAACAAATCTTATGACAAATACACTTTTTCTCTGGCTGATTCATAAGTTTTATTTAATATGGACATCTGCATACGAATTTAAAAAACAAATCTCCATAAGTCTTACCACTTCAGCTGGTGTTTCTGATCCTCATGTCCCTTTGCCGCTGTAGCAAGTGACGACTACTGGGGGCCATCCTATCCCCTCTTGAAATTGTCCTCCCTTCGCTATAGTGCACTAAAACCAAACCCACTGCCGCTGAGTCGATTCCAACTCATAGCAACCCTATAGGACAGAGTAGAACTGTCCCATGGGGCTTCCAAGGAGTGCCTGGTAGATTCAAACTACTCACCTTTTAGCTAGCAGCCATAGTACTTAACCACTATGCCACCAGAGCGTCCACAGCACACTAACCAGGTTCATACTGTCTCTCCAGATGCCTCTTCAGTTCTATGTCGCTGTTTTTCTCTCTTTGTATCCTGGCCCCTAGGAAGATCATCTAATTTTCTAGCTTCAGTGGATATGCCTGCACACCAGCCTCTTCAGCCCTGGCTGCACCTGATCGCCATGTGGTTACTCTGTCATCAGGATCAAGGCTTTAAAGCCATTTTAACACCTGCCTCTCTACTCAGTCAAAACACTACTTGAGTCTGATTAAAGTTTCCTCTTGGGTGGAAATTCTTAGGCTGGGACCAAGCAACTATATGAAACCATAAGTGAAGCAGTATGGGTATTCTGAAGCTTTCATCAGCTTCTCAAATGTTTCATAACTCGATGGGTTATTTAACTGCTTTATAGTGCTTTGTTTATTCTTATTTCTATCATCCTATAATTTTATCCATTCTTTTTCTTTTTTTTCCCCTTCTACTCCACTACGAGCCCGTGCCAATGGCCATCAGACTAGTATAAGAGTTCCTTTCCTGGTCCTTCTTTTCAGTGAGCTTCTACCCAGGAGTGTTTGGAGTCTCCCTGCAGACGTTAACTCAGCAGATCCTCGGTGGGCCCCACAGAGGTTCACTTACTGTGTTGGTTCCTTACTGCTGCTATGGCCACTTGCCACAGGATGGTCTTCCATCCTCCAGCAGGTCACACATATGACTGACAGAAGAATCTCTCTGTGGATTATGCATGGAAAACAGCATACAACAGTCCACTGGATCAAGTACTCAGCCTGGCACCTGGCACAGAACACACACAGAATATGCCTTCCCTGGCCCAACACTACTGGTCCTAGAGCAACAGACTTATTCAAGTTTCATGCCTTGTACTTTTCAAGAAAGAAGAGGCAAGGCAGAGCTGGTTTTTCCTCATAACCAAGGATTATTTGGGGGGGTGGGGGAGAGACCTGCAGGTAGAGATGGAAGGGGCCTGGCGGGTGACTTTAGCCTCCAGCTCACTGAACAAGAAGCTTGTCTGGACTTTTAAAGCTTTTGAGGTAGGAGGGGGAATTATGATTTGTCTGATATACAGTGGGAAGGGAAGGTGGGTCAAACTGATGGTTTCCACACTATAGACTTCTGGGACGTTCAGTAGGCCTTATGATGCAGCATTGTGTCTGCAGTTTCCGGACGGCTTCCCCAGTGAAGGCTTCTGGGACATGTAGCAGGACTTTGATGGGTGTTACACCTGCACAATTTCTTTCTCCTTTGGCTTCACTCCCTGCTCCTGACTGCAGCTCTCTGGCCAAATGTGGACTTAAATGAACATATCCTCAGAACTGGTTTTTACCTGATTTCATCTGAAAAACAAATCTGAAGAAGTTTACACAATCATGTGAATGACTTATCTCAGTGCCCCAGGACGTGGTTAATCTTTGGATGTTTTGTCCTTCATCACCTATTTGTAGTTTCTGGCACTGTTGACCAAAAGGTATTTGCACAAAAAGACACTTATCAGGTCCCTAGATTCTTTCTGTCTCTATCACTTAGATGTGGTTCTGGGGACTCTATTTTACTTGAGAAGTAAGAAAGGAATTCAAAGAGTCCTCTTGGCTCCCTGTCCCAAAACTTCATCTCCTAACATTCACTAACCCACACTGGAAAAGTAAGACTGGTCTTGTGGTACGCAGTGTGGAGCGCTGGAAAGAACACTGGCCTAAAACCAAGATGGTTTGTTTTGACACTGCTTAGCTGACTAATCCACAGCTTTCTAGTATCTCTGTTATCTCAAGTGGAAAAATGGGAACATTTTTGAGGGGCAGACATTGTCTACCTCCCAGATACTTTGGTGATCAGATTGGATTAGGCTCATTAAAGTGCTTTGAAAAATGAAGTGCTAAATAGATCCAAGGCTTAGGAGGCTCTTCTGCCAGCTGGCACTCCTGCTGGTCTTGCTGCTTTGGCTGATCTGTGTTACTAGTGCCTAGAAAACTCGCTCAGGTCCTCCCTGCAATCCACATCTCATCCACAGTTTGAAGCGTTTCACAATTCCTGCTTTCTTTTCCTCCCTTCATCCTGATTTTTGCCTTCACAGAGTCCTCTGAGATTTATCAGGGTCTTATGGTTATGTCCTGGATATGACCGAACGCTATTCTTGCCAGCCTTGTCTTGGTATTTCCAAGCATCAGTCAGCTGCAGTTGCAGCTACCATTCATCCGCATCCACTGTGAGCTAGGCACTGCACTGAGCACTCTTAATCACAACAAGCGGGTGAGGTAGGTGCTATTAATAGTCTTACCTTTCAGATGAGGAAATTGTGGCTTACCAAATTTCAGGAAAGATCAAACCCCAGGAATCACTATTCCAGGGTCCAAGCTCTTAAAGCTCTTAAGTTATCCTGTCTCCCAGACTTCTGGATTCCTTCAGTATGGCTTTAATTGGACTACTTCAATTTTCTTAAGGGCGGAGACTGTAGGCAAGACTTCTTTTGTATTCTATATACTCAAGGCACTGCTAGAAACACATTGTGTGCTATGTAAATATTGTGTTTCAGAATGCCAGGTAGATGAGAAGTACAATATGCTGTTCTTAAGTCATTCGCTCATGTCATATGCCTCCCTACTGTCGTTTTGGGTGTTTCCATGGAAAGTCCTTATACAGACCAAGACGTCTAGGGCTAATTTTAAAATCTAAGTGTATGGGCAATAATAATGGAGAGGAATAATTTCATTTGTATTCTGCAATCTTATGGTAGGATGCTAAATTTAAAATCTCCATAAATAAATCTGTGGACAAAGTGTGAGGCTTAGATTATTAATAAGCACTTGCAGTATCTTTATTTAGTCTATCTGGCAGCTGAGGTGCTGGTGACAGAACCTTAGCACATAAATTGCTGAGTCTTAAAAAAAGAAAATAAAATAACAGCTACCCTATTCTCATGAGAAGTTTCATTAATTCAAAAGGTACTAATTTTTTGGAGATCAAACCTCTGAGATATGGTTCCATGCCATTCAGTACTGGCAGTATGTGTCTGTCACATTCTTTTCTGTTAGCCTCAATGCCTTCCCAACCCCCAACACACAGCAGTTGGGCAAAAAAAAAAAAAAAAAAAAAAACCCAACAAAAAAACAGTATAAAGATACATGTGCAAATGGGATCCATATAATCAACCAAAAGGAATTTGTGGTTGTCTTAAGATGGATATCCAACTATGTAAAAATACAACATGAAATATAAGGCCGCTTAAAAACATCCTACACATTCTAGACTCACTGTCTGCCCCACTGGAGGGGAGAAATGAAGATTCTAGTAGAGCAAAGCTAACGATAGCATGCACAAAAGATGCTCATTAAACTTTATCATCCTGTCTACTCTAATGATGCTTTTACTTAATAAAAATTCCTCGAGCAGTGGCAAGGATATTAGGCAAGGTCTTTGGTTATGTATCAGAGGCCCAAGCTGTCACCACTAAGCATGTAGTTCAGAAGGTATGCTCCTCAGGGACTGAGCAAATACAGCTTTCACCGAATACACGTAGAGAAAAATCAATAACTGCAACTTGCTTCCCTGCTTAAGCATTTAAGAAAATAGGTAATCCTTTTAAATTAAACTGCAAAGTGCTAAATGTTGCAATTTCTACAGTAAACTAAAAGGCCAATGGAGACAAAGGGTAAGAACACTGGTAAGTTTCCCAAGCACACAACTGCCGTTACAGACTTTATATACCCTTACGGAATCATTTTTTTAATGCAACAAAAGTTATTTTGTCATCTAGTAGCTGACACTTGTAGAGATTAAAAGGAGACTCTTGATCATGTATCTTTGTAATATGCAGATATACAAACCTAATTTGTGTAAAACTGCTAGAGAGGAAGTGAGAAATTATTTTTATTTTTGTCATTTATGTCCTTCAAAAAGTATTTTTAAAAAATGCATTGAAAATTCACCAAATTGAATCCAGCTTTTAAAACCTAAACTGTAGGTATCTAATAAGAGTCCTTAATATGGATAACTGCTTGCTAATACAATATAAACCTACTGCCGTCAAGTCAACTCCGACTTGCAGAGACCCTAAAGGACAGAACAGAACTGCCTCATGGAGTTTCCAAGGTGCACCTGGTAGATTTGAACTGCTGACCTTTTCGCTAGCAGCCATAGCTTTTAAGCACTACAGCATCAGGATTTCCTAATATGACATAGTCATAACTTACTACTTTTGTTTATATTATATAACTTGCTGCAGATTTCCTGTCCTGCCAATATAGAACTGGCCAAAGAGATAACTATAGTTGGGGCAAGATGGAAATACCACCTGAGAACTTGAATTTCAGCAAAACAAGTCCTCTGAGTGTTAAATTATAAAACCAACACTAGAAGAATCAAAGCAGAAACATAGAAAGGTACCCAAACTAACACTAGCATAACTCTGAGGCTTGTAAGACCTGACTGTAAGCAGACCAAAGGAATTAACAAAGCTGCTGGCTTTGTCTTGCCAGCAACAGAAACAGTGTGTTAAGTATAGGCAGTGGGCACTGATGCATTAACGAGTGAAAGACAGTGAAAACCAGCAGGCTGCAAATTCTGTGGAAGCCCTGCCATGAGTACCTCCCAAGAGGAAACACAGAAGCCAAGCCTGGGACTCTTCAGACGCTGCCAACTCGGAACCATGGCTGCATGATCTAGCTGCTGGGCAGCTCTACTCTCTTCTGCCACAACCTTCCACACTCACAATGCCTCCCCATTCTGAGGCTTGCACTTCTATTCATTGGACTTAGGCTATCCTTCTGTATGCCTTCCAGAGACAGGCTCTATTAACTAAAACAAACAAACAAAAGTTGCTATTGATTCCAACTGTTGGCAACCCCCTGTATGTCAGAGTAGAACTGTGCTCTATTGGGTCTTGGATGACTGACTTTTTAGGAGATCACCAGGCCTTTCTTCTGAGGCACCTCTGGGTGGACTCAAACCTGCGATCTCTCAGTTAATAGATGAGTGTATTAACTGTTTGCACTACCAAGAGATGTCTGGTACTATTGCCATCCCATTTTATAGGTGACAAAGCAGAGGTAGAGAGATCTTAAACATACATAGAATCTATTACCTCTTGCAAGGTGAAATTCAGCTAAACAGAATTCCCTTATGTAAGCTGTGTTCCTCTTGGGGTGGCAAACACCATCCCCAGAACAAGGGACATCAAGTTGACTGAACTCTTTCCTCCATTTCCGATCCCAATCTCTGGTTATTGGATAACGATTCAGGGAAGCAGGCTGCAGGGACACAGCCCGGCTTCTGGAGGACAAGACATTATGCCAGTGTCTAGACAAAGTGATATCTGGAAATAAACCAACTCAAAAAAAGAAGGAAGATGACACAGAGTTCAAGAGCAGATAAGACTTTGGATCCCATCTCTCTTTTTTCCCTCCCACATCTATATGGGGAGGGGAATATCCCAACTTGGGAAGAGTTTTAAAATACTATTATCCCCCATATAATCACCAAATTTAAGATCTGTCACCCATTTATATATTTTTATGAGATTTTTAAAAAGTTTCAGAGACGTCTATCGCTTGCAAGTGCGAAAAAGATTGGGGAAAAAAAGCAATGAAGTTTGGGGCTTAAGTTTGATGTTTAAAAGGTTGATTGTAGGACTCGAGGCATCAGCAACAACTCTTCAGGGAGGGGGAACCCCGGGAGTGAGTCAGGATGACAGTGCGGACTCTCTGGGCTCCAGCTGCAGTTGTGTCATGCCCCCAACAGGCTGCACATTCTCAGAGCAAAACAGTGGCTGTGGATGGGGGAGGGAAGAAGGAAAGCTTGTTACACATACCCTCTCATCCAAGACTCTCCAGAATCTCATCCACAAAACCCCCCTGTCAGATGATGATGTGTTCTAAACACAGATGGTAAATGTAAACTCGAGGAGTGGAGGAGAAGCAAGAGCACGAGGGTATCTGCGCGACACTGCCTGAGGTTGGTCTTTTGTCATGGTTTCCGGCACAACGGTGTGATCATTGTGCGGTCAGTGTGACACTGGATAAAAAGTGACAAAGGGACCATGTATACAATAGCTATTTTCAGATATTAACAAGGCATATTCTAGAACTGATGCAATCTGACCTGATAATGTCCTCATCTTTTTTGCTAAGTAACTGTTGAACCCAAGGGGATTTCTGACAAACATATTTTTCCCTGAATGATAAAACAGGTCTCTCTTACCAAGAAGTTCCAGTTACACTGAACACCCAGAGTGAGTTAATTTTTCTAGTTATTAATATTTAAGGGAAACAAACAAACAAAAAAACCTGTTGCTGCGGTGTCAATTCTGACTCACAGTGACCCTATGGGACAGACTGGAACTGTCCCATGCGGTTTACAAGGACAGTCTGGTAGACTCAAACTCTTGATCTTTTGCTTAGCAGTGGTAGCTTGTAACCACTATGCCACCAGGGTTTCTGTATTTAGGAAATGGTATTTAAAATCTTATTTTACTAGTCCTCCCAAGTTGTAGAGATTATTCCATACTTTCACGTATCTCTACAGAACAGCACTGTCCAGATAAATACATGCAATGTAAGGCACAGGTGTAAATTTCTAGCAGATATGGTAAAAAATTAAAAAGAAACATGTGAAATTAATTTTGATAGTATATTTTATTTAAGCTATTATACTTATTATTTTGACTTGTAATCAATATTAAAACCATTAACGAGATATTTTATATCTTTTTTTTGTATTATGTCTTTGAGATATGGTGAAGATTTATATTTACAGCATATCTCAATTTGGACAAGCTACATTTCAAATGTTTAACAGTCACATGTGGTTAGCAGTTACCCCACAGCACAGAAAGAGAAAACTGGAATACGGTGGAAATGAGCTTCTATCTTGTACTTAGATGAAAGGCATTTTGAAGGCTGAAGGATACTCTGACCTCTACGGTCACTATGAGTCACATCCGACTCAATGGTAGTGGGTTGTGATGGGAAAAAGTACTGACAAAGTACTTTTGTCCCCTATTTATTTTATGGGTACTTGGTTACACTTAGTGCTTTAGAAAACCAACGCCAAGCCCAAATCAAACTCATTGCTGTCAAATCGATTCCAACTTGAAGTGACCCTACAGGACAGGACTGCTCTGTAAGGTATCCAAGGAATGACTAGTGGATTCAAATCACCACATCCTTCGCTCTGACCAACGCTGTACAACTCTGACCACTTGGGACAGTCGGTGAGAGTTTCCAAACCATCCATCTGGTAACCAGCAACCCAGTCATCCTAGCTGTGACCACGCAGCAACTGGCAGAGCCTATATACAACACCCAACCCAGTGACAACGGAGAATACTCCCTGTACCCGTGGCCAGGTGACCAGCCAGACAGATGTATCACCTTACCAGAAATGTAAGCTTACATCTTCAGCACCCCACAAGACCAGCAAACAGTGATTCATACTCACTCACCCACTTAGCAGTGAAATAATCAATGTCACTAGGGATATGATCACTCACACACACACACGCGCGCGCACACACACATACACTCATTTACCATATTTTTACACAAGTAACGCATACCATCTATGTTTGTTTGCCATCCATGCCCTTCCCCTGGGAGGTAATAACTGCCACTATGCCAATTTCTTTGTGTGTACACTGGTGTTAAAAAATATAAATAAAAATTTAGCATGTGCATTTTAAAAAATATCTTGCTTGGGGTAGGATGGTACAACTGGCAAATAAAAGACATGCATTATTCATGTAAGATATGGTATACATACTGAATGTGTAGAATAAATATATATATTAAATATCCTTAACCATTTTCAATAATTGTTGCCCTGAAAGGTCTTCAGGTTCAGTCTATCCAAAAGCAAGGAAACATAAAAGCACCTGTAAAAGCCAAGGTCCTGCATCCAGTTGGCCACTCACAAAGCTTTCACTAGCAGTTTGAGGATGAAACAGCTAGGGGATAAGTGTATTCATGGTTCGACAAATCAGGCAAGCCACATTTCGTTACTCAATCACGCTCCTTCTAAAGTAGGTCTAGACTCTGATGCTTATGGCTCTTCCAGCCTCAGTTCATCTGTGACCTAGCTATGGAGTCTGGAGAAAGCTGTAGGGGAAGACCTGTAAGCAGAGATGGGGCACCAGCACCAGGGTGTCAATAAGAGAAACGACAGGTACTTAGAAGAAATAGGGGACCAAAGTACTTTGTCAGTACTTTTTCCCATAAAACTCAGAAAAATGACGCTGAAAACAAAAGGAAAGTGGGCCGAAGGCTCATCTACTATGGAGTTCTTATAGATGTCTTCATTATTCTTTTGACAATTGCTGGCTTGTTCCGAAATACCATTTTGTTTTTCCCTCCATAACACAGGGTCCCTCATTCACTTCCCTTTTGTGCTCCCTTTCTGTTTGCATTTCCCTGCTCTACTTTTCTGAGGGCTGCCATCACCACTTCTGCCTACCATTGCTCTGAGACTCTCACAATACTGGACAATTTACATAGTTGATCTTTAAACTGCACAACAATCAAGCACGTCTGGTGTAATCCAGAATACTGCCTGAACACTGGACAGACTTAGTAGCTGGGTGCTAAAGCAAATCTAAGCCTCAGTTTTCTTACTTGTAAAACAGAAACTGCAATAGCATCTACACCGCTTATAACAGTACCTAGCTACACATTAATTAAACATTATTTATTTCTTTTTTATTACAACTACCTGAACAGATGTTAGATCACCTTCAAAGAATTACAACAGAGTTATCTTTCACAATTAACAGAAAGGTAATCATTCCAAACTGAGATGTATATGACTTCAAAACCTAGCCCCTTTTTACTCTGAGGGAAAAAACTGGGAGGGGACAGTAAGAGTCCCAGCACTTGTCTGGAAACTATAATATACAGTAGATTGCTAGAGAGATCTCATTTAGAATTTTATCCACAATACTTGCCAGGTGGGCAACCTTGGACAGCTTACCTGATCCCTCCAAGCACGTTTTCTCATCTATAAAATGCGAATGATTTCATAGGGTTGTTGTGAGGATGAGATAAAATAAGAATAAAGTGTTAAGCAAGTACCCAAACAGGTACACAGTGTTGAGAAATGGGACTATCCATTCTAAATTTGGTAGAAGCCACACAACTGCAAAATGCTTTATGATTGTGTATTCAAGAAAGTCAAGATGATATAAAAAAACACAAGAATGACTTAAACTTAAGAAAATAAAGGTAATTTCAAGTTAACTACAAAGTTAACAAACCCACTCATTACAACGAGAAAGAAAAAAAACTGTAAACACAAAATCAATAACAAAAGAAATGAAAACCCTGAAAAAGAACTAAACACAGAAAATTAAGCAGACCAAAGAAACTGTCAACAACACATACAAAGAGAATAAAACAAAATTACAACAGTAAATTAAAAATATCCATAATTTTTTTTAATGTAAATAGGTTAAATGCGCCTGTAAGGAGAAAGACAGTGGCAGAATGCATTAAAAAAAAAAAAAAAACAAAAAAAAAACATGTTTTACCCATGTCATGTACCAGAGACACATTTTAGACATGAAGACATAAATAAACTAAAACTCAAAGGACGGAAAAATTATGTAAAGTAAATAACCAAAAAAGAGTAGGAATGGCAATAATCATCTCTGATAAAACAGACTTTATAGCAAAAACATAAAACACAAGGAAGGATATTATATAATAATTAAAGGGTCAACTGACCAAGAGGACAGGACCATAATAAACACACATGCACCAAATTACAGGGTTCCAAAATACCTAAAACAAACACTGATAGTCTTGGAAAAAGAAATTTTCCACAACAACAGGAGACTTCAACACACCACTTCTGGTGAAGGAAAGAATATTTAGGAAGAAATTCAACAGAGATACAGGAAACCTCAATGCCACAATCAACCGACCTAAGAAATGTATATAGAACATTCCACACAACAGCAGTAAAGTATACATTCTTTACCAATGCCAAAGGAACATTCCCCAGAATAAACCATATTTTCGGCCACAAAGCAACCCTCAACAAAATTTAAAACACTGAAATAATACAAAAAATTTTGTCTGATAAAAGTAGAAGTCAGTAATGGAAGAACGGGGGGCAAGGGATCAAATGCATCGAAACGGAATAATAACACCTTGCTTAAAAACCACTGAGCAACAGAAAAGTTAAAGATGAAATTTTTAAAAAATTGTTAAATCAAATGAGAATGAAAACATCTCTTACCAAAACATGCTGAATCCAGTAAAAACAGTGTTCAAAGGTCAATTTGTAGCAATAAACATACACATCAAAAAAAGAAAAGGCCAAAATGAAAATATTAACCTTACAACTCAGAGAGCAGCAAAAGAAACCCAGAATAACTAGAAGGAAACAATAAAGATCGTAGAAGAAATAAATGAAAAAGAAATGAAACTGACATCAGAAAAAGAAAAAAAAAAAAAGATCTGAAAGAATTAACAAGATGAGAAGTCAGTTCTTACAAAGCTCAATAAAACTGACAAACCATTGGTCAAATTGACAAAATAAAAGCAGGAGAGGAAGCAAATGCCCCAAATAAGAAATGAGATGGGTGACACTACAGTAGAACCAATGGAAACCAAAGTGATTGTTACAGAATACTGTGGAAAATTATACTCCAGCAAATTTGAAAAGTGATAGGAAATGGACAAATTTCTAGACATACTCCCTAACTAGACTTTTACCAACTGAAGTAGAAACTGGACAAACTCATAACAGACAAAGAAACAAACACACAAAGACATCAAGGAGGTGATTAAAAACAACTCTCAACAACAACAACAAAACCCTGGAACAAATGGTTTCACTGAAGAGTCTACCCAATATTCAGAGAGTAACTCACACCAATGCTACTTAAACTATTTCAGAGTATAGAAAAGGAAGGGATACGTCTCAGTTTATTCTATTAAGCCAGCAGAATCCTGATATTAAAGCCAGGCAAAGACACCACACACAAATAGAAAATTTTAGTTCAATATCCTTGATGAATATAGACAAAAATACTGTCAGTAAATTCTAGCCAACAGAATTCAAGAACATATCAAAACGAAAATAAAACACCATGACCAAGGGCATTCATATCAAAGCATGATTCAACATTTTAAAATCAATCACTGTAATTCACCACACAAATAAAACACAAGAATCACATGATCATATCAAATGATGCCAAAAAAGCATCTGATGAAGTCTAACACCTGTTCCTGATGAAACCTCTCAATAAAATAAGAATAGAAAGGAAATCACTCACCATAATTAAGGGCTCTTACACAAAACCAAGAGCCAAAGTCATTCTCAATGCAGACAGACTCAAAGCACTCGCCCTGAGAACAGGAACCAGACAAGGATAACCTTCATCACCACTCTTATTTAATACTGTGCTGGAACTTCTAGCTAGAGCAATAAGGTAAGAAAAATAAATAAAAAGCATTCATACTGGCAAAGAAGAAGGAAAACTATCAAGATTCACAGGTGACATGATCCTATACTTGGAAAACTCCAAAAACTCCATATGAAAGCTATTAGATGGATTCAGCAAAGTAGGAGGATATAATATTAGCACACAAAAATGAACTGGATTCTTCTACATCGATAAAGAGAATTTTAAAAAGGAAATCAGGAAAACAATACCATTTATGATAGCCCCTCAAAAGAAAAAATAGAAATAAATCAAACCAGGATGCAAAAAGCTTATACAAAGAAAACTACTATGCACAACTGTAAGAATCTAAGAGACCTACATAAATGGAAACTCAACACTGTGAAAATCCAATATTATACTACTCAAAGTGATTTAAAGATGTAATACAATGCTGATCTCAATACTAGAAGCACTCTTTAACGAAATGGAAAAACTAATAACCCACTTTATATGGAAAAAGTTTCCAGGTAACTAAAAAACATTAACTGAGGAAGAATCAAGTAGCAGGTCTTACACTACTTGATCTTGGAACCTACGATTGTACTACCATGGTAGTCAAAACAGCCTGGTACTGGTACAACGACAGACATGTTGACCCGTGCAGCAGAACTGAGAAACCCAGACATAGATCTATGTACCATGGTTAGCTGTTCTTTGACAAAGTACCATCTAATTCCATTAAATGGGGGAACAGGCAGTTTAACAAATGGTGTTAGGAAAATTGGATGTTCATCTGTAAAAAAACTAAAACAACACCTATACATCATGTTATACACAAAAACTAACTCAAAATGGACAAGAGACCTAAATATAAAACCTGAAACTATACAGATCATGGAAGAAAAAAGATGCACAATGCTAGGAACACTAACATATGTCATAAATAAAATACCAAAGATAACTAAAAATGCACACAGCAGAAGATAAACTAGCTAAACGGGACCTCCTAAAAATTAAACACTAATGCTTATCAAGGAAACCCTGGTGGCACAGTGGTTAAGTGCTACGTCTGCTAACCAAAAGGTCAGCAGTTCGAATCTGCCAGGTGTTCCTTGCAAACTCTACGGAGCAGTTCTACTCTGTCCTATAGGCTCAACTGTGAGTAAGAATTGACTCAGTGGCACTAGGTTTGGTAATACTTATCAAAAGACTTCTCCAAGAGAGTAACAAGAGAATGTACCAACTGGAAAACATTTTTGACTGCAAAATATCAACAACAGTCTAATATCTTAAATTTATACAAAACTTTAAAACTTCAACAACAAACAATCCTATTAAAAATTGGACAAATGATATGAACAGACACATTACCAAATAAGACATTCAGGTGGCTAACAAACACAAGAAGAAATGTCTACTATCATTAACCCCCCACACCTCCCAAAAACCCACTGCTGTCAAGTTGACTCCAACTTATGGGAACCCTATAGGACAGAGCAGAACTGCCCCATAGAGTTTCCAAGGAGCACCTGGAGGATCTGAATTGCTGACCTTTTTGTTAGCAGATGTCGCACACGATCACTACGCTACCAGGGTTTCCTCTTTAACCTTTAGAGAGATGCAAATCTCTCTATGCAAATCTACAGTGAGACATAATTCACTCTGACACTGGCCGACTCTGACATTACTGAAACAAAAATCAGAAAGTAAGTGCTGGAGAGGCTGAAGGGATGCTGAACTCTTACACATTGACAGTGGAAATGTAAAATGGTATAACTATGACAGACAATGGTATGGCATTTCCTTAGAAAGCTAGAAATAGAAATATCATATGACCTAGCAACCCCACTCTGAGGTACACACCCTAGGAAAGAGATATGACACAAGCGGACATATGCACACCCATGTTCAGTGCAGTATTTACCATAGCAAAAGGATGGAAATAGCTTAGGAGCCCATCAACAGATGAATAGATTAATAAACTATTACATACACACAATGGAATACTACACAGTTATAAAGAATAACAACAAATCCATGAATCATCTCACGACACAGATGAATCTGGAGGACATTAGCTGAGTGAAATCAGTCAACCATCAAAGGAAAAATATTGTATGAAACTATCATAAAAAAACACAGAAACCTCTTAGTTATCAAGTGCTGCTGTAACTGAAATACCACAGGTAGATGGTTTTAACAAACAGAAATTTATGATCTCATAGTCTAGGAGGCTGCAAGTCGAAATTCAGGGTGCCTGCTCTAGGGAATCATTTTCTCTGTCCGTTTTGGGAAAGGCTCTTGCCATGACGCCTCCCCTTGCCTAGAAGCTTCTCAGTGCAGGAATCCCAGATCCAAAGGACATGCTCCGCTCCCGGCATTTCATTTCTTCATTGCATATGGTCCCTATCTCTCAGCTTTTATCTCTTATAAGATAAAAGGTGATGTAGGACACACCCCATGGAAACTCCCCTTATACTAAGTCAGGGCTGAGACCTCTGTATGCATGGTATATCCCACCCTATTCCCGTTTAATGTAACCTAATCTTGCTTTTTTAACTACAGGCAGAGACTGGGAATTATAACACACAGGAAAGCTACATCAGATCACAAAACAGAGGACACACAATACTGGGAATCATGGCCTAGTCAAGTCTACACACATTTTAGGGGGATACAATTCAATCCATACACCATTATTATAAGGAAACACAGAAACAAAACAAAAATTCTTTGATGGTTACCTAAGATGAGAGGAGAAGGGAGGGAAAATGCTGAATAGACACCCAAACCAAACCTTCTGCTGTTGAGTCGATCTCAACTCTCAGTGACCCTACAGGACAGAGAAGAACTGCCCCACAGGGTTTTCAAGGAGTGCTTGGTGGATTCTAACAGCTGATCTTTCAGTTAGCAGACACAGCACTTAACCACTAAACCACAAGGGTCTGAAGACACATCTTAGCATTGGTGAAGAGAAAGACAATGTACAATACGGGAGAAGTTAGCATAACATGACCAAGGCAAAGGAGGACACTGAGACGAATGCAAGAACAAACAGAAACAATGGTAGCTATTACAGCATAGACAATCTTGTAAGAACAGAATTAGCAAACAATAATTTACAAATGGACACATAGGTAGACAGGTACGCCAAAAGGTGTGAGAAGGTATAAGAGAACACACTCACTCGCTGGCAGATACAGGTTTGGTGGTAGATATTCCTACCTGCGTAAGTGTTTAAGAGCTGCTTATTAATACAGACAATAGAGCACACACGGGCCAGTTATGGCAACTTCTCTGACAAAATCATACACTTTGTGGAACAAAGTTCCTAAGCTTGAAGGTGAAGGGCCAGACACTCAGGGGACACATACATCAACGGGGACAATATAGTTCATAAAGCAGTGCTTCGTATCCGACTTTGGTTAAGTAGTATTTAGGGTCGTAAACGCTTGTGAGCAGCTATCTACGGTGCAACTATTGGTCTCTTACAGTCCAGAGCAAGGAAGAGGAAAGCAAACCAAATATTCAAGGGAACGATGAGTCCAAACGACTGAAGGACTACATATACTACAGCCTACACATCCCTGAGACCAGAAGAACTAGATGGTGTCCAGCTATCACTCCCTACCACTCTGCCTGGGAGCACAACAGAAGGTACTAGACAAAGTGGGGAAAAAAAAAAACGCAGAACAGAAAATCAAATTCACAGAGAAGACCAGACTTACGGTCTGACAGAGACTGGAGACCACCTTTCACGCAGACAGGCCCATAAAGTAAACAGTAATGACTGAGAGGAACACGCTCCTGAGTACCGTCAATTACACAAGATGAAAAGGGCAACATCTGCTCAAAGGCAAAGATGTGAAGGCAGGAAGGGGCAGGGCGTCAGCACAAAAGTAAACAGGGAACTAGGGAGGGAGTGAGGAGAGAGCTGACACGCTGTGGGGAGCAAAGCCAGCCTCGGGGAACACTTACTGGGGACCAACTTCAAAAGAGAAGCTGATTTCCTCTGTAACTTTCACCTAATGCACAACCAAAAGTTAAAAAAAAAAAAAAAATTATGCATGGTTGAGGAAAACAGCAAATGGCAGAGACTAGGAGGAAGGATCTTTGACATATAACTACCAACAAGTTTAGTTTCTCCCCAGACCCAGTCTTCACTGACTATAATGCATCATCTAATTAGTTAGAGCAGCCGAGCTGGTACAGTGGTTAAGAGCTCAGCAGCTTCTCTCAACGACAGGCCCACATGGACGAAGACAGGGTGTCAGTCTGCTTCCGAGAAGTTCACAGCCTTGGAAACTCTGTGGAGCAGTTCTACTCTGTCCTACAGAGTCTCTCACTATTGACTCTATGACAATGGATGTGTTAGTCACCACCAAAAGTAATCATGGAGATTCTTTCAGGAAGATAGGTCAATTTCCTTGCTCTGTCTGGGGCTCTGAACGGTTGGCTCACTAGTGCTAATTGAAAAAATGACTAAGGGTACTGAGCACATCTTCAATCCTCCTCCGGCTTCGGCTTGCCCATTCACAGGCTGAGCTGTTCTCAAATCTATTCAGATGGGAGCCACATTATGTAAGAGCCAATAATCTTTATGGTAACTGCAGTGAAAGTGTCATTTGTTGTAATGAACACTGATCATAAGTTAAGCCCCTAGCTACTCTCTACGTTATTTTTCATTATACTGTTCCTTGCTCTGTTATATTTCAGAAGTACTGAGGGAATTCATCCAACTATGTTCACTAGTCAGCTCTTCGTTACTCAGATTAGATTCTGCTAAAATGCAAGGAAGCAATTTGCAAACACACTGATTCTTACGGAAACGCGTGAGACCCTGCTGACATGATCTCCTCTACTAATACCAGTGGGCATTCCCCACCCCCTCGGTTATTTGTCCCTTTAATTTGCTATTTTTCTCTCTATTTATTTTCCCCTCAATTCACAGTATGGTTCTCCAGGCCCAAATCCGAGAGAGTATTGACAGCGTATCTCTGGGTATTTTTTCTTCAGTAATAACTCTGTTCAATTCAACACCCAGAATAACGTTTCCCAAATTGTCGTCATCGCCTCACTGACAACCTTACTTGCCAGCACCGCTCTGCTTATATTACAGTCCCCCTCCCGCCTTGGCTGCTTTCAAAGGCACTAACTCTGAAAGGCACACCAGTGATGGAAAACTGGAACATTTCCATTTTCTAAAAGCCCAATATGAAAAATGCATTTTACATGTTGTATACGAAACTTGCAAGTAAAATTCTCACATGCCTCTGTGTTTCATGCTCTTGGAATTGCTCATAAGGAAGGGCTGTGGTTCCTCACAGAGATGGTAGCAGGGCCACGCCTCAGACGTCACCAGCACAAAAGCTTGGTGACTGTGTGGATGTGTACCCACGCTAGTGTTTGACCTTTGACTAGGAACAAACCTGCTGGCTTTGCCACTCTGCTACCGGGAACGGGGATTCCACCCAACCCCACCTGGCACCAGGCACCATTCCTTTTCATTAGACTATTAGCGGTAATCCTGTTTGCTGCTGGGCCAGAGAATAATGTAAAATATGAAGGATATGAAAGCAGCACGTGGAGGTCACAATGATTCCAGGCTTGCCGAACCATGGGTATCTTTTCAGAGCAGACTTGGCTGGAGATGTTCCCTTTTCAGGGAAGTCTAGCTCAATGAACTGAAATGTATTCAGGCAGGCATGCCACAGGAATGCCATATTCTCTGTGACTGTACTTTTCTCCTGACACACACCAGAGAAAAGATGAGAAAAAAACTTTTATGAAAATGTCCACAAATCTTTAAAAACAACATTTAAAAATGTGTTTCCAGACAGGACACAGGGCTCCTGATCAGTGCAGAAAACCACTGGTGGATGTGACTCTTCAAAGGTACAAGAAGCAATCCTGTATCAGATCCTAGTTCTTGGGAATTTGGGGGAAATGTCAGGGTTGGGCTCAAGGGTAGTACAGAAAAGGTAGGCGTAAAATCAAAGTCATGAAGAAGGGCTTCAAAGTAAGGGTAATCAGGTTTTCTTCATGTTGGGATTAGCTGTTTGCATCTCAGCATTATGAACAAGAAGTACAGAACAAGTAAACGAAGTTACCCCATACTTGTGGGAAATAATCATGCTGACTGAGTAATTAAATATAACCTCAACTTTAAATTAGGTACAAGACACAGAACAGTAAGAGAGCACAGAGAATGAGAAAATTTTAGTAGATATTAAATCAAGTAACAGCCAGCTACTGATAAGAACAACTATGCATACCAGAAACCAAACAAGACAGCTCCTCTAGAATGACCAATAGGTTGACCTCACCTTCAAGCAGAACCAGCTGGGAATACGTGAGCATACAGAACCAGAGAGGCAGGGAAGATCACCCTCCCAGAGGCTTATTTTACTTACATATGAAACAGGTATCCTACCGGCTAACTAACAGAGTGATTATGAGGATTAAGTGACAAGTGCTTAGCACTTTGCAGAAAATGAGTCCTGATAGGGCATAATGTTCAACCTTATTAAGAAAAGACTCCACCCAAACCACATCTGTCTCTGAAGAAGTACCAAGAAGTTGAAAATGAATGAAAAGACATATGTAGAAGGATGAAAACCAAAAATACCAGTTGAGCTGATCTGACTCCAGCGACCCCATGTGTTTTCAGAGTAGAACTTGCTACATAGGCTTCCGAAGCTTGTAACACTTCAAAAGCAAACTCCAAGCCTTTCTCCCAAGACTGCCCCTGAGTGGGTATGAACTGACAACCTTTCATTTAGCAGTCAACCACTTAACCATCTGTGCCACTCAAGGACTCCTTCCGGATGGATAACCAAACCAAATTAAACCCACTGCCATTGAGCGAATCACTTCTGGCTCACGATGACCCTACAGACACTGGAGAACTGCCCCACAGATTGCCAAGGAGTGGCTGGTAGACTTGGATTGCTGACCTTCTGGTAAACAGCTGTAGCAGCTAAGTGCTACGCCACCACGGTTTCCCATGGATGGATAGGTAAGTAAAAGTAGTACCATCTGAGATAATACTCAGGTATTTTTTCTTTTTGGTGAGTTAGAATTTTGTTCTACATTTTTCTCCAGTTCTGTCTGGGATCCTTTACCGTGACTCCCATCAGAACAGTCAGTGTTGGTAGCTGGGCACCATCCAGTTGTGCTGGACTCACTGGTGGAGTCTGTGGTACTTTTGGTCCATTAATCATTTGGACTTATCTTTCCATTATGGTTTTCGCTTTACGTTCTGTGAACTCTGTCAACAAACACGGAACTCAGAGGCAGTAAGTAACAGCACGCCATGTTTTCTTATCACAAATCTTGTCAATTTGGTTGTAGTTATAAGTCTTCAGTAGAGAAAAAGTTGACAGTGACATGGTCCCCAAGCAATTACTCCTCTATGACAGCAAAATGAATGATTGTTGTGGCTAAGAGTGAGCCAATCTAGGCTCACATTAGGTTCCTCGCTCTTTCTCTTGGTAGGCAAAGCTTAATCACATCCCAGAGACATATACTAAAGGAAAACAACAACAGCAAAAAACAAACAACAGAAGGAGCCAACAGCCAATCCTCTGCCCTGCTCTCCACCAGTATATACTTTGGCTAGGTGCTCCAAGAGAGTATTCTGGACATTTTATTGAATAACAAACATGTGGTAGAGGCCACCTCTCTGCCCAAAGCTATGTCTATTCAACTGTGACCCCTAAGACATGTATATTTGTACTTGTATAAAATATACACATTTCTAAGCCAGCATTATAGAAAAAGAAGGAACTTGGCTATGTCCTCTGTTTCTTACATAAAAATTAAATTTTTAAAAGAAATGTAAATAGATCACAACAGAAGAGGGTTAAAAAAAAACTGCTGTAAGTCTCCTACTTAAACATATTTTGATACATTTCTTCCAAGTTTTCATCCAAGGTCTTTTATTTTTTTAACAGCAATAATCACAGCGTACTGAGAGGTTTATAATTTAAACAAAGATTATAGCACACCCCAACCCCCTGCTGAAAGCCTCTGCTGTTGAGTCAACTCCAATTCACAGTTAACCTACAGGTCAGAAAAGAACCAGCCCACAGAGTTTCCAAGGAGTAGCTCACAGATTTGAACTGCTGACTTTCTGGTTAGCAGGTGTAGCACTTAACCACTACACCATCAGCATTTTATTTACTAAATAATCATAAACACAATTTTTGACAAGCTATCTATGAATTCATACTGTATTTCATAATCACTGTAAGCATTTCTCTGTTTAGAGCAGACTGCTTCCAATGTTCTGCCCTATCAGAATAGCAAGTTTAGCAGGACCGCTTTGGGAAAGTTACTACTATTTGTAAAGTTTTTTAAAATCATACTTTAGATGACGGTGTACAGAGCAAACTATTTTTCCATTAAATAATACACAAATTGTTTTGTTACACTGGTTGCTAAATCCATGACATGTCAACACTCTTCCCTTTCTCAATCCCAGGACCCTCCTTACTGGCTCCCCTGTCTCCTCCTGCCTTCTTGTCCTTGTCCCCGGGCTGTGTGCCCCTTTAGTCTAGTTTTGCCTTATGGACCTCAAGACCGATGTGAGTACTGAGTTAAAAAGGGGACCTGGGGAACACAACTTAGGCTTTCCCAGTAAGTCTGCCCCCTCCCCCGACTCTTTTTGTAAAAGAGTTAGAATTTTGTTCTACATTTTTCTCCTTCTCTGTCTGGGATTCTTTACTCTGATTTCTTCAGAAGAGTCAGTGCTGGTAGCTGGGCACCATCCAGTTGTGCTGGACTCAGACCGGGAGAGTCTGTGGTACCTGTGGTCCGCTAGTCCTTCGGACTATCTTTCTCTCGTGTCTTTGACCTTCTTTATTCTCCCTTGCTCCAGATGAGGTAAGACCAAGAGATGGCCATTTGTAAGCTTTCAAGACCCCAGACAGTACTCCCCCAAACAGAAAGGGGGGCGTTTTCCTTACTGACTGTGCTCTGCCAGTTCTGCTGCCTGTCCTCCAAGACCGAGATCCCCGCAGCACTCAGCCCACTAATTCAGTCCCCCAAGGGCTTCGTATGTGTCTGTGGAACTTCGGACAAGTTATTTAACTGAAGTTTCATTTTTCCTCATCAAGAAAAAAACAGGGATAAATAATATCATCCAGGATCGTTAGGCTTTTGTCAAAGTTAAGAGACAATAAGCACATTTAAAGCAAGTAACATGTGACAAAAACGTAGAGCTCAGTTGATATAAACAGTGCTTAACACATGAAGTAGTTTCTGACTGGATTTTCTTAAAATGAATTACTTGAGTGTATAAGGCAGAAACAGATGAGCAGGACAGGGGAGATTCAGTTCTCCACTTACCAGTGACAGTCTTTCAGGAACTAACACTAGGGAGAGGGGGTTGGTTGACTCATCTCTGTGAGCAGGGAACCAGTCCCTGGAGTAAGTCCCAAAGAGGCTGAGGCCACTTCCATTTGGACTCAGAAACTAGTGTATTTTCATTATTCACATTTAATAAAATTATTTAAATAAGTAACAAATGCAACAATAAAAGTGGTTCTCAATCAAGCATGATTTTACCTTCCAGGGGACACCTCGCAATGTCCACTGACACTTTTTTTTCTTTCCAGACATGACACCTGGAGGTGCTGTTAATCATCCTTCAAAGCACAGGGCAATCCCCTACCACAAAAATTACCTTGCCCCAAATGTCAACAGTGTGAAGGTTGAAAAACCCTGGTGTAAACAAAATGTAGAAGTAGAATTAAATCTGAGGCATTTCTGAATATTAAAACTAGGGACAATTGGCTCTGTTTCCACTCATCTTGCCTCACCTGCCTATAACATAACATCCTTCCCACTTGGTCTCTCCTGAAAGGTGCTCTGTGAGATGGCTGTTTATGGAAAACTGCTGAGTTGTAGACTTTAATTCGTATGTACTTACCTGATTAACGGTAAGTCATACAATCTATCCTTTAGAATACTGTTATAAAAGTTCTTTTAAAAATGAAGCTTGTGAAATGATGCAAGGAAAAATATACTTTGGAGGAGCTATCTGGATATACAGCAAAATTACTCTCTTTGGACAATGGTATTTCTGTGTCTTTTTTTTTAAATAGATACTATTTATAAAAGACCATTTAAAAGACTGCATTCCAGGCTGATGATAACATCAGATGAATAAACTTCTCCAAGCTACAAAATGAATGGTACCAATCCACTATTTCCAAGTTTCCTTTTTCACAGAACCGTGCTTGTCACAGTAGGCAGGGATTTCAGAACTGTGGCATTAAGCTGGCATTCCAGCACTTTCAACATGGCAACTAGTATAAACTTCATCTGAAACAGCATATACCAAAACAACAAACCAAACCCATTACTGCTGAGTCCATTCTAACTCATAGCGAGACTACAGGGCAGACTACAGCTGCTCCATAACGCTCTTGAAAATTCAGTGAAAAAAATTTTCACTTGAAAAAATGATTGCCCTGGATGATGTCTGGGCTTGCTGCTTCTACACTTGGGCTAGAAAGGGCATACACACACACAGGTCCAACAGTACTGTATCAAACTCAGCTCCCCGAGATGAATCTAAGCCTATGAAGGACAGGTCCTTGTGAATGGCCACTTCTGGGGCCCCAAGTTTCAGATCTTCAACCTGAAGCTCTGCTTGGATGCCTTAAGAAAAAATGGTTTCCAGTGAAGACCCACAGCACTCCATCATGCAATTAAAGAGAAGTGCAAACTTATAGATACAATGCAAAAATTGGAGTTTCTAGGTGTAGAGAAGAAAGAATTGCAAATCAGACTACAATTTGAGCTTGGGAGGAAAAAAAAAGGAACTGTAATTAGCACTCCCCATAAGGCAAAGTCAAGAAAAAGTACATTACAATTTAATCTTCTTATAATCCTTCTTCAATTACTCCTGATTCAGGGAACTAGGATTCAATGAATATTAACATAACAGTGCCAAAAAGACTTAGAATGAAGATAGCTAGGGATTTCGAGGTGCCTCGTACGAGAGGTATCTCACACGAAGCTCCGCGTTTTAGGTATACTTTTATTAACCGAATTGAGTGATCATGCCAGGTACCCCACCTGGAATTGCCTGTTGAAGCTGCTCTCAGAGCAGCAGTCGCCACTGCCAGCTGCCACGAAGCTGACCCTGAGTCACAGCCACTTCATGTGTGCCAGGGTAGAACTACCTGTTTTCACGGGCTGACTTTCCGACGCCAATCACCAGGGCTTTCTTCTCAGGCATCTCTGGGTGAACTCAGACTCCAGGTCAGCCAGCAAGCGTGGAACTGCTGGCATTCCCCAAAGCCTCCAGAACAGCAGCAACAAGTGCTACCGTCCAGACCCACTCTTTTACTGGAACGGTCATCAGAGCTGTCGTCTTATTACCCTTGATGTCCTGAATGCCATCAAAATGCCTTCCTTTCAATATTTCCTTTATCTCTGGGTAAAGAAAAAAGTCACTGGGGGCTAGATCAGGAGAGTAGGGAGGGGGTGTTCCAATACATCTATTTGTTTATTGGCTAAAAATTCCCTCCCAGACAATTATACTTTTAAGTTCACGAACTTGCCACCTCACTACAGTGTGCAACGGCTATTCCAGAAAGAGTTCCAAAATTGCTCTGAAGGGTGGACTAGGCACTGTGTCAGTGCATAGCTTCCCAAGGGGAGTACTTTCAAGGTAACCACAGTGATATTCAGCAGTGAGATATGAAGCACTTAGAACAATCAAGTTTGCAGACTTAATTGTTGGACCTCGTATGCATGGGTGCATGAGTAGCACGAAAGCCTTGCTGTAGAGATCAAACACTGAAGCATTTTAGTAGACACCTTAGAGGTATGGTCTACTACTTCCCTTTCAGTCTGATTTCCTATAGGACATAGTTCTCTTCTATCTCTGTAGGCTTCCTCTCTTTCCTCAACTGCTGGAACCCTCCTTCTTCCTTTGTGGAGCTCAGCGCTGGTCGTCCCAAGTATTTCTGCTTATGACTGTCTCTCCTCCCTCTGAATTCTAACTCCATGGTCTATTGGAAGGGTCCTCTATCTCATGTCAGCCCAGCCTGCTTCGGGCCACACTACTGTCCCAACAACTCAGCCCACTGCAACTCTGGCAGAGGAAGGGCACTTGTGTAGTTTGAAGCTACCCCCTCCCACCACACACATACTCATGTTACATCACTGATGCCACTCAACAGATGCTTTCACTTTTCAGCCCCCAAACACTGGTTTGCTTTGTATGTGTGCATCTCCTCAATAAAGTGGAAATTCTGAAGCCAAAGACAGTATCTTATAAATCTCTGTCCACACAGCTGTGTCCCGTACACACAAAGTATACTTTAATAGATAATTGCTCACGGGCTGATTGATTAAAAGAAAGCTCAGACTTACTCCCTTCCCAGGTTTGTAAGAAGAAATATACCAAGAAACTGAAGGATGCAGCTGGCTTCCTAATTAATATTAGTCACTTGGCAGTTCTTAATTAAGAACTCCAAAATAAAGACCTACCTTTCTACCATGCCAACTAGGTACGACCCTCATTAGTATGTAAGTGATGTAACCACATCTTCATTTTTATGCTCCTTCTTCTCCCCTGCCAGATGGGAACATTAGCTGCATAGTATTTATTAATATAATAAACAAAGACAAGTACAGAAGCCTAGGCAAATTTAGGCAGAATCAGTCACTTGCCTTCGCTAGTACAAGTTTTAAATAAAGCTGAAGGAAGTCTTTTCTTGCTCTCCTCCTGAGAGGAAGAGGACAGGCTTAACGTAACAAGCAGGTGCACTCCCCAGTCATCAACTACAAGCAGCTTCTGTCCCCAGGGAGTCCGGAGTGTGTCTTCCCAGGGCTGTTTCCATCTACTCTTGTAGATGATGCCTGAAGATACAATGATTGAGGCTCATCTGTTAATACCTCATCTCCTCGGAGCAAAGGTGGGATATGGACTTTATAGAAACACCACAAAAGAGCAAAGACACTGCTGTCTTCTAGTTAGTCAACTAGTCACTAAGGCAGCACAACACACAGCTATACACAGTAGTCTTTCTGAGTGACACTACACTCTACTGGTTCTGTGTATGAGCATAAACAGCGGATTGTTGGGTGGTTCCTTCTCCATGGCCCTGAAATAGGTTATCATATATATGTAGTGGCCCATATTCCTGTGTGCCCTGGTAAGGTGTTGTCACTCTAAAAAGGGTCCTCATTTAGCTAACTCTGCTGCTAACTGAAACATCCAATCAGAGGTACCACAGAAGAAAGGCCTGTCAAAAGCCAGCCACTGAAACCTACAGGGCACACTTCTACATTAACCCACATGGGGTCACTGGGAGTTGGAACTGACTCAACGCAACGGTTTTTTGATTGCTTGTTTTTTAAATCGGATAATGAGTAAAAAAGTAGAGAGAAATAAAAGAAAAAAGCAGAGCTGAGTTTAGAGGTGGGTGAATGGCATAAACAGGCTTCTTCTTACGCTTCCCCTAGAAATAGAAACCTCAGGGCTCTTTGCTCTGAGATAATAGATTACAACCAGACTCAACAGATACATACCCTAGCCCTTCTAATTGATCTCTAAATACCTGCAAAAGTGCTATCATAGCAGTCCAAAGGTTTGGGTTAATACTGCTCTGACTTTCAGCCCCAAATAAACCCTTGTGGGATTTGCTGGGGGTGTTGATACCTTCTCAGCCCCAGCACAGAAGGCAAAACACTGGGCATCTTGACAGCCCATTCCAGCTCTAAAGTGAGGGGTAAAAAGTGGGGGGCAAGGATATGTGCTTTAAAGTGAAAATGAGATTGAAGCCCCATTCTGCTTCTTATTATAGGCTGGGTGGCCTTGCAGGGTGAAGGAAGAGCCAGGGCTCAGCCTCTTAGACTCAAGATCCCTGATTTGTAGAAAAGGGATAAAAACAACTACACTGAAGGTTCTTGTGAAGAATAGGTAATGTATGCAAAGCACCTGGACACAGGAGACAACATGTAGTGGGTTTTCAGTCAATTTCAATAAATCCTTGTCTTAACATCACAATTCTAAAGCGATCCATAAGCATACATGTGTTCTAACTTGGCAACACTGCCTCTGTCAGTGCAACAGGGAGAAAGGAGTATTGGTTAAATGCAGAGAGGCCAGAGTCTGAATTCTGACTCTACTGAGTCCTGGCTATGTCCCTATGGATCAGTGCCATGAGCTTCAGTTACCCTATCTGCAAATAAGGATGACAGCCACAGTGCCCTTGTTTCATGGAGTGGCATGCTTCTTGAAGACTGTCTGGAAACTTGGAGGGGTGTTGGTGTTATCCTAATGATTGAGGATCCCACTGCCTTTTTACCGGATGATTGGACAAAGGTGGGGCACACCAGATGCCTTTAACAAGCAGGGCAGACCTGCCACATTAAGAGTGGCCCCATAAGCAACACAGCTTCTCAATGATTCACTGAATACTCACATAGGTAGAAACCATGTTTCTAATTACTTGGGCCTAGAACTTGCCATCTGTTTTATATATGATACAAAGCATTCTGCCCAGTTACCAAATCATACCAGATACGCCAGAAATGCAATTTTTACATACGCTGAGGTAAGGCTCTGCACAAGCGTGCATGTGTGTACGTAAATGTATATATAGTGTCCCTGGCTGGTACAAATGGCCAAGCTCTTAACTACTGGTCAAAAGGTCAACAGTTCAGATCTATTCAGAGACACCCTGAAAGAAAAAACTGAAGATACGCTTCTAGAGGTCACAGCTTTGAAAGCCTCACGGAGCAGTTCTACTCTGCATACAGCTGGCTGCCGCAAGCAGGCGTGGACTTGATGGCAACTAACAGTAACAAATACACACGCACACCTACATATACACATTACACACCTATATACATATATACACATACACACATATATATCTATAGACATATATACACATACATATCTATAAAATGTATAGAAACACACAAATACATGTATATATCCATATACACACGGATACACATATACGTACATATCTACAAAATGTATAGAAACATACATAAATACATGTACATATTTATATACATATCTATAGATACACACACATATATACACGTACATATCTACAAGGTATGACAAGTCAGTGAACTTAATTGTTCTAAGCGTTACACACCTCATTACTGAATATCACTACAGTCACCTTTGAAGTACTCCTCTTGGGAAGCTATATAGCAACTCTGGTGCCTAGTCCACCCTTCAAAGCAATTTTGGAACTTTCTGGAATGGTCACTGTGCATGATGGCAAGGTAGCAAGTTTACGAACTTAACTGTACAGTTAACTGTACTGGAACACGCTCCCTACACACCTCATCTGGCCCCCAATGACTTTTTTTTTTTACCTGAAGATAAAGGAAATATTGAAAGGAAGACATTTCAGTGACATTCAGGACATCAAGGGTTATACGATGACAGCTCTGATGGCCATTCCAGAAAAAGAATTCTAAAACTGCTCTGAAGGGTGGACAAGGAACTGGCGTTGGTGAACACCTTCCCAAGGGGAGCACTTCGAGGGTAACTGTAGTGATATTTAGCAATGAGGCATGTAGCACTTTTTTTAGGATGAGTTTGCAAACTTAACTGTTAGACCTTGTATGTACATACAAAGGTAGACACAGACACACAAAAATGTAGCAAACTTTACTAAGAATTGTTCATTATTTTTAAAAAATCACTTTGCTGACATCAAAACCACTTAAGCACATTTGAGCAGTCTGTATATCACATCTCTCTTACATTTAGACCTCTCACGTTCTCAGTGATTCTAGGCACAGATGTGTACTTCTGTGAAGCATTTCTCTCCTTCTAGCATATGTTAGCAGTTCAAATCTGCCAGACACTCCTTGGAAACTCATTGGGGGCAGTTCTACACTGACCTATATGGTCACTATGAGTCAGAATTGACTCAACGGCAGTGGGAAGCATAGCCAGCAGTGAGAATCTAGATGTTAAATATATTTAATGATAATTTATATTCCCATTACAATGATTTCCTTATTCTAAATTTTATTTCTTTTGCTGTCAATTGTTAAGAATATACACAGCAAAACATACATCAATTCAATTCATATATCATACATCAATTCTACTTACACAATTTATATTCTTCAAGCTGAGGGATGATTCTCATTCTCCTTTTCCAAACTGTTCCTTCCTCATTATTTAAACTCAGTGTCTCTATGTTCCTATCTAATCTTTTGAGGTGCTGTTACCAGTTTGATCTAATAGACAGTTCTTAAAAGGGTTAAATGCTCAAGGCTGGTGTATTTTCTAGTTAAGCTAAAACGTTTGTTTTTAAAATGACTTAAGGGGCTATTTTTGGTTTAAAGATTATCTCAGTGTAACAGTTTCAAGGTTTCATCCTCCCTTCCTGGGTCCAGAAAGTCTACAGTCCATGGCAATTTTAAATTCAGTTCTGCATTCCCTTTCCCTTTTGATCAGGATTCTTCTAACAAATCGTGAATCAAAATGTCCAGCAATGGAAGCGGGGCACCATCCAGTACTTTTGGCATAGGAGGCACATATATTCCATAGCCTCCTTTTCTGACTTTCTTTCTTCCTTTGTTGCTCCAGGTGAAGAGAGATCATCTGTTGTGCCTTAGATGGCATTTTGCAAGCTTTTAAGATTCCTGGCCCTATGCAATGAACGTAGAGGTAGAACACACTACTTACTGGGCCAATTAACTAGGATCTCCCACAAAACCACAACATTATACCTCCAAACAAAGGAACCAAATCCTATAAGGTGTCTGGCTGTACACAGGCAGGCTAAGCAGCGACTCTTTTTTGTCATCACTGTAAGAGCATCTCTTGAACAATGTTTGCCAATTCAACTTTTTTAACAAATGTGCAACCCGTTGACAGCAATTACAATAGTCAGCTGTGTAATCCTACCCTTAATCAACATGACTTTTCCATTACCATTAACCCCCTATTCTCCCTTCCTTCTGATCCAGTAACCACTAGTAAATTTTGTTCTTTATACACTGGTCTTTTTATATAATAAGTGAGGTGATACAATACTTGTCTTTCTGTGACTGGCTTATTTCTCTCAGCGTGTCTCCAACCTCCATTCCTACTGTAGTACAATGGCTTTTTTACACTGTATGTGTGGACTAGCTTAAATTAGCTAGGAGTTCTACCTCAGGATTATAGTGGTATGATGAGATTTGTGTTACACAAAGGTCTGAGAGGTTTGAGAATCAATGACTGATCTCATAGTATTGCTATGAGGTTGAAATAACTGAGCATGGAGCTTAACACACAGCAGCTGTTCAGAAAACACGAGCCATTATTATTACCATTAATATTACCAGCTAACACTCTTTCAGCCTCACCTCGCTTGAATAGCTGCTGGTATAAATGAAATTCACTTTCCCTACCCCTTCTCCAGATACTCCATCCAGAGGTGAAAGCAGTGCTAGTGAAGGACACTCCTCTATGAATCAGAGGAGACTAATAACGGATGGCAAGCCGCCCAGAAGGGAGAGAGATTTTTTTCCCAATAGCTCTGACACTCACAGAGGGTACTTCATTAGCCTGCCTATTACAAACCACTTAAGACACATATTTATTGACAACAATCTGCCAATTGATTACACATCTCAATATATGAAGCTGACTTCACATTCATTAGCAGTTTAGAGAACATCATCGTAAGAGTTAGGATAGATAGTTCAGAAAATTCTTTCAATACTTCCATTTGCTTTAACTTTCTATAAAATATCAGCACATTATAAAATCAAAGAGTAAGGAATAATCTTCCTCCAGCTCAGAACACAATATCTATGCATTCATATGAACACACTTACATACTCATATTTCACAGCAGATTCAATTTAAAGGAGAATCAATTTCATTGCAAATATTTTTAAAAATTCTGTTTGCCAATAAACTTCATTCAACACATAATTTAACCTTTTCCAACAAAGTCTCAATTTTCACTTGTTAACAGGAATAAACTGATCTAAGGCATTTTATACTTTTTAAATCCATGTTAAGTAAATGTTTATATATTTACCACACAGTCATATGAAACAAGTAGGGAAGGCTATTCATTGACACATGCTGTCATATGTCTTTAACAACAAACATGACTGTTTTACACGAAGCATGTTTTTTTCACTTGGAGCTGTTTCATTAGAAAATTTAAAACTTTTACGGGAAAAAGAAGAAGCAGGCCATCCTGGAATTAGCTTGAAAAAAATAAAGAGCCTTGAGAAGTCTGATTTACAAGTGAATTTTCACCTTCTCTGTTTTTATTCTTATTTTTTATCAATGGAACTTTACTGTTTTGAACTTTCAAACAACCTAGAGGTTAAATTTTTCCAAAGGATAAAAACCATTTCTTCCTCAATGACCAAAGAAGCAAGGTCCATTAAAAGAGATTTTTCACTTTTGCAGACTCTCTTGTGTCTGGGTCATTTTCATCACTCACCAGGTGTCACGTTTTTCTGTACCTCATATATATTTCTCAAATGGTTCACTTTTGGCTGCAAGACCATTATCGCTCTATCACGAAGGCATATGATACCCAAAGTGCTCCTAGCAGCCCAGGGTCTACCTGGGAGCTTGCTAGCTGTGCAGAGCCTCTCAGCCACGGGCGGGGCCTGAGACACAGCACTTCCGCAAGTGACCAAGAGATGCTGATGGTGTCGACAGTGAGACTTCACTTGAGTACCAAGATGCCAGAGGATCACGTCCCTGTCCACATTTTAATTAGCGAAGGTTTATAACTAGAACCACTACTAAGAAAAGGACCCAGTAACACTGCATCCTCTACACAAAAGTATTCAGTAACAGAACATAACAAAAGAAAAAAGGCTACCTTGAGCACGTGTCTTCAAAATGATCAAACGGAAAGTTTCCATTTTAGTCCACCCACAGTGTACCCAGGAGCTACTGAACCTCTCTTTCTTGCTGGGTGCTGTGGATGGAAATGGACTAGAAGTGGAATGGTTCCTGGAGTTATACAGAAATCCTGGGCTCAAACAGTTGCTTAACATTCACCAATGTGTGAACCTGGGGCAGTTCCTTAATCTCTCTGAGCGTCAATTTCCTAATCTGTCTAACAAAGATAGGACTTGCATCATAAGAGTCCAGAGATAATACCAGAACCTCCTTCACAAGGCTGTGGTAAGGATTAAATGAAATAATGTTTGTTAGGTCACACACGCTGTAATTATTTAGGAAACAGCAGGCACTATCACTGAAACAAGGAGCCCTGGTGGCTCAATGGCTAACTCTTTGGCTGCCAACCCAAAAGTCTGATGATTCAAACTCACCAGCTGCTCTGTGGGATAAAGACGTGAGCCTGCTTCTGTAACGAGTCCAGCTTTAGAAACTCCACGGGGTAGTTCTACTCGGTCCTACAGGGTCACTATGAGTCTGAATTATCTCGATGGCAATGGTTTTGGTTTGGCTTGTTATTAAAACATTGCCTCTGACCTCAAAGCAGCTCATGATGCTGATGATTGTGAAATTCATCTTGTCCTAAATCAGAACAGGATTTGTGGGGTTTTCTCATTTTCGTAAGCAAAACAGTATCAAATTAAGCTTCAAAATTGCTATTACTTGCTTAAAAAAAACAAACATGGATTTAGAAAATTAGGATGACCTAAAATCATCTTATTTAAATCTCCTGACTTACAGATGAGAAATTGGGACTCACAGTAAGTAACTGAGTTGTAGCAGGTGACAGAGCCGGCTAGGAGATGAAACGATCTTAGACTTCAGGGTCCTTTTCAGGCTGACTGGATCTCCAAATCCAAATTACAAAGGAGGTTCCAACCAAAGTTAATGGAAAGCAAAGACAATCACTCAACTCAACTGCTGATGTTTACATGCAGTTTTCCAACATTTGAAAACCATGGATTGCAAAATTACACCATGGTGTCCATTCGAAAAGGAGATGTGTCACATCAGGTCTTAAACACCCACAAGCGGTCATTTACGATATTCCTCTGGTCTCACTCCACCTGGAGCAGCGGAGAATGAAGAAAAGCAATTTCTTCAAGGGAACTTAGCCCAGAGGACCACTAGAACACAGCCTCTACCAGACTGAGTCCTGTAAAACTAGATAGTGCCTGGCTACTGCCACCAACTGCTCGGACAGGAATCACAATAGAGGGTCCTGTACAGAGCTGGAGAAAAATGTAGAACAAAGTTCTAACTCACAAGAAAAGATCAGACTTAGGGGCTTGACAATGGGGAAACCCCGAGAGTATGGCCCCCACACCTTTTTAGCTCAGCAATGAAGTCACTCCTGAGGATCCCCCTCTGGCTAAAGATTAGACAGGCCCATAAAACAAAATAAGACTAAACAGGCACACCAGCTGAGCGGCAAGGGTGAGAAGGCAGGAGGAGGCAGGACGGCACCTGAGCCACCTAACCACGCCACCACCAGGGCTCCTTGACCTGAGTTAAGGTTATCTCAACATCACAGGTGGGAAATGAAGGCCTGGAGGGCAGGTCCAATGTCTACAGATTCTTTTGTGTTCTCCACAGTGCAGGGTAGAAGCCTGTGGAAGCTCAGAAAGTTCCTGTGAGACAGTCAGTGACGGAGCCAGTGGGCTAATAAATGAACAGGGAAATTCATGAATCAACCCAAGTGTTTGTGCTGCTGGCTTGGCCCCTGTCATTCTCGCCTGTCCCCACAGAGCCAAACTGCCCACCTCTCTCTGTCAGGTGGTGCCCTGCACTGGCACAAACTTCCTACCGCAGAATTAGGGCACTGCGGTCTCGGGCTCTTTCAACACAGAGGCTCATGAGAGGAAGAACCGAGGTCACCGAGTTACTGCATGGCAGAACTGAAAATCATAAAGCAAAAGTTTGATAAAGCACAGAGAAATGTGATTTAATGAGTAAGGCCAGCTGATTCTGACTCACAGTGACCCCATGTACGTCAGACTGGAGCTATGCTCCATTGGGGTTTCAAAGGCTCATTATCTGAAAGTAGATGATTACCAGGCCTTTCTTCTGTGGCATCTCTGGGTAAAAACAAACCTCCAACCTTTCGGATGTTAGCCAAGTGCACTAACCATGTGTACTACCAAGACGGTTCTCAGTAAGTATTATTAGAACACACAAGCAAAAAAGCATTACTATGTTTCCCTAAACTTTCCTTTGGATCTCTAGTGGAGCAGTGGTTAAGAGCTCAGCTGCTAATCAAAAGGTTGGCAGTTCACATCTACCAGCTCCTCCTTGGAAACCCCATGGGGCAGTTCTACTCTATCCTATAGGATCTCTATGAATCAAAATCGACTTGACAGCAATGGGTTTGGTTTGCTTTTAACTGCCATTACTCTTATTCTGGGAGCAAAGAGGAGAGGGGAAGGCATCAGGAAACTCCACCAAAAATGTATCTGTGAAAAATTTCATAGACTTTCAGAGAGCTCTTTATAACATCGTTTCCTTGACCACAATTTGTTTTGCCTTGCAATAACGCAGTTTATGCACCTGACTTTGCTTCTGTGTGGATTTCCCAGGAGAGGGTTGTGTGCTCAGAGGGCTCCAGGAAACTCTAACAGAAATGGAACTCAGTGCACGACTGCTTTCCCAAGCAAAGCCCCAGGGAAAGCCAATTGTTTCTGTCCAGCATCCTGGCCTGATGATTAATGACTGAGATGCAACATTAATCAGACAAAAATTTTCAATTGTTACTGTATACCAGACATCTAATTTGAAAAGAAATTAGGAATCACTTAGCTTTTTCAAGAAAAAATCTACTTAAGAAAACTCATGGAATAATAATAAAAGTATTTATGGGTTCCCTTTGTTGACCTCTTCATTAAAAACTATTCCAGGGTATTATCTCTGGATTACTGCCTATATCATAAGTTCTGCTAAGCAAAGTTAACCCTATTCACATACTTACATGACATAATCAGGAAGTTTCCTGCTAAGAAATTCTTTTCCACAAATACCTGACCCCTTGCTATTTTCTTTCCTTTTTGGGGTGGTGCACACAACCATATAACAGATTATCATCACTTCCAATGAAAAGGTCTGCTGGCCCCCTTCTTGCTTGCCTCCATGACAGCCCATGACAGCATCAGTCTTCTTTCGTCACACAGCTCCACGAAGTATCTGCCTGCCTTCATCTCTACCCCTCATTAATGTAACTGTTGATGGGAAGGAACAGAATGTCACCCAATGTCAGTATCAGCAAAGGCGGGCTCCCAAACTGTCCCTTTGTGAGCTGGGCAGCTTTGTTCACCACACGACCCCACACTACAGGTGCATTTCATTTTTCCCTCTCCATGGTCAGGATCCATTTAATTGAGAATAATTCTTCCCGGGTGGGACCTGCTACAGAGATCTCACAAACCGGGAACACAGTGTGAAGTCAAATTAGATAATCAGACTTAGATGTTCTGAGAACACCTCCTGAAATGCCTCCTCAAATTTAATCAATGCCACTTCTGACTTTACATTAAAATGTCCACACTCAATTCGTTCTTTATCCCAAATTAATGATGATTAACTAAGCATCTTTCCAATCTCTTTCCTCACAGTCATCAGTTTGAGTAGCTCTAATTCAGATCAGTTAACTCAACCTGCCGTTTCCTGGTCTAATCTGAATGGCTTTCAGGTGTTAAAAGAAAAACCTCCTTTCATATTTCATTGTTTTTCACTTTTGCCAACAACAATAAACATCAACTGAGTTGGGTTTAAGGGCCCCAAAGGTTCCAATCATAATTAGCATACAACTGTCTGCCAGCAAACCATTTCTGATAATTAATTCAGCCATCACGGCAAAAACTGTCATGCTCTGTAGGAGAGGATCACAAGGCAAGCTTTTTGCAGGAGAGCTGCAATGTCATCATTGGTGTGGAATGTTCAGATCTTGTCTCCAGAGAGAAGAATTCAGAGCAGCAAGCTGATCTAAGCCACAGACAAGCCCAGGAGTCCTGGGGCTGGGTTCTGTTAATGTTGCAGGGTGCACAGCCTCGGTCAGAGGGTGCATCTGTCCACCAGTGGCTACCGTCAGAACCTGCGCATGTCCCTGAGCCTCAATTTTTACCAGGCATGAAAAGCACATTCTCAAAGAAGGGTCCCTACAGCTGCTCTAGAAACACCTCCCAGGAACAAATGGCCCACCACTACCTAACAACAGCCCACTAAATTCTTTTAGTCTTGCCATTTTCATTTAAAAGTGAAAATAGTCATTCAACCACTACACTGATAAGCTAGAAAAACAGAATTCATTTAGAATCCTGTGTGCTTTGTGCTGCTGGCGTAGTGTAGTCAGATGCCATCAAATAGCAATTTCATGTGACACAGCACAACTGCTTTGTCATGGATTGAACTGTAAGCTCCCCCGCCCCCCCATATCCCAATATGTATCAGTTTGGCTGGGCCATGACTCCTGGTGGTGTGTGATGTTTCCCATGTATGTGAATCTTGCCTCTATGGTGTTACTGAGGGAGGATGGGCAGCACTTGTTCAGTGAGGTGGGACTCAATCTACACACTAGGATTGAGTTAAGGCAATCTCTTGGGATACAAAAGAAAGAAGCGAGCAGAGAGACAGGGGGTCTCATACCACCAAGAAGAAAGCACAGGAATGCAGCCCTTCCTTTGGACTCAGGGTCTCTATGCCTACGAAGCTCCCAATCCAAGGCAAGACTGATGACAAAGGACCTTCTTCCACAGCCAACAGGAAAAGTGTTCCCCTGGAACTGATGCCCTGAATCTGGACTTTTAGCCTACATCTATGAGAGAAAATACATTTCTCTTTGTTAAAGCCATCTACTGTGTGATTTCTGTTACAGCAGCACTAGATGACTAAGACATGCTACACAGTGTTTTCTTGGCTGTAATCTTTAAGGAAGCAGACAGCCAGATCTTTCTTCCATGGAGCCACTGGGCAGGTTCCAACCTCCAACCTTTCACTTGGCCATCTACAGTTTAACTGCACCAGTGGGCTCCTTGCTGCCTGCATTGCTGTTAGGTGTCACGGAGTCAATTCTGACCATACAGCCCCTGTACTGTTTTACTGAGTTACACTTCACCAGGGGCTCGGGACTCTGTCCTAGACCCTTCTTCCGTGTTTCCAAACAGCACTCTGACCCCATTCTTCTCTGCATTCTCTAATGTAGAAATGTAAATTCCATCCATTTGGAAGTCAGGATTGCTTTCAGTATAAGGAACAGGCTTGGGGGGAGTACTAACATTCATGGAAAAGGGGACTGGGCTGACATTTATGGTAAATGTGACAGGGTGCATGTTTCCAGTAACTAAGAGAAGCACTGGAGCTAATCTAAATAGCTGGGGCCTTGACTGACCTGTGTTACCTCTCAGCACGGTCTGTCACTTACAAAGCGTGTGCAGGAAAGTACTCGATGCTGATGTCTGTTGTACCACTCTTTTGATATCAAAGCTTATATCAATATTACTTGCTGGCTTTGGTGTCTAAAGACAATGGAAAAAAATTGGCATGATATTCTTAGAAATTTCCTCTTGTCTCCCTTACTATCCAAACAAATCCCCTACCAAACCATAAATACCACACCAGTCTTAGAATCCTATGTAAACTAAGAAAAAACAAATTGCTCTCTGAAACTCTGCAAATAAACTGTTGAAAATCAAAGCCTTTTAAAACATTTTTTATCCTGAGTTCACTGTTCTCTTGTAATGGGGGATAACATATACCCTTTTGGTTTATTAGCAGTAAGTTGGATGCATCTTAAAAAGCCGGAGAAGTCTTTTACAAATAAGTTTGTATTTATGTTTTGAAAGTATCCATCTCTCTATGAGAAAAGATAAGGATTAAGCAAGTGAACTTCACTGCTGCAAGCCCTGGACTACAATAGCCATGACCCCGACAACAGATTCTCAATGAATTTTCTCTGTGGCAAACCGCTTGGTTCTCCCCAAATTCTGCTGTAGGAACCCTGAAGAAATAAGCAAGCAGAAGCTCTCTTGCTTATTAAATTAAAACTCTTGGACCTGCCTAGACACTAATAAAGCTATGCCACTGCTGTCAGGTGCCAGTGAGCTGTCAACTCACAGCAACCATAGGGAACAGAGCAGAAGTTCCCACAGGGTTTGCCAGGCTGTACACTTCATAGAAGCAGACTGCCAGGACTTTTTCCCACAGAGCTGCTGGTAGGTTTGAACCAGCAACCCTTCAGTTAGTAGCCAAGCACTTTATCCATTGCACCATCACCCAAACTCACTGCCAGTGAGAGGTTTCAACTCACAGCAACCCTACAGGAAGAATGAACTGCCCCATAGAGTCTGCAAGGAGCACCCGGTAGAACTGAACCGCCAACCTCTTAGTTAGCAGCTGTAGCACTTAACCGCTACACCATCAGGGTTTCCTTGCACCATCGAGGCTCCTTAATACAGCCATCTGCCAGAGCAAAGCACTGTCCACCGTGTTGGCTACCACCGGATGGTACTACTGGCTATTTGTATACCAGCCATTTAGACCAGAGTTCCTCAGCCTCAGCACTAAGACATTTGGGGCTCGATAATTTTTTGCTACAAAGGACTGCTCTGTGCACTACAGGATGCTTAGCAGCACCCTCAGCCTCACCCATCAGGCACAATGTCCCCTTTCCTAACCAAGTCGTGGCAACCAAAATGTCTCTACCCCTACCACCACCAGCTGCTATCAAAGTTGACGCTACTCATGATGACCTCATGTGTGTCAGAGGAGAGCTGTGTTCCACAGGCTTCCCAAAAGCTGGCTTTTCAGAAGCAGATCATCAGGATTTCTTAAACAAGCCTCTGTGTGGATTTCGACCTCCAAACTTTGGGTTAACAGCTGAATGTGTTAACCATTTGCGCCACCAAGGGACTCCCCAAAATGTCACTAGACGTTGCCAAATGTCCCCTGGAAGGCAGTAATGACCAACTGAGAACCACTGCTTTCTAATTACAAATACATGACCTTTTGAAGAAATTCAATGAACCTAAACTGAATGTGAGAAAGGTATTATCCATACTGAACAACAGAGAAACAAATAAGACTACTTACGAGATAATGGTGCCTGCCTGGGACACAAATCCTATTTTGTGCTTCTGCAGGCCCCCAGAAAGAAGAGAAATAAAATGTTTATGGCACCCACTCTCTCCATCTTGAAGAGAAATGCAAAATGAGTCAGGGTCAATATCCACATGCTAGCTATGGGTGTGATTTTGTTTTTAGATTCTTTCCTCCTGTTGCTGAAAGCTTTTCCAGCACAGGCTTGGGGAGGCCACACTCTGAGGGAGTTTTCAGAAAACCATACACATGTGCTGAGATAGAAATTTCCAGGTACTGTAGGTATTTAAGCAGAGGCCAGATGCCAGTCAGGTCAGGAAAGTGATGCCATAGAGCGAATACCTCATAAAGACCTCAAACGTCTCAAAATAACTCCAAGATGCCACAGGCCCATGTGTACCTATCAGTGCTCAGATTCTTCAGATCCCCTTTTGAAAAACCTGAGACATACAGGACACTTCCTCGGCCCTGGGTGGGCCAGAATCCCCCATCCTCAGAACCACACAGGTGACTCTACAGACATCCACTACCAATCATGGCCGAGTCAAGGTTCCCCGCCTCGTCCAGGGTGACCTCCAGCTGGTCTTCTCCTCCTTGCTCTCAGTTCTCATTAAGTAGAAAGACAAATTACAGATGAATGTGATCTCACACTGATGTTCAATCTGTCTTTTCTAGCATCCTCTATTTATCAGATGGCTTCAACTGAGTGAGCCATGACTCCTCAGCCTTCACTGAAGTGTATAGCCTTCACCGTGCAGCACTGAAGTATCGGAACAGGCAGCCCACACTTACAGAGAGATTTGCAGCAATGAACGTTATATATACATTCACAGACAAGATCTAGCACAAGCAGCAGTGGGGCTATCGCTCCTGTCTCCTGAAAGGAAACTGAGAATTCTCTTTGCTCTAGGCTGGAGGGAGTCCAGGTGAACAGAACAGTTGCCTGCTACTTCTGCAAATGGAATGGAGACAAATGTTGCACTATTCTGGTTTTGAAACAAATCACAGCAATCCAAACAGTAGATGCATAAATATATATATTTTTTCTTAAGCTGCCCAACTGTGTCTCTTGTTACCTGTAATCGCTAAATTAAAATGGGAGCTACTCATAGGTAGGCAACACTTTATGTAAGATTTCAAGTGGACTCCTGTATCAATCTTACAAGGTTCTCTTTTCACAAATACATGATTTTCACACAGAACTACGTGTTTCACATAAGCCTAATCCTTTTGTCTCTGCACCTTGTGTTCTAGAGTTTCTTACTGTGTCCAGCACACTAAATGCTACTCAACTCCCAAGGAATGAAAATGTGCAGATACATGGTTTTCTGTCTGCTATCATGTGGTAGATTTTCACTAAATAGCACAAAAGTGAGATCTGGAAGGCGTCTTATGGGTCACCTGGTTTAAGTTCTTCATGAAGCTACTGGGGAAATTGAGTCTAAACATGTTTGGTGACCTTCCTAAGACTCGTTAATCACTAAGCTGAGACTTTCAGAATTTCTACTACACTGTGCTTCCCACTCACTGGAACTTACTCTCTATCCAAAGGTGTGAAGCATTTGCCTGGTTATTTGGTGGAAAAACCAGTTTGGCAGTTTCTTCCAAAGCTAAATATACACATATCCTGCGACCCAGCAATTCTGTTTCTAGGGATTTCCCAGAAGAAATGAAAAAACCTGTGCAAAAAAAAACCATGTACAAGAACTTTACAGCGGGTGTATTCATAAAAATTAAAAATTGGAAATGACCTAAATGTCCAATAATAGGTGAATGAATAAACAAGTTTTGATATATTTATACGATGGAATACCAAGAAAAAAGAAACAAACAAAAAACCCAAACCTGTTGCCATTGAGTCAGTTCTGACTTCTAGCAACCCTACAGGACAGGGCAGAACTGTCCCCCAGAGTTCCAAGGAACGCCTGGTGCATTTGAACTGCTGACCTTTTCGTTAGCAGATGTAGCACTTAACTACTACACCATACAATGAAATAGTGGTAACTTTTGCAGGTCTACTGGCCAAGTTCTTCCAATACAGCAATGAGAACCAATAATCAATTCCTTGTACAGGTTATTGGTTCTGTAGAGTCTTTTCTAACTCATGGCCACCCTGTGTGTGTTAGTGTAGAGCTGGGCTCTATAGTTTTCAAAGGCTAATTTTTCAGAAGTAGATCTCAAAGACTCTCCCAGAGGTGCTTCTGGGTGGTCTTAAGCCCACTGTTGCAGCCACTATGTCAATCATCTCATTAAGGGTCTTCTTTTTCACTGATCCTCCCTTTGCCAAGTATGACATTGTTTTCCAGGAAATGATCCCTCCTGACAATATGTCCAAAATATGTGAGATGCTGTCTCACTGTCATTACTTCTAAGGAGCATTCTGGTTGCACTTCTTTCAAGACAGACTTGTTCATTCTTTCAGCAGTCCATAGTATATTCAATATTTTTTGCCAACATCACAATTCAGAGGAGTCAGTTTTTCTTGGGGCTACCTTATACAATGTCCAGCTTTCATATGCATGGCTTTGGTCAGGTGCATCTTAGTCTTCAAGGTGACATCTTTGCTTTTCGACTCTTTAAAGAGGTCTTTTGCAGCAGATTTGCCCAGTGCAATGTGTCTTCTGACTCTGTGATTGCTGCTTCCATGGGTGTTGATTTTGGATTCAAGGAAAATGAAATTCTTGACAACTTGAATCTCTTCCCCATTTATGATGTTGCCTCTTGGTCCAGTAATGGAGTATAAACTGCTTACACCACCCAGGGACCTTGCAATAGTGATAAGAAATGAGAACATTCTCTGAACAAAGCAATAAGAGGAGGAAAGTACAATTCTTAGATTATTATCAGGAACCTTCAGACTCCTGGCGGCCTGTCTCACGTCTTCAGTTACTCCTCTTTTCACTCTCTCAGTCCACTGTTTTATACCTTTTCCTCTCACCTCTTGTACTTCTTCCCCTATCCTCCCTTTTACTTTGCTTCTTATTTCACCGAGAAAATGAAAATGTCCCCCACATAATTTCCATTCAGCCACAACACCACCGCCCTGTGCCTGTACCATACATCCTGCCTTCTCCTTCATCACACACTGGGTAGGACGGTAGGCAGTGGGAGCCAGGAGGATTCTTGTGGGACTATCACCTATAGACTTGCACAGTGGGAACTGGTGGTTAACATCACCTCCATTTTTAAAAGAAGCTTAAGTCAATCTGGAAAAGGCAGGTACAGAAAACAGAGGAATCACAGAGACACCGAGAGGACCTCTAGCCAAGGGCGACACCTCCAGCTGCACCCTAGATGTCAGTTCTTCTTACTTACACAATGACATCACCCCACCAGCTTCCTTCCTTCGTCTGCATCATCATCTATTCAGCCCACTGTGTTAGCCACCCACATGAACATCAAGCATACTGCATTATCCTACATTTCAAAAACACCACCCTCTAACCCAACATCCTCCTTCAGCTATTGTCCTTTGCTCGCCTTCACACTGAGGTGAACTCTTCCAAGTTCTATGTACACACTCTCCCTGCAGTACTCCTTCCTCCATTGTCCAGTGAACTTTCAGCTAAGATTCCAACTCCACTGCCCAACTAAAAACTCTCTTGGTCTTATCGTTAACTCCAAGGTTAGTATCTCAATCTTACCTCAACTACTTGATGGCAATTGGCAAAGATGGTAACTTCTACCTTGTCTGAGATGTATGGTTCACTCTGTTCTGGGACTATGCGTCAGAACTGACTTAACAGTACCTAACAGCAACCACAATGCTCTCTTCGCTTTCTCTATCACTGTCTGCTCTTTTTAACTTTTCTGTAAAAGAAATGTTCCTCTTCGCCTGATTCCTAAACACTGGAGGGCTAGGGGACTCAGCCTTTAGACCACTTGACTTTACACACATTCCCTAGGCAATCTATGCAGACACACAGTTATCAACCATTCTATATGCCAATGACTCCCACACTAATCTCTCCAGCCAAGATCTCAAGCTGGCCTCCAGACTCAGTATATCCACCTGCCTACTGAATAACTCCATCTGGTTTTTGAAAGACAGTTCACACTTTCTGTTCCAAACCAGAACTCCTGACTCTCCTTTCCTCAGATTTGTTTCTCTCCCAGTATACCCCTATCTTAGCAATGCCAACTTCATTCTTCTAGTTGCTCAGCTAGAATGTCAAGTCATTCCTGACTCTTCTCTTTCTCTCTCATCCCACATCCTATCTATAGCAAATCGTATCAGCCCTACCCCCTTCAAATACATATCTAGAATCTTCTCACAATGTTACCACTAAGACTGTGGGCCCATCCACCACTATCTCTTGCTTAGATAACTGCAATTGCATTCTAATTGTTTTCTCCACTTGTCTTTTTACCTCCTTGTAGCACAGTGATACTTGAGGAGATAAACCAGATCCTCTCACTTTCTGCTCCAAACACACCAACAGCTTCCTGTCTCATTGAAAATAAAGGTGAAAATCCTTACAGTGATGTCAAAGATCTGCATAACCTGTACGCTGTTCTCCTTAGGCCTCATCTCTCAATAGTATCCACTGGTTCACTTTGTTCGAGGAATAAGAAGTTTCCCGTCCACTTCTCCTGGGGCCTGTGCACTTGTAGATCCCATTACCCGGGACGTTATTCCTCTAAATCCTGCACTGCACATCCTTCAGGTCTCTGAGGCCTTCTCTGACCACTTTAAATAACTCGGCAATCCCCTTCCCAAATACGTTCCATCCTCTCACTCTTATCACCACCTAACACAACATACCTCTGTTTGTTCACTGTTTATGTTGCCTTGCTTGAATGCAAACTTCAGCAGAACAGCAATTGTATTTTATTCTGTAAAACCAGGGACAGTAATAAACCAGAAAAACCAAGCCCACTGCCACTGAGTTGGTTCCAACTCATAGTGACACCAGAGGACAGATGAGAATTGCCCCATACAGTTTCCAAGGAGCACCTGGTAGATTTCAACTGCTGACCTTCCAGCTGGCAGCTGTGGCACTTAACCACTACACCATCAGGGTTCTCAGGGAAAGTAACAGGTACTCTAAGTTTGGTGAATGAATAAATGAATAATAAAAGCAGACTATGTTTTATATTGGATGGAATATATTCCCTCTATTTCCTGTAACTGAAGCATTACAGATAAATTTCATTGTCAACAAACAGGCTCAATGAGACCACTGGTGAAGGGTACCATGTTCTTCCTATCAGGATCCGCAGAGTCAACAGCACCAAATCCAACCCTGAAGAAATTAAATCTTGCCTCCACATGAAATCAGAATAGCATCTTTATGGTATCCAAAGTTATTTACTGACTTAGTAAATACCTACAATTTTGCTCTTGCAAGTAGGAACATGGTAAACAGAAACACATTAGGAAGGCTGAGCCATGAGGAGGTTTATTGTGGGGACTCCTGTCTACATATCTGTGCAGTTGAAATTTGTTGAGAGCCTCACCTCCACTTCTTAAAAAAGCATTGACCATTCTGGAAAAGCAGGGTTTGGAACCCAGAGAGAACACACAGAGACCTCAAAGACAGATACTTATATAGATATATCTATGAAAAACAGTACTACGGCAAGCACTGATATTTTATCCTCATCTGAACATTTGACACTCATCATTAAGATAACTTGACCATAATGAAAACTCATTGCCATCCAGTTGATTACAGCTCACAACAACTGTTTAGGACAGAGAAGAACTGCCCCCACAGAGTTTCCAAGGACCACCTGATAGATTCAAACTGTGGACCGTCTGCTTAGCAGCCCTAGCACTTAACCACAGTGCCACTATGGTTTCCTTTAACACAATATCAGTTCAAAAATACAAGGCAAGCTTGTTAATCACTTACTTACCACCTTATGGCACTATATGAAAATTACAATGGTAACTTCCTTACTTTCCCTGATGAAAATTGGTCTACAATATACTCAAAGTCATTTTTCCCCCAGTTTCTTCTTGTTCTGCACTCGGCAGAGCAGGACCACACAGTCTATCCTGACCCATGGGAGCTCTCAAATAAGAAAACCTTGGTTTTAAGTTGCTGAATGACTGCTCACAGCTGGTGATGCAAACTGGGATGATTAGCAGAGACTGCTCAGTGGTGGCCATCCCCTTCAAGTGGCACCCAGGGCCCATGCCAGATCTCCCATACCTTAGATATGCCTCTGCTTACAGACATGCATTAATAGAAAGAAAAACTATCTAGGTGTTACAGTAACTGTCAGTGAGTGTTTAGAAGACAGCAAAAACCAAGTGGTAAAAGCACTTAAAATAAGAGCTCAGATCAACCGCGGACTAATGGTTAATTTTCTGTAATTACTATTTAAAAACAAAAAACAAAACTGTTGCCATCGAGTCAATTCCAACTCAAAGCAATCCTATAGGACTGAGCAGCACTGTCCCACAGAGTTCCCAAGGAGTGCCTGGTGGATATGAACTGCTAGCCTTTTGGTTACAAGCTGTAGTGCTTAATCATTATGCCACTAAAAAACACCAAAATAAATCTATTGCTGTTGAGGCCATTTTGACTCTTAGCAACCCAGTAAGACACAGCAGAATTGCTTCATCGAGTTTCCAAGGAGCGCTTGGTGGATAAGAACTGCTGATCTTTTGGTTAGCAGCTGTAGAACTCAACTACTACACTGGCCACTAAGCCCAGCCATCACTGTCTAGTAGATTTTGACTCACAGTGACGCTAGGGGACAGAGCAGAACTGCCCCATAGAGCTTCCAAGGGGTGTCTGGTGGATTTGAACTGCCAACCTTTTGGTTAGTAGTCATAACACTTAACGACAATGCCACCAGGGTTTCCATTATCAACTGACTGCCATCAAGTTGATTCTGACTCACAGCGACTCTACAGATCAAGTAAAACTGCCCCACAGTTTCCAAGGAGTGCCTGGTGAATTGGAGAGCTGACTTTTTGGTTAGCATCTGTACTATGCCACCAGAGTTTCCATTAGGACCCTCAAACAAGAAGTGATTTTCCCAGCACAGGAGAGAGTGGAACAGGAAGAATAAAGGATCACAAAACAACTTGAGTATCTAGAACATGAGAATCTGAACAGTTAGAGAAGATGGCATATCATTTCTTTTATAGTGTTTACAGAAAGAACAAAGGAGAAAAAAATAATCAGTATACATTAAGTATTTATAATACTTTGTAACTTGCAAATCATACTAACACGTTATTTCTTCTACCTTGACACCATCTGTATGGTGGACAGAATGGTTTAACTGTAATACTTTCTATACATAGAGAAACGGAGAGTCAGATACTCTTCTAAAAAGGTTTCTACAACCAATTAAGTCTGGGAAATACTGCAAATTGGGATCCCTTCCTGCACACTCAGGATGCATCCTAGCATATCTGTAACTCTGAAATGCCTGGCAAATAAGAAAAGTTTCCCTAAGGTGTCCTTAAGTTCATCTGAACATAGCACTGATTTTGCTTAATATGTATTAACATATCACCTTTTAACGTAGATCACTGCAGTTTAAACATCCTCCAGAGGCTTTGCCGAACTGAAACCTCCACAGGTTTATGATTTAAAATAAAATTCTTAAGAAAACGACAAGTATAAACTTGTATAGCGCCTGCTACAAAACAGTCAATCACTAAGTATTTGTTTCCTTACTTCTTCACAAGGACAGGGGCCTGAGGTATTTGTCACAAGAGCTCTCTGAGAGGTTAGCTTGGGGTGGGATCAGACTGTGCTCTCCCTCAGACAGTAATGGAAGCCCTGAGGCTAGGATGTGCCACGGAGGCTTTGCAAACCTTTAGTTACAGTATGACACACATGCCATTAAAATACCCACAGCTCAATCCAGTCCATGCAACTGCTTCTGATATGCACTGAAGCCTGGCAGAATTGGTAGAGGGCGGAGAGGCAGTGTTAGACAAGAAACCTCTAAAATACTACATTAATTGAAATATCTTAGGGTTTTCATACCTTCAAGAACAGAGGTAGACTTCACTGGATAACTCATGCTTATTAAAGGTGCATGGAATAACTGTTAACTAATTTTCCTTCCTGTTTTTAAATGACTTTGTGAGACGTAGGCTTGACATCAACAGAGACAACATAATGCAATGTAAAATGATCTCATTATTAAAAATATCCTTTCAGGCAAAATGATCACAGACAGTTGTTTGGCTGTGTCCCTGAAGGACTGTTTCTGTTGGTGTGTGCTAATATATGGGGTAAATTATCTCTTCCATATCATGTAAATGGAACTTCTGAACTAATTATGAACAAATTATTAAGTTATAAAACACCTCTGCCAATGAAACTGTGGCTACAATAAGAAGTGTGATTAAAATCACACGTGATTTGGACCTATTAAACAATAATGTATTAATCCATAAAGCTGTATGCAGCTTATCCAGTTACTATAATTAAAGTATGCTTCACCACTAATAGCCTTACGAACTCTTACATTTCCCTGAAAGCATCTGCAAATAATGGCAAAACTTCAGCTCTTGTGATGATAACTCTACTACTGGTAACTAAGAAAATCCTTGTAATAAAAAACTTTTCCTCTCTATTCTAATGCAATCCTATTGATCAGTAGTAAATTTATAGCCAGTAAAATATTTTTTGGTGAAATTAATGTGTGTTTAAAGGTTGAAAAAAAATTTCATGCACAGAAATGGTAGGGAATAACAATGTTTCACATATTTCTGCCAAGATATTAACTAATACAGCAAGAAAGATCCTTGATATGTCATTTGCTGACTGATGAGTGCACAGAGCTGAGACTCAAGCACAGAATTTTATTGCTGAAGACATTTTCATCTGCAGCCAAATCACCAGGGAAACACTTTGTCAAACAACTTCATTCTGCATGGAGACTTTGTGACAATATTGGCATCCTAAGAATTTGTTCTGGTTTTTCTTATTGCATCTATCTGTCTGTGCCCGAAAATATTTACAGCAACATTGCAATTCATGCAGACAGCCGGTTTAGCACCTGGAAACAACCTACCCAGCTCATGTTTTATCTTACCAGCAAGTTTAAAATAAGTGCTCAGAAGTCTGTATGTTTTTTTTAATATAAATGAGACAATATATTTTAGAGACGTTTAATACCAAACCCCTAGTTCATATTAATCGGAAGTGATCTACCACTGGGCATCTGCAAAGTTAATGGTTCAAAACTTCTTTACCAGCACTCAATCTTCCTACATGGGTTGAACTAGAAAGTTAGAAAAGATTAAAACAGAGAAAGAGACAGAGAGAATAAAGTATGGAATGGCACGATGACTCTGTTATTCTGAATTGTGACTTTTAATTTAGACCTTTTGTTTTATTATTTTCATTTTGCCCTGACCCCCAACAAATCTTGACCCTTCCCTCTTTCTCCTATCCAACCATAACTCTCATGGCCAAACCAAACCCATTGCTGTCAATTCTGATTCATGGTGATGCCATACGTTCCAAAGTAGAACTGCTCCACAGGTTTTTCTTGGCTGTACTCCTTATGGGAGCAGATCACCAGGACTTTCTTACACAGTGTGGGTGAGTGAATTCACATTGCCAACCTTTAAGTTAGCAGATTAGTGCAAACCATGCCACCCAAGGATCTCAACCATCACTTACGTGTTGTTAGGTGCCACAGAGTCAGTTCCAACACACAGTGCCCCTGTGCACAGCATGCTCCCAACCAATCCTCACCCTTTAAATAATTCTCTCAACTTCTTCATGACCACCCAGCCAAGTTACCACTGTCTCTCACTTTGTCCCCTGAAATAGCCTAGCAACTGGTCTCTCCATTCCTACTTGTCCCTTCAATCTATTCTCCACACATCTGCTAAAGTGATCTTTCCAAAAAGCAAGCTGGATCACATCCCAGCCCTTCCACATTTGTCATTTACTTCTTTGTTCTGGGATAAAAATCCTTAACACGGACTACTGGGTGGAAAGAGCCAGCCCCTGTCCAGAATTCGGACTTCCCCTGGGACCAACCTTCTTGTTCCAAACACAGTCAGTTCCTGAAATGTGTCCTTTGCCCTCACACTGCCCTCCCAGGGGGCTTTTCTATCTGTGGTTCTCTTGGTATGGAACCCCTGTGGGCTCACCCTTTCACCCTACCTTTTTTATCCCTTCATCTAGTGGCTTCTGTCACTTTTCCTATCTTTGTTCAGTTGACTGGACTCCTATAATGAGCTCTCAGCACAATATCTTTCCTTTTCAGTACTCACGACAGTTTGTAATATACATTTATTTATGATGTTATCTGACTGTGGAGTACCTCCCCTACTGTGCTGTGAACTTCACATGGACAGTGAACATATCTGTCTTCAGGCATCTTCGAGTCCCAGCACCCTAGCAGAGGGCCTGTGGCTAATGTAAAATAGGTGTCCGACCATCATCTGTGGACTGAGGGAATGGACTGCAACAACGAGTTCTTCAACAGCACCACTATTTAACACCCTGCCCACTACCACCACCACAGAAGTCAGGGCTTGGCTGAACCATGCAGGGTATCACCTGACATGATAACATTTTCTCCTTCTGTTTATCAAGTCCCACTTCCCACCCCCCACCCCCATTAAAGCAGACTGAAGAATTAAAACACACACCCACACCCACACAACTTCATTACCTATGGTACTGGTTGTTGTAAACACACCTTTATCAGGACAGTCTATAGCCAAAGACTGCCTGCTTAGAGTGAGGATGCTACTTTAACGGGCCTGTGTTACACATGACCTGTATCCCCTCTACTCCCTCTAAACAGATGTTGGAATCCTAACCCCTATACCAAGGAGCCCTGGTGGCACAGTGGTTAACAGCTCAGGCTGCTAACCAAAAAGGCCAGCAGTTTGATAACACCACCCACTCCTTGGAAACCTGTGGGCAGTTCTACTCTGTCCCATAGTTTTCCTAGAGTCAAAACGGACTTCACAACATACAACAATATACTTACAATGTAATTTCATCTGGAAATAGGTCTATCTTTATTAGGTGAAAATATACCAAAGTTCAGAGTGCCTCGAACCCCATCACTTCTGAAGTTACACAGGGAGCAGCACAGGCACAGAAGCAAGCAAGCAGAAACAGGCGGAGACAGAGGTCACATAAAGATCTCCAGGGACCGGGGAACGCCAGGGCTACAGAAGCTCAAGCACACAAGGATCTTTTCCCAGAGCCAACAGACAGAGCCTTTCTTGGTGCTAATACTCTGAAATCAGACTTCTAGCCTCATCAACAGTGAGAAAATATGTATCTGTTCCTTCAAGCCTCTCAGGTGCAGCATTTGTGCGACAAGAGCACTAGGTAACTAAGAAAGCCCGGCTCTCTGAAATCCTTCACCAGCTGTCCCTCACCAATACCCACCTCCTCACCACCACATTTTTAGTCCAACCCCCAAATTTGGCTGGAAGGCCTGAAATGCTCAACCTTTTGCTGCACCCACCTAGGGAGATTCAATCCAGGTGCAAACTTAAGACTGCCACTAGCAGCATCCATGCCAGCTTCCTAGTTAACCAATGTCCACACAGGCAGAAAACTAGGGAGGTGCCAGTCATGAGATGTGATGTGGCTTGTGAGCAGAGTCACAGATCAGAACCCTGCCCACATGGTGGAAGGGGTGGTGGGCCATGCCCTGGGTGGCTTCTTTCAGCTCTGTCTGATTTTTGTTTATAAAATATACTCCTCTTGATTTTTTCTTCACTATGAAAACAGGGACTGAACTGATAAGTCTGCTCAGTCTTATTTTACTCCAATTTTGATTTCCTCTTCACCTAACATATTACCTGATAACAGGGAAGAACACTGCCAGTCCTTTTACCTGTAACAGAGTTATTAAAAAGCAACAAGATACTTAAGGGGCAGGCACGTAGGGGAGGAGGGACAGAAGCAATGGACATGGGTAACAGGTTAGAGAAGCAACAGAAAAATAAGGTGCTGTTTGGTGGAGATTCACAGAGGGCACCACAAAGAGAGAAAACTGCACTGATGCCCAGGCTTTGAAAGTGGATTCTGATGCTACTGCCAGCAAGTCTGTTGTGACTCATAGCAAACATACAAGACAGAGTAGAACTACCCTCTAGAGTTTCCAAGGAGCGTCTAGTGGATCTCAACTGTTCACCCTTTGGTCAGCAGCTGTAACACTTAACTGCTATGCCAGAGAAGCAGTAGAAAAGTAAGGTGCTATTCCACCTCTATATTCTGAGGGCACCTTAAAGAGAGAAAAGTGCAATGATGCCTAGAAATTGATACTGGTTTCGGATTAACAATAGTCACTTACAGAATCTGGGTCTCTAACCTTTTCCATCACCAATTTTTCAGACTGTCTGGTACATACTGAGGGAATAGCCACTTTCTTTTGTCTTACATTTTCCGGCCATTAATTACCCATCATGGCATGTTTTCAGACAGTGGGGAAACACAGAAACATCATTCTTGGCTTTGGAGGCATAGCAATGTTATGCAAAATCAGAACACTACTTATTCTTGAAACCAGACCTACAGCACTCTTTTCTACTGATTTAGATAAAAATTCTCTAGAACACTGGAATATATTGTGTAAAATCACAAATTTTAAACCTACTTCCAAGAGACCAACCATTGTATTGCATAAAATCCTTGTGGATTCTCTATTTTGAATTTATGTATGATTCTTTCCTAGCTTAAAGATTTCTGATTTTCTATACTTTTTAAAAATAAGGTGTACTGGGGTACGATTTGTACACAATAAAAATGCCATGCTTATTCTTTTAATGTTTAAGTCAAAACAAAAATTCATGCATGTTCCAAATTCAAGTATCAATTATTTGGTTTGAAAACATAAAAATCCTTTCTGACAAATGCATATGTTTGTTGCTAAACTTACTCAAAAACACAGTGCCTGATGTTATTATAAGGGGATTTACAAAACAGCATGATGATTTGGAGACACTACCTTGAAGGACAGATAAGAACTGTGGATGCCTGATGTTTTAAAGGATCAGATGCAGTACATAGACTTGAGTCCAATAATATTCAACTATGTGGATCACAGAGATGTTTCTGGAAAACATCAAATACACAGCAATGATTTACAGAAAAGGCGAACAGAAACAGTCTGTTACTGAGAAGAGAAATACCATGATGCCCTTAAACCTGATAGTTATCCTCTATTGGATACTTGAAGATGTAAAAAATTATTTCTAGCATGTAAATAATGTTTCAACAGTAAAGAATTTATTAAATTGCTTAGCTTTTCACCGCAAGAACAAAAGTACCATTTATGATCATGTTTAAGACTTTCTAAATAGATAATAAAATTAAGTGTTATATTAAAATTAGGCTACTGGATAAGTATACATACTTCTAAGTATATACCACTTATATATATGTTATATACATTTACACAAAGCATATATTAAAAACAAAAATCTGTTGCAATCAAATCGATTTAGACTGAAGCAGCCGTGTAAGACAGAGTAGAACTGTCTCATATGGCTTCTAAGGAATGATTGGTGGATTTGAACTGACAACCTTTTAATTAGTGGGCTGTAGCTCTTAACCACTATGCCATACTCCAATAAGTATATGGTGAACTCTTAGTACCTTATGTCTCCTCCAGGAATTAAAACAACAAACAATTTATTCTTCATATTCGCATTCACTCAAATAACATAAAGGGAACTAATTCAAGGGGGTGGGGTCAAGATGGTGGACTAGACACACATCTCAATTCCCTCTGAGAACTAAGGCATGACTATCAATTGAACAGAGCACCTGAGATACCCAGGAAGTCCTAGGATACAGCACAGGGTTGTCAGTTGGGATTACAAGCCATTAAATGGGAAATTGCCTCTACCTGATGAGGCAGTGCATGCTGTGCCCTGCTCCTGCTAATTCAGGACTTGGGTGGATTGTAGGTACTGATGCTGTCTTTGTTATCCGGGCGGTGGGGAATGGACATGAGCCATCAAATACACTGAACTGCAGTGCTATAGTAAACAGCATATAGTGCAGCAGGGAGGCAATGTGTGAGATAGCCACATTTTGAAAGCTGAGCTGCTGACTGAGGGCACCACTGCCCCTCCACCCATAATTTTTTGAGCTGTAACAGAGATTCTGCAGTTTCGCGGTGGGAAGGGCAGCTCAGCTGGGACACCCAGCTCAGCTGGGAGGCAGAGTCATCCAACCAGCAGCCTTAGCAGGGGTTAGTTCCCAAGCTGAGAAGCAGTGCCAGTCTGCAAAGCCAGCAGAAGGGCTCTATAGGACAGTGTGATCTTACAGGAGTGGTCTGGCTAAAGATGGCAGGCAGGCCATAATCCCTCCCTAAAGAATTACATCATACCATCTGGGGACAGCCAAAGAAGTGCTTACATTGTCAGCTGGAAGGCAGGGCTTGCCACATCTGACAGCCTGACTGATTCCAGGAGCTGTCAGTCAACTCTCAGCTTCTTAAAATAAGACTGCCAGGAGAAATAACCGCTGAGTAGCCTAGCAGCATCACTTTCAGCCTTTACTGACTCACATCATAGGGTCGGTTGGTGGCCCTGCAGTTAACGCATAGATAGGGAGCCATCTTTGCCAGCAGGGAGGTGGAGAATGCCACCCCAAGGAGTCAACTAGGGCCAGTCACTGAAGTACATAGAGATGGCTGGTGATCAACTTCCTTCTCAGAACTATGCCTTAGCTCCTGCTGAATTAACACCAAAGCCTCTAGATGGCCTTAAGGTAACAAACCATTCCTAACCACATAAAGAAACAAGTCGCTATGACTCCAGAAAACTCCCAAAATTAAGAATTAAAAGACTTCTCAGATGAAGAAGCCTTTCTCACACTATCAGAGGTTGAGTACAAAAGAACTATACACAGAGCCCTCCTAAAGAGTAAACAAAATGTAGCAGAGTAAAATGAAAAATTAAGCTAGCTATTTGAACTGATGAAACAACAACAATCTGAAATCTAGCAGATCAATTAAGAAAACTACAGATTAGACAATTCAATCTAAAGCCAGAAGAGCAGCACTGAGGAGATGGAAGTCAGAATTAGTGACATTGAAGATAGAACAGCTGACACCAGTATTTATGAGGAGAAAGAAGAGAAAAGAAATAAGAAAAACGTAGAGGCATTAAGAAATATGTGGGACTCTATTAAGAGGAATAATCTACAATTAACTGGAGTTCCTGAACAGGCAGGGATAGCTGAAAACACAGAGAATATTGCTGTTGAGCTGCTGACAGAAAACTTCCCTGAAATTATGAAAGATGTGTATTGAACACCACAAAAACGAGACCCCTAAAGAAAGACACCAAGCCATGATAATAATGCTTATTATTACTGCAGAACAGTGCAACCTCTTTGGAAAGCAATTTGGCGTTACTTTAAAATAATGGATATAGATATACCATTTGACCTAATAATTTCTCTGCTTGGAATGCCTGGAATATATCCTACAAAATCAAGGCCATTCACACCAACTGCTACATGCACACGAATGTTCACTGCAGCACAGTCCACGACAGCAAAAAGGTGGAATCAACCCAGATGCCCAACAACAGAAGAATGGATGGGTAAACTTGGTATATATACTCAATGGAGTACTACACACTGATAAAGAACAACGATAATAGCAGGAAACATCTCTCAATTTGGTCTCAACTGGAGGACATTATGTTGAGTGAAACTAGTCAGCAACAGAAGGACAATTATACGAGACCCCTATGATAAAAACTTAAAAGCATACTCATACATAATAGAAAAGACTCTTTGACAGCTACAGGGTGCGGAGGGTGGGAGGCGGGAGGGCAAGGCGTGAGAGGTTAGATTAGATAGTTGTTAGAAATTTGGTTGGGTGAAATTGGTGACAATACACATTAGTAAGAAGATCAGTATTAAGGGGACTTTGACACAACTTGTGTATGCCTCCTCTCCTAACCCAGTATTGTAAGCACAGAGTATGTACACTTTCATTTTTTATTTAATAAAATTATAATAATAATAACAAAAGAAAATAAAAAAATAGGGTGGCCTCTAAGCAGGGTGGTGGGCCCCAGGCTCTCTTACAGACCAGGCCTGTTCGGGGACATCGGGAGAGGCTCGGCAGCCGGTGAACAGCTAAGAACTACGACACGAACTTGGCTGACAAGGCCAAGGGAAAGGGTAAGACCCCACCACCAGTCAAGCTGGCAAAAGGGGCCAAGACTGAGCCAGCCGCCAAGGGCAAAGAAGAGCCAGCTGGCCTGACCGACAAGACTGAGAAAGTTGAGAAAGAAGAGGAGCCCCAAAAGACAAAGTCACCGCAGCCAAGAATGAAGTTGGCACTCAGAAGAAGTGTCGCTGGTACCGGTGGGAACTCAAGAGAAGCAAGAAAGAGTTCTGGGTCATGGGACACACCAAGGTCAAATACATGTCTGTGGGCCTTCTAGGGACGGTGCTCATCCTGTTGAACAGGTTGTCTGTGAACCCCCTCCTGATACTCATCATCACCATGGAGCTGTCCATCCTCATCTTCCAGACTGTCATCAACACTTTGGCCATCAACAGATACATGCCTTTCATCCTGTGGCCTATTGCGGACCTTCTCAGTGACCTGGTTGTCGTTGGTTTCCTTTCATGGGCTGTGTTCTTTGCTGTAACAAGTCGACCAACCATGCACATGCACCACTTTATAGCCATGGTCTGTACTGGTGTGACTGCACTACTCTCATTAATTGATGTGTGTATTCAAAGAAGACACTTCAAGGGCAAAAGGGTCAAAAAGAACATACTGGTTCCTCTTCCTCCAAAGGAAAAAGCCCCAGAGACAGGAAAGGATTCTGAAGCCACTAAGCCAGGGCAACCTGATGCAAATAAGCCAAAGGAACCTGATGCAAATAAGCCAAAAGGACCTCTACCAACTCCAGGAAAGAAATGACTGGAAGGACACTCCTATTGTCAGAAAAGGCAATGTATTTTACAATAAAACCTATTTCCGCTGTCTTTCTTGTTTTCTTTCTAGGACAGTTTTATTTTTCATTTGAATATCCATCTTTACTTGAAAAAGAAATTTCTCTGTAAATGGATCTGATGTAAACAGTATTTTGTTCATTCAACAAAAGTTACGCAAAGTGATGGTGCACAAGACGAGGTGGAGCTGGGCCCTATCTCTGGGCACTTGAGGACAAGCCTCAGCCAGGGTACATGGCACACAGGGGCTGGGGCACCCTAAGTGTGGGGGGTGACAACTGTTGTCAACACCTACCCACCAAAAGGACTAGAGGAAAATGAGATACTGGAAAACAAAATGCTTTCACTTGGATATTTTATTTTACATTTTTCTAAAGCATTCAAGTAGTCATTATGACCAAAATAAGGTTATCAGCCTTCCTGTTTTTGTCCTCAAATTCTATTTTGTTATTGTTGAAAATATACACAGCAAAACATATACCAAAAAAAAACCTACACTGAAAAAGATGAAAAAACAACTCGTAAAGACTGATCCAGAAAAGAATATTAACAGCAAAATACGAAAATCAACACAAAAATAAATGCATCATAATGACAGCATTAAATACATACACATCAATAATTACACTGAATGTAAACAGTGAACATTCCACTACAGAGACAACAAGTGACATCCTGGATCAAAAGACATGACTCGTCTATATGTTGCCTATAAGAAACATACTTTGGACTCAAAGATATGAACAAACTAAAAATCAAAGGATGGAATAATATATACAAAGCCTACAACATACAAAGACGAGCAGGTGTGGCAATACTAATCTCAAATAAAATAGATTTTAATGTAAAATCCACCACTGTGAAAAAGGTTGGTCACTATTTATTGCTGAAAAGTTTATTTAATACACGAGCATGACTTAACCATATTAAATATTTGTGCACCCAATATCAGCATCTAAATATCTTGAAAAAATGCTGACTACTTTGAAAAATGAGATAGATCACTCCACAATAACAGTTGGAGACTTCAATACTCCACTTTCAATAATGGATAGATCATTCAGAGAAAAGCTTAATAAAGACACAGAAGATCTTACTGACACAATTAAACAACTAGACCTCATTGACATATACAGAACTTTTAATCCATCAACAGATAAGTACACCTTCTGCTCTAATGCACACAGGTCATTTTCCAGAACAGACCATATGTTAGGGCACAAAGCAAATCTGAAGAAAATCTAAAATACGGAATTATTGCAAAGCATGCTCTCACACCATAAAGCCATAAAAGTCAAAATCAATACCAGAAAAACACAGACAGAAACTGGAATTCATGGAAACTGAACAACAGCTTGCTCAAAAAGCCATGGGTTGTAGAAGAAATCAAGGATGAAATAAGTTTATAGAATCAAATGAGAATGAAAACACACCCTGCCAGAACCTGTGGGATACAACCAAAGCAGTGAAGAGGTCAATTTATCTCTATAAATGCACACATCTGGAAGGAAGAAAGGATCTAAACCAAAGAATTAACCTTACAGCTTGAACAAGTAGAAAGGGTGCAACAGAGGAACCCCTCAGGGGCCAGAAGAGAACAGATAATAAAAGATTAGAGCAGAAATAAATAAATTAGAGAATAGAAGAATAAATGAAAAAATTAACAAAACCAAAAATTAGTTTTTTTAAAAAAAGTTCAACAAAATTGATAAAATACTAGCTAAACGTACAAAAGAAAAACAGGAGAGGAAACAAATAACCCAAATAAGAAATGAGACAGATGTCATGACAGATCCAGCTGAAATCAAAAGTATCATAACAAAATACTATAAAAGACTGTACTCTAACAGATTTGAAAACCTAGAGGAAACAGACAAATTCCCAGACTATCATCTACCAAAATTATCACAAGGATAAGTAGAACTTAATAAATGAATCACAAAGGAAGAAATTGAAAAAATCATCAAAAAACTACCAACAAAAAAAAGCCCGGGCCCAGATGGCTTCACCACAGAATTCTACCAAACTCTGAGAGAAGAGTTAACTCCAGTACTAGTGAGACTACTTCACAGCATAGAAAGGGATGGCATACTCCCAAATTCATTCTATGATGCCAACATAACCTTGATACCAAAGCCAGGGAGAGATCCCACTAAAAAGGAAAATTACAGACCAACATTACTCATGAATCTAGATGCAAAAATCTCCAACAAAATCCTTGCCAACAGAATTCAACAACATATCAAAAAAATAATTCATCATGACCAAGTTGAATTCACATTAGGGATGCAACAGCAAAAAAAACAATTAATGTAATCACCAACATAAATGACACAAAAGGTAAGAATCACCTGATTGTTTCAATTGATGCACAAAAGGCATTTGACAAAGTCCAACACCCATTCATGCTAAAAACTCCCAGCAAAATAGGAATAGAAGGCAAATTCCTCAATGAAGTAATGGACATCTATGCAAAGCCAACTGCATACATCATTTGGCATAGAGAGAAACTGAAAGAATTCCCCTTGAGAATAGAAACTAGACAAGGATGCCCACTCTCACCACTTCTATTAAATATTGTACTAGAAGTTGTGGCAGAGTAATTAGACAAGACCAAGAAATAAAGGGCATCTGCATCAGAAAAGAAGAAGCAAAAATCTCCCTATTTGCAGATATGATTATATACACGGAGAATCCTAAAGAATCCATAAGTAAACTACTCAAACAAATAGAAGATTTCAGCAAAGTATCAGCATATAAGATAAACATAAGTAAATCACTACGATTCCTTTATAACAATAAAGAGATCATTAAAGAAGAAACGGCACTTGGCTTGGCTAAAGAAGAAATCACCAAGTCGCTATCATTTACTATAGCCCCCAAGAAGATAAAATACCTAGGAAAAAAATTTAACTAGAGAAATAAAAGACCTATACAAAGAGAACTACAAGACCTTACTGCAAGAAAACAAGACTTACATACCCTGCTCATGGATAGAAAGACTTAACAATGTAAAAATGTCTATTTAACTCAAAGTGATCTACATATACAATGCAATCTGAATACAAATTCCAGTGACATTTTTTAACAACAAGGAGAAACAAATCATCAACTTTGTTTGGAAAGGGAAGAAACTCTGGATAAATAAAGCACTATTGAAGAATAGGAACACAGTGGGAGGCCTCACACTGTCCAACCTTAGTACCTAATTACTCTGCCACAGTAGGCAAAACAGTCTGGTAGTGCTACAAAAAGAGGCACACAGACCAATTAAACGGAGTTGAGACTCCGGAGATGCCACTATCCTCTAACAGTTGATATTCAATAAAGGCCCTAAGACTGTAAATTGGGGTAAAAACAGTCTCTTTAACAAATGGTGCTAACAAATTGGCTATCCATCTGTAAAAAACTGAAACAAGACCCATATCTCACACCTTACACAAAAACCAACTGAAACTGGATAAAAGACCTAAATACCAAATGGAAACTGATAAAGATGATGCAAGAAAAAATAAGATCAACAATGCAAGTTTTAAAACACAACTTAGACTTCAAAATCTGACAAATAAAGCATGACCAACAGAAGAGAAAATAAATAAATGAGAACTACTAAGAATCAAGCACTTTTCCTCATCCAAAGACTTTATCAAAAGAATTAAAAGACTACCTGCAGAATAGCCAAGAGCCGTCGAGTTGGATCTGACACATGGTGACCCTAGGGGCCAGGGTAGAACTAAAAGATATTTGGCAACTACATGTCAGACCAATGTCTGATCTTCATAGTCTACAAAGTACTACAAAATATCAACAAGAAAAAGGTAAATAATCCAATTCAGCAATGGACAAAGGAGATGGACAGACACCACACCAAAGAGGACTTCAGGCAGCCAAAAGACACATGAAGAAATGCTCCCTATCATTAGCCATTAGAGAAATTCAAATCAAAACTATAATGAGATAACATCTCACCCTAACAAGGATGGCCAGGATCCAAAACACACAAAACAACAAATGCTGGAGAGGCCGTGGAGAGACTGGAACTTTGCTACACTGCTGGTGGGATTGCAAAATGGTACAACAATTTGGCACTTCCTTAAAAAGCTGGAAACAGACATACCATTTGACCCAGTAATCCCACTGCTAGGAATTTATCCTACAGAATCATGGGCATAAACTGTGCCACTAATGGACCTTTTTAATAGTTGAAGGGATCTAAATTTAAAAAGTCCCTGTCATAGACTGTATTGTGTCCTCCAAAAATCTGTTTATCAATTTGTCTGGGTCATGATTCCCTGTATTGTGTGATTGTCCTCTATTTAGAAACCCTGGTGGTGTAGTGATTAAGTGCTACATTTGCTAACAAAAAGGTCAGCAGTTCAAATCCACCACGTTGCAAACTCTATGGGGCAGTTCTACTCTGTCCTACAGGGTCACTATGAGTGGGAGTTGACTCAATGACAATGAGTTTTGGTCCTTTATTTTATAATTGTAATTATGCTACGTGCTGTAAATCCTAATGTCTGCCAGTGGTTAATGGAGCAAGATTGGGTTATGTTATGGTGGGACTGTAATATCCTCTACATCCCTCATCCAAAGTAAAGACAGTTTCCTTGGTGTGTGGTCTGCACTAACTTTTACCTTAAAAGGGATAAGGAAAGGGAAGTGAGCAGAGAGTGGTTACTTCATACCAAGAAAGCACTGCCAAGAACAAAGAATGTCCTTTGGGCTTGAGGTTTCTGTGCTGAGACACTCCCAGACCAAGGGGAAGAATGATGACAAGGACCTTCCTCCAGGGCAAACAGACAGAAAGCCTACCCCTGGAAGTGACCTCCTGAATTTAGTCTTGTTGCCTACCAGACTGTCAGAAAGTAAATTGCTTTGTTTAAGTCATCCACTTATGTGGTATTTGTGTTATAGCAGCTCTAGAGACACTCTCCTTTCTGACTAGATAAAACCACAATGATGGCAATTATAGGTTAATAACTGGGCACTTTACACATGCGAGTACTATGTGCTTTCCATGAAATACCTTCTTTGTTCTTCACAGCAACCCTGGAATATAGACACTGTTACTTATTTCATGTCACAAGAGAGGAAACTGAGACCTAAGAGAAGTAAAGACTTGCTCAAGATTCTGTAGATAAAAAATAATGATGCTAGGATCTGAACAGGACTGTGAATCTCCATGGCCTGTGGGATCAATTCCTTGTACAATGCATAGCTCTGATTTTGCATGCTAAATAGATCTTCAGAAAGAAGAAAATGAAACAGAGTATTTTTGGTGAACTATGGACCTGACTCGATAGCAGTGGGTTTGGTTCGTATATGGAGTAATATTCATAGCAAAAGGGAACAAGAATGAAAGTTTTCTCAGTGCTAGTAAGAAAGGTGATTTTATAAACAAAAGTATGTATATATTACATTTAAGAAAATACTAATACAATGAGCTTTAATTATTTCATAGGCATTTCTGCCACAGTCAGTTTTTCAATGAAGTATTCCAGAAAAGTTTGTTCCTTATCTACTTTTATCTATAGGAAAATAATCATGAATAGCTTTGATTTCCCAATATCCTTTTTTTTTAATTGTGGTTAAGAAGAAATGTACATTCCCATATAAATTTGCATGCCGATCTATATGCAGCTCCTACTGCTCTCCCTGCCTGGTCACAGCACACTCTTCCTCTCTGCTCCATGCAAGCCGTATCATCCCAGCAATCTCCTATTCCCTCCTCCCCACCCACTCCCCCACCTCCAGTAAGAAGTCAGCAGGACAACATCCTATAGAGGCACAGAACCTTAAAGTGTATACATGATATGGTCACTCTGTGTTGCCAAGTCCAATCCATTCCTGTCTGAAGAGTTGACCTCTGTTATGATTTATGGACAAGGGCAGCATCAGGGCCAGAGGGCATGCTCCCAGGGGAACCCCGGGGCTGCCAGACAATCAACTATGGTCTTTTAGTGGAGATCTCAGGGTGGACTCCTCTTTATTTTTGTGTTGCCAGTGAGACTCAACTTTGTGAGCTCTATCACGGCTATCATTGGTGGTGGCTGGGCACCATCTGGTTCTCCCGGTCACAAGCTGATGTAGAAACCCACTCACGTGGGTCTGTCTGTCTTCCGGGTTCTCATTCCCCCATGTCATTTTGGTCCTTGGTGATCATCTGTTCCTGCTGAGTTGGGACCATTTGCTGTACCCTAAGATGGCAGCTGGACAGCTTTCAAGACCCCAGATGCCACTCACCAATGTGGGGTACATAAGGTGTCCTTAGCAAAATGCTAGCTGTGCCAATTGGCCTCGATTTCCCCTAATAGCATGGTCCCCAGCACCCTGCCCCAGCTACTCTGTCCTTGCAATATTGGGTTAAGATGGAAGGAGTAATCATGTTATGTTGAAGTCTAGTCAATACTGGTCTTCTTTCTAATGTGTGCTGCCACAGATCTCACCCAACCAAATTTCTATAAACTAATCTAAACCCTTCCCCCTTCACGTGCCCTCCCTCCCCACCCTTGCAGACATCAAAGTCTTTTCTTCTATGCTTGAGTCTGTTTTGAAGTTCTTATTGTTGGGGTCTCATACAATATTTGTCCTTTTGTTGCTGACCACTTTCACTCAGCATAATGTCCTCCAATTGAAACCAGGTTATGAGGTGTTTCCTAAAATCACTGCTGTTCTTTACCACTGGAGAAGAAGGTGTAGCTGTCTGCTGATGAACAGCAAGTTCTGTATGTATCAATCAGGTCTAGTTGGTTAATTGTGGCAATAAAGTCTTCTGTGTCTTTGTTGAGCTTTTATCTTGATGATCTGTCCAGTATTGAGAGTGGAGTGTTAAAGTCTCCCACTATTATTCTGGAGTGATCTATCTCCTTTTTCAGTGTAGTTGGTGTTTCTTCGATGTATTCAGGTGCTCTAATTATTAGGTGCATGAATATTTAACATTGTTAAGTCCTGCTTCTGTATTAAATCTTTCAGCAACTGTGTCCATCCTTGTCCACGATGGTGGATTTTACATTAACATGCACTTTATCTCAGATCAGAATTGCCACATCTGTTCTTTTTTGTCTATTGTTAGTTGGTATATATTCTTCCATCCTTTCGTTTTTAGTTAGTTCATATCTTTAAGTCTGAGGTGAGTTTCTTGTAGGCAACATATCGATGGGTCGTATCTTTTGACCCAACATGTCACTCGATGTCTCTTTACTGGGGCATTCAGTCCATTCACATTCAGTGTAATTACTGATAGGTATTTGTTTAGTGCTGTCATTGTGATATGATTATTTTTGTGTTGATGTTTTCTCTGCTGTTGTCATTAATCTGTTCTGGGACATCCTTCTTTGTGAGTTGATTTTTCACCTTTTTCAAGGTTGGTTTTGTGGTTGTTGAGACTCCTGTATTACATTTCTTGATTTGATATGTTGCATCTTTATTGTGCTTTATGGCTGCCCCTATGATCCCTCTTAATAAACTATGTATAAACCTGATTTTAATTACTACCAGTCTTGTTAACTTCCTCTCCATCTGGAAGGGCTATAACGACTATAGCACATCCCTCTTTTTAATATGATGACATCATAGTTTTAATAATATGATCACTGGGTCATTTCTTTCACTATTATAGCTTTGATTGAGTTTGGAGCCTTCCTTGACTGAGTAGATTCTAGGTGATGTGTCCTGTATTTGCTTCTAAAAGATATAGTGGTTTTGTTCTTCTAAGCCAAGAGATTCTTTCAGTATTTCTTGTAACTTTGGTTTGGTTTTTATAAAGTCTCTGAGTTTCTACTTATCTGCAAATGTCTTCATTTCATTTTCAAAGACAGTTTTGCAGGATATATAATTCTTGGTTGGAAGTTCTTCTTGAAGTCTCTGAATATGTCATGCCACTGTGTCCGTGCCAGCAGCACTGTTTTGGCTGAGAAATCCTACAAAAGCCTACAGGGTTTCCCTCTGAATGTTAGCTTCACTTTGAGTCTTGCTGCCTTTAAGAGTTTCTGCTTATGTTTCATTTTGTTAAGCTTGATTATGTCTTGGAGTCTTTCTTTTGAGATCTATATTGAGTAGCATTCGATACGCATCTTGGATATCTACACTCTCTTCTTTCATAGTTCTGTGAAGTTTTCTGTCAGCAGCTCAGCAACAATACTCTCTGTGTTCTCAGCTGTCTCACTCTGTTCAGGAACTCCAATTAATCGTAGACTGTTCCTCTTAATAGAGTCCTACATGTTTCTTAATGCTTCTTCATGTTAATTGTTTCTTTTTTCTGATTTCTCCTCATAGATGCTGGAGTCAGTAGTTCTGTCTTCCAAGTCAGAAAGTCAATTTTCCATTTGTTCCACTCTGTTTTCTTGGCTTTGAATTGAAGTTTCTATGTCTTTGATTTTGTTCTTGATCTGCTGGATTTCAGAGTACTGTTGTTCCATTAAATCAAACAGCTTGCTTTATTTTTCATGTTGCTCTGCTGCATTTTGTATAAGGTCTAGAAGGACTCTAGATATAATCCTTTTGTATTTGCCTTCCGATACTTTCAGAAAGGTTTCTACATCTGGGAAGTTCTTTCGTTCATTCTTTTGGGGGCCTTCTGAAGGCATGGGTGATTTCTTTGTTATGCTTTTATCGAAAGTTTTTTGCTTTCTGGGCATCATGCAAGTCAGTAAAGACTGGGAGAGATGCTTTGAGGATGGACCACAGCTGTTTCTCTATGCTGCCTTAAAACGAAAGGTAAAAGGTATCTGAGAATTTCCAAAGTCAGTCACGTTTTCAGTGTACAGGTCCCTCTTCCCAGCTGGCAATGTAAGCACCTCTATATCCAACCCCAGATGTTATACATCAGTTCAAAATACAGAAAGACTACTGCCCTGCTGGCTTCTGCTATCGGGCCCCAGCTGTGGGTGACACTATGTAGAATAATGCTTTTCTCCCGCAAAAGCACTCTCCTCTGGGCCAGTGATGTCTCTCAGCCTAGGAATTAGGTCCCGCTGAGGCCTCTGTATGGGTATGTCTGCCTGCCAGTGGAACACAATGGTGTCCTGCACAAGCTCCCCGCCTGCCATGGCACAGGCCACTCAATGGTGGAGGCAGAAAGAAAGGCCAAAGGTGCCTAGATGTACAGAATCCAAAGCCAGGCTCTCAAAGTGAGGCAATTTCCCCCATCAATCCCACTAGTGGTGTGCCTGAGACCAGCTGCCAGTCAAGTCCCAGGTCTGCCCACTGGCCAAGAGAGAGTTACCCTTGATCCATGAAAGCCAGCAATCACTGAGAGTAGGGGTCAGTGAAAGAGAGGAAGTTTTCCATTCAGCGGTATGATGTCCAAACTAACAACCCTATGCCATTTCTTAGGGCTTACTACGTGTCCCCGAAGGCTCCATTTATCAGGTCTTCATTTCCAGAGGGATTTAGGGGGACTTGTGTTTAGTCTGCCATCTTGACTCTGCTCTCAGTACCCTTCTTTATATAAAAAAAGACAGTCAACTGTCATAATCAAGGAGTCAAGCTGTCAACTGTCATAATCAAGGAGTAAAATAATTTTATCTAGCTTCCTAAAATGTCAGTGTCAAATTTAGTAAACACAAATAAGGATTTGGACTAGCCAAGGTTGCTGAAAGTCACCTGTTGTGTTTTCTCTTTTAAGGACTATGGCGGAGATTCTTTAAGAGGTGGAGATGTTAGGTGAGACTTAGTATGGAAGGTGGTTTTATCTGCATGCTTTACAAAAGGTGATCTTTTCTGCCAAAGCCATTATAAAAGCCAAAAGACCAAACCCACTGCCATCATAGTGATCCTATATGACAATGCAGAACTGCCCCATAGAGATCCCAAGGCTGCCCTGGAGGATCTGAGCCACCGACCTTTTGGTTAGCAGACATAGCACTTAACCACCACACCACCAGGGTTTCCAAAACCATTATACATGGTATCAAAAAAATTTTAAGAACTGAAAATAACATGCAATCATCAGCAAATGAAAGGCCTGGAGATCTGCTTCTGAAAACTGTAAACTTTATAGATGTCAACAGAATACTTCCCACCTCATTTGCCTTGGATATGTCATCAAGAGAGGTCAATCCTTAGAGGAAGACATCCTTGTCAGGTGGAGTAGTAGGCAAGGGGCATCCTTGGTGAAACGGATTTCTAAAACAGCTGCAGCAACAGACTTAAACATACTGGTAACCACGAGGATGACACAGGATCAGGCACACAAGGTCGCCATGAAGAAGAGATGACTTGATGACAGCGAACTAGGTATAACACATCTTCCGAAAGTAAAAGTATTTTGCATGTATGTGAAGGACCCAGGGAAGTTATCTGATGTTCCATACACCGAAAATTAAAAATAACATTTTTTTCTAAAAAAGCTTTTTTTTTTTTTTTGAAATATAAGCTTATCACTTAAAGAAATTCTTATGGGGATCCAAACAGCAACAACAACAAAATAGCAATTTTTGGACCAAATGAACATAGGTGCTGCTTAGCGGTCTCGTGGTGTCTTGCCCTGTCTTACCTGATGTGAGAAAGCACGTCTACAATCAGGAGAGTTTTAGTAGTGAGGAGAGACACCAAGTTATGAGTATTACAGTCAACTCTCTGGGCTGTAACATCTTAACCGTCAAGAATCAAGACCCACAAGTCCCACTGCGCACGCAGTCATGGTGCAGGCCTTTTCATCCCTATATCCTCACTTCTTAGTTCTGCACCTCAGCATCATACTTGTTTACAGCTGAATGAACCCTTCCTCCATGACTTTATTTTTTCTGATCACTCTCCTTTTCTCCAGCAGAATTTAACCCTTCTGAGCACAAGTTCTTCCTGTTCCAAGCCCTTACTTCCTTCACAGCTCCCCAGGACTTTATTTCATGTCTTTATTTCCATGTTTCTTCTTTCTACCCTGTATGCTATGGAGGTGGACCCCAAAGCTCTTTCCAGCTTCACAGGTTGGTACGGACACAGCACATGGTAGTAGATACTTCATAGTGCCAGCTATCAACAGGAATTATGGTAGCGAGCATTAATTTGTGAGACAGTGTAATTAATAATGCTAAAACATACGAATAAACATTTGAGATGCTTAAGATCACTAGCTATCCGAGAAACGCAAATCAAAACTACAATGAGATACATTTTTATACCTAGTAGGGTGGCTAGAATAAAAAAAGACAGACAACAAATGTTGGTGAGGACACAGAGAAACTGGAACTTTGTATACTGCTGATGGAATATAAAATGGTGCAACCACTGTGCAAAATATTCTTCACACATTTAAACACACAGCTATCATATGTCCCAGCAACTCCACTCAATATATACCCAAAAGAGATGAAAACATGCTTACACAAAAACTTGCAGAAAAATGTTCCTAGCAGTATTATTTATAACGGTCAAAATGTGGAAACAACCCTAATGTCCAATGACTGAAGAACAGATTAGCAAAATTTGATATGACCATATGATGGAATACTATTGGGTCACAGGTGATATGTCTCATGACATGTGTGAACCTTGAAAACACTGTAATTGAAAGAGGCCAGACATAAAAGACCATATGCTATATATGTTTCCATTTACATGAAATTTCAGAATAGACCCAAGTTTACAGAGACAGAAAGCAGATTAGTGATTGTTGGGAACTGAACAAGAATGGGGGAGTTGGGGTGATGGCTAAGTGACAGCTAAGGGACACAGGATTTCTTTGTGGAGTAACGGAAATGTTCTGAAATTGATTGCCATGGTGGGTGCACAACCTTATTAATCCACTTAAAGCTACTGAATTATGGACTACAAATGGGTCAACTATATTGTATGCAAATAATTATGTGTCAATAAAGCTGTTTCTTAAACTAACTAACAAATGAACACTGAGCCCTCTGCCACCTGTGTATTCTTTGACACATAAGCAGGCACTGAGATGAACAGTAAACTACACCTTTATTTCAGAATGAACTCTTTCGGAATCATTTTTTTCTTTAGTCTCTCTAAGATTGATCATTTTGGGGAAACTAAGGCAGTTCTGAGACAGTAAAAAAGATCAAGGTCAGGTTGAAATGTTATATGTTTTGCTGTGTATATTCTCAACAGTAAAATAATAATTTAAAAAAAAACAGGTCAATCCGATTCTTCAGATGCTGACTAATGTTCCGACTGACAGAGCACACCGCTTATTGCTTTTCTTCCTCATACTGCCTGCGAACACGTCATGGCCTGCCACAGGGTGGGCCTCAAACTGCAGCAATATACAGAACCAAAATCTGAATCTCGGATTAGTCACGTCTACTGTGGAAGCAGGGAAGGGACGAGAGTGAAGGACGTAGAAGGACTGCTACAACACATAAAACTGTATTTTTTTCTGAAACTAAATATGAAATGCAATCATTTAATGTTTAAAAACCATGGCTTACAGAGAATGAAATGTACCTGGAATATATACAGTGGCTAAAGGATAAAGAATTCTTATACTTCACATTTACTGTTGGAAAGCCAGATAATGTTTTGTATTAATTAGCTGTGCTTTAACTACTGAAGACAGGAAACTATGGGCCCCAAACTGCTAAGTATTTCATCCAAGGTCACAAAGGATAAAGCATTAGTTACAGAAAATGACATTTAGATCTCATCTATTTACAAAGAAACTCTCTTCTGTATATACTCATTTTCCTTTTCCCACTAGGTGTTCTATAAAGTGAGATTCTGTTCTGAGACTTTTAAATAGTTAAGGAAATTCCATTTAATTATTTTTTAAAAAACACAAGAACTTTATGAATCTGCTTAATCAAAGATTCAAATAAGCTCATCTTTATTTTTAATTTAGTTTTTGAACCATCAGTGCAGTTTTAACTTTAAAAGGCTTTTACTCTCACGTATTCACAAGCAAGACAAATACCGTAACAAAACAGAGATTAGAGGTGGCCCTGTGAGTCACAAAGACACACAGTCGGCCTATGCAAAAATCAACAATTGAATTACTCTACTTCTGTGAGATATGCATCTTATTTCTTCCGTAGCTAAACAGCTGGGATAACTTATCCAAACAGATTAAGAAAACTAAAAAAAATCCAAAGGGGAGCACTTTATCAGTATTTAAAAAGAAATATTGCACCTGAAAGATGCCAAGATGTTGCTTTGTAGATTTTAAGAGGTACTTAAAATCCAAGCTACTAAAAAAGGGAAAAACAGAAGCCATTTTAATTTCCCTACATGAGTGGCAGTAGTGGTTGTTATCTGCTATCCCCTTTGAAGCTTTTTTATATCTGTCAGTCTCTGGCTGGCAAGACTGAGGTAGGACAGGGGTGTTTCTGAACAGTATCTATCACCTGCTAGTCTGAATGGAGGGAGACACTGTGTTTCTGACAGTCAGCAACGCGGGCAGTTGCACAAAACTCCTAAGTTGATTCTGACTCATGGTGACCCCCTGTGTACTGAGTACAACAGCTCCATAGCATTTCCAAGCCTACGATCTTTTGCAAGCAGATGACCAGGCCTTTCTTCCATGGTGCTGGTGCGTGGGTTCACACCACCAACCTTTTGATCACTACTTGGTGCTTAACTGTTTGTACTACTTAGGGACTCCTTCCTCAATGAGACACACACACACACACACACACATGGAAAAGAAAGAAATTCCACGGACTTGTGATCACTATCTTGGCAGATCAAGATGGAGAGAACGCCAACCAGGAGAGCTAGTTCCTGTCTTCCTATTAAGTTCTTTATAGAATCAATTTTTCCAGTGAGTTAGAGCACGACTGAACTGTTTACTGAGTTCAGCATAAACATTCTCTGCAGAAAAAAATAAAATAATTTATCTTCATAAGGAAATCCTGGTGGCATAGTGGTTAAGTGCTATGTCTACTAACCAAAAGCTGAGCAGCTCAAATCCACCACACGCTTCCTGGAAATTTTATGGGGCAGTTCTACTCTGTCCTATAGTGTTGCTATGAGTCAGAATCAATAACAGTAGGTTTGGTTTTTTGGTTTTTTGCTTTAACTTCACAAAGTATTAATGTGTTATGAATGCAAATTTATTGAAATTCACTCCCTTCACCTTATTTAAAGTGAAATATTATTAGAGAGAGAAATGAACTTATTTTAGAAAAAGGAGTCTTGGTAGTGCAATGGTTATGCACTCTGCCACTCACTGAAAGATTGGCAGTTTGAAACTACTATGGCTCTGCAGGTAAAAAGACCTGGTGGCAATCTGCTTCAAAAAAGATAACTGCCTGGAAAACCTCATGGGACAGTTCTGTTCTGTCCTATAGGGTCATTATCAGTCAGACTGACTTGAGGGGAATACAATATTCTAGAAAAAAATATATACCCACTCACTTCCACTGATAAATTCCCAATTTACTGCTATGAAACAAACTCATACTATCTAACACTGTTCTAGGACTTTTGTTCCTCCCATTTAAAAGTCTTTTAAAATTCTACTTCCTCTAAAGGATGGATTGTGACAAATCTACTTCAGTTAGAGAAGAATTTTGACTGACAGCAACCCTGCAGGATGAAACAAAGCTCCCACAGATCTGCTGGTGGGCTTGAAGCCCCAACCTTTCAGTTAGCAGTGGAACCCTTAAGCACTGAGCCCCTAGAACTCCTCTCAAATGATGTTTAGAACTAGGCATTTCTCACTACTGAGAAAAATACCTCGAGAGTGCTTTGGAAAATTACATATATGCAATTCTTTCATTAGTTTTGACAACAATTAATTCACTCTTTCCCTCAGGCTCAATTCATCATAATGGAACAACACTAAAAAACCCAAAATTAAAACGTGCAGGCATGTCTGCTCTATCCAAAGCAGGGATCATCTTTTTAGCTTACTGTGACTCTTGAAAAATCTCCCCATATCTGCAAGTATGTCAAAACGCTGAGGGGAATAAGGCAGGTTCACATGGTCTCATGAATCATCATTCCATTAAAATAGAGGCTTAAGTGAAGACTGTTGTTAGCCAAGTTAAGCAAGATTTGACAACACTTTTCTCTATTAAAGTAGTGTCCACCTACTGTCAGCCATTGATTGGTTCTTAACAAATATTCATAAAGATGACAATCAAGGTATCTCTTGACAAAGGAACTCTGATGGCACAATGGTTAAGCACTCAGCTGGTGACAGAAAAGTCAATGGTTTGGATCCTTCGAGCAGCTCTGCAGGAGAAAGATCTGGCAATCTGTGCCTGTAAAGAATGATCTACTGCTGTGAGTCAATTCTCACTCACAGTAACTGTGTGGACACAGTAGAACTGCCCTGCAGTGTTTCCAAGGCTGTAAAAAAGTTGGAAGACCTTTCAGATAGCAGCCAAGGGCTTAACTACTGCACTACCAGGGCTCTTTCCATTAAGATTTAAAAAATATCAACAAAACCCAACCTGTTGCTGCTGAGTCAGTTCCAACTCATAATGACCCTACGTTACAGCCTAGAAAACTACTTCTAGTCTGTCACATGGGGACAGAGTCACATGGGGACAGAGTCAACAAAAAGGAGACAAGAAGGAGGTATAATGGCAAGAACTGAATCTAAATTGACTATCTGAAAGTCAGCACTCATAAGGAGTCTTGTAAAACTTAACTTTTCATGCTTTTTCTAAAAAAAAGTGGTGAATATTTCATAATATATATTTCATACATGTCTTTAATATTTATAACTGATACATACAATTTATGAACAAAAATGTAGACTATGGAATTTATTTAGATTTGACTTACTTGAATCATCTTTATTAGATAAGTTAATTTTTTATTGTCACATATCCAAAATGCTCTTCTGCACATGAATTTTTACTATAAAACAGGTTAAAAATTTAAATGCTCTGTGCATCAACATTTTTACTACTGAGCTATCATGTTTCTTTTTACATATTTATAAAACTATTTTTCAGGCTTATGTCAAACAAGTCATACAGGATTGAATCAATGAACTGAAGTAACCTCTTTGTTCTCTTTTTTTCTAGACTAAAAGGTATTCTGTGTTTAATGATGAAACTTATTCATTTATTTATTTTGCCAACTTTTCATCTAAAATTTATTCGATGAAGAGCCAGTTCGAATTTACATTATTAGAAGGAAAAACGCCAAATGTTCACCCTTCAAGATTTGATCTTTTTACCTTACTTTAGCATGCACAGATAAATTCTCAGTGTCACTGGTGCTGAGTTTCCCTGCTATTTTTATTTTTTACTGACAGAATATTCAAAGCTGACAAATGTTGTACAACAGACACAGTTATTAAAAGCTTCAATTTACGGCAAATAGTGACAGTTTGCTTTTGCTGCTCATAAAGCAAAATCGAAGAGGTGTAAATATACAGGGAAGGTGGAACAAACACACTTTAGATACTTTCAAGAAAATGTTCTAATAAGCAATGTTTATTTAAAATACTACTTCCAAGGTTACTAATTTCAGTATTAACTGAAAGAATAAAAATGGAATGATGGGTGGCAACTTCCAATAGCACTTTGAAAGCCTAACAGATGGATTATTTAAAGGCGGCTTTTTAGGAAATCATGATTAATTAACTTAAATGCAACAAAACTACTTTTTTTTTTTTTAACTAACCAGGAATCACATATTTATCAAAAGGGAGAACAGTAAATAGATGAAATATTTATTTCCATTGTAAAGAAATGGCTGGTGTGCTTTTAAGCTGAATTTCTTAAAACTGACAATAACAAAGAACTTTTCAGGAGGGAGAAAACATCTATATACACAAAAACTAAATAAATTGTAGATGGTAACAGGGGCCAGATAATGTAAGAAATTTCAGAGACAACATTAAGAAACTTTTAATAGAACCTTTAGTGACCCCTTCAGTAACCTCTCTGGAAGGTGTCTCACAATTGAACTTAAAATTATAAAACATATTGTCAGGCGCAGCTGAAAAATAAGGAAGAGACATCACAAAGAATGATACAGAAAAAACTCACATGGAGAAGACAAACTGTCCCCAGCTCAAAGAGCTCCTGCTAAAACCACACCTGTTGCCATTGAGCCTTCTCTGATTCATTGCGACCCTACAGGACACAGACCTTCCCTATAGGGTTTCCAAGGAACAGTGGTGGATTTAAACTGCTGACCTTCTGGTTAGCAGCTGTAGCTTATCTACTCTGCTACTAGGCTTCCTATTCAAAAAAAGCATGTCACTAGGAGAAAACAGCTAATTCAGAAAGACTGTTCAAGGATTGAAGAGACATTAATCACAAGAAAAGGTGATTCATTTGCTCCAAAGCAAGAAACCCAGGTTAAGAATTTGGGGAAAGGAGCCACTCTCAAACACATGCAAATTTTTGCCAAATGTTCCGGGGTGATGGAAATGCTCTATATCTTAACTGAGGTATTGGTTATATAGTATATAAATTTTTCAAAATGCAAGGCACTGTACAGTTATGTTCTGTGCATTTTGTCAGTTGACTATAGTTTAATTAAAAAAAGAAATCCCATAAATGTATGCCAAATGTATTAGTTTATTTCCATTCATTGTATGCAAAATTAAGACTCTTCTGTTAGTTTTTAAAATTTATTTGGTTTTGAGTCCGAGTTATGGCACCAAACACACACACACATCTCCAAAGCAAATGAACAAAATGCTTTCATTAATCTAAAGAATAAAAATACATAAGAGAGAACTAAGAAAATCTATGAAAATTACATAGGAGCAGAGCAGACAAATTTTGAACCGCTACTAGAAAAAAATAAACCTTTCAAAGGATTAAATAGTGCTCATGGGGCCATGTGAAGAAAGAAGTAATGCTTTACATTTGTATAAACCTGACATATATTACCTAATTTTACTGAACAACTTTTTACACTACAGTGGCGGTGGGCTATTAGCAGAATCTCCACTTTAAAGTAGAAAAAACATATGCAGAATAGCCAAATGATGGTGCCTAAGAACATACAATTATGAAAGAGCTAAAATACAGATAGGTGTCTAAGACCCTTACACACAATTTTTCTCAAAGCAGTACTCTGAGTATGTACTGTTTTTTCTTTGTAAACAAACAAACAAGCAAACAAAAAACAACTTCCAGGTATTAAGGTAGGTGTTAGGTTGGATTAAAAACCAAAATAAAAACAACAACAACAACAACAAAAAAAGTGTTATCGAGTTGATTCTGACTCACAGAGACCCTGTAAACCGAGTACAACTGCCCCATAGAGTTTCTAAGGAGCACCTGGCAGATATGAACTTTCCTGTTAGGAGCTGTGGCACTTAACTACTATGCCACCAGGGTTTCCTAGGTTGAACAGTGGCCCTCAAAATTCATGTCCTTCCTGGAACCTCAGAATGATTTTACTTGGAAATAGCATCTTTGGAAAGGTAATTAGATAAGATGAGGTGATACTGCAGCAGGGTGAATCCTCGTGAGAACAGAGAGAGAGACAGCCAGGGAGCACGCCATATGAGGACAGAAGCAGAGACCAGAGAGATGTATCCATGAGACAAGGAACACCAAGGACTGCCAGGAACTACAAGACTACCAAGACAATGCCATGGAACAGACTATTCCTCAGAGGCTCAGGAAAGAAGCAACTCCAACTACCTGGCATAAAAGGGTCACTATGACATTGGGACATAAATGGTTTGCAATTTGGTTAACTGTGCTTACTACCAATCTAAACATACGAAAAAAAAAAAAAATTCAGGAAATCATTTAGAACGGATTTCGTAACCACAATTATTGACACAATCCAAGGGCACACTTCCTCTCCTACATGGAAATATGCATTTTATATTACTCACTTAAATGTGAAAAACACAATCTAATGCTTAGTTCATCAATGTATAGTTGAGGATGTAATACAGATGTGAATCATTTGTGTCAATTCAGTTGTTATAACCCTTAAAATTTTTTCTCATATGAAATTGACATCTTCCAAGACAATTAGATAAGAAGTCAAGAAATGGGAATATGAAGGCAGAAGCATTACTAAGATGTAAACAACCACCAGAAAGTGCTAAACAGAAAAGCACTGTACTTAAGAACGTGGGCTTGGGAATCAGACAGACTGCTTGAAAGCTGAGTGCTCTGTCACTCAGTAGTTGCATTTACTGATAGTAAGAAATTAACCAGTCTAAGCCTCAGTCTGTTTATCTATAAAGGGGGTATAACTAAATTTTCTGTCTAACACATACATTATTCTGAGGAGCCCGTGAGAAAACCCACATAAAGGCTTACCAGAGTATGTGGCATATATATTCAATAACTGATATCTGCTTTAATTACTAATATCACTAAAATAATTATAGTAAATAATGCTTTGACAATAAAAATACAAGAGTGCAGTGCCTTTTCCCCATAGTAATACTTTTCCTAGTTATGAGCATTTATGAGGGAATTTATGTTTGTCAATGAAAAATAATAAATTATTAAATTTCATAGTTTCTCAGAGATAAGACAAATCTCTGTAAGTTATATATAATTAGGGAAACATTACAAAGGACAGAAAAACATACAGAGAACAAAAAACCACACACAATCCTACATGAGAAATTACTATTAGCATTTGAAACATATCTTTATAGCTTTAATTTTTTTCTTCCTATACAAATATACATGTATAGTTACATAGCCTACTTTTTAAACTTAGGAAAATTCCCCAACATCATTAAGTAACTTCATACAAAACAACCTGAAGTGGCTGCACAGCATTTCATCACACAGTTACATCACTATTTAATGTTCCAGTGACCTACTGTGGGGTGTTCTGGTGATTCCAACTGTTACTACTATAAATGAGGCTAAGTTTTTGTTTGCTGGTTTTTTGGTTACAGGGTTATTATCTCATGTTCAAAATAAAGTGAGTGGCAGCTAAATGACTCCATCTTTTTAAGGTTTTAGCCAGTGGCTAGAGAATGGGGCTGTGTAAAACCAATGTATTTAACAAGTGAGTTTAAGGTAGCTTCAAAATTCCTTTCCACCATGCATCCTTCACCAACCATGTGTACACAAGCATATACACAATCACACATCTGAATTTAATGGAAGTAAATCAGATTGACTTACCTGACCTACCAGATTCTACTTACAATATGCTTCCATAAACACATTACACAATGTAACAACAAAAAAGTAGCTTTAGCAAAACTAGGAAATTTTGCTCAGGGTTTTCGAGAAAATCATTTGGAAAAAATGCCGTTTCTTGTACTAGTTAATCAGCCAAGTTAGCCATCAGCAGAAACCATGTGACAGACAGTTTAGCTGTTGTCAGTAATGTTTCTTAGTACCATGTGAAGAGAAGTAGCAAACAAGTCACATAAAAGGAAAAAGGTCCTTTGCTTTATATCCTGGAAATATGCAAACACAACATGGCTTCACATGCTTAGAAAAGTGTTCTTTATTCCAGAGATTCTTCAGTCAAGTGTAACAAGCTGAAAACAAAACATGAATGACAAGTGTATATACTTAGCTGATGGAGAACACAGAGTCCAACAACCACCACATCCATCACTCACAGAGTTTAGGTGACTTCCAGGCAGAAATATGGATGCAGACCCAGCCTGCTGCCACAAGGTTTGACAAGTATTCAAACCCACGCTGTGAAATTTCTCCTTAAAATGGTAGCTTTTACTATTTCCTTTAGCTTACCCAGCTAATCAGGTAAATGACATGATTACCTGGTTCAAGAAGTCCTAATAACAGGTTGTTGGATGATAACTGTATATGCACAGATACCTCACTAGGATCAGAAACTTATTTAAAACATTAAACTGTAACTAGCAATACCATTATTCTAGCTTAGAATTTTAATACTTTTTTTTTTTCATTTTTAGTATTATCGTTACGCCAAGTGCCGTCGAGTCGGATCCTTATTATATTCAGTGAGAGAGAACAATGCTTGGTTAGCTTTTATTCTTCTAGGTTAGACTTTTTATGTTTGGATAAGCAGAGATTTGGGGACACTCTGTCATCCTCTCCCACAATCTACTTCAACTGTACTTGTCATCTCTCCTGCACATGCTACGCATGGCTCTCAAGTTCTGTGATCCTGTCTCAACGGTCTGTGAAAGAGAACAGCTTAGTTCTCCACAGGATTCTTATAGGAGACAATTGGATTTTGTGACATGTTTTAAAATCTGATCAAATACAGGGAATTTTAGGTGTTTATGCCTTTTCCTTTAGTTTTATCACTGTGTATCTTTGGTCTTAATTTTTGCACATCAATTTTGATTACAATGGAAATAAAAGTACAATATGTAATTTAGAGGGTTATTCCTTAAAATATTTCTAGTGAATCTAAATATCATCACAGAACTATGTGCTTAAAAATGGCTAAAATGTTATCTGTATTTTACCATGATAATTTTTTTTACAGTCTGTTTTTCTAATTTACCCCACATCTGTTTTCCATGGTGAGAAGGCCTTTCAGAATATCATATTCTCATAAACTATCATTTCTATCTTTTCCTTTTTGCCCACATATCCAATACACAAGCATAGCCTGATAATCAAAAGGTCAGCAGTTCAAATCCACCAGGCACTCCCTGGAGATTCTGAGGCAGTTCTACTCTGACCTATGGGGTCTCTATGCATTGGAATTGACTCAATGGTGATGACTCTTGGCTTTTTTTTCCTTCTTTCTAGTGTCTGTTAGAGATGGTTATACTTAGTTCACCATGCAAGTGAGAGAGAAAAAAATCTACTGCCATTGGGTCTGTTCTGACTTCTAGCGACACTACAGTACAAGGCAGAACTGCCACCACAGAGTTTCCACGGAGCAGCGGGTGTATCTGAACTGCCAACCTTTGGGTTAGCAGTCAAACTCTTAAATGCTGTCCCACCAGGGCTCCAGAAGAAAGCAAGGCTGACTGTGAACAACGTGTCTGTAAAATACAAGATTTAGGGCAAAAGCCATTCCACAATATCCATACAGAATCCAATACACTAATCAAAATGAAACACTGTCCAGTCTTGTGCCATCCTCACAATTGTTATGCTTGGGCCCACAGCTGCAGCCACTGTGATCAATCCATCTTGTTAAAAGTCTTCCTCTTTTTGCTGACGCCTTACTCTATTAAGCATGATGTCCTTTTCCAGAGACTGGTTCCTACTGACAAGATGTTCAAAGTGCGTAAGACAAAGCCTTGCTACTCTGGCTTCTAAGGAGCACTTCTTCCAATACAGATTTGTTCATTTTTCTGGCAGTCCATGGTATATCCAGTATTGTTCACCAACATCACAATTCAATGGGGTCAATCTTTGGTCTTTGTTCACTGCCCAGCTTTTCCATGCATACAAGGTGACTTGGGTCAGGTGTATCTCAGTCCCCTAACTGATATCTTTGCTTTTTAACACTTTAAAGAGGTCTTTTGCAGCAGATCTGCCCAATGCAATACATCATTGGGTTTCTGGACTGCTGCCTCCATGGGCGCAGATTGTGGAGGCAAACAAAATGAAATCCTTGATAACATCCATCTTTCCTCCGTTTATCATGTTATTTACTGGTCCAGTTGTGAGGATTTTCATATTCTTTATGTTGAGGTATAATTTATATGGAAAGCTGTGGTCTGTGATCTTCATCAGCAAGTGCTTCATGAAGTGCTTCATGAAGTCCTCTTCACTTTCAGCAACCAAGGTTGTATCACTGGCATACTACAGGTTGTTAATGAATCTTCTTACAATTCTGATGCTGGCTTCTTCTTTGTATAAGTCCGGCTTCTCGGATTATTTGCTCACCATACAGACTGAGTAAGTATGGTGAAAGGATACAACTCTGACATAAACTTTTCCTAACTGTAAACCATGCAGTAGCCCCTAATTCTATCTGAATGACTGCCTCTTGGTCTATGTGCAGCTTCTTCATGAGCACAAATAATTGTTCTGGAGTTCTCATTCTTTGCAACATTATCCACAGTTTGTTACAGTCCAAGCAGTCCAACATCTTTGTATAGTCAATAAAACACAAGTAAACATCCTTCTGGTATTCTCAGCTATATAGTAAGTAAAGGCTGATTTTTATTAAAGAAAAAAGTTGGGTTTTTTTCCTGTCTTTTGAAAACTAAAAAGATACAATAGTCAAAGAAATGGGCGTTAAGATGACATTAACTATTCTGTGATGCTAAAGATGTGATTAAATTTGACTTTCACTCATGTCTAAGTCAGAAGTATGTTCTGGTAATAATTTGTGGGGCATCTCTCCGCAATCTTTCAAAAAGACTCCAAGTTTGAAAGAACGGGAACATATTTGCTCCATATAAAAATAGAAAAGGAGCTAGAAATAATGGTGTAAAGAAAAGCACCCATTGTTTTCACTTCACATTCCCTGTACAACCTTAAATACCTTCCACCAAGATCTGCTTGTGCAAGATTAGCCTGAAGACATGTTGATTATTGTTCTGAAAAACTGATTCAGGATACTGTTGCTGTCTTTAGCTACCCTCTGACTCACGGCAACATCAGACACAAAAGAACAAGCTGCTTGGTCCTGTAGCAATCTCACGATCACTCACTGATTAGACTGTTTTCATTAGTGGACTTTCAGAAGGAGATTCCCAGGCTTTCCTTCTTGGTCTTAGTCTGGAAGTTCTACTGAAAACTTGTATACGAAGCGTCCACCAACTGATGGATGGTGGCTGTGCATGAGACGTACTAGCTGTAAATCGAACCTGAGTCTCTTCCATGGGACGTGAGAATCCTACCACTGAACCACAATACCTTGCTATTCAGGATAGCCTATGCAAAATCACCCTGTTGAAAAAGGGTCCTATGTGTTGACATATGGCTGGAGGAAGAACCATCTGGAATGCTCTAGCTTTTCCACCCATTTTCATACCCTCAAACTGAAGGGATTAAAAATAAAGATGTATTACTATGTAAGGTTATAAATTGCCTATATGGGCATCTACTTTCTTAAATGGAAAGATCTGCATCAATCCTAATGCTCTTCATAATGGGTTAAAAATATTCTTCAATTAAGCCTCAGAACTGCTCTGTGGAATAAGCCCAGGGCCATTTGCTCTTCACTGTACAGTGCAGGAGGCTGTATGAAGTGGGAGAATACACTGACAGTCATAAAGGTCAGACAAAGTGCCACTCACCAAGGAGAATTGCCACCTGTGCTATCCAGAGGCAAAGGTCACTCATAGGTCTGTTTCAGTTTTGCACAGTCGCAATGAAAATACAGAAGGATTCTACGCTACACCACACAATTTTGTGTGATGACAATCTTTTCATTTTAACTTCAAATACAAAACTGCAGCCAAGCCACACCAGAAGCTCCTACTCCTGTGCTGAGAATGAAGTAATGTCACCCCTTTTTTTGAGTCCCGTTTGGCTCTAGGCTGGCCCCAGAGCCCAGGCCGGGTACTACCTTAGAAAAAGAGTGGCGGAGTGGCAGTGGGGTCTCTTTTGGGAGGTGATGTGGAAGGGGCACTTTCAAAGAAAAACAGTTCAATTACCATACACTCTGGAATTGCGAAAGGACTGGGGTTAAATGTGCCTCCATGAACACTGTTTATGGTGCAAACACTGACCTTTCCTTTATTGAGAGTTTTATAGAACCCACTAAAATATACAACTCAGAAGCATCTAATGCATCTCCTTTAACACATTATTTTATAAGGAAAAAAGGATTCATTTTAATTTTAGAAGTTTATGAGATCTCAAGGGAAATTCTGGGTGACTCAGGAGACATTCCCTTTTCTGTCCTCCTCCCTACCGTCACAGCTACTGCCCCACTGCGAGCCACTGCCCCACTGAGAACCACAGACAGGGTGCTCATTTTACTGACGACAGCTCTAGCTCTGAGATGCTGAATTCTCTTCTGTTGGGTGTATGTAAAGATATCTTTAAAGGATTAATAATCACCTTGCCCACTACTCTTCCGTTACAGTTTGTTGTATCGTGGTGCCTTACATGTCACTGTGACGCTGGACGCTATGCCCATTAGTATTTCAAATAGCAGCAGGATCACCCATGGCAGACTGATTACTATGACGTTTCTAGACGAAGACAGACTGGAAAGAAAAGCTGGTGATGTACTTGGAGAACTGGCCAGTGAAAACTTGATGGATCACAACAGGATATTGTCCAATATAGCACTGGAGGTTGAGCCTCTAGGTTGGCAGACACAGAACAGTGGCTGCAACAGTGGACTCAAAGATGACAGCGATCACGAAGATGCTGCAGGACTGGGCAACGTGACACTGGAGGTCACTTGGCAGCAACTAACCAAACCAAAGGTCACAACAGAACACCAAACCAAGAGCAGCAGCAAGGGAGTGCTAGGTACTCGGTATGATGGCATGTTCTTCTCAGTTTTTTGTAAAAAAAGGACTACATATGGGAGGTGAAGTCTCCCGTTACTAAGTCAGCGCTGTAGAACTGACTGAAAACTAATCAGTACGGCAGAACACCTGGGTTAGAGGCCGACCTCTTAACTGGGTAATCCACGGAAATCACTTAGCTGCTCAGGGTTCACTTCCCACCCAGACAAAGAGAGAATACTGAACTAGATGACCTGAGGCTACAACTCATATTTTAGTGTAAAAAGCTGTATCTATTCTTTATTGACATCACTTTCTAAATTTTTTAAAAACCATTTTAAAGGCATGGTATTAGAGATAAACATCTCTTTACTGTATATCATGCTAAAACCCTAGCCCACACTTTCTGTGATATACTATCATTATTAATACAGACACCACCTATTAACACTTACGGTACCTAGCATTTACTAAGTGTTTACTCAACACTGGGTCTCTAGCAGACACAGCTCTATGTGCTAGCATGAACCAATCTCATATAATCTTCCTAACAACACTGTAAGATATACACTATTAATGTTCAGTTTTACAGATGAGATAACTGAGGCTCAAAAAAAGGTGAAATGGTGGACTGAGAACCTAAACTGAGGGCAGTCTGCCTCCAAAACCCCCATCCCAATCACCCTACTATACTGACTGGCCACGAGACATATACTAAATTCTCAACAAATCACAGTTAAAGCAACATAGTGCTCCACAAAATCCAGACAAAGAAAACAAATTTCTGTGACATTATCACCAAAGAATTCATAAAAAATCCACTGCATCAAGTCAGGTCCAACTCTCAGAGACCTGAGAAGTCAGGGTAGAACTGCCCCACAGTTTCCAAGCAGCACCTGGTAGATTTGAACTGCCATCCTTTTGGTTAGCAGACATAGCACTTACCCCACTATGCCACCAGAGTTTCCAGAGAATTCATATCTTGTTCAAATTTTTAGGTAACAATGTTTTGACACCTAAATACTACTACTATACCTTTTCCTATTGAATGAAGATTTTTGTCTGTATTTTCTTTCTTTAAGAAAGTAACCTATAATCCTTCAATAGAGACAGATTACTGCTTCCTACCCTATGCAAAAGGTCATATTAGGCAAACTGGAAATGATAAAACAGGTAGTTAGGGGATGCTGATACTGAAAATATTCCATGGGTCATCCTAAAATTTAGACAAATTTCTATTACAGTGCCATGATAAAATGGACAAAGTAATATATTGGATCAAAGAATAAGAATTCAACAGTTCATCTAGGCAGCTATGCAGTTATGAATAATTTTAATAAATATGCAAAGCTGGTATTCTGTCACATAAAATAGCTATCCAATGGTGAACCTGGAATATATTTTTTAGGCTATAATGTCTCTGTCCGTGGAATTAAATAATTAATCATCACTTTCATGAATACTACTATTTTTTATTCTAGTATATCTGCATTTTGTCTTGTGCATTTTAAAGATTCATTTTGCTCTCTTCACCATTTTATCTGTGACTATTTTATAGATTAATTTTACAGCTCAATTTTTATTCTACAGCTAGGTTCTGTATACTAGAATACATTGCTGATCACTTGCCAAATTCACCTCTAGGCCCTAGAGACAACACTACTGGACTAACCTCAAGGATACGATTTGAAATAATAAATCACATCTGTGCTACATAAAATATATCCAGGAAGACATGTGCGACATGTGAAAACAAATGCATCTAACAGACCAAAGAAAGGCTAAAGAAAGCAAGTTCTCATCTCCTGCTGTAATTAAATAAAGACATATGTATCTCCTCAAATAACATGAGTCGGATCCGACTCGACGGCACTTGGCCTTGGCATTTGGAAATACTTACTTTACCCCTTTTGAATGGTCCATGCTTGGATACTAGTTCAGAAAGTTATCTGTTAACTACTGCTTGTTCATAAAGCCTCTGCATCTATCTGGATTGCAAGGATGAAATACACACTCATTACAGATGAAACTTTAGTTGTCTATACAGTAAAGAATCTGAAATCAATACTAGATATCAATTTATTTTCTCAGAGTCATTTTTCCAACTATGTTGATTGTTGTAAGTCAGGTGTTACTGAGTCAACTGTGATTCACAGCGACCTCTTGTGACAGAGGAGAGCTGTCACCATAGGATTTTCTGGGTCATAATCTTTACAGGAATAGGTGATCAGCTCTTTCTCCCATGGAGCTGCTCAGTGGATCTGAACTACCAACTTTTCAGTTAACATTTGAGAGTGTTACCATTTTGCCTTTAAGAGTCCTTCAACTATTTTCATTAATGGTACATAAAAAGTAAGGAATAAAGACTATGAGCACTGAAACACTATCTTCTTGCTGATGTTCAATTACTTTTAAGCCTATTTATTATATCACTTCAGTTATTGATTACTCATTAAGTGACAAGAACTACTGAGCGCTCTGTGTCCATGATCTCAGTAACCCTCACAGCTCACAATTAGGCACATACTACTATTAACTCCATTTTACAGGTGAAAAAATGTACTTAATGAGTCAGGAACAGACGGAGGTGCTAAGCAGAAATGGTGATCAAAAGGTAGATGATCTCAGCGCTCCTAAAAGGACAGCTACATATTAGTAGAGAAAATGTATTAATCAAATAACCACACACAGATAAATACAGAATCACAAAAGCAGTAAGTTCTAAGAGAAGCATAGGTATGCTGATGATTGGTAATTGGTAGAGCAGTGCAGTGAATCTAGCCTAGAATTCGGAGTGAGGTTGCCTGGGTTTGCATTCCAGCTCCACCATGTATCTACTGTGTTTCTGCAAAGCTACCTTACTCCCTTGCATCCGAATTTCTCTTTCTGTAAAACAGGGACAAACAGCACCTATCTCACAGAGTCATTCTGATGATTAAACAGTGAGTATTCAAAAGACATTAGCGGTGATTATTTTCTGTTATTATTTGACCCTGACAAAGGTTGGGGAGAGTGATCAAGAAATATTCCCCTAAGAAACAGGGAAATGTTCTACAATCTGCAGAACAGTGGAGCTAACCAGGCAACGGGAGAGGATGGGCACTGGATAGGAGAAGTATTTTAAAGAGAAGAAACAGGGCTTGGAAAGTCCATAGGATCAAAATGTGACATTAACAAGCTGCAGAACCCAAACCCAACCCCACTGCTGCTGAGTCAATTCTGACTCGTGGTGACCCTACAGGACAGAGCAGAACTGCCCAACAGGGCTTCCAAGGACCATCTAGTGGATTCAGACAGCTCCCCTTTGGGTTAGCAGCTGTAGTACCTAACCATCACACCCCTAGGGTTTCCATTAACAAGTTGGGTAGGTAATTTAGCCAACTCTGGGAATCAGTTTCACTATCTGGAAAATGAGAGAATTTATCTTATTTCTATGCTCTTACGATTTTTATAATTATGTAATTCTATAAAATTTGAATACAATTAAAAACAAGACATCTGATAGAGACTTCAAATTAACAGGCCCCTCACCCCCCACCACGTTTTACTCCTTTCACTGGGTTTAAATGTAACCAAAAGTTCCTCAGATGTAAAATTTTAAAACCTGGCTTTTTCTTTTTCCTCCTCCTTTTACTTGGATCTCCCCATCACTAACTTTCCCACTGTAACTAAATGCCATCACCCTGCAGTGACCTCATGTGCTATCTTTGATGGAATTGTCATCCATGGAGAGAATTCCATGCAGCTATGTCCTATCAAAGGACCTGTTGTGTGCAAGTGTGGTTGGATATATGTTTTAACATATCCAAACCACTAATAAAAACATCACTGTGTATACGTGTGGCAATAAGTTATCCCAACTCTCTAGCAGGTGTGGGCTTTTCCTTCAAAACATTGTTTTGTACTGCTTTCTGTAGAAGTACTAGCTTCACATTTAGCCTGTATGGGAAAGAGCATCTGAAAATTTCTGTTTTAAGATTTACACAAACTTCAGAAATGTGTAGCACTGGTGCTACAGAATTAATTATTAATAACCCAGGGTCAGACTAGCATTACACAATGTGGGGTTCACGGATGACCGCTGATCCTTAAACTACCTGTGTGCAAAGACATCAGTACAGAAACGGAGAGCCAGCACTTACTAATGTGAACAGGCATTTAACAGAGTAATGTCATTGTGATTGAATCCAATAATGAAAAAACTTGACTTTTATGTCTTAAAAAAAAATTTAAAAGTAAACTTATTGTCTAGGAAAGTTTTAAATTTACAGAAAAATGAGATGATAATACAGTTTCTCCTATTATTAACATCCTACATTAACATGGTATGTTTGTGATCATTAATGTACCAATACTGATATAAAATTAGCCAACTAAAGTCCACAGTTTATTCACATCACCTTAGTTTTACCCAGTATCTTTTTTCTATTCCAGGTTCCCATTCGGTATTTCCTTAGGCTCCTTTTTGGCTGTGCCAGTTTCTCAGATTTTCCTTATTTTTGACAACTTTGACAGTTTTGAGAAGTCCTGGCAGATTTTTTTTTTTTAAATTTTGTAGAATGTCCGTCAGTTGGGATTTGTCTGATTTTTCTCTCATGATTAGACTGGTGTAATAAGGGCTTTTGCAAGATCATGAAGGTAAAATGCCATTTTCATTGCATCATATCAAGAATATATACTGTATATATGACTTATCATTATTGATAAAAGACCACCTGGCTGATCCTTCCATGCTATAGTTTTTGGAAAGAAGTTACTATGTGCAACCCACACTTAAGAAAAGAGAAATTTATACTCACTGATTACTTCTCCATTTTTAAAAATATTTTTATTTTGTACTGAAGTGTTAGTGTATGACAAAATCAATTTTTGTAATGAAGATCTTTACAGATAATTTGAGACGTAATGTGTTAGCCAACAAACAATGCGGAATATTCAATAGTTTAGGGAAGCCTCCAATGGCTGTGGCTAGCACTGCTAATGGTCCACATCTCAGGGGACAAGGATCAGTGCCAGAGCCTGGCACCAAATGCCAGCCAGTAAGAAGCCAACTAAAGTCAGCAAAGGAGGTGGTCCTCCATGTTCCAAATGCTCAGCAAGGCAGCGTGGTTGAGAACACTAACTCTGAATTCACACTGTTTGAGCTCATAACCCCATTTGGGACTCCAGTAAGTCAGTAATCTTTTTATACCTTTGATTTCCCCAAGTGTGAAACAGGAATGATAAGGGTATAACAACAGCGTCTGGCACACAGAAAATAATCAAATAAAAAAGTTAGCTATTGTTTTTGGTGTTAGGTGCCCTCCAGTTGACCCTGAATCATAGCAACCCTATAAGACAGAGTAGAGCTGCCTTACAGGGTTTCTAAGGAGCAGTGGATGAATCTAAACTGCTGACATCTTTAGTCAGTAGTTGAGCTCTAAACTACAGTGCTACTAGGTCTCCTGTTAGCTATTAGTAAATATACAGGTTTTTTGTTTTTTTTTTAATCTAGCCATAACTCAATGATGCCCCAAACTCCACCCTCCCTACTCCTCACTTTCACAACCAATAAACTGCTCACAGTTGGACAGTTAAAGATGTTCTGTAACTTAAATTGTCTGATTCCAGAGTATTCACATGGAATTTCATGTTTCAGTTAATCCCGTTTGCTACAAGACTCTTTGAGTTTATTCTGAATTCTGACTTTCTATCTCTTCCTCACTTAGCACTTTTGAGACACAACTGCACAAAAATATGAATTTTTTACTTACATCTAGACCACTCATGCAAAAAGCAAAAATAATGAAAAATAAGTAAAAACAACCAGAAAAAGCAGGAAAAAGGAAGAACAACGAAGGGGGCCAGTTCTAAAGGGAGTAAAACATCATAAAGCTGTAATAGCTGGAATAATGCTGTACACAATGGCAAAGAGCAGGAAGATCTGACAGAGATAAAACTGTAATCAATTGTATAATAAAAAAGGAAAAGTATATCTACCATCTATGCCTAGAATATTTCTGGTAGGACACATGAGGCAAACTGTGTACCTCAAGGAAAAGAAAACAAGGTATACAGAACTTATACTGCAATCTATTTTGTATCTTCTGAATTTTATATATATGTACCAATTCTAAAAAAGCCTAAACAAAAAAAGTACCTAAACAGTATTTCTAATTAAACATAGTTGACTGATCATAAATAAAAAAGTGCATGTGTAATTAATTTGATTAATTAGCCTAAATTAAAAAAAATATAATGCACTTCACTCAAAATAGCAAGGATAACCCTTTTTCTCATTTTAGGATATGGGCTTCAAGGAGCTTTAGGACACACACTAATAATGAACTGAAATTGTTAAGGAAGTCTCATTATGACAGAAGCTTAGTTTCATAAAGGTAATTTTTATAAAAGTCATGTAAATGCCTCTGATCCTACCTCCCACAAAAATTAAAAAGAAAAACAATATTGCTTGTGCCAGATTATATGATCTCAATTAGGGGAGACGAACTTTCCCTCATTCCTCTTGTATAATATAACCGAGTCATCATAATTTTGCTTATTTAATAAATGTTCACATATTACTATGTTTAAACAGTAGATATGAAGGTAACCCAGACCTGTCAATTCTGACTCATAGTGACCACACAGGAGAAATGCTTCATAAGAGTGTCCAAGGAACACCTGGTGGATTCGAATTGCTGACGTTTTGGTTAGCAGATGCAGCACTTAACCATCAGAGTTTCTAGATATGATGGTATGAACTTCAAAAGTCAGGCTCCACTGAGTTTGTTATTACAGGAGGATAACTCATGTTATCGTAATGTGGTCCCAACTGTACCGTTTCTAAAGAATTCAAACTAGAGAAGCTACATAAGGAATAAACGATTTGTCAATCACAAGAGTTATCTCAAAAGAATTCTAAAGAAAACATTCAAGAACACACAGGTTTACTATAAAAGTACCTCCATTCTGATTTGCATTAATCAGGAGTGTAATCGTTATGGCTGTGTCAACTTGGCTGGGCCATAATTGTCAGTGGTTTTGCAGTTATGACGGAGTTTGGCAGTCACATAGCGATGTGATCCCCTCTGTGACAAGATTTGATAAAATGTGATTACTTTCACGATGGGATCTGCTTTGAATAGCCTATCACCTGAAGGGAAATTTCCTCAGAGGTGTGACCTGGGTCCAATGTAGGTGGATTTTCTGGCAAGACTCGTGAATTTTTGCTCACTTTGCATCCTGCAGCTGGCTTCTGTTTGTCTGACCTCCAGTTCCCGAGAACTGAGCCAACAAATTTGCTACTGTCAAACAAATTCAAAGATTTGTCAGTCTTTGAATCCTGTGAGCCAGAGCCCTGCTGTCTGACATGCCAATCTTGGGTTTGCTGCCCTTGAGGCTATGTGAATGAAGAGAAATCTCCAGCCTGACCCATGGACTTCAGATGTTCCAGCCTCTACAACAGCATAAGCCATTTCCTTGATATAAATTTATATATGTATGTAAATTTGGAGCCCTGGTGGTAAAGAGGTTAAGAGGTCAGCTGCTAACTGAAAGGTCAGCAGGTCAAATTCACCTGATGCTTCTTGGAAACCCTGTGGTTCAGTTTTACTCTGCCCTATGGGATCACTATGAGTTGGAATTGACTCAGTGGTAATAAAGCAAAAAGCCAAACCCTTTGCCATCAAGCTGATTCTGACTCATAGTGACCCTATAGGACAGAGTAGAACTGCCCCACAGAGTTTCCAAGGAGCACCTGGTGGATTCAAGCTGCTTCCTTTTGGTGAGTAGCCATAACTCTTGTTTTTTTTAATTGCGATTAAGTGAAAGTACACAACCCAAATGAATTGTGTATGCCTGCCTATCTGCAGTTCCATCTGCTCTCCTCACCCAGTGACAGCAGATTCCTCCTTTTCACTCCATATGTCTAACATCTGCTTAACGAGCACCTATCCCCTCCTCTTCACCTTCTTCTCTCCATCTAGAAAGAAACCAGCTGGAAAGCCTCCCATAAATGTATAGAACCATAAAATACACACACCATATGGTCATAACTGTGTCCCCAAGTCTGAAGAGGCGATCTTAGTACTGCTTTCTGGTCGGGGACAGCAGCAGGTCTAGAGGCCATGTTCCTAAGGGACTCTCCAGATTGCTGGACCACCAATTCTGGTCTTTTAGTAGAGTTCTTGAGCTGCACACCTCTTTCTGTCATGTTGTCTCACAGTCTCTTGTGTCCCCCAACATGGCTGCCTTAGGTGGTGGCCAGGCACCATCTGGTTCTTCTGGTCACATGTTGATACAGTCTCCCATTCATATGGGTCCTTCTATCTCCTGGGCTCTTTTTTCCTTGTCTTTGTTGCTCTTGTCCATCATCTGTTCCAGACGGATTGGGACCATTTAGTGCATTTCAGACGGCAGCTTGCTAGCTTTAAAGACTCCAAGCACTACGGTTAATAGTCATAACTCTTAACCATGACACCACCAGGGTTTCTCCCAGTAGTAATGGGGTATATGTATTCATACACTTGACTGGCTTTGCTTCTCTAGAGAACTCAGTCTAAAGCAGGGGCATAAAGGTTTGATGCCAAAAATCTTTCAACAGGAATCCATTAACTAGAAGAACAATACAAGCTTTTCCTAAACATTTTTGTTTCTGATAAGTACTCATTCTTACCCCATCACTAGACATTCAAAAGTGCTCAATCTTTGAGGTCAACACCTATCTAAAATAAAGTTCTAGCAAAATTTTACTAGTGAAAAAACAGAGTTAATGAAGGTAACTGTATGAGGACTGCCAATTAAGTTCACAAACTCAACCTATAAAAACTGCTACATACCTCATTGCTGAATATCACTATGGTCACCTTCGAAGTACTCCCCTTGGGAAGCTATGTACTGATGCCAACGGCTAGCCAACCTTTAAAGTAATTTTGGAACTCTTTTTCTTGGATAGCCATCAGAGCCGTCGTTGTATTACCGCTGATGTCCTGAATGTCATAAAAATTTCTTTCCTTCAATATTTCCTTTATCTTCGAGTAAAGAAAAAAGCCATTGGAGCCCAGATCAGGTGAGTAGGGAAGGTGTGCTAATATAGTTATGTGTTTACTGGCTAAAAACTCCCTCACAGACAATTACACAATTAAGTTCGGGAACTTGTCACCTTGCCACCGTGTGCAATGGCCATTCCAGAAGGAGTTCCAGAATTGCTTTGAAGAGGGGACTAGGCACTAGGGTCAGCACATAGCTTCCCAAGGGAAGTATTTTGGAGGTGATTGATGGTAGAGATACAGCAATCAGGCATGTAGCACTCAGAACAATTATGTTCGCAGACTTAATTGTCAGACCTTGTATTACGTCTCATAATTCACCTGACTGTTGTAATACCTTTTCTCCGAGGTGCAGGCTTGGTCAGTATGTTAATGATACACTTACTTACCATTCTCTGGACTCAGGAGGAGCTTGTTATAGTTCCTGACATACTGTAAACACTATTAAGGTTTTATGGTAGCGGAGAAATAGAACCATTTTTGTCTTGTGTTACTCAGATAGAGAGAACTGAGTTACTCTCACGAAGTGGACTTTCTCTTATCCCTTGGCTCCCAAATAATTTCACTGCCATTATGTTAACACTCCCTTAAGTAGGCAGAATTAATATTTACTGAGACTTTATTATGTAGCAGGCATTTCCACACATCTTGTTTAATTATCTCAAAGACCTTTCATATTTTTAATGATTAATATTTTATAGAAAGGGAAACAGATTTAGAGCATTTAAATAACATACTTAAAGTGGCCATCCAAACTGGAGCTGGGATTTAAATATGAGTCTGCCACATTCTAAAAAGCACAGGGTATTTCTCTTTTTTTGAAAGACTATGCCGCCTGTTAACTACTGTTCATTAACCGCAGTTTCTGAATGCCCACTCTGTTGGTCCTTCAGTGTGCGGCTACTTTAATCACCCTACCAAAAGCAAAGTCTTCTTCCCAGCTAACACAGGGAAGACTCACTCCGCCAAACAATGGCACTGCATCCAGACACTGCTATCCCTGACCGTCTCTTCATTCTTGCTTATGCATCAAAAGTTGCAGCAAGATGAAAGTCCTTGCGTTAAATAGCATGCATTAAGTATTAGCTGACAGACCAGTTGACAGGAAGCCATAGAAAGTACAGTCTGACCACAAATGGCTCCTAGACCATTTTTCATTATAAAACCTAGATCAAGATCAGTTTCCACTGAGGCCAATGTAATAGAAATCAATTCAATATAGGTACATACATTATATTATCACTATTTAATTAAAGCTGACCAGATGAATGCTTGCTTTCACTGCTTGTGCTGGACATCAACTAAGGAGGCAGATTTTGATACATTATAAATTGAGGTCTAGTAGATTTGCCTTGGTGCCTTCAAAAAGAACAAAATAGGTTCATCCAGTGTTCACTGTGCTAGGTACCCATTTGTTTATGTTAATAATCCCTTTTTATTCCATGGTGGAAGCTAGAATACAGGCTCTGGATTTCTGGCATATTCTGTAAAGCATCTAGCAACATCAGGCATGAGCTGGTAAGTTGTGATCCTAACTGTCCGAAGCAACAAAACCCACAGCTGGAACAGTCTGTTGCTGCAGTGGCTTAGGCTGCAACATAGTGAAGAGTTTGTAGGCTGGTGCACAGATAAATAAGGTGCCCTATAAAGAATTAGCCAAAAGGAAAGTGATCTGTACTTCCAGGTTAGATTAACTTCTTAAATTCTAAACTCAGAAAGCCTCATCCCTGTTACATGGCTCTATACCTAGAAGTATCCAGGAACCTCAAAATCAGTGTATAAAAAAACCAAACTCACTTTCAAACACCCTGTCCTGCTCCTCTCATTTCTTCCAGTTTTTCCTTGGTCAGCACTGTCAACACCATGGATAGCTTGACAGGGAATTTTGGTTCTATAACAGACTGAAAGGAAAAGAATATCTGACAGCTTTGGGGACAGGGAGGAAGTGGGACTTTAAGGGGTAGGAGCCGAGCTATTTTTCTTATTGTAAGATCAGGTAATATAATAAGGACCTTACACACAATATTCAGCTTTACACACAATACTCTCACCTGTCACAATGATGCACTTATTCATCTATACTTCCATTATTTTATCTCACTGTATTTATTTTTAAAACCTTTTTCTTTGTGAAACTTTTGCCCATGTACAAAAGTCCAGAGAATAGTCTGTATCCCTATGTACCTATCTTCCAGCTCTGTAAACTGTGTCATCCAGGGCAATCTTGTTTCACTCCTTTTTACTTCTACCCGCCCAACTAAATTTTTTTGAAGCTGAAGCCCAGAAATTCTATTATTTCATCCACAAATATTTAGGTACTATCTTAATCATCTAATCCTATGGAAATACCACAAGTGGATGTCTTTAACAAACTAAAGTTTACTTTCTCACAATTTAGGAGGCTAAAAGTCCAAATTCAGGGCACCAGTTTCAGGGGAAGGCTTTCTCTCCTTGTTAGGTCTGGAAAAAGGTCCTTATTATCAACTTTTTCTGGTCTAAGAGCGTCTCAGTACAGAACTCTGGGTCCAAACTACATGTTCTCCTCCTGGCACTACTTTCTTGGTGGTATGAAGTTCCCATGTCTCTCTGCTTGCTTCTCTCTTTTACATCTCAAAAGAAACTGGTTTAAAGAAAATTTAATCTTATACATTGAGTCTTACCTCATTAACATAACTGCTACTAATCCTGCCTTATCAACATCATAGAGACATGATTTGCAACCTACAGGTAAAACACATCAGACGACAAAATGGTAAATAATCACAATCACACAATATTGGGAATCTTGGCCAAGCCAAAAATGAGAAACTTTTGGGGGAAACATAGTTCAACTCATGACAGGTATGTAACAAAAAACTATTATACATAAAAAATTAACAATTCCTTAACATCATTAAATGTCTGATATTCAAATTTCCTGAATATATCAAAAACATTTTTTTCTACAATTTTTTAGAATTTTTTTTTAAAAACCTGTTTGAGTATTTTAACATAGTACACTTACTATTCTTACAGTGATTCAAACTGTCCCATTTCCGGCCAATGGGAGCCTCTTCAAGTTGACACCCCAAATCCTATCCAGTCTAAAACAGCTTCCTGTGCTTTCTAGGTTGACACGTTTTCACCTCTGTTGTACATTTTCTTACATCAGCCAAATGCCATTGAGTCAGATCCCATAAAGGCTTAAAATTAGTCATTTCTCTAATTAAGCAGAACTTTTTAATAGAAAACTGTACTAAAAAAAATGATAATAACCCAGGACCTAAGGGTACTTATCACTACTGTGTTGGTCATTTTTTTCTAAGCCTCTGTGACAGACAGAACAAAAATTAAAAAATATATACATACTGTGAGTTCTTACCACTATTTCCAAATCAAATTCAGGATTATAAGATGCAATTAACTCCTTTAATTTTTGCACTTTCATCTTTTTTGCTGACAAGCATAGTATCTAACATCATTATCTTAGTACCTTATTTGCTTTGAACTACTGATAAATATGCAACCATTACAAAATGATAAAAATGCTATTACTAACAATAAATCCAAGAAACTTATTGCTGTTGAGCTGATTCCAATTCATAGAGATGCTATACCAAAAGCAAAACTGCCCTCACAGGGTTTCCAAGGCTATAAATCTTTATGGAAACAGACTGCTATTTTTTTCTCCTGTGGAGCGGCTACTGGGTTTGAACTACTGACTCAACCAGTGTGCCACCAGGGTTCCCCACTAATAACAACGTAATATATAAAATGGGATTATCTGTTTTTTTGTGAGTACTTCTTTTTGCCAATGGAGTTTTAATCCACTAGAGGTGTAAAATCAAATTACTTGGTTTTCAAGTCATTTAAACCATTTTTTAAACTGTGAAAAAAAAAAGCCGTTACTAAATACTGCATAAACAATACACTCATTTAATAAGTTTAAAAATTAACTGTCATGTAACCATCTCCCATATCAAGCAACAGAATGAGAACTTCCCCAGAAATTCTCTCCCTTCATACTGTAGACTTAACCAGTATCCCAAGTTTTATAAAAACTGTTTTTCTCTGTAGCTTTACCACCTGCATATGAACCCCAAATATTACAATTTACCTGTGCCTGGTTTTGTATTTTACATAAAAGAAACCTAATACAAAAGCTGAAACTGGCACATATATCTCACATAAATTAGCTGAGTTCTGTAAAAAAAAAGGTTTTATAACTGCATCCCATACTGTTATAGATTGAATTATGTCCCCTGTAAGTTACAGGCAACTTGTAACCTTTGTACCTATAAAAAAGACCCTGTGTGGAAATCGGGGCTTTCCTGTTGTTGTTATCAGTGAAGTCATGCTGGTACACAGCAGGTCCTAAACTTCATCTCTTATGAGTGCTTTCTTATAAGAGAATGGACACAGACCCACAAAGGGGTTGGGAAGACAGACGCCATGCCATATTGGAGACAGATGCATTCACAAGACCAGAAACGCCAAGGACTGCTGATAGCTAGCAGAAGCTGAAAGAGACATAGAAGGACTTTCCCTAAGAGTTGAGACCCTGATTTTGTACTTCCAGCCTCCCAAACTGTAAAAAAATAATTTGTTTTTAAAGCCAGCCACTTACGATTTTTTAAGGCAGCACTACCAAACTGAAACAAATTCTCAAAAAGTAGAGACAAAAGATATGAAAAGAACCTAAACTGAATCAAGAGAAGTAAAAATGATAATGTGTAAGATAAACAAATGACCAGTGAATTCAAAGACACAGTAATAGACAATATCTAAGATAAAACTCAGAAAATGGAATTAAAGCAAATGAATAAAATATAACTAATCCATGAAATAACTACAAGATACTAGTAATGTATAAGTGGAGTTTCCCAAGAGATGAGAGTAGGATGGAGGATTAGAAAATAAAAATCTACAAAAATGATGACTGAAAATTTTCAGATCTGATGAAAACTATAAATCCAAAGTTCCAAGAAGTCCAACAAACCCTCCTAAAACAAAGAAACATGAAGAATATTATACTAAAACACAATAAAATTAAAGTGTGTAAAACCATTGATAAAGAGACAATCATAAAAGCAGCCAAGGTGGGGGAAGGGCTACACAAAGAGGAACAAAGGATACTGCAGATTTCTTTTCAGAAACAATACAAGTGACAAGACAGTGAAGCAAAATATTTAAAAGTATTGAAAGATACAAACTGTCTACCTAAAATTCTACACCTGTTGACAATACCTGACAAAAATAAAAGCAAACAGTTTTGCAGAAATGGAAAAGCTAAAACAACTCATTAAGAACAGACTCACACAGCAAGAAGGTCAAAGGAAGTTCTTCAAGTTTCTAAAGAAAATTATACCAGACAAAAATATGAGTCTACATAAAGTAATGGACAGCAACAGACACATTAAGTACATAAGTACATGTACAAGAATTTTCATTTTTATTCACGTATCTTTCAAAAATATTTGACTAAATAAAAGCACTAGCAATATGGAGTTTATAATATTTGTGTAAGAAAAATATATGACAACAAAAGTCTGGAAGATGACAATTTCACATTATTTTAGGGTATTATACAACTATGAAAAATTAAGGATGTATACTATAAACCCTAAATAAGCATATACTAAAATTAGAGAATAATGCATTATTAAATAAATCAAAAGACAATAGAATGTTATAAAAATACACAGTTCAAGAGGCTCTAGAGAGAAAAAAAGAGAGAAACAGAGAGAAGAACAGACGGAAACAAAAAATAGCAAAGGGATAGCCTCAAATCTAACCGTATCACTAACTGCATTAAATTTAAATGGTCTAAACACTTCAGCTACAAGACAGAGATGGTTAGATGCTACTTTAGTTACCTAGTGATATCATAACAAAAAACTTTCACAAATGAGAGACTTTAAGGAACCCAAATTTCATTTCACAACTTCAGGAGGCTAGAAGACCAAATTTAGGCCACGTCTCTAGGAGGATGTCCCTCCTTGTGGCAGTATGGGGATTTCTTTGGCACTGCTGAGTGTTCTGTGGCATCTGCCTTTCTTCTGTGTATCTCTGTATCTATTCTGCTCTCTATAATTCAGATGTAATTTCATATAGCACACACCTACTGTGGTATGATCTCATTAATATTACCAAAGAATACTCCTGTTTCCAGGGGTATTTTTAGAGAATACAATGTAATCCATAATACATGAGATAAAAAAAGACTGAACTATATGCTACCTAAATCACTTTAAATATACAGATATTAACTGGCTTAAAGCAAGAGTGGAAAATGATATACAATGCTGAAACTAATCAAGAGAAAGCCAGATTGAGTATATTAACATGTGAAACAGTAGATTTCAGAAAAAAAGTATTACTAGGAATAAAGAATTTCACTTCATAATGCTAAGTTAATTAAGAGAAAACATAATCCTATATATTTATGGCTCTAATAACACAGCTTCAAAGCACATGAAACAAAAACTGACACAAATGCAAAGAGAAACAAAGCAAATCCATAATTACAGACTCTGATTTCAAAACAGCTTTTCAATAATTGCTAGAACAAGTAAATAGAAAATCATTAAGGATATACAAGACAACAATGCTACCAACTAAAGTGACATTTATAGAATATACCACCACAACAAAGTACACATTCTTTTCAAATGTACAAAGAATATTTACCCAAAAGGATTACATTGTGGGCCATAGAAAAGCCTCAGTAAGTTTTAAAAAATTCAAATCACACAAAAAATGAACTAAATCATATAACAGAATACCAGCCCCAAAAAATGCCAGTTAAAAAAAAAACCAAAAAAACCAGTAGACATGTTTTTTGTAGCCAATGACAAGATGACTCTAAAATTCACATGAAATTAGTACGAAGATCAGTATTAACTGGAAGTCAACACAACTTGAGTACTCTTCCCATCTTAACCCAATACTGCAAGGACAGAGTACCTGGGGTGGGGAGCTGGGGACCATGTTCTCAGAGGAAATCAAGGCCAACTGGCACCACTAGCGTTTTGCTAATGAGGTCTTTCTGCACCACAATGGTGAGTGGCCTGTGGGGTCTTAAAAGCTGTCAAGCTGCCCAGCTGCCATCTGAGGGTACAGCAAATGGTCCCAACTTGGCAAGAATGGATGATTACCGAGGTCCATAACGACACGGGGAAGAGAACCCAGAACACAGAGAGACCCACATGAATGGGTGTCTTCATCGACTTGTGACTGGAAGAACCAGATGGTGCCTGGACAACATCAGTGACAGCCGTGATGGAGCGCACAAAGTTGAGTCTCACTGGCAACACAAGAATAGATCTCTACTAAAAGACCGCAGTTGATGGTCCAGGGGCTTCGGGGTTCGCCTGGGAGCATGGCCCTGGCCCTGATGCTGTCCCTGCCCATAAATCACAATGAAGGTCAACTCTGCAGACAGCAATGGACTGAACATGGTGATGCCAACTGACCATATTTTCTGGGCACTTTATGGTTCTATGCATCTATAAGATATCATCCTGGTGACCTCTTACTCAAGGAAGGGGAGTGGGCAGAGAGGAGGGGACAGGAGACTGCTGGGAGGATAGGGCACGTATGGAGCAGAGAGGAAGAGTGTGCTGTTACCGGGCAGGGAGAGCAGAGGGAGCTGCATACAGATGAGCATGCAAATTTATATGGAAATGGACATTTTCATTCAATCATAATTAAAAAAATAAACAAATAAAATTCACATGAAAATACAAAAAACTTAATCTAAAATAACTGTGAAAAAGAATACAGTTGAAGACCTAATACTACCTGATTTTAAGACGTATTATGAAGTTGCAATAATCCAAACAGTGTGGCATTGGTATAAAGAAACACAGAGATCAACAGAGCATAACTGAGAGTCCAGAAACAGTTCCACACATACACAGACTTTGATTTTCAACAAAGGTGCAAACTTAATGAAGTGGAAAAAGTATAGCATTTTCAACAAACAGGACAGAAACAACTGAATATCCAAATAATAACTCTGACCCAAACTTGAAACCAAATACAGAAATAAACTCAAAATGAATTATAGACCTAACTGTAAAATCCCAAATCATATAACTTCCAGAATAAAACACAGGAGAAATTTTTGTGAACTTGAAATCAGGGAAATAATATTTGGATATTACACTAATGGTATGATCCATAAAAGAACAAACTGATAAAATGGATTTCAACATAATTTTAAGTTTTGTTCTTCAAAAGATACTGGTTGGAGAATGAAAAGAGAAACCACAGACAGCAAGAAAAATGGAGCAGAAAGGAATAGTGTGCTGTCACTGGACAGGGAGAGCAGTGGAAGCTGCATATAGGTGGGCATGTAAATTTATATGGGAATGTACATTTTCACTCAGTCATAATAAATAAAAATATATAAATAAATAACTAAAAAGGGGAAAAAAATTTTGCAAAGCTTACATCTTATAAAGGATTTGTATCTCGACTACATAAAAAGAATCTCAAAACTTAAGAGTAAGAAAAGTATATGGTTTTTTTAAAATGGGATTCATGAACAGAAATTTCATTACAGAAGACAGATGGATACCAAAAGTTCAGTACTAATAACCATCATATTTAAAAAACAGTAAGATACCACTTGGAACCTATTGGAATGGATAAAGTAAAAAATACAAACAAGCAAAAGCTGGCTATACTAAGTGTTGGTGAGGTATGAGGGAATGAGAATTCTCAGATGTCACTGGCGGGTATAAAAAATGGTACCACAATCTGGAAGTTATTTAAGGAAGTAAGTATACACCTGTCATGTGATCTATCTGTTCCATTCCTATATAAGTAGGTGTATGTAGATGTATACACACACACATAAATATACACACATACATATCTATCCATCCAATTAAAGACTTGCACACAAAACTTACAAAAGCTTTCTTTGTAAAATCTCCAAATTGGAAATATCCCAAATGTCCACCAGTAGGACACTTAAACAGGTAAATGGATACATAAATTGTGGTATAATCATTCAATGGATTACTACTCAACAGTAAAAAGAAATGAACTCCTCATAACACAAACAACACAAATGAATCTTAAAATTTTAATGATTAAAAGAAGCAAGGTTAAAAAAGGGTACACACTGTATGTCTACATTTAAGTAATACTGTGTATTAATGTTGTATAATACTTGTATACAAACTGTGGAAACCCTGGTAGCACAGTGGTTAACTGCTATGGCTACTAACCAGAAGGTTGGTAGTTCAAGTCCACCAGGTGTTCCTTGGAAACTCTATGGAGCAGTTCTACTCTGTCCTACGAGGTTGTTATGAGTCAAAAATCAACTCCATGGCAATGGATATGTGTAGGTGTGTGCACACAAAATGCAAACTACAGTCAGAAAACAGATCAGTGGTTGCCTGGGGACAGGGCTAAATGGGAGGTAGGATAGAAGGAGGGAAGGGAATTATACAGGGCAATAAAAGGGGATGACAGATATAATTATGGTCTGAATTATCGTGATGGTTTTACAAGCCTCTACATATGTTAAAACATATCAAACTGTACATATTAAATATGCATAGTACGTTCTATGTGAATTGTTCCTCAATAAATACGTCAAATCATAATAATAATAAAAAATTAAGTGGCTCCAAGTCACAAAGGCAGCAAAAAGTGAAGGTGGGATTTGAACACAGGCAGCTTGCCTCCAGAGCCAGCACTGACACCCCCTGGTCTATACTCTGGAGGAAATCAGCTAGTACCTAGGTACTTCACAATTCATTTACATTTAGGGGGAAGATTCAGAAGCCCTTCAGCCCCATGGAAACGTTCTCTGGGGGCCCCAAGTTCCACTGGCAGAGTTGTCTGCCTCCACGGTCTAGTAAGGCTCTGAGATCAGAAGCTAACAGATAACCAGCGGCACTTTTGATAACAGCTGGCAGCCCCCAAGTCTCTTTCGTAAAGGAGAGTTACACTTACTTTCAAAAGCAAGGATTTCAGTGTGATGTAAACACTGCATCTATATTTTCTTTTAATTCGAAGTCCAAATTACTATAACTTATGTTATTGTTGGTGTATGCTGTTGAGTTGATTCCAACTCTTAGCAACCCTATATGACAAAGCAGAACTGCCCCAGAGCGTTCCCTAGGCTGAAACCTTTACAGGAGCAAATCGGCAAGTCTTTTCCCCAGTAGAGCTGCTGGTCGGTTCCAACTGTTGAACTGGCTGGCTGGCATAGGAAAGGTACACGAAACACCTTCTTTTTTTCCGTAAACAACTGAAATGAAAATCTGACAAGGAGAATTTTAGTCTGAAATAGAGAAATGTAATTCAATCTCTGAAAAAAATTTCATTTCAAATTTGGAAGTGGTGCATTGACACTATGTTCTGTCTAAGACAACCAAGTATTTCCTGAACCACAGCACGGTTCCTCACTGCTGATGGGCATGGCATCTCTCACGTGCAGCAGGTCAAGCTGCTCTTTCAATTACACACGTTGCAGGGGTAGGTGACGACGCTGAACTCAGCGCAGGTTACAACTCCTTCTCAACGCAGCTGCCTAGGAGTCCTCCAGTTCCCTAAGAATCAGGGATAACTGAGCGATTTCTTCCGCCCCTTGACGCTAGGTTCTCAGGAGATCATGCTCTACACAGTTTTTCAGACTTGTTGACAAAACATCGCAGATTTTGGAACACAGGAGGAAGAGCTGCCTCCCCTTTCCTCTGCTTTGCTTCTAAGCAATTACTCTAGTTCCAAGCCTGCCGATTCACCTTTTTTGTAGACTCTTTCACACCATCATGATAAAGACAAAAGCCACATCTGCACCCTGAGGGTGCTTGGCAGCCAATACTTAATGTTCCCTCTAAAGAGATACCCATTAGGGGATAGAGACCCCACTGATTAAAAAACCAAAAATGCTAACAGGTCAAGTCCAGGTCCAACACTGTCTCACAGCTTCAGGAATCTTTTTCCATACTACCCTCTAAAATTCTATGTGCCAACTTTCTTTCAAACCCTAGCTAAAAACAGCTACTAGATTAGACAGAAAGTCGTTGGTTAGGGAAACCTGCAGCCTTGGAAACATTTATGGGGATGAAAGCAGCACTAACAACATCATGAAATCTAAGCAACTCAGACACAAGGAAAAAAGGAGAAAACACTAAAAAGTGTCATGTACGTATAACTGGAGATCTTTAGAAAATATTTCCTCCAGCAAAAATGTCTAAACAGCATGCTGCCAAGGACAGCTGAAAGAACAACAGCGTTCCTTCAGCAATCATTGTGATAGCCGACCAGGAGCCAGCACTGTCTGAGCCCGCTGGGGATGTATCAGCCATGAAGTCTCTGCTCTTGCCTCCACCGAAAGGTGGGGAAAGCGTAGAAGCAACAACGGCAAGAGGGGCAAGGGGTGGTGGTGGGCTGTGGGATGCATTTAGGGTAAGGTGACCCAGAAAGCACTCTGCTGACAATAAAGCTGAAACTGAAGTGAGATGAGGGAATAAGTCAAAGACATTTAGAAATTGAATTAAAACACAAAGGTGTTTACGGTAAAAGACAAACACCAGTGTCCAAGAAAAAAGGAGAGGTAATAGACAAAATCTCAAAGAGTTTATTGGTATGTTTTCCCTCTTTCATTGTTGTTAATTAAATGAGATACTGTCTCAATGCCAGCTGACCTAAGCCTTTATGTTACTGAGTGTTGCACACTTTAGATATCATTAGTATAAAACCTGGAAGGACTCTGATAGTTCTTTTTCTTTTCAGGCAGGTCATGCTCTGGGGGACACTCACAAGGAGATTTCCTGAACTCACACACTCAGTAGCCGGTTCCAAAACACTGAAGTCCAGAGTCAGAATCAGAAAGAAAAGGAGGACTTTGAAATGTGGAATCACTATTCATGCAAACACACAGGCTGACTTAGCACATACAGCTTGGCAAAGGAGGAACTGGATTAATAAATTCTGATAACAGAGTAAGACCACCGCAAACTTAGCAAAGTTAGAGGTAAACTGGGAACATCAACATGAATGCACACTCCTGTGAATAAAAGGTACCTTTTCTGATCAGTCCCTTAAATGGCTAGAAATCCTCATTTCAATTTCCTCTATCCTCGATGCTCATATGGAAAGCATGTGCTCCTGAGACTCAGATTTTGGATTCTAACACTGTTTTCTACTTAAAGGAATAAAGGTTCACTGAAGAAAAGCCACTTCCTTGTTGAGGTGAGGGAATTAATCCTGGGTCTGAGCTAACAAGAAAACAAAGATGGACATTAACCTCCACCCCCCCCCACCTCCCACCCCCTTGTCAAATAACAGATCAAGGAGAAAGTTTGGAAAGGATTTTACTAGCCAGTCTGATTTCAGCCAGTTGGTACAAGATGAACTGAGAAAGACCAGGAAGTCTACAGTGTTGCTCCAAAGAGATAATATGAAGTATGCTGGAGAAAGGTTGTAGGCTTAGCTATGTATGAATTGACTAAAGTCCAACTACAAAACAATAGAAATGTGTAATCCAATGATGAATACTCACCAGTGAACCAGAGGGTAAAGCCCGCAGGAAAGTAGAATCTTACCTGTAGCATAAGAACCATCCAGATAAGGTTATTAGATTCAGAGCAGACTGCAGGGACTGAAAAGCTGGCAGAGAGGATGCTGCTCAGGGACCCCTAATGATAGATGAAAACAAGACCTTGTAGGAGGCTCAGTTCAAGTCCAGAACTAGAAAAGTCCTCTGTTTATGTAGTTTTCCTTAAGCTTCTTAAACTGGCTTCCCTTTGAGGACACCAGCATAAACTCAACACTTTCTTATTTTCTTCTTAGATCTTAAACAGCAACAAGGAGTCCAAGACAGTGCACAGACTGAGTTTGATTTTTCCCTCCACCACTACATTAAACGATCAGTCATTTTACTGACTTGACCAGGGACTCCCTGTTTTCTCACGTGAATGACAGGGCTATCACCTACATCTGCTGGATTCCTGAGTCCTCAAGATGAAGCATGAGGTACCCATCAGTATGTCTGTCTCCTGCCCTAGCATAATTGAGGCAACTTCAGTCACGTACTGATCTGCCTGGATGTCCGTACATGAACAGGAGAAAAATGAAGGAGATGGGTGTTTGGTAGTGGCTGACTTTATAAGGAAATCCTGGTGGTAAAGTGGTTAAGGGTTCTGCTGCTAACCAAAAGACTGGCAGTTCAAATCCACCAGGTGCTCCCTGGAAATGCTATGGGGGGGTTCTATTCTGTCCTATGAGTCATAAGTGACTTGATGGTCATGGGTTTGGTTTTCTACTTCACAATGCACATTTCTGTATCTTGCTCGTAAAAGCCCCTGAAGATTGTTAGTATTCAACCCACAGTAAAATTGAAGCTACCTTATACAATGTATGCACACAGTGGTCTTTAAGGGGCATTTTCCGTCTTTGTTAATATTTCTTTTTCTGACTATGTTCCACTATAACGTTAACAAAGAATATTTTGATTGTGTCAGCTTGCTGGCCAATGTTTTTCTTGTTGGCTTATCTTGTTTATTAAACTTAGAAAAACAAAGAAAAGCTTGTTCCAAGCTTTTCAGTTTCTCAATACAAAAACTTTTACTGAGAAAATTTACATTTCTTAGGAATTATCTAGAATTTAGTACCAGAAAAAATTTGCTAGTTGCAAGACACATTCTATTAAAAGATCCCCACGCACACAGTTTCTACTGGGAATGCACAAGAACAGATTATAAATGTTCATAATCTCACATAAACAGTCTGAAACACAAAGACACGTCATTTTAGCTTACAGTCGAACAAAAATTAAGATCGAGAAGAAAACAACATAATCCTTGCCTCATATATAGAACTTGAAGCTCAATCCCACTGTTTAACATACAATTGATTTAATCATCCACTCATCTTGGTTTCAAATCATTATGCCCTTTCATTTACAAATAGCCTGTCTTCCAATCCTTAAGATCTTAGGTAGGAAATACTACTAAAAAGGAACTTAACGTCAAAGTTCATCCTTTTTTTTGTTCCCTCCCCCTGATCTGTTTTTTTTGTTAAGTCTTTGTGAATGACTATCTTTTCCCAGCGGATTCTGAAGGAAAATGAATTGCTATAGGTTCTTCTAAGGATGAAGAAAAGACTGATATTATCTGAGAGGTATCATAAAAATGTAAGGTTTCACCATACTTAAGGCAGAAATCGGAATGGGCACTGCATTAGTGAGAAATCTTCTCTCAAACCCTTCTCCAGACGTCTTTTCCAAGACCCAGGATGCATTTTAAGAGTTGCCACCTTGCAGTTTTTGGCATATCTGATCAAAAAGAGACTGAAAAGAGGTTTCACACAATCTAGGCAAACGAAAGAGAAGTGGGCATTGTAGCAGACAGTGTCAGTTATAAAGACACACTGCTTGGCAGGTTGTTTCTTCTTATCTTTGTGGGCTCTTGTAGTTATTTGCTTTTCTTGTTAACTGATTAACAATCTTTTAAAAGGTTAAATAAATGTACAAACTAGAACATTCAGTAGATATGAAAGAGTAAAGAGAGAGGATATCTCCTCCCTTCCCTGCCTCTAGCCATCCAGTCTCTTTCTCTAAATTAGACAACCACTTAGGTTACTATGTATCTCTCAAACTATCTCACATTTACAAACATGATCACACACTCCACACAGTCCTTGGTGGTCAAAGAACAGGCACAGGAAATGAACCAAAGAGCCAGTGGGTTCATATGGAGGAAGACCTCTTTCTCAAACATAATTCATTTACTTATGAAGTCAAGGAAATGTCTTATTTATAACATCAGTGAAGTGTGGTGAAAATAAGAGGTCTACAAAAACAACAGAAGGCTTTTTGGAAGACATAAACTGAATATTATAAATTGAGAATGTACTTTAATGTCTCAAATATTGTTTATACTGGAACAGCTAAACCCAAGAACATTATAGCCTGGTCCATTCCAGATGCTAGAATGTTCTTATCCTTCAGAAGACATACAGTGCACACCACACGCCAAGTACAATCATAAAGGAACCATGCGTCATGCTTTCAAAGAATTCTAAGTTCTTAAGAGAAACAAAACATACTTAACCACCAAATACAGGTAATGTTCTTTTGTAGTAAGTGCAGTATCTACTGGAAAAGACAATCCTCAACTATGGTCACATAAATAAATACTCAGTGGTACGCTGCTGAACAGTACATATAATGTACTTAGCACAATGTAAAAAAATCAATAACTGAGAGTTACTGTTATTACAATTATTATTAACATCATTTATTATTATTAAAATTGCTACAAAGGAAAAGTAAAGACTCTGGAGAGAGATGATAAAAGGGACCTAAGGTAGGAACAAGCATGCAATTTATCATTACTCCTATTTAATACTGTGCTAGAAGTCCTACTTAGAGCAATAAAGCAAGAAAAAGAAATTAAGGGTAGCCAAATTGGTAAAGAAGAAAACTGTATTTGTAACTGATGTGATACTATACCTAAATAACTGAGCATTAAATAGGTAAAGACAGAAAGAAAGAACCTTCTGTGCAGAGAATCTAGCACATATGAAAACCTGCAACAAAACGGAGGCTATATCTTTGATGGAAAGTGACCCATCCTGTTTTCCTGGGTCCATTCCCACTTAATCTGTGTCAAGGCTCTCTAGTGTTAGCTCAGCAACCCTGTCCTACACAACAGGAAAATTTGGTGCATCCTAGGCAGGATGTGTTACTAGCTGCCGTGGAGTTGGCCTGAATCACGGTGACCACATGTACAATAGAACAAAATGCTGGCCAGTTATGCCCCATCCAAATCATACGTTACAGATCAGGCCACTGAGATCCATAGGGTTTTCTACTGGCTGATTTTCAAAGTAGATCACCAGGGCTTTCTTCCAAGATGGGATTAGGATGATAGAAAAACTCTCCTTCAAGTAGTTCATCTCACACAATAAAGACCCAAGGCTTTATTATACTTCAAAAGTGGTGTCTAAAACAATATTAAGAATACAGTAAACTTAAACCTGATTCTCACATTAGTCACAGGAAAGGCAATTTGTAAACTACAATTCCCTTCACTATCTCACAGTGCTCAAGTTTAGCATCCTTAACCCAAAGGAAAAGATAGAGTTCAATAACTCTTAACTGTAGACGACAACTAGAAAAAAAAAATGTAGATACTATGTAAAAATAAATGTTGTAAGCTTAACGTTACAAAATGATGTTTCCTACCTTCTGTATACTGAACATTCTCAGTTATATAGTTAGACCAAACACAATATGTTATTGAAGAAAAACAAAAGCTTTGACTTAAGAAGTTAACTATCACCCTGCTGACTTTTTGCATGGAATTATGACTAAATTCTATGATACTGGTTGTAAATATAACATACAAACTGACAAAAAGCACAGCCTTAAATGATTCTTTACATGCCACTTTCTCTACCCTATTAAGATGCTTGTTGTTTCTTTGATTTATCTGATAATAAATTTTTGATGACTGGTAAGTCTCATAAAATTGCTCTGGTGCTGACTACACTGATTAATAAGTCTGAAGAATCGAAAGTGTCAGGAATTCATGTATAAGAATAAGTTACTGCGAAACATATATTAGATAGTCCATAAAATATAGAATAAAAAGGTTGATCTGGTAATTTTATCTTGTATTCATTTTCCTGTAACAATTTATATTCTGGGTCATCATGGTCTTCCACTGTCTTAAAAAAATCAATAAAGGAAATCTAGACTGGGAGGAGTAAATTCAAGAATTAAATTAAAATTTAAAAATAATGGATTCACTAACTAGAGAGTAGACAGGAGTTACCTTAAGTGACAGGAAGGCAGACACAATACAAAGAAGCCAGCGCAACTGGACTGAACCAGACACTTTGAGGGATGGAGTAGCAGGGGTGGAGGTCTGGGGATTATGGTTTCAGGAGATACCTAAATCTATTGGCATAACAACGTGTTTTAAGAAAATTCACTTTGGTGAGTGGCATCTGTGGTCTTAAAAGCCTGTGAGTGGCTATCTAACACACATCAACCCACCTGGAGCAAAGAAGAAGGAAGAACACCAAAGATACAAGGAAAATATGAACTCAAGAAGCAGAAAGGCCACATAAAACCAGAGATTCTGTCAGCTTTGGACCAGAAGTACGAGATGGTGCTCAGCTACTACCAATAATGGTTCTAACAGAGAACAAAATAGACAGTCCCTAAAGGAGCAAGAGAAAATTGGGAAGCAGAACTCAAATTCAAGTAAAAAGGCCAGACTTCATAATCTGACTGAGATACAGGAACTCCAGAAGGTATGGATTTTGCAGTTTCTGCTAATCCATAACTAAAACCATTCCCAAAGTCAGCTCTCCAAAGATCAGACTGGACTATAAAACACAAAATAATAGTCATGAAGAGTATGCTTCTTAGTTCAAGCAGATACAGGAGACTAAATGGGCAGCTCCTGTCTGGAGGTGAGATGAGATTGCAGAAAGGGACAGGAGCTGGCCGGATCGAAACAGGAAATGCAAGGTAGGAAGGGGGAGCGTGCTGTCATATTACAGGGATTGCAACTAGGGTAACAAAACAATACGGTGTACAAATTCTTGTATAAGAAATTAATTTGAGCTGTAAACTTTCACCTAAAGCACAATTTAAAGAAGAAAAGAATGAATATAGGTAAAAAACATGTTTGTTAGAACAATAAAGAATGTGGAATCAGAATACAAGAGCTGTATAGACCCTCAGAGATGATCTAGTCTGAACCTGTTGCAATGCAAATGGTGAAGCTGAAAGTGGGTGTGAATGTACCACTGACAACAACAAGCTGTATCTAAGAGCAGGTCCTCTGAGAACAGACCCATACAGGTACCATATGTAAATACACAGGCAATACACAGTACAGGGCAGTCAGCACAACCAGAATAAATCAAAAGCCAAGACATTTCCTCAACAGACAGACAGAAAGATAGACAGACACACATTTCTGATGGCAATAAATCAAAATTATACATTTTGATTAAAAAAATCTACTTTATAAGAAGAATTAATCAACCTTCAGCTTTTTTCCTCTAAAAGGTTAAATATGTTAAATAGTCCTGTTTCTCCATCTTTTTTCCCCAGAGCTTTTGCCAGAATATATTACTATATCTTTATAGTACAGCACCTCACATGAAATATGCACTCCTTTGCTGTCTCCACCCTGGGGAAGCACCCCAGATTTGCTTACATGAGCAGAGGATTTTGTGCCTTGATCTTGCCTATTTATCCAGACACCTCCTGACACCAAGTAAGTGTGTTACTGGAACTTCAAACTGGCACAGGACACACCTGACTCCAAATCTGATGGGGCAAAACTCTTGTAGCGACCACACAGGACTACAAAGATCCAAAGAGAATGATTCTACGACTATAAGATGGAGTCTCCTGGCATGAAGTAGTCAAGAGGTGCAAAGGCCTCCACACTTCATCTTCCTTCTTCAAGGTTCTTGTGAAAAAAGTGTTGAGTCTAACAGTTAGTGCTCTATTTAAGCCCATAATCCCATTTGAATGCTGTAACCAAATAAAATAAAAAGCAGTTTCTTAGATGCTTTTCATTCTGAAGATATCTTCTGCATAGATCCTCAGAAATTGTCTACTTAGGGACTTAAGAGAAGATGCTTTGACACAGTCTATTCTTAAACGAGATTTAAAAATAAAACACAAACCCTACTACCAGGGACATAAGCCTGTTCTGCATGTCCCTAAAAATCAAACAGTGGTCAATCTGTATGTTCTAGAGAAACCCACAGCTCTGTACACCAAGCTTATAAAAGAGGTATAGAGGTGGGGCTCGGCGGTGGAGGATGGAAGAAGATTTATCAAATCACGTACACATATTCATCAGTAAACAGAATGTGCTTACTCATGGAGCTGTGGAAAGCCCATGGAAGAAAACACAAAGGTAGGCAGAACAAATTGATAACATGAATATTATTTCTGGGCATCTGAAAATGGTTAATACGTTTGGCTGCTAACCAAAAGATTAGAGGTTCGAGTTCATCTAGAAGCACCTTAAAAGAAAGGCCTTGTGGTCACTCCCAAAAAATCAGACACTGAAAACCCAAGTAAGCATGGTTCTACTCCAACACACATGCAGTTGAAGTGAGTTGGAATCTAATAGCAAGCAGTTTTTTGGTGTTTCAGCAAAGACAAAATAAGATATCAGCAGGAAACAAGAAAGCTGGAGTTCTTGTTCAGTGAACTTGCCATGTAAAATAACCAAAACTTCAACTATAATTTCTTGAATCTTTGGAAAAATGCCATCTTAATAGTAAAGAGAATAAAAACTATAAACATTCTGAAGGTCATAGAATTTTATCTGCTTCAAACGAGACTAATTAAAAATGAACTATTATAGTGGGAAAAATATTTTCTTGACCACCTTTTTGTAACATGAGTATTAAAAAGTTGTATGAAATATCATACAACCAAAATGGAATACAGAAAGTTATTTTCTTAATGCTTGATGAATAATTTGAGGCATCAAGCAATGGTTCTGAGTACAACTCATAATTTAGTTTTTTGTGTAACAAAGTTGATAAAAAGTCTTTCACAGTATGCAATCTAAATGAAAATACTGGACAACACTGAAATACTCTCACCTGTCAATAATTAACAGAAACAAAGCAAAAAACAACCCACAATGTCCAACCAAATTAAGAGACCAGAGCTCAATAAAAAGCCAGCATGTCATAAAACAAGATACTACTGTGTAGAGAATAGAAATCGCAGACAGTCTGCCTGATTATAAAAGCGCCACTTTCAAACTTATCTCTCAAATAAAAACAGCAAATGCAAGCAATAATTCATCTAAGCTGTACAGAGAGCATTAAGCATTGAACTTTAAGATTACTGGGAGTTAATAAAGGTTATCAACGTTTAGGGCTGACAGATTTCACTTCATTGAGTAGGTCAATATTCAATAGTTCAATATGATTACATCGAATGAATATCATCTAAAAATGGAATTCAAAATATATCTTCTTGTTGACACACCTTGTAGGATTGTGGAGTGAGTCTAGTCTACATCTCTTTTCCTTCTGTCAAATAAGACACTTTATCTATATTCTATTTACCTTAATTTGATATTGTAACTACATACATAGGACATGTTAAACACAGGTTTGTTAGTCAATAATCAAGTAGGGAAACCTTGGACACACACATACACACACACAAAATAAAGGGAAAGAGAAACTGATTTGCTTCTTGAAGTCATACACAAAAGCCTTTTGTAGTATAAGACTCAGAATAAACATCTCTTTTTCCTTTTTGATGTAACAATTGTGTCCCCCCTTTTACTTTTATAATATTTATTCACAACTTTTTAATGATACGTGTATTAGCCACTGAGTGAAATCTAAAAAGACTAACAAAGGTTCTTCTCACTCCTCAACACTGATGCTGCAAAGTCCCTGTAGAGCTCTCTGGCAAGCTGAGATACAGCCACACAATGAAAAGGCCAAAGAAAGCATTGAGAAAGTGACTGTGGATTTATGAAGGAACCTTCTGCAAGCCTAAGGATTTGGGGTGCACAGTGATTAAGCACCAGGCTGCTAATCGAAAGGTGGGGGATTCAAACCCACCAGGTGCTCAGTTAGAGAAAGATACGTCAATCTGCTTCTGTAAACATTACAGCCTTGGAAACCCTATGGAGTGGTTCTCCTCTTTATCCTACATGGTTGTTGTGAATTGGAATCAACTCTGTTGGCATCAAGTTTTGGTTTTTCCAAGTCTGGATTTGTAGCTATCGTATATCAGAATGAAAATATTCTAGAATGTGAGTAAAACGTAGTCTACCAGATGCCTTGAGGAATACCAGTGAGTCTCATGAAACTGTTTTTCAAACTCTGGGATGGTTCGCCTTTGACTTTTATGGGTTTGGAGGGTAGGATTCCCTACTGTAACTACCAGCACTGCAAGTATCAAATGAAGAACACCTTCCGTTTAAAAAACTCAACCATCCTGCATGAGCTACAAAACTGTAGAAAAGGAAAGCTTCCAAAATCTGGGAAAACTGTCTATCAAATAAATTGTGCAAATGCACTGTGACAAAGAAAAAGTATGAATTATCCGTGGGGTATACATGAATAACAGAGACAAACAAGTTAAAAAGCAGAGGAGGAAAACTCCTCCAAGTGTAATATAATTTTAAATGTAAAATTAAGTGATTTTTCGAAAAACAGCAAGACAGAAAACACTGTTAGGTATTCTTCATCGAGTTCACAGTCCTCCTGGTATCCTAAGTGGGGGATGTATTACTTTACCAGGGTAATAAATAGCTCATGACCACATACAGAAACAGCTGAGCAATTAATTCAAAGAACAGCTGAAATCATGTCCTGACTTACCTTTACTCAGTAGCATAAACATTCTCTAACTCCTTGAGCTTATGACACACTTACTATTTAGAGATACAGGAATGCTACGTAACTTTAAAGTAAACATGAGATAAGAAACGTGACACGGACAATACCCACCACCACACCCACTGCCATCAAGATGATTCTGACTCATAGCAACCCTACAGGACACAACAGAACTTCTCCAATACAGTTACCAATGTGTGCCCGGTGGATATGAACTGCTGACCTTTTGGTTAGCAGCTGTAGCACTTAACCACTATGCCACCAGCGTTTCTGACAATACTGCCCAAAATACAGTATGTTTTACAGGTTTCCCTTTATCTCTTTGGTAGTTCTTAGCAAATGTTAGTTAAATACAACACATTTATATGCAAATACATCCACAGATATTGCAAAGTTTGAATTATATCTTGTCTCATGGAGAAATTATGATACTCCATTTATTAAATAAAATAACCCAAATATACACACGTAGCATCAATAAACCAAAACCAAACCAAACCCACTGCCACTGAGTCCATTCTTTCTCACAGCGACTTTACAGGTCAGAGCAGAACTGCCCCATAGTGCTTCCAAGGAGTGCCTGGTAGATTTAAACTCCCAACCTTTTGGTTAACAGCTGTAGTACTTAACCACTATGCAACCAAGCTTTCTGTAGCACCTGTAAAGGAAATATAAATCATTAGGAACATAAGATGTCACCTTGAAGACTAAGATGTGCCTGACCCATGCCATGCTATTTTCACTCGCATTATATGTACATGAAAGCTGAACAACGAATAAGGAAGACAGGAGATTTGATGCCTTTGAATTGTGGTGTTGGAAAAGAATATTGAGCAGACTGCTAAAAGAACAAACAGATCTGTCTTGGAAGAAGTACAATTAGAATGCTCCCGAGAAGCAAGAATGGCTAGACTTCATCTTACATAACTTTGGACATACTGTCAGAAGGGATCAGTCCCTGGAGAAGGACCTCATGCCTGGTAAAGCAAAGGGTCAATGGAAAAGAGGAAGACCTGCAACCAAATACACTGACAGTGTAGCTGGAACAACTGGCTCAAGCACACCAACAACTGCGGGCAGGGTGGAAGACTGGGCAGTATTTCATTCTGGTGTACACTGGGTTGCTATAAGTTAGAACCAAGCTGATGGCACCTAACAACCACAACAAGGAACAGAATACATAGTATATTTTAAAAAGAAAAACAAGCTTATGTCAAAAACTTTAGGAGAAAACAGTATTCTTTTTTTTCATGTCTACTATAAAGTACTCTCTTTTCTGTGACTCAATTTGACATATATTCAGATATATAATAAAAAGAAAATACTCTTGTTTGGTATGCTAATTGTCACCATGCAAATTTCAATAACTGCTAGAAAGTCTTGAGAGTTCAACTGTCTCTTCTACCTTTCTGAAGGTATTTATACAACCATTTGTTTTTGCTTTGTATTCACCTATCAAGTAAATAAGGATATTTATCAAGTTTTTATTAGACATGATTTCCTTCTATACAGGGCTGTTTTAAAATAAATTGGATCACCTAATAGATTTGAAATACTCCAGCCTTTTGGTAGACAGAGCTCCCTCTTAAATTATTTCAAGAGCTCTGGTGGTGCAGTGGTTAAGAGCTGCTGTTGCTAATCAAGAGGTTGACAGTTCAAATCCACCATCCACTGTTCAGAAATCCTATGGTTGCTATGAAACAGAACTGACTCAACAGCAGTGTTTCCTCCCCCACCCCTCATCACTGAATCACAACCAGTAGAGGATATAGCAGATGTTTAATAAAGTCCATTTAAGTCCACTATAGCTTATACCAGGTTTGCAAACAATGCAGAAACACAGAAAACATTATACAGCTTTAATTCCACAACTTGAGAAACAGTAATAGTCAGATAAAGGTATTCTCCCTTACAAATCAAACCAAGACAAATTTCCAGCATTTTTCTCATCACTGTCCACCACTCGCTGGGCATCGCTTTGTTAAAACAGTCTCATTAACTAAAGTAAAAAAATAGTATAGCAAGTCTTAAAATTACAAGAATGGGGCGGTGGGAGAACAAGTGAGTATCCAACCTTTCCCACAGAGAAAAGAAAGGCACAAGACAGGAAGCGAACAAGGGAAGCAGCTGCTGAATTAGGCCACCTGGAAATGAGGCTTTAGCATTTCTGTGCGCCACAAATTGCAGCCTTCACAAGGATGCCTGTTTTCCAAATGCCTCCTTCAAGCCAACATTTCCAGCCTAACATTTGTCACACCTCCTCTTTTGTGAAGAGTTAACCTGTCAGCTTTTAAAATGGCTTGCAGTTTCTATTCACCTCCCTTGATGGAAATGTGAAAAGTGTGAGTCACTCCCTTTCACAAAGAATCTTGTCAAGGATCTGGACTCCAACTTGACTGTCCCTCCTGGGAAAAATCTACCTTCTGGAAAGCTAACAAGTGGTGACTATTCTATCATAATCCTGCTTCACAGAAATAAAAGAGGTCAAACGAAATAACAACCATCAAAGAAAGAGTTAAAAGGTGATTGTATAACTCAACAACAATCTCAAATCGCTTAAATGTCTGTAGTATCTGATCTGCAACCATCCAACTGTGCAAATTATTTTACTTTAACAGAGGAAATAACTTATAATGGACAATGCAGTGACAACAGTCAATATGTTCCCTTTGCAGAAACTACGAGAAATGAACAAAGAGCAACCTCCATGTGGGAACTGATGAGGAGGACATGATTAATGACCCATACGTGCTCAAAGGAGCAATCTCCTGCAAAACTGCACCTCAAAACCCTACCAGACACACTTACCCACATCACCTTCTGCTTAACAGCACACATGCGCATCTTCAATCCATTAAATCATTTCTTTTACTGTTTCCTAAACACAGAATGCACTGTTTTGTTTCAAGCTTGTACGTCTGTATCGCTCTGAGAAGTCCATCAGGGCCAGTGAATCAGATAATCCATCATCTCTGCCTGCCACGGCTCTAGACTCTGAAGGCCTTGGAGTGTGTGCTTAGAACAGGAAGGTCAACTACAAAAGTCGACCAAAGGCATGAATGAAAGTGAACAGTCCCTTAAGGTCTCTACTGCTCTCATTTAGAGAACGGGTTAATTAGGGTGGGGGTGGTGTTCATTTAGAGAACGGGTTAACTGTTTGGAGGGGTTCTCATTTAGAGAAAGGGTTAACTGAGGGAGGGCTCTCATTTAGAGAATGGGTTAGCTCTGCAGGAAGGCTCTCATTTAGAGAATGGATTGTTTGGTAGGGGAAGGAAGGTTCATTGACTTTTTCAGTGCCAAAATAATTTAAAATATACACTCATAGTTAAGATTTTTAAAAAGGTATTTATTTTTATTGGAAAGGGTAGATGTGGGTTAAAAAACTGAAACAAATAAGTGACGATAAGGTACTGTAAGTTTTAGAAAAGGAACCTAAGGCTGAAGTACTGAATGAGAAATTTGCCTTTCTGGTTTTTCTAAATATAAGTTTAAGGACTAAATTGTCCTCTCTGGAGGCCACCATGTGTAAGGCTTTTAAAAAGTGGCCAAGTACCTCCTTATTACAATAGTATTTTTCTCAGACTGTTAGGAAAGATACTAAAAGTCCTCTATAAAGTGGTGGCTTAAAAAATTAAAGAAATAAGTCAGGTACTAGTTACATGAGGATATACTACTATATATTTATTCATATAAAACAAGCCTTAAAAACTCAATGTGTACTAGTCTGGCAAAGCACAACATTAGCATTTTGTACAAATAATTTTAAAAAAAGACTAAGTTTGAGTTACTATCTTATTTCACTAATGTCCATGTTTTTAGGGTGGCATGTTTGATAACAACTATGTGAGAATGGGAAGAGGAGAAGAGAAAGACCGAAATACAAAAAGCAGCCTACATTCCTCTTCTTCCCAAGGAGGAGAGAAGGGGAGAAGTAAAAGGGGAACTCACAAACAGGTCTCTGCTCCCAGGAACTCAGTGAAATGTATTCTCCCAGCAAAGGTTCTCTACCAAAAAAACCCCAATACCATTGCCTTTGTGTTGATTCAGACACACAGTGACCCTACAAGACAAAGTAGAATTGCTCCACAGGATTTCCAAAGAGTAGCTGGTGAATTTGAACTGCTGACTTTTTGAACAGCAGGTATAGCTATAACCATTGTGGCACCAGGGCTCTAGCAACTCTCCAAATTGAACCAAACCTGCTGCCATTGCATCCAGACCTCTGTAAAGGTAGTCAATAGGTACGGATTGGTCCTCAGAGAAAAGGGACACTAGCTCTTATAGATCTCCTCTTCTCTTCAGTGTTAGTTTAATTGTATAAAAAGTAGTTCAATTTTCCATACACACAAACAATAAGGTAACAGGCAAACTGCTAAGAAGACTTCCAACCTGAAAAACATGCTGCTAATAACAGAGATAAGAACATAGGCGTCAAATACACTTCTGATTAAAATGTACCATATATTGTCTTTCAAATAACCTATCAATTAATTCGACAAAAGCAACAAACCTCATTTCATCCATGTTCAAAGATTACAAAGTTTACAGTAGCACATAATGTTGATTAATTGCCTCATAATGATTTGGCAAATAAGGTAAAATCCACATAGTCACAATTCAGTTATGAAAAATGGAATTAAAATTAGGAGCACTTTCGTATGCAATGTATTATACTTCTTTGTAACTTCATAGATGGCAGACAGGGAGTGGCAGAATTTCTCCCAAGCCAGAAACACTGGCTGTGGAAGACAGAGAGAAATAACGAGGGTCTAGGGACAGTTTGGAAACCCTGGTTGCCTGATGGTTACATGCTATGTATGCTCACTGAAACTTCGGCAGCTCAAATCTACCAGGTGCTCCTTGGACACTCTATAGTGCAGTTCTATTATTCTGTCTGACAGGGTCGTTAGCAGTCAGAGTCAACTCAGTGGTAGTGGGTCTGGTTTTCTTTAGTTTTAGGGACAGTTTGGGTTCCCTAGGTGATACAAATGGTGAAGCACTGGTCTGCCAACCAAAAGGCTGGTGGTTCAAACCCACCCAGAGACACCTCAGAAGTTAGGCTTGGTAATCTGCTTCCAAAAGGTCACTGCCTTGAAAGCCCTATGGGGCAGTTCTACTGTGGAAAGACGGGGTCACCATAAGTCTGGAATCGACTCAAGTGCTGCCAACCTGATCCTAGGACTTTAGGTATTTTGCTGTTGTACCTTTAACAGATTTCTCTTCCTTTTTTCCTTTTCTCTTAGAGATATTATCATCCCATTACAGCAAAAGTTTCCAAAGAACAGAATCATGTTTTCTTAGTATTCTCTACTGATACTATAAATAAACTGCTTAGTTAAGGAGTGCAATCTTGTTCATACCATTTGTAATCCTTTTCATTCAATGAAGAAAACAAAAATACACTCTGAATTTCCTTTAAAAAGTGTCTGGCGAATTTCCTTTAAAAAAATTTAAAAAAAAACAAACCCTATTGCCATTGAGTCAGGTCTGAGTCACGGAGACCCCAGAGGTCAGGGCGGAGATGTTCTCGAGAGCTTCCAAAGGGCCCCTGGTGCATACAAACTGCTGACCTTTCGGTTAGCAGAGGTTAGCGCTTAACCCACTACACCACTGGGGTTTTGGGTGAACTTTCTTAGTGCCATGAAAATTCAACTTATTTAATATTTTTCTAAACAAAACTGGTACATAAATTCCATTTTACATGTCAGTTAAACAACTTCTAAATAAGGGATATTGTAAGCATTTTAAATAAAATATTTAAAAATGCTCTGAGTTAACTGCTACTAATGTGACAATGTCATTTTTTTTTCTTAAATTACATGATTACACAAACACAGTGAAACCACAGCCTACTGTTTTAGAAAATCATGGTCCACTTACTACTTGTATGTCTCAGAACGTATGTATTCAAAAACATGGGACACGCCAAGCTGGAACTGGTCAGCAATTGGGGTAACCCAGGGATTGTTCTCTGCTTTAAATACTTGCTTTTGGCCAGTTAAGTCCAAGTTTCCTGGAATGACAGAGAGAAAAAAAAAAAAGGTGAAGGTCACTTCATCCAATATAGATCTAAGATGTTCTGCTCAATTATCAGCACAAGTCTAAGTACTTTCTGTGTCATTTGATTTCATTTTCCTTGGATTTCTTCTCCCAAGGCACCACTGGTACACAATGTTAGGAGTGTACCTTGGCCTAAGAAATTAAGAGCAAAAGAAGGAAAGAGAAAAGGAAATAGGGAGAAAGGAAATAAGAGTAAAGGAGAAGAAAACCTGGAAGAAATTCTTTCTAATTTTCATATGCTTTAATTTACTAGGTATTTGTTTTAATGATTTGTCCAAGATGGAGAGAAGCAGTAACAACAGAATTCCCTGACATTTGTTCCCTGCAAAGTGTGTCACTATTCACGAAACCTGACTGACTCTATTCTTTTTTTAAATGAGCCAAAGTAAATAAACAAGAAGAGAGAAGAACACTGCCTCAGTACAAGTATTATTGCTTTATTCATATACCACAGGCATTATCTGAGAATCAGCACTAAAGGAATTTCTTTAACACCATAAGGACAGAAACTAACATTTGTATGGCTCTCATTAGTTTATAACTTGCCTTTTGAAAGTACTCTCCTTTACTTCTGCAGACCCCTAAGGTCTGTCGTAAGCATCACTTTAGAGGAGAAAAAACTAAAACTTGGGGAAATTGAAGTAACATGCCCTAAATCAAGAAAACAAACCCACAGCACTCCAATGGATTCCAATTCATAGTAACTCTATGAGATGGAGTAGAATTGCCCCTACAGAGTTTCCAAGGAGCTCCTAGTGGATCTGAACTGCTAACCTTTTGGTTACCAGTTGTAGCACTTCACTGCTACACTACAAGGGTTTCATGTCCAAGATAAGAAAAATGCCAGCATGGAGGCACAAACTGAAAGGTTCTGACTCCAAATCTTATATTCTTTCTACAATGCCTGGTGAGGCAATCAAAGTAAATTTCAATCTTGATCAATCAAAAGATGAGATCATGAAACTAGCATGAATCAGCACGCATCAGTTTATCTGGATATCATCTTGTCTGTGCTGACGGTCAGTCCTCTCTGTCTACTTTGCATGCTATGTGTGGTGTATTTAAAAATGACAAAGATAGTACATGAAGAATTTTCTGTAACATGCTCATCTACAAAAGAGACAAGAAAACATGAGAAGTTAAGCAGCAGGGATGTATGTGGCTTTGTTAGCAGACTTCTTAAAATTCTATTAACAAACTACTTAAGAAGTCCATTTTCAGGTTCCTGTTTCACAGCTTAAACCTGTTTGAACAAAAATAAACAAAAAACCCAAACCATTGATTCTGACTCATGGCATCCCTTGTGTTTCAGAGTAGAACTGTGCTCCACAGTGTTTTGGAAGTAGATCACCAAGTCTTTCTCCTGAGGTGAGTTCTGCCTCCAACCTTCTGGCTAACAGCTAAGTGCTTCACTATTTGTGCCAACAACAAGCTTCCTGGAGCATAAACACTCAGCAACTACTCTTGCCAAGACATAACCAAAGTCACGTACTTGTCCTGTTCTGAAGTTTTACCACCAGTTTTGTTATAACTGATAATGCAGGATAATAAAAGTATATTCTGCATGCAAGTATACTATTAGCTGACCCATTTCCTAGCTGATCTGGGCTTTAGAAACAAAAATAGAACGAAAAACTTTACTAGGAAGATAATGTAACCTTTGTTCTTTAAACAGCAGAATTGACACTTAAATCTTTTTGCTAAATAGACTTACAACTTTAGGAAAACGGAGAAAGACTAATACAAAAAATTACAATTTCACAAAATGCTTTTTAAAGAAAATAGAAATTATTAAATATTAAGAGGGAAAAATTCAACATAGTCTTTGCACAGCTACTTTAGATTTTGTTGGTGTTAAGTACAAAAATAAGCAGATACACGTCACTCCAAGACTGTCAATATTGTCAATGTCCTCATATTAATGGTTAAATATCATTAGTCAGATATTAAATCATCTGGGAAATTAATGAGCTTGACTGTCTAAACTATGAGTCAGAAAGCTGCCTAAAACACTAGTTGGCATAACTAAGATTTTTTCTTTGAGAAAATGTTCTGCTTGCCAGTTTGGTAAATGGCATCCAGGGTCTTCAAAGCTAGCAAGTGGCCATCTAAGCAGCATGGTCCCAATCTACTTGGAGCACAGAAGAAGGAAAGGAAACAAAAATATGAGGAAAACAGAGCCAGACAGGTGTCATATGATCTATAGACTACACCAGCATGAGACCAAAAGAACTGGATGGTACCCCTCCCCCCCCACCACCAATGACTACCTTGACTGGGATCAAAAGGTAAAGTTCCTAATGTAGTGGGACAAAATGGGTGCGCAGAACTAGAACTCTATTAAAAAACCAGATTTCATGGTCCATCAGACTGGAGGGTCCCTGGATGACATGGTCCCCAAACTCTCTGTTAGCCCAAGGCTGAATTCCGGTATGGACGTCAACTCTTTAGATGACTGGACTGGACCATAAGAGATAGTGTAATGCTGGCAAAGAAGATGCTTCTTGGCTTAAATACACATGTGAGGCCGTCTGAGCAGCTCTAGCCCAGAGATGAGATGAGAGGGTGTAGGGGGATGAGTCTGTTGTCACAGAGGAGAGGCAGTTAAGAGCTCCATGGCATAGTGGTGCGTGTACCGGGTTCCCTATGACAAATTGACTTGGATTGTACACTTTCACACAAATATTTATGATATTTACCCCACAAAACAAAGAAAGCTGCCTAAAATGAATGAAAATCCACGGGTAGCAGTTGTTCTGCTTAACTGAGTATTTCACCTGGATTTGATTCTGGTTACAATCACTGCCTTTTTATCTTTGCTTTGGGACAAGGCTTTTGTCTCCCAAAGAATAAAACTAATCTTATATTTAAATTTCTTTGTAACCCTTACTTCCTCTTAGAATCTATCTTGCTGTACTTGGGGTAAGGTTAATGAACCCACAAAAATAGTTGAAGTGCCCACTCATCTAGAGGTACCTTGGAAGAAAAGCCTACAATTTACTTGTGAAAGATCACAGCCACTGAATACTCTGCCATACATGGGATTGCTGCAAGTAGGATGTGACTGGAGGGTACTTGGTTTATGTTGGTCCTTAGAAAGCATGGCCACTGAGGGAAGGCCTACACGCCAGGCAACAGTAACCATGGCATAGAAATTAACCTAGAATGTGGGGGTAGACATTCTGGAGACAAGCAAACATTTCTTAAAATATTTGCCTAATATTCTATGCTCACACACTGTCTTCTTCCTGTTTTCATGCCACCAGTCCTACCCATTAACTTCAACATGGAATTAACCATGGGGGAAAAACAGAAATTTGGGGAAAATATATGTATTGTAAAGTACATTTTAAATAAAAGAAGCTATGAAAAGCATAAATTGTATAAGGATATAAAACAATTCCTAAGCAAAAAGTATTGCTCTGTTATTGCTTGGTCCTAAAATGTCTTTATTCCTTGGCTCTCAAAACTGCCGTATGATTGATTACTGATAGATTCCCTTCGTATGGCCTTTCTAGCTATAGAAACCCTGGTGGCAAAGCGTTTAAGTGCTACAGCTGCTGAACAAAAGGTTGGTAGTTCCAATCTAATCCTATGGGGCAGTTCTACTCTGTGCTATTCAGTTGCTATGAATCAGAACCAACTTGATGGAAGTGCGTTTGTTTTCTTCTAGCTATGCTCTTGAATGGTCACCTAGGTGACTGACTAGTCAGGACTATGTCATAGGGCAATCCAAGAGGACTGATCAGTTTTGCCTTAAAAAGGTGCCAATTCCACAGCAGAGGTGGAGCCCACCACCAAGGAAGCAGAGACCCATCAGCAGGAGACAGCGTGCTGGGGTTCCTGGCCCACAGAAAGAGAAAGCTGAGTGCCTCTGGGCATAGACTGAGGGCCATTCTGATGGAAGAACTGTATCTTGAGTACTCTGGAGCCTGAAATGTAATTATTACTTCCCTAATAAACTCCGTCACTGTGAGCATGGAGGTCTATGAATTCTGTGTGGCCACTGCAATGAATAAATGAACCCAGACGAGAGTGCTGTGGAAGAGGCAGTTGGTTTCAGAATCCGTAAAACTTGCAGAGAGAGGAGGTATGGCTGACCTCCCCTCATAGGAATCAGCCTTGGGTTGTTGATCTTTGGTTCCCACTTGTGGGGGTTGCAGGAGGTCAGATACTGCCCCCCCAATGCCATTTTTATACCTATTTGGAAACAGAAGTATTAATTGGTAGAGTTTTAACGTGAATTAATTCATGTTTTCTTCTTTAACATCTGGTTCAGATAGGCAGCAAGGGAATACAATTCCTTCTTTGGGAAGAAGGGTAGAACAAGAAGGAGGGAAAGCAGCTGCGTCTGGAACACAGAGCATTGTATTTTCAGGACCATCATTCAGCACGAGAATGAAATGGACCAGGAGAAATGGGTCACAGAAGGGAGGAAGAAGGACACGAGAGACAAGTCCCCACCATCCAAAATTTGCCCAGGGATGCCTGTGCGTACTGGCCAGTGAGGAGTAAAAGACTCATTCTTTTTCCTAGGCTGCATCATAAGGTTCCTTCTGCTAAGGTCTAAGGTTTGCACCAACAATCCAAAAGTCTATCTACATGATGAGCAAAGCAGGTTTTTATGAACCCCTTGAACTTAACGTAAAGACACATATTCTCGTGGGAAAGAAGATTCTATATTCTACCATCAATAAGCTACAAGCCCGCTTGGGAATGTACACTGCCTCTTGTTAATTTATTAACAGCCTCCTGCTGAGTTTGTAGTCTTTTTAGTGCTAATTATCTGAAAGTAATGTACTCAAGTCTTATGGTCCCTAATTGCCACACACAGAAGACGGATATGGGGGAAAAATGCCAAGAAAGGTCAGCTGTGACCTTGGGGCCCTTTATTCTGAAGCCTCTAACCCCTAGAGTTCTGTCAACCCCCAGTGATGTCTCCATTTAGGTGCTGTCAATGGAGACGCAAGAGGCACAGAGGACTGCTAACGACGTATGCTAACTGGAGCATGTGAGAGACCCTGAATGCCAGGGAGACACACTTTCTTCAGGGAAAAGGACTCTCATACTCAGGCTATTCCAGAGCTCTTTCATTTACATCTCTTAAAACCCATCTGCACATGCTACCTGGGGCTGGGGTGGGTTATTCCTTCCACCCCCACCTCCATTTGATTATTTTAGTATAAAACAATATCATTTGACCAGACATACAGGTGTTGGGGAACCTGGTAGGAAAGAATGATTCAGGTTCATGAAGGGAGAGGGGACAAACAAAGAAAAAACAACACGATAGTTTCTTGTTTGCTGCTGCTGTTTCTTTTAAACAAAGAACCACAGAAACTACGTTTAACACACAGTCAAACCTTAAAGAAAGACACTACTACAGATGACAAAGCTGAAAACCATACTGGCCACACTGAGAACCGACTCCTCAGAGCTATCACTCGGCTTGGAGTAATAGGATGTGCTCACTTTGTTTTTCATGTGAATGTTACTGGCGGAGAACACAATACCTGCTTCCGCGCAGCTGCAACCCTCCCAGCCAGCCATCTGCCTCTGGATCTCTTAGTCTGTGCGAGGCTGGAACACAGCGATTTCAGCAGAGGGTTAATATAATTAGAGTAAAGCTAGACCATTATATTGTGTGAAGAGATGACACCCATCTCACATTGGCCTAGCAACAAGTTACCATTACCTCAGCATAGCTCATCTGTCAGCTGTCTGAGGGAGGTTCTCTTTTAAGTAATAACATGCAGGAAGCATCTCACCCCAACTGTCAGTCAGACAGCAAGCGCCCTAACCGCTGCACGCTTCGGTGCATCTAGTTAGGAGTCCTCACCCATCTCCTTTATTAGAAGGCTGAACAGCGCCCTGGTGGTGTTCTAACAAGGATCAGGCGGCAGGATTAAAGCACTGTGACAAAGAGGATCTAATAAGCTAGAAAGTGGTGCATCAACAGACATGCTGGCTGGCTCCCAGACACAGATTCACAAAGCTCACTCTTCAGTCCGAAGGCGGTGGCCACAGGGGAAGCCAGCCAGTGCCGTGATTAGCAGTGACCCTCTGACCAACACTGCTATGAAGATCATATATCACTCACAGGGTTATTCTGCAATTGCAAATTGGATTTTCCATTTTATTTCCTGCAAAAGAACCACATATGCTGCTTCCCCACGCCTGTAGTACCTAAGCTTTCCCATGCAAGTGCAATTTTGTAAACACTAAATCATGCTGAACAATCATTCTCCTTGCTAGTTAGAAATGTGATTGGATGCAATAGGCAATGGTGGCCCCATTAAGAAGCATGCTCATTTTCACTTATGGAAATTGGTTGTTTCTGTAATCACAGGGTAGAAATTCTTCCCATGTACTCAAAATACAGAAACATGGTCAGTAGTGCCATTTGTTACCCGTATTAAGCAATCAAGGAGATTTGGTCAAATTTCTTAGATCATCAAACACCCAGTCTCTCCCTTCATACTTTGCAAATAATCAGAAAGCTTTCTAAATTAATGCCCTCTAAAAGGTAGGCTCACTTACTCATAAATATAGAAGGCCATAGTCTAACAAGATAAAACTAGCAAACCACGGCTGACTGGGTTGCCCATCATTAGGAGACTCGTTTTGCCGCAACACAGATAACAGATTTACTCAGATCAAGACTGTACCGTGTGGGAGAGGCAATGAATCCATACACAGACAATAAGTACAAATGATTCCAACACAAAACAAAACTCACACATAGCTGCTTCGCGTATAGACACAGTTTAGCCTTCAGTCTCTAAATTCTCATACCAGGGACTCCTGGGCTAGTAATTACAGAAGTGCGTGATTATAGACGGTAGTGCACACGGGAAATTCCTACTTTTCCCTTCTTGAGCAGCACATTTCACAGAATGATAAGGCCTGTAAAATAATGCTTACATTGTAATAGTGCTTGCAACAATATAACACTTGAAACCACCCACAATAGGGGACAAGCAGAATAATGTATGCTACTGCCATACTAGGAAATGTCATTCAGTTATTAAAATAACTGAAATAGATTGATTTGTGTATACTGACCTGGAAAGAGGTCTAGTAGAAAAAATGGAAGGGGACACTGTTCACTACATCTGAATTTGAAAAAAAAAATCACATACACTATGTGCATGAATAAATGTTTATGTACAACAAACAAAGAGAAGAGAGAAAGATGAGAAGGCTGCACATCACACTGTCACTACTGCTTTCTCAAAGAAGCAGAGTTAAGGTAGCACAGGGTTTGGAACAAGCAGACCAAAGGATGGACTAGTAATTTTCAGAGAATTCTACATTGTTATAACCAAAAAAGAAAAGCTGTCAAAAATGAATTCAAAACACACGATGCACACTAATCTGTACAAATGTACAATCTGTATTAACCCTACTTAAAAGGGTGTCCTGCTGGTAGCCGACTCCTTCTGTCTGCTTTCTAGATGGTGATCTTTAAAGTCTTCCAATGGATTGAGCACTTAGTTCTGAGGCAGTGTCTCCTTCTGTGACATCCTCAGTGTACTCAAAGGAGGCTGGTGGCTGATGACAGCCCCTAGCTGTATTCTGTACGGAGCGACCTCCCACACTATCATTCTGACAATTGTACGCTTAACCTTTCTGAAAAATGTTTTTTAGAATGGGCGTAGTGTGCACTTCACACAGTGTAGTCCTATCTTTTGATACATATACATGAATAAACTGTTACTTTTCTGACAGAGTCAGAGGAAGAGAATAATTGAAAGAAAGAGGTTTGGCGGTGGGGAGACAGGGGCACACTGTCATATGATTCAGCAAAGGCAATATGCAGATTTCTCTGCAAGCTTGTGTTGAAGAGGTCCAGAAGTCTTCTTAGCAATGAAGAACAACAGCATTTTGCATTGTTGCCCTTTGAAGATCTTGCCTTTCTTCTGGGGCACCTCTGTATGGTGGTAAATCTCTGACTTTGTGGTCAGCAGCCACACGTGTCACCCAGCTGGACCACTCAAGAATTGTGAAGGTCTTCAGTAATTGTTGTATGCCATCTGCTTGATTCCAACGCACAGGGATGCCACGTGCCAGAGCAGACACACAGAACTGCTTGCTTCACAGGATTTTCAAGACTGTAATCTTTACAGGAGTGATTACCAGAACTTTCCTCTCTCAGAGCCACTGGTGGGTTTGAACCACTGAAAGACTGAGTCCACTCACATAGGTACCTTGGAAAAAAGGCCTGACAATCTATTTCCAAAAAATAAGCCACTGAAAACCATATGGAGCATGGTTCTACTCTGATATACATTAGGTCGCCATAAGTCATAATCAACTTAGTAGAAGCTTTTTTTTTTTAATCTTGTACTACAAGTTCTGTTAAAACCGCAAAACCAAACCCACTGCCATCCAGTCGATTCCAACTCACTGCAACCCTAGAGGTCAGAGTTGAACTGACCCATACAGTTTCCAAGGAATGCCTGGCAGATTTGAACTGCCAACCTTTTGGTTAGCAGATATAGCACTTAACCACTATATCAATTAAAAATAATCACAAACAAATGCATACTTAGCATTATCACCATGTTTACCACTAAATTACCATAAAAAGGAAAAACAAACCAATTGACATCAAGTTGATTCTGACTCATAGTGAGCCTACAGAGTAGAATTGTCCTATAAAGCTTCCAAGGAGCACCTGGCAAATTTGAACTGCTGACCTTTTGGTTAGCAGCTGTAGCATTTAACTACTACTCCACCAGGATTTCCAAAAATAATTATCATAATTATTACTTATCCAGCATGTATTATGTTACCAGATGTTCTTCCAGAAACTTTGTATATGTTAGTCCAAGGAGTCACAAAAATCTTGTATGCATGCTATTGTTATTATCTCATTAAAAAAAAGTAGTAACTAAGGTTCAGAGAGTTTAAGGCCCATACTCCAGGTCTAGTGGTACAGCTGGGATTCAAAGACCCATATCAAGGAAGGTATTTTTTACTAGTTAAACTATTGTCTGGTTTTAAGAAGACTTCATGGGATACTTTTGGTTTAAGATTTAAACCTTATTTCAGGTTAACACTTTTGGGAGTTCGCTCAATAATCTATGGCTCCAGAAAGTCTGAGTGAATATTTTGAACGAAAAATCCTACTGTCATCAAGTCAATCCCAAGGCATACTGACTCTATACACAGAGTAGAGCTGCCTCACAGAATCTCCAAGAGCGCCTGATCGATTTTACCTGCTGACCATTTTCAGCTGCCACAACACTTAACTACTACATCACCAGGGATTCCAATATTTTTTAACAGGATGTGTTAATCAGACATTCACTATCTCTAATTGGGAGTCAAAACTACAAAGTCAGGGAGTTTTTTGCTTGAGAATTTATTTATGCAGTTTTTTTAAAGAACAAGATCTCATATGATTATAGATTGAACAATTTTCTTTACGAAACAAATACTCATTAAGTTAGGACTGCTTAGGAAAATCACCACGTAGAAAATGTGGGAACTAAAACAAACCCAGGTAAATCGAGGAAAAGGAAGAACAGATTCAAGTCTGGCTAGGGCATCACTAATGGTCAGTGGCAGGATCAGGGCACTGGGTGCCCAGGCCAGGCGAGGAGGTTCAACAGGCTGGAGTAGTTGTTTCCTGCTATCAAGTCAGCCCCCAACTTGCACACGGAACAAAACACTGCTTGGTCCTGTGCTATCTCCATGACAGGTTATGGATTGGACCACTCTAAGAGGGTTTTCATTGGCTTATTTATGGAATCAGATTGCCTAGTCTTTCAATGAAAATGTTTTGTGGAATCAGTGAGTGGCGTCTGGGGTCTTAAAAGCTGCCAATCTGCCATCTGAGGGTACAGCAAATGGTCCCAATTCAACAGGAATGGATGATCACCAAGGACAAGAATGACAAGGGGGAAAGAGAACTCAGAAGACAGACAGACCCACACGAGTGAGTGCCTACACTGACTCGTGACCAGAAGAACCGGATGGTGCCCAGCCACCACCAGTGATAGCCCCGATGGAGCTCACAAAGTTGAGTCTCACTGGCAATACAAGAATAAACAGGGGTGCACCCTGAGATCTCTACTAAAAGACCACACTTGAAGGTCCAGGAGCCTCAGGGTTCCCCTGGGAGCACAGTCTCTGGCCCTGATGCTGCCCCTTCAATGAATCATAATGAAGGTCAGCTTTTCGGACAGCAATGGTTGGACTTGGTGACGAAGAGTGACCGTATTTTGTGGGAACTTTATGGTTCTATGCATCTATAGGATGTCATCCTGCTGACCTCTTACTGGGGGAAAGGGAGTGGGTGGAGAGGAGGGAACAGGAGACTGCTGGGACAATTGGACACATATGGAGCAGAGAGGAAGAGTGTGCTGTCACTGGGCAGGGAGAGCAGTGGGAGCTGTACATAGGTGAGCACGTGAATTTATATGGGAATGTACATTTTCACTCAATCATAATTTAAAAAAAATGTTTTCTGGAAAGTCAAGGGCTCGTGGATGTTGAGGCAGTATTATTTTAACCTATTTCTATTTTTTTAAATGGAAATTTTTAAACTACTGCTGAGAAACAGCCACCATTTCTTTTCACAATGTACAAGGCTGATCATAAGGACTTTTGAGAAACCTACATTGCTCCTGACAGTTTCCAAGTGTTGCTTTCTTGGCGAAAGGGGTGGAGATGCATGAGCTATGCCTCTGTATAAACCATCACTCCTTCACCCCCATCTCTCCCTGTGCCATGTCACCAGAACCACATGACGGCACCAGTTAGGACTGACACGCAGATTTGAGACCTGTCTGTGATAACCACTCCCCCTTCACCAACTATTTATAACCATACTTTGAGATTCCAAGTGATCAAATACACTAATTCTAATGTTATTACAGAAAGAATCTAGCCATGTAACATCTAAAGATGCTTTGTAAGTTGAGTTTGGAGAGTATGAGGAGAGTGGATGTGGGGATGGGAGTCTTACTTAAACATATCCCAACATTTACAAATTTTATTTTCCAAAATCTGTTAAAAAATAAAAAATAAAATGTCTTCTTAAATGACTTCATAGGTAACAGCCTGCATCAACCAGTCAGAATACGATTACATAATCTTCATGGTAATAATCTTAATAACCTTCCCAAATGGCCACAACTTACTTTTCCAGCTGCTAACCTTTCAAAAATAGTTGCTAACAAAGAATATGTCATTTTCAGCCAACAGGACTAATGCTGAAGTTTAAATATTCATTGTAAAGCACTACTATGCACTTGCTCATCTGGAAGTCCGAAATGAAATTAACTTTATTTTTTTATTTATATATAAATACCCTTGAACCCAATTTTATTAAAGGTTAAGTAAGGGATCAACCTACTACACAGAACCTAAACTTAAGTTATATGTAAAAATGGCTTGTTTCGGATTTGCTTCTCACACTAGAGCTTATATTTTTTATTACTTGGGTGCCTTACGTTGCACTCCTTGCAGAGGCTGTGAGAGGGCAAGAGCATGGACACTATGTCATATAAAATAAGAGCTAGGAAGATGAAGACATATGAGTGGCACAAATGCTAAGATGACCAGAAGAACCCTAACAATTGTGATTTAATTTTCAGTGCATTCAAAATTATTCATGCTTAAAAAAATAAAAAATCCAAATGCTTTTAGGTGATATACCAATGACCCATTCTGAGGACAACTATTTTCACTTGTTTTCAGGTTTAACATGATCTCTGAGAGATAAGGCACAATGAAAAGAAGACTACAAACAGCTGAAGCAATAGCGGTACATAACCATGTATGTAAATAAACACATACATGGAGACATCCCCCCCCCCATCCTATTTCAGAACCTAGGGAACCCAATAAAAGTAAAAACAATGTACTAAAGCAGGAAAAAAAAGTGTAGTAAAAAGAAAGGTAGAAAAAATGTATGATTTCTACTTTTATAAATAGATATATTTTCAGTGTAAGCGAAAATGGCAAATATAAGGAAACCGTGGTGGCACAGTGGTTCAGTGTTACATCTGCTAACCTAAAGGTCAGCAGTTTGAGTCCACCAGGCACTCCTTGGAAACACTATGGAGCAGTTCTACTCTGCCCTATAGGGTCGCTATGAGTCCGAAATGACTCAACAGCACTGGGTTAAACTAATATAAACAAGGCTTCAAGTCAGTTTCTAGTTTAGTGTTAATCCAAAGTCAATCATAGGATAAAGATATAAACTAACACACTGAAAAACATCAAGACATGAAAAATGAAAGCAAAATAACTATGTCTGTCTCAAGAAAAAACATGTCTTACCCCCAGTCCCCCTGCCAGGATCTACTCAAACAACTTCCGAAAGCAACCCAAACCAAATCTGCTGCCTTCAAGTTGACTCTGATTCACAGCGACCCTATAGGATGGGACAGAACTGTCCAACAGCGTTTTCAAGCAGTGGCTGGTGGATTTCAGTCATTGATCTTTTTTTGGTTCAGCAGCTGGGCTGTTAACTACTGCACCACCAGGACTCCCACTGATACAATTTACTAGCCTCAAATTTTTTTAAAGCATTAACTATAAATAACAGAGCAAAAACTGGCATTAACTATAAATAACAGAGCAAAAACTGAGGTCTACAACTTTGAATGTGGGTGAGGATGATGACATCACGCATTTGTTTCCAGTTATTTTTGGAAAGCCAACTGTCTTGGGTTAAAAATATGAAATACTGCCACTGTAACAAATAACCAAAGAAAAGGTAGTACTATGATACTCTACTCAAAGGGAAAAAAGGAGCCAACTTACACAACATGTTTTTTCAAAGGGAGAAGGTATTTCAGAACCTTGACCTATTTACAAGGAGATCCTCGATTTACCCAAGCCCTGTCTTGGCTCCACACACTAGCTGTCTTGAACAGCCCTTCTGACTGCAACGGGTTTATGCAGCAGTGGCAACCCTTAAGTTCCAGCTTGTTATTGCTAAGTCTCAAATTCCAGCCTACCTTGACACTGCTTACAATAAAAAAAAAAGTATATATATATATTTTAAAAAAATACAACACAATATCTTTGAGTGTCAAAAACTGTTTTTAAAAAAATAATAACCTTAAGCAGTAAATAATTTATATTTCCATGAAATTTTATACATTATTTACAATCATTTCTTTTAATCTTGACAATCTGAAGACCTAAACATGTTGTTCACAGGAGAAAATGTTTTATTTGGCAATAATTTGAGAGCTCTTGGCTAGTGAAAACATTTGATGCCCTTTGTCTAGTAACCCAAAGGTTGGAAACTCGAGGCAACCCAGAAGCTCCTCAAAAGAAAGGCCTGGTGATACACTTCCAAAAATCAGACATCGAAAACACTGTGAATCACAGTTCTAGTGTGATGTACGTGTGGGTGTCATGAAATCAGTATTGACTGAAAGACAATCACCAAATATAAACAAATGGAGTCCTATAATCTATTATATAACAAGAGCTACAAACCCTAAGTTTATGTTTAAGTTTAAAATATTATACAATAAAACCTAAAATAAATATACTAGGTCCCTTAAGTGGTCAGAGTCTTCACTTAAATTTCTGAACAATTGTACATTAAAATGATGATATATCCAATGGTCCCAGGATGATCGAATTCCATTTTTCCAGTCTTTTTTCATCAGACACTGTATTTGCCAGTTCCACTGGCTCACTTGTAATAATACAAACATACCGTATCCTTCTTGCTCCAGTACCTGTCCATATGCCTTCTCCTCTTCTCTTCCTGACAAACATGAACTCACTATATGCCGCATGTTTAGACAGGACTGTCTTGACTTCTTCACCAAAACATGGTCATCATTATTTTTGTCTGTCACAGCATTCGTTTGTTTTACAGAACGTAATTCACTTCACATTTATTTTGGGAGTGCAGGATTTGATCTCCAGGTATGATCCACAGAGGCAGAGGCCACGATGATCTTGTTTACTGTGGTGCCCGTTACCCAAGGATCTAATGAAGGCGCAGTTCACAGGTGCTTTCTCCGAAGTCTTTTCCAAGCCCTTCTTGTAGCACAGACTGCTGAGTCTACACTCCTGCTGCGGGACCATGAAGAATAATAACCAAACTTCCCCTTTCAGCATCTCTTATTGAATTGTGAGCTTGCTGAGAACAGGAAATTTTTTTTGAAGTCTTATGCCATTTATTTTGAATATTATAAAGAAATAAGTACTTAATTTTTAATTATAACTATTTATTTATTTATATTTTTATTATGATTGACAATATACAATCCCATATAAATCTGAACACGAATTTTGTGTGACTCAATGTTCCTTCCCTCAAATGTCTTGGAAAGTTTGCAATACTGTAGGGGTTTGCACACTGCTGTGATACTGAAAGCTATGAAACCAGTATTCAGATTCAGCGGGGTCACCCACAGCAAACAGTTTTCAGTTGAGCTTCCAGACTAAGCAGACTAGGAAGAAAGATCTGGCAGTCTACTTCTGAAAAGAATTAGCCATCAAAAACCTAACTGGGACATCATCTGATATAGTGCCAGAAGATGAGCCCCACAGTTTGGAAGACACTCACAAAACAACTTGGGAAGAATGGTCTCCTCAAGTAGAGGTGACTTTAACGACATGGATAGAGTCAAGCTTTCAGGACTTTCATTTGCTGATGTGACAAGACTCAGAATGAGAAGAAACAGCTGCAAACATCCATTAATAATTGGAATATGGCATGTATGAAGTATGAATCTAGGAAAACTGGAAATAATCAAAGATGAAAAAGAACACAAACACTGACATACTATACATTAGTGAGATGAAATGGACTGATATTGAACATCCTGAATCAACAATCATATAGTCTACTCTGCCAGGAATGACAACTTAAAGAGGAATGGTGTTGTGTTCATTGTCAAAAAGAACATTTAAAGATCTACCCTGGAGTACAATGTTGTCAGTGATAGGATAGCATCCGTCAGCCTAGGAGGAAGACCGGAAGCCCTGCTGCTATAGCGGTTAAGTGCTACGGCTGCTAACCAGAAGAATGGCAGTTCAAATTAACTAATGTTCCTTGAAAACTATGCAGGGAGTTCTATTCTGTTCATGGAATCACTATGAGTTACAAGCTACTCAGTGGCCGTGGGTTTGTTTTTTTTTTGGTTGTAAGGAAGACTAGTTAAGACGACTGTTATTCAAATTTATGCACCAACCCACTAAGGTCAAGATGAAAACACTAAAGATTTTTGCCAACTACTACAGTGTGAAAATAATCAAATGTGCAATCAGGATGCACTGATAATTACTGGTGATTGAAATATGAAAGTTAGAAATAAAAAAGGATCAGTAGTTGGAAAATACAACTTTGGTGATAGAAACAATGCCAGAGACCACATGATAGAATTTTTCAAGACCAATGACTTCTTTGCTGCAAATGATCTTTCATCATTAGCATAAACAGCAACTATACACATGGATCTTGTCAGACTGGAATACACAAAAACCAAAGCGACTACATCTGTGGAAACAGTGGTAAAGCTCAATATCATCAGTCAGAATCAGGCCAAGGGCTGCTTGTAGAGGAGACTATCAACTGTTCATAGCAAGTTCAAACTGAAACTGAAAAAAACTAGAACAAATCCACAAGAGCAAAAGTCTGACAACAAGAATATCCCACCTAAGTTTAAGGACTATCTCAAGAACAGATCTGATATGTTGAACATGAACAACCAGAAGACCAAGATGAATTGTGGCATGACATCACGGATATCATACACAAAGAAAACAATAGGCCATTAAAAAGACAGGAAAGAATGGAAAGACCAAAAGGAAAGTTAGAAGAGACTGAGCTAAACCAAAAGGAGACATGGTGAAATGAAAGAACTGAAGAGAAGATTTCACAGGGCAGTTCACGAAGACAAAGTATTACAATGACATGTGCAAAGAGCTGTAACTAGAAGCCCACAAGAGAAGAACATGCTCTGTATTTCTCAAGTTGTAACAGTGAAGGATCCTATGGGGAAAATACTAAATGATGTAGGAAGCATCAAAAGATGAAAGAAGTACACAGAGTCATTACACCAAAAAGAACTGGCTGATGTTAAACCATTTCAAGAGGTAGCAGATGATCAGGCATCAGGAACCACTGGTACTAAAGGAAGAAGTCCAAACTTCACTGAAGACACTGGCAAAAAACAATCCTCCAGGAAATGAAAGAATATCAACTGAGATGTTTCAATAAACAAATGCAGTGCTGGAAGTGCTCATTTGTCTATTTCAAGAAATGTGGAAGAAAGGTACCTGGCTAACTAACTGGAAGAGACCTATATTTATGACTATTCCTGAGAAAGGTGATCCAATCAAACGTAAAAATTATCAAACAGTATCATTAATATCACACACAGGTAAAATTTTGCTACACATCATTCAAAAGTGGCTGCAGCAGTATAGTGACAGAGAACTGCCATAAATCCAGACTTTTTTCAGAGGAGGATGTGGAACTACAAATGTCATTTGGCTCTTGGCTGAAAGCACAGAACACCAGGAAGATGTCTTTTATTGACTATGGACAGGCATTCAACTTTGTGGATCACAGAAAACTAAAGCAACAGAGAAGAGAATAGAAAATTTCAGACCACTGAATTGTGTGCATGAGAAGTCTGTACATGGATCAAGAGGCAGTTGTTCAAACAGAAGAAGTGGACACCGAATGGTTTAAAGTCAGCAAACATGTGTGTCAGGGCTGTATCCTTTCATCACGCTTATTCATGCCATATGTTGAACAATCTGAGAAGCTGCACTGCATGAAGATAAGAAAGAAAGGATCAGGATAGGAAGAAGATTCATTCACAACCTGTGTTATGCAAATAACACAAGCTTGCCTGCTGAAAATGAAGAGGACCAAGCACTTTACTCATAAAAGTCAAACACCACAGTTTGGTGTGGATTACACCTCAGCATAAAGAAAACAAAAATCCTCACAACTAGACCAACAGGTAACATCATGATAAACAGAGAAAAGATTGAGGTTGTCAAAGATTTCATTTTACTCGGATCCACAATCAATAGTCTTGGAAGCAGTGGTCAAGAAATGAAAAAACACATTGCACTGGGAAAATCTGCTGCAAAAGACCTACTTAAAGTGTTGAAAAGTAAAGATGTCACCTTGAAGACTAAGCCGTACCTGACCCAAGCTATAGGAGTTCCAATCCATCACACGAGGACTGCCAATTGAGTTTGCAAACTCAGCAAAAGTGCTACATACCTCAGTGCTGAATATCACCATGTTCACCTTCTAAGTACTCCCCTTGGGAAGCTATGAACCCATGCCATTGCCTTGTCCACCCTTCAAAGCAATTTTGAACTCTTTTTCTAGAATGGTCATCAGAGCTGTTGTTGTATTTGCCTCAATGTCCTGAATGGCATCCAAATGTTTTCCTTTCAGTGTATCCTTTATTTTTCAGGAAAGAAAAAAGTCATTGGGGGCCAGATCAAGTGAGTAGGGAGAATGTTCCATCACAGTCATTTGTTTACTGGCTAAAAATTCTCTTACAGACAACTATACAATTAAGTGCGCAGATTTGCCACTGTGCCACTATGCAACAGCCATCCCAGAAAGAGTTCCAAAATTGCTCTGAAAGGTGGACTAACCACTGGTGTCAGTGCATAGCTTCCCAAGGGCAGTACTTCAAAGGTGACTGTAGTGATATTCAGCAGTGAGGTATGCATCACTTAGACTACATATGCATGTGAAAGCTGGACAGTGGATGAGGAAGACAGAAGAAGAACTGGTGTCTCTGAATTGTGCTGGAGAAGAACACTGAATATACCATGGACTGCCAAAAGAACAAACATCTGTCTTGGAAGAAGTACAACCAGAGTGTTCTTGAGAAGCAAGGATGGAGAGACTACATTTTGCATACTTTGCACCTGTTGTCAGGAGGGATCAGTCCCTGGAGAAGGACATCATATTGGTAAAGCAGACAGTCAGTGAAAAAGATGGACTGACACAGTAGCTGCAACAATGGGCTCAAGCACAAGGATTGTGGGCATGGCACAAGACTGGGTAGTGTTCTTTTGTTCTGCTGCCCATAGAAACAACTCGATGGCATCTAACATTTATCCTTCCCTGGTGTTTTACACAAAGTAGGGAAGCCAAGCCAAGCGAAGTGTCGTCGAGTAGGATCAAAGTAGGGAAAGTACTTCTCAAATAACAGGGACAGTGGTGGTTCAGTCATAGAATTCCCACCTTCCATGAGTAGGAGATATGAGTTTAATTCTAGGCCAAAACACCTCCTGGGCACCACCGCCCACCTATCATCAGAGGCTTACAAGAAGCTATTGATGCTGAACAGGTTGTACAGGAGCGAACGTCCAGACTAAGACTCATCAGGAAGAAACGCGTGGTGATCTACTTCTGAAAATCAGTCAGCAAAAACCCATTGCTAATCTGTAACCAATCGTGGGAATGGGCAGTGTTTCTACTCCTCAACCACCACTGCCCCTATTATTTGAGATGTACTTTCTCTATTTTGTGTAAGGCACCAGGAAGGATCAATGTTGTTGTTAGATGCCATTGTGCATGGGATCACCAGGAATCAGGTAGCAGCTAGCAACAACCACAGTTCTCAGATGGAACAAGACGTGTCCCTCTACGGATATTTTTCACACTTTTTTAAAGGAGACAGGATTTACCTATTTGCTTCTTCTCTTTCTTTCCTCCAGCTTTCTCTCTCCTTTCCTCCTTTCTACTCTCTTCCCATTTAAAGAAAAAATGAGAGTGAGAATCATAAACATATGTTTACGTGTGTTGGCCTTAGGGCAACTTACTGATACCTCTAAAACAGTACACAATTATGGTTATGATATAAAGTGTTTGGTTTATCATACTAAGTATCTTGGATAACAAACAGATGTTTCCAAACTATATTTATTAATATAAACATAAATCAGAAATTAAATGTGAAATAGAAATCTACAAAATCACTAAACTGCTACAGATAGTGAGTGTCAATATAGATAATATTTTAATAACTTACAATATAGAGTTCCATGTATAACCCTGACAAGAATGTTTATGGGATAAAAAAGTCCTGCTGATTTTATAGATAACTCAGCTTATCTTCAATACATGCTAAATATTTTCTGATGTACTAGAGTTTTTCATATTACTAACTGTGTTACATAGAAAATAAATTACCCTAAGGATGACATCTCCCTCTCGTGTACACACAAGTCAATATGCAAAACAGCGAACTGAACACAACGGACTCCTGATCCAGAGTGGAGATGGTGAGGACAAGGCCGGGCATCACTTTCCAGCTGAGCTGATGCACAACCTGATCTTAGCGAATGAAGCCGTCTTCAGTTAAAGGGGGATATTAGAGAAAGTCTCAGGCAAAAAGCATAAAGAGAACAGGAAAGAATGAGAAATAAATTTGGAGAGGTAGGCAAGGACTAGATCATTAAAAGCCTTATAAGCCATACCAGCTAAAGAGCCTAGGTTTTACTTGTATGTGCTATGAAATAAAGTTGTGAATGTATGAATGTGATGTCAACAACTGAAGTACAGAATTCAGGAGGGGCAGAAAGTGAGCACAAGTTCAGAGATGTCACACGTTACCTGCCTAGGGAATGTCAAAGTAGAAATATCCATCAAGCATTTAAATAATCTGGAACATCAGGCAAAAGGACTAGCTAAATTGAGGATACAGAGTTAGAACTCAGAAGTATAAAAGAATTAAAAATTAAAGCTAAATGTCTTCAAGAAATACGCCTATGTAAGTAACACAGAAGGGCCAAAAACATTCTAGATGATGGAGGTGACAGGCAATCAGGCTATCTGAAGAGCTCATTATTTTTATATATTTCAAACTACTATATTTTATATGTCATACCACATGATTTACTGTATAACATCAGTTTGAGCTAAGGGAGTAGAATGCATGGAAACTGACTTCATTCTTCTTACTAGCCCTTTCAACCATGGGTCCCCAGCTTATACAGAAAGGCCCAGCCTCTACAGCTGTATTGGAAAGAAAAGGATACATATATACATAAAGGTTAAATTTCTTTTCAACTATGTAATATTCAATATTTTTTTAATCCTTTAAATAAAATATGGTCTTGAAAATGTTCCTGTCACTTTAAATCTTTAAACTCTAACTTTTTCTCAAGACATACATTTCCTTTATAAAAGTCACAGCTGTATCTTTGGGGGCTGCCATGTTGGCACCAAATTACACACTAGAACAACAAAGCAGCTCACTACCGCTCAATGAAGCATAAGAGCAGGAGCTCTGATGGTAGTTTTCAGATGCTTTTTGATGATGAATGATAATATTAAACCCATACTCCAAGGCAGCATAAAATAATTCTCCATTCCCTGATATTAAAAACCTATAAAGGAACATAAAGCTAGCCTTATACTATAATTTACCCCCTCTGGTTAAAGCACTCTTCTGAGTTAACTTGTCCTCAGGAAGAATGGGATTCTTCAGCTAGGCTGGGAGGTATCAGGACTAAGCAGGACAGCAGAGTGACAGACCTGAAAAAAAAGGTGAGCTGAGAAGGGCAGAGGGTACGATACTGGGGTAACTAAAGTAGGGACAGAAAGAGAGTCAGTGCTTGCCCCTAGCAGTAAATCTTTGTACTATCAGCTTCAGATTTTAAAAGTACTTATTCCTAAGATGAATTATATCTAGTTAATAGGATGAAATGAGAAGATTTTTAAAACCTACTGGCAGAGAATAAAGTATATTCAATAATTTCTTAAATGAAACAAGTCAGTACCCCCCACCATAAACTATGATAAACATTAGGTGCCAAGCCAAGTAGCCAAGTGTGAATATGACAAATATTAGCTGAACATAGAGAAATTCAGGCCAAAATGAGGAAGAGCAGTGGTAGCTGACATACACTGTTGGGAGTCAGGCACCGCTCAGTTGATTTCAACTAATAATGACAGCACTGTGACAGACCGACTGCCTCAGGGGGTTTTCTAGAGCGTATTCTTCGTGAGAGCGGACTGCCAGATTTTTTTCCTGCACAGCTGCTAGGTGAGCCTGAACTAGCGACCTTTGAGTTAGCAGCTTAGAGCTTAACCACTGCACTAGAACTCCTTCAGTTGCTACACAGCTCTTCAGAATTCAGTACAATATAGAACTTGGTAATGGTCCTAAGAGTACCAATGAACAGTTGTTGAAGTGCTAAGATATTAGGTTAAACCAAAAAACCAAATCCACGGCTACTGAGTCAATTCTGGCTCACAGCGACCCTACAGAAGAGAACTACCCCATAGTGTTTCCAAGGAGTGCCTGGTGGATCTGAACTGCCAACCTTTTGCTTAGCAGCCATAGCACTTAACTGCTATGCCACTCGGGTAGCTAGAAGAAAAGGGTGAGTAATAAATCTCTCCAGAAAAACCCAGTTCCAGAGTACACAAGAGGAGCTGAAGGAGTGAACCCTGACTGTCTGACAGAAGGGACAAGACAGGAATGAGGAAAAAGATGTAGTGGTCACGTATCACCAGAATGAAAATGATCAATTTAGCTGTGTTGGCCTCTGAGAGGGCAGGGTCTAAACAGGGAGGGATGTAGCTTAAGCAAACCTGTAGTCCAAATGCCAGCTGAGGCCAGTGAATGGATGAGTCACACCTTGGTAACAATGAAAATGAAAGAAATACAGCTACAGGCAACAATGTGGACAAATCTCAAAACATAATGTCAAGTCCAAGTGAGCATACATAGGCAGTGTCTCTATAGGATATTCAAAAACAGCAAAACTAGACAATTGCACTAGTGGTGACCTTTCAGCAGAAAGGAAGGCACAAAGATTGGAACGAGGCCTGAGATGGCCTTCTGAGATCCTGGTGGCATTCCATTTTTTGACTTGTACATCGTTTGATAATTTGCTGAGTTACAAGCTTATAACACCTAGACTTTTCTGTACGTATGCTATGCTTTACTATTTACAGTGAGGGACCCAGATGAGACCAAGCCCATTGTTTCTGACTCAATTCCAATTCATCATGACCCTACAGGACAGAGAACAACTGTCCCATACGGTTTCCAAGGAGCAGCTGACGGATGCAAACTGCCAACCTTTTGGTTAACAGCTGAAAGCTAAATCATGGCACCACAGGGCACTACAGTCAGGGACGGACAGAGAAAAATCATCCTGTGGGCACCTGTGATGGTTGGGGGATGGTGTGTCACCCTGGCTGGGCCATCATTCTCAGTGTCTATATGTGATCCCTTCCATGGCCACATCTGCTGTGAGCAGCCAATCAGTTCAAGGACAGTCTCCTTGGAGTTATGGCCTGCATCCATATATATGCAGACTTTCCCACTTTCTGCTTGTTCTGGATCCTGCTGCTGCCTTCTGTTTGCTCTGACCTCCAGCTCTTGGGACTTGAGCAATCAGCTCATCTGCCAGTCTTGGAAGTCACAGATCTTCTCTTGCTCTCAGACCTGCTGATCTTGGGTTCCCTAGCATTTGCAACTTTGTAAATAGAGAGAAACCTCCATCCTGATCCATAGACTTGAGATGTTCCCACCTCTACAACTGTGTGAGCCATTTCCTTGATATAAATCTCTCTGTATTGTATACACTTGACTGGTTTTGCTCTCTAGAGAACCCAGCCTAAGACAGCACCCTAAGAGAAAAAGTAAACTATTCAGTAAGCAGAAAACCACACTGCTCTCCAATGTCTTTTAACAATACTAATGACAAAAGACAATGTCTACAAAGTTTTAAGAAATAGAAAAGGTGATTTCAAGATTTTTATAACCAAATTATCAAGCAAGACAGGGATATCCATTCTCAAAAAATGTTAAGACCTCAAAATATTTAACAAAATGAACCCTACTTGGGGGAGTGAGAGCCACTTGACTATTAAATTTTGCCAACTGAAAGCAATAAATCAAATAGCTATCAGCCTATTTTGAAAAATGGAGCTTAAGATGCAATTTTCTCCAGAGAACTATACAACACATAGAATGAACCTTAATGTAACAATGGACTTCTGTTAATAATAATGCAGCAATATAGGTTCCTCAATAGTAATAAATACACCACACTAATGCAAGATGTTAATAACAGGAGAAATTGTACAGGGAGCAAAGGGGCAATAGGGTACTCTGCACTTCCTTTGAACATACAATTATTCCAAAAAAGGTGTATTTTTAAAATGTGGTTTCATACATATATATGTATGTACCTCTCTCCTCTCAATGTTGTCAAAAATTTTTATTTCACTTTAGAATAATCTTTAAAAGTTAATACTTTAATATTTCTTGGGCTGAAGTAGTAAAACTTCACTAATTTCTTTATCAGGTTTTCCTCTCAAATTCAAACAAAATTTACTACTGTAAAAGATACGGTGCCTCTTTATGTAGCTATTTTTATTGGTACTGTTCCTTTTGACTCACCCTTCTGTCTATGTCAGAGAGATGGTCACTGTAACATAATTTCAAGGCAGTGAGACCCCCCAATGATTTCTTTAAGCTTTTGAATGCTTTAAATTTTGCAGGGAAAAAACAAAAAGCACAGTATTTTTATAATAATGTCATGGATTGAATTGTGTCCCCCAAAATATGTGTCAGCTTGGATGATTCCCAGTATTATGTGTGTCCTCCATTTTGTGATATGATACAATTATCCTCCTTTTGTGATAAGTTTTAAATCCTAACCTTTACATACTCATGAGGCGTGATCAGTGCAGTGTGTATCCTGAGTCACTGTCGTAGAAGAGAGTGTGACTCATGTCATACCCTTACTCAACTTGCACCCTACTTGAGTTACATCTTTTATCTTTCAAGAGACAAAGAGAGAGAGAAGGAAGCAGAGAAGGGTGGGTCTGCACTACCACCAGGAAAGAAAAGCCAGCAGCAGGGCACATCCTTTGGAGTTGGGGTCCCTGCACTAAGAATCTCCTAGAACCTGGGGAAGACTGAATGCAATACACTGGGATATCTCCAAGGAATGTCCGGCCCACAGATGCTAAAAGGAAACAAGCACCTTCCCCCAGAAATGACACACAGAGAAAGCCTTCCCTTAGAGCTGGGCTCCCTGAATTTGGACGTCTAGCCTCCTTTAAGTGTTTCCTTCTGTTGCACAGCATAGCTATGAATCAGCAATGAACTGATAGCATCTAACAACATCCGGCTCCTAAACCATGACAGCATTAATGTCTGTTTGCTAAAGCCACGTACTTGTAGAATTTCTATTACAGTAGCACTACATAACAGAGACAAATATCAATATTTTCCTCATAGTGAATTAATTGGTACAAATAGTCTCCCTTCCTCCTGCTCACCCTCCCTACAATCCATCTACAAACTTTAACGAACCTAAAAAGAAACCTCAATATAAACAATTTGTGCTCACTAGGTGAAGTAAGCCAATAGGTTCAAGAAAGACCAAGTTCTTAACAACAAAACAAATTCCATTACTTCAAAATAAATTTCAAATGATTTTATTATTTGACAAACAAGATGACACACTGCTAAACTTTTTCCTCTTCATCAAAACAAAACCAACACTCTGAACTCCAGAAGACTCTCTAACAATTTGCCTGGAATTAATGAGGGAAGAGTTTCAAGTAATTAATTAATGTACATCTCTTATAATACAAAGTTGGCAGTTGGTAGCTTTTGCAGACGTGCTCACTAGCAAAGGAACCCAACGCTACCCTCTGACCCCAAGTGACTTTGGGTAGGCTCACCTAGGTGAGAGAACAGGGATGGTGTTCTGCTTGATTGCATCTTTTGTTATAATTACAGGTAGCACATAACTTGAATGGCTACAAATCCTCTCAAAGCACTGCATTCAACTTTTACATTAAACTTAAAAAACAAACACTCTACTTCAAAGACAAATACATGCTCTGTCTAATTCAGAATCACATTAAAAGCCAATTATAGTCAGTTGGTGGTACCGCAGTAGTTTGCATGCCACTGTCATGCTTGAAGCTATGTCACCATTATTTCAGTATGGGTCACCAGGTTTCAGCAGGACTTCCAGACTAAGATTTGGAAGGAAAGCCTGGCAATCTGCTTCTGAAAACTAGCCAGTGAAAATCCTATGGACTGCAAGAGAATATGGTCCAATACAATGCTGGAAGGTGAGCCTTCTAGGATGGGCTGTTGTTAGTTACCACCAAGGAAGCAGCAATTCATGGCAGCCTAAGTGTAACAGGATAAAGTGCTGCCACATCTCGTACCACCGTCACGATCACAGGTATGTCTGAGTTCATGGTTGTCGCTATTGTGCCAACCCACCTCACTGAGGGTTTCCCTTGTCATCTCTGGCCCTCTATCAAACATCATGTCTACTTCTAGCAACTGGCCTTTTTGTCAACATCCTAGGTTAGAAGACACACAAAATACACTGCAGCCATAACAATGAACTCCAGTACACCAATAATTCTGAAGAGAGTGCAGGACTTGGCAGAATTCCGTCTGTTATACACAGAGTCGTTTTGAGTCACAGCCAACTCAATGGCAACTACAACAAAGTTCAAATGAAGGCAGCTGGAATTTTATCATTCCGTTTCCCTAGAAACAGCAGAGGCTGTTCACTCCTGCACTGCACATACAAACACATAAATTCAGCAGTTCATCTGTAAAAATACACATGGGGCATGCATTTAGCACTCTGCTGCTAACGAATAGGCTGGCAGTTCGAATCAACCCAGTGATTATGAGGAAGAAATACCTAGCAATCTGCTCCCGTAAAGATTACAGACAAGAAAGCCCTACGGGGCAATTCTAATTTGCCACTTGGGGTCACTGTGAAATGAAAACAACTTGACAGCACCTAACAACAACGACATATACAAACTGCCCAACTCAGACCACATTTTTTAGAGAGCCCAAATTTCCACAGTCTTGTAAGGAACACTTCTAGCACTTTTCTCCCCAGATCTAAAGTATGAACTAAGCCTTGAAATTTCCAGTGGTGAAATGAGTAAACACCAGGAATGAAGCGATAAAATAGACAAAAAATGTTAAAACGGTATTCATGATGTCAGCAGCCAAACAGCATCTTGTTAATGACTTCTACTTTTAGATGACAAGTGGAGCTATTTAAACACCCCAACTTCACTGCGGACATCCTTCAGGACAGGTACCAAGGCAACCATGCTGGTGCCAGGGGGTGGGTAGCTGTGAGGAACCCGAAGAGGAAGAGCACTCCCAACATACTGATCAGAATCCAAACCACCACCACACACTGAACAAATTATCTGAAGAAACTAAAAACTGGACCTAATTCAACATCCATCTGGCATCTCTGAAAAAGAAAAAAATAACTCAGGGCTCCCTGTCTTTAAAAAAAAAAGTATGTTTCAAAATTGTAAGTAAAGAAGATTCAAATTTGCTGAACGACATTCTGTTAAAGAGATTTTTGTGGTTGACATTTAGTGATATTTCTGGGCATGACATCTTTGCTTGATTACCTGGGTATGGAATATTAAACTAGTACTCCTGTATCCTACTCTTGTTAGAGAAGCTAAAAGAATGACACTGCTGCTGTCAATATACGTCATGAAGGACTCATATTTTAAAATAGTGTTGTGTCAAAAACTATTAATCATAATATCAATATATAGAACCAGGGAGACCAGTAATATAAACTTTACTCTTTCCCACTGAGAATAATGAGAATCTCTCATACATACACCTACACCCTCATCAAACCTAGACAAAAATCCTAGTGAATTAGGATCCAGAAGTCAAGTACTACTGTGCAGAAACCTGACAGCTAGCACGAATCTGGGGGATGAAAGGCAGGCCTACCAAGAGATAGCAGGAAGTAACTGTTTTCACAAAGGACACTGAATGATGAAGCTCATGTGTATATTACTACATATGGTGGGCTGAATAATGGCCCCCAGCCCCCAGAAGACTGTTACCTTATATGGCAATATGGACTTTGCAGATGTGATGAAGGATCATTCCAAGACAGGAAGATTCTATGGGTGGTCCAATGTACAATCCAGGACCAGCTGACACAGAGCTGATTCTGACTCACGTCAACCCCATGTATGCCAGAGAACAGTGCTCCACAGCGTTTTCAGTGGCTGATTTTTAGAAGGAGCTTGACAGTGCTTCCCTCTGAGGTACCTCCGAGTGAATTTAAATCTCTAAACTTTCGGTTAGCAGCCAAGCAACTTCACGATCTACACCATCAGGGACTCACGTGTTATCACAATGCTCCTTATATTGGGAACACAAGAGGGGTCAATCAAAGAAGAAGGTGATGTGATGATGAAACACACTGAAGAGGCACACTTTGGAAGAAGAAGCCACAAGCCAAAGAATACAGATAAGCAACAGAAGCTGGAAAAGACACAGAAACAGGTTTTCCTCTGAGAACTTGCAGAAGGACCAGGACCTGCTGACACTTTGACTATATGCAGAGGAGATGATTTGAATTTCTGATGTCTAAAACAATAATGAATAAGTTAATGCTGTTTTAACCCTGGTAGTATAGTGGTTAAGTGCTACTTCTAACCAAAAGGTTGGCAGTTCAAAACCACCAGGTGCTCCTTGCAAACTCTACAGAACAGTTCTACTCTGTCCTGTAGGGTTGCTATAAGTAGGAATCAACTTGATGGTGGTGTGTTTTCGGGGGCGGGGGGGGGGATGGAGCATTAAGCCACTAAATTTATGGTAGTTTGTTACAGTATGCATTAAGAAACTGCAAAAAATAGTCTAGGTGCTTAACTATAATAGCTCTTCCACAAAGTTACCTTACTTAATTAGTAAACTGTTCAAGGCCTCAATATACTAGTCATAAGACATCTACAAAAGTTGTTGTCTCTTATGATACAGACTAATCTTGGGCATAGCAAATTCTTGAGTAAAATATGATTTAAATCTTATAGAACAGCATAAAACATTGCTAGTAATACTACAAAAACAGAGGGAGATGAAGCAACATGGTGCTATAAACAAAAGTACCGCACCATACTTCCATAGCAAAGACCCAAAAGGCTAAGTAAAACAAAGACAAACATCAATTGTGGAACACTAAGTATCACGTGAAGAAATAAAAAACTCAACCAAGCACAGAGTGGAATAAGAAGCTGATAGAGAGCATGGAGGGATACAGACTGGGATCCCTTATCAGGTAACATGGCATGGATTTACCATCCTGGATACCTACATTACTGAGATCTGCAGACAGGATATAAAAGAAGGCAGCTTTACTAAACTCCCAGCTCGGGAGAGAGCACCTAGTAACCAATGATGTACTCTTTTCCACTCATGCCCTCCTTCTTCCAGTTCAGTCTCCATCACTTCCCATTGCGGTCACTAGGCTGGGAAAGCACCATCTCTGTGCTGTTTAGATTCACCCCATCCAAACTGGCCAGCTCCTTCAGTGCCATTTTTGTTGCTGTTGTTACGATTGTTTCTTCTTTTGTTTTCTTCTCTCTCTTATCTCCTTCTCTTCCTTTCTACTGAATACCTGGCTCCATGCAACATACCTACTTCTTGAGAGGCTTTGAAGTGCCATTTGGTAGGAGAACTGCTTCCCCAGTTCATACAGTCACATCAGTAGGATGCCAACAGACAAGCAAATAACAAAAGAACACCCAGCCTGCTTACTCAAACATAACCAAGTGAAACAAAAAAGGAGGATGAAATAAACAAATCTACAATCAATAAATGAAGAAAATAAAAACTGAGTGTGCCAAACACAGCAGGCAATATCATAATATTTAAAAAAAAAAAGACAGGATGATTCCAGTAGGCATCCAAAATAAAATTCTAGATGACCTTCTAGGACAAAAAGAGGCAGAGGAACTATCTGATAGAGAATTCAAATCTCTAATATTCAGGGCTACTCAAGAGTTGAAGGAAAATGCAGAAAAAAGTGAGAAAACAGTAGGCAACTCATGGAAAAGTGGAAGAATTCAGAAATGAAATGTCAAAATAAATTTACAATTAGAAATCATACAAACATTACAATTAGAAATACAAAACATGAGAAAGAAGATTTCAGAAATAGTGTCATTGAAGGCCTTAGGAGCAGATTTGAAATAATAAAACCAGACCAGTGAAACCGGACAAAATACTTGGGTACTACTTTGTTCAAGGAGAAATCAGACAAAAGAATAAAGAAAAAGAAGGAAACCCTGAGAATGTTGTGGCATACAATCAAAATCAAAATGAATGCCAGTGATCAGAGTTGGGGCAAGAAAATGGGAAAAATATAGACGATCAACGAAGACTGCTTGCAGAAAACTTCCATAATATTATGAAAGATGAAAAGCTCATCATCCAAAAAACTCAACCCCATATAGGACAGACCCCGAAAGAAAATCATCAAGGCATATCATCACCACATTCACTAAAACCAAAGACAAAGATTCCTGAGGAGCAACTTGGAAAAAAAAGGAAAAGTCCTACACAGAGGGGAAACAGTAAGACTAAACTCTGATTACTTGGCAAAAACCACGCAGACAAGAAAGCAATTGGATGACATATATACAGCCCTGAATGAAAAAAACTGCCCACCCAAAATAATATATATTTGAAAACTCCTACTGAAATATGATGGTGAAATTAGGACATTTCAGTTAAACAGAAATTAAAGGAATAGGTAAAAGCCAAGCCAAATTTACAAGAATTACAAGAGTCATTTTGTTTGAAAACAAAACAACATCAGATGACAGCTTGACTCTAGAATGTATGATCACATTAGCCAGATACCAACCTAGGTAATGAACTCTCAAGGATTAAACACAACTAAAAGACATACAACAAGGAACTGGAAAGACTAATCTCTAATCGACAACAATGTCAGAACAATAAGAGGAAATAAACAGTGGAAGTATACAACTTTCTACTGGAGAAGAACCAAGGAGATACCAAGTTATAAAACTTGGTTTAATTAAAGAACATATGGGTAAATTTTAAGGTAACCACAAAGTAACCAAGCCTATTCATCAAACTCTAATGAAAAACATAAAATATCAGTAAACATAAAAACTACAAAAACAAATTTTAAAGAAATCCACCAAGGAAAAAGGAATTCAGCACAGAAGAGTAAGAGGAACAAAGAAATGTCAACGCCACCAAAAAAAGGCACTACTAAATGACAGGAATAAATTCACATCTATCAATAATCACACTGAATATAAACGGCCTAAATGTACCTATAAAGAGACTGACAGAGACAGAATGGATAAAAAACAAGATCCATCAATACACTGTCTACAAGAGACACACCTCAGACACAAAAATATAAATTTATTAAAAATAAAAATTGGACAAAAGACTTGAATATAAAAGCTAAAACGATAAAGCTCATCCAAGATAAGATAAGGTCAACAACGAATGTTTTAATAGGCAATATAGACAGACTTCAAAATCTGACAAACAAAACACATTCATCAGAAGACAAAATAGATAAATGGGAATTAATAAGAATCAAACACTTCTGCTCATCCAAAGACTTCCTCAAAAGAATTAAAAGACCACCTACAGAATGGGAAAAAATATTTGGCAACTCTATGTCAGACCAACGCCTGATCTCCATAATCTACAAGGTTTTACAAAATATCAATAAGAAATAGACAAATCATCCAATTAAACGATGGGCAAAGGAGATGGACAGACACTTCTCTAAATAGGAGATCCAGACATGTTCATACAGACATGTTCATGATCATTAATTATTACAGAAATTCAAGTCAAAACGACAATGAGATACCACCTCACCCCAATGAGATTGGCCATGATCCAAAAAATGCAAAACAATAAATGTTGGAGAGACTGTGGAGAGATTGGGACTCTCCTTCACTGTTGGTGGGATTGCAGAATGGTGCAACCTCTTTGGAAAGCAATTTGGCGTTACCTTAAAATAATGAATATAGACATACCATTTGACCCAGTTATTCCTCTGCTCAGAATATATCCTACAAAATCAAAGCCATTCACACTGACTGCTACATGCACATGAATATTCATTGCAGCACAGTCTACGATAGCAAAAAGTTGGAATCAACTCAAATGCCCAACAACAGAAGACTGGATAGGTAAACTTTGGTATATGTACTCCATGGAGTACTATACACTGATAAAGAACAATGATGATAGCAGGAAACATCTCTCAGTTTGGTCTCAACTGGAGGACATTATATTGAGTGAAACCAGTCAGTGACAGAAGGACAATTATTATATGAGACCCCTAAGATAAAAACTTAAAACCATACTCATACATAATAGATACGATTCTTTGACAGCTACAAGGGTGGGGAAGGTGGGAGGGAAGGAAGGCAAGGGGTGAGGGTTTAGATTAGTTAATTGTTAGAAATTTGGTAGGGTGAAATTGGTGACAATTCACATTAGTAAGAAGATCAATATTAATGAGACTTTGACACAACTGTGTACTCCTCCTCTCTTAACCCAATATTGTAAGCACAGAGTATGTACACTTTCATTTTTTTATTTAATAATAAATAAATAAAAAGAAGAAAATAAAAAAAAGATGAAAAAAATGGCAAGGAAACAGCTATGAAAAAAGAGGAGTGGAATACTAATTTCAGATAAAATAGTCTTTAAAACAAAGCATATCATAAAAGACAAGGAAGAACATTATACAATGATTCAAAGGATGACCCATCATGAAGATATAACAATAATGAAATATCTATGCACTCAATGACAAGGCTCCAAAATACATTACAAAAAACTCTTACAGCACTGAAAAGAGACAATTCCACAAAAACTGCAGGAAACATGAACATACCACTCTTGTGAAGGACAGAACATATTAAACAAAGATACAGAAGATCTAAAGGCCAGAATCAGCCAACTGGATCTCAGAGGCATATATAGAACACTCTGCCCAACAGCTGTAAAGTACTATACTTTTCCAATGCACATGGAAAGTTCTCCAGAAGAGATCACATCTCAGGCCATGAATTGTATCTTCACTGACTGCCATCCAAGTAGAAACTAATGGCAGGAAGAGCAAGAAAAAAAAATCAATTACATGGAAAGTGAACAGCATTCTGCTTAAAAATCAAGATGAATTTAAAAATGAAATAATCAAAAGAAAAATTTAAGAATCAAACAATAATGAAAACACATCATACCAAAACCTTTGGGACACAGCAAAGAGTGTTCACAACTCAATTTATAAATAGATATACCCATCAAAACCAAGGGACAAAACGAAAACATTAGCCACACAACTTGAACACATAGAGGAGAGCAAAAGGAAACCACAGCCACTAGTAGAAAGGAAATAATAAAGATCAGAGCAGAAACAAATGAAATAGAAAAGAGAAAAACAATAGAAAGACCCAATAAAACCAAGATTGATTCTTTGAAAGGATCAATAAAACTGACACATCACTGGCCAAACTGACAAAAGAAAAATAGCAGAGAAAGCAAATAACTCAAATAAGAAATAAAATGGGAGACATTACATAGACCCAACTAAAATATAAAGGATCACAACAGACTACTATGAAAAATCATACTCCAATATATTTGAAAAGCTAGAGGAAATAGACAAATTTCTTGAAAAACTGTACCTACCCAAACTAACACAAAACATAAAATGATACTGAAAATCTGGAAAGACCCATAACAAGAGATTGAAAAGATAATGTAAAAAAAAAAAACAAAAAACAAAAAACAAAAACCCTGGCCCATATGGCTTCACCGGCAAATTCTAACAGGTATTTAGAGAAGAACTTAACACCAGTACTACCCAAACTGCTTCAGAATATAGAAAAGAAGGACCACTTTTAAATTCATTTGATTAAGCCCCCATAACCCTGATACTAAAACCAGGCAAAGATATCACCCCCCACAAAAAAAGAGAGAAGAAAATCACAGACCAAATGTCTCCTGAATACAGATGCAAAAATTGTCAACAAAATTTTATCCAAGAGAATCCAGTATCATACGGAAAAAAATAATACACCACAACAAAATACGATTCATACTAGGTATCAAGGATTGTTCAACATTAGAAAATCCGTTGGTGCAATCTACACATAAATAAAAGAAACATATGATAATCTCAATTGATGCAACAAAGGAATTCAATAAAGTTTAACACTGAAGCCAAGTCAAACACCCAAAAAAGTCTCAATAAAATAGGAGTAGAAGGGAAATTCCTCAACATAACAAAGGGTATCCATACAAAACCAACAGCCAACATCATTCTTAATGGAGAGAGGCTGAAAACATTCTCCTGAGAACAAGAACAAGACAAGGATGCCCTTTACCACTCCTATTTAACAATGCAGTGGAAGTTCTGGCTACAGCAATAAGGAAAGAAAAAGAAATAAAGGGTATCCAAACTAATAACAAAGAAGTAAAACTGTCCCTACTTGCTATACATGCTACAAAACACAAAAGACTCCATAAGAAAACTACTGGAACTATTAATAAAATCATTCAGCCAAAGTAGTAGCATACATGATAAACATTAAAAAGTCAGTTTGATTCCTATACCCTAATAAAGAGACCAATGAAAAGGAAATCAGAAAAAAACATATTAACAGCTCCTGAAAAAATAGAATGCTCAGGAATAAATCTAACCAGAGTTGTCAAAGATCTATACAAACAAAACTACAAAACACTACTTAAAGAAATCAGAAGAGATCTATATAAATGGAAAGATATACCACGTTAATGGATAAGTAGACTCAACATCATGAAAATGTCAATTTTAACCCAAAGCAACCTATAAATAGAATGTAATATGCATCTAAATATCAATAGCACTCTTCAAAGAGAGGGAAAAACTAGTCATTAAATTTATACGAAAAGAGAAGAGGTCTCAGATAACTAAAACCATACTAAAGAGGGATGAAGTAGGAGGGCTTGCCCTGCTTGACCTCAAAACTTACTACACAGCTTTAACAGTCAAAATAGTCTAGTACTGATACAATGACAGATACAGTGACCTATGAAACATAACTGGGAATCCACATGTAAAGCCATTCACCTATGATCACCTGAACTTTGACACTGGCCCAAAGTCAATCAAATGGCATAACTACAGCCTTTTTAACAAATGGTACTGTCAGAACTAGATGTTCATCAGCAAAAAAATTAAACAGGACTCATGACACACACCATACACAAAAATTAATTCAAAATGGATCAAAGATCTAAATATAAAACCAAACACTATAAAGATTATAGAAGAAAAGTTAGGATCAACACTACAGGCCTATATAGTATCAACAAGATACAAACCATAACTAACAATACACAGATTGCAGAAGATAAGTTAGATAACTGAGATCTTCTAAAAATTAAGCACTTGTGTTCATCAGAAAACTTTACCAAAGGAGTAAAAAAAGAACCTACAGACTGAGAAAAAAAATTGGCTATGATAAATGTGACAAAAGTCTAATCTCTACAATTTATAGGAAAATCCAACACCTCTGTAACAAAAAGACAAATAATCCAATTAAAAAGAGAGCAAAGGAAATTAATAGAGACTTCACCAAACAAGGCATTTAAATTGCTAACAGACACATGAGAAAACACTTAAATCACTAGCTATTAGACAAATGAGTATCAAAACCACAATGAGATACTATCTCATGCCCACATTACTAGAATGAATTTAAAAAAAAAAAATCAGAAAATAATAAATATTGGGGAGACTGAACTCCTATGCACCACTGGTGCATATGGCACTGGGTGAGAAAGCTACACTAGATACCCCATATGACCCAGCAATCTCAAGTCCTAGGAACACATCCTAGAGAAATAAGAGCTGTCGCTCAAATAGATACATGCACACCCATGTTCACTGCAGTACTGTGCACAATAGCAAAATGATGGAAACAACCTGGATACACATCAATAGATTAACAGATAAACTATGGTGCACACACAGTGGAATACTACTGAACAATGAAGAATAGTGATGAATCTGTAAGGTGGTAAACGTGGAGGGCATTACTCTGCGTGAAATAAGTTAATCGTAAAAGGTCAAATATTGTTTGACACCACTACTATAAAAACACATGAAAAAGCTTACATACAAGAAAATAATCTTCAATGATTAGGAGGGAGGGGAAAGGTGGGATGGAAGAACACTAAACAGACAACAGACAACTAGTTGTTTGGGTGAAGAGTAAGAAAGTACACAACAATTAGGAAGTAAGCACAACTTGTCTAGGACATGCTCATGGAAGTTCCACTGACAAGTCTGAACCGCCAGAGGCACTAACTTACCGGGCTGAGGGCTGTGAAGACCATGATCTGGGGAACATTTAACTCAAATGGCATCATCTAGTTTAAAAACATTCTGCACTGTACTTTGTGTGCAGCCTGCGGGGTCTTAAAGCATGTGAGCAGCCATCCAAAATACTCTGTTTTTCTCACACCTTCAGGAGCAAGGGAGAACAACAAAAATTAAAGTCACAAGGGAAAAATCAGTCCAAAGGACTAGTGGACCACAAGAACCGCAGCCTCCACCAGGCTGAGTCCAGCACAACCACATGGTGCCCAGCTACCACTACTAATTGTTCTGACAGGGATTACTAGAGAGGGTCCCAGACAGAACTGGAGAAAATGCAGAATAAAATTCTAAACCAGAAAAAAAGAGCAGACTTACTGGTCTGTCAGAGACTGGAGAAACCAGAAAGCATGGTCCCTTCTAGCTCAGTAATAAAGTCACTTCAGAGGTTCCCATTTCATACAGAAATTAGGCAAACCCATAAAATGAAAGGAGTCTAAAGAGGCACACCAGCCTGGGGGCAAGGACTAGATGACAAGAGGGGACAGGAATGCTAAGTAACAGGGAAACAAAGGCTGAGGAGGGAAAAGTGTTGACATGCCATGGAGCTGGTAACCAATGTCACAAAACAATGTAATTGTTTAATGAGAAGCTAGTTTTACTGTAAACCTTTATCTATAGTACAATAAAAATAAAACAGTAATAATAAAAAAATGACAAAAACATATTTCCATATCAGACCCACAGAATGGTCATTCTTCCGTTAAACTTCTATTAGCCTCTATATGGTTTGCGTTTTATCAAACCACTTCTGTGCACTGCAGATAAGGTCAAGGACACAGCCCCTCAGACTTGGGGTATGAAGGCTATAACAGCAGAGAAAGGCTAGCTGTAAGTCAGTTATTCCTTTGCATCTCTCTTCCCTAGTCATAGCAGTAATGAAATAAAAAATTAGGGGACAGTAGAAGCAGTCAAAACATGAAGGTCCAAGGACTCACAGATTGAAAGTTAGGATTTCAAGTGAATTAGGGGTTTCTCTTCCTTTTCAGTGCATTAATTTTACTGTTTACTCAGAAGACTGCCTGCAAAATGACTGCAATCATCCCCAGACCTGTACCCATGCCTTTGTTCCTCCTACCTTGGCTCTGTGCTTAATCATGCAACTTGCTTTAGCCCATGGGACATCAGCAAATGTGAAGCAAGCAGAAAACTAGAAAAAAGGCTTGTGTACCTGAGCTTGTCCTCGCTCTCTGTCCTTCAAGAGACCATCACATGAACAAAACCCAAGTTAGCTTGCCAGAAGATGTGAAGGCCTTGTAGAAAAGAATTAAGGTGCATTGGCTGATACGCTGCCCGCCACATGAGTGTGCCTGTTTCAGATCACCCAGCCCTCAAGCCGACCCACCAGCTTACCCTAGGTGAGTGACAGGGCCTGGTCCACATCACCCGAGACAGTTCAGAACTACGGAATGGTGACCAAAGACAATGATATTGTTTGCATCCAATACGTTTTAGGGCAGCTTAAGCTAACTTGGTATAGTTTATAAAGGTAACACAAACACAGGCATAAACTCCAGAAATAAAAAAGAAATATAAAGAGAGAAATTAAAAATCCCTTACAATCTCAACATATGATCAACAACGTTTTGAATAATTTATATTTATATGTATATAAATCTTCCCCATAATTTGAATCACACTATAAACTCAACCTTAAAACATGCTGTTGCAAGCATTTCTGATGTCATTTCATATTCCATAATTGACCGTTGCTTATTTTGCCATTCTTGAATCACTGAACTTTAAGGTGGCTTCAAATTTTTTACTACCATATATGTTAACAACAACAAAAAGTTTAAATCCTTTACAAAAACTGGTCAGTTTAAGGCAATGAAATGCAAAGTTATAAAAATCTAATTGACATAGAAAACACTGTGTTATTCAAAATGCTACACTTCATGCAGTGATCCTAAGGTTATGATTTGACAATGAAAAATCTGATACTCTAAAGAAGTGGAAAGCTGTAATAAACTGGGTTCAAATACCTCATAAAAAATACAAACGCAGACTATATGGTATTTTTTTTTTTTTTGGTAACAAACAGCTAATGGAACATAAAATGGAACAAAAAATAGAAAAGGCGAAGAAAGCATACAGGGTAAGAGAAAATTTCAGGATATCAATTAAAAGTACGAGCGAAAAGAACCACCACATTTAAAGCCTGATCTAAATTTTAGTCACTGTCCTCAGAACACAGCAAGCTGAGAAAGAAATCACATTCCCTAGACATTATAAAGTTGGGCAACTCAATTTTATACATTCTTTTACGGCAAATTAGAGCTGCTGGAGTCTTTTGGATAGCAATTGCTTTCCCTTGGATCAACAGAATGACCAAACAATGAACCTTTAACACTAACCATTGATCTTGCTAATTGCATCTGCCACTGTATTTGCTTCTTTGTTTCCAGTCAGCCCCCTCTTCCAAGACTATTGCAATCCCTAAATGGCCAGAACACACAAAGTGACAGATTTAGTGTTTCCCTGGCAATTTATATCACTGACTGCAACTTTGTTGTTGTAGTGAATCATGATTTATTTGTCTCACATTGTAGCACATAACCTTTTAAATGCAAAAGGAGGGGGGGGAAGCCAGTGCCTTTTTAAAGTTTATATATGACCATCTATTACTATAGCCTATGAACTAGATTTGAAAGGGAACCAATCAAATGAATGATGGATTGCTTGTTCCTTTTCCTAGCTATCACTTCATTTCATGTGCAATCCATTCATGTATGCTACACTCAGTTACTGTTCTTTCTTTTCATGTGACTCAGAGGAAAACCTGGGAAATACAACCAAATCATGTTCATACCAGTCACACAAACCAATTCTAGAACAAAGGTTAAAAAGAATGCATATTTAGGATGGGACTTCTATATTGAAGAGTCTATAGATGGACTTGGGTACATCCTGAAATTCCTCCAAATCAAAAATAAAATTTCCTATGTAAAAATAAGCTTTTTGAGGGGGGTTGCTCTGTAGGTCCTCAGTGTTCTCTTATTTTCATTCTAAGTATTTTATTTTTTGATGCTGTTGAAAATGCTGCTTAATTTTTTTTATTAAGTATACAATCCAAATCAATTTTGCATGCCTGCCTCTCTACAGCTGCCTCTGCTCTCCTCACCCAGTGACAGCACATTCCTCCTTTTCACTCTTTACACTAGTATCCTTCCTGTGAACACCTGTCCCCTCTTCTCTACCCTTTCCTCTCCCCTCTAGAAAGAAACCAGTAGAACAGCCTTCTATAAATGTATAAAGCCATAAAGTATACACACTACATGCTCCCTCTCTATTCCCAAGTCCAGTCTATTCTGAGTCTGAAGTGTTGACCTCATTACTGCTTTCAAGTGTGAGGTACCAGTAAGTTTAGGAGCCATGTTCCCAGGTTGTTGAACCATCAATTCTGATCTTTTGGTAGAGTTCTTGATCTGCACTCTTCTTCTTCTTGTGTTACATCAGGGACTCTACATTATGTCCCCTATCAAGACTGGTGGTGGCCAGGTAGCACCTGGTTTCTTGGTCTCATGCTGATGCAGTCAACTCAATCGTATGGGTCCTTCTGTCTCTTGGACTCATTTTTCTTCATGTCTTTGATGTTCTTGCTTGTCATCTATTTCAGGTGGACTGGGACCAATTGATGTTCCTCAGATGGCAGCTTGCTGGCTTTTAAAATCCCAGATGCCACTCACAGATATGGGTTGCAGAAGAGTTGGAATCAGTGATTTTTGAAAAAGACTACAAGTGATAGCTTACAGGAACTTGATCTATCATTGCAAAAAAAAAAAAAAAAGGACTGAAGACATAAATAATTGTGAAGGTGATTAAACAATATCAAGGGACATCAGAGTTCACACCAACAAAAAGAGATGTGAAGAAATATTTGATCTTAGCTGTAACAGTGGGTTAAGAGATAATCCACAAAGAAATAAATATTAAAAGAGATTGTTCTGGGGTGTTTAAAATGTAGTTATGCAAGAATGATGGTGGAAATGGTCTTAATGAACATTTGTAAGTAACATGGAAGGAGATACCGCATCATAATATTCCCATGTCTGCTACACTACCTAGCCAGAGAATGCAAGGCTGAGGGGATAATGAGAATAAAAATAGCTTTTTTTGCTTCTAGACATTGGGGGACACTCAGCATAACACCAAGATCCCTGACAGAAAGTAATGAATAAGGAGAATTCCATAATCACGTTACTTTCCTCCTAGAAGCATTTCCAGACCACGGTGAAGGGAGAGAGAGATTAAATACACTGACGTTGCTGAACTGAAAGGAGAGAGATGAGAGTCTGAGGCTACTGATACGGGTAGAAATTCTGGGTCAAGGTAACAGAGAAAAAGAAGTACACAGAAAAAGAAACCCAGAAAGTGGCTGTCACGGATTGAACTGTGTAGCAGTTTGGCTAGGCCAAGAATACTGCTAATGTGTGATGTTCCTGTATCTTGTAAACCCTGCCTCTATGATGTTAATGAGGGAAGACTGGCAGCAATTGTGCTGGTGGGGCAGGACTCAATGTGTAAGACTATATTGTGCCTTGAGGCAATCTCTTGAGATTGAAAAGCAAAGAAGGTAGCACAGAGAGTTAGGGACCTCATACCACCAAGAGTAGTGCCAGGAGCTGAGCATGCCCCAGTTCAGGGAAAGGAAAGTCCACAGAGAAAGCCTTCCCCTAGAGTTGATATCCTAAATTTGGACTTACAGCCTACTGGACTGTGACAGAACATAATTTCCTTTTTAGTGCCATTTACTTGTGTATCTCTGTTATAACAGCACTACATCACTGAAACAGTGGCATATGAGTTTCTATGAGTCTTAGGCTAAATAACAACTCCAATGTATAGGACAAGACTTCTCAAAGGTAGGAAGAAAAACAAAACAAAACTACCAGAAAAAGTACAATCATGGAGGAGCTATATGCTAAATAATTACTGATATTTTCATAACACTGGGAAACATTCATACTCTGATCAGACAGAGAACAGAGACCTCATTGAACACCCTGGTCATCAGGCTGAGGTCCAAAAGTTTTGGGAACACGGCTAATACAGCCCATGAGTGGATTCCTTGGGTAGAACAAATGGTTAGTGGGTTCAACTGCTCACCAAAAGGTTGGAGGTATGAGTCCACCCACCAGGGTCCTGGGATAAAGGCTTAGCAATCTACTTAAAGAAAAAAATCAGCTTTTGAAAACTCTCTGGAACACAGTTCTACTCTTACTGAGTTGCTGAGTGGGGACAGATGGGTCAGCAATGGGTAAACTAGGAGAAAAGGTTAGTCTGTACCAACTCTTTCTGGAATGGTCACTGTGGATGGTGGCACAGTAGCAAGTTCAGAAACTTAATTGTATAGTTGTTTGTAAGGAAGTTTTTAGCCAGTGAACAAGTAACTGTATTGGAACACTCTCCCTTAACTGATCTGGCTCCAAATGACTTTCTTTACCTGAAGATAACATTCTGAAAGGAAGACATGTTGATGCCATTCAGGACATCAAGGATAATATGACAACTGCTTTGATGGCCAGTCCAGAGAAAGAGTTCCAAAACTGCTTTGAAGGGCAGGCACTGCCATCAGCGTATAGCTTCCCAAGGGAAGTACTTAGAAGGTGATCACAGTGATAATGAGCAATGAAGTATGAAGCACTTTTTCTAGGATAAATTCTCACACTTAATTGTTAGATCTGTTATACATGAGGCTGTCTACCCAGTTCTTCTCTAGAGGTGAGAAAGAGAGGGTGGAAAGGAAGGGATAGGTATTGGCTGAGTGAATATTGGAGGCACAGAGTGGAAAAAGGAGGAATCTGCTGTCACAGGGTGAAGAGACCAGACAGAGCTGCATAGAGGTGTGTGTTCGGGGTTTTAGATGGCAAATTGACTTAAGACTGTAAACTGTCACTTAATCACACAATAAAAATGCAATTTCAAAAAAAGTCTCAAAAGAATCAAGTAGATCACAAATAAATTAATTTCTGGCCAGAAAAAAACATAACAGTTTACAAATAAGACAGTAAAATCCACACCTCTGTACCAGTATTAGAAAAGACTGAATTGTACATTTTAAATGAACGAATTACGTGTCAACAAAACTGCTGCTAAAAAAAGATAATAAAATATTATCAATTAAACTTCTGCATGAAAATGATTGGTTTAACATGGAAAATAAATCTACATAATTCATCAAATTAGCAAATAAAGGAGATACATTATCGCCACCACGTATCTGTCAGTTTATCATACTACGGTGGCTTCCATATTGCTATCATTCTGCAAGTTGTACCAATGGTTTTCCAAATACCATGAGGGTCAACCATAGTGGATAAGTTTCAATGGAGCTTCAGATTAAGGCAGTCCTGGAATATAAAGGCCTGGAGATAAATCTCAAAAAATTAGCTACTAAAAACCCTACAGATCACAACTGAACATTGTCTAAAAATAGTGCTGTAAAATGATCCCTCTACAGTGGAAGGCACTCAAAATACATAGTGGACACAGAAACGGACTTGAGAACACCAACAATTGTAGATATGGCAGAGGACTACGCCATGTAGTCCTATTGTGGATAGAATTATCAGGAGGTGGAGCCAACTTGATGGCAACAAACAATAACAACACAGTTACCTATTACCCGGTAACGTGGTACTCTAAAACTTCAAAACTTAATACAATACACATTTATGATGTCACAAAGTTTCTAATGGTAAGAATCTGGAATCAGCTTATCTGGGTGGATCTGGACCAAGGTCTGTCAGGTTGCAATCAAGTCATCAGCCTGGTGTTGCAGACTTCAGCAAACTTGACAGGGACTGGAAGATATGTTTGCAGGTTCACTTAATGGCTATATGCAGAAGGCTCATTTCCTTCCAACAAGGACCCCTCCACAGGGCTGCCCATAATATAGCAGCTGGTTTCACCAAGACACTGATCCAACAGAAAATGAAAGGCACAGTATGTTCAAGACAGAAACTACAGTTCCTTTTTAACCTCTTACAATGCAGAAGGGGACTATGCAAGAGTGGGAAGATGATGATGAAAGGATTATTGGAGGCCATCTTGGAGCTGGCTACCAGAATTTAAAAAAAAAAAATATATATGATCATCTAATTAGATGCAAAAAAGCACTTAATATTTAATACTCATTCAGAGAAAACATAAACAAGGCACTGTAAGAAGCAAATAATATTTACCAAAAAGTTACCACTAGCATCATATTTAATGAAGAATGACTGAACATGTTCACTGTAAGATCAAGATAATCCAAGTATATTCTCTTTCATCACACTGATTTCAAACAGTGGCAGTCCTAGTCAGTGCAATAAGATAAGAAAAACAAATAGAAGTCATAAGGATGAGAGAAAGAATATGTAACGGTTTTTACTTGGAGATGACATCATTGCATATATAGAAAATCCTCAGGAATATGTCCCAGCCCCTTGTGAAGTGTGTGTGCAGGGAGAAGGGTTACCAGAATAAGTGAATTATAAAATACATAGAAACTGAAGTCAGTTTACAAAAATCTATTGCATTTTTACATATTAACCAAATAAAACACCAAAACCAGTGCCATCTATTTGATTTCGACACACAGCAACCCTACACAACAGAGTAGATCGGCCCCATATAGTTTCCAAGGAGCACCTGGCAGATCTGAACTGCCAACTTTTTGGTTAGCAGATGTAGCACTTAACTACTACGCCACCAAGGTTGCGTTCTATATACTAGTAACTGAAAATGAAATTTTAAAAATATCATTTACAACAGCCTCAAAAAGAAAATACTTAGGAATAAAGGCTATACAAGCTCTCTAGTACAAAATATTGCTAAATTTAAAAACACCTAAATAAATGTAGAAACATATTCTAAAACTGGAAGATTCAACATCATTAAGATGTTAACTCTCTCCAAATCATTCTACCAATTCAGTATAATACCAGTCAAAACCCAGTAGGTTGTTTCTAAAATTTACATGGACATACAAAAGCTCTAGAATAGCCAAAATAACCTTGACAACATTTCAGAATTTAAAATATGCAATTTCAAGACTGAGCCTGAAGTTTGAGTAATCAAGAGACTGTGATTGGCATGGGTTGTACAGTAACCCCCTAAAAACAGGTGTAGCTACCTATTTGGCTGGGCCATGATTCCTGATACTGTGTGACTTTCCTCTATTTTGTGATTTTCCCATGTAACAAATCTTAATCTCTACCTGTGGTTAACAGGGTAACACTGGATTATGTTAAAGAGGATTAGGGTAGACTGTAACAATGCTAGAAACTCTAATGGCATAGTGGTTGAGAATTATGTCTGCTAACCAAAAGGTCAGCTGTTCAAATCTACTATGCACTCCTTGGAAACTGTACAGCAGTTCTATTCTGTCCTGTAGGGTCACTATGAGTCAGAATCCACTTGATGATGGCAGGTTTGGTTTTGGTTGGTGGGTAACATCCTTACTAAGGTCCTCTTCCTGATTTTACATAAAGGGAGACTCTCTGGGGTGTGACTTGCACCAACTTTTTCCTTTTTATCCCATAAGAGATAAAAGGGAGGGGGGTAAAGAGTGGGAAACCTCAAACCACCATGAAAGCAGTGCCAGGAGCATAGTACGTCCACTGGACCTGAGGTTCCTGAGGTGACACGCTCTGAGATCAAGGGAAAGCCTTCTCCTGGAGTCAGTACCCTGAATTCAGTAACCTACTGTACTATGAGAATCAACTTTCCTTTGTTAAAGCCATCCATTTGTCATATTTCTGTTAGAGTAGCAGTAGATGACCAAGACAGTTATACTGTTTTGAAACATAACACATAGTCCAGAAATACACCCCACTTAGACATTAAATTGGTTTTTGATCAAGGCATCAGAGCAGTTTAATAGAAAATTCTATAAATAGTGATGGAGCAATTATTTCTATGGGGAGAAGAACAGACAGGTCTCATACCACACATAAAAACTGATGGGAGCTGACCACAGAACTAAACTTTCACAAAAGCAGGAGTTCCTCTTGCTCTGTCTTTTTTCCCAACGGATACATCACAAGGCACTTAGAAGAGTACATGGCGTATTTGTTGATACTGAATGAATATTTGTTGAACAAGAGTGTTTTTACATAAAAGAAAAAACACTATGGCAGAAAACAACATGAAGAGAACTAGTGAAATACAGAAACGTCAGGCAAAGGCTCATTGAGAACTTCTTCACTGGTACCTGATAGCACTGTTGCTGTTAGGTGCCATCAAGTTGGTTCTGACTTATAGCAACCCTATGCACAACAGAAAGAAACACTGCCCAGTCTTGAATCACGCCCACAATGATTTTTACCCTTAAGTCCATGGCTGTAGACACCATCAATCCATCTTGAGAGTCTTTCTCTTTTTCGCTGATCCTCCACTCTACCAAGCATGATATCCTTCTCCAGGGACTGACCAACCCTGACAACATGCCCCAAGTACGTAAGATGCAGTCTTGTCATCCTTGCTTCCTAGGAGGACTCAGGTTGTACTTCCTCTAGAACAGATATGTTTGTTCTTTTGGCAGTCCATGGTACATTCAACATTCTTCTCCAACACCACAATTCAAAGGCATCAGTTTTTCTGTCTTCCATATTCAGTGTCTAACTTTTGTGTGCCTACCAAGTAACTGAAAATACCATGGCTTGGATGAGGAACACCGTAGTCTTCAAGGTGACATCTTTACTTTTCAATACTTTAAAGAGGTCCTTTGCAGCAGATTTTTCCATTGCAGCGTGTCTTCTGATTTCCTGATGCTGATTCCACGGGCACTGATTGTGGAACCAAGTAAAATGAAATCCCTGACAACCTGAATTCTTTCTCCATTTATCATAATGTTGCTTACTGCTCTAGTTGCAAGGATTTCTGTTTTCCTGGTGTTCAAGTACACTCCATACTGAAGGCTGTGGTCTCTGATCTTCATCAGTAACTGCTTCAAATCCTCTTCATTTCCAGCTGGCAAGGTTGTGTCATCTGCATAATCTAGGTTGTTACTGAGCCTTCCAATCCTGATGTCTCATTCTTCATACATTCCACTTCTTGGATTATTTGTTTGGCATACAGATTGAAAAGATATGGTGAAAGGATACAACTCCTCTCCTGACTTTAAACCATGCAGTGTCCTCTTGTTCTGTTCCTACAACTGTCTCTTGATCCATCTACAGATTCCTTAAGAGCACAATTACGTGTTCTGGAAATCTCATGCTCTATAACATTAGCCATAATTTGTTACAATCCACACAGTCGAATGCCTTTGCATAGTCAATGAAACAGGTAAGCATCTTTTGACAAGCTCTGCTTTCAGCCAAGACAAAGCAATGACATTCTTGGTTCCATGTCCATTTCTGAATCCAGCTTGAATTTCTAGCAGTTCCTTATCAATATAATTTTGTATTCACTTTTGAATTATCTTTAGCAAAATTTTACTTGTGTGTGTTATTAATGCTATTGTTTGGTAATAGCCATCTACAGTTGGATCACCTTTCTTGGGAACAGGCAGCCATCCTTCAAATTTTTTGGCATAGATGAATGAGTATTTTTAGTGCTGCTTCTGCTTGCTGAAACAACTCCATCGATATTGCATCAATTGCTGGAGCCCTGTTTCTTGCCAATGCCCTCGATGCAGCTTCAACTTCTTCAGTACCATTGGTTCCTGACCATATGCTACCTCTTCAAATAGATGAACACTGACCAGTTCTTTCTGGTATAATGACTCTGTACTCCTTCCACCTTCTTTTGATGCTTCCTGACTCATTTAACATCTTCCCTGTAAAACCCTTCATTATTGCAACTTGAGGCTTGAATTTTTTCTTCAGTTCTTTCAGCTTGAGAAATGCAGTGTTTTCTTTCCTTCTGGTTTTCTATTTCTAGCTCTTTGCACACATTATTATAATATTTTCTCTTGTCTCTCAAGCTGCCCTCTGAAATCTTCCATTCAGTTCTTATATTTCGTCATTTCTTCCATTTGCGTTAGTTGCTCGATGTTCGAGAATAAGCTTCAGAGTCTCTTCTGACATCCAAGTTAGTCTTTTCTTTCTTTTCTGTCTTTTAAATGATCTCTTGCTTTCCTCAAGGTTGATGTTTTCGACGTCATTCCACAATTCATCTGGTCTTAGGTCATTAGCATTCAATACATCAATGGATTCTTGAGAAGGTCTCTAAACTCTGGTGGGATATATTTAAGGTTGTACTTCGGCTCTCCTGGACATAATCTAATTTTCTTCAGTTTCATTTTGAACTTCCCCATGAGCAATTAACAATCTGTGCTGCAGTCAGCACCTGGTCTTGTTCTGACTGCTGATGTGGAGCTTTCCCATTGTCTTTTTCCATAGCTGTAGTCAATTTGATTTCTGTGTATTCCATCTGGTGAGGTCCATGTGTATAATCACTGCTTATGGTGATGAAAAAGGTATCTGCAATGAAGAAGTTGTTGGTCTTGCAAAATTCTATCATGTGATCTCCGGCATCTTTTCTATCTCCAAGGCTGTATTTTACAATTACCAATCCTTCTTCTCTGTTTCCAACTTTTGCATTCCAATCACCAGCATTTAACAATGCATCCTGATGGCATGTTTGATCAATTATGGACTGCAGAAGCTTGCAAAAATCAATTCCTTTGTCTTTGCTCTTAGTGGCTGGTGTGTAAATTTGAGTAATAATCACATTAACTGGCCTTTCCTGTAGGTGTAAGGATATTATTCCATTACTGACAGCACTGCACTTCAAGACAGATTTTGAATTATTTTTTGGTAATGAATGCAACACCACTAATCTTCAAGTTTTTGTTCCCAACATAGTAGACCATATGACTGTTCAATTCAAAATGGCCAATACCAGTCCATTTCAGCTCACTAATGGTTTCTATATTGATGTTTATGTGTTTCATTTCATTTTTGACAATTTCCAACCATGTTCTGATTATTCATGGATGTTTGTAGCTGTTTCTCCTCTTTCTGAGTCATGACATATCAGCAAATGAAAGTCTTAAAAGACTTTACTCTGTCCATATCATTAAGACTGACTCTACTTTGAGGAGACAGCTCTTCCCCAGTGGTCTTTTGAACGCATTCCAATCTTGGGGGCTCATTTTCTAGCACTGTATCTGATAATGTTCTAATCCTATTCATAAAGTTTTCACTGGCCAAATTCTTTTTAGAAATAGACTGGCAGGTCCTTCTTCCTAGTCTGTTTTAGTCTGGAAGCTCAGCTGAAACCTGTCTACCGTGGGTGGTTCTGCTGGTATCCAAACACTGGTAGCTCAGCTTCCAGTATCACAGCAATTTACACACCCCCACAGTACAACAACCTGGCTGACAAGTGGGGCCCTGATGGCACTAGCGCTGCAAATTACCAGGAGACAAGAATTCGCAGCAGACAAAAAAGATCACAAAGGACCAAGAGGAGGCACCTGAGACTGGACCATGGGTGAGTGAGGGAGAGGAGTAACGTGAAGAAATGAGGGCAAGATAACCCTGGGTCCAACAGCTTGAGAAAGTTCATTAAAGAATTCTATGCCTGAAAGTGATACAAACAAATCTATGATTTTACAAGATCACCTTAACTACAATATGAAGAATGGACTGAAGGCAGCAAGGTAGGCAGTAGGAAGGCCAATTAGCAGACTCTTAGAGCAAGCCAGTTGACAAATAAAGGTGGCTTGAACAAACGTGCTAACAGTGGAGCTTCTGGCAGCTTTGGGGAGTAGTTGTAATTTCCATTTTTTCACCTTCAATTATTTGCTTAGTTATTTTTTTTTACAAGATGATGTACCAGGGGGCAGAGGTAGGGGTTATATTTATTTCATTTACCACTATTTCCCAAACCCAAGGGATTAGAGGTATACACTACATACAGAAGCCAGAGATCAGAATATGATACGGTAAGTAAGGACTGTTCAAGGAGAAGACCCATTAAAAAAAAAAAAAAGAAAAGAAAACAAGAAGTATAAAAGGTGACAGAGATAGTACTGAGGCCTATTAACATTCCTAAAGGAATGCTGAGGGTAAGCATAGGCTTCCTCACTAATATCAGAATGCAGAGACCTGTCCTCTAAATTGTGACAAATGGCACAGTTAGATGTTTCATTCAAGTAAGTATCAAACGGCACACTTAGATTTCATTAAGTAAGTATCAGTTTATGGAATTAATTACTCTTTGAAACTGTAAAGGATTTGCATGTATGTGTGTGTGGGTATGTGTCCTTTACATGCAAGCTTACAGTATAAGTTAGTTTCTCATTCAAAAATTCATACACATACTATTTTGTGACACTGGTTGCAACGCTTACCATATGATAGCACTCTTCCTCTTTCTACTCTTTGTTTCCTGTGCCTATTTGTCCAGTTTTCTTGTCCATTCCTGCCTTCCTGTCTTGCTTTTGGGCAGAAGCTGCCCACTTGGTCTCACATACTTGATTGAATTAAGAAGCACATACCTCACAGGTGCTACTGCTTGTTTTATAGACTGGACTAATCTCTGTCTGATAGGTGGGCTTCAGCAGATTCAGTCCAGGAGCCACAGTCCTGGGGGTTCTTCCAGGCTCTGTCAGACTGTAAGGTTTGGTCTTTTCTCATGAATTTGCACTTTGTTTTCCAGTTCTCTCCTGCTCTGCCCAAAAGTCTCCATCGTGATCCCTATTACAACAGTCTGTGGTGGTGGTCCGGTGCCCTCCAGTTATTCTGGGATCAGACAGGTGGAGGCTCTGGTCTATGCAGTCTTTTAGTCCTTTGGGTTATACTTTCCTTATGCCTTTTCCTTTGTTCTGAATGGGATGGGACCAACAGATCTATCTTAGATGCCCATTTACAAAGTAGACACTACTCACCAAAGGGAAATGATTCTTAAACATTTACATAAACATAAATAAGAAAGGCCAGTTTACAACAGGTTCTGATAAGTTATAGTTTTGTGTCCATCCCTAAATTTCTAGTTTGATAGTAAGAAGAACAACCATCTACCATTTTACTCCTTCCCTAGTCCTAATCCCCAATAAACTCTTAACTTTTCATATATATCAGACTGTTTGGGTCTGACTCAGAACAAAAGCCAATGATCTCAAGTTGATTCCAACTCACAGTGACCATACAGACAGAAAAGAACTGCCTGATAGAGTTTCCAAGGAGTGCCTGGTGGATTTGAACTCTTGACCTTTTGGGTAGCTGCTATATCACTTAACTGCTATGCCACCAGGGACTCAGTATGCCAGCCAAGCCAAGTGCTGTCGAGTCGGACTCAGTATAGTATTCTTTAATTTTTTTTTTTTGTGTGTGTGTGTAAGAATAAAATAATACATAAGACATGATTTCAAGGAAGAGGCTACATAAATGCAAGATAATATATGAACTCAGGTGATAGGAACTATATTTATAAATATGATTCTGGAATTAAAAAATAAATAAATCTTAGTACTACTGGCCTTTCTCCCAGGGTTAGAATTCATTTAGTGTCCCATTAAATCACAGGATGGCCCACTGCAAACAGTGGCTGGCTTTACCAGCTGCCGCCATCTAGATGGATACACACATTCAATCACATGGACTGTGACACTGGGCTTCCTGAAATTCATCATACAGAATGGAAACATTTTATGTGTTGCAATGCCCCACCCTGTTTAATGCAATAACTCACCAGGTGGGAAAATAATTCACTTTGCATTTTTTTAAATTCCTACTTAAAACATTTTGTGGGCTAAACATCTACTGAGATAGAATAATAAAATGGAACCTGTTAAAAAATACCATGTAGGACACTTGACAGGAGTCATTTTTGATTATCAACAAGGCCTTGGGAATAAAAAAACATACTATACTATTTCTGTGAAGTACTGGAAATGGGATACTGAAACACGGAAATAAAATCTAAGGGCTTGCAATGTAATTTCAGTCCAAATTCAAAGTCTGGTAATGATTTTCTGTTCTCTGTGTTTTCTTTTTTTTCAAAGGAAAAAAATTAAAGCATGTAAGTCGGAATCATTGAAATCTGTCCTCAAAGTTAACTATTACTCTCAATACGGTATCCATCCATGTATCAGTACCAAGCCCCCCAAAATACACCATTTTTTGTTAGATAATAGATATGAACTTAGAATCCGATTCTGTTTATAACAAACCACACCAGTAACATAATTTGGGGCAAGTCACAATCTCCCTATGTACCTTGGCTTCATCATCTTTAAAAAGGGGTCCACATTCTTTCTTTGCCATGTTATATAACAGAGATAAAGTGTACGAAATTATTTTGTAAACTGATATCTTCTGTGAAAAATAAGGTACTTATATAATTATACCTGCATTAAAAGTAATGTCAACAAGGTCACTGATCAACTGACAGATTTAATTTTGTAAATGTGGCACCATTTATAATTCCATAAAGAAAACATCTGCCATATACTATTACTTTATCTTTATTTGCAATTACTTCATAGACCAATAATTACATTTTGGGGGGTATGTATCATCACTGGTCTCTAACTAAAAGAGCTTTTTTCCTTCATTAAATTCTACTTTTTCATATAGATTAATTAACATTTTGTCATGTCCTACAAAGGGCACAAGAACAAAAGCAGCCAACAGTTCCATTGTTTGTTAAGCTGGTTTAGTCAGCATTGACTATGAGGACTGAAAATTAATTTCTCAAACTTATCCTAGAAAAAGTGCTACATACTTCATTGCTGAGTATCATTATGGTCACCTTCCAAGTATTCCCCTTGAAAAGCTATGCACCAACACCAGCGCCTAGTCCACCTTTCAACCAATTTTGGAACTCTTTTTCTGGAATGGCCACCAGAGCTGTCATCATATTACCTTTGATGTCCAGAATGCCTTCCTTTCAATTATTTCCTTTATCTTCTGCTAAAGAGAAAAGTCATTGGGGGCCAGGTCATGTGAGGGAGGTGGGGTGTTCCAATACAGTTATTTGTTTACTGGCTAAAAACTCCCTAACAGACAACTATACAATTAAATTTGCAAACCTGACACCATGCTGTGTGCAATGGCCATTCCAGAAAGAGTTCCAAAGCTGCTCTGAAGGGTGGACTAGGTGCTGGCATCAGTGCATAGCTTCCTAAGGAGAGAACTTTGAAGGTGATAAGGTATATAGCACTTATAAAAACTTAAATTCACAGACTTAATTGTCAGAGCTCATATGATGTTAGGGCTATGTTATAGCTCTTGGTCTTTCTCATCCATAAAATAGGGAGAAAGTCTCCAACTGCCTGTGGCTGTTGTGAAATGTAAACAAGATACATATAAAATGCCTAACAGGAGAGTTTACATGCTCAATAAATATTAGTTTTGTCCTCTTATGTCTTTTTGGCCTGTTGAGTAAAAATAATAAGAATAAAATAAAATACCTAACTCACAGACAACTTACACATACAACTGGGTACTATAGCGCCTCCAAGCTCCTACTGGAGGAGCCTCCTACCCTTTTCTACCTTCTCCCTGGAGACCTCGCAAGATCTGTTTCCACAACTCCTTGTCCTTCATCAGCTCTTTGCCAGACTCAACGGCACCCATCCTGTTACAGTGACTGTTACAGTGACGCTTTCTGAAGGCTTCCAGAAGGAGCATCTCAGAGTTAGAATTAGTCACTGCTTCTTCTAAAGGGGAGAGATGGACAAAGATTATTACGAAAGGTAACGCTACAGAAGGAGCTAAATGCTACCAAAGGAGCATCAGCAACAATGTTGAATGCTTTCTGCATGCTAGGTACCTGGATCCCATGTGAGGCAGACATTTTCCACATTAAAAAACCACATCCAAAAATTCAATTTTAAAAAAAGAAGATGAAAATGAGTAAGTTGAGAAAGGTAAAATTAGAGTGCACAAGTTCAAACGTATACAAAAAACTCTAGCTGTTGTTGAGCTGACTGTGACTTACAGAAGCCCTCTGTGTGTCAGAGCAGAACTGTGCTTCACAGGGGTTTCAGTGGCTGGTCTTTTGGAAGAAGATCACCAGGCCTTCCTTCCAAGGCTCCAGTGGGTGGATGCAAACTGCCAATCTTTCAGCTGGTAGTCAAATCCTAATCCATCTGCACTATCCAAGGACTCTTCAAGTATATACAGAGGCCAGGGAAATGAACACAGTGGGCAGAGTGAAACAAACAAGAACGGAGATGCGGGGGCTGGACTCAGCTTCACCTTTATAACATCTTAAATGGACATTCTTGACCTTATCCATGAGTGGGTTTGAAATGAGACTATGTTTACCATGCAATTTTAAACTTGTACACCATTATCCAGACTGCACTGCTGGCATTATTCCACAAATTAAATTTTGTAAATCCTAGAATTATCTTATAAATAACACAATAATCATGTTGTGTGTGTATTAAAACATTAATTTCTAAAGGAAAACAAAATATATGAAACATTGCATAATCTTATTTTGTAATTTCTTCATTTTTAATTTACTAGGAATCTAAAACAATCAGAGAGGCTCAGTGGGTGATCCTGGGGAACTAGATAGCATATTATTCATACTTGCTGCCATCAAGTTGATTCTGACTCATGGCAACTCTACAGGACAGAGAGAATTGTACCACAGAGTTTTCAAGGAGCTGCCGGCAGATTCGAATGGCCAATGATTTTGGTTAGCAAATGTAAGCACTTAACACTACACCAGTAGGGTCTCCAGATAACATACAGTAACATAAAAGGGCCAGCTACTGCCCAGACATGGCCAGTGGTGTACAAGTGAGTGACTCACTCAGACTCACTGAGTGGTGCAAATGGTTAATGCACCTGGCTGCTAAGTGAATGGTTGGAAATTTGAGTGTCCCTAGAGGCACAATGAAAGGCCTGGCAATCCAGCTGCAAAAAATCAGCCACTGAAAACTCTACAGAGCACAGTTCTACTCTGACACACGTTGCATTCATGAGTTAGAGTTAACTTGACAGCAACTTTGTTGTTGTTTTTCCAAGTGACTCACTCAAGGTCATCCATCCAGTAATTTGTGAAGACAGGATTCTAAGTCAGGCAACCTGACCCTACAGAACGCTCTCAGCTACAGTGTCCAGTGTCTTCAGATCATTCACAAGATTGACATGTAAATAAAAACTAAGAAGAGAGATAGAAAAGATAGCAAATTCACTGGTGCTACTTCTTACCAAAAGACCAAACATGATCTGTCTTATCTTTTACATGTAACAGGACTTAGCCAGAAAACACTTAAATCAGATAATAGCATAAAGCCATCTTGGCTTGTTATCCCCGGGTGGTACAAATGGTTAAGTGCTCAACTACACTGGTTGAAGGTTTGAGCCCAAGTAGCAGCACCTTAGAAGAAAGGCCTGCCAATCTATTTTGAAAAAAATCAGCCACTGAAAACCCTGCAGAGCACAGTTCTATGGTGACACACATATTTGTGTCATCATTGCAATCAATTTTTATGGCAACTGGTTATCTTGGCTTACGGCAAATAAATGATACAGAATAGACAACCTAGGCAAATTTTTTTCTTCCTTAAATAGCAGACTTATATTTTAGAGTAGTTTTAGGTCTACAAAACAAAACAAAAATTTATCTTGTTTATTATATTCTTTGAGTCTGATTATTCTGCAGATAGTCACCTACGACCATTCCATCTTTTAAACATAACAGTTAAAAGATCCAATGTGACAGTTAAACTCATTTGTTGAACCACAGAAAAGTCAGACATCTCACCCTAAATTTGTAATAGGTTAATTTCTACAAATAAGAAGGTATTATGTAGTATATTTCAAACATGAAATAAATTACTATGGATAAACAATTAAAGGTATATGCACACATCAGTAATATTAAAAAATGACAACAATCACTTCAGAACAGTGGTTATCCACAAGTTCTGTAAGAAGAAAAGTATCTCCAATGAAATAAGCTTCTTCACAAAAGGAGGTGTAAGACAATGAGAAATTAAGCAACTGGAAAACAAAGTTGTTACTTGTGAAGAGCTAAGTCTAAGATATTAAGGCCTAAATCTAATTAGTTAATATAAGCATTACTAAGTGTTAGTTTAGAATAAGTCCACAGTCACCCAGATGTCAACAGCAAAGAAGCAAATGAATGAATGAACAAATCAGCAGAGTAACCAAGCAATCAATGGCCCAACCAAAAAGCTAACTACAGAACTTTTTGGGAAGAAGAATCAAGGGACCTGCTCCAAGCTCAATACAAAAAAACACAAAAAGGATTAAAGACTTGGAAAATAATTTGTGAAATAAAAAAGTTTTTCATTAAAATTATCATGATAGCTGTGGTAACGACAACCGAGAAGACAGAGAGACCCACAAGAGGGGGTGCCTACATCGACCTGGGACCGGAAGAACCGGATGGTGTCCGGCCACCACCAGTGATAGCCATGACGGAGCTCACAGAGAGGAGCCTCACTGGCAACACAAGAATAAAAAGAGGTGCATCATGAGATCTCCACTAAAAGACCTAAATTGATGGTCCAGCGGTTTTGGGGTTCCTCTGAGAGCATGGCCCCCAGCCCTGATGCTGCCCGTTCCCATAAATTATAACAAAGGTCCACTCTTTGGACAGGAATGGAATGGACTTGGCAATGCAGAGTGACCATATATTGGAAACACTTTATGGTTCTATACATCTATAGGATATCATCTTGCTGACCTCTGGCTGGAGGAGGGGGAGTGGACGGAGAGGAGGGGAAAGCAGGCTGTTGGGAGGATGAGACATGTATGGAGCAGAGAGGAATAGTGTGCAGTCACCGGACAGGGAGAGCAGTGGAAGCTGCATATAGGGGGGCATGTAAATTTTCATGTGAATGTACATTTTCACTCAGTCATGTTAAATAAAAAAAAAAAAATTATCATGATAGCATGGAAAGGATTCTTGCTAGATCCTCTGTCTGCGTTGAACAGAGTCACTCCATTTGCTCTTCCCTCTCTTCTGATCACCTGTTTTCCCCAGGAGTATCTGTCCAATACATCCTCTACCTCCCAGCTTTCACAACAAAGACATTATTGTGTGAGGTTGAGAGCTACTCTTACTCTTTCTCCTAAGTGTTCAATGATTAACTGTTTCTTTCCTGCCAAAATGGTAGAGTGGGGATGATCTCTATGCTTAGACTGTTTCAAAGAGTCGACGTTTCAGGAAACAAGCCTCTAAATAGCCAAAGTGTAAGACTACTAATCTACCATACGGGCAGTTCTTCCTTCTGTTATAAAGTCACAAAGAGTTAGAGCTGACCTGATGGCAACTAACAATAACACCTACATGTGATTGTGTATGTGCATGTGCACACATGTATACACACAGATGTACCTAACATTAACTGAAGAGTTGTACTTACTCCCAGCTCTGGACTAACTTCCTCACCTGGATAATGTGGTAAAGCACAGGGCCAGTGAAAAGGAAGGAGAACCGCAACGAGCTGGCTGGGCACAGTGGCTGCAACGACAGGCTCAAACACAGCAACTGTAAGGATGAAGCAGGACCAAGCAACGTCTTGTTCTGTTATACAGATGGGCAATAAGAGTCAAAGCCTACTTGATGGAACCTAACAATAACAACAACAATCCTTTTAATCCTCCTAACAACAGGCAGGGACTACTATTACCCTCATTTGACATGAGACACGCAAGGTAAAATAACTTGTCCAAAGTCACAGAACAAAGAACTGGGATAATAAGGACTCAAAGTCCAGTGATTAAGAGTCAAATAACTAACCTCTATATTACGGAAACCCTGGTGGCGTCACAGTTAAGTGCTACAGCTGCTAACCAAAAGGTCAGCAGTTCAAATCCATCAGGTACTCCTTGGAAACCCTACAGGGCAGTTATATTCTGTCCTGTTGGGTCACTCTGAGTCACTATGAGTCAGAATCGGGTCACTATGAGTCAGAATCGACTTGACAGGAGTGGGTTATGCTTTTTTATCATACTGTGTTCTTTAAGGTTGTTATGAATTGAAATCACTCCACTACGTGCCCCAATGACATTCTTCTTATTTACGTTTTAAAAATATTTTAAACCTTTAGATAACTAAGAATCAACCAACAAAGTGACAACAACACAAAAGAAGATCAACTAGACACACAAAATCAGGGACCTAATCAACCAAAAAAAAACACACAATGTTTCTTTTTGCCTGTCTCCTTGAAGAGAGTATATTTCCTTTAGCTTCCCCAAAAAGAAAAGGATTAAGACATGTACTAAACAGGAGTTTTGACAGGTATATCTGTTACTTCTTAATTCTGTTCATTCTTAGGAGTCCAATTTTGGACTGGGAATGGTGATGAGTTCTCAATTTATGACATCAATTATTTTCTAAATGGGATTAATATTTGTTTCCATCCTCCAAAAGTGTTCTACAAAGAATATGCTTGCTCTTCATATTTAATATAATGCAAATGCTATTGATTACCATACATAATGTAAGATATGAAACCAACTCACCTTCCAACCCCAGGTATATGTAGCATTCCACACACATATACTATAGGCTGCTTGGCCTGCCACAGAGAAAGTCTAAACCTAACACACTCTGCTTTGTTGGAAAACCAGGTGACCACAGGCAAGTGTGGGAGAAGGGGTCTCACAAGTGTTAGAAAACAAAAGAAAAGAAAAAATTCCATCAAGAACTAATAATGAAACCACAGGGTAGCTGTGCGTTGGAATCTGCTTGATGGCAACGGGTTTGGTTAGATATGGTTTGGTTTGGTTTATGGGCACTCAGGACAGAGAAGCATCTGCTACAGTTGCTAACCAAAGGGTGGGTAGTTCAAATTGACCAGGCTCTCCTTGGAAACTCTATGGAGCAGTCCTACTCTGTCCTCTGGGGTCACTATGAGTTGGAACTGACTCACTAGCAATGGGTTTCTATTTACTTATTTCTGTAGGAAAGAGAACCATGCAAAAATATGCAATGGAAATGTTCAGCTTACAAGACAACGCTGCCTTCAGTGTGTCAAGTTATGGTGAGTAAGAAGTGCACCAGTAGAACAGAATGCTTCATATAACCACTGAGTACAACCACCAGCTCTGCAATCACACTTAGACTAGTTACTCTGGGGCTCTTTATGTAGCCGGAGTGTTGCTCATGGTATCTGACTTTTCCTTCTTCCACCAAACGCAGGCCTTTTACTCACTTCCTTAAAATTAATTCTTCCATAAAAATAATATATATAGGAAGGAAAAGTACATGAAACTTCAGTTAGTCAAGATTTTTAGGAGAGACTGTGTGCTGACTGAAATTTTTGCTCAGAAAGAGATTCCTTGATTTGGGTAGGATCAGAAGAGATACAGTCTTAATCAGAGTACTGCTTCAACAGAAATACCACAAGGCAGATGCTTATAACAAAGAAAAGTTTATTCTCACGAAGTCCAGCAGATAGAAGTCTGAATTCAGGGCTGGCTACTGGGGCATGCTCTTTCTCTCTGTCTCTCTGTCTGTCTCTGTCTCTTTGTCTGTCTTCTCAGCCCTGGAGGAAGGTCCTCGTGGTGCATCACTCCTCCTTTGGTATGAGAGCACCTCAAGCATAGGAACCCCAAGGTGTAAGGACATGCTCTGCTCCAGGTACTACTTTCTTGATGGTATGAGATTCCCAGCTCTCTGCTTATTTCTTTTTCCTTTTATTTCTTGTAGGATAAAAACATAAAGAGTAGTGCAAGCCAGACTCCAGGGAAACTCCCTTTACACTGGAGCAGGGAGGTGACCTTAGAAAGGGTGTTACAGTCCTACCCTAATCCTCTTTAACATAATCCAGTCTGTTAGCCACAGGCAGAGATTAGGATTTACAGCATAAGAAATTCATAAAGCAGAGGACAATCATGAAATACTATACATCACGGCCCAGACAAATTCTTACACACATTTTTGGGGGACATAATTCAATCCATGACAGAGTTCAACCACGTTTATTTCACCAGTGGAGTCAGCTATAAACGCCGGGGGAGTTTCAACATGCTTTAGTGAAGAGAAACCACTCTTCCTATGAAGTAAGAACCTACTATGCTGGGTCTGTACTGCAGGGACCAGCATGGAGGAGCCACTGTGAGACCAACTAGCATGAAGGAGACACTGAGGGACCAATCACAGGGCTCCACAGTCCCAAATCTGGCCCCAGATGTTTGCTCAGAAGTCAGTTCTACCCACATATGTTCTGACCCTAATGGCTTCATTGTTTAGGAACTGCATATTTCCGGATTCATTCTTCTGACTTCCACAGCTGTATCCACGGAATGTCATCTAATCTGTGTCATTAAGTTCATGCTGACCATTCCCATCATTGTATCTGCAGCTCAGACCTTTCTTCTCAATTCCAGATTCTAATATCTAATTGTCGTCTTGACATCTCCACTTGGCTATCCAAAACTCAACGTATAGCTGACTCTCCTCCTCCTCTCATTTTCCCTTCCTACAGTACTCGCCATTATTCCAGTTGCTCAGGAGACCTAACCTTTTCTTCCCCTCATCTAAACCACCATCAATTCCTGTTAGTTTTACTTCTGAAACAGTTCTAGAATCGTATCTTCACTCATCACCATTATCTCTCACTTGTATTATTTTAATGGCATCCTAATGGGACTTTGCTCCCACTCCCGAGATCTACCCACTTCAGGCTACTCTCAACACAGCAGCCAGAGACCCTTTGACAAGTCAGATCATGTTACGCCTTTCTTCAAAAGCCTTCAATGCTTCCCATCTGCATTAGTTTCTCGTTGCTGCTCTAACAAATTCCAAAGAACAGTAGCTGACAACCGCAGAAATTTATTCTCTTAAGAGTTTCAGAGTTCAGAAGTCTGAAACTGGGTCTTACGGAGCTAAAATCAAGATGCTACAACCTGCATTTCTTCTGGAGACTTCGCGGGAGCACCCATTTCTTTGCCTTTTCAGTTTCTGGAGGCTTCCCCCACTCCTTAGCTCATAGACACTTCCTCACATCACTACAATTTCATGCTTCCCTTATCATTTCTCCTCCTACTACTGACACTGAGTCACCTGCCTCTCTCCCATTAAGGACCTTTGTGCTCACACTGGGATCACCTGGGTAATCCATAAAAATCTCCGCATCTCAAGATTCAGTCACATTTATAAAATTCCCCCTTACCATCTAAGTTAACATATCTACAGGTTCTGGACACAAGGACATTCACATCTTTGGGGAGCCATTATTTAGCTTATCACAGCATCTCTTTCAAAGTAAAAGCCAAAGACTTTATAAGCTTCCACGTGATCTATTCTCTAGTTTCCATCTAAACTCATCTTTCACAATTCTTCCCCCTTCCCTCACTGTGATCCAGCCATACTAGGTCCCTTGTTGCACCTCCACGCACAAGACCTTCTTAGGAACCTTGTATTTCCTGAGCCCTCTGCTAAGAGTGCCTTCCCTCCTTTATGTCTCTGCTTAGTGACACTTCTTTATGAATGATGCTTTCTCTGATCACTGAGTGATAGAGCAACTACCCTCCCCATTCTCCGACACATCCCATTTTCCCTTGCAGGCCTTTTCTTCCCCCAGAGCATTTAACACCATCTACCATACTTTAGTGAGCCCTGGAGGCACAGTGGTTAAAACACTCTGCTTCCAACTGAAAGGTCTATAGTTTAATCTATCAGTTGCTCTGCAGAAGAAAGATGCGGCAACTTTCGTAGAGATTACAGCCTATGATTACTAGAAACCAACACTAAGGCAACGGGGAGATACTACTAATTGATCTATTGTCTGTCTACTCCCACTAGAACGTCCTTTTCAAAACGGATGTTCTGACTCTTGTTTCATCCCCAGCAAATAAAATATGGAGCAGGGGCTCAATAAACAGTTGCTCAATCAATAAATTTTATTTTACAGGAAATGTACCATATTTCCTGCACAAATAGCACGTATCTTCTACATCTGCTGGTCAACTGTGCCCTCCCCCAACAAGGTATCTTCAGAAGTGCTACTTTACCAATTGTTTTTTTTTTTTAATATGTTACTGCAAAACAAATTTAGCACAGCACACTCAGGGAAACATTTTGTTGAAGAAGGGCATGGATGGTAAACAAATGCAGAAGGTGTATGGTACTTGTATAAAAGCACAGTAAGCTCCTTGGAGACAGTACCTGGTCTAGAGGAGGAACTTGATAAATTTCTGAATGAACAAACAAATAAATGGATGAATGACAGACTCAATGTAGATCTAAGTTTCTGTAAGTACCCTGTCAAACATGAGAGCAAGTGCTTTACTGTTTAGAAACCAGACATAATGGTTAATGTACTCAGGGCTGCACAATAAAAGGAAAGCTGTACTTGAAACTCGGAGACCTTGCCTTTCTTCTACTGTGTTCCTGTAATGCTTAGACCCAACAACTCAGAACTTACCTGGATTCCCTTGCTTGGCTAAAACATTCTCACTAACAAGGCTTCCAGTTAATAAAATTCCAAATTTGTTTTTAAAGGAAATCTCAAAAGCATTTAGCTTGCTTATTCTGGTATGTGGAAAATAAATATGTAGGAGAGAGATCATTATCCACATTTTCAAAGGCACCCAGAAGCAAATCTGCAGTCAGTGGATGCCGGCTGGACAGGTATAATAAGCTCCAAGCTCATCATTACCTAGCTCTGTTTGCCAGCAGCTTCCAATGATCACCTTCAGGATGGTCCACAGAAAAGAAAACATTCCTACTATGGATGGATATTGACTAGGGGGAAAGAACCACAAGGAACAACCCAAGAGCCTGAAACGGACAGCAATTCATGATGCAGAGGGCATCCTGGCTGTATTCCTAGTTCTGAGGAGCCCTGGTGATGCTCAGCCACCAAGTGAAAAGTTGGCAGCTGGAATCCACCCAGCGGCCCCCTGGGAGAAAGACCTAGTGATCTGCTTCTGCAAAGATTACAGCCTAAAAGCCCTACGGGACATCTGTGCTTTGTCACATGAAGCTGCTGTCAGAATCAACACAAGGGCACCTAACAACGACATTCTAGCTCTGCTGCTCACAAACAGCCCACGTAACTTGATACATTCAGTCACCTCTGTTCCTGTCACCACTTGCAACCAAGGTGATAGCAAGCAGGTGTGGTGCTTTGTTCATACTTAGAAACCCAGTTCTTAGGATTCCTCTTATTGCCACCTGGATGAGAGCACTACAGCACAGCGGCTGGGAACACGGAGTGAGAGAACGGACTTGGAGAACTGTAAGAGATGTTACGGGTAAAGCACTTCTCAGAATGCTTTGGCATACTACCACTTAATAAGCATTTGCAGTTTTGTGTACCACTGAGTCAGTTCTGACTCTCAGTGAACCAAACCTACGGGACACAGCAGACCTACCCATCCAGTTTCCTAGACTGTAATCCTTACAGGAGCAGGTTGCCAGGTCCTTTCTCTCACGTGCAGCTGGGAGTGAACTGCTAACCCTTTGGTTAATAGTTGAGCACTTAACCACTGTGCCATTGATTCTCCTTTTTCAATAAACATTAGCTATCATTAAAAGCCTTAAAAAAAAAAAAATCACAGTCCAAAAATAAATGATATTGTCATCATCTTTAATTTAGGTTTGAAATAGAACCTCCCAGGGTTTCATCATTTATTTCCAACTAAGCGTTTGCCTGATATTTGGGAAATCTGCCACTAGAGAGATGTTGACTCTAAGCCTTTCATACATACGATTAGCAAAAACAAAGTGATTTACAGGCTTCCTGTTCAAGTCTACTCCTGAATAAATAAGTACACAAATTTATAAGCATCTGAAGACAAACAAGAAATAGTATCTGAGTAGACCAATTATGTATATATAATTTGTTATTACAGCACGATATAAACATTAGACAAATATGAATATGTAAAATACCTAAATAAGATACGCAATGGGAGGATTTTTTTTAAATGTAAATATTTAGGTACACACAGGTTCAACTGTGTATTTTTCTAACAGGTTATCTGATAAACACAATTTAATCTAATGCCTTATATTGCCTCATTGTTTGGAAATTAAATAAAAATTCAAAAAACAACAACATAAACATTTTCCCTCTTTCTACTAATCACACCGACCAAGGAAGTATCTAATAATCAACCGATGGGCTTTAGTAAATTACTGCATTTTCACACAAAAAATGTGTGCCTTCTGGGTCTGTCACCAACTACGCCATCCCCCGCCCCGACATTTTTCAAGGGCACCACGCTGATTCTTTTCAGGGCAACATGTAAAAAAGAAAGTGGTACAGTTATGCTTATGAACATACCTCAGGGAGGGAGGCACAGCTGGCAAACAAACATAGAAGATGCGAATTACTTGTGCAAAACTAGGGTACACAAGAATTAGTTTCACATATGGAGATTCTGATTGAGTAACATAGGGAAAGAAGCAGGTATTCATATTTGCACAAGCTTCCCAGGTACTACTGATGCATACCTATGATTAAAAATCATACTGATGCACACTTACATTAATATTTATTGCACAAAATCTTTCTCTGACAAGAAGCTTTTTGCCATAAAAACTTCTGCAAAACTCCCTTTCTGCTCCTGTACCCTTCTCCCAAAGCAAGACTCCACTGTTTTTAACCCAATAAAGAGAAGGCACTGAGTTACTCCTTAGCTCTTAAAATCAGCACGTTACTCCAGCCCCTTTATACTGACAAAGGAGATACACAAGATGGAAAAAGACGTGAGGAGGGTGGGATTTCACATGTTATTCTTGCGAATGCTTTTCCTTTACATCAGAGTTGTCCAAGAGAACTTTCTGTGCTTATAGAAATATTCTATATATGTATTTTCCCACGGGGTAATCATTAGCCACATGTGGCTCGTGAGCATCTGTGCAACAAGGAACTGAATTTTTTATTTTGTATTTCATTTATTTAAATTTAGAAAGCCACAAGTGGCTAGTAGTTTCTATACTGCACACTGCAACTCCAGATGAAATCTGCCTGCTTATAAACTTCCTAACATCTCACTATTTGAGGTCTTTGTCCCATTAATGTATTCAGTAAACACTCTCCGGGTACCCACCACATGCCTGGCACATAGCAGGCACTGGGGATATAGCAGTGAACAAATATTAAAACACCTTTTTCTCTTGTGGCCTGATCTTTTGGTATCTTTAAAAGCATCCAAGAATGCACTGAGTTAAACGCATTCTTTAAATTATGATATAAAGCAAGCAACTGCAGTTTGAGAGGAAGATACAAGTGAATGCAGTTTGGAGAACAAGAAATAGTATCAGAGTAAATAAATTATGCATGTGTAATTTGTTATTACACAGTACAATAGAAATATCAGATGAATATGACTACATGCAATATCTAAACAGGATAAGCAATGACAGGATTTTTAAAAATGTAATGACTGAGGTACATATAGGTTCAACTGTGTATTTTTTCTAAGAAATTATCTGACAGACAATAATACAGAGAGTTTTTGTAACAAAAGAAAAGTGAATTCACATAACTTTTCTGGAAGGAGAATACAATCTCATTAATAAAGTAACTAGTTTGGAAGTTATTTCCAAGGGAGACAATAAGCCTAACTGGACTATACTGATGTCGAGATAAGTGCATCACATTTCAGCTGCCACCAGGTTACCAGTTACCAGCTACCCTGGAGCCAACTCTGACTCATGGACACCCGTGTCAGAGGAGAACTGTGCTCCACAGGGTCCTGTGGCTGACCTTTTGGAAGCGGATCACCAGATCCTTATTACAACACACAGCTGGGCTGACTCAAACTCCCAGCCTTCTATTCAACAGCTGAATGTATGAACTGTTTTTATTACCTGGAATTCTGCCACAGGGGTGCTGCTGTTGTTAGGTGCTGGTCCATGAGTCCCACCTCACAGACCCCGTGTGTGCCCCAGAACAGACACCGCCTGGTCCTGAGCCGTCTTCATAACCCCTGCTATGTCTGAGACCATCGTGGCAGCCACTGTGTCCAACTATGTCGCTCACAGTCCTCTTCTTTTTCACTGACTATCTGCTTTACCTAACATGACGTCCTCCTCCCGGAATTGGTCCCACTTGATAACACGTCCAAACTACACGAGACAGTGTCTCGTCATCCTTGCTTTCAGTGAGCACTCTGGCTGTAGTTCTTACAAGATAGATTTGTTTGTTCTTCTGGCAGTCCATGGTATATACAATATTTTTTGTTAACACTGTAATTCAAAAACATCAATCCTTATTTGGTCTTCCTTATTCACTTGTCCAGCTCTCGCACACACGAGGCAGATGAAAATACCACGGTTTGGGTCAGGCTCACCTTAGTCCTCAAATGACATCTTTTCTTTTTAAAACTTTAAAGAGGTGTTTTGCAGAAGATGTGCTCAACACAATACATCATTTGATTTTGTAACTGCTGCTTCCACGGATGTTGATAGTGGGTCCAGTGAAAAATGACACTCTTGAGAACTTCAGTATTGTCCCTCAGTCATAATGTTGCTAGAAATGACTTACAGTTCCCAGTGGAGATGGTATTAGGAGAGCATCACACACATGAATTCTGGTTTGGTTTTGTGACAAATACTTTTATTATTTGGTAAAATGTTTCAGACCCACTGCCGTCGAGTCAATTCTGACTCACAGCAGCCTTACAGGTCAGAGTAGAACTTCCCCATAGAGTTCCCAAGGAACATCTGGCAGATGTGAACTGTCAACCTTATTCTGGTTAGCAAGTATGGCATGTAACCACTACCAGGGTTTCAAAATGTTTTAAGAGATTAAAAAAAGAAGGGTGATGGTTTCATAAAGGTTCATGATAGGTGAGACAACCAGGATCCAGAACGCTGAACCAGCATCATCCAGCTGCTAAATGAAGAACTATAAACCAGCCTCGGACTCTAACCCCAGGCTCTTTCCCCTATATCGTGCAGGGAGCTGAGGCAGGTCACCTCGCATCAGCAAGCAACTTCTGAGACACTGGCTGCTGTAGCTGCTGAACACAGCACTGAGACAGGTCAAACGCGTAACTGCTGGACTGTGGTCGATGACAAAGGAGACTAGAACTGATCAGAACTAAGTATCTTGGTGGAAGGCATTTGCTAAGAGAGAGGGTTGTTTAGAATTGCTCCATCTAGACAATTATTATTAATTAAAGCCAGTACCAAGACAATTCATCAGCAACCTTACCTAGTTCTGGGGGCAGAACAGTCAGGCGGTTCCCCTGAATGTGGAGCTCCTTCAGCTGAGTAAGCTCCCCAACTTCCTTAGGCAGTGCGATGAGGTCATTATCCCTAAGGCTCAGCTAAACACAGAAAAAACAAGGAGCTGTCAAAACAATTTTCACTCGAAGAAGTGCTCAACAGAAACTCTTTCCTCTTCCAGGCCTCCTCTTTCAATGCCCAATCTTTTCAATTTATTTACAAAGCGTCCACAGATAAACAAGAAACAATACCAGGAGTACCGGTTCACTCCTGCAAAACAAACCTTACTCCTTCTCAGATGGACTTGATTCTACTCCTACAAGGACTGCAAGAGTGAATTGATTTTCTAAGAATTTAGATAAATTACTTACTATCTGCAACTTTGTGAGCTTCCCAATATCTGGCGGCAGGATTTCAAAATCGTTGTCACTTAGATAGAGTGCACGCAGGGTGGCTGCAAATTAAACAGCAATATATAAACAAGGTGGCATGGAACCCAACCATTTGAGGTCTGATCAATACAAGGGTGTCAGCTTTGATTAATAACCCTGCCTTGGTGAAAAGCCTGTGACATACCTAGGGCTCACAATAATAACAAGCAGGTCAAACTTAGATTTACTGGCTTATTGTATGGCTGGTGTGTTCAGGAAAACATCTATATCCAAGAGGACTGACACAATTAACAAGAGTGGGCACCAGCAGTTTTTGGCACAGAGTTTTAATACACTTTCAGAAAAGACAGCTATTTCTCTCTGTTCCTTCCCATTCACATTTATTACTCCATTTGCATCCAAAGCAAAACAAAGAAACTCACGGTGTCACTTCTATCAATACACAGAGCAGAAGGGCTCTTTTGTGTAAACAAAACTCATTAAAAAAAAAAGAGGTTTTCTAGCAATGGGAGCCATAATCTCAGCTCCCCATTTCCATATGAGACTAATTTCCATCACTGATTTTTGAAAACAAAGGGACTAATTTATGACAGGGCCTTAAGAGAGTAAACCATAAAGTTAAGCAGGATCTCAGTAAACAGAAATTTTGTTCACAATATTAAGCAACAATAACATGGTCACATGCTACTGATAACAATATTCTAAAGCATCTTTTTATCATCAGCCAAAAAGGAGGTGTATAATTAAATATTTTCTATTTACTGCTTTCAGATGTTTAAGTACACTGTAATATTTTAAATTTGACAGGAATACATGTTAACATATGTAAGAAAAAACAATTTTGTCAACCAGAAATCAGGGCATGAAAATATATGAGAGTTGGTTTCACGTGCTTAAGAAAGTCTTTGGAGAGACAGTGTACATAAGAAAAAAAATAAAATTTCAGAGAATGGTTCAGATAACTCAGAATTTCTGGATATCATGTATGTCAATATTTGGAGAACTGGAAGACTTATTTAAGGGAAGCAACACCTTTCTGAATCTTTCTGGTATGTGAGTTGCCAAAAACTTAGTTTCACTTAATTTTTAAGAGCATCTTCGGCAAGAAATCAGAGTGTGGATGAAAGGATAAATTGTGACCAACAATTTATTAATGTATGGTTGTGTGCTGGCCAAAACACACTACTTCAATAGGAGGGGTTTTTTAAAGACGTGAAACAATAATCTTCGCTAAAAATTTCTGAAAAACTGGCTAGTAGTTTCGCAATGAATATGTTTATCAACAACTAGTAACAATATTTTTAGACAAATGTCCTATAAAAAGTTAATAACAATGTGAAAAGAAACAATTTTTCCAGCACACTCTTTAAAAAGAAAGTCAAATTTCTTAGCTAAATGTGATATTTGATCTCATTTAGGTACATAATCTCTATTAGAAAGTTAATATGACATTACTAAGTCTACTTCAGCCCAATGGTGTCAGGTAACTATATATCAAATATACATAGTGCTGAGCTATGAAGGAATATTCAAAAGGAATCTGTAAAGAAAAAATATGTATGTCCAATAATTTCTCTTCGAGTTTGGGCCCAGCAAATAAATTTTACTTTGAGAAAGCAAAGTACCATTTCAAGGAGATTTATAGAATTAAAAGTTTCTTACTAAGGTAGAAGAAGTTTCCTGGAAGAGAATTTTCATTCAAGTTGTTGTAAGTCAAGTCAAGGACCTCGAGAGCTGGAAGAGAGCCAAATCCTCGAGGCAGAGTGTTCAGCCTGTTCATGCTGTGTTTGGGACAGAAGAAAATCAAAGACATTATACTGAATAAACCCACTGCTGTTGAGTCAGGTCTGACTCACAGCAACCCTCAGAGGTCAGGGTAGAACTGCCCCACAGAGTTTCCAAGGTGCGCCTGGCGAATTTGAACTGCTGACCTCCTGGTTAGCAGATGTAGCACGTAACACTCTACACCATGCTGTGTTTATACAGATATTTACAACAACTCTGTATTAGAACAACTCTTGATAGGTCTAAGTGTGAAGCATGATAGGCTGAAGTCTCAAAGGCGTGTCAATACTCTATGATCACTTTCCGTTACTTTAATCAGCACAATACTCTCAGAGAAGCTGTACGTTCATGAAACACCAGAAAATTTCTCAGTTGTCATTACTCCAAGGGGAAGCTTAGTCCCTGTTTTACAAAGAAACTTAAATTCATCACAAAATGTCTGTCCTTCCAGAAGAACATCTTTAAAACATCTTTACGAATGTAGTGATAATACCTCAAAACATACACACTAAGCTTGGTAATTTTCAAGAATTCTGTCCTTTCTTTTATTCCTCCCAATAGAAAGGAAAAAAATATCACTTATTTTGTTCTGCTACCACTAACATTTAAAATTATCTCTAATGAAATCTAAGGGCATTTTTTTTTCCTCTATCACTTATCATTTTCCTCAGGACCCTTATTGTTCTTAATGTAGTTCCCCTGGAAGATGTTTAGAAGTTGACTTTTTAAAAACACTTTAATATAAGTTGACAGATATTGAAAGGTGGGGGTGACTGAGACACTGAAAATAATTCTAGTCATTGATCCTTCTATCCAGTTCACACCTACCTAACAGGCCTCACAAGAAATATCTAATAGCACAGGAGGAAAATGAAAGAGGAAAGCAGATTGTTACCTCTTGATGAGCAAAAAAAGTCCCAGGTAGGCTTTATCCACGGCAAAGGAACCTCCAAGACTACTGAATATGTACAATCTTTATGTCATTTGAGGACAGAAAACCAAACTCAGTGTCTCTGAGTCAATTCTGACTCACAGCAACCCTATAAGACAGAGTGGAACTGTCTCACTGAGTTTCCAAAGTATCCTTTATTGAAACTCATCATTTTGATATGTGATGTTATTTACTGTGCTGTTGTTGAAAATATACACAGCAAAATATACATCAATATTACAGTTTATACATGTATCATTCAGTGTCACTGATTACATTCTTTGAATCGCATAACAATATTGAAATCTGTCTTATTTTCCCCAGAGAATAAGAATCTTGTTCACACTTTGACAACTGCAGCTATGCCACTACTTTACTAAATATAGAAACCTTTACACAATGGCTTGGCTTTACACAATCAATAAAGCACCAAGAGCCAGAGATGCAAACAACCCCAAAGAAGAAAAGGAGACAATTAATACACAGTCACCAAAAAGAAAAGTTTAGAGTTCTGTCCTAAGGTACCCCAAACCCAACTGAGCAAAAGTTTTGCTCGTTATCTTCTTCTGAAACCTGTCTCCATCCCCATTTCTGTTTCAGCTGCCCAAGAAACCAAACTAGGCATCGTTCGATCCCATCAATTACCTTCCTGTCAATTTCTTCTTGTCATGGATTGAACTGTGGCCCTCAAAAAAATGTGTGTAGCAGTATGATTAAGCTACGACTCCTGGTATCTTGTGATGTTCCCCCTAAAACCCACCATTATCAAGTCAATTCCAACTCACAGCGACCCTACAGGCAGAGTAGAACTGCCTCACAGTTTCTAAGGAGCACCTGGTGGATGTGAACTGCTGACCTTCTGATTAGCAGCTATAGCACTTAACCACTGTGCCATCAGTGGTGGTCCAATATGAGGGTGGATAGGTGACAGTGAGGTAGAACTCAATCTAAGATTCTTTGGTGCCCTGAGGCAATCTCTTGGGATATAAAGGGAAGAGAAGCAAGCAGAGAGCTGACGATACCATACCACCAAGAAGCAGTACCGAGAACAGAGTTTGTCATTTGGACCCAGGATCCCTGTTCCTCAGAAGCTCCCATCCAGGGGAAAACTGACAACAATAACCTTCTTCCAGAACCAACAGACAAAGTTTTCCCCTGGAGACAATACCCTGAATGTAGACTTTTAGCCTACTGGACTGTGACAGAACAAATTTATTTTTATTAAAGCCATCTCCCTGTGGTATGTCTATTATAGCAGCACTAGATGGCTAGGATACATCTTCTCTATCTTTTTCATACAAAATCCCTCCTCTGCTTCCACTAACCCTGAACTAACTCCCTTGGATGCTAACCTAGCACCCTCACTGGCTGCCAGATTTCTACTTCCTCCCTCTAGCCTCCCTCCATACTCATCGTCTAAACAAAAATCTGCATAAACGGACTACAAAATACTACTAAAACATTGCACCAACTCCAGAAGATAAAAATAGATAACTGGGAACTCATAAAAGTCAAACACTCATGCTCATTCAAAGACTTCTCCAAAAATTAAAAAGATTATCTACAGACTGGGAAACAATTTTTGGCTGCCATGAACCCACCTGGCACCTAATGTCCATAATCTACAACGTACAGCAAAACCTCAACAAGAAAAAGACAAACACCCAAACTAAGAAAATGGGTAAAGGATATGAATATGCACTTCACCAAAGAAGACATCCAGGATGCTAACAGATACATGTAAAATTGCTCACAATCACTAGCCATCAGAGAAATCCAAATCAAAACTACAATGAGATACCATCACGAGGCTAGCAATAATCCAAAATACAAAACATAATAAATGTCGGAGAGGTTGTGGAGAGATTAGAACTCTTTTATACTGCTGGTGGCAACGTAAAATGGTACAACCACTTTGGAAACCTATTTGGTACTTTCTTAAAAAGTTAGTAATAGAAATACCATATGATCCAGCAATCCTACTTCTTAGAATATATCCTAGAGAAATAAAGAGCTGTCATGCAAACATATACATGCGCATCAATGTTTATTACAGCACTGTCTACAACAGCCAAAAGATGGAATGAACCTGGGTGCCCATCAATGGATATATGGATAAACAAATTATGATACATGTGCAATGTGCAAATTATTTACACACGCGCAATGACATGGAGTCATCTGGAAGACATTATGCTGAGTGAAATTAGTCAGCTACAAAAGGACACATGTTACAGGAGACCACTATTATAAGGATGCAAGAAAGGTTTATGCACAGAAAAAGATAATCTTTGAAGGTCCCAAGGATGCGGAGGGAGAGAGGGTTATGTGTAGATTAGATAGTAGGTAAGAATTGGGTTTGATGAAGAGAGTGACAGCACATAGTAGAAGGGAGGCTAGCACAACTGGACAGCATCAAAAGCTGAAAGGTTTCTTAAACGCAACCGAACACTGTAACGGACAGAGTAGCAGAGACAGGGTCTAGGGACCACCATTTCAGGGGAAATCTAGGTTAACTGGCATAACTAAGTTTTTTTGTTTTTTTAAGAAAATGTTCTGCATACCACTTTGGTGAGTGGCATCTAGGGTCATAAGAGCTAGCAAACAACTATCTAAGCAGCATCAATTAGACCCAATTGACCTGCAGCAGAGGAGTATGAAGGACACCAAAGACCCAAGGGAAACAGAAGCCCAGGAGACAGAAGGTGCTATATGATTTAGAAACTATAATGGAGTGAGACTGGAAGAACTAGATGGTGCCTGGCCACCACCAGTAACTACCCTGACAGTGAACACAACTTACAGTCCCTGATTTCGTGGGAGACAAACGGGTATACAGAACTAGAATTCTATTAAAGACAGACCACACTTGATGGTGTGTCAGACTTCAGGGTCGCCTGAGGACACAGCCCCTGGACTCTCTGTTAGCCCAGGGCTGAAACCAGTACTGAAGCCAACACTTCAGACAAAGATTGGACTGGACTATAACACAGAGTGATGCTGACAAAAAACATGCTTCTTGGCTTAACTATATGTATGCGGCTGCCTGGGTTGCTCCTCTCTAGAGGCAAGATGAGAGGGTGGAGATGGGCAGGAGGTGTTTGAATGGATATGGGAAGTAGAGGGTAGAAAAGAGAAGTGGGCTATCACGGGGTGGTGGTGTGGGGAGAGCAGCTAGAGCTGCATATTGGTGTGCGTTCGGTGTTTCATGTGGGAAATTGATTTGGATGTCAAGTTTTACTTAAAGCACAATGAAACATTTAAAAAAAAAAACCAATCTGACCTTATACCATTACTTGACTGAGCAAATTCTTCAACAGTTCCCAGGAAAAACTCAGAGCTCCTTTATTTGGCACACAGGGCCCATCATTAGAATGCCTGACTTCCTGCCACAATAGACACATTTTTTTATTGGCTATTTCCTCACTAATAACATAAGCTCCATAAACAGGAATGGCAGTACCTCGAATGATGCCTAGCCCACAGGGGGAGCTCAAAAACTACATGAAAGGCCAACACTCAAGCTTCCCTGTCTAGTCTCACCTCTCAGTACTCCTTACCTCACACCTCACACTGAGCCACGCCAAAAAACTTGTCCTTTCTGGAATATATTACACTTAAGAGCTTTCAGGTATGTCAGCCTCTCTATCTGCAATGCCTGCATTCTGTTTGTAAGCCTGAGAAATTCCTTCCCATGTATCAAGTCATGGCTTAAATGCTACTTCCTTGGAGATGTCCAGAGTCTCACCTGTAAACCAAAGTGGTCCTTGCCTGTCTGGTCCCACTGTCACCCTACAACCTGTACCACATTGGTGATCCAGCTGTGCTGCTCTGTTCCTTCATGCCTCTCCTGCACCCCACCCCATGCCTGAAGCTCCTGAGGGCAAGGAACCAAGTGTTTTGTCTTTGAATCGTCAGCACTAGCAAGGTCCATGATGCAGACTAGGTACTTCTTTCATCAAATTAATTCGGTAATAAAACAATGATGATGATAATAACAAGTAAAACTTACAAAACGCTCACTGTTACTGTCAGGTACTGTTCTAGCACTATTAATAGGTAGGTTGTTACCACTGCTGTTAGGTGTCACCAAACTGATTTTGACTCACAGCAACAGAGTAGAACTGCCTCTTAGGGTTTTCTTGGCTGTACTTTGTCAGGACTTCTTCAGTGGAGCTGCTGGGTACATCTGCACTGCCAGGCTTTTCATTAGCAGCTGAGCACTGAACTACCGCATCACCAGAATGCCTTACGTATCTACCTATAAATATTCATGCATAATAAAGACAATTAATATTTATGTTAAAGAAGTTATATATGTATATATGTAATAGATGTAGATCATTTTCTTACATTTGCTTGTTCATGCATTTATTAAATGAGCTGCATTTATAGATATAAATTTATACATAAAGATATAATTTACATATGAAAGATGTCACATATTTACATATATTTTTAAGTTATTTAATAAATATATGAACAAAATAACAAAATAATTAAACAAACTTATGGGGTTTTGGCTTCTTATATATAAATTAAGTACTAAAGTAATGTAATGCAGTGCTGTAGCAGCCAATTCTGACTCATAGCGGCCCTACAGAACAGAACAGAACTGCCCCACAGTTTCCAAGGAATGCCCGGCGAGTTTGAACTGCCCCCCTTTTGGTTGGCTGACACAGCACTTAACCACTATGCCACCAGTGTTTCCAAATTAAGTATTAGGACTTAACAGTCTTCAAAACAAAGATATCAATGTGGGATCCTTTCTTCTTCTGCTTTGCCATGTGGGTTCGGAGTCTTCACATCTAGAGGGGGAAAATCTATCTGATCTAAAATGATGTTTCCCCTACTTTTAAACTCCATTCCCCTCAGACAAGAGGAAAAAGAAGGCTCAGGGACCTCAAACGGATTGTAAAACAGAGGTAGGTCGCAAACCAAGGTGTCTAATCAAACTTCCTATGGGAAGAAAGGATTAAAAATCATTCCATAAATGCACTTTTTTTTTCATTATTGTTTCCCATTAACTTGATAAATAACTGGGCAGCTTCTATTGTCCCTCCACGTAAATCACTAACTTAACTAGAGCATTTAATGGCCACGATTTAGTGAATACATTACTTCACATGGAGGATGAAGCAGGACTGGGTCCATTTCATCTAACAGCTACAACAACGAACACAGAATTCAAAGCCAAAGGTGAGTTCCAGGTGGCACCTACGGAGGTCTGACAGAGTACAAAGAGTGGGATACCTTCCTCTGCTCAGCCACTAATCGCAGGGACCATCAGGACCATGTCACGTCCATTCTCAGAAAAGGCTTGGCTTCCTCTCTATACAATGGAAGCAGTAACGTTTGCCCTCTCCACTTCCTAACTGCAGAAAGGGTCACATGTTGGCACAATGACTCGGAACACTGTGATGCAATACACCAATACAAGGAATGATGGCTATCTATGGCCTCCTGGTTCTGCAGCCTCAGCTGAACCCAAACTCCTCTCCTCACCTTTGTATAAAGAAACACATAGGATTATAATATCTCTGCTGCATAAAAGAAGTACAGAACTAATGAAGCAGTGTTAGAAAATACATTCCCCACCTCCATAGGAAGAGGGTAGTTTGTAAATGATTTGTATTTCATAACACAAGGCAAAAAAAAAAAAAAAAAATCAACCCTATTACAACTAGTCTCAACAGTTGCCCCTACAGGCAGTACTGCCATGCAAATAAGTCCCTTCTTGGTCAACAAAACTGCAATAAAATTTTATTGGAAGCAAAACAGTAAAATAAATAAATAAATAAATAAAGAATTTCTTATTATACCAACTATTAGCTTCTCAATTAGCTCTCAAACAAATATGCCCTACACAGGCTAATGAAAGGATATATTAAAACAATAAAGCTTTTTTTAAAAATCTAAAGCATAAAAAGAAATCAGAAATTAGCACCTCCTATGCACTCTTGACACAACAGTTTTTCTTTTCTTTATTTTTTTTTATTACGACTGAGTGAAAATGTACATTCCTGTGTAAATTTACATGCCTACCTATATGCAGCTTCCACTGCTCTCCCTGCCTGGTGACAGCACACTATTCCTCTCTGCTCCATACAAGTCTCATCCTCCCAACAGTCTCCTTTCCCCTCCTCTCCACCCACTCTCCTTCCTCCAGCCAGAGGTCAGCAGGGTGATATCCTATAGATGCATAGAACCATAAAGTGCATCTAATATACGGTCTCTCTGCATCGCCAGGCCCAATCCATTCGTGTCCGAAGAGTGGACTTTCGTTATGATTTATGGACAAGGGCAGCATCAGGGCCGGGGGCCATGCACCCAGGGGAACCCTGAAACCGCTGTACCATCAATTGAGGTCTTTTAGTGGAGATCTCAGGGTGCACCCCTGTTTATTCTTGTGTTGCCAGTGACACTCAACTTAGTGAGCTCCATCGCAGCTATCACTGGTGGTGGCCGGGCACCATCCAGTTCTTCTGGTCCCAAGTCGATGTAGGCACTCACTCATGTGGGTCTCTCTGTCTTTTGGGTTGTCTTTACCCCATGTCGTTTTGGTCCTAGGTGAGCATCCGTTCCTGCTGAGTTGGGACCATTTGCTGTGCCCTCAGATGGCAGTTTGGCAGCTTTTAAGACCCCAGACGCCACTCATCAATGTGGGGTGCAGAGAGCTCTCTTAGCAAAACTGAGGCCAAATGACACAAAAGTCTTTTGAAGCCCTAGTAGTGTAGTGGTCAAGAGCTCAGCTGCTAACCAAAAGGTCGGCAATCTGAATCCACTAGCCGCTCCCTGGAAACTCTACGGGACAGTTCTTAGAAGGCCCCTATGAGTCAGCGTCAACTCATCAGGACACAACAAAAACCAACAGCAGCATGCAACGACATAAAGGCCATTCGCTGCCACACTTACACCCCTGCCCTTCACTCTCTGGTCCCCCTCAGCTTCCGCTCCACCAATACGCACCCGAGGTTCAGGTGTTTGAGTTTTTGGAGGCTGCTGATCTGTGTGGGCAGCTCTTCAATCTGGTTATTAAAAAAGTTAAGCACTTCCAAGTTCTTCAGTTCCGCTATGTTCGGAGGCACAGCTGGGGAAACAAAAGAGCTGCAATTGAGTACAGAAAACACACTCCCAGCAAGGAATGTCAGGAACGCCTTCCCCCGCCCCCTTTCTTTCAAATGAAAGAGATATAAATCCACTAGGACCATGTAAAACAAGGAAGTCTCATTAATTTTTTGTAGATTTTTCCATAGGCAGTAACTCACCAACAGAACTGTTTCTCCTTCTAAGATTAGACAACTGCCTGGCAATAGTGAAACCAGGTGGATGAAAAAGAGGGAAAGCAGGCAGTAAGAAAGGGCAAAGGAGAAATTCCGGACCATGAACAGATTATAAGTGCATATGATAAGCATATACACTTATAATCGTATCATGCCCGGGAAGTCCTACTGTTTCCTCTCTTTTTCTTTCCTGGCATAGTCATCAGGAGAAAGAGGGCAAACCCCAGGCCTCTTTCTCAGTAATGAGACATTAATCCAGCTGGGTAGACGACTCAGTACCTGAAGAACTGCTGTCTTAGTTATCTAGTGCTGCTGTAACAGAAACATGACTAACAGGTGCCTCTAACAAACAGAAAATCTGTTTTCTCACAGTTTAGAAGGCTAAAAATCCAAATTCCAGGTGCCGCCTTTAGGGGGAGGCTCTGTCTTCATCAGCTCAAGAGAAAAGTCCTTGTTTCTCTTCACATTCTGCTCCTCGGTGACTTTCCTGTGGCTTGGCATCTCTTTCCAAATCTCTGCTACCTCCCTTGGTGGTTTAATCTGTTTCATTGTCTCATAAGAGATTGTCTTAAAACACATCCTTCACTAAACTTGCCTCATTAACATAACAAAGACAACCCACTTCCCAGTGGGATTATGACCACAGGCACAACATATTATTTTTGGAGGCGGACGCAATTCAGTCCTTAACAGCTGTCCTCTTGACGATCCACTAAATCACAATAACTTAAGTTGAGCCTCAAATGATGAAATATTCAACAGAGCTAGTTTCTGACGCTGGCCTCTGGAGTAACACACCTTGACTGATACAGACACACACAGGTTACATCAGATTTGCAACAGATCAATGCACTGTTATTATATAGAAATATGAAAAATCAAGTCTGCAGCATGATACAAATACTAGTGTTCAGATCAAAGGTTAAAATTAACGTGCAGAGACTTGTGACATTCTTCATTCCTTAGGGCATACACTTGTAAATGCAAATTTAAAAGCCAAAGGCATCTTTTACCTCAAAACTACTATCTGTAAATTGGTAGGAAAAGGGCTTTCATTAGAGTGTTAAAATTTTTTCTCCCATTCATTGATTCAATTTTTCTACAAACACTTGTTATCAGCGATGCACTTCTGTTCACTCAGAAATGGACGGCACCATTCCACAGAGCCACCACAAAGGTGTGTATAAACTTCTAAACATGCTTCTAAAATATTTAAGCACACAGCAGTTCCAACAACTCCAACTTACAAGCCCCTGTGGAAATAAATACAAAGAGGACAGGTATATCAGTCTCTGGAGTTCTGAGTCATAATTTTCAGTTTTATGAAATGCCTAGTATGTCTATGACCTGGTTTCTTTTTGAGGGGAGGCTTCATAAAAAGTGAACGGAATTGCTTTTATTGGAGGAAGGCACTGTGAGGAACTAGAGCACTCTGGACTAAGGTAAGGCGAGGGCAGGAGTCCAGACAGAAGGCGACCAGGAGTCGGATTAGCTACTGAAACGGCTGGTTGTGGGGATGATGAAAAGACCAGATTTTAACGGGGCACATGAGGCATCTGAGAATCACCTGCCAAAACTATACTCTTGAATATGAGGTTGTCTTAGTCTTCAAGTCCTGCTATAACAGAAACACCACAAGGGGGGTGGCTTTAACGGAAAGAAGTATATTTCCTGACATTAAGTAGGCTTAAAATCCAAATTTAAGGCATCGGCTCCAGGGAAAAGCTTTCTCTGCCAGCTCTGAGGGGAGGTCTCTATCCTGCCCCTCCTCTTGGTCTCAGAGCACCTCAGCACGGGAACGTCATGTTCAAAGGGCGTGTTCTGCCCTGGCACTGCTGTCTTGGTGGGATGAGGTCACCCTGTCTCTCCACTTGCTTCTCTGTTTTATCTCAAGAGACCGCCTCAAGACACAGTCCAGCCTTGCAGACTGAGTCCACCTCACTAACACAGCCACTGCCCGTCCGCCCTCTTTATCATCAAAGAGGCAGGATTTACACAATACTGAGAATCACGCTCAGACAAACTGATACATGTAGGGGAGGAGGGAGGCAAAATTCTGTCCATCACAGATGTTAACACGTAAAAACTAAAAATTATGTTAACATGCTAACCAAAGGGCTGATGGTTTGAAGCCACCCAGCAACTCAGGAAACAGACCTGCCGATCTGCTCCCATAAAGATCACATAGCCTAGGGAACCCTATGGGGCAGCTTCACTCTATCAGAACTGACTTGACAGCACTCAACAACTGTCAATAATACATTTTTATGCCATTCACTTTGTGCAGCGATCACAAAATTATGAGGCTGTGTCAGATGAGCCAGTGAGTGTCATCTTAACTGATCTCTTACCAAACCAACAAGTGTGTGGAGGGCAGCTGTACAAAGGACAAAGTCACAGCCCCAGAAACCTCAGGCTTTCTCCCTGGACCTGCTCCAGCCACCACTAAGCTTTCTTGTACTGCATTCATCTGATTAGTCTGAAGAGTAATAAAGAAAGTTAGTGGAACCAAGAGAAAACAATGATCTCAATTTAGCTACAAACCAAGAATAATGCAGCCAGAATTACCACCACCTTCCCCAAGTTACTTTGCCAATGCAATTAAATGCTGGTCTGAAGGTATCGCCTTTTTGACAGGATGAGAGATTATTTCACTCTCCTTGTTAAATCAGTCCAATTTAAAACCACACATTATGCTAAATGAGATTTAGGGCTTTGTTTTGTGGACAGAAACAGTAACCCTACATTCAGTTTACTGAAGCTTCCTACAGCTGCTTGGTGTGCATGTGTATTTTTTGTTGAAGACTCCATTCAAGCTAGAGGAAAGAAATGACATTGCTAATATTCTCCCAAAACTACAACATTCTTTCTCCCCCCTCCCCCTGCTCCTCCCCGCCATGGTTAAAAATAAAAAGAAATGAACATTTGGACCTGTAGAGAAGGGACGGAATTCATTCTTTCAACCAGTATTTACAGAACACCTATTACATGCACAGTGTTCTCTCAGCACCTACCATTTCAACAGTTTTGAGATAAAGAGAGGCCTGCTATGTAAACAAAATAAATTGTAAGAGAAGGGGTGAAACAAGTCAGTCATCAAAGAATATATAGCATATGGGTCAATCCATATGAAATATTTCGCACAGGCAAGTGTATACATACCAGAGTTTATTAGTAGTGACTAACAGAAATCCTCGTGGCACAGTGGTTAGAAGCTACAGCTGCTAACTAAAAAGCTGGCATTTCAAATCCAGCAGGTGCTCCTTGAGAACTCTACGGGGCAGTGCTACTCTGTCCCATAGGGTTGCTGAGTTGGAATCAATTTGATTGGGTTTGCATTTTTGTTTTTTGAGGGGAGCTTAGGGGTTGGCAAGTAGGGGAGGGGATTAATTGCTTAGGGGGCAATGAGCTTCTGTTAACAGTGATGGCAAATTCTGGAAGGGTGTAATGTTGATGGTTGCACACATCATGAGAAGCACAATGTCACTGAACTTGTACATGTGCAGAACACTGAAATGGCCAAAGTATCGTCATACACATACTTACTAAAATAGGAAAAGTTAATCAAAAAGTCAATAAATCGATATAGTTTCTGCGTTTGGAAAACATAAACTAATCCCAGCACAACTGTCCAAGAAAAATAATCAGTTAGCAGCATGAGCTATATAAGCTATAACGAATGAGTTATACAAGTCATATACATACAGGGGACGAACACTTGCAGCTACCATAGGAAGGTACTGGCAATATATCACCAGTTAAACTATTCTGATGGAATTTTTTAAGACATCTACATGACACCTCAGCAAAAAAAAGTATTTTAAAATATAAACAAGCATCAATCAAGTTTCTTTTTGAATCACACCATTCGGCTTCTGACAGTTAACCTCAGTTCTCCATGTGGTCACGAGGCAGGCCCAACGTGGTGTGCTGGACAAGGCTCCCCTTACTCAGCTAACAGCCCCTCCGAATCTGTCTCCCTGAGTGTACAGTGAAAACACTGGATTCTGTTTCTAAGTTCTCTTCTGCTCAGTTTGAACAGCCTACAATTCTAAGAGACGAAGTACTAAAATCAGTGGTACAGATTTAAATAATGCAACAAACAGGTCCTCCGTTAGCAAGTTCAGTCACATAAAACTTTCTGTATGACAAAGAACTCAGCACCACTTCCTGTCTGACCACTGCTGGCTGCTTTAATTTTGACACTTCAGTTGCTCAACTTGGAAGGAAGGTCACTCTGCACTTTCAGAAGTTCCGTGGCTCCTAAACATCACAGTCTGCTCTAGCCACAGGATCAGATGACTGCTGGACTCTCGAGGCCTCTGGTGTTTAAAAAAAGGCAACTTGGATGTGGTCATGTCATCCCCAGAAACTACACTCAATGACTGTGATTTATGACAATTCAGACTAACACCCAGCAAGACCATCTTTTTTCTTCAAGTCTTCCCAAATCTAAGCAGCTGGATGTGATTCAAGAGTTTCATCTAGGCATGAACTATGGGTTGGCCAAGACTCAGCAATCATCCACCATACAGTTTCCAGGGGGGTCCACAACAAGAAGCCCTAAGCGTCTGGGGGCTGGGAGATGGGGGCTAAGAAGGGCACCGTTATAACGCAATCCCAACACAAGAGAACAAAATGATGCCCAGTCTAGCACTACTATCACAATCACTGATATAAACAAGTCCATCACTGCAGACCCTGTGTCTTTTGATTACCTTCCAATCCAGGAGCTCCTCTTCTAGCATTATATCAAACAACATTCTGTTGGTAGCATGAGGGTTTTTATGGGCCACTTTTCAGAAACAGATCACCAGACCCTTCTTCCTAGTCTGTCTTAGCCAAGAAGTGCTGCTGAAACCTGTCCACCAAGGCTGAGCATACTCGTATTTGAAAATAGTGGTGGCATAACTCCCAGCATCACAGGAACACAAAAACCACTATGGCACTACACACTGGCAGAAGGTAGTAGAACTGCCCACACTGGCATCTCCAATTCAAGCAGGAAGCCTCAGAACACTCCACTCAACAGATATGCTGAATTGGCCAGGACTCTGACTGTAAGAAAATACCTTAGCCAGTGCTTGATTCTGAATGTTGTTGTTGTTAGGTCCAGCCATTTTTGACTCATAAACCCAAAACCAAATTCACTGCTTCTTGAGCTGATTCCAACTCATAGTGATGCTATGGTGGTCCCATATAACAGAGCATAACTCCCCCAGAGGGTTTTCCTGACTATAACCTTTATGGAAGCAGATTACCAGGTCTTCCTCAGAGGAGCCGCTGAGTGGGTTTGAACTACCAGGCTTTTGGTTAGCAGGCAAACAGGCACTTAAAACCACTTACGCCACCAGGGTTTCTTCAGTAACAGCTTTACTCCTTCCAAAAGGACATTTATCTACCATCACTGGCTGTATTTGCAACAGAGGTAAGATATTATTAGGTCCTGAGAGTTGAAGGACATTCACAAATTCAATGATGGATGCTTCCCCCAACTAGCTAGCAATAGCCACCTCCCTCCTCCCAAGATGTTTAAAATAAGCTGTTTTTACAGAAATTGGAACTTTGTCCTAGCATGATTTTGTTCTACGATAAAAATTAATAATAATTCTACAACAAATAAACTACATTTTTAAAGAATTTTAGAAGTTTATCTACACAAAATCAGCAGGGTATGCTCTAAAGCTGTGCTGTCCCTGTGTAGCCACTAGTTGTGCTAGCCACATTTCAAGGGGTCAACAGCTACATGTGCCTATAGTGGCTACTGTACTGGACAGCACAGATATAAAACATTTCCATCATTGCAGAAATTGCTACTTGGCCGTCCTCCTTGAGCGCCATGGTTCTCACACCTTAGAGTGCATTGTGAATAATGGACAGCTCATTAAAACACTGATTGTGATGCAGTTTCTCATTCAGTAGGTCTGGAATGAGGTCCCAAATTTTAAATTTCCATTCAAGTTCCCAAGGGATGCTGAAACTGCTCGTATGGAGACCCTATTTTGGTTCAAATAATTTTTACTTCCTTAGCATCATCAGAATCATTAAATTCAATATATCCCCCCCTACTCCGAGTAACAGTGCTGATAAGATTATAATAATCACTGTTACCCAAATTAAGACTCCTTTATCACCTCTGTGTAGTCCCTGGGTACAAATGGTTCAAGTGCTCAGCTGCTAACCAGAAGGTGATAGTTTGAGTCCACCCAGAGGTACCTCAGAAGAAATTCCTGGTGATCTATTTCCAGAAAACCAGCCTCTGATAACCCTAGGAACTCCTACTTGAATAGTTACAATAAAAATAAACTAATACATGACGGCATGGCTGTGAGTAAACTGGAACCCTTATCTATTGCTCGTAGGCATGTAAAGTGGTACAGCCACTGTGGAAAAGAGTGTGAAAGTTCCTCAAAAAACTAAAAATACAACTACCATATGACCCAGCAACTCCACTCCTAGGTACACATTCAGAAGACTTGAAGGCAGAGACACAGAGACTCGCACGCCAGCGTTCACTGTAGCACTATTCACAACAGCCAAAATATAAAAACAACCTGAAGGCCCATCAGTAGACGAATGGATAAACAAAATATGGCACATACATACAATGGACTACTACTTGACCAGCAGGAGAAATGAAATCTTGATACATGCTATGGTACAAATGGAACTTGAAGACATTATACTTAACAAAATAAACCAATCTCAAAAGAAAAGATATTGTACAACCTCACTTAAACAAAAAGACAAGGCAAATATAAAGAGACCAAAGTTCATCTGCAGCTAAAGAGGAGTGGGAAGGAGGGGGAAAAGAGGAGTTAACAGTGATGGGAAAATTACACTAAGGGTAGAGCTGTGTAGGTGATTACCGTAATTGCTGTCAATAAATTGTGCACCTGTATTACGAAAAAAATGTAGATACTGAAGCTGCTTATGTACAACCAAATACCTCATGGTATTTTGTTCGTTGGTTTGAAAGTTTAGGGTCATGGGTTTATGGGAAATCCCAGCCAGCTTGCCTAATTACATGTTCAGTGCTTCTGTTCTGCCTACTAGTTCACTGTGTAGTGTCCGGTATTTTAAAAGTTTACACATAGCCATCTAAGGGACAACTGGTCTCTGTTTACCCAGAGCAACAAAGGAAGAAGGAAAGTCAGATACAGGAAGAGGATATGGAATGTGTGGCAAACTGCTTCCATGAACAATTGCTTCCTTTGCCATGAGACCAGAAGAACTGGATGGTGCCCAGCTACTATTACTCCAAACCTTTGTTCAAAGATACCACAGACGAATCCTGAATAAAAAGGGGAAGATACAGAAAAGTATTTCAGTTCTCATGGACTCTAAAGTTTCCAGAGTGATAAAGGGTGGATGAACCCCAAAACTGTTGCCTAAGATCATCTATAAACTTTAAACCAAAAATATCCCTTGAAGTCATCTTAAAATTGAGTGATATTTACCTTAAGTTTAAAAGGCCTGCCTTGAACACTATGCTCTTTTGAGAGCTATCTAGAAGCGATCAAACCGACAACAGCAACTAACAGATTAGATAGGAAATTTAGCGGGAAATCACTTTATGTTAATGAGAGAAGAACAATTCAGAAAAGGAGCATGAGAGTGGCTGCACAACTCAGAGCATGTAATCAGTGTCACTAAATTGTCCATGTAGAAAGTACTGAATTGGTATGTTTTTACTATACACACTCCCAACAACTAAATAAAACTCAGGAAAAAATTTTTTTCAGTGTACAGCTCTTAGACAATATAAATAGGTGAAGACTCAAAAACAAACAAACAAAAAATCCTGTGAAGCACAGTTCTACTCTGACGAACATGAGTTGATATGAAATCCATAGCAACTACGTTTGGTCACCTCAGTGAGCTAATGAGACTAAGGATAAATGAAAAGTGAAAAAAACAAAACGATGACAAAAATTCTAAGTGGCTAACACCTGACTCCCCATGCATCCGTCAGTTTGTCCTCCTGTAGTGGCTTGCATATGGCTGTGATGCCGGGAGCTATATCAATACTTCAAATACCAACAGTGTCACCCACGGTGAACACATGTCAGCAGAACTTCCAGACTAGGACAAATTAAGAAGAAGGACCTGGCAGTCTACTTCTAAAAAATTAGCCAGTAAAAATGTTACAAAAAGCAGCAGAACATTCTGCAACACAGCACTGGAAGATACTCACTCAGGTTGGAAAACCCTTAAAAATACGACTGGGGAAGAACTATCTCCTCAAAGTAGAAATGATGCAGATGAAGTAAAGCTTTCTAGATCTTCATTTGCTGATGTGGCATACCTCAAAACAAGAAGAAACAACTGCAAACATCCATTAATAATCAGAAGCTGACATGTATGAAGTATAAACCTAAGAATATTGGAAGTTGCCTACAATGAAATGGATCACATAAAGATCAACATCCTAGGCATTACTGAGCTAAAATGGACTGGTATTGGCCATTTTGTACTGGACAATCATACGGTATACTGTGTTGGGAATGCCAAATTGAAGAGGAATGGTATCACATTCATCACCAAAAAGAACACTTCCAGATCTACCCTGAAGTGCAGTGCTGCCAGGGATAGGATAATATCCACATGCCCATAAGGAAAACCAGTTGACAATCACATTTATTCAAATCTATGCCCTACCCACTAATGCGAAGGTTCAAGTAACTGAAGATTTTTAACCAACTTCAGCAGTCTGAAATTCACCAAACATGCATGTAAGATACACTGATAATTAATAGTGATTTGTAATGCAGAAGTTGGAAATCAAGAAGGGTCGGTAGTTGGAAAATACGGCATTAATGACAGAAACAATGCTGGAGACAGCATGATAGAATTTTGTAAGACTAAAATTACTTGTTGCAGACATTCTTTTCAACAATATAAATGGCATACACAGGTATAAAATTAACAACTTTTGTGGAAACAGTTCATGGAAAAGCTCAATAATTGGTCATAACAAGGCCAGGGGCCTACTGCAGAACAAAGTATCAGTTGCTTACATGCAAGTTCAGGTCGAATATGAAGAAAATTAGAGGTCTACAGGAGCAAAAATACAACCTTGAGTATATCTTACCTGAACTTGGAGACCATCTCAAGAACACATTTGACCCAATGAACACTAATGACTGCAGACCAGATGAGCTGTGGAATGATACCATACGTAAGAAAGGAAAAGGTCATTAAAAAGCCAGGGAAGAAGGAAAAGACCAATACAGATATCAGAAGCAACCTTGACATTTGCTCTTGAACGTCAAGTTGACAAACCAAATGGAAGAAATGATGACGTAAAAGAGTGGAACCGAAGATTTCAAAGGGCACCTTGAGAAGACAAAGAATTACACTGAAATATGCAAAAACCCAGAGACAGAAAACTAAAACGAAAGAATGCGCCAGCATTTCTCAAGCTGATGAACTGAAGAAAAAATTCAAGCCTAGAGTTGCAATACTGAAGGATTCTACAAGTAAAATATTGAATGATGCAGGAAGCATCAAAAGAAGATGAAAAAAAATACACAGAATCACTGTACCAAAAAGAACTGGTCAATGTTCAACCATTTCAGGAGGCAGCACATGATCACAGGCCTACAAGGACCAAGTACCGACAGCACTGAAGGAAGAAGTGCAAGCTGCAGTAAGCTGCAAGGCAAAAGAACAAGCCTTTAGGAATTGACAAAATACCAAGAGAGATGTTTCAACAAGCAAATGTGGTACTGGAAGTACTCACTCATTTACGCCAAGAAATTTGGAAAACATCTTTCTAACAAACTGACAAGAAGAGACCCTTATTTGTACCCATTCCAAAGAAAGTTGATCCAGAATGCATACAATATTGAGCATCATTAATATTACACACAAATAAAATTTGGCTGAAGATCATTCAAAAGCAGTTGCAAGAGTACATCAGCAGGCAACTGCCAGAAGTTCAAGTGAAGTTTAGAAGAGAAATGAGATGTCATTGCTGATGTCAAAAGGATCTTAGCTGAAAGCAAAGAACACCAGCAAGGCATTTACCTATGTTTTATTGACTCTGCAAAGGTATTCAACAGTGTGGATGATAACAACTTATAGGTAACACTAGGAAGAATAGGAATACCAGAAAACTTAACTGTGCTCATACACAACCTGTACACAGACTAAGAGGCAGTCACTGGAGTAGAACAAGAGATATCACATGGTAAGGGTATGCATGAGAGTTGTATCCTTTCATCATACTTATTCAATCTGCATCCACAGCAAATAACTGGAGAAGCTGGACTATATGAAGAATGGGGCATCAGGATTGGAGGAAGACTCATTAACAATGCAGATGATATCACTATGCATGCTGAAACTGAAGGGGACCTGAAGCACTTATTGATGAAGATCAAAGACCTTCAGTATGGATAAAGATCAAAGCCTTCAGTATGGATTATGCCTCAACATAAAGAAAATGAACAAACAAACAAAAATCCTCATAACTGGACCAACAAGCAACATCATGATAAATGGAGAAAATCCTGAAGTTGTCAAGGATTTCATTTTACTTGTATCTACAATCAGAACTAAGAGGTGCCCACCTCAGAGACACGTATACGCTGAACAGTTAACAAGGAAGACACAAGAAGAACTGATGTCACTGAATTATGATGCTGGTAGAGAACACTGAACGTAGCCTGGACTGCCAGAGGAACAGACAAATGTGTGTGAGAAGTACAGCCTGAATGCTCTTTAGAAGCAGGGATGTGGAGACTTCCTTTCATGTACTTTGGACATGTTATCAGAAGGGACAGTCTCTGAAGGACATCATGCTTGGTAAAGCTGCTTGTCAGTGAAAAACAGGAAGACCCTCAGTGGACTGACACAGTGGTGGCAATACATCCAAGCATTACAACAACCATGGGGATGGAGCAGGACCAGGCAATGCTTCATTCCGTTGTATGAGTTGGAGTCAAACTTGACAGTACCTACCAACAATAATAAGCTAGTGGCTATGGTAAAAATCATTTCTAGTCACCTATGCTTCCCTACAGAGTTAATTTTCAAAAAGAGAGATTTTGATGAAATCAGTATGGAGTAGTTGGAACAACAAGGAATGAAAAAAAAAAAAAAAAACAGAATACCCTAAGTGGGGTGGCAGAAACAAACTAGTTGCCACAGAGCTGATTCTAACTCATGGTGACCCTTTAAGCTGCAGAACTACCCCACAGGGTTTTCAAGGCTGTGGCCTCGCTAGAGATTACCAGGTCATTCCTACAAGGTGCCTCAAGGTGATTTTGAATTGCTGACTTTTCAGTTAGTAGTTAAGTGCTAACTATTTGAGCCACCAAGGCTGCCTGAACTCTAATCCATCTGATCTGAAAAACTCAGGAGCAAATCCATCATGACCAACTGTGGTGATGTGACTAGGTGACACTTCCTAGACAGAATTCTGGGCTTCAAAATTCTGAGGCCTAACTGTAGAATGCTGGGTGGCAAGAGCAGAACAGACAGACAAACTTGGATGCAGCAGACCCAGAGGCTCACTGAGAAAAGCATCTTGTGGCCCCTGGGACAAAGAAACAGAATTGTTAAGAATGGCAGTTTTAGGGGTGAACAGCAGGCAACAGGCAAAGTACAAGGAAGGAGGCAGCATGTGTGCAGCCTACAGAAGTCAGTGGGTTAGGCAGTGGTCTTTAGAGCCATATGGTTATTAGCACTGGTAGCCAGGTCCTCTTCAGACATAAAAGGGTAGTAAGGAGACCATGCTCCATGTTAACACCCACACGTACAAAGAAGCTATATGCTGCTCTGAACCATGCAGGTTTCTGTAGTAAACACAGGCAGAAATCTGGAAGTGAATTCTACCTACCACCACCAAACTTTCAAGTAGTTGGAGCTGTACTCTGTTTTTGCAGAAGCACCGAGGCTGTTTATATCTCTGTAGGGCTGCACTGAGCTACTGCATGAAGGCCCTGTGATCCTGCCCTCACAGCTCCTTAAAAGAAGGTAATTAATGGTTCAGGCACTGTCTCCTTTATGAAAGAAGAGTCTCCACAATCCATTCAAGAGAAAGTCTTAGAGAAGATACTCAGTGAGAACCAACTGTTCAAGCAGGCTAGGGTAAGACTAATGTATGATGTAAGTCAAGAAAATCAACCAGCTTCATCAGAAAATGTAGTCTTGGACATCACTTTAATGGTAACATATAAAAGTCATTTGAAGTTGTCCCACAGTAAACTATAGTCATGGTAACAACAAGAATAAAGAAATCTTCACGTTCAACACTGATACCACTTACCAAGGATTTGCCACATCATGACTGCGCTAGGCTCCTGGCATGCTTGCTAGCTGTCATCCTTAAACAGCTATACAAATATTGTCAGCCCATTTGACACATATGGTCCCAACATTGAGAGGGATGACACAGGCACATGAATTACCCAAGAGAAAACAGTGAGGAAGTGACAGAACCATGGCTAGAGCCCAGGTGCATCTGTCAAGCTTCAGAGTCTGGATATGTCCACTATACTGTGCAACCAATAACAGGCTTTACAAGGGTCATTCCTTCCCCCAGAATAAAACACTCAAACTCATGAAAAACCAGTATCTCCAAATCCCAGTGCTCAAGAAAAATCTTAAGATACATCAGCGGAGTTGAATAGCATAGCACTACAGGTAGCCTGTGTCTTATGACATATATGAGTTATGACGAATCATACTTAAGTCCTTACTTTTTTTTTGATATGGCTTACCATTAGTAAAATGCACTACATACAATGTAAAAGTGCATTAATTTTTCTTTTTTATTAAATACTTTATTGTGCTTTAAGTGAAATTTTACAATTCAAGACAATTTGTCATATAAAAATTTGCACTGTTACATAACTGCAGTTGCTCTCTCCACCACTGTCACATCACACTCTACTTTTCTTCCCTGTATTTCCCATGTCCATTCAACCAGCTCTTACCCCCCTCTGCCTTCTAACCTCTCCTCCAGACAAGAGCTGCTCCGTTAGTCTCATGTATTTACTTAAGCCAAAAAGCATACTCTTTGTGAGTATCATTTTATGACTTCTAGTTCAGTCCAATCTTTGTCTGAAGAGTTGGCTTTGAGACCGGATCTGGTTCTTGGTTAACAGAAAGTCCCAGGGCCATGTCTTCTGGGGATCCTCAAATCTGTCCAACCATCAAATATGGTCTTTTAATACAGTTTGAGTTCTGTACTCCCAACTGCATCAGGGACTCTTTGTTCTGTTCCCTGTCAAGGCAGTCACTGGTGATGGCCAGGTACTATACAGTTCTTCTGGTTTCATGTTGATGTAGTCTTTGAATCACGTGGCCCTTTTGTCTCTTGGGCTCTTATTTTTCTGTCTTTGATATTCTTCATTCTCTTTTGCTCTGGGGGGTGGGGGTGGGACCAATTGGTATTCTTAGGCAATAGCTTTTAAGACCCCAGATGCCACTCATCGAAGCATGATGCAGAACCTTTTCTTAATAAATTCTGTTATAGCAACTGACCTAGATGCCCCCTGAAACCATGGTCCCCAGACCCATGCCCCTGACACTCTGTCCCTTTAAGCATTTGGTTATGTTTAGGAAACTTCTTAGCTTTCAAATTAGTCTAGTTGTGCTGACTTTTCTGCTACTGTGTGTTGTCCCTCCCTTCACCTAAAACAATGCTTGTCTACTTGATTACCTCTTCCTTTCTCCCCACATCTAACCATCAAAAACTATTTTCTTCTGTATTTAAACTCTTACTTGAGTCCTTCTAACAGTGGTCTCATGCAATATTTGTTCTTTTGCAACTAATTTCACTCAGTATAATGCTTTCCAGATTCTTCCATGAGATGTTTCCCAAATGCATCACTGTTCTTTATCATGGCATAGTATTCCAATGTGTGAATGCATGATAGTTTGTTTATCCATCCATCGCTAATAAGCATCTAGGTAGGTTTCACCTTTTTGCTACTGGAAACACTGCTGCAATGAACATGGATATGCATGTATCTGTTTGTGTGACAGCTCTTATTCTCTAGGATATTTTCCAAGAATTCTGATTGCTGGATTATATGGTGCTTCTATTTTGAGCTTTTTAAGAAAGTGCCAAATCAATATCCAAAGTCATTGCACCATTTTACGTTCCCACTAATAGTGCGTAAGTGTTCCAATCTCTCTATAGCATCTCCAACATTTATTATTTTCTGTTTTTTTTGTTAATGCCAGCCTTGTTGGGATCACATGGTATCTTATTATAGTTTTGTTTGGATTTCTCTCATGGCTAATGATTGTATTTCCTGAATGTACTCCTTGGTGAAGGACCTACTGATATTCTTTGCACATTTTTTTGTTGTTAAGGTTTTGAAGTATCCTGTAGATTTCAGAGATTAGACATTGACCAGATTTGTTGTAGCCAATTTTTTTCTTCCCAGTCTGTAGGCTGTCTTTTTACTCCTTTAGTGAAGTCTTTGGATGAACATAGGTTTTTGATTTTTAGGAGTTCCCAGTTATCTATTTTCTCTATTGGTGTTTGTGGGTTGTTAGTAATGTTTTGTATTCTGTTTATGACATGTATTAGAACTCCCAGTGTTGTTCCTATTTTTTCTTCCATGATCTTCATTTTTAGGTTTGATATTTAGGTCTTTGATCCACTTTGATTTAGGTTTTGTGCATAATGTGAGACAATGTGTCATTTCATTTTTTTGCAGATGGATGTCCAGTTATATGAACACCATCTGTTAAAAGAGACTGTCTTTTCCTCAATTTATGGATTCTGGGCCTTTGTCAAACTTCAGCTGCTCACATAAGCAATTCTACTCTGCCTTATAGGGTCACAAGTTGGAAATGACTCAACAACAATGGGATTTGTTTTTGGTTTTATAGGCAGATGATTTTAGGTCAGGATTCTCAATTCTGTTCCATTAGTCTATGTATCTGTTGTTGTACCAGTACCAGGCTGTTTTGACTACTATGGCAGTGTAACAGGTTCTAAGATCATGAAATGTGAGGTCACCCACCTTGGTCTTCTTCATTAATGCTTTGCTTGTCCAGTGTTTTATCCCTTTCCATATGAAGTTGGTGATTTGTTTCTTGATCTCATTAAAAATGCCACTGGAATATGGATCAGGACTGCACTGTATTTATAGATTGCTTTGTCGGATTTGACTCAACAGCACTGGCCTGGGCTGGGCTTGGGTAGAAGAGGCATTTTCACAATGTCAAATCTTTCTATTCATGAGCAAGGTACGTTCGGTTTCTCACTTTATGCAGGTCTTTTTTGGTTTCTTGCAGTAATGTCCTATAGTTTTTCTCTACGTAAGTTTTTCATATCACTGGTTAGATTTATTCCTGAGTATTTCATCTTCTTGGGGGCTACTGTAAATGGTATTCAGTTATTTCCTCTTTGATGTTGTCTTTGCTGGTATAAAGGCATCCAACTGAGTTCTGTAAGTTTATCTTGTATCCTGTTAATTTGCTGAACTCTTTTCTTAGTTTCAGTAGTTTTTATGTGGATTCTTTAGGGTTTTCTGGGTAAACAATCATAAATCATCTGCAAACAGACATATGTCTACTTCTTTCTTACCAATGTGGATGTCTTTTAGTGCTTTTTCTTGCCTGAATAAAAGTAGTGACAAAGGGTATCCATGTCTGGTTCCCTTTCACAAGGTGAATGCTTTCAGATCTCTCCATTTAGGATGATGTTGCCTGTTGGCTTTGTATAAATGACCTCTATTATGCTGAGGAATTTCCTTTCTACTCCTATTTGCTGAGAGTTTAACATGAATGGGTGTTGGAATTTAACATGAATAGGTGTTGGACTTTGTTAAATGCCTTTTCTGCATTAATTGATAAAATCGAGTGGTTATGTCTTTTGTTCTATGATTGATTATATTGCATGTTTTTCTAATGTTGAACCCTCCCTGTATCCCTAGTATGAATCCTACTTGGCCATGGTGATTTTTTTTTCTTTTTTATATGCTGTTGAATTCTAATGGCTAGAATTTTGCTTAGCATTTTCCAGTTCATAATTTTCTCATGTTTCGTTCTCAGATGTCCAATCGCAGGTGTTCCACTTTAGGTTTTACTGTTCAAAACACTACCACATAGATTTAGTTTTCCAAAGTAAATCAGAAACTTCAACTGCTTGAAAACATGGACCCAAATGTTGACCATTTTTCTACCACTGACAGGCATAATCGGGAAGCAGTAAGATGTCAGCACAAAATATATGAAGAAAGAAAGAAGGCTGGTTATACATTAGATAGTTGATAAATTTAGTTGTGTGAAATCAGTGAGAGCACACATTAGAAAGAAGATCAATTTAACTAGACTTCAACATAACCTGAAAACTCTTCCAATCTTAACCCAATATTGCCAGGATAGAGTAGCAGGGGCCAGGAACTGGGGACCATGCTCTCAGGGCACACCGAGGCCAATTGGCATAACTAACCTATTGCTAAGAGAGTCTTCTGCACCCCAGATAGGTGCATGGCGTATGGGGTCTTAAAACAGAAAACTGTCATTTGAGGAACACCAAATGGTCCCAACTCAGTTGGAACTGATGATCACCAAGGACAACAACAACATGAGTGAAAAAGAACCCAGAAGACAGAAGACTCACATGAATGGGTTACTGCGCCAACATGTGACCAGAAGAACCAGATGGTGCCTGGCCACCACCAATGACAACCATGATGGGGCTCACAACATTGAGTCCCCAGTGGCAACGCACACATGAAAAAAGAGTGCCCCCTAAGAATTCCACTAAAAGACCACGATTGACGGTCTAAAGGCCTGGGAATTCCCTCAGGGGCATGCCCCCAGACCTGATGCTGTCCCTGATCACAGATCATTACTGAGGTCAACTCTTCGGATAGGAATGGAATGGACTCAGGGACACAGAGTGACTTATCATGTGTGCACTTTATGGTTCCATGCATCTACAGAATGTCATCCCACTGGCCCCCTACTAGAGGGCAGTGGACAGGGTGGAGAGGAGGGAACAGGAGATTGTTAAGAGGATATGACATGTATAGAATGGAAAAGAGGAGTGTGCTGTCACCGGGCAAGGAGAGCAAAGGGGGCTGCAGATAAGCAGGCATGCAAATTTGAATGGTACTGTAAATGTTCACTCAATCTCAATTTATATACATATATCTATGTATGTATATATATATATATATATATATATATATATTTGAAGAAAGAAAGATAAAGACCATGCAGACAACTGTCACTAATTCTCTGACTGGAAACACCATCTTCACTCACAGATATAATCAGGATAATCTAGAACCTTCCACAAATGCCAAATGCCAACATCATCCAACTCTTTGTGTCAGAGTCAATTTTTATGATTTGCATATATTTAACACATGTACATATGTATTAAAACATTTTTGTAAGTGTATATGTAAGATTTCAATCCCCAAAGATAATAAAGATTGGATTTATGAAGATACTGTTAATAAAAGGCAACTTAAAAAAAAAGAAGAAAAAGAAAAACGATGAGCTATTCAACTTACATCAGAATTGACTTATACCAGTTGTCTAACTGGAACCCCACTGTAAGTTAGGGATTACCTATATTTAGTTTTATCGCACAGTACTTGCTGATCAGAATTCAAATTGGTATCCTCTCACAAGGCTGGTAAGTAATAAACTATTAACATTTAAACGTCAAAAAGTACAGCAACAGCTCAAATTTCACAGAACTGAGGTAAGTGATGAGTACTGATGAATTCTCTCACGAATTTACTCCTTCATTCATTCCACACACATTCACTGTCTCTAATGAGCTAGGAGCTCCCGCGTGGTGCAAATGGTTACCATGCTTAGCTAGTAATCAAACAGTTGGAGGAACAAGTCCACTCAGAGACATCTACGCCATAACAAAGGTCTTGGGAACTACTTTTGAAAACTCAGCCTTTGAAAATCCTACAGAGCACAGTTCTGCTGTGACACACATGGGGACACCAGGAGCTGGAATTGACATATAAACTGCTCATGAGATAATGAGGCTAGAGTAACAGTGGGTGAGAGCAACAGGCAAATCTCTACATTCTTACATGGTGAGACAGACAACAGGCAAATGAATAAATACATAATATGTCAGATAATAATAAAGGCTCTGTTAAAAAGGAAGGTACATAGAGTAGGCAGTACCAGACAGGAAGAAGTTATTTTTTATGGGGTGATCACAAAAGGCTGTCTACTAAGGGGACATTTAAGCAGAGAACTCAAGAAAGTAAGAAGGTTAACAATGTAGATATCTCTGGAACACATGTTTCAGGCAGAAGACATAGCCAGAGCAAAGCCCTGGGGTATGTGCATTGTATCTTTATGCAAAATATAAATGTGGATGGTGCTTTAACGACAGTGCAAGATGTTCATGTGCAGGGGACATATATGTGTACATAAATGTATGTGTGTGTACACACACATACATACACAAACACACACACAAAGAGCTCTAGGGACCAGAAGGTCAGCAGTTCAAATCTACCAGCTGTTCCTTGGAAACTCTATGGGACACTTCTACTCTGTCCTATAGGATCACTGTGAATAGGAGATGAATTATTGGCACTCAACAACACATCAACACACACACATACATACAAATGTATATACTTAAATTAAGGATCCCTGGTGGTACAATGGCTAAAACAGCTAGTAACCAAATCATGTCACGGGCTGGAAGCCACCAGCAATTCTATGGAGAAAAGAACTGCTGATCTGCTCCATAAAGGTAACAGCCTACAAAAGCATATGGGGCAATTTTATTTTGTCCTATAGGGTTGCTATGAATCAGAATCAACTTAGTGGACATAATAACAGTACCATATTTAAATTAGCAAGGAAACGAACATGACGGCAGGAGGGTGAACAGGGGAAGAGTAAGTAATAAGAGAGGAGAGCAGAGGAACAATGAGGGTGGGACAAATTACCTATGGCTTTGCAGACCACTTTAAGAATTTTTTTGCTTTGACTCTGAGGGACAAGGGAAACCAAAAATGTGATCCGAGAAAGGAGTGATATAAGTTTCAAAGTATTCTCTTAGCTGCTGTGTTATATAAACTGACTGTGTCTGTATGTGTGGAAGGGAGGGGATGTTAGACCAAGAGGTTCAAGGGCAGAGGCAGGATAGGAAATCACTACAGTAATCATAGCAAGACATAAGGTGGCTAGAAAAGGGTCGGTAAGAGGTGGTCGGATTCTGGGTGTACACTGAAAGTAAAGCAAACGGGCTCCGGTGGTGAGTCAGGTGTGAAAGGGAGTCTTGGTGGAATGGACTCAATGGCAAGGGGTTTTGGTAAGAGGTAGGGGGAAAAAGCCTTGATGTCACCAAGATTAAGCACTCAGCTGCTAAACCAAGTGTTGGTGATTTGAACTGACTCAGTGGCTCCACAGGAGAAAGACCTGGAATTCTGTTCCTCTGAAGATTACAGCTTAGGAAACACTACAGGCAGTTCTACTCTGTCACATGGGGTCACTATAAGTCAAAAATCGACTCCATGACACCTACAAACAACAACAAAAAAGATCTAGGATGTCAGAGAAAGAAAAGTCATGAACAACTGACTACAAGGTTCAAAGCTTGAGCAACAAGAGGGACCATGATACAGCTTTTGAGAAGAGGAAGACTACCAGTCAGTGTGAGGGTAAGGGTCAGGAGTTTTCTTCTGAACATACTAGGTTTAAGATGCATCTAAATCAGTGCAGTGAGGTGAGAAGTGCTAAGTAGCTTTAGAAGCAAAATTGGGAATCATTCATCCAAGCAGTATGTAAAACCATGAGATTGGATGAGCTCACTTGGACAGTGAATAGCAACAAGAATAGAAGAGGTCAGAAGACAGAGGCTGAGGCACCCTAAGGTTCAGAGGTCAGGGGACAGAGGTATAGAACCATCCAGGGAGACTGAGAGGAAAGTGACACAGGGAAAAAACTAAGTGTGTGGTATTCTAGAAGCCAAGGCCGTGTCAAACTCAGTATAAGAATGCTGGGTCAAAGGGGGCTCACAATTGGCCACTGGTTTGGGCAAAACAGAGGTCACTGCTGGTGGAGTCACGACAGACAAAAGCCTGACAAGAGTGTGGTGAGAACACGAGAAAAGCAAAAGTGGAATGGTGAGTATCGGCACCTCTGCTGAGGATTTCTGCTAAGAAGGGGAACAGAGAAATGATGGGGCACCTGGGTAGGAATGTGGACATACCGAAAGCTTGTCAGAAGATGACAGACTGCAGCATGATGAGAATGGTCCAGAAGAACGGGGACGAGATCTAAAATGCAAGTGGCAAGGCGTACTTCAGAAAGGACTTCCGATTATTCATTTCTCAGGATCGGGTAAATAGTTTGCACTCAACTGCTAATGAAAAGGTTGGCAGTTTGTGTCCAGCCACTGGCACCACAAAAGAAAGGTCTGGCAATCTACTTTCATAAGATTATGGTTACTGAAAACTTTGTGAACAGTCCAGTTATAATTTGAAATGTGGTGTGACCAGGAATTGGAATCAACTCTACAGCAGCAGGTTGACAAAGAGTTTATTCACAGTAACAGAACAGAAGGCAGCATGTGGGTCCAGATGCACTCAGTAGAAATATGAGGTCTGACAATTAAGTCCACGAACTTCATTGTTCTGCGCGCTACGTATCTCATTGCTAAATATCACTATGGTCACCTTATAAGTACTTCTCTTGGGAAGCTGTGCACCAATGCCAGTACCTAGTCCACCCTTCAAAACAATTTTGGAACTCTTTCTGGAATGGCCATTGCACACAGTGGCAAGTTCACAAACTTAATTGTTTCAATGTGAAGGAGTTTTTAGCTAGTAAACATATAAGCATATTGGAACATCTTCCCTACTCACCTGATCTGGCCCCCAGTGACTTTTTTCTTTACCTGAAGACAAGGGAAATATTGAAAGGAAGACATTTGGATGACATTCAGGACATCAAGGTTAAGACGATGACAGCTGTGATGGCAATTCCAGAAAAACAGTTCCAAAAACTGCTCTGAAGGATAGACTAGGCACTGGCACTGCTGCCCAGCTTTCCAAGGGGAGTACTCTGAAGGTGACCACAGCGATATTCAGCAATGAGGTATGTAGCACTTTTTCTAGAATGAGTTCGTGAACTTGATTGGCAGTGCCTGTATAACTGGGGAGGGTGCGGGAGTTTCCTGTGACTGCGTCCGTATTCTCAGGTCGAAAGAAAACAAGGTCTCTGGTGAAAGTGGGGGTGAGGAGGAGACACTGGAGGTTTGCATAGAGAGGAAAGAGTACAACAGGTGTCTAGGACTGTAAGTGTAGCAGGGTGGCCAGGTAGCACTCGGGCCAAGCACAGGCCAGTGGTCACAGACTTAAAGTAAGATTGTTCATTTTATTTGTTTTACTCTAGCCAGATTTCAGCTGCTTTGGTGGTCAGCAGTCAAGCTGAGAGAGGGAAGTAGGAGGAGGGCAAGAGAGCTAAAAGAGTGGTAGACCATGGAAACCAAGCTGGTAAAGAAGAATGTGAAGGCATGTGGGGGCAATGAGATGGAAAACACATACAGGAAGAAAGGCAATTAGGTCCCAGGGGCATGAAAGAGGAGCCCTGGTGGTGCAGTGGTTAAGAGCTCAGCTGCTGACCCAAAGGTTGGCAGGTCAAATACAACAGCAACTCCTTTGAAACCCTATGGGGCAGTTCTACTCTGTCCTACAGGGTCACTATGAGTCAAAATCAACCCCACAGCAACAGTTTCTTTCTTTCTTTTTCTTTTTTTCATGAGGGGCAGGCAATGGAACAATCATAGAAGTCAGACTATTGAGGAAATAAGATCAGCACCAGGAGAGATAAGAAAGGCAAGGAGCAAAGGGATGCTAACACACATTTCATGGAGAGAGTCCCAGTTATTAATGACATGGTAAGGATACTACTCTGACAACCAGTGGCTGAAGTTAGATAGAGTCTGGAGCTGTGGAGAACACAAGTCATAGCAGTTTTACCATCCACATTGAGTACACTTTAAAAAACTGAAGCAAGAGCACTAGTGGAGAGTGTCAGTCAACCAAAATACTGAAATCTTCAAGGAATGAGATGGAACAACCCACAAGTTTGAGGAGGACTAATGAGGATAGATGATGGGTACCAGAAGGATAAAAACGTACCAATGAGTGATAGTGACTTACACAGTAACTGTTACTGAACGGGCGTAGTACAGTGGCATTACTTATTTAGAAAAGGAAATAATCTAAACTCATAATAGTGTTTTCTTGATTACCCCAAGAAGCTAGTTTACCAACAGTTAAAAAACCTATTAGGATCTGGAAACTCTGGAGGTATAGTCGTTAAGTGCTATATCAGCTAACCAAAAGGTCAGCAGTTCAAATCTACCAGGCACTCCTTGGAAACTCTATAGAGCAGTTCTACTCTGACCTATGGGGATGTCATGAGTCACTCGACAGCAGTGGGTTTGACGTTTTTGTTTGGGATTTTATTTAGGATCTGTGCCAAGTGCAGAAATGCATATAAAAACCCACTGCCATTAAGTCAGCACACATGGAGTCTCCAGGAAGCAGAACTGACCTGACAGCAGCCAACAACAGAAACATTACTAGACGCACAGGAATACCTGAGTGATGTTATTCACCACACATGTGGTGGGGGAAATGATCACTTAAGGGGAAATGGTAAAAGTAAACATTTCTCTGTGACAGTATGTGATGAAGACAATACTGCATAACAATTGCTGTCCCCTTTTAGCCTAAATGATGTAAAGTGGTGGTGGTAGAGGGGGGCACAAGGTAACAGAAACTATAACCTAGACAATTCTATGAACAATTTTACTTTGTCATAGAGCTATTATGAGTCAAAAACCAAGGCAACAGCATCAAAGAACATACGAATTACGACTTGGAACATTTCTGCTACATCAAAAAGCATAGCTATTTTAATGCTCAGCTACAATAGCTACAAAATATAGCCTATTCATACCAGAGCTGATGTCTAGACTAATTATAAAGATGGCAATTCTTTCAGCAAATTAGGAATCACAGTCTAGGATGCCATTTTAATGATTATGTGTATGGAATCATCTCTTTGGTCTCGCATACAAATAATTACACTTCTCAGAATTTTTATATGCAAAAAAGGTCATTTGCACTGGTAATGATTAATTATCTTTGTTTTCTGGCCAAAACACACAAGGTAGATAATGAACTAATTACAGCTTACCATAAGAATTTGGAGTTGAAAAGTAAACTAATGATAAACTAGCTTTACAGATTTTATGGGATTTCCCTCAAAACAGCTATTAAAACAGTGAATTACAGTACTTACCAGTTATTTAAAAACATAAAGTTTATGAAACCATGAAGCATTTTTTCATCTTAAAGCATCTACATGTTCCTCAAAGTAAAAATAAAATAGCTAAATGTTTAATCATCTACCTTAGTAAACGCCAGCCTCTCCCAAACACTGAGCTTTATAAATGACAACAGTAATATTACTTTCAGTTAATAGAGTATTTACTCATACCTTCACAGAAATACACACATGCATCTGATTATGAGCCTCCTTAGGATTCTTCAAGTAATTTTAGTAACAAAAAATATCCCGGGCTTAATTCATTGCAAAACAAGGCGGGCTGGTTCTGCTTGTCCAGCAGCAATGAGAATACTCAATCACACAAAAATTAGAGGAAAAAAAGCAGTACAGCAGATTTTACAGTATAAAGTAAACACGCAAAAATTTATGTCCCTAAGTTATAAAAATTGTATATGCATAGTCAAAGAAATCTCCTGAAAAGCTGACAAACAAGCATGCATTTCTTCTCCTGTAAGGCTACAAAAATAAAGGCAATGTCTGAACCTTGCATTAACTTCCAGAGAAAACCAAGGAATCATTTACACAACCTTCAGGAATACTGACAAACTCTGAATCCTTTAGGAACACACTTTCTAAACTACCTTCCAGTTTGATGTGCTATGCTGCTAGCAAGGCAATATATCAACAAACAGCTTTAATTTGGGAGCTGGGCAGAGAAGAAGCACTAAGAAGAGAGGAAACGGCATTCAACAGCCTGAGAGAGAAGTGACATCTACGGAAGGGCAAGCAAATGACAGACACACTTTTAGGAAAAATACCTGAGAAATTCTAAATCACCAAGAAGAGCACTAAGGAAAAGAAAATGAAAAAAGAAATTAATCAATGACGAAAGCAAGGTCAGTGTTAAATGTAGATGTGTTATGTAGATAAAGATGTAGTAAATTTATCTCCAATTCTCAACTATGAACATTAAGAGAGAGACGATAAGTAAAACAATTTCTTACAGACATATACACACAAAACATGCTTTGTCAATACTTACTATCTTCTTTACACTTAATAATTACTTCATCAAGAGGCCACACTGGGATACTTTTCATCCTATTTCACCTCATGTCAAGAGGGTGAGGAACTGGGTAACTATATGATGAGGAAAGAAAGATGCCCAGGGCTGGAAAAGTCCAAAGCAGTTTTGATAATCGTCCTCTATCTAACACCTACTCCTTTTAACCACGGAAGTCTTCTGGCCATGGAAATGCTTCAGCCACAGAGCTGGACCTGGAATTGGAAAACCAAAAGGGATGAACATGTTCAGTGTTTCTCAAACTGAAAGAACTAAAGGGAAAATGCAAGCCTTGAGTTGTGATACTGAAGGATTTTATGGGGAAAGTATTGAATGATGCAGGAAGCATCAGAAGAAGATAGAGGAACACAGAGTTACTATATCAAAAAGAACTGGTCAGTGTTCAACCACTTAAGAGGTAGCTTATGGTCATGAGCCAACAGGTACTGAAAGAGTCATTCAAGCTGTACTACAGGTAGTGGAGAAAAATAGGGCTTCCAGAATTGACCCAACATCAACTGAGATGGTTCAACAAGCAGATGCAGCACTGGAAATGCTGGCTCATGTATGGCAACAAATTTTGGAAGATAGCTACATGGTCAGACAACAGGAAGAGATACACATTTATGACAATTCCAAAGAAAGGTGATCCAGTAGCTTGCAGAGATTATCGAACAAAATTATTAATATCATAGGCAAGTAAGGTTTTGCTGAGCAAGCCAAGCCTCAAAAATAGCTGCTGTAGTACACTGACAAAGAACTGCCAGAAGTTCAGGCCAGATTCAGAAGAGGACACGGAATGAGGGATATTAATGGTGACACAAGATGGACCTTGGCTGAAAACACAAAAAAATGTTTATCTATGTTTTACTAACTATGCAACGGCACTCCACTGTGTGGATCAAAACAAAGACACTATTGTGAAGAGTGGGTACAGAACACTTCATTGTGACCATTCAGAGCCTGTACATAGAACAAGAGACAGTCATTTGAACAGATTAAGTGGATTCTGCATGGTTTAAAACCAAGAAAGATGAGTGTCATGGCTCTATCCTTTCACCCTACTTAGTCAATCCATATGATAAGCAAATAATCTGAGAAGCTGGACTACATGAAGAATGAGCATCAGGGTTGGAGGAAGACATACGAACAATCTGTGATACGCAGATGAAAGTAGACTTGAAACACTTGCTTTGCTTGCTGAAAGTAGACTTGAAATACTTACTCATGAAGATCAAAGACTAGAGAGCCTTCAGTACAGATTGCATCTCAACATAAAACAAAAATCCTACAGGTGGGCACACAAATTTAAACTGGAGTCTTTCAATCACAATAACAACAATAATAATAATAAATCCTCACAACTGGAGCAATGAGCAGTATCATGATAAATGGAGAAAAGACTGAAGTTGTCAAGGACTTCACTGTAGTTGGTTCCACAACCAACACTCACAAAAACAGTGAACCAAAGGATGCATTGCATCAGGCAAATATGCTACAAAAGACATCTTTAAGATGTTAAAAAGCAAAGATACCACCTTGAAGACTAACACAAGCCTGACCCCAGTCATGGTAATTCAATTGCCTTCTATGCATGTGAAAGCTGGACAACGAATGTTGAAGACCAAAGAATTGATGCCTCTCAATTATGGTTTGGCAAAGAATATAGAACATACCATAGACTGTCAGTAGAATGAACAAGTTTGCCTTGTAAGAAATACAGCCAGAATGCTCCTTAGAGGTGAAGATGGCATGACTTAATCTTACCTCATTTGGACCTGTCATCATGAAGGACCAGTCCCTAGAGAAGAATATCATACCTGGTAAAGCACAGGGTCACTGAAAAGGAGTCAGACCCTCAACAAGATGGACTGATACAGTGGCTGCCAATGATTGGCTCAAACGCAGGGGAGATGGTATAGGACTAGGCAGGATTTCACTCTGCTGTACATGAGGTTACTGTGAGTCAGAACCAGCTCAACGTCGCGTAATCACAACAGCAGCAGCAAAGAGCTCCTAGATTTATCTTTCTTGTACATTTACAGTGAACATGCTGATTACCGTCACGGCAGCACAGGAAAAGAGTAAGTGCAGAGACTCAGAAGCCATACAGAAAGCTCCATCAACACTCAGTTCTGGTTACTTAACTACTTTAAACCTGTTTCTTCCACTTGACACTGAGTTGTTGTTATTAGGTGTTTTCCAAGCAATTTTGACTCCTAGTGACTCCATACGACAGAGGAGAGCTGCCCCAGAAAGATTATGGAAGCGGACTGCCAGGTCTTCTTCCCCCAGAGCCACTAGGGTAGGGGTCACGTCCCCAAGCTTTCAGCCAGCCGCCAAGTGCTTAAGCTTAACTGTGGTGCGACCAAGGCTCCTTGACACAGAGTCGGGGATTCAATAAACATTAGGTATTCTTCTTCCCTTCCTTTTACACTGAAGTTATACACGTGAGGTTCTGTCCTTCACAGTACAGTAGGGTGTGGAGTACCTTTATTTTCCACATAGTGCTGGTTTAGTCGGAGGGAAACAAGACGGCTCCATGGAGAAAAATGAGACTTTATCTAAACTTTCTGAAGGCTGATCACTTGGAGACAGTGCCCAGAACTTCAGATGAAAGAAGAACCAGGCAACTGAAGCAAGGAATACCCTGGTGGGGAGAAAAAGCTAAAGAAACAAAAATATTAAAAAAAAAAAAAGTTCAGACAGAAAATAGCAGAAAAAGAGGTTCAAGTTGGTTAGTTGGGGATCAATCTTTTGGAGTGGTGTTTCTGTCATGTTAATCTGACTGACAAAAGGGGGCCAAGTTACAAGACTATACATTCTTATTGAACAAAATTCAAATTTATGCTGATAAATTAGGTGGTAGTTATGAAAAATACTTTATAAAAGCCATCAAGAATGAGTTTCACACTGCATTAGAAATCACTCTTTCAAAGTTTTTCCAGAAACATCTCTTAAAGAAACAGCATTAGCATATCCACACTGCAAACAGACTAGTGTTCTCTTTCCCCTTCTTTGGGGTTTCTAAATCTGAGAACTCTATAGTATTAGCGGACGGCCATAACAAGATGACAGGCCAGCTGAGACTACAACTACTAGGTGCATTTTTCTAGGGATCACTGCCTTAGCTTTCACCGTATTCTAACAAAGTCAGTGGCCTAAGAAGTGTTAAGAACAACTGCTCTAAAAGAATGCACATACCCAAGTATTGCACCTCTGACAAGATCTACTTCCACTGTCAACACACACACACACAAATACACAGGCACACAACCCACAATTATCTAGCAGAGACAGTCAACAGATAATGCCTATAAAATTTGCTATGAATTCAATTTTGCTTGAGAGGACTTCTAGTGCAAACAGTAAAACCACCTTTTCAAGCTAGCCCCTTGGCAGGTGACAGGTCGCCTGCCCTCAAATTGTTTTCTCCAGAGTCTGTCACTATTTTGAAATTCTCACAATTGAAGTCATTCTATTTAAAAATATATTGCGGAAGAACCAATACACTACACTTTAGTTAGCTTCCTCTGAGCCCTGTGCAGAACTCCAAGAAAAAGGACTCCAGAATAGGGGCATTCTAGCTGGTGGAGCTGGCAACAGAGGGAAGGATTCCATCCAGTTATCAGCCTTCCACAGAAAGGTTTTTTGAAATAACTGGTTTTAGATTCTTCGCCTCTTCCATATGATGATCTCGGATACTTATGTATCTCCCAAAGCCAGAAACAACAACAAGCCCCGCAACTGCAAGCAATTTTTCATGGTAACCTAACTACTCACACCATTAGATAGATATTGTCTAATTAACAGCTGTCAGACTAAACATTACTATATACTTTTTTTTTCAAATTCAATCTTTCAAATGATGGCAGACCAACAAACTGATAAATGTACAATAATTAAAAAAATAAGTTACTGATCAAAGCATCTGTATTATAAATACATTATGTGCTGTTAAAATGCAAACAGTAAGTTGTTTTGATATTGTCACAAGATAAATTTGACACAAAAATGATTTATTTTGCATGTGCTCCTTCAAAGTTTAATTTCACACAAACCATTCACAAGAACTTTTTTGCATAAAGCATGACAAATAATCTATGAGAGAGAGAATAACTTGAGACTTAAGAACAGCAAGGTCTTGGAGGAATGGTGAAGGTCAGTCTTACAAGTTGGGTCCGCTAATGTTTCTCATTCATCCTCAACAATCTATTATGTCTACAGAAAAGTGTTCCAGTTTATCACACTTTTAAAAAACTGCGTAATTTTTTCATAATAATGGCATTTGCATATTTGGAGAATACAACATTTTCAAGAAGAACATGCCATTTAATGCATTTATGATAACATGTAAGATAGATAGCCTAGCCATATATATAAAGCCAAGCCAAGTGCCGTCAAATAGCTACCTAAAACTTAAGAGATTGTTAACTTCTAAGCAGTTAGAAAATTATACTTGATGAAATTACTGAAATCACTAAAGAAAATAAGCTAACACTTTCATATTCACCATAATTTCTAATTTATATGTAAGATAAACTAACAGGAAATAGTCTTTAAAAACAGACCCACCCTTTGCTGTAAGACTTAGGGTTTACTACCTGCCAAGTCACTTCTAATACATTAAAAAATGTGATACAGCCACAGTTAAGACCAGAAACTGCAGGCAAAACTGCCAATATCTCAGGAGAGACAGAAGGCTTTACATGACAGTTAAAAGTCCAAAGTATAAACTAAACAACTACATTCAGAGACCCTGACTTAGGAAAGGTTTACACAGCAGACTGCTCAATGTCTGCACTAAGCAAAAAGGTACTCTTTGTATTTCCTGCCCGAAATGATGAGTCCTTAATCCTCAACATGCATGACTCACAAAATAAAAAAATACTGTTATCATGTTCAATATGTTAGCCATATTTGTTTGTGGTTTTGCTATTAGAAGAAAATTTTTTTTTTAATTAAGGAAAGCATCATGTTAAAGAAAAAGTAATGGCCAGAAATTCGTTTATCAGCAATGCAGAATGTAATATTTCATAACAAATAGAATTCTTCCTACACAGTGGCATCGAATAGTACAAGAGTTAGTGTAAATATCCAAAAAAATGCTCATTTTTCTGAGTTTCACACTGTTAATTTTGAATTAAAATCCAAATAATGTACATAAAAATGTTAAACTCTTTTCTCATATATGTCCAATAAAAATACTGTTATTAGACAATACAATTATTCTAATTTAAGGATATACCAAAAGAAAAGTTTTTAACTTGAATAAACACTAAAATTGAATATATAATTCTAGAAGCAAAACAGCAAAGCAACATATCTCCTTATAGAATGATCTATCTTAATTGTGGTTAAACCACATTACAGAAACTGTCATAGCAATGTTCCCTGTTGTAGAGACCTGAATATTCAGCAAAATATTTTGTCTGACAAAGTTGATTTTTAATCTTTAGGTACAAGAAACAAGGGGAAAAAACACTATCTCAACAGTGACCTCTAGTGGAGAAGTCTTAAAATGGTTGTTTCAAAAAATAATTCCTCTTTATGGGTGAAAACAAGCAGAAAAAATATTTACAAAGCAAACACTCCAAGATAGACACTAGTGATGAGATTAAGGAGCTGACTGAAAGTGGCTCAGCCAATATTGACTTTAAAGAAAGGGAGTCACAATGGCAGGGAACCAGAGGGAGAGAGAAGAGAGACCCTGGAGGACAATCTTTGGAATAATTTGTTTCCTTCTTATATTAACAGAAACCCTGGTGGCATAGTAGTTAAGTGCTACATCTGCTAACCAGGAGGTCGGCAGTTCAAATCTGCCAGGCGCTCCTTTGAAACTCCATGGGGTAGTTCTGTTCACAGGGTTGCTATGAGTTGGAATCCACTTGACGGCAATGGGCATATTTTTTTGCCCCCCTCGCCTTGGTTTTCTCCTAGTAAAACTGACAGTGAGCCCTCCTGTAAATTATCTCAGACTGCTCAGAATTAGCTCATCTCACCCTGTCAATCCATTAATCAATGGATACGCCAACTTCATGTTTGACACACTTGCTGGCACTTTTGTGGAAGGCCCAGACACACCACAGGAGCCGTAGTGGCAGAGTGGTTAAGTATCTGGCTACTAAACAAAAGGCTGGTGCTTCAAACCCACCAGCCACTCTGCAGAAAAGATGTGGTGGGTGATGGGCCCCCATAAACAGTACAGCCCAGGAAACGCCACGGAGCAGTTCTATTCTGTCCTGTAGGGCTGCTGAGTTGGAAATGGCTCGATGGTAGCAGGTTTGGGTTTTTGTTTGGGGAAGTATACACAATAAACATAACATAGGATTCCTAACCTCAAGAAATTTATAATTTCATGAAGAAACTGGTGAATGATTTAGAGCTTTAAGTATATAAAATTAACTTGAAATAACAGAGGAACACACCCTGAAATCAGTGAGAACTAGAGTAATAGAAGGCAGCTTTCTGGGAGAAGTGAAAGTCAGGGAGAGCTCAGCTGAACCCAGGAGGGGTGGTGCAAGGAAAAACCACCCATCGGTTGCTCATAAAATCAGCGTTCCCCATCCGCAGATCCCTCGGCTTACCTGAGTAATACCTGTCACAGCTCATTACTGCTGACCTATGAAAAGACCCCTTTACCTTTATAAAAATGGTATCAACACGAATTGGCAAGATAAATTTATGGAAACATACAGTAATGTTTCTTTAGAGAGCTCAGAGTTCAGCACATTTGAAATGAGCACACAGTGAGGCAGAAACACAAGTTTGTTTTCACCATATCCGCTCAAGTTCTTATGCCCGTTAATTCAGAAGAAACTCTCCTGTTTCCTACAGGCAGCATTTCACCTCAGGCCAGCTAGCTCTTTGCCAGCCCTCCTGGTCGCATATCTGCTTGCTTTCTTCAACCACAATGGGTTTATACATGTAGTTACCATGAAGCCACCGTGTGCTTAGCAATAGGCATTACGGAAGAATAAGAAATGCTCCCTGCTCACAAGGAAGCTGAAAACCTGTCAGGAATGACAGAACCTGAAGCAACAAAGGACAAAAACAAAAAACCTGTTGCCTCTGAGCTAATTCCAACTGACAGCAACTATACAGGAGAAAGTAGAACTGCCCCATAGAGTTCCCAAGGAGCACCTAGTGGATCTGAACTGCTGACCTTTTGGTTAGCAGTTGTAGCACTTAACCACCATGCCACCAGTGTTTCCATAGAAGGACAAAAACAAAAAAACAAAAAACCCACTGCCATCAAGTCAGGTCTGACTCATAGTGACCCTAGAGATCAGAGGAGAACTGCCACATAGAGCTGATTGGAACTGCTAACCTTTTGGTTAGCAGTCATAGCACTTAACCACTATGCTACCAGTGTTTCCATAAAAGGACAAGGAAGTGTTACATTGGAGTTTGAGAAAGAAAGATAGGTTTATATGTGGGTCTAAGCAGGTGAGTGCTGAGGGAAAGATAGGTCAACAGGGCTGCGGAGGCTGCCGAACTGGTGGAGGAAGAAAGAGGCAAGCCAGGGACAGAGCACAGGCGCAGAGCAGGGCCACACATGGGGAAGAAAAGACGGATCCACATTTTTAACGCAGTATGTGGGGAGACAGGCTGGCTGCAGAGTGATGGGTCAGAAGAGGGCAGCTTTCAGAGCCAGGAACAGAGTGCCTTCAGCAAGGCGTGTGCAGCCTCACAGGCAGGTGCACAGACAGAGTGTGTTTATAAAGGAACAGCCTGGCAGTGTAACTTCATCTGAACGCTGAAACTATTCCCAATGGGCCAGAAGGAAGATCTGTTGGTTCCCAAGGTAACACTTGCCCAACCATGACAAAAACGATGAGTAAAAAGATGGACTTGCTACTCTTGTGTCCATCTCCTCAAATACATCAGGGCACGTGTGTCTACTCTGGCAAAGCAATTCTCCTCCGACTTCAACAACTCAGCAGCACTGCCCCAACCACACATGTAAATTTCAGTAGTTTCACTGTAATGGGGATGAGGATCTAACAGTAATTAGCCTGACACTCAGAAATATTTTTATGAACTATAACATGAAAAATTTCAAGAGTTTCTGCTCCCAGAATCTCAGGGAATTTAAAGACCATCTAGTTTCCTAGTGGTTGGGCTCCTGCTGTGCTGGGGTGTCTTGTCAGTGTCAAAGCCACCCACAGGGGGAGATCCACTTAGTACCATCACTGTTCTGTTGTCCCCTGCAGATACTAACTTCAGTAAGTTTAGTCAAAGGTTGGCCCCAAATCAGGTCTTACTAGCTAGCAAACAGCCACCTAAGAAGCATCAATTGGTCTCAACCCACCTAGAGTAAAGGAGAAAGAAGAGCATCAACAAAACAAGCATTAGCCCCAGAGAAAGAAAGGGGCCCCATACACCAGAGGCAACATCAGCTTGAGACTGTCAGAACTGGATGGTGCCAGGCTATCATCAAAGACTGCCCTTACAAGAAACTCAAGAGTCCCTGATGGAGTGGAATAAATTTAGGGTACAGAATTCAAAATCTACTAGACTTGACAGTCTAACAGACTGGAGGCTTCCTGGAAGACAAGGTTCCCAGACTCTCTATTAGACCAGAACTGAAACCATTCCAGAAGCTAACTCATCATGCAAAGCCTGAATTGGTATATAAGACATACAGGGTCACTACAAAGTGGAATAACTAAAGGCAATGGTTTATAAGACACAAAGTGATACTTGTGCAGGGTGTGCTGTGCGGCTCAGGTAGATACAGAAGACTATTTGGGCAGCTGTTGTCCTGAGACACTTAGGATAAAAAGACAGAGTGGGGCAGGAGCTGGTGGACTCAGCAAACACAGGGTGAAAGGGAGGAGGAGTGTGCTGTCCCCGTGCAGGAGGGCGGCCAGGGTCACACGGCAACGTGTATGTCAGTTTTTGTATGAGAAACTGACTGAAATTGTAGACTTTCACTTAAAAAACAATGAAAAAATTTTTTAAAAAAAGACTGTCCTCGAAACAAAATCCCAGCCGGAAAAAGCCATTCATTCATTCTGTACCTAGCCCTAGCATGCCACTAGGGTCTTCATTCCATGAGTACACAAGTGAAATATCAAAGAAGAGTTAATTGGCACAGGAAAAGAAAAACCAGGGCTTTAAATCAGTTTATTCTGCTGAGAATTTGCCTTCCTCAGGAAAAACACAAATAGTTCTATAAGATAAAAGCAGGGCTGAAGGGCTTATCTTTTTGAGTCTCAGTGGTTTTAATGCACCATTGTCGGCTTGTCCCCATTAAAAACAATGGACAGTGAAAGACACTGATTACAATAAAAAGTGACAGGAGGGTGTGCTAGGCACTTGCGTTTAATGCATATTTATGTGTCCATCAAATGGACATATTTACTATAAACACTTGAGAATTCATAGCAAAGTCATTCATTTAAATGCCAGAAAAATAGTAAAAGATGCTAATGTGACCTTCGTGAAACAGATTCATTGTCAGGGACACTGTACTTACAGTGGCTTGAAACAGAAGTTACCAAGACGATTAATTAGAGTTTCCTGGATTAGGTCAAGAATGTTTCAAATAGAAAAATATATATATATATGAAGTCTAGATTCTTTCAGATTGACCATTTTAACAGCAGACACAATTTAAAAATTTTACTCCTTATTTATTCCTTTATAAATTAATCTCATCTGATATTCCGGGGGCAGGACAGAAACTGTTGTACTTATCCCTGAGATGTCTATCTCCAAGAATACATAAATAATAATAATAAACTACAATGATTTGAAAGATTTTTTTAGAAGAACAGATGAATTAGTAATATAATAGAAATGAAGCTTCTTTTGCTTTCTTGTTGACATGCAAATAGTCTCACTGTGATAACGATGCAGATCAAACAATGGTAAGCTTAGCAATTAAGAAAGACTTTCATGAACTCCACAGAGAAAGCGTCAGGAATTCCTGCTAACAAAATCTTGAGGCATTTAAGGATCATGAAGTCCAACCTTCCAAACAAGCTGCAAATCCCCTCTGAACAGAGATTAGGGTCTCTGTGGGCTGCTTAGCCATTTGCTACAAAAACAGTAAAACCGGCAGCCTGTTACCTGCTACAGAAATGACCATATGTAACTTGTAGTCTTCACTTTAGCTTCTGTGGCCCCTGCACCTCAAACATGACAATTGTGCCACTCTGCCTCTGCCTTACAAATATGAACTTTTGCTAAAAAAAAAAAAAAAAAAAAAATGGACTAATCTTCCTGATTCCTGCACATGAGGGACTCTAGCTGTCACTCTTAATTCTCAATGACCAACAGCTCTGTGACTCTGCTCCAAGCTGTACATAATGCACATGCACTCATAAATTCACGACACAAATCCCTCAACCTGACATTCTGCTCAATTTCACAGCACTCGGAAAGCTCCCCAACAAATTCTTGCCACATGATTAGAAAATCATTCAAGTCTGCAGGAAATACAGCAACACAAAGCAGTGACAGTCAATTAGAAATGAGACAGGAGAGCGTGTCCCTGCCATAAAAATCTTTAAAACCACAGTGCAATGATTAAAATGGCCCATGTCACTCATGCAAGACACTCTTATAAAATCAGATCCTAATTCTACCATATAGTCATCATATAGCAACATCACCAGTGCCCACGTGTCCTGCTCTTGGAATCCATCCCCCAAAATGTGAAAAAGGCTGATCCAAATTTATATAATTCAGACAATTTTGTAGTTTTTTTCGCCCAATCGGACAGGAAAGGAAAGCATATCCAACTGTTAAATGGTCCCCTTCCGAGGACAACATATAGATGAAAACAAACTCTTGCAGTCAAATGACTGCACCTCACAGCAACCCCACAGGACATAGCAGCACTGACCCATGCTGTGATCTTCATGGAGGAGCCCTGGTGGCACAGCGGCTAAGAGCTCGGTTGCTAACAAAAGGTTACAAGTTCAAATCTGTCAGGCGCTTCTTGCAAACCCTATGAGACACTTCTACTCCATCCTGTAGGGTTCTGTGAGTCGGAACAGACTCAGTGGCAATGGGTTTGGATCAGGGGTTTTTCCGGAATATGTACGAAAGCAGACTGCCACATCTTTCTCCCGCATAGTGCAGAAAGTGGTTTTAAACCGTGTACCCTTTGACTAACAGCCAAGCAACTAACCACTGCCCCTCCAGGGCTCCTTATGGAGATGAAACAGAGAACTCTTACTAGACTATTTTTCTGGATAAGTAAGTTTTCCATGGAACACTACCCAACAGCACAACAGTCTCAGTCACCATAGCATTTGCCGTCCCTGGTGTAAGCCACCTCCAGAGGAACCATGTCACTTTCTCTCTTTTGGTCACATGCGTGGCAGGAAACATCCCTCAGTGAACAGCAAAAGTACAAAACCAACCCACCACCATCAAGCCAACTGTGACTCACTGTGACCCTACAGGACAGAGGAGAACTGCCCCACAGAGTTTCCAAAGAGTACCCGGTGGATTTGAACTGCTGACCTTTTAGTTAGCAGCCTTAGCTCTTAACTACTATGCCACCAGGGTTTCCAAAACACTGGAAGATGATATTCTCATGTAACTTACTGCCACCAAAAATAAGTTCCACATTTTCAAAAATAACCATTTGTCACTACCTTTGTTAGAGGAAACACTAGAGTCAGCAGCATCATAAAATTACTAAAGAGTGAAAAACTGTGTAACAACTCAGAAAAAATTAACTTACTTGTTAGCTTGTTGTGACTGAGCACCAGCTGAGTGATATGGGATAAAGTGACTGCAGAAGAAAAAGAAAAAGAAAAATCACAGTCAATAAATGGACCCAAATTACACCTCGACACTTACAATATAAACTGCTAAATTAGTTTCTCGACACCTACAATATAAACTGCTAAATTAGTTTCACAGGTTGGCATGTTACTGCTCACCAAAACAGAAGCAAGGACTCATCTAACACACTGTTAGATGTTCAACCAAATTAAGAAAAGTCATGCAATTAGCAGTGCAATTAGCACAGCCAGTGAGAGCTGATGAGATTAACGTCATGGGATCAAACATTACAAAGGCCAGTTAGCTTTGCTTGGTTCCCTGGTCTGCAGGCCCAACTTTAGCAATCCATCTCAAAAAAATACAGGGCAGGGGAACTGGCTAAGAGAGTGGAAAAGCACAATGTCCCGGTCTGTGCTTTAAAAGCCCTTGTGAAGGCAGAAACATCATCTCAGGCAGGCAGCACTTTACTTTGTCTATGTCCACCACCGGCCCAGAAATTTCTCTCTGCATGATCAGATGATCAGTGTAAACCACCACCACCACCCCGTCTTCCCTTAGACATATTTTGGCTGACACTGTAAAGCACATGTATCTTGCATGCCAGTTTCAAAGCTTATCAGGGAGATTTAATCTGTTCAAGATTAAAGCTGCTAAAATAACACTTTTTTTCCTACTATGTAGAAAGAAAATACACACAGATCAAAAAATAAAAGAAAAAGAAAAAACATGGCCTGCTTCCCTCTTTGGATTCTAAAACTTCACTGCACAGTCAGTATGACATACATATTAGTTGAGAGAGAAGTAGAGTTTTTTTTCCCTGGTATTCTTCCTATACAAACATCCTATTAATCAGTAGTTTTTGTTTACTTTTTGTTTTTCTGTAAAGGGAAAGTAAGATCAACACTTCTCTCAACAAGCATCTAAATCTCTGACCCGGTATACTTACAAGATAATAAACCAAAAAACCAAACCCACTGCTGTAAACTTGACTGTGACTCATAGTGACTCTATACCACAGAGTGGAACTGCTCTATAAAGTTTCCAAGGAGCGCCTGCTGGATTCAAACTACTGATCTCTTGGTTAGCAAATGTAGTACTTAACCACGATACATCACCAGGGTCTCCAGAGGATAATGAGGATGTATTATTTCTTGACCTCAACTTTGTGCACATGTTTTTAAACCATGACAAAGTTACAGAAAGGTTCAAACTACAGTATAAAGACATTTTATCCCCCTGAACCATTAGAGATTATATTGAAGACCTGAAGACCCATAAACTTCAGGACATAATTCCTACCACCATTCTCCTACATGGCCACAATACAGTCATCAAAATTTAAAAAATAAACAAACATGATGCATTATTACCACTTAATCCTCAGACCTCACTCTCATTTTGCCAAATGTCCCAATCATTTATTTTATAAAACAGAATCCAGTTCAGATTCCCATGTTGCAGGTAGCTGTCTTGTTTCTCATCATCTCTTTTAATCTCAAGTCGGTCTTCCCCTGATTTTTATGACCTCAATAATCTTGAAGACTGCAGGTCAAATTATTCTGTATCATGTCTCTCGGAGTGTAGATCTGTCTCTTATTTACTCTCGATCATATTCAGGTTATGCGTCTTTAGGAGCAACATCACAGAAACGCTGTCGTCTTCTCATTGCCTCCTATCAGGAAGCACACAATTCCACTTGCTCCCATCACTGATGACATTTCCGTTCATCAGGTAAGCCTGCCAGACTTCTCCACTCTAAGTTTATTCATTTCTCCTCTAATTAATAAGCATGATGGGGGCATATATTTTGAAACCGTCTGAACGAATATCCCATTCCTCACTACATCATGAACTTATTCAAGTATGCCATGGCTCTCAACTAGGGCAAATCTGGCTCCCTCAGAGGTCTCTGAAGATACGTGGAGACATTTTTTAATGTAACAACTATCACCAATAGACAATTTAAAATTTTATATGTCGTGCACATAATAATGCTGTTGGACAGCACCAGCGAAAAGCAGTGGCATCCAGTGACTACCAAAAATAAAGGTATTTTTATAAGCATGCTAAGCTAATTATTTTTCATAGCAACATGCAAGAAAAAATTGGCATTTGGCATAGTAGCCCTTATGAAAATATCTTGGCTGCAGGGCATGGCTAGCAAACACTGCAGAAGGTGTGCATTACCTACATAAATACATGGCCGAGGCCAGCAATGGTGCTGAACAGGATACAATGCATAGGACAGTCCTCCACAATAAAGAATCATCGAATCCATATATCAATAATGTTGCTGTTGAAAAATACGGATTTATTTATATCTGTATGGCCTCACAATTCCCTGTTTTAGTTAATGAGTTATAATTTGTCAGTGTTACTGTTTACAGAGGGAGCCCATCCAAGCTAGACTCTATGTCCTTCTGACATATCCCTGCCATTCACTGAGTACTTCCTGGCTTTCTGGCACAACATATTCAAGATCATCTTATACTTTCTCTGCCACAGCCCTGGAATCAGACATTTATCCAAGGATTTCTGGTTCTTTTTTGTGGGAAATGGTATTTAGAAGCCAATATCTGGACACTAATTGTGTTCACTGTTATTGGGTTTTACTATTCTCAGGCCCTCTCAATGAACTGAAGTAGAGAATATAAACATACACACATACAGAGACACACACAAGCATCTACACTGATTTACTATGTATTATTCAAAGCCATGAGTTCACACCAATTCCAATGCAATATCACAGGATAGTCTACCTTTCTCCCTTTCTATATTTATAACTCCCTTCTCTGACAGTGAGAACCTTGGCTATTATCTTTAACCTATTTAATCAGTATTCCTATAAATATTGTTGGAATGAGACATGTTTTTGCTCATCCCCAGGGAAATCTGGAAGTCTGATACTCTTAGTCAAAATTAGGACAAGCAGACTAGCTAGAGATTCATAATGGTCTGTTTAAAGTTCAACACATCACCGATGGCACCCAAGACCATCTTGTTTACACTGTTTAGAGACGAGGGCTTACACCTGGTTACACCACCCAGTTTGGCTCCATGACTAGCTAGGCATAAAAGATACTGCAGATTTTTAATCAAGCTCTCCTGAAACGGATTTCTCACACATACGTTGATGGTTCATAATCTGGATGTGAAATGTGTCCTGTGCAACTAAGAAGGAAACTTGGGGAGCAGCACCAGTAAGCGTCTCAGGCCCTTGAGGACTGTCGTGCTTTCTTTCTCATGCTGCATCATGTGCTGTGCCTTTATTAAACCCTTATGTGAGTATACTCTGTAGATCGTGACAGGTCAAACCTCCATCTGGCAACTACTGAGGTAACCAGTCTCTTCTCTCCATCTCTACCCCTTCCTCTTACGCAGATATCCTTCTCATTCTGCTCCAACTTAACACTCCATGCCCTGTAACCTGCCACAATGACACTCACGCTGCTCTTCTTGAAGTGATTTCCCATGCAAGGCTACCCACCTCCAAACACACACAGATGTTTGCTTTACATTACTTAGGTTCTGGTATGCCAGTGCAGACCACCATGCTCCCCTCCCTCCCATGCCCTAAACATCTATATTCCTCTGTTCCATGTAATGGCTTTAGGACCGAATTATTAGGGAAGGGGGAAGAGGAAGGCAAAAGAGAAGAAGAACAACAGTTGAGTGGTCTTTAAAAGAATGTCAGCTTCACACATAAGGTTTACGATTTTAGACACTGCAGAACGTTTCACACTTTATTAGTAAGAGTTAAGATTTTCCTTTCTGCCAAATAAAGCATTTCTGTATGTCTGAGATCTAGAGACTTACACGGGAGGAAAAAAAATCCTAAAGAGCTGTCCTCATACAAAGAAGATAAGATTCATAGCTATATCAATGAAGATTACATTCAGCTTCAACTGACAGCAAACTCCAAATAATAAGACTTCTACAAAACAGTGGTGTCTCCTTCAGTTAAGTATAGGCAGTCCAGAGGTTCCTGCTGTTTCTTGGCTTGGCTTCCACTTCACGGTCCAAGATGACTTCAGATGCTTAAGTGCCACTGGTGCATCGCCGTCAGGAAGAAGGAAAAGATAAAGAACCTTCTTTCAGGAAACAGCCAAGAAACTACACATGACACTCCCACTTCCAGCGAATTAACACAAGTTTGTAACATACTGATGCCTAGCTGCAAAACCAAAAGGTCTCTTCTGCCAAGTTAATTCCAATTTACAAAAACCCTATGGGACAGAAGACAGCTGCCCCACTGGGTTTCCAGGGCTGCCAACCTTTCGGTTAGTGGGTGAATGCTTTCACCCTGTACCATCAGGTTTCCTAGGGAGGTGAAAATCTAGTCTGTGTTCCAGCCAACCATGTGCTAGCTAAAAACTAGAGATTTTATCAGCAAGAAAGAGGGACATCAGTGGTTCAGTGGGCAAATTCCCACCTCCCATGCAGGAAACCTGGAGTCCATTCCCAGCCATCGCGTATCATGTAAAGCTACCACTGTCAGTAGAAGCTTTTGTGTTGGTGTGATGCGGAACAGGTTTCAGCAGAGCTTCCAGACAAGGGCAGACATTCAAAGGAAAGGCCTGGTGACCTCCTTTCAGAAATCAGCCCACAAGGGCCTGGTCCACAACCAGTTACGGGGATGGTGCAGGATGAGGAGGTGTTTCGCTCCACTGCTCATAGGAATCTGGGGTCAACACAATGTCTTCTAACAACATTAGCGATAAAGATGGGGCAAACTTGGACAGGCAGCTAGCAGTCTCTCACCAGAGCAGATGACTCTATTTTAAAGTCATAGAAATCAATCCTGATTACAATGAATAAATAAACAGATCTTCCTCCTGTGTCCTTCAGCTGTAATTTTTACGAAGTTTCACAGGTTGTGGCAGGGATCTAGATACCATGCTTTCATGGACCATCTAGGTCACCTGGCAGAATTACTTCATTTTTAATAAAATGTTCTGCATTTGGTGAGTGGCATCTGGGGTCTTAAAAGCTAGCAAGCTGCCATCTAAGGAGCACCAACTGGTCTCAATGCACCTGCAGCAGAGCAGATTGAAGGACATCACAGACAGGAGAAATATGAGCCCAGGAGAAAGGGCCCTATGATCCAGTGACTACATCCACATGAGACCAGAAGAACTAGATGGTACCCAGTCAGCACCAACACCTGCCTTAATAGGTAATACAATGTAGACGCCTTGATGTAGTGGGAGACAAATGGAGATACAGATCTAAAACTCTATTATAAGACCAGACGTGATGGTCTGACATCTTGGGGATTCCCCCAAAAACACAGCCCCTGGACTCACTGATAGCCCACAGCTGAAACCAGTACTGAAGACAACTCTTCAGACAAAAATTGGGCTGGACTAGAAGACATGTGGCTGTCAGAGCAGCTCCTCTAGAGAAATGAGATGAGAGGGTAGAGTGGAGGGGTCAGCAGTTGGCTGAACGACTATGGGAAGCACAGGGTCCGAAGAAGGAGTGTGCTGTCACAGGGTTGGAAGGGAAGCTCGAGTTGCAAAGAGGTGTGAAGACACGGTTTTATACGGCAAATTGGCTTAGCCTGTCAACTTTCAGTTAATCACAATAAGAAAAAAAGAAAGTACAAAAAAAATAAGTTGACTAATCAGTAAAGAGAAAAAAAATACCTTATTTCTCTAAGCTAAAGTTTACAATAAGAGACTTCATTAGGGAAAACTGGTTCTTTTCTATCATTTTATTTGTCCTTTCACTAAACGTTTAACAGCAGAGAAAAGCGAAAACGATGAAAAATTCTTTCTCTTTTTTAATAAAGGACAGAAATTCAGTTGTCGCTTTTACTGATCACACCACTAGAATTTTTTTCCCCCTCGCCATTGTTGGGAGGCCACATGCTGAAGTAGGTAAGAGGGAGAGAAATTAAAGCAGAAAAGAAAAAGTTAATAAAAGATCTTTCATAAAATATTTAGAGCAACAAAGGACTCCAGGCTGGCCCTGCAGGGAGGACAGTTAAGTCGGACACAAGCGCGAGGAACTCACAAAGCCTGGGCCAGGCGCAGCTCAAGGAGCACCAGACAGATTGATACACCACCACACCCCTCCACTTTCGCCAACGGCTCCTTCATTGTGCATCTCCTCTGGAAACTGTGCTGTTCAAAAGAAGGCGGAAACGGTCTGCCAAAATAGAATGGATTCTTTACAAGAACCAAGGCAGCCCTACTCACCTGTGGGGCAAGTGGAAGCGGGCCGAGCCCACTGACCCTGCGCCGCCGCCCTGAGGACCTTACGCACGCTCATGAGTCTCCACTGTGCTAATAACATACTCTGATGCGACTGTTAACACCAGCTGTCACGAACAAGCACACCAGAACACTGAGGACACACCGTTATTAAAATGTCTAATGCAGTATTAAACTGCACTTCGCCCACGCATTTTCAAAGTAGGGTATGTTTCAAAAGTCACCAAGAAACAAAGAAAATGTGCTGATACCCACAGTTACATGTTACAGTACCTCTGCTATCCCTCATGTCTCTAGCCTCTTGTGAATGGCATCTGGGTGCATGTTCTGTTTGACCAAAATCAACACTGGAAAAGCAAAAATCACAGGGGCCAGGGGCATCTGTGAAGGAAGCGGGGTGCGGTGAGGTTGCCGGTGCTGTACACATGGCATACAACTCTTGATTCTTCAGCCAGGAAGGGAATCGGCAAGTGTTCAAAAGAAACTGGCAGGTTCAGTCAATGCACAAGAAAGGCAATCAAGGACACACTCAAGGCACTTATTGGCTGGGTATTTCCTGACCACACTCACAGTGCCAACAGTCTCCACTTGAATCAGTATCCTCTCTGAAGCACTGTTGTCCTGCTGAGCCTCAACAGCCTCAGTTTATGTCTGCTGTCATTCTCAAGTGTCCTGGTTTGGATGGTAACTACAGTCACTGTACTTATACCACATACAACATGCACCAAAACTCAGAAATTCAAGGTATAAAGGAATCACGGACACCAGAGAAGTCTAACCGGATTAGGGCAGCTCAGAAGCAGACGTTACTTATCACGGATGACATCTGCAAGTCAACAAGTCCTTCAGGGTAAGACACTACACTGCCCACTGAGTCTGGCTTGGAAAGACATATGGAAACTGTGGGTTAGAAAAGCCATTTCAGGATAACCTGAGCAACAGATGGAAAACAGGGGAGATACGGAACCTGGAGTGGGGCAGCTAGAATTTTAATGGAGTAAATTAGCGAAAATCAAAGGCTAACTAAATATTTCTGGGAAATAGCAATGTTTCTAGATAACACATGGAAGCAGATATTATTGTTTAAAATAGGTTCAGGCTTTTTTTTAACCCTTTTTCTTGAGCATGAAGTTGGCAGTATAAGAATAATAAAATAAGCATGATGAAAGTCACAGTGTCCTAAGATGACACTATGGATTGTTTTCAACACAACTCATCATATTACAAACATGTGGCATACTGGAAACTGTCTCTACAGTTTTAAATTTGGCAAATTAGGAAGGAAATTACTCCTCTGGTAGCACTTTAGAGATGGTAAAAAGTTCTAGCTCAACAGAATGACATTTATATCCAGAGGAAGAAAACACGGCCATGATGAGACAAAGGGACATGAGACTTGAAAGCACCTAAGTGACAAGAGATTTGAAAGTTTCTGAAATCATGACACAAGGTTAGCAGTGCCAGCTTAATTTCAGTGGCCATCTTTAGTGCTAAAAGATTTAGTAATGCTGGTCAGACAAACCAGACCATGACTGAAAGCCACTGTCATCACCAGAAGGCAAATGGTCTGCCACATTCTGACAGCTCCAGCAGTATCGAATATAACAGATGGGAAGAAAAGCCACTTGTTGCTGTTGTTGTTAGCTGACAATGAGTTGGCCCTCAACACAAGGTGACCCATGCATGACAGAACAAAATACTGCCTGGTCCTGCACCGGCTTATGATCAGTTGTGGAACAGACGACTGTGATGCATGGAGTTTACACTGGGTGATTTTCTTAAGCACACTGCCAGGCCTTTCTTTCTTCTTCTTTAGTCTGGAAGCTCTGCTGAAACCTTTTCGGCATCAGAGCCACATGCAACTCTCCAGGGACAGATGGGTGGTAGCTGTGCACAGGTGCACTGGCCAAGAGTTAAACCCAGGTCCTCCACACAGGAGGTGAGGTTCTGTCACTGAACCACCAATGCTGTAGAAAAACCACTGCGGTTGCTCTTAGGTACCATTGAATTGGCGCCAACTCATGCACCCTAACAGATTATAGAGAATGAAACACTGCCTGGTCCCACGCCATCTGCACAGTTGTCGCTATGCTCAAGTCCATTGTTGCAACCACTGTTTCAATCCAGTGGGACATTCAGAGAGCGTCGGCTTGTTCTACAACTGCAGGGGACATCAGTTACACTCTGTCCAACACTATGGACAGCTGTGAATGGTGCCTACTGGAGCAGTTCAAGGAGGAAGCCACGCTCTTTCAAACCCTCCTGAAGTTGAAGACTAAACAGAAAATTTGATTCGACTTACAAAATACAGATGGAGGGGGCGGAGTCAAGATGGCGGACAAAGGACACGTCTCTTTCTATCCCTCTGGAAACCAAGACCTGAACTGACAATCAAACAGAGCCTTCTGAGCACCTAATCAGCCTCAGGACACGGCACAGAGCTGTTAATTGGGACTTTATACCATTCAGTGAAAAATCTTCTCTCTTTCGCTGACTCCCGCTCCTGGCTAGCCCCAGCTCTCACGGACAGAAGGTAAACGCACCATTTTGACTTTTTTTTCCTCGGTCTCGGCTGGCGGGCGGAGCGGGGCCTGGCCCGGCGGCTGGACTCAGACACGCTGCTGGGGGGATAGGCAGGCGAAATTCCCATGTTCTGAGAGCCAGGCTCATGACTCTGTTAATCTAGACACTTTGAGCCTTTCGTTTGGTAGCTGCCTCAGTGGGGTTTGTGCGGAACTCCGCGGTCAGGGTGCGGGACGCCATGTTGGTACCGAGATTTTAGCGGGACCTCGTTCTTAGCCTGGGAGCCAGCGCCTGCAAACGGGACAGCGCTTCTCCGACAGAAAAGTAATGATTTTGCACAGTGCTGCCTACGTTGGGGGCCTGCAACAGAAGCAGAGGAATCGCTGCTTCTGGGCATCTTTAGCCCCCCTGTCTGCTGCCTGTGTAGAGGACGCCATCTTGGGTACGGTGGCCGCAGCTGGACCTAATTCTTAGCTTGGGAGCCAGACCCTGCCCACAAGAGAGCGATTTTCTATCACAAAACCAGTACTCGACGCAGTGTTGGATAAGGCTAGGCCCTGTCAGCAGAGGCCACCAGGGCACTAGCAGTGCTGTATTCTGAACTAGTTTGTTATCATCTGGGGTTGGATACAGTGGTGCTTACTTTGTCAGATGGGAAGAGGGACCTCTACACCTGAAAACCTAACTGACTTGTGAACTGGTCAGATACCTTTTGCTTTACATTTGAAGACAGCCTAGAGAAACATTTGCAATCCATCCTCACAGTACCTCTTCCAGCCTCTATATACTCACATAGGACCCAAAAAGCAACAGACAATTGTGGCATACAAGCAATCACTCATGGCTTCAGAGGCTCCCAAACAAAGCAACCAAGGAGTTTTCCAGATGAAGAAACTTTTATGAAAGCATCAGGAAGTAAATACAAATTGATTATATACAAGGCCCTTCAAGACCTTATACAAAACGCAGCAGAACAAAATGAAAAATTAAGCAAGTTGTTCGATCTGATGGAACACCAGTACTCTGAAATCCAACAGATCAAGAAGAAAATCAAAGACATAGAAACTTCCATGCAAACCCAAGAAAACAGAATGGAACAAATGGAAAAAAGAATTTCTGACTTGGAAGACAGAGCTACTGATGCCAGTGTCTATGAGCAGAAATCAGAAAAAAGAAACAAGAAAAATGAAGAAACATTAAGAAGCATGTGGGACTCTATTAAGAGGAACAACCTTCGATTAATTGGAGTCCCTGAACAGGATGAGACATCTGAGAACACAGAGAATATTGTTGCTGAGCTGCTGAAAGAAAACTTCCCAGAAATCATGAAGGAAGAGAATATAGACATCTCAGATGCATATCGTACGCCACCCAATACAGATTTCAAAAGAAAGACTCCAAGGCATATTATAATCAAGCTAAACAAAATGAAACATAAGCAGCAACTATTAAAGGCAGCAAGACTCAAGGCAAAGCTAACATTCAGAGGGAAACCCTGTAGGCTCTCGTCAGATTTCTCAGCAGAAACCATGCTGGCACGGAGACAGTGGCACGACACATTCAAAGTCTTGAAGGAGAAGAACTTCCAACCAAGAATTATATATCCTGCAAAACTGTCTTTCAAACATGAAAATGAAATTAAGACATTTCCAGATAAACAGAAACTCAGAGACTTTGTAAAAACCAAACCCAAACTACAAGAAATACTGAAAGAAGTTCTTGGCTTTGGCTTAGAAGAATGAAACCACTAACTTTATATTTTAGAATGACACACTACTCAATACTCATTTAGGGAAGGCTCCAAAGTAAATCACAGCTTTGATTTGGAAAGAAGCAATCCAGTGATCATCATGAAAACTATGGTGTCATCATAATAAAAGAGGGATGTACTACAGTCGTTATAGTCCTTCCAGATGGAGAGGAAGATGACAAGACTGGTAGTAATTAAAATTGGGTTTATAAACAGTTTATTAAGGGGGTTCATAGGGGCAGCTGTAAAACACAACAAAGATGTATCATACCATTTCAAGAAATGTAACACATGAGTCTCAACAACTATAAAACCAGCTCTGAAAAAGGTGAAAAATCAACTCACAAAAAAGAGTGTCTCAGAACAGACTAATAAGAACAACAGAGAAAACATTAACATAAAAATAAACATATCACAATGGCAGCAGTGAACACATACCTATCAATAATTACATCGAATGTGAATGGACTGAATGCTCCAGTAAAGAGACACTGAGTGTCATCTTGGATCAAAAGACACGACCCATCCATATGTTGTCTACAAGAAACTCACTTGAGACCTAAAGATAGGAACAAACTGAAAATTAAAGGTTGGAAGAATATATATCAAGCTAACAATGAACAAAGAAGAGCAGGGGTGGCAATTCTAATCTCAGACAAAATCAACTTTAATGTCAAATCCACCATTGTGGACAAAGATGGACACTATTTACTGCTGAAAGGTTCAGTACACAAGCAAGACTTAACTATATTAAACATTTATGCACCTAATGTCAGAGCACCTAAATATGTCGAAGAAACACTGACTATGCTCAAAAGACAGTTAGATGACTCCACAATAATAGTGGGAGACTTTAACACTCCACTCTCATTACTAGACAGATCATCTAGAAAAAAGCTCAGTAAAGATACAGAAGACCTCACTGACACAATTAACCAACTAAACCTCATTGATATATACAGAACTTTCCACCCATCAGCAGACAACTACACCTTCTTCTCCAGTGCACATGGAACATTCTCCAGAATTGACCATGTGATAGGCCATAATGCAATGCTCAACAAAATCCATACCACTGAATTATTGCAAAGCATCTTCTCAGATTATAAAGCCATCAAAGTTGAAATCAATAGCAGAAAAAACAGAGATAGAAAGTGGAACTCTTGGAAACTGAACAACATCTTGCTCAAAAAAACATGTTATAGAGGAAATCAGGGATCAATTAAAGAAATTCATGGATTTGAATAAGAAGGAAAACACTTCCTGCCAGAACCTATGGGATACAGCCAAAGCAGTGCTCAGAGGTCTGTTTATCTCCATAAATGCACACATCGGGAAGGAAGAAAGAAACCAAATCAAGGAACTAACTCTACAGCTTGAACAAGTAGAAAGAGAACAACAGAGGAACCCCTCGGGCACTGGAAGAAAGGAGATGATAAAGATTAGAGCAGAGCTAAATGAATTATAGAAAAACAACTGAAAAAATCGAAAAGACCAAAAGCAGGTTTTTTGAAAAGATCAACAAAATTGATAAACCACTGGCTAAACTTACTAAAGAAAAGCAGGAAAGGAAACAAATAACCCAAATTAGAAATGAGAAGGGAATTGTCACCACAGATGCAACAGAAATCAAAAACATCATAACAAACTACTATGAAAGACTGTACTCTAACAAATTTGAAAACCTAGGGGAAATGGACTGATTCTTTGACTCATACCACCTACCCAAATTATCACAACGTGAAGCAGAACAACTTAATAAACCCATCACAAAGGAAGAGATTGAAAAGGTCATCAAAACACTGCCAACCCAAAAAAGTCCGGGCCCAGATGGCTTCACGGCAGAATTCTACCAAGCATTTAGAGAGAGTTATCCCCAGTACTACTGAAACTATTTCACAGTATAGAAAGGGATGAAGTACTCCCAAACTCATTCTATGAAGCCAGCATAACCCTGATATCTAAGCCCGGGAAAGATCCAACAAAGACAGAGAACTACAGACCGATATCACTCATGAACTTAGATGCAAAAATCTTCAACAAAATTCTTGCCAACAGAATACAACAACATATCAAGAAAATAATCCATCATGACCAAGTGGGATTCATACCAGGGATGCAAGGCTGGTTCAACATCAGGAAAACAACTAATGTGATTAACCACATAAATAACACAAAAGACAAAGATCACCTGATTTTGTCCATTGATGCCGAAAAGGCATTTGATAAAGTCCAACACCCATTCATGCTAAAAACTCTTAGCAAAATGGGCATAGACGGCAAATTCCTCAACACAATAAGGGCCATTTATGCAAAACCAATTGCCCACATCATCCTGAATGGAGAGAGACTGAAAGACTTTCCCTTGAGATCAGGAACTAGACAAGGATGCCCACTGTCACCTCTCCTATTCAACATTGTGCTAGAAGTTCTAGCCAGAGCAATTAGACAAGACGAACAAATAAAGGGCATCTGCATCAGCAAAGAGGAAGTTAAAATCTCCCTGTTCGCAGATGATATGATTGTATATGCAGAGAACCCCAAGGAATCTATAATTAAGTTATTCAAACTGACAGAAGAGTTCAACAAAGTGTCAGGATACAAGATAAACATAAGTAAATCAGTAGGATTCCTTTATACCAACAACGAGACTGTTAAGGAGGAAATTATCAAATCTATACCATTTGTGATAGCCCCTAAGAAGATAAAGTACCTAGGAATTAATCTAACCAGAGAAACAACAGACCTTTACAAAGAGAACTACAAGTCCTTATTACAAGAAACTAAGAGAGACTTAGATAAATGGAAAAACCTACCCTGCTCATGGATAGGAAGACTTAACATTGTGAAAATGTCTATTTTACCCAAAGCAATTTATTTATATAATGCAATCCCAATACAAGTTCCAGCATCATTTTTTAATGAGATGGAGAAACAAATCACCAATTTTGTTTGGAAAGGGAAGAAGCCCCGGATAAGTAAGGTACTACTAAAGAAGAAGAACACACTGGGAGGCCTCTCATTACCCAACCTTAGAACATACTACACTGCCACAGTGGTCAAAACAGCCTGGTACTGGTACAAGAACAGATAGACTGATCAATGGAACAGAACTGAGACCCCAGAGATGACACCATCTGCCTACGAACAGTTGATATTCGACAAAGGCCCTAAGACATTAAACTGGGGTAAAAACAGCATCTTCAACAAATGGTGCTGGCAAAATTGGTTATCCATCTGCAATAAACTGAATCAAGATCCATATCTTACACCTTATACAAAAACCAACTCCAACTGGATAAAAGACCTAAATATCAAACCTAAAATGATAAAGCTCATCCAAGAAAAGGTAGGAACAACAATGGAAGTTTTAATACACAATGAGGACAGACTCCAAAATCTGTCAAAGAAACCTCAATCAACAGAAGAGAAAGTAGATAAATGGGAACTATTAAGAATCAAACACTTTTGGTCATCCAAAGACTTTATTAATAGAATTAAAAGAACACCCACAGAGTGGGAAAAAATATTTGGCAACTCTATGTCAGATCGACGCCTGATCTCCATAATCTATAAGATACTACAAAATATCAATAAGAAGATAAACCATCCAATTAAGTGACAGGCAAAGGAGATAGACAGATACTTCACTAAAGAGGAGATCCAGGCAGCCAAAAAACACATGCGGACATGTTCACGATCTTTAGCTATTAAAGAAATTCAAATCAAGACAACAATGAGATACCATGTCACCCCAACAAGACTGGCCATGATCCAGAAAACACAAAACAACAAATGCTGGAGAGGCTGTGGAGAAAGTGGAACCCTCCTGCACAGTTGGTGGGGTTGCAAAATGGTCCAGCCTCTTTGGAAGACAATCTGGCGCTTCCTTAAAAAAATGGATATTGATATACCATTTGACCCAGTAATTCCACTACTTGGAATATATCCTACAGATTCAAGGCCTTTCACACCAACGGACACATGCACCAGAATGTTTATCGCGGCACAGTCCACAATAGCAAAAAGGTGGAATCAACCCAGATGCCCAACAATAGAAGAATGGATAGGTAAACTGTGGTACATATACTCAATGGAGCACTACGCAATGATAAAGAATAACGATGATTCCAGGAAACATCTCCTAACCTGGTTTCAACTGGAAGACATTATGTTGAGTGAGAGTAGTCAGCAACAAAAAGACAAATACTGTATGAGACCTCTACGATAAGATCTCAAAAACAGACTTGTGTATAGAAGAAAAGACTCTTTGACAGCTGCAAGGGAGGGGAGGGAAGGAGGGAGGGCAAGGGGGGGAGGGTTTAGTTTAGATAGTTACTAGAAATCTAGCTGGGAGAAAGCGGTGACAGCACACATTAGGAACAAGAACAACATTAAGTGGACTTCAGCATAACTTGAGTACTCCTTCCATCTTAACTCAATACTGCAAGGATAGAGTAGCTGGGGCGGGGGGCGGGGGACCATGCTCTTAGGCGAATTCCAGGCCAATTGGCACAACTAGCGTTTTGCTAAGAGAGCTCTCTGCACCCCTCATTGGTGAGTGGCGTCTGGGGTCTTAAGAGCTGCCAAGCTGCCATCCGAGGACACAGCAAATGGTCCCAACTCAGCAGGAACGGATGCTCACCGAGGGCCAAAATGGCATGTGGTAAAGACAACCGAGAAGACAGAGAGACCCACAAGAGTGGGTGCCTACATCAACCTGGGACCGGAAGAACTGGATGGTGCCCGGCCACCACCAGTGATAGCCATGATGGAGCTCACAGAGAGAAGCCTCACTGGCAACACAAGAACAAAAAGAGGTGCATCATGAGATCTCCACTAAAAGACCTCAATTGATGGTCCAGCAGTTTTGGGGTTCCTCTGAGAGCATGGCCCCCGGCCCTGATGCTGCCCGTTCCCATAAATTATAACAAAGGTCCACTCTTTGGACAGGAATGGAATGGACTTGGCAATGCAGAGTAACCATATGTTGGAAGCACTTTATGGTTCTATACATCTATAGGATATCATCTTGCTGATCTCTGGCTGGAGGAAGGGGAGTGGACGGAGAGGAGGGGAAAGGAGACTGTTGGGAGGATGAGACATGTATGGAGCAGAGAGGAATAGTGTGCAGTCACCGGACAGGGAGAGCAGTGGAAGCTGCATATAGAGGGGCATGTAAATTTACATGTGAATGTACATTTTCACTCAGTTATGTTAAATAAAAAAAAAAAAATACAGATGGTCCAAATGGCTTTTCTACTTGCATTCCCTGGTGGACTGGAAGAGAGACAGCCCTAAGCAATGCTGATTCAAGATTCCCCAGAAACATGGGAGCAGGCCAGATGTCAGCACCAGCAAACAGTGCTGGCCAGTTTGTGTTTTGAGTGTCCACAATGCATGATTAAAATGCCCGCCCATGTCTCATGGTGGAGTTATTTCACCCTTGGTAGTCGGATACAGACTCCAGTCTTCTTAAATATGCAGCTTCTGACAATACATTAAAATGAAGACAGACAATAAAATGGTTGACACCCACATATAATACAAATATCGTATTCATCAACACACAGAGAATCATAAAAATATTCCTTTTGAATTTTGTTCATAATTTAAAACCTCAAAAACTCACCCTGGTGTGAAAGCTTTTATTTCATAACTAATTATTGTAGAGCTGGAAACTGTTGGCTAGTAAGTGTTTAAATTAATTGGTTATTTGACTGAATTCCGCTATTTACAGATGAAGGGCTTATCAAACATAATTAACTGCTTTAATTTAACAGGAGAGTAGTTTATCACGTGACAGTTTCACAAATGTGTTACCTTACTATACATCAATGGAAGACAGCAGAGAGCCCCCATGAGCTGAGTAGTGCCTGAGGCCTTTGTGTGCCAGAGGACACTTAACTGTTACTGTTGTCAGCTGCCATGAAGTCAGCACCAGACTCACAGCAACCTCATGCACATTGGAACAAAATGCCACCCAGTCCTGCCCCATCCCTACAGTGGAGGATCAGACTGTTGTGATCCATAAGGTTTTCATCAGCTAATTTTGACAAGTAGATTGCCAGGCCTTCCTTCCTAGTCTCTGGAAGCTCCAATGAAACTTGCTCAGTATCACCATAACATACAAACGTCCACTGACAGACAGGCGGTGACTGCATATGATGAGCAGTGGCTAGGAACTGAATTCAAGTGTCCCCCATGGAAGGTGACAATTCTACCACTGAACCACCACAGTCTCATTTAATAGGTAGTTTCTATATCTAAGGTCTGGGGGTCAGTTCTACCCTGGCCCCTAGGGTCGCCATGAGTCGGATCCGACTCGATGGCACTTGGCTTGGCATATCCAAGGACCACATTATTAAAAATGTCCACCCTTCCTGTCCAAACACATCACTCTATAGCCTTGCTTTCAGGAAAATAATACTAAGAAAAATTGTATTTCTGAAGACGTCTCAGAGAATTCAGCAGAAAAATACAGTCAGTCATCTACGATACACAGTTATTCATTCCTCTGAGGTTTATGTATAATTATATTAACAAACAGCAACAACTATTTTGCAAGTCATCAGGTACTATACTCAGTGGTGCTATAGAAACAGAATAGGACAGAGGTATGGTTGCTTCCCTTAGTGAGTTTACCATGCAATCCTAGTAGGAGAAATAAACACTGACTGTAATGTAACACAAGGGCCCCAGTGGCACAGTGGTTAAAGAGCTCAACTGCTAATCAAAAAGTCAGTGGTATGAATCCACCAGTGGTCTGCTTCTATAAAGATTTACAACCTTAAAAACCCTATAGGGTCACTATGAGTTGAAATCAACTCGACGGCAACGCTATTTGTGTTTATGATACAATACGGAATATAATCCACTGATGTTAGGTCGATTCCAATTTGTATGTGCCATAAAAGAAAAAGCAAACTTATCAGAAATTAGCATTTAAATAGGGTTAGTAAAATCTTCAAGGACCAGGGTCAACTTTATTCTAGATACCTACATACCTATCTTCTTGTTTTTTGTTTTTTTTTCACTTGTTTATATTGACTAATTTATCTAGCATAATCTACTTTATTTGTATAATGCGAGATATACATATTTTTTAAACCACAGTTATAGAACTTCAGAGCCAAAAGGAACACTAAACGTCAAATATCTTAAGCTCCTCGTTTTAGAGATATGGAAATCATTGCTGAAGAGGAAGTTATTTTTCTAAGGTTCCATGGACCACCAGAATGGAAACTGAAAAGAAGACCAAGCCCTCCAAGATTCTAAACCTTGAGGTTATTCTTCCCAAACTGGAAAAACAACATCCATACTTGCAGAAAGTGTTCTTTTTAAGATGGTGGAAATCCATATCACAATAAAACTAGTATAAGCCTGAAAGGAGAAATTCCTTGGCACCTCGAATAACAGGTGACAGTTACATAAAGTGACTGAAAGCAAAGCAATCAGTACTTAGTTCCTGGCAGTGTGAGACCCAGAATGCAATCCTGAGTGATCCTGGGGAAATCCCTGGACCCTTCTGGAGCTCACATTTCTCATCTTTAAAATGAAAAGCTGAGTTACGTAATCTGATTCTGTGAAACAAAGGAAGAAGAGAAAAAAGTATTAATATTTATGGACTACCTACTACATTGCTGCTGTGCTGGTCACTTTATACCCACCCACTAGGTGTGAATACTAAAACAAAGTTAGTTAATTACAACATCAGCAAACATTATTCCTCATGCCCTTAACTCATGGCTAGCACAGTTCTGTTCCTCACAATAGCCTGTAAGGCAGTACAACAATTACCTGTCTATATTTTTTTTAGATGAGGTAATGAGGCTCAGAAAGGCTAAGTTACCTGTTCAAGTTACAGTGCTAATAAGCACAGGGAAGGTTTACACCAGCTAATCTTAAAAGATTGATGGTTTAAACCCATCCAGAAGCTCTGAAGGAGCAAGACCTGGCTATCGGTCCCCTTTAGGATTACAGCTTATAAAGTACTATGGTGAGGGGCACTCCAACCCTGTGGCATGGGGTCACTATGAGGTGATAACTGACTTGATAGCACCTAGAAAAACAACAATCACTAGAAGGACATTTCCTGGCATCTCTTCCTATGTCTGTCTTAGTCTGTATGCTCCACTGTAAGCCATCCACCACAAAGGACCCTGCTGGTATTCGACATACAGGTGCCATAGCTTCCAGTACCCTAGCAACATGCAAGCCACAACAGTACAACACGTTGACCGATAGAGAGTGGTGCTTCTAACCCAAGCCATGGTATTTTCAATGGTCTGCTATGTAAGAAAGCTAGATACTGCAAAAGCCCGAAGAAGAATCAATGTATTCTAACTGCAGTGTTGACAAAGAAGAGTGAATGTTACCAAGGACTGCCAAAAGAACAAAGAAATCAGTCTCAGAAGAAATACAAACAGAATGTGCCTTTGAAACACAGATGCCAAGACTGACTGCTTACTTTGGACACAGCGGTTAAGGAATATCAATCAGTATAAAATGATATCACGCTTGGTAAAGAGGATAACGTGCTTGATAAAGAGGAAGGCCAACAAAAAAAAGAGAAAAATGAAAAAAATACTCCTTGAGACGCACTGACACAATAACCACAACTGTATCAAAGATCAAGCACACCAACGATCATGCAGATGGCAGAGGACTGGGCAATGTTTTGTTCTTTTATATATTAGTTAGAGTCAACTCAACGTCAGTTAACAACAACAGCAAGCAGATGTTGGTGTATAACTCCCTGCGGCTGCTGTGACAAAGCACCAGCAACTGGGAGCCTTAAAATAACAGAAATGGATCTCTCACAGTTCCGAAGGTCAGAAGCCCTAATTCAGGGTGTCAACAGGGCCATGCTCTCTTCAATGGCTCTAGGAAAAGATCCTTCCTTGTCTCTTCCAGCTTCTGGTGGCACTTGGCATTTCCTGCCTAATGACAGTGTCAGTCCACTCTCTGCTCTCTGTCATCACATTGTGTTCTTTCCTCTGTCTGTCTGTGTCTGGTTTCTTTCTATAACAACACCATTCATACTGGATTAGTGTCCATCCTCATCCAGTGTGATCTCATTTGCAAACACTCTATTTCCAAAGAAATTCACATTCACATGCACTGAGGAGGTGGAGTCTCAGTGGCATAGCAGTTAAATACCTAGCTGCAACCGAAAAGGTTGCCAGTTCAAATCCACTAGCCACTCCACAGGAGAAAGACATAGCACTCTGCCTACATAAAGATTTGTAACATGAGAACCCTTTGGGATGGTGGGAGTGGAGGGGGAGAGGACTTCAATGTATCTTTTAAAACCAAAAAACCCAGTGCCATCAATCTGATTTCAACTCACAATGACCCTATAGGTCAGAGAAGAACTGCCCCATAGTTTCCAAGGAGCACCTGGTAGACATGAACCGCCCATCTTTTGGTTAGCAGCCACAGCACTCAACCACTACACCACCAGGTTTCCAAATGTATCTTTTAGTGGGACACAATTGCACCCACAACACCCACTAAAGACTATTTCCAAACAAGAAGTATATTAATTCTGACACCACATTTTACTGGCCGAACAAACAGAGCACACAAATATGCTACAGGCAGCATCCACAATTAACCAAACACATGCCATTTCATAGACAGACCCCTGGTGACTCTGGTTTATACCTTAGTTGCTAATTGAAAGGTCAGTGGTTTGAACCCATCAGCTACTTCATGGGGGAAGGATGACACCTATTGCTTCTGTGAAGATACAGCCTTGGAAATGCTATGTAGCGGTTCTACTCTGTCCTGTAGGGTTGCTATGTGTCAGAATCTACTCAATAGCAATAGGTGAAATACCATTTCATATAACATGCAAACAAAACAATTTCACTGGCTAATTCTTCTCAGATGTAGACTGCCCGGTCCTTCGTCCTAGTGTGTCTTAGTCTGGAAGCTCAACTGAAACCTGTCCACTGTGGGTGACCCTGCTGGTATCTAAATAACAGTAGCATAACTTCCAGCATCACAGCAACACACAAGATCCCACAGTACGACAAACTGACAGACAAGAATTAGCCAGTGAAACTTTATGAACAGCAGCAGAACACTGTCAGATACAATGCCAGAAAATGAGCCTCCCAGGTAGGAAGGCACTAAGAAGACTGGGGAAGAGCTGCTTCCTCCAAGCGAGTTAACCTTAAGGACGTGGATAGAGTAAAGCCTACAGGACCTTTATTTGCTGATGTGACACGAATCAAAATGAGAATAGCTGCAAACCTCGATTAATAATCACAACATGGGTATGGAACTAGGAAAACTGGAAATCATCACAAATAAAACGGAACGTGTAAATGTAGATATCCTAGGCATTAGTGAGCCGAAATGGACCAGTATTGGCCATTTTCAATCAGACAATCACATGGTCTATGCTGGAAACAAAAACTTAAAGAGGAACAGTGTTGCACTCATCATCAAAAAGAACATTTCAAGATCTGTCCTGAAGTACAATGCTGTGAGAGATACGGTAATATCCAAGAGGCAAGCCCTCTTTAGAAGCAAGAGGACCTGCTGCCTACATGAGAAAGAGCTCTATGATTCTCTGGGCCAAAAGATTGGTAAATAATCAACCAAACCCACCAACACTGAGTCCATTCCAACTCATAGCAACCCTATAGGACAGAGTAGAACTGCTCCATAGAGTTTCCAAGTAGCACCTGGTGGAATCAAACTGCTTAACTTTTGGTTAACAGACATAATACTTAACAATGAGTGTCACCAGGGTTTCTGACGGTCATTATGTATTCGAGGACTGTCTGTGCTACCTCTTGTCAGCTACACATACAATTTGGCCTTTCACACAGCCCATCCATCGTCTCCTCCGCTGGCTCTCAGCATCTCTCCCCATGTCATCCTTTACCCTAACCTCCACATACTGACCTTCTACAATCCCTGTAACTATTCACCTGGATTGACATTCAAGGTGGTCTGTCCACTGGAGCAAACTTGCACGTGTTTTTCTCTGACTAGTTACAGAGCCTCCCTGTATCTCCACCTTGTTTGATGTCTGTTTCCCAGAGTCTTCCTCTCACCTCTTCCCTTTGCCACCTACCCTCAACACACTCAGATCCAACAAATATTCCACCGAGGATACCCACAAACTCATGAATCGTTTCCTTACCACAAAGCACAAAATACTCTTCATCTCCAAATTCACTGCCCCATCAGAGTACCTATAATGAGATGTTCAAAACAGCTTTGTCTCTTTCTTAGAAATGTAGTTCTTTCGTACTGATCATAATCATTTTTAAGTAACTACTCTGTACCAGATACTAAGTATACATTACCCTTTATCTGAGACTTATAATTTTTCTACTTACCAGTGAGGAAATTGAGGTGTAAAGATGTGTTTCCCAAGACACAGTACTAATAAACAGCATAACTGGAACAGTTAATAAAGAAGATTCCTCCAAAGTCGTCAATGCTTTGGTACAACTCTTTTTCTTGTATCAATCCTATATATGCTGGAAGAACACCCAAAAGGGAATGTTACAACATAGCTCTCTCTTTATACAAGGTCAAGGTTTTAAATGAAAAAAGATGGCAGATTAGAAGAGGAGTGAGAAAATTTAATCACATATCTCCTCATCTAACAAAACTTGCTCAATCTTGCTTATGTCAGAACAGGACTATGGGAGGGTGCTGGGTTACCTAGCTAAGGCAGCCATGTCCAGCCTCCCCTATAGTCAGTGTGGCAAATTCTTAGCAAAAGAATCTGAGTAAAAGTGATGTGTGCCACTTGCAGCCCAAGACCTTAAGGCAGAGGGTATACTGCTCCACTCTCTGTTCCTTTAACCAGTTACAGCCTTTAAGTACTGGTCACTTAGCACGCGAGCAAGAAAATGAGGACAACGCCTCAGGTAGGCTAGAGAAACAGCTGGAAGGGATATGAGGTCCCTGAGTGCCCACCGAGAACACAGAGGTCCACTGATCTGGAATACCTTTCACTGTGATGTGAGAGGGCAACAACATTTCACTCTTTAAGGCACACTGTTGCTGGGTGTCTTGCGCAGACAGATCAGCCACTAACTCTAAATCCCCTAAACCACTTGCCGCAGCATCAACTCTTACTTACGGCAACCCCATGGGTATCGGAGGAGGGTTACACTTCATAGGATCTTCAATGGCTGATTTTTCAAAAGCAGACCAACAGGGCTTTCTTCCAAGGTGCCTCTGGGTAGCCTGGAGCTTCTAACTTCTCTGTCAGCACCCGAGCATGTCAAGTGCTTTCACCACCCACGGTCTCCAATAACTAAATAACGACCCCTGCATTACTGTGGGACCTTAGAAAACCTCTCAGCAACTTTCGCTATGATGCGGAAGATGAGGTGGGGAGTGAACAAGCTGGGCGATTCTATAGCTTAAGCTTCCCAACCCCAGGCCAGAAGGCCTAGATGCCTGTAGTAGAAAAGAAAGCAGAAAATTAACTCCTATTTCTGCTAGATTAAACTAGCATGAGTTCCAGGAAGACGGTAGCAACGTAATAGCATATTTTATGACTCCTGAGTACCCACATGAAAACAGACCTAGAAGCTAGTTAGCAATCAAAAATTCCAAGTCAGAATTTATAACATAACTAAGTGACAGTGTATTCCCACAAACCCCAAAGTATAAGTGGGGGGAGGGGGACTGAACCTCAATAGCCACTAGACAAACATGATAATGGCTTCTGTGCAGGTGACAGCAGACAGAAATAAAAGAGTGCATAACAAATATGGGAACAGAGAATCCCCAACCAGCCAGGCAGTACTCACTAAAAAGCAGGTTCCCTGGGTGGTGCAAATATCTAACACGTTAGGCTGCAAACCCAAAGGCTGGAGGCTCTTTTTTCTGAATTAAAAAAAAAAAAAAAACAGCCATTTCGAATCCTGTGGAACACAGTTCTCCTCTGACATGTATGATGTTGTCATGAACTGTAGCCACCTCAGTTGGCAACTGTTTCAGTTTTGCTTTCAATTACTAGAAAGCACAACAGACCAATGTAAGAAGTGCAGCTGAAATCAGGAAGGGTTTGTCCCCTCCATGTGCAGTGGGCTATGTAAAGATCTGATGGGACAGGACAAATTTAATCCCTGTGATGCTGGAAACTGACCACCTGAAGCTCCCTTCCAGCTCAAGGCCCAGAATAAAAACTGAGCAAGACAGGAAGAACAGAGAGCAAAGAGAGAAAAGGTCCACACAAAAGTGAGGAGGAGAATTGAGTCAGGGCACCCCTGAAAGCAAGACACAGTGTTTTTGAACACTAATTCCATATAAAAACAAGCAACATAAAAAGTAAAAAGAACAAATTCGATGAAGTTATAATAAGGAAAAAGAAAAGTAACATCCCTAATGAAAGCCCACCAGAAAACTACACTGGAAAAGAGACCAAAACTTTATTTTTTCAAAACAAGTTCAAAGACACAGGGAAAATGATTCGAGGGATGAAAGAACAACATATATCAGAATTACCAAAATTCACAAATGAAGACAGAACTCAAAAAAAGAATTAGAAAAGGAAAATTTTAAGAAACAAAAACTAAATCAGAAGACACGCAAATGAACATGGGAGGTAATACCTTACAACAAGCACAATGTAAAACGCCAATTTCTAAAACGCAGAAAGAAATAGAAGAATTATAATGAATTTGAGAATAAGTGTCACAAATTGAACATACACAAAAAAGATCAACATATAGATACTAGAAAACACTTAGGGAGAAACATGAGGGAACAGAAAATACACTAGAAAGCAATTTAAAAGTGTCCTGGAATTAAAAAAAAAAAATTTAAATAAATAAGTAAAATAATTGAAATAGCATACTGGGTATCTAGAAAAAAAATCCAGACAGATCTATACCGAGACAAAAACTTACTGGTATAGTTTGCTAAGTGGTAGCCCTGAATGCGTGCCTGTATCCTAATCCCTGCAACCTATAAATGTTATCTTCTTTGGAAACAAGGTCTTTGTAGATGTAATTAAGTCAAGGACCTTAATGATACATGTCATTATAAGACACAGAGACAGAGGGGGATTTGACACAGACAGAAAAAGAGAAGGTGATGCAAACAGGGAGAAAGAAACTGGAAGATGCAGCCACTAGCCAAGGAACGCCAGCAGTTACCAGAAGCAACAGGAATCAAGAACCGACTGGTTCTTCCTTACAGCTTGCAGGGAGAGTGTAACCCATCTAACACTCTTCTGGTTTCCAGAACTGTGAGGAAATAAGTTTCTGTTGTTTTAAGCCACCGAGTTCATGGTAATTTGTTATGGGAGTCCTAGGAAATTAATACAAATTAAAGGAAATATAAAACTCCTTTCGACATCTAGGGGAAAAAAACAACTTTCCATATAGAAAATGAACTTAGACTATCATCATACTTTTGAACACCAATCCTTTATGCCAAAAGAAAATAGAATAATATATTTACAATATTCAAGGGGGGAAAATGGTTACATCTTTATATCTAGCAAAACAGACACTCAAGCAAAAAGGGCACAGACTTTTATCCATTATCAGCATGCAAAAACTCTGAGACTATTGTTTCCTTGACCGTTCCTGACAAATTTATTAGAGCATGAGCTTCAGGAAATCATGGTAACTAGACAGATAGTGAACAAAGGACTGCCTAGTGCCAAGCACAGAATATACAGGTTTCTGCGGACCTAAACCTAAAGAGGGTTAAATAGGAATAAGCGTAATACGGAATGGCTATATGCTTTGACAGCACATAGTTCAAGTACTAATAAAAGGGGGAAGAACGGAGATAGCATACAAACACAACTGTTTTCAACAATACTGCTGGTGATGGTATTGTTAATCTGTAATTAATCGGTATAAGGTATTAAATAAGTAGTGGTGAGACAGTCTATCACCACATTTATCCCTTAAAATCAAGATTCTCAGTGTGGAAGAAAGGAGGCATAGATGTAGTATAGAAGAGAGTATGTAAAAAGCCTTGCAGTCCTATACTTGAATTGGAATTATCAGTATTAATGACTGTTGACAGTTTATCTACATATGTATCTGTATTTTTAGCTCTGGTCATTAAAAAAAATCTAAAAAACAACAACAAAACTCAGTAACAGTGATTGTCCCTAAAGCACAGACTGTGGTCTTGTGAAATACTTTCCATTAAAAAACAAAAAACCAGAGTTGCTTGGCCAGTTAGAATGGACAGTTCTAGAGTGAGGCAGGAATACAGAAGACAAACCCAGGCGATCTTGTCATCCCAGACTGCAAGCAAGCTATCAAAGGCTACTGACATCATGTCAAATAAACTGACGAGACAACTAATGTTCCCACCGGCCCACACCAATGTTTGAACAAGGGCAATAACTGCAAGAGTACAGCCCATGGAAAGGTACACTTGTGTGAGAAAAATCATTTTAAAAGCCAAAAAAATGATGATGATTATTTTCTAAAACTTCTGCTGCTGGTTTCCACGTTCAGAACTTCTGATTTAATTAGTATGATGTGTGGCCTGAGAGTTGGGATTTTTTAAAATTTCCTAGGTGATTCTAGGGTGCAACAGGGTTTGAGAGATATTGGTATAGATTACATTGATCAATAAGTAAGCTACTTCTCAGTAATGGCTTGAGGTATGAATGAGCTTTCTAGAAGAGGGCAGCACCTTGCGAACACCTTTCCTGGCCTGCCTGGAACAATCTACAATAGCCCCTTACACCTTCAGAGTGCTAACCTTGCATATTAAGTTTCCAGTATTTCCCTTATTTTAATGATTTTTGCCTTCCACCAAAAAAGAGTACATAACAGCATATCCCATGACCTAGCAATTCTACTCCTATGTATATAACCAAAGAAATGCATACAAGTAGTCCCCAGTTTATGACAGGGTTCCACTCCAATGACTCTACCATAAATTGGTTTTGAAGTAAGTCAAACACTTTTTTTAGTTTTCATTCTCGAAATAATTGTCTTCTATTATCAGTAAACACTGTCTGTCTTTGAATACCTGAGTGAATATCTAAGAATGATAAATCAGCAAATTATATGCTGCAATATTGTACGTAGTATACGTACTGCTAACTATAAACCAGTTGCCATCACGTCTTCTCCAATCACAGAGACCCTATAACAAGAAAGAGTAGAACTGCCCAACAGTTTCCAAGGAGTAGGTAGTGGATTTGAACTGCTGACCTTTTGGTTAGTAGTCATAGCCCTCAACCACTGCACTAGCAGGGCTCCATCACTGAACTATAAAACATATTAAAAAACACATGGTTAGAAGTAAGTTTTGCTGTAACTCAAGTAAGTTACAAGTCAGGAACTACTTGTACATGTGTTCACCAAAAGAAACGCATTAGAATGTTCATAGTAGCACTACCATTCCCTATCATGGAATCTACCCAAACGTCCATCAACAGCAGAATGTATCCATCAAAAAGGTTTAATGTCATGAATGAGGCAGGACAGCTAGGCTAAGAGCACGGCTTCTGAAGTTTCATTGTCAGGGTTCAAAACCTGCTCAGCTACCTATGAGCTACCTTACTTGAAGCAAGTTACTTAACCTCTCTAAATCTCGATCTCCTCAACTAAAAGCTAGACACCGACGATGAGAAAGACAACACCAATAACGACCGTGCAGTTTAAATAAACAATCCACGTAGAGAGCTTAGCACACTGCCTGGCATGTAATGTGAGTGTGTATTATATGCTCTGTGTATACAAAGACTGCCAATTAAGTCTGCAAACTAATCCTAAAGAAAGTATGGAATATCACTATGGTCATCTTCAAAGGACTCCCTTTAGGAAGCTATGCACAATACCAGCACCCAGTCCACCCTTCAAAGCAATTTTGGAACTTTTTTTCTGGAATGGCCATCAGCGTTGTTGTCACACTACCCTTGATTTCCTGAATGTTATTACAGTGTCTTCCTTTCAATATTTCCTTCATCTTCAGATAATGAAAAAAGTCACTGGGAGCGAGATCAGGTGAGTCGAGAGGGTGTTTCAAAAGCCAGCCAAGCCATGGGTGTTTCAATAGTTATCTGTTCACTGGCTAATAAGTCCCTCACAGACAACTACACAATTAAGTTCGCAAACTTGCCACTGTGACACCATGTGCAATGGCCATTCTAGAAAGTTCCAAAATCGTTTTGAGGGGTGGACTAGGCGCTGGCATCAGTGCATAGTTTCCCAAGATGAGTACGTCAAAGATGACCATAGTGATACTCAGCAATGAGGTATGCAGCACAATTAAGTTTGTGGACTAACTGTCACACCTCATGTGTGACATGATCTATACGTCCATTACAACTCCTATTATTTTCACCATTCTATCCAAGGATAAGAAGCCCTTGCGGTACAATGGTTAACTGCTCAGCTGCTAAGTGAAAAGTTGGCAGTTCAGACTTATGCGGCAGCTCTGCAAAAGAAAGATTTGGTGATCTGTTCCCATAAAGGTTTCAGCCTAGGAAATTTCATGGGGCAGTTCTACTCTGTCATTTAGGGTCACTATGAGTTCAGAATCAACTTGAAGGCATATAACAAGAACAGAGATTAAGTTGTTTCTTTTGTTCACAGACACTTAAAGCTCTGCAAGAATCACGTAAGCCCAAATTCCCAATCTGGTATGCTTGTCCAGTGATGTGTTTTATTTGCCTGGTGCAGTGTTTTAAGGAATTCTGTAACTGAATGCTTTTAAGTGGGCCTCTCTTGTTCCACGTAGCCCTGGAAATCACCCATCAGGGAAACCCTGATGATGTAGTGGTGAAGTGCTATGGGTGCTAATCAAAACACTGATGGTTCAAATCCACCAGGCACTCCTTACAAATCCAATGGGGAAGTTCTACTCTATCCTGTAGCACTGCTATGCATCAGAATCGACTCAACGTAGTAGTTTGTTTGTGGTGCCACAGTAGTTACATGCTACGGCTGCTAACCAAAAGACCGGCAGTTAAGATCCGCCAGGCACTCCTTGGAAACTCTATGTGGCAGTTCTACTCCGCCTGTAGTGTTGCTGTGAGTCAGAATCAACTCAAAGGCAGTGGGTTTGGGTTTGGTAACATCTGATCGAGCCTTTATTGGCACTTCTGTGTGAACTGTCCATTCTGGCAGGGAAACAAAACACTAGAACAGAAATGCTTTTAGTGTTTATACATATGCATGTGTGTGTGTGTGTTGGTTCTACTACATACACACACAGAGGAAGCCCTGTGGTGCAGTGGTTAAGTACTTGGCTGCTAACCAGAGAGTCACCAGTTCAAATCTACCAGCCCCTCCATGAGAGAAAGGTACGGTTGTCTACTTCCTTAAATATTTATAGCCTTGGAAATCTTATGGGGCAGTTCTACACTGTCCTATAGGGTTGCTATAAGTCAGAATCAACTTGACAGTAATGGGTGGGTTTATGTGTAGTATGTGTGTGTATATGGACATGCGCATGCACACACAGACACATACACACACATACACACACATATTTGGGTGCATGGGTAAGTATCTTTGACAGGGCCTGAAAACATAAACATTTTTATCTATAAAAATCTTACATACGTGGTAAAGGTCCCTAAGACTAGATCCCTCCAGGTTCAGTGATTCAACAGAGATTTGACAGATCTAAGTCTGAAACTCTGATTCCACCACTAACTGTGTGGTGCTGGGGCCTTTATAGAATCTAGATAATCTTCTGCTCTCTCTTCTGTAATATGATGATAATTATCTGCACCAAGGGTGATAAACTGAGAGCAAGAAGCACTTACAGCAGCATAGGCACTCAAACACGCATCAAGTAGAACCTATAGTGCAAACCATGTTATACTACTATTTGTCTTTTTGGCTTTGTGGAAGCTTCAAATTCTAAGTGCTCTTTCATATTATTAAGTATCACATACTGATGAAATGTGTTCAAAGCGCAGACAAACGTTGACATTGCAAATTCCTTTTGGCTCTCGTCTTTTGTTTGGAGACATATGACTGATCAGCCTCTCCCCATTCACAGAAGTCCCAAGGCAGTTGTGAAACCCACCACAGCAAACATGCCTGAGAAAAGATTTACCATAGCACCAGGGAGGTCCACCACCCATCTGTCAGTCTGCTGTACCGTGGTGTCTTACTAGGGACTGTGATGCTGGACACTGCGCTACTAGTATTTCCAGTACCAGTGGGGTCACTCACAGTGGACAGGTCTCAGCAGAACTTCCAGTTTAAGACTAGAAAGGCCTGGTGATCTACTTTGAAAACTAGTCAATGAAAGCCTTATGAATCACAACAAAATACTGTCTGCTATAGGGCCTGAAGAGGAGACTCCTTGATTGGAAAACACTCAAAATACACACTGTGACTGCAACAATGGACTCCAGCTTACTAATGCTCGTGAAGATGGCATCGAACCAGGCAATGTTTTTGTTGCACACAGGGTTTCCAGGAATCAGAGCTGACTTGACGACAATTAACAATAGCAAGTGAGGTTTATGTTACTACAACCTTCATAAATTAAGTACCACGAAAGAATATATCTGTTTACTAGAAGACAGAAGTATGAGGAGGCAGAAAAGAAGCAACTGGTCCCTCAGCGGTAGAAGACAGAAAGGCGACAGTGTGGGACCAAACACAGAAGCTCAATACTGACCCCTACTGGTCAGACTCTTGATCTACATAAACTGTTTCGCAGCCACATTTTTGTTCTTTTACCTGAAAAACTAAAAACTGGAATAACTTGAGCAAACTTGACATGGAAAGAAACAATGAGATTTTATGTAATATAAAAAATAATCACTAGTTTTTGCTTTATAACAGGGTTGCCCTTCACATACCTAGCCTGAATTTTCTTTAAAGCAGGTTTACATACATACATGACAATAGGCTACAGGGCATGAGTTTCAATTATTCCTGCAATTTCTACAGCTGATTATCCCAATTAAGACTTAGCTATAACAGCTTTCAAGGAGTCCTGGCAGTAGAGCAGTTAAGGGGCTTGGCTGCTAATCAAAAAGTCGGCAGAGTGAAACCACCACTCACTCTGCAGGAGAAAGATGTGGCAGTCTGCTTTCCCAAAGATCTGCACCCTTAGGAACCCTACGGGGTAGTTCTACTCCATCCTACAGTCTCTCTCTGAGTCAGAACTAACTTGACAACAGTGGGCTTCGTTTGTTTTATAACAGGTTTCAAAACAGTAGGTCTTGTGGGTTCTTATGATGAACATGTAACCTCAGAAACAATAAATTCCTTATAGTTTTGTTACCACTGCAAACAGTTATTTATCACTGTATTATTTGAATATGCAATATGGAGAAAACTCTGAAAGACACTCTATTTAAATAGCATCATAAAAGGTGTACTCAATAAATAAGTATTGACTTATATATCATGAATCTGATTTTTAGATGGAAAATTACTAAGTTTTTAATGCATATGGCCACAATCATAATCTTCTGTGAAATGCCCTGCCCCTCCACCCCATCGCCCCATTCATGGTTCTGAACTCTCTACTGTTAGGCCACTGGCACACTGGGCAGACCCATCCACCTTCTCCTGGGAATTCTGAATCAGGTGAGAAATGAAGCAGTATAGAAGCTGACATGATGACAGAGTGAAACCAGACGGTAAAGACCACCAACTGGCACAGCTAGCATTTTGCTAATGAGGACTCTCTGCACCCCTCATCGGTGAGTGGTCTTAAAAGCTACCAAGCTGCCATCTGAGGGTACAGCACATGGTTCCAACTCAACTGGAACGGATGAGCACCACGGACAAGAACAACATGGGGAAAAGAGAACCCAGAAGGCAGAGAGACCAACGTGAGTGGGTCTCTGCATCGACTCGTGACCAGAACCAGATGGTACCCAGCCACCACCAATGATAGCCATGGTGGAGCTCACAAAGTGGAGTCTCACTGGCAGCAAGAGACTAAACAGGGGTATATCCTAAGATCTCCACTCAAAGACCACAACTAATGGTCCAGGAGCTTTGGACTTCCCCTGGGAGCATGGCCCCTGGCCCTGATGCTGCCCCTGTCCATAAATCATAATGAAGGTCAATCTTTCCAATAGCAAAGGATTGGACTTGGTGACGCAGAGTGACCGTATCTTGTGGGAATTTTATGTTTCTATGCATCTATAGGATGTCACCCTGCTGACCTCTTACTGGAGGAAGGGGAGTGGGTGGAGAGGAGGGGATAAGAGACTGTTGGGAGGATATGACATGTATGGAGCAGCGAGGAGGGGTGCGCTGTCACTGGGCAGGGAGAGCAGTGGGAGCTGCATATAGGTGAGCATGCGAATTTATATGGAAATGTACATTTTCATTCAATCATGAAAAAAAAGTATTAAAAAAAAGAAGGTAAAGGCCACTGGAGAAGCACCACCACTGCGAGTTACAAGTAGTAATAACTTGTGGTGTAGTCATTAAGAGCTCAGCTGCTAACTAAATGGTCAGCAGTTAAATTCCACCAGCCAGTCCTTGGGAACCATATGGAGCAGTTCTACTTTTTCCTACATGGCTGTCAGAAGTCAAAATCAACTTTTATGTCAACAGCATTTTCCAGTTTTATTTTTGCACTTTTTAAACAATCATTAAAAAAGAAAAACCTTGCTGTCGGGTTGATTCTGACTCACAGCAACCCTACAGGACAGAGCAGAACTGCCCCATAGTTTCCAAGGAGTGGCTGTTAGAGTCAAACTGTTGACTTTTTTGGTTAGCAGCTGTAGCTCTTAACCACTATACTACCAGAGTTTCTAATCACAGATCTAATTGTTTTTAAATGTTAATAATAGTGACTAGGAAGACTATTATGTGCCAGGTAGTATACCAAAAATGGGAAAAAAAGCCCCAGTGCCATCAAGGCGATTCTGACTCATAGTAACCCTACCGCGCAGAGTAGACCAAGAAGTACCTGGCAGGTCCGAACTACAGACCTTTGGGTTAGCAGATGCAGCACCGGGCCACTACGCCACCAGGGTTTCCTCAGGTGGTATACTCAGGCACTTTACAGAAACTGATGCACAACAACTCTAGGAGGCTGGCACTCTTATTGTCTGTTACTGATGAGGAAACTGAGGCAAAAAGAGGTTACGTTACATGGCTACTAGCCAAGAAAACAGGTGTTTACAAAAAAGATGCTACAACTGACTGGAGACAAAATGTCAAATGATTAAAAATAGTGAAACATCATTACTACTTCTCTCTTACCAAAGGGGTCAGATTTTTGTTTTTATTCCCTATCTTGGTGTAATTAAATCCCAAAATAAAAAAAAGAACATCGGACAGTTCTACCTAGTTTCTACTGATTATAAACTATTTCCCTCTGGAAAACTAGGGAGAGTCATACAGAAGGGGGACAGAGTACACGCTCCTTCTTTGTGCTATCCTTTCTACGCTTGGTCTATTTCTAACCTAAAATTCTTTGTTGTTTTTCTTGTTAATTGCTGTTGGGCAGATTCAAACTCATGATTGCTCTGTGTGCTGAGTAGAACTGCCCCACTGGGTTTTTAAGGCTGTGCTTTTGAAAGCAGATCACCACGGCTATTTCCCATGGCACTTATGGGCAGGCCTGAACCACCAGCTTCTTGGTTAGGAGTCAAGCTCTTAAAACATTTCTGTAACCTGGCCAAGCCAAAAAGTCATCAGACATGATACTGGTTTCCGTGTAGGTGAAAGTAGACAAAAATAAGAGTGGATAACAAAAATGAGAAGAAGGAATCCCCAACTAACCAAGAGGAAAAAACAAAGCTGCTGCCGTCAAGTCAATTCAGACCACAGCAAACCTATAGGACAAAGCAAAATTCTCCCATAGAGTTTCCAAGGAGCACCTGGTGGATTTGAACTGCCAATCTTTTGGCTAGCAGACATAGCACTTTAGTCACCATGCCACACCTAGGAAACCTACAATTAGTAACTAAATGCAATAGCATTTCTTCCTTCAACAGCCTCTTCCCAAGCACTCCACCATGGTCAGGGATCACAGAGGAATGCAGAGTGAGCAAAGACAAAGCACTTCAGCCAGTGTGGATAGGATGGGATGGTAAGGCAGTGTATAGTGAGAGCTTCCCAGCAGAGGTAACACAAGACTGGAGTCACACGGATTGATAAGCCATTCAGACTCTCAAGGAGCACTAAGGGACAAGTGGAAGATAGCTGGAGAGAGAAGCAGAAAAAGAATTTCCCAGAACAAGAGACTGCCTGTTTAAAAGCATAAAGTTGGAGATGTTCACACAATTTAGTCAAGTTACAGGAAAAAAAGGGTTTTGAATAAAGATTATCACTAAAATCATACGATCTTCTCAGTTCTTCTTCCTTTCCCCTAAAGACAGCCTATATTGATAAAATACACTCCGAACAAGGCTCCTGAAATAGCCCTTACAGATGAGTCAGTGACTAGGCTGCTGATTCTTGTATATATATGGTACTTTGGAAAGACCACTCCCCTGGTAGCAGGTTATTCTTTCTAAAGAGCTCTCTGAAATACATTTTAGTCTAACCTGGAAAAAAACCTGATAAAGGCTTTGCCACCCAGGGGACAATAAACTTGAAGAGATTAAAAAGTCACAAAAGACTTAAATAAAAGAAATGAAAGCAACTCTGCCCGGCTATCAAGGGATTCTTTGCCCCAGCAGAGGCTTATTATGGGCCCTTCAAAACCAGCTTTATCACCCAGATGAAGACAGCTGCTGCTTGCAGGAAGAGTTTCTGCAGTGACTTCTTTAATAAAAAGAACACAGTTGGTAACATTACTCTTAGAAGCTCTAAGGATCATGTGTGTTCAGATGACAATGCCATTTAGAAAAAAGATAGAGAAAAGGAAAAAAAATTAAGACAGATTTCAGAGAAAGAGCAAACTAAATCTATAAGCATCTTAGGCAAAAGTGCCAAACAAACCCTCCAGTACCAACAGTCAGTCCACCTACAACCCATCAATACATGACACAAACGCCTGACCTAGTTTAAGTAACCAAACTACAGTTTTGGTTCAGGCTACAGAACTATGCTGGAACTGCTTGTATCAGATTCTTACTGGCCTCCACCTGGATTATTAGCAGTTAACATGTAATGTGCAGTCACTGGAGTTAACATGTAATGTGCAGTCACTGGACACCACACTCAGCACTAAGCACTCAATGTGCATTCCTCCATGTAACGCTAAACCAGTCCCACGAAGTGGGCACTAACGTCCCCACTTCCTGATTAAGAATTCGAGGCTCAAGAGGATAAGCAGTTTCTGCAAGGTTACACAGCTGTAAACCACAGACAGAGGATGTGAACTCAGTTTATCCAACTCCGATACTGTATCCTTCTGCCTCTTAGGGTAGAATTTGCCTATATCAAAAATGTGGCTGGACTGATTAAAAACTTCAAACCTAAAAATGAAAAAAAAAATGTAAAAACCTGTCTGATGTCTGCCTTGACGCTAAGAAGCTTTCCCCATCAGAAAATTTTGGGGATCAAAGTTCTGAAAACATTTTTAGAAGGCAGTGCATGGTCTCAGACGAAGTATTTACAACACAAAACTCTATCAAGCAAAAGAACAGATGTTCCATAGAATAAGTGCAAAGCTTTCATTCTTATCTTCAAAATGTAATTCTTGGTTATTTTTAGAGAATGCAAATGAAGGATGATGAGGGGAAAGCTTAAGATACAAGACATAATGATTTTCTGTACAATTTAACTGTCTCCTGTGTTTAATCTTGATTAGCAACATATCAAGCTTCATGGCTACAGTTAAAATCCTATAATTGAAGAAATCTGGGTCTTCTTATGATACAGTTAATGGAACCACGTCAAATATTTTAATACATTTATACTTTATGAGGAAACCCTGGTAAGCATCATGGTTAAGAGCTACGGCTGTTCCTTGGAAACTCTATGGAGCTATTCCATTCTGTCCCACAGGGTTCTTTTGAGTCAGAACTGACTTGACGACAATGGGTCTGATTTTGAGAGACAGAGAGAGATACACACATACATATACACTTTATGAAAAGAGTCCTGGTTAAGCAGTATTAACTGCTTGGCTGCTTACTGAAAGGTTGGCAGTTCGAATTCACCAGCCGCTTCACAACAGAAAAGATGTGGCAGTCTGCGTCTGTAAAGATTTACAGCCTTAGAAACCCTGTGGAGCAATTCTACTCTGTCCTATAGAGTTGCTATGAGTCAAGATCAAATCAACGCCAACCAGTTTTTGAGGGCATTATACTTCATAACTGCCAATATACATCAAGCTCGATGGCCAGGGTTTCAGGGGTAAATTCATGATAAGTAGCAGTAACTGTCTTTTAATGTCTCCAGACTAATCATTATGTGCTCTAAATAAGCCTCAGTGGAGGAATGGGCTTCTGAAGAGCACTCTGGAAACTCCACAGTCTCAGGTGAACAAAGGCCAGAAAGTTAGGCAACAGGTACCACTCCTTGTGACTGCATTATGGAGGCAGGAGGAAGTGGAATCTCCAAATTCACTTACACTGAATCTCTTAAAAAAAACCTGACAGAGGTAACAGTTAAGCACCCATCTGCTAACTGAAAGGTTGGAGGTTCAAATCCACCCTGTGGGCCCCATGGAAGAAAGATCTGTCAATCTGCTCCAGCCAAGGTAACCCTATGAGGCAGTTCTACTCTAACACATCCAGTTGCTATAAGAGGAAACAGACTCAGTGGTACCTAACTACAACAACAACCAACCTTCATAAAAGTACTTGTGACTCTTCCGTATCTAATTGTGTGGAAAAATGTACGGATGATGTTCACAATCTTTAGTTATTAAAGAAATTCAAATCAAGACAACAATGAGATACCATGTCACCCCAACAAGATTGGCCATGATCCAAAAAACACAAAACAACAAATGCTGGAGAGGCTGTGGAGAAAGCGGAACCCTCCTACACTGTTGGTGGGGTTGCAAAATGGTCCAGCCTCTTTGGAAGGCAATCTGGCACTTCCTTAATGGATATCGATATACCATTTGACCCAGTAATTCCACTACTTGGAATATATCCTACAGATTCAAGGCCTTTCACACCAATGGACACATACACAAGAATGTTTATCGCAGCACAGTCCACGATAGTGAAAAGATGGAATCAACCCAGATGCCCAACAATAGAAGAATGGATAGGTAAACTATGGTACATATACTCAATGGAGCACTATGCAATGATAAAGAATAACTATGATTCCAGGAAACATCTCACAACCTGGTTTCAATTGGAAGACATTATGTTGAGTAAAAGTAGTCAGCCACAAAAGGACAAATATTGCATGAGACCTCTATGATAAGATCTCAAAAACAGACTTGTGTATAGAAGACAAGACTCTGACGGCTGCAAGGGAGGGGAGGGAGAGGGGGGAGGGCTTAGATTAGATAGTTGCAACAAATCTGGTTGGGAGAAAGTGGTGACAGCACACATTAGAAACAAGGACGACATTAAGTGTACTTCAGCATAACCTGAGTACTCCTTCCATCTTAACCCAATATTGCAAGGATAGAGTAGCTGGGGCAGGGGGCAGGGGACCATGCTCTTAGGCGAAATCGAGGCAACTGGCACAACTAGCATTTTGCTAAGAGGGCTCTCTGTACCCTACACTGGTGAGAGGCATCTGGGGTCTTAAAAGCTGCCAAGCTGCCATCCAAGGGCACAACAGATGGTCCTAACTCAGCAGAAACGATGCTCACCGAGGACCAAAATGACATGGGTTAAAGACAACCCAGAAGACAGAGAGACCCACATGAGTGGGTGCCTACATCGACTTGGGACCGGAAGAACCGGATGGTGCCCGGCCACCACCAGTGATAGCCACAATGGAGCTTACTAGGTTGAGTCTCACTGGCAACACAAGAATAAAAAGGGGTGCATCCTGAGATCTCCACTAAAAGACCTCAATTGATGGTCCAGCGGTTTTGGGGTTCCCCTAAGAACATGGCCCCTGGCCCTGATGCTGCCTGTGTCCATAAATCATAACGAAGGTCCACTCGTGTCCAATGCAGAGTGACCATGTATTGGATGCACTTTATGGTTCTGTACATCTATAGGATATCATCCTGCTGACCTCTGGCTGGAAGAAGGACAGTGGGTGGAGAAGAGGGGAAAGGAGACTGTTGGGAGGATGAGACATGTATGGAGCAGAGAGGAATAGTGTGCAGTCACCGGACAGGGAGAGCGGTGGAAGCTGCATATAGGTGGGCATGTAAATTTACATGGGAATGTACATTTTCCCTGTTATATTAAATAAAAATAAAAAAATGTAAGGATGATTTTGCTTTTCATCACCCTATGTTACACAGGAAAAGAAAAAAAAATTCAGGAAGCAAGTGACTATCTTTCTGTCTTCAATAAAACCCATGGCTTGAAAGAGATAACAAAGCTGAACTGAAACAGTTATGCACTTTCCCTACTTACATTACATAGTCTCCTTTCAACAAATGAGGAGTATAAAGCTTCTTGGCTGAAAGCAACTTCTGCCTTCCACCCAGGAAGAAGGGTGCCAAGTGCTAGAACGCCTTGGAACCATAAGTAGAGCTGTGCTGAGCCGCCTTTCCGCTCATCTTCTTCTTCCTCTACAGTAACAGTGCTCCCAGCAATAATTAAGATGGCAAGAGAGTTGGGCAAGGGCTGCGTGGAGGCACAGAGATCCATTACAGCCAGTTCAGTACCACAGACATTTGTTCTGTTGCTGCTGACTCCAACAATCTATCACTACTGAGCAGCCAACATACATCAAGACTCTGAGAAACTATCTAGTATAAACCCTAAGTTTCATAGCTGGTAAGTTCATCACACTTACCGAATGCACACTGTCTACAATTTCTCATCTCTTTTCCTTTTGTCAGTTAAGTATCAATAGCACCAATTGCTTCTTGATCTGTTCCCACAAAGATTGTAGCCTAGAAAACTCTACAGGGCAATTCTACTCTGTTACATGGGGTTGCTTTGAATCAGATCCAACTTGACAGCACTCAACAACAAAAATAATCAATAGCTCCAACCCTAATCTCCATCCTAGACACAAACCATGGAGTCAGAAAACTTGATTCTGATGTCTGCATGTGCAATAAGCAAGCCCTTCTTCTATGCTGTCACACCCTGACCTGGATTTCATATACTTGTTGGCTTAACTCATCATCCTTCATCAAACACTTGGTGCACTTAACTGTGTCCCAGGTACTACTACACAGCTTTTACATACACACACATATATACACTATGAGCAAGCTGTGCAGTATATACATATACATACACACACTTACATAGATATGTATAAACCAAACTCACTTTGCTGAGTTGATTTCAACTGACAGTCACCCTGTAAGACAAAGCAGAATTGCCACACATGGTTTCTAAGGAGTACCTGATAGATTAAAACTGCTGATCTTCTGGTTAACAGCCACAGCTCCTAACTACTGCGCCACCAGGGTTCCCATATATGTATGTATGTATGTAGATATATATATATACACATATGCATACATATACCTGTATACATATATATAAATATAAATATACACACACACATGGGCAAAGTATGTAAAACTTCACAGAAGAAAGAATGACTATCTTGGCTTGGTATAAACAGAGAAGGCTCCTCACAGGTTCTGATGTTGAGCTGATTTATAACAAGATAAGTGAAAAGATTTTCTGCGAAGAATAGAGAAGGCGATAACACTTATAAATTGACACCAAGATCTCAAAGTATGTACTCTGCTTCAGGGAGAGTAGTATGTTCAGTGACAAGGAATGTCCAATGTATGAAAAGGATAAGGATTTAAGGCAGGGTATGGTCAGATTCAGAAAGGCCTTGTAAGCCAGGCCAAGGAACTTGTAACATTATTGTCAGTGATGGAAAGTCTAAGTGTTTGAATAAGGAGGTCTAAACTATGGTTACACTTAGCCTTAATGTGTTTTATTTCACATACAAAATGTTTTTCAAGTCTGAAATTAGTTGTCAACATTTAAAAATTAAGAAATCTCATATAGAAATCTAGATTCTTGGCTTCTTAAGAAAATCAAAATGATCTGGCAACACTAGCCAGTGTGCTCACATGGAGACAACTGTTTGGAACTAAGTAGCAGACGCAGCTGCTGCTCCCTTCAGATGGGATACTATTATGAAGTTCATGACCATCCTCACCTGGCTCCAGCAGGCATAGGAATTTGCAATCACTGGTTTAAAGGTAGGAAGTAACATAAAATAGGAAAATAACAGTGGAAGTAATAATGAGTAAACTACAGGAGCAACAGGGCAAGTTAGGAAGACATCACAATAATATGAGGAGATGGCAAAAGCGTGAACTACATTAGAACAATAATGAGTCAAGAAATTAAAAAAAAAACCTCCAGGCACAAGAATATTTATTAATTTTTAATTTTTGTGAGGCATTTGTTCATGGATCCAAGACTATATTAGGAAAAAGGAGAAATAGTTTAAAAAATTATTCAATTAAAAAATAAAGAGGCTATTAAGCAAACTGGATGGAAAATCCACCAGAATACCACAAATCAGCATAGACAACTGCTGATGAGGCACAGTAGTTAGCTATGTTATTCTCAGGCTCGTTTGCTAGTTCGAATAGAGCAAATTGTGACTTCAAACTTCCTAAGCTGAGCCCCCAACAAGTGATATTTACGAGCAGGAGGAGGGATCTAAGCCATTACAACCCCTCATAGGAGGACTCATCAGTGTTACTCAGAAAGTTTACAACACTCTCCAGCTTCACCCAAAGGGAAGGTTCTCCCCAGGCACTTACACAAACCGTTGACATCCAGCATGTTGGAGATGCCCCGGTCACTCATGTCCACTTCCGGCTGGTTCTTCTCCCGGCTCTCCTCCACCAACTTTTTCAGAGACTTGGACATGATCTGGACCAAACGACAACAACAACAAATACGTGGACGATGAGCAGAAGAGTAAGCAGGACACGAAGGAAAAACCCTCCGGCAAACACTCCCCAAGTCTTCCCCGGGCTGGAAAGTGGGCATCACAGAGCAGATCCAGGTGCAGGAAGGGGGATGGGTCATCCGGGGCAGGGGAATGGGACGGGTCCGGCATCACTCTCGCCCGACAGTAGAGAAGCAAACCCAAGTGCAGTACCGCACTCACCTCAGAGGGTAGCACCGAAAAGGCTGAGAGAGTTGAGAACACAGGGTTCCACAGGACACACTCGGGCGACAAGAGATGCACTCGCTCAGAGGAAAACTTGCCACCAATACCAGGAACACGCCCTATCTTTGGCGCTCGGCGCAAGCGCACACGAGGCAGCTCGCAGCTCCACGCCCCGCCCGCGCAGGACCCTTTCCAAATTAGGAGAACAGCTTAGGAGACGTGGCTCCAGGGACAGGCTCCGCCCAGAAAGGAATGTGTACCCCGAGGCCGACCAATCATATCCATTATTCAGCTTCAAGGCTCCGCCCCACCCAGAGGATAGCCCAGCCCCCGATGGATTTCGGACTCTGATTGGTGAGGGGTTGGCGCGTGCGTACTAGCTTTAGCGCAGCTTTTGTATTGGTAGACGCGGAGTGCGCTGCGGGACAAGGAGGGGGAATTTGAGATTGCGGTGGGAAGGCTTTTAGCTGCCGAAGAAACTAGAAGTAAATTAGCTCTCAGTGCCCTGCCTTTGTAAGTGAAATCTGACTTGGCTGAATTTGTTCCCATGAGTCACTTCTCTACAAATGTGCTGTTCATAGTCCTTGTCAGTTACCGAATATACCGTGGACTGCAAACAGACAAGCAGTCTTAAATACAGCCAGGATGTTCATTAGAACTGAGAATGGGGAGACTTTAACCAGCTTACTTTAGTCGGTAGGTGATCAAGAAAGGCTAGTTGCTAAAAGATGACATCGTGTGTGGTGGGCGGTCAGCAAAACCCGAAGGAAACCCTTAATATGGTGAAGTGACACAGTGGCCACAAGCATAAACTCAAAACACACAATGGTCTGAAGATGGCACAAGACTGAACAACACTTCCTGCTGTCATACGTAATGTCTACCCCGGACACAGGGCACTAACAACAAGGGCAAGACGTCCAAAGCAAGAATCCTCAGCACCCAGCTTTGTCATGGTGTTTTTTTTGTTTGTTTGTTTGTTTTTTTAAATCTCTTGGACATCTATAGCTGATTTTAGCACCTGACCGGTTTGGTTTTGAGCAACTTAGGGTCGCCATGAGTCGGATCCGACTCGACGGCACTTGGCTTAGGCTTGGCAACCACCAGCGGTTACAAGTTACAAGTAAAACACAACCGTTAAAAAGTCATCTATAAAAAGTCATAGTTGACTTTTTTACGTCTGTAAAAAAAATGAAATTAGGACTTCCAGAATCTCCCACTTCCCCTTAAAAAAAAGTCAATGAAATTTAGAATTCTGACCTCACTCTGGACCTCTGCCTCGGTATTTTCTGACTCAGTCCCTGTTATTCAGAAATATTCTATGCTTCTCCCCTCATAAAACCTCTCCTTAGAGACAATTTTATACTGTGGAATAAAGATTGATGGCAGGCATTTCTCTGAACCAGATAGATAGATATGTGTAGTAATACACAGCAGATTGTAACAAGTATCAAAGCCTTAAAGATACATGGGTAATAAAGAAATTACAGCTCTCAATCAGTGGAGGAAGGGCAGGATCTGCACCTTTGATACTGAAAACAGAAATTTCTTGTTTAGAAAATATTTAAATGATCTTGAGGTTCATACTTGTATAAATTTTCTTTAATCTGGAATAGTTCCTTAATCTTATGTTTCTTGAACTAGACATCGTTAAAGAATACCAGCCAAGTGCCATCGAGTCCAGGTCAGCTAATTTTGTTGAATGACCTGCAGTATGAATTTGCCTGATGTTTCTTGGTGATTAAATTCAAATTATGATTTTTTTTTAGAAGAATACCACTGAAGTTATGTTTCTTTACACTGCATCATATCAAAAGGCAGCCAAGCCAAAAGGCAGGTGACACAAATTTCTCCCATTACTGATGATGATAGCCTTGATAGCTTGGTTAAAACGATGTCTGCCAGATTTTCACTGTGAAGTTACTATTGTCTTTACAAAAAATAATGGGTGGGATGAGAGATCCTATTTATTTAAACAGCCCAGTTGTCATCAAACTTTTACTCATAAGTTTTGGCACCCATACATGATTTTCTGACTTCATAAAATCATATGCATTTATTTGTTGATGTATGCTGCAGATGGAAACCCTGATGGTGTAGTGGTTAAGTGTTACTTTCAGCAGTTCAAAGCCTCCAGGTGCTCCTTGAAAACTCTATGGGGCAGTTCTACTCTGTCTATAGGGTCACTATGAGTCAGAGTCAGCTCAGTGACAGTGGATTGTTGTTGTTTTTGGTTCTCCTGCAGAAACATCCACTTATTGAATCATCATCTTTTTTTAAAGCATAAATTTCTGTTTCTTGTTCCATTAGTTTCTGATGGCAAACCTTGACTATATAGGTTGAAGACAGTAGTGCCAATCCAGCTGTTTCCTTGCTGTAGTTTACCAAGCTGTCTCATGTAGAACTGTCAGCTTTTATATTTTCATGACTTTTTCTTACTGTTCTGAGTTGTCTGTGTCTTCTTTAAACATTACTTTCAAAAGTAAAAAAAATAATCTTTTGCAATTGCATTATTATGGCTATTTAAATACTGCTTATTGAAAAGTCAGGAAATCCAGGTGGCATAATGGTTAAGCACTATGTCTGCTAACCAAAAAGTCAGCAGTTCACATCCTCCAGGTGCTCCTTGCAAACTCTATGGAATAGTTCTACTTTGTGCTGTAGTGTTACTGTGAGTCAGAATTGACTTGATGGCAGTGGGGTTTTTTTTGTTTTTTTGTTTTTTGGTTATTGAAGAGTCATATAGTGTGCCACATCTTATGATACATATTTCTCTGGAAGTCCAAGAGCATGACATCTGTGTCACTTGAAGGCAAATATACCCATGTCAGATAAATTACTTCTCTTTTTTTATATGACACTAAAAGTTGCCATATTTTAGTTTGCTTTGTATTGGTTTCCTTATCGAGTTTTTCTAGTTACTTTTCTTGGAGTTTCTAGTTGCTTTCATTTCCTTTTTTCTTTTTCTTCTTTTAGCTATCACTACCTTATCTCTAAGATCTTGCAGCTTCTTACTCATCCTGTCCGTTGTGTAAAATTCAGTAAATATTTCTTGAATTTAGGAAACTCACTAACTTACTTAATGCTCTAACTTGCAGTGCTTCTTTCTATGCCTCCGACTAAACAGTAGTCTATAGTTTTTGTTTTTTGCTTGGTTCCTTGGTAACAACAGCCATATCTTCTATTGGATTATCAACCAATTAACTTTCTCTAAAAGAGTGCTTAAAGGCACAACTAACATTTGAGCTCTTGCAAGTTTGAAAATATTCTTAGTTTGTCCATACCTTTGCCCGTTAGTCTCACATGTAATTCTAGCTTCAAAATCAATTTCTCTTCAATCCTGAAAGCATCACTTCAATGTCTTTTGTATTTAATGTTTACTCTGAGAGACTGCCAGTCTGATTCTCAAGTCTTTGTAAGCCTCTATTGTCTTCCCTTGGAAAATACTTACGATCTTTTTATTATCTACCGTGTTCTGGAATTTTACCATTTCACTCTGGTTGGGAATTTTTTTTTATTTAAAATACTTAACACTCACAGAATCCTTGAGTGGTGCATATGTCTAATACAGGAGGCCTGACAAGTCTGAGAACTTAATTGTTCTAAGTGCTACATACTTCATTGCTGAATTCCATTATGATCACCTTCAAAATACTCCGCTTGGGAAGCTATGCACTGACACCCACACCTAGCCCACACTTCAAAGCAATTTTGGAACTCTTTCTGGAGTGGTCATTGCTCATGGTGGCACAGTGGCACAGTGGCACAGTGGTGAGTCCTCAAATTTAATTGTATGGTGTGCTGGAGTTTTTTAGTCAGTATACAAATAACTGTATTGCAACACCCTCCCTACTAGCTTGATCTGGCCCCTGATGACTTTTTTCTTTACCCTAAGGTAACAGAAATATTGAAAGGAAGACACTTAGATAACATTCAAGAGATCAAGGGTAATAACAATGTCAGCTGTGATAGCCCTTCCAGAAAGAGGTCTAAAATAGCTTTGAAGGGTGAACTAGACGCTGTTATCAGTGCATAGCTTCCTAAAGGGTGTGTTTCGAAGGTGACCATAGTGATATTCAGCAGTGACATATGTAGCACTTTTTCCAGGATGAGTTGGTGAACTTAATTGGCAGTCCTGGTACTCACTGCTAACTAAAATGTAGGTTTGAGGCCACCCAGAGGCACCTCAGAAAGAAGGCCTGGAAATTTCTTCTGAAAAATCAGTCACTGATAACCCTATGGACCACAGTTCTACTCTGACACACAGGGGTTGCTGCGTGTCATCACTGACTCAGGCAACTTTTTTTAAACAACGTTTTCAGTTCTTTTCCACTTGGAGGCACGTTGCTTGTCTTCCTCTTTGGGAAATCACTTTCTGTTATTTCTCTGAAATTGCTTTCCTGCCACTTCCTCTGTTTTATCTTTGTAGAGTTACTCGGGTAGCAGGAGCCTGGACCAATTTTCTGTTATTTTTTTTCCTCATTTCTGTATTCTTTTCTTAGTATTGTGAGAAATCTTCTCAACTTTGTCTGCCAACCCTATTAAATTTTTTTAAAGTAATTTTAAATAATTAATTTTAGGTATGTTGGAGAGCTTTGTTATTCTGAGATTGTTTCTCTTTAGTCATGCTCTACTTTTATGAATGCACTCTCTTCTCAGGTATCTCTATGAATAACAGTTTTTGAAACCTCTCTTCTGTTAACTAAAGTATCTGTCTCCTCAAAGGCTCATTTGTACGGGTGTTTCTTTCTTTCCCATTCAGCCTGTAGCAGACTTCCTGTCTAAGGATCCTTAGTCCCTCTTTCATATTCAAGCATAAAGCTGTAAGTTGGTAATTCTAGATAGCTCCTGGGATTTCTTTCCCCTTCTGTTATTTCCAGTTATTTATCTCTCTAGCCTAGGTCATTTTGTCCAGGCTATCTATTAAATTTCTAAGGAGGTGAGAACCTATGGCCCACAGATGATTGCATTCATGCAGCTCTGTTACCTGCAGTCTCCCTTCTCATTGTACTCTGCACCTGCCAGCCAGTGACACCTGGAAAAATCGATCTCCTGTTCTGCAGCGTTTCCCTCTTTAGATTATTTTAGTCTGTGGTTTCTTTCTTGGAAACCCTGGTGGCATAGTGGGTTAACTGCTACTCTGCTAACCAAAAGGTCAGCAGTGCACATCTGCCAGGTGGTCCTTGGAAAGTCTGTGGAGTAGTTCTACCCTAACCTCTAGGGTAGCTGTGAGTCAACCTGACTCGATGGCAGTGGGTTTGGTTTGGATTTGGGTTTGGGTTTGGTGGTTTCTTTTTTCTGGTACCACTTGCCGACGCGCTTCCATTCATTTCCTGTCTTTCAGAAATTTGTTTCCACTCCTTTATAATCTTCCTTTCCTACTTTTTGGAAGCTCTGGTGATGTCGTGGTTCAGTGCTACATCTGCTAACCAAAAGGTAGGCAGTTCAAATCTGCCAGTTGCTCCTTGGAAACTCGATGGAGCAGTTCTACTCTCTCCATAGGGTCCCTATGAGTCAGAAGCGACTTGACAACAGTGGGTTTGGGTTTTTATGTTTGATGCCTTCTTTTCACTTTTACCAGTACAATTCTTAATTAAATTTATCTGTAATTTGTTCTCTAAGTTATAGTTAAGCTATTTACCAAGTAACATAAAATAACCCACTCTGACTCCTAGCAACCCTAGAGGTCAGAGTAGAACTTCCCCATAGAGTTTCCAAGGAGAGACTCGTGGATTCGAACTGCTGACCTTTCAGTTAGCAGGCATAGCACTTAACCCACTATGCCACCAGGGTTTCCAAGTAACATAAAACACAAGTTATCAAATTTAATTTGAAAAAAGAATCCATCCACTATCTAACAATTTTTACTTCATTTTTCTTCCAATAACTTTGTCATTAAATTGACAACCATGGATGGCTTGTGGTCTCAATAAGTGGAAATTTTCAACTATTAACAATATATATCTTTTTGGTGCTGTGTAATTTCTGAGTTCCTACTAAACTAACAGTAATTGCATTTTTTTAAAAAAAATTCCATGTATATTCACAGACTTACTAAACTCATTTCCTTTTTGCTGTTACATAAAAGTGTCATTTTCCCAAGATTCCCACTCCTAACCCTCTAAGAATCACCGTTTTTTCTAGATCACTAGACTGAAATATTTTGCAGCACTTCACTTTCGTTTCATATTCTATTTTTTTAACATATACAATAATATTGATTATGCTGTCTTCAAATACACGCCTTAAGGATATTCTAGTATGACCCCAGGGCATTGTCTCTGTGCCTAGTCTAATATGTCTCTGACTGAAAATAATCTTGTCGATATCTTCACTTTGGTGCTGCAACCTGAGATCAAATTATATTTTGTTTTTTGACAGCTACGTTATGCTATGCTTGCTTTCAGATAAGATTCCTATATCATTTGGTATGTTACTGTTAAACTTTCTGAGTATCTGGAGACCCTGGTGGTGTGGTGGTTAAGCGCTACAGCTGCTAACCAAAAGGTTAATGATTCGAATCCACCGGGAGCTCCTTGGAAACTCTATGGCGCAGTTCTTTTCTGTCCTATAGGGTAGCCGTGAGTCAGAATCGACTCGATGACACTGGGTTTTTTGTTTGTCTCTTTGCCGGGAGCGGGCCCCCCTCTCCCGACATGAGGACCAAGGAGGTGCCTCCTAAGAGGGGCTTCTACCCCTCGGTTTATGAGACTATATTGGGACAATCTGACCAAGAACTTCTGAGAAATAGAGATCAGAGAAATGGATTTCAATGCAGCATGCCTGACAGCACTGAGGCCTGCCCGGCTTCACTGGCTCCCCACTGATTACATTCCCCCTCCCTTTTCTTCACATACACAAGTTTGCAAGCTAACCCTTAGGAAGCTCTCAAGGACAATTCTCCACATAGCCATCAAAACTACAAAGCATCCTTTCTCCTTGCAGCTGGAAGAACAGATAAACTTTTGGGTTTATTATAGCTGGTATAGAAAACTGATAAACACTAAAGAAACATCTTTCTTAGTGCAGCTGGCTTAATTGGGGGATGGCAGACACTTACTATCTACACAGAAAGATATAAATGAAAACTTGGAAAAACAAATTGAAACAGCCAAATGGTGAAACCTTGAGGAGTCTGCCCTTTGGTACCTCCCACTTTAAGATATGAATAAAGCCATTAATTGTGTTCCTGACATTTTATCACCACTGGACACCTGGCTTAGACAATTATTCAAAAAGGCCTTGACAATTAATTAGAAGTAGAAGACCACGAGGGGTCACTTTCTTGTTAGCCAATAATGATGGGTCAGTTTCTTGTTAACCAATAGTTTGTATAATAAAGAAAATAGGGTGACCAACTACGTCACCTTACCTATAAAAAATAAAGACAACAGCTCTCGACGCAGAAAAATGCCTCTCTGGGTCGGGCTGCCTTAAACCAGAAAATTCTTTCCTGTCTCCTTTGTTCATTTCCCGCCGTGTCTTCCCTCCCTCCGTGAGGGACCCTACAAAGTGTTGGGACCGGCTCCCGGCATCTCTTCATAATTTATTTTTAGATAAAAGAGCAAGTTCTTAAATCTAAACCAAAACCCAAAACCATTGCTGTCAAGTTGATTGTAGCTCAATGTGACCCTATAAGGCAGAATAGAACTGCAGTATAGAGTTTCCAAGAAGCACCTGGTAGATTTGAATTGCTGACCTTTGAGGTAGCAGCCATAGCTAGTAACCAGTATGCCACCAGGATTTCTATCTAGTCCTAACAAATCTCACCTTGTTAGAACTAGCCATTTTTCCAGCTTGTTAAGACCCTTTAGGTTTGAATGTGTCATTCACTGAATTCAGTGTTCTTTCTAATAGTGTCATCCATAAAGTTAATACATCTATCAATAATACATAGTTAAAAGAAGCTGGAGTTCTTAAGGTGAGAATACTTTACTTACATAGTTCTGTACTCTGAGCAGACATAATTTCCCTGACATTTGAGCATTAGAGTCGGATGGAGTAAAATGTTCCATAGCTGCTTCTATTTTCTTAGTCTCATGTTAATAAGATTTAATTTAGCATGTTTAACATAAAGGAAATTTCTTTTGTGAAGCTTTTGACTTTGTTAGAGACAGTAGAAAACTTGGTTAAAGAAACTGGGTTTCCTTACAGGAGATAAAGCTAACAAGTGCCTCAGTGATGTGTCTAGCAATCTTGTTAGTTGTTAGCCAACTACTGGGCTCCTACTTACAGCACTCCTCTGCACCACAGGACAAAATGCTGCCTGGCTCTGCACCACCCTCACAGTCATTTCTAGGTGTCAGCCCGTTGTTGCAGCCACTGTGTCACTCCATCCCACTGAGGATCTTCTTTTTTGCTGACCCTCTGCTTTATGAAGTATGAGCCCTTCTCCAGGAACTTGTCCCTCCTGTCCAAAGGAGATGAGACAGTTTCACCATGCAAACTTCCAAGGAGCACTCAGGATGTACTTCTTTCAGAAGAATTTTGTTCTTCTGGCAGTCCGTGTTATATTCAGCATTCTTCCCCAGCATCATGATTCAAAATTATCTGTTCTTCTTTGGTCTTCCGTATTCACTGTTCAGCTTTCACATGCATGTGAGGTGACTGAAAACACTGTGGCTTGGGTCAGTCTCCTATTAGTCCTCAAAGTGACATCTTTGCTTTATAACACTTTCAAGACATCTTTCACAGCAGATTTGCCCAATACAATGAGTCATTTGATTTCATGCTGCTGCTATGGATGTTGACTGTGGACCCAAGTAAAATGAAATCCTTGATGACTTCAGTCATTTCTCCATTTATCATGATGTCGCCTATTGATCCAAATGAGAGCAATTTTGTTTTCTGGTCAATTATGGAGTGCTAAACTTTCTGCTTATTCAATAGCAGCATGTTTTCACTATGTATAACTTCATTTACTATGCTGTTAAGTTAGGAACTGTGGTAGTGCTTATGGAATTATTGTATACTTGAAGGTATCAGACAATTAAGACTGTGAACTTAGTTGTGCTAAGTACTACATACCTCATTGCTGAACATCACTACAGTCACCTCCAAAGTACTTCCCTTGGGAAGCTTTGTGCTGATGCCAGCACCTAGTCCACCCTTCAAAGTAATTTTGGAACTCTTTCTGGAGTGGCCATTGTGCACAGTGGGAAAGTGGCCAGTTCTTGAACTTAATTGCATAGTTATCTGTGAGGGAGTTTTTAGCTGGAAAACAGAAAACTGTATTGGAACACACCCCTACTTACCTGATCTGGCCCCCAGTTACTTTTTTCTTTACCTGAAGATAAAGGAAAACATTTTGATGACATTCAGAACATCAAGGGTAATACTGATGGCCATTCCAGAAATTGCCTTGAAAGGTGAACTAGGCACTGGTGTTAGTGTATGACTTCCCAAAGAGAGTGCTTTGAAGATCACCATAATGATTCTCAGCAATGAGGTATGTGGCACCTTTTCTAGGATGAGTTCATGAACTTAATTGGCAGTCCTCCTGTACAGGATCCGACTCGACAGCACTAGGCTGGCCTGTACAGTATTCTCATATTAAGCATGAACAATTTCAACACATCTATGGCTTACAATATTCTCAAATATTACCTTTTTGTTGCTCAAGGATGATTTGAGACATGTAATTCTTTATAGTCCTACTTATTCTGCATACTTGGTAATGAATACAATTCTCTCTGGTAATTGATCTATTCTCTGTATTTAACCAAAATAGAAATACGTAGAGCTTTATATCCAGTCTGGAACATGATCCTGCTTAAGACATTGTTTCTCTGAGGATTTGCTTTTCCCAACATGGTAAGTTGTCAGAATTTCTCTTCAGTCTGGAGGATTTCAAGTACTGTTCTAAACTTATGCCTGAGGGCTTTGCCAAATTTGAAACATGCTTAGCATTTTTCCCCCAAATGAGTGGTTTAATTACAATGACTTCTGACTTCTACCTCAAGACTTCTCTAAAAAAGGCAAGAGTTTTTGATCAATGATGAATATGTAAAATTTTCTAATCTTATTAGCAAACAATTTAGCAATCTAGGATGCATGTGAAAATAACTTCCACCTTCCCTAGAAATTCACCCTTAGGAAATAGTTACAGAAGAAATGGTGGAAAATTTAGGAGAACTGAGTGAAGGGTGTGTAGCAGTTTTTTTGTACTATCTTTTCAATTTCCTGTCATTTCATAATTATTTCAAAATGCAAACTTTAAAAAATTATGGAAAACTATGTTCATCTGTTACTGTAGTAGAATAGGAAAAAAACATAAGTTGAGAGAGAAACAGTTGAATAAAACATAGTATAACAACTGATACAGCATTTGAAAGTATAATTATGAATACTAGAAGTATGTGAAATGCTCACAGTGTCATAAATGCAATATGTGGAACATAAAATTTTGTCAATAATGTGTATGCATTATCAAAAGAGAAGAATGAACATGAGAATAATGACCTTATGACGGAGAGATTAAGGTCATATTTGTTTGCTGAAAAATATTAATATGGGATACACATTGCCTTTGCAAAAAAAAAAAATCTCAAAAGTATAAAGCTTTAAGTGTCAGTGGTAAGTATACCCATTTGGTAATTTATTTTAAGGACAAATGGGTCTCTGAGGACTTCAAGAACACTCTAGGCTGTTGCTGGGTGCTGATGTATTCTCACCCACAGTCACAGTGCCTGTCTGTGGTTATGGTTATCATGGAGCTCCAGAAACCGCAACTTGGTCCCATCCCTTGGTAATCACAAACCATCATCAAGCTTCTAACAGTTATCAGCCTGTTTCTAAGTCTTCCCAGGGACAACTAACCCTTCTCCCCCTGCAGCCTGTTTGCAGCTGGCAAAGTAGGGACAATAGAACAAGATCACAGTGACAGGGTAGCAGTAGAGAGCAGATCTGTAACAATTGTGGGGGACACTAAAAAGAATCACGTCCTCAAAGAAATCAAATCTTTATGGAGGGGGACTTACATGGCTACATGTGGTAAGGAAAGTCTGGCAAATATATATATATATTTTTAACATAACTGAGTGAAAATGTACATTCACGTATAAATTTACATGCCCACCTATATGCAGCTTCCACTGCTCTCCCTGTCCGGTGACAGCACACTATTCCTCTCTGCTCCATACATGTCTCATCCTCCCAACAGTCTCCTTTCCCCTCCTCTCCGTCCACTCCCCTTCCTCCAGCCAGAGGTCAGCAAGATGATATCCTGTAGATGTATAGAACCACAAAGTGCTTCCAATATATGGTCACTCTGCATTGCCAAGTCCAATCCATTCCTGTCCAAAGAGTGGAAGTTTGTTATAATTTACGGAAAAGGGCAGCATCAGGGCCGGGGGCCATGCTCTCAGAGGAACCCCAAAACCACTGGACCATCAATTGAGGTCTTTTAGTGGAGATCTCATGATGCACCCCTTTTTATTCTTGTGTTGCCAGTGAGACTCCTCTCTGTGAGCTCCATTGTGGCTATCACTGGTGGTGGCCGGGCACCATCCGGTTCTTCTGGTCCCAAGTCGATGTAGGCACCCACTCTTGTGGGTCTCTCTGTCTTCTCGGTTGTCTTTACCGCATGTCATTTTGGTCCTCGGTGAGCATCCATTCCTGCTGAGTTGGGACCATTTGCTGTGTCCTCGGATGGCAGCTTGGCAGCTTTTAAGACCCCAGACGCCACTCACCAATGTGCGGTGCAGAGAGCTCTCTTAGCAAAACACTAGTTGTGCCAATTGGCCTGGAATTCGCCTAAGAGCATGGTCCCCTGCCCCCTACCCCAGCTACTCTATCCTTGCAGTATTGAGTCAAGATAGAAGAAGTACTCAAGTTATGCTGAAGTCCACTTAATGTTGTTCTTGTTCCTAATGTGTGCTGTCACCCCTTTCTCCCAACTAGATTTCTAGTAACTACCTAAACTAAACCCTCTCCCCTCACCCTCCCTCCCTCCCCTCCCTTGCAGCTGTCAAAGAGTCTTTTCTTCTGTACACAAGTCTGTTTTTGAGATCTTATCGTAGAGGTCTCATACAGTATTTGTCTTTTTGTCGCTGACTACTTTCACTCAACATAATATCTTCCAGTTGAAACCAGGTTAGGAGATGTTTCCTGGAATCATCGTTATTCTTTATCATTGCGTAGTGCTCCATCGAGTATATGTACCATAGTTTACCTATCCATTCTTCTATTGTTGGGCATCTGGGTTGATTCCATCTTTTTGCTATCATGGACAGTGCTGCGATAAACATTCTGGTGCATGTGTCCGTTAGTGTAAAAGGCCTTCAATCTGTAGGATATATTCCAAGTAGTGGAATTACTGGGTCAAATGGTATATCGATATCCATTAAGGAAGTGCCAGATTGCCTTCCAAAGAGGCTGGACCATTTTGCAACCCCACCAACAGTGTAGGAGGGTTCCACTTTCTCCACAGCCTCTCCAGCATTTGTTGTTTTGTGTTTTTTGGATATTGGCCAATCTTGTTGGGGTGAGATGGTATCTCATTGTGGCAAATATTTTTTATTATAAAAATTGCTACGACAATACTAAAAAGGAACTAATTAATTCTTAATGATGGGATTAGGAAGCTACATGTAGGCAGTAGCTTTCAGTAGACCTATAATCAATAGTAAGATTTGAAGGTAAAGGTAAAAATATCCTCAGCATGAAAAAGTGTGTGTGGAGAGACCTAGGGCAAGGAAAGAAAATAGCAATACTCCAGGTCTGTAGAGCAGTTTTGTGTGGCTCTTCTCTAGGATCTATGGGAAACTATAATTAAAAGAAAAGACTAGAAAGATACAAGAAGGAAAGAGTGTGGAAGGCTTTCCATGCAAGGTTGAAGACTTTAGATTTTTTTCATATTCATAGAGAGCTATTGAAGGCTTTTGAACAGAAAGTTTACCAAATGAGAACCGTGTTTTGTAAAGCTAAATCTGATCATTGTCTAGATGACAAAGGAAAAGTGGAGAAGACTGAATTTACAGAAGTCTAGAGGACTCTCTCTAGGAGAACAATAATAAGGAACTAATCCTAACCCAGAGTGGGAATGAAAAAGAGAAAACAAATTAATGAAATCAGACTTGGAAACCCAACAGGACATTGGAGTGTGAGAGGAAAAAAATATCAAAGTTAGGAAGACTCACAGAATTGCGGTTCCCATTTGCAAAAAATTGGGAAAGAGATGATTTTCTGGGAAAAGAAAGGACAAGAAGGTGAGATAATGAGTTAGCTTTTAGAAACATTGAATAAGAAGTACCAGCACATTTGTGTCGGGCGGAAGTGCAGGCACAAAGGAACCGTAATGGTGTAGTGGTTAATCACTCAGCTGCTCATCAAGACATCAGGGGTTAAAGTCTACCAGAGGCTCCTGGGGAGTAAAGACCTGGCAATCTGCTTCTGTAGAGATTACAGTCTAAGAAACCCTGTGGAACTGATCTACTCTGTCATATAGCATTGTTATGAGTTGGAATACACGCAACAGCAATAACTAGTAGGGAGCTGAAATGGAAGTCTAAATTTAAGCACATGAATATTGGTTGTGTTTAAGTAAAAACCGAAAACGGCAACGGAAGAACTCAGTGAAAAGGAGCACACCATCTAAAGCAGGATCTCAGGGAAGTGCTACATGCCATAGGTGAAGAAACAACAAGATAGTGAGGAATGTCCCAAGAGACAGAATAGGGTAACAAGGACAGAATAGGGTCCTGGGATTAAGTGAAGGAAAGGCTAAATTTGTCAGGAAAAAACAAGTTTGAAGTAGTTGAGAGGAAAACTGAGATAATTCGGAGGTTACAACAAATGTTTCAATGGTTAAGACAAGATCACTTGAAAAACTGTGATGGATTTAGGAGCATGAAAAAAGTTAAACTTAGGGTATGTTTGGATCTGGCTTTAGAATAGTGTGTATGGGAAAAGCAAAGTGTGCTTGAATGGAAAGAAAGAGAGTCATGCAAACAACTATAAAAGTTGAAGCTGACATTTATCGATTACTAATAGGTACAGGTGTTGTCCTGAGGATGTCACACTGATAAACTCATTTATTTCTTATAGCAACCCTATGAGATAGGTAATACTATTTGATTTTACAAATGAGGAAACTGAGGCATCAAGCAGATAAGCAAGCTACTTAAGCAAACCCAAATCAAACTCACTGCCATAAAATTGGGTCTGACTAATAGCAACCCTATAGGTCAGAGTAGAACTGCCCCATGGAATTTCCAAGGAGCACCTGGAGGCTGTGAACTGCTGATCTTTTGATTAGCAGACAGCACTTAACCCACCACACTGCCACGGATTCTGCTACTTCACCAGCAGTGCTGAAATTCCAACCCAGGCAGCTCGGCTCCAGAGCTCACACTCTAAACAATTTCTGCATGCCTCACCAAAATACAAAAATTCAATTTGGCAAATTTATACACACCCCAGAATGAAAGACTAAATTTTAATGACTTAAAAGACAACTCGTACAATGGTGTCCAATTTCATTTTTATTGTTCCTACTTTGATATTCAAGCAAATAGTACTTCTATTTTATCATTAAGTTTTTAAGATTTGTAATACCTTGTATTATCATCTTCCCCCCTTTTTATGGATACTTCATTTCAGCTCCAAATATTACAAGAATGATATGCACAGCTAAGACTAAACTACATTTTTTAAATTCAAAAATGCACACATTGGTGCTACACATGCTTTGGTGAAAAATATGAAAGCTTAAATTGTTCTCGGTGACACAGGCAGGTGGACAGGTGGAAGAGTGCCAGAATTCTGTCCAATGTGATGGCTGATGGCCTCTGCAGTAGAGCTAAGATGCCAAGAAGACAGAGGGTGTTGCCCCTAGCTGTACCACGTTAACCAGAACGCTGATGGCTGCACCACATACTCCGCATGAAATTTTATGAAGACTTGATGTGAAGACCCCACAAATGGTGCTATCTGAGTGTCCTAAAATGGAAGAAAACAAAGGAATAAATGATTATTTTTCACAAATATGAGCCCTTTTCTAGAAATGTTGGTCTAGTAAAAAAAAAAAAAAGTACCACATAAAGAAGAATTTATAGGATTTATAATAAACATGTATAACTTGACAGGAAAAAATCTTACTAAGAATTAAAGTGGAAACCCTGGTGGCGTAGTACTGGTACAGTGCTACAGCTGCTAACCAAAAGGTTAGCAGTTCAAATCCGCCAGACGCTCCTTGGAAACTCTATTATGGGGCGGTTCTACTCTGACCTATAGGGTCACTATGAGTTGGAGTGGACTCAATGGCAGTGGATCGTGGTGTGAAGAATTAAAGTAGATGCTTTGTCAATATATTACCAGGGGGAATGGGGAATGAGTGTTAATGGGTGCACAGCTTCTTGTTGGGGTAACGAAAATGGTCTGAAACCAGTTATGGTGGTGATGGCTACAATACTTTGTGAATATGTTAAAATCCACAGAATTTAACACCTTCAATAGGTTAATGTGCAGTGTAAATTATACCACATTAAGATTGTTATAAACAACAACCCCAATTTCTTACTGAAAAGTTTCATTTTTTTAATTAAAAAAGAAAATGCTTTTTTTTTCTGATGTAAACATGATTATATTTGCAGCTAAAATGATTGTACAAGTAAAATACATTAGTTTTCACTCTCAGCATTGCTAGTTTCCTCTTGGGATTTATTGCCACATCCTTTCACATGTTCGTGCGTGTGTGTTTGTGTGTGTGGAGGTGGGCGGGGCAGGCTGCTCTCACTTATCTCTCATTTCACTCCTTTGACAAATATTAATCAAAAGATTACCATGTTGCAGGGATTGTTGGGGGCACTACAGATCTAAAACAAAACAGAGAAAAAGCCTGGCTCTCAGAAGGCTACAGAGAGTTTATTGGAGTGTTGTCTGTAGCAGCAAGAAGTTAAAGAAACCTAAAATTCCAACTAGAGAAGCTTAGTTATATAAATTATGCCACAACCATACAACAGGAAACTGTACAATTCAGTGTTAGATACCCAGCTTCTTATTGCTATTGTGAGATTTTAATGATATCCTGGAAGTAATAAAATAGTATGAAATATATGTGCATACCCAAATACATGTGGAAAAAAAGGTGTTTGGAAGAATACTCAGAATTCTCAGAGTTTTTTTGTTTGTTTGTTTGTATCTATTATCTGATTTTTCTACAACTAACATTTTTTCAACTTTACAAGCAGTAAGTTAAAAAAAGACTAACATTTTTTCAACTTAACAAGCAGTAAGTGATTAAAAAAACAAGAAAAAAAAACTAAGTTTTCAGATGATGTAATTCTCTATGCAGTTTGATTACAAAGCCTAAGTAAACAACAAACACACACACACACTCACACACACACTGCCATCGAGCTGATTCTGACTGATAGTGGCCCTATAGAACGGAGTAGAACTGCCCCATAGAGTTTCTAAGGAACGCCTGGCAGATTTGAACAGCCAGTCTCTTGACTGGCAAACACAGCATTTAACCTTAAACTGCCACCAGGGTTTCTGTACCCTGATAACTGTTAATATTAAGGCAATGTCCACTAGATGGCAATAGCGCTCCCGAGATAGAAGTCAGAAGACTACTAAATTTGTTAAAGCCTTTTACCTAACACTTCGCACGTTTCTGCCTTTAAACATCTGACTTACTTTCATTACTTAAAACTAATAACATAGGAATCTGAAAATGATCATTTTACTCACTGCTCCACAGTATGGTCCAGTGGATGGAGAATCAGCATCTGGGCCATCGTAGAGTATGAGATAGTTCTGGACACAGTCTCCCGGATCATCGATGCTGATAAAGATAAAGCCGACTGTGACAGGCCTCCCAGCAGGAGAGGCGATGGTCCACTCACAGTGGGTGTTGTTTGGGTAAGTGCCTGGGTAGCCAGGGCTAGTGAACGAACCGCTATCTGCAAAAAGAGTTCCACCACAGCCTGAAAGGAAAAAAAAAAAAAAAAGGCAGGAAAAGTGACTCAGTAAGAATTAACCACTCAGTCAGCTTTATTGCTGGTGTAAGACAAAGGACTATTTTCATTTTCTTCATTTGCTGGGACTCTCCGCAAGAACAGAAAAGGCAGAAACCCTTTTCCTATTCCTTCTTCTTTGGGTTATGCCCTTCCCCTCAACCTCCACATTCTTTCCCCTGCGTATCACGGCTTAGGGATGACTTCCTCTAGGGCCATTCTTTGAAAAAAGTGGAGTGAGATCAAAATGGGAAAACAATGAACCTGATAAAGTAGTTATTGCCACCATTAACCATCAGCTCCACCTCATGGCAACCCCAAGGGTACAGAATAAAACTGTACTCGACAGAGTTTTCAGAAGCAGATTGCCAGTCCTGCCTTAAGAGCCATCACCGGGTGAGTTTGAATCACCACCCTTTTGGCTAGTAGAGGAGCACATAACTCTTTGTAGGGGTGAGTCCTTAAAGTTGTCTGTGTGCTTTCGATGGTGTGGAATTCTCCATGTGAAGTGGGTTCATGACAATGACATGGGCAAGGTCAAATTAAAATTTCAATACTGAGCCCAAAGACAGCATGTTATTGTAAGCTTAGGTAGCAATCACTATAAAACTGATTTTACCCAGTTTGTATCTGATAGTTCCAAGACTGGTATACTTAAAATTAAAACTCGTTAAGTATTAATGTCAATCTGTGTAATTTGTTAATTGGCATACTAAAGCCATCATTACTTACACTAGCTATCCATGGAGGACCACAAACCATTAAGCATGCAGACAGAAGTATGATGGCATAATTAAAAGGCAGGTGGACTGGGTATCTGATGCCTAGAGTTCTAATCCTGCCCCTGCCACAATCTAGCTGTGCATTTTGGCAACTCATTGATCTTGGTGTTTTATTTCATTACTTAAAATCAGGGCATTGGAGATGATTTTTAAGCTTTCGTCAAGTGTTAGGACTTCATTATCCACAACTGTCTTGATACAACCTTCTCCTTGTCTCAGTCTATTTAAATGAGTCCTTTTTATCATTCTTATTTTTAAGACATTCTATACTCTCAGGGCTCCCCTCACCCTAGATATTTTGGGAAATTTCATGGATACAGCTTAAATTTCTTCAGCTATTTGATAAACCAAGAAAACCCCAAAGCAATTGCCACTGAGATCATTCCAACTGACAGCAACCCGATAGGGAAGAGTGGCACTGCCCTGCCCCATAGAGTTTCCATGGGGCTTCTGGTCGATTTTGAACTGCTGATCTTTTTGTTAGCAGCCACAGCGCTTAAGCACTACACAACCTGGGTTTCCTGTTTGAAAAACAGCCAACCGAAAATGCAAGAAAGTGCTGCATCAGCAATCAGCTTCCATCAGCACCAAGAAATGGCAGGGCCTTGCAAGAAAGACAGCTGCTGAGTACACACAAGAATGTGTTTACAGTTGGACTTCTTGACAAAATTCTGGTTTTAATCTTCAAAGATTAAAATAAATGTCTCACAAGATCTTTCTGGTTTTCCTGGAATCCAGATTTCTTGGTTCATGGAACCAGAGAGACCTACCCAGACCATCCATTCTTAGGGGTCCTTTTGACTTTTGAAGAAGCTGCTTCCCTGAAGAGACCTTCAGGCCAAACAATAGTTTAGTAAGCCGCTTAGAGGAGACTTTTGGCCTTAGGCATTGTCTCCGTGCAGCCAGCTTTCAGAATCAGACCTCCAGGGTCTGAGTAGAGGCTGTGTTTTAGGAAGTCTTTGGGGATTCTGTTTCTGAAACCATGTGATTTAATCAAACCCTGTCGTGTTCTTTGATGTACAAGTGCTTAAGTGCTCAGCTGTTAACAGAAAGGTCTGCAGTTTGAATCCACCAGCTGCTCCTTGGCAACCCTACGGGGCAGTTCTACTCTGTCCTGTAGGTTTATTTTCGGTTACTTGAGAAACTGACACAACAATAACCTATGTAACCAGCTATCACTTCTCTTTGGAGCCCCTTCGCATTCTGTTCAGGTGATGCTACCCTATTTGAATTGTGTCTCCTCACAATAAACATGTTCTGTTATGTAACTCGACGGCACCTGGCTATGCTAATTCTTGGTGTTTGTCTAAGCACTTAAGTTTTGCACAAGTCAAAAGTTGAAGAAAAATCAGAATTTATAAAGGAGTTTCCTAATCTTTATACTTTATACATATTTTACACGTAAGTATATATATTTCTTGATACATAGAAATAGCATATAAAAAGAGAATTAAAAAGAATGTGCTTTCATTGACAAAAATCTTTATTTTTAACAAAGAAAATAATCAAGTATACAGACATCTAAAAAAAATCAAGTATACAAGTATTGAAAAAATTAAAATATCATTTTAATTGCCTTTTTCTGTTGGATATGTGATGTTTTTCTCACCTGCATTACTTTCCCTATAAAGAGCAAATATCTTACCAGAGGGTGACGAGGTCCAGATGATTTCATACCCACGACTGGAAATTCCACTATTACTCTTAAATCGTAAGTATAATTCATTGTTTTGTGAGAAGATAGGATTTGGCAGTCGAGTTCCACAATATTTGCCAAGTAATGGATAACTGCTATCGCTTCCATTCCTTACCTTTAAAAATCAGTCATTTATTATTAAACTTAAAAATGTTATATTTTCTCCAATTTATCATTGCTATGCACTACTATGACACAGTTTGAATGACAATTTTTGGTAGGGACAGGGGGAGGAAGCTTTGTGTCTTTATGTACTTAAAAATGAAAGCATTCCTCTAAATTACCCTCAAAGTCATTTGCACTTTCAAAGGACAGAAATGTTTAATTCACAGAGCAAACCATTTATGTCTGGATTCAGAAATAGCCGTTAACTTACAGCAATTAAAACACCAGGGTACGTTCTTATAAGCTAGTTATGCTATGATCTTGTAACCTTTGTTCCTGGGGAGACATTTGGAAGAATATCCTTAAAGTGAACTTTAAAAAGGTGGTGGTGGGGGGAGGTAATCTTGCTCATTCTAATTTCTGACAATTCTATAACACTTTATTCTCTGCAGTGTTGGTTTTTCCCCAGTGGAAATTGCTCTGTTATAAAGGGGCTATGAAAGGAAAAAAAGAAGACAATGTACAAAGTGTAACAAAGTGGAGTACAAAAGCAGTTTCTGTATGGGGAAGGGCCACAATTCAAGAAAACGGTAACATTTCTGACTGGTTACATAGTTTAAAAACACTTTCTGATGCTGAGAAACTTTTTCCTTTGGGTTCATTGTGTGGGGCGGAGGCTACAAAAACTGGAAATAAGTCAATGTGTGTATGTGGCTACCACACATGGATTCAACCACACTCTGTCCTCCAGCCGGACCTCCCCCTGCACTCACACTCATTTTAATGTGAGAATGCTTGAGGCTTAGAAAAGAATTACGATACAGGCATTGTATAGTTGGGACTGGCTCAATCAACATGCGTAACTTCAGATAGTATCCATATATGCATTCAAAATCTTGAAAGCTTCCCTAATTCTCTCTATAATTTCATAGTTTAAAAAATACTTAAGTGCTGGTTGTCTTAAATTACGGAGTTTCTTCATAGGCACAGTGGCCAGTCTTGCTAGGATGTATTGATATGGAGAGATTGCTTTTAGGTCTATGTAGCAGCCAATAAAAAAGCCGGTAGCAGCGAAGTCGACTCCATCTCATGGTGACCCCAGGAACATTAGAGTACAGCTGTTCTCCGTGAGGTTTCTCAGTGGCTGATCTTTCCAGTAGTAGGTCAATCACCTTTCTTCAGCAGCACCTTTGGGTAGACTTGAACCTCTAACTTTTTGAGTAGCAGTTGCCATATTCATTGTTTGCATCACCCGGGGATTCTGTGACAGCTGATGGGATAGTAATCGCCTTTGGGTGCTTTTTGGATTATTCTCTAAGTGTTTAAATGAAGTGGATGGTGCATGGACAGAGCTGATTGGTATCTCCCCAGTGAGACTGGGCTGCCATAGTCAGGAATGCTGAGGAACCTGACCTGCTACCATTCTGTGCTTGGATTGGCATCTTGCAATTCTCTTAAAAGGCTGATGGTTTGAGAAGAGAAGGGCGATATGAAATCATATTGACGATACTGCTGATTTGTCATGTTCACTTTTGTCTTCCCTTCAAGGGACAGCTGAGAGCAGTAGGCGTCTCTTCAGCATTAGAGGACCTCGAAGGGGGAAGTGAAGGCACTGAACACAAATGGAGATTCCAAATGTGGTCTAGAGCTTGGCCTTCTCACTTGTAGTAATACAGGCAGAATACCCAATAAGGCGTTTCCTTGCCACTGGTTAGCATGAATGGAATTCTGTAGCTTCTTATGTGGCTGCCAACAATCTATGTTCAAGATCTTCTCACTGAAAAACATACATGGCTACATTTTAAAAGGCTAAGTTGTAACTTCCTTCCTGTGTTTATGGGACAGAAAGTTTCGGACATACTTGATGGTGTAAGGAACAATAGCCCCAAGCAGTGGTTCTCATCCTTCAATGCTTAAAAGCTAGACTTTATTTTCCAGCATCCAGCAGGCATGTGGAAAATGTTAGCTTCACTCAGTACCAGTCAACTCAGGCTAGAGGTGAGGGAAGGGTGCTGGTACCATGATGCTGACCTCACAAGGTGGTGCCACCTCTTCTCCCTATCTCACTCCATTCCTAGCTTCTGCTTCACACTGCACGTCAATGTTCGGATTTCCATGGTGGGTGAGCTACAAAAGTCTGAGTTTAGCACACAGACTGACACAAACCATACAGTATTTCTCTCTTTATTTGCCCCCTACTACACACAACTCCTCCCAACCCAGTAAAACCAAACCTACTGCCACTGAGTCAATTCCAATTCACAGCAACCCTATAGGACAGAGAAGAACTGTCTCATACAGTTTCCAAGGAGTGTCTGGTGGGTTAGAACTGCCAAGCATTTGGTTAGCAGCCGTAGCACTTAACTACTATGCCACCAGGGTTACCCATCTCCTCCCAGCTTCCTGTAAGAGCAAGTATTCCCCATGAAAAGGCACGCTCTTCCTCTGAATGTTTATGATGTTGTTAGGTCCTATTGCATCAATGCCTAACTCCTGAGGATCTTATGCACAACAGAATGAAGTACTGCCTGGTCCCCTGACACCCCCAAGATCAGCTGTAGATTGGACCATTGTAATCCATAGGATTTTCATTGCCTGATTTTTCAGAAGTAGATTGTCAGGCTCTTCTTCCTGGTGTATCTTAGTCTGGAAGCTCTGCTGAAATCTATTGAACTCCAGAGCAACATGCAAGCTTTACTGACAGACAGGTGGTGGCAATTTATGAGTTGCATTGGCCAGGAATTGAACTTTGATCTCCCACATGGAAGGTGAGAATTCTGCAACTAAAACACTCGTGCCTCTCTTTAGTCTATAGACTAAGAATATTTATCAACAAGGGACATAGATTTATTCTACAGAGGAAAGCTTGCTGGGACAATCAAATTCCATATCTGGTGTCGAGTAGCAAAGAAATCTTTGGGGAACCTTAGAAGATTCTCTGTGAAGTGAAGTAATTAGCCATTTAGATAGCATCAGAAAAGATTTAGATTTGTATTCAATTCAAGAAAAATACCACATTCTTTATATAAAGTCTTAAGAATAAATACATTCTTAATACAGCTTGCAAAGGACACAGATAAGTGAGCTTTGAGGTTTTCATGGCAAAATATAGATACTGAGCTCCACACACTACATCTACATCAGTTGAGGGCTCATAGAATTCTCTTTCATGAACACCGCTACAATATTTCTGTGCAGTTAAACTCTGTATGTGACCTAGACCAGAAAGGATATGTTATTGTACTGTTAGCACTGTTGAGTAGACTGTGACTCATACCAACGCTGTGTACAACAGAATGAAATACTGCCCAATCCTGGTCACCCTCAGAATTGTTGCTGTGTTTGAGCCCGTTGTTGCAGCCACTGGGCTTGCTGACGGTCATCTTCTTTTCCACCAACCCTCTACCATGTAGGATGTCCTTCCCCAGAGACTAGTGCCTCTTGATAACATGTCTGAAGTTTGTGAAATGAAGTCTCTCCATCCTGGCTTCTAAAGAGCATTTGGCTATACTTTTTTCAGGATAGATTCTTTTCTTCCAGCAGTCCATGGTATGTTTAATATTCTTCCCCAACATCATGACACGAAGACATCAATTCTTCTTCAGTGTTCCTTATTCACTCACTATTTAGTTTTCACATACGTGTGCAGTGATCACAAATAACATGGATCAGATGCACTTTAGTCTTCAAAGTGACATCTGCTTTTTTTTTTAACACTTCAAAAAAATCCTTCACAGGAGATTTGTCCCATGCAATGTGTTGTTTGATTTCCCGAATACTGCTCTCACGGGTGTTGACTGTGGCTCCGAGTAAAATGAAAGCCTTGACGACTTCAGTCTTTTCTCTATTTATCATGATGCTGCTTATTGATTCACTTGTGAGGACTTTGTTTTCTTTATGTTGAGATGTGATCCATACTGAAGGCTGCGATCTCTGCTCTTCATTACCAAACCCAAAGCCATTGAGTTGGGTCTGACTCACAGATACCCTAGAGGTCAGAGTAGAACTACCCCATGGAGTTTTCAAGGAGTGCCTGGCAGATTTGAACTGCCAACCTTTAGGTTAGTAGACATAGTACTTAATCCACTATGCTACCTTGGTTTCCTTGATCTTCATTGCCAAGTGCTGTTGAGTTGGACCCGACTCTCAGTGCTTAAAATCCTCTTTGCTTCCAGCAAGCAAGGTTGTGTCACCTGCCTATCACAGCTTGTTAATGAGTCTCCTACCAATCCTGATGCTGTATGTTCTTCTTTATGTAGTGCAGCTTCTCAGAGTATTTCTTCCGCATATAGATTGAATAAGTATGATGAAAGCATACAGCACAGATGCATACCTTTCTTGATTTTAAACCATGCAGTATCCCTTTGTTCTTTGTGAATGACTGCCTCTTGGTCTGTGTACACCTTCCTCATGAGAACGATTAAGGGTTCTAGAATTCCCGTTCTCCCCAGTGTTGACCATAATTTGTTATGCTCCACAAAGTGGAATGCCTTTGTATAGTCAATAAAGCACAGGTAGACATGTTTCTGGTCTTCTCTGCTGTCAGTCAAGATCCAGCTTACTTCAACAGTGATGTGCTTCCTTCCACAACCACTGACTTGAGTTTCTGGCATTTCCTTGTCTATGCACTGCTGCACTGTTTTTTAATTATCTTCAGTGAAATTTTAATTGACTGCAATATTAATGATATTGTTCAACAATTCCTACATTCTGTTGGATCACCTTTCTTTGGAATAGGTACTGTCTTAGTCACCTAGTGCTGTTATACCAAAAATACCACAAATGATGGCTTTAACAAAGAGAAATGTATTCTTTCCATCTAGTAGGCCACAAATCCAAATTCAAGACTTCAGCCTAGGCAAAGGTTTCTCTCTCTGTTGGCTCTGGAGGAAGGTCGGTCTCATCAACCTTCCTCTGGACTTAGAGTTGTTCTCTGTGGGGACCCTGGGACCAAAGGACACATTCTGCTCTTGGTGCTGTTTTCTTGGTGACATGAAGTCTCCCTAGTGCTTCCTTTTCTTTTTACTTTTTTAAGATACAGGCCACACCCCAGGGAAACTCTTTTTACACTGGATAAGGGATGCGACCTAAGCACTCTAACCCTTTTTAGCATAATCCAGTCTTGCCTCATTAACCACAAGCAGCAATTAGGATTTACAACACATAGGAAAATTATATCAAACACTAAATGGAGGACAACCACACGACAGTGAGAATCATGGCCTAACCAATCCAACACACATTTTTGCGGGGCACAATTCAATCAATGACAGGTACATATATGGATCTCTTGAACTAGGTTAGTTAAGTAGCTGTCTTTCAAACTTCTTGGCATAGATGACAGAGCATTTTCAGTACTGCATCCACTTGTTTAAGCTTCACAATTGGTATTCCATCAATTTCTGGAGCCTTGTTTTTCACCAATGCCTTCAGTGAACTCACTTCTTAAAGTTGGTGCTATCACTCACCTCCAGAATCCTCTGGCTCTTCTCATCTAATCTCAGATATTACTTCCATAATAGCTTTTCTCAGCCTCTAAGGCTGAGTTTAAAAACCAAACCAAATCAGTTAGCACCGAATCAATGCCGACTTAACAGTGTCTCCATATGTCAGTGCCCGGCAAAATATTTATGGAACAAATGAGTAAGTAGACGCATACATGATTAGCATAAAAGGTGAAACATCCGGGGTCTTTAAATCATTCATTGAGAAGATATTTAAATGCATGTTACCTCCAAGAAATCATGTGTGCATTCGCTTGATTCCTCAATTCCAAATGAATGAAAAAAGAGGGAAATAGTGTGGTTCTGTGGTGCTGAGAGAGTAATAGTGCAATCCAGATTCTCATTATAATGGTTTGGCCATCCAGGGCTCTTCAGATTGCCAAATGCCTTGTTGTATTCTCTGTTGCAATCTTCAAGATAAAATATTCATAATCAATGCATGTCTCCAAATATTTAATGCTCTTTCAATGCGAAAGGAGTAACTTTAAAAGATTATTAGAATTTGAACAAATTTTATAAATAAGCTAATTCAGCCTCTTAATTTACCTTTCAAACAATTGTTACCCCCAAGACATGAAGTAAATTGTACATATAGCAAATATAGTTTAGGAGCTGGTTAACATAAAATGTCCCTACTTGATAGATGAAGTAGGAACACTCTCTTTGAAAGATGATTGTTCTAGCATTCTGTACATTTTTCTGATTACATTAAAGTAGAGAAAGATGACATTTAGAATATAACATAAAGGCTGTACCTCCAAGACAGAGTTTTGCAAGAGGATTTTAATGGAAATTCCTTAGTGAATTACTTGTTCTGAGAGAACTGGCAAATCATTGTTGTTTACCATTTTTAGTAAAAATCAAAGGCAGCTTTAGTTCTAATCAAGATCAAATTGAACATCATATAAAATGTTCTCTGGAAATGAATTTCTGAATTACAGCAGTCAACTAACATTTTCAGGGGTTCTTGGTTTTTAACAAAACCATTTACTAAAGTATAGTAATTGACAACTTTATGAATATACTAAAAATTACTGAATCTCATACTTTACAGAGGTAAATTGTATGATCTGTGAAATATATTTCAATAAAAGTATAAATATATATACCAACACATATAGCAATTGCTATACCTAATCAAATAGATTGTTAATAGAATAAATGATTACACATTGTTGAAGAACAGGCAGACATTCTAAATATTTTAGTTAATAGCATATTCTCTTTTCCTTTTCAGTAATTTGCTAAATTGGACTTAGTTTCTAGGGAATAGTCTTATTTCATACGGGTATGTTTTATCATTAACAAACTCTAACTTCCTCATAGAAGTCAATTCTGATAATAATTGTAATGAAGACAGTTTTTCTGAATACAAGATGCAGCTCTAAGACTTACCTGCAATCTGATAGGTAAAACCTGTTCTAGAGTTTATGTTAAAAACTTCAGATCTGAACACAATGATTGCAGTACGTGTGGAAGAATAAAATGCTGGCACAGCTGAGATATTTCTGCCACATAACCGGACTCCTGGATTCCCATTAATCTGAAGTGAGGTGGAGACCAAATCACATAACTTTTAGTTTCAACAAAGACCAGAGAATGGCATAAGTTCGATGATGTACAGTAAAACCTACAAAAGCTGGAACCTATGTAAGGTGAGAACCTGTCAGAGAAGAAAAGCAAATTCAGAGCGAGAGAAAAGTGGTGACTGCACCCTGTCAAAGGCAGAAAACTTGCAAGACTTGGAAAAACAAGGCAGTCTTGCTGAGTTCCATCTCTCACAGGTTTCGTTGTATAAAAGTATGGCTTAAATACTTAGGATGGATGCTAGTTACAGTGTTTGAAGGGCTCAGTGTGCAAACCTCTGCAACACAATACAGATTAGCCTTGAAACTGGAAAACATCCCACATTTCGAGGGGAGGGGGATGGAAGGACCAAGTCTCTGCTGAAACCACAAGGCAAACATTTTCCTTCTAAAACCAAAACCCTTTACCGCTTGGGCTAGTTTGTAGCTAAGACCTGACCTTTGCTTGAAACTTATCAAGGCCATTCAAGCTCACTACAGTTCTTCTCCCCAGGATTTTCCACAGTCCTGAATTCCGGAAGACCAACTCCACCTCTACTCTCCCAAGCTAGCCCTGACACTCTCATCAAATCTAATTAGAGTCTCCAGCTCTACCATAAAGGCAGTGAGGGCTTGTAATGAGGTCCCTGCTTCCCCAGGCAGCCCTCATCACCTCTTAACAGAATAGGATAAATATAGCCTAACGTCTGTCAATCCTTCTGTAAAAATAACTTGTACAAAAGTAGAGTCTTTGAGGCTCCTTCCAGTTAGGCCTCTAATACTTGTCTTCACTCTTGGAGTTTCAGTGTGTCTACAGGTGATTGATGAAATACTGCAGCTCTGCACTCCTTAGTGCTGGTGACTGTCACCTCTCTTCTGAGGTTATCTACCTTCAACGCCAGCTATGCAGACAGACCTTGTCATCATCTGTGATGTCTCCATCACATAATTCTTTCATGATCTTTCAACTCGACCTTCTTTTTCTACTCTGAGATACCCTAAGGATTCCAAGTTCTCTCAGTCCTTCAGTCACCTTCTGGTCTCCACTGCCTGCCTCACCAGGATGAAAGCCTGCTTTCTTCCTTTTACTCATTCAGTTGAATGGCATTTTTCATTCATGATAAATACTGGGTCTTAGTTGAGGGCAATCCAGCTGTTTTTATGTTCCAGAGCTTCTGTGTGCCCTGTAAGTAGCATTTCCGTAGCTAGCTGGCTGTTCTGCCATGATTCCCAAGGTCTCAGTAATAATGGGAAATTGAAAGAACTTTCACACAAAGAAGGGCTTTCCCACCACCCCCACTCCTGTCAACATTCTTCATTAAAGACACTACTGAGGCACAGATTTCATCATGAAACTACTACTAGTGGAATGATGACCTAGCACCTTAGTCACCTTGTGTTGGACTGAGATACATCTTCATATCTGTGTTTTGGACAAAAGTAAGCAATGCTGGTATCTACTCAGCAGCCAGAATTTTGCAGGCTTCTGCATTGGTGTTAACCAGAAGGGATTTTGTCTCCCTACCACCACTGCAGGTGAATCAGGGATCCTGGTCCTATAATGAGGTGTATCTTGAAACCTCAAAAGGTAATAGATTGGGCTCTCTATTATTGCACACGTGGGGGTTGGACGCTCTTAAGGTAAACTAGGGCAGATGAATTATTCCCCAAACTGTAGTGACACAATCCAGTTAAGCTAGTATGCACCAGGTAGCCACCATGAGTTCATCACTCTTCATTTTTAGATTTTTCCTGGTATCTCATTATTTCAGCTACCTACCTGCATGATGATGGTGTCCACACCTTCAGGTCTTCTGTCAACCTCCCACTTCTATGTCCAGAGATCTGCTCATCCTCTCACCATGTGAGCACTTCATATTCATCCCCTCGAAACAGCCTTGACTTTCTTTCTACGGTGCATTCCATGTATTTACCCCTCTGGACTAGGGCCATATGGCCTCCTCACTGATCTCCTTGTGTTCTTCACTGATCTTTAACTCCTCCTATACACAGGTTAGAAACCCTGGTGGTGTAGTGGTTAAGAGCTATGACTGTTAACCCAAAGGTTGGCAGTTCAAATCTACCAAGCACTCCTTGCAAATTTTGTGGGGCGGTTCTACTCTGACCTGCTGGGTTGCCGTGAGTCAGCATTGACTTGACGGCAGTGGGTAGTGGGTCCGACACAGTTAGCCCTGAATGTATTCAAATTTTTCAAAGCACAGTCCATGGAGCACTGGCGTCACAACATCAGAGATCAAAAATACACGCTAATTAATGGCTCGTTCCTGGGGGAATCAGTCTCCGAGGGCAGGGCTCAGGAACATGCACTTTTAACAAGACATCTGGTGACTCTGTTGTACACCAGTGTTTGAGAGCTGCTGCCAATAGGACCAAAGCCACCGTCCTCACCATGTCTGTATGGAGGGCTTTGCATAGGCCTATGGAACACTTCAAGCTGGAAGTAACTGATAATTTATCTAATCATGCTCTCATTATTTCAAGTACTTCTCAAAATACTGGTGAAAAGGTTGCTATGTCATCCATGCTCTAATTATTACCTCTGGTGAGTCCCGAAACTCCAGGTAATTCTGGGAGCAGTCTTGCGAGTGGAGCTGTAAGGCCCACAGAGTTATCTTCACCTGCTGATGTGGAGGGGCATCAATGACCCAGGTGCAGGTGTAAAACGGGACTTCTGGGTTTGATGAATTTGGTGATGAGCCGCTTTGTGGGACCCAGGTTGCATTATAGGTTCCCCCACAAGGCCCTGAGGAGGTAAGAAAACACCAGCTTACAAGACATTTTACTCATGTCTCATCACACAAACACTATGGAAGTCTCTTTTTTCCCTTCCCTTCCAGACCAAGGGAGCTATACTGCATCATTCTATTAAAGAAAACTGATTATTTAAGGTATATATTTGTGACTAATAATTGTTCCAAATTTGTATCCTGAATGAAACATAGAATAATTACCGTGGAGTTTAGTAATAGACCTTAAGTTCCATAATTAATAGTGTGCTTATCAGTTAACATCAAGCATGAAATTATTTACATACATATATATGTTTTATAATATATAAAAATGCTCAAGTTACTCACTGTCCACGATGGTGTATGTTGCAGTAAATCCTTCCTTTTCTAAAACTAGGTCGCTGACAAACTGAACCGTAAGGAAGTTACCAGAAGAGATGAAAGGAGCAGGTATAGTGGAACCACAAAATGTTCCAGCCACATTGGCGTTTTCACTATCCCCATCATACAGCTGAAAAGAAAAACAGCTCATTGTTCTTCACTTACTCACAGAGAAGGCTCCCGTTTGGCAAGAAATTGTGAAGTCAGAAGAGGTCACGAATAAGAGTCACTACAATGATGTTCTTAGAGCTGTTTTAATTTAGGAACAGAATTGTTACTGAATTGATTTTATTATAATAAAATTTTCTAGTAAAATGCTGTCATGGATTGAATTGCGTTCCCCCCCCCAAATAGGTGTAGCCGTGTGACCATGATTCCCTGTATTCTACCACTGTCCTCCACATTGTGATTTTGCTGTGCTGTATGGTAAAGTGTTAGGGTGGGACTGTAAATCCCTTCAGAAGATCACCTCCCTGCTCCACTGTAAAGGGTGTTTCTCTGGGGTGTTGCCTGCCCCGACCTTAATCCTTGCATCACAACCTCATACCATCAAGAAAACAGCACTGGAAGAAGAGCGAGTCCTTCAGACCTGAGGTTCCTGCGCCAAGACGCTCCCTGGACAAAGACTGATGCAACACCAGAATTTCCTCCTGAGCTGACCAGGGGGAAAGCCTTCCCCTGGAGCAGACACCCTCAATATGGACTTGCAGCCTACCAGACTGTATAAGAATAAACTTTCCTTTGTTAAAGCCATCCACTCTGTGGTATTTTTTTTACAGCAGCACTAGCTGACTAAAACAAACATTTTTTTTTCCTCATTGGGAAAATAACACATGTTTTTTTATATGTCAGCAAATTCATTGTTCCTACTGTAAAAATAAACTCAGAATGTGACCGCCTTGGTCACTTGCCTGCGTTGTCACTGCAGCCCCCTGACAGAATCCTGCCTCTGCTCCTGCCCCCCGTCCTCAACAAGCAAGCCAGAGGTTCCTGCTAAAAGGTGAGTTCAGACAGAGCTGGCGATCTAGGAAAAGTCTCCTAACTTCTCAGCCACTCAGTGTGAAAACTAAAGCCATTACGTTAGCCTTCAAGGCCTGAGAGAATCTGCTGTCCACTCCCACCCCTTAGCTTGAGGACTCGGCTTCTTACTGTGTCCTCCTGCTCACTCTGTTCCTTGAGCAAACCAGGTGCACTCCTACTTTATGGCCGACGCGTTTGCTGTTCCCTGTGCCTGGCACACTGTTCCTCCGTATACCCACATGTGTTGTTCCCCTACTTCAAAGATCTAACTCAGTGAAGTCTTTCCTGACTACCCAACCTAAAATGTAAAGTCTCGAAAGATTTCCTCTTCTCTTTTCTTCTTTCCTGCCCTATCTATCTTCAGATAGAAAAATAACATAGCTTCTCTATATGGAATATCTTACTAATTTATTGTCTTCTCTGATGAGAAAACAAGTTCGGTGGAAGTACAGATTGCCCTATGCTCCACTTCTATGCCCCACTTTAGAAAAGTTGGCACATGAAAGTCACCGAATAAATATTTAATAGAAGGATATGAGGTTTGACAATTACGTCTGCAAACTTAATTGTTCCCAGTGCTACATACCTCACTGCCGAATATCACTATGGTCACTTTCAAAGTACTCCCTTTGGGAAGCTATGCACTGATGCCAGCACCTACACTATCCTTCAAAGCAATTTCGGAACCCTTTCTGGAATGGCCATTGCTCACGGTTGCACGGTGGCAAGTATGCAAACTTAATTGTCTAGTGGTCTGTGAGGAAGTTTTTAGTCAGTAAACAAATAACCGTACTGGAACAAACTCCCCACTCACCTGATCTGGCCTCTAATGGCTTTTTCCTTTACCCAAAGATAAAGGAAATGTTGAAAGGAAGACATTCGGATGACATTCAGGACACAAAGATTAATATGACAGCTCTGATGGCATTTCCAGAAAAAAGAGTTCCAAAACTGCTTTGAAGGGTGGGCTAGGCACTGGCATCCATGCCTAGCTTCCCAGTGGGAGTACTTCAAAGCTGACTGTAGTGATATTCAACAATGAGGTATATAGCACTTTTTCTAGGATCAGTTTACAAACTTAATTGGGAGACCTCATAAGTGCTTTGATTTCTCCCTTTCTCTGCTTGTTCTTCCCAAATGTGTTCTCCACAAGTCTTCTTTATCTCACTAAATGGCCCTAACGCAACATGTCAGCTACCTGTGATTGCCCTCCAACATCTACCTCACTCCGCCTTCCAGATTTATCCCAATGGCCCTGTCCCTACGGTGTCTTCTTTGTTACTGCTACATCTTCCTAATAGATCTACTTCCTCAGAGTAGCCACAGTGTTCTGCACACAGCTGCTTGGGTGCCTGCACCCTCCATCAGACTATGCCTCATGCTCTGCCTGAAGCTCCCCGCTAGAGTCCCACTGCACTCCCCCAACTCTTCACATGGTCTGCAAGCTCCTCCACAATCTGGCCTCCACCTCCTCTCAAACTATACTCCATTCACCTGTTTTCTCTAACTCCTCTGTCCCAGGACACTGCCCTGCCCAGGGCAGCTGCACTTGCTACTACTACTGTCCAGAGCACCCTTTCCTCTGCTCTGAACAGCTGACTCCTTCTTGGAATGAGATCCTAGTGCAGCCTTGAGAGGCCAAGTCTATCTACTGTTGCCCTCTGCCAGTGTCATCTGATTGCATTTTCTTAGTGTAACTGGAAGGTGTCTTATGTACTTAAGTTTATTTTCTTTTTAAATTCTGTATTTCCCCTAATAAGACTGTATGAACCAGTGGCTTGTTCAAAAGATTTTCCAGCTGAGAAATCTTCACTGTATTTCTAAAGCATGTATCTATACTTGTAAAGCTCCGAACACTGGATTTGTAACAGAATTGCAGTGTATCAGAAGCCTCAAAACAACCTTGACCACTTGCTTTTCTTTAAAATGCTAGCAGTATGAAATAAAACCCATTGCTGTCAAGCCAATTCAAGCTCATAGAAATCCTGTATTATTATTTTTTAATGGATGCTATTTCATATACTCATAGCATAGGAGTGCTATGAATATATGAAATAAAACAAAAAACCCAAACTCATTGCCTTTGAGTCAGTTGTAACCTAGTGACACTACAAGACAGGGTAGAACTGCCCCAAAGGGTTTGCAAAGAGCTGCTGGTTGATTTGAACTGCTGACGTTTTGGTTAGCAGCTGTAACCCTTAACCACTGTATCACCAGGACTCTGCTGTGAAAGTATGAAACAGAATTAGTAGTTAGAAAGTTTCCAGAGAAAAAATAATTTCACCACGAGATGGCACTGTCTCTCCTACTTAAACCCGACTTTCGAAGCTGGATCCTTTGTGGCACACTGGTTAAAGTGCTCGGCTTAAAGTGGTTTGAACCCACCCACTGCTGCACAGGAGAAAGATGTGACTGTCTGCTTCCCTAAAGATCACGGCCTTGGCAACCCTGGGGGGGCAGTTCTCCTGTACCCCATAGATTGCTGTGAGTCCGAATTAACTCAACGACAGTCGGCTTTTAGAAATGTTAAAGCCAGAAGAGGCTTGTTTAAACTCGGCAACCTAATCCCCTCGTTTTGCAGACTACATTTTCCATTTGTAGGTAGGGATTGTATTTTTTGTTGTTGTTGCTAGTAAATACGTTAGAATTTTATTGTAATCATCACTTCCTTTATTAGCACCTTCATATTAGCCAGTATTTTTATTTTGTACACTATGTGTCAGGTTCCTGCACTAGATCCTAGTTTCTACCTGGACGTCTAAGGCACGTCCATATTTTCAAGATGTTTATGGACTAGTAGGAGAGGCAGACCCATTAATTAAACACATATATGGAGCACCAGTGGCCAAGTAGTGAAGTGCTAGGCTGCTAACTCAGAGGTCAGCCACTCTGCAGGAGAAATGTGGCAGTCTGCTCCTATAAAGATTTACAGCTTTGCAAACCCTATGGGGCAGTGCTACTTTGTCCCATAGGGTCACTATGTGTCGGAATCGACTCACTGTCAAATAGAGGAGTCAAAACCAAAAGCCTATTGCCGGCAAGCTGATTCCAACTCATAGTGATCTTACGGAAAGAGGAGAACGGCCTCATGGGGTTTCCAAGCAGGATGAGGGACTAACAGATTCGAATCACTGACCTTTTGGTTAACAGTCATGCCTCTAACCACTGTACCACTAGGCCTCCAGATGGTAGTAGCAGTAGTTACATATATACGTATATATGTGTGTGTGTTTTTATTGTAGCTCTTATTTTTTCCATAATGAATAGAAATAGTACACATATGTGTCTATATGTGTATGTGTATACGTGTGTATACATTTGTGTGTATATATATGTCTAGATATATACACACATATATGCATACTTGTGCTATTTCTATATATGTGTATATATGTAGATATACACACACACACACACACATATACACATATGTGTGCTATTTCAATTCATTATGGAAAAAAATAAGGGCTACAATAAAATACAAAGGCATGTGAAATGTAAGAGGGGATCCCAGACAATGGAGCCAGGAAAGACTGCACAGACATCTAAACTGGTACTTAAAAGTACACAGAAATCCCCTAGAACTACAAAAGGGAAACAGCATCTCAGCCAGGCAGAATGTGATATGAACAGTCATGGAAGCTTAAAGTGCGTGGCGTGTGTTTTATTCAGCTAGTGCTGCTCTAACAGAAATACCACAAGTTTAGAAAGTTTATTCCTAACACAATCCGGTAGGCTACAAGTCCAAATTCAGGATGTCCGCTCCCCGGTAAGGGTTTCCCCCTTGTTGGCTCTGCAGGAAAGTCCTTGTGTCACGTCAGTCTTTGTTCTGGGAGCCTCCTGGCACAGGAACCTCAGGTCTGAAGGACGTGCTTTTCTCCCAGGGCTGCTTTCTTGGTGATGTGAGGTTCCCCACTCTCCGCTTGCTTCCCTTGCCTTTTATCTCTCGTAGGATGAAAGGATAAAGGCTGATGCAAGCCATACTCCAGGGAAACTCCTTTTACAGTGGAGCAAGGAGGTGATCTTATGTAGGGATTTATAGTCCCACTCTAATCCTCTAACATATAGCATAGGAAAATCACAAAATGGAAGACAATCATAAAATATTGGGAATCATGGCCCAGACACACGGCTATGCATGTTTTTGTGGTGTCCCAGTTCAATCCATGATGCAAATGTTAACAATTCTGGCCCTGGAGGTTAGGGTGAGAGACAGGGACTTGAGGAAAGCTTTGGGACAATACTGTCCCTTAGGTTTTATGCCAGGAAACTTAGACTTTACTTATTCAAATAATAAGATCTCACTTGGGGTTTCAATAGATAATTGATAACCGAGAAGGAAAGATGCCAAGAAGCAGCCAAGGTTAGGTGGAAGGGAATTATGTATGTGCCCTACCCTCAGCTGATATTTCTATGAGTTCGTTTATTACCACAGTAAGATTTCTCCTTTGTGAGCTAGAAGTAACAGAGCTGTAGACACTGGACAACCGGCATGGGCTGCCTGCTCTGCCGTCGTGGCTGAACCGCAAATTTGTTCAGTCTGCTTTCCTAATCTCAGATGACACTTCACAGGGTGGCCCCGTCATGGTGGACAGGTGGTGCACTGTCCGATGCCAGAGGCAGGGCATCATGTACAGACTATGCCATAAATATGCCCCTAAGACTGGGCCATTAGCACCCAAAGAGTCTGTTGCAGCTCAGTATGTCACTCTGGGAGCATATATCACCTGAGATAACTGGGTTAGACTTGAATCTTGAAATATGTTCTCAGTGTTAGAGGTGTAGATCAGTGCTCTGAAGAACACTGTGCTTGCTTAGTGATTGATTTGGGCTTTAAATATTAAAACTCTTTAAGAGTGAAGTGTATCAGAAGCTACTTAAGGTCCTGACAGAACGGGACAAATACTTTAGTGGAAGACAGCTCCTGATCACCCTATTGCAAGATGGTGCACTGTACTGAACAGTGGAGAAACTGAGGTGAAGAAAATATTTGGATCTTAAATTCTATTCACTTTTTTGTGCACAAGGGCAGTAGGCTCTGTCATTGAATTTATATCTTATTAAATTTAGCCTAATAATTTCAAATCTTAACTTCCTTAGGACTTTGTCTTTTAATGTTTTGAGTTTGATTTTTTTAAAAATATCTATTCTTGTCTAAGACAGCTCTATGCTGCATTTTATTAGAGTATCTTCATGAATCCTTTTTTTTTTTTTTTTACAGAATCTCTGATAGACTCATGGTGGACAACATGACTGGAGATAATCGGAGATGAGAAGTTGAAGAGAGTGATTTTTCAGGTTTGGGACTGAACTCTGACCTATTTCAGAACTTTCTGTTAAAAAACTCACATGTGTTCCCAGTAAAGATCCCAGAAAGAGCCACAAAAGCCAAGCTCTACGTGTGCAAGGATTTTTTATGATTGTTGGTGTTTTTGTTTGTTTCTTTGTTTTAACTCAATGCTTTTTCCAGTCCTTGGAGCAGTATCTTGAATATAGTAAACAAAGAAGCCAAATGTTTGCCATAAAGTCCATCTTGGCCTATAGGAGTACAGTAGGTATTCAAATGAGTACTAATTTATTGAGTGTATGAATGAATAGCGGGTAGTAATTCATAAAGGCAGGAACCGCATGCCTGGATGGGTTGTTCTTTGCCCTCCCACAGGTGGCCAGCCCCTTCTCCAGATGGCTGACCACAGACAGAAACGCAATGGCTTAAGACAGATGTTCTGAATGGGGACAATCCCATCCCTAGAGAATGTTTTGCAAAAATGTGGTGTCTTTTTTTTTTGTATCATCACAGTAATTGGAGGTTATCACTGGCATTTAGTCGTTAGAAGCCACAGTGCAGAATCTAATTCCACAGTTTATGGGATGGTTCTGTAAAGCGAAGATTTATTCTATGTCCCATATAACTTTTAAATGTCCTACCAGACATTCACGAGAACAGGATTAAATAAAATTTCAGGACCTAAATCTATTCTATAGACACAAAAATACGTTTGCACAGTTTTAATATGCATAGAATTTCCAGGAATACAATTTCTATGTAAATTGAGGGAAGCTTGTAGTATGTTCCATTTAGAACTCTTTTGAGTTTCCCACCATTTGGGAAATGCATATTATAGACGGTGATGCTGCTTTTGGCATTTGAGTTGTAAATACCACCTACCCATATTACTCTAAATTTGAACTTCTATATCCACTGTGATTCCATGTACTGGGGGTGGTGGTGGGGAGTCTGGACTACTACATGACACACTGTAGTTGTACATATTGAAATAGACACTATTTTATGGACTTTCCTCTTTATGTCAGTTAATACATTATATTCACTTTCTCGAAATTATATATATTGGTAGGTTTTATTGTAGATGATTTCACTCCGGATGGTAGATGAAGCATTACAATGTATTGATTATTAAAAGCTGTGCTGGTTTGACTCCAAGTCCAAGTGCCGTCGAGTCGGATCCAACTCATGGTTTGACTACATTGGGAAAAAAGTTGGAAAATACTAGACAGGGGCCATATTCCCAGCACGGGAACATACTCTTGATCCCTCTTTGCCACTTCACTTACTGGAAGTGGCATCTTTTTATTTCTAGACTATAATGAAATAAAAATTAGCTTTCCTGAAATGATTTAATGATAATATCTAAGAAACAATCTGAAAGGAATCAAATGACCTATTTACCACCATGGATCTCTTTAATAAAAACACCTCCAAGGTTCCCATTCTGAGGACTGTTTTTAGATCTGCCAGTTTAGGAGAAGTTGGAAAAGTCACGAAATGAGGGAAATTACTTCCCCAAAGAGAAAGCAAGAGCAGATTTTGAAAAGAATTTCCTTGAAAAAAAGATATTTTATTTTGAAGCTGGAAAGCAACTCCTTGTTTTTGATATTGCTGTTTCTGTCCTGGATGCCTTGAGGAAATTGAGAAAATCACTCGTTTTACTGACATTACCCAATCACAACCCGTGGAAATGGATATCAAGAGTAAATCTAATCAATGCAGCTCTTAGTGAGACCAAAGCCCAAGCATCCTACAGGAATTTAAACGGATAAGAATTTGCATATAAATTAATTGTTCCATAGCCTCTGTGCCCATCTGGAATTACTCTAAATACAAAAAGGGAAGGAAATTTGTTTATAAATTATGAGTCAGGTACAGCGCTAAACATGTTAGTATACATTACCTTCACTGGAAAAACAGTCTCATAAGGTGTGTACTATTATGTGATTTATTTCAATAAAGTAATGAAGTCTGAGGGAGATTAGCAAATTTATCTGGCGGTAAAAATGAGATTATGTTCCCAAACTGCCTCTTTAGTTTATCACTTCCCTGCAAAACAAAGTATCTCTTGAATAGTCTTAAAAGTCAGTTTTGCTGCTGTTGTGGCCATTCTGGTCTCATTTTAGACAAGAAGAATTCAACCAGAATTGACAATCCTTGTTATCCCTCGTCTTTCATGACCTCCCTTTAATCTGGCCTTTGTCCCAACACTTTACTAAAATGGCTTCCAGCCGATCATAATGAGCTTTTCTTTATCTTATCCTTTCTTGGTCTCTAACTTAAAATTTAATCATGTTGACTGCCAAGAGAAACTAAAACTAAACCTGTTGCTGTTGAATCGATTCCAACTCGTAGCAACCCCATAGGACAGAGTAGGACTGCCCCCCCATACAGTTTCCAAGGAGCACCTGGTGGATTCTCAGTTCACAACTATACCATCAGGGTTCCTCTTGACCACCCATCCTTTGTAATAGAGTCTTCTTCCCCAACAGGAAGCTCTCTGTGGAGTCCGAATTCCAGATCCTCCTCTTTCCAGTTATCCCTAATGCTGATTCTCTACTAAATCTTCCTTACATACTGCTTTTATTATATCGTCGTTAGAAAATATTCAATTGCTCCTTATTTTCAACTGTTAAAATCTAATTCATTAGCTTGGCTTTTCTGAAGTCTTTGTAAACTGGGTATTTCTGTGCTTAGGTAACCTTACGTCTTGTGCTACTCTTTACCAGTTAATATTCAGCTCTAATAAAGGCAGCTTCTTCACTCTTCTAAATACATGCACATTTTAATTTTCCACATATGTGTACTTTTTTTAATGTTTACCTTGATCAGAATGCCTTCTCTCTTGATTTGAATAAGCTCTCCTTCACTACTATAGGAAGTTTTTTTATTTAAAACTTTTTAACCTTTCAGGTCCTTATAAAATTTCTTCCTTTTAAACTTTCATGTTGCCTCAAGCCTATATTGAATGCATTAGTTATCATTTAAGTATTTACTACTCTGAAATGTTTGTTATTGATTTGTATGTCTCATTCTTTAAATTTCCAACCAGATTTAACCTCCTCATGAACAAAGATTGTGCCATATTTGCTATTTTTCCTCCAAAAGTATAGCATCAGCTCAGTGAATAAGTGCTACTCAACATTTTAAATCTGAAATTATATTGCTTAATAAATAAAATAATTTGATATAAAAGTCATTTAAAAACTTGAATGGAGAAGTTTATTCTTATTGTGCTTTAGGTGAGGTTTACAGAACAAATTAGTGTCTCATTAAAAATTAATACACATATTGTTTTGTGATGCTGGTTGTCAACCTTGTCTTTGGGTTCTCCGTTACCCTTTGTTCAGCTTTCTTGTTCCTCTTGCCTTCTTGTCCTTGCCCGTAGGTTGGTGTGCCCATCTAGTCTCATTTTATTTTATGAACCTATCTAATCTGGCTCAGTGGTGAACCTCAGGACGACTTCGGTTCTCAGTGAAAAGGGTGCCTCGGGGCCATACCCTCAAGATTTCTCCAGTCCCTGTCAGATTAGTAAATCATTTTTGTGGGTTTGAATTTTTTTCTATATTTTCTTCCAGCTTTGTCTAGGAGCCTCCACTGATCGCTGTCACTATAGTCAGTGGTGGTAGCTGGGTACCAGCTAGTGCTGGGTGCAGTCTAGTGGAGGCTGTGGTACTAGTGTTCTGTCAGTCCTCTGAATTAGTCTTTCCTTGTATCTTTGGTTTTCTTCATTTTCCCTTGCTCCAAATGGTATGGGATCCGTAAAATATCTTAGATGGCTCTTCACAAACTTGTAGGATGTCAGATGCTACTCACTGAAGTAGGATGTAGAACAGTTTGCTTATAAACTAGGTTATGCCCATTGAGCTAGATGTCTCTTAAGGCCATGGTCACTAGCCCTCAGCCAAGCAAGTCCACTCCTACGAGAGTCTGGTTGTGTCTAGGAAGCTTCCATGACCTTGTCTTAGTCAAGTTGCTTTGGCTTTCCCCGTATTGTGTGCTACCTTATCCTTCACCACAGTCACCACTAAACTATTGTCTAGTTAGTGGTTTTCCATCTTCACACCTTTCATCCTTTATAACCATCAAAGATTGCTTCTTTCTGTGTATAAACATTTCATGAATTTTTATAAGTGGTATCATACAGTATTTATTCCTTTGTGATGGTCTTATTTCACTCAGAGTAATTTCACAAGTTTATATGTTAAATTCTTATGTTACTTTTATGTATGGACAAAATTTTAGCACTAAAGTCTCACTGACAGTAAATCAAGAAATCGCTCTATTCACTTTAGAGCATTATGCTGAGTGAATACAGAAGTTTCTTAATTCATTGTCAGTGAGTCTTCACAATTAAGATACTGTGTATATATAAAGATAACATAGAAAGTAAACATATAAACTTATGAGATAGGTAAACTGATGGGTGATTATTTTCATTACAAATGCTGTCATTTATCTCAGGATTTTTCAAACAGACTCTCCATACAACCCTTCTTCCTATCAATACTCTCTTGCCAAGGCACTGATGGATGGAAGGGACACTATAAGCTAATGTTAGGTGTCATACAAAATGCTGGAGTCATCTATAACATAAAACCAAACCAAACTCCATGCCACTGAGTTGATGTCAACTCATAGCAACCCTATAGACAGAGTAGAACTGCCCCATAGAGTTTCCAAGGAGCACCTGGGGGATTTGAGCTGCCAACCTTTTGGTTAGCACCCATAACATTTAACCACTACACCACCAGGGTTTCCTAATTAAAGATTAATTCAAGAAGACCGAGCATCTGTGATATTATACATTCCATCATCGAAAAGTAGGTCCCTTTAAACATAGGTAGTATTCACAATTTTCAGGACTTCCTGTATGTGATAAACTGAAACACACTATAATTAAGATCCAGTATTAGTAGAATCTGTTAAGAAATATCATAGCCTTACCTTTACATAATCATAAAAGCATCTTTGCAAAGTTGTTGCTGCCTCCAGAGAAAATGTCCTGAAGGTGAGTTTAATTAGTTTGTTTACAGGTGCACTTATGAACCATACACAATTTAAATTACTGTCATATCTTCCATTGGAATCAGAATCAGGAGAGGCAAAAGTAGAATTTGAACCTGTCAGATAACCGCCACATCCGTGCTGAGGCCCTGTGTGAAAACAAAGACACATCACTATTCAGACCAGATAGCATGTATCTTATTTCACGGGTACAGTTTTAAAAAGAACGTAATTTACACTTCTGTTACACTTTTATAAACTTTATCAGATCTACCACTAAGCTTCAGTGGGCTTAAAAATGTGTTTCTACTTCCTTTGGCTTCTTCATTACTTATTTTCTCTCCACTCTTCTTCAACACTTCAGTTGCCTCAGTCTCATACACACAGTTGCTTAGAAAAGTGGGTAACCTGATTTGTTTCTATACACTTTTTTAGAATCGCTAATGTGATTTATTAAAGCTCTTTCTATCCTTCAGAAAAATCCAGAGTGTTTCGCATAACAAAACTGGTGGAAAAGGTGAACACTTATTAAAGCTCTTTCTATCCTTCAAAAAAATCCAGAGTGTTTTGCATAACAAAACTGGTGGAAAAGGTGAACACATTTTGCTTTGATGTTTCACTTTTATGAAAACTATCAGATTAAAAAATGAATGCATGAAGAATTCACCCAGTGCTCCAAGAAAACTGGCTCCTAAAAAATCCTTAGTTTGAGTATGTGGCAAGTACTTGAGAGGCACTTAACACTGCAGTCTAATTCATATTAAACCACACTCTCTGATCTGTCTTTTTTTTTCCAAAAAGAAGGGGAAACTACAAAACTTTTGTCAGAAGACAAAGTCTACTAAATTTGAAATAAAAACTTTAAAATTCAAAATAAAATTGCAAGGAGAGAGTCAGAATGCTTTCAAGGTGAATGAATGTTGTATTATGAAGGAGAAATGGAACAAAATTCTCAGAACATAGGATTTAGCTTTGTCCAATTCACAGCCTAAGCAGATGTCTCAGAAATGAGGTCAGAAAAGCATAAAAAGAGAGAAACTTATTGACAATCTTGAAAGAAACAACGAAGATACATGAAATTCAAAATAACTCCAGCAGGATTGGGGTTTAAATAGGTGCTCAAAGAAAGATTTATAGAGAGAGAAAAAAAAAAAAAAAAACCACTGCCGTTGAGTCGATTCTAATTCGTGGTGGCCCTTTGTTTCCAAGGAGTGCCTGATAGACTCAAACTACTAGCCTTTTGGTTAGCAGTTATAGCACTTAACCACTCTGCCACCAGGCTTTCCATTCATAGAGAACATCTATAAAATTCTATATAAATATAGGCCATTACAAATTGCAAAGTTAAATTTCACAGGCACTGGCCCTCCATCTCTTGTCTTATTTCTTCTATTTATATTAACAATGAAAGGGTGGCTTTCAACCTTAGGGGGCACTAAGAGTGTAAATTTGGATCTTAGCGAGAGGCATAAACAACGGCAGCCTACATCAGCTCTGACCACAGACCAGTGTGTATCAAATGTGAAGAGTGGTTTCAGTGTAGGTCCATTTGTTAGTAGGCTGCCTTGTCTGTTTCTTCTAAATTAGGCCAAACTGAAGAGTATTTAGACAGTTGAGCGTTTCCTGGAACTGAAATGCTTTCAAAAGCCCAGTCCCTGATGTCTTCAGAGAAAGTATTTAGGGTACCCGTATGCATGAGACAGCAGGACAATGAATAAGGAAGACTGAAGAAGGATTGATGCTGTGAATTGAGGTGCTATGATGGGGAAGAATATTGGATATATCATGGGCTACCAGAAAAAAAACAAACAAATCTGTCTTGGAGAAGTACACAGAATATTCTCTAGAAGCAAAGACGGTGAGAGTCCATCTCACATACTTTGTAAGTGTTATCAGGAGGGATCACTCTCTGGAGAAGGACTTCATGCTTGGTTGAAAAAAATAAAATAAAAAAAAACCACTGCCATGAAGTGTGTTCTGACTTGTAGCGACCCTATAGGACACAGCAGAACTGCCCCAGACGGTTCGCAAAGAGCTCCTTGTGCTTGATAGAGAGTTAGTGAAAAAGAGACAGATCCTCAACAATATAGATTCACCCAATGGCTGTGACCATGAGTGCAAACAGCCATGAAGGGAAGGATGGCACAGGACCAGGTGGTGTTTCATTCTCATTGTACACAGGGTCACTATGACAGCCGACTCAGCGTCACCTAACCAGAACAGCAACAGCATGGAGGAGAAGTTATTTATTGTGAGTTCTAATTACCGCTCCACATATTACCAAGGATTCTGCTCACGTGAAACCAACCTAAAGACTAAAGAGTTTGAGTTTGCATGACTTTATTTCCAGTGTGAACTGAAACAACTTAAGCTTATTGAACTCCATAGCCAAGAAGAAGTACTACTTAACGGTATTAATGACTTCATAAATTAATTTGTTTACTGAGTATTTTTTCTAATATTCAAGGAACTATCTTTAGCATTGATTTGGGAAAAGATGAATGAATCAGGTAATCCATTAGCAGTGACAAGATACAGGTCAGTTATAACAATGACACAATATAGGATACAAATGCCAAAAAAGATATAGGAAATGTAAAGTTTGCAAGGAGAGGAAATTACTCCAGATTCTAAAGTCCACAAATGGGATTAGCAGTAGTAGTTACAGACTGAAAGAATCTCATGACCAAAGATAAACGGATAAGAATTTCATTAAATGACTGGGAAAGTATAATGCCATTTGAGAAAATAACATGGCACTCAAAGAAGACTAATGGGAATTAAGACTAGGAAAATAAGGAGGGGTCATTCTACAAAGGATCTCAAGTAGCAGATGATAGAATATGGCCTTTAGCCACATTACACTATGGATAACGGAAATCCATTTGTACCCTCCCCTTACCCCCAGGAGAAGAATCAGAACGTACTTTCTAATAAAGTCTGATCTAAAAATTAAACAGAGAGCAGTATTTCACATATAAGAGAATAAGACTAGAGGAAATGGGAGAAGTTAAGAGGATATTACCATCTTCTGGCTAGAGGCAGCGAGGGACAACAAAGAGCTGAAATTTTGTACACAGGAAAATGACACTGCTAAGCATTATTCTAATACATCAACCTCAGAAATTAAATGTTATTTTAAAAAATTCATGCTACAGTAGTTAAGAGCTACGTTTGCTACCCAAGTGAGGAGTTCAACTCCACCAGTCACTTCTTGGAAACCTTATCCAGGCAGATCTACCCTGTCCTACAGGGTCCCTGTGATTTGGAATCCACTTGACAGCAACAGGTTTGACTTTTTGTTTTTTGTTTATGTATTTTATCACAATTTATTAATGGTTACTAAAAATTAATAAGGGCAGGATGACGACTCTACTTGGGCATAAAGAGTCCCATTAACCAAACCAAGCCTGTTGCTGTCCGTCAATTCTGACTCACTCATAGCGACCCCATAGTACAGAGTAGAACTGTCCCACAGGGTTTCCAAGAAGTGGCTCGTCAAACAGCAAATTTTTGGTTAGCCGCTGAGCTCTTAACCACCATGCTACCAGGGTTCCAGTGAATACTATCAGACACACTTCAGTGGTTATAATAGTGATGATGATGATGACGATAATGATGTCCTAAGGGAGATACTCGGCTTCAGGGAACTCCAGAAAGAGACTCCTTAAATCTCTGTCCTAGGTTGTTCTAGACTGAGTAGCACACTAGGTCATTCTTCATTTTTCAGTTCTTCTGTCTTTACTCCCTCTCTTTGTAAGGTACTAGGATGAGGTGAGGATATTTTTCTGGCCTTTTTATGTTAGGATTGCTCCTATGACTTGATTTAGAACAGTAGTCATGAAGTAAGCAGAAGTCTTAAATATTTGCTTCTGTGGTTTGGCTTGGCCTCTTGTGCTCTAGGAAGAGATCATACCCCAGGTAACTATGGGTCCACAGAGAAAGTGGACCCATGTAGAGAAGACCAAGCCCAGCTAGCCTGTCATGTGGAACATGGGCAGGGCAGCCAGTTGGCACATTATAACTGATGAGAATAAATACATTGGTAGTAAGCCCCCGAATTTCAGAGCGTTTGTTACACAGTATTACTGTGCTAACAGCTAATACATACACATAAATTATATGTTTGACTCATAAGACTATAATAGTGCACATTGCTTAATAAATAAAATGTACATGCAGAATAAAGAAAATTGAGAGCTAAGATTATCGTTAGATAATCCTGGATAAAACATTCAGATCACTGAAATAAACATATGATATGTGTGACTGGGTGTTTGTATGGTAGATAAAACAGTTATAGTTACCCTAATCCCCCCACTTTGACATTTAAACATAGCACAACTGCACAATGCCTCTGCTCCTCCTAGAGCAAAATAAAAATGGAAACCTACATGTCACTGGGAAAATGTAAAGATGAGTATTAACAAATAAAGGGTCTTTGGCCAAAAAACAGTGTTATTGCCACACTATTATTTCTACGTCTCACCAGCAGCACATAGAACAGGAGAAACATGGGATAACTCTACAATTATGAAATAAATATTAATATTTTACAAGTTTTTTCTAGTATAAGACATGTTAACCTTGAAATGCTGTGGAGCATTGTAAATCCATCATCTTCCTGGTTACTACACATTTTTCTACCGTCCAGACACCTCTCATCCATCAGCGCTTACCTCACCAGTCAGATCCTGTCAAAAGCTTTATCTTTACAGCCTCTCTCTAATGACATTCCCTGTGCCTGAGAACAAATGTCGCTTTAACCTTCTTACCCAGATTGGAAAAAGTTCATACAAAAGAGCTATTTCTTCATAGAAAGAACAGGTTTTGGCTAAAATAGTACATATATTGTAAGCAATAAGCCTGGGTCCAGGTCTACTTAATTAAAAATCAGCAACTGAATTCTAAATTATTTCCTCTCCAATTATTAATCTTTAGGGTGAAGTTGGAGCCAGAGTAAATCTGATAAAATGAAAATTGTTTTATTATATCAGAGAAAGCATCTTGAAGGTTTAAGTGGAGTAAGATAAATTGTTTGGAGCATCGACATTTTTGTAGCTGACATTACATGTGGCTGACGTTACTGAGGTCTTCTGGACAGTATCTCCATCAGTCTCTTGGACAAGCACTGCTTGGACAGATGGTGGACGGCTAGCCATACTTTGAGATAAAGATCAGCATTTTCCTGTACTCCAGTGAGCCATCTGTGACTCAAGGCTGTCATGGAAGGAAGCAGCAGAGAAGCACAGGAAACAGAACATAAATGCACTTAAAGCCATTCCCTTAGGGAAATGGGAGTGCTTCATTTCAACTGCACGCATGGAGACTTGTGGCTACATCTTCCTAATCCTTTCTTGGAAGAAACCTCACCATGATTTTCAAAGCTGTAATGTACAACTGCTTCAAAAGCTGTAATTCATTTAAAACACTGAACTAGGTTTCAGATGAACCTGTTTTGCGTCTCTAAAAATAAATTTTATTTATTACTCTACTGCCACCGAGACCTGGCAATCTGCTTCGCTAAACATTACGGTCTAGAAAATCCTATGGGGCAGCTCTACTCTGTCATGTGGGATTGCTATCAGTCAGAATCAAGGTGACGGCAACAATAATGCGAAGCTCAAGTATGTGTAATGTTTTAGGCATAATAGTTGTGCTATCAAAGGGAAAAATACTAACAATATTCATAACACATTTTTTTTTTTAGAAACTAATTGTTTTCACTTTAGAAATGATTCAATGTAGAATTGTTTTGGTCTAGCAATATTTGGAAGACATAAAACAAAATACTAAAAAGAAAGGTGATTTAGCAGCGATGAATTAGCTATAGTCAATAGACCAATGCCAATACAGCATATAAAGAATTTAGTACAAGGAGAATTTTTATCACTTATTTTTTAATTTACTTTGAACTATTTAGGTATTACTGAAAACATATTAGGTATGCATCATTAGTCCCAGGGCATTTCAAGAAAATGTTCTTACCAACTTTGAAGTTTTAAAAATGATTTATTAAGAAAAATTATATGATCATATCAATTGATGCAGAAAAAGGTAATACACATTCATGGTAATAATCTCAGCAAACTATGAATAGAAGTGAATTTCCCGAACTTGATCAAGAGTACCTGTAAAAAACATATAGCTAATATCATATGGAATGGAGGAAAACTAAATGCTTTCCTCCTAAGACCAGGAATAAGGCAAGGACATTTGCTCTCAACAATCTTATTCACCATACTGTTGAAAATTCTTACCAATTCAAATGGCAAGGAAAAAAACAACATATAGATTGGTAAAGATGAAATAAAACTGAAGATAACATGGTTATCTATATAGAAAATTCCAAGGAATCTACATGAAAACTCGTAGAACTAATAAGTGAGTCTCAGGACATAAGAACAACACATGAAAATAAAAAACATTTCTCTGTATTCACAATGAGCATGTGAAAATTGAAATTATAAAGATAATAAAGACTATAAAAGCCAAAATCAAAACTCATTTCCTCTGAGTCAATTCCAACTCACTGCAACCCTATGGAACACAGTAGGATTGCCAGTAGGGTTTTTAAGGCTGTAAATCTTATGGAAGCAGACTGCCACATCTTCCTCCTGTGGAGCAGCTGTTAAGTTTGAACTGCCAACTTTTTGGTTAGCAGCTGAGTACTTTAATCACTGCACCATGAGAATTCTTTAAAGAAAATAAAACACTTAGGTATATACATAACCAAATCAAGCCAACATGTATATTACCTGTGTGTTGAAAATTTAAAAAAAAAAAAAAAAGAATTCTAAGAAGATTAAAATAAGGGGAGAGACATACCACGTTCATGAATTGAGACACAGTAAACAGTATAATTATGCCAATTCTCTCCAAATTAATGTATAGGTTTAATGTAATTCTATTAAAATTCCAGCAAGGTTTTTTGTACACCTGCACACACAGATTAAGAGATTGGCTGCTCACCAAAAAGTTGGCAGTTCAAATCCACTAGCCATTCATTGGAAGCCCTATAGGGAAGTTCTACTCTGACCTATATGGTCATTATCAGTTGGAATCAACTCAACAGCAAAGGGTTTGGGTTTGGTTTTAGATAAGCTTAACATATTTTTTACACAAATAACACACATTTTCTGGGTTTGCTTATGGGCTTTGCCCTTCCTCCCCCCACCAAGATATTTTCTTAAGTGTGCTATGCTTTTTTTTTTAACAGTAACACATGGAAGAGGATTAGCCTGGTGTCACTTGGGAGGGTACCTCAAGGGAGCGGTAGGGTAGGTGTGAGGGTGGCTAGCAAACAAGCACAGAAAGCACATGCTATTGGCTTAAAAATACAGTATTATAAAGTTACACAGAAAGGTACAGGTCCTCAAATAGCTGAAACAATCTTGACGAATAAATATTGGAAAAATCACTGCATCTCTCTACCTGGTATTAACTTACTATATATACAGTCATTGAGGCAGTGAAATATTGGTAAATGGATAGATATACAAATCAATGGAATAGAATAGAGACCTAAAAGTAGACTTACACAAATATGCCTAACTAGTTTTTACAGCTGTGCAATAGCAAATCAGTGGAGAAAGGATGGTTATTCCAACAAACACTGGAACAACTGGACAACCAGAGTCAAAAATAATTAGCCTGAAACTGAACCTCAGACATTTAACAGAAACTAACTGAAAATGGATTAAAGACTTAAATAAAAAAAAACATAAACCGTAAAATTTTGCAAGAAAGCAGCAAAAAATCTTTGGGATCTAGGGACAGACAACATGTTCTCGTCAATAAAAGTATGACACATCAACAGAAAAATTGCAAAATCTGATTTCACCACACTTAAAAGCTTTTGCTCTGTGAAAGGACCTGTTAAGAGGATAAAAAGACAAGCTGAAGACTGAGAGAAAATATTTGCAACCACATATCCAAAAGGACCACTATTAAAGACGTAGAAGGAACCACAAAATCTCAACAGGAAAAAAATCCAAAAAATCAAATTAGAAAAATTATCAAAAACTGAAACAGGTATTTCATTGAACAAGATCTGCAGACAGCAAACAAGCACATGAAAAGATATTCAACATCACTGTTAGGAAAGTGGAAATCAAAACTATAATGAGATAATACTATACTACGTATCAGAATGGTTAAAAAAAAGAAAGTGATAGCACGAAATGCTGGCAAAGCCATGGAAAAACTGTATCACGTATCCATTGCTGGTAGGAATGTAAAACCGTACAGCTGCTTTTGAAAACAGTTTTGCAGTTTCTTATAAAACTAAACATGAACTTACCATGTGACCCCAGCAATTATTTTTTGGGCATTTATTCAAGAGAAATTATGACCACACAAAAACCTGTACACAAATGCTGATAACAGCTTTGTTTGTAACAGACAAAAGCTGATGACAATTCAGATGTCCTTCAAGAGGTGAGCGTTGAACAAGCAGTGGTCCATACATACAACGGAATTTTTTTCAACCCCCCAAAAGAAAGAAACTGTTGGTAACATACGACTACTTGGATGGATCTCAAGAGAGTTGTTCCAAGTAAAAGAAGGCCAGTATCAAGAGAGATAAATTCCATTTATACAACAATTTTGGGATTATAATAATTATGGAGAAGGACAACCAGTTAACAGTTGTCAGAAGTGCAAAAGAGTGGCTATAAAAGAGAAGCAAGAGGGAGTCCCGTGGTAACTGAATAGTTCTTGATCTTGATTATAATGGAGGTTATACAAATCTATGCCATAGAGAGGCAAAGAACTATACTCACATACTCACATACACACACACACACACACACAAGTGCATGTAAAAGTGATGAAGTCTGAGTAAGTTTTGTGTATTACACCAATGCCAATTCCAGATTTTGATTCTGTACTATTGTAATCAAAGATGGGTCATTGGAGGGAACTGAGTGAAGAGTACGCGGGCCTTGCCTGTATATATTTTTTCACAATATCCTGCGAATCTAAAGTTGTTTCAAAATAAAGGATTGATTGGGAGACTGGATTTGACCAACAAGATCTTGTGCTGAAAATCTGTAATAAAAATCTGTTAAACTTTCACTGAAATGAATTGACTGACTTTCAGTAATTACGCATGTTAAAACAGGTGAACAATCACACACATGCAATATCAACCATGAAAAGAATATTTTCTTCATATATTCCAGCATAGCTCTTTTTAAGTCTGTTAACAATATGTTAGATGCATTGGTGTATACCACTAAGTGAGTTGTTTTCATCTATTTAGGGAATAGGTATTTCCCTGGGATAGCTATGCCTTGCAGCACATAACTGTTGATTCAAGTTCACAACAATAACCATCATTGTCTCATGTATACACAGGAATTCATGAACAAAATTTGACACCGATTCACCAGAACATACAGATGGAATTTAACTCAGAGGGAATAATACAGGTTTAAAGATGCCTTTTGTGCGTCCACTGCCCTGTATATACACTTCTGTTAAAAAGCACTTATCATCTTAAATTTACAATTATTTCCTGAGTCTTCTTGTTGACTGTGAGCTTCTCAAGGTAGGGACAATGTTGAATTCATCTTTATATTCCCAAAGCAAAGCTCATGGCCCATAAGTAAGTAGCTGGTGAATATTAATGAATACACAAAGGCATAATAGAAAATACACAGCTTTTATTAGACTGATGTTGCTTTGGGGTCTAAGTTTATAATGTAATTCCTGTAAATAAATGTATTTCACATATTTATATATATTCATTAATTTGTTGCTATGTTACAAACACATATTATATATAGGTACATGTTTAAGTGCACGTTTGCTTACAAATGTATATACGTACATGTGTGAGAAACCCTGGTGGCATGGTGGTTAAGTGCAATGTCTGTTAACCAAAAGACTAGTGATTCAAATCTACCAGGTGCTCCTCGGAAACTCTATTGGGCAGTTCTACTCTGTCATATAGGGTTGTTATGAGTTGGAATTGACTTGGTGGCAGTGGGTTTGGTTTTGGTTAGGGGTGTGTGTGTGTGTATATATACACACACATATGTTTATGTGTGCATATATGTGTATAGGGAAAAAAGCCCATTGCTTCTTAGTCAATTCTCATTCATAGTGACTTTATAGGATAGAGTAGAACTGCCTCATAGGGTTTCCAGGGACCACTGATAGACTTGAACTGCCAACCTTTTGGTTAGCAGCCATAGCTCTTACCCATCATGCTACCACAGTTTGTACATATATATGTGTGAATATACATATAGACTGGGTATCATTTATTACCGCCAGCTTTTAGCTAAAGAAGCATTTTCCCACAAAAAAACTACTCACTTGAACAGTGTTTTAAATCTTCCAGTAAAATTTTTATTGCTGTCTGCTGTTTCCTTACCTTCAACTAAGTTAACTCTAAGTGGGTTAACTAAATTAACTAAAAATAGGTTAATATACAGGTTCTATATAGAATCCATGTATTAACCTACATATACTGACCTACTGCTCAAGGGAGTAATTTTCTTGTGGGAAAATGCTTTTTTAGCTAAAAGTTTGCAGTGATAAACGATGCTGAGTCTATTATTTAAGAAAATCTAATCTTAGTTTGATCTAGTATTAGTTTGATCACTGAGTATTATATTTCTGCAGAGAGAATACATTTGCCCATTTGCAAAATCCAGGATATATTATTATGCAGCAACACTGTTTAAAATAAATATGACTTTATTTACTCAACAGTGACAACTATAAAAAAAAAAATTGCAAAAAAATTTGGAAAACTTCTGTTTAAATAAAGTAGGATTAACAATTATGTGCCACGTGTTGTTGTTGTTAGGTGCCATCGAGTTGGTGCCAACTCAGAGTGACCGCAAGTGCATCAGAACAAAAACTCTGCCCAGTCCTCTGCCATGCCTCGATTACACTTGAGCCCACTGTTGCAGCCAATGTGTCATTGAGGGTTTTCCTCTTTTTTTACTGACCCTCTACTTTACCAGGAAACCCTGATGGGGTAGTGGTTAAGTGCTACATCTGCTAACCGAAGGGTCAGCCGTTCAAATCGGCCAGACACTCCTTGGAAATGCTGTGGGGTTTTACTCTGTCTGTGGGGTTGCTATGAGTCAGAATTGACTCGATGGCAGTGGTTTTGGCTACTTTACCAAGCATGACATGCTGTTTAGTAATTGCAAACTAGGACGTAACATAAAAGATGTGGTATATATAAAAGCAGGCCAAAAGTGCAACAGATTTTAATAATAATTTAAAGCAAATGATGGAAATTGACTTGTGTTACTGCAGATGTACTTAGGTAGTGCACTGAGTTACTGTTGTTTTAACCTATATTGTTCTGGGTGGAAGTATTATGTAATAGAGACAGGGATTGCTTTCCCAATTCTGGTCAAGACTTGCTAGATGACCTTGACAAGTCAGTTAATTGTTTTGTGACTTAGTTTCCCAACTTGTAAACTGAATGGAAGAAGAATAAATACTAAATTGGAGTTATTTCATAAAAATGAATACCCACATCCCTTTACTTTGTTAGAATCCTTTGATAGAGAATGTTGCTAAACTGAAGGTACAAATTTGGGACTAGAAATGATTTTGTTAGAGACATTCATCATCATTACATTTCAGTGTAATTATACGCGACATAACAGTGCTAATTCTTTGTTGTGCCTGCAAGACAGATGCAACATTTGTTTCTTGGCACCAGCATATACTGGGTTTCTATTTTGCACATATATGCAATTTTGTTTTCTCTCTCCACCCCACCACACATGTGTGTATGTATACAGATACATATGTGTGTGTTGTATACTGCCAAGTCCATTCCAACTCACAGAAATCCTATATGACAGAGTAGAATTGCCCCCATAGGGTTTCCTAGGCCATAATCTTTATGGGAGCAGATTGCCAGGTCTTTTCCCCTACGGAGCTGCTGGGTAAGTTTGGACCACACACCTTTCAGTTACCAGCTCAGCTGTACCACTGGGCTCCAGAAAGAAAATATATGTCTCCATGAATGTACATGCATACGTATGTTTTCTTTCTCCTTCCTTTTCCCTTCCCCTTCCTCTTCCCCTCCCATTCTCCTCTCCCCTTCCCATTCTACTCTCCCCTCCCCTCCCCTCCCTTCCCTTTCCCCTTCCTTTCCACTTTTCCTTTCAGGATTGAATGAGGATTGGAAATACAGTGACTCTTAGGCAGAGACAAGGTACAGATTGGTATAAACAAGGCAGTGTCAAATGAGAAGACAGAAGTGGAAATAAGTAGCTCTACCCCAAGCAGTCAAGGAGAAATGACTTGCCTTTCAAAAAATTATTAAGAATCCCACTTCATTGTGTATTTAATTGATTGCCAAGGAAGCAATACAGGGTAACTAGGAAAAGTATGACTTTGGGGGACAGGCGTGCTTTATTCAAAGCTTGGCTTCACCTTTTATAACTTCTTTGTCCTCAAACACTTTACTTAACCTCTTGAATTTTTATTTCTCATTTGTAAAATGAGATCATCCCAGCCTCACAGGATAGTTGTGAGGATTAAATGAAATAATCTATGCAAAATACTATATGTTTCATGTGGCACATTGTCGATGCTCAACAACAGGCCACTTTATCATTATGCCTTGAGATTCTGTGGCAAATCTTTAGTTGCAAGTGAACAGATTGTAAAGCTACCACACAAAGTTATCAAACTCTTCACATATTAAAATAATAGGAAGAACATAGTTGTACAGCTCTAATAATGTCAGGCTTCTAAACAGTTAATTTGTAATCAAAGAGTATTAAAAAATTTATACTGCTGACAGGATTATTTGCTTTTATGCTCCTTGGCACACTGCATTAAAGTCAAGCTGATCTGAAAAAGGATCATGATTATTACAGGGACTCTTCAGTTGTAAGTAATTTAATTCAAAACCTCCAGTTATCTGAGACAAAACTGAATTGCCTTTTGGGGAGGACTGGTATGCCTTAGGTTATACAAAAGAATCTCTTTCCGTCTCTTGTTCACTTGAATGTTTTTGGAAGCATTATCTTAGAATTTACCATTTACCCCGTTTTATCACTCAGTTTTGTCTCCACAGTACCATCTGGTTTTACTTTCTCAAGGTCAGTCCTTCCTTTCAAGACAAGGGTCAAGCAATCTGGTCATTCCAGGAGGGGTAGATGCTGAAAGCAAAATGTTTTAATAAAAACCTTTCCTTTCCTCTTGCTGATGTGGAATAGAATTCCTCTCTATTTGCTTTTGTAAAGTCTTGGTGAACTAAGCATTTGTTGGTTTCTTTATCCCATTCCCACATTTCCAGCTCAGCAAAACACTCTTTACAATAAAACCCGCAAAGAAGAAACTGCAGATAACCTTGTCATGGGCATCCTCTCCCAAGGGAAGTCTAATCGCCAGTGAAAGTCACAAAGTTTATAAAGGGCGGAAATAAGCTTAGTCTAGTTTTCTGCAAATGGGTGTACAGTTTCAGCTCATGTTGTTCTCAGACTTCATCAGGCACAGCAATGACAATAAGAGAAGAGAAAAACATCATTTCTTGGTTGATTTCAAGTAATACTCCCATGATCGCTAAACTAAGTTATTTGAGCAACAGTTTACAAAATTAATCAAACTGTAATTCAACTTCAACTTAAGTTGAAGTTGAATTACAGTTTGATTAATTTTGTAAACTGTTGCTCAAATAACTTAGTTTAGCTTGAATTTTGTAAACTGTTGCTCAAATAACTTAGTTTAGCTTGTTTAACTTGTTTAGTTAACTTGTTTAACTTAGTTTAACTTGTTTAGCTTAGTTTAACTTGTATTTCTAAAGTGATTTGGATCTGCAGCTGATATCAGCCTACTAGAAAGTGAATAGAGACAAATACCAATTATACAATTAATGTCAGCCAAGCCAAGTGCCGTCGAGTCGGATCCCACTCATGGTGACCCTAGGGGCCAGGGTAGAACTGACTCCCAGAGTATGCAAGGACACTGAATGTTTATAAGTTCATTCTTCTATCGTTAAGCTGAAAAACCTTAGAAGGTCTCTCAAACACAGAAACTGTGAAACTTTATTAGAAGCTTTAGTCTGAAACTGATGTGTTGTGACCATATTTTCCACCAAATTCTTTTCAGCCTTCTCTGACTCCCTTTCCTTCTTTTCTTATCCCCTCTGACAAGTGAACTCTTGTTCAACTTCCTCTCACCATTCTCAACTGTCTTCTTTAAGCATGTTTGACAGATACTTTCCAGATGTTAAGGTAACAGGTTAAAATCCACAGACCAGGCACATGTGACCCCAAATGTTGAGTCTGGTCCAGTATTCCTAATTCTCTAAAGATGGAAGTGATCCAGTTTACTATCCTGGGTAATAGCTGAATGATGAGAACCATGATTGAATTTTGGGAATGAGGCAAATCTAGATATAATGGGTAACATATGGTGTATTTTTTTATATTACAACAAAATGCAATTAAGAAGTAGACATAATTTATTTATTCTTTAATTCATTTATTTAGCTAATATGATGGAGTAACAATTATGTACTAAGCTTATGTAAAGCCTTAGGACTAGAATTTAACTTCTGATTTCAGATTTTAGTTATATAATGCACTTCAGAATTTGATGGTTAGATTTCCGTGCACAGTGAGCAGGAAAGAACGAGAAATCATGTACCATGAAGTGGTCCTACGGAGAATGATGACCCGACCACACCCCGTATCTTGGAGACAGAGTAGGCAGCTTTAGAGAAGGTTCTAGATTTCAATATTACTTCCTAATATATACAGCCTTTGTCTTTGCATCTATGATAATTCACAGGAATTACCTATTTAATTCCTATTGTACTCTTAAAAGATACTGGCAATATTTCAAATGAATTTTCATTTATTTTCTTAAATTGTACTGTAGATGAAGATTTACAGAGCAAATCAGTTTTTCGCTAAACGATTAATACACATTTTCTTTGGGGACACTGGTTTGCAATCTCACAACATGTCAACACTCTTCCCTTCTCAGCCTTGGGTTCCTTGTTACCAGCTTTCCTGTCCACTTCTGCCTTTTAGTCCTTGCCCCTGGGCTGGTGTGCCCACTTAGTTCCATCTTGTTTTATGGGCCTGTTTAACCTTGGGCTGATGGGTGAACCTCAGGAATGATCTCAGCACTAAGTTAAAAGGGTGGCCATGGGCCATGCTCTCGGGGTCTCTCCAGTCTCTGTCAGAGCAGCACGTCTGCTCTCCTTTTGTAAGTTTGAGTTTTGTTCTTCACTTTTCCCCAGCCCTCTCCTGGACCCTCTGTTGTAGTCTGCATCAGTGTAGTTAGTGGTGGTAGCCAGGCACCATTTAGGTGTGCTGGACTCAGTCTGGTGGCAGTTGGGACACTTGTGGGGCATTAGTCCTTTGGACTAATCTTTCCCTTATGTGTTTAACCATAAAATCCTCATTTCCCTCACCATGCTAGTCTCATGCCAGAGTATTAACTCAGTAGGTCTATTCATGACACAGGTTCGTCACAGTATCATTAGACTTCTACATATAGGATTAAACTGGGGATTTAAAGTAAATATATTTTCTGTGCAGCACCGTAGTCCTGTCATCTCTTTCTGAAATCATCCCTCTTGTAACACTTCAGCAGATTTTCAGTGTTAAAACCTGAACTTGGCCCTGTTAGGTGGACGGTTTGTAGGTGGTTGAATCCGTGAGCTGCCAAGGAGAGAGTGGTGTGCTATCAGTGTAGTATCTTAGGTGGTTGCTCACAAGCTTTTAAGATTCCAGATGCTACTTACCAAAACAGGATGCAGGACATTTTCCTTATAAACTATGTTATGCCAGTAGAGCTAGAGTGTCCCTGCCAGCTCAGTCCCCAGCCCTCAGATCGGTAACTCCATGTCTGTAGGAATTTAGATGTGGCTAGGAAGCTTCTATGACCTTGCCTTTGGCAAGTTGTGCTGACTTCTCTAGTGCACTGTACTCTTAACCTTCACAAAAGTTACCGCTTATCTATTGTCTAGTTAGTGTTTTCCCCTCCCTATCTTTCCCTTGCTTCATAACCATCAAAGATTGTTTCTTTCTGTGTGTAAACCTTTTCACGAGCTTTTATAATAGTAGTCTCATACAGCATTTGTCCTTTTAGGAGTGACTTATTTCATTCACCATAATGTCCTTTCTGGATTTTTATTTTATTAGATAAAATTTTAGCTCAGAAGTATTACAGAATTTTTTCCATAATAACCAGGCAATGGAAGATGAATCAACTGGGTATTGGCCCCCTGATTCCTGATCACCAGCTCTACCCTTTGGGCATGTGTCCACTTCTGTCGGGCTATGATTCACTTTGTCCTTGTTAAACATCTGCTGTGGTATTTTTCCCTTTGTTTCATAGCAAATGTCACTAAATCTCACCTTAACGCCGTCTGACTCATTCTCTATGTGGCATCCACCCCAGGTGCAGGAAGCCAGATAGTGACCGTAAGCATCAGTATGTAGGGTGTGAGCAACAGGGGACTGGGAGCTTTGAGTCATGCTTCAATATTTACAGCCTTAGATGATCTGAACTGGTAGGCGCTGGTACCGCTTTATCCTTAACCCTGCCTGCTTCTCCGAGAGGCAGCCTTGTCCTTCTAGAACATGTTCTCCTGCAGGGGTCACTCTCACTCTCTCCTTGGCAGCTCACGGATTCAACCACCTACAAACCGTCCACCTAACAGGGCCAAGTTCAGGTTTTCACACTGAAAACCTGCTGAAGTGTTACAAGAGGGATGATTTCAGAAAGAGATGACAGGACTACGGTGCTGCACAGAAAATACATTTACTTTAAATCCCCAGTTTAATCCTATATGTAGAAGTCTAATGATACTGTGACGAACCTGTGTCATGAATAGACCTACTGAGTTAATACTCTGGCATGAGACTAGCATGGTGAGGGAAATGAGGATTTTATGGTTAAAAACACAGTGGCAACTTGTGAAATGCTTAATCAGCTACACACAGAAGCACATCAGTGATGCCTGAAGATGACTCTGACGGTAGCGGGGTGGCAGTTTCAACTAGCAGAAGCTAATAGAATAGAAGGTCTTCAAGTGTCGGGACAGTTCTGTAGACCACGCCTACTTTAACCAAATCCTCAGAGGCAATGGCTTTTTAAAGATTATATGATCACATATACCACTAACAATCTGATAAAAGCTAAGCCCTCCCTCCAGACAAGTGTGTAGACCTTTAAAGAAAATGTCACTTTCACAGCTTCCTGAAGCTGAGTGTTATCACTTCACTGCTTATCAGTCACTGAGGATCAATTATTCATGTCGTGTTGGATTGCATGGGGGGGGGAAGCAAATTTATATTACAGTAAGATACGAGCTCCTGTGAATTGTTTGTTTTACTTTCGCAGACCTTTAGTCCATTGTACTCAATCCCTTAATAGCAGAAGGTGCCTGCAAGGAGACCCAGTTTCACTATATATTTAGCAATTAGCAAAAACCGGAAGATATTTTCCAAAAATTTGCTCTGATGCACTGGCAATACAAATATAACCATGTATAAAGGAATTTACCTAGCAATCACATTATGTAAGCTTAGCTCTTAACTAACTTTCGAAAAATGAAACCAGATGTATATAACCTTTTGTCAAAGACACATATATATGTAATCAATTTGACACTTAGTCAAGATCTTGCTGTTGTTGTTATTTACTAATGAATCAATTCTGATTCATAGAGACCCCATGTGTGCAGAGTAGAACTAGCCCATACAGTTTTCAAGGCTGTGACTTTTTAGAAGCAGACCTCCAGGCTTGTCTCCTAAGGTGACTCTGAGGGGATTTGAACCACTGACTTTTATGGCTAGTAGTTAGTGCATAACTATTTGCACCACTCACTCAAGAAGTAACTATGCTGAAATGTCACAGACTGAAACAGTTTCCACCTCATTCCAATTATTTACTCAGTGACAATAGGGTTTTTCAGACTTGACTGAAGGTCTTGGAAACTCAGATTTACTTCCTTACATGACGTGTTCCTCTTAGTCTAAGACCTGAGCAGCTGCCACAAAACTGTTTTCCTGCTACTGACAAGGAAGGCAGGGCTGTTTTAAATGGATGGCAGGGAGCAGAAAGACTGTACACTCTGTTAGCCAAGTGTAAATCCTTCATCCAGCTCTTCGAAAGGTTCTACAAACTCTAGAATTAAATTATTCCTATTGTTCCTTCCTGTTTCCCTCACCATAAACCAAACCAAACAAAATTTTAAAAGTGTATGTACATAATGAGTGTGAAGCACTGAAAGTGCTGTAACATCAAAATATTTGAAAACTATAATATTTAGGTTTTCAGTTAAAAATCACCATTAACAATTACTTAAAATTATCTCTTAAGTATTTCTAAGTGGCCGATGGCGTTTACACAAATTAAAAGGAGGTAGAAGTTATCACCATAAAAAATTATGATAGCACTATGTTAGCGAGTAATGGCATTCCATTTCTGATCTCTATCCTTAAATGTTTCTGTGTGATCTGAGGAAAACAGCCACTGACTTCAAGTGCCTCTGGGTGACTCATGCACAGGCAATGCTTTCTTCCCACATGGCAAAATTTTCCTTCTGCGAGACTTCAGAAAAATCAGAAGAAGCCTAAAAACGTCTTCTCTGTAGCATAGCAAACAAACTAAGGAAGCTAAGGAACACTGGATAATTTGGGAAGCTTCATGAAGATGACAATAGTGTGCAAAGCTTTTAAATTAACTCTTTCAGTGGTCATGTGAAATGCATTTAAAACAAAAAAAAAGTTGTGGCCAAGTTGATTCTGACTCACGGTAACCGCATGAGTGTCAGAGTAGAGCAGTGCTCCACAGGGCTTTCTATGGCTGATTTTTCAGAAGTAGATCACCAGGCATTTCTTCCAATGTGTCTCTGAGTAGGACTGAACTGCTAATCTTTCTGTTAACAGCCAAGCATTTTAACTGTTTGTAAACAGGCATGAGAAAACAAATTTGAAAGCAGGTAGCAAGATCAAATGCAAGCATATGCATTTGATTTAGAGTCTGTCTTAAAGGCAAGAATCCATGAGTTCTTTGGGGGCAAAACAATCTCCGAAGGAAAATTAATTTTTTTTTCAAAACAGCCTTCAGTGTTTTGTGTGCCACTTCACTTAGCCAATTCTTTTAAGGCAATACTCACTGCTGCCTGTGAGACTTGCTTTCAAGTTATTGCTGATATAGCTAAGTAGGGTAGGAGCAAAGTGATTTTCTAGTACAATTTGTCAGGATACCTGAGGTTTACTGGGAAGTCTTCAAAACACAAATGTCTAATTGCATCCCTTAAGGAAAAGGTAACATATCAAACATAAAGAAGTTTAAGGTGAGTTCTGTTTTGTATCCGTCAGAGAGATGAAGCTTATCTATAGTATGAGGAAAAGAGAAAGAAAGAGTTTGAAAAGTATGTCAAGCTTAGCATGCTAGAAAATGTTTCAGTTCTTTTTGAGTCTTCATAGGGTAATTTGTTTGAAGAGGTGTTAGTTTTCAGAACAATAATCACAATTATATTCAAACAGAAGAAACAAAACACCTTAGACTATGACTATGTTCTATTAGTATGAATAAACAGAGAATCAAGTAACTATCCTCTGTTAGACGATTCAAAGTTTGTATAGGTAGCTGTTTTCTCACACGCAGTTTGCATAAATGAGGGCAAAATTTTCAATTTATTTTCAGGCCTAGCTTTACGTGTAGTCTCTGCCAATGGCTCCCTCATTGCTATCTCCAGCCTAAATTACTTTTCTAGTTACAACTGTCTCCAAGACATTTTAGATATCTCTCAGGCTCCCCAAACTAAAATGTAACTCTTCCTTCTAAACTCTGGTGGTGTAGCGGTTAAGAGCTACAGGTGCTAACTAAAAGGCTGCCTGGTCATTAAGTACTCCTTGTAAACCACATGGGGTAGTTCTACTCTGTCCTGTGGGGTCCTTATGAGTTGCAATTGACTTGACAGCAATGGATTTGGGTTTTGTTGCTGTTGTTTGCATGCTTTTTTGTTTTTTAAACTTTAGCTTTGTAAGACATCAGTCCAACAAATTATATATAAAAAGTCATGCTCAACTACTATCCTTATGTAATATGTCATCAAGTTCCAAATATTCTATTTCCAATGTATTCGATTTTCTGAATATCTCTGAGGTTTCTATTCTTCCTTCTATCTCCATTCCCACTGTGTCAGTGCAAGCCTTCAACATTTCCCAGCCACATTTCTGTAATAAGCTTTTTCTTTTCAGGGTCTTAGAGTTTCCCAGAGCTTCCTTTACCCTGCTACCACAGAGATCTTTCTAGAAGGCAAATCTGGCTATGCATACATTTCCTAACATCCTACAGTGGTCTTTACCACTTTAAGGGTAAAGTGAACACAGGCATGGAGCCATTTCTTGATTTGGCCTTTGCCTGCCTTTAGGCTGAATTTCTAATACTTCCATTGCAAATGTGTCGGGAGCCGTGGGTGAGCCCCCAGGCCCCAACATACAGGAAGCTTGTAGGGCTGAAAAAGCCCACGCCCGCGAAATTCAAAAGGCCCGCGCGCGGGAAAAACTTCCTGCCTGATGTCACTGCCTTAGTCCTATGTATATCCAATCCCCAGCCGACAACTACCTCACTCCAAATGTCACTCCATCCCTACGTCACTTGATCCCTCCCTTTATTCCTACTGCTATAAATATACCTCATTTTAATAATAAAACTGAGGCTTGATCAGAATCTTTGTCTTGCCTCCATTTTTCCGCCCTCCCTGCTTTACTTTCACAGGCTTCCCCTCATCCCTTCGTTGATTTGTCCCACGGGTCGGGGCACAAATGGTTTATGCTCATCTAGTAACTGAAAGGCTGGTGGCTTGAATATGTATGCCAACCATGAGAGAAAGGTATGGAGACCTGCCTCTGCAAGGATTAAACAAACCCACTGCCACTGAGTTAATTCTGACTAATCGTGATTCTATCGGTAGAGTAGAACTGCCCCATAGAGTTCCCAAAGAGCAGCGGGTGGATTTGAACCACCGATTTTTTGGTTAGCCGACATAACACTGAACCACTAGCCACCAGAGTTTCCTCTGTGAGGGTTACAGTCAAAAAAAATCTCTGGAGAACAGCTCTGCTCTGTAACACGTGGCATTGCTGTGAGTCAGAATCAACTTCAAGGCGCTGGGTTTGGTTGTTCTGATTCTTCTAACTTTCCCAGGTGATAGGAGGTTGGTTTATGGCTCACTTAAGATGGTCATGTGGATAGCCTTTGCCTTTGTATGCCGGAAGGGTAAGTTTGTTAACTTTTTAATCAAAAGGTACCATGTATACTTTTTAAAACTGTGACTTTATGTAGCATATATCCCTAAGCTTAAATGAAAAGCAACTGTAGTCCTGTAAAAAGTAAAATAAAGGAGAAAGATAGGTCACAGTCATGAAAAACAGATTTACATGTCCAAAATTCTTACCCAATGTCTGTCGGAAAGATATCTTCCAGCCTCTCGCTGTTTGAGCTGAATCTGTCTTGAATACCAGGAGCAAACTGTTATTGCTGCTTTTAACGTTTGGTGGAAGCTTGGAGCCACAGAATTTGCCAAGAAGAGGATCGCTGATGTTAGAGCCATCATAAATGGCCAAGTAGTCTTGGGAGCAGAAGGTGGAGGGAACCACATCAAAATCATTGAACCTGTGAAATACACCTTGTTAAAACGGATAGGTGCCATTTGGGTATCAAATTACAACTTCTGTTCATGGAAAAGACAACAAAGAACACAGTGACTAAAAATAGACTCTCCAAGCTTCACTTGATAAGGAATATAAGAGACAATAGACTACTGATCAATTCAAAAGTCTGGCCAAAAATTTTGCATACCTGTAAAACTGTGATGGGAGCTAGGGACTTTTAGCCTTGGACACACTAAGTCCAGCCTTGAAATCAAGTTTTGACAAGCTAAAGTGATTTTTACTTATCATTTAAACAACACACTATTTGTCAGTCTCATTAAAAAATATGGCATTTACTCTGCTTCCTAGTGTTTTTTTTTTAAAGATAAAGTGGTCCTGTCATTCTTTATTTATGGAGAGAGAGCTAAGTCCTGGCTTTAGAAGCAAGGATAAATTTTCTTTCCTTCAGTTTTTGTTTTTCTGTTTTTAAAAAGAGAGTTACAGTAAGTCTCAGTGAAATGTGAAAAATAAAACTGTGGTATTGGACATAGAAACCAAAAAAACCCAAACCAGTGCTACTGAGTTGATTTCAACTCGTAGCGACCCTAGAGTCAGAGTAGAACTGCCCCATAGTTTCCAAGGAGCACCTGGTAGACTTGAACTGTTGACCTTTTGGTTAGCAGCCATAGCACTTCAGCACTACACCACTAGGGTTTCCATTGGGCATATAGTAGATGCTTTAAAAATTGTTATTATTGTGATTTTAAAAATCAGGAACACGAAGTCAGATGTTTCTCAGAACAGAAAATCATACGTAACACTAGTAGTAGAACAGATTCAGGTCAGTTCCCTAGAGTTGCATTTCACTGCTGTAGCTAGAAATTCACATGTAAGTTCACTGTGGTTGTCAACAGAAATTCACCGCATGTCCCCAACTCTCTGCCTTCCTGGTACTTGGTAGGATTCTACTTCTGAATAGTCTTTCAGGTTTGGCATGACCCTTAGAGTTGCTTTGGCCAGTGAACTGTAGGAAATCATATGTATTTCTTTTTGAACAAGTTTTAAAAGCTACCACTTAGTTTACCATGTTCTATTCCTCTGCAGTGATGATCACAGAAGCACCAACAGAAATGAGACTTCTGTGAGCCTGGGTCTCTGAGTGACCGCTCTGAGCAGAGCTGTGTAGCCAGGGCTCACTGGACACACAGCATGAGTGAGAAATGTATCGGGTTAAGCCACTGTGCCTTGGGGGTATTGGTTACCATTTATAACCTGCCCTGACAGATACACCCCTGAGTTTTCCTATATGGGCTAAAGTCTTATTTTAATCTCAGCCTTATGCTTTGTCCTATTAAGTCACTATCTGAGTTACAACTATACTAAGAAAAAATTGTCATTTGAGCTTTCAAGTAGCTTTTCCAAATAAGCAAGGCTTTCTACATACTTTTAACTCTGTATTTTGTGGTGCTGTTGATCACAGTATATTTTCTTTAAAAAATTTGTATTGCTTTGATATCCTTTCTCATTTTTGTATATTCTTCTAATTTCTGTGTTTTTTTATTATTGTTGTAAGCTGGAATAATTAACATATAATACAGAATAACTTTGAAAATATCTAATGATTAAATTACATACATCTTTCTAAGGATCTTAAGAAAAAGAGTCTATCAATTTTTCTCAATTAGATATTTGTTGTTTGATTTTTTTTAAAATGATGAAGATCAAAATAAAAATTTCTTCTCTGTAAAAGATCAGGGTAGAATAACAGCTGTATAATTTCAAAGAGCAATATGAATTTTTTAATGTATAATGTATATGTGTGTGTATACATATATATACACACACACACATATATACGGCTAAAAACCCTGGTGGCATAGTGGTGAAGTGCTTGGCTCTTAACGAAGAAATCAGCAGTTTGAATCCACCAGGTGCTCCTTGGAAACCTGACAGAACAATTGTACTGCAAACTATATTGACACTAAGAGTTGGAATTCACTCAGTGGTAATGGATTTGGTTTTATACCTATACATAAATATAGACATTATATAATACAGTTTATATATACGAGTAGACAGCTAGAAGGCCTATAACAAGATTGCCTACCCAGTGATGGGAACATGAACTCTTACCTTTCTCTGCTAGTACAGTATAGTTTACACACACACACACACACACACACACACACATGAGTTCTGCCAATTAAGTTGTGAACTCATCCTAGAAAAAGTGCTACAGACTTCCTCGCTGAACATCGCTATGGTCACCTTTGAAGTATTCCCCTCAGGAAGCTATGCACCAATGCCAGTGCCTAGTCCACCCAATTTTGGAACTCTTTTTCCAGAATGCCCATCAGAGCTGTCACCGTATTAACTTTAATGTCCTGAATGGCATCCAAATGTCTTCCTTTGAGTATTGCCTTTACCTTTGGGTAGAGAAAAAAGGCAATGAGGGCCAGATTAGGTGAGTAGGGAGGGCGTTCTAATAGTTATTTGTTTACTGGCTAAAAGCTCTCACACAGACAACTATACAACTAAGTTTGCAAACTTGCTACCATGCGCCCGTGCACAATGGCCGTTCCAGAAAGAATTCCAAAATTGCTTTCAAGGGTGGGCTGGGCACTGGCACTGGTGCATAGCTTCCCAAGTGGAGTACTTCAAAGGTGACCATAGTGATATTCAGCAGTGAAGTATGTAGCATTTAAAACAATTAAGTTTGTAAACTTAAATGCTGGACCTCATGTATATATCATATAGCAGCTATAATCTTACACATGCCAGAAATAACACTGTACCAGCAGCAAAAGACAAGAGCTTATGTTCCTGGGCCTGGGCAGGTGATCCCTTCACAGCCGTCTGCCTGTTTTTGTTAGTTCTTTTGTCCCTAGAACTTAAAGCATTTTTGTGGGGAACTGTTTCCTTACCAATAGCTCACTTGGGATTTGCAATTTTCTTGAAGGCCCAGACAATACATCACTTACCGATGCATGACCAAACTGTGCATTCTGAAGTCTGTTTTGCAATGCAAGGGCCCCTTTGATGTATGTGACCCTTCAAGGTAAACTGCCACCTGAGTTGGTCATATTTAGGGCAGAAAGTGATCATAGCTGTATTGGCAAGGGGAAGGAGATGTGGTCCCAGCCCACCAGGCTTCTGTTTGAAAAGCTTATGGTGCCATGAACTACCCCAATGCCCGCAGTTTTCCTAGCCATGCTGTGTGTCACTGAAATATAGTAGTCTTGAGCTTTGTTTATCCATCTGCAAACTGAAGGCTGCAGTCCCCTAACTGGGAGTAAGCAGCAGTAGGGGAAGAATTTTAACGAGAATGTACGATGCCTCTTACAGCACCACTTTAAATGTGTTCTGATACATGAGTAAAGAAAAATTTCGTAAGTAGTTAGAAGACAACCATTTGGGGGACAGCATAGGGAAATGGACAGGATGAGATCTTTGGAGGAAACCTAACATGGAATCAAATTTTAACTCTTCATTTAATTGTGTACATACATTCTTTCACTTTGACGTCTCTGAGACTCAGTTTTCTCATGAATGAAATAAGAAATCAGTATATATTTCATGTAACTTTTTAAAAAATGAAATAAGATAATAATTGTTCATTCAAGCTCCTTGTATACAATACCAAATACCCCACTTCTGTTGGGTCAATTCTAACTCATGGGGACCCTACAAGACAGAGTAGAAGTGCTTGATAGAGTTTCCAGTGAGCGCCTGGTGAATGTGAACTGCCAGTCTTTTAGTTAGCAAATACAGCCCTTAGCTCCTGGGCCACCAAGGTGTCCAGTAAACAATAAGTATCCAACAAATGGCAGTTTTGTTCCCTTGCATTTGCTGTCCACTTTGATTTCAACTACGGGAAAAACTATAAGAGCGATTTAACTGGTAGAGCACATGTCCTTCCACTTTAATCATTATTTGCTTGCATGGAAGGTAGGAAAACAGTTTCTGTGTATCCAGCCACTACACAGGAACGTTGCTCCCCCTTCTTCTAGATTCCCTTATATATGTCTGATGAGAGTCAGTGCTCTCTATCAGCAAAGGAATGTCTTTTCTGCAAACAGAACTGGAAAGATTTTGTTAGGCAGGTCAACTTTTCCTGCATACTTGAGCTGAATCACTCTGTCCTCTCTCACGGTGATGGCATACAAACAGTGCATATTGCTAGGGTAGTCTGAGTACAAATAGGAAGGACTCCGGATGATTCCACTGGAGAAATTGAACACACCACCACAGGCTGCAAAAGAGGACAAGAGAATATGCAGCAAATAGTTAGGATGGGTAAAAAGATAAGTCTGAAACAGTCCACATTCTTAGGTTTTTTTTCTATAAAAAAATTAATAATTACTTTTCTTAAAGCAACTCAAACATCCCTTCACTGTGTTTACAAATAACTCTGACATTCAAATCTTCTCCGTTAAGGATAGAATTTCATACAGTAAAGCACTGTAGATCAATTGGGTACCTCCAAGTTTGGTTCCTTGTGTGAATTTACATATGTAATTCTCAGGTCCTATGTATTTCTATTGAATTGTGAGATGGGGAAGAGCTACGCACGTCCAAAGTTGTATTATTAGTCTTAGACAAGTGTGAGTGACTCCCTACCCTGACTCCAGAAATCAACAGCTCAGAGTCCTTAGTTACTTTTATTAGTCAAGGAAATGGCAACCATAACAATACCATAAAGCTGTATTAGAAACGATTTTAAAAAATGCCTCATTATACCTTGGTTTACATCGAAGGAGGATCAAATTGTGTCACTAGTTGTACAAAGTGCTCTGCTCTCTACAGTGAAGAAGGGCTATATTTATTTTGTATTGCAACACTGAAATTATAGTGAGGTTGGTATATTTTGATACTATTTCAACATCTGTGAATGTATCCATTTACATTTTTTTTGAAATCAGAAACAAATTGTGACTGCTATTTAAGGCTCTTTATATTACCATGCTCTCAGTGAGCCCACTTTGCAGGAAAAGCTAGTCCGTATGTGCCCAGAAGGATTCACATGCTCAGACCCCTGGGTACATCTGTGGTGGATTAAATGTCAGATTTACATAGACCTTACTTTATTTCATTGTGGCACAATCATGGAGTCTCTGAAAGCTGGTTATATAAATCTCAAATTTGTATACTGTAAGGATGTGAAGTCAATAAAAACAACACTCTTTAAATGAGAACTTTGTAATAGATAACATTGAAATTGACAGGCATTATTCTGGGAAAATAAAGAAAAGGAAGTTGGAAGAATGTGAAGCAAGGTTTAACTCCTCGAAGTAGCAACTATACAAAAGGAGTAAAACAAATCAATCTTTTTCTCTATACAATAAGATAACTTGAGGAAGAAATGTTACTTGTATAAATCTATTCTGTTTGTGCCAATAAACCTGTAAAACCATTTATACTTTGTAAATGTTGAGAGGCAGGATTCAGATAGCAGCTAAGTGAATTATAACCGCTTTCTTCATGAGTAAATAAACACTTTAAGTCTTTTCTGCTGAACAGAATAGTAATTTGTTTGAAAGAAAACTATTTACCAATCTATCTGTAGCGTGGATTTGGTCAAACAAAGATGATGGAAAATAAAAATTTTGCAGGATTTGTGTGCCCAGTCCACTAACGTTGGGATGGTGTGGTAAAAATGTTGTCAGCTAACTAAGCAAAAAAGTTTATTGTAGGAGAGAAAATGACTACTTATCCAAAGCAGGGAAATACAGTCTTATGATATCTAATAAACCATACATCAAATTATTTATAAAAATTATAAATGTCTTGGCAGCTACAAAGATCTTTACTCCTTCTGTGGCTTGTCTTTTCACCTTAATTTTGATACACAGAACTTTTATGTTACAACATAGTTGCAAACATTTCATTTTCCTCAGGGGTTGTGCTTCTTGCACATTTTGTTTCTTTAAGAAAAAATCTTTTCCTAATGGAAAATCATAAAGGTACTCTCCTGTATTGATTTCCACATTAGCAAAGTGACTTGGGGAAGGGAAACTGGTATTTGTACAGTCCATGCCAAAGACAGACCACGTGTAATGCTCCAACAACTAAAGATACCAGTAATGTTTACTTGCAGTTACATTATTTGAATAAATACCTTGGGTCTCCATTTCATTTTCAGAGAGTAGTTCCAGCCAAAGTTCACCAAACAACAACAATGACAAAAAGAAAGAAAGAAGGAAAAAAAGCCACTCCTACCCCTTATTTTTAAGGAAAATTGTTTAAGAATTTTCATACCAAGAGCCTAGTAAATTTTCTTTTTTCTTAAAGTCTTCTGAAGATTCAAGGTGGTGATAATATGAATCACAAATAAATCCCTTCATATGAATAACACACATGGCAAATAATAACAAGTAGATAAGGAAGAAAAAGAAAACTCCCAACTGCATCATCACCGCTACTCACGGGTTATCCTATAGGAAAACTTGAATCCAAAGTCTGTGATGTGCGCATTAGAGTAGAAATGAAGCATCACTGGACCAGAGATGGAGAGAGGATCCAGGACCTCATCACCACACAGCGTAGCCATCAGTGGGGAAGACAAGCTGTGACCTCTAATGATGTGCACTCCGTCACTGACACAACTCCCTGCAATGGCCGAGCGAGCTGGACAAAGTATGAACCAGCCCACGTTACAATGAGACACAGAGTAAAAACTAAATGCTGCAGACATTAAATCACAACTGTAATGAAGATTTATGTATTTTATATAGAAATTAAAAGGAGAAGCAAGGGGTATTTTGATTAAGTCTACATTAACTTTTGTTTCCTCATCGACTTAGTTTTACCATAGCTAGAAAATGAATGTTATAAAAACAAGTAGAACTTCACAGTAGATAGCACCCATTTTGAAATAACACAGGTCCCCTTCCCTTAATAAAAATGGCTTCATTCAGTGATTATAAACTAGAAGTAATTTTGTTTCCTAGGAGACATTCTGCAACATCTGATTCTTTTTTTTCTTTTTCTGTCTTATGCATTACAACTTGGGGATGCTACTGGTTATGTAAGTGGTAGACACTAGGGATGCTGTAAACAGGCTACAGTGCACAGACTGCTCTCCTCCACTGCAGCAAAAAATCATCAAGCCCAAATTGTCAACTGAGCTGAAATGGAGAAACCTTTCTTTGGCTTCAAATTTTTGCACAGATAAGGGACTCCTACTATAGGGAGACAATCAGAAATTCTTTAATAATTATTTAACTACTATCATACAAAAAATGTTAGTTTACGAGTTTAGTGATTTAAAAATACAAAATACTGTTTTGTTTTATAAGTATAAAATGTATGTATGTATGTGTGTGTATATATATATTCTCACCCCCAAAGAATACAAAACAGAATAAATAAGAAATTAAAAGACTTTTATTGCTATAACCTCTCCAGCTAACTATACAAGTTAATACACACTATAACACAAAATTGAGATCACACTTGACAAAATCACTTGTAATTCATTTCTATTAACACAACACATTGTGAGTTTTTTTTCATGTGATTAAAATGTATTCCTCTAAAACAGTGTATTTAAGAAAAAAAATCAGAGGCAGAGTCAAGATGGAGGGCTAAGCACATGTCTTCCTAAGTCCCTCTGGAAACCAAGACCTGAACTGATAATCAAATGGAGGCTTCTGATCACCTAGTGAGCCCCAGGACACAGCACAGGGCTTTTAATTTGGATGTCATACCACTGAAAGAAAAACCTCCTGTCTTTTGCTGACTCCCGTTCCTGGCTAGTTCTGGCTCTCGTGGACTCAAGGTATCTCATCATTTTGACTTTCTTTTCTCTGTCTTGGACAGTGGGCAGAGCTGGGTCTTCCATAGCAGCTAGTCTCAGAAGCAAGGCTGATGGGATAGACAAGAGAAATTGACATATTTTGAGAGCCAGGCTTAGGACTCTGTGTATCTCCCCACTTTGGGCCCGTCTTTCTGCCTCTGCCACAGTGTAGTTTGTATGGAAGTGGTGGCACACTTGTGTGGGACGCCATCTTGAATAAAGAGATTTTTAGCTGGACCTAATTCTTAGCCTGGGAGCCAGTGCCTGCCCACAGGACTGTGTTTTTCCAAAAGAAAAGCAGTAGTTTACACTGTGTCACCTACGGCTGGGGTTCATCAACAAAGGCTGAGGACTTACACCTTCTTGGCACCTTTGGCCCCTCTTTCCGCCTCTGTGGATGGTGTGCATGGAAGCAGAGATGACCTTGTGCATGGCACCATCTTAGATACGGTGACTGTAGCTGGACCTAATTCTTAGCCTGGGAGCCAATGCCTTCCCATAGGAGAGTGCTTATCTGCCAGAAAAGCAGTAGTTTACACAGTGTCACCTATGGCTGGGGCCTGTCAGCAGAGACCAACAGGGCAGTAGCATTATTGTATTTTGAGCTAGTTCATATCATCTGGGGTTGCACATACAGGTGCTTACTTTACCAGTTGGGAAGAGGGACCTCTACACCTGAAAACCTTTTACCTTTCATTTTAAGATGGCCTAGAGAAACAACTGCAGTCCATCCTCACACCATGTCTCCCAGCATTTATTGACTCACATGATGCCCCCAAAGCAAAAATCTCTTGATAAAAGCATAACAAAGAAATCACCCACGGCTTCAGAAGGCACCCAAAAGAATCAACTAGAGAACTCCCCAGATGTAGAAACCTTTCTGAAACTATCAGAGGGTGAATACACAAGGATTATATAGAGAGCCCTCCTAGACCTTATACAAAATGCAGCAGAGCAAAATGAGAAATTAAGCAAGCTGTTCGAGCTGATGGAACACCAGTACTCTGAAATCCAATAGATCAAGAACAAAATCAAAGACATAGAAACTTCCATTCAAAGCCAAGAAACAGAACGAAACAAATGGAAAAGAGACTTTCTAACTTGGAAGACAGAGCTACCGACCCCAGCATCTGTGAGGAGAAATCAGAAAAAAGAAGCAAGAAAAATGAAGAAGCATTAAGAAGTATGTGGGACTCTATTAATAATCTATGATTAACTGGAGTTTCTGAACAGGGCCAGATACCTGAGAACTGTTGTTGAGCTGCTACTGAAAACTTCCCAGAAAACATGAAGGAAGAGAATATAGATATCCAAGATGCGTATCAAACACCACTGTCAAGAATTGAATTATGTCCCCCCAAAAATAGGTGTAGCCACATGGCCATGCCATGATGCCCAGTGTCTTGTGACTGTCCTCCATTTTGTGGTTTTCCTATGCTGTATGTTAAAGGATTAGGGTGGGACTGTAAATCCCTTTATAAGATCACCTCCCTGCTGTACTGTAAAGGGAATTTCCCTGGAGTATGGCTTGCCCCACCCTTAATCCTTTCATCCTGCAAGAGATAAAAGGAAAGGGAAGCAGGCTGAGAATCGGAAACCTCACATCATCAAGCAAACAGCACTGGAGAAGAGCGTGTCCTTCAGACATGAGGTTCCTGCACCAAGATGCGCCCTGGACAAAGACTGATGCAATACCAGACTTTCCTCCAGAGCTGACAAGGGAAAAGCCTTCCCCTAGAGTGGACACCCTGAATATGGACTTGTAGCCTACCGGACTGTGTAAGAATAAACGTTTCTTTGTTAAAGCCATCCACTCTGTGGTATTTCTGTTAGAGCAGCCCTAGCTGACTAAAACAACCACTTAATATAGAACTCAAAAGAAAGACTCCAAGACATCTTATAATCAAGCTTAACAAAATGAAACACAAGCAGCAACTCTTAAAGGCAGCAAGACTCAAAGCAAAGCTAACATTCACAGGGAAATCCTATAGGCTTTCGTCAGATTTCTCAGCAGAAACCACGCTGGCATGGAGACAGTGGCATGACACATTCCAAGTCTTGAAGGAGAAGAACTTCCAACCAAGAATTATATATCCTGCAAAACTATCTTTCAAATATGAAAATCAAATTAAGACATTCGCAGATAAAGAGAAACTCAGAGGCTTTGTAAAAAAACAAACCATAGCTACAAGAAATACTGAAAGAATCTCTTGGCTTTGGCTTAGAAAAACAAAACCACTAACTTTATATTTTGAAGCACACATCATCCGGAATCCTACTCAGTTAGGGAAGGGTCCAATCTCAATCAAAGCTTTAATAATGAAAGAAATAATCCAATGATTATCATGAAAAATATGGTGCCGTCATATTAAAAAGAGGGATGTACTACAGTTGCTATAGTCCTTCCAGATGGAGAGGAAGTCGACAAGAGTGGTAGTAATTAAATTTGGGTTTACATATAGTTTATGAAGAGGGATCATAGGAGCAGCCATAAAGCACAACAAAGATGCAACATACCGCATGAAGAAATATAACACAGGACTCTCAACAACCACAAAACCAACCTTGAAAAATGTGAAAAATCAACTCATAAAAAAGAATGTCTCAGAACAGATTAATAAGAACAACAGAGAAAACATCAACACAAAAATAGAGATACCACAATGGCAGCACTGAACACATACCTATCAATAATTACATTGAATGTGAATAGACTGAATGCTCCAGTAAAGAGACATCGAGTGACATTTCAGATCAAAAGACATGACCCTTCCATATATTGCCTACAAGAAACTCACCTTAAACTTAAAGATAGGAACAAACTGAAAACCAAAGGATGGAAGAATATATATCAAGCTAACAAAGAAGAGCAGGTGTAGCAAATCTCATCTCAGATAAAATTGATTTTAATGTGAAATCCACAATTGTGGACAAGGATGGATGCTATTTATCGCTGAAAGGTTCAGTACACAAGCGAGTATTAAATATTTATGCACCTAATATTAGAGCACCTAAATACATCAAAGAAAGACTGACTGCACTCAAAAAGGAGATAGATCACAATAATAGTGGGAGACTTCAATACTCCACTCTAGATCATCTAGAAAAAAGCTCAATAAAGACACAGAAGACTTTTTGGCACAATTAACCAAATAGACCTCATTGACACAGACCGAACTTTCTATTCACCAGCAGACACCTACACATTCTTCTCCAGTGCACATGGAACATTCTCCAGAATAGACCATGTGTTAGGACATAAAGCAATCCTCAACAAAATCCATACCATCGAGATAATGCAAAGCGTCTTCTCAGATCACAGAGCCATAAAGGTAGAAATCCATAGCAGAAAAAACATAGAAAGTGGAATTCATGGAAACTGAACAACATCTTGCTCAAAAAACCATGGGTTACAGAAGAAATCAAGAATGAAATAAAGAAATTCATGGATTCCAATGAGAACGGAAATACTTCCTACCAGAACCTATGGGATATAGCCAAAGCAGTGCTCACAGGTCAGTTTATCTCCATAAATACACACATCTGGAAGGAAGAAGAAAGCAAATCAAAGAACTAACCTTACAGCTTGAACAAGTTGAGAGAGAACAACGGATGAACCCCTCAGGCACCAGAAGAAAACAGATCGTAAAAATTAGAGCAGAACTAAATCAGTTTGAAAATAAAAAAACTGAAAAATTGAAAAGACCAAAAACTGGTTTCCTGAAAAGACCAACAAAATTGAGAAGCCATTGGCTAAACTCACTGAAGAAAAACAGAAAAGGAAACAAATAACCCAAATTAGAAATGAGATGGGAGTTGTCACAACAGATCCAATAGAAATCAAAAATATCATAACAGAATACTATGAAAGACTCTAACAAATTTGAAAACCTAGAGGCAATGGACCAATTCCTTGATTCATATCACCTACCCAAACTATCACAACGTGAAGCAGAACAACTTAATAAAGTCATCAAAAAGTCATCAAAAAACTGTCAACTAAAAAAAGCCCAGGCCCAGATGGCTTCACCGCAGAATTCTACCAAGCTTTTAGAGAAGAGTTATCTCCAATACCACTGAGACTATTTCACAGTATAGAAAGGGATGGAATATTCCCAAATTCATTCTGTGAAGCCAGCATAACCCTGGTACCAAAGCCAGGGAAAGACCCACTAAAAAAGGAGAACTGCAGACTGGTATCACTCATTAATCTAAATGCAAAAATCTTCAACAAAATTCTTGCCAATAGAATACAACAACATATCAAAAAAAATAATCCATCATCACTAAGTTGGATTCATACCAGGGATGTAAGGCTGGTTCAACATCAGAAAAACAATTAACGTGATTAGCCACATAAATGTTACAAAAGACAAGAATCACCTGATCTTGTCTATTGATGCAGAAAAGGCATCTGATAAAGTCCAAGACCTATTCATGCTAAAAATTCTCAGCAAAACAGGTACAGATGGAAAATTCCTCAACACAATAAGGGCCATTTATACAAAACCAATTGCCTACGTCATCCTGAACGGAGAGAGACTGAAACAACGGAGAGAGACTTAAACAGTTACCCTTGAGAACAGGAACTAAACAAGGATGCCCACTCTCACCTCTCCTATTCAACATTGTATTAGAAGTTCTAGCCAGAGCAATTAGACATGACCAAGGAATAAAGGGCATCTGCATCAACAAAGAAGAAGTCAAAATCTCCACATTTGCAGATGATATGATTGTATATGCAGAGAATCCCAAAGAATCCGTAAGTAAACTACTCAAACCAATAGTTCAGCTGTCTCAGGATACAAGACAAACATAAGTAAATCAGTGGGATTCCTTTATATGAACAATGAGACTGTTATTGAAGAAATCATCAAAGCAAATACCATTTACTATAGCCCCTAAGAATATAAAGTACCTAGGAATTCATCTAACCAGAGAAATAACAGGCCTTTACAAAGAAAACTGCAAGCCCTTATTGCAAGAAACTAAGAGACACTTGCATAAATGGAGAAACCTACCCTGCTCATGGATAGGAAGACTTAACATTATGAAAATATCTGTTTTACCCAAAGCAACCTACTTATATAATGCAATCCCAATACAAGTTCCAGTGTTACTTTTTTAATGAGACGGAGAAATAAATCACCACTTTTGTTTGGAAAGCGAAGAAGCCCTGGATAAGTAAAGCACTACTAAGGAAGAGGAACACACTGGGGGGCCTCTCATTACCCAACGTTAGAATCTATTACACTGCCACAGTAGTCAAAACAGCCTGGTACTGGTACAAAAATAGACAGATAGGTCAATGGAACAGAATCAAGACCCCAGAAATGACATCGTCTGCCTATGACAGTCGATATTTGACAAATGCAGTAAGACATTAAACTGGGGTAAAAACAATCTCTTCAAAAAATGGTGCTGACAAAATTGGATATCCATCTGCAATAAATTGACAAGACCCATATCTTACACCTTCTACAAAAACCAAGTCAAACTGGATAAAAGACCTAAATATCAAATATAAAATGATAAAGCTCATCCAAGAAAAAGTAGGCACAGCAATGGAAATTTTAATACACACGTAGATAGACTTTAAAATCTGTCAAACAAACCACAATCAACAGAAGAGAAAATAGATAAGTGGGAACTATTAAAAATCAAACACTTTTGCTCATCCAAAGACTTTATTAATAGAATTCAAAGGCCAGCTACAGAACGGGAAAAAATATTTGGCAGCTATGTGTCAGCTATGTGATGCCTAATCTCCATAATCTATAAGGCACTACAAAATATCAATAAGAAGAAGACAAATCATCCATTTAAGCAATGGGCAAAGGAGATGGACAGACACTTCTCTAAAAGAGATCCAGGCAGCCAAAAAACACATGCGGACATGCTCACGATCTTTAGCTATTAAAAGAAATTCAAATCAAAACTACAATGAGACACCATCTCACCCCAACAAGGTTGTGTATGACCCCCAAAACACAAAACAACACATGCTGGAGAGGCTGTGGAGAAAGTGGAACTCTCCTACACTGTTGGTGGGAAGCAAAATGGTGCAACCTCTTTGGAAAGTAACCGGCGCTCCCTCAAAGAAATAGATATAGATATGCCATTTCACCCAGTAATTCCACTGCTTGGAATATAACCTACAAAGGTAAGGCCATTCACACCAACTCATACATGCACACAAATGTTTATTGCAGCACAGTCCACAATAGCAAAAAGATGAAATCAACCCAGATACCCAACAACAGAGGAATGGATAGGCAAACTATGATATATATATACTCAATGAAACACTATGCAATGATAAAGAACAGCAATGATTTCAGAAAGCATCACATAATCTGGTTTCAACTGGAGGACATATGTTGAGCAAAAATAGTCAGCGACAAAAGGACAAATATTGTATGAGACCCCTACGATAAGAACTCAAAAACAGACTTATGTATAGAAGAAATGACTCTTTTACAGCTTCAAGGAAAGGGAGGGAGGGAGGGAGGTGAGGGGAAGGCCTAGATTAGATAGTTGGTAGAAATTTGGTTGGGTGAAATCGGTGACAGCACACATTAGAAAGAAGAACAATATTAAGTGAACTTAAACATAACTTGAGTACTCCTTCCACCTTAACCCAATATTGCAGGGACAGAGTAGCTGGGGAGGGGGGCCAAGTACCATGCTCTCAGATGAAATTGAGGCTAATTGGCACAATTAGTGTTTTGCGAAGTGGGGTCTCTGTACCCCATATTGGTGAGTGGCATCTGGGGTCTTAAAAGCTGCCAAGCTGCCATCTGAGGGTACAGCAAATGGTTCCAACACAGCAGAAATAGATGACTACCAAGGACCAAAACGATATGGGGGAAAGAGAACCCAGAGGACAGAGAGACCCACATGAGTGGGTGTCTACATCAACTCATGACTGGAAGAACCAGATGGTGCCTGGCCACCACCAGTGATAGCCAGGATGGAGCTCACGAAGTTTAGTCTTACTGGCAACTCAAGAATAAATAGAAGTGCACCCTGAGATCTCCAGGGTTCCCCTGGGAGCATAGCCCTTGGCCCTGATGCTGCCCCTGTCCTTAAATCATAATGAAGATCAACTCTTCGGACAGCAATGTGTTGGGCCTGGTGATACAGAGTGACCATATCTTGTGGGCACTTTATGGTTCTATACACCTATAGGATGTCATCCTGCTGACCTCTTGCTGGAGGGAGTGGAGTGGGTAGAGAGGAGAGGAAAGGACTTTTGGGAGGATAGGACATGCATGCAGAAGAGAGGAAGAGTGTGCTGTCACTAGGCAGGGAGAACCCTTATAGATGGGCATGTAAATTTATATGGGAATGTACATTTTCATTCAACCATTAAAAAAAAATCATTGTATTTAATGAGTAAATCAAATTCTAACATATGGAGGACGTCAGCAAAAATGACAGGTTGACACTCCAAAAATTGCCCCTCCGTAAGAGCAACTAAAAGCGGGCAAAATGTCCAAAAGAAACTTTTTCAGAACTCTGAAAAGTTTTGCAACAAACTAGGGAAAGTTTCTTTGAGAAGAACAAGTGATCTCAGTTAAAAGCAGCTCGCTTCGTGGTATTTTAATCATACTAGTCCCACCCACAATCTTAGCAGTAACCTTGTAAAATAACAGTCTACATTCCCTCCCTCTACCAGGGGAAGCGGAATGGATCTGTAGCTTTTTAAAGTTTCCCATATCAAATTGTGATTATCTGACTTGTCTGGTGGTTCCCTAGAAAACTCTAAAAGTGTCCTCTTTATTTGAGCTGACTCCAAACTGCTAAAAAGCCTGTCTTCAGTAAGGGTTTGTCCACAACATTTATAGGCAAGTGTTTTATCATCATGGCTACCTGAAGCACGGATAACAGTAGGGCAAACAATAGATTAAGAAGAATTTTAAAGGAAAAAGCTGACGAGGTATTCACAAAATCTTAAAAAAAAAAAAAAAAAAAAAATTCTGCCATATTCCTGGGGCTCTAGGAAGTCACGTCTGTGCAGGGCTCTGTGCATGTTCAGATAAAAACTGAGAAGACCTGGCACCTTCTTCTGCTGGATGTAAAGTCTCTGCATGAGCACGGACTAAAAGCTAAGTCTCAGCTGTAATTGCCTGGCTGAGTACTGGAGGTGGGCTCCGGTGTGCACATGGAGACCCTTGGCACAGGAGGGGAAATTGATTGATTCCAGGTGACTAGGGAAATCTCTGTGTCATCATGACCTAACCACTAACCTAACCGAACAGAAACCTCAGTGACTACACACAAAACATGTAATTTGCAAAACTAGCTCAGGAAGTCACTAAACAGGCTAGCTAGAGGAAAATAAAGTTAATGAGCAGAAAACACCCAAAGGAGGAGGCAAAGAGAGTTTAAAAACCTTCCTGCTCCCAGTTTCACTTGTGCCAGTAGCCCATAATCCTTCCTTCAATGAGATGAGATACCTCGGCTTTCTTCCTATAAACATATTGAGGCTAAATTGGACATAATCTATTGAAAGAATCTTACTTATATATCTTTTACATATATGTGAGTTAATGAGTCTCCCCGATTTGGGAGTATGAATAAGATCTAAGAGAAAACTGATATTGTTATAGGAAAATGTCTATGCAATTTTAGTCTTTTAGGAGTGTATTTGTTACCTTAGCTGAATTTCTATCGAGCTTGAAGAAATGCTCAGGTGTTTAACCAAGATACCAAAACCAAGCCAAACCTGACTCCTAGCGACCCTACAGGACACAGTAGAACTGCTCCATGAAGTTTCCAAGGAATGCCTGGCAGATTTGAACTACTGACCTTTTGGTTAGCAACTACAGCCCATAACCACTACACTACCAGGGTTTGTTTATTCAAGATACGTTTAGTAAATTAACCTCAAAGAGTTCTCTCATTCTGAAAATCCTAGAATAGAAATGCTTTTAATAGGGCATAAATTTACAAGTTAAAAATGTGAAAGAATTAACTTCAGTGCCCTTATTATGCAATCAGAAGCAATACAATGTTGGAAAAAATAGAAGAAAAGTAGATTAAATTCTGATTCATGGTTTGAATATGGCCAAATTACATACCTTAATTACAACCTCAGTTTATCTTCAAGACACCAAAAGCTCTACTGGGATTTTAAAAATTTGGAGTAAATGGCTTTGAGTATCATATATACATATATTGATTATACTGATTGCATTTATTACAGAAATAGCTTTGGCCAGCAACAATATATAAAGCTGTGAAACGAAAATGAAGAGAGAACACATAGCTCATGCTAGATGAATATGTTGCTGCCACATTAGTTTTTATGGCCTGTAGTGTACATGTCCTTTAATTATTAGAGAGTTAGCTTTTAAGTTTTTGGCCAAATGATATGGACTATTATAAGGGCACTTGTCTTAGAAAATTATGGAAAAAAGTTATAAAACATAGGTAAGGATTTTCATATTCTTTATTATAGGGTAATTAATTAAACAGGATAGCTGTATTATAGAAAGCTCATCCATGAAATTGCAGTGGTATCTGAAGACATAATCAAAACTTATTAAATGTCAAGAAAAGGCACATATTCAACAATAAGAAGCTGTGCTGAGAGAAAACTGGTAGAAGGGAGACTTTAAAGTTTTTCTAGGAGGCAACAGAATATTAAATCTGCTCATACCCAAAGCTTGATTCAGTAAAACTTAAGACTTTTGTCCAGCTTTGTCATGTATTAAAACATTCTTGTGTCTTCTTTCTTCAAGGTAGGATACCCTTCCAATTTTTTTTCATAAGACATCAAACCTCTATATATTGCCAGAATTTAGTAAAAATTACCTCATATAAAAACATAGAACATATAAAAAATCAGTGTGGGCAAGGTGGTATGCAAGAAAATGATACATAAGAAAGTCATTGGTGTAAAATCAAGTGATTTTACAAGTGATTTTATGTACGTGTTGTTCTCAAACTCTATGTATCACCTCAACCTGAGACGTCAATTCAGTGCTTCAATGAGAAGATACTTGGTGATAAAGAACATAGGCATGAGAAAATAATTATACTGAACATTTTTTCTGTAATTGTAGGGAAGCCAATGAACATATAATCAAAGTATACACAAAACTCTGAAACAGAGTATAATCAAATGCAATCAGGAATGACTTTCTCCTAGGAAGAGAAAACTTAGACAATAGCTAGAAAAAGTTTCTCAGGGAATATTGTGGTTGTTGTGTTAGACGTCGTTGAGTCAGTTCCAACACATAGTGACCTATGTACAACAGAAGGAAATACTCCCAGGTCTTGCACCGCACTCCCAGTTGTTACTATGTGTGAGCTGTTTGTTGCAACCACTATGTCAGTCTATCTTGTTGAGGATCTTCCTCTGTTTCACTGACCCTCCACTTTACCAGACATGATGGCTTTCTGTAGGGACTGGCCTCTCCTGATAAGCCAAGTCGGGAGATGAAGTTTTGCCATCCTTGCTTCTAAGGAGCCTTCTGGCTGTGTTTCTTCCAAGATAGATTTGGTCATTCTTTTGGCATTCCATGGTGTATTCGGCATTCTTTGCTCACACCGTAATTCAAATGCATCAACTTCTTGGTCATCATTATTAACTGCCCAGCTTTTATGTGCGTATGAAGCAATTGGAAATGATATGGCTTGAGTCAGGCACACTTCAGTCCTCAAAGTGACAGTTTGCTTTTTAACACCTTGCCGAGTGCCAAGTGCCGTCGAACCTTAGAGAGGTCTTTTACAGCAGATCTGCCCAATGCAGTATGTCATGTGATTTCTTGAAAGCTGTTTCCTTGGGCATTGGTTGTAGATCCAAGTAAAATGAAATCTTTGACAACTTCAACATTTTCTTTTCTTCTTTTTCAAATCGTGATATTGCCTGTTGGCCAAGCTGTGAGGAATTTTGTATTCTCTAGGTTGAGGTGTAATTCGTACTGAAGGCAGCACTCTTTGAGCTACAGGAGTGTTTCAAGCCCTCTGCCTCCAATCCTGATGCCACACTCTTCATATATTTCAACTTTTGTGACTATCTGCTCAGCATGCAGACTGAACAACTATAGTAAAAGGATGCAACCCTGACATATACATTTTCTGATTTTAAACCGAACCAAGGAGTAGAATGGGTACTAAAGCTGAATTTATGGCCAAGAGGTGGCATTAAAAATATGAACACTTGCCAGCATTTCAGTAGTAGTTTTTCCCTTGGTAGAGCCAATGTCATAGGACAGGGGATTACAGCTATTCTTAATTCTACATTCAGTCAATGATTTAATGGATATTTACTTCTGAGATTTCTATGCTGTAAAACAATTTTCCATGATTTGTTCTTAATGATGAGTTTGTATCATTCCAAAGGAGTGTAAAATATGTTTATTGTTATAAATGGGTAGGGTAGTACGCGAGGTACTGAAATAGAATTTTTTGCATTATATTTTTCTCAGGTTTTGTTACAGTGCAATGTCAAATTCTGAATTCCATCGCCATTCCAAAAACTTGGAGACAACTAAAAGGAAACCAAGTATTGGTTAACTCATCAAATAACAAAACTTATGAAATTTAGAGTTAGACTGCAATTTCTCTTCAAAGCCATAGAGCACTAGAGAAGACAAGAGATTCAGGGAAATCTTTTGGTTGAAAAAATTTTTGAGTGTGTGTTTTAAGTGAAAGTTTACAATTCAAATCAGTTTCTCATCCAAAACTTCACACACATTTTGTTATGTGGCCCTAGCTGCTCTCCCCACACTGCAGCAACATACTCCTTCTTGATATCCTGTATTTTCCATGTCCATTCAACCAGCTCTTGTTTCCCTCTGCCTTCTCGTCTCACCCTGGACAGGAGCTGCCCAGTTAGTCTCTGGTATCTACTTAAACCAAAAGGTATGCTCTTGACCAGTAGCATTTTATATTATATAGACCAGTTCAACCTTTGTCTGAGGAGTTGGCTTCGGGAATGGTTTTAGTTCTGGGCTAAAGGAGAATCCAGGGACCATGTCTTCTGGGGGCCTTCCGATCTATCAGATGGTCAAATTTAGTGTTTTCACTAGAGTCTGAGTTCTGCATCCCACATTTCTCCTGTTCTATCGGGATTGGCTGAAGTCTTTTTGTATTATAAAAGCAAGAAAGATTTTCAGGGAGAGATACATGAATTAGGGGCCAGAAATGACTGGGATCTGTCTAATTAATTTCACTCTGAGTAATAACAGAAGAATGATTGAGGGGGAGGGAGAAGGATGTCTTAGTATAGAACTAAATTTGAGCTTGATGGCCACAGGCTTACAGTGCAGCAAGTTCAAGTACATCTGGTAATGGACAAGTAAGAAATCTAACAGACAAGAAACTGTCTTCTCTAGTGCTCTGGCAATTTGAATAAAATGTCAGTAGGAATGACTTCTAAACAATCATTGTTCAATTCTTTCTAAAATCATGCATTGCAAAATGTACCTACATTCTGAATTCCTCAGGAAAAAAAATGAGAAAGCAAAGAGAAGACTGTTAAGAAATTGAGTAATGCTACTTCAGCATTTTTTTTTTAACTTAGATTAAATGGGTTGAAATGCAAAATAAACAACTGGCAAAACTCAATACTCTCTAGTTTTTCCTTTTAGCTTTGTATTAGCTGTAGTCTGTAAACCAGGAAATCTAAAACAATCAGAGAGAATCCAGGCAAACATTAGGTGGCACTTCTCACTTGGCTGTTCTAGAACTTGAGCTCTATTCCTCTTGGCAGTTTTTAACATAAACGATCTATACATCCAAGCATATTCTAAACTCAGAGAATGAGTAAAATTGTTTTCCTTTTTAATGTTCTTCATTTTATTTACTACATGCTACTGTACTACTCAACTGTCAGTTTGATACACCACGGTGGCTTGATTGTTGCTGTAATCCTTGAAGTTATGTCACTGGTATTTCAAATTCCAGCAGGGTAACCCAAAGTGGACTGGTTGAAATGGAGCCTCCAGACTAAGACGGACTGGGAAGAAAGGCCCGGCAGTCTACTTCTAAAAATTAGGCAATGAAAACCTTATAGGTTACAACAGAACATTGCCCGACTGCTGGAGAGGGACATCATGTTTTGTGAAGCAGACCAGTGAGGGCCAGGAGGCTCTTGGTGTGATGGACTGGTACAGTAACCTCAGCAATGGACTCAAACATGCTGGTGATGGTGAAGTTGATGCAAAACGGAGTAATGTTTTGTTCTAATATACACATGATTGTTGTAAAGAAAATGTTCTCCATCCTACTTTGGTGAGTAGCTTCCGACAACTTAAAATCTTGTGAACAGCAATCTAAGATACATTTATTGGTCCATCACATTTGGAGCAAAGGAGAATAAAGAAAGACAAAGACACAAGGAAAATATTAATTTCAAGGACTAATGGATTACATGAACCAAAATTTCATGTGATCCATCAGTTCAATGGCAGCTATGTATGTATATATACATGTATGTAAGTACATATCTAACATCTATCCACCCACCCATCCATCCATCCATCTGTCAGTCCGTCCACCCATCTGTCCATCCATCCGTTTATCCATTTAACTCTAGAACCCAATTCTTATCAATTGAGTATGAGAAAAACTAAGTTTAGAATTTGCTTACAGGTAGGATTTTGTAGTTAGGAATTTCTAAACCCCACAGTCTCACTAAGGTGAGTCAGTGTTATCATCCTATTTCAAAGACAGAAAAATGAAGGCATCAAGGCACTTACTCTGTCCTATGGGGTCACTGTAAGTCAGAATCAGCTCAGCAGCACTGAGTTTGAGCACAAGGCACTATCTTGCCTTAGGTTACCTCATCTGCTAAGCACCTTATTTTATGTTTTGGTTTTAAGTAAAGGCTTACAGTGCAAATTAGTTTTTCATTTAAAAAATTAGGCAAAATTGTTTTGTGGCATTGCTTGCAATCCCTACAATGTGTGAGCACTCTCCCCCTTTCTCTTTTCATGCTGGATTCCCCATGTAAATGCATACAGTTTTCTTGTACCTTCCTGCCTGTTCATCTTTGATATTGCATGGGTGCTGCCCATTTTGTTCATATGCATAAATGAATTCAGAAGCACATTCCTCATAGTTCTTGTCTAATCTTTGGCTAAAAGGTGGACTTCAGGAGTGGCTTCAGTTCTGAACTAGCAGAGTGTACGCGAACTACACTCCTGGGAGTTCCTCTAGTTTCTGTCATACCAGTAAGTTTGGTCTTTTGGGAGGGGGGATTTGTATTTTGTTAAATATGGGAGGAAAAAAATCTTTAATGGTTACACTGGAGGGGAAGAATAGGGAGAGGAAATTATTAACTAGATAGTAGACAAACGTTAACTTAGTGAATGGAAAAACAACACACAATCTAGGAGAAGTCAGCATTACTTGACCAAGGCAAAGCCATAGAAGCTTTCTAGACACATCCAAACACCTTGAAGGACCAAGATACTAGGTCTGAGGGCTGGGACCATGGTCTTAGGAGACAACTATGTCAGTTGGCATAATGTAGTTTGTAAAGAAAATATTCTACATCCTACTTTAGTGAGTGGCTTCTGGCATCTTAAAATCTTGTGATAATATCTGTTGGTTCCATTGAGCTTGGAGCAAAGGGGAACAAAGAAAGCCAAGGATACAATGAAAATATAATCTAAAGGACTAATGGATCATATGAACCACAGCTTTCACCAGCCTAAGCCTACAAGAACTAGATGGTGTCCAGCTACCACCACTGACCTCTCTGATAGGGATCATAGCAGAGGGAGGCAGGGAGACACAAAAAAGTTTAACAAAATACAAATATTTGTCTTTCTGTGATTGACTTACTTCACCCAGCACAATGTCTTCCAGATTTATCCAGGTTGTGAGATGTTTCTCGGATTCAGTATCATTTTTTATATCATTTTGTAGTATTCCATTGTGTCTGTGTAAGATAATTTGTTTAACCATTCATTTGTTGAAGAGTTCTTGGGTTGCTTCCATCTTTTCGGTATTTTGAATAATGCTATAATTGACTGGTGTGTGCACTGCATGTCTACTCACGTGACTGCTCTTCCTTCTCTAGGACATACTCCTAAGAGTGGGACTGTTGGATCATACAGTTTCTCTATTTCCATCTTTTTAAGGAGGAACCCTATTGTTTTCCATAGTGACTGTGTCGTGTTACTTTCCCACGAGCAGTGCTCTAGAGTTCCAGTCTCCCTGTCACCTCTGCAGTGTTTGTCGCTTTCTGTTTTCATGACTAGTGCCAGTAATGCGGCGGTAAGATGGTATCACGTGGTTGTTTTGATTCGCATTTCTTTAATGGCTAATGACTGTGAGCGTTTCCCCGTGTATGTGTTAGCCATACGAATGTTTTCTTTGGTGAAGAGTTTGCTCATATTCTTTATCCATTTTTAAATCAGATTATTAGTCTTTTTGTTATTGAGGTATTGTAGTATTCAGAGAGGGAAAAGGTGCCTTGTAAATGCTCAAATGGAAATTTCTTCTCTCTCTTTTAACAGATTTCACTGGATTTTATACTGTAATGAAAATATAGAAAAGACAAGACACCTGCCATTCTACATTCTACAGAAGGCTGCAAAGTGGCTAGTATTAGAAACACAACAGTAAGTGAAGGTTAGGAAAACTTTTAGGTCAATTTATGCTAGGGGGAAGCAGGTCACTGAACCTTTGTAACCTTCCACTCAGGAAGCGCAATGTGTAGCTGAGTAATCGGTATACTTGCCCAAACTTCCAGTCCACCTTTCCTAGCCAGTTGTCAGTGCTGAGCAGCAAAGGTCTGGACAAACATGTTCCCGTGTAGTATTAATGTAGTCCAGTGTAGCACAGCCCATCCTTACCTTGCCAATTCCACCCTTTGGGCTGATAGCCCACAAAACGACAGACTGGCCATCCAAATCTTTGCCCAAACATTGCTGGTATTTGGGCTCAGAAATGGTTAGTCATGTGAATGATTTCTCACAGAAACAGTTCCTGTTGCCTATAGCAGCTGGAGAGGTCAATGCTCCTGTAACGAGGCTGTGACCTTCCCGGACAGCAGTGCTTCAGCTTTATCCACTGAGTCACACAGGACTCCCCCAGGCTCATTTTAGAAGGACTTCAGAAAGGTTATTTTTAGTGTAGTTAGTAAATTTCTAGCTTGTGGATAATATTCAAGAAATTCTAGTACTCATATGACAGTGATGATAGCCTAATTTTAAAATATGATTAACGTTGCCCTTTTTGGGAATCATCACAATTCAATTATCATATAGCCAGGAATTACTCACTTAGCAGTGCGAAAATGCTGAGTACTTATAACACTGAAAATGTCACAAGACGTTATCATAAGGGAATCACACACACACACAAAATCAGTGTCTTCAGTGGCTGAAGGCTAGCAGATTTTTTAGTGGAAGTAGAAATCACTTAATCTGCGAAAACCACATGTCTGAGCTCAGACCACTTGTGTCCAGGCACATCTGGAGCTCCTGAATGGTAATAGAAGAAATAACAAAAACAACAGCCGCTGTGATGAATGGTAGCTGATGACATGTTTCTACAGGCATTATCTCACTTTCATAACTCTTGTGCTAGTCAGTGGGGGCTTTTGCATTGCTGTGATACTAGCATTTGTTCCTGTTTAACCTGTTCCAGGTTCAGTCATGCTTCCAGACTAAAACAGCCTAGGAGGAAAGGCCTGGCAATTTACTTCTGAAAATTAGCCACTGAAAACCCCATGGGTAACTACGTCCCAGTCCACAACTGGTCATGGGGATGGCACAGGGCAAGGCAGCCTTGAGTTCAGTTGTGCTTGGGGTTACCAAAAGTTAGAGGCTGACTCTTTAACATTTTTTTTTAAAAAGGGAAGTGCCTGTTAGGAAGAAAGTCATGCAATTTACACAGAGTTACGTGACTAAGAGGTGGCAGACTGGGGAAGGAGACCCACCCTAAAATGCTATGCTTTCTCCCATCACATTGCACATTAGGCAGCCAGAGTACGCTTTCCCCTTTGTGCCACTGAGTCACCTAAGCTCAGGAGCTACTGACTATTTAGGGTCACCAAAGTCCTGCTGCAATAAGACCAATACCATTGGTACTGGCAGTGCCTTTTGTGGCTTGCTAGAACATTTATTAGCCTTTTTTTTTTTTGGTCTGTAGAAACACACTTGACACACGGCATTCTTGCATGTATTATTTAGTGAGAACAACTGCATAGACCAACGAACAAGTCTATCCACATATTATGGTCTGTTTTTCTTTCTTTCTAAAATAAATTTCTTCCTGATTATAAAACTAACTCAAAATTTATCAAGAAGAAAATAAAGATCATCAGTTCAGACATGATACTCAACATACCACTTAATAGTATTGTAGATATTTTTCATATGCATGTTATTGCAAATATAAAATTGGATAACATTATACATAGTATTTTAAAACTATTCCCTCTGCCCACATTTTATATGTCATGAACATCTTTTTATATTACTGGGATTTTGTGCTAGCAAACACTGAAAATATTATATTTTACTTTTTATTGCAGTTTGCCAGTGACATACATCAAATTATATTTGGCATTCTGTATCAAACACATATGCCAGAAATACAGCTGTAGAGATGTAAGAAAAGGAGGTGAGGTCATAGAAAAGGGAAAAGGGAGAGAGGCTTTGTATAATTTACCAACATGTGAGTACTGACATGTCATTTTTATTTTTACTAAACATAAAATTTCCCAGATGTTGAATAATATAGAACATCTTGCCAAGTTTAACTTTTCACTGCCACAGAAGACCAACGCAAACAGAAAGAAACTTTGATTATGCAGAGGTAGCCTGAAAAATTAACAGACCCGTTGCAGTTTTAAAACAGAAAGGTAATTTGTAAAAAATATTAATGTATTTGAAGACCTTTATTTTCTGCAGTGCCATACTTGTTAAAACAATACCCGCTGCTGTCAGGTCAATTTTGACTTATAGTGACCACACAAGGTGGCATAGAACTGTCCTAGAGGGTTTTCAAGGCTGTACTCTTCATGCAAGCTGACTGCCATATCTCTTTCCTGAGGAGTGGCTGGAGGGTTTGAACTACTGACCAGCTGAATACTTACCCTCTGTGCCACCAGAGTGCCTTTTCTGAAGTATCACAGAGGCCATTAAACAACAAGTTATGTCTGTGGTCAGCCACTTTCCAGCCAGCAAATATCTAATATGATCTCTCATTTGGAAACCTTGGGTGTAGTGGTTAAGTGCTGCAGCTGCTAACCAAAAGATCAGCAGTTTGAATCCACCAGGTGCTCCTTGGAAACTATGGGGAAATTCTGCTTTGTTCTTTAGGTTCCCTATGAGTCAATGTGTGTTTTTTGTTGTTGTTTATTTGTTCTGTCAGTTTATTACTCACTTATTTAACAGTATCAAGAAGCTATTTTGACTTAGAAATACAGTTTGTCTTGCTGGTTAGATTACAGTACGTACCTGCACGTGGGTGTAGGAGTGTGCACATGTGTGCGCAGACTACAAAATAAAATGAATATTTTTTTTTTAAAAAAAAACTCTTCTTAACATGCAATACATTTTAAACTTCTTTAACCAATTGATGTGATCTTAGTGTTCTTAGAACAGTTAAATTATTTTTATACTTCTGGATGGAATACATAGAATAGTATAGATGCTCTTACAGTATTGGATGGAATTTTTTATTGTTTTCTTTAAATGGTGACTTCAGGGTACATCTGCTTTCTCTTCCTCCCCTGACTTCTCATTCATTTACTGACAATACACTTACCTTCCAAATGGAATGTCACCAAAGTCAAAAGGACTACAGAGTGAGAATCAGCCCCAATGATGTAGGTGCAATTCATATTGTTGTCATAACGTTTTGGGTAGTTTGGAGAAATGATGTAACCTGAGGAGCCAGTGAAATTACCTCCACATCCTGCAGGGAACAAAAGGGTGTTATCATCTCATTACACTATCAGTTTTGTCAGCGAAGGAAAGAGTTAACTTTCCTAAATTCGCTACAGACCTAATTCCTTGAGATACTCCAAATGCAAGAAGCAATAAATTAAAAAATGGATCTCCGATCTTAAAATATACATGCAAAATGAGATTATTCTATACAGCTTTAGAAAAGGGTATAAAGTTTTATGAGTTAAGTAGTACAAATTTTACTGTAAATCCCTTTATTGTAAGATATTCAAGAAAGGATAAATTAGCAAAGACCGAATATAATTCACGCAGATACAGAAAAAAATTGATGACAAGTGATTGTACCTGGTCAATACTTTACACACTTCCTGTTTTAAAAATGCATTATTCTTATGATTAGAAAACTATGTTATTTAGCCTGTAACCTGGCCATAAGTATAACAATTACTTAGGACAAAAATATAGTTGAATTTACTACCATAATTCAAACTCATTAAATTCTCATCTAATGAGAATTTTTGAACTCAGAAATAAAAATAAATAACTGTTTTTCTGCTAAAATGAGATTTGTTTTCATATAACCACACTAATCCCTGATGTGCTAAGTATGAGAATATCTGTATTTTTCCAAATTGATATTAAAACACATAGTTATACACAAATGCACACACCATATAGCACTCCAGTTGAAGATTGAAGAGTAGTTCTAGGATGGTCTTTCATTGCTTCCTTTACACCATCTTCGTTTGTTTATTCACAGACCTCTTGAGTTCCTGCTGAATGCCTGCCTCAGAGACTTTAGGGTCCTTTTTAGGCCTTGGTCAGTGGCACTCATAGGAATCCCTGGGTGGTGCAAATGGCTCACATCCTCAGTGGCCGACTGCATCACTGGCAGCTAGAATCTGCCCAGATGTGTCTTAGAGAAAAGGGTGGAGATTGACTTCCAAAAAATCCAGCTACTGAAAACCCTTCAGAGCACAGTTCTACTCTGACACACGTGGCAGTTAGACTAGACTCAATGGCAACTGGTTTTTCGTGGTATTCATGTCTTTTCTATCATTTGTCAATTGACCTGCTGTTGAATAAATTCCATTGTCACTTATTTTTTAAATAAAGATCAGGTGATCTCCCCGAGTGCTAGGCAACCCTATTCTTCAATTCCTGGTTCCAGTCATCCTTGATCCAGCTGTCCCACTGTTATCCAAGCCTGCCTGTAGCAGGTTTGAGCTTTCAAGGACCTTTGGGCTTTAATTGCTACTTACGGCTTACAAAGGATGCAGAGAAGCCCTGAGCTGGAGTCCCCTGAGACTGGAACACAGCAGTGAATGCGTTTCTTGGTGTGTTGATGGGGTTGGGAGCAACATTTCCACAACCTGTGGCTAGCAGAGCTCTGTCAGACTCCTCAGTTCCTGCCCACACCTGGTAGAGGCATAAACACGATTTCAGCTTCCAGCATTCCCCTGTCAATATCTTAATGCAGTTAGGCTTGAAAATACAGTAGTTGGGTATATACAGAACTAAACATAATAGTAAATAAAGTACAAAAATCCTCAGTACATTGTGAGGATATTTTTTAAGCCAATTTTTTTAAATAGTGTATCTCGTTTTTAACTTCTCTGGAAACTGTGCCCATTTTTATATAGCTGGGCAATGATTCTTTTTAATCGTTATTCAGTTTCCTCTAAACTTCTACTGAGTTCACATGATCGAGGGGAGCTCTCGAACTACTGAAGAAGACACAAAAGCAATGCATGCTGCTTTGGCACTTTGTCTTTGTCCGAGATGGAGGGCAAGTTGTTTGCTTGCAGAGCCCACATTTGGTTTTCTTTTGTACCATTTCCGGGGTTAACAACTGTGTTTAGTGGACAGGAGTGGAGACCAACTGTCCAAAGCCATCTTGTCTAGACCAGAAGTCTCTATCCAAGTCATTTTTAAAATTCTATTTTTACAACTGGAGGACTTCATGGCTTTAGTTAAGTTTATAGATTCGATGTTGATTTCTTCCATAAAAGAGTTCATTTATTTTATATAAAAAGCCACTACTACAAACGTGTATGAAAGTGTTTTATGAAACACATATTATACATAGATATGGAATTCTCATTGAAACAGTGACTACGGATCAATGAGATATAAAACATAATTCAAGAGGTGACATAAAATATAATAACACCAATAATCATAAAGGCTCCTGCCACTCATTAGGTGGTTTTATACTCCAAGTACTGAGTGTTTTTTGTGTTCTTATTCAACAGCACTTGGCTTGGCACACCATATTACCTTTAATGCTTAAAACAGCTCTACTAAAGTAGGACTTATTCTCTCCATTTTATAGTTGAGTAATTGGAAGCCTAAATTTGCAGAAGCCTAAGTTTGCAGAAGAACAAACAAATGTTTGAGGGAGAGTTAGGACAGAAGTTCAGCCAGTGTGACTTTAAGCCGATGCTTTCCACTAAAAGGTGAAGCCTCTTACAGACACAACAGATAAAAGTATGAAATGTGTGAGATGAATTTATTATTTAATCATCATCCTCATAGTTATGGTAAGTGATATGTCAGCTCCATATAAGCAGTATAACTTTAGAGAAAGAGAGTCCATCAATTTCTGCTGATTCTCTTGTGGTGTTTTCAGCTCGTGGGCTCTTAAAGTCCAAAGTAAAAGCTGGCACTAGCTACACCTGCAAACATCTGTAATTATTATAACCCCAAACCAAACTAAACCCAACCCATTGCCATCAGGTTGATTCTGACTCATGGAAACATTATAAGACAGAGTAGAACTGCTCCATAGAGTTTCCAAGGAATGCTTGGTGGATTCCAATAGCCAGTCTTTTGGTTGGCAGACATAGCACTTAACCACTATGTCACCAGGGTTTTCATAATTATTACAGTAAACTTTAAATTTTGCCTTTGAAGGTGTCTTACAGCCTAAATAACATTTGTCCTTGAATATCTACTAGAAAATAAGACAAAACAAACAGACAAACAAGAAAAGATCTAGCCTTCTCTCTAGTTTCCACAGGAAAGAAAAATCACACTATTCATAAGAATTTAATAAGGACAGAGAACAACCTCCATAACGGAATTACTTTGTCTGTGTATGAGCAAATGAAAAGACACAATACACTGACAAGAATGTGTGTTGAAGTTCGAACTTTAACTCTTAACATTTGAGTTTTCTCTCTTTATCATGCATGTAATTCAAGCAGCAACATTTTTCTTTTCTTTCTTCAAGAGGTAATCAGTCATTTCTAGTCTAAACGTTTATGTTCATGAAACCAGACTGGCTCCAGTTAAATAAACAAGAGGGCTAACCTTCACAAAGCTGTTCTGACACTGTTCGTCACCACTGGGGATTAGGAAGTTGTTGTCAAAGCTGATCTCCAAGTGTTTACTTTGGTGAGTTATGACTGTCCATGAACATCTGCTGTTCTCAGGAAAATTCTGAGGCCAGTGAGGGGATCTAATTGTGCCACTGTCCGAGTGAAGTGTTCCACCACAGCCTGAAAAATTGTTGTTGGAAGGCTGATTAATCTGCAAACCGGTTTTAAAATTCAAGATTTCTAGAGAAAGAACATTCTTAACTGTGAGATTTCAGTGCATCTTCCCCAACAAGTGAGTCATTTGTCTTCAAGCAGATGCTTAGCAAGAACTCTCAGCAACTGTGAGATGCACTGAACCAAGAGGAAACTAAAGCTGTTATGGTTTTGCTATACATACACCAAACTCAACAGAGACCACTAAATCTTGTAATAAAGAGGAAGACGTCTGTCCTCAAACGGTGGCAAATATTTTACTTCCCTTGAGGTTATTTCTAGTCTGGCAAGACCAAATTCCTTTTTTTTCTTTTTGATGTAACATATGAGAACACAACTCTATACCTATTTGCAATTTTACTCTAACTTACTTACAGAATATGATTTTAAAGAGGAGAAATTTTTTTCATTGAACACTTTGGTTCATTCATATTGAAACTGATTAACAGAAGAAAATAAAAAACGTGGTTAGACTATAAGAAAAATTTAGAATTTGCTTGTAATGTTAAAATATGTATCTAAGAGATGACAAAACTGTGAACTCAAAATATAAAAAAAAATGATGAAGTTAAACAGCATTTGTTAAATTTTTAAATTTTCAAAGCTTAGAAAAACAGTGACTCATCTAACAAGCCCCTCAGACTTCATCAGTTGTCAGTGTTTCAGTGAGATAAAGTTTGATTCATTCTACCAAGAGTTTTATAATAAATCTGACTCTAATGGTAAGAACTAACTTTGCAAAGTATTGCAAGACTTTGCAGAAATCCTGGACAAAGTATTCAACATGCATCCTTCTATTTTCTGAGAATTGTCATCAAGTTTATACTTCGTATGCACAAAGCTCCGGCTTTCCTTTAAGTCTATCATATTTTGACTCCATACTCATGTTTGGTAGATAGAGCATTCATTCTAATACACAAGTCTGACTACTCTCCTGCTCAAAACTATTCAGTATGGCTCCTCATGGCCCAGGGGATAAGATACAAGTCAAGGCTCCATCTAATGTGGACAACTGGCTTTCCAGCCTTCAACCCACTACCAGCTCTCTACCTCCAAGCTCCAAATATTTTAAACCACTTGTGATTTTAACATATACTTTCTACTACTCACAATTCCTTGGTTGTACAACATTCTTCTGCCATGAAGGTTGCAGGTTGCATGGTGACAAATGGTAAGATCAGTGCTTCTGGGCTCACCTGCCTTACTTAAATCTCAACTCTACCCATTGTCAGCTATATGACCTGAGCAAATTCTCAAGCCATCTACCTCAGTTTCCATCCATGCAAAATGGAGAAAATATGTACTGACACTGCATTTGCCTTAATGAGGTTCCTACAAGTAATGATATATGTAAACATGCAGAAATGAGCCCGACGCAGAGTAGATACTTATTTCATATTTATTGAATTAGCTAACAAATTAAAAAAAGAAATAGACCACTGAAAAAAGATGAAGGAAGAAAATGTTTCTTTTACCTAAAGTCTGTGTGACCCACGTAGCATAAAATCCACTATGTTGTACCGAATGGTCTGAGTTAAAAATCACCACCAGCTGGTTGGATCCGGACTGGATTGTCCTAGGGTTTGAACTTCCACAGTACTGTCCTATTATAGGTGAGCCAGGAGAGCCACCATTCCTGATGGTGACTGAGTCCCAAGCGCAAGTTGTATGGGATTCAATATTAAAGTCACTAAATGTAAGCTGGAGGAGAAAAACAAATTATGAGGCATTCTGTGTTGTAACTAAGCTAATCAACCTTGAGGAAGCTATCTTTACAAACCCATTTTTAAAAACTGATATAGCCATTTTATTTTTCTCTTCCTTTTAATTCTTTCCTCCTCTCTCTTGTTCTTCTCTTGTTGAAGATTGTCTTGAAAGTGTTGAAACAGGATATTTCTCCAGAAACAGGAGTCATTAAAAGACATGGTTCTATACCACTGGGCTGGGATGGCAACTCGTATGAAGAACAGAAACACAGTTCTGTCTTGAGTGTGGAATTACGTCCTATGTATAGCTTCCCCTATGCTTGAAAGATAGAGCTCAATCATCATTAGCTGCAAAGTTCTAGATACTAAGGTATTCTAGTAAGAGAATTTTAGAATTTTATAGAAAAAAACAACAAGATACTGTTTTCGGATTGCAGGATCAATGCCTTATCTAATTAGTTGCTTATTAAAGGGACGGTATTATTATTCTATAGTCTCAGAAGACTTTTACACAATCATTGGAACTCACAGTAATGGTGTGGCCTGGTGGGGCTTCCAACAACCAGGAACAGTGCGTCAAGCTGTCATAAGAGGCTGGATAGTTAGGACTCGCAATCACTCCGCTCTCTCCCATCTGTATCCCACCACAGTCTGAAAATTAGATTGGTAACCCTTTAAATAAGACAAAAGGAAACACACCAGCAGAGCCAAACTAAGTAGTACTTAGAGCAGTCATACCATACCATAAAAATAAATAAATGAATAAAATTGTAGTAAAACTCAATAGAAAACTAAATAGTGTATCATTTTGCTTCTATGTAGGGAAGACAGCTCAAGTTTAATACAAGAAAGAAGATAATCAGCATCATAAACAGAGAAGAAGTAGACATGTATATAGCTGACAGTGAATGCAGCTGGGACAAAGTAAATAGCACTACATTTCTGGAAAAGAACCAGGCCACTGGAAAAAATGTAAGTCTTAAAAAATACGATCACTACAACAATTAAAAATTTTGCAGTTGTTTGATACTAAGCATATATTCTTAAGTCAGCCATCAAATTATATATTAGCATACAAGTTGATAAATATATCTCTAAAGCATAGTGTGGTCTGATATTTAACATAAATAATACTGTTTTCTGAAGGCAGACATCTTTTCTTTTGATCTCATGAATAATAACTGCCAAGATGATGGAGTAAATAGATACCAGTTACCAATTCCTCCAGGCAACATTTTGGTTATAACACAAAGAAATATTGGACACAATTACAACAAAAACATGCATTAATATACAGTCAGGCTCAATGGAAGGAAAATGGAATCTCTAAAACTGATAAGCAATAAAACCCAAACCCATTGTCATAGTGCCAATTTTTAACTCACAGCGACCTTCATCTCATAGTGATCCTATGTGACAGACCAGAACCACCCACTGGGTTTCCAAGGTTGTCATATTTATGGAACCAGATTGCCACATTTCTCTCTCTCACTGAGTGGCTGGTGGGTTTGAACTTGGGTTTGAACTTGAACTGTTCAACTTAGCCAAATACTTAATTACTGCACCCCCAGGGCCCTTTCATGAGCAGTGAGTTCAAATCTCAGAGGATAATCTTATACTGAAAATGTGACTGTTACAGAAGATACAGAACCAAGATACAGACACTTGGGGCTGGCATGTGAGGTCTGAATGACCAGGAAGGAAGAGAAGATACGGTTTCGGAGATCCACAAAACCAAAGGTCCAAATGGAAACTTTCACATAAAGTTAGAAAACAAAAAGGACTGCTATGCCAGTGAAAGGAATTAGAAAAACTTCTATTAGCCTAGAGAACAGCAAAGATTAGTGCCACCTGTCTTGGGTTGAAAGCTCAGGTCCAAATTCTGAATCTCACAAATCCAAACCTAACATAAAATATTAGCAAACAATATCCAACAAAATGTACAAATACGTATAATAACCAAGAAGATTCTATCCTGAAAACGCAAGAATGTTTTAACAAGGGAAAGATCTTTTAATATAATTTAGTACATTAATACATAAAGGAGAAAAATAGATCATCTTAATAGATGCAGAAAAATCATTTTATGAAATTGAATACTCATTTATAATTAAAAAACTTTTTTGTACACTAAGAATTGAAGAGACTTCTTTTTCTGATTGAAAACCTGAGAGCTATTAATATAATTAACAATGAAATGTCATACACACTTATTAAAGTCACAAACAAGACACTGCCTTTACTTCTGTTCAATATCATGACAGTGGACTTAGCCACATGATTAAGACAAAAGAAAAAAAGGAAATACTGGGATTGAAAGTTAAAAACTACTGTTATTCACAGAGGATATGATTGCTTACAAAGAAAAACCACAGAGAACCCACAAACACAATATTAACACTAGTAAGAGTACAGCAAGTTTTCTGTATGAAAGATCAATGTATTAAAAAAAAAATTTCTTAGTTATCAGCAACCATCAATTAGAAAACATACTTTAGAAAACCTCATTGACATTAGGGGCGTAAAAAAGCAAAAATAGCTAGAAATAAATGTAACCAAAGGTGTGTGAAATCTTTATGCAAAAAAAGTGATAAAGCAAAGTTTTTCATCTATTACTTTATCATCAGGGTTTCAGAGCTTAACTGTAAGTCTCACCTGTAAAGGAATACTCTGCATGGAATCCAATATGTTCAACTTGTTGATTGGTGACAAAGTGTATCCAGACCTGTGGGTAAGGTATGACCAATGGCACTGTAGGCTTTGAATGCCCACAAAGCCTCCATATCAGAAGTCCATCAGCATTTCCTAAGCAAAATAACATACCAAGTATCATTATGATATAGCAGTTGAAACCAATTTTATAGTATTTATTAAATATATTTTAATATATTTAAAATATCTAAATAAATAGATTTATTAAATTGCATAACATATAATATGGATCCCTGGCAGCATAGTGGGTAAGAGCTCACCTTCTGCTTGGGAACCTATGGAGCAAGCTCTTCTCTGTCCTATACGATCACCAGGATTGCAATTAACTCAATGGTAACTGTTTTTTTAATAACATAACATATATTACATATATTTTAAATAATGTTTTAAAATTACAGTATTTAGTGGCATACATGTAAATTATAATTTAGTAGCAGACATTTCACAAAGTTTCTCTCTATCTTTGTCAACTACAAAAGCAAAAGTTCCTCCAAAAGGCTAAGAATTCCATGTGTTTTTGGTACAGATCTCTCTCTATTGGAAGCGTCATTTGCTTTCCGTTTGTGCTTCCATAATTATTTCAGCACTTCTAAACAGTGATTGAACTTATTAAGAATAAATTTTTGGAAGTACTTCCTTTAGGGAATAGGAGGTATTATACCTCCATGACAAAATATTATCATCAAGAGAAAAATGATAATTACTTAGATTTTTTAAAAAGATTTCTTTATTGTCTTTAATCAGCTTAAAAAAAAGACTACTCACTACCCAGGCCAAGAACTGTCAGGCTGGAGCTGAGTCTTTCTTATGAAGATAACTTTGGGCAATAATTCGATTAACATTTATAGAACACCTACAAGTTCACATTTGTCTGTTCTCTATTATTTCAGACCAACATTAGTGACCTTGTAAATCAATGAAATAAAGTATGTAATGTGTCTCTAAAACTGAAAAGATAAGGAGAAGGCTGTATATTACTGACTGGAATTTGATACATACCTATTCTGGACATGGTGATGGTTTATCAGAATCAAATTGAGAACGTATTCACACTACAACATCCATTTCCCTCCTAAGTCTTGTCTAGACTAACGGACTGCAGAAAGTCTCTGGCTGAGGCACTTGGTCTATGCTCACACAAGTCCTCCTTGAATATTCTGTCTCCCGTGTTCTCAAAGGTAGCCAGAACTGACTTCTGTAGTTGCCCCAGAATCTCCTCATCAGCTAACTACATTAGCTTCTAAGGTGCCACTCTCCTTTTCTTTAAACGTTAGAATAATATGGAACTCACTGAACCTTTGAGATTACAGATGATCTATGATAACATTTCCACCCTATGTTTATTTAAACCCTGGTGGTGTAGTGGTTGAGGGTTACGGCTGCTAATAAAAAGACTGGCAGTTTGAATTTACCAGGTGCTCCTTGGAAACTCTATGGGGCAGTTCTGCTCTGTCTTACAGGGTCTCTATGAGTTTGAATTGACTAATGATAGTGGGTTTTTTGGTTTTGGTGTGTATGTCAGTGTAATGGTAGGGGCAATCTAATAGACTATCTGATAGTCACGACACCTTGACTGTAGGGGAAAAAACTCACATTGATTCATTTGTCATTAATACAGATTTTCACAAATCTTAAGAAAAATACAGTTTAGCAAGTATATCTCAGTCCTTGCCTATCACGAAAACTTGATGGCTTTGGGGGAATTTCCCATATAGTTTCTATGCGCTTCTCCATCTTTTACATTGCATAACTTCCTTGAACTTCTAAGGCATAAGTGGGATCGCATAGCCTCTTTGTGAATCCTAAAAGTGCAGGAAATTGCTGCTGATACATTCTCCCTATGCCCAGTTCCAGGCTCTTTGGAAAACACTCTTGAATTTTAGAAGAAAGTTAAAGGTTACCACCAGAATTCATTACGAGGGCAGAGGCAAACGGAAATCTCTCATAAGTAAGGCTCATGTACCGTGAAACCAATCAACTGAGCATAGGATTCCATTGTAGACACTGGCACACTTCATATGCTGTTCACCAAAGTGTGTTTCCTTCATCTCAGCCCAGAACTAGAACTTGGTTTGAACAAAGTTCTTTTGGATAATATGTATTTATACTGTAGCTATCTGACATCCTTCATTGTTGGTGGTCTACAGACATAAGAACATTGTGAAGAACTTATTCTGTGACAGAACTCACCCACTCGAAACTCAAGGACATCGTATTCACAGTCTTGATGACTTTCTAGGTAAAAATCCTCAAAATAAATGTAAATGGATGAATTTCCCTGATTTGGATTACTGAGACGCCATTCACAGTTTAGGTTTCTTGAGTAGTTACTGACTCCATCATAGCCAGGAGAAGTAAAGTTTCCTCCAGGAAAATGTGTAAGGGACCCACCACACACTACAAAAACAAAAGGCAACAGAGAAAATAGTGAGACTCATGCAGTAATAGAAGATACAAACAATACAGGAACAATAACAAAAATAACACCACTGACGTCATTGGTTTGATTTGTTTTTCTAGATGAGGCCAGTATTGTGGTTGAATCACTAGCTCATGTATGCAACTACAAAAGAAGTTCCTGTGAGCTTATAAAGGGAAAAACCCACCCACTGCCGTCGATCATAAAGGGAAGGTATACAAAAATAAAAAGCTTCTTTATTTTCCCTGTAAGAGCAGATTAGGTGGGTGGAGTTTGGCTGTGCATCACTATTTTCTAATCTGGGCCTACTGTTTACTGAAATTTAATATAAGTTATAATGGTTATAGGTCTTAAATGTCTTCTGATTATGACTATCCACTCAACCAAGAGTTTAATTAGATCAAACAGAGAAGAAGATGGCACTGGAGCACCAGTGACTTTGCCCTTTTTAACAAGAGAACAATGTTCCTTTTATCAATGAAGTAACTTAATTAAAAAATGCATATCTCCAGTTCTACTCTTCCTATATTTAACAACCACTAGATTAAGAGCACCAATCCCGAAACTAAAGGGATATTTACAACTAGAAGCCACATCTAGCTTAACTTAAAAATTCTTATGCCAAGTGCAAACCCTCTGCTCTCTATATCATTTTATATAAATAAATGATTAAGAAACCATGAAATCTGTCTTTCTTTAATTGAAATAGTTACTCTCTGGAGTTAAGTTCCTCTCTAACAGGGACCTGGTCTCAGAATAATTTGCTTGGAATGCAGATTAGCCAACTGTAATTGTGATGTTGTGTGGAAGTGAACTACAAAGCTTACACAACAGTATGTTTTAAAGTTTTAATTCACAGTAGCAGTTTTCCTTCTGAAAAATCCACCCGCTTTTTTTCAGTCTGGTTTGCATTTTCCATCTGGTTATGTATATTTATCTCAACTAGATGATTCCAGGTGTAACATTTATCACTAAAGAGAAAATAGAAGGCTCTGGCGTGGAAACCCTGTTGGCATGATGGTTAAGTGCTATAGCTGCTAATCAAAATGCTGGCAGGTTGAGTCCACTAGGAACTCCTTGGAAACTCTACGCGGCAGTTCTACTCTGTCCTGTAGTGTTGCTATGTGTTGGAATCAGTGCAACAGGAATGTGTTTGGGTGCTGTTGGAAGTAGTGATAAGGCATCTTTAGTGCATCAGATTAAAATAAGGTATATTTATAACATTCTCCCTTACCTGCATCTTCACTAGATGTGTAAGAAGCAATAAAGCCTCCATATGGCCTGGACCCATCAGTGAAAAAAATGACTTTCATTGTATTTCCGGAAGATTTTATTTGGTCGCTCACATTCACATTACTACATAATTCCTCAAGTTGGGGTGAGTTACTTCTAATGCCGTTGAATATCTGTTGGAAAAAGTTTAACTGTTAGACACACCATCTTACTGAATATTTCCTGGGAGGTGATATTTGCAGACCAGATCCACTTCTTTCTATGCAGACACAGAACTAAAATGAATTGCTAAGCAATACAGGCTCCTCTCCCAGGGCTACAAGCTACTAAGTTACTCTGAGCATATTTTGTGGCCTCAGGGTCATTTCACTAAAATGAAAATATTGCGGTAGTACTCGCCTGCCACGTGGTGACAAATGGAATACTGCTGTACTCTTTGCAACTGGAAAACGTGTTCCAAATGCAAATGAGATATTCCAACATGCTTACTTTTCATTTCAGAGAGCTCACTGACAGGCAGTTTTTCTTAACAATGCATTAGAACCTTTGATAGTTAGAAAGAACGCTTAAACGGCTTCTGACAATTTAAGTATTCCAAAATAGCTTAAAAACTAATTTTAAAAAATTACTTTCATTATAAATATAATAGCTATTCCCTAATTACTTATGGATTCAACACAATTTCCTCGCCAATGTATATTTAAAAAAAAATGGACTATTGTTAAATCTAAAATATTAAGCCATAATTCTTATTATACACACAGTTACAATAACTGGCAAAGTTGTATTCTGCTGTACAAAACCAAAGTGATTTTTTAATATGTCTTATTTTTTACAGTTCAAAGAAAGGTTTCTGAAAAACTAAACAATTACTAATTGATTGATATTCCTGTTTCTGAAAAGGATTTGAATGACTCACAATTGGAGATAATCACTCAGACTGTGCCACAGAGAGCTATGCCAAAGGAGAATGGAGCAGATAACAAAAGATACATGCTTTTTGTTATTTACTACGATTGATCGTTAAATTTAGCCCTGTGGGGACTTCTGGTTTAAAGCATCTCCTAGCTTGCAGCCCCACACACAGCATTTCCCATTCTGCACAGAGTTCTGACAAAATGCCAGACTACACTTACCAGCCCACTCAGATCACCTCACCCATCAGTGCAACCCTCTTGGGCATACACTATTATTCCCGTTTTCCAGATTAAGACTCTAGAGTTCAGAAAGATTTTTTTTTTTTAGTAATCTTTTTATAATCAACTTTCTCAAGTTCATAGAGCTAGTAATAGAATTGGGATTCACCACCATGGACCACTCTGACAGAGATTAAAACAGGGAAGCTCCGAAAGAGCCAGAGAAAATATAGAACAAAAGTAAAACTTCCCCCAAAAGAACAGACTTCCTGGTCTGAAAGAGAATGGAGAAACCCAAGAGTATGACCCACAAACACACTTTTAACTCAGTACTGAAGTCACACTTCTGATGTTTACCCTTCATTCCGAGATTACAGGCCTATGAAACAAACAAGAATACACATAGCTCAACCAAGCATACAAGACTAAATGGGCACACCAGCACACCAAGGACTAGTAGAAAGGAAAGGCCAGGAAAACTGGAAATGGAAATGGGAACCCATGGTGGAGAAGGGGAGAGTGTTGACACTCTGAGGAGTTTGCAGTGTCACAAAAAATTATGAGTACAAATTGTTTAATGAGAAAGTAATTTGTTTTGTAAACCTTCATCTAAAGGACAATAAAAAATTGATTATTTATAGATACATGTGTGTATGTATGTGTATAGATATAGAGAGATACAGAGATGCCAGCCAAGCCAAGATCTAGAGATAGATACAGAAATATAGATGTAGATAAAATTGGGATTCAAACCATTCTTCTGATTCTAATCAGTGAGCCAGCCAAGCCAAGTGCCCTCGAAATCAATGAAGCAATGCAAAAAAAAAAAAAAAAAAAAGAGAGAGAGAAAATGACAAATTTATCAATGATACTGAAAACCAGAATGGATAACACACTGTCAGATTCAGGAAGGCTTACTGGTAACTAATGCAACAACAAAACCCATTGCCACCCAGTTGATTTCAACTCATATTTACCCTGTAGGACAGAACAGAGCTGCCCCCCAAAGGGTTTCCAAGGAGCAGCTGGTGGATTCAAACTGCCAACTTCTGGTTAGCAGCCAAACACTTAATCACAGTGACACCAGGGCCCCAGTAAATATAAGGCTAATGGAAAATATTGGGAAACATGATCAAAGACATCTGTCCCTATTTTTAGGTCTGCTCCCAGCTTGGAAACACAAGGACTAAAAATTGGGCAGTCATCCATTTATAACATGGAGTTCTGCTTTTAGAAGCAAGCAGAGTGCTATTTCCATTCTCATCCTCCACTCCTTGTTGTATTTAAAAACTACAACTCCCAGAAAACAAAAGGGTAGAAAGCAGACATATGAGGGTCACAGCAGGCTCTGAAATATTCTATAAGCAGTAACAAATCATACACGGGTCTCACTGCAGTGCACACTGAATGGTGTGGTTTTTCATCTTCTCCATCTATGCGGTGAGTCAGAAAGACAGCTGGAGCTGAAGGAATTTTAGGCCCAGTCCAGTTAGATAATGGATTAGACTAGAAGCAGCGCTTCTAGCTGCCCTCACTGCACTTGTAGATGTCAGAACTAGGTTTTTTATTTGTTCATTTCATGGATTTACAAGGAGAAGATGGGCAAAGAGCAATCCACATAGCCTTGTGTGGAACAAAGTGAAGAGGAATCAAAACTGACTTTGAACCTATGAAGATAGACGTTGGAGAAAAGAAATGTGGACATAACATTAATTAAAGAGTTAAAATAAAAGAAACGAATTCTAAAGATGATTTCTCACTGCAGTTCTTGATTTTCAAAGAAAAGAGACCTGTAGATAGGACTTTTGTAGGTCCCCCAAACTAAATCATCACCTGTCATGAAACCCAGAGGCTGACAAGACCCAGCCATGCACACAAACTCACTGCGTTAGTTATTTTTGCTGCTGTAACAGAAATACCACAAGTGGATGGCTTTAACAAAGGAATTTACTCTCTCACAATATAGGAGACTAGAAGACCAAATTCAGTGTGCCACCTCCAGGGGAAGGCTTTCTCTCTTTATGGACTCTGGGGAAAGGTCCTTGTCACCAACTTTCCTTTGGTTGAGGAGCTTCTCAGTTCTGGGATCTCAGATCCAAGGATATGCTATTCTCCTGGCTTATATTTCTTGGTGTTATGAGGTCCCTTTATGTCTGCTGGATTCTCTCTTTTATATCTCAAAAGAGATTGACTTAAGACATAACTGAATCTTGTATATTGGGTCCTGCCTCATTAGCATAATTGCCTTTAAGGTGCACTGTTAACATCACAGAGGCTGGATTCACAAAACACAGGCAAATCACATAAGATGAGGAAACAGTAGATAAGTACACAATAATGGGAAATGTTGCCTAGTTAAGCTGACACACATTTTAGGGGGACACGATTCAATCCAGGACAGCTACCAGCTGACTTTCATTCTTAAATATAAATGACTATTCAAGGATACTCAGGGAAATAGCTAATGAAAAGGCAGAGATTAAAATAAATAAATAGATAACGGAAACTTGAAGGAAGCTGACCACAAAAGAAGTACCATAAAACTTCAAAGTTATGATTAACATATTCAAAGATATAAAAGAAGATACTCCACCCATTAAATATGAGTGGAATGCTATCTACATAGAATATTTATAGAATAAGGAAGGGATCTTGGAAACTAAAAATAAAAAACCCACTGCCGTCGATTCGGGTCCTACTCATAGCAACCCTAGAGGTCAGAGTAGAACTGCCCCACAGAGTTTCCAAGGAGCAGCTGGCAGATTTGAACTGCTGACCCTTTGGTTAGCAGATGTAGCACTTAACTCACTATGCCACCAGAGTTTCCAAAAAGAAAATAGAATCATTAAAAATATGAGAAAAAGCATATACTAAAATTTAAATCTCTTAGAGGAAAAAAGACAAAGACAGAACATACAAAAAACATGAAAATTTGAAGATCAAAACAGGACCTTTAACACTCCATCAAAAGAATGTAACAAATAGAATACAGGGAAGCAATTTATAAAAACAAAGTGCAAGAAAAATATATCAGACTTAAGAATGTAAGATTCCCAATGGAACAGAACAAAGAATATGTAGGACAATGGGTAAAAAATAGGCTTACATAAAAACAAATCCCTGAGACATTTTAGAGTACCAGTGATAAAAAATATGATCCTGAATCTTACCGAGTAAAACAAAGATTGGTCACATACCCAAGGCAAAAGAAAGGAATCATCCTAAAAATAGCAATACTAAACTCATTGAAGTCAAGTCTCTTCCAGGTCATGGAGACTCTGCAGAACAGAGTAGAACGGCCCCATAGCGTTTCCAGGGGCAGTTGTTGTCAGTTAGGCTCATATATTTAGTTAGCCCCGAGCGACTGTGTCACCAGCGTTAAATAACAACACTGGGAACCAAGAAATTAATGTCTTAAAAAGTCAGAAGAAAAACATTTTCATCTTAGACTTCTATATCCAATCAAAATACCAACCAATAATGAGGGTAAAATAAAAATAATTTCACGTATATATATATATATATACACACATACATATATATGTATACACACACATATATTTTCAAAAAATGTATGATCCATGTCTACTTTCTTAGGGAGCTCGAAAACTAATAATAAAATAGCATACACTGGCTTTTTGGCTCATTAAGAAGAGGAAATTAACTAGGAATAATATTAGAAAGTAGAATATCCAGTCCAGGAAAAGGATGAAAGGAGTTCCAAATTTGATGGTAAAGGGAAATCCCAAAATGACAGCTGACATCAAGCTCGGAGCTCATGGACAAAGGCTCAAAGAAGGATATTACTAGGAAAATAAATATTACTGATAAGTGTGCTTGATTTCATGCCTTGGGTGGAAGGTGTGAGAAAGAATCAGTGACACAAGCATAGAAAACTAAGAACATGTGAAAATGACATAATTGTTATTTCTTGGAAAAACAAAAGCAAACATAACCATAGTATTTTACTGGCTTAATAGTGAAAGATACTTACACAATCAATGTAATGGAAATACTAAATAACAATTTAAACAAAGTCTGTGGCGTAAGTATTTTGTGAAGAAGTTGGAGAAAGCGGTGAACTATGAACACTCTTGTGTGTGTTTGTGGTACTGCAAGTGGTTGTTTCTGGAGAGAGCTAAAATCTCATGCTCTTCAGCAAAGTGTCAGTATATAATGTCTAGGATTAAAAATGAAATAGCAGAAGACAAATATTGTTTTAAAATAAGGATAAATATCAGAAGAAAGCACTAAAAGAATTGAAAATGTATGCCTTTGGAATCTAGGATTTAGAGATGGGGAGAGGATGGTAAGTCAGGGTTCTGATTTTGTTGTTACTGCTATAAATTTTTTTGTACTATTTGATTTCTAAAACTACATACTTTTCATATGATCTTTTCCATAGGGCATGTAAATGTTCTGCTGCTAAGACTCCTAATAATCATTACATTTGATACGAACTCAATTATGTAACCAATTTCAAAAAAACAAAAGATAAGTGCTTTGTATATACATCAAAAATTTTCACCATGGGTGGATAGAATATCAAGTAGTTTTACTATTTTCTGAATTTTCCAAATAGTGTTCAACAAGCATTTAGTATACTTATGATCAAAAAATAGATTAAAATGAGTATACAAATGCATCTGTAACACATGATTACAAGTACCCTTCTTTTCAGTTATCAACTATCTCAGTTTTTGACATTTTGCATTTATGACAGTAAGCAAAAAAATCTACTATCCCACTATTTTGTGCATTAACTAAGTATGTTTGGCAGTAATGAATGCTGAGATGTAAGGTGGCAGAAATGGTAGATTTGATAGTTAATGTGTCAGCTTCACTAGGCCACGATTCTCAACGGCTTGGCAGTTATGCAGTGATGTAATTTGGCAGTAATGTAATGATGTAATCATCTTACATTTTGTGATCTAATGCAGTCATCCTCCAATTTTACATAATGCCAATTTTGCGTAACGACCTGGTCTTTGGAGCCTAACAATGTAGAAAAAGGAGGAGAGGGTATGCATAAAATTATGCATTGTCAAGAAAAAGTAAGGAAATGTATTAAAACATGGTACAGTGGGAGTAATTAGAATCATTAATTACTTTCTCCTTGTCTATTTGCTCATGCAATAATACCTTTTTTTTTTTAAAAAAAAAAAAAAGGTCCTTTAAAAATAAACAAGCTCAGTCCAAAGTTTCTTGGCTCTAAAATAAAAGGAAACACACTAGGTTCCATAATTTTCAAGACGTATTTTTAAAAAAGGCAATTTCTGGGTGTATGTGTGTGCGTGCTGGGGTACGCATGTGTGTTAACAGTATACTTTCACAATTGAGGATGTCATTTTCTTTCTCCAGCTAAGACAGGCTAAGAATGCTAAGGGGAACATCTGACATTATTTGAGGTTAACAAGGAAGGCAGGCAACTGAAGTCTCCCAAGAAGTACCTTGGTACTCCTGACAAAGAATGATAATAAGCAAGAGGTCTACCTATCTGCTTAAAACTTTTAGTGGTGGCTTGTGCATGACTCTGATCCAGTTTGGTTATGTGCTGTCCTATGGGTCTCTCTGTACCAATTTTTGGCATATGCAATGGTTATTTAATCTTAGAATTTGTCCTTATTATGACCTTGATGAAAAACCCTGGTGGTGTAGTGGGTTAAGTGCTATGTCGGCTAACCAAAAGGTTGGCAGTTCAAATCCACTAGGCACTCCTTGGAAACCCTATGGGGCTCACAGGACTGCTATCAGTCGGACCCGACTCAACGGCAGTGGGTTTGGTTTGGTTTTTGGTTCTGCCCTTGATGTATATAAAAACAACTGACCAATTGCTGAAACATGCTTTTAAAGTTACTGTAGCAGTTTACTGTGATTTTGTTCTATCTGAAAGACCTAGAATATGTCGAAGATACAGTTGTTTGAATGCGAATATCCCTGACCTAGTTTTCTGTCTGTGATTTATGGGTTAATAAATTCCTTCAACAACGGCTGTAATTCCCCTGACGGCACAGAACACTTACTGTCACGCGCTCATTGCTGCAGGATGGATGAGCTTCCAGCCTCAGGTCGTTAAAAGTTAGCGCGATCTGCCTTCCTTCTGGCGCGGTGATGGTCCACTCACAGATCCGGCTGTGAGGATTTGGGTTCGGATAGTTGGGAGAAGTAAACGTCCCAGTAAGGCCCTGGAGATCCCCACCACACTCTGAAGGGAAAAAAGAAAAAATCATGAAAAATTCCAAACAAATCAAAATGACTCTATCTACTGTAAGAAATGCTCTCAAAATTAAAGTTTTTTTTTAAATCCTGCAAGAGTCACTGCCCTTATTTGGCACTCTAGGTACCTGAGAACTTTTTGGAGAATATTTGTGTTCATTTCCTGTCTCTATTCATGCTTAATCTTTGCCCTCATGGGCAGGTTGTCACTGTTATCACATCCTAGGAAATATGAAAGACCAGTCTTCATAGTCAGGAAAAAAACAAACGGCTAAAATAATTACCTGATTTTTTTCAAGAACAATATTTATTTCACAGGGCATTTGGGGGTACAAATTCTGAAAAAACTGTATGGCTGTGATCAAGTTTTCTTAAGGCGGATATTGCCAAAAAATTCTCATCTCCTAGTTACACTTCTCATTGTACTAAGTACTTTCCTCTGATTACAACTTTCAAAAGCAATTTCTCATTTACTGGTTTTACCAATTGATTAATGTGTGCATTTCTAATAAACGTATTTCATCCTTCTTCCTACTATTGTATAACCACTTGATTAATGTTTGCATTTCCTTATGAACATATTTGGTTTTTCTTCCTTCTACTGTATACTCTGTCTACAGGACATCTATACAATATTGGTGCTAAATAATTTTTTAAGTGAGGCAGTGAACTCACCTGTCCTGCTAGATTCAAACCGCAATCTGAATCCTGGGGCAGTAAGAGAGCCATCTGTGACAAACCTGACAAAAGCAACATTGCCAGCAGTGTCCATGCTGTGAGGAATGGTGTTTCCACAGAATCTGCCTAATACATGGCCTGTGGGGGTCAAATCACAAGTAAGTGCATGGCTAGGTAATCAAACTTAGCCTCCACTTGACGTGTTCTATCCCTTACAGAGACAAAAATAAAAGACAAGACCCTTCCCATGAAGAAATGGTAAGCTCTGTCAACAAAAGCAAGACAATATAAATAAAAATGAATATTTTAAAATAGATGAAGAAGTGTAACAAAACTACAGCCAGTTAGGACAAAGGTATCTAAGCACAGTGATGAAGACTTGTTCATCTGGTTAAGGAAAAAATCCAAGACAACAGAGTAACAAGCGTCCATAGTATTATTGATAGACTACACTACCCTTTGCTCTCTGTACTTTATAAAATGCCCTTAAGTTAATTGCATACAGCAGTGGAAGGACCAGCATGGAGAAGGTGACTTCGCATGTCAGTGCTCTAACAGTGTGGTCTGCAGGACAAGCTATCTGTCAACCACCCCAGGGCTATGGACACCAGCGGTTTATGGGTAGGAATCAAGGGCAACAAGAGCTGGTATTGCCCAGAGCTCATTGGTCTGTACCTCTCTGCAGTATCAACACGCTTTTGCCTTTCTTGGAAGTTAGGAAACACTAGGGGCTGAATGCGTGCATGTGAAATCAAACTCTTCAAAAGAGAACAGACATATTTCACTGACCAGATGGATGGTTTTCCCAGATCTCCACAAAGTCTTTTTCACAGTTGGAGGAATTCTGAATGTCAAAGCCTTCAAAATGGATAGTGATATAGTGTCCCAAGGGACCTTGGATATGCCATTCACAGAATAAATTGTTCCTGTAAGAAATTGTTGGATATCCAGTGCTTTCAATGACACCGCTTTGCCCAGTCACTACTCCTCCACACAGAGCTGCAGAAAAGAAGAAAAAAAGGCGATATCTTGTTACAGAATATTTGAAATCTAACACTGACGTAAAGAGAAATAACACCACAAGCCCAACCCAATGATGGGAAATGGAAGACTGAAAGACTGTTGAGTGGCTTATTCTGTAAAGTCTCATGAATTCACATTTGACACTCTGGAAGACCTAATGGTGACGAGGAAGTTTTATTTTACAAACCAGTCGCCTAGTGTGCTGTGCTAAAAATGATGCTAAAAACTACATCTAAGTTCAGCAGAAGGGGTGCTGTGGTTGATTAGTGATGCCTGTCATTTTTAAGTTAACTATCAAATAATTATTCTGCTGCAGTGATTGACATCTTCAGGGTGTGAAAACTGTGAATCAATTAATTCTTATTAGCTGGATGCAATAGTTACACTGAATTATATGCAATTTGCCTCAGAATATAAAATGACCTACAGTATAGATTAAATATTATTACAATTAAGCTTTCTAGTTTTTGCTGTAATAAATTATTGTATTATTACCATTTTATTATTTAAAGTAATGTGATACTTTATATTTGATGGTGAGAGGAAGAAACAAAAATTTTATTTAACTGAATATATTTTTCACAAACCAGTTGGGAAAAATTACAAAATATTCAAGTTTACTAAAAATAGTGTCTTTGGAGTGATGCATGTGGCATGTGTACTTTATGGTTTCATATATATATGAAGCTGTCCTACTGGTTTCTTTTTATAGGGGAGAGGAGAGAGTGGAGAGGGAGGGACAAGTGTTGGTTGAGTGGATACTAGAAACAAAGAGTGGAAAAGAACAATGTACTGTCCCAGGGTGAGGAGAGCAGATAGAGTTGCAGAGAGGCAGCTGCTGGAGTTTTACATGGAAAAATGACTTGGATTGTAAACTTTCACTTAATCACCATTTAAAAAATTAAAATAAATAAATAACTGCTTTAAAATAAGAAAGTAAAAATCTAAAAACAGCTAAAAATCTAGCAAGCAGCTTTATGTTTTAAACACTTATATTTTTTATTTATCTATTACTGAAAAGCCTGGTGGCACAGTGCTTAAGAGCTACAGGTGTTCACCAAAAGGTTGGCAATCCTAATCCACCAGCTGCTCTTTGGAAGCTCTGGGACAGTTCTACTCTGTCCTATATAATTGCTATGAGTTGGAATCGACTTGACAGCAACAAGTTTGGTTGGGTTTTTGGATCATGGAAACAGGAGCCTTAGTGGCATGGTGGTTAAGAGCTACAGTGAGCTAAGGCTGCAAAGCAAAGATCAGCAGTTCAAATCCAACAGCCACTCCTTGAAACTCCTCTCGGGCAGCTCTACTTAGAAGAATTCTTTTTTAAAAAGGTATGATTTTTTTTAAAAGTCTTTACAAACTCAGTCTATTACTACTTTCTTATGTAATATAAAAGTATATTTTAACATATAGTATATTAAACATGTAAGTACAAAATTTAAAAAGGGTAGTTACCTATGGAATACTTAGCCTTGAATCCAACATGAGTAGGGCTGTTATCAGATCGAAATCTCAAGTACATGACTTCTCCTGAGGACCACTGGCTGCTGGGCAGGGATACTCCACAAAACTTGGAGAGTACTGGTGCATTTGAATCAGCTCCATCCCTCAACTCAAGGTAACTGGAGGTACAGCTAAAGAGAGAAGAAATTCTATGTAATGTGTAAGGCCAACTGCCTTGCTAGATGGTCTTGAAAATAAAGATACCAATAATTTCTTTTGAGGATATTATTCAATCATTCCTGTTTAAGATGTGTGTCTCTTTAAAATGCTGCATAATATTTTTCCTAATGGTAACAAACTCATTGAGTACCTCCAAAAAGATAAGTTTTATATGTACTGCACAGAAGGATATTTACTTGCCTTCCATAATTTCGTATTCATTTTACAAATATTAAAATCATCCTCAATTTACTTCCTAGGATTTTCTTTTTTTAAGCTACAAATACTTTGTTTCACGTGATGATTTGATATGCTGCATACAACACAGACCAACTGTTGACATTTCTGTACCCAGGCTAGTGGAGAGTCTCAGCTGGAATTTCCTGGGAGTCCATAAAAGCTAACAAGTATTTACCCAATATTTATGAGTAGGTTAATTGGCTAATTAATACTCAGTGATGGAAAAGTAACATTATATCAGGTCCCCACAATAATAAGCAAAAGCTCTGTGTCTGAGTTTTGTGCTGCACATGTATTTAGGCAAATGTATACATGATTTTGTTAAATGAAAGCCAAAACTACAAGTGTTCTTTTTCAGTTTTTGTAATTATGCTTTGAGTTCAGCACAGTAAGATATATCCCATGATTTGTAATTCTTCAAGAATTCTTATTAAATAAAAAAAAACCTAATTCACTGCTATCAAATCAGTTCTAACCCACAGGGACCCTACTGGACACAGTAGAGTTGCCCACACAAGTAGGTTGGCACATCTTTCACCCAAGGAGTGGTTGGTGGGTTTGAACTACCAAACTTTTTGTTGCCAGTTAAGTGCTTAAGTAGGGCACTACCAGGGCTCTCTTAGTAAATGCCCATTGCCTCGAGTCGATTCTGACTCACAGCTATCCTATAGGACAGAGTAGAACTGCCCCATAGAGTTTCCAAGGAGTACCTGGCAGACTTGAACTGCCGACTTTTGGGTTAGCAGTCATAGCACTTAACCACTATGCCACCAGGGTTTCCTTTCATTAAATAGAAGTTAAGAAATTGTACTGTACTTGGCTTAGCCCTGTTTCTGAGACTGGTTATACCTGGGTGTCAAATCACAAGAATTCCTGTTTGTTAAACAGGTATTTTATCATTTGTGACATTGAGTGAGACTGGGCAAATAAATACTCATCAACAAGAGACATTATACTTCTTCTGTGGGAGGAAAAGTGGGTAACATAAATTTCAAGCAGCCATCCTGGGGGCTCCTGCAGGATGTATGCCAGGTTACTGGTGAAAATGTCTGTGCACGGAATCCACTTGGTTGACAGCTAAGTGACTGACAGGCAACGTTTCCCAGGCTTCACACATTAAGTGTTTTCCTCCTAGATTTCCTATGCAGTATAACTATACTGGTGAAAAAAGCCTGAGAAATGACAACTAAAAACCAGTAACTCTGGGTAAGAGAAAAATTAAATGGAAGTAACCTACTTGGGTGTTACTTCAATACTGAATTGGTCTTCGAACCGCAGCTGTATGCGTTTTCCAGGAGGAGCAGATAGGATCCAAACGCAATCGGCATGCTGGGGATAACTGTCAGGGTGGTTCGGGGAGGTTACATACCCAGCAGAATCAGCATCATGGATGTAAATATTTCCCCCACAAGCTGTCAGAAAGCACAATTAAATCAATCTACAATCTGGTGAAGGAGGACACAGTCAAATGACATCATCTCTTTTTTTTTAAATTAATTTATCTATATTTCCAGTCTTAGTTTCCTTTCATCTTGAATTGTCCTTATTTTCTTCTTAAGCAAATAAATTCTGTATTTGCTATTGATGGAGCCAACAGGTGTATCACTCTTTAATTTGCCAAACAGTATGGTTATCACTGAATATTTCACTCTTCCTTAAAGCCAACCAAATAATTATGGTACACAGAGCACACAGAACATCTTTGAAACATTGATATATGCTTAGAAAAAGTATTAATGTGTGCTTAGAACAAGTACCTTAGTGGTTTTAACTTCCCATTGATTGTTGAAAATACACATGCAGAGTCCTACCCTTAAGCATTTAAAGACTAAGCACATTTCTAGATCTCCCTGGGCACTTGTTCATTGTGTTTATGTAGGATGCAGATACATCTGAAGACAGGAGGTGAACGGCATGAGGATTTATTAGTCTTTTTTTTTTTTTTGCATGAAGATGAAAGAACTGTTATATTTCTCTTCCAAAAGATTAAAATATCATCTAAAATATTTTCTTTTATAAATACAACATTCATTGGAAATCTCAACAAACAAATTGTGTTTAGAATGCCAGTAACCATATGCTTATAATGCCAGTAATTACTGTCCAGTAACTTAGTCTCACAGATACTTAATCTGGTAAACTCTGGAAACATTATTTCTGCTTTCACCAAGTCACTTATGGTCATATTCTGAATTTTGTCATTACACAGAATTCCTGCATTTCTGAAATCCTAAATTTCAAATTCCCTTGACTGCCTTCAACTTCCTTGCCCCTTGTTTCCCTTTGGACTTATCTTGTAAAATCCCAACACCATGATTATTTACAATTTAACCCATCCATGAAAATCAACAGCACTACAAACACAGGCTTTCTAACCCGAAAACCATAAAGCATTCCTTCCTGTCTGTATAAACCACAACAGCCATGTGGAATGCTACTGAGCTCCTTAAACCGCTGTTGTATTTTCTCCATTTCCTCTTGATTCTGGGCACGTTACTTTGAGTTCTGCTTCAGAAAGAAAACAAACCAGATGAGAACTCTCTCAGTTTGTAGGCAGTTTGAATCCAGCAGCTGCTCTTCAGAAAATCTACAGGGTAGTTCTTCTCTGCCCTCTTGGTTCACTATGAGTAGCAATTGACTTGATAGCAACGGGTTCAGGTTTTTTGATTGTTTGTTCTTAGCTTTTGGACTATCCTTAGGAAACTAAACAGCATCTCCACCCTTTTCTGTTTTTCTGCTGAAGACCATCTTCCTGCATCTCTAGATCAAGTTCCCATTCTGCTCTGTCTCCTCACGGACCGTGTTCTATTTAACCCCTCTCCTCTTCCTGTGGCATAGTGGTTAAGTGCTATGACTGCTAACCGGAAGGTCAATGTTTCAAATCCACCAGATTCTCTTTGGAAACTCTATGGGACAGTTCTACTCTGTCCTATAAGCTCACTATGAGTCAGAAATTGACTTGACAGCAACAGGTAGGCAGCCTCTTCCTGCATTTTTAATCTCTCTATCTTCCTCTTTGTTCTCTTTCTTCTTTCCTTTTACATTCCACACAGTCAAATCATTTACAGCCGTTTTCTCCATTCCTCCCCCCTGTCACTCCCTCCTTATACGGCTTCAACAGTACCAAAGCACTCTTGCTGTGGTCCTCAATCGCCTCACAGTGGTACAACCCAAAGATCCTTTTTAATATTTATTTTATATCCACAGCACTTACCATGGTTAGCTACAACTTCCTTCTCTATGTTGTTTCTTTTCTGAGCTTCCTAGACACCAAGTTGTCCTTGTTCTTCTTTCCCTCCTCTCATTATTCCCACTCTGGTGTTTGAGTGCCTCTTCCCTAACATTTCTGGGGATTTCCAGAAATCCTTCTGTAGCCTTTCATCTTCTTGTTCTAAATATTTTTGTGATTAATGCCATTCATCTTTATGACTTAAACAACAACCAGTTTGCCAATGAGTCCCATATTTACAGATTCAGCCCAGATTCCTCTTCTGACCTCCAGACTCACTTGTACAGTGGATGTAGTTCAGGTTCTCAAATTGAACACACTCAAAACTAATCTTGTCATCTGCTCATCACCCAGAGTTTCATATACGAATGAACGATAGAATCATCTTCCCTCATAATAACACTCTCTATTACCTGCCCTACTTTCTTGTTTTTGCCTTTGCACATTTTACCATATGACATATCAAATATTTTAGTTTTATACTTTCTGTGTTTTGACAATAAAATCAAACTCCCTGAGGATGTAGATTTTGTTTGTTTACTTCTATGTTCCCAGTACCTCGTCAGTGTCTGTCACATGGCAAATTCTCAAAAATGTTTATGGAATGAATGGAGCCATCTAGTTAGATATGTAGGGGACGTTCACGACTTCTCCTCTCCTACTTCTGACCTCCAAATTTGCTCAATGCCACATTCGCAACATCTCTCAATGTAATTCTCTCCTCCTCATGCTTTTGCCACTGTCTTTGTTATTACTATGCTACCTAAAAATTATTTCCTGTGTTATTCTTTTATCTTATCTCCATACCTTAGTCTTGCCCTCCGGCTTGCTGGAATTGAGAAGGATTCATCTTACTGATGAAGATCAAAGACCACAGCCTTCAGTATAGACTACATCTCAGCATCAAGAAAACAGAACTCCTCACAACTGGACAAGTAAGCAACATCATCATAAATGGAAAAAGATGGAGGTTGTCAAGGATTCCCTTTTACTTGGATCCACAATCAATGCCCATGGAAACAGCAGTCAGGAAATCAAAAGATGCACTGCACTGGGAAAATCTGCTTTAAAGGACCCCTTTAGCCTTTAAAATGTAAAGATGTCACCTTGAAGACTAAGGTGCACGTGACTGAAGCTCTGGTATTTTCAATCACATCGTATGTATGAGAAAGCTGGACAATGAATAAGGAAGACAGAAGAAGAATTGATGCCTTTGAATTGTGGTGCTGGAGAAGAATATTGAATGTACCATGAACTGCCAAAAGAACAAACAGATCTATCTGTTCTGGAGGAAGTACAACTCGAGTTCTCCTTGGAAGCAAAGAGGGTGGGACTATATCTCATATAGTTTGGGTGTGTTGTCAGAATGGATCTGTCTCTGGAGAAGGGCATTAAGCTTGGTGAGGTGGAGGGTCAGCAAAAAAGAGGAAGACCTTCAACAAGATGGACTGACACAGTGGCTACAACGGTGGCTTAAGCATAAAAAATGCCTGTGGGCATGGCATAGAACTGGGCAGTGTTTTGTTCTGCTGCACAGAGGGTCGCTGTGAGTCAGAACTGACTTGACAGTACCTAACAACAGCAACAATAATCATGTTACTCACACGCTTGATTAAAATCTTTTAACGTTCCCCACTTCCTCTGGGTTAACATTCTAACCCCTTCTCATGGCATCTACCACTCCTATTACTATGATTTCTGCCTGCTTCACCACCACTAAAACTTCCTCCTTTTGACCTTTTCTGATACATTGAGACTTTATATGTTGTCACATACTTTCTTCACTGATTGACAAATCTCTAGTCACCTCCTCCTCTGGCTGACTTCTTTGCCCCTTTGGGTGAGGCTAGGTGTTCGTCTTATGCACTCACATAACAACCGATAAATTCTTCTTCTAGCACTTGTTCTGTCTTGTTTTAATTGTCTCTTTGTTTTTCTGTCTCTACTGTACCACCAGCTCCTAGACAGAAGGTAGCAGTTCATACAGTATGAAGCACTTTGTAAAGGTGTGACAATTAATAAACCCATCAGTCAGAGTGAGATTAAAACTCATCTAGCTTATGGACACAGAAATCTCAGTCAATTATACTGAAAACCTGTTTCTGGAGAAATTACAAAAAGAAGGTGAGTTAAATGTCAAAATTCACACACACACAGGAAGTATGTTGAAGGCTGAGAAATAGGAGTGGCACGGAGGCAGATACAGAGGAAAGATAGCCAGGGAAGTAGAAGCCTCCCTGTCATTAAGCAAAACAGTTGAATTAGAAAGTTGTTGTTCTTTGCTATCGAGTTGGCTCAGAGTTACGGGAGCTCAACATACAACAGACTGAAATATAATCATATTGTTTGGTGTTATCCAGTTAGTTTTGAAATCAGAAGACCTGTGTTTAATTCTAACATTAGGGACAATCAGAAGCTTTAAGAGGGATGGGGAGAAGACGATCACTGCTACGGGTTGAATTGTGTTCCCAGAACTTCTGTGTGGCAGCTTGACTAGGCCATGATTCCTGGTATTGCGTGATGCTCCTTTACGTTGCAAACCCCGCCCTAACAATGTTAATGAGGGGGAACAGGCGGCAGTTGAGTTGACCAAAGACTCAATGCGTGGCACTGCCTTGTGCCTTGGGGCAGCCTCTTGAGATATAAAGGAAAAGGGAGCAAATGGAGATTTGGAGACTGCATATCATCAAGAAAGCAAGCAGTGCCAGGAGCTGAATGTGCCCTTTGGAAAGTACCGGTGTCCCTATGCCTCAGAAGCTTCTAGTCTGGGGGAAGACTGACAAGGGTCTTACTCTGGAGCCAGTAGAGAAAGGCTTCCCCTGGAGCTGACACCTTGAATTTCGACTTTTAGTTTACCAGACTGTGACAAATAAAATTTCTATTCATAAAGCCATCCACTTGTGGTATTTCTGTTACTCAAGCAGTTGTCATAACCAAAGTGGCACGAGTAGTAGGTCCACAAGGGAACACAAGAGGCAAAGTATCTGAAACAGATCCTTACCATATCTGGACTACCAGTAAAATACTGGCTTTAAAAATACAAAACAAGACTGAGTCTACCAGAGGTAAACAAAAAAAGAAGAGTTCTGTGGGATAGGTCCAAGTCTGCTCACAGGACACGAAGCTCCTCGCTGGTAACGCCTCAGAACCTGGTGAAATCCTGCCTGTTAGTGACTCAGCAGCAAACCTCAGGGTGGAGCTGGGAAGGAGGAGGAGGAGGACCTTCATCCAGCAAGTCATCATCCCGTTGTTCACAGAGCTGTTTGTGAAAGCTCTTTCCAAGTGCAAGAGCAGTGTGTACTGGAACGTGACAGAGTGCATTCCTCAGGGTCACAGGGCCTACTCAAGTAATCAGACAACTTTCTGTGTCAGCTGGTAGAGGATTTTTTTCCCCTCCTCCTTGCTCCAAGTGAAGAAACTATGCTGACATTTTAAATTCTCATATTTTGCATACTTGTCATAAAATACATGGTTTCTTTTAGATTAAAATGCACTTGGGACTTAAACCAAAAATACCTCTGAAGTCTTCTTAAAACCAAACAATGGTTAAACTAGAAAAAACTATCTGCCTTGAGCACTACGCTCTTTTAAGAACTGTCTATAAGGGATCAAAGTGACACCAGTACCTTGATTAGGTATGAACCTTTGGAGAAAGTGAGTGAACGTTAATGCGAGAGGAACAACTCAGAGAAAGGGGTGAGAATGGCTGCACAACGGCAGATTAGTGTCCTGGAATTGCACATGTAGAAATGGTTCAATTGATGTATGCTTTCTGCTTATATTCTGAACTACAACAAAACTGTACTTTGAGACAAATTCAAGAATCAAGGATTCCGGTCATAGATTTGTCCTGAAATCAATATTAATTAATCCCTTTGTAGACAAGCAAAGATTTATTATTTACATCGCTGTCTCCTGATATCACTCCCTTTCTTGAAGCTATGCTTACTTATTTACTTAATTAAGCATTATACAAAAATAAATGTCACAGGAATTAAATCATTACAGTACAATTAAATATAATTACAATCAACTGTAGTTAAGATCACTTCAATGATATATAATTACAGATTATAACAAAATCAGAGGATTGTGTGTTCAACTAAAAGGAAGCACACAAATGATTACAAAACAAGGCAATTATCATTCTTACAGTGTTTTTATAACTGAAAATAGCTTACAATTATATACTTTATAACTAAAAGTTCTAAGGAATTTCAGGAGATTGCTAAGAACAGCTCAGGTCACAACCATGGAGAAAATCAGTTTGGTCGCTCTCTACACGTGTGGCCCTGGAAAAGTTTAAATCAGTTTTTACGTGTCTGCAAGATGGAAGCAGTGATACTGTCTTTAAAAAATGTAGTTACAATAAAGTGTTGAATTACTAAGAACATATGAGGTGCTTCATGATAGGCAGTGATTTTTATTAATGTTCTTACTTTTAATCCAGAAAAGAATATTATACATATGTCTTTTTTCTCAAATCTACTCAAATGAGGCAAACCAAACAATTGCAGGAAGAGTATGGACTTTAATCTCAGTGAAAATACTTACCTAAACTCTTTGCTTCATACTTGATCTTAAATCCTTGCCCTCCATTGCTATTATCAGAAATAAACTGAGCAAACATTTGATTATCTGAGGTGAAAACAGTAGATGAAGCATGACTACCACAAAAATGACCATTTCCTCCAGGGGATCCCAAGGGTGGAGAATAAATATCAGGTCCATTTTTTAGCTGAAAGGCAAATGAAACTGGCATAAATGACTTCATATTGTAAAATACGAAGTAAAAAAGTCCTACCAATTTGTGTTCCAGGAAAGAAAAATTACCATTTTATTTTCTAAACGAAATCTGCAGAGAAAGTAATTACAAATGGTAGCAAACAAGACCTACCACCAAATAATCTCCCTGGTTGCAAGAAGAATCTCCATTTGGAATCTGGAATGGCTGTTCGAAATGGACAGCAATGGTCAGACCACTGGGAACCAGGACGTGCCAGGAGCAATTCAGGTTGGGAGGGTAGGTTTCAGGATACATGGGGGACGTAATAACCCCTCTGTCTGCATGCAAGTAGCCACCACAACCTTCACAAGAAGAAACAAAGAGTGGTGATTTCAATGACGTGTCCACTGGATATTTACACTTAATTATTTTTCTTGAGCATTTGCCAAGTATACGCACCCAAACCTACCCACTGTTGTTAAGTCAGTTTTGACATATAGTTGCCCTGTAGACTAAATAGAACCAACCCATAGAATTTTCAAGGAGCACCTGGTGAATTTGAACTGCTGATCTTCTGACTAGCAGTGGTAGCACTTCCCCACTACGCCATCAGGGTTTCCTTTCCAAGTACAGGCAATAAGAATGTGGTTTGAAATTAACTAGGACAAAATGCAGGAAATTATTTGTACATCAAGTTTCTATTGTGTGTGCACTGTTGGGTTCCAAGTGGTTAATTCTTTGGCTGCTAACCAAAAAGTCGGAGGGTCAAGTCTACCAGATGCTCTTTGGAAACCCTATGAGGCAGTTCTGCTCTGTTTACAAAGGTGCTCTGAGTTGGAATAGACTCCACGGCAATGGTTTTTAATAGGCTTAACTGTCTGTTAAACCTCAGAATATAGAAGAAAATGCTAAAAACAAATTTGTTACTTTCATGCAGTTTACTAACTTATAAATGGGGATACATGCATTAAACAAATACATAACACGTGAGATTGTGTTAAGTTCATTAAAGAAAAATAAGTGTGGTTCATGGGGAGTAGGGTACTGTATTTTGGGGGAAAGTTAGAGAAGGCAATGCTAATGTCAGGGAAACACCTGAGCAAAGGCCTAAATGAAATGAAGGATTAAGACACGTGACTTTGTGCAAGAGAACTACAGGTCAGCACATGTAAAGTCTTGAAGTATTAAAGATGCATCAAGTAGAGTGGATGGGCAGAATAAGAGTTTGGAAAGGTAACAGGATACGTTAGAAAGGACTTCCTTCTGAATATGAATAGAAAGACGTTGAAGGATTTTGAGCAGTAGAATGACATAATCTGACTTGACTCTACAGGATCACTCTGTCTGCAATGCTTAGCCCAGAATGGGAAGACCATCATAGAGCAGAAGGGGGCCCGACAAGGACATGGTTGCCTAAGTCCAAGGACTGGTGACAGACGCCTGGATTAGGATGACAGCAGTCAGCAGAAGTGATGAGACGCGGTTTGACTCCAGATATACTGTGAGGTAGAATCATGGAAAACTATTGACAGTTAGAACACAAGGTGTGAGAGAAAGAAAAAATCAAGTTTTGTTGTTGTCTGTTTTCATAAATAATTAGAAGAACATACTTTCCACTTACCTAAGATTGTGTAGAGTATGGAATGAACAGCCTTGGAAAGAGGGATGGAGAAGAGTGGAATCAAGAATTCTGTTTTTCCACAGTAATGTTTTGTCTTTTGGACATGGAGCTAACAAGTACGTGTGTGTGAATTCAATAAAAAAACAGTGCCATTGAGTTGATTCTGACTTATACTGACCCTACAAAACAGAGTAGAACTGTTCTGTAGAATATTCAAGGAGCACCTGGCAGATCTGAACTGTCAACCTTTTGGTTAGCAGACGTGGCACTTAACCACTACACCACCAGTGTGTCTGTATACATATATATAAAATGGAGAGCCTTGGGAGGTATAAATGGTTAACACAAAACTTTGGTGGTCTGAGTCTATCCAAGAGAGTCTTAGAAGAAATGCCTGGTGATCTACTTCCAAAAAATCAGCCACTGATCACTATGGAGCACAGTTACACTCTGACACACGTGGGATTACCATGAGTCAAGTAAACTCTTCAGCACCTGGGGCTAGTGGAGACTGGATATCATCAGCTGTCAAGCATGTGAATTCCTACAAATATATATAACGAGAGAGAGAGGTTGGGAGCTGAGGAAAGAGTGGATGGAGCAGGCATTGAGTTACTCGTTGGCAGGGACTCAGCAGGTCAAGAGCTGGTGTGCGCGGAGAGGTCACACAACTAAAATCAGAGGTGCAGATTTATCTTAAGTCTGTTTATTCAAAGCCCATTCTTCTCTTAAACCAAAATACAGACTTCCTCCATTGAGTGTGAGGGAAAATAATTTATCTCCGATTGTTTCCTATTTTGTAAAAGGCATATCTAACAGTGTAGGAAATATTGTATTAACTTTTAATGTTTAGATTGAGAATCTACTTTAAAATTGTTTTTCAGTTAAACAACTGTGAGTTTTTACATATTTCATGTGCTACTTCTATAACATTCATCAGTTTGAGATTTGAAGATATTACTGGACTTCACACTTTTTCAAGTTTTGAAAACTCTCAATCACATTCAATATTACAGTATTTCATATTCTGTACATTTTCTCTGACTCACTAAATCCATTATTTCAAGAGCAATAAACTCTTCCTGCCAAGCTCAAATGGATGGTATTAACCAAGGGATTCATGAAGATTCTATCTTATTTGCAGAACTGGTTGTCCCTTAGAGGGAAGATAGCTTTGGCTTTATTTCCCTTGATGTATTGTGGATCTGTGCTGTGATCTAGTTCCAGCCTTCAGAGAGACAGCAACATATTTTTTACAGATCTCACTTGTGTGCCTACTGAAAGCCCACTTCCTTTGGAGAGAACATGCTGCATCCAGAGACTTGAAGGCAGGAAACCCTTTTGCACAGCTTGGCCAGAGTTTTCGGATCTGAGTTCAGCACAACTGTTCAGAAACCTGTACCCTCTGGTTCCTGACTTCTCTCTCGCCGTGGAAAAAGGACCAGAATACACGGCAGAGCAAGAGAGAGGAGGAAACTAAAAACAAAACCTATTGCCACTGCGTCATTTGGGGCTGATACAGAACTTACTATTAGCTTGAATTGACTCAGTGGCAATGGGTTTGGTGGTTTTTGTTTGCTTGTGTTCTTTTTTCTTTTTTTATTTTTTGGTACAGGACAGAGTAGAACTGCCCCCACAGTTTCCAAGAGCAGTTGATGAACTCGAACTGCCAAACTTCTGTTTAGCGGCCACGGTCTTAACCGAGCCACATTAGGGAAGGAGAGAGAGATAAGAGGAGATGAGAAAAAAAAAAAAAAAAAGTTTGAAAATATTACTTTTGTGAAAGGATGCATTGAAGCCTGCCCCGGTTATGCTGAAGTCGGAGGTGAATCTGATCAGCATGTACTCGCCGGTAGACCGGATGGGCCCGGGGACTTCTCGGCCACACAGAACCGCTAGTTCCTGCGCCAGGCTATTGTCTCCTGGACCAAAGAAACTGAACGTTAGCATGGAATTACGATGTCTGAAGAATCTAACCCCCTAACATTTGCAACCCAGACGGGCTCGCACATGTTTTGCAGAGCATCACAATTCCTAGGAGATAACGTGATTCACAAAAAGGAGGAAGCCCCAGGGGTTACGTCATTCTGTCTCTAGCTTGTAATGGGCCGCCTGCCTTTTTCTTTACTCTTTTTGATAAAGACTTCTTGGACCGTTCCCACTGTTTTCCTCAAAACTGGCTGCCAGTTCTTCCTGGCACTAAAAACCCACAATCAGAGAACATGGGATTAGGAAGTGATCAAGGACAAAGTGTTTTTGTGAGTGCTAAAAAGAGTCTTTGCCTGAAAGTACTCCCACAGCTGAAGGTCAAGTATCTGAAGGAGAAAAACAGGTTGTTTCCTCAATGTCAGCTCCTGATTAACACTATGAAGTCTTTCACTAAGAGCTGTGACACTGTTGCATGCCCGGAGGGCTTTCTTTTTTCTATTCTTTGTATGTTTTTTGTTTGTTTTACTGTTAAAAGTACATGTATATTTCCACATTTTGATGTGTCATGCACACAGGGTATGAGAAAAGAAACTACACGAGACCGTTTCCACAAGCATGCCCTCCTTGGACAGAAGCAAAGGATTGCTGGGTCACCGCAGAGCTCACTTTTCCTGTCACTTCTCTTGGGTTTCAGTTTCCATCACACCAATTGCCCCCTCCCAGACCAGAATGCAGCTAAGGGGATTAAAGCAGACAGGGATTTCTCAGACGGGAAAACGCAGGAAAGTTTATTCCCTTAAAAGCAGAGAATTAACAAACATCAAACCTATAAAAAATGAAAACAGAATATGAGGAAATTTGCCCTTTTATGAGACCTTGAAAATGAATCCTTCTGAATGTAGATGACTACTTTAATGCACTAATTATTAACCACTTTAGAAAACAAGTTATTTTGTTTTTTGTGATTACAAATAGCTACAAATACAAGATGCTTAAAATGATTTTGGAAACTTTTGTTTTGAATTTTTGGAATTCAAAAGTTTACTCAACTGATCATTTTTGTGTGTGTATATGATAAATATTATAATAAAAACAAATAAAATGTACTGTTATAATTGAATTGTGTCACCCTCCTCCTCTCCCAAAATACGTATTATAATCCTTAAACTCTATGCCTTTAGTTATGATCTCATTTGGGAATGAATTATCTTTATTATGTTAATGAGGCAAGATTAGTGCAAGGTGTGCATGGAGTCTGCCTTTTCTGAGATATGAAACAGAGTAGACAAGCCAGCAGGTAAGCAGAAATGAAAGAAAGAGATGCTGAGCCACATGAAGATCACCCATGAGCAGGGCAGAAGTTCAGAGGAAACAATGAGCTTCCTCCAGAGACAGAAAGCTTCTTCTAGAGCTGGCATTCTGAATTCAGACTTCTGGTTTCCTAAGCTGTAGGAATATAAATTTCTGACTGGTAAAGCCTCTATTTGTGGTGCATGTGTTATAGCAGCACTACATAATTATGCCATTTATCTAACTCCTTTTGTACTTTTATGTTTACTTTACCACTTTGCTACACATTTCCCTCCAGTATTGTTTTTGTTAATTTACTCTCTACTTATGTAGCTATCTGCTAATTATCTAATTTTAAAAGTCATTATATATTGTAATGTTGTTTATTCCATAAAGAAAAAAAAATCACTGCCATTGAGTTGATTCCAACTCACAGTGACCCTATAGGACATAGAAGAACTGCCCCATACATTGTTGAATGGGCAGCTGGTGGATTCAAACTGCCAACTTTTTGGTTAGCAGTTGTAGCACTTGCCCACTATGCCACTAGGTTTTCCAGATAATACTTACCTCCAAATAATTACTTATTTATTGATTAACTAACTGGCTAATTAGCAGACCAAGATGGTTGGTCCTCCTTGTCTCTACAATGAACACTGGGCTATGTCTAGAACCTTCTAGAATCTCAAACATACACTTCAGCAGAAATGAATTTCATGTTTAAACAGCAAGGCAAGGCAAAGAGGCATAAAATACTAAAGCTAGTGGGTAAGGTTATTGATTATCTCTTTAATCTAAGCTTTTCTTATACATGCAGAAACTGAGGCCCCAAGACTTTAGTAGCTAACATTTAGCATTATATCCCCCCAAAAAGTCACTGCCATTGAGTTCATTCTGACTCAAAGTGACCCCAGAGGTCAGAGTGGAACTGCCCCCATAGAGTTTCCAAAGAGTGTCTGGTGGATTTGAACTGCCGATGTTTTGATTAGCAGATACAGCACATAACCACAACACCACTAGGGTTACCTATCTAGCATGAGTTGGATCTGACTCCACGGCACTTAGCCTTGGCATTTAGCATTTACTATGTGTCAAAGATCACTTTCAGTGTTTTCCAGGCAACATCTAAATTCATCTTTACAATAACGCTATCAAGTTCACATTATCATTAGCCCCATTTGGTTGGTAAGGAAACTAAGGAGATACATAGCTTGCTCACCGGACTAAAGCAAGAAATCAGCAAGGACTTGAACTCTGGAAGTTTATCTCCAGATTCCCCTAAATGTTGCTGGTAAGTTATTCAGCTAAGATCATAAAGATAAAAGGGTTATTGACTTTTGAGACACGGTTTTGTTTTCTTTAAAAAAACTTCTTCTAGGCACAATGTAGTTAAATGAAAATTCAGCTTGGTGGGATATTTGATTTGCAAGATTTATTGGTGCCTGGTCTGGAAAACCACAAGTTGAGTACTTCAAATCCACCAGACACTAGTTAGAAATACTATGGCGCAGCTCTTTTGTTCCTGTCGGGTCACTATGAGTCGGAAATGATGGCAATGTGTTTTGTTGCATTTTTCGTCTGGAAAAGAGAAGCATGGCAACTCTACAAAATGAATAAGTAGATGGAAGAGTGACTCAGTTCTTCTAGGAAAGCTGCATGGCCCTGTCGGGGGTGTGCCAGGAATGTTCACAACCAAGGCAAAGTTCCCTGTGATGGCACAAAAACCCACTGCCATCGACTCAAGTCTGACTCATAGCAACCCTAGAGGTAAGAGTAGAACTGCCATCTATAGAGTTTCCCAAGGAATACCTGGTGGATTTGAAATACTGACCTTCTGGTCAGCAGACATAGCCCTTAACCACTACACCCCAGGGTTTCCATGGCCATTTGCACAAGTAGCCTGTATATATCACTTAGCTGGCTGTGACCAATTGATTTTAGGTATCTGCTTCAGAATGTCAAATGTCCCTGCTACCCAGAAGCAAAAATATAGCTGGACACAGAACAACTGAAGTGGGACTTAAAATTCAGTTGTGAGAGATTAATGCTGCAAAAATGAACAAAATAATCACCAGCTGGCACTCAATAACTATTTGTGGAATGAGTAAATAAACAAGGAAAAAATTACTCCATTAGAGATTTACTCATGCTGTTAGTGAATAAATAGGAATCTATTTGGATAGATCATGCAACAAATTTAAAATACTTACATTACTTTGACATATACCTCAATTTACTGAGCTCTTGCATGCAATTATGTCTGAGCAAGGATATTTTTATTCTAAAAGTAGTAGGGTAAAATAAAAGCTGTTTTAGAAATATCTCTAAGTAAACTGAAATCTAAATTACTCCAAATTTTGCGTCTACAAAATGCCAGGACTTTTATTAGAGAATTTTCTATTTCTGACTTACTCTGATTCTCACAACGACCCTATGAGGTAGCCTCCCCTTCCTCCCTTTCTCCCTTCCTCCTCCCTCACGCCTTCTTTCCCTTCCTTCTACGGACAAAAAAGTCTTGCAGCCTTTCAGTGACTTGTACAAAGTTGCGCAGAAGGTTGCTTCTTTGGTTTCAGAGCTATAAAAAGAGCTATTGATGGAATAGAAAGCAATCTATAGAATTTAACAGCTTGTACTAAATTCTGAGAAACCCTGGTGGTGTAGTGGTTAAGTGCTACATCTGCTAACAGAAAGGTCGGTAGTTCAAATCACCACGTGCTCCTTGGAAACTCCATAGGGCAGTTCTACTCAGATCTACAGGGTTGCCATGAGACAGAAATGACTCAAAGGTAGTGGTTTTTTTGAACTGAGTTCTGAATGTTCAGCATATGCATGCAAGAATACACTCATTTCCTTAAATGAAAAATCTTAAATTTGAATATCCATAAGAAAATCTCAATCTGAGGAAAGACAGTAGTGACACTGGACAATGTGTTAGAGTCAGTCACTGATTGGAAAACTGGGAGAACTTATGGTTTATACTCTCGTTATTATTTATTTTTCTTTTTTGTCTAAGTGATTTGACTGTTTAATTCGAGCCCAGCCTCTTCAAAAGGGAAGTAAAATGCCTCCAGCACTTGATTTTTCTACTCCATTTAGTGGAGGCCTTGGGGACAGGGATTAAGATAAACTATTTTGTAGATAAGCGTTTGCCACAAGCAAACACATGTTATGTTTGGTCCACTGACATATTTTTAGTAAACAGCCAATATTTAATAACTGGGAAGTAAGCAGAACTTTTTAGATGTCTGGACTCCTTTGGAAAGTAGTAAGATACACATCACTGAGCCTGTGTTCCTAGAAGCTGCTCCTCTGTTTTCCATCACCACTTCACCTGTGCCATTATTGGCTCTTTTAAGAAAGCATTTGAGCTTTCAGCAAATACAAAACAGAGAAGCAGTTCTCCAATGTCAGAGACCATCTGAATTATCTGGAGACTAGGACTAGGAAGAGAGGGAGAGGTGCCTGAAACCTCAGAAATAAAGATAAGTAATATTTTAATGCAACATTTACAAATTTTAAAATCAGCTTAAAATGAAAAAAAAAAAACTAAAATTTTAAATAAAGACAGGATCCAACCCTACACTTGCATGACCCTGCTTCCCACTCCTTACTCTAATCCAGGCCCTAATCCGAAGACTTGTCTTATCAAGGAGAATTGTTAAAACAGATTTTCTAATTTAATAGGTCAAGAGTGGGGCTGAGAATCTGCATTTCTAATAGGTTCCTGGGTAATGCTGTTGCTGCTGGTTCAGGGACCACATTTGCAGCAACACAAATATAAAAGGTATGGGTTTCCTGTAATTTTCCTTGCAATCCATAAATTGTGAAGCACAGCTCTGTACCTGTTGCCTGTTAGCATTACCCATATTCTTCCCTCACTGCACAACAGTGCCCCAAATGTGTATGGAGAAAGAGACACAAATTACATCTTTATTCTACCCATTCTACTCTGTGATGCAGTAGACTGAGAAAAATGTTATGGACACTATTCGTACTCAAATCCAAGATACGAGAGTATTTGAGCTCCACAGTTTCTCCACTACTTGGAAACTCGGACTGTTCTGACCTACTGGAGGCAAAGATAATGCTTCCACAAAGGAATAACTCTATCTCTGCCACACAATGTGACTTATTTTGTTATAGGTAATTTAATATTTTCCTCACATTCTTCAGAAATTGAAGACAATTTTGACAATTGTGCCAATGGGACACAGTATCTATGCAATTTCCTTCTAATGGATGGATTGTAAACCTGCATGATTACAACTGAAATAACTAAATATGTGTCAATGGTGGAATACAGTAGTATTTTCTTTAGTTCCCCTCACAAAAAAAAAGAAAAAAACTTTGTAATGTTTCTCACCGTCTCTTATCACAAGTTTATCATAGTCACACGTCTGGTGAGATTCAATGTCTAGGGAAAGGATGTTGAATTCCACAGTTGAGTCAGGAGCCTGGATAAGCCACATACAGTCGGCTTGATTACTGTAGTGTCCAGGCCAGCCAGGGGAGAAAAGAAAAACAGGCGTGTCTCCTGTCCTCAGGAACCCACCACAAGCACCTGCGGAATGAAAAGCAACAGCTTTGAAATACCTCTGCTGAAAAAGAAATCCGAAGTTTATTATTTTAAACTGATAGCCCTATACTGAAGTGAAACAACCAGTTAAAACAGCTTTCTTAAAGAAATGAAGGAATATTTTATTAAACCCGCTGATCTGGACAACAGTAATTTCCATAATTTTGAGGGAGGGGCAAGAAAAACACATTGTAGTCTAGTTTTTCACCATGATTTTTCCACATAACCCATATATTATTGGGCATCTATTTTTCTGAATATCCAGTTTGGCCTAGCATAATTTGTCAAAAACACTGTTCTTTCCCCATTCAGTTCACTTGTTAAAAATCGCTTGATCATAAATGTAAAGGTCTGGACTTTAATTCAATTCAGCTGATATATCTGTCTCTATGCCAGTACCATACTCTTGATTACTGTAGCTCCATAGTTTTGAAATCAAGACATATGAGTCCCATTTTGTTGTTTGCCAGAATAACTTGGCTGTTCTAGGTTCCTTGCAACTCCATGTAAATTTTAGGATCAGCTGGCTGAATTTTGTGAGAGCTTGTGTTGAATTTGTAGATCAACTGGGAAATACTTCCATCTTAACAATATTTACTCTTCCAGCTCCTGAACATAAGAGATGTTTCAAGTATTTAGGTGTTCATTAATTTTTTGCCAAGATATTTTATAGCTTCAGGTACACTAGAGAAAAATGTGTGTTCTGCTGGTGTTGGCTGGAGTGTTCACCTATTAGGAATCATTCACAGTGTCATTCAGTTTTCTTATTGGCTTATCATGTTCTATTTTCTAGTTGGTCTTCTGCCTAGTTGTTTTGTTACTGAAAGTTAGGTCTTCAAGTCTCTAACTACTATTTTTTAATTAGTTGTTTCTCCCTTCAATTCCGTTAGCTTTGCTTCATAAGTTTTGAAGTTTAAGTTCAGTGATTCTTTCACCTACTCAAACATGCTACTGAGCCCCTCGATTTTCATTTTGGTTATTATACTTCTTAATTTCAGAACTTCTGATTGTTTTTTAATAATATGAATTATATCACTTTATTGACATTCTCCACTTAGTATGACAGCATATCCATACTTTCCTTTAATTCCTTAAACATGGTTTCCTTTAGTTCTTTGAATATATTTATAAAATCTAATCTGGGTTTCCTCCAGAATCATTTCTATTTTTTTTTCCTCCCATGTAAGAGCCATATTTTCTTGTTTCAGGAGAGAGAGGGAGGAATGGGTTTGCATTTTATAATTTTTGATTGAAAACTGGACATTTAAAATAATACCGTGTAACAAAGCTGGAAATCAAATATCTCCTTCACAGGGTTTGTTGTTTTGCTATTATTGTTTACTGTTGAGTGGCTTTCAGAACTAATTCTATGACGTCTGTATTCTTTATTGTGTGAGGTAACGGAAGTATCTGCTCAGGATTGAAAAAAAAAAAATCAGTGCTGTCAAGTCAATTACCATCCAGAGTAGAACTTCCCTACAGAGTTTCCAACGAGCACCTAGTGGATTTGAACTAATGAGCTTTTGGGTAGCAGCTGTAAAGTCTCCTAGTCTTTGCTTAGGGGCTGTCTCTCTCTCTCTCTCTCTCTCTCTCTCTCTGTGTGTGTGTGGGTGTGTGTGTGTGTATGTGCGCGCGCGCACGCACGCTGGGATATGCCTTCAATGCTTCATCACTACCCTTCACCTTCAGCTTACACAGGGACTCAGGATCAGCCAGAGATGAGAGATTAAGGCCTTCTCAGGTTTTTGGGGGCTCGTGGTCTTCCAGAGTTCCAGAAATATGCCAGAGTTTTTTAAAGTCCCCCTACGGTCGTCTCATTCCCTAGTTTTTCCTGTGGGTTTTTTGGTCAGCCTCTTGTAAGCTCCAGCCAGTATCATTTCCTCATGCATTTCCTCACGCAATTGTGATGTTAAACAATTGCTGCTGGTTTTTTCTAAGAATTGTCCTAGAGAGAGGGCTATCTGGACAATGCAACTTCTGGTCAAGTTAAATAAAGACAATTCCAGAGAATGGAACTTCTCCAGATTTCTGCCAAGCTAATAGCCAAAGCCAATGCCGTTGAGATGATTCTGACTGATTGTGACCAATAGCGTAGAACGGCCCCATAGAATTTCAAGGCGCACCTGGAGGATCTGAACTGCTGAGTTTTTGGTTATCAGAGGTAGCACTTAACCATTGTGCCACCATGATCGTGCCAGGCAGGTTAAATGATGACCGTTTCTTGAGGGTGGAACACTATAGGGGCTCTAAATCAGTTCCTCTCTGGACAGTGGCTGCTCAGCTCCTAGTTTTCACAGCCACATAGTTACATTGCAGTTGTAGCTCTACAGTGGAGTGGAGAGAGGGAGGATGGAACAAGGCAGGTTAAAATACCGTAAGGCTCATACTTTTAATAAGATTCCTCCATTTGTACCCGCAACAAGGGAAAAAAAAAAAAAAAAAAAAACTCCTTGTATTGTGGCAAACCTTGGATCAATTTCCAAAGTTCTCAAAATGTTGATGTTGAAATTTTTTTCCAGTATCTTCTCTCTCTGTCTCTTTCTCTCTCTTTCAAAGACTATTAGATCTTCAGAGGTATTTACTCTGTGATTCCTGTAATTCATGGCTCTTTGGTTCTGCCATCTTATTGGAGCTGCCAGGGATCGAATACAAGATTTGAGAGGACTAGGTCTAATTCTTATATTATATTATCACACAGGCAGAAGAAGTATGAAAAGACATCTAAAGGAGATTTTCAATTGAAAGATCCGAGTGTTATCTGATGTGTCACCAGATATAAAAGGGTTTCCTCTAAACTAGAGATTTCACCTTGAATTTATAACAGTTACCACTCTAGCTGGTGACAGGTCATGAGTATTGTTGGTCAAGTACTCTAGTTCTCCCCATTTTCAAATACGTGGTAGAATAGTACCTTCTGATATTCCTGTCATTGGGTGAGGCCATCTGACCAGTTCTCACCAGTGAGTTATAAATCAGAGAACATAGGTCATTTTTAGACTGCATACGTTTAGGCTGAGATATACTAGGTCTCCTTTTTCTCCTGCTGTGGTCAAGAGCAATATTCCAGATTGTGGTAACTCTAACAGTCTGGGTCATGGAGTGACGGGGATCCTAAAGCCCCCATTTGACCTATGGTAAATTCTTGGCATGAACAAGAAAGAGGCTTTTTTCCCCCCAGCCCCTGAGACTTTGGAGTTATAATCTTATCACTTGTCCACTGAAATCACATAATCACAGAATACGTATCTTAGAAGAAATTTGTTACTTTCTTTTGGGTAGTAAACTACATTTGTTGACACAAAGTTTTGCATAAGTAAGTAATTCTCTAATTTAAGGTTTGTGGATATGAAAAATGTGTAACTCAGGTTTATTTTTTAGAGTACTGGATATATTTATCAAGAATTAAAACTCTCTAAATTACATTTGGCAATTTTGCTGATAGTTTCACGCTATTAGAAAAATAGACTAATATTTTATGGATGAGATTCACACTCAGTGTCATGGAATCACTTATAAAGGAAGTGGAAACATCTCAGAACGCAGACTAAAAAACAATATATAAAAAATAATGAGACCCTCATCAGTGATCTTTGCTGATACAAATTATAAGAAGTTAAAGCAAATAGACTCTAACATTTTAAAGTCTGTGTAGTCCTAGAAACCCAAGTATCCCAGTGGTTAAGAGTTATAGTTGCTAACCAAAAGGTTGGCAGTTCAAATTCATCAACTGTTCTTCAGAAACCCAATGTCCTGTAGGGTCCTGTAGGGTCACTATGAGTTAGAATTGACTCAACAGCAGTGGATTTGTTTTTTGGCTTGATTTAGTCCTGGAATAAGACTTGAGTTTAAATATTCTTTAATAAGATCCTATGATCAAGCCCCAATCAAATATTTCAAGGACTGAAATATCCTCAGAGAAACGTTTGCCATTTTATTTCTAACTCAGCTGTCAAAATCATAGGAACCAAAGTTGTTAAAAATCTTTTTCAAGGAAAGGGCACAAAGTGTCTCAAAATACTACCTACCTCAATACTATTTTTACTGAGAAAATTAAGGATATCTGAAATACAGCAAAACTAAAAAAAAAAAAAGTCAATTTAGCCTTGAGACATGAAGGTTTACAACCAGCTAAAGAAAATGTGAAGCATTTCTCAAGGTGTGTTTAAAATACAATATACAGGAAAATATGGTTACCTCTATTAGTTGATCCTTAGCTGTTTTGTATGTATGTGTGTGTGTGTATACACGTGTGCATGTGCACATGTACACATGGTATTTACAAAACAAACTTTTAGAATGTTTAAAGTAGTCTTTAGAAATTACAAGTAAAATAGTTGATAGATTTCAGACCTCTAATTATTATTTAAAATATTATGCATAATCTGCATATTGCCTAGATACATGTGTATAGTCTTCATAAAATTTTGTGTTTATGAATTTAAATAAGACTTAAACATATAAGGAAGAGTTTGGGGGCTGTTCTTATTATATATTGGTGTATTTGGTGCTATTATGGTAGGACCCTATGAATTTTAGTTCACATAGATCAGTCTTGAAAAAGAATTCCACTTATTACCAAACACACCTGTAGCAATGGTAGGCAAAGGACCAACGGGAGCATCCACTGCAAACCACTCCAGCAGGAATCCTTTCCCTGAGACTGAAGTGTCAGAAGAAAACTGAAATGTCAAAGAATTTCTAGAGGAGGTAAAAGATGCAGTCTGGATACCACAGTAAGTTCCAATAAGGCGGGAATGCACGCCAAACCCATCATAAACCTGCATGGAAGACATGGATAACAGGGTATTGTAGCTAGACAAGTATCTTTTCTTTTCCTGCTTTAAAAAAAAGAAAAAAACTAAAAGAATGTCTTACATTATTACAATCCTATCATAACTGAAAGAAACGATAAAAGTGGAAATGTCTTTTGCAGTTTAAAATTGCAATATATAATTAAATATAAAGTATGATTACAAAGAATTTAATGCATTTCAAAAATATTTGCATCTCTGTTACAAAATTACATTAACAAACATGCTGCCTGGGATAAAACCTCATAGATGATTTCCAGTAAAATGTGTGGTGGAAAAGTAAGAGCCAGGTTAGTTGAGCAGCACAACACTCCATAAATGCATCTTGGAGGCCTCAAAAGGAGGAACAAAGAAAAAATGAAACAATAATGTGATAGAGAAAAGGCTGAACGAGAGAAAATGGACAGACATCCTAAAGGAGTTCCCATCTCCACAGAAGTACAGAAATGGAATTAAAGACAAAAAGCACATTCAAAACCCTTAATATATCTGTTTCATTGGCTTAAATATTAAATTACCTTTGGGATTTAGAGACATATTTTGTGATACTTTCCAAATACATGGCAAGAAGCACATTTCTTTTTATATACATGTGGAAGTATGTTATCTAATCATATGTCTTAAACGTCTCTCTATCTTCTCCTGGACAATTTGGCACAGCTTTATTGAAAGAATTATTATAAAATTCTTGACTAAATAGCTATATAAGCCCAATTTTCCATATCATGTAATAAACATTTCTATACATATTGAGTATCTCTCAGTATCATGCTGAATTCAAGGCACTGTGGACACAAAGAGAAATAAGATAGCACATTAGCCTTCGAGAATCTGAAGTTCTTTCTGGAACTGCTACAGTAGCCAACATCTAGATGACTATAATAAGTGCCATGATTTTTATACGTATATATATAAGTTTAAAATTATTTTCAAAACTTAAATATTATAACTTAAGATTAAACAGGATAATAGTACGTAAGAGTGAATAAATACACAAATAAGCCCTAGTGGTACTCAGTCACTAATCAAAAGCTGGGGATTCAAACCTATCAGCTGCTCTGCTGAAGAAAGCCAGGGCAGTCTGCTTCTACAAAGATCTAGGAAACCTTATGGGGAAGTTTTATTCTGATCTCTAGAGTCACTATGAAATAGAATTGCCTCAACAGTAATAGATTTTTGGTTTTAAGATATTTATTCACATTTAGACAAAGTCTGACAGATAAAGTACAATTATGTTGAAAAACAGGAACAAAGAGAAAATAAATAAGCAGGAACTACTAAGAATCAAACATTTTTGCTCATCCAAAGACTTTCTTAGAAGAATTAAAAAACACCTACAGAATGGGTAAAAATATTTGGCAAGCAGATGTTAAATTGACTTCTGATCTCCATAAACTACAAGGTACCATAAAATATCAACAAGAAAAAGATAAACTACCCAATTAAGCAACAGGCAAAGGAGATGGACAGGCATTTCACTAAAGAGGACATCCAGGCAGCCAAAACACACATGAGGAGATGCTCATGATCAGTAGCTATTGAAGAAATCCAAATCAAAACTACAGTGAGATACCATCTCACCCCAACAAAGTTGGCTATGATCCAAAAAACACAAAACAACAAATGTGGAGAGCCTGTGGAGAAATTGGAACTCTCCTACACTGCTGGTGGGACTGCATAATGGTACAATCTCTTTGGAAAGTAATCTGGCGCTTCATTAAAAAGTTGGAAATTGATATACCATTTGACCCAGTAATCTCACTGCTTGGAATATATCCTACAGAATCAAGGGCAGTCACACAAACAGAGACATGCACAAGACTGTTTATTGCAGTACAGTCCACAACTGCAAAAAGATGGAATCAACTCAGATGCCCAACAACAGATGAATGGATAAACAAACTATGGTATATATACTCAATGGAATGCTATGCAATGATAAAGAACAATGACAATTTTAAGAAGCATCTCATAATTTGGTTTCAACTGGAAGACATTCTGTTGAGTGAAATCAGTCAGTGGTACAAGGACAAATATTGTATGAGACCCTACCATCAGGACTTAAAAGCAGACTCATGCACAGAAGAAAAGACTCTGATGGCTATGAGGGAGGGGAGAGAGGGAGGAAAGGAAGGAGAGGGTTGGGTATAGATCAGATAGTTGATAGAAATTTGGTTGGGTAAAATCAGTGACAACACACATTAGAAAGATCAACTTAACTGGACTTCAACATAAACTGAAAGCTCTTCCAATCTTAACCCACTATTGCAAGGATAGAGTAGCAGGGGTGGGGTCTGTAGACCATGCTCTCAGGGGACATCAAGGACAATTGACATGACTAGCCTATTGCTAAGAAAGTCTTCCACAGTCCATATTGGTGAGTAGTATCTGGGATCTTAAAAGCTAGCAAGTTGCCATCTGAGGTACACCAAGTGGTCCCAACTCAGCCAGATCAGATGACCACCAAAGACAACAAAGACATGAGGGAAACAGAGCCCACAAGACAAAAGGACCCATGTGTATGGGTGACTGTATCAACATGTGCCGAGAAGAGCCAGATAGTGCCTGGTCACCACCAATGGCAGACATGATGGGGCACACAATGTCGTGTCCCAGCGGCAACATGAGAAAAAGAGGGGTACATCTCAAGAACTCCACTAAAAGACTGCAACTGATGGTCTGAAAGCCCAGGAGTTCCCCTGGGAGTGTGGTCCCTAGACCTGTTGGTGCCCCTGACCAGAAATTATTACTGAGGTCAACTCTTCACACAGAAGTGAATTGGACTCGGGAACACGAAGTGACCATGTGGTGTGTCTACTTTATGGCTGCATGCGTCTACAGTATGCTGTCCTACTAGCCTCTTACTAGAAGGGAGAGGAGAAGGCAGAAAGGAGGGGACAGAAGATTGTTAAGAGGATATGACATATATAGAACAGAAAGGAAGAGTGTGCTGTCACCAGGCAAGGAGAGGAGAAGAAGCTGTAGATAGGTGGGCATTCAAATTTAACTTGGATTGTATACTTGCACTCAATCATAGTAAAAAAAAAAAATGAATAAGACAGAAGACAATAAATAATGTAGAGAATAATAAATGTAATATCAGAATTAGATTTGTTTATGCAAGTTAAAATGAACAACTATGATTTAGGCCACACCATTCTGTATGATTTGCAAATACTTGAGTAGATATTAACTTGGATTTATTTTTGCCAACAGTAATTCACCAGAATTTACAAACATTGCTAGTATATCAAAACTCACACTTAATTTGTCATAATAACAGTATGGTGCTGCTTCAATGTTCATCTCCAAGATTCTGCCATGTACAACTTGAGAGTCATTCACATTTACTATCCATTGGTAATTGGAGTTATGGGGATAATTTCCAGGCCACAAGGGAGAGGCAATTTTCCCATGAGTTCCCACAATATTGTCATTGCCAAATACTAGGAAAGAAAACAAAGTAGTAAATCAGACCTACTTAGAATAAATAGCTCTTTAATCAAATGAAAGAAACAAAAGTCAAGGGATGCTGAAAAGAATAACTTCTAATTGACTGATTTCTTTCCTAAACACTGAAAGAAACACTGCCTCCCTTTTGGCTTATGTGCTATCTATTGGATAGATAACTTTGGCATAGAGTGATTTTCTGAGCGGAATTTTGTGTCCTCAGAAGTTTATATAGTGTGAAAAAAGGCAACGGATCCCCATGTAAAACAGTTTCCAAAGCCCTGGGGAACACAAGAACAGCAGAAAGGAAGGGTTGTCCCCCTTCCCTATCTTTGCTTTCCCTAGTTTACTTTGTTTTACAAGTGAAGTGAAAATTTTGTAAGAAAAAAAATGATAATTTAGCACCACCTAGCCAATCCACAGAAACGCTCATAGTGTAGTGGTTAGGTGCTACGTCTGCTAACCAAATGGTCAGCAGTTCCAATCCACCAGGTGCTCCTCAGAAGCTCTGTAGAGCAGTTGTACTCTGTCCTATAGGGTCGCTATGAGTTGGAATGGACACTATGGCAGTGGGTTGGATGTTTAGTTTTTATCCAACCCACTGCCGTTAAGTTGATTCCAACTCTTATCAACCCTATGGGACAGAGTAGAACTGCCCCATGGAGTTTCCAAGGAGTACCTGGAAGGTTTGAACTACTGACTTTCTGGTTAGCAGTTGTAGCACCTAACCACTGTGTCACCAGGATCACCTACGATAAAAATAATCCACTGTCGTTGAGTTGGGTCCACATCATAGCAACCCTATAGGTCAGAGTAGAACTGCCCCGTAGAGTTTCCAAGGAGATCCTGGTGGATTGGAACTCATAATCTTTCAGTTAGCAGATATAGCACTTAACCTACTATGCCACCAGGGTTTCTGGTCACCTATAGAATACCTAATTATGAGAAAGTTAAATAAGAAATAAAAAAAACTATTTAGCATTTTATGCTGTTAGAAGAAAATCCTATTGTTTAGATATATGAACCTGTAAAGCAATCCTAAAATATTAAATGTCTTTAATTTGAAGAACCATTTATGGGATTAAGTGGGACAAAATTGATATAGAAACACCAAGTCTTAAATTACAGTAGAGTAGAAGACCTTTAAAAAACACCGTTAAAAAAATTAATTCAGCATGAGGTAGGCACTAGAGTTTACCAAGAATGTTAGAACCACAGAGAAAGCTCTTTCTTATTCTTCATGAGCCATTCATATGTAATTAAATTTTTATGCTGTATTTTATAATAAAGTAATTCTACACAGACAATGCATATAGGAGAAATATTCACAGTAAAGGATAGCTTTACTGTGCTTAGTGCTTTTGCATTGCTGAAATTTTGTTATCTTTTCATTTGCAGGACACAGTCTGGAAGAAAACCAACTTACTCTTAACAAACGTGGCCTGGAAGCCTGTGCCACTGCCTGAGCCATCTGAGACAAATCTGACCCACAGGATATGACCAACAACGGACGAATAATTGAGGGGAAGGATGTGGCCACAGTATCGTCCCACCAAGTGGCCTGTGGCATTTCCTTCCCGGATCTCCACAAAATCTCTGCTACAGTCCTGAGAGTCTTCCAACTGGAAAGTTCTGCATTACGGGGGGAAAAAAAAAATCAAGTTTAGAGGAATTAAACTATAGAATAAATTTTGGGATTATCTTGAATCACAGGCAGGCAGCTAACCTGTTCCCTCTTTTAAAAACTGGAATATGAATCACAATATCCTTTAGCTACCTCAAAAAATATCTTTCCACCAAAATGGCTATTCAAGAGATACAAAGACAATATACTGCTTTCAGAAGTTTCCTTTCCAATTGCAAAAACTGGGCAAGACTGCAGAGAACATAGTAAGACAAAATATCATAAGTGGCATTAGAACTAAGAATTGGTATAAAAATTTAGAAGCAGAGATATCGCATCTAACTGTGGGACTCAGTAATAGCTGATGCAAAGAGTTCTTGACACAGAAATGTAAACCATAGCTGGGTTTAAGGAAAAAAGTTGACAGGCTGAGAATGCATGCTAGCAAAGGCACATGCAGAAAAGGATAGAGTATATTTAGAAACTCACGTGAAGCTGCGTTTCCCTGGAATATTATCTACTTCTAAGAAACCATTAAGAGCTGTAACCGGAGTGGTAAGATGCACTAATTTTACGGGATCAATAGGACGAAATGGACCTTAAGTGCTGGGCAGTTGTGTAGAGTTAACTCTGTTGTTTTTAGTTGCTATCAAGTTTGCATAGTGACCCTGTATACAATAGAATGAAACAATCATTGCTATTTTTGAGCTCATGATTGCAGTTGTTGTATCAGCCCATCTGGTGAAGGGTCTTCCTCTTCTTCACTGACCCCCTACTTTACCTAGAATGAGGTTCTCCAGGGACCCGTCCTTCCCAGTTACATGTTCAAAGTACACAAGACAAATTCCAGCTATCCTTGCTTCTGAGCAGCATTCTGACTATACTTTCAAGACAGGCTTGTTCATTCTTTTGGCAATTCATGTTATAATCATTATTCTTCACTAAAACCATAATTCAAATGCATCAAATCTTCAATCTTCTATTTTCATTGTCCAGCTTTCCCATGCATATGAGATAGTTAAAAATACCACATCTTTTGTCAGGTGCAATTTAGTCCTTGAAATGACACTTTTGCCTTTCAACACTTTAAAGAGGTCTTTTGCGCAGATTTTCCGAGTGCAATATGTGGTTTGATTGCTTGGCTGCTGCTTCCATGAACACTGATTACGGATCTGAGTAAAACGAAATCCTTGACAACTTCAATATTTTGTCCATTTACCATGATGCTGTTTATTGATCCAGCTTTAAGAACTTTTGTTTTCTTTTAGTTGAGGTATAATCCATACTGAAGACCATACAGTCTTTCATCTTCACCAATAAGTGCTTCAAGTCCTCTTTACTTTCAGCAAGCAAAATAGTGTCATTTCTATATTGCAAGATCCAGACAGCTGAATGCCTTTGCACAGTCAATAAGATACAGGTAGACAGCTTTTGGAAACCCTGGTGGTGTAGTGGTTAAGTGCTACAGCTGCTAACCAAAAGGGTCAGCAGTTCAAATCCACCAGGCACTCATTAGAAACTTTGTGGAGCAGTTCTGCTCTGTCCTATAGGGTTGCTAGGAGTCAGAATTGACTCAACAGCAATGGGTTTTTGGAAACATTTTTCTTGTATTCTCTGCTTTCAGCCAAGATCCATCTGACATAAGCAATGATATCCCCTGTTTAACATCCTTTTCTGAATCTGACTTCCTGGCAGTTCCCTCTGGATGTATTGCTACAACTGTTTTGTAGCAAAACCTTACTTGTATATATTACTAATAATATTGCTTGATAATTTCTACATTCCATTAGATCACTTTTCTTTGGAATGGAAAGGTAGAAACATGATAGGATTTGTAATAATACAAGCTAGTGTTCAAATCTCATTTCTTACCACTGTCAAGCTATAGTAATGTGGCCTATTCAAGTTGTATTCTGCAAATGTGACATGATAGGCAACAATATTTACCTGATAAGAGTATCATTTAAAGAGTCTGAAACATGTAGGAACTAAATAAATACTTCAAAAACTTGGACTTTGAAAAAGCTTGGGACTAACTAAGACAGTGTACTATTGACATAAGGATAAAGAAAGAGATCAGTGGAATAGGACCTAATTTATATGTCATCAAGTGATTTTTCATCAAAGGTGCCCAAAAAATTCAAGGGAGAAAACAAAGTTATTTTAACAAATGGTGCTGCAATAACTGGATATTCATATGGAGGTGAGGGTAAAGAACCTCATCCCCTAACTCACTCTAACCAAAACCAAACCAAACCCAGTGTCATCAAGTCGACTCCAACTCATAGCGACCCTACAGGTGGAGTAGAACTGCCCATAGAGTTTCCAAGAAGCGCCTGTTGTATTTGAACTGCTGGCCTCCTGGTTAGCAATCACAGCAATCACAGCACTTAACCACTACACCACTAGGATTACCACCTCATTCTAGATACAGAAATTAATTCAATATTGTTTATAGACCTAAACATAAAAGCTAGTGTGATAAATCTCCTAGATAAAAACATCAAAGAATTTCTTTGCAATCTTAAGGTAATCAAAAGTTTCTTAGATACAGTGCATTAGAGAAAAGATAAATAAGATAAAAAATTACTAAGTCAATATTCAAGACAGCTAATTCTTTCAATAAATGTTTATGGAGTAACTTAATGTGCTTGTTTCTCTTTTAAGTGCTGATGATACATCAATGAACAAATGAGACAAAAAGTTGTCATTGTAGACAACAGAAAGGTTTCCAGATAAAATCACAATGTACAAAAATCAATATTATTTCTATATATCAACAAACAAAAATTTAGTTAACTTAGTTAACATTCACTGAACAATTCTTTGTTGACTGCTCTACAGTATCGTCAGACAGTGTTATGGGGATAAGAGCTAGGACACAAAGAAAATAGACAGTATCCCTCCCTTCTGAGAGCTTATATTCTAGAATGAGAACAGATAACAAACAAATAAATAGAGACATAATGTAAAGTATACATATGGAATTGGCAAAGAAAATGGAGTATACACTGTGGACCACCAGAACAAATGAATCAATGTCAGAAGAAATACAATGATTTTGTTCTTTAGAATTGAGGGTGGTGAGACTTCCACTCAGTTATTTTGAATGCATCATTAAGAAAACCAAATTGTTAGAAAAGAACACTGTATCTGGTAAAATAGAGAGTCAGCGAAAACAAGGGAAACCCTCAGTGAGACAGGTTGACATGATGGCCACAACAATGGACTCAATTATGCCAATAATCATGAAGATGGAACGGACTGTACAATGTTTCATTCTGTTATACGTAAGATTGCAATAAGTCAAACATGACTCAATGGCAGCTAGCAACACTGGCAAGTACTAAGAAGAAAAATAAAATAGGATAAGGTGGGTTTTTTTTAGATAAGATGGTCAGGATACATCCACAGCTTCCTGCTCAGTCTTACTGTCTGTTGTGTCATCAACAAAAGGCTCCTTGATGGTGCAAAAGGTTATGCACTTTGTTGTGAACCAAAAGATTGGAGGTACGAATGCACATACGCTGTTTCCCCAAAAATTACAGCCAAGAAAATCCTATGGGGCAAATTTACTTTGTCTCACGGGATCACTACGAGTTAGAATCAACTCAGTGGAACCTCAGAACAACAACAACAACAATGAACTGATTCAACAACAACTCATTTTAATATCATCAACAATGTGAAATATTCACAAGTTACTTTCCTCAGCCTCTCAGAAAAGAAAATGGGAAAAAGGATTTTTTTGCCTCCTCAACGGGTGAATAAAAAATTATCTTTAAAACTTTTCTACTCAAAATGTGGTCCTGAGTCAGCAGCATCAAGACCATCTGGGGGCTTGTTTGAAATGCTGGATCAGGTGTCCATCAGCCAACTGAATTGAATTGGTCTGTGAAATTGAGTATGATTTAAAGTACATAAAAATTTGAGGACCAATGGCCCAGAAGATTACTAAATGCAGGTCTTTTCTGTTGTGACATGCTGATAAAATCGGATGCTAAATGGCAAAGACATTCCATTAGAAATGGAGACAGGACAATACATATAAAGAATCAAAACTTCTTTTCTTTTTAGCTTTATTGTCTTTGGAAAGTCTCTGTTTTAGATTGCTATATTTAAAAGGCAAACTTGCCATCTTTCCAAATACTCTGACTAAGATCTAATAGTTAAAATATGATATGGAACAAAAATAGTGCTTTGCTGCTTCTCATTATCTCATTTTGATTCTTGAACTAAGACCAATCATTTTCCAAAGGCACTATGCAAGCGTGAAATACATTTGCTGTTAATTACTTTACATATCTGTTTTACAAAAAAAAAAAAAAAATCTATTTTTAATTCCCTGCCCTTTTCCCTTATTGGGCTCCAACTTTGCTACAGATTCAACTCTGAAACCGTAACTTCTCCATTTTTCTCCCTACTCAATTTCACCGCAGTGTCCCTAATCCAAACCTCATGTTTTAGAATTCAATATTATTCATATGCTTCTCATCTACTTCTCACACACCCTAGGAAAATGTTTCCATATACTCATCTGGATATAGTTTAAACCAATGCAGAAATAGCTTATAGGTCTTGCTAGAAAGACCTCATTATCAACTACATCAAGAGCAATATTTTTATGAAAGTATTTTTTAAAATAAAACTCACGCAACACAGAGTAATCAAAATTCTTATGTATGAGAAAGGAAATAGCTGAATCATTAAGATTTTTCTGTAAAATAATTGAAAGCCCTATAGAGCACAGGCCTGCTCTGATACATATGAAGCAGAATTGACTCGAGAGCAACAGCTTTTTTTTTTTTTAATTAGATTTAATGTCCATTAGACAATGAAGTGGATCAAGTTTGCTTTTTGTCCTTCTTATATCTCATTTTCTAGAAGGATCGTTCAGCATTCACTTGTATTTAGCTATAAACTGCCACAAAAGATACTTTAAAAAATGTCAAAGAGTAAGAGAATGACTTTCACTGAACACGTACTATAGTCTTGTGCTGTATATTTTATATTTGATATCTTCTTTAATCATAACCAACCTCTGCCCCCCCAAAAAACCAAACTCACTGCCATCGAGTCAATTCTGACTCATAGCAACCCTACAGGTACCAGAAGCCAGCCTCGACAACTTTTTCGGGGCCCCATGGAGGGAGGGAACAGCGTCAGTGGAGGAAATGAGACAGGAGACAGAAAAGAGTTTTTGGAGAATGGCAGCCCCGTAAAGGTCTGTCTTCCTTTATTTTTTATAGTCAATGAAGTAACTGTACTTTGACCATGTAGGTGATTGGCTAGCAAAGGTGGATACCTCGTGGTGTCTCTTCATGTCAGTCATTAGAGTCTTCTAAATAATGGCTCGAGACCGTGGTCTCTTTTCGTGTTAATTATTAGAGTCCTTTCTGTTAGCTAGTAAAGAACTGATACCTTGAAGTCCTTTTTCATGTTAATCATTAGGACCCTCTAAATAATGGTTCGAGACCAGTATACCGTGATTAGTGATTATAATCAACAGTCAGCACAAAGCTAATCTTGGAACTTCTATTAACTTTACCTAAGCCTCGAGGTCAAAGGTGCAGAAAGAGAGAATAAATCCATCTTAAAAGTTACACTCTGACAGTCTCTATTTGTTCCTTCTTCTCTCTTTTTTATCTCTTCCTGTGGGGACAATAAGTGTCCACCACCCCTCACTTTAAGAGAAGTTTAAGCTTCTCTTAAACTATTCTAAGAAGGGTATTTCTTTAGCGTTTGTCTATGTGCCATACCAAACACAATAAACTTGGAAGCTTATCTGTCTTCCTGATGTAGGGAGTGGAATATCTATATTCTAAGGGCTGTGCGAGGGGGTTGTTCCTGGGGAGCTTCCCAGGGCCTTTCTGCAATCTTGATTTTTCTGGGAAGGGGGATGTGCAGCTGGGGTAAGCAAGCGAAGTTGGCCCAGCCCGGATGCTCTCAGGCATGCTGCATTGGAATTCATTAAGCCAAGGGGGTTGTAAAACCCTTCTTCTTTGATCCTTGTGCTGGGAAGTAAGGAGGTATTTTTGAGGAAGGTTTAATTAGGTTTCAAAATATTATCAAGGAGAGTATGGCCAGAACATATGTCATGGGTGAAATGCCTCTGCCTGTCATCACAGAAGCTTGTGACTCTGTTGTCACAGGGGATTTTGTGGGTGACAGGCTTCAGCATACAGGACAGACTACAACTGCCCCATAGAGTTCCCAAGGAGGGCCTGATGAGTTCAAACTGCTAACCTTTTGGTTAGCAAGTGTAGCATTTAACCACTACACCACACAGGTTTCCTTAATCATAACAGTGGTCATTATTCTCCCCTGTAGAGATGAGAAAACTTTTTTTAGGTTTCTAATAGCTTCTTGTTGGTGGTGGTTGTTAGGTGCCATCTGGTCAGTTCCAACTTGTAGTGACCTTGTGCACAACAGAACTAAACACTGCCTGGTTTTGTGCCATGTCCACAGTTGTTTTTATACTAAGGCCATTGTTGTGGCTACTGTGTCAATCCATCTCATCAAGGGTCTTCCTGTTTTTCACTGACCTTCCACTCTTCCACCAAGCATGATGTCCTTCTCCAGGGACTGATCCTTCTTGACAACATGTCTAAAGCGTGTAAGACACAGTCTTATGATCGCTTCCAAGGAGCCCTCTCGTTATACTTCTTTCAGAACAGATCTGTTTATTCTTTTGGCAGTCCATGGTACAGTCAACATTCTTTTCCAGCATCACAATTCAAAGGCATCGATTCTTCTTCTGTCTTCTTTGTTCACTGTCCACCTTTCACATGTGTGTGACATGACTGAAAATACCATGGCTTCAGTCAGGCACACTTTAGTCTTCAATCATCATTATGATTTATCAAGTTCAAAGCTCTTGCCTATCTTGAACATTATCTTTCCCTAGCCCAGTTCCTGGCACCCAGTTAAGGTCAGAGTGGTCAACAGTTCAAATCTGGCAGAGTCCAAGAGAAAAAAGACTTAAAAAGGAGCCATGCTACTTGTCAATTATGAGGAGCAATGCAGAGAATTTAGGATTTCATCATAAAGATAATGATTTTAGTTTATTCATCCTTATACATAAAGATTCTAGTATTGGAATGGAGTCCCTATGTGGTGCAAATGGTAAAAGTGCTTAGCTGCTAAGCAAAAGGTTGGTGATTCGAGTCCACTGAAAGACACTTGGTGGTCTATTCCCAAAAAAATCAGCCACTGAAGACCCTATGAAATACAGTTTTGCTCTGACACACTTAAAGTCTCCATGAGTTGGAATCAACTGGCTAGCAACTGGTACGACATGGTACTGCATGCTTAGTACATAGTCGCCAAGCAGGGGTTCAATAAATACATGTTGAATAAATGAATACATATATATTAGGTAAAAAACAAGTATACTGAGATTTATTCTTGTGTGGAACTTTGCGTTTTTAGTAAATACAAAAGCAAAGAAAAACCTTCCCATGTGACAGTTTAAACTTGTATTACCCTTCCAGTAGAAGGTGTCTTTATTTTAATACAATCTGACTGTATCCTGAACTAACAATATCTGATGGACTGAAAGACAGCAACTCGTGATGTTTGAGCTTGGTCTACCAACAGGGTTCTTTTCTCATTTTTGAAGCTTGTGATACACAGAAGGACATGTCCAAGAGGAAGAAAATAAAAAGACCAAACCATCGCCATCAAGTCAATTCCAACCCACAGTGACCCTGTAGGACAGAGTAGAACAGTTTCATAGGGTTTGTTAGGAGCTGTTGATGGAGTCAAACCACTAGCGTTTTGTTTAACAGCCAGGCTCTTAACCACTGTGCCACAGGTCTCCTTAAGAGAAGGATCAAGACTTCTTTTTTAACAAACTGGTCAGTATTCTCAGAACAATTCTAGACAATAACTTAGTTACTTACAAACCCTTCTCAAGCAGATTCAGAAAGCCCAATCACAGCCCAATACGTAATTTAGTACTGTAAGTAATTTTTCATTAAAGATGACAATTTTAAATCTTATTGCTTAATATTTGCTAAGTATCTCTTACGGTATAGATTCCTCTGCCTTGATTGATTAAAAAGTCTCATTGCAATATGCTGTTCACTGTCTACTTCTGGAAAATACCATTATTGCTGATCGATTTAGTCTAAGATCACTCAGAACATGGAAGAGCCCTATTGCTATTTTCATATCCAAGGTCAATATGCAAGTCTTACAGATGAATGAGAGTGATATCTATTACCAATGAACCACTAAATTCCAAAATGATTCCTCTGGTTCTTGCAGGAGGAAAGTTGGATTAAGGTGGAGATATGGTGAAGTGTAGATGGGTAAAGAATTCCTAAATGAGACTGGAATCTCTGCTGGGAAAAAGGAAAGTCTGTGATTCTCTGAAAGAACCCAAAGGCCCCCAAATCCAAGAAAAGACAAACTACTACTCTTTGAACATAAACATTCCCTAAATAAATCCATCAAGAACTTAGAATGTATTTCTGGTAGCAAGAAGTAGGACTGTAGAACTACTCTCCAGAGAATTTTACTCCTATTTATAAGCCAAACTATGACTAAAACAGAGGAAATTTGAAAACCAGATTTTCTGAAGTTCCTACCGTATTTTCTTTAACTGTTCCTAGGATACATATGCTGTTAGCCATCCATCCTATTAGTAATAGGGCTTCCTTCCTGCAGATTCATTAATACTGAAACAATATGCCATTAAAATAAATAAATAAAGGGATTTACATGAAAGACAGCTGAAGCTGGTTGCCAGGGGAACTGACTATGTTCCAGATGCATTCCACATTAGAAGGATACACTTCTGGATAGCCAGGGCTGTTGAAGGTGCCTTCAGCCATATGGAAGGTCCCACCACAAGCTAGAAGGAAAAGAAAAGAAAATATACACCAGAGCCAAGAATGAATACAAGGCACCATAAGGTGAAGGAGAAAGAATGCTAAGTGAACTACTGTCAGCTTCAAAGGATATCCTATTCCTGTGTGACATCAGAAAAATTCAACAATCCATGCTATGCCTGCGGAGTAGCAGTTCTCAGTATGTTGATGAGAAGGAATCTCTGCAGTGTCTTCCTAAAGGGCGTTTCTCCCTATGAAGCATAATAATTAGTAATAAAAGACTTGTTTTAATCAGTACTTCTGATCAGGGTTATCTTCAGTTTGGGCCTAGAACAAACGGCAACATATCCACTTTTCTCTATCAGGAGACCACTGAAACATACACACATGCACACACACAAACACACAAATACTCTAGGTGCTTTAAGGCATTTAACTGCTAACAAGGAAGTCAGCAGCTGGCAATCAGGTACTCTCTTAGTCAACAAACCCAGCACCGGGTAGATCCATCCTCCTCTTCTCCCGCTGTGCCACTGTCCTTCCTGTTGCCATCAGAGACAACAGACCCTGTTTAGGCCTCGCAGTGAGGCCAGTGATATAGAAAGCAGCCACAAAGTTGTTTATCCATAAGTGATGCCTTTGACATGGTCAATCAGGGGCTGTCTTAACAGCCGCAGAGAAGAACACCAAGATACAAAACAACAGGCTGTCTAAGACAGCAGCATCATGGCACTTAGCATAAAAAGAGGTCAGATTTCCAACCATCATCTACAGTCTACACTGTTAGAAATTATAAGTATATAAATCTTAATTTGGAAGATCATAGAGGTGAGCTCAAGAAATGGACCTCCCAACCTCAAAAATAAGAGTTCCAGTGACAAACCAAGGATTTCGGGCCTCACTTCTCTTAATCTAACAAAGCCATTTGCTAACCTTACCTGATGATGATGCCACATACGAAGCATGAAAACCACCGGAAGTCAATCCAGAATCAGAGACGAATCTCAGTGTCAGGGCATTGCTGAAAGAAGTGACGGGGTGCGGCATGGAGGTACCGCAGTAACGACCTGTGTGAGAAGGTGACAACAAGGAAGTGAATGATGACCTGGCAGAGGACATTCTTTATAGTAAGCATGTCTTTGCTCTAATCACAAGAGACAAAAACAAGCAGAAATCACCATTAGGAAACCCAAACCAGACTCAGTGCTGTTAAGTTGATGCCGACTCACAGCAAACCTATAAGACAAAATAGAACTGTCCCATAGAGTTTGCAAGGAGTACTTGGTGGATTTGAACTGCTGACCTCTTCGTTAGCAGATGTAGCATTTAACCACTACACCACTGGGGTTTCCTTCATTAGGAGAACTATTTAAATCAAGGTCAGTGTTTCACACAATATCCAAAAATTAAAAATAAACTATAAATACAAGTATAGCAAATATGAATTATAAACATGATGAAGAACATTAGGAGGTCATAGAAAAAACTTAGATGATCTGGATCAAAATGTAACTGAAGCTAAAATCTCTAGCATGGTGGGGACCTGCATACATAAAGGAGCAAATGCTTAGGGCCAATATGTCAGAGCAGAAGAACTATCTGGATGCTGGAGCCAGACCATCTAGATTCAACTCCTGTGTCCGTCATTTACCAGTTATGTAACCTGTTGAAAGTAACTTAAATGCTTTGTGCCTCAGTTTCCCCATTTGAAAAGGGGATATGTGGATAATAATAATACCTATGCCATAAGGATCTGGGAGTTAACCGAATTACTATTTATAAAATGCTTAGAATAGTACTCAACACAAGCTAAACGCTATGTGAATGTTTGTTAGATAATATATCCTCATTCCCGGTCAAACGGAAACCTTAGTGGCATGGCAGTTAAGAGCTACAGCTGCTAACCAAAACGTCTGCAGTCTGAATACACCAGACGCTCCTTGGAAACTCCACGGGGCAGTTCTACTCTGTCCTATATAAGGTCAGTATCAGATGAAGTCAGCTTGATGGAAACAGGGTTTTTTGTTTTATTTTGTTTTCTTTATGTATTTATTGTGATTGAAAGTGTACCATTCAGTTTAAATATGCATGACTGCCTATGTGCAGCTCCTACTGCTGCTCTTCTTGCCCGGTGACAGCACACTCCTCCTTTCTGTTCTATACACGTCACATCCTCTTAACAATCTCCTGTCCCCTCTTCTCCACCCGCTCCACTCCCCTCAGACCTGATGCTGCCCCTGTCCAGAAATCATTGCAGAGGTCAACTCGTCGGGCAGGAATAGACTGGACTCGGCAACACAGAGTGACCGTATCATATGTGCACTTTATGTTTCTATGCGTCTATTGGAAACAGGTTTTGTTGTTGTTTCTGGTCAAATGCTAACCGACAAAAGTCTCAGGCAGTACAATCAAAGCTGAACATAGAGCGTTTAAACATTCACTTATTGTACATGATGGTCTCAGGAGCTGTTCTGTTGTTGTTAGGCGCCGTCAAGTCAGTTCTGCCCTGCAGAACAAAACACTGCCCAGTCTTGTGCCATGTCTACAGTTGTTTTTATGCTTAAGCCCATTGTTGCAGCCACTGTGTCAATCCATCTGGTTGAGAGTCTTCCTCTGTTTCGCTGACCCTCCACTCTATCAAGCATAATGTCCTTCTCCAGGGCCTGATCCTTCTCGACAACATGTCCGAAGTATGTAGGACACAGTCTCGCCATCTTTGCTTCCAAGGAGCACTGTGGTTATACTTCTTCCAGAACAGATCTGTTCATTCTTTCGGCAGTCAGTATTCTACAATACCACAATTCAAAGACATCAGTTCTTCTGTCATCCTTATTTACCGTTCAGCTTTTACATGCATATGATGAGACTGAAAATACTATGTCCTGGGTCAGATGCCCCTTAGGCTTCAAGACGACATCTTTATAACACTTTAAAGAGGTCCTTTGCAAGTAGATTTTCCCAGTGCAATGCATCCTTTGATCTCCTGACTGTTGCTTCCATGGGTGTTGATTCCGGAGCCAAGTAAAATGAAATCCATGACAACCTCAATCCTTTCTCCAATTATCATTATGTTGCTTCCTGATCCAATTGTGAGGATACTTGTTGTCTTCATGTTGATATATAATCCATATTGAAGGCTGTGGTCCTTGATCTTCATCAGTAAGTGTTCAAATCCTCTTCACTTCCAGCAAGTAAGGTGGTGGCATCTGTGTAATGCAGGTTGTTAATCAGTCTTCCTCATTCTTCTTCATACGGTCTAGCTTCTTGGATTATTTGCTAGGTATACAGATTGAAAAGTTATGGTGAAAGGATGCAACCCACACACACACCTTTCCAGTGTCCTGCAATTCCCATTCTCCACAATGTTAGCCATAATTTCTTATGATCCACCAGTCAAATGCCTTTCTATGGTCAATGAAACACAGGTAAACATCTTTCTGATATTCTTTGCTTTCAGCCAAGATCCATCTGACATCAGCAATGGTATCCCTGGGTCCACATCCTCTTCTGAATCCAGCTTGAATTTCTGGCAGTGCCCTGTCAATATACTGTTTCAGTCATTCTTAAATGATCTTGAGCAGAATTTCACTTGCATGTGATATTAATGCTACTGTTCAGTAGTTTCTGCATTCGGTAGGATCGCCTCTCTCGGGAATGGGCATAAACAAGGCTCTCCTCCAGTTGGTTGGCTGGGTAGCTGTCCTCCAAATTTGCTGACATAGACAAGTGAGTGCTTGCAGCGCTGCAGCCATTTACTGAAATGTCTCAATTGATATTTCATCCATTCCTGGAGCTTTGTTTTCCGCGGGTGCCTTCAATGCAGCTTAGACTTCTTCCCTCAGTACCGTCAGTTCTTCACCATGTGCTACCTCTTGAAATGACTGAACATTGCCCAGATCTTTCTGGCACAACGACCCTGTGCATTGCTTCCGTCTCCTTTTAATGTCCCCTGAGTCATTTATTATTTCCCCTGGAGAGTCCTTCACTATTGTAACTCAAGGCTTGAATTTTTTCTTCAGTGTTTTTCAGCTTGAGAAATGCAGTACATGGTCTCCCCTTCTGGTTTTCCATTTCCAGTTCTTTGCACGTGTCAATACAGTGCTTTATTCTGTCTTCTTGAGCCGCACTTTAAAATCTTCTGTTCGGCTCTTTCACTTCATCATTCCTTCCTTTTGCTTTAGCTGCTTGACACTCCAGAGAAAGTGTCAGAGTCTCTTGCAACATCCAATTTTGTCTTTTCTTTCTTTCCTGTCTTTTTAATGACCTCTTGCTTTCTTCATGACTGACATCTTTGATGTCATGCCACAGTTCGTCTTGTCTTTGGTCATTAGTGTTTAACACATCAAATTCATTCTTGAGATTGCCTCTCAACTCAGGTAGGATATACTCAAGGTTGTACTTTGGCTTTCTGAGACTTGTTCTAATTTTCTCCAGTTTTAATTTGAACACGCGTATGAGCAGTTGATGGTCTGTTCTGCAGTCAGCACATGGTCTTATTCCAACTGCTGATACTGAGCTTTATCAACGTCTTTTTCCACAGATGTAGTCGATTCGACTCCTGTCTATTCCATCTGTACAGTTGCTGTTTGTGTTGGTGAAAAAAGGTATTTTCACTGTAGAAGTCATTGGCCTTGCAAAATTCTATCACGCAATCTCTGGCATCATTTCTATCACCAAGGCTATATTTTCCAACTATAAGTCCTTCTCTTTGTTCCAGCTTTTACATTCCAATTACCAATAATTATCAATGCATCTTGATTGCATGTTTGGCCAATTTTGGCTGCAGAACTGGTAAAAATCTTCAGTTTCCTCATCTTTGACCTCAGTGGTGGGTGTGTAAATTTGAATCACAGTCACACTACCCAGCCTTCCCTGTAAGTGTATGGATGGTGTCCTACCACTGACAGCACCGTGTTTCAGGACAGGTCTTGAAATGTTCTTTTTGACGAGGAATGCAGCACCAATCCCCTTCAAGGTTTTATTCCTGGCATAGTAGGTCATGTGATTCTCTGATTGAAAACAGCCAGTATAGTCCATTTCAGCTCACTAATGCCTAGGATATCTATGTTAGGCATTCCATTTCATTTTTTATGACTCCAATTTTCCTAGGTTCATACTTCTTACATTACATATTCCAGTTATTAATGGATGTTTACAGCTATTTCGTCACATTTTAAATCACGCCACATCAGTGAATGAAGCTCCCGAAGGCTCTACTCCATCCACGGCAGTACGGCCGACTCTGCTTCGAAGAGGCAGCTCCTCCCCAGTCAGCTTCTGAGTGCCTTCCGACCTGCGGGGCTCCTTTTCCAGCACTGTATCTTCCAGCGTTCTGCTGCTATTCCTAAAGTTTTCCCAGACTAGTTTTCAGTAGACTGCTGGACCCTTCTGAATCTGTCTTAGTGTGGAAGCTTAGCTGAGACCTGTCTACCACCAGTGACCCTGCTGGTATCTGAGTACCGGTGGCATAGCTGCCAGCATCACAGCGACATGCAGGCCCCTATAGCAGGACAAAGTGACAGACACCTGGGGTCAGCCACTGTTCCAGGCACTGGACACAAAGCAATGAGCAAAAGAAAGTCCCTTCTCTGATGGAGTTTGTATTCTAGTAGAGCAAGAGAAGCCTGTAGATAAAGCTCAAAAGTTATTAAACTCATAGAAAAAAATTAAATAAACTGAGATTATTTTCCCTGAAGTCATTTCAGAAACTACTGTCTTTAGTTACTACTGAATCAGCCTCTGGCTCATCTGGGCTCCAGGCACGACAGAACACAGTGCTGCCCAGTCAGGTCATAGACCAGACAGTTGTGATTCAGGGAGTTCTTGTGGACTGATTTTCAGAGGCAGATCACCAAGCCTTTCTTCCTAGCCTCCCTTTGTCTGGATGCTCCAGTGAAACCTGTCCAGCATCCAGCAACACACAAGCCTCTGACTGAACAGGTAGTACCTGCATATAAGATGCATTTCAGAAACTAAATGGCAGCAATCTTTAATTACAGTGAGATGTCTTAAATATAGAATGACAGTGTCCCTCCTCCTCTGTCCCTAAGAAATTTCCAACTAAGTGCTGTCTAATGTTGGGATGGGCTACATTTCACTGCTATCTAAAGTAATTGCAACTTTTCATTTTATTTTTTAAAAATACACATAAACCATTTTCATTGAATATAAACAACCTTGGTTTCTGGAATCGTCATTAAATTCTGCTTTCTTAGCCTCTAATTATCTTTACTCAGCTTAGACCGTTGTTCGTAGTTATTGTAAACACTCTAACCTTTAATGGCAGACTATGAAGACATATGGATATAAACGAAACACAGCTGAGGCTATAGATATAAATTAGTGAAAACTGCAATACCTCGGAGAGGAGCGTAATAGTTGCTGCCGTCCAAAATTTCTAGAAAGTCATGTGAGCACGATGTGCTGCTTTCAAGCCCAAAGTGGCTAAAGGAGAGGGTGATATGATTGACTGTAAGAAAAAAGAGATTATTTAACAAAGAAAACAGACAAGGGAATGAAAATTTTCCTCAGATAATTACATGAGAGGTTTCTTCTGCAGGGAAGCAAAGAATCTGGCAGATTTGCACCAGTATTCAGCGGGTTATGGAGAAGGGACCTGTGCTAGAGGGTTTTCCTTTGAAGGGTAATAGGATCAATATTTCCTCAAGTTCCTGCAGAATCTGAAATACGGACAGTAGCAATTAAGAGGACACTCTTCGGTGGGTTTCTTTCGGAGAACACAGGGCATATCTGGTTGGGTAGATGATTGGAAACAGTCTTTTTAATATAGACCACTGTTATAATCCCCTTGTAAGCATTTTTATCTGAAAGAATAATTTCTATAAATTCAGAATCTTTTCAGGGACTTGTAAATAAGACACCTTTTTCTCACTAGCACACACATGCTAGTACACTCAGTTTTATTTCAAGGCCAGAACCAGTGCCCTCAAGGTTCAGAGACATTTATGAAGAACGCTTTGAATTACTGCACAACAGCAAGTGTCTGGGTATATTTTCCTTTGTTGTTCTTCCAGGGTCGCTAATCTTCAGAATACAATCTTTTCCTGTTGCTGCAGCTTGAGCCAGGGAGATCTTTCATCCAAGTGCTTTACAACTCATTAGAAAATCACCCTCAGGCACAAACTGCTCTGCTCAAGGCAGGGGGCTTCTTTATCCAGGGCTCAGTTTCTGGCTTGCAGCTTGCTTTGGGCTGTATTTCCCTGTCTGCCATTGGCTAAGGATGACATCACCAGCCTCCAAGCCAGATGTATGTCAATAAAGATACTATCAGTTTGGTAACGCTTAACATCACTAAGAAAATTGTTACAGAATTTGTAAGCAGGCTAAACTCTTAAAATTTTGTAGACTAGAGGACCAGGCCCAAATAGCTTAAGTGACTCGCCTATTATCACACAGATCATTAATTACAGAGCTGAGTCAACAGCCAAGCCTTTCCATGTTACGCTAAAGAAGCATAAACTTCCCTATAAACTTGAGAAAGGGCAGGGCTCATCTGAAAGAGGATCCATAAAAGCCCAGGATCAACCCCTTTACAGCCGTTTTGCTGTGTCCCCGGGAGTCTCCTCAATACTCTCTCTCTAACAATATGGAGAACAGGCCTTGGCGTAGCGGTGACGCGCTACCGATGCTAACCAGAAAGGTGGCAGTTCAAATCCTCCAGGCACTCACTGGAAACCCTACAGGGCAGTTCTCCTCCGCAGGGTCACTGTGAGCTGGAATCAACTCAACGGCAGTGGGTAATCCTTACAACCAGTTATCAGTCGGAAATTAAGATGTAACAATTCAAAGCAGAAAACAAAGAAGTACTCATTAAGTGATTCTTCCAGGTCTGTGCTTGGATTTTCTTTCTTTCGCTTTTTTAAATGCATGCGTGGCATGCAAGACCAGTTTTTATAACTAGTTTCCATCTTCACTGAAGATCAATAGGTCCATTGCATTGCATTCTCTGTGAGTTATTAATCCTGCAGCTTACAGTTCTTATTATTCATTTATCAACTGTCCACTACAATCAGTGCATACATGTCAAAAGTCATTTCTCAGTTATTTTTGGCTTCTCCGGACTCACCCCTGACACTGTGGTAACAAATGTATAAGTCTGTTTGGGGGGATTTCTTTTGGTATTGTTTTTTCCCTAGGTCTCGAAACAAAAAAAGAAACATAAAAAACAATTTTGTTTTTATTTTTTTAATTAAGAAACAACAAGGAAAATGACTTCCTGTTCAGATTAGGAAACATTGTTATTGTGCACCAGGATTCGGGATTTCCAGAAGAGGAAGGCCATTAGTTGTTACCACCAGGGAGATCTAAGAGTATTAGCCACACACCGTCTTTCTCATGGACACAATCTGTCAAGATATCTTTTTTTTTTTTTTTTTCCATTTTCACTACTTACATGGAGGTTGGGCTTGAATTATCCAGCTGCAGTTCTGATTGTTTGGGTAGTTGGCAGGGAACAATGGAGAGGAAATAGTGTCAAAAGAATCGGTGAGGAGGAAGCCACCACAGGCTGGGGAACACACAAACATACATACATGTCAATTACTTTTGACTTCTACTGACTGTACATACCAATTAGAAAGTGAATAATTTGATGAATGAAAACATAAATTACTTTCCTTGTTTCTGAAATGAATGCTGAGGAAGTCCAAACAGATCATGAGAAAATGGGGACATGCTTGACATTTGGAATATTATTGTTAAATGACAGGAAATGGGGAAGTGCCACACAGCAATAGATGAAGTGCCTATGAATTGCCTGACTAATTCAAACACACCCTGGCACTGAATCACTTACTCTGCCCACTTATAAATTGCAGTTACAAGAATAATCTCTTTCTAAGTGGCTAGTCTTTGAGAAAAATAAATACTCCAATGAACAAGCCTTCATAGTAATTACTTCATGAGAAAATTGTAAAGCTCTATGGGAATCCAGAAGAGGGAGAATGTATGGCCAACTGGAGAACATAAGCTAAGAGCTAATGGTGGAGGCAGAGGCTCAACAAGAAATTGGAGGATGAGGAAGAATAGTCTAGGGAGAGGGCACCCTAAGCAGAATAGTCCAGGGAAAGGGCAACCTGAGCAAGGACACAGTATACATCAACGTAAGGATACAGCTATGCAGACTTGGTTGCCACTAGAGCTGTTGGAGGGGAGATTGTGAAGATAGGTTGGAGGCAGGTTCTACAGTCCTTAGATAGTGCATAGCAGACTTTGGGTTTCATTCACCAGGCCGAGTTCAACCGGGAGAGAACGGCTTGGAACCTGCATAAGGGTTTTTCTTGACCATTGCCCCATGATGAGGAAAAAGTTCCTTAAGGGTTAAAATCTGACTCCATTAACATTAAGCCTTGTAATTTGTTTTGGCATGTCTCCCGGTCTAAAACCCTGGATAATGGTTTGATAAACGAATGTGAAAAAAAAAATTGTACTGTCTCTAATATTAAAGATACTTTTCAGCATCATTCCGAAAACTTGGTTGAGATACACACCTGCCTAAAAGCAGGTAACATCATCTAAATTAGATCAGGCCAAAGTTACAACTGGGATAATTTCAAATCATAGGGTTTTTTTGCTCTATTTAAATTTTCACATGGTAAGCACAAAGCTGCCACCAATTTCTGAGGCCTGGTCCCATTTTACTGCAGCACCAAAAGGGGCGCTAAGGACCACTGGCCCGTGCTCGCTGAGACTCACGCGCACTTGCCTTGCCTGAAGTGAGCTCGGAAGCCCCTGCTCTGTGTGGACGTTCCAGACTGAAAACGTACAAAGAGAGTATTTCCTGTAGAGGTGATGGGATTAGTCAGCTGCTGTCTGCCACACAACTTGGCAAGGCGGGCGGTTGCAGCGTTTAAGCCATCATATGCCTACAAAGAGAGACAACAGGTAAAACAGTGACTTGGAACTTCAAATTGACATCTGTAAGACCCCTTTCTATGGGCTATTGGCCTTACTGGTAAGCTAATAGAAAACAAAACATTTTCTGGATTTAGTAAAATGGACTTTATTTTGTTATCCTGCCACACAGTTCTATGGCTGCCATTGACTCTCTGGCCATTTCTAAGGACACTGCTATGGTTTTCAGTGGGAGCTTCTCTGCCTAAGTCACTATTAACCCTCTGGGTGTCGTTATAATTGCTGTCCCTTTCACAGCCGTTCTTCCTCCCCACCCCAGGACAGTCATGACACAGGCCACATCTCCAGTGGGCACTGCAAATGCATAATGCAAAAGCAATACATGAGTAAACACGGGAGAAATAATGATGCAGAACCATTCATTTTTCAGAAACCTAATATTTTCTGGAACTTTTTCCTCATCATGGGGCAGTGGTCAGGAAAAAAGAGAAATAGCAGAATTCTTTCAAGTGATACAAGTGATATAAGCCTGGTTCAGAAAATTATCATTTGCAAAATTGACTGGGCTCTGTGTCTGTGCAGTCTTATGCCAGGACTGATATAGCCAGTACTCCGTACGTGTGAACAGAATAATTTATTTCACATCTGCCCTAAATCGCTGTATTGGTTTGCTCATGTCATTAGAATTTTGTGCACCTGGTATGAATTTTTGAAGGCTTTCCTGTGTAAACCGAAGGAAAAGGAATTCCTTTTGAGTTTTTTTGGATGATAATAACAGCAACACGCATTATCCATCAGGTGCTTCCTATGCGCCAAGACCTGGGTTCAGGACTGCACGTATTATTGTCTGTTTCATACTTTTGACATTCTCTCTATTTTTAAAAGGAAGCCAGCTGATGCACAGAATGCCATGTGATGTGGCCGTGTCACATGATTCCTGAAAAGGAGTAGGTCATGTTGAGTGAGATGGTTTGATCTGAAACTCTTTCATTGTGTTTAATGCAAGATATCAACTGGCCTGGATAGATTATATCAACCCAACAATCACTGGAGTGAGATTAAAAGTATTCAGTTAAATTATGGCTCTCTCACTCAAAAGAAATGTCCACTTATGTTTCATAAGACAGTCTTTGGAAAAAATAACAAGTTCAGATTTAGTGAAAGGTTGTTACTAAAAATGACTTTAAGTATTTAATGACTGCTATGCCAAGCCAAGCACCGTCGAATAGGATCCAACTATAGTCAGCATTTTTTTTTCTTCTTAGCATATGATTCCAAAGATACTCTCAGTTTGATTTATACAAATGCATAAATAAAACATGAATTTATAACTAACTAGTGGTGGCATGAGTCAGATCCGACTCAATGGCACTTGGCTTGGCAGTGGTGGCAAAGTGATTGAGCGCTTGACTGTTAACCAAAAGGAAGGCAGTTCCAGTCCACCAGCCACTCCTTGGCAATCCTATGGGGAACTTCTACTCTGTCCTATAGGGTCCCTATGAATCAAAGTTGACTCGATGGTAATAAGTGTGGTTTTAATGGGGGAGAGTAGTAAGACTTTCACAATAATTAATTTAAAATAAATTGTCCCAGACTGGTATTTCTTTTTTCTCTTCCTTCTCCTTGCTCTCCTCCTCTCCCTCGTTTTTTTCATTCAATGCTCAATTTTTTAACCTATGAATTCAATAAATAAAGCACTAAACAGATTTTTATTTAACAGTTTAAGACTGATGAAAATGGAATTCACTTCTTTTTAACAGATTCAAAATACAGTTTTCAATCTAGTATAATTGCTTTCTTTGAACACTATAAATAGTGGTCAAAACAGCATGAAAACCATCAGTACAGAATCTCTGACTAAATGTACGTTACAACCTACTCTGAAATATTAATTACTATTGGTATAATTTGTCTTTGTTTTCTTTATACTTGGTTTTATACCCCCCTAAGGTTATAGGTGGAAACTCCGGTGGTGTAGTGGTTAAGTGCTACAACCGTTAAATAAAAGGTTGGCAGTTCAAGCCCACCAGGCACTCCTTGGGAACTCTACGGAGCAGTTCTATTCTGTCTATAGAGTCACCATGAGTCAGAATTGACTTGACAGCAGCGAGTTTGAGTTTTATTTTTAAGGTTATGGCTATCTTAGGATTTTAGTAATGCTATGCCACTGCAAGTTTAATAGAAAAAGATAAAGAATACATTCTTAAAACATACGATATTACAGGATCTGAAGAGAATGCAAGGACGGATAATTCAGTTCACAAACTCATCTCAGAAAAAATGCTACATACCTCATTGCTGAACACCACTATAGTCACCTTCTAAGTACTCTCCTTGGGAGCTATGCACTGATGCCAGTGCCTAGTCCACCCTTCAAACCAATTCTGGAACTCTTCTTCAGGAATGGCCATCAGAGCTGTTGTTGTATTACCCTTGATGTCCTGAAAGCCATCAAAATGTCTCCCTTTCAATATTTCCTTTATCTTCTGGTAAAGAAAAAGTCACTGGAGGACAGATCAGGTGAGTAGGGAGGGTGTTCCAAGACAGTTATTTACCAACTGTCTAAAACCTCCTTCATATTTAACTGTACAGTTAAGTTCATGAAATTGCCACTGTGTCACCATGCCCAGTGGCCATTCCAGAAAGAAGGGTGGACTAGGTGCTGGCATTGGTCCATAGCTTCCCAAGGGGAGTGCTTCGAAGGTGACCATAGTGATATTCAGCAACGAGGTATGTAGCATTTTTTCTAGGATGAGTTTGCAAACTTGTAAGTCCAACTTAATTGCTAGGCTTTGTGTATCAACCAATTTTTGATTAAGGTACAAGACTACTTGCTTCTCTCAAGCTGATTAATACTTTTGTCTGTTTATTTAAAATAACATTTCTAAAAATCTAGTGAAATGTGGGTTCCATAAACAGGTTAGAGACTTTTCTGTAAAAACAAAAAGAAAAACACAGTTAGAAAATTTTTTACAAGGCCATGGACTCACAAAGACAAGAATGTTCTGAGCCAAATAAATAAATTATCAAAACCCATTACTATTGAGCTGATTCTGAGTGATCCTACAGGATAGAGCAGGACTGCCCCACAGGGTTTCCAAGGAGCAGCTGGTAGATTCAAACTCATCACCTTTTTCAGTCAAGTTCTTAACCACTAGGGCTCCAAGAATGTTTTAGTCTTGTTCATGCCACTGAACCAACCAAGAAAGCCAGTGCCATCAAGTCGATTCTGACTCACAGCAACCCTGCAAGAGTACACTGCCCCACTGAGTTTCCAAGGAGCACCTGGTGGATTTGAGCGGCTGACCTTCCGATTAGCAGCCACAACAGTTAACCACTACATTTATTCCACCACCACCTCCAAATTCAGAGATCCACTGAGTAAGTAGGTACCGGATTTTCTATTTCTAAGTCGTCCTTTCCTCTTTGAGGTGTCATAATTCTCTCATGGAAGAAGAAATAAAATAAGACACAAAAGCAAGCTAGAAAGTTAAGGCTAGGTACTGCAGAAAGTCACTTGAATGAACCATGTTTTCCTGGGGATACTTTGAAAGAGGCAAATGTCCTGGGGGAGGGTGCACAGAATCTACAGGCTACAAGTTCCCTGAGATCCTAGAAATTCAGAAGTTCTGCTAAACTTCACCTAGCTGAGCCATTGCTTCAAGAGGAATGGATCTAAAGTGGAAGACTTCCAAACATCACTGTCGAAATTATACACCAATGATATTACAAATTTGATTAGCAAGCTATAATTTTACAAGCACTATCAAAAACGTCCTAAGCACTTCTTTGTTGTTGTTGTTGTTAATGACAGAAGTGAGACTTTAGCAAGGTGTATTGGCTACTAAACTATTGCCTCGTGCTCCGCAAGCTGGTGACTCATTCAAAATTAATCTTGGTGGCATAGTGGCGAAGTGCTATAGGTACTAACCAAGAGGTTAGCAGTTCAAATTCACCAGGTACTCCTTGGAAACTCTATGGGGCAGTTCTACTCTGACCTGTAGGGTCGCTATGAGTTGGAACCAACTCAATGGCACCTGACAGCAACAACAGTGAGAATTTAGTCAGGAACTTTATTCCTCTCTCTTTGTATTCTTTATTATTACATGCTACCTCTCTTTAAAATACTCCTGAGTATTGTGAAGTTATATAAGCCTAATTATCATTTTGTAAAAGTGAAGAAACTTCAGGCTAGCAGGGGGCAGTTAAAAAAAGAAGAAAGTTGTAAAGAGATGTGAAAGCAGAGATTCAAAAAGACACACGTACACTAATATTCACTGCATAAATTTGGCAATCCACAATGGGCAAAATGGAAACAACCTAAATGTTCATCCATAGATGAACAATAAAATGTGGTCTGTACATATAATGGAATACTAGTCCACCATAAAGAGAAAAGACATTCTGATACATGCTACAATATGAATAAACCTTGAAAACATTATGCTGAGTGAAATAAGTCAATCACAAAAGAACAAATGTTATGTGATCTTATTAATGTGAGTAATTGGGATAGGCATATTTATAGAGATGAGAGTTTAATGGAAACCCTAGTGGTGTAGTGGTTAAGTGGGTAAGTCTGTGAATCAAAAGGTCAGCAGTTGAAATCTACCAGGCACTCCCTGGAAACTCTCTGGGGCAGTTCTACTCTGTCCTATAGGGTCACTATGAATTGGAGTCAGCTTGCTGGCACTAAGTTTGGTGTTTTGGTTTTAGAGTTTAATAGTGGTTACCGAGAATGGCAGAAGAGGATCATTAAGGGAATTATTGTTTATAAAGTATTGAGCTTTTATTTATACAGGGATAGAAAGCTTTGCAAAGCATATGGGCGATAGTTGTATAGTTGTATAATGTGATTGATGTAACTGATCTCTGAATTGTATGCTGAAAAATATTGAAGTGGTTAATATTTTGCTATCTATATTTTTACTATAATTTTTAAAAGTTTTTTTAAAAAAACAGACAAGAAAGCCAGTATTTCATTTGAGTGTCTTCTTAACACTTGTGACATCAAATTAATATTCTCACATTTAAAATTTTTAATTTATTGACATACAGGTTTAATTACATGCTATAAGAAAAATACTGCAAGGAGGAAAATATCAGAAACTTTGCCCCTATTTTTTTTTTTAATTTCAATGTTATGAGAATTGTCAATCATTGTTTTCCCTTACTTTCAGTTAGTTCCTAAGGTAGAGATGGCAAATTATGTTACTGTCAGTAGATACATGTATTAATATAACTTGTAGATAAGTGATTCGTACTTAGGATATTGCCAAACGTTTTCTGAGCCTGGAAATTGATTTTTTTGATCTGTTATTTCAGTGGGAAAGAACAATATATCAAAAGGAAAAAAAATTGTACATCTCAACTAACTCATTTTGAGATGACACTAAATAAAACTGTGAAATAAGAATATATGGCCAACATCTCTGGAAGTTTTAAGTACAAGGGGTCTAAAAAATGTAGGCAAAACTAGCTAAGAAGCAACCTAATTTCTATAGACAAGTCATTAAGTTTCTTTGAAAGGTATCCACAGCTTTGTAAAATCTCCAAATACCAGCACCCACATTTCAAAGCACAAAAAGTGAGCTTTGTCATAGAATAATAGGAGATATTTTAAGTACATAGAACCTGGCACACAGGAATCAATGTCCGATGTACAAACGAATAAATGAAGAATATTCCTGTGTGGCACTGAAAATTGACTTTACCCAAACAATGTGTCTTTGATTGCTGAGAGATAACTTCTAAAACCTTGGAATTTCCCCAGGGATCTAAGAAATCTCCAGACCTCACCTGACGGTTTACGCTAACGAGGTGAGTCAGGTGGAGTTGACCAGGCTCCCAGGACCACCACAAGATGTAAGCTGAGCTGGGGCCTTGGGGATTCCTGAGTTGATGGCTGGTATCCTAAAGAGCCAGTGGGACAATCCTGAACTTGAAATCAACAAGTCGGAAGCAGAGGTGTCATGAAGATACTGAAGCTTATGGCTGACACTTGGGGTCTTGGGCATACTTGCCAGTCTGGAGGATTGTGCCCTTTTGCTTGAGGGGTTTACCTAGCTCCAGATGCAACCTAATTGGAAGATGTGCTAGTATCAGAACAGGTGGAAATAGAATTGATGATGAACTGATTTTTATTTGATTTACACATTTAGTGTCAGAAAAAGGTAGAATTTATTTTTTGGTTACACCCCCACTCCAATGCACACACTCAACTCAACAATATTTGGCCTCCAGGAACAGAAGTCTAGGGTTGAGGAAAGCCCAGGGTTAAGAAAAACTGTCCTCAGAACTTATAAGTGCATAATAGGCATTTGAGCGGAAAACTGGTCATTGAAATTGGGAAACAGGTCAACTGAGGCTTTTTCTGGATAGCCTTCTTGCATTCTGGGCCCCAAGGAGAAATGGAGGAGGTGGCACCAGCAGTGCTGGACTACTGGGAAACACCACGCTCCCAGCTGGTTGGTTCTCACCCTCCGACCAGCAACGACGGAACACAGAAGGTAGGCAGAGGGTATCAGACCCATTCCCAAGGCCTACACTGTTCTGAATACAGTATACATTACACTGCTGTCTTTATCCCTCCATAGCCCTAGAGTGACACTCAAGAAGATTCTCTAAGCCCTAGCCAGAAATGAACACTAAACCCAAAATTCACGAATTTTAATACAAAATATTTCAATGTCTTGAGGATATCTGGGTAAATGTCAACAGGTTTCAAGACTGACGCATGTCAGCTCCAGCATAAAGTGACATGAGAAGGCAAGTCATTCAAGTAAAAGACTAGTGTGATGACAATCATAGTTCCAGAGGCCTCTGGTTAGAGAATCCTAAGAACTTTGGAAAAATAAAGAAGTCAATGGCAAGACTTTGCTTCACACACTTTGGACATGCTATCGGGGGAACAAGTCCCTAGAACAGGACGACTCTCAATCACAGTGGCTGCAACAATGGGCTCAAAAATAGCAACGATGGAGAGGATGCCACAAGACTGGGCAGTGTTTTGTTCTGTGAACATAAGGTCACAAATTGTGCACTGGTGGCTGAACAGGTAAAGCGATCGACTGCTCACCAAAAGGTCAGAAGTTCAAAATCACCAGCACCTCTGCCAGCAGCTCTTCACAAAAAGGACATGGCAGTCTGCTTCCGTAGTCATTTACAGTCTTGGAAACACTAAGGGGTCTCTATGAGTTGGAATCAACTCAACAGCTCCATATCACTTTACTTATAATTTATTATAATTATAATTTACTCATATTATAATTACAATGTACTCATAATTTATTCCACTTTACTCACAAATTATGACCACTATGAGTGGTCACTCCATCTCATAGTGACCCTATAGGACAGAGTAGAATTATCTCATAGGACATCTTTGTGGAAGCATAGTACCACATCTTTATCCCAAGGAGTAGTTGGTAGGCTCAAACAGGCAACCTTTAAGTTAGCAGCCAAGGACATTAACCTCTGAGTCACCAGGGCTCCTTTGTTAATATAAGAAAACCAAATCAATTCCACTGCCATAGAGTCAATTCCAACTGAGTATGCATTACTTAAAAGTAGGTGGCAAAATTCCTGTAAAATGGGCAAAACCAAAAACCAAACCCACTGGTATCAAGTCAATTCTGACTGATAGCAATCCTAAAGGACAGAGTAGAAGCCCAGAGGGTTTCCAAAGAGCATCTGGTAGATTTGAACTGATTACTGTTTGGTTAGCAGCCATAGCACTTAAACACTATGCCACCAGGGTCTCCAAAAGTAGACAGAGAATTTTAAAAAATAGTCTTAATAGATTTTCAGAGTTGATCATGGTCAAAACCAAACCCCCTGCTATCAAATTGATTCCTGTCCATAGTGACCCTATAGGAAAGAGAACTTCCAAGGAGTGCCTGATAGATTCAAATTGAGGATCTTTTGGTTAGCAGAGGTGTTACTTTATGTTACGTTATTGTGGAGAATTGATTCCCTGTCTATGTCTATCTTCCTTGCTTTAAAATGGGACTGATACAAGCCTATAACTCATATTGTTCAAAATAATTAAATGAGTTAGAAGATATCAAGTACTTAGCAAAGTTCTTAGGAACTAGGAAGTGCTCAGTAGACATTATTAGCCTGTTTTATTAAAGTGAGACAGAGGGCTAGTTAAACAGCTCATCCAAAGAGGAAATAAAAGTTTTGAAGGTAGAGAACTATCTTCAAAAAGCAGATGTTCAAGGAGGGGAATTGTCCAGAAAATGGATGAGTAGATACACAGCTGGTGAAAACTTCTCAGCTGGAGATACGTGGCAGGCAATATGAGCCCCGACTTGTGACGGTCACGTGCTGTGTAACCTCCTCCCCCTTGAATGTGAGCGGTACCCAATGACTTGTTTCTAATGAATAAAATATGACAGAACGATGAGATATTACTTCTACGATTAAGTTACAAAAGATGGTGAGCTCAGTTGTGTTAGCTATCTCTCACTGGTATTCTCTTTTGCCCTCTCTTAGAGCTTGCTCTGAAGAACAAGCTGCCACGTGGTGAGATGCTCTGTGGAAAGGCCCGAATGACAACAAGCTGAGGGAAGGCTCTGGCTACGATCCTTAGGGAACTGAGTCCTGCCAACAGCCATATGGGTGATCTAGGAGGGAACACCAGGGAAGCTACAGCTGGATTCCTGTCCCATAAAAACTAGATGTTATTTTAAGCCACTAAGTTTTGGTGTAATCTGTTATTGAGCAATAAATGACTAATACCAGGATTATGAAACAAGGGCATAAGGGAAGAATGAACAAAGGATTTTAAAAACAACAGCATCCAACATTGCACTTTAACTCAACTGTTAACGTGCTCTTTGTAGTAATCAACTATTAGTGACTGAACACTTAGCCAAAATTACTATACAACGGGCCTCAAGTTCATAGTATTTTGGAAAGATTAAGAATCCAAATTCTAAGTTTGTCTTTGCAGTGTGATTGATTACTGAGCAGCCTTTCTAGCCAGGGTCTTGTAATTCCCACCCAGGTGACAGGCCAGGGCTGTGTAACAGGGCTATTATGTGGTCCACCAAGGGCATTGTTCAGTTTTGCTGTAAAAGAGAGCCAATCCCGAGAATTGGGGTTTTGACTTGTTTGCTCAGTTCCTTCTGTCTACCTCAGAACCCCAATTCTGGTGACAAAACTTGACACCAGAAGCTCTCAGCCTGGTAGCCTGGTTGTGAACTTATTGCAGGTGATTGTCCCACAGGTATTGGTCATCCTGGCTTGATCCACCGATCCACTGCCCACAGAGCCCATGGCTGAACAAGAGAGAAACTGTTTCTGGAAAATCCTGGATATAAGAGAACAGTATTTGGAAAACTGCCAACTCTAAACTTCCAAACACAATATATGTGTTACCTATTCTGGCATTTCATCCTAATGATGGAAATTTTATGAAGCTTAATGACGAATCCAACTCGGCACTTGGCTGGCTTGGCAATGATGGATGTACGACAACATACATTCATCTTTATTACAGCTCAGTATTTTTCAGAATGTAAACTTTGGACTGCCTACATGGATTTACATTCTAACTCTAATGCTTAATAGCTGTGGTGTCTTGAGCAAGTTATCTGGAGAGGCAACTATGTCAAACCCTACTGAGAAGATCAAAATTTATTCCTTGAATTTATGGGCTTGAAGATCACTGGAAGTCTAAGAGAGAGCTGTTTGCATGGAGAGATGGGGACAAAAGCTGTAAATGGGTGGATTGAGATGTAAGTGAAAAGCAAAGACATGAGGACAGTTAGACTTCCATTTTCCTTTTAATAGTAAGTTTCTTATAGGGTCGGAATGAGGAGTTACTGAAGTAATATGTCATCCCAAGCATGTGATAAACTAAAAGCCAAACCTGCTGCCATTGATTTGATTCCAATTAATAGCAACCCTGTTGAACAGAGTAGAACTGTCCCATAGAGTTTCCAAGGAGTGCCTGGTGGATTCAAACTGCTGAGCTTTTGGTTAGCAACCAAGTACTTAACCACTGCAAACACTTGGGCTGCTGGCATATGACAAGCACTCACTAAATGCTGCTTACCATTATGGGGGAAACCCTTTGACTTCTTTTTTTGTTCTTTGTAAAATAAGGCAATCACAAATTGTTTAAGAAGCTATGAGATCCATTTGTGTACCAGATTGAGTCTGACCTGACAGAGTATCAAATCTAGTTCAGGAACAAGTGTTTTTGTTTTTTAATTTTTCTTGTTTTTGTCAAAATCCTTCCCTACAACACCTTCTCTGCTCTGTAACACAGTTTTGTATTTAAAAAGTGGAGCCTAAAAGGTTGTCAGCATTCATACTCAGTTCAGAGCGTACTGCTGATCTTTCAGGTGCAGGGTCTGTGCTATGTACCATGTCCAGCACATCTTAAGTTTCCCAACTGACAGCTAAGGTTCAGCGGAAAGCTCATTGATCTCAGGCATCAGGACACCTGGGCTTGAGTCCTGGACTCACACAGAGCATTTATTTGTTGTTCCCAGTTGTCATGGATTGAACTGTGTCTCCCTGAAAACGTGGGTAGCCATTTGGCTGGGCCATCATTCCCAGTATTTTGTGATTTTCTTATGTTATATATCCTAATCTCTGCCTGTGGCTCATAGATGGGATGATTATGCTACAAGAGGATTAGGGTGGGACTGCCACACCCATGCTAAGGGAATTCCCCTGGAGTGTGGCTTGTACCACCATTTATCCTTTCATCCTATGGGAGATAAAAAGAGAGGGGAGCAACCTGAGAACTGGGAAACTCACACCATCAAGAAAGCAGCACCGGGAGAAAAGAGAGTCCTTCAGACCTGAGGTACCTGCGCCAAGATTCTTCCTGACTAAAGACTGATACAGCACAAGGATTTTCCTCCAGAGCTGATGGGGGAAAGCCTTCTCCTGGAGAGGACACCCAGAATTTGGACTTGTAGCCTACTACACTGTGTAAGAATAAACTTTCCTTTGTTAAAGCAATCCATTTGTGGTATTTCTGTTAGAGCAGCACTAGCTGACTAAAACATCAAGACGCTGCAAACACTCCTTGCCACCCCTGTCCATAAATCATAATGGAGGTCAACTCTCGGACAGCAATTGATTGGAATTGGGGACGCAGAGTGACCATATCATGTGTGCACCTTATGCTTCTATGCATCCATAGGATGTCGTCCTGTTGAACTCCTAGTGGAGAAAGGGGAGTGGGTCGAGAGGAGGGGCTAGAAGTTTGTTGGGAGGATAAGACATGTATGGAGCAGAGAGAAAGAGTGTGCTGCCACCGGGCAGGGAGAGCTGTGGGAGCTGCATATAGGCGGGCATGCAAATTTATATGAGAATGCACATTTTCATTCAATCATAACAAAAAAAAGGAGAGAAAGAAATAAAAGAAGAAACTATCCTTTACTAAAGCCAAAAAGAAACGAGAGTAGGTAATTCTTCCTCTTTGCCTCATCAGGATATTGCAAAAAGTGAGCTATGTATGTGAAGCTGCATAAAAATTATAAATTATTCACATGAAAGTACATTTCTCCTGTTTCATTACGAGAATCCTCAGACATACATTTTTCTGAAAGGAATTTGGAAACATATAGCAAAGTCAAAAGCTAGCAAGTCTACTCCCAGGTGTGCCCACCCTACAGAAACTCTTGTATGGCTGCATAGAAATGTGCCCCAAAATGTTCATTACAAAAAAGATGGTAAAAATTAGTCACAAGTTATCATTAACCAAGATTCTCACTAGTGGTTTCCTCTGCAGAGAGAAGATACAGAATAATGCCAGCCAATGTACACATGGGGCTAAAATGTGTCTGTAACAGTTCATTTCCTTTGTGGGTGGAAATTTGAGGCAAATATGGCAAAATACTGTTTGAAAATGTATACACTAAGATGTTCTTCTCACTGCACATCTTAATGCATTGTATAGCCTGTATTTGTCTACGGACCTGAATTTTTTATAAAAGTATTTTCAATAAACAGAATCCACATAAAGTAAGTAATAGGAAATATAGACAGAGATTCACATATAAAGATACTTCTCACAGCATCGTTATAGTAAGAAAAAACCATCTAAATGATCAAAAATAAGATAATATTTAACTAACTTGTAGTATACCTGTATATCGTCAAAGGAGAAATACATCCCGATTCTACCAAGTGAAAAAAGTAGGATACAAAATTATATACAGAATTACCTTAACTATGTCCATTTACGTGTGTTTGGGGATGTGGGTTTATGTGTGCTTGTGTAGGAAATAAACTGAAAATTTATAATTTATATTATAATATTATATTTGACTTTAATTCTTGTTTCCTCCTTCTTGTATTTGACAAATTTAACATGAGGACTGTGAAATTTTTAAATGCACATTAAGTAGTTTTAAGTGTTCAGCCATTCAGAGCATAAATGATCCCATAAGGAGACAGGAAAATAAGCTATTCATATAACAGTAGTACTGCAGTATCTATGCTAAGATTAATGCCATTTTTATCTAGCCTCTTGCTGCCTGACAGGAATGCATCAAGTTAGTTTGGCTATGACTTCTGTTTTAAGATCCAACACATTTGTTAGCCAGTATCTACAGCTGCACCCCAGACCTCTCTCCTAAGCTCTGATCTCACATATCCAATTGCAGACCAGGCATTATCTCTTATATGTCATATAAACCTTGAGAGTCAACATCTGAAAGGGAATCCATCATCTCCCTCCCCTTCGCCTAAATCCTGTGTCTCTTCCGTTTGACTCAGTGAATGCCAGAAGTATATACCCAATTGCCCAGCCCGTTTTAGATCTTTCCCTTGTCCCTTAAATCCAGTGGCTGGGCCTGTCTACGTATTCTCCTTCCTATGTATTACTTAGATCCCTCCCTGCTACCTCATCCTGAGTGCCTCATCTTGGTCTGGTATCTCATCTAGTCTTGCCTAGATCACTGTCGATGAAACCACTTGCCATGGAGTTGACTCTACTCATGGGCACCCTATGTGTGTCACAGCAGAACTGTGCTCCACAGGGTTTTCAATGGCTTGGTTCTTTGGGAACAGATGACCAGACCTTTCTTCTAAGGTGCTTCTGGACTGGAACCTCCAACCCTTCAGTTAACAATTGAATGTGTTAACTATTCGCAACACCTATGTATAAAGGTCACTACAAACCCACAGCCATCAAGTTGATTCCAACTCATAGCAACCCTACAGATCCGAGTAGGACTTCCCCATAGAGTTTCCAAGGAGTGCCTGGTAGATTTGAACTGTCACCCTTCCGGTTGGCAGCTGTAGCCCTTAACCACTACTCCACAAGGGTAGCAGTCTTGAATTTGTGCCCCCTTCAATTCAATCTCCAAACAACTGTTAAACAATTCTCAACAAGTGTGTGCAGCATGCTCTTTTCTAGAAGTGCAGTGTGCTTTTCCTAAGATGTAATACAAATACAAAACGAAAACTGAGTATCCCTGACACCTTTTAAGGTTGCACTGAAGATAAGCAACCACTGATACTTTGTTAAAAAACTAACAAACAAGCAAATGATATGAAACATACTTTAGCCCACACCCCCTTCTCATATCCTGTCAAGGTGCTGGCATGATGAAATGAATCGTGATCACCTCACTAAAATATCAGTCATCATTTAAACAGCCCAAAGCACATGACTGATGGGGAAAAACAGATTTTTGACTTCCTTGGTAATTTTTTATTTTCACTTCTATAAATTGGAATATTTTCCCTTAGATTGTTGTGGGTTGGGAAGCAGGGACTATTCCCGCTATATCTCCTTTCTTCTAGTTTTCCTAAGTTTCATCTTGCTTAGGAAGAAAAATAAACCACCTTAATGTGTAGGTTAAGATTGTTACAATCTAGAGTAAGAAGAAGCTATTATAATTCAAAAGCAAAACCTACAGCATCTTTTACAATCCTCAAAGTATGAAAACAGGAAGCCTTTGCTTCAGAGGAGAGTTTTACTTTTTTACGCAAAGAAACTGTAAACATATATGAATTTGCTTTTATTTTCATCTGCCATAGTACTTCTTTCCTTTTTAATTCATTTTGTGAATATTCTAGACAGTATGAAAGCAATACATTTAATACATGATAAAATTCACCGAGATGACACATTGAAGAATGTGTACAATATTTATAACACATATTTTCAAATTTTAAAAAGTATCTCAAAGTACAATAAAATGGAGCTCTTCATGAATTAATAGTAATGAACTGAGGAGTACAGAGTCAATTCTGAGCATCTAAGGTCTGCACTTTTTAAAGATCTTTAATGTTGTGTTAATGGTAGTAGAAGCAGTAACAGAGGTAAAAGATAATTAAGTGTAGCAGCTACCACTTATCGGTGTTGGCTCCTGTAACATGTCTTCAAACACATTTTTAATGTAATCGCTTTTACAACTTCATTCTGTGGCTGGGAAAACGGAAGCTCAGACCACATAGGTACTTGCCCACGGTCACACACTTAGTGAAGAGCCGGTATACAAACTGCTTCTGTCTGACGTCTGGTCAGTTTTCATTAAATCGCGAGAAAAGGCAAAATCAAGTTTTATTCATTCAGTTAGAACATGGAGAGATCAAGATTTTATCAAGTGGAGAAGTCCATGGTCTCCTAAAAAGATAATCACAGTTGTTCTGGAAATAGAATGGGAGCCTCCATTACTTATTTAAATTTGCAATAGAGAATTGTTAGTGGCATTTGGACCAGTCTTATTTTAGGCTTCCACGGATTTCACAGTGGCTAGCATCTGTTATGCGCTCCATTCCATCGCACATGCCTGGCATTCTCATCATGGCTAACTGAGCAGAAGGTGTTACAACGAGCACAGTGTCTAGGACCAAAAAAATCCTTGATACTTAAACTTGGTTCTACCCCTGAATTCAGATATACCTTCCACCCCTCACCCTCTTCCGCCCTACCACGGCATTTCAGCTTCTCTCTGGCCTGGTTTGGTCTTCAGCCTGGTCCTCACCCTTAACTCAGGTCTAACTCCATCCAAGAATACACATCTGCTTTGCATCATCTTAAAACTTAATCAGGGTGAAAAATGTGGTAAAGTGATAAGACATTTAGTAGAAAATGGCACAGTAGTGATAATTCACATGAAGGTGCAAAGTCAATTTTCAAGACAGAGAGCCTGAGAAGTCTTGTTCACGTGTTATACACAGTAGCATAGCTGCTAATGAAATTTCCATTTTTAAATGCAAAAGTGTTCCAAGACAGAGGAAACATTAAATGATAAGGAAGGGACTCCCTCAGAAATTATCCAAGCTGCTAAATCCATAAATATAAGGAAGGAAGGCAATGACCGTATTACTCATTATAGAAGCTTTTATTAGAGGTGGGGAGAGAGGAAGCATCAGTTTCCTCAGTCTCTTGTGTTTTCCAGCTAGCCTCCTCCGAAGTCAAATCCCAAGTAAAATTCACTACCAGGCATCTGATGTCAGGGTTCTATCACTCCTGTTCCACATTACTCTGCTCAGCCTTCAAAGCAGATGGGAGTCTCTAATAGTTCGCAGTCGTTGGCACGCACTGACTGCAAGATACTGGAAATGTTGAAATCCAAGGAGCTCACTTATTTTCATAATAAACAAGCACTTAAGGAGAGGCTGAGCTGAAATTTAAATGAAACCAAACCTGTGTCCACAGATTGAAAGCTGTGGCCTTGAGTCAATCCTTGTCCGCTGCAGGCTGCAGAGTGTGGGCACTGCAAGGCAGAATGGCTAAACTGGTTATAAAGAAGCAGATCACCAAGGGAACATTTTAAGGAGACTTTCAAAGCATCCTCTAGTATGAAATGGAAACTAAATTTTCTGCCATGAGGAGTGAAGGAGCAGGGCTGGGGGAGAGATGAGAAAGAGGGAGAGAGGAGAGGGAAAGGAAAGGAGGGGGAGAAGGGAGGGACGGAGAGAGACTGAGAGGCAGGGAGGGGAAATGAAAGCCAGAAAGACGGGAAAAGGGAAAGAGAAGGGGAGACAGGAAGAGGCAGGCAGAGATTGATTTTCACCACGGATTTATTCGTGAAAAAGTAAATATTTAAAGAAAAACCATTTCCGTTGCTCTTTGAAGCACCTAGTTTTATTATTCCTGTTTCTTTTCTCTCAACTTTGGAAATAATCAGGGTTTTAAAAGGAAACACATCCTGGATTGTGTCTTCAAAGAATAAAAAAGTCTGGAGACGGCACTGCTTGTCTGCCCTGTTCCACCCTGGGCCTTACTGTGAAACACCATCAACAAAAGCAGATAATGCAGCTTCCAGGGCTTTAGGAAAATCTGGTTTTCTTCAGATTTCCTAGATCGGCACAGAAAGCTTCAGGAAGAAAGCGGTTACTTGTGATTTGTTATGTTCTTTGTACTAGGTTTTCTTAGCCCTAGTGGATATTTCCCCCAAATGAAAGTTTGGATCTGGACTGTGGTCTGCTTACTTTTATCTGTTTCTCACTGATTTCTCACAGGACGGACATTCCACGGTGCTGAGCAAAGCGGATGCTGAAATCAGACGCCGGGAGTCTGGGCCAGTTGCTGCAGCTGAACTGACTTCTCTTTCCTGCTCGCTACATCCAGCACTTCTTAGAGATCAGTAAGAGCTTGCAGAGCTATGTGGATTCAAGGCTCAGAAGAAAGACTCGAATTAAGTAATTAAACTGTCAGTTGCAGGTCACCTTAATACTCAGGCTTCAGGAAAGGAAACATAATAGAGCCATTCCCCTGCTGACCATACAGAGTCATCCGCAGCCAGTGGGTCTCACTGCAAGAAATACAGTGTGCGTTCGGAGAGTCCCAAGTTAATTACAGCAGACGCTCAAGAGTGACTGAGCAGAAAGTGCAAGCTTATTACTAAATTAGCTGAAACCTGAGTGCCAAGTTGGCTTTCTGATTAGCTCCCTATGATACCATCACCATTTCAATGAAAGTAAAAAAAAAAAAAAAATCAGTTTCTCCATTGTTTCATTATGCCAAGTTAGCTGCATGAAATTCTAGAAAACGAATTTCCTTGATATTATCTAAGTTCTCAAGTGGTTCAAAAGACTGAGATCATATATCAATATGAGTTCTAGGGATTGAACTCACAACACATTGCCAGATATGTCACCTGCAATTTTCCTCTCAAACTCTGGTCACTGCAGGAGTAGAAACAACAATAATTCATTTATTCAGTCATGCATGTGTGATTAATCCATGCATTAAACAGGCTGGGAGCCTCTGGGGTTCAAAGAGGACTGCTGTGGATTATGTGAAAAGGGAGGGAGGCTGTGTATAACTGTTCCATCTTGTAATTCCCATTGGTTTCTGCTAGTTGCTGAGTTGTGTCTTTAGTTAGCTGTCATGGATTGAATTGTGCGCCCCACAAAATGTGTGTGGCCGTTTGGCTAGGCCAGGATTCCCGGTATTGTGTGGTTAGGCTGGGATTCCTGGCATTGTGCAATGTTCCTCCCATTGAAAATCCTGCCTCTATGATGTTAATGAGGGTGGATGGGCAGCAGTTGTGTTGGTGGGGCAAGACTCAATATGTGAGACTGTTTTGTGCTTTGAGGCAGTCTTTTGAGAGATAAAGAAGCTTGCAGAAAGAGTTGGGAACCTCATATCGTCAAGAAAGGAGCATAGAGAGTGGGAGCTTGTAGTTTAGAACTGAGGCTCCTGCACCAAGATGCTCTCGGACCAAACAAAGGCTGATGCAACACAAGGACTTTCCTCCAAAGCTCCCCTAGACAGCAAGCCTTCCCCTGAAGTTGACATCTGAATTTGGACTTGTAGCCTGCTGTGCGGTGTAGGAATAAACTTTTCTTTATTAAAACCATCCACTCATGATATGTCTGTTAGAGCAGTACCAGATGACTAAGACATTAGCTGTGGGTTTTTACCTTGCCCACAGTGGGAACCAACGGGACTAGGCCTGCTGCAAGAAGACCTCTCTTCTGTGTAACAACTGGAGTGTAGAGACAAGTCTCCTATCCAGGGTCTCCTGCACTTGTACCCAGAGCATGAACAGAACTTCAGTGGCTGCCTGATTCTGACTGTGACTCCAGGATGAAGCCACAGCTGACTTCACTTGACCCTTAACGTCTTCTTTCTCCCCTCCCACCTTGTTCTCATCTTCCTACCCGCAAACATAATTCCTAACGAAATCTCTCTTCCCTGATTGTCCTCTTTCTGCTTTGGTTCCCTGCCAACTCAATTTCATTAGTGAGCAAACTAAGATCTCCAGGAAATGAGTAGTAGTACCAGGTCCAGAACACGTGACTAGCACAGTGGGAAGCGCAGAATAGGCACCAAGACCGAATGGAAAAGCGGAGCCCAGACTTCCAGATGAGAGCGTTTCGCATTTGAACACTGTTCCCTGCTTTCATATATGAAGTCTGGGTTCATCTGATACAGAATTCCAAAAGGTTTCAAAGTAACTCATACTTTACTTTCTCCTTCTGCTGCTCTAGTTGATCTCTGGCCTCTGATTCAGCTCCCTGGATATATGCTGCTATTTCAGGTTTTGTCACTAAAATACTTGTTCTTACTTTAGGAAGTAGAAGACTTGAATTACACGGCTGGTTCTGCTTTTAATTGCTACCTGACTTTGACTCCTCTGAGCCTCAATGTTCTTATTTTTCAACTGAGAAGTTGACCTCGAATGATATCCATTCTCTCCTTTTTCAATCTTAATGTTGTATCATCTATGTGTCTATGACTGTTAATCAGGTCATTTAGCATTAATATTTTCATGTCTTACAATCCTGTTACAGAAGTTAAAAAAAAAAATGACCTGTAGAAACTTAAATTTGTGTATGTTTTGATATGCATATTTTCATCAAAAAAAAAAAAAAAAGCATCACAGTTTGTCCTTTCCAAGCATAATTCACCTTGCTATTGAATAGTATACTGGAACTGTATTAAAAATCCCCTGAACCAAACATTATCTGACAGCATCACTGGCAGATGAATATTTTTCTCTTTGCTAATGGCTCTATGTCTAAGCAGCAGAACTAAGAAATTAGTTTGAATGTCACCAGAATGAATGATTGGCTTTGTATGAACTTAAACTGCAGAGATATTATGTAAGATATTGGACTCTATGGTAAATTTCACATCCAATGCCAATCTGGCTATGAAGATAGAAGGCTGGTGCCTCAATGCCTGCCTTCATGAATCCCTGGACAATAAATTCCCACTCAGAGACAAGCTTCAATCTGGCCAGGGCAGTGCCTTGCCTGATTTCAACCCTTGGAAGACCTCCTCACTCCATAATTGGGTTTACTTGGCAACCACACACAGCAGATCATTATCTCAGTTTATGGGTAAGACAATCATAGGTCTGTCTAGAGTTTACCTGTACAGTCCTTATTGCATATTTCTTTATCTTTTTGTAAAATTTTTTTTTTCATTAGATACTAGGTGCTGTTTTATGAGACAGATACACACACATACATGTTCTCCTTTTATTGAAAAATTTCTGGCCCACGATCAAAGATGGGAAACCATGACCCTTGCTCCTAATCCACTGTTCTTCCTGGTATTCCATGCTGCTTCCCTTTCTTCCATTGCACATTGAACATATCTTTCTGATGGCACTTACCATTAACGTCAGTATGATTATGGCTAGCATCAATTGAGAACTTTCAGTATGACAAGGAACTTACCTACACTGTCTCACATATCCCAACAACAAATCTGACAGAGGTACTATTACGATTCACATTTCACAGTTGAGTAAAATGAAACAGAAAGATTAACTTTCTCCCAAGCAACACAGCTAGAAAATGGCAGAGTCTAAGCTTAGCCCTGGTGGTGTACCGGTTAAGGGCTCTGCCTGCTAACCAAAAGGTTGGCAAGCTGAATCCTCCAGGCACTCACTGGAAACTCTATAGGGCAGTACTACCCTGTTCTATAGAGTTGCTATGAGTCAGGATTGACTGGATGTCAGTGAGTGAGGCTTAGCCACAGTCCATCCCACTACAGAGTACACAACTTAACCCCGGCACTGACTCACACTGGTAGTGTAATTCACCTCTTCTTTGAACCTCTCACTCAAATGCTTAGAGGCATTGCTTCTGAATGCCCTCTGGCTAGGATACACCAGCAACTTCACACAGGGTTCCCTGATCCCAACAATTTGTTTGAACTATCACGTGCTGTAGTCTGCCTTATTTGCCAGGACCTGTATTTGACTTTGTCTTTCCATCCCTCTGCCTGTGAAAGATCACATTTGACTTTTCACCTCCTTCCTGTCTTTTCCGTCCTGCTGTAGTTCGCTAAGCCATGCCCTGTTGCATGCTGAGATAGGACAGTGATTAATAGAAAACCTATTTGTGTATTTACGTCCCATGTATGTGGAAAAACCTCCCAATGATCACAGGAGGGAAAAAGCACAGCCATGCTGGGTGTGTCTTTGACCTAGGCTTTCTTTGGTCATGTTCTGCTGTATCCTGAATTCTATGGTTTTCAGACTTTGAGTAATATGACAAACTGTACCTGGCATAATAAAAACTGACTGAAGAAGGAAGTGGTGAGAAATGCCCACTTCAGATAAAAATATGAAGTAGACAATTTGTCTCTGATTCATTCTTATCTCTTTTGAAAATGATTCTTCTGCATCAAGGCTTTATTTTATCTTCAGTCTTAAAGACTACTATAGGGAAGAATATAGTTCCTAGCCTGTAGTTATTTTCTTCATACTGAAGGTACCCTTCCATTGTCTTTCTGCTTCCAGTCGTCACTGTTACAAAGTTAGCAGTCTGTCACATCTTGGAAGACAGTCTGTTACCCATGTAGCTATATACTCCCTTTGCTGATTTTAACTTTTTTTTCCCCCCTTAGTCTTCCCCATTTTTTGATGAAGACACCTTTTTTATTTATTTTGCTTGGCTGTTTTTTTTTTTTCCCCCTTGGGATTCTGGTTTCTGTCAACTGACATCTTTCACCAGTTTTGGAAAATTACATCGTTTCTTCAAATATTGTTTCTCTCCTTGCTATCTCAATGGCACTTGGCTTGGCTTGGCTCCCTGCTTTCTGGGAATTCAAATAAATATGTATTCTACCTTTTCTATATACCTGCTATGTGTTTTAACCTCTTGTGTATTTTTTATCTGTTTACTTATCCATGATTTATTCTACTAGATTCTTCTGACCTATCTTCGAGTTAACTATTTCCCTCTTTAGCTCTGTCTAATTTGCTGATAAATGCTTTGACTGAGGTCCTTAATTCAGCCATTGTCTTTATCAGTTCTAAAATTATTAGTTGGTTCTTTTTTGTATTTGCAGTGTCACTTTTTGTATTTGGCAGTTTATTGCTGAAAGTTTTAAGTTTGACTTTGATTTTCATGAGCTTGGTAATCATCAATATTTAACAACCTGTGTCAGGTAATTTGAGTATCTGATCTGCATATTAGAGAGTCTGTCTCCATTATCTGTTGTTTATGTGTCTTATTCATGTTATATTGAATCTTCCTGTACCTAAATATCTTTGATTGTGTGCTAGCTATCGCTTAGGAAAGATTATTGGTAGAAATGAAATTTAGAATGATTTTATTTACCTTAAAAGAAGATTTTAAATTGCTTTTATTGCAATTTATTCTGGATACTTGGAAACAAACAATACAGGATCCCCTCTCATAATTTCAAGACTTCAGATTTTGAGGTTAGAGACAAGGACTCAAAGCTGGGATGTAATCTCTGTGAAGGCTGTTTTACTTTCATTTTACCAGGATATGAACAGGTTTACCATAATTGCCACCCTCAATCTTTGGTCCTCTTTGAGAACTGAAAGATGTGCTATCTTTCTGGAATAGAAAATCCTATAACAAAATTAGCTAGTCCCTAATGCAAGGCTCACATCTCTCTCTCAGTTATCGGCTCTAAAATTCCACACTACTTTGAGAGTTCTATTTTTTTAAGCTCATTGATTTTTTTTTTTTCCTTTTCAGTTTTCTTCATTAGGAGAGTTGTTGTAAGTTAACATTATGGAATACCCTACAGTTATATCATACTTTGTCTAATTACATCCTGAAGTCTCATTTAGAAGATTAATATGCAGTCATACATTAACTAATATTTTAAATAGACTCATGATCTAATCTTGCAAAATAATACTTGAAACTACACCATTAGACTAGAATACTATGGAAAATATAACTTTTGAGTTTTATTGAGTGAAATTTGAAAGAAGCTAGATGGTTGGAGTTTGTGTAACACATTTACAGGAAATTAAAATAATCCATTAACCCAACAAAATATCTATGATTATAATGTGAAAGACAGAAAACCTTTTGCAAGAAAATCAGGTAACCAAGCAATTGAAATTAAAACAAAGACAAGGAGGTGGAGTGAAGATGGTAGAGTAAACACACATCTCCCTAAGTCCCTCTGAAAACCAAGACTTGAAATGATAATGAAACAGAGGCCTCTGGAAACCTAGTGAGCCCTAGGACATGGCATATTTGGACTTTATACCACTGAACAGAAAAACCTCCTCTCTTTCTCTGACCCCTGCTCTTGGTGAGACCTGGCTTTCACGATCTGAAGGTAACTCACCATTTTAGCTTTTCTTCCTCTGGCTTAGCTGGCATGTGGAGTTCAGACTTGACTAGCAGCTAATATCAGATGCACTGCTGGTGGGATCAGCAGGCGAAACTTCTAACTTTTGAGAGCCCGGCTTTGGATTCTGGCATCTTGGCACCTTTGGCCTCTCTTTCTGCATCTGCCATAGAGTCGCCTGTACCAAGGCAGGTGACGAGCTTGTATGGGATGCCAGCTTGTTCCACTGTGAGGTGGTTATGCCCATCTGGAGGCCTCAGCTGGACCTAATTCCTAGGCTGGGAGGCAGAGCCTGCCCGGAGGAGAGCACTTTCCAGAAGAAAAGCAGTGTTCTACACAGTGTTGCCTACAGCAGGAGCCCAACAGCAGAGTCCAGCAGGGCAGTAGACTTTCTGTATTTTAAACCAGTTGGTAACATCGGAGGTGGGATATAGAGTTGCCAGCTGGGAAGAGGGATCTGTACACATGAAAACCTGACTCACTTTGGAAGTTGTCAGACACATTTTACTTTTCATTTTAAGATGGCCTAGAGCAACAACTGTTGTCCATCCTCACAGCATCTCTCCCAGCCTCTACTGAATCACAGGATGCCCAAAATGCAAAAAAGTCTTGATAAAACCATAACCAAGAAATCACTCATGGCTTCAGAGGACCCCCCAAAAGAAAGCACCACAGAACTTCTCAGATGAAGAAAACTTTCTGAAACTATTGAATGGTGAATACAAAAGGATTATATAGAGAGCCCTCCTAGACCTTACACAAAATGCAGCAGAGCAAAATGAAATGTTAAGGAAGCTGTTTGATCTGATGGAACAACAGTACTCTGAAATCTGACAGATCAAGAACAAAATCAAAGAGAGAGAAACTTCAATTCAAATCCAAAAAAACAGAATGGGGCAAATGGAAAATAGACTTTCCGACTTGGAAGACAGTGCTATTGACTCCAGCATCGATGAGGAGGAATCAGAAAAAAGAAACAAGAAAAATGCAGAAGCATTAAGAAGCATGTGACAATCTACGATTAATTGGAGACCCTGAACTGGGCAAGACACCTAAGGACACGGAGAGTATTGTTGCTCAGCTGCTGGCAGAAATCTTGCCAGAAATTACGATAGAAGAGAATATAGATATCCAAGATGCATATCGAATTGCTACTCAATATAGATCTCAAAAGAAAGACTCCAAGACACATTCTAATCAAGCTTAACAAAATGAAACATAAGCAGAAACTCTTACAGGCAGCAAAACTTGAAGCAAAGCTAACATTCAGAGGGAAACCCTATAGGCTTTCGTTGGATTTCTCAGCAGAAACAATGCTGGCATGGAGACAGTGGCATGACACATTCAGAGCCTTGAAGGAGAAGAGCTTCCAACCAAGAATGATATATCCTGCTAAACTATCTTTCAAATATGAAAATGAAATTAAGACATTCACAGATAACAGAAACTCAGAGACTTTGTAAAAAACAAATGAAAGCTACAGTAATGAAAGAATCTCTTGGCTTAGAAGAACAAAGCCAGTAACTTTACATTTTAGAAGCAAATACAGGACACATCACCCAGAATCCTACTCAGTTAGGGAAGGCTCCAAACTCAATTAAAGCTATAATAGTGAAAGAAATGATCCAGTGATCATATCATGAAAACTATGGTGTCATCATATTAAAATGAGGGCTATACTACAGTACTGATAGTCCTTCCAGATGGTGAGGAAGGTGATAAAACTGGTAGTAATTAAAATTGAGTTTATACATAGTTTATTAAGGGGGATCATAGGGGCAGCCACGAAGCACAATAAAGGTGCAACACACCAAATCAAGAAACGTAATACAGGAGTTTCAGCAACCACAAAACCAACCCTGAAAAAGGTGAAAAATCAACTCACAAAGAAGAATGTCCCAGAACAGATTAGTAAGAACAACAGAGGAAACATCAACACAAAAATAAACTTATCACAATGGCAGCACTAAACACATACCTATCAATAATTACATTGAATTTGAATGGACTGAACACTCCAGTAAAGAGACATCAAGTGACATATTGGATCAAAAGACACGACCCATCCATATGTTGCCTACAAGAAACTCAACTCTGACTTATAGATATGAACAAACTGAAAATGAAAGGATGGAAGAATATATATCAAGCAACAATACACAAAGAAGAGCAAGTGTGGCAATTCTAACCTTAGGTACAATAGATTTTAATGTAAAATCCACCACCATAGACAAGGATGGATACTATTGCTGAAAGATCCAATACACAAGCAGGACTTAACAATATTAAATATTTTTGTACTTAATAACAGAGCATCTAAATACATTGAAGAAACCCTGACTACCCTCCAAAACGAGACAGACCACTCTCAGCTCTCCTATTCAGCATTGTACTAGAAGTTCTAGCCAGAGAAATTAGACAAGACCAAGAAATAAAAGGCAACTGCATTGGCAAAGAAGAAGTAAAAATTTCCCTATTTGCAGATGATATGATTGTATACACAGAGAATCCTAAGGAATCCATAAGTAAACTACTCAAACTGATAGAAGAGTTCAGCAAAGTCTCAGGATACAGTAAACATAAGTAAATCAGTAGGATTCCTTTGTACCAACAATGAGACTGTTAATGAAGAAATCAACAAATGAATACCATTTACCATAGGCCCTAAGAAGCTAAAGTACCTAGGAATAAATCTAACCAGAGAAATAACAGACCTTTACAAAGAGAACTACAAGCCCTTACTACAAGAAACTAAGAGATACTTAGATAAATCGAGAAACCTACCCTACTCATGGATAGGAAGACTTAACAATGTGAAAATATCTGTTTTACCCAAAGCAATGTACTTATATAATGCATCCCCAATACAAATCCCAGTAACATTTTTTAATTAGATGGAGAAAGAAATCAGCATCTTTGTTTAAGAAAGGGAAGAAGCCCCAGATAAGTAAAGCACTGCTGAAGAAGAAGAACACACTTGAAGGCCTCTCAGTATCTGACTTTAACACCTATTACACTGCCACAGTAGTCAAAACAGCCTAGTTCTGGTACCAAAAGAGACAGATGGATCAATGGAACAGAATCGAGACCTCAGAGATGACACCATCTGCCTATGAATAGTTGATATTTGACAAAGGCCCTAAGACATTAAACTGGGGTAAAAAGAATCTCACCAACAAATGGTGCTGGCAAAATTGGATATCCATCTCCAGTAAATTGAAACAAGACTCATATCTTATATGTTATACAAAAACCAAGTCAAAGTGGATAGAAGACCTAAATATCAAATCTAAAACAATAAAGCTCATCCAAGAAAAGGTAGGAACAATGGAAGTTTTAATACACAATATGGACAGACTCTAAAATCTGTCAAACAAACCACAATCATCAGAAGAGAAAGTAGATCAATGGGAACTATTAAGAATTAAACACTTTTGCTCATCTAAAGACTTTATTAATAGAATTAAAAGGCCACCTACAGAATGGAAAAAATATTTGGCAACTATTTGTCAGACTGATGCCTGATCTCCATAATCTATAAAGTACTACAGAATATAAATAAGAAAAAGATAAATCATCCAATTAAGCAATCGGTGAAGGAGATGGATGGACACTTCTCTAAAGAGGAGATCCAGGCAGCCAAAAAACACATGTGGACATGCTCACGATCTTTAGCTATTAAAGAAATTCAAATCAAAACCACAATGAGATACTATCTCACCCCAACAAGGTTGGCCATGATCCAAAAAATGCAAAACAATAAATGCTGGAGAGGCTATGGAGAGATTGGAACTCTCCTACACTGTTGGTGGGATTGCAAAATGGTGCAACCTCTTTGGAAGGCAATCTGGCGCTTCCTTAAAAAGCTGGATCTAGATATATCATTTGACCCAGTAATTCCACTGTTCGGAATACATCCCACAGAATCAAGGCAGTTCACACCAACTGATAGGTGTACACGAATGTTTATCGCAGCACAGTCCACAATACCAAAAAGATGGAATCAATGCAGATGCCCAACAACAGCGAAATAGATAGGTAAACTATAGTATATATACTCAATGGAGCACTATGCAATGATAAAGAACAATGATGATTTTAGGAAATATCTCATAACCTAGTTTCAATTGGAGGACATTATGCTTACTGAAAGTAGTCAGAGACAAAAGTACAAATATTGTATGAGACCCCTATAATAAGAACTTAAAAACAGACTCATACATAGAAGAAAAGACTCTTTCAAAGCTGCAAGTGTGGGGAGGGAGGGAGGGCGAGGGCTGGAGGGTTTAGATTAGATAGTTGATAGAAATTTGGTTGGCTGAAATCAGTAACAGCATACATTAGAAAGAATATTAATGTTAACTGGACTTCAACATAACATGGTTACTCCTCCCATCTTAACGCAATATTGCGAGGACAGAGTAGCTGAAGTGGGGGGCTGGGGACCATACTGTCAGGTGAAATCGAGGCCAACTGGCACAACTGGCATTTTGCTAAGAGAGCCCTCTGTACCCCATATTGGTGAGTGGCATCCGGGGTCTTAAAAGTTGCCAAGCTGCCATCTGAGGCTACAGCAAATGGTCTCAACTTAGCAGAAATGGATGATCACCAAGGACCAAAACAACATGGAGGAAAGGGAACTCAGGAGATAAAGAGATCCACATGAGTACATCACTACATCGACTTGTGACCAGAAGTGGCCATGTCACCACCAGTGATAGCCTTGATGGAGCTCACAAAGTTGAGTCTAACTGGCAACAAAAGACTAAAAATGGGTGCACTCTGAGATCTCCACTAAAGATTGCAATTGATGGTCCAGGGGTCTCAGAGTTCCCCTGGGAGCACAGACCCTGGCTCTGATGCTGCCCCTGTCCATAAATCATAATAGAGATGAACTCTTCAGACAGGAATGGATTAGACTTGGTGACACAGGGTGACCATATTATTTGCCCACTTTACGGTTCTATGCATCTATGGGATGTCATCCTACTGACCTCTTACTGGAGGCAGGGGAGTGGGTGGAAAGGATAGGATAGGAGACTGTTGGGAGGATAAGACATGTGTGGAACAGAGAGGAAGAGTGTGCTGTCACCAGGCAGGGAGAGCAGTGGGAGCTGCACATAGGTGGGCATGCAAGTTTGTAAGGGAATGTACGTTTCATTCACTCACAATAAAAAATAAAATAAAATAAAATAAAACTTCATTCACTCTTACATTATGCACAAAGTATTAGTTTCAATTAACAACAGATAGGAGTAGCAGAAACTTTTTGTTATCTGACAAACTAATGAAGGAAACCTGGTGGCACTATGGTTAAGTGCTCAGCTGCTAATCCACAAAGTAGGTGGTTCAAATCTATATGCTGCTCCATGGGAGTAAGATGTGGCAGTCTGCTTCCATACAGATTACAGCCTTGGAAACACCATGTGACAGTTCCACTCAGTTCTGTAGAGTCACTAGAAGTCAGAATCAACTCCGTGGCAATGGGTTTAGTTTTTGTTTGGGACAAATAGTCATAAACTTTCTCCACCCCTATCACCCAAACTATTCTTTTCTATCAGAATGCTGATTTGTCCAAGTAGCAGATAAAGACATGCTGATCTCAACAAAAGTAGACTCCTGTGAGACAGAGGCTGAATAACAGCTGATCTAGGATAAAGCTCTTTCATTCTGTGAGATACTTATTTTCCTAATTTCCATGGCAGTCTGTTCTGTGCAGCAGTATATAAAGAAGGAGGAGGCTTCTGTTAAAATGTTGACTTTGTGCTGCATAGAACAGACTGTAGTGGAGATTAGGAAAATAAGTATCTAAAAAAATGAAAGAGCTGATAGTCTTTTTTCTGCCTTTCTCTAGATTTAGACTCAGGATGTTTAAAACTCCTACAGACATTTTTTGACCATGATTTAACAAATACATGGTGAAGATCTGATATAATAAGGATAATAGAACAGAAACTAAGTTGTTAAACAAATTCTAAAATTATCTACCTCTTGATTTGTTGGTAGGTAAAAAAATAAATGTCCTTATGGTTTAAGTTACTAATAGCCGAGTGTTCAATAACTTGACATTGAAAAGATCCATAACCAATGCATCCACTAAATGAGTTCCATATGGCAGTGTTCTGACACAAATATGACTGGAGGTAAGGCTTGAACTTTTTGTTACTTACCATAATACAAGAGTCCTGAGGTTCAAGATCCAAGTCTGTGAAGTTCAAGAGAACACGATGATTTTTGTCAACCTTAATGACCCAGGAACATTCAGTGTTACTCCTGTAAGGACTTGGGTAATTTGGAGAATGAATCTCTCCACTGGGAGCCTGGAAAATCCCACCACAACCTATGAATGAGAAACATTCAACAATGAAAAGAATCTCTGACATATAAAACTCTACACCATTACTTATTACCGTAGATCAACTTTTTTTTCCTTACCCTCTAGGTTTATTTATTCTCTATTAAACATTTTAAAGGAATGCTGGTGGTGCAATGGTTAAGTAACTACAGAGTTATTTCACCAAAAATAATCTGTTCTTATTATTTACCACTTGCTTTCTATAATAATAATGGCTTTCTTTTCGCCAACACAATATATATGTCTTGTTGTGTGTGACTTGATACTTCTGGAAAAATGTAGCACCCATCAAGTATTTGATACTGCTAGATGAAGTCCTCATTCTTAGAAGTTTTATTGCTTATTAGAAGTCTGAGGTACGTTTATCTGCATGTGTAATGTAGACAGTTAGATGTATCAGCCAATAATGGAAAAATTCAGCATCATTTCCTAATAAAGAATGATTTCTAGGTAATCTAAACTCCATATATATACTTTTTTATTCTGATTAAACTCATGTGTTTCTAACTTTACAAACAATCTAATATACTAACTATGTCATCTTACAGTAGAAGAAATGGGGCCATCAAATGGCTAGGGCTTGCATTTCTGCTTAGCTGTATGACTTTACATAAGTCACTAACTTCTTAAAGTTTCAATTTCTATGTTAGTAACATGAGGATATGAAATTACTTTCTTTGTAGGACTAAATTAAATAATTGTTACAAAATAGTAGAACGCCTGGTCGCCATGAGTTGGATCCGACTCGATGGCACTTGACTTTGGCTATAGTAGACACTCAATAAATATGACTATTTTTAGTAGTTGTAGAGCTTATCTGCTAAAATATTTTGTGCCATAGTTTGTCTGTATAAACATCTATACCAGCTAATTTACATAGACTACCTAGTGGCTAAGTACTATGTCTGCTAATCATGAGGTTGGCAATTCTTATCCACCAGGCACTCCTTGGAAACTCAGTGCAGTTCTGCTCTGTCCTCTAGGGTCACTATGAGTCAGAATCAACCTGACAGCAGTGGGTGGGTACCCAAAACCTTGAGCCAAAAAAACTCCACTATATAACAATTCCTTGGAATTTACAGATTCAACATTTTTTTTTTTTTTTTTTTGGCCTTTGCTAAGAATCCAGACGTGTATGCTATGGTGTGGCCTAATTTACCTGTTGCTAATGTACCAGTCTGAGGCTACAGAATAGACACAAGTCTATTCAGTCCCTGGGAGAGTAAATGAGTCAAGCCAATCACTCTGCTTCTGTACTCAGCGTGGACTTGTATAGTTTGATTTTCACATATGTAGGGCCTTTTAAGAAGTTAAATTCTACCACAATTTGTATAAGGAAAGAAGACATGCTGAAGCAGTGGTAACCATCTGGGTCACATCTTTCCACAGTCATTTGATGACCTTGTTACAAGGGCTCAGTTTAAGCACTCGGAGTTATTTCTTTGGTTCACTCACCTCCAGGGACTGCTTGCCAGGAGACATTGAAGCCTCTGCCATTTACGGAGCTGTCAGTCTTGAATCGGATGGCTAGCTCATTTCCAGTGCTGGAGACCTGCATGGGGTTTCCAGATGACCTTTGGGCACACAACTGGGCTATTCTGGGAGAATGGAAGTCAGGACCTCCATAGATCTAAGAGAGTGCCAAAAAAAAAAAACAGCTCAAGTTAACAGATATGTTGAAGCCACTACAACCCTTCTCCTGGTTCCTATTTACCTCTAACGCTTGGATTTTATTATGATTAGATATTACCACCTCACCATCACAGGGTAAGGATTAATTGGAAACACGAACTGGATTTTTAAGGGCAGTCTTCTGCTTTGGGACACCAAAGTTAACCACCCAAGAAATACTTGCTTGTTTTATCAGTCAGAATCACAAGGAGGAAATGAGCAAACTGTTCCCAAACCTTTCCGATCTTCCTTCTTCCTCTTTTTTCTATCTTCATGGGATTTCCTGCTTTCTTTGGCAGGGACTGTACAGATAGTACACTATCAAGTCCGACTTTCTAATTTCTACAGCACACAGGGAGCGCTGGTGGCCCAGTGCTTAGGCGCCTCACTGTTAACAAAAAGGTCTGTGGTTTGAACCTACCAGCCACTGGATGGGAAAAGGATGTGGCAGTCTGCTTCTGTAAAGATTGCAACCTTGGAACCACATGAGGGAGTTCTGCTCTGTCCTACTGCCTTGCTATGAGTTGGAATTGACTCAGTAGTGATGGGTTTGGTTTTCTCGGTTATAACACAAAAGAACGTTAGCATAACAACACTTTGTTTATGAAAGTTTTCACCAAAGACTATTGATCTCCCAGTTACATTGTTAGAATTCTCCACCTACAAAGAAGTCTGAATATTTTACAAAATTAGTCATTAAGCTTCTTCATAGGTAGTGGAAATACAGCTATAACTGTGTTTTGGAATATTCCCAAGAATGGACTTCTAGAGATATTCCATGTACCTACTCTCCGCACGTCCATTCCCAGAAATCTGACCAATATATCAAATTCCTACTCAAGGATCATCCCAAGCTCCGCCCCACTGTCTGGATGGCTCCCACTAGATCCATCTCATATGGCTCCAGACCTCCTACCAAAAACCAAACCAAACCCATTGCCATCAAGTCGATTCTAACTCCTAGTGACCCTATAGGTCAGATTCGGACTTCCTCATAGTTTCCAATCTGCTGGGCAGATTTGAACTGCTGACCTTTTGGTTAGCAGAGCCACAGCACTTCACCACTACACCACCAGCATTTCCTGTGGGCTCCCCCAAATTACAACTATGTGGATTGGGGTCCACAGCCCCAGTGACACATTCCTCCTAGTAAGGGTCCCCATGATCTCACTCATACATAGCATCCTGCAGGCAAGCTCAGCCCAGCCCAGTCCTCCAGGATACCTCATACACAAGTTTCTTAATTTCCCCTGGGCCCTGCTTGTACAGTGTGTATGCATGTATATTTGTATGTGTGTCTGTATGTCTGTGTGTCTGTGTGTCTGTGTGTCTGTGTGTCTGTGTGTGTAAGAGACACAGAATGAGTATGGTGAGAGTTAGGGCTAGAAATGAATACAAGAAGTCTTGTCAACTTGAACTGATAGAAGAGAGACTGTTTTTGATGACAGTGTCCAGGTATACTACTATCTGCCTGCTTCACAACCTGCCCCTTGCACATAACTGACCAGACCCAAGAAAAGCAACTGTCAGTGACATTTGTACATAGGGCCAACACCCTCCCCACCCTCTTCCCTGGGCCTACTCCCATCTCAAGATAACTCTCCCCCCATTCCTCCGTCACTGTCGCGCGCTCTTGCTCATCATCTGGCATGCTGACCGATAAGGGAATCACCCAAGTTTTCCCTGGGGAGAGCAAATGAGAACAAGAAGCCTACTTTTGGGGAGGAGTATGTGACTTGAATCTATAATGATTTCTTTGTCTGATTAATTCCCCCCAGCTATGAGGGAAAGGCCAAAATGAATGAAACTGCTGTTCCACAGAGGGCTGAGCACAAGAACTGTAATTGCAAAGGAATGAAGCAGGCTGACTGCTCCAGGCTGATTGTCATTAGGAGCTGATGTTTGTGTGGCCTCCTAAGTCCCCACAAAAGCAGGACTTTAGGAAGAGCCCTGTGTGGCCCCCTACACGTACACATATGCAAATAGGGGAAACACTTCTTGTTTCGTATTTCTTCACTTTTTCATGAAAGCCCCCGAGCAGCACCCCAGCCTCCAGCAGACAGCATGTGCTTCTAATCATCTAAGCCCAATAAACAGCACATATTTGCGGGGAACATTGCACACCAGGGTTTAGCTCTAACAATGAAAACTCGCCTGTCAGCAAAATAGTCTTTGTTTTCCCTGTTCATAGGATCCCTCGAGATCACAGACATAATGGGTCTGAGTTGGCTGGGCCTAGAAACCTCCTGAAGAATAAATGCTGCCACCCTTGCCATTCTTTGCTTCCCCTCTTACTGGGTTGCATACATAAATGACGGCTGCCAAGAGACCAGACCAAGAAAAGTGCCCGTACCAAGCAATTGTCTTGGTTTACTGCACCAAGGAGTGGATTTCCTTTTCTGCTTCATGCCCGTTCAGGCTGTTCTCTACAGAACGTTCACAAAGAGTGAAGCAAAACCAGCCAGAGTGTTTCCATGACAAAAACAATAGAAGGGTACTTTTTGCTTCCACAAATAAAACCAATAGTTAGCATATGACTCTTCAAAAGAGGAAAAAGATGGAAAGAATTTCAGGGTGTGGTTCATTTGACTGCAGCATATGACTAAAGTGTAGAAGAAAAAGATTTGATCTGATGATCAGAGATAAAAAAATGTGATTTTAGTGAATGCTTGGGGGACAGAACATTTCAAAGCCTATGGTTTTAATTTGTTTTGAACATTTCTTTCTGCTCTGTTAGCTCCATTTATTGTTACCATCAAGTCAGCATTCCAGGGCTGTGAGTAAGCAAGCACTCTAGCTTTATGCAACTGGCTGTTTTCTGGACACTGATTTTTGATGGGAAATAATTCCCAGTTAAACTTGGTGAAATGCAGGTAAAGCCTAACTCCTGGTGACAATCAGGTCTTAACTCAGCGGCACTCAACAGAATATGAAAGAAAAACTGTGCAGGCTGAGAACAAATGAGTTAAGGAACGTTAGCAGTGTTTCCCGACCATACATCCACCAGGGTGACAAATTTCAAAGTTCACCGCTAATAACACATCAGCTTCTAAGGTCTGAGTGACAAGAAACAAATCATTTCATCGCCATCAGTCCAAACATATTGTAGCCCTTTCCATTGCCAGTGAACATTTGCAGTCACCCAAACTAGATGAAGCAAGACTTCTAAGCAAAGAGGAAGGTAATTGCCTGTTTTCACCTGAAAAAAAATAATAACTTCCCCCAAACAGCTGATTAAAGGGTTGAAAATCCTCCCCCAGGCCCTACTTTTGCAGGAACAGGGGAAACCTCTGCAGTGTCAACTTGCCCCAATGAAAGCTGTGCCCTAACTGCAGCCTCTTCCCTTCGGCTGTTTCTGTGCAGGCACACGACCCTCCTCTAAATGCTGTTGCCTGGAGTTTCCCATTTTGTCCCTTTGTGCCGGGGGCTGCTCTCAGGGAACGGAACCGGTCTCTGCTTTCTCACGTAATGGGTGTGGCAAAACCCAAAGCACAATGAATCTATTTATAATTTGCCAAATGGGCAACAATCACACGCACTTTGGAATATGAAAACGAAAGGTTGGGAACATTGCACACTGCCGCAGAAAATCTACTACCAGTCCTTTGTAAGTGTTAGGGCAGTTTTATGTCATCAAAACATACCCTTGCTAGCAAGAGGGGCCCTCTGACTTTTCCACATGTGAGTGTTACTCCCACTGCACACTGAGTGTGGACACGGGGGGCATCTCGCGTTTGTCCTCTGGGGTGACTTTGCAGAAGTCCTTATAAGAAGACGGGGTAGCTTTTAACCAAGGATGTTACCAGCTTTGTATGACTTAGCCAATGGCAGTGCTGTTCTCTTTTAGAGAGACTTGAGCTAGTACATGTAATTCCTAGTGACTGTCAACCAAAAATGTCAGCAGTTCAAGAATATCAGGTGCTCCTTGGAAGCTCTGTGGAGCAGTTCTACTATGTCCTGTAGGGTCACTATGAGTCAGAATAAACTTGATGACAGCGGGTTTGGTGTTCGGGTATCTACTTCATGAGGGGATGATTGTAAAAACTCCATTTGTTTTAAAGAAATATTTTATGATTCAATACAGTTTTTTAAGCGTTAATGTTTCTCATAAAATACATGCCACTGATTTTAATATCTGCACATTGCACTTATCTACGGTTTTGTATGGAATGGTAAAAGTGACCAGGTTCAGATCTTAGCTCTTCCACTTACTATCCATGCAGTCATGGAAAAATCCATTAATCTTTCTGAGCCTCAGTTTTGGCAGTTGCAAAATGGGTATAAAAATCTCCTCTTACTTTACCAGATTAACATTCAAATGGACATAAAAAATCCTTTGTAAATAAACACAGAAGTGAGTTATTTTGATGTGTCATTCAGAGACTTGGTTGTTTTCATTCACTCCGTAAATAGATTGTAAGAGTTTAATATTTGCTGCTTGTACTCTGGAGCAGCTAAAAAAAGAAAAAGAAGCAACAAGGAGACAAGCAGAAGAGGAAGAGAAGGAACTAGAAGAAGAAGAATAAAAAGAAGAGAGAGTAAAAGAAGAAAACAGACAAATAGCCTTCCCTCATGGAATTTAAATTCTACCAGATATAGAACACTTTCCATGATATGTTATAAAAAAAAATTAAGAAATCTCTAACCCATCACCATTTCAGTCGAATTCAACTCCTAGTGACCCTATGAGTCTATCAAGAGTCCCTATAGCTGAAGTAAAAGAATTTTCAAAAGCACTTGGAAGCTGTTAGATTGTACAGACAGTTCAAAGCTGTATGCCCTAATGACGTTGCTGTGGTTGTTGCGTACTGTCAAGCTGATTCCAAATCCTAGTGACCTATGTGACAGGGTAGAATTTTCCCTGTCTTGGACTTTCTTGGCTGTAATCTGTATGGAAGCAGATGACCAGGCTTTTCACCTGTGGAGTAGCCGGTTGGGTTTAGACCTCCAATCTTTCAGTTAGCAGCAAGCACCTAACTTTTTATCACCCTGATGACTAGATAGGCGTCCCGCTGGCACAGTATTTAAAGCAGTCAGCTGGTTACTGAAATGCTGACAGCCTGAACCCACCAGCTGCTCTGGGAGAGCAAGACGTAGCAGTCTGCTTCTATAAAGATCATAGCCTTGAAATCTTATGGGACAGTTCTACATTGTCCTACAGGGTTGCTATAAAACAGAATTGACTGAATGGTTAGGGATTTTTGGTTTAACAACTAGATTCCTGCAATAATAAGCTAATTATAATAGTCTTTTAAGCCCAGGATTCTCTAAGGCCATCTTAATTATGTGAGATGAATCCTTTTCAGGAGGGTTGACAAACATCTTATTCTCAAACACCTCACACTATTTAACCTTTAATAAACTGGCCATCTGGAGCAGACACTTTTTGTGCCCTACACTAGGTCAACCCACCACAAATATCAGCCACCCCGTGGTGGGTGGTTCCTGCCTGCTGTCCATGTCACATCTCAAGTGCCTGCCTGCACTCTATATTCCACTGCCCCAAAATTCGTTTCTGAGGAAGAATGGAGCAATCCTTGACCAGTGTGAATGGGAGTTGGAGGACCAATGCTTCAGCAGCATGTCCTTCAGAGGGACCACTGTGAGGAGCAGCATGTATCACCTCTTAGAAGGTCCAGCAGGATTGAGCCCCAGTTGATCATAAATCCCCCAAAACCAAACCCACTGCTGTCAAGTTGATTCTGAATGATAGTGACTCTATAGGACAGAATGAAACTGCTTCACAGAGTTTCCAAGGAGTACCTGGTTGATTCAAACTGCTGACCTTTTGGTTAGCAGAGGTAGCACTTAACCACTATGCCACCAGGGCTTATCAGTTAATCATAGGGGCCCCCTTTACTGGTTCTTCCTTCTTTACTCTTCAATTTACCCAGCTCTCTTGTTTCCTGGGATGGCTACTATATGGTAGACATTAACCCCATACATCCTCAAACATGCTATTTATGAAAGCTTTTATCTAACACCATGAATAGAATAGTTTGGGCTACTGGAAAAGATTTGGAAATCTCTGCAGACTGAATTCTAATTTTACTCTAAATCTGAGAATGTACTATAGAAAAACAATCCACATTCTTACCTCCAGGACATCATAGTTGCATCTTGCATGATACTCCACGTCGAAGTCGTGGATGGTGAGCTGAATGCTACTCCCGGGAGCTGTGTTAATGTACCAGATGCATTCTTTGTTGGGCGGGTATGTGTTGGGATACCCTGGGCTGCTGAAGGAACCCATCTCCCCAAACAGCTCTCCACCACAACCTGTCACAAGAGCAAGGCTCAGTCAGTTTAAAGTAGGCATCGGCAACAGAAAAAGAAAAAGAAATAAATATTAGCTAATAAAAGGGCAACACAAAATGCACAGTAGTTAATTTAGGTAAAAAATCATAAAAATTCTAGTAGTCATAATTATATCATGGTAAAACAATGAGAACAAATCATGGCTATAGCTTTTTTGAAAAGCACTGATTATATTGTTGATACAATAGCCCTCAGTTATCATTCTCACTTCATCAAGTCTCTGGTAAACTCTTCAAAACATCATTATAACTTTTATATTTTCTGCATTACATTTCAATAGGAATTGCGCAGTTTGAAGTCTTTGTAATGTGAGCAGTGTTGGACAGGTTAACTCTATTTTTTGGGTCTTCAGTTTTGTTATATCCCAAAACTACCAGTTTGGGAAACATTATTTCTAAATTCCCTTCACATTAACAACCAGAATTCTAAGTGCTAAAAAAGCCTTGCTTTTGTACAAATAACTGTAAAACCAAACCTGAGCCTGTTGTCACTGAGTCAGTTCTGACTCATGGTGACCCTATAGGATAGAGTAGAATGGCCTCTTAGAATTCCCAAGCAGTGGCTGGTGGCTGAAAGGCCAGCTTTTTGGTTAGCAGCCATGGTTCACTCATGTCCATGGAAAAAATTACTTACAGAAAATTGTTTATAGCAGCTTTATTCAAAATCACTGAATACAGGAAGCAACCAAGATATCCTTCAGTAGGTGTATGAATAAACTGTGATACATCCATACAATGGAGCATTTCCTAGCAAAACAAGTCATGAAAAGGACAGGAAGGAACCTTAAATGCATACTGTTAAGTTATAGAAGCCAACCTGAAAAAACAAACTGCTATATGATTCCAACTATATGGCATTCTGGAAAAGGCAAAACTATACAAACAATAAAAAGATCAGTACTTACTGGGGGTTTGGGGAAAAGGAACAAATAGGTAGAGCTCAGGACATTTTTAGGGCAGTGAAACTAGTCTAATACTACAATGGTGGAAAGAGAACATCATACATTTGTCCAAATCTGTATAACTTCACAGTACCAAGAATGAACTCTAATGCTTTACGGACTTTCATTAGTAACAATGTAATCATACTGGCTCAGTCACTGTAACAAGTATGCCACATTAATGCAATATCTTAATAACATGAGATGTAGTATGCGTGTGGAAGCAGGTGTATACGGAAACTGTACTTTCTGTGCAATTTTTCCATAAGCTTAAAACTGCTCTGAAAAAGAAATCCTGTTTTAAAAAATAAAGGATAAATACAGACCCTGGGAACTTATATCTATTTTTTTTTAATGCAACAAATATTTTTTAAAAACAACCAAGATGGCAGGCTAGACACATGTCTCCTTGATTCTCTGTGAGAACCAATGCCTAGAAAAAAAAATTCAACAGAGCAGTTGTGGACATTACGGGAGACCAAAGAACTGGCCTAGATTTGTGAGATTTGACTGCATGACAGGAAGGGGGAAACTACCTCTTTTGGAGGTGAAATAGCAGCACATTGAGTCCTGCTTCCTCTGGAACATCATCTGAGAGGATTACAGGTATGGACACCTTCTTTGTTAACCAGGAGGCTGGGACTGGGACTGCCGAGCTTGTGAGCCTGGCATTAGCCAGCTACTATACTGAATTGCAGTGCTTAAGTAAACAGCATATCCCTCAGCAGAGAGACTATGCTTGGGATGGCCACATCTAGAGAGTTCAGCTGCAGTTGGCAGTGAAGGGCACCAGTGCCCCTTTCCCTCTATTCTCTGGGTTGTGCCGCAGATACTGCTGACTCACTGCAGAAGACGCAGCTCAGACAGGATGCCAGCTTGGTCAACTGAGAGGTGGAGTCAGCCACCCCTCAGGTCTTACCTGGGGCTAATTCCCATGCTGAGTAACAGTATCTGTCTGGATAGTGGTTCTTCCAGCAGAAAAGCTGTTCTTAAAATCATCATACCTAAAGAAAAAGTAGGGGCTGCCAGCCAAGTGTGGCAAGGCCCTAACTCCTCCCTCCCTTGAGCCACATCATACCATCTGGGGATGGCCTGTAATGAGGCCAGTGAGTTTTGAAATACAAAAAGCAGAGTAGACATACAGAGAAAGAAGCACAAATATGGTAAAGATGGATGACCTGTTCACTAACCCACAGGATCTTTACTATAATAAATAATTACATGTTAACTCATTGCTGTCAAGCTAATTCCAACTCAGAGTGACACTTTGGGACAGAGAATCCACCCAACAGGATTTCCAAGGAGCAGCTAGTGGGTTCAAACTGCTGATGGTTTGGTCAGCAGCCATAGCTCTTAGCCACTGTGCCACCAGGGCTCCACTTGTATGGTACCCATTGTCCATCCATTGCCATTAAAAAAAGTCGATTCTGACTCACAGTGACCCTACAGGACAGAGTAGAACTGCCCCCAGAGACTTTTCAAAGAGCACCTGGTGAATTTGCACCATCAGCCTTTTGGTTTGTAACTGTAGCACTTAACAAGTATGCTACCAAAGTTTCCACCTTGTATAATAAACCACCTTAACTACTTGTCTGGTAGTTCACAGTTTTCAAAGTACTTTTCATGAGCACATTAGCTTTTTAAAATTCATAGTAATTCTGTGAGGTACGCAAGAATGATATTGTCAGGCTCAGATAAGCAATGTGAGGCTCACGGGGCTACAGGACTTGCATGTGCTCATGTAGTGAACAGCAGATCTGGGGCCAAACCCAGATATTCTCACCCCATGGAAAACCTGGTGATGTAGCAGTTAAGTGCTATAGCTGCTCACCATAAGGTCGGCAGTTCAAATCCACCAGGTAGTCTTTGGAAGCTCTATGGAGCAGTTCTAGTCTGTCCTCTAAGGTCGCTATGATTTGGAGTTGATTCAACAGCAGTGAGTTTTTTTAGTCTCGTGTTTTCTCCTATACATCTAGCTGAGAATTTCAGCCCCAAGGCCCTGCAATAGCAGTGTTGCATACAGCCCTCATTACTGTTCTGCCCATCTGCTGAGGAAAAAGTCACCATAGCAACCTGGAAAATAAAGTAAGAATCTTTTCATTTACTTCAAGGTAAATCTGACAAAACTTAATAGATGAATGAGTATCACTAGACATTAGCAGAACTGGAATACAATAGCGTTCTAAGGAGAATCATGTTTTTTTAGTTTTAACTAGTTAATCTTTACAAAACTTTTAGGACTGGTGACTGATAATCTCTTTGATTTTATTTTCCTCCGAACTCCCAGTCATCAGCTGAAAGGAAGTGCTTACCTTATCAGCAGGAAACATGCTGATTTACTGAAGTCATAACATGGAAGAGTTAAAAGCTGTTTCAAAGCCTCCCTACTTGTGTAGATAATTTTTTAAAGTTTTCGCAAAAGGGCTTTGATAACACATTTTGTTTTTGTCCAAAACAGCTATGAGTTATGAAAATCTCACAGCTATGAGTTATGAAAATCTCAGTACAAAAATATTCAGAATAGTTTCCATGCATGTTCTGTCTTCAACTTGGGTTTCCTTTTGTTTTGTTTGGGTTTAACAAAAGGAGTTCAAAAAACGGCAAAGCAGGAATGAAACAGCTAAATAGAATCAGATAGATAAGGTTTAAAAAGTATTCTCTATATTGACCTGTGGTTGATGAACTCTTTATATGTGTCATTTTCCTGACATTATATTTCATAAACTGATAGTGTCAGGAGGTAGTTCAGCTTGGATGCTCACTAAGGCTGAAAGAAAATGGATAGAGAACAGATCTAAAGAAGATATCATCACACCCTCATCCTCTAACAGCTGAGGGAATCACCTGAGAAATCAGTGATGGATGTTACAAAAGAGACCAAAAAGCTATAGTTAAAGAGAATAAGTGATGATGCTCCATATTTCATTAAAATGATAGATTTATAACAGTTTTGCACAATTTATAAATAAAAACTTACTTGGTTCTGTATTATTTTCAAGTATGTCTCATCGGTAAGGCTGATGTTATTTCGTCATGTAAAATGCAGCATGTGGAGGGAGGGGTGTCACTGGGAGAAGTTACTTGCGTGGACTTAGTTGGTAGGGCAGCTAGGACATGAACTGGTGACTAAGAGTTTGGAATCTGGAAGAGATCGAAACCTAGGCAAAGTGAGATACTTCCTGGAGTTTGTTGCCTTTTGTTTCCCAGATCTCACATCCAACATATCTATGAGATGTGCATTACTATAATTAAATGAATTTTAAAAGAAAACTTCATGTCAGTGAAGGTGTGCGATGAAGAAAATTGTAAACTCCTTAAGATGAGCAGAATTGTTCAAAGGTGACTGAGGCATATAATCAGAACTACAAACAGTCAGTATCTCCTGGCCTTGATTTTACCGTTTAACTCTGGGAGATAAAAGAAAGGCAAATGATAGGTATGCATCCTACTAACAGAGAACAATGAAACCAGATTAGTAATCCTCTCTGAAAACAAAGTCAAGTGTGAAGCCCTTGGAATCCATAAGGATCTGGTCTTCAGGATTTCCAGGTAACTTTTTCAGTGAAATCTGTGGGTCAAGAAGTATTCTGTGAGGCCAGAGACACAAGGTAGAGTATTTCCAAGATGGAATCAGGGAACAAAATCAGTAATATAAAACCCAGAGAATGTGAATTTCCCCTGAGGGAAAAAGAAGAAGAAAGAAGACAAAAAAGAAGAAGGCAGAGTACAGTGATTCAAAAGCTACAGAAGCCCTGTTTTGAGTAGAATAACAACCCCCTGTGAATGTAATCTTATTTGGAATTAAGGTCTTTGCAGTTGTAATCAATTAATACGGAGTCATAAAGTGGACTGGGGTGGATCTGAAACACAGTGAATGGTGTCCTTAGAAGAAAAGAGAAATTTGCATACAGACCGACAGGAGAAAGATGGTCACGTAAAGATGGAGGGGGAAACTGGAGTTATCACTAGCCAAGAACTGCCAGCAACCACCAGAAGCTAGGAAGAGGCAAGGAGAGATCCCATCCAAAAGCCTTCAGATGTAAAGTCTTCAGAACTAAGAGAGAACACATTTCTGTTGTTTTAAGCCACCCAGTTTGTGGTGCTTTGATACAGCAGCCCTAAGAAACTTCTTTTGCAAGTAATTAAGATGATCAAACTTGCCAACAAGTACAAAATAGCAACAATAATGAGAGAAACATCTGAAAGCCTTGTAGGTTTGTAAGTTGTCCTTACAAAATCTTGTATTAATTACTTCATGTTTATCATATTAAGGTTTAGGTAAGTGTAAGGTTGGAAGATAGAAAGTCCGTTGCTGAGAACCCTAAAGATAAAAGTAGGGCCTGGCACCACATTAGAAAGACACAGCAAACCTAAGAACTAAGAAGTGAAACCATACTTATTGTTAGCATTGGAGGGTTGGTAAGGTACGAAAGGTTCAGCTTCTATAAGGACTATATCTCATTTTGTGATAGCCTATTTTATCTTACTTTGTTTTGTTTAATCTGATTGATTTCCACCCAGTAACGGATATGGAATGGAGTGATCCGTTTTCAATAGCAGGGCCAAAAACAAAAACAAACAGTAAAAGAATAAGGATATAACATGAAGCGAAAATTCAAGAAATAGATACAATGATTTCAAAATCAATGTTGTCCATACCTATAAAATGAATTTAAAACTGTTGTGCAAGATGCCATAAGAATTTTCAAAATTAAGATTAACGCAGCCATCTGACCACCTGAGATGGTTTGAATTTCAGTCTTGAAGTGTTTTGTCTTAGGACACAAAGACAAATTAATCCGATATAATCATATTTTCACAGTCTTCACATAACATAAATTTTAATTTCCCTTATGTACAGTGATAAAATCTTTCATTTTAACCTAGAGAAATATACACAATCTTGTCATCTTTTTATTTTGATTAACTATGCCCTATTTTCTTTCTAATCTGTGCATACTAACTAAATTTAAAAAGTTTCCCGATAGAAATTCACTGCTTACAATTTTTCAGGAGCTATCAATCAATCTTCCTCTCTCTCTTTCTCAGACATTTTAGAAATCATTGAAAATTTCTAAACAAAATATACTATACAAATATCCTCCAAGGAAATTAAATGAGACCAAAGTGACTGGACTAATTTTCCCTGAAAGAAATGACCATGCCTAAGGCTACTAATAGTTCCTTTCTGAAATTCCCAAACAGGCAAAGACCTTGTGATTTCCAAGTTCAACACTCATACCCTGTTTAAAAGTATTCATTCAAAACCTGTTTTCTTTTTTCAATCTCATTATTTTGGAACATGGTGTTTTTCCAGGCAACGGGTCAGTGAACCTCCCTCCAGGGTTCCACCTTATTGCCTCTCCCTAATTCCTTCTCTCATCTTTTCTCCCACTCACAACCTTTCCTCTGTAAGGAGGTTACTCAACACCAAGAAATAGGCTATGTGGGAAGCACCATTCATTGACGATGGTGGTGTATTCTGACCTTCCATGCTCTGCCCAAACTTGAGCCACAAAGACTGCTTTGTGTGATTATGATATCCAGGAGTGCAGACCTGTCACAGAGCAAATGTTGCAGGCAGCCAACCTAGCTTGGGGGAGATGCACCACTCTGTCACTAAATTGACCACATCTGTATGTGTCTACCTCCTCCCCTCACTCTCTATCCACAGTCAAGCCAATCCCATCTGGGTACGGCTATCCTTCTTTCTTCACTTACCAAGAATTCTAACCTCAGCTGAATAGAATTTCTCCTTTTTGCAAACTCATTTTCACAACTAAGTCATGGTAACAGACTAGATGCTATCTGCAGCTCAAAGCTTATGATTCCATCAGCGATGTTTAGCAACTTCAGAAGAAAGGGACATTATAAATGAATAAGAGCACACGTTTTGTGTTGAAAGATAGAGAAATAACACCTGTTTTGAGCCAGCTGTTCACCAAGCAAAGAAGCTTCCCTTTCCTCATCCTCATGCATACACACAGATCTATGAGGTCCAACAATTAGGTCCAGGAATTAATTGTCCTAAGTAATACATACTTCATTGCTGCATAGCAGAAAAGTCAACTTTGAAGTACTCCCCTTGGAAAGTGATGCACTGACAACACAGCCTGGTCTACTCTTCGAAGCAATTTTGAAAGTCTTTCTGGAATGGCCATTACTAATGGTGGCAAGGTGGCAAATTTACAAACTTAATTGTATAGTTGTCTTTAAGGGAATTTTTAACCAGTAAACAAGTAACTGAATTCAACACCCTCCTTGTTCACCTGATCTGGCCCCCAGTGACTTTCTTCTTTACTTGAAGATAAGGGAAATATTGAAATGCAGACATTTTGATGACATTCAGGACATCAGGGTAGTATGATGACAGCTCTGATGGCCCTTCCAGAAAAAGAATTACAAAATTGCTTTGAAGGGTGAACTAGGTGCTGGCGTGGGTGCATAGCATCCCAAGGGAAGTACTTCAAAGGTGACCATAGTGATATTCAGCAATGAGGTATGTAGCACTTTTTCTAGGATGAGTTCATGAACTTAATTGGCAGTCCTTGTACACACTTGACTGCTACATGATCCTGAAAAAGGAATTATGTAATTCAGTGGAGAGTCCCCAAAACAAAAACATTTACTTGGGAAAGCCTGCACAAATTTTTTAAAAAACGATTCTTATCTTCAATGTAATTAAGTATAAAATCACCTACTCTACCATCATTGCATTGTAGTTTCTTTTAATCTTCCTTGCAATGAAATTTATGTGGGTGGTGTGGGAGGCTTTGGAGTTAGACCCTACACACCAGTTGTTCAGTCCTGAAGCTATCACTTACTAGATTTGTGAATTTCAGCAAGTTGTATAATCTCTCTGAGCTTTCAGTTTTCTTACCCACAATATGGAGACAATGATTACAATTTCAGGAATTCCCTGGGAGGAGGTATGACATAAAATTTTTAAATCAATAATCAAAATGCCTAATACACAGTAAGGATCATTGTTTTAAATGATCAAAAGAGCAACAACAACAGTATAATCAATGAAATGTCAATTCTATATCAGTGCAGTAATCATGCTGCTATTATAAAAATTAGCATAGTAGGATGAGCTGAGATGGAGTAGTCAGATGCTTCCTGTGATCCCTCTAACAGCAAAGACTCAGAAGAACCAATGAATTCATTACCTGTGACATTGTAGGAGCCTCGAACATCAAAGGAAAATTGGGAAACTGGACTGAGCAACAGGGAAGAGAGAGTAGATCCAGAAGTGCCAGATCTGTCCCACCAGAGATAGACTACAGCCAGCGTGGTGAGTGGAGCAGTGTTGTTTGGACAGTACCCTTCTCAGCAGAAAAGACTGAGCAGTGGAAAGTCCACACATGCCTCCAGAACCAGTGAATAATGACATTCAATCATCCAAAACTAAGTGGAATATCTCTAATCTACTGTTCATGCAGATCTAAAGCTTTTCTTTATGATAAACCTCTTTTCATTTTCCCAGGGATTCTCCTCCTTTTTCCATATGCACTGGGCTCCATAAACTGAACCATTTCTGTGGCAGAAGTTGAATCCCTTATATGTACCTTGAGGCATTCTCCCAGATTTGGAGAGGGGACAACTTAATAAACAGGGGGACAGGGGAAGAAGAACAACAGCAACAACAACTAATTGCTGACATTCCTGAGCTGGTAACTCAAGACAGAAACGTTTTCTTTGCCTAGTCTCAGGCATAAGGGAACAGCCTTCTTCACAGGCACTCAGGGACAGCTGTCAGCCTGCTGTCTTTTCTTAGTACACGAAGCCATGTATCTGTGCCTAGAATAAACACCCCTGCCAATCTAGGACAGCAGGGGAGAGCCTGTACCACACACTTGGTGATGGAAGGAGTACTCAAGTTATGCTGAAGTCCACTTAATGTTGTTCTTGTTTCTAATATGTGCTATCACCGATTTCACCCAACCAGATTTCTAGCAACTATCTAATCTAAACCCGCCCTCCCCTCGTCCTCCCTCCTTCCCCTCCCTTGCAGCTCTCAAAGAGTCTTTTCTTCTATATACAAGTCTGTTTTTGAGATTTTATTCTAGAGGTCTCATACAATATTTGTCCTTCTGTCGGTGACTACTTTCACTCAACATAATGTCTTCCAGTTGAAACCAGGTTATGAGATGTTTCCTGGAATCACTGTTATTCTTTATCATTGCATAGTGTTCCATTGCGTATATGTACATTTTCTTTTCTTGTATAAATTCAACTTCAGTATCCAAGTAGTCAGTCACCAAGTGTGTGCAAGGATAGAGTAGCTGGGGCAGGGGGCAGGGGACCATTCTCTTAGGCTAAATCGAGGCCAATTGGCACAACTAGCATTTTGCTAAGAGGGCTCTCTGCATCCCACATTGGTGAGTGGCATTTGGGGTCTTAAAAGCTACCAAGCTGCCATCCGAGGGCACAGCAAATGGTCCCAACTCAGCAGGAACAGATGCTCACTGAGGACCAAAATGACATGGGGGAAGGACAACCCAGAAGATAGAGAGACCCACATGAGTGGGTGCCTGTATTGACTTGGGACCAGAAGAATCAGCTGGTGCCCAGCCACCACCCGTGATAGCCATGATGGAGCTCACTAAGTTGAATCTCACTGGCAACACAAGAATAAACAGGGGTGCACCCTGAGATCTCCACTAAAAGACCTCAACTGATAGTCCAGTGGTTTCGGGGTTCCCCCGGGAGCATGGCCCCTGGCCCTGATGCTGCCCTTGCCCATAAATCATAATGAAGGTCTACTCTTCGGACACAAATGGATTGGACTTGGTGATGCAGTGACTATATATTGGATGCACTTTACAGTTCTATGCATCTATAGGATATCATCCTGCTGACCTCTGGCTGGAGGAAGGAGAGTGGGTGGAGAGGAGGGGAAAGAAGGCTGTTGGGAGGATGAGACATGTATGGAGCAGAGAGAAATAGTGTGCTGTTACCAGACAGGGAGAGCAGTGGAAGCTGCATATTGGTGGGCATGTAAATTTATACAGGAATGTACATTTTCACTCAGTCATATTAAATAAAAAAACAAAAAACAGAAAAACCTCTAACTCAGAAAGAAAGACCAGACTTGTTGGCCTAACAGGGACTGGAGAAACACAGAGAGTACAGCCCTTGGACACACTTTCAGCTCAGTAATGAAGCCACTCCTGAGGTTCACCTTTCAGCCAAAGACTGGACCAGCCTATAAAATAAAATGAGATTAAAGGGACATGCCAACCAGAAGCAAGGAGTAGAAGGCAGGAGGGGTCAGGAAAGCAGGTGATAGGAAACTCAAGATCGAGAAGGAAGATTGCTGACCTGTTGCAGCATTGCTAACCAATGTCATAAGACAATATGTGTGCTAACTGTTTAATGAGAAACTAGTTTGTTCCATAAACCTTCATCTAAAGTACAATAAAACAAGATAACACATTAAAAAAAAAAAAGAAAAGAAGAGAAAATGGACTCCTGGGCTTGCATGCTTAGTAACAACAGATCTAACTACATGGTGTTAGAACGTTAGAGCACCAAAGGCACAAATAATCAAACTAGCGCATGCAACCAGCCTGTTTGGACATTTCAAAACAAAACAAGAAGCAAAGCTACAACTCACTGAGGAAACATAAAATAAATTAATACAACATACTGATGGCTCTGAGACTATAGTTAATATTAAATCACTTAAACAGGCAGACAATGATGGCCTCAGAAAACTCCCCAAACAAATAACCAAGAACTTTTCCAGATGTAGAGATTGTCCTGAATTTTTTGGAGGTAGAATACAAAAGATTGATATTTAGAATTCTTCAAGGGATCAGAAAGGAGATGAGGCAAAATGCAGTGGAGCATAATAATGAAATGAACTGGCATAGAGAGACAGGAAGTAGAAATTCAGAAGATTAATAATAAAATTAAAGGTGTAGACAACTCAATAGAAAGCCAAAGGAGAAAAACTAAGGCAATGAAAGGCCAAATTAGCATGACTGAAGATAAAGCAAATGACACCAATATATTTGAGGAGAAATTGGATAAAAGAAGTTTTAAAAAATCAAGAAACATGAAGAACTATGTGGACACTATAAAGATGAGTAATCTATCTGACTCAACGGCACTTGGCTTTGGCTTGGCTAATCTATGAGTGATTACAGTACCAGAACAGAGGGGATAACAGAAAATACAGAGAAAGTTGTGAAATATTTATTGACAGAAAAATTCTCTGGTATCATGAAAGTCAAGTAGATACCTACCTAAGATACTCATCAAACTCCATGCAAAGTAGATCCCAAAAGAAAGACACTGAGGCATATTATAATCAAACTTGTCCAAATTAAAGATAAGAAGACAATTTTAAAAGTGGCTAGGGATAAACAAAAAATAATCTATAAAGCAAAGTCAACAAGACTAAGTTTGGAATATAAAGCAGAAGCCATGCAGGCAAGAGTGCAATGACATAACATACACAAAACCTTGAAGGAATAAAGTGCCAACCAAGAATTATATAGCCAGTAAAACTGTCTCTCAAAGAGGATGGTGAAATCTAGAACATTTGCAAAAACCAAAACAAAATTACAAGAAATATTAAAGGGAGCCCTGTGGTTAGAAAATCAGTAACACAAGATAACAATCCAAGACCGGAACACAGAGTAAAATACGCAGGTATCAACCCAGACAGTGAAATCACAAAAATAAATCAAAGGCAAAACATTGAAAATAGGGAAACAGAGATGTCATTATGTAGAAGTTGACAATGTTACTAAAAATACGAAAAGAAGGAATAAAAAAATGCAGTCAAATTTTTCATATGGAGAAGTCAATGTGATACAATGAAATTAAGAAACTGGCTCAAATTTATAAAGCCAAGCCAAGTGTCGTCGAATTAAGAGTTGCCATGAGTTGGATCCGACTCAATGGCACTTGGTTTGGCAACCACAAAGGAAATTAACAATCCTACACATCAAAATAAAAATCAAGAAAAATATGAAGTCTCAGCAAATGCAAAACCAACAACAATGAAAAAAAGATGAAAATATATAAAGGAAAATGATTCAGCACCCCAAATTAAGTAGAACAAAGGAACTTTCAACAACACAAAAAAGACATCAAAATGATAGCACTAAACTCATATCTATCAATAATTGTGCTGAATATAAATAGATTAAACACACCAACAGAGTGGCAGATTAGATAAAAAAAAAAATCCATCTATATGCTGTCTACAAGAGACACACCTTAGACCTAAAAACACAAACAAACTAAAACTCAAAGAATAGAGAAAAATACATCAAACTAACAACATTTAAAAAAGAGTAGGAATAGCAACATAAATTTCTGGTAAAACAGATCTTTAAAGTAAAATCTACCACAAAGGATAAAAGAGGAAAATATATAATGTTAAAGGGTCAATACTCCAGGGACATAACCATATTAAATATTTGGTGACCGACAGGACTCCAAAACACATAAAACAGACTCTATTTGCACTGGAAAGAGAAATAACTCCACAATAACAGCAGGAGACTTCAACATACCACTTTCAGTGAAGGACAAAATCTCCAGAAAGAAACTCAATAAAGACATGGAAGACATACTGCCACAGTCAACCAAATTGACCTCATAGACATATTCAGAACACTCTAACAAAGAGCAGAAAAGCATACTTTCTTTTCCAATATACATGGAACATTCTCCATAACAGACACATATTAGGACACAAAGCAAGTCTTAACAAAATCCAAAGCATTAAATATTACAAAGCAACTTTTCAGACTATGAAGCCATAAAAGTAGACATTAATAACAAAAAAGCAGAGGAAAACAATCAAACATACAGAAATGAAACAACATCTTGTTCAAAAACTGCTGGGTTACAGAAAACATCAAGCATAGAATAAAGAAATTCATGGAATCAAATGAGAATTAAAATATATCCTACTAGAAACTTAGGGACATACCAAAAACACTGCTCAGAGGACAATTTATTTCAATAAATGCACATATCCAAAAAGAAAAAAGGCCCAAATTAAAGCATTAATCCTATAACTTGAATATGGAGAAAGGCAGCAGCAAAAGAAGCCGTTGGGTACCAGAAGAAAGCAAATAATAAAACTCAGAGCAGAAATAAATGAATTAGTGACTAGAAAAACCATCAAATGAGTTAAGACCAAAACTAATTTCTAAAAAGATCAACAAAATGAATAAACTATGGGCCAAACTGACAAAAGAAAAACAAGACAGGAAACGGATAACCGAATAAGAAATGAGATGGGCAATATCATAGCAAACCCAAATGAAATTAAAAAAAACATTATAAGAGAATACTACAAAAAATTATACTCCAACAAATCTGAAAACCTAGAAGAAATGAACAAATTTCTAGAAACCCACTTTTATTCAGCATTGTGCTGGAGGTTCTAGCCAGAGCAATCAAGCAAGATAAAGAAAAAAGGACATCCACATTGGTAAGGAACAAGTAAAGTATCTCTATTTGCAGATAATTTGATCTTATACACAGGAAACCCTAAAGAATCCACAGAAAAACCTACCGGAAATGATAGAAGAGTTCTTCAAAGTATTAGGATACACGATAAACAAAAAATCAGCTGGATTCCTTTACACTAACAAAAAGAACATCAAAGAAGAAACCACAGAATCAATGCTATTTACAATAGCCACCATGAAGATAAAATACCTAGGAATCAATCTAACAAAAAATATAAAAGATCTATACAAAAAAAATTACAAGACTCTACTGCAAGAAACTGAGAGATACCTATTGTATAAGTGAACAAAGCTACCTTGCTCATCCACAGGAAGACTGAACATTGTGAAAATATCTGTTTTGCCCAAAGTGATCTATAGATACAGTATAATCCCAACCAAAATTCCCATGGTACTTTTTAATGAGTTGGGAAAAAAAATCACTGATTTCACATGGAAATGGAAGAAGCTCCAGGTAAGCAAAACATTACTGAAGAAGAACAAAGTGGGAGGCCTCACACTGCCTAACTTAAGAACCTGTTACACTGCCACAATAGTCAACACTGCCTACTGCCAGTACAACAGATACACAGATTAATGGAATTGATAATCCAGACATAAAATATTCCACCTATGAGCAGCTGATATTTGACAAAGGATCGAAGTCTGTAATTAGAAAAATGATAGTCTCTTTAACAAATGATGCTGGCATTAATGGATATCCATCTGCAAAAAAAAGTGAAACAAGACTCATATATCACACCATGTGTAGAAACTAACTCAAAATGGATTGAAGACTTACATATAAAATCTAAAACTAAAAAGATCATGTAAGAAGAAATAGAGACAATGCTGGGAGCCCTAATACATAGCATAAGCAGAATTCTTAACTTTCCTAACAATACAGAAACACCAGAATAGAAAAGAATAACTGGGAACTCCTAAAAATCAAACACTAATGCTCATCCAAAGACTTCACTAAAAGAGTAAAAAGGTTACCTACAGACTAGGAAGAAAATTTGGGCTACAACAAATCCAATCGGTGTCTAATCTCCATAACTACGAGATACTGCAAAACCTCAGTAACAAAAAGACAAATAACCAAATTAAAATTAGGCAAATTATATGAACAGGCTCTTCATCAAAGAAGACTTTCAGGCAGTCAACAGGTACATGAGGAAATGCTCACAATCATTAGCCATTAGAGAAATCCAAATCAAAACTACAATTAGACACCATCTCACTCCAACAAGGCTGGCATTAATGCAAAAAACACAAAATAATAAATGTTGGAGAGGCTGTTGAGAGACAGGAACACGTCTGCACTGCTGGTGGAAAAGCAAAATGGTACAATTACTTTGGAAATCAATTTAATGCTTTCTTAAATAATTTAATTTAATAATTTCTAAAAATAGTAATTCCATACTATCCAGCAATTCTACTTCTTGGAATACATCCTAAAGAAATAAGAGCTATCACACAAATAGATACATGCATATCAATATTTATTGCTACACTGTCCACAATCACAAAAAGATGCAATCAACATTTGTGCCCCTCAGTGGATGAATGGATAAACAAACTATGGTATAGTTGCACAATGGAATACTGTGCAATGATAAAGAGCAGTGATGAATTTGGTAAACTTCTCACAGCATGGGAGAATTTGGAAAGCATTATGCTGAGTGAAATGAGTCAACTACAAAATCACAAATACTGTATGATAGTACTGTGACAAGGATTCCAGAAATAGTTTAAACACAGAAGAAGACAGTCGTTGATGGTTACAAGAGCAGGAAGGGAGGAAGAGAGGTGTTCATTAATTAGACATTAGACAAGAATTATACTAGGTGAAGGGAGAACAACACAGAGTAGAAGTCAGCACAACTGGATTAACCCAAAAGCTACAAAGCTTCCTGATGTAAAATCAAACACTTCAAAGGACAGAGTATTAGGCACAAGGGTCTGGGGACCATGGTTTCAGGGAAACCTAGGTCAGTCAGCATAACGAAGTTTGTTAAGAAAATGTTCTGCATCCCACTATGATGAGTGGCACCTGGATCTTAAAAGCATTAATCGGTCCCAGCCCACCAGGCGAAGAGGAACACGAAGCATATCAAAGTCATAAGTAAAATATGAGCCTAAGAGACACATGCATAATCCAGAGACTACATCAGCCTGAGACCAAAAGAACTAGGTGGTGCCCAGCCACCACAATGACTGCCCTAATAGGGAACTCACCAATGAGTCCCCGAAGTAGCAAGAGAAAAATAGGGTGCAGGGCTAAACTCTATTAATAAGACCAGATGTGATGCTCTGACATACTGGAGGGTCCCCAGAAGATAAGGCCCTGAGACTCTCAGCCCAGTACTGAAACCATCCCAAAAGCCAACTCTTCAGCCAAAGATTGGACTGGACTACAAGACATAAAATAATAGTGGCTAAGAGTGTGTGCTTTTTGGCTTAAGTAGATACGCAAGACTAACTGGCCACCGTCTGTCTGGCGGTGAGACGAGAGGGCAGAGGGGACAGGAGCTGGCAGAATGGACAAGGGAAATAAGTGATGGAGGGGAGGAGCACTGTGGCAGCCTGGCAATTGCAGGTTGATAGCAATGTGTGTGCAAAGGTTTGTATGACATCGATTTCAGTTGTGAACTTTCACTTGAAGTACAATAAAATACTTCTAAAAGATGAGATCAAGTACAAGTAATCTTTTGCTGAGACACTGCAAAAAAAGTTAGCATAGTGCAGTTATGAAAATACCTCACAAAGCAGGGCTTGGTTGGCAAACAAATATATGGTACACATTATTTTTATAAAACTACTGTATATTTTCATTCACTCTTCTATATATTGCTATAGGTTTTCATCATAAAACATTTCTTAAAATAAATTTCAAAATTACATGTAGGTGATAATAACTGTCCTCTTTATCTCTTTTATGAGTAATCTGTATAACTAGAATGAAAAAAAACTCAGGGACAAAGTTTATAAAAGTCTTTACTTAGATAGTTCACATCAAATTCTACAAACTCTTCTAAAATATATCACTGTCCTACTCCAGAGACCCATTATTTGCTTTGTGAGACAACGCCAGAGATGTTTTGTCTGGCTTCTGTTCCTCTGAGTACACAGTGGCTTACACATTTAAAAAATGCCCTTGGATTTGTAATGTTAGAAACAAATACAGCAAGATTTATGCAAATACTCAAAAAAGAAAACTCCGGGAACAAAATTTAACATTCTACCCTGAACATTATGTTTGTTCCATGTTGGTTTAGTCGTTTGGGTCTGCTATAAAATCCAAAACTGTAAAGAAAAAAGGGGGTTTCTCTTTTCATACCGTACCAAAAAAAAAAAAAAAAAGCATGGAGCCCCACAGAAAGTATGTGCAATATTTATCGTAGATGTTGTTGCTAGGGAACCAGAGCACAAATAGAGGATTCAAGAAAGCCTTTCCTTTGGTCCACATCTCAAGGACTGTATTACAAATTGTGCAATACATGATTTGGGAAGGTTATGGTTGTTTGAGGGTTATTTTTTTTCCTTTTCGTAACTATTTCAGAGTGGCAGTGGAAGCAGAATTCAAACTTTTTCAAACAGTAGCCACATGGGAATCAGGAAGCAAGACTCTCACTGGGCCCTTGCTGGTTACAAGACGCAGAGCCAATGTTCAGCGAAGGTCAACTGTGTGTATGAGTATTTACTGCTGTAGTCAAGGAGGAGAGTGCCAAGATTCAGCTTTTCCACTCATTCTGAAATGTCTGCATATATTTACTGCTACTTGTGATTACTGGGACCCAGCTGAAGAAGCTCTGAAACCAGGGCAAAAAGATCTGCATGATTTTCTTAGCAAATTATTATTTCAATTTTACAAAGAAGAGTTAGTTTATAAGCCTATTTTTCTTCTGAACAAGTATGGCCCATTAAAAACTTCTTAGAGATGTAACTGAGATTTTTGCCACAAATAATAATCAGATACCATTTAAGAGCACAGGAATCTGAGCCTTGATTCTGTACTAAGATGATTGGCATTTTCAGTTCTCAGGTTTAGAAACCCTGAAAGGATCACCAAGACAAAAGTGCAGAATACCAAATAAACTGAGATAGCCATGATCAGCAGGAGAGAGCGTGTATAAATGTAAAGGAAAACCTAGTCATCATTTAGGAAAAAACAACTTTCAAAATAATGGTTTTAAAAGTCTGTTTTTACTTCAGTTTCAAACTGAATGGGATTTATCCTACATGATACTATAATTATAAAACAACCACAGACTTCTATGTTTATACTCGCTTGTCTTTACCTGGAGATTGTGTAGAGACTTCGTGAAACAAGGGACTATTCTTGTTCATAAATGAGGTCACTTTAAAGTCAGACTGATGTTTTATTGCTTAGAGAGCTATGACACTTTATCTATCACAGCTTAGCCGGAAGTGACCCTGTGAAAGCAGCCTCATCACCAGAAGGGAAAGTTCTCATTTTGAGATCAGGCCCCAGTGGTGAGATTCACATACCAGCCTTGTAGACGTGTGCTGGAATCTGTGCTGACCACGATTCATAAAATGTCTTTTAGTGTCAGCCTTACACCTCTAGATTGTTGTGAGTTTTTGTATCATGCAGAAGCAAGGCTCAGGAGAGACAAGAGAATAATTACCCCCCAATCAAAAGGTCCTAAAAATGTTTTCATGAGTGAAAACCTCTGTAGTAATGATTTTGTGTGTGAAAATTATAATTTCCATGAAGTTATTGAAACAGAAAAGGGAATGAGGCAGTTGTTGTAATTTGGGGGTGTTAGTATCTATCTCAGTTATCTGTCTCAGTGCTAACAACAATGTCCTTCAGTATCGCTGGTAGGCATCCACTAGAGCCTTTTCTTCACGCCCTCCTGTACTGCGCTTTAGGTGATAGTTTACAGCTCAAGTTAGTTTCTCGTACAAAAAAATCTGCATACATCTTGTTTTGTAACATCAGTTGCAGTCCCCACAACATGACAGCACATTTTCCCTTTCCGTCCCGGGTTCCCTGTGTCTATTCAGCTGACTCCTGTCCTTTCCTGCCTTCAAGTCCTGCCTCTGTACAGGAACCGACGTTTGCTCTTGAGTATCTGACTGAACTAGGAAGCATACTCCTCATATATATTTTTTGCTTTATAGTCCTGTGTAATCTTTGTCTGAAAAGTGGGAATCGGGAATGGATTCAGTTCAGTGTTAACAGAGCATCCAGTGGTCTCTGTTTCAGGGACTCAGTCAGACTCTTGTGTTTGGTCTGTTAATGTGAATTTGCGTTCTGCCCCACACTTTTCTCCTTCTCTATCTAGGATTCTCTGTTGTATGCCCTGTCAGGGCAGTCATCGGTGGTAGTCAGGCACCATCTAGTTCTTCTGGTTTCAGGCTGATTCTGGTTTTCCATTGTCTCTAGTTTTCTTTATTCTCCTTTGCTGCAAGTAGGATAGGACCAATTAAGGCATCTTAGACGGTCATCCACAGGCTTTTAACCGCTTACCAAAGTGGAATACAGAATATTTTCTTAATGAATTTTGTTATGCCAATTAATCTGGATGTCCTTTGAAGCTATAGTCCCCGAAGCCCCAGATCCAGTTATTCTGTCCCTCAAAGTATCCAAGAAACTTCTTAGCTTTTGCTTTAGTCCAGTTGCACTGAATTTCCCTGTATTGTGTGTGTCCTTCCTTCATGAAAGTTGCTCCTTGTCTGCTATCTAGTTGGTGAATTCCCCTCCTTGTAAGCATCAAAGAATTTTTTTTTCTTTGTATTAAAGCCTTTTCTGGAATTCTTACAATACTGGTCTCATACAGTATTTGTCCATTCGTGACTGGCTAAAGTCACTCACCATAATAGCCTCCACATCATTCATATTGTGAGATGTTTTTGCTGAGTCATTCTTTTCTTTATTATTGCATAGATACTCCACTGAGTGTCTGTATCATAATTTGTTCATTCATCTGTCAGTGGGCACCTAGGTTTGCTTCCATTCTTTTTGCTTTTGTGAACAGTGTTGCAATGAAGATGGGTGTGTGTAGGAGGTCTGACAATCCATGAATGTAATTGTTCTAAGTGCTACATACCTCATTCCTAAATATCACTACAGTCACCCTTGGAGTACTCTCCTTGGGAAGCTGTGCACCAATAGAAGCACCTAGTTCACCCTTCAAAGGAATTTTGGAACTCTTTCTGGAATGGCCATTGCGCATGGTGGCACGGTGGCAAGTTTGCAAACTTAATTGCACAGTTGTCTGTAAGGGTCCTTTTAGCCAGTAAACAAATAACTGTATTGGAACACTCACCCTACTCACCTGATCTGGCTCCTGAACATAAAGGAAATATTGAAAGGTAGACATTTTGATGGGTAATATGATGGCAGCTCTGATGGCCATTCCAGGAAAGGAGTTCCAAAATTCCTTTGAAGGGTGGACTAGGCACTGGCATCAGCGCATAGTACTTCCAGAGGGGAGTACTTTGGTAACCAAAGTGATATTCAACAATTAGGTATGGAGTACTTTTTCTAGGGTGAGTTCACAAACTTAATTGTCAGATCTTGTATGTCTGTCCATGTGATGGCTCTGATTTCCCCAGGATATATTCCTAGGAGTTGGATTAGTGGATCATATGGGATTTCTACTTCTAGCGTAAGTGTTTCAATCTCTCCACAACCTTTCTAACATTTTTTATTTTGTAATTTTTCCATTAGTGTCAGCCTCATTAGGGTGAAATGGTATCTCATTTCAGTTTTGATTTGCATTTCTCTAATGGCTAATGATTATGAGCATTTCCTCTGTTAGCTATGTAATACAAACCAGAATATCTTCTTCAGTGAAGTTGCTGTTCATAGTCTTTGCTTATTTTTTTACTGGATTATTTGTCTAGTTTTTGTTGGGGTGTTGCAGTAGCTAACGGATTTTAGAGATTAGACCCTTATCAGATGTGCCATAGCCAAAATTTTTTTCCCAATCCCAAAATTTTGTTTTTATTTTTCAGGTGTGGTCAAATCCTCTGATGAGCACAAATGTTTGATTTTGAGTAGCTCCAAAGTATCTATTTTCTTTTCTGGTGTTTGTGCATTGTTAGCTATGGTTTGTATACTATTTATGCCATATATTAGGACTCCTAGAGTTGTCCCTATTTTTCCTCCCATGATCTTTATCCTTTTAGATTTATATTAGGTCTTTGATTCATTTTGAGTTAGTTTTTGTGCATTGTGTGAAATATGGTTCTTGTTTCATTTACTTGCAGATGGGTATACAGTTATGCCAGCACCATTTGCTAAAGATACTTTTTTCCCCAGTTTATGGACTTGGGACTTGGTCAAATATCAGTTGCTCAAGGTGGATGGATTTACATCTAGTTTCTCAATTCTGTTCCATTGGTCTGTGTGTCTGCTGTTGTACCAGTACCAGGCTGTTTTAACTACCACAACAGTACAACAGATTCTCAAATGAAGTAGTGTGGGACCTCCCACCTTGTTTTCCTTCTTCAGAAGTGCATTATGTATCCAGGGCCCTTTCCTTTTCCATATGAAGTTGGTGATTTGCTTATCTGTCTTTGTAAAAAATAAAAAGATACATGTAGTTTCCCTTTTATGGTTCCTTTATGTCTCTGGTTAGATTTATTCCTATTTTATGAAACCCTGGTGGTATAGTAGCTAAGTGCTATACCTGCTAACCAAAAAGTCAGCAGTTCAAATCCCCAGGTGCTACCTGGAAACTCTATGAGGCAGTTCTACTCTGTCCTATAAGGTCATTATAAGTTGGAATTGACTGAGTGGCAGGGTTGGTTTTTGGTTTATGCTATTGTAAATGGAAGTGATTTAGTGATTTCTTTTTCAAAGTTCCCTTTGTTAGTGAATAGGAATTCAGCTGACTTTTATGTCTATCTTGTATCCTGTTGTTTTGCTGAAGTGGTCTATTGGGTGGCAGTAGTTATTTTGTGGATTCTTTGAGTGTTCTGTGTGCAAGATTGTACCCATTACTGATTGCTGTCAAATTGATTCCAACTTATAGCAACCGTATAGTGACTGTATAGGACAGACTAGAACTTCTCCATAGTGTTTCCAAGAAACTTCTAGTGGATTCTAATTGCCAACTTTTTGGTTAGCAGTCATAGCACTTAACCTGTATGCCACCATGGTTTCCATATAAGATCAAGTCATCTGCAAATAGGAGTACTTTTACTTCTTCCTTACCAGCCTGGATGCCTTTATTTCTTTTTCCTACTTTATTGCTCTGGCTAGCACCTCCATCACAATGTTTAGTAAGATTGATGATAAGGGACATCCTTTTCCAGTTCCCATTATCAAGGAGAATGCTTTTAGCCTCTCCCCATTTAGAATGATTTTGGCTGCTTCCTTTATAAATACTCATTATGTTGAGGATTTTCCCTTCTGTTCTTATTTTGCTGAGAGATTTTATTAATAAGTATTGGACTTTCTCAAATGCTTTTTCTGTGTCAGCTGATAAGATCATGTGGTTCTTATCTTTTGTATGTTTATGTGATGAATTACACTGATTGATTTTCTAATGTTGAGCCATCCTTGAGAAGCTGGTATGAATCCACTTGGTCATGATGAAATATTATGACTTAATATGTTGTTAAATTTTATTGCTAGAATTTTGTTGAGGATTGTTGCATCTACCTTCATGAGGGATATTGATCTGTAATCTTTTTTTTTCTTTTTTGGTGGTGGCTTCCACTGGCTTTGGTATCAGGGTTATAACAGCTTTGTAAAATGAATTACAGAGTATTCCTTCCTTTTTTATACTCTGAAATACCTTTAGTAGTACTGGCATTACCTCACCTCTGAAAGTTTGGTAGAATTCTCTAGTGAAACTATCTAGTCCAAAGCCTTTTTTTTGTTAGAAGTTTTTTTTAGTTATCTCTTCAATTGTTACAGTTTGATTTATTTATTTTTTGCCTTGGTTTCTGTTAGTTTAGGTAGGTAGTATGTTTCCAGAAATTTATCCACTTCTTCTAGATCTTCAAATTTCTTCGAGTAAAATTTTTTATAATATTCTGTCATGATCCTCTTTACTTCAGTTAGAACTGTTACGATACTGACCATTTAATTTTTTTCTGTCTTTCTTCCTTTTTTTATGCTTTTAAAAAATTAATTACAATAAAAGAATAAAATTTCTAACATCTATCAATTATCTCATCTGTGATAAACCTTCAGCCCCCACCCACCATGTATCCCACTCAGTCATTTTCTTCTATGGATAATTCTCTTGTTAAGTGCTTACAACAAGCATATCATACAAAATTTGTCCTTTTGACACTGATTGATTTCACCCAGCATGATCTCTTCCAAGTGAGACCATGTTATGAGATGTTTTCTGAAATTGTCATTGCATTTTATCATAGGATAGTGTTCCATTGAGTAGATATGTATCATAGTTGGCTTATCCATTCATCTGTTGATGGGCATTGGGGTTAATTCCAACTTTTTGCTGTTGTGGACTGTGCTGCAACAACTATTTGTGTACATGTGTCTGTTCATGTGACAACCTTTGTTTCTGAAGGATATATTCCGAGCAGTGGAATTACAGGATCAAATGGTATATCTACCTCCAGCTTTTTAAGGAAGTCCCAGACTGTTTTCCAAAGAGGTTGTACCATTTTGCAATCCCACCAGCAGTGTAGGAGAGTTCCAATTTCTCCACAGCCTCTGCAGCATTTGTTGTTTTGTGATTTTTGGATCATGGCCAACCTTGTTGGGGTGATATGATATCTCATTGCAGCTTTGATTTGAATTTCTTTAATAGCTAATGATTGTGAGCAATTCTGCATGTGTCATTCAGCTGCCTGGATACCCTCTATAGAGAAATATCTGTCCATCTCCTTTGCTCATTGCTTAATTGGATTATTTATCCTTTTCTTGTTGATATTTTGTAATATCTTATAGATTATGGAGATCAGACATTGGTCTGAATAGAGTTGCCAAATATTTTTTCCCATTCTGTAGGTGGTCTTTTAATTCTTTTGATGAGGTCTTTGGATGAGTAAAAGTGTTTGATTCTTAGTAATTCCCATTTATCTATTTTGTCTTCTGTTGTATGTGCTTTGTCAGATTTTGAAGTGTGTCCACACTGTGGATTAAAACTTCCATTGTTGATCCTATTTTATCTTGGATACTATTTATCCTCTGAGATTTTATATTTAGGTCTTTTATCCAATTTGAGTTGGTTTTTGCATAAGATGTGAGATATGAGTCTTGTTTCAATTTTTTGCAGATGGATATTCAATTTTGCTGGCACCCTTTGTTAAAGAGACTGTTCTTACCCCAGTTTAAAATCTTGGGGCCTTTGTCAAATATTAACTGTTCATAGGAGGACGGTGGCATCTCTGGGGTCTCTCCTCTATTCCATTGGTCTATATGTCTCTTTTTGTACCAGTACTAGGCTGTTTTGACAACTGTGGCAGTATAATAGGTTCTAAAGTCAGGTAGTGAGAGGCCTCCCAGTGTGTTCTTCTTCTTCAGTGGTGCTTTACTTATCTGAGGTTTCTTCCCTTTCCAAACAAAGATGATGATTTGTTTCTCTATCTCACTGAAAAATGTCGCTAGAATTTGTATTGGGATTGCATTATATAGGTAGACTGCTTTGGGCAAAATAGACATTTTCACAATGTTAAGTCTTCCCATCCATGAGCAGGGTAGATTACTCCATTTATATAAGTCACTCTTAGTTTCTTGTAGTACGGTCTTACAGTTCTCTTTGTAAGGATCTCTTATTTCTCTAGTTAGATTTATTCTTAGATATTTTATCTTCTTGAGGGCTATTGTAAAAGGAATTGAAATGGTTATTTCTTCTTTAATAATCTCATTGTTGGTATAGAGAAATCCTACTGATTTACTTATGTTTATCTTGTATCCCAATACTTTGCTGAACTCCTCTATTAGTTTCAGTGGTTTACTTACAGATTCCTTTGGCTTCTTTGTATAAACAATCATATCATGTGCAAAAAGGGAGATTTTTACTTTTTCATTGCCAATACAGATGGTCTTTATTTCCTTTTTTTGTTGTTGTGTTTTTTGGCTTTAAGAAACACAAATTTATTCCCACAGGAGTCTAGAAATCCAAATTCAGGATACTGGGTCTAGAATAAGGCTCTCCCTTTGTCCACTGAGAGAAAATCCTTGTTTCAGCTTCCTTGGCATTCTTCTCAGTTACTTCATTCCTTGCTGATTTCCCTCATTTTTGCTTGCTAGTCTCTGTGTCTGGTCTGTTGTTTTTATACCTCACCACTCACTGATATGACCTCATTAACATGATAAGAAAAACCCTATTCCTGAACACTACTGCATCGACAGATATAGTGGGTGGGATTCCAACACATTTTTTAAAAAACATTTCATTGCAATTTAAGTAGAAGTTTACAATTTAAATGAATTTGCCATTTAAAACACTGCACACAAACCACTAAATACTCTCCCCACATTGTGATAGCACGCTCTCCCTTCCCACTCTGTGCTTCCTGTATTAATTCAACAGACTTCTGTCCCCCTCAATTCTCTCATCTCAACTTGGGACAGGAGCTGATAAATTAGCCATATGTATATATTTAAACCAAAAAGCAAGTCTTCACCAGCATCACTCTATGTCTTATAGTCCAATGCAATCTTTGTCTGAAGAGCTGGCTTTGGAACTGGTTTCAGTTCTGGGCTAACAGAGATCCCAGGGGCTATGTCCTCAGCATGTCCTCCAGTCTTTCAGATCATCAAGTCTGGTCTTTTAAGAGAGTTCTATTTCTACACACCCATAGCACTTGCTATGTCAGGGACTTTATGTTGTGCTCCCTGTCAGGGTAGTCATTGGTGGTAGCCAGGCACCGTCTAGTTCTTGTGGTCTCATGTTGATGTAGTCTCACAATCATATGAACTCTTTTGTCTCCTGGACTCTTATTTTCCTCATTTTTTGATGTCCTTCATTCTCCTCTGCTCAAGGTGGATTAGGACCAATTGCTGTACTTAGATGGTTGCTTGCTAGCTTTTAAGAACCCAGACACTCACCAAAATGGTATTCAGAATGCTTTCTTAAAAAAAATTAGCTATGACAATTGAGCTAGTTGTCTCTGAAACCATGGTCTCCAAACCTTGCCCCTGCTACTCTGTCCTTCAGAGTGTTGGGTTGTATTTAAGAAACCTTTAGCTTTTCATATAATCTAGCTTTGCCAACCTCCCTTCTACACATGCTGTCAGTCCCCTCACAACCTATCTACTATCTAATCTATGCATACTCTTTTTCTGCTTTGCCACCCGTGTAACCATAAAAGATTATTTTCTCCTGTGTCCAAACATTTTCTTAAGTCTTTGTAATAGTGGTCTCATATAATATTTGTCATTCTTCAATTGACTAATTTCACTCAGCATATCGTCTTCCAGATGACTTCAAGTTATGAGATGTTTCCTGAGATCATGGTTCTTTATTGTTGCATAGTATTCTATTTTGTGAATATACCAGTTTGTTTACCTATTCACCCATTGATGACCACCTGGGTTGATTACATCATTTTTGCAATTGTGGACAATGCTGCAATAAACGTTGTTATACATGTATCTATTTGTGTAACAGTGCTTATTTCTCTAGGATATGTTCCAAGGAGTAGGGTTTCTGGATCATGTAGTATTTCTATTTCTAGCTTTTAAAGAAAGCACAAAATGGATTTCCAAAATGGTTGTACTATTTTATATTCATACCAGCAGTGTAGGAGAGTTCCAGTCTCTCCACAACCTCTCCAATATTTATTATTACTTGGGGTTTGGGGATTAATTTCAACCTTGTTGTGGTACAATGGTGTCTCGTAGTTTTGCTTTGGATTTCTCTAATGGCTAATAATTGTGAGCATTTCCTTGTGTATTGTTAGCTTACTAGATGTCTTCTTTGGTGAAATGTCTGTTTGTATCTTTTGCTCATTTTCTTAATTGGGTTGTTTTTTTCTTGAGGATTTGAAGTACCTTGTAGATTGTGGAGATTAGATATGGGCTGGATTCATGATAGCCCCCCCCCCCCGTTTATGGGTAGTTGTCATGGCTGAATTGTGTGCCCCCAAAAATACATGTAGCCATATGGGTGGGCCATGACTCCCAATATTTTATTATTGTCCTCCATTTTGTGATTTTCCTATGCTGTATGTTGAAGGATTAGGGTGGGACTGTAAATATCTTTATAGAATCACCCCCCTGCTCCACTGCGAAGGGAGATTCCCTGGAGCATGTCTTGCACCACCCTTAATCCTTTCATCCTATGAGAGATAAAAGGAGAGAGAAGCAAGAAGAGAATTTGGAACCTCACGTCATCAAGCAAGCAGCAATGGGAGACGAGGGCATTCTTCAGGCCTGAGGTTCCTGCACCAAGATGCTCCCTGGACAAAGACTGATGCAATATCAGACTTTCCTCTGAAGCCAACAAGGGGGTATGCTTTTTCCTGGAGTGGAAATCCTGACTTTGGACTTGTAGCCTACTGAACTGTGTAAGAATAAACTTTCCTTTGTTAAAGCCACAGACTCTGGCATTTCTGTTACAGCAGCACAGGCTGACTAAAATAGTAGTCTTCACTTTCTTGGTGAAGTCTTTAGATCAATGTAAGTGTTTAATTTTTAGGAGTTTCCATTTATCTATTTCCTTTTCTGGTGTTTCTGCACTGTTAGTGATATTTTGTAGTCTATGTATATCATGTATTGGGCTCCCAGCATTGTTCCTATTTTGCTTCCATGATCTTTATTGTTTTAGATTTGATAGCCACTTGATTTCTTATCCTGGTTATTTGCTTCCTCTCCTGGTTCTCTTTTGTTGCTTTGGGCAACAGTTTGTTGATTTTGTAGATGTTTTAACAGAATTAGCTTTTGGTCTGTTGGCTCTTTCAGTTTGTTTTCAATTCTCTCATTTATTTCTGTTCAAATCTTTATTTGCATTCTTCTGATGCCTTAAGATTGCTTTTGCTGCTCTTTTTCTATTTGTTTGAATTGTAGGGTTAATGTTTTCATTTTGACCCTTTTTTATTTTTGGATGGTTGCCTTTATTGCTATAAATTAACCACCGAGTACTGCTTTCACCGAGTTCCAAAGGTTCTTTCTAGTAAAACATGTTTTCATTCTCATACGATTCTATGAATTTCTTTATTCCTGCCTTGATTTCTTCAATAACCCAACACTTTTCAAGCAAGATATGGTTCAATTCATGATCTGAATTGTTTCTTCCCTTGCTGTTTCTGTTATTGATTTCTATGTTTATGTATTTACGGTCAGAAAAGATGCTTTGTGATATTTCAATGTTTTAGATTCTGTTAAGGCTTGCTTTGTGGCCTAAGATGTTTATTCTGGAGGATGTTCTATGTATCTTAGAAAGAATGTATGCTTTGCTGCTATTGGGTGGAGTGTTCTGTATATGTCTGTAAGGTCAAGTTGATTAATTGTTACATTTTGATCTTCCATATCTTTATTGAATTTCTTTCTAGGTGTTCTTTCTTTCACCAGAAGTGGTATGTTGAAGTCTCCTACTGTTACAGTGGAGCTATCTATATCTCTCTTCAATGCAGCTAGAGTTTGTCTTCTGTATTTTAGCACCTTGTCCAACAGGTGCATAAACATTTAATATTTAGTGTGGTTATAGCCTCCTAGATTATTGACCCTATAATCATTGTTACGGATTTTGCTTTAAAGTCTATTTATCAGAGATTAATATTGCAACTCCTGCTTTTTTAGTTGTTGTTTGCTCGATGTATTTTTTTTGATTATTTGAGTTTTAGTTTGTCTTTGAGCTTAAGCTGTGTTTTTTGTAGGCAGTGAGTAGATACATTTTGTATTTTTAACCACTCTGCCACTCTCTCTTTATTGGTGCATTAGTCCATTTACATGCAGCATAATTACTGATAGATATGAGTTTAGTCCTGTCATTTTGATGTATTATTTTTATGTGTGTGTTGTTTATGGTTTCTTTGTTCCATTTAATTTTAATTCTCTGTGCTGAGTCATTTTACTGTATTTTCTCTTCATCTGTCTGATGGTTGTTAATTTTGAGTCTTTGTGTGTTTTTTGTTTTTTTTATTTCAGTGGGTAGTTTTAGCTTTGTTAGATTTCTTTGTGGTTACCTTACAATTTACTTTTACTTTTCTAAGTTTAAACCAGTCTTTTAATTTTCGCTGTCACTTTAACTTCTTCTCCATATGTGAGTTCTATGACTACACTATTTATTCCCCCCTTTTTTTGTTTTGACATTGTTATCATTTATATATTGATGTATCTGTTTCCCTATTTTCAGTCTTTTATCTTTGACTTGTTTTGTGACTTCCCTATCTCTGTTGATAACTGGTTATTCTGTCCTGTGTTCTAGTCTCTGGCTGTTGGCTTATATTGTTAGTTCTCTAACTGAAAGACTCTTTTTAATAGTTCTTGTAATTTGGGCTTGGATTTGACAAATTCCTCAAACTTCTGTTTACCTGCAAATGTCCCAGTTTTCTCATCATATTTGAGAAACAATTTTGCTGGATATATAATTCGTGGCTTGAAATTTCTTTCTTCAAGGCTTTAAATGTCACATCATTGCCTTCTCGCCTTATTGGTTTCTGCTGAGCAGTCAGAGCTTAGTCTTATTTGTTACCCTTTGTAGCCAAGCCAAGTGCCGTCGAGTAGGTAACATCTATCCCTAGCTGCTCTCAAGATTCTGTCTTTGTCTTTGTTTTTGGAAAGTTTGATAATGATATGTCTTGGTGATTTTCTCACAAGGTCGGCAGTTCAAATCCACCAGGTGCTCCTTGAATACTCTGGGGGTCAGTTCTACCCTGGCCCCTAGGGTCTCTATGAGTCAGATCTGACTCGACAGCACTTGGCTAGCTGGTGATTTTCTTTTGGAATCTACCCCGTGTGGGTTTGTTGAGCTTCTTGGATAGACATCTTATCATCTTTTATGATCTCAGGGAATTTTTCTGTCAGTAAATCAATAATTCTTCATGTTTTCTGTTACCTGCCCTGTTCTGTTACTCTAATCACTTGTAGGTTTCTCCTGTTGATAATATCCTAGAGTTGGCTTAATTTTTAAGTTATTTTCTTCTGATTTCACCTCAAAATTGGTTTCAAAGGATTTATCTTTAGTCTCACTAATTCTGAATTCCATTGCCTCAACTGTACCCTTAATAGCCTCTATTGAGTTGTCTAGCTCTGAAATTTTATTTTTAATCTTTTGGATTTCTAACTGTTGTCTCTTTATTGTTTCCAGTAGCCTGTTAAATTTGTCATTATGTTCTTGTGTAATTTTCCTGAATTTCTCTATTGCTTTGTCTGTGTGTTCATTGGCTTGATCTGAGTTTTGCCTGACCTCTTGGATGGCTCCAAATATTAATATTTTGAGTTTCATCTCTGGTAATTCTATGACCTTCCTCCAGAAAGTTTCTTAGTTCTTTATGTTACCCACTTGCTGGAGCAATCTTGATCTGCTTCTTTAAGTGATTTGATATTTACTGTTATCTCGGAGATGTCAGTAAGTTATATTATTTACTTATTCTGTGTTTGTACACTTTGTCCTAGTTTTTTGTTTTGTTTTGTCTTGATATGCCCAAGTAGGCTCAGTGTGTGAGCTACTTTGGTTATTGGCATCTTGAAGACCTCAATCCTGTTTCTAGGTTGCTTGAGCAGCTATGGAGTGTGTGATCCCAGGAATCTATTCACTGTTCTTGTGTGACTGCAGCACAGGTGTCCTAGCCATCAGTCACCAAGTATATATTGCACATTCTCAAATAGAGTCCTGGGCAGGACTGCAAAGGTGTGTTTGGAGCAGTCATAGGTATCTGGTTGCAGTAGGGGGCTGTATGGGGAGCAAAGTAAGCACTGATGGCTGTCCCTGGGTACAGCGCATGTCCCCGTCCCCTAGAGCATGTAGTCCTTGGGCACTGGATACTATTGGCTGGAGGGACTGCGAGGCACCACTTATTCTCAGACCCCTGTTGTGGGTGGCTAGATAGAATGAGTGATACTGCCACTTCTCAGATCCCTGATGTGGGTGGGTCAGTTCCCTGCTTAATGGGTAGGGCATACTCAAACATCATTAATCTGCAACTCCCTCTTTACTGCTACAACTGCAAATAGACTTCAGTGTATGCTCTGTTGTTTTATGCTAATGAGGAGATGTAGTGTTGAATTAGCCCACACAGGGCTGGCCAGTGGTGAAGGGTGTTCGATGTCCATAGACCTTTTATGCCAGTGTGTAGGCAAAGGGTCAAGGACTCCTGATCTGCCTTGAGTTCCCAGATTAGGGGCATAATGGTTAAGATTTTGTGTCAGCTTAGCTGGGCCATGACTTAATGTTTTAGCAGTCGTATAATGCTGTGATCACTTCCCTGTTGAGATTTAATACATGGTCATTACCATAATAAGCTCTGTCAGTAGCCAGTTAGTTGAAAAGGAGTTTCCTTGGGTATGTGGGCTGCATCAAATAGAAGCAGGCATTCTGGCAGGACTTAGAGGCTTTTTCCTCATGCTGGATCCTGCAGCTGGCTCCTGTTAGTCTGAACTCCAGTTCATGGGACTTTGGCTAGCAGCTTACCTGTGATCTTCCCTGCCGATCTTGGAATTCATCAGTCTTCACAGTCTATGAGCAAGAATGTTGTTTTCTGAACTGCTGGTTTGGGATTTGCTAGCCTTTGTGACTATGTAAATCAGAAGAAGCATCTGTTCTGACCCATGGACTGGGAACTGTCCAGACTACATAACCACATAAGCCATTTCTATGATGTAAATTATCTCTGTCTTTCTTAGTATATTTATACTTTTTTAATGGTTTTGCTTCTCAATAGAACTTGACCTAAGACATTTGGTACTAAGGGTGGTTCTAGGAAGACAAAATTACAAGGGTGAGTTTCCTAAATTGATTCTCAAGTCTGATTAGTCTTAAAGATATTAATGATTCTGCTTCCAGCAGTAAAAAAGGCAAACCTAATCCATGGCATGCGGTTGTAATACAAATATGCAAAGTATTACCACCAGTACATCAGATATCAGTGAGAGGCAAAGTTCTGGGTGAATCCTTGTGTGATATCTTTCTATGGTTTTGTCAGAATGAGAAGTATAACAAAGCCTGTTGGTTGGTCCTGTTTTTGCTAAATAAATTGACAAAATAAAGGTGCATTCAGGGTTTCAAAGTTCAACTGCTGCATAAGGCTCCCACCTATACTTTGAAAGAAAGCCTTATTTCTTGTAGTAGCACAGCTTAAATTACTGAGAATAAAACTCAGAGTCTTATTGTAAGAGTGGCTGAATTATAATGCCAGCTCAATTGCCAGCCTTTAGAGGTATCTGAAGTTAAAGTAAGGGCACTGACTGGGGAGAAATGAAATCCTGAAACTTGGGGTAAGAAACATGGGCAGATAATTGGGAAGCTAGAGACACCAAGCTCTTAAAGTTGATTGAGTCATTTCTTCCAGTGGAACCATTCCCCTGAAGAGATTATTTCATATTTGTCAGATGAATCACTCCGCCAAGAAAAACCATGACCCCTTCTGCTCCCGTTTAACAAGATTAGTTCTAGCTCAGCTACTTCTAAAGAGTCTTTGCCTGAAATATTGTCTGGGACATCACCTGAGGCAGATGCTTTACAAGACAGTCTTGAAGGTTCTCAAAACCATTCCATGCTACTTACTCTGGCTTCCAGACCTATAACTGGATTTAAGTCCCATTGAGCACAAAAAGGTGAAGCATGAGGTATGACTTTGTACTGGAGTGCAGCTTGTCCAGAATGAGGTGAGTTATACTCCAAAAGAATTATGATTTTTCTAATATGTACAAACAGAAATCTGGGGAACATGTGTGGAAATGGCATTAAAGGTAAGGGATAATGTGCAAATATCATAAAGATAGATCAGTCTGAGTTTATTAATATGAGTCCACTAAGCATACATTCTTCATGCAATGTTTCACCTTGAAAAGTCAGGAAAGGATCTAATAGTTTATTTGCTTGGGTTGCCAAAGCATAGACTATAAGGTGACCTACATTAAATCAAGTTGAAGTACCAGACCTGCCTATGTACTATAGAAGAAGGTATTTAAAAACTCAAAGAAACTGGCATGCCAGAGTGAATTTCTCAGGTTAGACCTACAGACTCTTTAATAGAGTACCCAGAGTATGCATTGTTTTTCACCGTAACTGTGAGGAGCAAATTTGTGAAGGGAGCACCAGCATACCTGAAGATTGCTGTGATTGCTATTTTATGTAAGTCAGATTTGACAGCGGGCACTGTCTTAACTGAGTTAATACACTTGCCTACAATGGAGCTGATTGGACCACATGGTAGTAGGAGCCAAGTGGCTGCACCCAACCAACAAAGAACAAGATGGGCACGGCTATAATAATGGACAGCAAAATCAAAGCAATAAACAGAATAGTCTGACTTGTAAGGACCTACAGTATTGACTACTTTGTCATGGTGTCCCTATGAGTGAAATAGATAGACAATATAGTAAATATTTAATTGATTTGTACAAATAGATGAAGTCTAGGTCAGTATAACTAGAATTGCCAGAAGCAAGAATCACAGTCCCTCAACTGATTCCCAGATTTGAGGAAGTTTAAAGATCCACAACTCTTTGAATAATAGAGAGTGCCTTTAAGGAAGGACGCTAATACACTGCCAAAACTTTTTTTTACTGTTAATCTTTCTTCCAGCCTTCCCCCAAAGGTAGATCCAAAGAGATCTATGGCCTTTTATGTGAGTGATTGTTCACTGGGGAAAAAGATATAATCATACTTTGGAGGAATTACTGGATACTGGCTCTGAACTAACAATAATTCCAGGAGACTCAAAACATCACTGTGGCCAACCAGTCAGACTGGGAGCATATGAAGGTCAGGTTATTAATGGAGTCTTGGCTCATGTCCATCTCACAGTAGGTCCAGCGGGTCCCTGAACACACCCTGTAATGATTTCCCCAATTCCATAATGCATAAATTGGAACAGATACACTCAGCAACTGGTAGAACCCCCACACTGGATCCATGACTAATAGAGTAAGGGCTATTATGGTTAGAAAAGCCAAGTGGAAGCCATTAGAACTGCTCCTATATAGGAAAACAATAAATCAAAAGCAATACCATATTCCTGGACTGATTGCTGAGATCACTGCCACCATCAAGAACTTGAAGGTGCAGGAGTAGTGATTCCCACTATATCCCCATTTGACTCACCTATTTGACCTGTGAGAACAGCAGATAGATCTTGGAGAATGACAGTAGATTATCAAAAACTTAACCAGGTGGTGACTCTAAGTGCAGCTGATATTCCAGTTGTAGTTTCATTGCTTGAGTAAATCAATATATCTCCTTGTACCTGGTATGCAGTTATTCATCTGGCTAATGCTTTTTTCTCCAAATGTATTTTGAAGGACCAGGTATGTCTCCAGCTGACAAGGCCAGCAATGCACCAAGGCTACACCAGCTCTCCAGCTTTATGTCATAATTTAGTCTGCAAGAACCCTGATTGCCTTTCCATTACAAAAACCATCTCACAGGTACATTATATACACTGACTGGACCTAATAAGGAAGAACTGTCAATGACTCTGGACTTAATGGTAAAACATTTTCATGCTAGAGAGTTAGAAATTAATCCCATCAAAATTCAGGTGCTTTCCACCTGAATGAAATGTTGAGAGATCCAGTGGTATAAGGCTGTTTAAATGTTCCTTCTAAAATGACTGATAAATTATTGCATCTGGGTACTCCCACAGCTAAAAGAAGACACAATGCCTAGTGGGCTTCTTTCAACTTGGGAGACAGTGAATTCTTCATTTGGGTGTGCTTTTCCAGTCCATCAATCAACTTGAAAAGCTGCTAGCTTTGAGTTGGGCACAGAACAAGAGAATGATTTGTAACAGATTCAGGCTACTGTGTAAGCTGCTCTGCCTCTTGGGACTTATGATCTGGCTGATCCAATGGTTCTTGAAGCATCAATGTCAGACAGAGATGCTGTCTAGAGTTTTTGGTAGGTCCCTGTTGGTGAATCAGAGCAAAGACCCTTAGGATTTGGGCGCAAAGCCCTTACATCCTCTGTAGTTAACTACTCTCCTTTTGAGAAACAGCTTTTGGCTTGTTACCAGGTCTTATTAGAGACTGAATGCTTAACCATCGAACACCAAGTTACCACGTAGCCTGAGATACCCATCATGAACTGAATATTGGCTGACCCACAGAGTCATAAAATTGGATGTGCACAGCAGTACTCCATCATTAAAAGGAAGTGGTATATATGAGATTGGGTTTACACAGGAGCTGAAGGCACAAGTAAGTTCCATGTGGTCTAAATATTCATGGTCTCCACTTCTGTCTCATTACTGTCCATGTCCTAGTCTGCACCTATGGCTTCACAGAGAGTTCCTTGTGGTCAGGTGACTAAAGAAGAGAAAACTTGTGCCTGGTTTACAGATGGTTCTGCACAACATGCAGGCACCACTCAAAGGTAAAAAAACAGCAGCTTTGTATGCTCTTTCTGTGAACTTCCTGAAGGACAGTGGTGGGAAATCTTCCAGCAGCAGAACTCTGAGCAGTGCACCTGGTTTTTCACCTTGCTTGGAAGGAGAAATGGTTAGATGTTCGATTGTATACTGATTCATGGACTGTGTCCAGTGGTTTGCCTAGATGGTCAGGAAAATTGGAGACAAGGATGTATAGATATGTGGATAGATCTCTTTTAATGGGCCAAATGAAGTGAAGGTATTTATGTTTCATGTGAATGCTTATCAGAAGGTAACCTCAGTCAAGAAGGATTTTAACAATCAGTTGGATGGGATGACTCATTCTTTGGAAACCAATCATTCTCTTTCCCCAGCTACCCATGACATTGCTCAATGGGCTTATGAACAGAGTGACCATGATGGCAGGGGTGGAGGTTATGCACGGGCTCATCAACATGGACTTCCACTCACCAAGACCAATTTGGCTATAGCCACTGCTGAGTGTCCAATCCACCAGCAGCAGAGACTAACACACTGAGTCCCTAATATGATTCGTGATAATGGCATCATCCCTTAAGGTGACTGGCCAACAATCTGGTGGCAAGTTGATTACGTTGAACCACTTCCATCATGTTTTATTCTTACTGGAATAGACCACGTATTCTGGGTATGGATTTGCTTTCCCTGCACTTAATGGTTCTGCTGAAACTGCCATCTGTGGACTTACAGAATGATATCCCACAGAGCATTGCCTCAGATCAAGGGACAAATGAAGTGTAGCAATGGGTCCACACTCATGGAATTTACTGGTCTTGCCATGTTACCCATCATGCTGAAGAAACTGGCTTGATAGAATGACAGAGTTGTCTTCTAAAGACACAGTTACAGTGCCAGCTAGGTGGTAATACTTTGCAATGCTGGGGTAATGTACCTCAAGAGGCCGGATATGCTCTAAACTAGCATCCAATATATGGTGCTGTTTCTCTCATATCCAGGACTCATGAGTCCAGGAATCAAGGGGTGAAAATGGGAGCATCATCACTCACTATTGCCCCTTGTAGCCCATTCACAAGATTTTTACTTCCTATCCCCACAGCTTTATGCTCTGTAGGTCTAGAGGTCTTAGTTGCAAAGGGAAAAATGCTCCCACATGAAGGCACGTCACTGATTCCATTACACTGGAAATTACCAAAGCTACCTGGTCAGTTCAGGCTCCTTATGCCTCTGGATCAACACACAAAGAATAAGTTACCATAGTGGCTGGTATGATCTTGATTACTAAGAGAAATAGAATTGAAATTACATAATTACTACCATGCTCTATGATTAGAATTAATGTTAAAAATACTGCAACCCAATTCTGACATGACTACTAATGGCCCAGGCTCTTCAGGAATGAAGGTTTGGGTCATTGCACCAGGCAAAGACCCATGTCCTGCTCAGGGGTTTGCTGAAGGCAAAGGGAACACAGAATGGGTGGTGGAAAAAGGTAGTTCTATGTACTAGTTACAGCCATGTGACCAGTTGCAGAAATGAGGACTGTAATTGTTATGAGGATTTCTGCTTTGTGTGTGTGTGCCTCAAATTTTTGTTGTTGTTGTTGTTTTCACTTTAAAGCGTAAGATATCAACATGGTTAGCATATTTCTAGTTGTATGTGTGTTAGTAGTGTCATGTTAGGTACAGGCATGAAACTATAATTGTGTTTATTCAAAGATTATATATGGTTTAAGGAAATGTGTACAGGTGCCAAGTTGACAAGAGATGGACTTTAATGGTTAAGATTGTATATAAACTTGGCTGGGTCATGATTCTTATTGTCTTGACAGTCATATACTGTTGCGATCATTTCCTTGTTGAGATTTGGTATGTGATTACCCCCATTGTGGGATGTGCTGTGAGTTGCCAATCAGTTGAAAGTTGAAAGGGAGTTTCCTTGGGAATGCAACTTGCATCAAATATAAGCAGACATTCTTTTTTCTCATGCTGGATCCTGCAGCTGACTCCTGTCCATCTGACCTCCAGTTCTTGGGACTAGAGCTAACAGCTTATCTGTGGTTTTGCTTGATGACCTTGGGCTAAAATGAGCAATAGCATCTGGACAAGTTTCACCACATTGGGTGAGGCCAGGCGTCAGTGAGTCTGTATTCACAGTCTGTTGAGCAAGAGCTCTGCCCTCTGACCTGCCCATCCAGGATTCACCAGCCCCTGTGGCTACGTGAATCAGAAGTCTCTATCTTGACTAATGCACTTTGGTTATTCTAACTTTTACAACCAGATGATCCATTTCCTTATATGTATATGAGGTTTGACAAGTCCATGAACTTAATTGTTCTAAGCGCTATATACCTCATTGTTGAATCTCACTATGGTCACCTTCCAAGTACTCCACTTGGAAAGCTATGCACCAATGCCAGCACCTAGTCTACCCTTCAAAGCAATTTTGGAACTCTTTCTGGAATGGCCATTGTGCATGGTGGTATAGTGGCAAGTTCTTGAACTTAATTGTATCGCTATCTGTGAGAGAGTTTTTAGCCAGTAAACAAATAACTGTATTGAAACACCCTTCCTGCTCACCTGAACTGGACCTCAATGATTTTTTCTTTACTGAAAGATAAAGGAAATATTGAAAGAAAGATCTTTTGATGACATGCAGGATATTAAGTATAATATGATGACAAATCTGATAGCCATTCCAGAAAGATTTCCAAAATTGCTTTGAAGGGTGGACTAGGCACTGGCATCAGTGCACAGCTTCCTAAGGGAAATACTGTGAAGGTGACCATAGTGATATTCAGCAATGAGGTGTGAAGTGGTTTTTCTAGCATGATTTTGTGAACTTAATTGTCAGTCCTCATATATTTATGTATTTTACTGGCTTTGCCTCTCTAGAGAATCTAACCAAAGACAAGGGATATATTACTTTTTAAAGGCACTGACTGGTTGGGGTGAGGACTGTTCTAAATTTTGGCTTTAAGGGCCAGGCACTTGTGGAATACTACCTGACTGGTGTCAGAGCAGAGTGGGGTACAGAGTGGTGAGGGGGAAGAGGCAATTCTGCACTGTGAAACTCTGGAGGAGGAAGGGTTATCTTGTCCTCGAAAGGTAGGTTAGATACTTGCTTTTAACTTTTAACTTTCTCATGTACAATGCTGCTTTCATCCAGCTCTGGCTTGTACAGACTCACTGATGTCTGGCCTCACTCAATGTGGTGAAACTTGTCCAGATGCTATTGCTCACCTTAGCCCACATGCACCAGTTGACCCAGCCTGCAGGGTGCTGGCAATCTCATGGCTGGCACTTCTTCACTGCTTTTAAATTGTCTCTCATTGCCCCTTCCACTCAGTCTAACTCTTCAGCTTGCCTTTGATGATCAGGGCTCCTAGACTGGCATATATAATCAATTCACTTGTTTTCTCAGGTCTTCATTACTAGAGAGACAACAAGAAATGGCTGTCTATTCCACCTCTTGGCCCAGCCTCTTCCACTGGAGCTTTACCAACCTAGGTTTTCAGCCATCTTGACCTTGCTAATCTTCAGCTCTCAGCTCTTGGTAGTCAGTAACCAGCACGGTCCCATCAAGCATTCCCATCACCATGTCCGGCTTCTGCAATTGTAATCTCCTCTGACATTTCCCACTCCTTGCTCTAGAAACAAGTGATTTGCTGTTCGTTACCATATTTAGTTCTAGAAAACATGTCATCCCAGTTGGTCTACGTAACCTTATATTGCATCATCTTTAATACCTATCATGCTAATTTCTGTGTTTCTTTGCTGATGCTGATGCTGATCCAGGTACTGTCTATCAATTCTTGTTCAGCTGTTTCTCCAAGAGCTTTAAAATTCCACTGAGTCCATGAAGAGTTCATCAACAATTTAGAGTCTTCTACTCTCAACCTTATTCTTCTTACTATAGGAAATTCACAGCTTAGCACTTCCGTTGTTTGAAATTATCTACAGTTCCTAAGCAGAGTGTATATATCTTGAGAAAAAAGACTAATTTTGTGTTTTTTATTCCTTCAAACACCTTGCATAGTTTGGAACAAATATATTCCATCATTTTCATAACTGCAAATACCCCGATAAGTAATTCATTCGAGAATCTCTTTCTCTACCCGAAGGTCTTGCCTAATTTTCCATCTACATACACAAGTGCCTAAAGGGCGTATCCTCTGAATATTCCACAAGACTTTCAAATTCAGTATATTCAAATTGAATGTCATTATGGAAACCCTGGTGCCATAATGGTTAAGTGCTACAGCTCCTAACAAAAAGGTCAGCATTTCAAATTCACCAGGTTCTCCTTGGAAACCTCTGGAGCAGTTCTACTCTGTCCTATAGGTGACTTGATGGCATGTAACAACCTTACTTGCCAAGCCAGGTATTCTTCCAGGAATCTCTGTCCATGTACCAAACATGAATTTAATCGGCTAATGCAGGCATGTGGCAGCTCTCTGAGACACCCTCTTTCATCTCACAGACACACGTCTCTGTTCTGCCATCAGATCTGTCATACTGACTACCTTTTTAACACATTATCTTGTCTTCTATATATGACCCTACTAATTCTCTTCCTGTTCTATTAAAATCGGCCCCTAACTACTCTTCCAGTATCTGTCTCTCACTTCCTATTCTTCCCTTTACCTTCTTATAGAATTATTACTTTAAAACATTCATCTGTTCATGTCACTAAACTTCCCACATAAAAACCCATCAGTGGCCTTTCACAAACTGCAGAATAAAATCCATGTTCTTATCATATCTCTTGTGGACTGGTCTCTGCCTATCTGTCCTGCCTCAACCTCTGTCACTCTCTCAAACTCAGTGCTTTGTTCATTATCATACCCTCTAAGGATTCCTGTCTGGACACATTTTTCCCCACAAATTCTCCCCCATGAAAATTTAATACTATATATATTTACTATGTATCTGTTTATGTGCAGTATATATATCCATGCTTCATATATAAATCATGGCAACCCTAGGGGCCAGGGTAGAACTGACCGCCAGGGTATTCAAGGAGTGTCTAGTGGATTTGAACTGCCGACCTTGTGGTTAGCAGTGGTAGCACGTAACCCACTACACCACCAGGGTTTCCCATGAGTCGGATTCAACTCGACGACACTTGGCTTGGCTCATATACAAGAACAGTCAGTTTTTTTTAGCCACCACCCCAACAAGAGTCAACTTTGACTCCACTGGAGGTGATATTGTGTCCACTGAGAATGCATGCTGTAGTTGAAATATTTGTCCTCCTCAAAACTTTTGTGTTCTTCTACGCCTACTTGGAAACCTTGATAGTGTAGTGCTTGAGTGCTATGTCAGCTACCCAAAAGGTCAGCAGTTCAAGTCCACCAGATGCTCCTTGGAAACTCTGTGGGGCAATTCTATTCTGTCTTATAGTGTCAGTAGGAGTCTGAGTCAACTCAGTGGCAGTGGGTTTGATTTTTGGCTTTTTGTTTATGCCTACTTACTTCTACTTGGAAATGCCTTCCTTTCCCAGATACTTGCACAACTAATTAATTCTTAATCATTCTTCAAAAGCCAGCCAGGTGCCTTCGAGTCAGATCTGACTCATGGCAACAAAACTCAGCTCAATTATCAAATTTTTCCAGAGGATCTCTTGAAGCTCCTCAGGCTAACCTAGGTATGCTTCCCTGAGTTCCTACAGCATTGTAGATTGGGTACTGTGATGGTTAAGACTGTGTATCAACTTGGCTGTACCATGATTCTCAGTGTTTTGGCAGTGGTATAATATTGTGATCACCCCCAAGATGAATCTGTTGACTAGCACCTGTACAGACAGGGCCTGAGATGGCTCACCAAACCCTCAGCCTTCATCTCTCTACCTTCCACCTCTACTTCCTTCCTGCTCACCATCCAAGGTTTTTGGCTTGTTGTAGATCCAGCAAGTGCATCTCTCTTGTCTTCTGACATCTGGTTCTTGGGACTTGAGCTGGCAGCTTACCTGTCAATCTTGTGATTCATCAATGTTCACAGCCTGCAAGTGAGAGAACTGTTCCCAACCTGCAGATCTTGGGTTCAGCAGCCCCTGCAGCTATGCGGATCAGGAGAAATCTTGTAGTCTTGCCTGCCATCCTGGAATTAACCAACCTTCACTGTCTGCAGGTGGGAACCCTGCTCTCTGACCTGCTGATCCTGGATTTGCCAGCATCTGTAGCTGCATGAGACCTATATTCTGAATCCGGACTTAAGACATTTCAGCCTCTACAATTGCATGAGCTGTTTCCTTTATGTACAGCTCCCTCTCTGTATATTTCTACACTTTACTGAACTTGCTTTTTAGAGAACCCAGCCTAAGACAGGGACCTATGTTAACACTTGGTATATTTGTCTGCTTCAACTATTGGATGCCTAACTCCCTGAAAACAATGATGCTACCTCCTTCTTTTTGATATTCCAGCACTGGGTTGGTGTAAACAGTTAATGGACTTAGCTACTAACTGGAAGGTTGGAAGTTCAAGTCTCACTTTGAAGCTCCTCAGAAGAAAGGCTTAGTGATTTGTTTTTGAAAACTCAGTCCCTAAAAATCTTAAGGAGCTGATTTCTACTCTGACACACATGGGGTCTCCATGATTCTAAATCATCTCAGTGACAACTTGTTAGCCCAGTACCTGGCAATGAGTAAAACATGCTTATCAGTTGGTTGAATGAATGACTGGATGAAAGAGATGTTCGTAATAAATATCTGCTTACAGAGGTTGTAGTGGGTTACATGCTACCACTGCTAACCACAAGGTCGGCAGTTCAAATCCACCAGGCGCCCCTTGAATACTCTGGGGATCAGTTCTACCCCGGCCTCTAGGGTCGCCATGAGTCGGACCCTACTCGACAGCACTTGGCTTGGCTTGGCACAGAGGTTGTGTGTAATGGTTATAAAGTGATTCAAGATTGCAAGCCATCTATTCTTGGCTGGGTAGCCCAGCAGTTCTTTTAGCAAAGCCCACAGGGTTACCAGTTCATTCACCTTCATACTTCAAGTGCAATACTCAATATTGGTATGTAAGAGAAATGGGTAACCGAATTATAAAAGATAAAACCTTTGCCCTCAAATGAGTCAGTTTTCCAGAAACTCCATCACAGATATTTTAAGTCACAAAAGAAATAAAAATTACAGATTGAAAAATAATTCCCCCTGAAAGAGCAAAAATAAATAAAGGCTAGTGAAAAGACCTTTTGAGGGAAAGGGAATTGGAATGAAGGTTTAAGAAAAACATTGCTGACCTCGTGGGGATTGTTTACCACTGCTCTAAAAATACATTTTTAAAAAGACTTTGGTGCAGTGCCACATGTTCACAGGTAGGCAAGAAGGTAATGGCTGATGTTTAAATCAAATCAAGATAAGTGTAGTGATAAAGTTTTTATTTATTTTCACCAAGCAGATTTCTGCAAATTCCCAGAGCTTAAGAAGTCTCATTAATGGCTACACAGAAGACAAAATGGAACCAGCCCCATTCAAGAGGCTGATGTCATCTCTCTCCTCAAAGAAAAGGCCACACTTTCCTTTGTGAAAATACAGGGTGACATCACCTCCTGATCACATGTCACTTAGCCCTTCCCTGGCTAGTTCCCAGCTGAAATGTTCTCTCCCTTTGCAAATGTCACTCTTTCACTCACAAAGCTCCTTGACCTTGTTTGTGTGCGGGATTCCACAGCCCAGAGAAAGGGGCCTCTGGGAGCGGAAGACCGAAGGGACAAGGGGAGTGCTCAGTGCAGCTGCCCGGGAGGCCACTATTCACATAGCTTGCAGAAAGTTCTATATTCCCTTCCACAACCCAGACAGAGGCCCTCGAGGCAGAATTCAGCCCCTGGACAATGCTGTCAGTGCTGAATGCTGTGAACGATTAGCCAGACTGAGCAACTGTGGCCATTTCATTATTTCCAGGGGGAGACTCTCTTTGATGGTACACAAAAAGCATGGCTATGTGGTTTAATCTCCCTTCACCATGGTGCCACTTTAAACAGGGACCAACAGACAGAGCCGGCTCGTAGACTCGTTTTCTCAAAGCAGGTGGAAGATACGTGGGGTCAACAAAGAAGTGCATGTTATAAATGGGTTTATTTATTAACTGACTTGCTAAATGAAGTGTGTGAGGATTTGTCTTCATCAGAAATGCTCAGGAAATGATGTCACTGTAGTTTTGTGAACTCAGAGTAATTTTTGAGCTCTTATTATTACACAATTTGAAAACGAGTGGGAAGAAATAAGGGGGTCTGAAATGTAGTTTGTTTCTGATGAAATGAGGGCAGGGGTTTAATGCCACTTCCTCTGACCAGGTGAGGAAGAGCAGCATCAGGGCCAGTGGGCTGGAGGTCCGGAGCCCTTCCACTTGAGTCTGAGAAGATGTCTAGAGTTGCTCTGCAGAAACAATATCTTTGAATATTTTTTCTCCTGATGCTATACACACACACACACACACATACATGCAAGCATGCACACCTGTGTACACAAACACATCTCACACATCCTGAAGAATATTAACTATTACACTTTGTAATTGTAATTTTTCACAATAGTCGAGGTACTGGAGTCTTACAATTTGCTAGGTTCAAGGTCCTATTCAAGACTCATTTGTTCGCAATATGGCAAATTTCAGGAAAAAAAAAAAGCAAAGTACAGCCCCCATTCACTGTCTGAGACCCTAACCAATTGTCATTCCTCACATGGTCTGGCCTTTGCTTCTCTCAAGGCTCCTCTAACATTGCTTCCTGCTCTGGACCTTTTGCTTTCCTCGTACACACCCTGTTTCCTCCTACTATAGGATTTTTCTGACATCCAGAACCTTTTCTTCTCCCACTTGCTTACTCAACTCCTTCTTGTATTCAGTTCTCAGTTCAAATGTCCCATTCTCACAGAAGTCTGTCTTGCCCTCTTAATTAGGTCAAACTCCCTATTACGTGTGCCTATGTCACAGTGTATCTCTTCTTTGCAGCATTTATCAGCATTTTTGTTTTATTTCCATGATTATTTGCTTCACGTCTGTTGCCCTCACTAGCCTGGGAACCCCATGAGAACAGGGAGCATGCCTGGTGTGAGTGGCCATTGCGTCCTGAGCCCAGCACAGTACCTGGCACAGAACCGGCCCTTATTATCTGTGGAATGAAAAAGTGAATGAATAACCAATGACTTATGCCTACAGTTTATCTTCAAAGGGTAGAAATTGGAGAGCTGGAGAGAACCTGCCCCACTGAAGGCTTTTTCCCAGTCTTTGTCTTCTCTGTTGGCACCTTCTTCTCTGACAATTTCAAGTTATAGGAATAGTTCAGACGCAGAGTATAAACCTTATGCATTTACAGCACTGGTAACTATTAGTTTACGTGAATTGATTCATTTTTTCACAGATCCAAATCATTATCAGTGTCATTCTACAAGACTCTACCCATTATAATTTACACAAGGCAGACAGCAATGAGTTAAAAATTTTTCAGTTTTGTCCCCGGCTTGCAAAATTCTGTTGCATAACTCTGGCTCCAATCTTAGCGAGTTTTCAGCAATTGGGAGAAAGTTTTCAAACAGGAAACAGGAAAAGAGAATAGACAGAGAGTGTCTTTGACTCCCCCAGAAAAAGACAGATGCCAAAGAGAACTCATAGGAAAAACTTCCCAATAAAAACTCAGAGCTTTCATCAGAGAACTTAGATGTGTGTAACTCGTTGGCAGGGAGCATAGAAAGGCTGCAAGAACCCAGTGATACATTATTGGGGGCATAGTCAATAATGACCATAAATCAAAAATTCCTTAAGGTGGCCTTGGGCTCATATGGCTATAGCCATATAAGAACCTGGAGGGTTGGAGGAACAGTCCATTGAGGGAAGCTATTTACCCAGCAAAGACACTGTTTCTAAAATGCTTGATCCTAGCTGCATAGCAGAATTACTTAGTAGCTTTTAAAACTTAGCAATAGTCAACATCTAGCTCCAGATCAATTGGCCCCCATCTCTAAAAGTTGGCCCCAGGCACAGGTATTTTTTAAGACTCAGTAAATTGCGAAGTCCATCATGCCTGAGGACTACTCTTCTCTTTCCTGTGCTCCAGGTCTCCTGGGTAGCACTTCTTACTTTTTATCCTTTACCCCTTGTGAAAGCTACCTCCCCATTGAGTCTTTGAACAGTAAGTTTCTTTCTTACAGGGATCCAGCTGTCATTCTACTGTCACTGAAACACATTGTTAGTACAGCTTGACTTTAAGCACCTTAGAAGGCTTTTCCTGGCCCTAGGAGTCCTGTCTTTTTTTAAAACCATTTTATGCCTCCAGCCTTTACAACCCCTGTTACTTGCCCCTTGCCTGCTCTTCCAAGTGTGGCCCACAAAACAGCAGCAGCAGCAGCACTTCCCAGGAGCTTGCTAGAAATACAGATTCTTGGGGCCCACTCCAGGTCTACCGAATCAGAATCTGCATCTTAGCAAGACCCCCAAGTGATTCATACATACATTTGCATCTGAAACATATTGCTCTGGGGAATTCTCTTAGCCCTTGAAAGTCTGGGTGATTTCCCAGAGTTTTTCTCTCTTCTACATCTTTTCACAGCTGTTTCTATTTTCCTTAGAATGACTGTGTTTCAGAATCCTAGGATGATAGAAATGGACTGTATTGTAGAGACAAATCAGATTGATTCCTTAACTAGTCAGTAAATTGACTACTGTCATGGGTTAAATTGTTAAGAATAAACTGTTTTTGTTAAAGCTATCCGCTTTGTGGTATTTCTGTTATAGTAGCACCAGATGACTAAAACAGATTTTGGTATCCAGAGAGTGGGGTGCTGTCCTAATACCTAAAATGCAGAAGCAGTTTTAAAACTGTGAATAGACAGAAGGCCCAGAGGGAACTGAGGAGAACTGTTAACACTGAAAAAGGCACAGATGGTGAGAAATAGCAAAGAATCAGCAGCGGCGGCGGCAGCAGAACCAGACCAGCACCAGACAGCGCTAGTGTCAACCCATGGAGTGAAAGAGCTAAGTGCCTATGCAGAGGTTTCCTGATGAAGCAGGGAGCAACCAGGCACTGGAATCAGTGGAGCTAGGCTTACTGACCTACGGAGCGAAAGAGCTGAGTGCTTGTGTACAGGAGGCTTCCTGGCAGAGTCGGCTGTTTTCAGGTACTAGAATCTGTAAAGCTACAGAGCTCTGTAACACTTTCTCCAGCAGTACAGATGTGGGCCTGAGCCCCAGGCCTTGAAGTCAGAGGAAGCAGAAGCTGAAAAGGCAAAGAGCATTGGAAACTGAGCTGCCTCAGTCTCAAAAGGTACAGCCATGACCTCAGGAGTTTGAAAGAGTGGACTCATGGCTTCCTGTGTTTGTAATGGTGGAATTGCCACTCAGTTGGGCTTAGGGTTCCCCTAAAGCCTAAGGGGCCCCAGTTGGCCTGAAAGGCAGAGTTGCAGCACAGGGCCAAGAGGTCTCCACTCAGAATCTGGACAGTACGGCTGATACCTAGAGTCTGGTAGGCAGGGTTAATGTGTAAAGTATCTCAGAAAATGGAAGATTATTTTCAAAGCTTTGAGGGTTAATGTAATGTGTTCTGCTGACTGACTTGTCTGTTAATGCCTTCGCCTTCCTTCCCTGAAGTTTCTCCCATTTGTAATGGAAATGTCTAGCTTGTGCCTGCCTGTTCATATACTACTGTACTTGGAAGCAGGTAACTTACAGTTTTGGTTTCACAGTTGTAAAGAAAATTTGTGGTTTGGACTTGGAACTGATTTATGACTTTTGTTTTCATATGGGATAAACATATTTTTGCTATGACTTTTACTATGATGGGATGAATGTGTTGCATGTTTCAAGGATGTGATTTGTGGAGGGCAAAGAGAAGAAGGAAGGTCACGGATTAAATTGTGTCCCTCAAAAAATACGTGTAGAAATTTGGTTGGGTTGTGATTACCAGTATTGTGTGATTGCCCTCCATTTTGTGATTTTCTTATGCTGTATGTCAAAGAAGATTAAGATGGGACTGCAAATCCCTTCCCAAGGTCACCTTCCTGTTCTACTGTAAAACGAGTTTTCCTGGAGTGTGGCTTGCACCATCTTTTCTCCTTTCATCCTATGGGAGGTAAAAAGAGAAGGAAGCAAGCAGAGAATTGGAAGCCTCACACCATCAAGAAAGTTAGAGCAAAGCATGTCCTTCAGACTTGAGGTTCCCGTGCCAAGATGCTCCCTGATACAACACAAGCACTGTCCTTGAGAGTCGACAGAGAGAAAGCCTTCCCCTGGAGCAGGCACCCTGAATTCAGACTTGCATCCTACCAGACTCTGTAAGGATAAACTTTTCCTTGTTAAAGCCATCTACTTGTATCTCTGTTAGAGTGGTACCAGATAACTAAAACAACCACCCACTTAATGAATAGGAAAGTCCCAAACTTGCACACACTTAATTATCATAGTTCATTTACTTTGGGGATCCATAACTTACATTTCAAGCTATAAATAAATCTGTGGATTACCACTGACTATTTTCAAACATTGAAAAATCCACACTCCAACTTTCACAGAAATAGACTCAGACCCCAATTCATGATCATTTTACAAAGAGATGCATTTTGTCATCATTTACCATAGACTTAACCCCAGAGCGTCCAACACTCAAGCATACAGTGGGGCTATTCAGTTATATATAGCTCTGCAATTCACATGATGAGCTCACTATAATGTTAAGAACTCTCAAGAGTTTTTCTTCATGATACATTCACGTGTGCCCACTTTGGGCTCACCCTGAACTTTGACAGCCCAGCCATGGTTTAGATGTCTGTGTATGATTTCTGCCATAATATCGCATTACAACTTCATTTGTTCATGAAGTTGATCAAAACTACTATTAAGCTCTAACGTCCTGGTTGAAAACTGCTGCTATGATATCCACAAGGACTACATTTTTCAGATCTGGGTCTCTTTAGGACAGTGGTCCTCAAACATGAAAGAATTACACACACCGACGAGTTAAAACATGCATTGTTTTACCCCTAGAGTCTCTGATTCCAGAATAGGACCCAAGCAGTTATATTTCTAACAAGCTCTAGGAGATCTTAAGGCTGCTGTTTGGGGACCATGTTTGAGTACCACTGCTCTGGGGCCTTCTATCTCTAGACTAGCCCACATGAGGTCAAGTATAAAAGTCTCTGACTTACTGCAAAAAATGACTTTTCTCCAGAGGAGTGATTATCTCTGCCTTCTTCATGAACCACCAAGTCATGGGGCCCTGAAGTGCTCCTCCTCTATTTGGTAGGTACCAATACACATTATCCTGCCTTAGTGCATCGCTAGCTTATATTACTTTCTCATTCTCCTCCTCCTCCTCTTCTCAGCCTAATCCTTCCCCTTCCCCTTTCCCTGCTCTGTCTCTGGTTGACTCTCATTATTTCTCTACTTCTGCCATTCTTTCTCTGTTTAATGTCATCCTGACTTCCCATTCTATTACACTGCACTGGAGAAACTCCAGTCTCACCTGGCAAACTTGCTTGCCACACCCAGACACAGTTTTCGTCCTAGAAATCTTATTCTGCTCTCTTATTTGGCTTAAGGAATTTCCAGCTGCAACCACTTAGCCAGTTATCTAAATCTTGTTCACTTTGACTTCACTTCCTTTTTTAACACTAAATCTAAAATACACCGAACTCAATGCTTTTGAGTCAATTCCAACTCATAGCAACCATATAAGGCAGAGTAGAACTGCCCCATAGGGTTTCCAAGGAGCAGCTGGTGGACTCAAACTGCCGGTCTTTTGGTTAGCAGCCCTAGCTCTTAACCACTGTGCGACCAGGGCTGTCTCCTGTCCCTAAGGGGTTTAATTCTCCAGTTAAGCTTCCTAAAGCCTAGCACCAGATTATACTCTGTTTCCATTATTTGTTGATTATAGTGCTTCCAAGTACGAAATTGGAAAGAAAAAGTTGTTGGCCAGAAAGCAACCGCCAAACCCAACTGAGATCGAGTGCAGGGCTTACCGTGAATGAACCACTGCATCTGAAATCCTTTTTCCTGACCAACCCCATCGGTGTAGAACAGCACCTGAAGCTTGGAGCCCGTGGTACTCCCTGAAGGGGGAATATCTGTTCCACAGTAGCGTCCTATCCGCTGTGATCCATCATAGAGCTGAAATCAGAAAGACACTTCTCAATGTATAAAAAACTTGTCATGACTTATCACATGCAAGAAGAAAAGTCTCCTCACACGGGACAAGCTGTTCTTTGGTTGAGGAGTTAGGAGAAAATTTGCTGAGGTGGGTTTTGTACAGGAGGCTTAACATTAAACATAGACAGTAGAGTTTTAGGGATGCATCTGACTCCTAAGCTCAATACATTTGTAAATCCAACTATTGGTTGTTCTATTTTAAATCAAACAAGCAGTCTTCACCCAAGTATAACACAGGCACTGGACAGACAAATGGTGTTCCAAATGGGCCACCCTCACCTTCTAGTCTGTCCTGAATAAGCTCTTAAACTTCTGTAAGCCTCAAGTTTGCTTGATGGGGAAAACACCTGCCTTACTGGATGGCTGCATGTATTAGTGACGCTATACAGAGCCTAGCCAAAACACCTGCTGCATAAGAGGTCTTCTGTTAATAACAGCTATTATGAGTATAAGCTATATAATTTTCTATAAATGCTTAGTAATTCTTTAAAAAAAAATGGACACTTCAGCTAGCTACGAAAAGCAAAATACAGAGACTAATCCCACTGAAGATAACCACTGCTACAATTTTGTTAATTCCAGAAGCTATTTTTTTGACAATATGTTCTTTCATTATTATATACATAGATGTGTGTGTGTGTGTGTGTGTGTGTGTGTGTGTGTGTAAACTGAGAACTTGGAATATATGGTTGATTTTTTTACCTGTTTATCACTAACCACGTCAGTCTGTGTAGGCATCGTTTGTAAAGGCAACATGAATGCCACTGATGCGCTGAATTGACATTAACAATTCTACTGTTGGTCACTCAAGGCATTTCCAAATTTTGTTAACAAACGTTTATTTGATCCCCAACCCTACTTCCACCCCCTCTCAAACAGTAAAATCTTTCATGGCTTTTGACAGACATTTTTAAATTTCTCACCAAAAAGTTTATACCAATTTATCCTTCCACCAACAACTAACAGAAATGTTTCTTTTAGTTGATCTTTGGTAATGTGGATTGCTGTTATTTTTCAAATGGGTGCCTATTTGATAGAGAAAACCTTTTTTTAAAAAATTATTTTACTTTTTTTTAATATGCTTATTGGACATTTATATTTCTTCTTTGGGAACTTTTCTACTGAGTTCCCCCCCTTCCATGTTCCACTGAGGTACTTATATCCTGTTAAGTACCTTTCATCTCTCTTAATATTCTCATCAGACAGATACCGCTCAACTAAAAACAAACAAATGAAGAAAGAATCCCCAAACAAAAGCACTCAACCCTATCTATTCACTTGGGAAAGAAAACAACAAGCCAAAAGAATTGACTTCCCCATGACTAGTGCCCTTATATTTTCTCTTTATCCCTTAGTGTCCATTAAGCACTTGGTTCCACTCACCTTGGAGTGAGCTGCTCATAACAATAAAACGGAAATGTCTGAGAATGAATTCATGGGCTTCCTTGACTATTCTCTTGGCACTTGCATATATGTAAAAAGTGTGTGCTTGAATTTATCTGTGGATAAATATTTAATCTGGTTCTAGAGTATTACAAACTGACCAAATTATTTTTACTTAAACATTATGATATAAAATATTATTTGAAACATATTTATTTGAAGATATAAAACTTTATAATCCAGTTTCACAGAGTATCCCTTTCTAATTCCTATAGCCAGGTATGATTTAGCTTCCTCTGAAATCCCATCAGCTTTTTACTTGTACTGCTTTTGTGGAAATGATCACACACCTTTGTGTTATATTTACAGGTATACATGTGTATTTCCTGAGTGACAGCGTGTTCCCTCAGAGCACAGATCAACTCTTGCATTCCCTTCACTATCAAACACAGGGCGTAAGCAAGGCAGTTTTCTATTATATCATCAACAATGGATACAAAGATTTTCTTTACACCTGTATTTACTTTAATAGGATTTAATCTGCACTGTTACTTAAACTAGAAACCCTGCTAGTATAGAGGTTAAGTGCTATAGCTGTTAATCAAAAGGCTGGCAGTTCAAATCCACTAGGTGCTCCTTGGAAACTCCTCGGGGCAATTCTGCCCTGACATATAGGTTTGCTGTGTGTTGGAATTGACTCAGTGGCAGTGGTTTGGGTTACTTAAATTCTGCAGTTAGAGAGTAGGATCCTACAGTCCTAAATTTGAGTATGCATCTTTTAGGCAATAAAGATTCTGGATATTTTGTGTAATTCTGCTGAAGGAGAAAGCAGGCAGACTCTTGTTCAAGGTCCTTCTGAAAGTCAGGGGCAGCATTCACAATAAATCTGTATTTCTGAGTCTAGTCCTGTGCGCTGAGTTTTTGTAAGAGGCTGCTCATCAGACACACATTCTTGTGAGACTTTGGGAAAAGTCAGCAGCAATTAAGTGAAAAAGCTCAGAAAATCATTGTTATCATTTACCTTTTAGGACTAAACCTAGGCATTTTAAGCAAATGAATCAAGATGAAATTTATTTTTCAGGATCATCACTTCACTTTTTCCTTTCTTCTAACACTGCTGCTTCCTGTGTGTATATTGATTATCAAGTTCCCAATATTCTAGACATTTGATAGAAGACTTGAGGGAGTAAATGGGAGAAAGAACTACAACTTAAAACAAAGGGGAAACCGTAACAAAAGACAAGACTCCTTTCACCTCCGATCTCTCTCCCACCATCTAAGGCAAGGGTGGAAGTAGAGGTGGGCTAGGAGGTCAATCTCGTGACCTGTGGACTCCTAAACAACTAGGCCACTGTAAAACATTTGGGCCCTGGTGGTGCAGTGGCTAAAGAGCTCAGCTGCTAACCAAAAGATTGGCAATTTGAGCCCACCACATGCTCTCGTGGGAGAAGGATGTTGCAGTTTGCTTCTGTAAAGATTTAAAGCCTTGGAAATTCTGTAGGGCAGTTCTGCTCTGTTCTACAGAGCTATTATGAGTCTGAATTGACTCAATGGCAGTGGTTTGGGTTGTTTCAACTTGGCAGTTGGACAGTTGCTATGCATCAGAATCAACTCCCAGGCACTGAGGTTTTGGTTTGGGTAACACATTTATCTTGGGTTCATAGTTTTTATTAACTCTAGCACTCTAATTTAGAAATTCCAGTTGGATTTTTTTTTTCAAAAAGAAAGAAAATGAGCTGTCATTGAGTCAGTTCTAACTTATGAAGACCCCATGCATGTGCCCCATAGAGTCTTCAGTGGCTGACTTTGCAGAAGGAGATTTCCAAGACTTCCCTCTGAGGCACCGCTGGGTGGTCTCATACTTCCGCCCTTTCAGTTGCTGGTTGAGTACATTAACCACTTATAGAACCAAAAATTTTGTTTTAAAATTAAGTAATACAAGAACAAACTACTGTTCCCAAGCACAAATACATAAATAAAACATATTCTATTGTCTTCTACCCCCAAAAGGCTCACTGCTAAATTTGATTTGTAGTTTAGTGACAAAAGCTTCAAGTATTGAATATGTATCCAATGAAACATAAACTAAAACTTCTCTATAATCATAATCTCGACTCGACGGCACTTGGCTTGGCTTGGCTCTACATCTTTGGGGGCTTGCAAAATACTAGGTATCAATATTTGAGGAACTATATTTTAGATTCGACTCACGATCAGGCACTACATAGGATCTTTGCCTCCCAGCTAAACAAGGCTAAGAGGTGTGACCTTTTCACATGATTTAGAGAGGATTTCTTTTCTTTCCACTCTAGATAAGATTTTTCATTGAAGCAGAGCCCCTGAGTCCTAGCAGCCAGAAATCTTGGCTAGCAGTGCGAATGGGACTGGGGGGAGGATAATTGAGGGGGGCACTGAAAAGGGAGCGGGTTTGGAATGAACCATGATGAATGACAGTTTCTTTTTGTTTCTGGAGGGGAGAGAATGATGCAACAAACTAAATATCAAATAGCCACTGATGACAACGCCTAAATATAATGTCAAAAAATAGTGCCTTTTTAAAATAAAACAATATTTGCCAGGAAAACAAAAATCCCCCACTCTCAATATTATGGAAACTCTGGGGGCTATGGCTTAAGTGCTAGGTCTGCTAATAAAAACGTCGCAGTTCAAATCCACCAGGCACTGCTTGGAAACTCTACAGGGCAGTTATACTCTGACCCATAGGGTCGCTATGAGTTAGAATTGATTCGACAGTACAGGGTTTGGCTTTGGGATTTTCCCAATTTTATGTTCTCCTAATCAAAGTTCAACCGTTTGAATCTGTCAGGCGTTCCGTGGAAACTCTATGGGGCTATTCCACTCTCTCCTATAGGGTTTCTATGAGTCAGAATTGACTTGACAGCAAGGGTTTTTTTTGGTTGCACAGTTCAAATTAAATCACGATTTTTGTTTATATTCACACAGATGGGTAACGTCGCCTCTAGAACTCATTCCCGCGTAAATTTACCACAGAGAAAAGAACAGTCGTTTTTTTCAAAGTACACAAATACTGGTTACCATGGCAATTAGTTGGTGCATGCTGTTTCTGATTCTGTTTTTAGAGCAGAATGTTAACCACAGGACATTCCAGCTGTGACTCATCGCAACTATGGGCAAGAGAGCTGGTCTGATCGAAAACTCTGTTTTGTCCTGCTTTTAGAGGGCTGAAAGTTCTACTCTACGAACAGTATTAAAAGTCAAATTAAGTCCACATAAAGAAGGTACCAGTAATTAAGTAGGAAAGAATTAAGATTTCTATCATGAATACATAGATCTAATCTGTCTAACAGTGGTTAGGGGTATATATTTTTAGCACATGAAATGATGTTTCTATTCCTAAGTGGGCCATTAAATGTATCCCCAGATGTGGATGTCTGTATATTACAAGTCTACTATGGAGAATATTTCCAATTAGTCTCTTACAGGAGACCATTAGGATTTTTTGTTTGACAGGCCCAGTCCTACCCCACCCAGAATCATCTCAAGTATTCTTTGCACACTCAAAGAGGAAGGAAATATCTTGCCTAAGCCACCCTGACCAATTTCTATGTACTTCCTCTGCATGAGTTTAATAGGTTGGCACAGACAGTCTATTATACCACCCATTACTTCAGACTCTAATTGCAGTATGAAATGAAATGTCAAGGACTCATACAAAGTGGAAGACACAAAACTGAAGACATATAAACTGTAGTTAACCACTAAGAGTAATAGTCCAGTTTATGTAAGATAAAGGATTTTATAGAAATTTTAAGAGTCATTCGAACTCAGGTTCTCAAGGAACAGACCATAGGTTCAACTAATGCAGAGCTACCTCTGTGCCCTCAAAAAACATGAACGTTATGAGTTACAATAATTCTACGAGCAGGAATGGGCTTTCTGAATGCATCATTCTATATTACTTCATGATTTTGAAAATCTATAACTGCAATGAACGAATACCTTAATTTTCTCATATACAAGAGAATGGGATGTACATGTCGACTTTTTTCTAAACCCAGTTTAGTATCACAGTGACTGACAAAGAACTTAAACTCAGCCCTTTCTATTTTAGATTGATATCTTGTTCTATATGTTGTTTTTCCTGTTTCTTTGAAGTTTTCCTGGAAGAAAATTCAGTTTTTTTTTTTTTTTAATAGTAGAAGATTAATTTTCAGGATTTAAAAATACATAGACCATAGAAACACTAAAAACTAAGGCTGCTATTGTCGGGTCCCTGTAGGCCAGAGCAGAATGGTCCCACAGAGCTTCCAGGGAGGAATTGGTACATCATAAGTGCTAACCTTTTGGTTAGTACCTGTAGCTCTTAACCACTACACAACCAGAGCTCCTTAGCCCTCAAGAAAAGAGAAAAAGCCATTGCTGTCAAGTGAATTTTGACTGAAAAGGACCTCCTTACAAGACAGAGGAGAAATGGCACCTAGGGTTTCCAAGGAGCAGCTAGTGGATTTGAACTCGTAGATCAAGGGTTGCTTTTTTTAATATACATATAACATCTTTAAAATAGGGAGAAACTTCTTGGGGCATGGGGGTGGGGGGTGGGGTGGGAGGATCTATTTCCTAAAGACAGATTTGTAAAAATTCCTCAGGAAAGTTTATCCTTTAGATTTTAATATGTAATTGCAAGAATTTACCTATTGCAAGGGAAAATTCCAGGTATAGGTGAAAATCTCCTATTAATAGAGAACACAAATTCTAATTACTGTAAAGAAGATAATTAAGTTTCTGAGAACTATACTCAGTGGTCTCACGGAGTAGCTCAGAAGTCAGATTATTTTTAACAGGAAGCAGAAAAACAATTTTCTTACAGTGGAAATACAGTCTCTGTGGTACAGTCAGATTCCAGATTTAGAGCTCAGTTTCAAAATTTGCCCAGAATATAATCTTGTGAAAATTACTTCTCTTAGATACCTCTCCTTATCTATAAACTCAGCATCAAAATGGTCTTTATCTCTTAAGGTTGTTAGAAGTAATAAGTGAGACAAACCATGTAATAGGTTTAGTATGAGGGCTAGCATATAGGATGGGCTCCAAATATTATTAACTCTTGGGCAGAGACAGGAGGAACCAACATTTTTCCCAAAGACCATGGTTCAAAAATATTTTTGAGAAAGGAAATACAGTGGCTATAGAAAACTTGAGCTGGCTTATGAAAAACACTTCACAGAAATCATCTCTGGCTAGACAGGGAAGGAATGAATCAAACAAAGGGATCAACGGCCGTTGCATGTAGTGGGTTCCTATGACAGCCTGGTTCTACAAGGAGACTGCGGCATCACTAACTGTGGAGTGCTCAAAGCAAAGCATACCATGACATGTGAGTGAATGCGAGCACAGTGTCTGTGGTGGGGTGGAGGGAGGAGAGCAGGATCGTAGCAGGAGGTAACAGAGAAAAGGATGTTAGAAAACCAGAGGCTGCTGGCGTTCCCATGATGAGGTGAGATGGACAGCAGAGAGACAACTGGCAAAGAAAGTGGCTCTGCACCATAAAAGGAAATGTGTTTTTATTTTCAGTTGCAGCCTTTCCCCTTTTCCTGTCCTGCCCAGCCCTGTTCTCTAGCTGTGGAGCCAGGGAGCTCCCTGAGGGGTGGGAATTAGCAAATACTTGGAGCATCTCTCAGATTTTCCCCACCCCAAGAATAACTGTAACAGGAACTAAGGGAGCTGCCTCCTTAAGAATTTTGTTACTGAACCATACCCACAAATCTGGATAACTTGGAATTTTAACAATTTGCTTTAACTTTGACAGGCTTTTGCAGTGTTCCTGTAACAACAGTGGAAATCACCAAAGGAGAATCAGATCATAAAGGGCCCACACTGTGGATAAGAAAAAGCCCAGGGGGATTAAATACAAAATCGAATTATGGAGGGTAAATTAGCAAAAGTTGAAAGGGGTGGGCAATTAAGCAGAGGATGGAAGGCCCAGCTCTGCTACTTGCTGGCCCTGGGAGGCTAAGTTCCATCCACTAGACACATGTCCACTGCAAAGGCACACTTCTTCCCCAAGGTACAGGAAAAGCCCCACTACGCCAACAGGGTGGGGCAGGAAATGTGAAATGTCCATCTAAAATTAAACAATTACTCATGCTGCTGGGCTTGCAGGAGAGTAAGAAATCATCTAAAGACCACATTTGGCTTTATTTGGTGTCACTCTGAATTAGAGGTCTGTCTTAAACGCAGCCCATCCATCTCATCTCCCTTCTGTCATGTGACGGTTTCTGCCTGTTGTTAGCAGCACACTTAGATTCTTATTTCGGCTTTCTAAGTACTACTCATTTTAGATGTCACAGAAGCTGACTTGGGTTTGATTTAAAAAAAAAATCACTGTCTAATTGTGAATTGCACACAGATCTAACTACAAAGATATTTATTCCAGCATTGCTCATAAAAGTGAAAATTTGCAAAGAATGTAAGTGTTCCACAACAGGGACTGATGAAATGCTTAAGAATGACAGCGTATGCCTTATTTTAAACGACGTGCTACAATACACAGCATGGAGAAATGTTCACAAGCTGTTGATAGGTGAAAAAGATGATTACAGAATAACATGTACAGACTGGTATCATTCAAATACTAAAATAAATACCTAAGGTAAGGACAGGAAAATACACATCACCAAATGTTATCAGTAGCTGTATCTAAGTGATGTAATTTTACGTTATTTTGGTTTCCACTATGTTTTTCTACATTTTCCAAATTTTCTGCAACGACTGTATATTCTTTTGTGCTCAGGTAAGTTTATTTTAAAGCCTTATCTCTAGGGACCTGTTGACATGACATTGCGTAGATCCACATTGGAAACATTTTCCAATCTCAGAAGTCCATACTCTTTCACATAAGCTAGCTGGTCCACAAAAAAAAAATTATACTATCTAACTCCATAGTATTTTTTATGTATCTCAAGTTTATACATGAAACATAGTCTGTTCAAGTCTTATCATATAAGGTAATCAGCTCTAGCATTACTTTAAAGCCATCTTTTGTCCTTAATGCTACTTTCTTACTGTAATTAGATTTTTATTATTAATGAGCCTTTTTCTTCAGGTGTTCAGGGACTGAAGACTTCTTACAAACCCGAGTATCGACAGTCACTGATCGAACAATAAGTACCTAATTCTCTCCCTCGTGGCAAGTGAGATGCTTTGAAAGCCAAGAATGCTCTTCTGAACGGACATGAACATTTAATGAACCACAGCCTCCCCTCTGCCAACGGCCCCACTACATGAAACACTAAGCGTTTTTCACATCAATCTACCTTCTAAATGCCCTGCCGTCTGCTACAGCTGAACTCCGGAGCAGGAAAGAATTTGGTTTCTAGAACAATGTGAAATCAGACTCTTGAGCTAGAAGGGAACAGTACCATCATCCAGGATATTTCTCAAGTCAGGGAGAACGTGAAGGGAAGGCCTGTTCAATAAGTCATAAATGTAAAAACGAAAGGGTAAAGATGTTTACTTCTTCTTTTTTTCTTTTTTAATTCTGAAATGTTACAATTGGAAATCTTTCCATTTTAAAAAGTAGAAGTTCAGCAAAATTAACCAAAATCCATATTATGACTACCAAGTTTTAGAACAGAGCATCCTGAGCTACACGTTTTGTGTTCGCGCTAGCGAGTGTTGACCGGCGGAAGGGACCTTACGTGCACTTGCTGCCATCCATTGCTCTACACGCCTGAGGAGCAGGGCTAAGTGGGGACCGCCAGGAGGGGAAGACGTGGCATCAGTAGGGTAGAAGGAATGATTTTAGGTTTTGAATATCTAGGGAAATTTTTATTGACTCAAGGGTAGTTTAATAACTGTCTGTAGGGTTGGTTATTATCCATCCTGATTCTGTCCTTCATGATTGACGGCATACCGAGAGAGGAAGCACACGGAGTTCTTTCTGAACACAAGAACAAAGGCTCTCTTTTGAAGGCCAGTACATTTGTCTCTTTAACTGCAGTAAATTAACACAGTAGTATGAACTGCTCCATTACAGAGGCTGGTTAGAAAAAATCAGCATTTCTTTGTGAGTATGGGATTCCAGTCTCACTAAGATAAACATCTCTTTCATTAAATTTTGTCATTAAAAATCACACTTTACTCAGGCAACATGGCAGCCTAAATTTCTTAGAAAATGCCTCTCATTACGTTTAATGACGATACAAAGTATTTGGTTTAAGTAACCAAATGATACACTTCATTTTAAACATCTTTGAGTCCACATCGTGATTAGTACAGTGTAGGACTCATACCTCATGTCAAGACAGAGAGGTTTCTCGTGCCCACACTCTTGTCCCCTTCTGTGCATGTTTTTGAATAACAGTTGCCCTCAGAATTTTAATAGCTTATCTTTGAATTCTGAGAAAAATTCCAGGCACCCTAAAAGCAAAATTTCTTTGATAAACAGTTCTAGGAACTATGACTCAACTGTCTGAGACGTGTTTAAGGGGGCACCAACAATTGGTAGTATCATTGCTCACTAAGACATAAAATTCCATCTGCTTCTCTGCATTTCTCCAGCTGGCAAAAGGAATTTTAACTACCATATTTCTTAGACTCAGATATGTGATCCTTGAGACTTTTGTAGCACAGTTGGCATGCCAGGGGAAGGAGATTGCTTTCAACACACCACAAATTAATTGCAAATGACATTTCAACAAAATGTTTTAGAAAGCAAAAATAGCCTATAAGCTAATACATCTGCTAAAATAATAATAGATAATATTTATAAGTGTTTATTCTGTGCTGAACATCATTTCAAGCTCTTTATATGTATTAACTAATTTAAATATTCCTAAAAACTATATGGAAACCCCAGTGGTGTAGTGGTTAAGTGCTACAGCTCCTAACCAAAAGGTTAGCAGTTCAAATCTACCAGATGCTCCTTGGAAACCATATAGGGCAGTTTTACCCTGTCCTGTAGGGTTGCTATGAGTCATAGTTGACTCGATGGCAATGACTAATAATTGTATAATGCAGGTTGCATTATTTTACCCATTTTACAGTTTTGTAAACTGAGGTTCATACAGATTAATTAATTTAGCATTTTGAAAGGCATCAACTACTCAAGAATTTATCTTGCTTCCTTTGTTTAAAAAAGATAAAATTTTTTAAATTGAAGGATACTACACAGGCTTTTTCCAGAAAAAATCCTTGTGATGATAGAGAATAATAAAAACATTTTGCTTGTTTTTTTATTGCGCTTTAAGTGAAAGTTTACAATTCAATTTAGTTTCTGACACGAAAACATATACGTGACCCCAGTTGTCCTCCCTACATGACAGCTCACTTCTCCTCCGTATCATGCATTTCCCATATCTATTCAATCAACACATGTCCCCTTTTGCCTCTCACTTACCTCCAGACAGGAGCTGCCCATTTAGTCTCATGTACCTACTTGATCAAAGAACCGGATTCTTCACAGTATCATTTTATGTCTTATAGTCCATTCTAATCTTTATCTGAAGCATCAGCTTCAGGAATGGTTTTACTTCTGGGCTAATGGAGCGTACAGGAGGATACCTTCCAGGGCACCTCCAATCTCAGTCAAACCATCAAGTCTGATATTTTTACTAGAATTTAAGTTCTGCACCCCACTTTTCTACTGCTGCATCAGGGACTCTCTGCTGTGTTCCCTGTCAGGGTGGTCAGTGGTGTTAGCCAGGCACCACATAGTTCTTCCAGCCTCTGTCTGATGGAGTCTCTGGTTATGTGCCCTTTCCCGTCTCCTGGGTTCATATTTTATTCGTGTGTTTAGTGTTCTCTACTTTCCTTTTCCTCACGTGGGTTGGGACAAATTGATGCATCTCAGATGGCTGACCACTAGCTGTTAAGACCCCACATGCTGCTCATCAAAAATGGAATGTGGATCACTTTCTTAATAAACTGGCTTATGCCAGTTGACCTAGACATCCCATGAGACCATAGTCTCTAGGCCCCTACACTTGCTACTTTGATTTCTCTCTATTAGCTTGCAATCTATCTAAAAGCCCCTGGTACCTTCTCCCAGGGAAAGTCTTGGGTCTCTTTGCAGCTCTGACAGTAAAGAGTTTGTTCTCCTCCTCTTCCAAGTTACTTTACTCCATTCACACCTCTCTTCATTAAAAAAAAAAACAAATAAATAAAGCAGATAATCAGACCTGCTGCTGTCAAGTAGATTCCAACTCATAGAAACCCTGTGGGACAGAGTAGAACTGCTCCACTGAGTTTCCAAAAAGCTCCTGATGGGTTTGAACTGCTGACCTTTTGGTTAGCAGCCCTAGCACTTAACCACTATGCCACCAGGATTTCCCTCCTCTTGATAAGAGTTCGATTTCTCTTCATTCACTTGTTATCCATCTAAAAGCAAATCTCTGTTATCACTGTAAGATACTTTACATCTCCTCTAATAAGTGAACTGTATTTAGATTTCTACTTGGAAGGACCCCCGGCTTGGGTTTGCAGCATGCATCACTGCTGATCATATGACAACAGAAAAAGCAGTGTCTGGAAGCATTTCCAATGGGAACCTATGGAGGAAGGAATAGCCATTCATCTAAGAGGTAGAGGTGGTTACGAGAGTGAAAGACAATGTCCAGGAAAGTTGGAGGAAACATTTAAATGGCCAATTCAGACTGAGGTTCTTGCCAGAAGCAATGTGGGGAATCATAAGTGCTTCTTGAACATTCAATATTTGTCTCATTTCTGACTCGACGGCACTTGGCTTGGCTATCAACTTATGAATAGGTACAATTATTTTCTCCGTTTTATACAAAAGGAAACTGAGGGCAGCAAGAGTTAAACTCATTGTCCAAGGTGACAGCTAGTGAGGAGGAGCCATGCTTTGAATCCAGGTCAACCTCAGAGTTCACACTGTGGTTAGACAGCCCTGAGCTTGAACTTAGACTCTACCAATTTCTAGCAATGTGATCTTGAAGTGAGTATTGCTACTTATTTGAGTTCCAGTTCTTTTTGTCAGCTGAATGACCCACTTACGGGACTATTTGTGGATTAGCAATAATATCTATGAATATGTCTCTAGTAGGCACATAGTAGGCTGCAACAATGACAGCATCATGATGGAAGTGGACTATGGACAGTGATTTCAAGTTCTGGATTAAGGATTTGTTCTGGACTCATTCTACTGGAGTCACTAGGGATTCTGATTGATGAGGTCTGTGCTAGAAACCCTGGTGGCATATTGGTTAAGTGCTGTGGCTATTAACCAAAAGCTTGGCATTTTGAATCTACCAGGTGCTCCTTAGAAACTCTGTGAGGCAGTTCTTCTCTGCCCTGTAGGGTCTCTATGAGGTAGAATCAACTCAACAGCAGTGGGTTCAGTTTTTGGTTTACATCTGTAGTAAGGTCTAGGAACGTTGTTCTAACATTATTTCCAGGTGATTCTGAAATGCAGCCAGATTTAGTAGCCAGTTATAGGGATTTTATTCTTCACCATCAGCTTCTTCCTCAGTAGAAACAGCAATACTTTCACAAAGGAACTATATAAACATCAGGGTGTCAAAAAAGATAGATGGGGTAAAAATGGGGAGATAATTACAACTATCTGGAAATCAATTGGAGACTTGGTTAAGAGCTTTGCTGCTAACCAAAATGTTGGCAGTTCAAATCCATCAGTCACTCCTTGGAAATCCTATGTGGCAGTTCTACTCTGTCCTGTAGGGTTGCTATGAGTTAGAATAGACTTGTCAGCAGTGGTTTTTTGTGTGAAATCAATTAGATGTTATATAGTGAAAGAAATATAGCATTTGAGGAATAGTCTGTGTATTTTCATTTCTAAGAAATTAGTGAAAAGAAATTCTACTCCAAGCTAAGCCTGGGCAGCAAAGAAGTGATCGGGAAGGCACAAGTGACCAAAAGAAGAGCAGAAAGTGATCCATTTACCCTATAGCCAAAAGCCAAGCCAAGCGCCTAGCCAGTGATAACTAAATACTCTAGATATGGGCTTAAATTGGGGGCAGACTCCAAAAATTCACAACAAGGTATCATCCATGGATAAAAAGTGAAGAAAAGAAGGAAAGAAGAAGAAAAAAAAAGAAAAGCAGTGGAATAAAGCAAATGTAATATTTGGCAACTCTATGTCAGACCGATGCCTGATCTCCATAATCTATAAGGTTCTACAAAATATCAATAAGAAAAAGGCAAATCATCCAATTAAGTGATGGGCAAAGGAGACGGACAGACACTTCTCTAAAGAGGCAGCCAAAAAACACATGCAGACATGCTCACAATCATTAATTATTAAAGAAATTCAAATCAAAATGATAATGAGATACCATCTCACCCCAACAAGATTGGTCATGATCCAAAAAACACAAAACAATAAATGTTGGAGAGGCTGTGGAGAGACTGGAACTCTCCTACACTGTTGGTGGGATTGCAGAATGGTGCAACCTCTTTGGAAAGCAATTTGGCATTACCTTAAAATAATGGCTATAGACACACCATTTGACCCAGTAATTCCTCTGCTCAGAATATATCCAACAGAATCAAGGCCATTCACACCAATTGATACATGCACACGAATGTTCATTGCAGCACAGTCTATGATAGCAAAAAGTTGGAATCAACCCAGGTGCCCAACAACAGAAGAATGGATGAGTAAACTTTGGTATATGTACTCAGTGGAGTACTATACATTGATAAAGAACAATAATGATAGCAGGAAACATCTCTCAATTTAGTCTCAACTGGAGGACATTATGTTGAGTGAAACTAGTCAGCTATGGAAGGACAATTATTATAGGAGATTTGTACAATAAAAAGTTAAAAGCATACTCATACATAACAGAAAAGACTCTTTGACGGCTACAAGGGTGGGGAGGGCGGGAGGGCGGAAAGGCGAGGGGTGAGGGTTTAGATTAGACAGTTGTTAGAAATTTGGTTGGGTGAAATTGGTGACAATACACATTAGTAAGAAAATCAATGTTAATGGTACTTCAACACAACTTGTGTACTCCTCCTATCTTAACCCAATATTGTAAGCACACCCAATATTGTAAGCACAGAGTATGTACACTTTCATTTTTTATTTAACAAAAAAAAGAAATATTTCTGTGAATGAAAATTATAGCCTTAAGGAATTCTAAGTGATGTATTCCTAAAACAGTGTAGATTATCAGAAAACTTACATTAAATCTTAATCCTTGTAAAAAAAAAAAAAAAAAGGAAAAGAAAATTAGATAAAATGAAAAGTTCTGAAACATTAAATACTGACCACAGAGTGCCATATAAACTTCGAGGTAAAAAATGGAAAACTCTGAAGAAGTCAATATAAGAAGAAGCCCATGGGGTTACACAGGACCTTTATGACCTTTTCACGTGCACACATACACGTGAGCTAAACTTTGTGAACACCGCTACTGGTGACAGTGTCAACATCTTTAAGATAAAGTTGTTGCTGCTGTTAGTCCCTATCCTGTCGATGCTGACTCATGCAGAAAGCTAAGATTAGGGCAAAAGAAAGATCAACATGTAGACTGAAATAATGCTTGAGGAAGACAGTATGGCATGACAAAGTGCTAGCAGATATGTGCTTAGTTTGATTTAGCAAATGAAAGAGACATTATTAAAAGGACACTAAAGTCTAGTCTGGATGATAAGACAGCAAACTCCCTTAGAAGAGTTTTGCCAGACCTAAGGGGATTATTCTGCAGTGCTAAAAGTTACAGTCACCACAGAGCTAACTTTGTATCCTTGGTGAATTCACAGGTGCTTAAGAAACGTTTTCGTGTACCAGCAGTACCCGTTTCCCTGCTCCAAGAGTCTGTTTCTGCCCACAGCCATGATCTGTGGACAACACTGGCTGGTAGACCTGACCTCACTGCTCCTGGCCAGAGCTGATTACACCTGCCATGAGGGCAGTCTACTCACAGGTGGCCTGGAAATCCAAGAATTCACAAAGGTGACTTGTGTCTTCTGGGAATTTATCACCAATGCTAATTCTAGTCGACTGTGAGCTAAAAAAAAAAAAAAGGAAACCCTGGTTGCATAGTCATTAAGTGCTATGGCTGCTCACCAGAAGTTTGGCCATTAGAATCCACCAGACGCCTCTTGGAAACTCTACGGGGTAGTTCTGCTCTGTCCTCTGGGGTCACTGTGAGTTGGAATTGACTCGATAGCACTGGGTTTGGTTTTTTCCTTTTCTTTTTCTTTTTGGTATAAACTAAAATGAGGATGCAGAAACTCTGAGGAATTCTTTTGAGGAGAAAGATAGAAACACAGTGTATAACCTAGTGCCATCCAGTTGATTACACTTGACAGCAATCCCATAGGACAGAATAGAACTACATGTAGTTTATAAGGAGCGCCTGGTAGACTTGTATTGCTGATCTTTTGGTTAGTAGCCATAGCACTTTAACCTCTATGCCGCCAGGGCTTCTGAACACAGTATATATATGTAGGGAAAGCACAGAGAGCCAATTTAGCAGAAGGTCAGCTTAGCTGCCTTAGTTCCTGGCCTTCTCCTATCTTCAGTTTATCTTGTTTCACGAAGTTTCTTTCTCAGCACTGAGTATAGACCATCCACAAACACCAATCCTTCCTATCTACTTTAGTTTGAGTGTGTTTAAGCATCTAACACTAAGACTGCAACCCAGGACAATGAAAAATAAAAGAATGGCCAGTGGCCTGAAGAGAAAATGTTTCACTTTCAAAATGTGGAAAAGATTTATTTTAGAAACTCAAAGATAAGATGGACAGTAAATTCTTTTTTGAAAAATTGTAATTTGGATGCTAAAAAAATTATATGCATATGTGTATATACATATATATGAAAGAAAGAAGTGATGTTGTACATTGTTACGGGTTGAATTGTGCTACCAAAAAAGTTACATCAAAGTCCTAACTCTATTACCTATAAATATGAGGCGATTTGAAAGTAAGAGTTTTCTTCTGTTATACTAGTGAGGTCCTCCTGGAGGCCCTAAATCCCTAAGAAGGGAATCCCTTCTCAGCCGAGCCTTACCAGAAAAGCAGAATGGACACACACACACACACACACACACACACACACACACACACACACACACACACACACACACACACACACACACAGAGGGAAGGGATCAAGGGGGAAACAAGTCAAAGAATGTCAAGGGATATCTGAGACTATCGGTAAGGAATGACCTTCCCCTAGAGCCAATGATTTTATTTGGATTTTTGACCTCAAAATGATGAGACAATACAGTTTTGTTCTTTAAAGCCACCCACTTGTCATTTTTTCTTATGCAGTAGGAAGCTAAGACATGATTATCACAAAGGATCGCTACTTATCTACAAAGAGCCAGCCAAGCCAAGTGCCGTCGAGTCGGATCCGACGCATGGCGACCTTGGGAGCCAGAAGTCATGGTAAAATAACATAAATTTCTCTTTGTGATAGTGTCCTAGAGCAGTAGATCAGAGGGCTCCGTGGAACACCCCTTCATAATATATTTGAGGGTGACAGAAAATTGTGAATGAGTGTATGGGGAGGGTGTTACTATCACCTAGTTATCTGAATAGCTTTATGCCAAAACTGTTCATTGATATACCCATTTTAACCAAATAGAACCTGTTATTTTAGAGTATATGAAATAGGTGCCACTTGCTTGACATTTTTGTTAACTATTTTTGAAGACTTAGTAGGCCAGTGATTCTTTTGTGCAAATGATATAATGCTCTAGAAATCATGCAATGGAGTTCTGAAGCAAAACTGTCAAATACAACCTGCTAGAAATTTTTATCTCTATCTAGATTGTTTTCTAACTTATATAGTAAAACCTCTGAGAGCCAGAACCTGTGTAAGGCAGAAACCTATCAGAGAAGGAAACCTCAAGTATTTTCCCATAAAAGGAGCAATAGTAAAACAGTAAAACTGCAAGCTGTCAATGGTGGAAAAATGTCAAGAGCAGAAAAAACAAGGCAGTATCATTGAGTTTCAGATCTCACAGGTTTAACTATGGCTGTGAAGTCATAGAAATCTAGGGAATGAACCAGTTAAGAGCTCTGCTTCTAGCCAAAAGGTCAGCAGTTCAAATCCACTAGCTGCTCCTTGGAGACCCTGCAGGGTGATTATACCCTGTGCTATAAGGTTGCTGGGAGTCAGAATCAACTCAGTGGTAACATTTTTGGTTTCCGGTTTACATAGTCATAAAAACTCATGTAAAAGAGCCCCAGAGACTATAAAGCCTGGAGATTATAAATGTTTAGATAGGCCAACACTATAACTTGGCTAACAATAAATCACACTTAATCTCATGCTACAGGCCAGAAGCACGGGAAGCAGATAATAAAGCCCCAGTGCATTTGGCACTGGCCAGGTTAGATAAAGTATGGGTTCTAGAGGCCACATTTAAAAGCCAGTGACATACAAAAGGACATGAAGAGGAAGGTGTTACATTTTCCTGAAGGATAAAGAACTAGAGAAAAGAAGACATGGCTTTCACGGTTTGCTGCAGAAAACAAGCATGGTGAATGCACTAGACTGTAGTCTCCGGCACGCACCCTCATGCCTCCTCGCTCTGCAATCTCGCTACTGCTCCCACTGCACCATCAGTGCAAAGACGCTGTTCTCCCCAGAGTCAAAAAGATCTTCAGTGGACAATTCTCAGCTCTTACCCTTGTTGACATTTGGGGAGCAGCTCAGCGTGTAGAGTGTTGTCAGCTTCTATTATACTCCCTTCTTTTGGCTTCCAAGACTTAAAACACTCCCCCTGCTTTCTCTGACCATAGTGCTGCAGTGGTTAAGTGCTACTGTTGTTAAGCAAAAGGTCTGCAGTGCAAATCTACCAGGTGCTCCTTGGCAGTTCTGCTCTGTCCAATAGAGTCACTATGAGTCAGAATTGACTCAGTGGCAATGGGTTGTATTTTGGTTTCTGTTGTTACACTGTTTGTTTTTTAGTTTTCTCCATCACCTTGGGGTCTCTCATTCAGCCTCCTTTCTGCACTTATCTTCTGTCCGTCCTTTAAATGCTACTATTTGCCAGCGTTCTGTCGTCCCGTGTCCTACCCTGGTGACCTAACATAATCTCTGGGCTCCCTGTACCATTTCTGTAATGATTTAGGCCAAATCAATTACTTCAGCTTTTATATTCAACTACCTTTTAGAAACCTCCTCTTCTGTGTGTAGACTCAAAACAAAAATGAAAAAGTTAAATCAAGTTTTTAAACACAAAAGAATCTTTAAGTTTGATTTTGCCTAACTGTATGAGTAATATTGCTTTATTCCTTTAAACAAATGAATCTTTTTTCTAACTGAATATTTTATCTCCCAATTTGATTCAATTTGTTTCACTCAGAGGAAAAACAATAAGGGACAGATTTACTTTCCAGTGAGATCTTTACCAACTTATATATCTCAACAAGGCTGGGCAAAAGGTCTAACTAGCGCTTAATCAAATCCTTTCCTACTTTCAGTTTTATTAACGCAAAATAACTAAGGCCTGGCTGCAGCCATAGTTACTGAGCTGGGACTTGGCTAAGTCACCTTAAAAAAAAAGAACTAGAAGTTATTATAATTATGGAAACTACATTTTGTGTTTGCTGCTGTACTCTCTCTAAATGCTTATTTGTGTTTTTAAAATTTCCATCATAGACCAGCCACTGGAGCTCTTGCTTTGGTCTTTCTCCTTGGCTACAGAGACGGAAAAAATACCTCCTTTCTGGCAACTGCACTGCTCTTTGGAAAGCTTTACTGAACTTCTAGTTCTGTTCTGTACTTTAGCAGCTCTGTCCCTCAATGTTGCACAAGAGAAATGACCGGCCTGCAACATGACCCGCCAGTCACGTCATCGATGGAGGGCTCTCAGCGTTCTGCTCTGCGGTTGTTGGAGCAAGCTTCTGTTTGGCTTTATTGTTTTTTACAATTTTCAAAGGCCTCCAGCAACTACCTGATGGGCCTCTTTTGACATCATTCCAAGCTCAAATGAGTCCAAAGAATTGGAATTGAGTCCCTGAAAGTGTTGTTGAATCTCATTTCCCACCTTACTTTTTCTGCCCAAACCAACCCCAAACCAAGCACCCTTGAGTTGATTCTGACTCATAGTGTGACCCTGTAGACAGAGTAGAACCGCCCCATAGGTTTTCAAGGAGTGCCTGATGGCTTTCAACTGTCGACCTTTTGGTTAGCAGCTGTAGAACTTAACTGCTAGGCCACCAGGGTGTCCTTTTCTGCCAAGGCCTCCTTTAAAGTCCAGTTCAAAAACTTCCTCCTTTCTGTAGCTTCCCTCAGATCACTAGTATAGTATGTAGCATGTTGTTATACACGCAACATTCTCAAAGGTCAAGAGTTTTATCTTGGTTTGTACTCACAGCTGTAGAATTGCACTGACTATGTAGGGATTATACAAAAAGATCAGTTTGGGTTTCAGTTATTTCTCAATAATTAATTATCATTAGACCAATAATAAAATGTGGCCATGATATTCAATTTACCCTGAACTTACTGAGCTCTTGTAAGGTCCTAACTGTATAATCAGAGTCTGGTTATATAATTAGTAGGAAATAATTCACAGCTCCCAAAAGCCCACAGTCTGGCAGGGCATGTGGACACAGTCACAAGTGGTCATAACATAATGTGATAAACTGCCATTTCATGGTGTGAACAAGAGACTTTGAAAACAACTTTTCCAATTTTGCTAAAAAATGAAAAGCATCTCACCACATAAAGAAAATCATGGATACTCCAAGAAGACAGAATAAGACAAACATGAAATAAGCTTGAGAAAACCATTTGAACTCTAGATCAAAGGAAGTGAATTTGCCAAAGACATGATCTATGAGGAACAATAAAGGAAGCATGTCAGACTAAAAGGTAACCTGAATCTAAAGGAGCAAGCAAAGGACAAATGAAATGTTTCATGTGGGTTAAATATAAAATACACTATACATTATATGAAAACCTTGGTGGTGTAGTGGTTAGGTGCTACGTCTGCTAATAGAAAGGTCAGCAGTTCAAATCCACCAGGTGCTCCTTGGAAACTCTATGGTGCAGTTCTACTCTGTCCTATAGGGTCTCTGTGCATCAGAATTGACTCAGTGGCAGCCAGTTTGTTTTTTAGGTTTTATACATTATATATATATTTCTTCTCTTCATTTATTTTAGAACATAAGATTAGGTAAAAGTAGTTTTAAAAAATTGAGAGGTTAATGTTTATAAGTTTGTTTTATGCTGTCTTTTTTTTTGACTACTAATACATTTAAGTTCCCAATAGGTAAACATTGTGTCATCTATTTCTATAAAGTTACACTTTTCTAAATATAAAGCAGTATTTTTTGCCAAAAAAAAATTCCTCAGAAATGAGGCATCATTCTTATACTCAGGATTTCACAAAGTCTCACAAAACATGAGATGATTTCTCTGCTTTGAAAAGCAAAATGTTATTTGTAAAAGATATATTAACCTCAAATAACTTCAGCCAGTGCTAGTTTCTTTAGCAGTTCTTGACAGAATTGGTAAAAAGAAGACTAAAACTTTTATACAAGAATAAAGTATTATTTCTTGGAAGTAAGGCCTCAAAATTCAAAGTGCTGAACTTTAGAAGTCATTATAAACAAGATTTGTTAAAACCACTGATCAACTTTAAAAAAAAAATACAGTAAATCAGTATGTTGTAGATAAGTGGAGTAGGAGGAAAAATATCTCAGTGTTATACGAGATCGTACTTTTTACTTCAGTACTATTTCTAATAAAAACATCACACATGGACATACATGGATTTACAAAGCTGACTAGGTACCTTAACTTTTCAGTCTATAGCTCTAAAAGTTACATAGTCAAGTCAGAAAAAGAAAAGCTTTCGAAAAACAGCGTATCTCATTGTGAAAGCAGCAGACTACCTCACATTTGGGTTTGCATAAGGCAACCATTGTGGCAATTTTTATCAGCTCATATTGCATAAGATGGGCTGAATAAATGTTACTGATTGGCATTACTAGAAAAAATAGAAACCTCTATTTTACAAAAAGAAAAACGAACTGAACTTAAAAAGTGAAAACAGGAATAAAAATCACAATATCCAGTATCAGGCTGATTAGGTTTCGAATGAAATTCAAGATACCTAAACATTTTTATGGGCTCTTATTTATACAGAACAAACATAAAAATATCCCACAAATATAGAGGCTATCTTTCCATTTTGCTTAAATTAAATGATATGAGGCCAACAACTCTGAATCAAATTACACTGAAACCTAAAACACAGATCACTCTTTGTGCATATAATTTAGCAGATCGAGTCTCCTTAATAGTAAGATGTTGCAGTGAAAGAGACACATGTGTTTTCAATTATCACGGGTGGCTAGTGGACTACAGATGCCTGACAGGCTGGGTGAAGAGTTCGATTCCACAAAGTATGACTTCTAGTTTTGGTTGGCTACCTTAGTCTGAAAATGCAGAGATTTATTTAGTTTTGGAATACATACCTCTAAATAGTCTGCGGAGCAGTTTGTGTGATTTTCTATTTCAAATGCTGAAAATGTGTAGTTCACAGTGTTGCCACTTGTTGCTTGGATGGTCCAGTTGCAACGCTGATTGGCACCATAGGGGTTTGGATGGTGTATACTCTCCAAGATGCCATAAGTCTGATTGACAATTACCACATTCTCGCATACTGAAAAATAAGTAATTGTTAAGAACAACTAGATCATCATATATATATATACACACATATATATACACACACATACATACATGTATATACATATATATGTATTTGCGTGGGGAGGTATACATATGATATTACTGGAAACCCTAGTGATCTAGTGGTTAAGGGCTATGTCTACTAACCAAAAGTTCAGAAGTTTGAATCCACCAAGTGCTCCTTGGAAACTCTATAGGGCCGTTCTACCGTATTCTATAGAGTCACTGTGAGTTGGAATTAGCTCTATAGCAATGGGTTTTGGGGGTTATATATAACTGCTCCAAGACACATGTTGATTTTTCTTTGTAAAAAGGAAAAATCTAGATTTTAAAAAATATTTACATATACATATATGTGTTTGCGTGTGTATAGGTGTGTGTATACATATATAGTAAAAACCTGCAGAAACTGGAACCTATGTAATGCAGACACTACCCAAGAATGAAAACTCCAATATCTTCTACTAACAAGAGCAATATACAGATGGCAGCCTTACTGCACCCTGTCAAAGAAGGAAAACATGATAGATCCGGAAACACGAGGTCACTCCACTGCCTGCTGGCTTCACCGTACCTACGGCACAGTGTCTTTGTAGTGAAGGGGTCTCCAGTTAGAACAAATGTGAAATAGTAAGTAAATTCATAAACTTTAAAGTGTCATGAGGATTGAAGAATCACATTAACGTAAACATCACATTCCTGTGAATTGGTGCAGAGCAGAATAAAGAAGCACTGCTCAGTTTATTTTGATTTGTTTGTTCACAGAGCATATTAAATACTCTGCTTCTGCCTTTATAAGCTTGACATCTAGAAGGGTCAGAAATCCTGACTTTCAAATTTAAAAACACAAAGCACCATGTGAATGTTAAAACGTTTAACAACATAGCTTTGTTGAACATTCAAAAATCAGCATGAAATTCACAATAAAGCCTCCATTATTTCTCTCAATAACCGTCAGGAAGTACCCAAGGAATAGGAGTGTAGGGGATTTAAAGAGAAATCAAAATCTTAAATTCTGAAAAAGGTTTCAATCCAACAGTAGCATTTTCTTGAGCTGACTTTTCAACAAAACCACACTAACTAAAAACAAATCCACTGCTAGTCCTGGAAATAATGTCAGAATCAGTCAAGTTTAGTGATGCAAAGAACCATATCACAAAGAACCATAGGTATGTCTTTGTTCAAGTGTTTTTCACGTTGTCACTGTGACGTGCAATGAGGAAAAATGGAAAAATAGCACTATACTGACAGAGTTGTCTCTGGATACTATGTCTCATAGATATGTTTCTACTACAGTGCTACTTTCTGACAATCGACTGACATGCCATTGATAAACTTTGGTTGGGAAAATGGACATTTGTGACTCTTCAAAATCTTTCCTTACTGGAACAGGAGAGAGGCTCAAACCAGTTCTTTTAGAAGCTCTTCAGGTCACTGTTTTGCTCACAAAGGATTTCTAAAGAATAATTGTGTTGTTTCAAATGCCTGTGAGAAGTTACAGCTACTAGGCAGACAGGTATTATGTGACTAAAGGACAAAGAGTATATTTGCAGAAGAAAGTAGACTCCAGGAGACCATATGGGATACTCTCAGTGGTCACAAATAATAGCACCTGCAAATCTCCGATTTCAAATGTCAAAAGTTTACAGAAAATCTTACTAGGTAGCTAAGATTTTACTTTCAAGGACCTATGTGAACTAATTTACTGCTTTAGTGTTCTGAAATTTTGAGGAAGAGAAAATATCAATAGCCTAAAAAGAAGAGTCCTTGAATGAGCAGTCTGATTATAATCAAGACACAAACAAGCAAAGACATAACAAAATTAGGAAAGTCACTGTATGCTCAACCAGCCAGTTGAACTGCTAATAGAAAAAGTCAATTCCAAATGATAGCGACTCCATGGGACAGAGCAGAGCTGCATCTAGTATTTCCAAGGTTATAATCTGTAAGAAGCTAACTGGCATATCTTTTTCCTAAGGTGTAACTGGTGAGTTCTAATCATTAATCTTTTGGTTAGCAGTGTAACATTCTAACTACTGTACCACCAGGGCTCATAGAACTTAGGGAAATTTGTTATGCAGTAACGATGTATTTCAGAATAACAAAGCTATATATTATTAAAATCCAGTATGCAAAATGACCTAGAATTCAGACTGAACCATACAGTAAATGAATGGAAATCTTAAAATTCGCACACAATCAAGGTTAAACATATGTGCTCCTTCAGTTAAACCAGAAAGATACTGTGTACTCAGAATATGATTTTGTGACTTTCAATTCCATTTTTAGGAGATTGAATCAAAATTAGGGATAAATTTAAGGGTGCAAGGAATTGCACTTTCAAAAATAACAAGAGTTTATTAAATAACATAAATTCAAGGAAGCTTTATTTTCTTGAATTTCTATTTTGAAACTAATTTCAGAAAGTATTTAATTCTAGATTTAAAAGTGAGCTTCAGAGATCCATCTAATTTAACCTCCCCCTTTAAGACAAAAAGAAAAGGAGAAAAGTAACCTCAAGTTAGGGGTGAAGACAAATCCCAGACCACTTGGCTTTTTGTTCAGTGTGCCTTTAATTCTATCCTGTGCCCTCATGGTGAAAGCAATTTTAAAAATGACACCTCTACAACAACCAGCTTCTTCCACCGTAGTTTTCCATGTGCAATTTACAAGACTATAATTTCTCTTAATAAAACTAAAGCACATTTTAGGGTACAGGACAAAAAGTTAGTGTGGAAAAATGCTACGTGTAGTGAAATAATGTCTAATCAGAAAATGTAGTGCAATGTTTGACAAATATGAAAAACTATTAGTCATTAACCTGTAATATGGACCTTTAGCCAAATGGCTACTATCTCAGCATATTAAATATTCGTCTATGTTTCTATCACTCACACTTTACCTACATGAAATGAAATGCATGAAAATTTCCCCCTCAGATGGAGTTAGAATGTTTACATAAATAAGAAGCTAAGATTAATTTCAGTTGCTTAAACCAATGAGTTTTGTTTATTTCAGCTTGTTCTATCAAGAGTTTGATGGCACTAAGGCACCCAGAAGCCAATACTTACTTTGTCTATACTTGGCCAAGAAGCCACGTCCTTGCTGTCCCTCATCTGTCCTCAGTTTTAAAGACATGCTGTCTCCACTAGAATGAATGAGAGGCGGTATTTCATCCCCACAAAGCTGAGTTAGCAGATGAGAGCTGGTACTTGGGCCATCATAAACCTTTAATAAAAAAAATTTTAAAGATCAGACAATATGCTACAGATATTATCTTAAGAAGTCTGTTATCCATAAGAAAAAACAAACCAACCAGCATCAGTTGCCATGAAGCTGACTCTGACTCATGGCAAGCCCACGTGACTCAGGGTAAGACTGTGCTCCATGGGGCTATCACAGTTGACTTTCAGATACCAAGCCCTTCTTCAGAGATAGCTCTGTGTAGATTCAAACCATTCACCTTTAGGTTAGCAGCTGAGCACTTTCCTTTGCCTCATTCATGAGAAGTGGACCAGAAATACAGATAACAAAAGAAGAGCTCGGAGTAAAAAAACATTAAGTGTATTTAAATGTTTGGAACTCCAACTCTTGAGCCATGGGCATGTACAGTATAAGGAGCCCTGGTGGTACTGTGGTTAACAATGTAGCTGCTAACCAAAAGGTTGCCAGTTCAAATCCACCAGGTACGTCTTGGAAAATCTAAGAGACAGTTCTACACAGCCCTGTAGGGTCACTGTGAGTCAGAACTGACTTGACAACAATCAGTTCGGTTTTGGTGTTTGATTTTTGGCATAAGTGTGTGATTCCAATCTAGTAAGCATTTTGAGGCCATAGCTAAGTGTCAGTTGCCCTTTTGGTTTTTTTCATTCCATAGTTCATAATTTATGACACGTGAGTATTTTTGTTTCATATTCATTTTTAATGGACAATGGAGAATTTCTAGTTCTGTAAAAAGTGCCAGTTTGATGACTTCAATTGTCTTATTTAATTTACCAAAATAGTCCTCCTAATAGTTATTTTTCAGAGCATAGATAGAAATTAAATGAGTTATAACTATTGACAAATCTAAAATCCCTTTGGAGAGATGTTAACCATGTCTCAATAGAACATATTCAATGTATTTGAAATGTGTAGCGTACCAAGTATTAAGTAATATATACTTCCTTAGAAGACTGTCATTTTCATCAATTTCCCTTGATTATTTTGTTTGATTTTTTTTTTTTTTTTTAATGTGGATGATCTGTTTAAATGTTCCCCTCCCTGAATCTAAAAAATAAACATGGGCACATTACATGCATTGGATGAGATGGGAGCAGCCAATAATATAATGGAAACTTTGTACCTACAGCCAGATAATCTAAAGCGCAGTTTGGATGATACTCCAAGTGAAAGTCTTCAAATTCTAGTTCAAATGGGCTTCCATGACTGGCTTTCAACCTCCAGTAGCATTCAGAGCTGTGATAATATGGCATCGGGTAGTTGGGAGATGTGAATTCACCACTGGGAGTCGTGAGGTTACCACCGCAGCCTACCGAGGAAAGAAATGAAATAACACATAGTCTTCTCTTCCAGATAAAACTGAATCTTACTGCCTGCATCAAACTGGTGCTACTGTTACTCTCCTTCAAACCAAATCGCAAAACAAAACTGCATTGCAGAAAAATACTAGCCTGTACTCCCAGTTCACAGCAAAATATTTCATCCTTTTTATAATCAAGGTGTTTAGTTTGATGAAACATACCAGGGAACTAGAACGTTTTCCTTTACCTAGTCAGAACTCTTTACAATGTTGAAGTTTACTACAAACAGTGATGGCAGAATCAACTGGGAAAACCAAAAGAAGATGGAAATATAACGGACAGAACATGATAACCCAAGAATCAAGAAACCAAATCAGAGCATATTCTCCAAAAAATAGACCGTTCTTCACCAATTACCTGTTGCTCCAAAAATAGTTCTTCACTAATTACCTGTTGCTGAGCCATCCCAGTAAGCTGAGAATCCAGAACTTGACTGAAAAAAGTCGCTCTCAAACCTTATCCATAGTTTGTTACTATGAGAGATGATTCTTGGAGGCAGATTTGAGCCACAGTATATTCCAAGGGATGGTGACTTCTCATATCCTCCATCTCTGTAATAACATATATATGCTAATTTACTGTTTTATTGATGATACACAATATAAAGTCAACATAATTTGAATTATTGGATTATAAATAGATAAATGTATGCCAATTAAATGTTCTCAAAAACGCTCTAAGAAACACAATTTCAAGTTTTCAATTTTTGACTTTCAACCAATATTTTTAAAAACTTAATGAAAAATAACCCTAATTTAAGTTAGGTATGACATTTGATAGAGTCCATCGCAAACATAAAATGTGTTTCGTCTTCATTCTCCCAAATAAAAGCCTCAGCAAATGTGTCAAAGAAAACAGAATAAAAAAACCATTATTGTTAACAGTATAAAAAATGTTGCTTAATTATGAAGAGTACCATCAAATGTTTTTAAATTTGGAATTTTTCAAAGTTCAAAGTATGTGACAAATTTACCAAAGTTTGTGAAAAATTCTTTCCTCAAAACTGTTGGGAGCCTTAAATGTAGTTCATAATCTATAGCTTCTGAAATTAAAAAAAGAAAAGCTAAAGTACTATGATTAATTGCAATAAATTAAGAAAATTGTACTATTTTATCTTGATATAGCATGCCTGTGATATATAATTTAGTATTTTACTTCATATGATAGGATAAAGCTTATTTGAAAATATTGTAAGAGCCCAGATTTTGGGTTTTTGTATTGGTGAATTTTTCATTGTTGTTTCGTTTTTTGACTTTTGTGGTGAGTATATTTTCACCACAGTGAAAGAAAAACAGAATTCCAGACTTTGGAATGCCGAAAGAAAACTATTGCACGGGTACATGCCAAAATAACAAAATAATTGTTCTAATTCAACTGCATGTAATGATTTGGGAAATTATCAACATGTGAGTTAACTTACCTTTACTGCAAATATAACTTTTTAAACACCTTCTTTCAAAATGCGAAACAATGAAAGAAAAAATATCTAGCATTGAAAGTCAGAAGTCTAGACTTTTATTATCTGAACATAAAAAACTGGGGAGAAATTTTAAGGTAAAGCTGCCATCCTGTCTTGATTTCTTTGTGTGATATAATTTAACAAAATGGAGACAGTACAACAAAAAACTTAAGTTGCTTTTACATAAAGAAAGTATGCATTCAACAATACTGAGTATATAATTTCAGGACAGTAATACCTGTTTACTCAGCAGAAATAATAACCTGTGGTTTATTTTCAATTATTTCCAATACAAGAAATCACTTCAAAGCAAATGCTGGATTTATCTCTTGCTGGGAAGTATACTACAGGGAGTTTCACAGAGTTTAATTTCTCTATTTATTCTTAATCTTTACAGGTTATAATAAAAAATATTATGATAAAATAAATAAGGGTGCTTGCCTGATTTCCACAAAATCTACACAATGATCACCGATCCTTTCCTCCAAGGAAAAGTTTGTGAAATGCAATGCAATCTGTTGACTGGTTCCCACGGTGATCCTATAAATGCATTCCCAGTTGTTAGGGTAATTACTAGGAAAGTTTGGAGAGGTAAATGTTCCAGATTCCACTGTATAGTCTTCCAAGCATGCTGTAAAACAAGAGAGACATCATCACAATAGAAAAAATAGAAGATATCATGTCACAGTTACAATAAATTCAATAATATATATATCATTAATTTGTGCCAATAGACTTGATTTTCAGTAAGCCATTCTGGAACGAAGTTGTCAAGGATTTTATTTTACTTGAACACAATCAGTGCCCACAGAAGCAGCAGTCAAGAAATCAAAGAACACGTTGCACTGGGCAAATCTGCTCAAAAGACCTCTTTAAAGTGTTGAAAGCAAAGATATCACTTTAAGGACTAAGATGCGCCTCACCCAAGTTGTGGGGTTTTCAATCAGCTAATAAAGAACCCAAAGCTGGACAATGAATAAAGAGGACTGAAAAAGAATGAGTAACTTTGAATTATGATGTTGGTGAAGAACACTGAATATACAGCCAAAGGAACAATCAAATCTGTCTTGAAAGAAGTACAGCCAGAATGTGCCTTAGAAACAAGCATGGCAAGACTTTGTCTCACATATTTTGGACATGTTACAAGCAGGGACTAGTCCCTGGAGAAAGACATAATGCTTGGTAAAGTAGAAGATCACCAAAAAAGAGGAAGAGGGAATGAAGGACACAGTGGCTGCAACGGTCTCCAGCATACCAATGATTAGGAGGATGGCACAGGACTGGCAACACTTTGTTCTGTTATATGTGGGGCTGTTCTGAGTAGACACTGATTCAGTGACATCTAATAACAATTCAGAGTGGTTTAAGGATGAATTTATTTTGAAATGGCATCTAGGAAAAGAAAATTAATAGTACAGCTATATAGTAGAAATGTCACATAATTAGATCTTCTGTTATAAGTTTTCTAACCCATGCAAATCACCATAGACCTTAGAAATTAGGCTTGACTACAGAAATCATAGATAGGGTATAGAACTGATTCATTTTGGTTGGGGGGCCAAGGTAGTGGAGTAATCAGGCACTTCCTGTGATCTCTCTTACAAAAAAAGACCTGAAAAAACAAGTCCTTTATAAACACATACACACACACACATTATATATGACAATCTAGGAGCCCTGAACATCAAAGGCAAAGCTGAGGAATCCAACTGAGCATCAAGGAGAGGGAAAGATGCTGCAGAAACAGAGAGGAATTGCCAGACCTGCCCCATTAGGAGTTGACACCTGGTAGAGCAGATCAACTGGTGTGAATGCAATGAGGTGGGGAATGGTATCCATGACGTGTCTTCTACATCAGAAGAGACCCTGGAATGGAGAGTCCACACATACCTCCAGAATGAGAGAAAAGTAGCACTGAATTGTAAAAGATAAGTAACTTGCATCTGTCCTATGGTGCAGATCAATAATATCCTTTGGGGAAAAACCTCTCCTTCCATTTACATGCCCCATGCCCATTCTGCCCTGGGTCTGAGCCAGCTTCAGAGATTGATGCACCCCCCAGGCTGGAAGTAGGACCTGCTGCACACTCTGAGCTGTTCTTCCAGGCTTGGAAAGGGACAAATTAACAAACAGGAAAAAATATTCTGCCACCTCCCCTAAATGGGGAAGACAAAAAAAAAAAAAAAACCCAAAACCACAGCCATTGAGTGGGGTCGGATTCAAAGTGACCCTAGAGGTCAGAGTAGACCTGCCCCATAGAGTTTCCAAAGAATGCCTGACAGATTTTTTTTTTTTTTTTTTTTATTGTGATTGAGTGAAAGTGTACAATCCAGTTTAAATTCGCATGCCCGTCTACGTGCAATTCCTACTGCTCTCCTTGCCTGGTGACAGCACATTCCTTCTTTCTATTCTAGACAAGTCATATCTTCTTAACAATCTCCTGTCCCCTCTTGTATACCCTCTCCACTCCGCTCTAGTAAGAAACCAGCAGGACAACATCCTATTGATGCACAGAACCATAAATTGCACACATGATATGGTCACTTCGTATCATGGAGTCCAATCCATTCCTGTCTGACAAGTTGGCCTCAGTAATGATTTATGATCAGGGGCAGCATCAGGACTAGGGGCCATTCTCCCAGGGGAACCCTGAGGCCTTCAGACCATCAATTGCAGTATTTCAGTGGAGTTCTCAGGGTGCACCCCTTTTTATTCTTGTATTACCACTGGGACTCAACTTTTTGAGCTCCATCACAGCTGCCATTGGGGGTGGCTGGGCACCTTGCAGTTCTTCTGGTCACACGTTGATCTTGTCACCCATTCACGTGGGTCTTTCTGTCTTCTGGGTTCTCTTTCCCTCATGTTGTTTCAGTCCTTGGTGATCATCTGTTTCTGCTGAGTTTCGACCATTTGGTGTACCTCAAATGGCATCTTGCTAGCTTTTAAGACCCCAGACATGACTCACCAATGTGGGGTGCAGAAGATACTCTTAGCAATAGGCTAGTTACGCCAATTGGCCTCATCGTCCCCTGAGAGCGTGGTCCCTGGACTCCCATCCCTGGTACTCTGTCCTTGCCGTATTGGATTAAGATTGGAAGAGTTTTCAGGTTACGTTTAAGTCCAGTTAAATCGATCTTCTTTCTAATGTGTGCTGCCACTGACTTCAACCAACTAAATTTCTATCAACTATCTAATCTATAACCAACCCTTTCCCTCCTTCCCTTGCAGCCATCAAAGAGTCTTTTCTTCTGTACATGAGTCTGTTTTCAAGTCCTTAAAGTAGGGATCTCATACCATATTTGTCCTTGTGCTGCTCACTGATTTCACTCAATAGAATGCTTTCCCATTGAAACCAAGTTAAGGGATGCTTCCTAAAATCATCATTGCTCTTTAGCATTGCATAGTGCTCCATTAAGTATATATACCATGGTTTATTTATCCATTCATCTGTTGTTGGGCATCTGGGTTGATTCCATCTTTTTGCTAACTGCAGTACACATTCATGTGCATGTATCCGTTCCTGTGATTGCCCTTGCATCTGTAGTATATATTCCAAGCAGCGGGATTATTGGGTCAAATTGTATGTCTATTTCCAGCTTTTTAAGGAAGTGCCAGATTGCTTTCCAAAGAGGTTGTACCATTTTGCAATCCCATCAAAATTGTAGGAGAGTTCCAATTTCTCCATGGCCTCTCCAGTGTTTGTTGTTTTGTGGTTTTTGGATCATGGCCAAGCTTGTTGGGGTGAGATGATATCTCACCGTAGATTTGATTTGAATTTTTTTAATAGATAATGATCGTGAGTATTTCCGCATGTGTCTTTCAGCTGTCTAGATGTCCTCTTTAGAGAAGTGTCTGTCCATCTCCTTTGCCCAATGCATAATTGGGTTAACCTTTTCTTGTTGCTATTTTGTAGTACCTTGTAGATTATGGAGATCAGACATTGGTCTGCAATACAGTTGCCAAATACTTTTTCCCATTCCGTAGGTGGTCTTTTAATTCTTTTTATAAAGTCCTTGGATGAGCAAAAGTGTTTGATTCTTAGCAGTTTCCATTTATCTATTTTCTCTTCTGTCGATCGTGCTTTGTCAGTTTTTGAAGTCCGACTATGTTGTGTATTAAAACTTCCGTTGTTGATCCTGTTTTTTCTTGGATGAGTTTTATTGCTTTAGATTTGATATTTAGGCCCTTTATCCAATTTGAGTTGGTTTTTGTATAAGATGTGAGATACGGGTCTTGTTTCAGTTTTTTGGAGATGGAAATCCAATTTTGCCAGCACTATTTATTAAAGAGACTGCTTTTACCCCAGTTTTTGTCAAATATCAACTGTTCGTAGGAGGATGGTAGTATCTCTGGCGTCTCAACTCTGTTCCATTGATACGTATGTCTCTTTTTGTACCAGTACCAGGCTGTTTTGACAACTGAGACAGTGCAATAGGTTTTAAAGTCAGGTAGTGAGAGGCCTCCCAGTGTGTTCTTCTTTTTCAGTAGTGTTTTACTTTTCCAGGGCTTCTTCCCTTTCTAAACAAAGTTGGTGATTTGTTTCTCCTTCTCATTATAAAATGTCACCGGGATTTGTAATGGGGTTGCATTGTATGTGTAGATAGCTTTGGATAAAATAGACATTTTCACAATTTTAAGTCTTCCAATCCATGAGCAGGGTAGGTTTCTCCATTTATGTAAGTCTCTCTTAGTTTTTTGTAGTAAGGTCTTGTAGTTCTCTTTGTAAAGGTCTGTTATTTCTCTGGTTAGATTTATTCCTAGATATTTTATCTTCTTGGGGAACATAGTAAATGGTATTGATTTGGTGGTTTCTTCCTGAATGATCTCTTTGTTGGTCTAAAGGAATCAGTAGATTTACTTACATTTATTTTGTATCCTGAGACATTGCTGAACTCTTCTATCATTCTGAGTAGCTTTCTTATGGATTCTTTAGGATTCTCTGTGTATACAATCATATCATCTGCAAATAGGGAGATTTTTTTACTTCTTCTTTGCTGATGCACATGCCCTTTATTTCTTTGTCTTGTCTAATTTCTCTTGCCAGAACTTCTAGCACAATGTTGAACAGGAGAGGTGAGAGTGGGCATCCTTGTCTAGCTTCTGTTCTCAAAGGGAATTGTTTTAGTCTCTCTCCATTCAGGATGGTGTAGGCAGTTGGCTTTGTATAAACGGCCCTTACTGCGTTGAGGAACTTGCTGTCTATTCCTATTTTGCTGCAAGATTTTAGCGTGAATGGTGTTGGATATTATCAAATGCCTTTTCTGCATTGACCAACAAAATTAGGTGATTCTTGTCTTTTGTGGTATTTATGTGGTTGATCACATTAATTGTTTTTCTGATGTTAAACCAGTCTTGCATCCCTAGTATGAATCCAACTTCGTCAGGACAGATTATTTTTTGGATATGTTGTTGAATTCTGTTGGCGAGAATTTTAAGATTTTTGCATCTAGGTTCATGAGTGATATTGGTCTGTAGTTCTCCTTTTTTTGTTAAATCTTTCCCTGGCTTTGGTATCATGGCTATACTGGCTTCATAGAATGAATTTGGGAGTATTCCATCCCTTTCTATGTTGTGAAATAGTCTCAGTAGTATCGGCATTAACACTTTCTAGAAGCATGATGGAATTCTGTGCTGAAGCCACCTGGGCCAGGGCTTTTTTTGGTTCATAGTTTTTGGATGACTTTTCCAATCTCTTCCTTTGTGATGGATTTATTAAGTTGTTCTGTGTCACCTTGTGATAATTTTGGCAGGTGATATGAATCTAGGAATTTGTTCATTTCCTCTAGGTTTTCAAATCTGTTAGAAAGTATGGTCTTTCATAGTATTCTGTTATGATATATTTTATTTCTGTTGGATCTGTTGTGACATTTCCCATCTCATTTCTTATTTGGGCTATTTGTTTCCCTTTCCTGTTTTTCTTTAGTAAGTTTAGCCAATGGTTTGTCAGTTTTGTTGATCTTCTCCAAAAACCAGCTTTTGGTCTTTTCAATTTTTTCAATTATTCTTCTGTTCTCTAAATCGTTTAGTTGTGCTCTAATCTTTATGATCTGTTTTCTGCTGGTGTCTGAAGGGTTCCTCTGTTGCTCTCTTTCTACTTGTTCAAGCTGTCAGGTTAGTTCTTTGCTTTGAGTTCTTTCTTCCGTACAGATGTGTGCATTTATAGAGATAAGCTGACCTCTGAGCACTGCTTTGGCTGTATACCACAGGTTCTTGTAGGAAGTGTTTTCATTCTCATTTGACTCCATATATTTCTTTATTTCATCCTTGATTTCTTCTATAATCCATGGCTTTTAGAGCAAGATGTTGTTCACTTTTCATGAGTTCCAATTTCTGTCTATGTTTTCTCTGCTATAGATTTTCTGCTATTTATTTTGACTTTTCTGGCTTTATGGTCCAAGTATATGCTTTGCAATAATTCAGTAGTTTGGATTTTGTTGAGATTTGCTTTATGTAATAACACATGGTCTATTCTGGAAAATATTCCATGTGTACTGGAGAAGAAGGTATAATTATCTGCTGCTGTATACGTCGATGAGGACTAGTTGGTTAATTGTCACAGTAAGATCGTCTGTGTCTTTATTGAACTTCTTTCTAGAAGATCTGTCCGATACTGAAAGTAGAGTATTGAAGTCTCCCATCATTATTGTGGAGTGATCTGTTTCATTTTTCAATGTAGTCAGAGTTTCTTCGATGCATTTAGATACTCTAGTATTGGGTGCATAAATATGTAATATTGTTAAGTCCTGCTTGTGTGTTGAACCTTTCAGCAACAGTGTCCATCCTTGTTAATGATGGTGGATTCTGCATTAAAATCTATTTTATCTGAGATTAGTGCTGCCATACCTGCTCTTCTTTGTATATTGTTAGCTTAGTATACGTTCTTCCATCTTTTCATTTTCAGTTTGCTCATATCTTTAAATCTAAGGTCAGTTTCTTGTAGGCAACATACAGATGGGTCATGTCTTTTGATCCAAGATGTCACTCATTGTCTCTTTACTGGAGCATTCAGTCCATTTACACTCAATGTAATTATTGATAGGTATGCATTTAGTGCCATCATTTTGATATATTTATTTCTGTGTTGATGTTTTCTCTTTTGCTCTTACTGTTCTGTTCTGGGACATTCCTCTTTACAGGTTGATTTTCCCCCCTTTTCAGTGTTGGTTTTGTGTTTGTTGAGACTCCTGTATTGCATTTCTTGTTTTGATGTGTTGTATCTTTATTGCACTTGGCAGCTATCTCTATGATCACCCTTAATAATCTATGTTTAAACTCAATTTTAACTTCTATGTATCTTATTAAGTTCCCCATCTGGAAGGACTATAACTACTGTAGTATAGCCCTCTTTTTAATGTGATGGTGTTATATGTTTCATGATACGATCACTGGATCATTTAATATTATAGCTTTGGCTGAGTTTTGTGTCTTCCCTAACTGAGTAGATTTCTGGATGATGTATCCTGTATTGTCTCCTAAAATACAGAGTTAATGGTTTTGTTCTTGTAAGCCAAGAGCTTCTTTGATACCTCTTGTAGCTTTGATTTGGTTTTCGCAAAGTCTCTGAGTTTCTGTTTATCTGTAAATGTCTTAATTTCATTTTCATGTTTGAAAGACAGTTTTGCAGGGTATATAATTCTTGGTTGTAAGTTTTTCTTCTTCAAGGCTTGGAATGTATTATCCCACTGCTGCCGTGTCAACATGGTTTCCACTGAGAAATCCAACAAAAGCCTACAGTGTCTCCCTCTGAATGCTAGCTTTGCTTGGAGTCTCACTGCCATTAAGAGTTTCTGCTTATGTTTCATTTTGCTAAGCTTGATTCTAATATGTCTTGGTGTCTTTCCTTTGGGGTTTGATATGCCTCTTGGATATCTATGTTCTCTTCTTTCATAATTTCAAGGAATTTTTCTGGCAGCAAGTCAACAACAATACTCTCTGTGTTCTCAGGTGTCCCTTCCTGTTCAGGATCTCCAATTAATTGTAGATTGGTCCTCTTGATAAAGTCCCACATGTTTCTTAACACTTCGTCATTTTTCTTGTTTCTTTTCTCTGATTTCTCATCATAAATGTTGGTGTCATTAGTTCTGTCTTCCAAGTCAGAAAGTCTGTTTTCCAATTCTGTTCTCTTGGCTTTGAATTGTGTTTTCTAATTCTTTAATTTTGTTAGTGATCTGTCAGATTTCAGAAGGCTGGTGTTTCCTCAGTTCAAACAGCTTGCTTAATTTTTCATTTTGCTGTGCTGAATTTTGGATAATGTCTAAGAAGGCTTTCTATATAATTCTTTTGTACTTGACTTCTGAAAGTTTCAGAAAGGCTTCTTCATCTGGGAAGTTTTTTGATTCTTTCTTTTGGGAGGTTTCTGGAACCATAGGTGGATTTTTCCTTAAGTGTCTGGCCAAGGTTTGATGCTTTGTGAGCATCTAGAGGTTGTTTAGTTTCTCTGGTGTTGCTTTAACAGGAGCTGAAGCACAGTCTGAGAAGAGGGTTGACTACCAGTCACCTCTATTTTACTCAAGTGCCTGGGCCCACTGGAATCTCTAGGGTAACATGATCCACCTCCTGACTGTCAAAGACATAGCCTTACTTATGGAGTCTCTGAGAGGCTGTCAGCTGACCCTATGTTGTGGGTCAGTAAAGCCTGGAAGAGATGCCGTTAGGCTGCCCCACAGTTATTTCTCCAGGTAGTCTTATTCTGAAAGGTAAAAGCTATCTGACAGCTTCCAAAATCAGTCAAGCTGTAAGGTGTACAAGTCCTTCTTTCCAGCTGGCAATGGAGGTACCTCTATATCTTCCCCCAGATGCTGTGATTTAGTTCAAAGCACGGTAAGGCTACCATCCTGCTGTCATCAGCTGCCAGGCCCCACCCATAAGGCTGCACTGTGCTAAACACAGTTTTTCTGCTGGGAAAGTGCTCCCCAGGCTGGCACTGCCTCCCAGCCTGGGAATTAGCTGAGGCCTCCATTTGGGTAACTTCTCTTCCAGTTGAACAAGATGGCATCCCACACAAGGTGTGCCGCCTGTTGTGAAACAGCCAAATCAGTGACAGAGGTTTGGAAAGAGAGGGCAGAGGGGCCGTGGTGCTCTAAGTCCAGAGCTAAGCTCTCAAACAGTGGCTATTCCACACACTGATCACATCAGCAGTGCAGCTGAGCTTTGCTGCCAGTTACCCAATTGCTGCTTCCAGCTAACGGAAAGAGAAAAAAAGTTAAAAACAGCAGTTATTTTCAGTTCATGACAGCCAGCCATTCAACAAGGGTGGGGTCAGAGAAAGAGAAGAAGTTTCCCATTTAGTAGCATGTAGTCCAAACTGACAGCCCTATGCCATGTCCTATGGCTCACGGGGTGTCCAGAAGGCTCTATTCAATTATCAATCCAGGCCTTAGTTTACAGAGGGAATTAAGGAGACACGTGTCTAATCTGCCATCTTGACTCCACCCTCCTCCTGATGGATTTGAACTGTCTGCTTGTTTAGCAGATGTAGCACTTAACCACTAAGCCACCAGGGTTTCCAAACATGGAAGACAGGGCAGTAACAATCCCCTTTAACTTCCCACAACAGAGGTCCAAGAATAACTGATGTGGTCAAGTGCTGTGTCTGTGAATCAAAAGGGTGGTAGTAAAAATACACCAGGCATTCCTTGCAAATTCTATGGCATAGTTCATCTCAGTTCTATAGAGTCACTACAAGTCAGAATGAACTAGATGGCATTGTATTCCCCTCCCCCTCTTTGGGTGCCACTCCTTAAAGTAACACCACTGGATGCCGTACCCTGGCTGCAGAAGGGAACAGGGGCACACTTTCCTCTTAGACACCAAAGAACTGCTGTCAATCTCACTCAGCATGTGAACCCCTATGGCAGCCAGATATCTGTGCCTGTTCTAACCAACCTTGCCTGTCTAGAACTGTAGGTGAGAGCCTGCATCACATACTTAGTGACTGACTACCTGGATACCTGAGCTAAATTCACCACACAAGAAAATTAAATGGATTCCTGGCTTCACATACCTAGTGACAGCTCTAACCTCCTGGTGACAGACCATTAGAGCTTCAAAGGCTCTAGTAATCAAACTATCTCACATGAGCAGCATATTTGGGCATATCAAAACAAGAAGCTAGGACACAGTAAGCAAACACAAAACAAATCAATACAATAACTTACTGATGGCTCAGAGACAACAGTTGATAGAACTGGTTCAGTTCTATGCTTCTTTTCACAACCTTCCTTTAAGATGGTTTTCACCAAAGCTTGCATTTATGATAAATGGCAAAGCAGGTACCTCAGCCATCAATGAAAAATAGAAGAGACTCTGGGAACAGAGTGATCTTGAACCAAAGCCCAGTTCAAATACTGACAAGCTATAAAAACCCCAGTAAGTTAAATTTCACTCGCTAAGTGTCAGCTTCCTTGCCTTTAAAATGGAGATAGTAACTACTTTTCATTATAGAGTTACTGAACTATCCGACTCGACAGCACTTGGCTTGGCTGGCGAACTATCTCATATGTTAGTGAATTACATACATACAAATTGAAACTGCAAATTGTGAACACTGGAAAACACTATTGTGACATAAAATAAACATCTTAGTAATATATTAAAGTGAATGTAAATGAGATAAAAATTACTTTACTGTGAAACTCATCTTCCAATTCTAAGTTAAGCTTTGGAGATTCGTTTTCATAGGTAACTGCTAAGAGCTTTGAAAACACAGTACATTTCTGTATAAGCTATGATTAATTTTTATAGCTTAACTATTCAGCTTTGCAATTGCTTTTGATTTGATAGGCTGATAATGTATTTAAGTAGTTTGAGACTATTCATTTCTACATGATCTTTTTTTAAATCATCTACTAAATAATACATACAATTAAACTACCTGTGCTAAAAGATAAATCAAACTTTATGCCAACAGTAGTTTGAGCCCCAAATATATTTTCTTGTAATTGTTTTTATGTGAGTATATTTCTCCTACTAGGACCACTGTTGGCACAGTGGTTAAAGCACTTAGCTGCTAACAGGAAAACTGGTGGTTTGAATCTGCCAGGGGGTCTTCAGGAGAAAGACATGGTAGTCTCCTTCTGAAAAGACCAATAGGCTTAGAAATCCTATATGGAAGATTTCTGCCCTACAAGGCCATTATGAGTTGGAATGACTCAACGGCAATGGATTTTTAGTATAATACCTAGCTCCGATTAGGTTCCAATAAATATTTAATAAAATAACACTACATAATGTATTGAAAATTAAGGAGGTGAGAGTAACTGTTATCTCCTCCTGTCCTCTCTGCCTGTTCAGGTTCTCCCTTTCAGGCTCCCCTCCTCCAACACCTTCATTCCTCCGCTCTTTCTCACCTCACTCTCCATCCCCCCCTTTCGACTCTGTCTTCTATGATATTGCATACTGTTTTTACATCGACACTATAGGTCCTTCTACTGGCAGTAATGAGATAAGTGGACTCTGCTTTTTTTCATAACAACTATGAAACTTCACCAATATGTAAGACTTCGGACAATAGAAAGTGCAAGATTGTGATCCCTGACAGAGGGAAACTCATGAGGTGAGGCCTATGATTTTCTTGATCCAGGCAGAAAACCCTGGCCATGGCCCAAAGCTAAACCTAAGTGGTACATGGAAACCCTGCTAAGCTGAAGAAGGGTTGCAAAAGCAGCTAGAATTTTCAGGAAAATGCTCCCAAGAGCAACTATGTGTAAACAGAAGAACCAAAAATCTGTGTAGGCTCCTTTTGAGATTTTGCTTAACTTGGGCCAGGCACACAAGAGGTGAGACTTCACAGACATGCCAGAGAGTACTCGCTCCTTCTTAGGCACAGATTCTAGAGGTCATGACAAGACTGGAAGACTCTGAAGCTCTATCTCCATCAGAATGAGGACACGTCATTGATTCCCAAAGCATCGGTTTGAGATACCAGAAAGGACACATCTTAGAAGTGAGGACCACGGCCAACAGCAAGTTGTTTCTAAACCTTTCCTAGCAAAGCATAAGTCTAAGTCTTAATAAGACTCACGGAGTGACAAAAGTTGGAGGCTGATACCATCAATATAACGTGGCTTAGGAAACAACCGAGGGTTTTTTCACAGACATGCCTTAACAACAGCAAAATTGTACAAGTGCCAGGTAATCAAGCAAATATTCAGTTTCCAGCAATTTCTAAGGAGAGATATAAAGAATCCAGAGTCTCTACATGTCCAGTACAAAATTAAAAATTACTGTTAACATAAAGAAACAGGTAAATAAGAACTACAGTAAAAAAAAAGTGATAATAGTCAAGAAAAACATGTAATCTTATGACTCTAAGATGATTCATCTGTTTTTAATAGGCAAGAACATTAAGAAAACTATTAGAAACACATTCAAGAACTTAAGAGAAAATATATAGCCAGTGAGTAAATAAATGGAGAATCTTAGCAGAAAAAAAGGGGAAACTATTTTAAAAATATATGGAAATTTTACAGCTTAAAAGTATGTTAACTGAAATTAAAAGTTCACGGAAGGGTTAACATTAAATTGGAGATAAAAGGAAAAATATCAATAAATTTGCAGACATAAATAGAAATTATTTGATCGGAAAAAAGAACTGCAGAAAAAGTCTCAGAATCTTGTGGGGATGAAGAGGAATTACATATGTGTAATCAAAGACCCCAAACGGAAAAAAGAACGCGAACAGGTCAGAAAAAAAGAAATTCTAATCAAAATTCTCCCAAATATAACAGGAAAAAAATCGATTTAGATACAAGAAGTTTTGTGAGTATAAAGAAGGATAAATAAAAGAAAATCACATGAACACATCAGAGTCAAAACAATAGTAAAGAAAATAAAGATACTAAGGAAAAAGGAGACATTGCGTGTAAGTAAAACATGATACAAATTACAGCTGGCTTCTAAACAGAAACAAGAGAGACAACTGGGAAAAAAAAAGGACAAGGAAACAAAGTGATTTAACTAATCGACAAAAATATTTTCAAATTCTCAAAGAGATTTATAGATACAACGCAATCTCAATCCAAATACCAACAGTACTTCTTAATGAGACAAACACAAACCTTACCTAGAAACAGAAGCTGCCCTGGATAAGCACAGGATTGTTGAAGAAAAAGAACAGAGGGGAAGGCCTTACATAAAGCGATTACAGAGCCTATAATACAGCCGCAGTAGTCAAAATATCCACAGTAGTCAAAACATCCAACAACAGACACATAGCCCAGTGGAACAGAACTGAGAATCCAGCCATAAATCCATTCACTTATGATCAGCTAGTCTTTGATGAAGTACCAAAGCTCATTAAATGGGAAAAAGTTTTTTTTTTAATAAATGATGCTGGCGAAACTGGATGTCTGTCTGAATGACAATGAAACAGGACCCATACCTTACATCATATATAAAAACTAACTCAAAATGGATCAAAAACCTAAATATAAAACCTAAAATAATAAAAGATCATGGAAAGAAGAAAGAGAGACAATGCTAGGAGCCCTAACAGCCATAACCAAACCTACTGCTGTCTGGGCAATTCTGACTCCCAGTGAACCATTAGGACAGAGTAGAACTGCTCCATAGTTTCTGAGGAGCGTCTGGCAGATCCAAACTGCTGATCTTTTGGTCAGCAGATGTAGCACTTAACCACTACACTGATAGGAATTCCAAGAGGAATTCCAAATACGGGGTGTAATTTCAATACAAACCATAGCTAATAATGCATAAAGACTAGAAGAAAAACTAGGTAACTAGGAGCTCCTAAAAATTAAAAGTGTATGTTCATCAAAAGACTTCATCAAAAGAGTTGAAAGAGAATGTACAGACTGGAAAAAATGTTGGCTACAACAAATTCAACAAGGATCCAATCTGTAAAATTTATGGATTACTCCAACACCTGAACAAGAAAAAAACCAATAATCCAAGTCACAAATGGACAAAAGATACAAATTGACACTTTACCAAAGAAGACGTCTAGACAGCTGACAGACACAGAGAATGCAAACCAAAACTAGAAGGAGATAACATCTTACCCCAACATTACTGGACCTGATCAAAAAAAACAGAAAATAACAAAACTGGAGATTGTGTTTCCAACCATCTCAAAAATGTCGAAGAGAAAATATGTAAACGTTCTCTGTAGACTATTACAAAACTCACAAAACTAGACCTATCTGAAAGTCACAAGTCAATTCTGTCTCCATTAAGCATTTTAAAATAAATTCGTTCTAACATGACAATCAGGTCATTATCAAAGGGGAAAATCAAAAGAGATAATCCTTCAACCCACAAGGAATGATGATATCAACCCCATCAGATTTGAGCCAGAGGAGTAGGATAAACTGACACTAGGGAGAGAGGAATAAATCTCCTTGCTTTGCCTTTGGGACAACTTAGGTGATTAACTGTAGTTAGTCAATGTGTAGACTGTTCTCTGCAAGAATTTAAGAAACCTTTGATTTTGTACATCACTGTTAACGTCCTCAGAATTTCTAGATATATGCTAAATAGTCGGCCCAGGAACCAGAACCAGCTTCTATTGACATACTTAGTTTAACATTCCTCAAAGTAAAGACTTTGGGAAAGATGTAATTATAGGTTCAAGTTCTCTCTTAGGAAATAAAAGGCCTTCCTAGTCAAAAATCTACCATTTTGCTGTAATTTGCTGCAATGTGGTTACAGTCACAACTTTTCCCTCACAAATGATCATTCCAAATGAGTAAGACTATAAATTTACTAAAGCAGATGCGGCGAAATTGTGCTTGGATATCAGCAATTACACTTTCAAACCTGGGAACATTATGGTACTTTACAGAGATTAAGTAAAATATAGAAAGAATCACATAAAACATGAGACAGGGAGAGGTGGAGATGCCTAAAAAATCATCTAGCTTAGGCTAGGCTAAGTTAAAATTTAAACCCAAACCCTTCCTTCCCAAATCCGATGTTTTTTAATAGTCCTTGGTTTCTCTCTGCAAGAAATGTAGATTTGGAAGTGAAAAAGAGTGGATAACTATGGATATTGAGATTAAGCCTTTGGTGTGGCGTTATTCTTCTAAGGACTAAGTATAACAAATTAGATAATTTACTGAACTGGGCTAATGTACTGAGATAAGATAATCTTCTGAGCTGGAATGTGCTGTGACACCAGTATACACAAAAATAAGAAAATAAATACTTAAAAGATTACAGGCTCTACTAAATGCATTTTTGGGAGGAGGTGAACATCTGGAGAATTTATAGCAGGGAATATAAAATGTTACAGTGGATAGAAAGAATCAGAAAGGCTTGTGATCTGCCTAAAAAGCATCAAAGTTAGTATGAGGGCTGGGGCTAGAACCAAAGGCTTCTGGTTTCCCTTCTAGTCTTTCCTTCACTGTATTTTCTGCCATAAATGGCTATAGTCTAATCAACATTTACATCCCAGTTGTAATTCTATGGTAACTTATTACGGAAAGACTTGGACTTTCAGAGTCTCTGATGAGCTACAAAGATGACATTTTGTTAGAACCACTTGACTTGCCTGGTGACAATACAACTCATGACATATTCAATATTCTTTGCCAACATCATGATTGAAAAATATTAGTTTTACTTCAGAATTCCTGGTTCACTGCTCGGCTTTCACATTCAGATGAAGCAAATGAAAACATCAAGACTCAGGTTAGGAGCACCTTAGTTTTCAAGATGACATCTTTGCTTTTCAACACTTGAAAGAGATCTTCTGCAGCAGATTTACCTAACGTAATGTGTTTGACTTCTTGTCTGCTGCTTCCACAGGCATTGATTGTGGATCTAGTAAAATAAAATTCTTGACAAGTTTAATGTTTCCTCAGTTTATTATTGTGTTGCTTATTGGTCTAGTTGTAACGATTTGGTTTTCTCTATATTGAGGTATAATTAATATTGAAGGCTGTAGTCTTTGATCTTCACTTTTAGTACTTCTAGTCCTCTTACTTTCAGCAAGTAAAACTGTGTTGTCTACACACCACAAGTTGTTGATGAGTCTTTCTCTAGTCTTATAGTTCAGGATCTTGGGTTATTTGCTCAGCATACAGATGGAATGAGTGTGGTGAGAGGATACAATCCTGACGCACACCTGTCTTGTCTTTAAGTCACACAGTATCCCCTCCTTCTGTTTGAATGACTGCTGCTTTGTCTATGTACAGGTGCCTTGTGAGCACAATTAAAAGTTCTGGAATTCCTATTCTCCACAATGTTACCTGTAATGTGTTATGATACAGGCAAATGTCCTTCCATAGTCAATAAAACACAGGTAAACATTTTTCTTGTATTCTGTGCTTTCTTCAAGATCCCTTTGGCATCAGCAATGATATACCTTGTTCTACATCCTCTTCAAAATCAAGTTTGAATTTCTGGCAGTTCTGTGGTGATATACTGCTGCAATCACTTTTGAATTATCTTTAGCAAATTTTTACTTGTGTATGACATTAATGTCATTGTTCAATAACTTTCACACTCTTTTGGATCATCTTTCTTTGGAATTGGTATAAATGTGGCTCTCTTCCTGTCGGTTAGCCAAGTAATTGTCTTTCAAATTTTTTACCATAGGTGAATGAACACCTCCAGCCTTACATTTGTTGGCTGAAACATCTCACTTGGTATTCTGTCAATTTCTGGAGCTTTGTTTTTTACCAATGCCTGCAGTACAGCTTGGACCTCTTCCTTTAGTAAGATTGGTTTTTAATCACATACTACCTCCCGAAATGGTTGAACATTGACTCGTTCTTTTCCATACAGTGATCGTGTGTATTTCTTCCATCTTCCTTTAATGCTTCCTGCATCAAAAACTCAGCCCTGGTCTTTTACTGACTGATGATATTGAGCTCTTCCGTCGTCTGTCTCCACAGATGCAGTCGATTAGATTCTTGTGCATTTCATCAAGTAAGGAATAGTCACCGTTTATGTTGAAAAAAAGTATTTGTAATGAAAAAGTTGTTGGTCTTGCAAAATTCTATCATGGGATTTCTGGTGTCATTTCTCTCACCAAGATCATATTTTGTAACTACTATCCTTTTTCTTTGTTTCAACTTTTGTATTCCAATAGCCAGTAGTTATCATTGCATCTTGATTGCATATTTGATCAATTTGAGAATACGGAAGTTCGTAAGTATCTTCAGTTTCTTTGTCTTTGGATTTAGTGGTTGCTGTGTGAATTTAATAATAGTCATATTAGCTGGTCTTCCTTGGAGACGTGTGGTGATGATCCTATCACTGACAGCCTTGAACTTAAGGGTAAATCTTGAAATATTCTTTCTGATGGTGAATATGATGGCATTCCTCTTCAGTCTGTTGTCTCTGGAACAGTAGATCATACGTTTGTCTGGTTCACACTGACCAATACTGGTTCATTTCAGCTCACTAATGCTTAGACATTTGAGTGTTTTGCATTCCATTTCATTTCTGACGACTTCCAGTTCTCCTAGGTTTGTACTTCATGTGTTCCACATAAATAAGAATAAGAATAATAATAATAATTATTAATGGATATTTGAGCGGCTTCTTCTCATTTTGATTCGTGCCATAGCAGCAAGGAAGGTCTTGAAAGCTTGACTCCATCTATGTTACTAAGGTCAGCTCTACTTTGAGGAGGCAGCTCTTCCCTAAACGTATGCTGAGTGCCTTCCACCCCGAAGGGCTCATCTCTTAGCACTGCAACAGACAGCGTTCCATTGATATTTACAAGGTTTCCAATGACCAGTTTCCTTCAGAAGTTGCTGCCAGGTCTTCTTAGTCTTAGTTTGGAAGCTCTACTGAAATCTATCCACCAAGGATGACTCTGCAGGTATTTGAGATGCCAGTGATGAAGCTTCCAATGTCTTAGCAACACACGTGCCACCCCAGTATAACAAACTGATAGACATGTGGTGGATATTTGTTAGAGTAGTACCACATTCTGCCTTAGTTTCCTAGTGTGGCTATAACATAAAATAGTGGATGGCTTTAACAAATAGTCATTTATTTTCTCACTGTTACAGAGGCTGGAAGTTTACATTCAGAGTACTGTCTCTGAAAGAAGACTGTCTCTCTCTGTCAGCTCTGGAGGAAAGTCCTTGTCTCTTCAACCTTTCTGGTAGTAAGCATTTCCCGGCTTATCCTCATTCCTGGATGCCTCATCTGGGCTTCTTACAGGATGACTGATGAAACACAACATTGAATATCCTCTGGGGAATGGGCTGGATCTCTGTGTTAAGAATGAGGAAGTCCCGTATGATTACATTTAACCCTATATTAATGTGATTCTAATATTTCTCAGTCATTTCTTTGGATGTTCTGAAGTTCTACTCTTAGCAGAAATATGAAAATTCTACCACAGTTGACTGTAGCTGTAATTCATCTAAAATACTTCTAAACTCTAATATGCATGGCAAAGGAAATGGCTTAGATGTTTGGATCTAATTATTTTACTTTTTTAAAAAAATGTATTATTCTAGTGAGTTTATGGAGAAAGCTTACACAGCAAGTTAGGTTCCCATTTGATAATTTCCACACAAATCATTCCGTGACATTAGTTATATTTAACACAATGTGTCAACATTTTCTTTGTATCCAGTTTATTTGCTGTCTGGTATTCTAGTGTCCCTTCTCATCTTTGCTTTTGAGTAATTGTTGACATTTTGTCTCATATTGATGTTTTTTTAAGCAGAGAACTAATCTTACAGGTAATATCTTTTATTTTGTGTGCCACTCTGTTATTTTGCTAAAAGACAATCTCATGTGACAGACTCAGTTCTAGGTTTAAAGAGTGTGTTAGGATGATAGATTCAGGGTGTCCTCTGTTCTCTATTATTTCAGTTTGTCTGTTTTTTTGTGGTTTTTTTTTTTAAAGAAGAGTTTGAGTTCTGCTCCATATTTTTCTCCTATCTGACTGGGATCAACTCTTGTGACACTGGTCAGAATGGTCAGTTGGGCACCCTCTAATTCCTCTGGTCTTGAGGTAGATGCAGCTATGGCTCATGTAGACTTGTTTCTTCTCTGCATTTTTGATTCCTACTTACTGCTTTGATCCTGGTGAACAGAGGTCTGTAGTTGTATCTCAGATGGCTGCTTGCAAGTTTTTAAGATCCTAGATACTACTCACTTCACTAGGATGTAGATCTTCATTTTTGAGAACTATACTACCCAAAATAACTAATCTTTACAGTCTAACGCATAATGCCCCCAACCTCCTTGGTAACCACCCATGAACATCAGTCTGTCTACATTTACCTATTTTTGTCTTCTTTTGAAAGAGAGATCATACACTGTTTGTCCTTACAGGCTTGACTAAATTCATATAACACTATGCCTTCCAGGTCCATCCATGTTATGTTTTGCAGACTCTTTATTGTTCTTCATGGTTGTATAATATTCCATCATACGAAGTCTAACAATTAAGTTTATGAATTCATCCTAGAAAAAGTGCTACATACCTTATTGCTGAATATCACTCCAGTCACCTTCAAAGTACTCTCCTTGGGAGGCTATGCACTGATGCCAGCGCCTAGGCCAACCCTCAAAGCAATTTGGGAACTCTTCTTCTAAAATGGCCATCAGAGCTGTGATCACATTACCTTTGATGTCCTGAATATCATCAAAATGTCTTCCCTTCAATATTTACTTATCTTTAGGTTAAGAAAAAAGTCATTAGGGTCCAGATCAAGTAAGTAGGAAGGATAGTCCAATATAGTTATTTGTTTAATGGCTAAAAACTCCCTCACAGAGAGTGCCACGTAAGCTAGTGTATTGTTGTGATGCAAGAGCATGAGCTATTGGTGAAAAGCTCAAGTCCTCTTCATCTAACTTTTTCATGCAGGCTTTTCAGCATTTCCAAATAGTAAACTTGGTTAACTGTTTGTCCAGTTAACACAAATCCATGATGAACAATCCTTCTGATATCTAAAAGAGGTTAGCAACATCTTTTTGACTTGATTTGGACTGATGTAACTTTTTTGGTCATGGAAGATTGTTTGACTTCTATTATACACTATGACACTTTGTTTCAGGGTCTTAGTGGTATACCCATGTTTCATCACCAGTAATAAGATGATCCAAAACATTGCCTTCCCTCTCCAAAAGGTCTTGACAAACTTCGACTCTCCTTTGCTTTTTTACTTCATCGGTGAGCTCCTTCGGGACCATTTTTGCACATACCATTCTCATGCCAAGATTTTTCAATTAAGATTTTCCTGTTTTTCTATCAATGTTTACTTGATCTGCTATGCTTCTCAAAGTCAGCCAATGCTTTTAACGAACAATTGGATGAATTTTTGCAATGTTTCCATCAGCTCTGCTGCTCACTGGCTGCCCTTACTTCTTTTCATCAGTGATGCTTTCTCTCCCCTCAGAAAAACATTTACTCCATCTGTATACTCCTGTTTTCTCCATAGCATTATCCGCATAAACTTGGATGAACATGTCCCTGATTTCATTCCACTCTTGCCAAGCCTAACAAGAAATTCAGTGTTTGTTCATTGCTCTAATTCAAACTCCGATATTCTCATGACAGCACATAAAAACACGCAACAACAGTGAACACCACTCAGCAAGACACTACCGCATGTCAACATGAACACAGCTGTGAGACACTGATATACTAAGCTTATGAAACCTTATAGAGTTGTTTGTACAGTGCTGCCAATGTAAGCATACAGTGGCAAGTTCAAAAACTTAATTGTCAGACCTCATATGTATGTATCACAATTTATCCACTTATCCATTAATGGACACTTCCGTTGCTTCTGTTTTTTGGTATTGTGAATAGTGCTGCAGTAGACATGGGTGTGCATATGACTGCACCATTGCTTTTAGGTCTCAGAGGAGACCTATTCCACCTTGGAGTAGGATTAATGGATCGTAGGGTACTTCTATTGCTACTTTTTTTTGAGACAGCTCCATATTGTTTACCATACTGATTGTATCATTTTGCAGTCTCAGCATCAATAGATAAGTGTTCCAATCTCCCCACATCCTTGTCAATATTTGTTGTCATCTGTTTTTTTGTTATCAGTGCCATTGTAGTTTCAATTTGCATCTCTCCAGTAGGTAATGATGATGAACATCTTTTCATGATTTTGTTTGATCCATTTTAAGATAGTTTTTTGTATGGTCTGAGGTATGGGTCTTGCTTCATTTTTCTGCAGATGGATATCCAGTCTTCCTGGCACTGGTTATTAGAGATTTTCCGCTGAATGGACTTTGACCCCTTGTCAAAAACTAGTTGTCCATAGATGGCTGGGTTTAACTCTGAGTTCTTAATTCTATTCCACTGTTCTATGGGTCTATCACTGAGCCAATACAGGCTGTTTTGATTATAGTGGCTATACAGTATGTTTTGGTATCAGAAAGCTTGAGGCCTCCTGCTTTTTTATCTTTCTTCAGTATTGCGTTGACTAGTCTAGGTTTCTTTCCTTTCCATATAAAAACAGTCATTATGTTTTCCATTTCAGTAAAGAATGTTGTTAAGTTTTGTATCACTAGGCAGTTTGTCAGTAGATCATTTTATGGACAATTAACATTTTTATTATACTAAGTCTTCTGATCCATGAGAAACTGGATGTCTTTCCGTTCTTGTAGTTATATCTTAGTCTCTTGTAACAGTGTTTTATAATTTTCATTTTATAAGTCTTTTACATCTTTGGCTAGGTTAATTTCTAGACACTTGTATCAGTTTGGGAACTATTGTACCTGCTATTGTTTTCCTGATTTCTTTTTCATGTTTTCTGTGTTAGTGTAGAGGAACCCAACTAATTTTTGTGTGTTGATCTTGTTATCCTAAAATGTTGCTAAATTCTTGTATTAGTGCCAGCAGTTTTCTTGTGGAATCTTTACAGTTTTCTATGTACAGGGTCATGTCATTTGGAGACAGAGATAGTTTTATTTGTTCCTTTTTGTTTTGGATACATTTTGTTTTCCTTTTGTCTTATTACTCTGGCTGGCTTTCCAGTACAAATGTTGAGTAAGAATGATGATAACAGGCATCCTTGTCCCACTCCTGTTCTCAGAGCAAAGGCTCTTAGCCTTTCTTCACTGGGTATAACATTCACTGTTGGTTTTACATATGTGCCCTTAATTATTTGGAGAAATTTCCCTTCTATTCTTATTTTGTTTAGAGTTTTCATCAAGAAAGGGTGTCGAATTTTATAATGTCTTTTCTGTATTAATTGATATGATCTTGTAATTTTTCATTTGTATTATACGTGGTGGATTACATCAAAGGATTTTCTAATGCTGAAACACATTTGTGATCGTGGTATGGATTCCACTTTATCATGGTGTATATTGATCATATTTGTATTTTTTTGATATGTTGCTGATGTTTGTGGACTAGAATTTTATTGCAGATTTTTGCATCTATGTTCATAAGAAATATTGGTTTGTAATTTTCTGTTTCTTCCTTTTTTGTGTGTGATGTCTTGCCTGATTTAGGTACCAGGGTTAGGCTGCATTCATAGGAAAAGTTCAGTGGTGTTCCTTCCTTTTCTATGTTTCTGAAGATATTAAATAGGATTGTTTTTTGTCAACTTGTCTCTGAATGTGTGGTAGAATTCTCAACCATAGTCATCTGGTCCCGGGCTTTTTGGAGAGAGAGGAGGGAGTTTTTTGTTGACATCTTCCATCTCTTCTGTTTCAATTTTCTACCTGTCTGTTTGTTTGTGCAGGTAGCATGTTTCCAGGAACTTTTCCATTTCATCTAGGTTTTCAAGTTTGTTGGAATACAGTTTTTAATAGCAGGATCAGTTATGATCTTTATCTCTGTTGATTGGCTGTAATGTCATCAGTGTAGTATCTTAATTTGATTATTTGCTTCTTCTGGTTTCTTTTTCTTTATTTTTTTTTTGGTCTTTACTTCCTTTTGTCAGTCTAGCCAATTGCTTGTCTATATAACTGGTCCTTCCAAAGAACCAGCTTCTGGTTTTGTTGATTATTTCTACTCTTTCTATATTTTCTATTTCATTTATTTCTGCCTTGATTTTTCTTATTTCCTTTTTTTCTGGTAGATTTTAATTTCTTTTGCTCTTCTTTTTCTATTTGTTCAAGTTGTGGGTTTGAGGTAATGATTTTGGATCTTTTCTCCTTTTTTACTGTAAGCATTTATTGTAAGCAACAGGGTTCAGTTTCCCTGAGACAAAAGTGAAAAGCTCTCTATGTTTTCCTTCATGGGTACCCCTACAGAGGCTTGCCCTGAGTGTCCCACTGTGGGCTGTTTCCCTCTGTGTCCCATCAGTCTCAAATATTACTCTCAACCTATGTAACGCTTTTGCTGTGTTCCAAAAATTTTAATGTGCTGTGTTTTTATTTTTGTTTGATTTTAGGAATTTTTTAATTTCACTTTTGATTTCTTCTATGACTCAGTAGTTTTTAGTTCCATACTATTTAGTTTTTATGTGATTTTTTCCCCTTGATTTTCTGGTTGTTGAGTTCTAGCTTCATACTGTTATGATCAGAGAAAATGCTTTGTATGATTTCAGTCTTTTTAAATTTGTTGAATCTTGTGTTGTACCCTAACATATGGTCTATTCTGGGAAATAAACTATGCATGCTGGAAAAGAACAGATACAGTTCTGATGCTGGGTGGAGTATTCTCCTGTAGGCCCATTAGACCCAACCAGCTTATGATTTGATTAAACTTTTCCATATCCTTAGTGATGTTCTTTTTTAGAAGTTTTGTCTGTAATTCGAAGCGGTATGTTGAAGTCCCCTACTGCTATTATGAAGTTGTCTGTTTTTCTTTCCATGTTTGTACTTGTTTCATGGAATTTCATGCCTTGCTTTTAAGTGCATATGTATTTATAATTGTTATGTTCTCTTGCTGGATTTATTCTTTCATTATTATGTAATTGTCCTTTTTCTTTTTAAATAGATTTTGATTATAGTCTAATTTTTCTGATATTAGTATGGCCACTCTGCTGTTTTTTGTTCACTGACTGCATGTAACATTTCTCTCCATCCTTTTATCTTCAGGCTATTTGTTTCCTAATGGTTAAGGTGTGTGAATCATGTCTTTTTTATCCATCTGCCTTTTGCATAGGGTGATTAGATCATTTACATTTAAGCTGGTTACTGAAAACAAATTGTCTACCTCACTCTTCTTGTTATTTGTGTTTTAAATGTTTCGTATCTTCATTTTTTTATTCCAATTTTTCTGTTTTGTTTGGATTTATCTGCTTTCTTGTGGTGAGCCTATTTGCTAATTTCCTTCTTTTCTACTGAATCTTTGTGGTAATTTCTTAGTGGTTACCACATATGTTACATTATACAGGCTACAATTACAACACCATTTAACATATGAACAACAATTACCCTACAAACAACATAATAAATTTATTCCTGATATGCTCCCCCATTCCCCATCTCTGTTGGTGTGTCTCTACTAACATCAGACTAAAACCTATATTTGATAAGTTTACTTTGTACTTATTTCTTACAAACCTGATGCTGCATTTGGCTATGGGATTTAATTATTGACCTTATACCTGAAAATGCCACATACTTGGTTATATGATTGCCTGGCTGTGTTGTTTCATATTTTGAGAATCTTTCTTTTACTTTTTGCTTATTTTTTCCAATGTATAGGTACAAATATTTATTTAATTCTCCTGTCTTTCTACTCGAGTAATTCTTGCAGAGCTGGTCTAGTGGTGGCAAATAGCCAGAGCTTCTATTGATATGAGAATGTCTTGATTTTCTGTTCATTTTTAAATGACAGCTTTACTGAGTAAAGAATTCTTGGCTGGCAAGTGTTTTCTTTCAGTATTTTATGTATATTCCTCCATAATTTACAGTGATTCTTAAGAAGGCCCCTTGTTAGGGTATGTTGCATATTTCTCCACTTTCTGAATTCTCTTTTTGTCCTTGGTTTTCAATAATTGTATTATGATATAGAGTGGAGTTGATCTTTTTTGTATCTTTTCTACTTGCAGTTTGTATAGCTTCCTGTATTTGCAGGCTTGGTTCTCTTTCAGATCTGGAAAACTCTCTCTGATTATCTCTTGGGAAATCATTTCTATGCCTTCATTGTTGTGATGGTACTCTAGGATTTCAGTAATTTTAGAGTTAGATCCCTTTGTTAGATTTCCCTTTAGGTTTATTTATTTTTCTTTGTTCTTTTCTCTTGTTTCTGCTAAGACTTGGAAAATTTATTCTGCATATTTGGCTCTTTATTGTTGACTGTTTCTCTTTCTCTAATTCAGTCTTTTTATTCTTCAGTTTCAATAGTTCTCCCCCCCTCCCATGTTTTTAATTTCTATGTCAAGTCTCTTATTTTGTACATTGATCTTTGCTAGTTTGTTTTTTGTGTGCTCTTGCTTTGGCTGGCTTGGCTTGCTTTCTTTAAACATAACACCATAGTCTCAAAGTTATCAGTTCTTTGCATAATTCTGGCTTGCAAAGCAGAAATGTCCTCTTTGTCATGTTTTTCTTGGACTGATCTTTCTTCTCTCATAATTTCACGTATTTTAATATTTTTGGTTGACCTGGGGACATTTTAATATATATATTTTTTTACTTTAAGTTTTGTATTCTGGTTTTGGTGGGAAAAAACTCTTCTGATTGGATGCCTTGGTGGTGCAGGTGCCAAGCACCTGGCTGCCAACTTAATGGCTGGGGCTCATATCCAGAAGCTGCTCTATGGGGCAAAGTTTCCACAGCTCACCTCCTCAAAGACCCACAGCCCTAAGAACCCCACAGGGCAGTCCCACGGAACCTCGCAGGATTGCTGTGAGTCAGAACCAACCCAGTCAGAGCAGGCTTGTCATCTTCTGTGAGAATGGCTAGACTCTAATTCTTAGGTTTTATTTTCTCAGAGTTGATTCAGAAGTTCTAGACACTTGGTCTCTGGAATTCAATACACATGTGAGTCAGAAGGAGGCTAGATGCCTGCAGATGCTGATGTAAGTGGTTGGGTTTGACTTTCCTGTGGCAAAAGTGAGGAGGGGCTGTCTATATTTTTCCTCATGGGTATCCCTGCACAGGCTTGCCCACAGTGCCCTGCTGTGGACTGTCTTCCTCTGTACCCTCATTGTCTAAAGTATTGCCCTCAACCCATTGCCTTTGATGTTTCTTTCAGTCCTGGTACATGTTCTTTTCCTGGCCTCAGTGAGGTTTAATGGTACTCTCTCACAGCACCATGGTCTCCCTTTGCTTCCTGCCAACTGCATGGCCCACATACTCCCACGGCCAATTTGCACTGCTTTTAAAAAAACAGGCTATGACATTATATAATGACTGAGGGGATAATCTAACATGGTGATGTAACCATAACAAATATCTATACACCCAGTAACAGTACTCTGAAATACTTAAAACATGTTCTAAAGCACTAAAAAAAGACACTGACAGTTCCACAATAATACTACCATTGCTGAAAGACAGAACATCTAGAAAGAAGATCAACAAAGATACAAAAGATGTAAAGGCCACAGTCAACCGTCTTGACTGAATAGGCATATGTAGAATATTCCACCTAGTAGCAGTAAAGTATACACTTTTTTTACAATACACATGTGGAACATTTCCCGGAACAGATCATATGTTAATCCACAAAGCAATGCTCAGCAAAAACCAAACACTGAGAGAATACAAAGCACCATCTCTAATTACAATGTTAGCCAAGCCAAGTTATAAATGCAGAAATTAATAATAGGAATAACAAGGAAAAGAGTTAAATGCATGAAAATTGATCTATGACTTGCTTGAAAACCACTGGATAATAGAAGAAATCAAAGATGGAATAAAAAATTCCTAGATTCAAATGAGAATGGAAAAACTTCATACCAAAAGCTTTGAGACACAGCAAAGGCAGTGCTCAGAGGTTAATTTATAGCAATAGATGCACATATCAAAAAACAAGAAAGCAGTAAAATCAAAGCATTCATTATACGACTCAAACAAATGAAAAGAGAACACCAAAAGAAGCCCATAGCCACCAGAAAAAAGGAAATAATAAAAGATTGGAACAGAAATAAATGAAACAACACAAAGAAGCAACAGAATCAAAGGTTGGTTCTTTGCAAGAATCAACAAAATCCACAAACCAAATGAAAAACAGGACAGGAAGCAACTAAATCAAATAGGAAATAAGTGACATTACAACAGATTCAACTGAAATAAAAAAGAAAATAACAGAATACTATGAAAAACTGTTCTCCAACAACTGCAAAAAAAATAGAGGAAAAGGACAAATTTCTAAAAACATACTGCCCACCTAAACTAACACAAATTGAGGCAGAAAATCTAAACAGACCCATAACACGAGAAGAAACTGAAAAATAATTATAATAAAAGAAACCTTTTAACAACAATAAAAAAGTCCTGACCCAGATAACTTCACTGGAAAATTCTATCAAACTTTCAAAGACCTCACACCAGTACCACTGAAACTATTTCAGAAGTTAGAAAAGGAAAGGATAATTCTGAATTCATTCCATGAAGTCGATATACCCCGATACCAAAACCAGGAAAAGACACCACAAAAAAGGAAAATTACAAACTAATATTATTCATGAATATAAAGGCAAAAAATTCAGCAAAATCCTAGCCAAGTGAATTCAGCCTCATGACACAAAAATAATACACTATGCCAAGTGTGATTCATGCTAGGTATGCAAGATAGTTCAACATTAAAAGTTAAAATAATCTACAACATAAATAAAACAAAACAATCACATTATTATCTCCATCGATGTTAAAAAGGCATTCAATGAAGTCCAACACTCATTGCTGACAAAAACTCTCAATAAAATAGTAGTAGAAGGGAAATCTCTAAACATAATAAAAGGAATCTAAACAAAACTGACAGCCAACATCATTATCAATGAAGACAGGCTGAAAATATTCTCTCTGAGAACAAGAACAAGTCAAGGATACCCTTTATCACCTCTGTTTACCATTGTGCTAGAAGTCCTAACTAAAGCAATAAGGCAAGAAAAAGAAACAAAGGGCATTCTACACAACGATAAAGAACAATGATGAATCTACAAAACATCTCACAATATAGATGAATCTGGAGGGCGTTATGATGAGTGAAATATGTCAATCACAAAAAGACAAATACTTTATGAGATCACTGTTATAAAAAAACCTCATGAAAAGGTTTACATAGAGAAAGAAACAATCTTTGATGGTTATAAAGGAGAGGAATGACAGGGAGGGAAAAACACTAGATAGTAGCTAACTAGTAACTTTGGTGAAGGGTTAAGTACCCACTATTGAAGAAGTACCCAGTACTTGACCAAGGCGAAGTCACAGAAGCTTCACAGACATATCCAAATCCCCCAAGAGAACAAGTTGCCAAATGTGGGGCTAGGAACCATGGTTTTGGGTGGCATCTAGGTCAACTGGCATAACGGTTCACAGGAAAAATCTTCTAAACCTGACTGGTGAGTAGCACCTGGTGCCTGAAAAGCTTGTAAGCAGCAAAGGTGGCTAGCGGACTCAGGCCTAAAGTCATTCTCAAGGTTCATCCTTCGGCCAAAGACTAGATAGGTCTATAGGGCAAACATGCCTTATAGTTCAGTCATGTATGTGAGACTAAACAGACACAGCAGCCCAAAAGCAAACACAAGAAGACAGGAAGGGACAGAAAAAAAATGGATGAATGGAAACAGGCAAACTGGGGTGGAGAAGAGGAGATTGTCATGGGCTTGATAATCACCATTGCAAAACAATTTGTACATTAATTGTTTAATAAGAAACTAAACTGCACTGTAAACTTTCACCTAAAATCCAAAAAAAGAAAGAAAAAAATCAGGTTACAGCTTACTCAGATCATGTCCTTTCCTCTTTTCCCTCTTTAGGGTGTTACCCAGCCCCATCCCAAATGGTTACAATGAGCAGGCACCCTCAGTGATAGCAGATTTGTTCTCTCGATTTCTGTGCCATTCCTGCTTCTCCTCTCCGCCACTTCTAGACTCAACTCAACTCTCCCCCACCTCAGCTGCTGCCTAGAGCTTTGTGATCTTAGCCTGTACTTATTTTCCTTTTTCACCCAGTGGGTTAGCTGCTGGGGGAGTAAAGGGAAGCCTCCATTCGCTTCATCATCTTGCTCCACCCCCTAGTTTGGCTTTTAAACCAACTAACTACATGTTCCAGGGAGAATACATTTAGCATTCTGAATTTCAATCTCAATTATTTATGAAATAACATAACTGGACTGATCAGTGTCTACAAACTTCCTTGACTGAGATACACAGTAAAAACAAACACATATTTATATCAACTGTACACACACAGATACTGCAAATGTGTTTCATAAAGCAACACTCACCTAACTTTAATAAACTTTGATATTTTCTGTTCTATTCATTTATAATATATGCTATACTTTCAACAAATGCAGTTAGCAATCTAATGAATTGATTTCAGGACCCACAGAGGAGATATGGATTATAGTTTGAAAAACATTAGACTAGCTGTTATGTCATTTTCATTTAATTTTAAAGGTGAAAATGTATTAGGTCAATTTTTCTGTTCTTGTTTCTACTTTTTCAAGTCTCCTCTTATTAGCAGTGTATTGTATGCATGTAATAGATAGTAATATATTGAAATTAGCAAAGTTAACTAATAACTTAAATTCTTTTAAGATTCAAATTCTGTATATTTCAAATGTTTCAAACCTAGTCTTACAATCAATTACTAAAAAACTTTTAAGTGTTTCTGTCATGGATTGAATTGTGTATCCCCAAAATATGTGTAGCCATGTGGCTGGGCCATGATTCCTAGTATCTTGGGACTGTCCTCCATTTTTGTGATTTTCCTGTGCTGTAGATTAAAGGATCGGGATGGGACTGTAAATCCCTTCATAGGATTACCTCCCTGCTCCCCTGTAAAGGGAGCTTCCCTGGAGTATGGCTTGCCCCACCCTTAATCCTTTCATCTTACAAGAGATAAAAAGAAAGAGAAGCAAGCGGAGAATTGAGAACCTCACACCATCAAGAAAGCAGCACCAGGAGAAGAGTGCATCCTTCAGACCTGAGGTTCCTGTGCCAAGACCCTCCGCGGACAAAGACTGATGCAATACTGGGCTATCCTCCAGAGCCAACAAGGCGGAAAGCCTTCCCCTAAACCGGACATCTGAATATGGACTTACAGCCTACCGGACTGTGTAAGAATAAACTTTCCTTTGTTAAAGCCATCCCCTCTGGCGTATTTCTCTTAGAGTAGTACTAGCTGACTAAAACAGTTTCTATCTATGAATATTGTACTTGTGAGTTCCTTCATTTTCATTTTCATTTTTCCCAGGCACTTTGGGTTGAAGGCAAAAACAAAATGATGAAGGAGGGAGTCAAAGTAGTGACAAGAAGGCAATTTCTTTCCTCCCATGCACATACTTAGGAGCTGACATCATAACCACATGGCATGAGCTAGAGACAGAAAAGTCACTCCACTCAAATCAGGGAACTTAACCTTGATGTGACAAAGACAGCCAACACTTCAGCAGGGAAATTCACACCTGTTGTGTGAAGGAGCTAGAAATCAACAACCAAATATCATCATCCTTGTTCTGAAAATAGCTTCCGTTAGAGCACTGAAACAGATGAGGGCCAATCTTTGAGCTTCTGTTAATATTTTCCCTGAGATTATTTTATTCTGCAGAAACTATCGTAAATAAAAAGGCAAATGCAAAGAGAAGCCTAACTCCCTCTTATTTCTGGGTCTGCGGCTCATTCTGAGTTAGGCTGCCCTGAAGGACTGGCTTACAGTCTGTCTGTGGCCAACCTAACCCTCCGTCAGTCTCCTGCGCCAGACCCTGCCTTGAGCAGTCCTGTGGGGATTCTCTCACCAGCGCACGACAGATGATTGCTAATGTCCTTATCTGCAAGAAAGCAGTGACAGATGTAGACAGAATGACAAATTGCTGGTGCCACCTAACTTCTTGGAGCCAATAATCTGCCTGCTATTCAGAATGCCTGGATTGTGTTTAATCAGACACACAAGTTCACCCAATGAAAGACATGGCCGCAGTGACCAGTCAGCTCTAAGCCAAAGAACAGAAAGTCTTCTCAGTCCTATCTGGACCAAACAACCAAAAATAATAATCACACAGGGGGACAGGCTGGAGTCTTCCCAATCTACCACTTCATAATCTCCTTCTCTTTTATCACTTTTATGATTTCCTCCTTTACAAATTTCCTCTTCTCTCCAGCTTGCTTCTTTCCTTCCCCTGTACTTCCTTTTATTTTACCTAAAGCTTGTCTTTCTGAAAGTGCTTTTTGTTAAAAATTAACTTTAATACCTTATGTGCCCTTATTTCTTTCTATACTAAATAATACCTTATAGGCTCGTGCAGTATTATCAAAATTATTTCAGTCATTATAGATTTATGTCTGACTTTGTATATATTGTTGTAATGATTTTCAAGGCATTTTCATGAGGTTCTGACTATACTGTCTGTTAGCTAAATACAGCTAATTTATTCATGCAGCCAATTAAAACTGTGTTCATAGCTGATTAGAGCCAGAAGACATCTTAAAGATCATCAAATCTAATTCCTTAATTTTACAGATGAGAAAATAATGGCCCAGAGAGCTCAAATCATTTGCTCCAGATCCTAATCTGCTATTCATTGTAGTTAGAGGCCCAGTTTAAGAGACAGGCAAAACTAGATAAGGATGGAAAATCAAGTGCATACTATAATTTCTTGAAAGCAACTTTAGTCATTGAACAAAACCATGGTACAATTTTAAAAACTAGACAATTTAACACTGATACAATACTTCTGCATAATCATTACTCTATTTTTAAATAAGGAAGGCATTTAAACCTGCACGTAAGTACAGCTGTCTTTGCATATCATCAATTTTGGCATCAAGTATTCACATTACATTTTAAATACCAGCACAGTTTTATGAACAGTAAATGAAGCCAGGTGTAAAATTTTTTTGTTACCTCTTGATGCATCAATCACCTCATAGTCTATTTCAAAGCCTTCATAAGCCAGGTCAGAGTCAGCCACAAACACCAGCATTAATGAGTTGGTACTGCTGGTAAGAGAGGGTGGTACGGATTTTCCACAGTACCTATTCCCAATAAAAAAAGAAAAGATGCACACATTTAAAAAATCAGCATATTTAAAATGAGGTACCAAAAATTAGGATATGAAAGATGACACTGGGTTTTTTTGGTTTTGCTTTTTTAAGTAAAATAACATGTTTTAATATACACCCTATCGATTTTACAGAATCTTTGTTGACTGTAAGTATGCTTTTAGTGGTTACTCTGATGGCATAGTGATTAAGAACTACAGCTGCTAACTGGAATTGGTCAGCAGTTTGAATCCATCAAGTACTCCTTGGAAACCCATGGGGCAGTCCAATTCCGTCCTATAGGGCTGCCATGATTCGCAATGGACTCAACAGCAAAGGGGTTGGTTTTATGGGTATGCTTTTAGCACTGCTGGAATGACTTCTCTGATTAAATTTTTTTGTTTGTTTTTCAGAAAAAAATATAACCATGGCTAAGTGGTAAATCTTTTACTATTCCATAGACCAGCTGTGAGTTGGAACTGACTCAGGAGCAATGGGTTTTATCAATTTTATAAAACAAATATATTCCAGGCATGAAACAGTTACAAGCTACTGAAACTCATCTGTTCATGAGTACTTCCGTGAAGTGGTTTCACATGTGAGTCTAGTTGCATGACTTGTTATGTATGAGAATTTTAATAAAACCAGAAAGTATAAGCTATTCTAAGTCACCATATAGCATGTTTATGAACTTATTAATAGAAATAGAATAAACTTACACAACAGAGGGAAACAAATGTTCATAAATCCATACAGCATAGACTCTAGGGTCAGCAATAGCACCTAGAGGCATTATGATTTAGGAAAGTCACTCAGCCTCTGTACTTCAGTTTCCCCACCTCTAAAATGGGGCTAGATAGCACCTAAGAATTTGATGAGCTAATGCAATATATAAAAAGTACTTGGAACATTATTTGGAATAGCAGTCTCTATGCAGGTGATGTTACTGATTTGCAGACTGCTGGTCTATGAAGAGGTAAAAGATTTATCACTAAGCCATATCCAGGTTTTTACGAAAAACAAGAAATTTCAATCAAAAAACGATTCTAGTGATGCTAAAAGTAGACCTGTCCTCTCCTTGCAGCTAGGACTTTTATCTAGAGAAAAACCTGTCAGGAGTGAGAAGAAAACAGAAATCGCAAAGCACACCACACAAAATGGACCAAACGGTGCGATAGGAAATAACAATAAAAGTGCGGAGTCCAATATAGGTAGAAAGAGTGAAAAATGAGGAAATGGATGAGTTAATTTGTGAGTGAGATGAAGAAAGAAAATTAGATGTACAATTCCATTTCATGTTAAAAGAAAATTTAAGATCTTGATCAAAATATGCCCATTTCTGTCATTACACTTTATATGTCATTTGGCAAAACTGATGAATTTTACAGTGGTTATGAGACAAAAGCTGGAGGGCGGAAACAGGTAAAACTTAAAACATGAGAAACATAGTAAGAAAAAATGGAGAAGAGACCTAGGAGAAAAAAATAAGTTTATGACAATAATGGATAAAGGAAAATGTAAAAAAAAAAGAAGGCATAAGAAAAAAGAAAGTTGGCAGAGGAAATAATTTTAAAATTCTGAAGATTTCCATTTTCTACTAAGATGTAGTGACAGGATTTAACCTTCTGCCTGAAAAGAGTGAAAAACTGGAACATCACATGTATATATGATTATGATTATATATGTAAATTGAAAGGATTTCATTTTATTTGAATCTATTTGAATTTATTTGACTCAATCCCCACAGAAGCAGCAGTCCAGAAATTAAACAACACATTGTATCAGGCGAATCTGCTACAAAAGACTGCTTTAAAGTGTTAAAATGCAAAGAAGCGACTTTAAGGACTAAGGTATATCTAACCTAAGCCATGGCGTTTTTAATCATTTCATGTGCATCCAAAAACTGGACAGTGAATAAAGAAGACCAAAAAAATAAAATAATAATAACTGATGTCTCTGAACTATCATGTTGCTGAAGACCACTGAATATAACCTAGATTGCAAGAAGAATGAACAAAGCTACCTTGAAGGAAGTATAGCCGGAATGCTTCTTAGAAGCAAGGACAGCAAGAATTTGTCTCACATACTTTGGACATGCTAGCCCTAAACATGGAGAAGGACATCATGCTTGGTAGAAGCAGAGGGTTAGTGAAAAAGAGAAAAACCCTCAATGAAATGCACTGACACAGCGGCTGCAACAATGGACCTAATGACAATTGTCAGGATGGCACAGGATCAGGCAGTGTTTCATTTTGGTGTATGTAGAGTCGTTGTGAGTTGGAACTGACTCAACAGCCCCAAACCAACAATTACATATGTGCACGCGCACGCACACACACACACACACATTCCTAGACAGAGAGAGAAAAAAAATACCTCCGGTGGTGTAGTGGGTAAGTGCTATGGCTGCTAACCAGAAGGTGAGCAGTTCAAATCTATGAGGAGCTTTTGGAAACCCTGTGGGACAGTCCTATCCCTGTCTTAAAAGGTTGCTATGAGTTGAAATAAACTTAATGGCAACTAATTTTACTCTGTTTTGTTTGATATAGATATCTATACATAGATATATTTAAACTGAATAATGAGCTGTTTCCTAGAAAGGGTCCCAAAGGGGAAAAGAGTGTAAGATTCTCTCACACTTGGAATTTCAAAGAAATCTAAAGCTGTGCTTCCAAATTAGTGATAAAAATGAAATCTTTAAAGAAGCCAGAGGATAAAAGGATACATTACATAGAAAGAGATGAAAGGGAGGCCGTTGGCCAGCTCGACTCCGTTTTGCTACATACAGTAGTCAAGACAACCATGTTATAAACATTGAGTCCCCTCCTGAGAACTTGATTTGCCCCGATCAGTAAGAACATACCTTGTACTGCTCCTAAGTCACACAGCTATTCTTTCCTCTTAGGAACATTGACTAAGTGTTCTGTTGACCCCCTTTCAGTTATTCTCCAAGACTACTGAACCCAATCACCAGGTAGCTTGGGTGATTATCAAGCCCCACCTTGTTGTATCCATGTAGAGCACCACAAAGAATATTGCTGAAACATCTAAAGAATTACTTACATAGGCCGAGGAAAAATATTGACCAGCATCTCCTCCCCTTAATCAACCTACATAACCTGTAGGCTTTAGCCTATGCATGCCGGTAAGCTTTGGAGGAGCTGACTCCTCCTTGCCTCTTGTGTGCCGGCACTCAGTAAATGTCCTCATTTAATCACCTCACCTCCTGTCTCAGTATTGGCTTTGCAACAGGCGACACAGATCCGCAATTGCAGTTACAGAGACTTGGTCAAAAGCAGATTTTCACAGGACATAGTGCAAATTGGAAGATATCATAGCAGTATCTTTAAAGTACTAGAAAAAACAACAGCTATCAACTTGGAATTTTATACTCTGCAAAAAAATCTTTTGCAAATGAAGGCAAAATAAAGGCCTTTCAAACATGCAAATAATATATAAAATAATGAAATAATTTATCACAAGCAGACCTGCACTACAACAAGTGTTAGGGAAGTCTTTCAAGGAGAAGAAAATTGATATCAAATTAAAATATGGATCTGCACCAAAGAGTGGTAACTATGCATTAAATATAAATATTTTTCCTTGTGATTTCTCTATTAAAAAATCACTTGTTTAAAGCAAAACATAATAATGTATTGTGGAATTTATAACATATAGAAGTAAAGCATTTGACAAGAAAATGCACAGAGGAGAAATTGATTTATAACTGCTATAGTTTCTTACACTAATTTTAAGTATGATAGTGCTTTGTAATAAGACTGCAGTAAGTTAAATATGTGTGCTGTAGACCTTCAATAATCTAACCAACATAGAACGTCTAACGTCTAACGTCAAAGTCAGAGGAGGAGTCATTTAAAAAAATAATTGTTTCAAAGAAATTTAGGAAAAGAAGAACAAAAAAATAAATGGAATAAACAGCAAATAGCAAAACGCTATATTTATTACCACATTTACTAAGAATCATATTAAATGAATGATTGAATAAATGATTGAATAAAAAGTCCAACTAAACTATACGCTACCAACAATAAGCCTACTTTAAACATAAAGGCATTAAATAAGTTAAAAGCAAATGAATGTAAAAAAGATATGCTATTACCACTATTTTTAAAAAGCTGCAGAGATTATATCAATATAAGGCAAAATAAATTTCAAATCAAAGAATATTAATAGGCGTTTTTAAATCATTTTCTAAGGAAGATCATATCAACTCATCAGGATAATATAGCAATGTTAACATTTATGCACCTAATAACGTAATAACTGCAAAATACATAAAGCAAAAACTGAGAGAACTACAAAAAGCAAATAGGTAAATCAACAATGTAATCAGAGATCTAATCATCCCTCCCTCAATAATTGATAAAACAAGTAGATAGGAAATCAGCGAAGATTTAGATGATTAAAACTGTTGACAGTTCTACTCTGTCATGTAGGATTGCTGTGAGTCAGAACTGACTCAGTGGCAGTAGGTTTGGTTGTTAAGTTGGCTCTGTCACTAAGTTGAACACCTCTTTTTTTAAAAACCTTTCACTGCCTTTTGTTATCAATATCTTTATAAATATGATCTTTATTTGTCTTTGGGAATTGAAAATATTAAGTATAAACTTAAGGATATGTTTTCACATTGTAAGCAGTGGGTTTGGTTGGTTTGTATGTAATACATATTATTAATAACATGTTGTACAAAAAATAAAAACCAGCCAGAAGCGTGGTTCCTCAGAAATCAAATATGTCATAAGGTGGGGATTATGTGTCATCATCTAAATAGATGTATACCCTAATATCAATTTTTTATAAAATCTAAGAATGAAAGACTTCCTTATCCTGATCAAAGGCATCTACAAAATTTCTACAGATTGTATCAAAGTTAATAGCGACAGACTGAGTGCTCTCCCTCTTAAGTTTGGGAACAAGGTAAGGATGTCTAAACCCATTGCTTTTATTACACTTTATTTTCTAGCCAGGGTATTAAGGCAAGAAAAACGAGTAGAAGTCATCTACGTCAGAAAATAACATGTAATTCAGAGGTAACATGATCATCTATGAGAACCCAATAGAATCTACAAAATAGCTATTAAAACTAATGATTGGCTTTAAAGAGCTTGCAGATTGAAGAAAGAAATAAAAATAATCATATTTCCATATACAAGCACTGAACAATAGTATGAAAAACTCAAAAACAGTAACATTTACAACAGCATCAAAAATGTGAAAGGACTTATCCTTAAGAGTTCAATATTCAGAATACATAAAGAACTCCTACAACTCAACAATAAAAGACAAGCAAACCAATTTAAAAAATGAGCAAAACACTTGAATACTCTAGTCCTTGTGACGTATCTGAGCTACAGCAAGCCACAATTACAACCATTTTTGCACAAATATTATTAGTAATATATATTACCCACAGTGTTAAAATATATCTGTAAGTTTGTATGTAACATTGCCAACTCCCAAACACAAATAAAGATCAAATTTATAAAGAACTGAAAATAAAAGACAACAATACGGAAACTGAAACAAAAAGATGAAGCATTTGGCTTACAGCAGAACTCACTTACAATGGACTCACCAAAAGGGACCCCAATTGTAAGCCGAAGACTTACAAATACATGAAAAGATGTTCAACATCATAAAACCCCCAACCAAACCTATTGCCATCAAGTCAGTTGCAACTCATAGCAACCCTGGAGGACACAGTAGAACTGCCCCATAGAGTTTCCAAGAAGCACCCGGCAGATTCAGATTGTCAGTCTTTATGGTTGGCAGCCATAGCATTTAGCCACTAAGATACCAGGGTTTGCTCAACATCGTAAGTCATCAGAAATCAAAACTACAGTGATATATGACTTCATACTCACTGTGATGGCTATTATCAAAATATCAGAAAATAAGTATTGGTGAGAAGGTGGAGAAATTGGAATCCTCATGCATTGCTAGCAGAAATGTAAAACGGTACAATTTTGAAAAACATTTTGGCAGTTTCATAAAAAGGTAAGCGTTAAGTCTACTCTGTAACCCAGTCATTCTAGTCCTAGATATTTAAGAAAAATGAAAGTTTATGGTATTCAAAGCAATATATGTGTACATTCATAACAGCTTCATCTGCAATAGTTAAAAACTGAAATAATTCACATGATCATCAACAGATGAATAAAGAAATGGTGATCTATCCATACTACAAAATAACTACTGATAAATAAACAAGATACTATCAGGAGGGACCAGTCCCTGGAGAAGGACAGCATGTTTGGTAGAGCATTAGCGAAAAAGAGAAAGACCCTCAACAGGACTGACACAGTGGCTGCAACAATGTGCTCCAGCATAACAACAATTTTGAAGATGGTTCAGGACCAAATAGTGTTTTGTTCTGTTGCACATAGGATAGCTATGAGTCAGAACCAACTCAGCAGCACCTAGGAACAATAGCTCTCAGTCTACTCTACAAAAAATAGATGAATTTCAAAACAATTACGCCTGTAGAGAAAAAACAGCTACCCAAAAAAGTACACACAGTATGATTCAATTTTAATTTGGTTCTAGAAAATGCAAACTAACCTATAATAATAGAAAGTAGATTAGAGGTTTTCTTTGGATAAGGACAATAGGCAAAAAGAAATTATAAAGGCAGGAAGAAAGTTTTACAGGTGATGAATAAATGCATTATATTGATTTTGGTGATGGTTTTATGATATGGAGAGATAAATAGATCTAGATCTAGATATCAACTTAAAAAATTACCAGAGGCCAGGAAGAAAGAGTAGTGATATAACACAACCATCTCCGGCAACAGAAATTATCACTGAAAAACAAGATGATTTCATCTGGTTTTCATAAACAGTGTGGCTGGATTTTAACATCTTTCATTGAAGCAGACAAGCAGAAAGGTTTTATATTTTAAAAACAAACAACAAAAACCTCACCTCCCAAGAAACGTCCCAGAGCCAGTGTCATAAACTTCCACATAATCACTTGTGCAATTATAATGAAACTCCAGATGAAACTTTTGGAATAACAAACGAATCAGTTGGCCAGGTTGGACTAATACATGCCAGGTACAGTTGATACCATGGGGATAGATATTTGGATGGCCAGGACTTTGAATGGTTCCTGTTGACTCTGTAAGAATTTCTCCACATGCTGTTGAAATAAAATAATCGTTACAACAAGTTACCAGCAAACTCCTTGAATTTCAGAATAAAACAATCTAATCATAACCTCTTAAACAGTGAAGAATAAGATTTTTATCCTTATATACCACTAAACTCCCGTGTGTCTGTCAGTACTGTAGGGGCTTGCATGTTGCTGCGATGCTGGAAGCTATGCCACCAGTGTTCACATACCAGCAGGATCACCTATGGCAGCCAGGTTCCAGCTGAGCTTCCAGACTAAGACACACTAGGAAGAAAAACTTCGAAGTCTACTTCTGAAAACAATTAACCAGTGAAAACCTGATGAATTGCAGTGGAATGTTGATATAGTGCTGGAAGATGACCCTCAGGTTGGGAAGCACTCAAAGTGTGACTGGACAAGAGCTGCCTCCTCGAAGTAGAGTTAACCTTAATGATTTGGATAGAGTCAAGCTTTGGGACCTTTATTTGTTGATGTGGAATGACTCCAAGTGAGAAGAAACAGCTGCTGATGTCCATTAATACTTGGAACCTGGTATGTACAAAACATGAATCTAGGAAAATTAAAAATCATTAAAAAATGAAATGGAATGAGTAAAGATCGATATTCTGGCATTGTTGTTGTTGTTATGTGCTGTTGAGTTGGTTCCAACTCATAGTGACTCTATGAACACCAGAACGAAAATGTACCCTCTCTTGCGCTATGTCCACATCATTTTTATGCTTAAGCCCATGATGCTGTCACTGTGTCAGTCCATCTCTTCAAGGGCCTTCCTCTTTTTTGCTGACCCTCCACTCTACCAAGCATCACGTCTTTCTCCAGGGACTGATCCTTCCTGACAACATGTCCAAAGTATGTAAGACACAGTCTTGCCATCTTTACTTCCAAGAAGCATTCTGGTTGTACTTCTTCCAGAACAGATCTCCATTTGTTTGGTTGGTGGTCCATGGTACATTCAACATTCTTCTTCAATACTACAATTCAAAGGCATAGATTCTTCTGTCTTCTTTGTTCATTGTCCGGATTTGCATGCATATGATGCAACTGAAAATACCATGGCTTGGGTAAGATGCACTTGAGTCTTCAATATGACTTTTGAATACCTTGAAGAATACCTTAAAGAGATTGTTTACAGCAGATTTTCCAAGTGCATTGCATCTTTTGATTTCTTGACTGCTGCTTCCATGGCCGTTGATAGTGGACCCAAGTAAAATGAAATCCTTGACAACTTCAATCCTTTCTGCATTTATGACAATGTTACTTACTGGTCCATTTGTGAGGATTTTTATTTTCTTTAAGTTTAGGTGCACTCCATACTAAAGGCTATGGTCTTTGATCTTCATCAATGTTTCAAAACCTTCTTAACTTCCAGTAGGTAAGGTGGTGTTGCCTATGTAATGCCAGCTGTTAATGACTCATCCTCCAATCCTGATGCCTCATTCTTCTTCATATAATCCAGCTTCTCAAACTATTTGCTCAGTATACAGATTGAAAAGGTACAGTGCAAGGATACAATGCTGGCACACAACTTTCCTGACTTTAAGCCATGCAATGTCCTCTTGTTCTGTTCACATGACTGCCTCTTGATCCATGTACAGATTCCTTAAGAGCAAAATTAGGTGTTCTGGAATTACCACCCTAGGCACTAATGAGCTGAAATGAACTGGTGTTGGTCGTGTCAAATTGGACAGTCTTACAGTCTACTATGCTGGGAATGACCACCTCAAGAGGAACGGCATTGCATTCATAGCTAAAAAGAATGTTTCAAGACTGATCCTGAAGTACAGTGCTGTCACTGACAGGATCATCTCCATAGGCATACAAGGAAGACCCATTAACATGACTGTTATTCAGATTCACACACCAACTGCTAAGGCAAATGATGAAGAAATTTAAAGATTTTCAACAACTTCTGTAGTCTGAAATTGATCAAACATGCAGTCAGGACCACTGATAATTACTGATAGTTGAAATGCAAAAGCTAGAAACAAAGAAAGAAGGGTGGGGAGTTGCAAAACATGGTCTTGGTGAAAGAAACAATGCTGGAGAATGCATGACAGAATCTTGTAAGATCAATGACTTCGCTGCAAATAACTTTTTCACCAACATAGACAGCAACTATACATTTGGACTTCACCAAGTGGAATACACAGGAATCAAATCAGTTACATCTGTGGAAAGAGATGATGGAAAAGCTCAGTATCATCTGTGACAACAAGGCTGATGGTCAAATGCAGGTTAGAGCATCAATTACTTGATGGCACCTAGAACAATGCCACTCAAGATACCCTAGCAACAAAAATAATGCCATTGTTATCTCAAACATCATTGGAGTCACCCTTGGTGGACAGGTTTCAGCAGAACTTCCAGACTAAGACAGACTAGGAAGAACAGCCTGGGGATCTGCTTCTAAAAATTAGCCAGTGAAACCCCTATGGATAGCAACAAAGCACTGACCTACCTGATTACTTTGGACAAGTCATAAGGAGAGATCAATCTCTGGGGGAAGATGTCATGCTTGCTAAAGTAAAGGGCCAGTGAGATCAAGGGAGACTCTTGGTGAGCTGAACTGGAACTGGAACATCCTGGCCACGATGTGAATAACATAGTCCCAGTCAATGCTTTGTTCTGTTGTACATACAGTCACCGTGAGTTGGAGTCTACCAGATCACAGTTAACAACAACAACAATCAACATTCATACTGATAGTTAATTGGGGTCTTACAGTTACAGAAAAGCTAGGCTATCTTTAGCTGCATTGTTGTTCTCGGTGCAGTTGAGTTATTGATGCTCTGATATGCATTCAACCCCTGATTTTGTTGTCACTGATAATATGGAGCTTCCCCATCATATCTTTCCACAGATGTAGTTGGTTTGATTCCTGTGTAATCCATTTGGCGAGGCTCATGTGTTTAGTCACTGTAAAAAATGGTATTTGCAATGAAAAGTCATCAGTCTTGCAAAATTCTGTCATAGACTGTCCAGCATTGTTTCTGTCACCAGCATCGTGTTTTGCATCTCCCCACCCTTCTGTCTTTGTCTCTAACTTTTGCATTCCAATCATCAGTAACTGTCAGTGGTCCTGATTGTATGTTTGATCAATTTCAGACTGCAGAAGTTGTTAAAAATCTTAGATTTCTTCTTCTTTGGCCTTAGCCGTTGGTGTGTGAATTTGAATAACAGTCATGTTATCGAGTCTTCCTTGTGTGCCTATGGAGATGATCCTGTCAGTGACAGCACTGTACTTCAGGATCGATCTTGAAATGTTCTTTTTGGCAATGAATACAGAACCATTCTTCTTCAGGTTGTCATTCCTGGCACAGTAGACCATATAACTGTCCAATTCAAAATGACCAACACCAGTCCATTTCAGCTCATTAATGACTAGGATATCGACCTTTATGCATTCTATTTCATTTTTTGATGATTTTCAATTTTCCCAGATTCATATTTTATACATTTCAAGTTCCAAGTATTAATGGACATTAGCAGCTGTTTCTTCTCATTTTGAGTTACGCCACATCAGCAAATAAAAGTCCAGAGAGCTTGACTCTATCCACGTTATTAAGATCAACTCTGCTTTGAGGAGACATCTTTTCCCTAGTCATACTTTGAGTATCTTCAAACCTAAGGGTCCTCTTTGGGCACAGTGTCAATGTTCCACTGCTATTCATAAGGTTTTCACTGCTTAATTCTTTTCAGAAGTAGATCTCTGGGTCTTTCTTCCTAGTCTGCCTTAGTCTGAAAGCTCACTGAAACCTGTCTGCCGTGGGCTACTCTGCTGGTGTTTGAATACCAATGCCGTGGCTTCTAGTATCACAGCAATGCACAAAGAACTGACAGCCACGGGGGTACCAACGGTATTTGGCCATCTAATGACACATACCACCATAATATGACAAACTGACAGATGGGTAGTGAATAGATGTTGATTAGGAAATACATATTTTCTCTACCGTTGAATGTACTTTGCAAGATTTCAGGACTGATGGTTTTATGTAATAATTTATTATCAGTGCCTACTAATTCTGGTAGGACTCCAAGAGGTAAGCGAGAAGAAACAAAAAATCTCTTACCTAAATCCTCAGCACTGAACCCAGCCATAAAACCATGATTTTCAGTAGAAGAACTTTTCACAAATGTGACATACACAAAGTTATACACAGATGGTGCAAGCAAAGGTACATCTGTGCCACAATACTTTTTATTATCAGTAGAACCCAAAATGGAACTGCTACCAATCTAAAATTAAAAAAAGATATATTTCAGTGTAGCTTTTAAATATCTCCTTTTGAAAATTACATAAAGAATAATTATTTTTGAAATACTTTTCTAGATAGCAAATGAGAAAATACCAGGCATTCTTCAAATCCAGAAAACACAAAAATTGACCATATTATGTAGCCATGAAAAAGCACCATTACTGAAATTTCACAGTATTTGAAGCTGGCTATTTTTAAGATAGTAAAGGTTAAATAATTACTGTATGAAATACAAGGTATGTAGTCCAAAGCATATAGTCAAGGAATATCTAGAAATTTTTGAAAAAGGGTTATATGAACACTTATATTGATGACTATTATTGTTTTATTATTATTGCACATTTCAAACTACCTTTTAATTTTTCTTAATTGTACAAAAATTCATATACCATGCAATTCATTCATTTAAAGTGTATAGTTCAATGATCATTTATTATATTTGTGGACTTGTGCAACTATTACTACAATCATTTTAATGCTTCCAGCACCTCAAAAAGAAACTGTTTGTCCTTACAGATTTGCCTATTCTGCATATTACATGTATGTAGAACAATATCCAATATGTATTTTGTGAGTAGTGTTTTTCATAATGTTTTCAGGGTCTATCCATGTTGTAGCACATATCAGCACTTCATTCCTTTTTGAGGGCAAATAATGTTCTGTTGTGTGGTTATGCAATGTTTTGTTTTGTTTTTATTATCTGTTAATGGACAATTCAGTTGTTCCCATATTTCGGCTGTTCCGAACAAGGCTGCTCTGAATAACCATCTCCCAGTTTTTGTGTAGGCATATAGTTTCATTTCTGCGGCGTACTTATCTGGGAGTGGAGTTGCTAGATCAAATGATGAGTCTGTTCAACTTTTTGAGGAGCTGCCTGACTGCTTTCCAAAGCTGTACCCAGTTTCCTTTCCTTCTGGCAGTGTGTCCTAGTGACTAGGATAGCTATGATGAAAAAGTCAGATAACAACAAAGGCTGGCACTGATGTGGAGGAAATGGAGCCCTCCGACACTGCCAGTAGGAATGGAAACTGGCTTCTGCTTTGGAAAGCAATCAGGTAGTTCCTCAAACAGTTAAACAAAGACCCACCATTTGATGTGGCAACTCCACTCCCGGGTGGCTATGAGAAAACTCTGGTGGCCCAGTGGTTAAATCCTGCATCTGATAACCAAAAGGTTGGCAGTTTAAATCTGCCAGGTGCTCCTTGGAAACTCTGTGGTGCAGTTCTACTCTGACCTATAGGGTCGCTATGAGTCAGAATTGATTTGACAACACTGGGTTTGGTTTATGGGTTTTGGTTTTGGAGTGGCTATGAAGTGCAGTCTCACTGTTGTTTTGATATGCACAACCATGATAACTAATCATACTAAGCATCTTTTCATGTCCCTATAGGCCATCTGTATATATTCTTTGAAGAAACATCTATTTGCCGTATTTTTACTCAGATAACATTTACTTTACACATTTCACACCCTCCCCAAAGGTGTTTTTGTAAGTACTGCTATGACAGTTTTTTTTACATATTGCTGTAAAAAACATGTTAGCATAGTGTGCTTACAAAAATACCTTACAGGGGGAGCGTGCGATTGGCAAATAAGTGCAGCAAGTGTTAGTTGCATAAAACACAACAGATCCTTTGTTTATTTTTAATCAAGCTCTTTGCCTTTTTAAGTTACAGAAGTTCTTTATATATTCTGGAAAGAAATCTTTTATTAGTTACATAATTTGCAAAAATATTTTCTCCCTTTTTGTTGGTCACTGTCTTTTCACTTCGCTGACTGCATCCTTTACAGCACAACAGTTTTAAACTGTGGTGAAGTCTAATTTCTCTCTCTGTCTTTTTGTTTGTTTGTTACTTGTAATTTTCATGTCATATAGAAGTTCAGCATTCAATCTGCATTTTCATGATGTCTCTGACACACTCGAGGCCACCATGAGTTGGCATAAACCCAAGAGCAATATTTTTTTTAAATGATGTTGAACACCTTTTCATGAGATTATTGACAATTTGTATATATTCTTTAGAGAAATTCAAATATTTGTTCCTTTTTAAATTGGGTTAATTAACTTTTCATTATTGAGTTGCAAGAATTTTTATGTATTGTGGATATAAGATCCTTATTAAACACACAATTTTCAATTATTTTCTCCCATTGTGTGGTTTTCTTTTCACTTTCTTAAGGGAATCATTTGTAGCACACAAGTTTTTATTTTAAATAAAGTCCAGGCTTCCTTCCTTCCTTCCTTTCTTCCTTTCCTTTCCTCCCTCTCCCCTCCCTCCCCATCCCTACCTTCTTTCCCCTTTCTCCCTCCCTCCCCCTTTTCTCTCCCTCCTTCCCTCCTTCCCTCCCTCCTCCCTGCCCCCCTCCTGTTCTCCCTCTTTCCTTCTTTCGTGCTTTTATGCCATATCTAACCCAAGGTCATAAAGATTTATCTTGATCTTTCCTTCTAAGAGCATTAGTATTAGCTCTTACATGTAGGTTTATGATCCATTTAAATTAAATTTTGAGGTATATAAGAAAATGACCAAACTTCAAGTTTAGCATATTGATTTACAGTGTTCCCATACCATTTGTGGAAAAGACTATTTTCTCCTCATTGAAATGTCTAGACATCCTTTTCAAATTCAATTGACCCAAAATATACAGGTTTATTTTTGGACTGTCAATTTTATTCCACTGATCTGTATTTACATACTTATACCAATAATAATGCAGTCTTAATTATTGTAACTTTTCTGTAAGTATTGAAATTGGGAAGAGTTGAGCCCTCCAACTTTGATCTCTCTTACTCAAGGCTATTTAGGCTATTCTGGTTCTCTTGAATATTTGCATGGATTTTAGGATCAGTTTGTAAAATTTCTGCCAACAAAACTACATAGAATTTTGATAATGATAAAACTGAATGTGTAGATCAATTTGGGTAGTGCTATCATCTTAAGATAAACAGATGTCTTTCATTCATTTAAGTCTCTTTGACTTTCCTTCAAAGATGTTGTATACTTTCAAAGTATTTGTTTCTTAGTATTTTATTTTTTTGCTGTTATTGTAAATGGAATTGCTTCCTTGATTTCATTTTTCAATTATTCATTGCACTGTAAAGAAAAACAGTTGATTTTCACATGTCAATTCTGTATACTGCAACTTTGCTGAGCTCATAGATTAGTTTTGATAGGTTTTTTTCTCTGTGTTTGTTAATTCTTATCATTTTCTATATACAAGATCATATTATCTGTGACTAGAGACATTTTTACTTTATTTCCAATCTGGATATGTTTTGTTTCTTCTCCTTGCCTTGTTCTCTTGCTAGAACCTACAGTATAATGTCGACTAGAAATTGTGAGAAGGGACATTCTTGTCTTGCATTCGGTATTCATCACTAAAAATAATGTTAGCTGTGGGCTTTGTACATGTTGGAGCCCTAGTGCTGTAGCGGTTAAAAGATCAGCTGCTGACCAACATATTGGCAGTTCAAACCTACTAGTTGCTCCTTGGAAATCCTATGGAGTTGTACTCTGTCCTATTGGGTCACCGCGAGACAGTGTCAACCTAACAGTGATAGATTTGGTTTAGTTTTTCAGGTTAAGGAAGTTTCCTTCTATTTCTAATTTGTTGAGCGTTTTTATCATAAAGAGATGTTGGATTTTGTGAAATACTTTTTCTGCATATATTAAGATAATGGTATGATTTTTGTACTTTATTCTGTTGATCATATATTACATTATTTTTGCATGATAAACCAATCTTACATTCCTTGAGAAAACATTGACAGTGGTACATAATCCTTATAAGTGGCTGAATTTGGGTTGCTAGCATTTCATTAAAAGTTTCTGCATCTGTATTTATCAGAGATATTGCTATTGAACAAATCACGTAACTGACCTGAGAATAATCTGATGTAATATTTTGTAACAATTTACAACCAGGTACAATTATTCAAAGACGTCTTATCTTACCTCAACATAATCTGTATCACAGTGGTCAGAACTTCCAGTTTCAAAGCCAGAGAAATTGAGAAGAACTACTTGGCCTTGGGGTTGATGGATACTCCACCTACAGATCCTTTCTCCAGGATACGCATTGGGATATAAAGGAGTGCGAATGACTCCTTCTCCAGTTAATTCACCTCCACAAGCTACAAATATGAAAACGACAGGAATGGATAGGTAAACTATGGTACATATACTCAATGGAGCACTATGCAATGATAAAGAATAATGATGATTCCAGGAAACATCTCACAACCTGGTTTCAACTGGAAGATGTTATGTTGAGTGAAAGTAGTCAGCGACTAAAGGACAAATATTGTATGAGACCCCTACGATAAGATCTCAAAAACAGACTTACTTGTGATGGCTACAAGGGAAGGAAGGGAGGGAGGGCAACGGGGGGAGGGTTTAGGTTAGATAATTAGTAGAAATTTGGTTGGGTGAAATCGGTGATAGCACACATTAGTAACAAGAACAACATTAAGTGGACTTCAGCATAACCTGAGTACTCCTTGCATCTTAACCCAATATTGTAAGGCCAGAGTAGCTGGGGCAGAGGGCAGGGGACCACACTCTTAGGCAAAATCGAGGCTAATTGGCACAACTAGTGTTTTACTAAGAGGGCTCTCTGCACCCCACCTTAGTGAGTGGCGTCTGGGGTCTTAAAAGCTGCCAGGCTGCCATCTGAGGGCACAGCAGATGGTCCCAACTCAGCAGGAACAGATGCTCACCGAGGATCAAAATGACACGGGGTAAAGACAACCCAGAAGATAGAGAGACCCACATTAGTGGGTACCCACATCGACTTGGGACCAGAAGAACCGGATGGTGCCCAGCCACCACCAGTGATAGCCACGATGGAGCTCACTAAGTTGAGTCTCACTGGCAACACAAGAATAAAAAGGGGTGCACCTTGAGATCTCCACTAAAAGACCGCAACTGATGGTCCAACGTCCTCAGGGTTCCCCTGGGAGCATAGCCCCTGGCCCTGATGCTGCCCTTGACCATAAATCATAACGAAGGTCCACTCTTCACACATGAATGGGTTGGACCTGGCAATGCAGAGTGACCGTATATTGGATGCACTTTATGATTCTATGCCTCTATAGGATATCATCCTGCTGACCTCCGACTCAAGTAAGGAGAGCGGGTGGAGAGGAGGGGAAAGGAGACTGTTGGGAGGATGAGACATGTATGGAGCAGAGAGGAATAGTGCGCTGTCACCAGACAGAGAGAGCTGTGGAAGCTGCATATAGGTGGGCATGTAAATTTATATGAGAATGTACATTTTCACTCAGTCATAATAAAAAAAAAAAGAAAATGACATTGTTTATCCAGAAATAAATTATTCTTGTCCTCACTTTGTTGCAAATTCTAATTTTGCCTAAGGAGATAAATGATCACAGAACTATAGTTATCAACTCCCATGATATGAAAATCTTCTTCTTGCCACTTGAGGACATAAAATGATAATATTATATCAACAAATTAAAGAGTAACAATCAAGCAAATTAAAAGAAAGCTACAGCTGTCGAGTCGATTCTGACTCTACCTACAGGTCAGAGTAGAATTGCTCCACAGAGTTTCCAAGGAGCACCTGGCGGATTTGAACTTCCAATCTTTTTGGCCAGCAGATAAAGCACTCAATCACTATGGCACCAGGGTTTCTGTTATCAAGCAAATTAGATATTTTATAAATAAATCAATGACTTTTCTTACCTATTTGATAAACAGCTCTGAAACCAGCTTTTTCAATGGAAGCGTCTATTTTAAACCTGATCCAGATGCTGTTAGTAATTGAATTAATGTGAGAGATGCTTGAACTGCTGCAGAGTTTTCCAAGTATCTGGTCATGATCTAGAACCTAAACGGAAAAATAAAATAGAACTATACTCTTAACCAATAAAAATTACCTTGACAGTGGTATTATTTGGAGATGAGAAAATTACAGATTCAAAATGAGTGCCAAGCTGATTTGGATTTATACTCATATTTTTTTTAACCTAAATGCAGTAATACTAAATACTGATAACAAAATCTTAAGGCAATAATATCCAAAAACATAATAGTTTTTTAAAAATATTCTAATAATTTCCACAGTGTCAAAGAGGGATAACCTAAGTCATAACCAAATCTGGTTTCATTACCATAAGAAAGAAAGAAAGGAAGGAAGGAAGAGAAGAGAACAGACATGAAAGGAAAGAGAGAAGGAGGGACGAAAGGTGGAAACAAACTTAAGTAGTCAATTTTAGAAGTTTGAAAAAGAATAAACTAAAAACAAAGTAAAATCTAATAAAATAAAAAGTGTTAGAATTAGTAAATACGTTGAAGAAACTTTTTTAAAGGTAATTGAAGAATGGGGATATATCTCTTGAAAGTGTAATAAAGAAAAAATAAAATCAGCACAAGTACATAAATTTTAACATGACAAAAGCAGTACAAATACACAGACATTGAGGAACTTTTTAATATGATAGCTCTGTAGAAACTTCATGCTAATGTATTTCAGTGTTTGAAGTGGGATATTCAAAGAAAAAATTACTATAATTATCTGAAAGAGAAGAAAAAGAAAATTTGAAAAGACCATAAGCAAGAGAGAAAATTGAAAATATTACATAGATAAAAAATAATTACTCCTCCCCCACAAAGAAACAACTCCCAGAAAAACAGATAATTTTCATACTGCATAATTTGTTCAAACTTGTTGCCACTGAGTCAATTCCAACTCATAGTGACCCTGTAAGACACAGTAGAACTGGCCTTCAGGGCTTCCAAGGAGTGGTTGGTGGACTCAAACTGTTGACCTTGTGGTTAGCAGAAGAGCTCTTAACCACGCTACCACCAGGGCTCCAATTTGTTCAAAACCAAAAAAAAAAAAAACATAAAACACCACTGCTGCAGAGCCAATTCTGACTCATAGGAATCCTATAGGACAGAGTAGAACTGCCCCATAGAGTTTCTAAGGAGTGACTAGTGAATCTGAACTGCCAGTCTTAACCACCACACCACCAGGGTTTCCAAGGCATACTCCATATAGAATACTTCCCAAATATTTTTCTTTCAGAACTCTGACACCAAATCCCAACATAAAACCAAAACCAAATCCACTGCTGTCAAGTTGATTCCAACCCATACGAGGATTCAAACTGCTGACCTTTTGGTTAGCAGCTGAATCAATTAACCATTATATCATCGGAGTTTCCAAATTCCAACACAGATACAAAAATTAAAACTATGGACTGATCTCAACTATTAATAAGAATACAAAACACAATTCTAGAAATATAAATTCACAGTGTATTGTTAAACTTACATACCAAATCAGATATGGGAGTGATAAGAAGGTAAGAATTGCTCAAAATCATAAATTAAGTTCATCAATAAATCAAAAAAGTAAAGCATACAATATCAAAATGTTTGTCAGCATTTCTGAATTTATTAAAAAGAAACTCTTAGAAAGCTAGGAGCAGAAGAAAATTTCCTTACCATAGTAGAGACTGTCTGTTTTAAATCATAGACAATATCTTGGTGTAGTGGCCAGAAGCATGACCTCTGGGATCATATAAACCTGGATTCAAATCCTAGCTATCATTTACAAACTTTCTCACTTAATAACCTCAAACAAGTTATTAAATATAAGTCTAGTTCATGAAGTTGAAGTAATTAGGTAACATGATTATCTGAATTTCTCTGCAAAATGGCTTGTCAGGGATTCAACTATGTCTGCCCAAAAAATACGTGTAGCTATTTTACTAGGCTGTGATTCTCTGATAGTGAATAATATACTGTGTGTTGTAAATCCAGCCTGTCTGATGGTAATGAGGGAGGAGGGGTGGCAGTTGTGTTGGTGAGGCAGGACTCAATCTGTGAGACTGTACTGTGTCTTGAGGAAATCTCTCGTTACATAAAAGAAAGGAAAGCCAACACAGAGGTGGGGATCTCATATCATCTGGAAAGCAATGATACCAGGAGCAGAGTAGGTTCTTTGGAACTGGGATCACTGCACCTCAGAAGCTCCCAGTCCAAGGGAAGATTCATGACAAGGACCTCATTCAAAAGCCAACAGACAAAGCCTTCCCCTAGAACTGACTCCCTGAATCTGGACTCTTAGCCTACTTCACTGGGAGATATTAAGTTTTAATTTTTAAAGCCATCCGTACGGCTATGACAGCATTTCTGTTAAAGCAGCTCTAGATGACTAAGACATGCCTGGTAATAGATAGCACTGGATAAAAGATAGCTATTATTACTCTAACCAGAGTGCAGAAATTACTGTCACAGTATTATTAATATCACTTGCTAGAAAAAATTTTGCCAACACAACTCATGAACAGTCGCAGCCATACATCAACAAGGAATTGCAAGAAGTTCAAGACAGATTCAGAAGAGGATATGAGGTGACAAATATCATTGCTGATACCAGGTGGATCTTAGCCCAATGCAGAGAATACTAGAAAGTTGTTTACTGTGTTTTATCGACTGTATGAAGCCATGACAGTACAACAAACTAGCAGATAAGTCGTAGACACACATAGGGCTCCTGTTGTTTAAAGTTGCTCTGGAAGATCCCACTCATTCACTCAACTGACGCTACGAAGGCATCAGTAAATGCCAGGAGCTGTGTTAGGCGCTCGTTACAGCACTATTATCAGTCACTGCTCACAGGAGCTTAAAAAAAAATGCTGCAGGTCATCCTTAGAAACACACAAGATACTGTACTGCTACTTCTCAAGTAGGTATTCTGCAAATTTATGAGAGCTTTTTAACATTTTTATTCTCACCAAATGGTGGGTTCCTATTGGCAATTCATGGGTGGAGGACAAGAATACTAGACAACTAAAATGTAAGGGAGAGTTATACGCAAAAATAATTCTCCTATGTTTCCTATATCCTGTATGACATGCTGATATAGGTGAAAATGCTGTTAACAAGCCTAAAATATAAGTCCATCTTTCATATTGATGGTAAAATATTGTGGCACAATTACAATACACACAAAATTTTCCAGGATTACAAGTAAAGTGCAAATTCAACGGACTTTTCTGTTCTTCTGGAAATCAGACAAAAGGTGTTCACCATTTCCGACAATGAGTTGCCAACCGACACAGCCACATCAGTCTGTGTTCGTACTGGAGCCTGCGTGAACATTCTGGGTGTAAGCACAAGCAAATGGCCACTTTGTCTTCAACTGCGGCTGATTGAGGTTTGTCAGTACAGAAACAAATATTGTTTTACTTGATTATTGCCTTTTCATTTCTCTTCATTTTATGCTAAGAGCTTTATGTTGTTTTAATATTACGTGTCTACTTACGTTATACCCACTAAGCCCACTGCCATCGAATCAGTTCCAACTCATAGCAACCCTATAGGCCAGAGTAGAACTGCTCCTTAGAGTTTCCAAGGAGTGCCTGGTGGATTCAAACTGCAGACCTTTTGGTTAGCAGTCATAGCACTTAACCACAACGCCACCAGGGTTTTCATTATGTCATGTGTAAATTTCATGTTAGAATAGTGAAGGGGTGAAACAAAAAGACCTTAAAATGCAGAGAACAACTGGCTTAAACAAAGGCTCATGGGACATTTCTCTCAGGAAATGACCGCTAAACGGAGACTAGAAGGATGAGTGAGAACCCTCTAGGCCAAGCAGAGCAAAGGAAGTGTCCAAGGCCAAGGAGGAACACAGGGGAGAGAGTTAGGGGAGGGCAGTGGGAAGGAGGAGCCCATAGACAAGGGGGCGGAGTGAGAGGAAACATGGTGAGAGAGTGGAAGAAGATACAGAAGCCAAACTGGGAACTCTACGCTTCATCATTAGGACTACTGAAGAGTGTTAAGCAGGGAAGTGACAAAATTTGTGTTTTTATACAGTAATAAAATAAGAAATGGAAAGTAAAAGTACAGCTGTTAGAAGGAAGGAGACCAAGTCTTATTATTTTCAGGAAACATGACAGTTTATGAAGAAAATACATGATAAACCATTGGAAAACTTTAGAGTCACTAAGAAAGTGTAGTGAAATTTTAATAAATTTTCTATTTATCAAGCACAACTTCTTAGATGTTATAGAGGGGGAACTTATTTAACTAAAAAATCAATGTAAATGACACTAAATATCTAGAAAACATCCTTATGAAAATGATATTGTATCTATTTGAAGAAAATTTCAAAATTTTTATAAGAGATCTAAAAGAAGTTTTAACAAATGGAGAGATTATGATGTGTTATGATTTGAACAGTGACCAACCCCTAAAAATGTGTATCAATTTGCCAAGGCAAATTATGTTACATGTTGTAAATCTTGTGATATTAATAGGCAGGGTTAAAAGCCATTATGTTAATAAAGCAGGGCTCATTCTACAAGATTAGTTGTATCTTGAGTCAAGTATTAAGCAGAGAGAAGAAGAATCTCATTACCACCAAGAAAGAAGAAAGAAGAGCCAGGAGCAACCATGGCCTCTGGACTTGGATCCCTACACTGAGATGGTCCTAGATCAGGGAAAGATTGGTAACAAGGGCCTTCCCTCAGAGCTGACAGAGAAAGAAAGCATTTTCAGGGAGCTAGAGCCCTGAATTCAGGCTTCTATCTCCTAGACTGTGAAAAAATGAAGCTCTGTTTGTTAAAGCTATCCACTTGTAGTATTTATGTGATAGCAGCAATAGATAACTAAGACCTGGCATTGTTAGCCAGGAAAATTTAATATTCTATAAAAATAAACATTCAATGTCAGTGTAAATTTACAGTGTTGTTAAACACATTTATTAATAGTTTTGAAGGGGAACAAACTATCTGGGAAAATGATAAAAATGATCTTGAACTACCAAATGTTAAAATTTACACAGCTATAATTATTAATACAGTTGATTTTGGAGACAGAATTGCTAGAAGTATGAATTAAATATAGTGGATAGCCTCAGAATAAGTTCTAGTACATATAAAATAAAACCCTGTTGTCAAGTTCATTGTGACTCACAGCAATTCTATGTAGGATAGGGTAGAACTGCCCCATAGCATTTCCCAGGAATGCCTGGTGGATTTAAACTGTTGACCTATGGTTAGCAGCCATATAACTTAATCATTACACCACCAGGTTTTTAGTATATGAAAGTACATATCTTAAGAAGGAAAACATCATAAATCACTGGAAAAGGGACAAATTATTGCAAAAATAATTTGGGGAAAAGTGACTACTTAGAAAAAGATCAAGTTACAATCTCATCCAACAATTCCAATCAAATAAAAAGTTAAATACACAAAACAAAATGTAACATCACCTAGGGAAGTATTGCAACAGATATAACAGACCAAAAATTAATACCCTTCGTATATCAAAAGGCCAACAGAGAAATAAGGAAAAAGACATTAAAATTTAATAAAATAAGAATTGTAAATGTCTAATAAATTTATGAAAAACAAATAATCTTACTAGGAACAAGAAACATGTCAGTTAAAGAGCAGTCTTCTTTACAGGAATGGAAAACTAATTCTCAAATTTATATGGAATGGCCAGAGGCCTCAACAGCTGAAGCAATGTGGAAAGAGAAGGGCAAAGTATGAGGACAGCTTTAAAACAGCCTGGTAGAGATGTAACGATAGACACATAGACCAATGGAATAGAATTGAGAGTCCAGAAGGAAGACCACACATTTACGGTCATATAATTTTTTCAAAGAGCGCTAAGTCTATTCAACAGGGAAAGAAGAGTGTTACAGATAAACAGCATTGGGTAAACTGGATTTCCACACGCAGCAGAATGAAACAGGACCCAGGCCTCACACATATACCAAAAAAAAAAAAAAAAAAAATCAAAATGGGGTAAGGACCTAAAAGTATGGTCTAAAAATATAAAATTATTAAAAGAAAATGCAGTCGATGGTATTGGGCTTGTATAGCTTTTACTAATGCATCATCTAAAAATAAATGTAAAAGCAACAGAAGACAAAATAAATAAATGGGACTTCATAAAATTTTAAAAATTTTGTTCTTCAAAAGACTACCAAAAAAAGTGAAAAGACAAGCCACCATCTGAGACAATAGCTTTGGAAAGTATATACCTGATAACAATCTAATAACCAAAGTATATATAACACTTAGACGGCAACAAAAAGATAAATAACCAAATCTTAAAATGGGCAAAATACTTGAAGAGACATTTCTCCAGAGAGGACACTCAAACGGCTACCAAACACATGAAAAGATGCTCAGTATCAGTAACAGAGAGATGGAAATAAAAATCATAACAAGGTGCCACTTTATTCTCACTGCCAGCCAAGTGCCGTCAAGTCGGATCTGACTCATGGCGACCCTAGGGGTCAGGGTAGAAGGGTGGCTAAAATTTAAAAATAAAGTAACAAATGTTGGCAAGGATGTGAGGAAACTGGAGCTCTTACCTATTCCAGTTGGGGATCCAAAATGATACAGCCCTTACGCAAGACAATGGGGTAGTTTCTCAAAAAATTAGAACAGAAATAAACCCAAAACAATAAAACCTGCTGCCATCCAGTCCATTTCAACTTGTGCCAAACTTACAGGAGACAGTAGAACTGCTATACAGAATTCCCAAAGGTAGAGATCTTTTTTTTTTTTTTAATTTTTAATTTTTTTTTACTCGACGGTACTTGGCTTTGGTTATTGTAGATTAGATGAAGGTTTACAGAGCAAACTAGCTTATCATTAAACAACTGATGTACAAATATATTAATTCGTTACATAGGTTACCAACCCTACAATATGTCAACACTTTGCCCTTCTCAAGCTTAAGTCCCCTGTTACCTGGCTTCCTGACCCCTCCTGCCTTCTTGTCCTTACCCCTGGGCTGATGTGCCCAGGTAGTCTCATTTTGTTTTACACTCAGTGCCATCAAGTCAATTCTAACTCATAGCAATCCTGCAGGATGGAATAGAACTGCTCCATAGTGTTTCCAAGAAGCACCCAGAAGATTTGAACTGCCAACCTTTTAGCTAGCAGGGATCTGTCTAACTTTTGGCTGAAGTGTAAACCACACAAATAGCTTTGTTACTGACTTAAAAGTGTCTGGGACCCATACTCTCAAGATTTCTCTAGTGTCTGTCAGACTAGTATGTGGTGTTTTGTGTATGTATCTGTGGGTGAAGGAGTTAGAGTTTTGTTCTACATTTTTCTCCAGCTCTGTCCAGGACTTTGTTGTGATCCCCGTCAAAGCAGTAGATGGTGGTAGCCAGGCACCATCTAGTTGTTCTGGCCTCAGTCTGGTGAAGGTTTTGGTACTTGTAATCCTTTAGTCTTTTGGGCTAATACTTGTTCTTTCCCTTGTGTCTTTGGTTTCCTTCATTCTCCCTTGCTCCAGATGGTGTGGGATCAGTAGAGTATCTTAAATGGCTGCTCATAAGCTTTTAATACCCCAGACAGTACTCACCAAAGTAGAATGTGGAGTATTTTCCTTATAAACTATGTCACACCAAAAAGACTTAAAAGTGGAGACTCAGAGACTTGTATGCCAGTGCTTGTTGCAACATTTGTGATAGCCAAAAGACAGAAACAAACTAAAAATCTCCTCACACAAATGAATGAAAAATAAAATGTGGTGCACACATACAGTGGGGTACTGCTCAGCAAGTAGAAGTAACAAAGTCTTAATAGATGTTACAGCTTGGATGGAGCTGGAAGAGACACTGAGTGAAATCAGTCAGTCACAAAAGGACGCATACTGTATGACCTCACTGGTATAAAAACACAGGAAAAGGCAAATGTATAGAAGACAAAAGTTTATTCGTGGTCACCAGGGTGGGTGGAATAGGAAAATCGGGGTGGAGTTAACAGCAAGGGAAAAATCATCTTCACGTGTAGGGTTGCACAGTCAATTATTGTAATTGCTGTCAATGAGTTGTATACCTGTAAAAAGTTGAGCTGCAAAAGTTGTGTGATGAATATATTGATAACAATGAAAAAATTAAGATAGCAACTGAGCCTGGTTACATATGACCAAAAACTTGATAGGATTTGATTTCTTAATTTGAAGGTTTGGGGCTATATTTTCTTGGGAAATTCTAGTTAATTGGCCTAACAACATGTTTAGTACTTCTGTTGCACCTTCCAGTTCACTGCATAAGTGTCTAGGGTCTTAAAAGCTTGCAAACAGCCTTTTAAGACACAACAATTGGCCTGTATTCTTTGGAGGAAAGAAGCAGAATGAGAAATAGAAGGAAGAAATAGTGTATGCTTCCATGAACAATTGTCTCCTGTACTATGAGACCAGACTTGTATGGTGCCAGGATACCATTACTGAACATTTGATCAAAGATTCTGTCAAAGAATCCTCATCAAAAGGGAAAAATGTAGAAGCTGAAAATTTTCATGGACTCTAGACTTACTGAAACCACAGAGGCTGGATAAACCCCTGAAACTACCACCCTAAAATAATTTTTGACCTTAAACCAAAGATCTCATGATGTCTTCCTAAAACCAAAAACGGGTCTAGCTTAACTAGTAAAAAATGTCTGCCTTGAACATTATGCTCTTTTAAGAATTATCTATATGGTATCAAAATGACAAGCCAGCCAGCCAAGAGCAACTCAAAATCTTACACAAGGACCTGAAGGGGCAATGAGTTTGTGTTAATGTGGAAAGAAGAACTTAGAGAATGAGAGTGAGAATGATTACAGAACTCAAAGAAATGTAATCAATGTCACAGAAATGTACATGGAGAAATGATTGTACTGTATGTTTTACTATGTATATTCTCAGCAACAGCAAAATGTAAGAAATAAAATATTCTAAATTATAAGAAAAGGCAAATTAACAAAGTACAGCATTATGATAGTGTCTAACACAGACATTAAAAGTCACACGCCTTTTCTACTGACTCAGACACACACCAGTTCCTTTCTGTGATCTCTTACAACATCTATATCACAAATTTCACATATTGCCATATGCATTTGACACACGCTTGCTGATTCATTAATTTTAAGATGTGAGATGCTGATTGATTTTTTTTTAAAGAGACAGAGAGACTACCGTTCCTGGAAACCAGAAAGCATAAAGCAGAGTAAGATATCTTCCTGCGCTCCAATCTGCTAGAGTTCTATTTGCTTCTTCTATGACTGTAGTCTCTCTTTGCTATTTTGCCTATTAAAAGATGACAAGAAGGAAGAAAAACAGCTGCACGGCATCAGAGAAAGCTAAAGTGGGGCATTCCCCTGAGCCCTAGCTAATGAAATTCAAGGACTTTAGCAAGGAGAAAGACAGCTGCAATCCAAATGTTTTAACAGGAACTTAGAGGGCTCTAGGGCCTTAAACCTAGAAGGCAATATTGATCTTGGCTGTGTTTCTCTCTTTCTCCACTGAAATGAAACCTTATTAATTCTGAAAGCCTATACTGTCCGTGGATTTCAGATATGGCAATAGCATAACCACTACCCTTTTGAAAGAGATTAAAATAAAACCCATCAAATAGTCCAGGGTGCTCCCAAATATAGTTGCAGCACATCCTGAATTCAATATTCTAGAACTTCTGAATTTACATCTAAAACAAAAAAGACTCTTTTCTCCTTGTGACCTTGAATAGACTGTATTATTCTTCCTGATTATTCACGGCCCTCCTTGTAAGAGAATGAAACAGCTAACACTCATTGCCGTGTGACTTGCAGTGTCTCCCTAGGAAGAAATAATACATCTTCTCATCGACTGTGGGCATGACCATAGGACTTGCATTATCCAAAACACTGAACAGAAGGATGTACCCATGTCCAAGTACAAGCTTGGGGAGTCACTGTATGTGTGATTTTACCGTCTGTTCCTTCCCCTGGCCACAAAATCAAGACCTTAGTTCTTAGAACGGGGAAGTCACAGGGAACGGAGCAGGAGAGATACAACCGACCCCAAAACAACATGCAATGTGAGCAAAAAAATAAGCATATGTTATTGTTTGCCATGAAAATTGGAGGACTGTTTGTTACTGCAGCGTAATCCAAAGAAAGCTGACTAATCTACCTGGCTGTAGCAAACACAGTGTTTTTCTTAGAAAGTCAGGTGAGGCTATGTCAAAATCACTTCCAAAGGAGTCCCAACAAATTCATTCTTTATAGTAGGTTGTATTTGCCAACAAACTATGATAAACAAAGACCATTTCAAAATTTTAGTGTTTTGCAGGCCAAGCTTAGATGTCTCACTGACTGTCTTATCGACCCAGCAAACACTGTTTCAGGCTCAGAATCACAATATAACCAGTGACCCAGGATTTTTAGGCTATGGAGTATTCCAAATAGGTTCTGACTTTACACTCATCAGATTGAACCACTGCCCGGATAAAAATTACTCCCAGAAACCACAGAGTTCTTAGAGAGGAACAATTTCCTGTTGAGAAAGCAAAAATAAATGGGGCTGAACAATACAGTTTATCTGAAATTTTAAGTGTAAGATACAGGGCCAAGGAAGCAGTAAACTTTAACATCTGGAATGGATCAGGCCCCAACAAAACCCACATCTTAAAGAGTGTGTTCATGCCTTGACATTTGCTATGTATTCAAATTTGGTCTTACCTAACAATTTCTAAACTCCATTTAAATGTTAACTCCTAACTCAAAGCAAACCAAGTATGTTGGCACTTGGACTGAGTGCAATCAAAAACTGAAAGCAGAACTCTAGCATATGGTTGTATTTAACATGTGGTTTCCTGTGAAATGAGCTTCAGGCTGCTATCTCTCTTAGCTAAGTACAGACTAGATCCTAGAGACTGGCTTGATCTTACAGACTAGCTTTGGGGTGGGCAGGAGGGTATACAATCCCACCTCAAATAACAAAATAAGGGGTAAGACATGAGAGATGAAAGGAGTCATATGAAGGACTAAAAAGTACTTACTGCAGTTATTACCCTTTTTTATTCATGTTTGGTGATTTTATAATCAATATGTTGAAGTGTTTTGTGCCTCATGAAACCGTGTCCCTCCAACACCATTATCAGTAGGCTGGATGTATTCTTTATCTGATTTCTTTCCTAATCTGCTTTGCTGAAACAGGAATGTCATGGATTGAATTCTGTCCCACCAAAAATGTGTGTATCAGTTTGTCTGGGCCATGATTTCCAGTACGATGTAATTTTCTTATATGTTGTAAATCCTGCCTCTATGGTGTTAATGAGGGAGAGTAGGTGGCAGTTGTGTTGCTGGGGCAGGACCCAATCTTTAGGACTGTGCTGTGCCTTGAGGCAATCTCTTGGGACATAAAGGAAAGGGAAGCAGAGAGTTGGGGACTTCACACTGTAAGGAAAGAAGCAGCACCTGGAGAGGAGCACATCCTTTAGACTCAGGGTCCCTGCTCCTCAGAAGCTCCTAGGACAAGGGAAGATTGACAACAGGGACCTTCCTCCAGGGTCAACAGAACAAGAATCCCCCCAGAGCTGATGGCCTGAATTTGGACTTCTAGCTTACTTTTCTGTGACAAAATAAATTTCTCTTTGTTAAAGCCATCGACCTGTTACAGCAGTACTAGAGGACTAAGAAAGGGATACTTGTCTAGTTTTATGGAAAATGTCTTCCTCGGTGATTTCAAACAGCAATAGGCTACCTTCTTTTCTCTCTGCTCCTCCTACTGTTCTGGTCATTACCTTCATCGTAATCATGTTGACTTTTAGTGCTCACTCAAGTGAGCCAGGCACTGTGCTAAGAACATTATCACTTTCAATAAATTCCCTTTGCATTTAGAGCACAATGCAACTTCTAGCCTGGTCTACAAGGTCCTATAGAATCTAGCTCCTGCTTATATAACTCTCCTAATAGGAGAACCCCATCACAGTGGTCTATTTTCAATTCTTTGAGTCCCTCAAGTTCTTTTTCTCAATTCAGGCTCTAGGACTATGTTGGTTCTTCAACTGAAAATCTTCCTTCTCTTGGTTCTTTGCATCAGTAATTTCTTTTTGTCTTCAGACCACGTTTGCAACATTTTCAGGGATATTACCACTAACCATTCAACCTAGAGTCAGTAGTTCTGTTATCTTCTCTTATCCTTTTCTTCACAATACTTATTGCCATTTGAAAGTATGTGGTTTTGTATTTATTTAAGATCTACTTTCATAGTTACTTCCTGACAGTGTCTAACACTTAAATTGTGTGATAAATATCTGTTGATTGCATAAACCAATGATCTCTCAATCCTTTTAAGGCAAATGATAGTATCAGTATTTACAGATGAGGAAACTGAGATTTACTGATGTTATATATTTTGCCTTTATTATCACAGGGAGCTGAAGTCCCTTATAGCCCTTCCATGCCAGTATTTTGTCAGTTATATTTGGTCCAGTAGTTTCTACTGTTCTTCATCAGTGCTCTTTCTATATCTTTTTATTCTTACTATTTGCTCTCTATCATACTTGCTTCATCAGGTTTGCGGTTTCTACACGAACATGCCACTCCTTTCCATATAGCAAGGATTTATTTTATATAATCTCTCACAATCCTAAAATTAGATGGTTTTATCATCTCAGTCTTTTTTCCTGGTTTATATTACTTTAACATATAGAATTACTTCCCTCGAGACATGAGATTTTATCATCTTGTTGAAAAGAACTGGAATAACCAGTATGAGACCAGAAGACCTAGATGGTACATGGGCCCCAAAAATGTCTATCTTGAGAGGCAAAGCAATGGCAGACTCCCTGACAGGTGCAGATTTAGAATTCTGTTAAAATACCAGCATCTTGAGGGTCACCCAAGAGCATGGCGCCTGTTCTTGCTCCTACCCCAGAGATGAAGCTAGCATCAAAGACAAATCTTTAGACAAAAATTGCACTGGACTGTAAGACATGAGATTGTCAGAGCAGCTCCACAATGGTAATGAAGGAAAGCGGTGGGGAAGAAGGGACAGGACTAGGTTGAAAAAATATGTCAAATACAGAGTGGAAGGGAGAAGTGTGTGTCACAGGGCTGAGACAGCAGATGGAGCTGCACTGAAGTCTCTGTATGGGGTTTGATAGAGCAAATTGATTTCATTTGTAAATTTTCATTTAACCATAATAACACATTGCACACAAAAAAAGCACCAGAATAGCTAAACTGGGTTGATAACAAAAGAACTAATAAACTAACAGAATGTTTCCAATCTCAAAGTCCAATAAGCTATAGAATGAAAACTATTAAACACCTCCCCATTTCTCTTTCTTTCTTGCCATCACTTAGAAGCCATGTCCTTGAATTAATTTTTAAATTAATAAAAATTTTAAATTTTTATTAATTGAAAGCCGATGTTATTCAGCCTAGTCCAATGTGTTTGCTTTGTTGCAGCTACACTCCAGCTTCAGTAGTTAGAGGCCCTGTTCTTTCTCTGCCATTTGAATTTATGCCCTAAAGCCTAATTCTGAGATCACAGCCCCAAAACTCAAAGGGCGTGTCCTCTTGAGGGGAGCACACACACTCATGCAGACCAAAAGTCATAGGTCTCCCTCAATCAGTCACAAGGCTGTAGCTGAATAGCTTCCATGTCTAACAAATAACCAAAGGAAGACCTTTGTGAATTTCAACTAATCTAAAAGACACATCAGTCATGTAAGAATGCTGTGTAGGCACAGCTGTGAACAGTAGGGGTTGGGCAATAGGGGAAAGAGTGGAAGCAGGAAAGGAAAAGTGCACAGTGGATGAAAGAATATTAATGTTTCTATTCTGTAGTAATCTACCACCTTCCCAATTTGGGGTTCTTTTTTTAAAATCTTAAATTGAAGATTCTGCTTGGGAGAAGAGTTATACTACAACTAACAGGTTTTGATATATAGTATTTTCTGTTGTTATTTTCTACTTAGTTTTCCATTTCACTTTTTAACTTCTTTCCAGTCCTACATTTAGGAGAAAACATCAAGAGTTCCAAGAAGTTGGAAGTTTTTAAAAATATACATATATATATATATATATATATCAAAAATGTTAGTCACATGATGTTGTAAAGAGATACATATACAATTTTGGCTTTGTAAATTTACTGGGATTGTCTTACAGAACTAAAATATGATTGATTTCTGATTCAATGATATGTGCAAAAAAAAAGGGCATAGTCTCTTGATTTCAGAGACTAAATACAACTTAATTTACTTCATCTTATTTACTATAGTTTTCAACTTTCCTGTGCCATTTGTTTTTGTTTGCTTTCCATTTCTAAGAAAGAACACCTTCCCCCATAAGACATCTTTTTTCCACTGAAGGCTATTCCACCTTCTTTTCTTAGTATTGTGGGGTAGAAAGGCAGATGACTGCGGGTTAGTCAAGAAGATTTGTTGGGGTAAACAATTCTATTCTTTTCCCTCTATTCTTTTCCACCTCAAGGCCTGATCTTAGCATCGTATCAGTTTCTAAAATTATTATTCTATTACTTAGATCCTTTGGGATTAAAAATTAAACTTTTATTACTACATTATGTATCCTTCACTCAGAGTTCTGATGGCTTAAATTACTTATGAAATATTATTGAGAGGATCTGCTTTTTATTCTGGAAAGACATTTCTGTCACATTCATTGAGTGGTTCTATACAATTTAAAAGCTTTCTTGGACAAGAACAGGTGAACTAAGTTGATCCATTTTTGCTATAGTCATTTTTTTGTTACCACTCACATCACATTATCCATGAGCAATGTGTTCTTTTAGAAAGGGAAATTTTAAAGTTGAGAGAAAGAGATAAGTCAAAAAAATAATATGTAAATGCATGCATCTTTCAAACTCAAAGCAGAAAATAATTGGGTCTTGAGAGGTTAAAAAAAGGTCTGTGGACTTCTGGCTAATATGGTGCCATAGACAGAAGCACACACTATCCCTCATAGCAAAGACTTGAAAAACTATATAAAACAGATGAATGTCAATCCTGAAACACAAAGTAACAAATGCAGAGGTGAAGCTCTCACTCAAAAACCAATTGGAACAAGAAGTTGAAAGAAAACAGAGAACAAAAAGAGGTATGAGAAAAAGTTCCCTATGAATTAACCCAGGATGAATCTGCTACCTTTGATACCTGTCAGAGACTAGCAAACAGAAAACACGGGAGAGATTTTCGGAGGTCTTGACAGAAGACAAAGCTCTCTGTGGCAAGTAAGGTACACTTTCTCACCTCCATCTTTTCCCTGCTGCTACGTGCAGGACAAAACAAACAGATCTGCAATCCATAAACAATGAAAATTACTACTGAATGATGGCCCAAGGACAGTAAACAATATGAAAACATATTTTAGAAAAAGACAGAAAGTTTCCAAAAGGACAGAAAGGTGTCCAAAATAAAACACCAGATGATTTTTCTAGTTGAAGAAAAGGCACTAGAATTACCTGGTATGGAATTCAAATATCTAATATTCAGAGCTATACAAGAATTGAAGCAAAATGCAGACAAAAATGAGGAAAAAAAATAGACAAATTCATGGAAAATGCAGACAAATTCACAGAAGAATTCAAGAAAATAATAAATGAACAAAATGGCAAAATAAATTCACAACTAGAAATCGTACAAAAACAACAATTAGAAATTCAGAAGATAACAAGATTTCAGAAGTGGACACTGTTATAAAACGGTGAGGGGCAGGCTTGAAATGATGGAACACAGGATCACCAAAATTGAACATGAACACTTGGACACATCTCTGAGGACAATCAGAAAAAAGAATGAAGAAAAATGAGGAAACTGAGAATGATGTTGGATACAATCAAAACCAAAATTTTTCAAAACATCAGAGTTCCAGAACAGGGAGAGAAAATGGAAAATACAGAGACAATCATTGAAGAACTGCTGACAGAAAACTTTCTTAACATCATGACAGATGAAAAGCTGACCATCTGAGAAGCTCAAAGAACCCCATGTAGAAAAGACTCTAAGAGGAAATCACCAAGGCATATCATAATTACATTGGCTTAAAGCAAAGAAGAGAAAAAATTTGGGGATGGAGTTAAGATGGCAGACTAAGTACATGTCTCCCTATATCCCTCTGGAAACCAAGACCTGAATTGATAACTAAACAGAGCCTTCTGGACACCTAGTGAGCCCTAGGACACGGCATAGGGCTGTTTATTTGGACTTCATACCACTGAACGGGAAACTTCCTCTTTTCACTGACTCCTGCTCTTGGTGAGTGCTGGCTTTCACAGATGGAGGGTAACTCACCATTTAAACTTTTTTTCCTCTGTCTTGGCTGGCAGGCACAGCTGTGACTTGACTGGCAGCTGGTCTCAGGCACACTGCTCGTGGGCTTGGTGGGCAAAACTGACACACTTCCAGAGTCCGGCTTTGGACTCTGTGCATCTCCACACCTTTAGCCTCTCTTTCCACCTCTGCCAGTGAGTGGCCTGTGCCATGGCAGGCAGAGAACCTGTGCAGTATGCCATCTTGTTCCACTGGAAGGTGGATATATCCATATGAAGCCCTCAGCTGGACCTAATTTCTAGGCTGTGAGGCAGCACCTGCCCATAGGATAGTGCTTTTCCACACTGTATCACCTATGGCTGGGGCCTGGCAGCAGAGACCAGCAGGGCAGTAGCCTTTCTGTATTTTGAGCTAGTTTACAATATTTGGGGTTCAATATAGTACTTACTTTGTCAGCTGGGAAGAGGAACCTGTACACTTGAAAACCTGACTGACTTTAGAAGTTCTCAGATACCTTTTACCTTTTATTTTCAGACAGTCTAAAGAAACAACTGCAGTCCATTGTCACAGCATGTCTCCCAGCATTTATTGACTCACATAATGCCCCAAAAGCAAAAAACTCTCGATAAAAGCATAGCAAAGAAATCACCCATGGCTTAAGAAGGCCCCCGAAAGAATGAACTAAAGAACTTCCCAGATGTAGAAACCTTTCTGTAACCATCAGAAGGTGAATACAAAAGGATTATATAGAGAGCCCTCCTAGACCTCATACAAAATGCAGCAGAACAAAATGAAAAATAAAGCAAGCTGTTCGAGCTGATGGAACACCAATACTCTGAAATCCAACAGATCAAGAACAAAATCAAAGACATTGAAACTTCCATTCAAAGCCAAGAAAACAGAATGGAACAAATGGAAAATAGACTTTCTGACTTGGAAGACAGAACTATCAACTCCAACATCTATGATGATAAATTAGAAAAAAGAAATAGGAAAAATGAGGAAGCATTAAGAAGCACGTAGGACTCCATTAAGAGGAACAATCTGTGATTAATTGGTGTTCCTGAACGGGGTGAGACACCTGAGAACAGAGAGAGTATTTTTGCTGAGCTGCTGACAGAAAACTTCCCACAAATTATGAAAAAAGAGAATATAGATATCCAAGATGCATATCAAATGTCACTCAATACAGATCTCAAAGGAAAGACTCCAACGCATATTATAGTCAAGCTCAACAAAATGAAAGCTAAGCAGAAACTCTTAAAGGCAGCAAGACTCAAAGCAAAGCTAACGTTCAGAAGGTAACCCTGTAGGCTTTCATCAGATTTCTCAGCAGAAACAATGCTGGCACAGAGACAGTGGTATGACACATTCAAAGCCTTGAAGGAGAAGAACTTCCAAGAATTATACATCCTGCAAAACTATCTTTCAAATAAGAAAATGAAGTTAAGACATTTGCAGATACACAGAAACTCAGAGACTTCGTAAAAACCAAACCAAAGCTACAAGAAGTACTGAAAGAATCTCTTGGCTTAGAAGAACAAAACCACTAACTATATATTTTAGAAGCAAATAGGACACATCACCCAGAAACCTGCTCAGTTAGGGAAGGCTCCAAATTCAGTGAAAGCTATAATAGTGAAAGAAATGATCCAGTGATCATATCATGAAAATTATGATGTCATCATATTAAAAAGAGGGATGTACTACAGTCATTAGAGTCCTTCCAGACAGAGAGGAAGTTAATAAGACTGGTAGTAATTAAAATCAAGTTTATACATAGTTTATTCAGAGGGATCATAGGGCAGTCATAAAGCACAATAAAGATGCAACATATCAAATCAAGAAACATAATACAGGAGTCTCAACAACCACAAAACCAACCCTGAAAAAGGTGAAAAATCAACTTGCAAAGAAGAATGTCCGAGAACAGATTAATAAGAACAACAGAGAAAACATGAACACAAAAATAAACGTATCACAATGGCAGTTCTAAACACATATCAATAATTACATTGAATGTGAATGGACTGAGCACTTCAATGAAGAGGCAGTGAGTGACATATTGGATCAAAAGACACAACCCATCCACGTGTTGCCTACAAGAAACTCACCTCAGACTTAAAGATATAAACAAACTGAAAATTAAAAGATGGAAGAATATATATCAAGCTAACAATGCACAAAGAAGAGCAGGTATGGCAATTCTAATCTCAGATAAAATAGATTTTAATGTAGAATCCATCATCGTGGACAAAGATGGACACTATTTATTGCTGAAAGATTCGACACACAAGCAGGACTTAACAATATTAAATATTTATGCACCTAATATTAGAGCACATAAACGCGTCGAGGAAACACTGACTACACTCCAAAATGAGATACATCACTCCACAATAATAGTGGGAGACTTCAACAGTCCATTCTCAATATTGAACAGATCGTCTAGAAAAAAGCTCAATAAAGACCCAGAAGACCTTATTGCCACAATTAACCAACTAGACCTCATCGACATATACAGAGCTTTCTATCCATCAGCAGACAACGACACCTTCTTCTTCAATGATTAAGAATAACAATGAGTTTACGAAACATCTCATAACCTGGCTTCAATTGGAGGACATTATGCTGAGTTAAAGTGGTCAGCGACAAAAGGACAAATATTGTGTGAGACCCCTACAATAAGAAATTAGAAACAGACTCATGCATAGAAGAAAGGACTCTTTGATGGCTGGAAGTGTGGAGAGGGAGGGAAGGCGAGGGGGTGAGTGTTTAGATTAGGTAGCTGATAGAAATTTAATTCGGTGAAATCTGTGACAGCACACATTAGAAAGAAAATTAATATTAACTGGACTTCAACATAACATGATTTTTCCTCCCATGTTAACCCAATATTGCAAGGACAGAGTAGCTGGGGCAGGGGACCAGGGCCCATGCTCTCAGGAGAAATCAAGGCCAATTGGCACAACTAGTGCTTTGCTAAGAGAGCCCTCTGCATCCCACCTTGTTGAGTGGTGTCTGGGGTCTTAAAAGCTGCCCAGCTGCCATCTGAGGGTACAGAAAATGGTCCCAACTTAGCAGGAATGGATGATCAACAAGGGCCAAAACAACACAGGGGAAAGAGAACCCAGAGGATAGAGACCCACATGACTGGGTGACTACATCGACTTGTGACCAAAAGAATGGGTGGTGCCTGGTCACCACCAGTGATAGCAGTGATAGAGCTCACAAAGTTGAGTTTCACTGGCAACACAAGAATAAAAAGGGGTGCATCTTGAGTTCTCCACTAAAAGACCACATTCGATGGTCTCGGGACTTCAGTGTTGTCCTGGGAGCATGGCCCCTGGCCCTGATGCTGCACTTGTCCATGAATCATAATGGAGGTAAACTCTTCAGACAGGAATGGATTGGACTGGTGACACAGAGTAACCATATCGTGTGTACACTTTATGGTTCTATGCATCCATAGGATGTCATCCTGTTGATCTCTTACTGGAGGTGGGGAAGTGATTGGAGAGGAGATAGGAGATTACTGGGAGGATAAGACATGTGTGGAGCAGACAGGAAGAGTGTGCTGTCACCAGGCAGGGAGAGCAGTGGGAGCTGCATATAGGTAGGCATACAAATTTATGTGGGAATGTACATTTTCAGTCAATCATAGTTTAAAAAAAAAGAAAGAAGAAATTCTGAGAACATCTTGAGAAAAACTAAATGTCACGTACAGGGAAGAAATAATAAGATAGGCCCTGATTATTTAGCAGAAACTATGTAGGCAAGAAGGCAAGGGGATGATAGATCTAAAAGTTTTAAAGGAAAACATTGATACTCTTGTTCAGTTATGACAGTGAAATTAGGACATTTCTAGATACACAGAAATTAAGGGAATATGTAAAAACAAAGCCAAGCTTACAAGAACTATTAAAGAGAGTCCTTTGGTCTAAGAACAAACAATGTCAGATCACAGCCTGAATCCAGGGCACAAGATTGTACCAACCAGATACCAACATGGGAAATAAACTCTCAGGGACTATCCAAAACCAAAAGTATTACAATGGGAAACCAGAGAGCTCAATCTGTAGACAAAAACAATATCAGAACAATAGAAGAGAGAATAAATGGTATAGATACAGAACTTTCTAATGGACTAAAGTCATGGTGCTACCAGCATAACAGTAGACCACTCAAACCTAGAAAGACAAGGGTAGATTTCAAAGTAATGACAAAAGTCAATAAACCTACTCATGAAAATAAAGAAGGAAAGCATAAAGTCTCAATAAAACCACAATCTAAAAACCAAAAGAAATGAAAAAGAAATTCCCAAACCAAAGGAATTCAGCATAGTAGAGCAAAAGGAACAAACAAAATTTCAGCACCACCAAAAGCACTACAAAATGACAGTAATAATATGCTGTTTACAAGAGACACACCTTAGAAACAAAGATACCTGATAGTAGTACAATGACAAATACATAATTGAGAACTGCCACGTAAGTCCATCCACTTATGATCACTTGAACTTCAATGGAGCTCAAAGTCCATCAGATGGGAAAAGGATAGTCTTTTTAGCAGATGGTGTTGACAAAACTTGATGTAATCTCACAACATAAAGCAAACTGAAGGGCATTATGCTGAGTCAAATGAATCAATCACAGAGGGATAGGTGTTATATGAGAGAACTCATGAAAAAAGTTTACATATAGAGAGGAACAATCTTTGATCGTTACCGGGGAAGGGAGAAGTGAGGTGAAGGGGGGAGAAAGACATATCACATTAAATTTAGGCAACATCATATTTTGTAGTCAAATTTTATTCTCAAGTGCTTATAGAGCTCTCTTAGAGAGTAAAAAGTCTTTCAAAATTACGTTACATGAAAGAGATATGTAAGCAATGGCATCTTAATCTTCATAAAATATATGTTCCCATAGTAACAAAGCATCTGGAGGTGCATAATGAGAAAATCTAAAATTCTTTATGGTACATCTATTTACATTCTCCAGAAAGTTTCTATAATCATTGTCTCACAGCTCTCTGGAGTTACCTCTTTGCTGTTTATTTTCTAAAATTTTAGATGGTTTGATTTCAAGTTAATTGATGATGTGTTCTCTCTTCCAAACTACCAGTGTGTCTGAAACACCATCATTCATTTTCCTTTTATTCTGTTGCTGAAAACATTTCACTTTTTAGATATAACTTTTAAAACTGAAACTACCCCTTTGGCGAGCAGAATATTGAGCCATAATACTGCCATTTGAATATGGTTGCTAATTCACTTTTTCTACCACCACTATTAAGAGAAGTGAACGTACACAAAAATAAATCAAAAGAAGTTTCGTTCACAAATTTTCCCAATGGAGAGTGAAGACTTTATTATGATGGCTTTAATCCAATTTAATATGTCTATTTAAACTCCCATGTAGGTACATCTAAGTCCTATTTCAACAAGAACTATAATTTGATCTTTGTGAGCCTCAGTTTCTTCATCTGTAAAATTAAGCCTTTGGGTTAAATGACCTCTGAAACCCTTGCTGATGCTGAAACTCTACAAATTAATCGGATCTATTCCTTTAGGATGTTCAAGGTTGTAAGAGTAAGCTTGCTCAAATATTGAAATTACATGGCCTGTTCTTCTGACTAATGGAGTTCAGTTATTTTTTCCATCAACAACTTTTGAGTGAAATGTTGTCAAGACCTTGTGGGTATGGGTACACATCAGAATGTAGAGACTCCAATAGCCAATCATGAAAGAGCCTCACCGTCTCTGAACTGATAAGTTCAAGGCAGGCACTGAAAATCTGGACCTGGAAAACTCGGTATTTGTACGGTGTTTTTAATTCTTCAAGCTCCCTGTACTGTTCATTTCCTCAATTCATCCTCAGGAAAGTTAGCAGACAAGGAGAACATCTTATGGAAGCAGGGAATGAAGTACTCAGAAATAATACTGTCCAAAGTTGCACAGCTATCAGGTAACTGAGTTAAAATAAGAATTTAGATGAATCCACTCTAATCTCGTTCTGACTCCAAAACATTCTCCCACTCTGGTTTATAAAGTGAAATCTTTCAATGCCAGTTCTGTGAATTTTTCCCTTTCCTCATAACTTTTCAGAGAAATTCATAAAACTCAGTATTCATGGAAATTCAACTGGAAAGCCAAAGAGAGGGTAGATCATTCCAGACGCTTTCATGGTTCTCAGAGCTACCACAAAAAAAAAAAAAAAGCATCTTGTAGAAAGATATTCAGATTTTCCAGGAAACTACAGTTATATTTTTGCCTATCTGAAAAACACCACTGTGACTTGCTTGATGGTCACAGTGCTATGACTGGAGAGCTAGGTCTGGCATTGGGAAATTCTGAAGACCTTCCTTTCTGGTAAAGAGAAGACACCTCCTGCATCATAGTTAAACTATTGCATGCTTGTTCTTAGCAGACAACAGTGCAAATACCAGCTCCACCACTTATTAAATATGGAACTGTGTCAAATGAAGTGGTCATCACTGAGTCGATTCTAATGCATAGTGACCCTATCAGACAGAGTAAAACTGCCTGACAGGATTTCCAAGGCGTGCTTGGTAGATTTGAACTGCCAACCTTAAACTAGCCCCATAGCTCTTAATAGCTATGTCACTGGATTTCCAAAACTATTGTCAAATCTTTTGATGTCTCTGAGCCTTAGTTTCCTGTTTTAAAGTGCTTCAACCAGCACCTGGTGCATGGTAAGTACTCTCTAGTCAGCTATTTTTACTGTTGTCAAAGTAAAGCAACAGATGTTGACAATTTTGCTCCAGAGCGTAAAACTTTGATGAACTTTATAGAAGACTTACAATAAACAGATATCTTACCATCTGAGATAAAAAAAAAAAAAAATTATGGATAAATGTTGTCAAATGTACTTCTTAGTTAAGTCCAGATATTATGCTAACACTCTGTTTCCTCTCTAAATGTGGAGAAAGGAAGAAGGCAGGAAGTTACCTTGGTTTTTCCTAGAAAAATGAATTGGACTAATTTACATGAGTGAACAAAATTATAAGTGCCTTTCTGAGTTTACATAAAATGACTGTGCCCAACAACGAAAAAAAATTGTTTTTCTTGCTCAGCACTTTAATTTGTGGCCTGACCAATAACTAAGCAAAAGAAATAGCAAGCTAGGCAAACAAAAGCTGCCTGTTCTTGTTTCAAATACTTTATTTCAACCATTCCAAACCCATAAACCACTTGCTGTCACGTCAGTTCCAACTTAAAGCAACCCTATAGGACAGAGTAGAACTGCTCAGCAGGATTTCTCAGGCTCTCATTCTTTATGGAAGCTGACTGCCTGGCCTTTGTCCCACGGAGTAGCTGGTGGTTTGGAACTGCTGACCCTGTATTTGGTAGCCAAACACTTACCCACTGCACCACCACGGCTCCTTATTTCAATCACTGCACACACATAAATCCAAATTAAAGAGAGCAAACCAGACTAATGAAGGAAGAAACCCAAAATTCAAATGAAGAACTACTCAGCGTTTTAAGGTCACTCCTTGCCACCCAACAGCTGTATCAGCTAGATAAATATCTCGCTTCTCTGAGTACTCTCACATCACGCGAAATGGTCCTGGGTAACCTCTGAGATCTTTGGTCCTATTCCTCTTTCTCATTTTCATGTACTTCAGCTTTCAGGGCTTGATTTCACTTAGTTAATTTAAGTCCTGTACTTTGGCACTGTTACTCATTTCTGTTCTCAGTTTTCATTTCTGTCCTTTGCCTAGTCCCTTAGGAATCATCCTTTTTACCATCAGTAGATGGTCTGTTTTAGGCAGATTCTTTCATAATCTCTAACAGTTGTTTTAAACTCTAGCCTACGTCAGAGTCGACTTGTTAAAGCAGTTGCTGGCCCCACCCCAGGGGTCTGACATATGGGAGAGAATTACCTTTTTAACAATATCCAAGGTGATTAGGATGCTACTGGTCCAACATCCATCTGAGGGATACTGCTGGGCATAGCAGGTGAGAGCTACCCACTACTAACCAAAATACTGGCAGCTTGAATCCACCAGGTGCTCCTTGGAAACTCTATGGGGCAGTTCTACTCTGTTCTATAGGGTTGCTATGAGCCAGAATCAACTCAACAGCAGTGGGTTGTGTTCTTGGGGGGGGGGGGACAGGTGCTTACAGAATATAAAAATGTTAATAAGCATCATCTAAAGGCAATAGAGTATTCAATGTAGTCCACGTTACCTCAATGTAACTCTGAGAACAGCCACTCTGGCCTCCCAGCTCCACATGGGTAATGTTGATCTGTATTTGCTCTCCCTGAGGTTGTTCTATTACATAGATGCATTGTCTACTGTGTGGCAAAGGTCCAGACAAGTCAGGAAGGAGGAGCTCACCCTCCGGGTCTTCGTACGTACCCCCGCAAGGCAGATCAGCTAAGGAGAACAGGGAGAAAGAAAAGGTCATGCAGATGGCTATGCCTCTGCTCCCAGCATTACATCTAATTTTGTAAAATCTGTGCACACATATACACACAAACTCATACAGTTAGTACAGGTTTATGCCTCTACTTTTAAGGTTTCCAGTTTGACAGGTGTTTGTAGCTGGATGTACACGTCATGTCTAGGGAAATACACGTGGTGATACATATATATTAACTTCCAATCTATTGTTCTCTTTTATAAATAGGCTTCTTAAACACTTTTATGCCCTCTATGCTCTGCTTCATTCCAAAGGATTGGAAGTAGTCTTTAAATATAGACAACAAAGTAAAATGTAACTAGATAAAGTAAGATTAAAAGAAAAATAAACAAGAATAGCAAGGTGTGGTCAGGGGGAAGTTGATAGGCACAGAAAACAAAGACTACACAAAGTAGTCTTTAGACTGTAGATTCAGTCTAAAGTAAACAGAGAAAGAGGACCAGTGAAAACATGTACCATTGTTGTTTTTTCTGGAACTGAGATGTTTTTCCTGGGAGTTCTCATGGAACACACAATGATAGGTGCCATAAACAAAACCCTGTACAGCCCTAAAATCAAAAGCACAGTGAGTTGCATTTGTTTCTTAAAAAGTGCCAGTTGAAGGCACACTAACTCAATAAAACAAATCAAACCCACTGCTGTCGAGGTGATTCCAACTCATAGCGACCCGATAGGACAGAATGGAACTGTTCCACAGAGTTTCCAAGGAGCACCTGGCAGATTCAAACTGCCAACCTTTGGCTGGTAGACGTAGTGCTTAACCACTATGCCACTACGGTTTCCAAAGGCTTATTAGCTCACACAAGCTCACAGGATTTCACTGAAGGGGAATCTACAGGGGGTAGGACAATGTGCCTTTGCAACACAGGCCTGTAGAGATGAACTTGATCTAGGGATAAAATATAAAGTATTTTAAATTGACTGCACTTCCATCATGAACAACATCTCTCTCAACAGAACATCAAAGAACAGCTTGAGAACTGACACAGTGAGCAATTTAATTTTAGGTGCCTCGCGCATTTCTATCATGATGTGGGTCCCGTGGTTATGGGATCAGGGATTTTACAGCACTAATAACATTGGGAAGATAAAGAAAAAACCTAGTTACCACAGGCAACTGAAGATGGCCATTATTTAATGTCTATTTCATTAGTTCTGCAAAATGTCTATAAGGGATATATGATTTATACAGACATGTTATTAATCTAAGAAACTAAATTATCTCCGACATCATATTAAAATATAAAACAGCTACAAGCAGAGCATTAGCCTTCAAATTCATATCGAGCTCCCAGTTAGCACGTTACTTACAAGGTGATGTTAAATAGGTGATATGAAACCCCCGATCATTAATTTCCATGTCAGAATGGAAATGAATTCTGGCAAACGGACCCGTAGTCTGGAGCGGTGGGGCAGAGAGAGTGGTGCAGAATTTCCCAAGAACAGGGTCCGTAGACATGGGGCCATCTCGAATCTAAAACAAAAGAATGTATCATTAAGCTCAAAGTGGCCAGATTTCACTAAACCACGTCATTGTTAACTGCAGAACAACATGTCATTTCAAAAAATGAGTGACAAAAGAAGAGCGAATTGCTTTCATGATTTATCTAACACCTCTGTTGGTACAAGATGGGGGCTTAGTAAAGGATAGTTTTCCCCCATCATCTTTTATGCCTTACCTTCTTCTTTCTGAATTTCATTTCTTGGTCTAGGTATTCAAGAGCATAAGGAATAAGAAAAGAATTGAAGTCAGATTCCTGTTGTTGTGGAGTCAGTTCCGGTTCATAGTGATCTTATAGGACAGAGTAGAACTGCCCTATAGGGCTTCAAAGACTATAATCTTTATGGAAGCAGACTGCAACATCTCTCTCCTACAGAGCAGCTGGTGGGGTGGAACCATGTACCCTTTGGGGAGCAGCTGAATGCCTAACCACTGAGCAACCAGGGTTCATGAAGTCAGATTAGATGCAACATAAAGTCACTTAGTGAATTTTAAAAGTACAATTTTGATAGTAATTAAAGGCTACAATAATGATGATGTGATCCTAGAAATCCTTTTACTTGTTGGCTTTTCATTTAATAAATTGTATGATATACAATTTATACAATTGTGTTAACACCTATAACTGCAAATTCTGTACCGTTTAGAACACCAAGAAGTCAATGAATTAAATCATATTCCAAGGCAATTCTGTCTACCTAAATTACTTTTTCTACTTATAGCAAAATTATAGGGCAGCATTACTTTAATCTTATATGTAACTAGTTCTTTGAAATATTGTAGCTTGAAAAATGAGAGACATATTTCAGTGTTTCTCTGCATTTCCTTGTCACAGTGATTGATGATTTCTATTACACACATATCCTGGAATTAATATGTAGGAGTGAATGAATGCCTCTAATTTTCATTTGGCGGATTTGTTGAAAACTGACTTCAAGAAAATTCACTTTAATGTGAACATTCAAAAGATTATTTTGCAGAAACTTTCAGAAAAAGGCAGGTTTTTCAGTAGTCCTCAAAGGTTTCAGATCTATTGTTACAACTGCTAAATTATAGACAACCAACTTGTAGGGACTTATGCTTGACTGCCTCACTCTCCCATCCTTTATGCATAACTCCATAGCACTCGCTACTTCTCTAATGGACTTTGAAAAGCATATTATGTTTTCATCACTCCTTGAAAGGTGTACTGAGTGATGGCAGCAAAGAATACAGGAACAACGTAAGAACTCAATTGTCTCAATGATATTTTCAGGCTACAAGTAGAAAACAGTATTTTTGACATACCTACCTAAGAATGGGACACCATGGTAGCATAGTGGTTAACTATTGTATCTGCTAACCACAAGGTTGGCTGTTTAAATCAACCAGGTGCACCTTGAAAACTCTATGGAACAGTTCTACTCTGTCCTATAGGATTGCTATGAATCAGAACCAACACAACAGCACTGGATTTGGTTTATTTATTTTTATCTCAAATGGAGCCCCAGTTGCACAGTGGTAGAACGCTCAGCTGCTAACCAAAAGATCAGCTGTTTGAATTCACTGCGTACTCATGGAAAACATGCGTGTTAGTGTGAGCCCCTAATGATTCACAGCCTTCGAAATCCTATTCGTCTGTTTTGTTCTGTCCTACAGGGTTGTTATGAATCAGAGTCAACTTGACAGCTGTGGGTTCAGGTGTTGTTATATGAGAAGATGGTGTTTTGTCCTCCACCAAGTTTTAATCATTTACTAATAACAGGCAGGGAGGGCACAGGCTTACTTCTCTCTTCCTAATAAGAATCGTCAAAGTATTTCAGCAGGACTCACCATTTATCAAATAATTTCAACACATTTCACTGTTATTTTCATCATGGGATTCCGTGGCCAACTTGTGAAACATAGTGTACCATGACTGAAGATTTGAGTCTGCGTTGGTGGAAGTATTCATTACTTTATATCTATTCTATTAATTCTGAATCGCTTGTTAGGGACTAAGCTTCCAGAAAATAACTAGGGAAGACAACAAAGTCAGCTTCTCAGACCCAGAAGGAAGCCAGAAGAAGAAGCAATTAAGAACATGAATTTAAAAAGACAATGGCTGTGGACAAGTGGCCAACTAGTGCTAACAAAAATTCAAAATAGATTAGCTAACACTCGCTAATCTGCTGTGATCATCCGTTAGCATCACCAAACTGTGGTCCTCTGATTGTTACACTTCTACCTAACGCAGTTGCTTACTTCAAGATAATCTTTGCTGCAATTATCATGGTGTTCTAGGCTCAAGGTCCCAAAAGCAAATGTTATCAGGAGGTCAGGACTGCTCATAACTCTCCAGACACAATCTCTTCCAGAAGGGTAGTTTCCAGGGTATCCAGGAGATGTAATTGAACCATAAGCACTGGTCAGCGTGCCACCACATTCTAAAACACAAAGAAAAAAATAACTTTCACTTTCTTGCACAAGATAAAAATCTGTGCAGAATTCTTCTAACACTTGCTGGTTCATGTGAATAACTATGAGTTATGGACACCGTCATTAATTAAATAAAATTTGCAATTTTCTAGTTTTACAAAATCATAAACCTATGCATCAACTTACCAATAAATATGCAAACAAATTGCCCATGCATAGAGCTCCACAGTTAAAAACACCATATGGTAATGTGATTTAAAGTAATTTACTGAACTAGCTGAGGGATAAATCCCAACTGCTGTCCAGCAGGTTCTGACTCATGGCTGCAGAGAACTGTGATCCATAGGGTTTTCAGGGCTGTGAAGCATGGGGCAGATCACCAGGCCTTCCATCTGAGGTACCTCTGAGTGAACGCAAACCACCAACCTTTAGGTTAGTAGCCAAGCACTTAACCAACTCTGCCACCAAGGGACTTTGAGGAATGCATTGTGGGATTGGATATTCACGTTTTTCACTTTGAGAGCGATCAGCTGCTGTATGTTAGCACAAAATATTCTGGAACCTCTGTCAGTATCTGTTTTTTCAACAAACTAATTTTACACATTAAAATAGTGAGCATCACATAATTTTTATTCAGAAAGTTTTTTTTAATACTATCATAGTTAAAATATTTAAAACTGAAGAGACCAAAATCTATGGCAAATTTCTTGACACAAAAATATTTTACCAAAACCACTAAAAGAAGAAATACATGTGAATAGAAATTAAATGCATAATTTAAAATCTTTTGGGGAAGAAAAATTCCACTTTCAATCAGATTTATGGTAATTTCTTTCAAACACTTACAGAAGAAATATTACCAATATTACACAAATTATCCAGAGGATATAAAAAGAAGGAATATATTTCAACTCATTTTAAAAGATCAGCATGGCCAACAACTGACAAAGAAATCATAAGAAAGGAAAGTTACTAATATCTCACAAATGTTCAGACAGAAATTCTAAACTATATATTAGCAAATCAAGTTCAACAATAGAGAAAATGAATTACATGTCATGAGACAGTGGAAAATATTTGAAGAATGCAAAATGGGGTAACATTCAAAATCAGTCAATGTCATTCATCATGTTTACAGAACTCAAGAAAATCTATATAATTACTGCAACATAGCCAGAAGAAATATTTAACGTATGTATTTTGACATCTCACTCAAGATAAAAATTCTTGGCATGCTAGGAAAAAGTTGTATGATGGTTTAAAAAGTGCTCACAGATCCTCTGAAACTCCTCCCATGGAGAGGTTTGTCTCCTTCACCTAAATTCAATACAGTGCAATAAAATTCCAGCAGGTTTTTCTGTGGGAAATTGACTGGCTGATTCTAAAATTTATATGGAAATTCAAAAGGATCTTTCAAACTCACTGCCATCAAACTGATTCCAACTCACAGTGACTCTATAGAACAGAGTACCACTCTTCCAGAGTTTCCAAGGAGAGGAGCACCTAGTAAATTTGAACTGCCAGCCTTTTGGTTAGCAGCTGTAGCGCTTAACCACTACACCACGAGGATCCAGCATATATAAAAAGAAAGGTCAGAGGATTTATACTACCAGATAAGTGGATTCCCCTTTCCACCCCAGCTTTACTATAAAACTTCAATAGGTAAGTCAATGTAACACAAGAATGAATTGAACAGGCCAAAAGAAGAGAAATATATATCCACAGATCTATTGATGACAGAATAAGCTTTGTCCTGGATTGAATTGTGTCCCCCCAAAATGTATCAGTTTGGCTGGGCCATGATTCTCACTATTGGGTGGTTATCCTCCACTCTGTGATTCTCCTATGTTATAAATCTGCCTGTGGTTAATGGGGCAAGACTGGATTATATTAAGAGGATTAGGGTGGAACTGTAACACCCTTGTCTAGGTCACCGCCCTGATCCAATGTAAGAGGGAGTTTCCGTGGAGCGTGGCTTGTACTACTTTTTATCCTATACCAGTTAAAAGGAAACAAGTGCAAGCAGAGTTGGGAACCTCATGCTATTGAGAACACATAGCCAGGAGCAGAGCATGTCCTTTGAACCTGCAGTTCCCGTGCTGAGCTGCTCCCAGACTGCTGCATGACAAGGACCTTCCCCTAGAGCGAGCACAGAGAGAAAGACTTCCTCTGGAACTGATGTCTTCAATTTGGCCTTGTAGCCTCCTGGGCTGTGAGACGGTGAAATTCTCTTTGTTAAAGCCATCCGTTTGGGGTACTTCACTTGTAACAGCACTTGATGACTAAGACAGGGCTCTTTAGACTAGTCTGTCTACTTTCATGTATGCTTAATTTTTTCAGTTAAATGTCAGAAAAAAAGAAGCAAACAAATAACAGAACACCAAAACCAAAATAGAAACAGAAAAACAAAAAATTATCCAGTAGTCAGTAATAAAAGGAACATCCCAGGTGGCACAAAAAAGCGAAGTGCTCAACTAGTAGTTGAAAAGTTGGCTGTTTGAACACAGCTGGCACCTTGGAAGACAGGCCTGGCTTTCAGGTCACAGCCCTCCAAACCCTACTCTGCGCACATGGAGCTGCCATGAGTCAGAATCAATTCAACAGCAGCTAACAACAGTAACAAAGCAAAGGAGGTAACAATGTCCTCAACGATATCCCTGCAGTAAATTTAGTAAAGCTAGTTAAATGCAGTAACCGGGGATCAATTCTTATGTTTTGAGTCACTTCCCTTTCATTTTAGTTTCATTATCTCCAAACAAAAACTGAAATTCCAATGCATTTTAGGTTTGCTTGATTTTAAAAATGCATGTCATTAAATCACAGAATATCTAATATGGATCAAGAAAATTGAATACTGTGCTTTGCTTTGCATTGCTTTACCTGGTTGCTGTGTTTCCCATCTTACTGCAAAGCCCCTCTCATTTCTTAAATGCTCAGAATAGAAATGAAAATAGAGAGCATTGTCACTGCTGAAGAGTTCATGAGGAGGGCTGGAGCCACAGAATCTTCCAAGCTGGAATCCTGCAGAGGATTCTCCATCATAAATCTGAAGAAACTCATGTGGACAATTGTCCACTGATTCTAATTGGAAAAAAGTGAACGTGATACGTAAGACCTAAAAAGATAAAGACCACAATATATTATTTTTCATTTGCATATTCATTCAAAAGTATTTCCCCCATTAATTAGGAAATACTGAGATTGAGTCACTTTCAACAGATATATGTACAACTTTCTAGATATTCCACAAATATACGCAGCAATGCTACACAATAAATGATGTTAAAAATTGCCAAGTCCAGACAACTGATATCAATACAACAAAAAATATTAATGAAGTAGATTTGCCTAGATTTCATTAAACTATCAAGTCCATCGAACAAAGGCACTTCAGATGTATAACTGACAGTGTTTCCATATCCAATAAATCAACTGGACATGTGAAAAATTTATCTTGAAATAAATTTACATGGCTAATTTTACCACTCACAATAATTCATACCCTGATCACAGGAATCGCTGTAGCATATATCATATACACAGATGCTCTTCACTGATCCCCCTCCGATATGCTGATTTCATAGGGGCCTATGAACCTGTCAGCAGAATTCTGCTACCCAGACCAGACTGACAACTAGGGATGTAGGCTTTGGCTATGGCATGTGTAAAATCTGAAAACTGGCAGTGATTAGATATCATTAGCCCAGTTGCCACTGAGTTGATTCTGACTTGTGGTGACCCTTATGCTCCATAGAGTTTTCAATGACTCATTTTTCAGAAGTCAACACCGAGTCTTTCTTGACCCTCTAGGTGGACTTAAACCTCCAAAGTTTCTGTTAGCAGCCAAGCATCTTAATTGTTTGTACACAAAAATTTATGCACCCATTGTTTTGTGACATCATTTGCAATCCCCACAATGTGACAATATATTCCTCCTTTCCACTCCAGGTTCCTATATTCATGCAATCAGTTCCTTTCCCTTCCTGGAGCCACTCATTTGATCCTGGGTATCTGACTGAACCAAGAGACTTATTCCTTGTTTGTGTTACTTTTTGTTTCATAGTCCTATCTAATCCTTGTCTGAAGTGTGGGCTTCACGAATGGTTTCAGTTCTGGATTAACAGAGCATCTGAGAACCTAGTTATGAGGTTCCTCAAGTCTCCGTCAGACCATTAAGTTTGGTCTTTTTATGTGAATTTGAGTTCTGCTCCATAGTTTTTTCTTGCTCTGTCTGTGTTCCTTGTCAGGGAAGTTACTGGTAGTAGCCGGGTACCATCTAGCTCTTCTGGTTTCTGGCTGGTAGAAACTCTGGTTTATGCAGTTCTTTAATCTCTTGAGCTAATTTTTCCTTGCATCTTTGGTGTTCTTCAATCTCCCTTGCTCCACCTGGGATGAGACCAATTGATGCGTCTTAGATGGCCACTTGTAAGCTTTTAAGACCCCAGACAGCACTTACCAAAGTGTGATGTAGAAAATTTTCTTAATAAACTTTGTCATGGCAATTGACATAGATATCCCCAAAGCTATGGTTTCCCAGGCCCCAGCCCAAGCAACTCTGTTCCTCAAAATGTTTGTATGTGTCTAGAAAACTTCTTAGCTTTTGTTCTGGCCCAGCTGTGCTGATTTTTCCTGTATCGTGTATTGGTTGTCCTTTAATTGAAGATGACCCTTTCTTACTATTTAGTAACTGAATTCCCCTTCCTTCACTCCCCACTCTCAGAAACATCCAATGCTTTTTTTCTGTGTTTAAAACTTTCCTTGTATTCTCATAATGCCCTCCAGAGGTACCCATGGTTTGAGATGTTTTGTGAATTTATCATTGTTCTTTATTGTTGCATAGTATTCCATTGTGCACATGTACCATGATTTGTTTATCCATGCATCTGCTGATGGACACCTAGGTCATTTCTATCTTTTTGTTATTGCGAACAATGCTGCAATGAACACAGGTGTGCATATGTCTATTCACATTCACATGACAGCTTTTATTTCTCTAGGGTGTATTCCTAGGAGTGAGATTGCTGGATTGTATGGTATTTCTGTTCCTAGCATTTTAAGCAAGCATCAAATTTTCCAAAGTGGTTGTACCATTTTACACTCCCATTAGCATTGAGTGAGTATTACAGTCTCTCCACAACCTCTCCAACGTTTGTTTTGTGTTTTTTGGGGGGTTAGCACCAGGCAAAGAACTAAACATTTCAAGAAGAACATAGTATACATGCAGGAGTTAATAAACACAAATATGTATCCGAGAGTTAAAAATGTAATAATATAACTAATGTAATTCAAACATTATATACTAACAACTTATTTAAAGCAAATAATTCATAAAAGACTGTTGAATTCAACTTCATTATCCCTAAAATTACAACAGTATTCAGTTAGTGGAAAAGAATATCACGATATTTTCAAAATTCTATGCTAGCGTATTTTTAAGATTCGTTACCCAACACTGCTTCATTTTACCTTTGACTCAATTTCAGTGAACATCAAATATGTGCTGATGAATTAAGCTATTGAGATTTGTATATACCTTCCCCTACATTATGTATGTTATGGTGAGAAGAAGATACTAAGTCATAATAATTGAGACAAATTATACATATTTTCTTAGTAACTGATAAAATCGTTAAACTTTTCAACAAAATAATTTTTTTTCAAGAGAAAAATATTTCCTAATGTCATTAAATAGAATTCACAATAAGTAAATAGAAATTTACATAACATAGCTCACTGAGAAATTCATTTTGGAGTTTATTGTGGGGTCAACATGCCCCAAAGCACCCACCCTCCTCAAGGGAAAAAAGTTGTTTTCTGATCCTTTCATAATGACTACTGTAATATTAATTAGCTACAAAAAGTTAATAGAATTTTGAGATAAAACCTTATCTATTCAGATATAGTACTCTATTCTACTAAGTATAGAACTTTGTAGCAAAATGTTTAGAAAAGTCTGAGTAATCAATGTTGGGGGAAAGCACTAAAAACTGTGAGTCCAAATGTTATTTTGAAGATTGTTGGTATAGCAGCTAAGAGCCCAGGCTTTGGAGTAGAACGGCCTGTATTTTATTCACTACATAGCACTCACAAAATCACATCAATATGAACAAATTTCTCATCTTTTCTAGGCTCAGTTTCCTCTTTCCAAAACTAGAATAATGATTCCTATCCTTCAGGGTTATCAGAGTTAAAAATAAGTAACAAAGTGTATATGAAGTAGTACTTAGCATATTACTAGACACAGAAAGGACATTTATTAATTATGCATCTTAATATTACTCACCAGTATAGTCAACATAATACTGAGTGATCATTTTCATACACTACTGACTCAGTGGAAACCCTAGTGGCAGAGTAGTTAAGAGCTCTGGTTACTAAACCAAAAAGTTCAGCAGTTGGAATCCACCACACACTACTTGGAAACCATATAGGGAAGTTCTGTTCTGTATTATACAGCCACTAGGAGTCTGAGTCAACTCAACAGCAATAGCTTTGGTTTGGTTTTTGGTTCCTGAGTCAGTAATGACATGACTTTACAAATTAACTACTGGCTTGCAGTCTGTTAACAACTGTAGATGACCAGCTTGTCCACAGAGGCAAAACATGGACTTTGGACCCAGAAAAACTTCACTGTTAAATCTAAGTATTTCAATTGCAAACTAAGAAGTATTTTAAAAAATTACTTAGCTCCTCTTAGTTTCCATTATCTTCATCTACAAAATAAGGATACCTTAGCTTATTTCAAAGCACTAGAATAATGTCAGAGAAATGTATATAGAATGTCCAGCCCAAAGCCAGGTACTTGGTAAGTACTCAATATATGACAACTGAAATATTATTGTATGTACTGTATATATTTACATATAGGACATCTTCATGTATATAAATGAAATGTACAGTTGAACTGTTTACCTTTCCCGCTTCAGTTCGTATAACCCAGAAGCAGTTAACATCATGTGTATAATCAGTATCAGGACTATTGTAACTGAAGCTTCCATTCATCCCTGACAGTGATCCTCCACAAACTGCAAAAGAAAAGAAAAGAAACCTTGCTTTTCAGAGACTCCTAGAAGGAAAAAGCTAGGCAACTCTAAGCCTGCTGCTAAAATATTTAGACAAGTCTGAGTAATTAATGCTGGGGATAAAAGCACTGCCGTTCCTTCTTTTCTCTCCCCTTTTTCTGTCCACATCCTCCTCCGTAACTTCCTCTGATTCTTTGCTTTCTCCGCCTCACCTCCACTCCACTTCTACATATTTCACTTTACCCCATGAAAGTTAGTTCTGATCTTTAGTTCTTGTATCTTCTCTGTTATTTTACATTAGCCTTGCCTTCTCAGCTGGAAGATAAACAGATAATAGGTAGAGACAACATTTTATACTTCCATTTTTTACCACAGAGCTAGTCCTAAACACATAGGGAAAGAACAGTAAAAGTACGTTGATTCAGAATTGTGGGTTATAAGTCGGGGTAGAATAGTCAGATCAAGCTTTATGAAGAAAGATGAACGTGAAGTGCTTCCATGGGATAGACAGATTTGAATGGGAAGGAAGAAAGGGATTTGGAGAGAGGCAAAATATCCCAAATAAAGGAACACAGTACAAATACGCATGGGTGGCACATGAGGTCAGATGTCTGGCTTGAGTGGAGGTGTTTTCAAGGAAATAGTGAAAAAAATCTGGTTAGATGGGTAGCTGAGGTCTGCTTATAAAGGATATTAAATAGTAGCCCTAATCTTCATTTAACAGGCAATGGGGAGCCCACTTTATATTCTAGAACAGGGGAGTAACACGATTAAATATAGTATTCAAGGGAAATTAAAGGGCTGCTATATACATCCCTCCTTTACAGAAAAAAAACATAATGAAAGTGACAAGTACTTAATTTAATTCTTTTAAATAAAAAATTCTTCTAGCTTGAATTGAAATACATAAATTTGAGCAACCGGACAAGAAAGTAGATTCAGAAGAATCTGCAGAACTCAGAAGGATAAGACTGTACAGCCGTGAGCATCTGTGATGTGTAACAGGCTGACCCTACCTTGCTGGGGAGTCTGACAGAGAGATCCAGTCCAAGCACTGGTGCATTCACAACTGAAAGCATTGACACCATCGACACAAGTTCCCCCATTCAAACAGGGGTTGCTCAAACACTCGTTGATGTTTTCCGTGCAGTTGATACCACCCCAACCTGATTCACACATACAAAGATAACCAGAGACTGTTTCCTATGGAAAAAAACAGCATAATGCCATACAATGAATAAACAGACAATAAACCTGAATCAACCAAAAAAAATAAAGAAAAGAGGTGCTATGTTATATTTTTAAGCAGGTGTTAAACTGTAAGTGTATCTCCAGTACCCTAGTTTATAGTGTATATGTTTAAGTGGTTATTGCTAAGACATCGGACTTAGCAGCTAAACCATACTCTGTGTTTACTACTCTGTAAATTACTGGAGAAAAAATATTAATTCTGGTTTTCACTGTGAACTACAATTACTACCTGTCTTTTATTTCACAGTTGTTACTGACAGTTCCTGATTTTAATCATAACCTTATATTTATGAGTAATGGAAGGAAATATATTTCCTGGAAGTGAAATTAAAATTATTCTCAAGTACTCTATTCTTTTAGGAAAAAACAAAGGACTTACAATACATTGTCCATTTAAACAGGGATGACTGAGGCAAATATTACTGAGTTGTACACATCCACTTGGTCCATAACCATTTCCAGTATATCCCGGGAGACAAGTACAGAGAGGTAAGGAACCTGTACAGAAATAAAAATGGAAATATCAATATAAATCTCCACAGTGCAGATGAAGTAACTAAACTGAAGTTCTGCTGTCAAGACAAGACTCTGTTAGGGTGGTAGGGTAGTCAAAAGCAAAAACAAATGAGTTGATTACATATGACATTCCAAGAGCCCTGAACATCAAAGGCCAAACTGAGAAATCAGACTGAGCAGCAGGAGAGAAGAGAAGGTTCAGAAGCAACCATGAGATGCCAGAACTGACTCAGTGGGGATCAGCATCCTGTGGGCCAGATCAGCTGCTACAAGCACAGTGAGTCAAGCAGTGGCATTCAGAAAATGTTTGCCACATCAGGACAGACCTTGCAGCGGAAAGTGCTCTCAAGTCCCCAGAATCAGTGAAAAGCAACACTAGATCATCAAAAGGTAAATAACTTGCATCTAACCTACAGCACACTGATCTAAAAACTCTCCTTTGGGATAAACTTCTCTCCCTTTTACTTTTATTTTCCTGCTCTACATGGGGCCCAAGGCGGCACCAGAGAATTGTTCCCTGGCCTAGAAACAGGACTTCTTACCCATTCTGAGCCATCTCCTAGCCACAGAGTGGGAACAAATTAACAAACAGTGAACAAATAATCTGCCAGCTCCCTAAGATGGGGACTTTGGGCAGAAACAATTCCTTTGTGTAGGCACAGGTGTAAGGAATCTCCAGACTTTGAACATCTTTCACCCCTGCCTAGACCTGTGTGGGCCCACTAGAACAGCATGGTCCTTCATTAACAAAGTACAACAGGGTATATACACCCACACCCTAATTATACTGTATCAGCTGTATGGTAGGCAGATAGATTCCTGATATTTGACACTGAGCTGCCTATTAAGAAGATCCCCAGATACGCACAGCAGGGGCCTGAGGACTGGGAAGTCCATCCACGTCACCTGGGCACACATGACAGGGGCCCAAGAATTAGTGGTGCCTCCCAGTTGTTATAGCCAACAGCACTGGGCATCCATAGTCTGAAAAGCCTTTCCACACACATATTGTAGGGAACAGGGACACACGTTCCTTACAGACACTCAGGGGTAACTTTCAGTTTCCTGCCTTGCTCACCTTGTATAGCTAGATACCTGTGCCTTCCCCAATCACCCCCACCTTTCTAGAACTGTAGGTGACAGTCTGTACCATGCATGTGGTGACTGACTACCTGAATTCCTGAGCTAAATCCATACAAGAAAAGCAAATGGACTCCTAGGCTCATTTACTCATCAACAGCTCTAATCATCTGATGACAAAATGTTAGCGCTTCAAAGGTGCCACTAACCAAAGTAGCTCACATGACCTGCCTATTTGGACATATCAAAAAAAAAAACAAAACAGGAAGCTTGGACATGGCAAGCAAACATGAAATAAATGAATACAATAACTTATTGATGGCTTGGAGAAAACAGTTGCTATCAAATCATATGAAGAAGCAGACCATAATAGCTTTAGAAATCTCCCAAAACACAGAATCAAAACTCTTCCTGATGAAGAGAACTCCCTAAAATTACTGGGTGCAGAGGACAAAAGGTTAATGTGTAGAACTCTTTAAGAGATGAGATAATAAGAGACCAGGCACAATGCAGGACAAGCCAGGAAAGACACAGACACAGCAATTAAGGAACTTAAGAAGTTCATGGCAGAGCATAATGACAAATTAAACAGGTGACAAGAAACCATAGAGAGACATGAAACAGATTCAGAAGACTAACAATAAAATTTCAGAATTAGACAACTAAAAAAACTCAAATGAGCAGAAATGAGACAATGGAAACTAGTGAGACTGAAGATAAATCAGCTGACATCAACAAAGTTGAGGAAAAATCAGATAAATTAATTTAAAAAAAAATGAAGAAACCCGAAGAATTATGTGGGACTCCGTCAACAGGAATAACCTATAATGATTGTAGTACCAGAATATAAGGGGAGAACAGAAAATACAGAGAGAATTGTTGAATATTTGCCAGAAGAAAGCTTCACTGAAATTGCCAAAGACGAAGCAATATCTAATCAAGATGCCCATCAAACTCCATACAAGGTAGATCCCAAAAGAAAGACTCCAAGACATATTATAACAAAACTTGCAAAGACAGTTTTAAGAGCAGCTAAGGATAAACAAAAAATAATCTACCAAAGAAAGTCAATCAGACTAAGCTCAGGCTACTCAACAGAAACATGCAGACAACTAGCGTAATGGGATGACATATACAAACTGTAAAAAAAAAAATAATGCCAGCCAAGAATTATATACCCAGCAAAACTGTATCTCAAATACAATGGCAAAGGTAGCACATTTCCAGATAGACAAAAATTCATGGAATATGCAAAAAAAAAAAAAAAACCTAAAATTATAAGAATTGTCAAGAGGAGTCCTTCTGTTGGAAAACCAGTAACATCAGATAAGAACTGAAAGCAAGTATGTGGGACAGACCAACCAGATACCAACCCAGATAGGGAAATAATAAAAATAAATCAAAGCAAACATAGGGAAACTGAGACTTCATTATATAAAAAACATTATAACAAAAAGAGGGACTAAAAAATGTAGCCATAGATCTTTCATACAAAGAAGAAATCAAGGCAATATAAAGAAAAAAGACTGATTTAAACAAAAAAAAATAGGGGTAAATATTATACAAATGAAACTAATAATCCTACATACTATAATAAATGAGCAAAGTGGGAGGCCCCACACTACCTGATTCTAGAAACTATTATACCACCATGGCAGTCAAAACAGCCTAGTATTGGTACAACAGCAGATACACAGACCGCATGGAACAGAATGGAGAATCCAGATACTACATCATCACCTGTGAGCAGCTGATACTTGACAAAGGCCCAAAGTCCATTAAATGCAAATCAAAACTACAATAAGATACCATCTCACATCAACAAATTAACCAAAATCTGTTAATTGGGGAAAAAACAGTCTCTTTAACAAATGGTGTTGGCATAACTGGATATCCATCAGCAAAAAGTGAAACAAGACCCATACTTCATACTACACACAAAAACTCAGATTGGATCAAAGACCTAAACATAAAAACTAAAATGATAGAGACCACAGAACAAAACATATGCAAATGCTAGGAGCCATAATACATCTCATAAACAAAATATAAAACATTACTAACAGTACACACACTCCAGAAAAGAAAATAGACAACTGGGAGCTTTAAAACATCAGACACTTATGTTCATCCAAAGACTTCACCAAAAGAGTGAAAAAACAGCCTACAGAGTTGGAAATAATTTTGTATACAACAAATATGATCAGAGTCTAATCTGTAAAACCTACAAGACACTACAAAACTCAACAACAAGAAGACAAATAACACAGTTAAAAAATGGGCAAAGTATATGAACAGGTACTTCAGCAAAGAAGACATTCAAGTGGCTAACAGAGACGTGAAGAAATGCTCATGATCATTAGCGTCAGAGAAATGGAAATCAAAACTGCAATGAGATACCATCTCACACCAACACGGATTGTATTAACTAAAAAAAGAAAAAAAAAAGAACAGAAAATAATAAATGTTGGAGAGGCTGTGGAGAGACTGGGAAACGTCTATACTGCTGGTAGGAAAATAACATGGTACAACTCCTTTGGAAATTGATTTGGCACTTCTGTAAAAAGTTATAAATAGAAATACCATACAACCCAGCAATCTCACTCCTTGGAATATATTCTCGCCAAAGAAGAGCAGTCAAACAAATAGATATACACTTACGTTCATTGCAGCACTGATCACAATAGCATAAACATGAATCAACCTAGGTGCTCACCAACAGATGAATGGATAAACAAATTATGGCATATTCACACAATGGAATACCGTGCAATCCAAGAACAATTATGAATTTGTGGAACATCTCATAAGATGGATGAGTTTGTAAATCACTACAAGTGAAATTAGCAAAAGGACAAATATTGCATGAGATCACTATTATAAGAACTCAAGGAAAGTTCTAAACACAGAAGAAAACATTCTTTATTGGTTACTGGGGCAGGGAGGGGTATTCACTAACTACAGAAACCAAACCCAAATGAAACCTGTTGCTATCACATCAATTTCTACTCACAGTGACCATACAGGACAGGGTAGAACTGCCCCATAGAATTTTCAAAGAGCCCCTGGTGGATTTGAACTGCTGTTTTGTTAGCAGCTGTAGCTTTTCACCATTCTGCCACTAGGGTTTCCAATCAGATAGTAGGCAAGAATTACTGTAAGTGAAGGAAGGACAACAGAGAGTACAGAAGCAGTCAGAACAACTGGACTAAATCAAAAGCTAAGACGTTTCCTCAATAAAAGTAAACACTCCGAGGGACAGAGTAGTAGGGAAAGGAGTCTGAGGACTAAGGTTGTAGGGGACACTTAAGTCAATTGGCATAACACAGTTTATTAAGAAAACGTTCCCAGTCCCACTTTGGTAAGTGGTGTCTGGACTCTTTAAAGCTAGCAAGCAGCCATGTAAGAAACATCAGTTGGTGCCAACCTACATGGAGCAAAGTAAAATGAAGTGCATCAAAAATACAAGGCAAATCGAAGCCCAAGAGACAGAAGGGGCCATGGAAACCAGAGACTACATCAGTGTGAGACCAGAAGAACTAGATGGTGCCTGGCTACCACCAACGGAACTCTTTCTGGGATGGCCAAAGCACATGGTAGCATGGTGGCGAGTTCTTGAACTTAGCTGTACAGTTGTCTGTGAGGGAGTTTTTAGCCAGTTAACAGATAACTATATTGAAACACCCTCGCTGCTCATCTGATCTGCTCCCAATAATATTTTCTTTATCTGAAGATAAAGAACACACTAAAAGAAAGAAATTTTGATGACATTCAGGACTTCAGAGGTACTATGATGACAGCTATGATGGCCATTCCAGAAAAAGCGTTCCAAAATTGCTTTGAAGGGTGGACTAGGCACTGATGTCGATGCTAGCTTCCCATAAGGAGTACTTCAAAGGCGACCACAGGGATATTCAGCAATGAGGTATGTAGCACTTTTTCTAGGATAAGTTCACTAACTTAATTGGCAGTCCTCATAGAGTGCCCAACATTGCAGGAGAAAAGTAGGGTACAGACCTCCAACTCTACCAAAAAGACTGGACTTGATGGTTTGTCAGACTGCAGGGTTGTCTGGAAAACAGGGCCTTGGGCTCTCTCTTACCTCATCACCAAAGCATTCATGAAGCCAGCTCTTCAGACAAAGATGAGACTGCACTATAAGACATAAATGATACTGGCAAATGGCTTAAGTAGATACAGGAGATTGACTGGGCAGCTCCTACCCAAAGGCAAGATGAGAAGGCAGAAGGATATAGGAGCTGGTTGAATGCACACAGGATATACAGAGTGGAGAGAAGTGTGCTGTCACATTGTGGGGAGAGCAAATAGGATAATGCAAGAATAAGCATGTAACTTTTTGTTTGACAAATGGACTTGAATTGTAAACCTTAACTTACAGCACAATAAAATATAATTTTTTAATTTAAAAAAATCTGAAAATTTGGCTTTTTTTGACACATGGATTAATAGCTTAGCTGCTAAGCAAAAGCAAATGTCAGCAGTTCAAATCTAGCAGCGGTTCCTTGGAAACTCTATGGAGCAGTGCTGTTCAGTCCTGTTGGGGTCACTATGAGTTAGAATTGACACAACAGCAATGAGCATTAATTGTGAACCCCAGTCTAGCTGTATAAGGTACACAAGTATGAAAGTATCCAGCATCTCTACTGTTTTTTAATAAATACTAATTCTTGTATTTTACAAAATTGCACCAAATTTACCCAGTTTTTTAGACTTCTTACTTAATAGCAAAAGTCATATATCATTAAACAAATACATGCTGTTACTACTACTATAAAATTGTTAAAATAATATATGGAAATCAATAGGAAAACTAACTTAAGTCCATTCCTCCATCAGCAAAAACATTAAAGATGAATAGGAAACCTTGCTGAAAATTTAAAGAAACAAGTAGAACAAATAGCGTAACATGACAGATAAGCAGCATAACTGAATGATAGTATAGATCTCTTTCACATCTTCAGCTTATGTTATTTGCTAGGTTGTAATAATAAATAAACCACAGAGAGATTAATAAGTATAAACATACAGGTATCTTTTTTTGTAAATAAATGCCTAAAGATGTGTTCTTTATAATTACCTCTTTTCATAAAAATTTATAGAGAAAAGTGGATAATTAACCTCCAGTGTTGTTACAGTTTCTCCTTGAATTTTTTTAAAGGTTCCTAGGGTGAGCTGACAGGTTGGAACAAAGAAGAATCAACCTAGAAGTACATAAAGTGCTGTTTCATGTCATCTTTAAGATGATTGTCTTCTATATAAAAAAGCTGACATTTTTATAATAATATCTATAGAAATACTGTACATATCTAGACTCATTTAATCCTTTCAAGATCTCCATGAAATAGGTGCTCTTACCATCTTCATTTTGCACATGAAGAAACTAAAACATAACAAGATTACATATCTTGACCAGCCACACACAGCTGGAAGATGATGGAACCAAGGGAGACTCAAGCAGTCTGTCTCCAGAATCCACTGTTATTTATCATTACATGATTAGTCGAATAACTGCCAGTATGCACACATTCACACACACACACTTTCATGTATATTACAAGTTAGTAATAAATAAAGATGGTGTTTTGAAATAGCAAGGCATAGAGTACATTACTCAATTAGTTGAATTGTTTCCACTCCTTTAAGAAAAATATCAGGCTAAATCTCTACTTGATGCTATAAAATAACAATCAATTCTAAGAAGATCAAAGATCTTAATGTTTAAAACAACATAAAAGTAAAAAAGAAATGTATTTGACTCTTTTTAAAAGTATTCTGTAGGAAAGACATTCTACATAAGATATTCAAGGGAGAAACCATAAAATAAAAAAAAAGTGATTTTTTTTTTACTACATTGAATATTTGAACTTCAGAACCAAAAATACTACCACAAAAGTAAAAGGAAAACTGAATACCAGAAAAACACCTGTAAAACATACGACCCTTAATTAATAAATGATTTATATAATGAAATTTTACACACCGATAAGGAAACAATTAATGTAACAAAAATGAGCAAAGACAATAGCAAATGGGAAAATAAAAAACAAATGGTCAGTCAAAATGTGAAAAGAATTAGTCACTGATCAACACTAATCAAAAAGTGCAAAGTAAGTATATCTACTCTTCCCTTGGAGCCCTGGTGCCATAGCGGTGAAGACTTCAGCCACTAATCGAAAGGTTGGCAGTACAAATCTACCAGCCACTCCCAGGAAACCCTATGGAGCAGTTCCACTCTGTCTCACCCTGTAAGTCGGAATTGACTTGATGGCAATAAGTTTTAGGGGTACTCCTCGCTTACGGAGTATCTCATTAGCTGACATTTTGCATTTGTAACAATAGTAAAAAAAATCAACTATCTGATTATTTCACACATGAATAATGTATGTCTGGCAGTCACCCTTTCAGGACCAGTGGGACACACAGTATCCACCTACATTTTCCACCTGAGAGGTCCAGAAGGTCATATACGTTCCACATAGTATTTTATCTGAGGTATTCATCCTCCATTTTTGCATTATGCCAATTTTCCCATAGTGACATGGTCTTTGGAACATAACCGTGTCAACAAGCAAGGAGTAGACGTTATGGAAAACTACTCCTTGCCTATGAAGACGAAAAATAATAACAGTATTCATTATTTTCAAAGGTCAGTTATAGCAACAGTGTCATATACTGTTAAGTCAAAACCAGACCACTGACATCTAGTCAGTTACCATTCCTAGCGACTCCCTGTGACTCGCAGTAGGACTGCCCCATTGCGTTTCCAAGGAGTATTAGGTGGAGTTGAATGTTAACCTTCTGGTTAGCAGTCGTAGCTCTTAACCGTTAGCCACCAGGATTTCCTCATATATTGTTAGCTACCATAAACATTGACATAACGTTTGGGGAGTAAAGTTAAAAATATGTTTAAAAAAAAAAAAAACCCTAGGAGGTGACTCCTATTTTACACAGTGTTGCAGACTCTGGCAGTTGTCACCATAGATTCATTTTTCACTTTTTTTAGAGCGGCATCCACTCCATGGCAATTAGCAACAAGTTCTTATTTTTAGCTGGGTTCGTGGTTTCCTAGAAAGAACTACATTTCTCAGCCTCTTCTGCAGACAGGTGTGACTACAAGTCTTAGTCCTAGCCAGCAGCATGGAAATAGAAGAGTCCTTAAAGGAAGGAAGGAGCATGTTCTTGACACTTTACCTTCCTGATTGTTGGAATATACCAAAAAAAAGGACTCCACCACTGTCGAGTCGATTCTGACTCGTATCTACACTATAAAACAGAATAGAACTGCTGCACAGAGTTTCCAAGGAGCATCTGGCAGATTTGAACTGCTGACCTTTTGGTTAGGAGACATGGCACTTAACCTCCCCACCACCAGGGTTTCCTGTTGGAATACAGTCATAAGTCAATTTATCAGGCTTACTCACTTTGGGGAATAATTCCTCAATTACAGCAGATTATTAAAGGGCACAACCTTTTCCATTAAAAAATTATTTCAGTGCATAGATTTATAACAGGGATCAACTTTTCATTTGAAGATTAAAAATAAGAACTTTTAGGAGAGAGGATTCTACTTTTCAAACTGTTAATTTGATCTAGAGGATCATACTAAATTATGCAAAACCAGAAGGAGAGATGTGTGTTACCTAGAATCGAGGTGCACGAAGCTTGCAGGTGGCAGCCTCCGTTGTCAACCGAACAGATGTCTATGAGTGTGCACACTCTGCCATTGCCCTGGTACCCTGATCAGAGCAAGAACGGAAGCAATGAGGAGTGATGTCAACAATTCCAATCTGAGAATCAAGTAACGTGAACCAGAGAAATCAGAGTTCCTCTCCATTAAAACAGAAAATGTATATGTAAATGGTCATAAACAATGAAAACTCCCTGTTCAATAACAAGAACAACAAGAATTAGGAACTTGATTTCAGAGCTAATGTTCTGAGTTATTTCTCATGAAAACAGATAAATAAAACTATGGGTGGACTTAGAAAGTGCTGACACTAAGCAACTTGCCATTTTTTAATTACAGTGACTCTGATATTCTTAGAGCTAAATTACTGTGCAAGTCCAAAGTACCACTATTTCATGTCGTTGACGTATACAGCTCAGAACTCCCTGAACTTACTGGACAGCAACTAGTGTTAGCTTAGAGGACAGCAGTAGTAACTTCAGTCCATAAGAGAAGGGAAACTAACATGTGTTGTATGTCTACTGGTGTGCCTTTTATTTAATAAACTTCGTATGTGAAACATTTCAAGAGTGCACTATATTAATAAATTATTTGTGGGAATAACATCGTAATAGATCAGTGATCACAGATCACATAATGCAAATCAAAATTTACATATCTCAATAGGCTATTTCAGAACTTATAAAGGTTATTGTTTTTCATTAACAGTAAATTTTTTATTTCTTACTTGTGGTATAGCTATACTAATGTCTCCTGAATCCTGAATTTTCTGCACTATTCTGTTTTTTTCCTTAGATAGCAATCAGACTTGAAATAGAGCATAAAATTCCATTTCTCAGTTGCATGTTTTGTCTTTGAAAGTATTGGGAAACATGGTGCAGTACCTGGTGGACAGGCCTGGCAGTAGTGAGATCCGAGGGTATTCACACACTCAACAGGTGGAACCTCAGAACAGCCTCCATTATTTATCTCACATTCGTTGATATCTTCGCAATTGAATCCATTTCCTTGCCAGCCTAGAAAAATAGACAGATCTGAAATGTTAGTCTATAGGTAAGTCAGAAAACAAAAAGGGTAAACAATTAAAAGCATATAAAAGTCTGCTTAATTCAACAAACTGTAAGCAAAAACCAAACCCATTCCCATCAAGTCAATTCCAAGTCATTATGACTCTATCGGACAGAGTAGAACTGCCCCATGGAGTTTCCAAAGAGCACCTGGTGGATTTGAACTGCCATTCTTTTGGTTAGCAACCATAGCACTTAACAACTGTGCCACCAGGGTTTCCCGACAAACTGTAAATTAGCAAAAAAAAAAAAAAAAAAAGTTTTAGAATCCAGTTCTTAATGGGAAAATGGGTACTCTCACAACCTCTTAGACATTAAGTTACAGTAACTTACTGGAAAGAGGGCTGGTAGTATACATTTAAAAAATTTAAATATATACTCTTTGACTAACAAATCTGCTTTTTGAAACTTATTCTATACTGATAAAACTACCAGGATGCAAGGATATAGGCAAGAGGATATGTTTTGCAGCATTGTTTGAAAGGGGGAAAACCCTTTGACGGTCAATAGAGGCATAGCTGAATACATTATACCACATTTATGCCACTGAATGCTAAAAGCTATCTTTAATAACACACACACATGCATATGCTCACACACACATGAGACTGATGGTGAGGGGAGAAGATATTTTACCTTAGACATTTCTGTTTTATTTACATTATTGAAATGAGCTTGTGTTGCTCTCGTAATTCAAATGATTATATTTATAACAACCAAAAACCGAAACCAAACCCATTGCCACTGATTCCAACTCATGGTGACCCCACAGGACTGAGTGGAATCGCCCCATAGCGTTTCCAAGGAATGCCTAGTGGAGTCAAACTGCTGACCTTTTGATTTAGCGGTTGTAGCTTTTAACCACTGTGCCATCAGGGTTGTGTTTCAAACTTGTTAGAGTCTATAAACTGTTTATATCCTTTGAGCTAAATAGAGCTCCCATATGGAAGCTATACAAAAAAAATTATCACACATAGGTGAAGAAATGAATGCACAGAAAAAAATAAATAACTGAAAGTAAATATACCAAAATGTTAATGGTGATCATCTGGGTGAGAAGACTTTTTCTCTGTTGTTTTCCATAGTTTCTGTAATTTCTTTATATTTTATAGCTGTATATATTACTTTGATATTTGGGAAATATAAGGTGATTAATAGGAAAACAAGTCTTTTATTTCTCTTTTGTTCCCCCAACAAAAAAGAAAGAATCTAAAATCACATTGCCCATCTTACAACTTAAATAATTTATTTTTGTGTTTTTAGTTTTTAAAGACTATCAGTGGCAAATTAATTCTAGAATATCATTAGTTTCAATTTTCACTTGCTCCTGAGAATTAAGAAGGAAAAAAGTCTTGTGGTTTTTTTTTCAATTTCTTTCTAGTTTTACCATATCTAAACTTATCACATACAGAAAACCACTGAATCAATAAATTCACCAAGTGAATATGCACAATAAGCATGTAGGCTTTGCTTGGCAGCATGGAATAACGGCGTATTCAGCAGCTCAGGTCAAACTCCAAAGTCAGGCTGACCTCGGTTTGAATCCCAGCTCGTTATAAGCTATGACTTTGGGCAAACTATTTAATTTCTTGAAACCTCCAGTTCTTATACTTAAAATGGGACAAATAATAACTCCTACTATTCTTGCCATTTCAAGAATTCTAATAAAATTGCTTAGGAAGGTGACTTAATGACATTCTCATAAAACGATAGCTGCTATTATTATATTCTCTTTGCGCTATGCTTTCTAAGAACTCCTAGGAAATGCAGGCAGGCCTTGTAAATTCCCTGAAGTTATGGGCTATGTCTTATTAACTGTCTACTATTGCACCCAGCACAGCACATTTCTCACAAATATGTGTTGAGTGAAACTGGTTCCGGCACCTTGCCTGCCTGGCACGCAGAGGCTGACATGGTAAGGGATAACATCTGGGTTTAAACCCAAGCAATCTCTGAGTCTAGAGTCTGTATTTTCAAAGACTCAGCACATGATATCCCCTGGAGATTCGTTCTCTGTAGCTCTGGGATGGATCTAGCTATCAGTGTTCATAATAAGGCTGCAGGCAATTCTTACCCACTCACAAGTAAGAACTCTGGACTCTAGAGCAGACACCAAACCAAAACTAAACCCACAGCCATCAAGTCAATTCGGACTCATACCAACCCTATGGGACAGGGTAGAACTGCCACATAGACTTTTCAAGATGTGCCTGGTGGATTTGAGCTGCCGACCTTTTGGTTAGCAGACTTAGCACTTAACCACTACATCACCAGATTGCAGACACTAGACAGTGAAATAATTTATTTAGGTTTTACGAACACCTGTTCGTAGGAAAAGTGGAACAAGACAGCATGTCTCTGATCTAAAGTCTCATCATTTGGTGGCCATTGCAATGAAATGTTTGACTTCCCAAACTCAGTGGCCAACCCTGCCCTGAAGTTTGACTGTGACAGATTTGCAAATCTTTCACTTTTATTATTAAGTGGTCTACAGCAGTTTAACTTCGAATCCTGGCTACTCATTATTATGTGATTTGGGGAAGTTATTTAACCTCTTTAAGCCTCCAGGCTTAAGTTAAGTGAAACAGGATGTGAAACTGGATTTGAAAGCCCCTAAGAACAGTCTTTAAAACCCTGGTGGTGTAATGGTTGAGAGCTACGGTTGCTACCCAACAAATCTGCAGTTCCCAACCACAAGCTGCTCCTTGGAAACTCTACGGGACAGTTCTACTCTGTCCTTTAGCGTGGCTGGAAGTCAGAATCAAATGAACAGCAACAGGTTTGTTTGTTCATTTGTTTTTTTCGAGAATGGTCTTCTTGTCCACTGGTAGTTGAAGGACATGAGTTCCAGCACCTTGCCTGCCTGGCCTGAAGAGGCTGTGGGCCTGGCCCATGGCCCTGATGACATTGGCTCTATCTGAGTGTGAGGGAGCCCACGTACCTGATGGACAGGCTCCACAATAGAAAGAGCCCGGAGTGTTGAAACACTGCACAAGTGGTGAACAAGGCCCAGGCGAGGGGCTACACTCGTCTTTGTCCTCTGTGCAGGCAGAGCTGTTTGGCAAAGACTCCCATCCAGCATCACAGATGCAGCTGAACTTGGGCTGGCGGGACGACAGCGGTGTGGATGAAAGAAACAAGGAAATGAGCAGGCAGCAGCAAAAGCAAACGGCCTTTGAAAATCACATCAAGACCCGAACTATTTATCCTCCACCATTCATTTCCATCAGACCAATCAAGTGGCTTCTCTTTTTTCTTCCCATGTGATTAAGCATTTACACAAGACCATGCAAAAAGGGCAGCATCTTTATTTCAGAGTAAGAGAAACCTGTAATTTGCCCCAACAACACCAGGGAAAAAGCAACAACAATCAAGAATTGTTAAGTCAATATAATTAAAGTCAATCATCTTAGCCTGCTGTGATTTAGAAAAGAAAACACCCATGTAGGCACAGACCTTGGAATATCAGTTCTGTTTGTTTTTTGAACCTGTCTTCTTTCCCCTACCCCATGCTGTCACTGGAAGGCAACTATTTTCCATCACACTGATACAAAAAAATATAACTCAAAGAATGAAAGTTTTTAGGCAGAGCCAAGATTGCAGAGGCTGAGCCACCTTGGGATCAGGGGTCAAGGCTGTGAGGACCCAGACTGAGGGGAGAGAGGACCCTCAGGGAAATGGATTTATAGTATCTGCAGCGCTTACAGGGCTTCAAGGACCAGAAAAAAATCTAGATTCCTTAAATCTGCACAAATAAGACCAGGGCTTCTGTATCTTCATGCCTTATCACTGCTGAAGCTCCTGAGGTCAAGTGAAGCCATGTCTCACAGACAGATTCAGGAAGAATAACAAAAGTAGCAGTATTTACGTAATCAAATCTTAACCTCTGGGTCTACTTTTCTGCTTACTTGTGTACAACTCTTATCTACCCTCTTCAGCTGTGCCCTGCTGAAGCACAAAAAGTGTCTTCTTCTCCTTCACAGCTGCACAGAGTAGTTAGTGCCAGTTATCCCGGCAGTGTCCACCTTATTCCATGTGAGAGTTACAGCAATCCTTTTTTTTTTTTGTATATCTTATCATTAGTAATATGTACTATATACAATGTTATAATGTAATTTGCTGATGTTATCATTATCTGTAAGTTGATATGTGATGTTTACAACCCCAAGACAAAGATAGGATTTAATAAAGATACTGATGATAAAAGACAGCAATATGAAAAAACAAAATAAAATGAGGTATGACTTTTTTTTTTAACTTAGACCCAACTTATAATAGGATCTTCAAAACAGAACCCTGTCATAAGTCAGAGACCACCCGTACAATCACCAGAGGATGAAACATTAATAACCTTGGCACCCTAATGGGAGTTATCTTTGGCAGGGACCCACCTGTCCAGCCTGCGTTCGGACTGAGTCCTCACAGATGCCGTGGACACAGAGCTTCTCAGAACCCTCTGTGCAGTCATCGTATTTGGACTCACACAGTGGTCCGTAGGTATCAGGTGAGCAAATACAACTGTTGGTTACATAAGAAGACAATATTTGAACTTGTACTGTTTCTTAGCATCAACACATAAAATAATTCAAATTGCAAATCTTCAAAGTTATATAAACCAGCAATGTAGATCTACTGACTGGAGTCTTGGAAAAAAATCACTTTACTCTGCCTTGTGCAGTGGAGTAAAGGTGTTATCTCTTCAAATGCAGTGTTTGAGGAGCACTGATTTACTATCTAGGCAAGAGTACCACTATAAATTCTTTGGGTATCAAGTCATCAGACTGTGCTTTCAAAGGTCTCACAACTGCTAACCAAGTGTGCTCTAAGTGAACTTCTAAAAGGGATGAAGCTAGGTCAGGGAGGTAATGAGAGATCAGCAATGATACACATCATCCACCTAACTGGATCTCCCAGGCAGCACATGCGACCTTGACTTAAATGGATAAATTTCCAAACACCCTCTAGAACTGCATACTCGCCCCATACACATTTAGATTTGATTTCAGGAAAAAGAATATTCTTTCATATGACCCACACAATATATAGCTTAACTTATAATTATGTAAAAACTCTTTTATTGATAAACTATTCTTGAACATTCCAAGGTTGTCTACTCATTAAAAGAATGCCATAGATCAATGCCAATAAATTATTAAAGTTGGGAAGAGATTCAGTTATTCATTCCCTCCCCATAGCTGTTCTGTCTCCTCTTTTCATATTCTCATATTCTGTTCTGTTTTCTCCTCTGCTCCCATCCCTTCAAGGAATTTACTTCAGAGAATTTAATTAAGACTCGTGAGGACTATAGAAGTTTACAGCATTTCACGCACATATTTAAGCATTTGACTTAGGTGACGTAATTGCTACAAGGCCCTGTCCAAGAGCAGATTAACTCAAAATGAATACCACTTTCATACTGAGGTCTCAAGGTGATTCCTTGCAGGAAGTGCAGAAGAAATTGTGTTCATTCAATTGAGAACCCTGGTGGTATAGCGGTTAAGATGTCTAACAGTTAAGATGTCTGACATTTCAAATCCACTATGTGTTCCTTAGAAACCATCTGGGGTAGTTCTATTCTGTCCTATAGGGTAGCTACAAGTCAAAATAGACTCAACAGCTATGGGTTTGGTTGTATCACTCATCACTTCACTACTAGAAAATGACTTAAGATTTAAGATGAGATGCTGGTTAAAGACCTGCATTCGTCACTCTGTCTCCCTCTCTTTTCCCACTTGCTGTTGTCACAGAGATGAGTGACTTCAATCCTACACTATTCTCAAAATAACTACACAGTACACGTCTTTCATTTTAGAGAACATGAGAAAAAGAAGCCCGGGAAGACAGGAAGCCAAGTATTCAGTAGGTTTCCTAGCAGTGATCCTTAAAGATAAATATTATTAGTACCATTTTACAGAGCAGTCCACACTATTAAAAACTGGCAGAAGATGAACTAAAACCCAGGTCTGTTTCACAGTGTCTGTTTTTTCAGTTCACACTCCTATGTCCTGAGAGGTAGTATTTCATCTTTACATGTCTGTTTAACCTAACACTATATGTATGCAAAATATATTCCTAAGGTTTCTTCTTTGTATACCCTTAAAATGTATACATATATATATATTGTGCCAAGTGACAATAAAAGTCATATATTTTATTCTTAAAAATAAAGTACTCCTATTTTTGTCCTGGAAACCTTGGTGGTGTAGTGGTTAAATACTATGGCTGCTAACCAGCAGTTCAAATCCACCAGGCACTTCTTGAAAACTTCCATAGTCGTTGTTTAACTTATATAGCAGTGCAGGATTCAATATTTCAAAACTGACACACTGGAAAAGGTAACAGGTTTATTACCTAATCACGACCTGAGCTAAAAGCAGATTATCCTCATTGTTTAAACTCTCAATGTTTTAAAATTCATCAGAAATAAGAACACAAATAAATAAAATCCAGGTAGTTCTCAACTTAGAACGGTGTTCCATTCTGATAACTCTGTTGTAAGCTGGTTCTGATGTAAGTTGAATACTTCTTTTTTAAAATTTGTTTACACTATTGTTGCCTTTTATTACCAGTGTCTCATAAATTTGATAGTGTTTTGAACAGTAAATTATAAAATTGAACGTCTAAGAATGATAATATCAGTAAATTACATGCTCCAATATATTAATAACTATAAGATGTATGAAAAAAGGATAGCTAGAAGTGTGATTCATTTGTAACTTGAATATGTCATAAGTTAGGACTACCTGTATACTGACAATCACATTCTGGGGAGTAAAAAACAAACTTAAAAAAAAAGAAACAACAAGAATTTTTTTTTTTCCTAGAAGATTTAGACCCAAGCCCTACCTACACTATATACACCAGCCATGGGTAGAAAGTTCTGACCCCAATGGAGGTCTTAAAGTCAAAATAAGTAGGGGAACAATAAGAATTAAGTCTTTAGAACAGAGAGGTGGAAAGAGCATTGAAAAGAGGCAAGCTATCATTCTGTTAGTTGTCTGAAGAGGTTGGTGACAAGACTTGGTGCCACAAGAAAGAATCAGTGGAAACAGATGATGTTTCTTTGCTCTGTCTTCATAGCTCTGGAAAATAATTTTTACCAGAAAATTTTCTTATGAAACCTTACAATGTCTTCCAAATAGCATTTCCATACCACTTTAACTTTTCAAATATCTTCACAATTACAAATTATTAATCCTATTAGATAAAGACTCTTGTCTCCCCAAGTAAACAGGGCTAAAGAGTTAAAGAAGGCCCCAAATCTAAAGCAAACTCTGCCTGTCCTGAAAGCATTTTTGCAGGTCCAGAGTCTTCAATGAGTAGCTCAGTTTTCCCTTAGCAGGTATCTGCTGAAGTTCTCAAAAGCACTTCTAGCCTCAGGGAAGTCATTGATTAACAAGGATTTGAACTCACATTGTTAACAGAACTCAAGGACAGATCTAGACATTCATTGTTTCATTATACTCAGGTTCCACAAAACAATTATTTAATCTTAAACTTAAGCACAGTTCTCTACTTTCTTCATTACTTCAAAACGTCTCCCTCTATCATAGGCCTGAATTAGGCTAGTGAAGGTGTAGGTCATCGACTGAGGTTCATGAGGGTTCATAAACTCCTCCCATTTCAGGATGAAAAACCTGAATTAAAGACTCTGCTCCTGAATGTTCTCAGGCAAATCTACAAAGGACTGTTGTTAGGCACCACTGAGTTTGTCCTAACTAATAGCAACTGTACATACATCAGAAAAAAACACTCGCAGGTCCAGCACCTTCTCACAAGTACTGTTACCTTGATCCCACTGTTGCAGCCAATATGTCAACCTATCCCGCTGAGGATCTTCCTTTTCTCACTAACTCTCTGCTTTATCAAGCATGTCGTCCTTATCCAGGGACTGGTCTCTCCTGATAACACATCCAGAGGATGTGAGACACAGTCTTGTTAGCTTCACTGCTAATGAACAGTCCGGCTATGCGTCTTCTGGGAGTCCATGGTATATTCAATATTCTTTGCCAACACCATGATTCAAAGGCATAAGTTCTTCTTTCTTATTCACTGTTCAGCTTTCACACGAATATAAGGTGATTGAAAATATTATGGCTTTTCAGGCACACCCTAGTTCTTAAAGTGACATCTTTGCTTTTTAACATATTTTAAAGGCCTTTGCAGCAAATTTTCCTAATGTTGTAAGCCATTTGATTTCTTGACTGCTGCTTCCATAGACACTGATTATGGATTCAAATAAAATCTGATGCTTGACTATTTCCATCTTTTCTCCACTTCTCATGATCTTGCTTAGCGGTCCAGTTGTGAAGATTTTGTTTTCTTTATGTTGAAGTATAATCCATACTGAAGGCTGTAGTTCTTGATCTTCATCAGTGAGTGCTTCAAGTTCTCTTCACTTGCAGCAAGCAAGGTCGTGTCAGCTGCGTATTGTAGGTTGTTAATGAGTCTTCCTCCAATTTTAATTCATATAATCCGATTCTAATTCATATAATCCAGCTTCTCAAATTATCTGCTCAGCATATAGGTTGAATAAGTATGGTGAAAGGATACAATCCTGATAAGCACATTTCTTGACCGTAACTACACAATATCCCCTTGTTTTCTTCAACTGAATGCCTCTTGGTCTATGGACAGATTCCTCATGAGCATAATTAAGTGTTCTGGAATTCCCATTCCTTGAAACACTATCCATGATCTATCTGACATCAGCAGTGATATCCTTCATTCCAGATCCTCTTCTGAAATTGGTTTGAATTTCAGGCAGTTCCCTGTTGATGTATTGCTGCAACCGCTTTTGAATGATCTTCAGCAAAATTTTACTTGGGTGTGATATTAATGACATTGTATAATAATTTCTGCATTCTGTTGGATCACTTTTCTTTGGAAGAGGCATAAATGTGGGTCTCCTCCAGTCAGTTGACTATGTAGCTCTCTTACAGATTTCTTAGCATAGATGGAGAACACCTCCAGTGCTACATCCACTTGCTGAGACAGCTCAGTTGGTATTCCACCAGTATATGAAACCCTGCTTTTTGTTAATGCCTTCAGTGCAGCTTGTACCTCTTCTTTCAGCAAGATTGGATTGTGGTCACATGCTACCTCCTGAAATGGTTGAGTGTTGACTGGTTCTTTTTAATACAGTGACTGTGTATATTCCTTCCATCTTCTTTTGATGGTTCCTGCATCATATTTTTTCCCATAGAATCCTTCAGGATTGGAACTCAAGGCTTGAGTCTTTTCTTCAGTTCTTTCAGTTTGACAGATACTGAGCATGTTCTTCACTTATGTTTTTCTGTCTCCAGGACTTTGCACATTTTATTATAACTCTTTACCTTGTCTTCTCTTGCTACATTCAGAAATCTTTTGTCCAGCTCTTTTATGTCATCATTTCTTACTTTTACTTTAGCTACTCTAAGGAGTAGACTAGAAAACCAAAATTATATCTAGAATCAGCACAAATCCTAAGGCTTTCTTTTATAGGAGAATACAACAGAATGGACTCCTGGTAGCACAGTGCTGAAGCAGTTGGCTACTGACTGTAAGGTCTGAACCTACCAGCTGCTGCACAGGGGAAAGATGTGACAATTTGCTTCTGCAAAAATTACAGCCTTGGAAACCCTACGAGGCAGTTATATCTGTGTTACATGGTCGCTAAGAGTCAAAATGAACTCAGCATCAAGTAACAGAATGAGAGAATTCTGCATTGCTCTCACAAAGTTGAATCTGCCATAGAGGAAGCGTTCAACAAATAAAATATTTTCTCTGTTTCTGCTTCTGTCTCTGCTTCTGTCTCTCTGTCTCTCCCTCTCTCTCAAGAGTTTGCACATTGCCCAAATGGTAACATGCGGGGCTACTAACTGAAAGCTTGGTGATTTGAATTCACTTGAGGTACCTCAGAAGAAAGGCCTGATAGTCTGCTTCCAAAGGTCACAACCATTGAAAACCTGATGGAATTCCATTCTACTGTGACACACATGGAGCCTTTCTGAATCAGAATCAAGTGGACAGCAACTATTTTTTCGTTGTTGTTCTGTCTCTCTCCCTCTCATATATACATACACAGATATGCATCAGCATAACTTTTACTCCTTAATATTCCAATCTTGGAAACACAAAATCGTTTCAATAACTGGATACAGAAAGAATTGTTTGCTATCTGAACAAAAAACTCTAGCTCCATTGAAACACAACAAATAATTGTTGGGGCTCAGTTTATTTTGTGTTTTTATTAGTTTTCCATTTTCTATGGGGGAAATAACATGCTGAAAAAAGAAGAAAAAAAGTCTTTGGCTTGGGTTCTGTATCTTACCCTACTTAAACAGCTTTGTCATGCTGCTGGTTTGCAAGAAACCATAAGGGCCATTTGTGTCCAAGGCTCAAAAAGCTCAAAGACGGATGCTAAAAAAGCCAGTAGTGAAACAAAAGCGAAATCTAACCTCCAGGATCATCCTAGAGACCTGGAAGACCAGAAAATGTAAGTGCTAGGAGTCAAGACATTTTACCACTAGTATCTCCAAGGTAGAAATCTTTGTAGATAAATGACCATAAACAATAATCAAGAGATGATGCTTTCAAGGCAATGAAAGATTAGACCTGCATTCTGGATCAAGCCCAAGCTGAAGTGTTTAAATAGCAAGGGTGGAGTGGTCATGCACATGAAAAACAAAGTCCTGAAAGCTAAAGGCTCTCTGATAACATAGTAAATTTACTACATTTAAGGCACAGCTAGTTAGTTTTGGTTTTTCTTACAGCTTAAATTCATGGACATAGCTACCAGAAACGAATGACATAAAATTACAACCTGTAATGAGCAAAAAATTTTAAATCAGATCAAGAGAATAAAAAGCTCAATAAAACATAAAGGGAAGATTGTGGTTCCTCTTTGAGAAGACAGTGTGTTAACAGATAACAGAGAAAAAAACAAAATAACCTCTCTCATTTTTGCTGGAAAGAATGGAATGGATGTTATTATGACAGAACTGGAGAACAAAATAGGATGGATGATAGTAAGCAAACAATTACTCTTTAATCTGTGGAGATTGTCCCCCAGAGCAATTAAAGGATTTGTTCATGCTGTAACAAAACGGTTTCTTAATCTTTTAATAATCACACAAACAGAAGATCAGCCAAAAAACATAGAAGGATAACATCTAGAATTTTTTAAGTGATTTTTAGAGAACCATACAATAGTAAGTTTGACATCAATCTACCATAAGTCTTTAGACTTGATCATTAAAAAGATACTTTATGAGCCAACTTAGTTTTAAAGACTAATATTCCCAGAGTAGGATGGGAAACAGAGGCCTTCTATGTCTAACCCAACCTAGGACCGCAGGGAAGTTTTCATGCAGAAGAAACTGAGCAGGAGAATGTGATCAACATGTCATTTGACTAAGTAGATGAGGACAATAATGCGTTATTGTTATTACAAGAGGCATGAAGGTTAGTTGAGAAAGCGCAGTGAGAGTAAATTTTTTGAAGAAAGCCTCACTTTAACCTTTGACCTTAACATGATCAACATTTTTACAGAAAGCTTGGAAGAAGGTATCCTCACTGATACTGTCACTATTTTTGTTAGCTACCATAGAGTCAATTGTGACTCATGATGACCCCATGTGTACACAGCAGAACTTCTCAGTAAGAGTTTTCAAGGCTGTGACAAATCAGAAGCAGGGCTTGTCTTCCAAGGTGCCCCTGCGTTGATTCGAAGCCCCAACCTTTGGGCTAGTAGTTGGGCACTTAATGTGCGATCCAGGGAGTCCTTACATTGGACTGCTAATCTAGCAAATGAGTGCAGCAGTGGTAGATTGGTAGGAAGAGATGTTCGTTTTCTACTTAAAACTCTTCAGTGGCTGCGCACTGTTGTTGGGATGAATACTAACTCTTTTGTTTGACCGATGAGACGCATGTGGTCCACCCCTTATTAATTCTGGTACCACCTGGTACCACGCCCCTCTTACTCTCTATTTCAGCCAGAGTAGCCTTCTTCTGCCTCCCCAGGGATACGAAGAAAAGGATTTCTTCACTGGGTGAAAGTTGAGGATTCATGAATTTTTTTCTGCATTCACGTAAATGGCTATTTAAATGCTAAGAACTACGTATCTTCCATGGGGTACTTAATTTCACTGGTAATAAAAAAAAAACTCTTTCTCATTTAGTCTATTCTGACCACAGTGCTGCTATTAGACAAAGAGTAGAACTGTCCCATAGAGTTTCCGGGGATGTAATGTTTACAGAGGCAGACTGCCACATCTTTCTTACAAGGTTACTGGTAATAGATATATTAATTATGGGTACTCTTAATTATGCGGTGTTTCAGTCCTTCTCAGACACGACCTTGAATTTTAAGAGAGAAAGAAAGGTTACCTGTAACTCCCTACTGTATTCTCACACGTGGCTCCATTCAGGCAGCTCAAGGGCGTTCCAGAATAAATCTGACATTCATTAACATCGTCTGAGCAGAAAGGACCCTGTGTTCATATAAAGACTGAAGTCAGTTGCCAGGAGTCACAGAGGCACCTGGAGGTTAATATTCATGAGGTATGTTTAAGGATTTGCACACTGACAGTTAAATACTATAATATTAATACTAACATTAATCTCCAGTTATCCTTCCTCCAGAACTCAGATTGGCCTAATAGAACCAAAGAGATTTTTGTAAGATCAAACCAGTTACACAAGAAGCGTCATTATACAAACTAATCTCTGTTTTACCCTGATGCTGGGTCTGGAAATACTTAACAAACTCAAAGGAAATGTGCATGTTGGGAATATTTTCACCAGCGTTAGCGAAGGGCAAGAACATTTACATAGCTATATCAAAGTTTGTTTAGCACTATCCAGTGCAGAGCCACTTAAAGTAATGCTAACAAAAATATCATGCCTCAAAGGTAGTTATCCAATAAAGTCAATCCCTTCTTAAGATGGCTTAGTATTCAGTGGGTTGTGCAATCATGTTTGCCATTGTTTTGATTTTGGCATACAGGGTGTGACCAATTCTGATTAAGGAGACTACAGAATCCTAGAATCTTTCGACGAAGAATTCAGTATATGTGAATAATTTCAAGGAAACCACAGCTGCTGACTCACCATCATTTTTAGTCAGACTCACCTTCCACTGTGACGGACAGATACAAAAAAAGGCATCGTGCAGGTTGAGGCAGGTTCCACCGTTTTGGCAAGGATTGCTGCTGCAAACTTTTCTGTCAACTGTCTGAAAGACAGGACCAGAACAGTCATGAGGTAATTGTTGCTGAGGCCAACCGCAATGAAAAGCATCTTCAGGGCAAATGCTTCAGAAGATTACGTTCTACTGGGAAATCAGGGCTTTCTCTCCAGACTTTAAAACAGTTGCTGACATTCCTCAGATAAAACACTCTTGTGTGAAAACAAAACGTGTTTCCTATCATTGCGGTCAGTCACCACTGAGTCAGCTCCAACTCATGGCGACTCCCTGTGTGCAGAAGGGTTTCCAGAGGGTTTTCACAGCTGTGAAACAGGTCCCAGGCCTGTTCCTAGAGGTGTCTCTTGGGTGGGTTTGTACCACCAAACTGTTGGCTAGTTGGAAAGTACTTAATGAGCATGTAACAGCTTAGGCCAGAGGGAAGATTTTCACTCTTTGAAAACACATAAACATATGCTAGGGGACAAGAGTCAAGTTTTCAGGTGCAAAGAATACTCTAAAAGTTCCAGTATCTTCTCCATTATTCCTATCTTTGGTATCTCCAGAGAAGCATTGAAATCTGATCATCTTTCACTGTCACTCCTCCTCCCGTGGGTTAAGATGACTGAACTCCTTTCACTCCAGGCCCCTTTGTTTGAGACGTGGGGGTTTAGATACGCTCTTTGCTCTCATGCTCAGTTGGCAGCTTTCAGAACAGAGTTGCAAACAGACCTGCCTTTGTCCACACAACCTGGGGAAATTTAACCATATGTCTGCTACCCGTAGTAACCTTGCAGAATGTTTAAGGCTTCTGGGAACGGGGGAACTTCTTTACACACTGCAAGTGATTATACACGGACAGCTATTCTATTCATTTTATCTAATAATAGTCCATGTTTTAAAAAATGAAAATATGTACACATTAATTTTCTTTTTTTCTTCTATTCAGTGACTCATAAAGAAAATCTAGCCTGCTGTTTTTGTTTTACAGATAAAACTATGTGAGAAAGAATAGCCAACAGACCGATCTCCATTTGCTGAAAGAGCCATCCGTTCTTCGTCATAATTCAGGTGGCCATACATGTGAGGAAAACCCTGGCAGTGTAGTGGTTAAGCGCTACAGCTGCTAACCAAGAAAGTCCGCATTGTGAATCCACCAAAGCACTCCTTGGAAACTCTATGTGGCAGTTCTACTCTGTCCTGTAGAGTACCTATCAGTTGGTCAGAATCAACTCGATGTCAGTGGATTTTATAAACATGGAAGTCTGTTTCTGTATTCCTTTTGTTCCAACATTCTATTCATCTGTCTTTGGCCAGAACCATAATTAAGAAACTGTGTTTATCAAAGAACACAAGAAAGTTAACCACAAGTTCATTAGAAGTTTTTGCTGCATCGCTGTACAAAAACAGCCGAGAAGAAGACAATAGGGAGCAGCAGAGACCGTGGACCACAGAGAGCACTTGTTCAACGCAAGGGCATAAAGGCGTTCACACTCAAAAATAATTAAAATCTCTTCTTGGGGGTTTCTGCTTTTCAAAATGGGTAATTGAGAGCTTCACATAACTGTCATGACACTAAATAATCTGTAAATGCTTTTTACTGCAGCAGCTACTCTGGCCTCTGCACTGGCCTCTTTCAAAAGGGACACAGAGCCCCTGCAGTTCCTGTGACCTTGGTCTCCCTCCTCTTCTTTGCTCTCCTGAGAAATGGCCTTCAGCCTGTGAGACAGCAGCTAGGAAGGCTGCCTGGCAGTTTTGTATCTACAACTTTCTTTCTTGCTCCTTATCTCAGTCAGAGTGGACTTGGCAGGCTAGTTTCACTAGCTGAGGAATTTTTATGTATGTTTTGTCTTTGCCTATTACAGACATGCAGATGAGAGTCCAGGTGTCTAACACATATATCTGTAGTTTAATAAAGAATTTCTTGTGACTATTTTGTGATGTATACAGTTATCTGTGGGCTATGTGCTTGAAAACATAAAATAGTCCTTGCAGAATTGATATACAAACTCTGATGTAAAAACTGTCTTCAGAGACTCCACGGAGAACAGCCTACATTGTTGTTGCATCTCCAGTGTTACCATACCTCCTAATAAACCTTCTTCCTCTTTCTGACTTGGAGTGTGTTTCATTGACTTGACTGCTCCAGAACACAAATCAGGTAAGAGGGGGAAGGTGGAAAATGGTCTCTGGGCCAATTTTGACCTTGACTTCCAGGTCTTAACCTTTGGTAGCAACAATCAAACACTTACCAAAAAAAAAAAATCCAAACTCATTGCTGTCGGATCAATTCCAACTCATAAAAACCCTGTAGTATAGAGTAGACCTGCCCCATAGAGTTTCCAAGAAGCAACTGGTGCTTTCGAACTACTGACCTTTTGCTTAGAAGTTGTAGCACTTAGGAGATTAAAAAATCTAGTTCCGTATCCTGCAACACAAGTTTTATTTCTTGCTGATTTTCTCTCACTGAAAAGTTGAAAGCTGAGGGGGTAATTTATTAAAAAATTCAGGAAAAGGAACACATGAACTTATTTGCTAAACATAAAACACCGAAAGCAGAGGACAACATTTGTACTATGATCAAAATAGATCAAGACTATTAGAGTAGGGGCTCTTAATCTAGACTCACTGCACTTTTAGGATTTTAGATAGAGGGACATTCTGTGCATTTCTCTGGGAGGAAGGTCATGACTTCCCTGAAAGCCTTAAAGACATTAGCTACGTACAAACGAGGGATTGAGCCTCAAATTAGGACTCATTTTACATAGTATAGCACGTAATATGAGTACTGTTATTGAATATTTGCTGTAAAAAGTAGTTCAAATTTAATCATCAGCAAATGTTTTTAGGAAACATGAAGTCTTTATGACATGCCCCTGGCCTCTGAGTTTAGTGTTAGAGAAGATACATAGCCTTTCAAAACTTAGTCCTTGAAGCCGCAACAAGCGTGTTGAACGTGATCAATCACCAGCTGGCCAGGTAAATCACAGCTGTGCTTGCATTAATACAGAGGGTGACACTGCAAGAAGAGCAACATATGAATTGCCCAGCTCAGGGTCAAAAGATGTACGTGGGTCCCTTCATTGCTCTGGCTCTCAGTTTCCTCACTGGTATACTGGGAAGTATAAGCTATGATAAGAATTATGTTATGGGAAAGAATAATCGAAGCCCTTGATATTGATTGCCCCGAAATACCAAACTCATTATCATCTTGTCAATTTCAACTCATAACAACCTTATGGGATAGAGTAGAACTATCCCATATGGTTTCCGAGGAGCATTAGGTAAGTTTTAACCGTCTCTCTTAGTTAGCTGCTGTAGCTCTTAACCACTATGCCACCAGGGTTTCCATTGATCACCCATCTATCCTTAAAACATGGAAATTAGCTCTATCAATGATTCTGGTATACTTTAAGTGGAAAAAAAAAAAAGGAAAACAAAACCGACTGCCATCAAGTGGATTCCAACGCATAGCAGCCCTATAGACAGTGTAGATTTGCCCCACTGAGTTTTCAAGGAGCACCCAGTGGATTTGAACTGCCAAGCTTATGGTTAGCAGATGTAGCACTTAGCCACTATGCCAAAAGCTGTTAGATATCTAGTAGTTAAGAGGCTTACCTGCTGTAAACTTTCAAATTTTCTCTCAAGATCCACAAGCTAACAGTGAAGGAGGAAAAAAAACAAACAATTAACTAGTTCAAAGGTATTTCATATATGCCATTATAGCCTTGATGTATTCTCCTAATACCCTCTGCTAGTGTCTCATTTTCTGTCTGTTCCCTCTTTTACTGCCTTTTCCCGCTCCATTCTTCTTCCCTCCGGATTACCCTTTCTTCTTTTCATATCATAGGTCAAAAAAAAAAAGGCTAATATTTGAAAGTGCCACCCACTGAGAAGCTAATTCATTGTTTCTCTGGGAATCTTCATAAATGACAGTGATGTATCCACTTTGCCAACAAGAAAGTTGCAGTGAGGGTTGATCCAGGCCTACTTATGCAACAAGTCCTTACACCACATTTCCAACCCTCTGTCCATGAAAACTTTTACCCTCTGCGTGGGAACTAAGTCATCTAGCCAAAATGTCCATAATGATAATGCCACCTAAATTTCTAAAGAAGATACAAAACTAGTAAATTTCCTGCAAAATGGTTACTCACAAAGTTGAATAAAGAGGAAGCCATTCCGTCTACTGATGTGGGTGTGACTTACCTTGGAATTAAGCTGATGAATTTGATTAGATATATTTTGAGGCACATCAACTGCATTCTTTTTTAAGTCTACAATATCATCTTTGTTTCTCTGGATCTAATTTTTTTAAAAAAGAAAATTCTAGTGAAAAAAGATCATATTTTATAAGAAAGGAGTTTAATAGCATGATTAAAAAAAACTAGTAGTATTCTGTTTTAAGCACTAAGATCTTACCTATTATAAAGATCAATACAATGCCACGTATAATATACATCAGACTAAAATAGTCATGACAATAATTCAACATGACTTAACCCTTTTCATTAATGACACATCAATGTATTTTCCATTTGTGTTTCTTCTCCCACAGTTTAACAGCTTAGTGTACTTGTTAAGAAGCCTAGCTGGGAGTCAGACTGTTTCGGTTATAAACCTTGGCTCAGTCATTTATTGGGTGTCCTTGGGCAAATCACCTAACTGCTGCAGGGCTCCTTTACTTCACCTATAACAGGAATCATAAGAATCCGCCTCATTGGTGAGTGGCATCTGGGGTCTTAAAAGCTAGCAAGCTGCCATTTGAGGAACACCAAATGGTCCCAACTCATCTAGAACAGATGGTCACTGAGAATATCAAAGATGTGAGGGAAAAAGAGCCTAGGAGACAGAAGGGCTCATATGAATGGGAAACTGTATCAGCATGAAACCAGAAGCAATAGATGGTGCCCAGCCACCACCAAAGACAGCCATGATGGGGGACACAGTATAGAGCCCCTGAGCCAAAATGAGAAAAAGAGGGGTGCAGCCCAAGAACTCTTCTAAAAGACATGAACTGATAGCTAAACAGCCTGGAACAATGCCTGGGAACATGGCCCCTAGATCTGCTGCTGTCCCTGACTAGAAATTAGCAACGAGGTTAACTGACAAGAATGGACTGGACTCAGGGTCACAGTGTGACCATATGGAGTGTGTATTTTATGGTTCTATGCATTTATAGGAAGCAAGAAAATGGTGCAAAGAAGGGGACAGATGCTTGTTGAGGGGACACTAGAAGTACAGAACGAAAAGGAGGAGCATGATTTCAGCAGGTGGGGAGAGCAGAAGGAGCTTCAGATAAGTGGGCATGCAAAACCAGTTTAGATTATACACTTTCATTCAATCACAATTATATGTATATATATAATTTAATAGATCACTGTATTTTAAAATCACAGGAGGAAAAAAAAAGAATTCACCTCAGAGGGTCTAATGAGGTAATACACACAAAGTGCTTCGCATGATGTATGGCTCATAAACCAAAGTGAAAAATCAATCCCATTGTCATAAAGTTGATTCTGACTCATAGCCACCCTATAGAACAGAGTAGAACCGTCCTACAGGATTCAAACAGCCAAGCTTTTGATTAGCACCCATAGCTCTTAACCACAGTGCCACCAGGACTCCTTGGTAAGCTCTAAACATTGCTAACTTTGAATATTACAACACACACACTTAGGTGATGTAGTAAACACTAAGTTTTAAAGTATTGAAAACATTCTGTAATGGAGCCCTGGTGGCAAAATTGTTAATAGCTTGGCTGCTAACCAAAAGATCAGCAGGTAGAACCCACCAGCAACTTTGTGGAAAAAAAAAAAAACCTAGTGATCTGCTCCTGTAAGGATTGCAGCATAGTAAACCCTATGGGGGAAGTTCTAGTTTATCCTAAGGGGTCCCTGTGAGTCAGAATCAACTGGTACAAGGTATCAAGGTAGGTGAATAACTGGCCAGTTCTGCTGTAGGGCAAAGTACATGGGTCACATCTGACAGAAGAGTTCTGATACTATTCTCTGTATCTTCTCTGGACTAAGGTACATGTCCCAGCCAAATGAGCTGTTTTCCACTAGGATCATTCCCTCTACCCACCTTGAATTCTATGCCATGTCTTTTAACAAGAAATAGTCTCACATCCACATTATAAGATTCAAAATACACCTTCATATACCCATTGCCACTGAATCGATTCCAACTCATAGTGACCTTAAAGGACAGAGAAGGAACTACCACATAGGGTTCCCAAAAGTTGTTGTATTCCAAAAGGCTAGCAGCTGAGCTCTTAACCACTGCACAATTCAATGGTTCATACACACCTAGTCAATTATGTCACCACATATGGCTATATGAACTGACTTCAATATATTACCAGAGTATTACCTGATGTAAACATTCACTGAGGTCTTCATCATTTAATTTAATTTTTCCAAGAGATCCAGTTCTAAATTCAATGCTTTGGGTAGAATCAGTAATAAACACTAAATTTCCCATCTCTGTAGCAATTCGAGGCCTATGTATTCAAACAAGAGAACACATCAGTAATTAGCATGTGCAATTTTTAAATCTAAGGAAAATACTTCCTCACTGAATAGTTATAACACATATCTTCACTTTATGATAGACTCAACCAAATTCTCCCTGCTCATCTGCCATTTCCTTTCCAATTTCTGGAGATGACCCTGGTCACTGCATATCTGAGTTCTTTGCAAAGTGATAAATGGATGTTCCTGTATAAGAAAGTGACTTCACGCATCACTCTACATGTCTTTCCCTATTTGCTTTTTAACATTTTTGTTTTCCCCAAGTAAAATTCTACCTTGGCTTAACTCATTATTTGTGGAACCTACTGGTTAAGTGCTCAGCTGCTAGCCAAAAAGGTCAGTGGTTTGAACCCACCAGCTATTGCTTGGGAGAAAGGTGCGGCTGTCTGCTGGCATAAAGATTGCAGCCTTGAAAACCCTAAGGAGCCATTCTACTTTGTCCCATCAGGTCACTATGAGTTTGAATCAACATCATAACTTTTTTTTAGCTCATCACAGAAATGACCCACGCATCTACTTACTGTAGGAAGTCAATGTTTCTTTTGTGTCGCTGCACCTCGGGCCCTCCAGCTTCACCATCTAATTCAACAAATGTCAACAAAATAACCAGACTCCGAAGAAAAGGTGAGGACATGTTCCTCACCAGACTCCTGGGTTGTCAGTTCAGAGTGAAATGACTTCACCGGGGACAGTGTGGAAGACTGGAGCAGAGCAAACCAGACAAACGTACCTTGACCTGTGGAATAGCCAATAACTTTTCACTTCTTTCTTATTTGTCCCAGGTGACAGCTTCCCCCCACTCCTCTGAGGGGTGTAAATGATCTTAGATTTTCAGTACTCTTCAACTTGTGAGAGGTCAAAATCTAGCTTTAGATGCTACAAGATTTAATCATTATCTGTTTGACCTTTGAAATAGCAACAAGCTGCTTTAAAAACATCCACTAAGACAGTACTTGCTTAAGAGTTAGCCAACTTTCAGAATTTAACTGCCTTTTGATCTCTTTAATCTTGAGGGGAGCCAGCCGACAAAGGAGATTGAAGCCAAAATTAAAGATGGGATGGGAAACAGTTGATTAAAAAAAAAAGAAAGAAAGCCAGATTACGGTTGCATCTAGATTCATTGATTTCAAACACTCAGAAAGATAATATGAGAAGTTCCCTCTAAAACTTCCTTCTTGAATAAGGCTCTTCAGTTAGACATTATCGAGAAATGCAATTCTTTCCAAATAGGACTAAAACTTTTCTAAAACTTCTAAGACTGAAGACATGGAAAAAAGAAAAAAGACTTCAGGGTTAATATTTGGGATCTAACTCACAACATTTCTTCATTAATTAAAAAAATAGGGGAGAGCTGAAGGACGTGCTATAAGAGGTCAAACTGAGAAAAAAAATATTTCAAAAAGAAAAAGAGAAAGAATTTATTGGAGTGGTAGAACTAAGGAAGGAACAGGCTGTTTTATGTTATTACCTCAATGACTTTATATTTCCCCGTGTTATTATTAGGCATTGATACAGTTTTAAGCTCTCAGTAAGCATTGTCTTAAGTAATTTATACAGATTGCATCATTTCATCCTTAAAGCAGAGAAGAAATTGTTTCTTAGAAATTAATCTTTATTTAATTTTCTATATATTTTATGTTCACTTCTATCTAATTTGTTCAAATTTAGTTTTGTTAATTGAATTAATGTAGTTAAAACATCTACTTTGCAACACACTTTGTGCTCAAGAAAATAAAAAATAATAAAAAGACTTGTTGCCACTGAGTTGATCCCAACTCACAGTCTGACCTTACAGGACTGAGTAGAACTGCCCCCTCCGGTATCCAAGGAGTGGCCAGTGGATTCGAACTGCTAACCTCTTGGTTAGCAGATAAGCTCTTAACCACTAGCCACCAGTGCCCCCCCCTTGTGCTAAACACTAGAATATAGCAGTAAATAAGAGACAGAAGATACCTACCCTCAAGGAGCTTAAACTCTGAAGAAAACAGGCAGAAAAAAAGTTTTAACAATTAATGAATAGGGTAGTTATGATAACGGTCATAGCTAAAGTGGGTATAAGAGGTGACGTGAGTGACTGGGGAAGACAGACCCTACTTAACGTGGCAACACAGTGAAGTCTTATCTGAAGAAGCGATTTAGGCTGTGACTCGGAAGATGTTAAGATGTGCACCTGCACAGATCTGGGAATCCCCTCACTGTCTCAGCTCCAGGCATCCTTACTTGTCACTGCCCACGTAGCACTTACAAGCCCCAGTGGCAGAGTGGTCAAGAAATTTGCTGCTAGCAAGCTGCCATACCAGGAACATCAGTTGGTCCTGACGCACTTAGGGCAGATGAAAATGAAGGACATCAAAGACACGAGGAAAACATGAGCCCAGGAGACGAAAGAGTCCATATGGGTGGGACGTTATATCAAATAGATGGTGCCTGCCCACCCCCAGAGACTACCCTGACAGGGAACACACTGTAGAGTTCCTGGTGTAGTGGGAGAAAAGGGGGAGCGCAGACCTAGAACGCCATGAAAAGACCAGACTTGATGTTTCAGTATCTTCAAGAGTTCCCTGAGAACATGACTCTGAGACTTGTTGCTGGTACAGAGCTGAAACCATTGCCAAAGTCAGCTCTTCAAAGACTGGACTAGACTACGGGGCATAGAGTGAAGCATGCGATGTGTGTGCTTCTTGGTTTTAATATGTATATACATATATATATTCAATTTAATTTGATATGTATGTATATAATTTTTTAAAAACTAAAAGGAAAGGAATTTATTGGTATAGTAGAACCAAGGACATGATAGGTTGTTATACATTATTGTCACAATGAGTAATTGTTCCCCATGTTATAAGGCACTGGTACAGTTTTGAGCCTTTGGTAGATAATGCCTTAAGTAATATACATATACATATACATGTACATATGGTGACCCTAGGGGCCAGAGTAGAACTGCCCTCTAGAGTATTCAATGAGCACCTGGCAGATGTGAACTGCTGACCATGACTTGATGGCGCTTGGCTTGATATATATATACATGAAGCTACCCAACCAGCTCATCTCTAGAGGTGAGAGGGGAGTGTGGAGAGGAGGGGACAAGTGTTGTTTAAACGAAGTACAGAGTGGAAAGGAGTAGTGTGCAGTCACAGGATGTGGAGAGCAGGTAGAGTTCCACTGACATGCATGTCTGGGGTTTTATATGGCAAATTGACTTAGACTGTAAACTGTCAGCTAATCACTAAAAAAATAATCATAATAAAGATTACAGCCTTAGAAACCCTTGAAAGAGAGACAGATGGGCTGCTAACCAAAAGGCAGTTCAAATCCACTAACAGCTCCTTAGAAACATTATAAAGTAGTTCTATTCTGTCTTACAAATTGACTTGAGATGGTGACAAACTTGATTTTAATTTTGGTAGTACTTCTACAAAGAGTCCTGTTGGTGTGGTAGTTAAAGTGCTAGGCTGCTAACCAAAATGTTGGTGGTTTGGACCCAGCAGCCACTCTGTGGAAGAGACCTGTAGCAATCTGCTTCTGTATAAAGATTTACAGGCTTGGAAACCCACTGGGGAGTTCTACTCTTTCCTATAGGGTCACTATGGGTCAGAATCCACTCAAAGGCAGTGAGTTTGGTTTGGATTGATAGTACCTACAGGATGAACATGGAATGTAACACCATACTCCATGCTGGATTATACTGTCTGCCAGCTGAGTGACATGGTTTGAGGTCATGGACCACTGATGCTCCCCACTGATTCTCTCTGTGTTGGGAATACAGAAGCCACTTGGGGATGACGGAAATAAATGTTCAGTATCTTGATGGTAAATTAATTGTTGGTGTACTCAGACATTACCTGAGCACACAGACCACCTTAAGGAAAACAAAACTGAGTCTGAGGAACAATTCTGCAAATGTTCCACTCTAAGAAACCCTAGAGGTGACTACCCCCACTACCCTGGTTAATATTCAGGGAGTTAAGTAGGCCCCTTGAATACAAAGATGATCATCAACCATAGCATCATACCTTTTCTGTGACATTCTCATATTCAACTTTGTATTTGACACTTTTTTTAAGTAAAATTCATATAACAAAATTAACTATTCTAAAGTAAACAATTCAGTGGCAATTAGAACATTCACAGTGTTGTTCAACCACCATATTTATCTATTTCCAAACATTTTTATAACCCTAGAATAAAGCTTCATATCCATTAAGCCATCATTCCTGTTTCTCCCTCCCCTCAACCTCTGCCAACTACCAATCTCCTTGTCTGAGGCTATAAGAGGAGGAAAGGACTGATTGTACGGAGGCAGAAGGCAATGGTTAGGGGTCATAGAAAGTTCTATGTCTTGTTTGTGGTAGTAGTTCCATGACTCTGTAAATTTATATGAACTAATTAAACTGTAAACTTAAAACAAAAAACAAAAGCAACAGCGACAAAAAACTCCATTGCCATTGAGTCGATTCCAACTTACAACAATACCATAGGACAGAGTAGAATTGCCCATAGATTTTCCGAGGAGCATCCGGTGGATTCAAACTGCTGCCCTTTCAATTAGCAGCCATAGCTTTTAACCACTACCTCACCAGGGTCTCCAAACTTAAAATACATGACCTTTAATGGATATAAATTATAACTAAACAAAGCTGATTTTACAATTTTCTCCTATGTATTGATAATTGTTCCTATATATGAGAAGGATGATCTAAAGTAGTAATGTTGATATGAAATCAAATGCTAAGGAAAGATGTCTGGAAGCTTTTACATAAATAATTACACAATGATTTAAGTTTGTTTAAAAGCTTGAGAATTGAAAGAGAAAAGGGCTTGATAACTTGAAATATTTGTCAGCTTTAGAAAAAGGGTAAGACAGAGTAAACTCTTCCAACATTCCTTGAGCTAATTCCTTGAGCTCTGAACTTAATTATCGGAGAGACTGCATTTCCCTAAAGATCACTGAACTCAGCTAATCTCTCTAGAGCAATTAAGAAAAAAAAAAAAACTGTCTTCAGCATGATCTCAATAGAACGTCCTGTTTAACAGCATTTTCCTGTTTCACTTATCTATTCTTAAACAAAAGTAAAGACAATTTCTTAGCTCATGGTCTAGGTGTAATATTCCTAATTGTCCTTTGTGATGTAGAGCTGGAGCTAAAGAAAGGAAGGGGCTGAGGGTTAGTCTTTCAAGGTCTGACCGACCCTGCGTGATGAGTTAAGGAGATTAACATCTAGCTCAAAGCCAGCTCAGATCAACAGCTCAGATCAATAGACAAGACAGACTGTCTGCATATGATAACTCTGTGGAATCAGCATAAAAATTAATTGCTCTTTCCACAGCATTACTCATTCTATTTGCCATATTGAAAATTTCTTCAGCAAAGACAAGATAAAGTAATTTCAGGATCCATGACTTTCACCTTACGGGGTGAGTAATGGGGAGTAGCTCCCCACTTTCCCCCAAGGTAAACATTCTATAGACCAGAAATCTCATCTTTCATTGACTAGCAATGCTCTTATATCCTTAATCCACCATGTACTCGATAAATAATCTATATGTGCCCTTAGGGGACAAAGGCAGCTAACAACAAACCCTTTGTGTGCTAGCCTCTCTACAGGCTAAGAGATACACAAAGTGGAATTAAAATGCAGATTTTTTTTCCCCCTCATTCTAGGGAAAACCATTTTGTTGAAAGATTAAGAGCAAGAGATCTGAATCTCATTTTGGGGGGTTCAAATCCTGGTTCCATCATTTCTTAACCATGTTACCCTACTTATAAGAAAATAACAGAACTAGAGGTATTGAAAATGTTTTGCATATTTGGTCTCTAGCATATAGTTAGTGTCTATGAAATAAAAGCTATGACTAATGTTATTAGGGAAATAAACATAACAATTCCTTGACTTCCTCTTTTACCACTTGAGTCTGGAGTCCTTAAAACAGGAAATGATTAAAAAAATTCACATACAACTTTAAAATCTTCAGCACACGAAGGGGGAACAGAGCCATATTTTGGAGACCGTGAAGGAAAGCGACAGAGAGCAGCCAACCTTCAGCTTTGCATGGGAGGCAAAGATAGATCTCAGTGTGAAACCAGAGAAGGTGGCCTGAAGAAGCAAGGAACAACCCCATAGGAGGAGACGGAGCAAGCTTAACCTTAAATTAAACAATCTTGAAGAGCAAGCAACCAACAAAAGGCAAGTATTTTTACTGGAGGTGGAATAAAGAAAACCGGTGAAGGTATTTTTTTAAGGGGTGCTAGCCCCTAGGGTCGCCATGAGTCGGATCTGACCCGACGGCACTTGGCTGGCTAGCCACTGAGCCCTCACAGAGGGACTGTTTGCTAAAGTGCCCGTGCAGCCTTCAGGGAATGGGAGAGTGAGTGTGAGAATCTCCGTAAAAAATCTTTACACATTTTGTTTGCATTCATTAAAGCGGAATTATTGAGTCAGAACACTAATAACATCGAGATTTTATACATCTTATGTTTGCAGTGGTATCTGTAGTACTCTTGATTTCCACTTCTCAGTCCTTACTCTCCCCTCTTAACAATATACATGCACATGTGTTTTGCATTCTTGCAGATACTACACTTTGTATATGTGTCTGTTTCTCCACATGAATGTTCAGTGTCGTTTCTAATCAGTAGCTCAGAACCTGTTAACTGCTGCTTCCATCCCACCACACGGCTTCTCCTGCTTGTCTTCACTTCATCCTGGCTCCACAGCCCTTCTTACAGAAGGCCCTGCTCCCTTTCCCTCCTTCCCTCATTACAAAGCCATTAAATGCAGTTAAAAGAACCATAATTACCTTTTGGTTTCTCCTTTCTATAACTTTCCCAAGATGTTTTTGAACAACTTTTCTCCTTTTAGATCATCCACTTCATCCCTTTTTCCTTTGTGAGATTACAGTTCCTCCCCTCCCCCTTTATAAACAATCTTTAACAGAATTCGTGACTCTCAATTCACAAACAAAATTCTTGTGATCATCAAAAAGAATGGAGGTAAACCCCTACGCACCAAAAAACAACCAAAAAAACCCTCCGTTGCCATCAAGTTGATTCCTACTTAAATTTTCCCTCTGTAGCTAATCCTATGCAACTCCCAGATAGAAGTAGATAAAAATCACAGATCCATTCATATATTAAAAATTTATGATACTACTTTTTATATCGTATAAAAACTAAAACCAAACTCATCGTGTAAATTTGCAGTCACAGCAACCCTATAAGACAGTAGAACTGCCCTATGTGGTACCCAGGAGGGCTTGGTAGATTTGAACCGCCGTTCTCTTGGTTAGCAGCTGAGCTCTTAACCACCATGCCACCAGGGCTCTGAGGTAAAATCCAGTACACCAGAGTTTCACATGAGGGGAATTTCTGGTTAAGAAGCAGTCACCATAATCAGCTGACTCAGGACACATACACGAAAACCCCCACAGAGAATTACAGGAAACAAAGAGGACAGAATTAACTCTGCCTGTGAAAGTCCATGTAGGCTTCCCAGCCTTCCCCTTGGAGTTTTTTTTTTTTTAATGAGTGGGAATTCTTTAGGCAAAGTAGTGGTATTTGGAATTTGAGACAGAGAAACTGGCCTATTCAGAAGTTTTCCAGTAAGAAAAAAGCTAGATTTTCATTATGTTTATAGTGCTGGTTACCAAAAGGTCAGCATTTCAGATCTGCCAGGGACTTGTTGGAATCTCTATGGGGCAGTTGTACTCTGACCTATAGGGTCAGTGAGTCACAACCAATTCAGCAGCAGTGGATTTGGTTTGTTATAATGCTGGTGGCACCCTGGTGACGTGCCACAGATGTTCATCAAAAGATTGGCAGTTCCAGGCACTCCTGGAAATTCTATGGTGCAGTTCTACTCTGTTCAATAGAGTTATTATGAGTCAGAATCGACCCACAGTGGATTTGGGGGTTTTCTAGTGCTATAGCTACGTGGGAGATGAAACTTTTAAAAGCTGACAGCTACATCAAAAACAACCTTGAACTGTTACTTTAATGGACTTAGATTTTATTTTCTTTTGAAATAATGGAGAATTACAGAAATATTCTAGACAGACCCTGACTGAGGCAGTGGGCTGAAAGGAGGAGACAAATGAGAGAGATATTTAGGAAACAGGATACACCAAAGAAATATTTGGGCTGTTAGTAGGGAGAAGGAGTCCCTGGGTGATGCAAACATTTAAGTGTTCAACTACTTATCAGAAGGTTGGTAGTTCAAACCCATCCAGAGGCACCTTAGAAGACAGGCTTGCTAATGTGCTTCTGAAAAACCAAAGCCTTGAGACTTTGTGGAGCAGTTCTACTCTTCCCACACTGGGTTTCCCTGAGTCAGAATAGACTCCATAGCAACTAACAACAACAAATTTTCTATTCTATTTTCCATATTTGTCTTTTGGTTGTTTGACTTACCCTTTTAGATTTCAGTTGACTTCTTGTTTTAAATCTTTGGCTATCTCATTTTTCATTGAAAAATCTCATTCTTGTTTCATAGCTGTAATAGCTCTCCTTTTTACAGTAAAAAATATTGTAGTTGCTTTATAAAGTTGTCTTTTGTTTGCTGCCTGGTCTCTGATTTCTCGAAGTTCCTTTCTCCCTGATTGCTTGTTTAGGTCTTTGTCTTTCACGTAGGAGCCTCACGTGTTTGTTTAGATTTAAGAACGAGACATTAAGGAGTAGATGTACGTGGGCAGTGGTTGTTAATCAGTAGGTAGGCTTTATTACAGGGTGACTGAACAGCAAACTGGCAGTTTCATGGAGCAACCCCAAATGTCAATTTTTGAAGGTATTTTTTCCCTGGTGGGTATTCCCTTTCTCCAGAAAATTCCTCCAATTTTCCACCTGGTTGAAGAAAGTTTGCAGTTGGTTTTACTACTAACTAGGTTGACTTTGTTTAGCATCTTGCTTTCCAGCCGGTTCTCCAAATTCTTGGAGAAGACATAGCACTATATTGATATAATCTCTAAAACTGGTATTTTATATATCAGGGTTCATTTTTCATTCCTACTAGGTTTTTTGTTTCTTTCCAAATTCCATTATTTTAGAATTCAGTGGCCTTCTCTGGTTTGCCATAAAGTTACATATACAAATCCAGAGAGCTGTATTAAAATAAAGATAAGTGTGACAACATGTGACCGAATGTATCCCAATGTTAAAAACAAACAGCATGTCCCAGAACAAAAAACAGGAGTCCTGATTGGCAGTTCCAGGCAATGTGGAAACTCTGGTGACATAGCAGGTTGTGTTATATCTGCTAACCAAAAGGTTGGCAGTTCAAATCTGCCAAGCCCAACTTGGAAACAATATACAGAAGTTCTACTCTGTCCTATAGGGTTGCTGTCGGTGGGAATCAACTCGACGGTAACAGGTTCGATTTTTAAGCCAATATGGGCAGATGACAAGGGTTCTAGGAAAATGATTGGGTGAGGGTGGGGCTTTAATGAAGGACCTTTAACGACAGGCTGAAGAATTTTACTTTCATCCTTCTAATAAGGAGGTGCTCTTATATCTTGAGTGAAGTAATATTTGATATGATATTTCTGGAAAGCCAACCAAATTTATTAAGAAGACTGGATCAGTATGGGAGTCATGAAAATAAGGAGAGAGCATTAAAACAGATACATACTTTAGCGGAAGAATTGGCAAGATTCTCCTAACACTTGGCAAGACTTTCAAAGCACTTACATGCAGTTCCAATCTGGCTTTGATGCCTTCTTTAGGCCCTTTTCATTCCATATCAGTTTAAAACAGAACACTGTCAAGTTAACCTGCTTTTAGTCATTAATGTAAACCCTCATGAGATGACTATCCAGTATTAGCCGTTAACTCGTTCTTCTCTTCAGAGACACAGCATTGCTTAAAAGGTACACTGATGCAAATCACTTTCATGACTTTCTACCAAAATTCTTACCAATATTATATTACCCCGATTATTACTCATTTTCTGGGAAGGATTGTATAAACTAATTACTGAAGTTGATGTACACTTAAAACTGTTCATTTGCTCTTTTCATGGGCAATGCATTACTGGTGAGGCAATTATCAATTGCAAGACTGAAGTACTCATCTCTGAACGCAGTGTGGTTTTGACTCAAGGAACATAAACTATGTTCATTATTAAAATGATCACCACTACTGTTCAGTGGAATAAAGAAGAATTATGAATTAATCACCATTTGAATAATTCAAGTTTGACAGAAATTTTCCACAGAAGCTAAATCACTGTACATTACTGAGAGTTTGGCGGTCCTGTCCACTTGTTTCAGATTTTTTAAAAAAATGTCTACATAAACAAGAGAAAATTCACGTAAGGATTCCAGGGGTGTTCATGGCGTATGTAAATAGTTGCACACGTATGCAAGCTCATGTCACCTCCTTCAGAATTGTATATATCGTGATACCTAATGTTGTGGATTTGATTAAGGGCGTGGCACCTAGCACAGAATACCTACATTATTAGTTTAAAAAAACCAAACCTGCCAAGTCAATCCTGACTTAGAGGGTTTCCAAGGAGCCCCTGATGGATTTAAACTGTAGATCTTTTGTTAGCAGCCATAACTCTTAATCACTTGCCAAGCCCCCAGGGTTTCCAGAGCTTCCAAAAGCCAATGAGAGTACAACACAGCTTCTTCCACCTTCAGCGGCTCATGGCAGTGGGACTGCCACACTTCCAGTGGACTAATTCAAGCTTGATTTCCTTGAAGTTGTGAAGCAGTGAGGTAGAGGTTACCATTGTTTAGGGCCTTAAATTCTTCTGATATCACTTTCCAAGTCAACCTTAAAATGACAGAATAGGTTGTGTGCTTGGTGACTCCTAAAATTCCCTAACAAAGCAAAGGAGTGAAAGATTTAGACACCATTCGTTCTACAGTCAAATAAAAACGTCTGATGGCACTGACCCTTCCATATGAATGGTTACAGAAATGCAGATGGCCCACACTATGCAAATGATTTATGTTGAGAATCTTTTGAAAAGAGAAAGGGATGCATTTTTGTTGCAAGTATTTATTTCATGAGAGGAAGTGAGCAAAGGAGATGAGGGTATCACCACTGAGGTAAGGGAAAGAAGCACATGTTTGGCAATATTTGGCACTCCTCAGAACTCTGCCTCTTGTACATTTAATTGGGAGGACACGAACAGAAGCAGCACACAGGGGTATCTTTATCTGGAGAGGGGAAATACAGGAGGCTTTGCTTCAGTGATGTGATTTATGGTGGGAGGCAGTGTTCTAACAAGACTGACTTCTTACAAAGGGCCATCTTTCCCAGGGGCTTCATTAATTGAAGTGCTACCAGGAAGCATGGGAAGATTTAAGGTGTTGTCATCAAGGGCAGAAAGAAGGATGAGATGACCTCACCTCTTAATCTTTTTCAGAACCATTAGTCTAAGATCTATAAAAACCAAAGCCTTTGTTCTGTTGCGTGTTACTCTTCAGAGTGGCTCAGACTATATTTATTACAGAAGTTCTGCTAAATGTAAGGTTTTGTCAACAATTCCTAGACTATGCTTAGAAGAGATATAAACAATCTCTCTAGGAGTTACACACAATTCTGCAGTTAAATAATTTTCCTATAGCATCTAATGTGCTTCTCTTATTGGAGTTGACTGATAGATTATTCAAACAATTTCTGAAGTCACAAAAAGATTATAAAGATTATGCTACAATATACAGCACACTAATATTCAATTCAGGTTAACTGTACAATTGTTTATTAAGCCAAACAATCCACTCCTGTCAAGTCAATTCTGACTCATAGTGACCCCACGGAACAGAGTACAACTGCCCCACGGGCGCCCGAGGCTGGAATCTTTACAGAAGCAGATTGCTATATCTTTCTCCCATAGAGCCACTGCTGGGTTTGAACCACTGGCTGTTTGGTTAGCCCGTGAGCACTTAAACCACTGTGCCACCAAAAAAAAGAAAAAAAAATCAAACCAAATCCATTGCCTTCGAGTTATTTTGAGCCATAGTGACACTATGGGACAGAGCAGAACTGCCTTATATGGTTACTGTACCACCTGGGCTCCCTTATTATTTATTTTTTAAAATATTTTGTTTTGCTTAAGTGGAAGTTTACAGCCCAAATCAACTTGCCATGTAAAGCTCTGCACACACACATAGCACTATGCAAACTTAACTGTTCTCTGCCACAACAACTGTTCTCCCCAACAACCCTGTGACAGCACACTCCTCCTTTCCACCTTGTACTTCCTGTATCCATTCAGCCAACTCCTGTCCTCCTCCGCCTGGGGATCGTTTATTGTTTGTTAGGTGTCCACTCCGTGTTGGCATCTGAGAGAAACACTTAGGATACAGAGCTGAGTATGATACAGTGTCTGTCCTCTAGAAACAGTGTCTGAGAAGGAGACCTGGTGTCATAGATTGAATTGTGTCACCCCCTAAAAAAGGGGTGTAGCTGTTTGTCTGGGCCATGATTCCTGTCTTGCGCATGTTCCTACATACTGTAACTCCTGCCTCTGTGATGTTAATGAGAGAGGACGGCGGAAGTCGTGTTGGTGGGGCAGGATTTAATGGGCAAGATTGTATTGTGCTTGGATTGCACTGTGCCTTGAAGCAAGCTTGAGTTATAGAAGAAAGAGGTTAGCAGAGAGATTTGGGGACTCAAAGGAAACCTTGGTGGTGTAGTGGTTAAGTGCTATGGCTGCTAACCAAATGTTGTCAGTTCAAATCTACCAGGCACTCCCTGGAAACTCCATGGGGCAGTTCTACTCTGTCTATAGCGTCGCTGTGGGTCAGAATCCACTCGAGGGCGGTAGATCTGGGTTTTATACCACCAAGAAGCCATGCCTGGAGCAAAGCCTATCTTTGGAAAGGGTCCCTGAGTCTCAGAAGCTCCCAGTCCAGGGGAAGACTGATGACAAGAACCTTCCTCCAGAGCCAACAGAAAAAGTATAATTCAATTACTCTAACAAAAGTTCTTTCATTTTTCTTACTCTAACCTATTGTCAGATGAATACACTTGTATAGTTACATTTACAGTATAAAATTGTGTCTCTTCCTCTCCTCCTCATTTTATTTCTCTTAAGCTTAATTCCATGTTGCTACCTGGCTTCTAAACCATGATTTAAAAGAGCTGTAAAACAATTTTTTTACAATTATAGCTGTCAGGTTCATTCCGACTCATGGTGAGACTGTGTGTGTCAGAGGAGAACTGTGCTCCCTACGGTTTTGAGTGGCTGGTTTTCCAGAGACCAATTGCCTAGCCTTTATTCCCAGGCAACCCTGGGTAGACCTGAACCTCCAGCCTTTCAGTTTGCAGCCTAGAGCTTTAACTATTTGTACCACCTAGGGAGTGCATATAACAATTCACATGCTGTAAAATTCATCCTTTGACAGTGCACAAGTCAATGGTTTCAAGTATATTCTCTGAGTTTTACAACCATTTGAGAAAAAAGCCTACTATCATCAAGCCGATTCCAACTCAAAGCAACCCTGCAGAATAGAGTAGAACTGCTTCAGAGAGTTTCCAAGGAGCACCTAGCAGATTTGAACTTCTGACCTTTTGAGTAGTAGCAGATGTAGCATTTAATCACTATGCCACCAGGGTTTTGTTACTACCATTATTACTGTCTAATTCCAGAAAAATGTTATCAACTCCAAAAGTTCTATACATCCCAATTTCCTCATTCCACCTGTTAACACTAATCTACCTATCAGTTTGCGTGTTCTGGGTATTTCATATAAATGGAATCACTCAACATGTTGCCTTTTGTATCTTCTGGCTTCTTTTGCCTACCTCTTTGATATCAGCTGAACTCTCAACTGGAAACCCCGGTGGTGTAGCAATTAAGTGCTAAGTCTGCTACTGCACTTGGCTGACTTGGCTGCAAACCAAAAGGTCAGCAATTTAAATCTGCTGAGTGCTCCTTGGAAACTCTATAGGGCAGTTGCACTCTGATCTATAGGGTCACTATGGGTCAAAATCAACTCTATGGCAGTGGATTTGGTTTGGGGTTTGAATCTTAACCACTGCACCACCAGGAATCCTCCTCCACTTAGCAGATTTTCACAGCTCATTCATATTATAGCAGGTATCAGTACTCATTCATTTTTATGGCTGAATAATATTCCATTGTATGGATATACATCAGTTTTTGTTTTTTAGACACAAGAGTTGTTTTCACTTTTTGGCTGCTATAAATAATGGTGCTGTGAATATTCATTATAAGCTTTTTGTAGACATGTTTTCAATTCTCTTAAGTATTTACCTAAGAGTGTAATTGTTGGGTGATATGATAATTCAGTGTTTTAAGTAGCTGTCCAACTTTTTTGAAATTGTGTTATTGCATAACATTTTACTGATTGGTTCCACAATCACTTAATTACGACCCTGTCCTATTGTTACAGAGTATTTAATTTGCTTCCAGTTGTGCTGTGTTGAGTATCTTCATTCTCATACAGCTTTGTTCTTTTGAATTATGCTGTTAACATAAATCCTTCTTGGGAATCTTTGTGTTTACCATGCGTTTACTTTCAGCCTACCTACACTATTGAATTTGAAGAGTATTTTCAGCACAGAGTTGTATCATTTTGGGGGTGGGGGCAAGGTTCTTTCAATCTCTGCCCTTTAGTTAATGTATTTTGATCCATTCTACCATCTAATTATTTTCTTATTTTTTGTTTGCTCTAATTCTCATTCCTGTGTTTCTCTATCCTGCTTTGCTGTGTGTTACTCCAATACTACTTTAGGATTACATATTGATTTATTTAGTATTTCTGAGTGTAGATATCTGTATAGTTTTCATAGTGGCTTCTCTGGGTATTATAATTGTGTGTATGTAATTTATTATAGTCTCCTGGTATCAACATTTACTGCTATGACTGAAATCTGTAAACCTTGCTTTCATTAGGTCCCTTTACCTTCCCCACTTTAAAATATTATCGCCCTGAGCATCAGATGATGTTGTAATTTTTGTCTCAAGGATCAAATAAGATTGACAACATTCAGAACGAGAAGCCTAGTTTATTGTGCACACCCACATTTCTGCCCTTTCCATAGTTTGTTTTTCCTTCCTGATGCTCCAAGATTCCTTATTTGATCACTTTGTTTAAAGAATTTCCATTTGCCTTTCTTTAAGGAAAAAGTACTTTTAATTTTTTAATCTGAGAATGCCTTTGTTCCCCATTCCTGAAAGACAGTTTTTCTGGATATATAATTCGCAATTGACAGTTCTGTTCTTTCAAGACTTGGAAAATGCTGTGCCGCTTCCTCTGGTTTCCATGGTTTCTGATGAGATAACAACTGTCTGTCAACTTTGGGTTTCCCTACAGCAATATGTTGGAAACCTTGGTGGCATAGTGGTTAAGCGCTATGGCTGCTAACCAGAAGATTGGCAGTTCAAATCTACCAGGTGGTGCTTGGAAACTCTATGGGGCAGTTCTTCTTTGACTTACAGGGTCACTGTGATTTGGAATCAACTCGACATCAGTGAGTTTTGGTTTTATGGTAACATGTCATTTCTCTTTGTTTACTTCCAGTAATTACACATACACATGTATATATCCCCAAAATTCAACTATGATATACCTTGGCATGAATATCCTTGAAATTATCCAGTTTAAGATTAACTCAGCTTCTTGAATCTGCACATTTATGTCTTTTGTCAAACTTCATAAATTTTGAGTCATTTCTTTGAATATTCTTTCAGTTTTATTCTTTTTTCTCCTCTATTTCTGAGTCTCCAATGATACAAATGTTGGATCTTTTTTTACAGTCCAACACATTCCTGAGGCTCTATTCATTTTCTTTTCAGTCTATTTTCTCTTTTGTTCAGTTTGGGTAAACTCTGTTGATTGGTACTTGTCATGGATTGAATTGTGTCTCCCCCAAAATATTGGTAGCTATGTGGCTGGGCTGTGATTCCCTGTGTTCTACAATTGTCCTTCATTTTGTGATTTTCCTGTGCTGTATGTTAAAGGACTAGAGTGGCACTATAAGTCCCTTTGGAAGATCACCTCCATGCTCCACTGTAAAGGGAGTTTCCCTGGAATATGGCTTGCCCCACCCTTAATCCTTTCATCCTACAAGAGATAAAAGGAAAGGGCAGCAGGCAGAGAATTGGGAATCTCACACCATCAAGAAATCAGCACCAGGAGAAGAGTGCATCCTTCAGACCTGAAGTTCCTATGCCAAGATGCTCCCTAAGCCAAGATCGATGCAATACCAGACTTTCCTCTAGAGCCAACAAGGCGGAAAGCCTTGATGTCAGTGGACATCCTGAATTTGGGCTTATAGGCTTACCAGACTGTGCCATTTGGGACATGCAGTGATTCCCGTGGATTCCACCTAAGGGGAAAGAAGGTGTTTCTCCAGGCTAAACAACCTAATGTCTCCGGCCTGTGGTGATGAAAAGGCTTCCTAGGCCCGATAATTGTATTGCCCTTAGCCACTCATTGTCTGTGGGTAGAGAGGGATATCTCAGCCCCAATCAGATAAAGAAGCTTCTAGGACCAGGTGTTGATGACAAGATCACCTTGCTGTTTCTGCAGGATGCCTAGTGTCTTAGGGGAGAGCAGTCTCAGGCTTCACAGGGAGGTAGAGCGTTTTCTCCTAACACTTATCAACAGGGCTGTCAATTGATCCCCTTGCTGGTGGCACCAGATTCATTTCATGTTGTCAGCAGGACTCTAGTTCCCTTCTATTTAGTTCCAGTTTGGTCATTGTATTTGCTCGTTCATTCAACAAATGTTTATTGAGTGCTTACTTTTTCGCATGTTCTGTTTTTAGCACTGAGAAGGTAACTGTGAAGAGATTAAAAAAAGAAAAAGGTAAAAATCCTTATCCTAGTAGAAATTTACATTCTCTATAATATGGCTATTTCAGAAAATATTTTTCATGTTTAACCAATTCGAATCATAGCAACTATACAGCTCATTGTATATTCATTGATAGGATCAGCTGTTAAACAGCAGATTCAACTCACATGTACTACACATGGAGTCTCAAATTCCACTGTGTGTTTTAGACACTTTTTATGTGTAAAAGTGTTAGTGTTTAATGAACTAGTTAAGTGAACAAAATAACAACTATGTTAGTAAATATGTCATTTAGCCAAGTGCTGTCGAGTCGGAAATATGTCATTTATGCTAGATTAAATCCAGAAGGCTGAAATCTGTTATGTGTCTGTGTTTTTAACCAAGCACATGCATCTTGTCTTGAATATGTATGTTTTGAAATTTCCAAGTGATTTTTTCACTAGTTTTCCTAAAGAAAAATCATAGCTCAGGAGGTCTTCCTTCAAAAGGCCACTTTCTTAACAGAAACTGATAAACGGAATTCAGAGTGAGAAAGAAGGTAAAGATGATCTCAGGTGATGGTGTTTGAACTTGGATGACCAGGAGAACAGCCATACCTTCAAAAGGAAATACGGACATCACAAGCAGAACTGATTTTGTAACACGGGATAATTAATTGGCTTTGGGATATTCTGAATTTGAAGTGATAGCAAGCTATTGAAGTAAAAATGTTCCAGTAAAAAGATTTTAAAATAGGCCTTAGGTAAAAATCAAATCAGGAATAATCTAGGAGTCAGCTGCAAAAGGGTGGAAGTTGTAGGAAAGGACAAGATCTTGGGATGGGGGCTGGAGGTAGAAATAGCCTGCAGAGGGAAGCTGAGAAACATGAGGTTTGAACCTCAGGAACAAACTAAGCCTTCAGCTCCAAGCATCTGCTCTCCTCAGACACTCTTAGTGATCTCATCTAATTACAGAGTCAGCTTGGCTAAATAAACATGTTCCCTATTTATGCTCTTACAATTTCAGTCTGCCTTGATATGGAGACACAAAGATGTAAAAAAAAATGAAATACATAATTCTTGAAGTAAACAATTAATGAAACCATATTCTGTAGAAGAAGAAAAATCTAGGACTATAAAGATGGTTTTGTGAGAAAATTATTGTCTAGCTTTCATGAAATTTTCTGGCCTGTTATTTGTAGACAAAAACAAGATTTAGAAGCTTTAGACACTAAATCTCAGGTATCTGAAGGAGTTGTAAATGTTGGATGTGGTTCCAGAAAAGACTTAGAACATATGGTAGATAAAAAACAAACACATTTGTGGACCTGGAGAGTAAACAGCCAAAAAAAAACTTTTGCACCTGCTCATATTTCTTGAACAGATAATTTTTTAAAGGAATAAACTTACAAATTAAGACCAAATTGATGATGTACTTTAAGTCACAGTTGTGGAGGATTTTGAAGAACATGATATCACAGAGCAAAATATTGCTAGAAGTCTTAATGAAAGAAACAGACAGGTAAAAAAAAAAAAAGGCTGAAGCTGTTTAACATTTTAGTAGCAAAGAGAGAATAATAGGAGAGGAAAAATGGTACAGACAGGCTGGCTGGTGTAAACTGAAGCTGAAAAACATATGCAGGTTTCTTATTGCCTCTTAAGAAAATATGCAAGGAGGAATTCCCATGTGAGACATTTACAGTCATAATGAGACATCTTGGTGAGTGTGATGAATGAAGAAAGAAGAGGCTGGATTGGAATCAGAGCAGAAGTTGATATGGTAGTCATATGCAGCATACATGGTTGTTTAAAAGTTGCAAGAAGAGATTGACTAGTACAGGGAGATTTAAAAGCTGTGTCATAAAAAATTACGTAACGTGAGTTCAAGCACAGGCTATGAAAAAACTGCTAAATTGCTGAGACCATATGACTTTCTGGTAGACACTGAGTTGTGTTTCCCCAAAATGAGCATGAACTTGGCTAGGCTATGATTCCCAGTATTTATGCGGTTGTCCACTATATTGTGATCTGGTGTGACTGTTCCATGTGCTATAAATCATAACATCTATGATATTACTGAGGCAGAATTAGAGTAGTTACGCTATGAATTTGGTACAAGGAACGGGGTGCTTCTCAAGCAAATAACTAAAATGTAGAAGCACTTTTGAAATTGTGAATGGATAGAGACTGGAAGAGTTTCAAGAGTAAAAGGCTAGATTGCCTTGAAGAGACTGCTGGTGTAATTATGGACGTCAAAGACAGTTCTAGTGAGGACTTAGAAAGAGGCCAGGAGACCTGTAACACCAGAGATAGTGCAGATCGTGAGAAGCAGTAGCCTAGAAATGGCAGCAGCAGAACCAGGAGACACGTGTGAGACGGCATAGGAGCCAGCCCATGGAGTAGGAGAGCTGAGCACCTTTGCACAGCCTTCCTGGTGAGGGGGCTGCCTCTGGGCACTTACTGGCGAAGTTAAGGCTTGCCAATCTATGGTGTAAGAGAGCTAAGTGCCTCTGGGCTGAGATTTACTGGCAGAGAGGGGTGCCCCCAACCACTTATCTGTAGAATTAAAGAGCTCTGTGACACTTGCCTGAGCAGGACAGGGGCCAGGCAGGCCCAAGAGGCCTGAGAGAATGAGATGCTAAGGGACCAGGAAACCCAAGCTAAAGAGACAAGGAACCACAGAAAATAGAGTTGCCTCAATCTGAGAGGGTAGGCTACAACTTCTGGGGTCCAAAAGAGTGGTGCCATGGCCTCTGAGATTTCTAAGGGTGGGGCCATGGTCTCGCAGGTTTCAGAGTCAGATCTTCACCAACTTGGTTCCAGAGTGTGGGGCTGCCTTTCACAAGTGCCCCCAGGATGGGGCCAGATCCATCACCCAAAGCTGGAGCGGAGGGGGAGGGGAAGGGTCACAATTGAGATTGACTAGGAGAATTTAAGGGAGTAGAATTGTGGTTATAGTAAGCCTGGATGGCAGAGCTGAAGCCTATAGCTGAGGGGCCTTCACTCAGAATCTGGAGAGTGTGGCCAATACCCAGAATCTAGAGGGGCATGGCCATTGCCTAAAAGGTCTAGATTGTTTTCAGTCCTTGAGAGATGATATAATATGTTCTATTGACTTGCTTAGTCCTTCTTATTGCTGCTTTCTCTCCCATTTCCACCACTTGTAATGTAAATATCTACCTTGTGCCTGTTCAACTACTGTACTTTGGAAGAAGCTAACTTGTACTCTAGATTTTGCAGATGAAGAGGGACTTTTTCCCATGATGGACTTTGGACCTGGAGTAGATTTAAGACTTCTGGGATGATATTACAGGGTCAAAGTGTTTTAAATGTGGCAAGGACATAAATTTGGGGGGCCAAAGTATGGAATGTTACAGATTGTTTCCTCCAAAATACGAGTTAACTTGGCCAGGACATGTCGCCCAGTATTTCATGTTGTCCACTATTTTGTGATCTCATGACCCTACGTGTTGTAAATCTTGATCTCTGTGGTGTTAATGAGGCAGGATTAGAGGTAGTTCTGTTAAGGAGGGGGGTGGAACTAAATCTATAGGATTTGGTTGTATCCTGAGTTAAATAATTTTGAGGATGTAACAGAGAATTGACTAAAGAGAAGGGGAACTTCATGTTACCAGAGGAACCAAGAGGCGAGTGCTCCTTTGGACCCAGGGTGCCTGCACTAAGAAACTCCTATACTAGGGGAAGATTCATAACAGGGACCTTCCCCTAGAGCGGACAGAGAAAGACTTTCTGGAGCTGGCACCCTGAATTTGGACTTTTATCCTGCTAGACTATCAGAGAGTAAACCTCTGGTTGTTAAGACCATCTACTTACAGTACTTCTGTTATAGTAATACTAGCAATCTAAGACGACCTCACTCAATATCAAAGTCTAAAGCTATTAAGCAGTGAGTGTTATAGTTGATGCCCTAATAATTCCAAGCTGAAGATCAAATTATAAAAAGTTACCTTTTGTTAAAATACAACCAAATTAGGAAAACACATTCAAACTATTTTGTCTGTATGGGCTGAAAACTAGATCCTCACTGTTACCTTGGTTTATTTGGCACCTTTTTGGTACTAATTTGTAAAGTGATCAAAACCAAACAGCAATCAGTTAGTTTGGATGCAGATTTTTAAAAAATTGTCCTGCAGGATGCATTCTTTACAATGTGCTTGATGTTGGATGAAATAGTAGGTGCTTTATTCTGTAATGTTACAGGGTTGATATGAGTCGGAATTGACTCCACAGCAGTGGGTTTGGTTTTGTTTGATTTAGAGGTATAAATAAACCATAGCTTCATTTCTCTATCTTCAGAAATATCTAACTTGACAAATTCTAACGTCAATGAAGTTGGAATTGCGTAAAAGGTGATGAAGTGCTAAGAAAATCCTACCCACTACCAGTGTGCTGAACTGTCTGCCCTTGCTTCCAACATCATCCGTCTTCCTTACATCTTACATGCGGGTGACACCTCTTGTCAGGGCAACTTAACAACCCCTCTACCAAATAAACTTCTCTCCTAGAAGTTGGATCAGTCAAGGAACAACTCACATAAATTTTTTTTTAAGAGCTAGACTGTTTGTCATCTTTCAGGTACTGTTTTTGCCTCTTTAATGGAATCCGGCTTGTGACAGAAACCAGTTGGGGGTAGACAAGAGAGAAATATTTTTCCTGTTTTCAGGGCATAGGGCAGTGACTACTGTGCAGGTCTGACTTAATAAGCAGAATATTCAGGATCCTCTGGAAAGAGCCTACTGACTGCTGCAGTAACAAGTTGACACACTCCCTTTCTGTTGTCACTGTGCCTCACTATGTACCACTAAGGATTACCAGGCTGTAACTTTTTCTCCTAAAATGAGTTACCTGTCTCTTCTGCAAAATAATTATCCAGCATAACTCAGTGTATTTATATTAATTCAATTTATTATTTCTGCATTTACTTTGGGGGGTCCAGAGAGCACACTAGGAAATTCTGGTGGCCCTCGTGGTGTAGTAGGTAAGTGCTATGGCTGCTAACCAAAAGGTCCGCAGTTCAAATCTACCAGGTGCTCCCTGGAAACTCTCTAGAGCAGCTTACTCTGTCCTACATGGTCACTATGAGTCGAAATCAATTCAGTGGCAATGGTCTGGTTTTTTTGTTTGACAGCATATTAAAAGCATAAAGCAGAGTAATAATAAATACCTTAAAATTATCTACAAAGAGCAAGAGTAGTGCAACAGAGAATAAAAATCAGTTTACTGTTAAAAGTTCCAAAGATTTAAATATATATTGTTCCCTTTAAAAGATTTTTCAAAATTCTAATCTGACTCGACGGCACTTGGCTGGCTTTGGCAAATACAGTTTAAGTGGAAATATCAGAAAACTAACTTTCCATTACAGATTTTATGCATGCTTATTACCAAAAACAAAGTGGAAATTCAAATAAAATTACATTTTCTAAATTAATTATGCTATACATTGAAGACTAAGGTGCGCCTGACCCAAGCCATGGTATTTTAAATTGCATCATATGCATGTGAAAGCTGGACAATGAATAAGGAAGACAGAACTGACGCCTTTGAATTGTGGTATTGGAGAATACTGAAGGTACCACGGACAGCCAAAAGAACAAACAGATCTGGAAGAAACACAACCAGACTGCTTCTTGGAAGCAAAGATGGTGAGACTGTGTCTTGCATACTTTGGACATGTTGTCAGGAGGGATCAATCCCTGAAGAAGGACATCATGCTCTGTACAGTGGAGTGTTGGCAAAAAACAGGAAGACCCTCAATGAGACGGATTGACACAGTGGCTGCAACGATGGGCTTAAGTGTAGAAACGATCGTGGGCGTGGCACAAGACTGGGCAGTGTTTCATTCTATTGTGCATAGGGTCACTGTGAGTTGGAACAGCCTCAACTACAACTAACAACACACACACACACACACACTTTGGTAAATATTTCTTCATTACAACGAGAGTTTTATTCCTGCTATTATATATTTTCTATTATGAATTAAGGTCAAAAATCATTATGTGATCTTAGGTACTTTCAAATACTCAACAATTTAAAAATTTCATGAAGATATGTTGTCTTCTAGTTTGTAAATGAATGTTTCCATAGAGCTCTCATGTGTTTATAGTTGGTGCTAAAGTCAACCCTTCTATAACACTGTTCATGGGGCATAGGACACTGTAACATAGTATAGCTATGATCATAGAGGTAATTATAATAAAACTCTAAACCTTTTGGTTTATAACCTTTCAGCAGAGAACTTACATGAGTATGCCACAGTAACCTGATTGTTGTATACTAAAATTTATGACACTTGTAATAACGTTTGTCTTTAAAGACATACATAAAATGTAAATGGTGGTAGTCAATGTATCTGTGTTGGCTTAGAGCTTCCCTATGTCCATATTTATCTGTGAGTTCTTCTTTCGAAAGTATAGGAAGAATTTTTTTTTAAGAATGAAAACTTGAACTAAAGTTGTGTGATATATATATTGGATGCACTTTATGGTTCTATACATCTATAGGATATCATCCTGCTGACCTCTGGCTGGAGGAAGGAGAGTGGGTGGAGAGGAGGGGAAAGGAGACTGTTGAGAGGATGAGACATGTATGGAGCAGAGAGGAATAGTGTGCTGTCACCAGACAGGGAGAGCAGTGGAAGCTGCATGTAGGTAGGCATGTAAATTTATACGGGAATGTACATTTTCACTCGGTCATATTAAATAAAAAAAATTTTTTTAAAAGTTGTGTGATATAATTTCCAGTCTCATTTATTTTTATTTTTCTATTCTTTGTCACTTGCTTTTATCACTGAAATTAAACCACAAGGATGCGTGATATGACGTTTACTCTGATTAGAAAGCCTACTACCAAGCAGTCTACCGAGAAACCGAGAAAATTATAAAAGTGACTTCACAGAACAGCCTCATAAAGAATAGAGTCAAAAGACAGTATTTCCTCCCTATAATCTTAGTCCCATGCTATGAAGTCTGATGATTAAGTTTGCAGACTTGCCACTTGCCTAACAGAGAAGCAATCAAGAATTTCATTTTTTTTTTTTTTTAACATATTCTTTGGACTGTTGTGTAAGCTGAAGAACGATAACTTGGTTTAAAATATTAAATGAATTTATTCAGATAAGGCAAAAGTATTAGAATTAAGTAAATAGTCAATATTTAAAACAGCCTAGAATTAGACTCAGAATTACAAGTAACAGTTTAATAAAAACAGAAAATGACAGAATTCATAAAACAACTTCTTTAATGAGCATTCAAAACAAATTTATTGGGTTCATTATATTATGCCTGTTGACATTTTGTAAAATATTCATGTAGTCATTAAAAATTTATCTATGCCATATTATAAAGAGAATATTTTATGTACATAGTCAACAAATTATAAAAATACATTATCCATTACATACAATAGTAGTTTTCAGTTGACAAAGTACAGTAATATAAACTTAAGGAAACAAATTAATAGCATTTTTGTGAAAAGTTCTGAACTTCTTATTAAAGAAAGAGTAAAATAATTTAGTCAAAACTAATTCAAAAAAGAATTCAAGATTACTATCTGGACATAAGAGAACACCATGACTATCCTGCCGAATTTTTTCACAATTATTCACATAGGATTTTAATTAGTTTAGCTACTATATTCACGTTGAGACTATTTCCAAGTAGGCAATAACGCTGCTTCACTGTGACCCTCTCAGGAAACCCTGGAAAACAGAGATGTAATTTATATTACAATCATTTCTTTATTAATTTTCAAACATAAAAGGCACAAGTGGGCCTTTATACAAATTAGTTCTCCAGGTCTCCTTGAAAGTTCAATTAACTAATGAGAATTTGGAGCCAAAAATATATATAATTTTACACTGTCTACACAATGTGGTACCACCATTTAGTATTACATAATATCACAGTATGCTCAACACATGTACACATACAAACAACATCCACAGAAATCAGTTATTCACACATCTTGGTACACTTTAGGGAAAACAGTGGTCACTATTATTGAACAATTCTTTCTTTTTTTTTATTTATAGCAGCAATGTTTTTAGATTATATACCATAAAAGTCACCTCTTCAAAGTGTACATTTCATAGTTCTTTACTATAGTCACAGAGTTTTGTAAGCATTGTTTTTAATTTCCATGGAGGCTCCTCCAGCTCACAGAGACCTCAGGAAAATTTGTAACAGAAAAAAACACTGCCTGGTCCCTCACCATCTCCATGACCTTTTGACGCATTTGAGGCCATTGTTCAAGTTATTGTTTCAATCCATCTCACTGAGGGTTCTCCTCATTTTTTTGCTGGTCCTCTATTTTTATCAACCATGAGGTCCTTTTCCAGCATGATGTCTACCTGATAACATACCCCAAATAAGCAGGACCAAATCTCCCAATCTACCCTTCTCAGGAGCATCCAGGTTAGACTTCTTCAGGCAGTCCACAGTATATGCCCAACCATTACACTACCTAATTCCATGTCATTGTTTTCACTCTAAAATAAAAGTCCTGTACCCATTAGTAGTCCGTCCCCATTTGTCCTTGTCCTCTCCTCTCCCCTTTCTCTTCCTGGCAATCATAATCTACTTTCTGTTTGTACGGACTTGCCTCTTCTAGATATTTCACATAAATGTAATCACACAATAACCATATAGTTCTTTTGTACCTGGCATCTTTCACCCAGAAAAATGTTTTTGAGGTTTTCCACATTATAGCATATACCAATACCTCATTATTGGTTATGTTCAAGTTAATATTCCACTGCATTAAATGCACCACATTTAGTTCATCTATTCATCTGTTCTGTTGATGGGCATTTGGATTGGTTCCACTTTCTGGCTCTCACAAATAAAGTTATGAAAAACATCTGGGCATAAGATTTAATGTGGACATGTGTTTTCAGTTCTCTTGGGTAGATACCTAGGAGCAGAATTGCTGGGTCATATAGCGATTTTATGTTGAAACTTTAAGTGGCTGCCAGACTGTCTGCCAAACCAACTGTGCCATTTAACATTCCCATCGGAAGTACATGAGGATGCTAATTTCTCCACATCTCCACCAACACTTGTTATTTTCCAGTTTCAGGATAATAGCCATCCTAATGGGTCTAAAGGAATATCTCACTTTGGGTTTTGATTGGCATTCCCTAATTACTGATGATGTGAGCATTTATTCACATGCTTACTGCTCATTCATATATATCCTTTACAGAAATGTCTATTCAAATCTTTTGCCCATTTTTTTACTTGGATCATTTGTCTTTTTATTGCTGAATTGTGAGAGTTATTTATATATTCTGGATGCAAGTCCTTCACAGTATTTTTTTATGCTCTGCTTCCAAAGCTGACTTTCTCATATGGGGCTTCTATTTCCTACAATTCTTCTCAGAACAAAATGGCCCACAAATATAACCCTTGCTGGAACAAAGCCTTACAAATATCAGTATAATAAATGATTCATGCTTAAGACTATACACTATACGGTTAGTTACAATGTCAGCAACTCACATTCAGTACCCTCTGGCAGCATGGGGTTTACCCTCTCGCAAAGTACTTAAATAAACAAAATTAATAAAATGAAAGATAATTTAAAATACATTAAGAATAGAGAGATTTCACACACTTAGAAGAATCAGAGCTGGTTATGGTAAAGTTGCTTCATCAACACTTAGCATTATATTTACTGCAATAAAATAACAGTGATTACTGTAATAAAACTGTACTGCAATAAACATAATCACCCACTGCTAAAGAATGTATGTCTTAGGCAAGCACATTGCTCAATGCTATCTAAAAAATTTGATTCAAAGTAGCCAGAGGTTCAAATGTATCCATAAACAAGCATTTAGTACAGTTTAGGGGTGACCTTATGCAATGTTAAGATTACATTAGAGGAGAAGAAAGGTTTAAAAACAAAAAACCTTGATTTATAAAAATTATGTTAATGAGTAGGAAAAATTACAATTTTTTAAGTTTAAAGGTGATTTTTTAAAAACTTAGAGGCATTCAAAATGACAATAAATGCAAAGAAACAAAGAAGTAACAAGGCCAAGATAGTGGCTTTCATCAACAAAGTACAGGTTAGTGTCCCCCTGTTCTAAAGCCTGCTAATTCACACATGCATGCCACCAGTCACAAAGAATGAGAACAAACTGTACAAGGGATCAATGCAAATCCATCATAGCTAGTGGGCAAATAACTCAAACAATGTCCCTTTTGGATCCAGAGTCAATAACACCAAAAAGACACATGAAAGACAATTCTGCCACAGGGGTCATCTTGACTGATATTTCCCTAATTACTGATGATGTGAGCATTTTTGGGTATGTTTATTAGTCACTCATCTACACCCTTTAGAGAAATATGTATTCAAATCTTTCGCCCTTTTTTTTTTTTAACTTGGATCATTCGTCTTTCTATTGCTGACTTGTGAGGTTCTTTAAAATGACATTTAAAGGCTTATTTTTATTTAGTATACGCACATATTTTAGGTAACTATGAAAAACTATTTTATCCACCTAAAATTCAAAAACAATGGAAAAATATAGTAATAAAGTTAAAAAGCAAATGTCTATCATTTAAAAACAAAGCTAATGCTTAAATTTTTTAGTACGTGTCAAACATTGTCTAAGCATTTGACATTTACTAACTTATTTAGCTGCCAGGACAACTCTATGAAGTAGGTGTTAAAATTATCCCCATTTTACAGATGAGTAAATTGAGGCAGAGAAAAGGTAAAATGGAGTTAGGATTTGAACTCAGGCATCCTGGTTCTGGGGCCCATGCTCTTTACCAAGTTTCAGTGTTATCCAAGCAATTACTACTACTTGAAAAAACAAGTGCTAGAATAAAGTTTAGGAATAAGCTTTTACTGAGACAGTCAGTCTCTTTTCTCACTTTAGTGCTATTTAAGTACCTCTGATTGCTAAATCCCTTTTAAAAAAAAGTATATAGGAAAATAGACTGAGAATTACAATTTTTTAGCTCAAATCTCAGCTCTTTCTGATGTTCTCACTCACTTTGGAATAGATGACGGAAGTCTGTGTTTTTCTTAATAACACTCTCCAGGATATGTGGGACTGAATGAGATCACCAGGAAAAAGGGAGGAGCAGAAAATAAACCTGTTTCTTCCCACTACAGTAGGAGAATCAGCTAACTAGAGAACAGTCAAATTATACTGGCAGCTTGTCTCCAATGTACATAAAGAATGTGTTCTAAAGTCGCACCTGTAAACTTTCTATTGATTATCTGAAACATGATCTATTCAGGCTACTATGTACTTTAAGAATAGTACTGTACTAATACCACAGTGGAAACTCTGGTGGCATAGTGGGTTAAGTGCTACATCGACTAACCAAAAGGTCAGCAGTTCAAATCCACCAGGCGCTCCTTGGAAACTCTACGGGCCAGCTCTACCCTGACCTCTAGAGTCGCTGTGAGTTAGACCCGAATTGACAGCAGTGGGTTAATACTGCAGCAGCAGTGGATCTAACAAAGTTTGGCTTTTCTGTGGGAGGAAATTCATTAGAATCCTCAGAGTCATCAAATACATATTTCCTTCCTCTGCAGCTCCGGAAGCACATTAGGAAGTTCGGTCCTTGACCATCTCCAAAAGCCAGGCCCTGGGAGCCCACTCACACCCAGCCCTGAGACACCCATGGCTCCCTGCTGAAGTGGAATCCTGCGGTGGGACTGGGCTGCTCTAGGAAGGCAAGGCGGGTGTGTCCAACTACTTAACAGCAATGATCCTTGGATTTTCCTAACTGCATATGGACTTAAGACTTTGTCTTGGTTACTCTACAACTTCATCTTTACCCTTGACATTCTCTGCTCCAGATCCTCTCATCTTTTTTTCCATTCACGACTGTGCTCCTGAGTTACCCTTTCCTTCTACTAAGAAACATCCTTCTTAAATGCTTTTCCACCTTCTCTCCTCTTCACTTAAATCTTGTAGAAAAGAAAAAAGGTGCACATATGGTAAGACAGTATCTTTGAGGAAAGTAAATACAGTACATACACCATTCACCTCCCCTCCCCAGAATCAGTCTTCATTAAAAAGACAATCCTGGGCATTCTGTCACAAGATCTAGTGTGGAATTAGTACGCTAGGACCTCTGGCAGCAAGCAAAAAAGGGGGGTAGGGGGTGCCATTAAAAATGAACTATAGTGAGAGGTGAAGATGGCTGATCTGGCCCTCACCACTGCTGGGATAAAGGGAGAGAACTGAGTCTAGTGGGAATTAACTGAAGTAGGTTACAGTGGAAGGAGGAGGAACGGAAAAGGTGAAAAGATGGCACAATCAGGAAAGGCAGATGGTTTCTTGTCATCATCTAGCTGGCCAAGATTTTGTCCTTAAAAGAACACATATGAATCCCTAATAAATTCTGAGACCTTTAATAAATGAAAACCACTATTTGTACGCATCCTACATACCAAATTCTGGAGGAAATCCAAGAAGATTTGCTATCTCTTTAGGAGTGAAATACCGCAGTTTAAGCGTTAACAATTTTGTTATCTTTTCCTCTTCTGACAAATTGCTAAGTGATTTGTAAATATTCTCAATCTGCAAGAAAACATCAAAGATAATTGACAAAGTAGTCTGTAGCTTGATTTCTTACCTATTGTGAGATAGTTTAAAAATGATGCATGTATGGTCTGCTATATCAGACCATAGCAAGAGGCACTCCATAGGGCAAAATGTCTCTGGGTAACAAACTACATAATTGGCTTGTTAATAGCCAACTCTTAAAAAGAAAACAAAGCTTAATGCTGAACAGATTATAATACTTTTCAGTATTTTTCATTTGTGATCTCTCTTAAAATTAAATCATAAGAATATAAACAATAAATGATAATATAAAATGTATAGTGAAAGACAGGAAACTTAATAGACCAGAAAAATCAACCATATAATCCTAATAAGCAGATCATTATAGCATTTACTGTTTATAATAAATTGTATCATTCTTTGTGGATAGACTCATATTCAGCAACAAGAAAAAATTTATTCTGTTAGTCATACATACATAGATATTTATATGAATACATATATAAATGAATATACAGATATATATTCTTAAGTGGACATGTAAAATTATTTCAACATTCTTGAATACCAAACATAATTTTATTTGAAGTACTATTTCAAATATTTTAATATACTTTTAAAACTTAAATAGTACCTGTACATCTTCCGTAGTCTGTAACACAGATCCCGTCCCTTCTACAAATCTTCCATAACTGAAAAATTCACAAAACATTATATAGCACCTAACATATTCATTGATGCTAAACTTCTTAACATTCTTGACATAGTTAATCAACATAGTTCCATCATTTTGAAATGTTTTGAATAACATTACATAAGTATGCCTTGTAATTTAAAAACCACTAGGCAGAACACTGGAAAACTTGGAGGTGTAGTGGTTAAGTGCTATGGTTGCTAACCAAAACATCAGCAGTTCAAATCTACCACCTGCTCTTTGGAAACCCAATGAGGCAGTTTTACACCACCCTGTAAGGTCATTATGAGTCAGAACTGATTCAAGAGCAATGGGTTCAACGGGAAGTAAAAGACTAGGTAAGGTCTTTCTCTGCAAACATCTTAGAAATGAAACATAGTTTTTTGAGTTGTGTAAACACCATTTAATTCTGTCTTTGTATCAACTGTCATTTCCTTGGCATTCACCACTACAAAAGATACACCTACCAGGACTCTGTATTTAAATGCTATTCAGTATTGGCATCCCTGCTGCCTTAAACCAAATAAAATATAGGTGAAAATAAATTGCTCCTATTTTTCTACAATACCTGAATCATGATTTTATTTCCCATTAAAACTCACTGTCAAGTCAATGCCAACTCATAGCAACCCTATAGGACACAGCAGTACTGCCCCCATTGAGTTTCCAAGGAATGCCTGGTAGATTTGAACTGCTAACCTTGTGGTTAGCAGCCATAGCACTTAACCATTACACTACCATCGTTTCCAATTTTATCTCAGGAACTTAAAAACTTATTTACCATACTATGGAAAAAATAGCCTAGTAAACCCGAGTCTGTTTCTTGCTGTTACGCAGCATGTTTTTACTGTCTTTTTCACACAGTTAGAAAACTGTGTGAAAAATATGTACCAAAAATACAAAACTCTAGAAATGCAAAGTGTTTGTAATATTTCTTTCTCTAAAAAACTGGCTGTTGTACCCATCATCATTGGTTTTTCACTAAGAGAATAGTCTCAAATAAAATATTAGAGAAGAAAAAGTATGTTAAGGCAAACAGTTTTTCCTAATTGCTTACTCATGTGTATCAGATACATGTGTGTATATTTTTGTGTATATACATATGCACACTTAAATAGATTTTTATGGTAAGCTTTTATATCATCATTGTAATTACAGAAGAGTTTCAAGGTTGTTTTCATGACAAAATTGATGTTTTGTTTTATGTGAGTTCTAAACAGAACTTACTGAACTTGGTAATAGACAACAACTGAGAGAACTCTTTAAAGTTGACAGAAAGCAAGAAACTCCTCTGGAAGTATAAGGGCAGACTGCGATGAAATACGAATGAGTCTGGTATGGTTACATAAGAAGCACAAGGTCTTGTCCAAGACAACCAGTTAACAGGTAAGAAGGGATGCTTGATTTTCCAAGTCATACAACTACTAAACGAATTTGTATGGCATTAATAACAAAGAAGAGACAGGGATCATTTGCAAAAGTTTCTGGAAAGGGCTTATTTTCATTCTAGGTAAAAAATCTGATGAAATTCAAGAAATAACTCAAAGGAAGCTACCTACATGACTATAAGTAACAAGTTACAAAAGTTATACCTATACTATGATAAAGTTTCCCATGTACTGATACGAAATGATATCAGATTTATACTGTACAGTTAAAAGAGTAGGTACATACAATACTGTTCATAAATATGTTACTGTTTACTGAAATGGAGAATATACATTGAAATATAACATCACATATCATACCTTTGGAAGATTATACAGTAAATTCATAGCATGTCTTGCCTGTAGGCAAGGAGACTAGATGGCTGAGGAACAAAAGTGAAGTCTTACAATATTTGTACCTTTTGAATTTTGAACCATGAGAACATACTACTGAAAAGTTTGAACAAAATTCAAATTTAGAAATTATTCTAATATGTTCTAGTTGATCCAATTTTATTACTTTAGATTAAAATTTAATTTCCTCTTATACACTGATGAGAGAAAATATTTAACTCTTTGAGCTCTGATGGGCTATGAAGGAAAAAAGAAAGGTGTTAAAGAATTAGCTATCTATCATCTATAGAACCATATTTCTACAAGGGATACTTCAGGTTCTAAGATAGCCACCAAACAAAAGAAACTGTCTTCCATGAGAATTTTTGTGGGTTCTGCAAATACTGTCTTTGCCAGTGAGAATTTTCACTTGTGCTTTCTATTGGAACACAAAGCAGGCAATTAAGGGTCAAAAAAAAAAGTCATTCTAGCAGAAACATTCTATAAAATGTTCCTTATTATTTCGAGCGAGAAGCATTAAAAAAGTAGCTGTATTAAGCCAGTTATTTTGGACATACCATGACCACAGGCTCTCTAAAACCTACCCTTTTGTAAAGCATGTGGATCTTCTGCAAGTGGGCTTAACAATATCTAATATAAGAGCATATCGCTGCAATAACCTTGGTGGCAAAAAGTACTGACTGATGTCAACATCATGTTCCAGAAAATTCTTCAGCATTTGAACAGAGAGATCACTATTCTGTTGATGTTTCCTGCATATTTCTTCAGCGGTTTCAAGCTTAAAAAGTATGGTCCCTTTTCCAGAGCACTGTGTGCTTCCATCAAGGCAAGTATTTGGTTCAATTTTCTTTTCTTCAATTTTCCTTTCTGTATCTATTGCATGTTTTTGTGGATTTTCAGATCCAATTTTGGGAAACTCCATCAGTACCTGAAATTAAGTAAAAATACACAAATTTTCAAAAGCTCTATTAAAAATAAAATTCAATTAATAACATCAGTCAACATGAGGTGCCCTGGTGGCACAGTGGTTACGAACTCGGCTGCTAACTAAAAAGTTGGCAATTCGAATCTACCAGCCACTCCTTGGAAACCCTTTGGAACAATCCTACTCTGTCTTACACAGTTGCTATGAGTCAGAATTGATTTGATAGCAAAAGGTTTGGTTTGGTTTTGGTTAGCTAACATTATGCAAAGACCTCAGTTGCCATTAAAAAGATAGAAATTGCTTGTTCATGTGCAAATTATTTATCATCTGGCTACTGTGTCAGGTTATTAATGACTTATTTCATGAGATTACTACTTTCTGTGTGTGATACTCAAAACATTCAACTGATAGGATGCATGGTGAATCAATATAAGGGCATTATATTTGGACAGGAAGTTCAGAAAGTAGCATTAACATGTCCAGAAAATGTATCTGTATTACAGTTTGACATACTTCTACCAGTAAAAAGGAAAATCTCCATGGTGTAAAAGAAAAATAGCAATCAAAGAAAAGCATTTTTTTACACAGAAAGGTTATCCCTACTCATGAGTCTCTTAGGAAAAACTTATTTCTGTACAATCCATAATCAGAGAGTTTTATTTTGTTAAAAAAAAAAAGTTCTAGGAATTTTTAATGAGGAAATCTTTGTTAATATGCTTTATACACTATTTTTGGAATTGGCCATTAAGGGAAAGGGAAATAATGGTGGATTATAAGCAACAGAAATCACACTATTAATTTATTAGTAGGATATGACTTTTGAGTTCTTCACTATAATGACTAGAGTGTTTTATTGAATCTATCTGTTATCTAACCACTTTTTGACAAAGTATATAAAATTGTTTGCATAACTAATGACCCTAGCTACAGCAATTGAGCATTATATTCTGGCTTCTACTAATCGTTATTGTATCTTAATGAGTTAAAACTGAGCATTAACTTCAAAAAATTATAATTTGTAACCAATGCACTAACATATGCTAAGGCATTCTTAAAATAGTATACTTATTTTTTTTAATTTTTTTATTGTGATTCAGTGAAAGTTTATAATCCAAGTAAATTTTCCACACAAAACCCCAAGTACCCAGCCCTCTGTAACTCTCTCTGCTCTCACCCTGCAATAGTACATTATTCTTTTTCACTCTTTACTTCCAGTCACCACTCAACCAACACTTGTCCCCTCCTCACCACCCTCTCCTCTCTCCTCTAAAAAGAAACCAGTAGGACAGTCTCACATATACATTAAACCATAAAGTACACACAACACATGCATCATTCCATGTCCCGAAATCCAGTCCATTCTTTGAAGTGTTGGCTTCAGTACTGGTTTCAGTTCTGGGCAAGTCTAGGGCCATGTTCTCAAGGGGCCCTCCAGGTTATCAGACTATCAATTCTGGTCTTTGAACAGAGTTCTACATCTGCACACCCTTTTCTTGTGCTGTGTTGGGAACTCTACACGGTGTCCCCTATCAGGGCTCTGGCTGGTGGCCAGGTACCATCTTGTTCTTCTGGCCTCATGCTGATGTAGTCTCCCAGCCACATGGGTCCTTCCATCTCCTGGGTTCAGTTTTTCCCCATGTCTTTGATGTTCTCAGTTGTCATCTGTTTCAGCTGGGTTGGGACCAACTGATGTTCCTCAGATAGCAGTTTCCTAGCTTTTAAGACCCTAGACGCCACTCACCAATACGGGGTGCAGAAGATTCTCTTGGTAAAAGACAAGTTATACCAACTGACCTCAATGTCCCCAGAAAACATGGTCCCCAGACCCCTGTCCCCGCTATTCTGTAAGACAGTATATTTCATTTTATCAAAAAGTAGTCAAAGGGGAAAAATGGTAAATGCAAAATCATCAGTAGTCAGAAGGGTAATTATAAGCGGAAAAGGTCAGCATTAATGGAAATGTTTTCCCTTAAACATTTTTTTCCCCTAATGATGAAAGAAATTATTTGTACTGTTTTGTTTAAAGCAATAAAAAAGGTATAAAAAGAGACAAAAAAGCTTTGAAGATGGACCTACGGTACAGTTTATTCTATGGACTCTATAGGACACATACAAATCTATACAAAGTAGTTCCTAAAAATAAATTAGCAGACTGTGATTTGCTTCCAAAAAGTAAATAAATAATACCTGACCAGGGGCTTGAAAAGGGAATGGCTCTGACTGATGCTTTGCAATAAGGAAGTAACGCAACCTGGAATTTGGAATGCCAAGCTGGAAGTAAAGCATAGGAGTTAGTTAATATGGAAAATTAAGGAGATCTATACCAAAACTATGGAAAACCTGGTGGCATAGTGGTTAAGTGCTACAGCTGCTAAAAGGTTGGCAGTTCTAACTCACCAGGCACTCCTTGGAAACTCTATGGGGCAGTTCTACTCTTTTTCATAGGGTCACAGGGTCTCTATGAGTCAGAAGCAAATCAATGGCAGTGTTCTTTTGTTGCTGTTGTTGTTTGTTTGTTTATACCAATTAGGGAGCCCTGGTGGCATAGTAGTTAAGGGATAGGCTACTAACCATAATGTCAGGATTTCAAATTCAGCAAGACTTCTTGGAAACTCCATGGGAACAGTTCTATTCCACCCTAATAGTGTTGCTATGAGTTGGAATTAACTCAAACGCAAACGGTTTGGGTTTGGGTTTGGTCTCAACTACTAGCCACTTAGGAAAAAAATTCATACAATTACACATGTAGCTTCCTCCAGAGCAAATTCTGCTATTTATTTGTAGACTTCTTTGTAGAAAATACTTAAAGCCTTTTAACAGTTGCTCTGTACCTTCATTTGAATGAGAGAAAGATTCAATCTGATGAATCATATGTATTAGTCATTTTCATTTTCTATTTCCCTGCTAAAAAGTTATATAGACATTTTAAAACTCATTATTGATAACATAAACCCAAAAGCCAAATTCCCTGCCACTGAATTGATTCTGATTCACAGTGACCCTAAGAGACAAAGCAACTTTCCAGTATAGGGTTTCTAAGACTGTCATCTTTATGGAAGTAAGCTGCTACATCTTTTCCCACCAAGTAGCTACTGGGTTCATACTGCCAACATTTCAGTGATCAGCTAAAGGTTTTAACCACTGTGCTACCAGGCTTCACTGATAACACAGTAATTATACACACCAAAATGCAAATCTAGTTATTTTTGGCTTTCCATTAAGTCGTTTCATTAGAAAAAAAAAAGTTCAGTAAATTTCAGAGATTAAAAGGCAATAAATATGAAATAAATGTAAAGAGACTAGATATATTATTAGTTTCCATACCCTAGGGTCGCCATGAGTTGGATCCGACTCGACGGCACTTGGCTGGCATACCTTATATATCTAATTTTTTATATGGATTCCCTCCCCCGGCCCCTGGGTAAAAGACTGTACAATGGAGCTAATGTGATAAGAAATTAACAAGAGTAATTACACAAAACAAAATACAGTGACATCTGGCAAAATCAAAGATCTGCCAAATACCTTCACATAGCTAATTACTTCAATTCTTACCGATGAGATAGAAATAATGTTTGCATTTTAATATTATGTCATTGGCCAGCCAAGTGCCGTCGAGTTTATGTCATTAGAAAATTATTATATACTCATTGTGCTTCTTATTTTGGATTATTCTGGAATGTTTTTAAACTATACTGGAAATACCACACCACATATTTAAAAAAACACTATCTTTCATTTTTAGGTGCAAAGAAACATATCTACTCTATTAGCTTCAAGTTATATCATTGTTTCATAAAATATGCATAAAAGAATCTATAGACCACACTTCAATATTTGGAAAGTAAGAGGTATGTCTGAACTAATTTCAGAATTAGCATTAGTGATTTTGCATACTGAGTCAAATTCCCTTTAGAGGAAAAAGCCTTTAAATGCATATATATATATATGCATACATAGATATGTATATATACATATTTTATTTATAAATATATATAATTTACATAACATTTGTATTTGTGGTACCTACGGAAGTTGGAGATAATAGAAATTCTTGGTACTGAAAGCCGCAGTTTTCTAATGTTTTTATCAACAGGTCTCTAAAGAGAAAAAAAGCGAAAGAAAAAAAAGATAGCTTTCACCCTATACAGTCAGAAACAGGGTTATCATATATAAAATATTATACCTAAAATTTTCCCTTAAATGAAAATTGCCTTCCACTCAGTTTGTTTAGAAAAAGAATGATCTAAATCTTTACTAACTCCAGTGCTTTAAAAACTCTCATTTAAAAAAGAAAGCAAATTCCCTAATACAAATAAATAAAGCTACCAGATAATTTATCCAAAATGATGTGAGTGAGAATCTCTAATCCCAATGATGACAAATATGCTATGGGAAACGGAGACATATCTTCAATGAAGCAAATCGGATGGGAGCCCTGTTACAGACAGCAGAGGAGCCCGGGCAGATGGAAGCTTTCTCTTCAGCTGGGCTACCATCTGAGACAGCCCTGACACAGGGCAGCTCCTTTCTTCCAGTGAATTCGGAAAATGCCTCCAACAAGACCCATTCGTACTGAAAACATTCCAACTTCTAAAGAAAAAGGCACCAATAACCTATTAACTCATTGATGTCCAGTTGATTGTGACTGATACTGACCTTATAGGACAGCGTAGGACTCTGCCACAGGGTTTGCAAGGCTGTAAATCTTTATCATCGGAGTGGACTGCCACATCCTTCTCCTGTGGAGCAGCTGGTGGGTTTGAACTGCCAACCTGTTGGTCAGCAGCCCAGCTTAGCCACTAGGCCACCAGAGCACCTTCACAAAGTATCTGAAAAATAAAATTCTCACTTGCCAAGCCAGCCAAGTGCCATCGAGTCGGATCGGACTCAATTCTCACTTAAATTAACAAAAATTCAAACACGTCAAAACGGGAGAGAATCAGCTGAGCCAAACTTTGTTATTACTTTATTGATTAGTCAAAATCAGTATTAAGGAATAAAATACATAGTATATAAATTATCAGAATTTATATATTTCTAAGATCTTTATTTCACAACTGTTTCTAATGTAAAACACTCCAAGTCTAAGACATACTCAAAACAAACACACTTTTACCTTGTTGAAGATACTTCAAAACCTTTGACATTTTCTAAAAGTATATACTTCGGTAATTTTTGTAATCTAAAAACAAACAAAAAATGAATGGAATTCTAAGACCTCATTACTAAGAAGTTGTAAAAGTGAGGAAAACCATTACACCTAAGAAACACGAGTAATGTCTGAATTCTCTTTTTATAAAGGAATTTTGTAAGGGATGGAGATAGTTCATATTTAGTCATTTTTCCCATAAGCACTGCACACCTAATAAAGCTAACATTTAACGTGTTCATTTCCATTAAAGCTTATCTCCAAACGTGAATCACAGAGAGCCTGTTCATTGCACACAAATTGAAGGTCCTCAGGTTTGAACAAGTTTCTAGACCAGGGCAACAGCAGTCATCAATATTAGCATCATCTGTCTAACACATGAGCAGAAGGAGCAGCACTTACGTACTAGGCTGGAAATTCCCTGTCACTCACTCTGCTAGCAACAGTGGAATCATGAGATGTTTGCAGTTATTCTGTTAGTCATGGCAGTGGAAGATAAGTGACACGTACAATATTTGAATGGAACATGTATAAGCTTCTAATCTTTACAAAATGATAAACATCATGTTCTTTCAGATCCAAAGTTTTAAATTTAAGGTAAGCTTGTACAAGAATCTACACTCTTACCTTGGGAGAATATCTAGAATATATAAGAAGCTACTTGTCCTTGGATCAGCCTTATCTCCCTGCAAGCCGATTCTAAAGGGGAAAAGAATGCACATATGAGTTTACCAAGAATTTTATATGAAGACATCAAAGCAGTTTTAAATAATCAAAACCAAGTAATTTGGTTCTCACAAAAAAAGGTGATCATCTTTGTTCCAGCAGAAAACAAATGTATTTATTGCAATGAGAAATACATTTATTTAGTTAATAAGACAAAAAAGCTTGCATATCTAATGTGGTGTAGTGGGTTAAGTGCTACTGCTGCTAAGCAAAAAGCTGCCAGCTCAGATCCACCAGGCGCTCCTTGAATACTCTACGGGGCAGTTCTACTCTGGCCTCTAGGGTCGCCATGAGTCGGATCTGACTCGACAGCACTGGGTGTTTTTTTAAACACTAAAAAATTATTTTATAAAGCAATATGTTAAATGACATGTGAAGCAAAGGAAAAAATCAATGAAGAACAAAATTACCCTCTTAAAATTACTATTCTTAGGGAAAACACATACACACACACAATAGACTGCTGACATCTTTGCTGCGCTTCAGGTGAGACACAACAGGAACTCAGATGAATGAGCTGGCTGGACAAGGTATTGACACGGAGCTGAAGACACTGGTGACTAGTGACCATAAGCAGATCAAAGCAGTAGCTAACACTAAGAAAATTTTGTCCAATGTCAGCAGGAGAGGCTTAAGCTGGAGGTTTAATTCTAAAACAGGAGGTGCAACTTGGTTTGGCTAACTGGACAAGACAGGTCATGTACACAGGCTAGCAACTGGATCCTATGAGCAAGAGTCAGAATGCAATCAAAAATTAAGCAGAAAGGAAAACTTGAGTAAGCAGAAACAGAGAACCAGGGTTTAAGACCATGCTACTTATTAGCTTCAAAATTTTTAATAAGTTACTTGACAGCACTGTCAGTTTCTTCAGATCTGAAAGAACAAAAACCATCAGCGGATCCGAGCCTCAGCTGGAAGATTAAACTGGACTGAAACAGATTCCTAAAAATCTTGGATTCTTCTCATCCTGTCGTTTTTCTCTTCGAGTTCCAAATGACAGTGACTGCACAGTCCAAGTCACTGCTGCTATCAAGCAGTTAAAACAGGGAGGGACAGTAGGAGGCACAATGCAAGAGGATCACTGCAGTGTAAGACCCGAGGCTTCACAAGCTGGGGCTGCATTCTGTTCTGTGCATCCCATTTATTCTACTTAAACAAATCACTTTTTCCCCCGCATTATTGTACTTTAGATGAAAGTTTACAGAGTAAGTTTCTAATTAAACAACTAATACACACATAGTTTCATGACACCAGTTACCAACCCCAAGTCAACACACTCCCCTTCTCAACCTGGGATTGTCCATTACAGCTTTCCTGCCTCCTCCTGTTTTTTTGTCCTTGTTCCTGATCTAGTGTGTCCATTTAGCCTCATTTAAACAAGCCAGACTCTAGCACATGCTTGGATCCGTCTTTATACGGGACGTCCTTTGCCTTTTGTCATAATTCCTGATCTGTCCTCAGACCCAGCTCAGATTACTTAGTGAGGAACTTCCAAAAAGATGCCCTTCTCCCAGGGAAATAAACAGGAACCCTTGTAGGAAACATGCAGCGAGTCCTTTTTTCTCTGGTGCTCTTGTGACACTTTCAGTATTCTTCCATTATATTGTTTATATCACACTAAAAAATACTTATCTATCCCTCATTTCTATTAGTCTTATCCTCAAAGACAAGCATTGTATTATCGAAAACAATATCTAGAATATACATGCACAATAAATCACTGAGGAATTAATTTCCTAAAGAGCTATTTAAGTAAATCAAAACTTAGATGGAAATAAAGCATAAGAATTTCTTTTGAAATACAATATTTATTACATGTTATCCTACTTAAAATAATATTACATATTAGAAACAAAAAAAATCCCACTCCCACTGAGTCAATTCTGACTCATTCCAACCCTACAGTACAGAGTAGAACTGCTCCATAAACTTTCCAAGGAGTACCTGGTAGATTCAAACTGCTGACCTTTTGGTTAGCAGACATAGCACTTAACCACATATTCAACAGGAATACTTAAATCAATGGATGAATCCTGAATCTGACTTTCTCTAATTGCAGGATTTTGAGAAAGTTACTCAATAAACTTTCTATGCCTTAGTTTCTCACAATGAAATGATGCTAACAGTAATGGCTACCAACATAGGCTTGTCAAAGTTAATGGCATACTCATGTGAGACATGAGACAGAGGATTACTACTATTAAATAATAAAATCATTAAAAACAACCTAAATGAAGTTGAATTACTCAAGATTTTCATCTAAGGTATAATTTCTTGAAATGTAATCAAATACTATACAATTAAAAAACATAAAACTACAACATAACTTAGAAAAGACATAATTACTAAATGTACACACCAATTTTAAGAAATACAAAAATCACACGCACACTTGCATAGTTTTTAAGCTACATTTAATGAGTTTAGGACTTCAATAGATTTATTATTGAAATTCACTTTGATAAATCAGCATTAAAAAGATATGCCTGAGTATCCATTAGTTTAAATAATTTAAGATAATTTGGGCCAGAAATAAAAATTGTATGCTAAGTAGATATAAAAGAGAGTCCCTACAGTTGTTGCATATCTACTATTGATCTAATTAGTCTGCTCATTTGACAGTAACTGCTATTTCCTTTATGATTAATGCTGAACTTTAAATATAAGCAGATGAAAGGAATTATTTATAAAAAAAAATTCAAAACTATGAAAACGTAGCTGATGGACATCAAAGTGTCCATGCCTGAAACTATGGTGTGATCTGATTTAATGAGCCCTTCAAAAGTATTCTTCCTCAATAGAGAAATATTTATTATACATACCTTGTGAATGGCTGACATGGAGGGCTCATTAGAATCATATTGAAAGATAAGCTGTCAAACTCTTCCAGTGTAATGCCCTAAGGAAAGAATATTTGAGAGGGGAAAGAAAAGTTATAAGACCATGAATAGAATGAGGAAGAAGGAAAAATATTAACTAATTACAGCTAAACAAATATTTCACAAATTATAAGGGTTTATAAAATGTAACAATACTTTTAAAGTCAACTTTAGTTAAGCTAACTTTTCAGAACAATCTTGTGAAGGAAATGGGTCAGTAAAGTGCAGCTCTGAGGAATTAAATGCCTTTCCCCAAAGTCCCACAGGTACCCAAACAAATGAAATAAACCCGTTGCCATAAAGTTAATTCTGACTGACAGGGACTCTACAGAGTCTACTCTGTCCTGTAGGGTCCCTATCACTCCACAGGGTTTCCGGGGAGCAGCTAGTGGATTTGAACTGTTAGTTTTTTTGGTTAGCAACCAACTTAACAACTGTACCACTAGGTCTTCACACAGGTAGCCAAAGGAGAGCTGTAATGCTCATTTCCTGGATTCTAACTACATCTTGCCCTTATGATGCTTTATATGGTAAGTGCTTGGCTGCAAACTGCAAGGTCAGTGGTTCTAACCCAACAGTGGCTCTGCAGAAGAAAAGTCATGATAATTCTGCTCCTGTAAAGACTACAGCCTAGGAAGTCTTATGGGCCAGTTCTCCCTTGCCACATGAAGTCATCATGAGTTGGAATCAACACCGCCACTCACACCACCACCAACCACCACCTCCACTTCTTCTACGCTACTGTTTTCTGGAGTCAAAAATGGAGAACTGAGTTTTAGAATGAATGGTTTTTCAGCATCAGTATCTATTCATGAATAGATACATGAGTATGCACATCAATGTTCACTGCAGCACTATGCACAGTGGCAAAAAGACGCAATCAATCTAGATGCCCATCAATGAACAAACAGATAAACAAATTATGGTGTGTGTATTTATTTATGTAATGTAATTACACAATGATAAAGAATGCTGAATTTGTTAAACATCTCATAATATGTAGGAATTTAGAAGGCACTGTGCTGAGTGAGATTAGTCAGTTGCAAAAGGTTAAATACTGTATGAGACCACTATTATAAAGACTCAAGAAAAGGTTTAAACACAGAAAACAATACTGTTTGATGGTTACGACGGTGGTGAGAACAGGAGAGAGATATTCACTATTACATAGTAGAAAAGAATCATTTTAGGTGAAGGGAAAGACAATACACAATCAAGGAGAAGTTGGCACAACTGGACTAAAGCAAAAGCTAAAACGTTTCCTAAATACAACTAAACATTTCAAGGGATAGAATAGCAGGGGCAGGGTCTGACAATCATAGTTTCAGGGGGCATCTAGGTCAACTGGCGTAACAAAGTTTATTAAGAAAATGCTCTGTATTCTACCTCAGTGAATGGCATCTAGGCCCTCAAAAGCTAGCAAGTGGCCATCTAAGAAGCATCAACTGGTCCCAGTCCACCTGGACCAAACAAGAATGATTATCAAAGACATAAGGAAAAGATGAGCCCAAGAAACAGAAATGGCCACAGAAACTAGAGACTATCTCAGCATGAGACTGGAAGAACTAGATAGTGCCTGGCTACCACCAACGACTGCCCTGACTCAACAGTCTCTGATGGAGAAGGAGAGACATAGAGTACAGAATTCCAACTGTATTAAAATGACCAGACTGTAGGGTCCCTGGAAGTCATGGATCCCAGGCTCTTTGTTGACCCAGAAGTGAAACCATTCCTGCAGCCAACTTTTCAGACAAAGATTGAACTGGTCTATAAGACATGAACTGATACTGAAGATGTGCTTCTTGGCTCAAGCAGATACAGGAGACTACCGGGGCAGTTCCTGTCTGGAGGCCAGATGAGAAGGCAAAGGGGGAAAGCAGCTGGTTGAATGGACACGAAAAAATACAGGGTGGAGAAGGGTGTGTTGTCCCAGTGTGGGGAGAGCAGCTAGAGTCACATAATAATGTGTGTTTAAGTGTTTGTATGAGAAACTGACTTGAATTGTAAACTTTCATTTAAAGCACAATTAAAAAAAAAGAATGAGCTATCCTGGCAACATGCCAGTTGTCTTTATTGTTTTAAGTTGGAATATGCACGTTTGACATTTTTGAATCACAGGATTTTAATCACAGGATTTTATTCCTTTGTAAAATAAATTTCAAAAAATTCCTTAACCATCTTTTCAATCCCAGTTTTCAGAAAAACAGTTTCAAAATCACATGTGGCCAGTCTGCCAGAAAATAGGGCAGGATGGTACATACAATCACACCAGTAGAACAGTCTGTCAGGAAAGGGCTATTATGATAAGCCACTTACTGAGGGGTTCACAGTGATTGTGGAGGGACTACAGCTGAATTCCTAAGACTAAAGTAAAAATAAAACAACATTCTTTTCTATCATTTACATCAAAAGTACTCTATGTCTAGAAACTGAAGAGTCTTCCCAGATAAATAGCAGCTGTTGTTGTTGGGTGCTTTGGGGTTGGTCCAAGCTCACACAGACTCTGTGTACAACAGAAGGAAGCACTGCCCAGTCCTGTGCCATCCTCACGGTGCTGCTATGTTTGAGCCCACTGTTGCAGCCACTGTGTCAGTCCATTTGGTTGAGAGTCTTTCTCTTTTTTGCTGAAGTTCTTTATCAAGCATGGTTTGAGGGAGGCACATCGTAGTCCTCAAAATGATATTTTTGCTTTTAAACACTTTAGAAAAGTCCTTTGCAACAGAGTTATCCAGTGCAAATACAAGTAGACACTAAAAACCCACAATTTCAAAGGACTTTTTTTAAACTAATATAGACCAAATTATAGGGTAGTTGTAAAAAAAAATAACCACCATATTGAATGATTCACAACTTAATTTATTTAATCCAACATCTAGATCAATGAGTATGTGTTGGGATTCAAGAAAACTGTCATGGAAATATGAGTCATCCCTGGCCCCTAGGGTCGCCTTGAGTTGGATCCGACTCGTCGGACACTTGGCTGGCCATGATGACTCAGCATTTTAAGGCTAATGTAAATTTATCCTTTTTCCATCAAATGGTCATGAAAATATCTTTGTTTTTAGAGAGCATCAAATCAGCTCAATATGGTAAGAACTTTTTATCTCATGTTAACAGTTATACTTATTCCCTAGCTATATTAATCTTTCAACAGAAAGCTTCTTGATTATTCTTACATGTAATTGTCATTTGAATGTTAGAATAAACTTGGTTAACCAAAAAAGTTACTATTTTATTGGATATTTTATCTACAGAAAACTGTCATTTTGACAATATTCAGCCATCCAAACCAAAACCACAGCATGCTTTCCATTTTTCAAGTCTTATATTCCCATGTGGGTCATGCAGATTCCTTGTAAGTGTATCTCTAGTGATTTGGAACATTTGAGCTGCTACAGTAAGTTGTAGTTATTTTCTATCAGCTTTTTGTTTACATATAGTGAGGATATTATATTTTCATAACCAACCTTCTCATTAAATGCACTCATTTGTTCCTCATACTATTTTTGGTTGATTCCTTTGTATTTTCCAGGTATAATTCAGGTGTGTGTGCGTGTGTGTGTGTGTGACATATACATATATACACACATATATGCATGTGTATACATACATATACATACATAATATTAAATAACAGTACTAATGGTGGATATTCTTGACTTATTCATTGTTTTAGTGAAAATACAAGTTTCAGTATTTAGCATGTTACCAGCTTTGGAGGCACATACACACACCATCGTGCTCAAGTTGATTCCGACTCATAATATCCTATAGGACAGGGTAGAATTGCCCTGTAGGGTTACAAAGACTGTCATCTTTACAGACCACCACTTGTCTGTCAGTTTGTCATACTGTAGTGACCTGTCTGCTGCTGTGACACTGGAAGCTATGCCACCAGTATTTCAAACACATGCAGTCATTCAGGTTTTAGCAGAGCTTCCAAACTAAGAGACTAGAAAGACAAATACAGCATTCTACTTTTGAAAAAATCGGCCAGTGAAAAGCTTATGGATAACATCAGAACACTGACTGATGTACTCAAAAAGATGAGCCCTATATGTTGAAAGGCACTAAAAATACAAGTGTGGAAGAGCTGCTTCCTCCAAGAGCTGACTTTAATGACATAAAACTTTCAGGACAGCTAACACCATTCTCAATGAACTGAGGGTGAAAGTATCCCCTTTGAGAACTGGAACCACACAAGAGTTCCCTTGAACACCATTCTTATTTAATGCTGTGTTGGAAGTCCTCACCAGAGCAATGAGGCAGTACAAAGAAATAAACGACATTCAAATTGCAAAAGACGAAATAAAACTATTCCTATTCACAGACGATATGGTCCCATACATAATCCCAAAGTTTCTGCAAGAAAATGACTGGAACTAATAGAAAGCTTCAGCAGAATAACAGGATACAAGATGTACATACAAAAATGAGTTGGATTCCTATACTCCAACGAAGAGGCTTCAAAGAGGAAATCAAAAAAATAATATCGTTTATAACAGCCCCTACAGCCCCTAGAAAGATAATACCTAGGAATATATTTAACGAGGAACATAAAAGACATATAAAAGAAAATCAGAAAACACTATTGCATGAAAACAAAGCAGACCTATATAAATGGAAAGACACACCAGGCTCATAGATGGGACCCAACACCATGAAAATGTCAGTTCTACCCAGAACAATCTACAGATACAATGTGATCTCAATCCAAATACCAATGATATTCTTTAACTATATGAAAAAACTAATAACCAAATTTATATAGAAAGGGAAGAGGCCCTGGATAAGCAAAACATTACTGAAGAAAAAAAAGTAGAACATCTCACACTACCTGATCTTAGAACTTACTATATAACTATGGCAGTCATAGTTAGTCTGATACAATGACTGACACAGGTCAATGGAAAAGACTCAAGAACCCAGAGGTGAGTCCATCTGCCTACCATAGGCAGATTTGGGGCAAAAGACCAAAGTCCATTATGTGGGAAAAAGACAGTCTTTCTGACAAATGATGCTGGCAAAACTAGATGTCCATTAGTAGAAAAAAAGAAACAGGATCTATATCTCACACCATACACAAAAACTAACTTAAAATGGATCAAAGACCTAAATACAAAACCTAACGTAATAAAGATCATAGAAGAAAAAATAGGGACAATGCTAGGGGCCTTAATTCATGGCATAAATGCAATCTGTAACTAATCATACACAAACACAATAAGATAGACTAGGTAATTGAAAGCTCCTAAAACTTTAACATACAGGCTCATCAAAACACATCACCAAAGGAGTAAAAAGAGAATCTAAAGACTGGAAAGAAGTTATGGCCACAACCTTCCCGTCCCCAAAATTGCACAAATAGACACAGCCCAACTAAATAAACCCATTACAAGAAAAGAGATTGAAAAGGTGACTAAAAAACTCCCATCTAAAAAAAGCCCTGGCCTGGATCACTTCCCTGGAGAATTCCATCTAATCTTCAAACAAGAATGAAAACCACTAATACTAAAGGTATTCCAGAGCACAGAAAAAGATGGAATACTACCAAACTCATTCTATAAAGCTAGTATAACCCTGATACCAAAACCCAGGTAAAGACAGCACAAAAAGGAAAATTACAGACCAATATCTCTCATGAACCTCAACAAAATCCTAGCCAACAGAATTCAACAACACATCAAAAAAAAAAAAAATAGTTCACCATGACAAGCAGAATTCATACCAGGGATGCAGTGATGGTTCTACACTAGAAAAACAATTAATGTCATCAAACACATACACAACCAAAGACAAGAACAACTTGATTCTATCACTCAGTGCAGAAAAGTCTTTTGATAAAGTCCAACATCCACTCATGTTAAAAACTCTCAGCAAAATAGGAATAGAAGGGAAATTCCTCAACATAATAAAGGCTATCTACACTAAACCAACAGCTAACATCATATTTACTGGAGAGAAGTTGAAAACATTCTCCTCAAGAACAGGTACCAGACAAAGATGCCTACTGTTACCACTTTTATTCAACATTGTTCTGACATGATAAAGAAATGACATGACAAAGACATAAGGGGCATCCAGATTGCCAAAGAAGAAGTTAATGTATCACTGTTTGTGGAGGGCATGATCCTATACACAGAAAACCCTAAAGAATCCACAAAAAAACTATTGGATTTAACAGAAGATTTCAGCAAAGTATCAGGACATAAGATAAACATATGTAAATTAGTTGGATTCCTTTACACCAATAGAGAGACACTCCAAGAGGAGATCTCAAAGTCATTACCTTTGACTACAGCCCCCTAAATGATACAATACCTAGAGATAAATTTAACCACAGATGTAAAAGACCTATGTAAGGAAAACTACAAGTCCCTACTGCAAGAAACTAAAAGTAACTTATATAAGTGAAGGAACCTACCTTGCTCTTGGATAGAAAAACTTAACATTGTGAAAATGACTATTCTACCCAAAGCGATCCATATATATACAATGCAATCCCATTACAAATCATAATGGCATTGTTTAATGAGATGGAGAAACAAAGTACCAATTTCATATGGAAAGGGAGGAAGCTGTGGATAAGCAAAATACTACTAAAGAAGAAGAACAAAGTGGGTGGGCTCATGCTACCTGACCTTAAAACCTACTGCACTGCCACACTAGTCAAGACAGAATGGTAATGGCACAACAACAGGCACGCAGACCAATGGAGCAGAATTGAGAAACTAAATATAACATCATCCACCCATTAGCAACTCTGATACTTAATAAAGGCCCAAAGTCTATGAACTGGGAAAAAGACAGTCTTTTCAACAAATAGTGTTGGCATAAGTGGATATCCATCTGCAAAAAATCAAACAAGACCATTATCTCACACCATGCACAAAACTAACTCAAAATGGATCAATGACCTAAATATCAAAGCTAAAACAATAAACATCTTGAAATTAAAAACTTGGGACGACTCTGGAAGCCCTAATCCATGGCACTGACAGTCTACAAAAACTCACCAAGAACCCTCACACATCAGAAATGAAAACAGACAATTGGGAACTCTTAAAAATCAAACACACTCATCCAAGGCTTTCATCAAAAGAGTAAAAAGATTACCTATAGAATGGGAAAAAAATTTCGGCTACAATGTTTCTGACTGACATCGAATATCCCTAATCTAAGAGATACTGCAAAACCTCAACAAGAAAAAGATATCAGTTAAATCGAACCAGTTAAAAAATGGACAAATGACTTGAACAGGCATTTCATCAAAGAAGACAAACTGGATGCCAACAGATACATGAGGAACTGCTCACAACCACTAGCAATCACAGAAATCCAAGTCAAAACTACAATGACATACCATCTCACCCCCGACAAGACTGGCAATAATCAAAAAAACAGAAAATAATAAATGCTGGAGAGGATATGCAGAGATTAACACTTTTATACTGTTGGTGGGAATGTAAAATGATATAACCACTATGGAAATTGACTTGGTGCTTTCTTAAAAAATTAGTAATAGAAATACTGTACTATCCAGCAATCCTACTCCTTAGGATATATCCCAGAGAAATAAAAACCATCACAAAAACAGATACATGCACACCAATGTTTACCGTAAAGCTCTCTCCACAATAGCAAAAAGATGGAAGCAATCTAGATGGCCATCAGCAGATGAACGGTTAAACAAATTACGGTATACTCATACAATGGAATGCTATGCAATGATAAGAAACAATGATGACTTAGGAAAATATTTGCTAAAGTGGGACCACCGAGAGGACACTATGCTGAGTGAAATTAGCCAGACACAAAAGGACAGATATTGCATGAGACCCTTATTATCAGGATGAAACAAAACATTTAACTACAGAAGAAACCAATCTTCAATGGTTACAAGGGTAAGGAGGGAGGGAGAGGAATTTCTACTAATTAAATAGTGTTCATGATCTGGGTTGGGTAAAGGGTGTGACAGCACACACTAAAAAGGAGGTACCCACAATTGTACAATGTCAAAACTAAATTATTCCCTAAATATGAGCCAGTCCTTTGGAACAACAGAGAAACAGTGTTGTGGGTCACAGGACCATGCTGTCAAGGGACATCCATACTAACTGGCATACCCAAGCTTTTCCTTTTTCCTTCTTCTTCTCTAAAAAAAATGTTCTGCATATCACTTGGGTGAGTGGCATCTGGGGTCTTAAAAGCTAGCAAGCCGCCATCTAAGTAGCATCAATTAGTCCCAGTTCACCTAGACCAAAGGTTAACAGAGGGGATCAAGAAATGGAAGAAAATATGAATCCCCCAGATGGAAGAAGCCATATGAGCCAGCGTCTGCTTCAGCACAGGACCAGAAGAACTAGACGATGCATGGCCACCACCAATGACTCTCCAGAGAGCACGCATGCTATGGAGACCCCGACACAGTGGTGACAGTTACAGGTGTTATACAACAAATTGATATAGAATGTAAACTTGTATTCAAACCACAATAAAATTTATTAAAAACAAACAAACAAAAAAGATTAATGACAGGACCCTCCTCCACAACCAACAGAGAGAAAAAAAGCCTTCCCCTGGAACTGATGCCCTGAATTTGGCCTTGTAGCATATTACACTGTGACAGAGTAAATTTCTCTTTGTTAAAGCCATCCACTTGTGGTTATTTCTGTTACAACAGCACTAGCTAATTAGGAAAAGTTATTGTTTCAAGAAAGATTCATGAATACTATATTCCCTGAGTTGTTCCAGATTTTACTTTATGAAAGTTTTCATTTTCTGCATCTTGTAATATTCTTCATTCTGTATCTGCCATTGCTGTTCTCTTCTTTAGAAGCACTAATCATGCGGATCACTATTTGCTCCAGGAGGTATGATTTACTCTGTACATTTGGATCAGCATTCATTTTCATTTTATTTTGCTCAAGCTTCACCTTTCATTACTCTTTGTCAGTACTGCCCATTTCACATTTAGCTACTTCCGACATGATTTTCATTTCTATGAAGAAGTTTTATTTGTTTCTTCTGGTTTTTTCAGACCCCTTATCAACTTATAGACAGCATTAAACACCTCTGATGAGTTCATCACATGTGAAAACAGTGTCTTTACTTTTGACAAGCAAGCTAAAGTAAGAAATACTCAGTAAATAATAGCCAATGCCTTCACTGTTTTTCCTGTAAGACATACGAATATTAAAAGTAGAGACGTAAAAATTTAATAACACTACAGAACCAAACATTTTCAAGTTAAGTATTTTCTTACATTTTAATTCCTTTTCCTGGAGACCAATATACTGTCATCTTTCTAAAGCTGGAAGTTAAAAAGAAAAGTAGCACTCTTTGTTCTGATAAAATACAAATTCCCTTCTCATAAACTTTTTAATTTACATATGAACTTGTCTTCTAATTAAGGCATCAGAAACCAGTATGTTCTACATATTTATTACAACAAGAATAATCATTACTCACTTCAATTGTCTTAGCTAGTAACAGTGTGTGAGGAAAATTATGCTTGTACACTTCATTGGCAACAGTGTTGACATCGATGGCAGCCACCACTTGTGCAGGTACACAGCTTTCTGTAATGATAAATGGAGTATCTTGAAAAAACAAAACAAAGTCCTTAACAAGTTTGTTCATCATAGAGAAAAGACAAAATAACAGAATTCTGTAGTACATGTCTGCACTTCCTCTGTTATCTAGGCCCTCAACAGAGGTCCAGGCCAGGAGGAGCCGGGCCTAAGTGAAACACATGAATGTGTACTTCACGCTCATCTCTCCAACAGCAATGGATGCTAAAAATAAAGTTTAAATGTCTCTTTTAGTCATTGCCTCTTGTATTTGCAGTCCTCTAACTATTTAAACACATTTAAGAGTTGAATAGAAACTTCTTCTAAGTTAAATGAAAAGTAAAAGAAGTGAACTATGTACTTAAAAACCCTATCACTGCAGATTTTATTTAAATAAATTAACTACTATCTGGCCCTCATCTCCTAACATTAATACAGAGCTGCTTCTGAAAATATTTCTAGGTAACTTATTATTGATATTTTTATTAATAGCTTTTTAAAATATAATTCACATACCATAAAATTCACCCATTTAAAGTTTAGGTCCATTTTAAAACAAGCTAAACAATTTACTGGTGAAAAGTTTCACAGACCCCAAATTAAAAATCTTCACAATGCATGAGAGTGTGAGGAATGATTTTCAAATTGCTAAAGAAAAGTAGTTTTAAAAAGCTTTCAGATTCAGAGACTTTTTTTGCTACATTCTGTAAATGGTAGTCTAAATTTGAACTGCGTAACTGTAGCTCCTACACCATTTTGCAATTACTCTCACACTACTTCCCCAAAACACCTATGAAGCAAATTCTGAGTCTCTTTGTCCCAAGTCAGGAGAGGGGGAAAAGTTGTTTTTAAAATAAAAGTATCTGAAAAAATTAAAAATAATAAGTGTTTGACACTTCATAAGAAAATCATCTGAGAAACAATTACACTAGCACATAACAGATCCAAATAGCTGTTTGCTGGCTGAAAGTTAGGTTAGCTCATTCCAGCTATCAAAAGAGAAAGAAATTAAAAAAAAAAAGGAGCTAGGGCTTATATAGCAGGCCTCTGGAAACAAAACCCACATCACAGGAGATAGGCCAGTTAGTAATATCCCAGACAGCTGTCTCTAGTTGAATTTAGTATGAATTTGCTAGAAATTATTTTGTCAAAGGCATCCGCGAGGTCTCGAAACATGTATCAAGAAAGACTTCTAAAGAAAACAAATAATGGCTGAATTCACAAGCATTTTGTTAAATATTTCAACAAAACAAAAATTAGAAGAAACACAGCATATAATTAACACTTCACAAAATTACAAACCATTATAATTCAGGTCAAGAATGAAGCTATTACCCTTGTATGCAAGGTCAGAATGAGAAGTTACTACTTACCATTGTATCAGAGCTCAGAATGAAACAAATTTCATTGTATTACTTTATTGGTTTGCCAAACAAAAACATATGCTATGACAAGTTGTAGCCTGCATTGCCACTATACATACGCAGTAAACTGGATTGCTTGGAGTTGGCTGATAAACTTTTACCTCTGGTCAGACAGATTGAAAATACAGAGTAATGTGATAAATGTCTACCACAATCAATAATTAATTTTATGTTCTTGTATTATGTGCCTTCAAGAGACAAATACTGACAAAAAGCAACTGCCAAATGAGTGTTTCATGTGCCCAAATAAGAACTGATGAACTGAAATTCAATTTTTGAGTAAAGAAATTTTTTTTAATCAATAGCAAAATGCACTATTTGCACTGACTGATGCACATTTTTCAGACTGTTAAAAAACTAACATATATTGCAGGACCTAAAATACTATTTCCATGATGAGAAACAGATATATCAACATATTATTATGAGTCAACCTACTTTCTCAAAGCAACATTGTTTTGGGATATGGACATGTATCTAAGAGGAAAAGTTAAACTTACATAAACAACAATTACAAAGAAAAGCAAGCCTGTTAAGTCTATCAAAATCTTTATCTCCCAAAATACATTTTTTTTGTATTTCTGACAATACAGTTTATAGACTCCAAAAACCATTACTCTTAATTTTCATGCACAGATTTTGAAGACGTGTAATAATGTGAAAATAATTCAACAGATTTTGCCAAACTGAACTCCATCACTTAAATGACTCTGGAAAATGAAGAAAAAAGTAATGGGGCCTGGAGTAGTAATTCTCATAGATGAGACAGACAGAGAAAGGAGAACCATCAAGACCTTTTAGTAGGAGGTAGGGAGAAGGGATGCATTTCAATTTCTTGATTTATTGGTTTGGCTAGTTTTTATTCATGATATTCCAGTTATCATTCAAGATTTGATTAATTACCAAGAAGCATGGGTAAAAAACTAAGGTCCTCCAGTTACAAAACACAATATAAGTGATATTACAGAGTTTCAGACTGGATCTACAAGAAAAAGGCACAGGATAGCGTACTGTGATTTACACACAGACTGAACTGAAAAAGGGAGGAGGCAGATTTAGTTCTATCCAGAGAGACCGCTGGGTGAGATATTAGAAGTATCACTGAGAACACATGCATAATTGCTGTTCTCAAGAATGTTTCTTATCAAAAGTAGGCAAACATACACATTGGAACAGCAATAATTTTCCTTTCCCACGGTTAAAAACCTCTGATTGGTAGTAATGGAAAATACAAATTCACACTCTACCTGTTTTTCCTAACCAAACCAAGTCAGAAAGTTTAATTGTTCACTTGTACCATGCAGTTAATTAGGTATAGAAAAATTAACACTTAGAAAACGTAAATATAGAACCAGCCAATTTGAAATCAAATACCAAAAGGAATTTTACTTCTTTTCCTTATCATTTATTTTCTAATCTATATTTCATAGAGGTGACTATCTGAATTTCCTCGTTATAATCACACCGGAGACACCTACTCAGGTATATTAACACTGACATCTAGTTGTCAAATAGGAGATCAGTCTGAATACATCCACTGTGTACTGCCTTTCACTCAGTGACAGAGTAATTAGGAAAGTGCTAATCACAAAAAGACTACTCAAGATTCTGAATTTAAAATCACCGCCAATTTTTTTTTTTATTATGACTGAGTGAAAATGTACATTCTCATATAAATTTACATGCCCACCTATACGCAGCTTCCACTGCTCTCCCTGTCCGGTGACAGCACACTATTCCTCTCTGCTCCATCCATGTCTCATCCTCCCAACAGCCTCCTTTCCCCTCCTCTCCACCCACTCTCCTTCCTCCAGCCAGAGGTCAGCAAGATGATATCCTATAGATGTATAGAACCATAAAGTGCACCCAACATATGGTCACTCTGCATCGCCAAGTCTAATCCATTCATGTCCAAAGAATGGACCTTCTTTATGATTTACGGGCAAGGGCAGCATCAGGGCCAGGAGCCATGCTCCCAGGGGAACCCCGAGGACACTGGACCATCAGTTGCAGTCTTTTAGTGGAGATCTCAGGGTACACTCTTTTGTATTCTTGTGTTGTCAGTGAGACTCAACTTAGTGAGCTCCATTGAGGCTGTCACTGGTGGTGCCCGGGCACCATCCTGTTCTTCCGGTCCCAAGTCGATGTAGGCACCCACTCATGTGGGTCTCTCTGTCTTCTGGGTTGATTTCATTGCCAAACGTTTTTAACGCTATGAGAAAAGTATGTGCCTTATTTCTTTTTAAAAGTTCTTCTGTTTCGCCAATTGCTAATAAATTATTTTTATGAATCAAATAAAAAAAGTCACAAAACAAAATTATCCATTTAATCTCCTTAGAAATTCAGTCAACAGTCAAACTAATTTTTATTTATTTATTTTTTTCTTTGGGTTAAGACTTTCATCATCGACCCATCTGACTAAACACGAGGATTAGACAGGCCTTGTTTGAGACCTGGGAACTGAAGAGGCCCGTGGCACTCTGTCTCTGGATTTAACTGAGACATCATTACTATCAAGTAGGAGACAGGAATGAAAGAGAAAAGCAATGGAAGAAACAGATTCAGCAAAATACCAGCCACAGAGACCAGAGCTGGAGAAGTGGTGCAGGAGAGAAAGATGCCAAATTAATGTAAACATGGAAGCTCAAGAAGTAAAGATGTGATGCCAGATAATACAGTGCAATTTGTAGAAGAGGAGGCAACAAATTTTGAAGAGGCCCTTCAGAAAGCAAATGAAGAGATAATAAGTGTTTCCAATATGCCTCTAGGAAAAAAAGGGAAATGACTTGAAGAGACAGCTAATACAGCTACTGAGTGCCCTCCCCCCACCCCTTACTGCTTCCCTCCTCCCCATACTGGAAGCTTTCCTTGGCAGAACACAGGAAAGCAAGGAATTCAATCAGCTACTTTGGGCACAAAGAGCCTGACACAGCTCTGCATTAATTCAAGTTCTGAGAATTCAGGGAGCCTCCCTCCATTCACTGGGACATACCTAACCCCTCTTCCTTCTGGCTTCCCTGCCCAATCACAGTGAAGTGGTTCTGACTCAGTGACCCCACAGGACAGGGCAGGAATAGCCTATAGAGTTTCTGAATAGTGGCTGGTTGATTCAAATGGTTAGCAGCTAAGCTCTTAACCAGCTCACCACAAGAGCTCAGGGACATATTCAGGTCCTAAACAAAAATTTTATTTCTGAATGTAGGTAGTTGACACTTGAGTTAACTTAAAATTCTAAAATGAAAAACAAAGTTCAATAGATATTTCTGTAATGATTGAAACGTTCTGTATCTGCTATATAATACGGTGGCCTCTAGCCACATATAGCTACTGAGCACTGAAAAGCACTTAAAAGAGAACTAGTACAACTAGTTCTTTTTTTTTAATTAACTTAATTTTTTAATTTAATTAACTTAATTTATTTAATTAACTTAAATTTGTATTTAATTTTTATTTTTTTAATTAATTTTTTATTTAATTAACTTATTTTATTTTTTTAATTTTTATTTTATTTTTATTTAATTAACTTAAATTTAAGTAGCTACATATGTCTAAGGGCTACCATATGGAGCAGCCTAGCTCTAGAACCACTGGGGTTGACACTATCAGAAGTCCTAGACGGCAAGCAGCTTTGTTATTGGGGAAAGCATGCCCAATATAGTACGAGAAATGCATGATCAAATTCTGGATCTGAAACTTACTACTTATGTACAGCAGTCTTAGAAATTTTACTTATTCTCTCTGAGCTTCTATTGTGTGGCAGCTCTTATTTCTGTAGCATATATACCTAAAAGAGAAACTGATGGATCACACGGTATTTCTAACTTTTTAAGAAAGCACTACCCTTTTCCACAGCGGTTGTACAATCTTACATTCCCACAGCAATCCATAAGAGTTCCAATCTCCCCACAACCTCAGCAGCAGGGGTAAAACGGTATCTTCTCATACTTTTGATTTGCATCTTTCTAATGCTAATGATACTGATCATCTTTTCATGTTATTTGTTGGTTCCTTCAATGTCTTCTTTGGTGAAGTGTCTGATCATGACATTTGTCCATTTTGTGATTGGTTTGTCTTTTTATTGTTCACTTGTTGAATTTTTTTTTCTTTTTTATTTAATATGACTGAGTGAAAATGTACATTGCCATATAAATTTACATGCCCACCTATATGCAACTTCCACTGCTCTCCCTGCCATGTGACAGCACACTATTCCTCTCTGCTCCATACATGTCTCATCCTCCCAACAGTCTCCTTTTCCCTCCTCTCCAACCACTCCCCTTCCTCCAGCCAGAGGTCAGCAGGATGGTATCCTATAGATGTATAGAACCATAAAGTGCATCCAATATACAGTCACTCTGCATTGCCAAGTCTAATCCATTCATGCCCAAAGAATGGACCTTTGTTATGATTTATGGGCAAGGGCAGCATCAGGGCCAGGGGCCATGCTCCCAGGGGAACCCCGAAACCGCTGGACCATCAATTGAGGTCTTTCAGTGCAGATCTCAGGATGCACCCCTTTTCATTCTTGCATTGCTAGTGAGATGCAACTTAGTGAGCTCCACTGCAGCTATCACTGGTGGTGGCTGGGCACCATCCAGTTCCTCTGTTCCCAAGTTGATGTAGGCACCCACTAATGTGGGTCTCCCTATCTTCTGGGTTGTCTTTATCCCATGTCATTTTGGTCCTCGGTGAGCATCCATTCTTGCTGAGTTGGGACCATTTGCTGTGCCCTCAGATGGAAGCTTGGCAGCTTTTAAGACCCCAGACGCCACTCACCAATGTGGGGTGCGGAGAGCCTTCTAAGCAAAATGCTAGTTGTGCCAACTGGCCTCAATTTAGCCTAAGAGCATGGTCCCCTGCCCCCTGCCCCAGCTACTCTATCCTTGCAATATTGAGTTAAGATGAAAGGAGTACTCAAGTTATGCTGAAGTCCACTTAATGTTGTTCTTGTTTCTAATGTGTGCTATCACCGATTTCACCCAACCAGATTTCTAGCTACTATCTAATCTAAACCCTCCTCCCCATCCTCCCTCCTTCCCCTCCCTTGCAGCTGTCAAAGAGTCCTTTCTTGTATACACAAGTCTGTTTTTGAGATCTTATCGCAGAGGTCTCATACAATATTTGTCCTTTTGTTGCTGACTACTTTCACTCAACATAATGTCTTTCAGTTGAAGCCAGGTCATGAGGTGTTTCTTGGAATCATCGTTATTCCCATCCTCTGCAATGTTAGACCCAATTTGTTAAGATCTACACAGTCGAACGCCTTTGCATAGTCAATGAAACACACGTAAACATCTTTCTGGTATTCTCTGCTTTCAGCCAAGATCCATCCGACATCAGCAATGATATCCCAGGTTCCATGTCCTCTTCTGAATCTGGCTTGAATTTCTGGCAGGTCCTTGTCAATATGCTGTTGCAGTTGCTTTTGAATAATCTTTGACAAAATTCTATCTGCATGTGATATTAACAATATTGTTTAGTAATTTTTTCATTTGGTTGGATCATCTTTCTTAGGAATAGGCATAAACATGTATCTCTTCCAGTCAGCTGGATAAGTAGCTGTCCTCCAAATTTCTTGGCACAGACTGTATGGGTAGTTCCAGCACTTCATCTGTTTGTTGAAATATCTCAGTCGACATTCCAGCAGTTCCTGGAGGCTTGTTTTTTGCCAACGTCTTCAACGCAGCTTCGACTTCTTCCTTCAGTACCACTGGTTCCTGATCATATGCTGTAAGACGGATCACCAGCAGTTATGTTGATGAGATCTGCAAGACTGGATTATGTCTTAAGTCAATCTATTTTCAGATAAAAACAGTAGAGAGATCCAAGGACCTTATACTATCAAGAAAGAAGTTCTGGGGCAGAACATGTCCTTTGTACCTGAGGTTCCTGAACTGAGACGTTCACAGACCAGTGGAAGATTGATGGATCAACAAGGATCTTCCTCCAGACCTGACAGAGACAGAAAGCTTGGAGCCAGCATCCTAAATTTGAACTTCTAACCTACTAGACTGTGACAGAATAAATTTCTCTTTGTTAAAATCCCACTTGTGGTATTTCTGTTATAGCTGCATCAGATGACTAAGACACCATATTACACTTAAAATTGCAAAAGCAAAAATAACGAAAGTCTTGCAGGATCATAACCTCACATACTACTTGGTAAGTATTTTTGCACAGCAAGACTTCCTAAACCAATTGATCAAAATACTGATTATTAGGGAGCAGGAACAATTATTAATAAGGAAGTTCTGTTTCTTCTCTCAAATGAAGATTTCTTAGAAACGTCACCTAACAAACAAAAGATTAAGCACATCTACGTTGTCTTCAGGTTAATAAGACAAATATAAGGTAGTACTTACCTTAAAATTTTTATACTGTAAATACTGATACAATTATTACATTGAGCACATAAACCTTGTTATTATCATTTTATTACATGCAGATGAGTCAGCTGGGACTCACAGTGATCCTATAAGACGCAGTACAACTGCTTATAGGGTGTCTAAAGTTGATGGATTTGAACTACTGACTTTTTTTGGTTAGCAGCCAGGCTCTTAATCACTGTGCCATAAGGGCTCCACTCTAAACCTTAATTTCTTTTAGTTTCTCAGACACTTTCATTCATACGACAGTTCTTTCAACAATTACTAGTTTTTAAGCCCTTTTTTACAAACAGGTTTTGTTTGGTATTCTAAAATCATTAGCTGTCCTAATATTAAGAAACGCCTCCTTTACATTTTGACAACTGTTAAGATAAAATGCACTTAGATAAAAGTTGTTGTTTTAGTCAGCTAGGGCTGCTCTAACAGAAATACCACAGAGCAGATGGCTTTAACAAAGAAAGGTTTATTTTACACAGTCTGGTAGGCTACAAGTCCATATTTGGGTGTCCGCTCCTGGGGAAGACTTTCCCCCTTGTCGGCTCTGGAGGAAAGTCCAGTATTGCACCAGTCTTCGTCCAGGGAGCCTCTTGGCACAGGAACCTCAGGTCTGAAGGATGGGCCCAGTGCTGCTTGCTTGATGGTGTGAGGTTCCCAATTCTCAGCCTGCTTCCCTTCCCTTCTGTCTCTTGCAGGATGAAAGGATTAAGGGTGGGGAAAGCCATACTCCAGGGAAACTCCCTTTACAGTGGAGCAGGGAGGTGATCCTCTGAAGGGGTTTACAGCCCAACCCTAATCCTTTAACATACAGCACAGGAAAACCACAAAATGGAGGACAGTCACAAAATACTGGGAGTCATGGCCCAGCCACAGGGCTACACATATTTCTGGGGGACACAATGCAATCCTTGACAGCTGTGAAGGCGAATGTTAACGGGGCTAGGCCATGATTCTCAGCGCTTGGCAGACATTTTGTAATCACCCCCCTTTTGTGACCTGACGTGAGCAGCCAATCTGTGGCAGGGGAGTTTCCTTGTGGGTTGTGGCTGGCATCCAACATAACAAAGGTTCTGGCCAAGCTTGCTTTCTCTCGATCCTGCACTAATCTTAGAATCTGAACTCCAGCTCTGAGAGAGCACACCGCCAGCCCCCGGAGACGCCGGCAGCCAGCCGCTGGCCTGCAGACTGGGTCCAGCCGCTCTTACAGCCCCCTGAGCCAGCAGCTGCGGCCTGACCCCCAGCCCCTGCACCCCAGCCCCGGCACCCCAGCCCCGGCACCCCAGCCCCGGCACCCCAGCCCCGGCACCCCAGCCCCGGCACCCCAGCCCCGGCACCCCAGCCCCGGCACCCCAGCCCCGGCACCCCAGCCCCGGCACCCCAGCCCCCGCACCCCAGCCCCCGCACCCCAGCCCCGGCACCCCAGCCCCGGCACCCCAGCCCCGGCACCCCAGCCCCGGCACCCCAGCCCCCGCACCCCAGCCCCCGCACCCCAGCCCCCGCACCCCAGCCCCCGCACCCCAGCCCCCGCACCCCAGCCCCGGCACCCCAGCCCCGGCACCCCAGCCCCTGCACCCACGTGAGTCAGGAGAAGCAGTCAGCCCGCTGCACGACCCACAGACTGCAGACACATCAGCTCCCACAGCTGTGTGAGCCATTACTTAAGTAAATTTCTGTCTGTATTTACACACACACTTCACTTATTTGGCTCCTCTTGAGAACCCACCTATGAGTTTATCTCAAAATTGTATCTTGCTTACAGGAATAATAAACCCTCATTTGTTTCCATTTTTGTTTTTTTTAGGAAGTCTGTATTTTAGAAACCTTATGAAGGCAGACTGTCAGTGCTGAAAGACGTTCAACGGATAGGTTGATAAACTACAAATTTCAATATGTGTAACATCTGACATCAAATTAACAAAAATACGATAGCATCAAATGTTCTTTTTCTGAGCTCTCATACGTAAATTTGCACTTACGGAGTTCCCCAGGGCTTCTTTTCAGTTCTAACAACTCATTCCAATGCTTAAAAGACTTCCCTTGATTCATCACAGTCCAAACTCCGTAGCAGGATCTGGACCCGCAAACTTCCCTAGCCCCCTCTGTTAGCCCTGCTCCTTGACCACGCCCCCGTCCTCTTTCACGTCATTCTGCCATGTTCATTTACATACAGTAACACCAGGCTACTTAGAGTCCCCCAAGAGGCCATGATTTCTCAATACTAGTGCCTTTACACACACTGACCAGCTCTATCCTACCCTGCCGAACCTTCAACACTCTGCCTCTCCATCCTAGTAATTCTTACGGGTCCCTCAGGATACACTGAGCTCAGGTGTGACCCTCTCTACGAAGCCTGCACTGGAACCATCTATGTGAGCAGGTGGCAGTCCTGTGTGCTCTTAGCACACTCTTAGTTAACTCTATCATAACAGGTGTCCCAACACGCTGCCTCTCACTAGTGCTCTGACAGAGCCCACGTCACGTCTCAGGTATCTGAACCCTTTTAGCACATCAACAGTGTTGTAACTGGCACATAACGAGTCCTCAAGAAGTGTCCCCTAACTCAGTAGATGCATGAGAGTGAATGGATTGTGATTTCCAAAATTAACTCCTAATTATTCACGAATACTCTCTTCACAGACTAGTTCTTGAGAACACATTAAGTTTATAACATGTTTCAAGAAAGCTCATTTTTAACTTGACTGTCGATATTTTGATTAAATGTTTACCTGTGAAATGTCTATGAAGTTCCCAGGCTGACATACAAACTTTTATTTACCTTACAAATATCTTAGACATAACACCAACAGTACTACTCTCAGACAGTTTGTACACATGTATGCCAGCCAAACAGAGCATCTGTTATGTGCTGGGCATTCAGCTAGGCACTGATAACACCAGATGTACTAGACATCTTTCTTCTGATGTATCCTCACTGTCCAGGTGGTTCAGGTGCAGCCTCAAACCCCCACCCACAGCTTCCATCCAGGAAATCAAATAAAATGCCTGAGCCAGTAAGATTTGCCAGAGTAGTTAAGGCGACGTATAAAAAAAATGCATGGCTATGAAATGGATTCCAACTCACAGCGACCCTATAGGGCAGAGTACAACTGTCACATAGGGTTTCCAAGGAACTACCTGAACTGCCAACCTTTTTAGTTAGCAGTTGCAATTCTTAACCACTGTGCAACCAGGGTAACTACAGATAGGTACACAATACAAAATAAACCAATTAGACATAGTAAGAAGGAGCCCTCTGTGGCATTTTCTTGGAAAACCAGGATAAGCTGCTCATTCTTTCTCATTAGTTTAAGCCTGGAACAATGGAAGTTCACAAGCTACCACCGCCATTCTGCCACAATAAAGGCAGGGCATATACAAAAATGACCCACGATGACCCCATGTGTGTCAGAGCAGAACTGTGTTTCACAGGATTGTTAAGGCTGTGACCTTTTGGAAACAGATCACTAAGCCTTTTTATAGAGGTGCGTCTCGGTGGGTTTGAATTGTTTTGGTCTTTCAGTTAGTACATCAGCGTTTAACTATTCGTACTAAGGACACCGTCATTAAGTCAGAAATGACTTAACAGTAAATGGTTTAGGTTTTTTGTCACTTTTTTTTCATATGTAAAAATGCATCCAATCCAGAAGGAACAAAACTGAGATATATACACACAAAAAAAAGGTTCCTAGTGACATGGGGCCCCTCCAAGCTATATTCCAAGTCATATCCACACTTGGATTCAGTCATTACTGCATTTTTACACAAATAACACACGTCTGTTATTTCTATGTTTGTTGGCCAACTGACCCTCCTCACCCCGTGTGAGGTAGTTTCATAAAGATGCCATGCCCATTTTTTTTACATGCTACTGTAAATAAAATAATACAGTACACTTATCAAAATACCTGGGGGGAGGGAAGGGCACAGTTGGCAAGCAAATGAAGAAGATGCACATTATTTACATAAAAATACAACACATTAGTCAGTGTTTGCAACTTCTAGATAAACCAGTTTGAGTTGAGGTTTCCAACACCTGCAAATAACAGTTCTAGTAGGTATTTGTGAACACATCCTTAAACACTATTTTTTTTTGAGAAAATGTATTTCTAATTTCAACTTCGTAAACAGAGAAACGTGAATGCAAAAGCCTTATGAATGTCATATTCCTGAGCACTGATAATTAATTCACTATAAACCTGCAAGTTAAAAGCTCTATCTTGATCAAACATTCTTCAAGTGTACTAAACTGAGGTAAGAAGCACAGGAGTCCCTGATTTGGGGAGCAAAGACCTCATCACAGGGCTTTCCGTCTGCTTATTCCTACACTTGGATTCTAAATACAGCGAAATCTGTGAGAGCCAGAACTTGATGGGACCGAGTCCTGCAAATTTTCCAGTGCAGTCTTAGCCCTTTTCTATCACTCACTTCAGTGGAAAATATTTGAGATGTCCTTCTTTCATAGGTTTCTGCCTTACACAGGTTCCAGCTTTTTCAGGTTTTACCACATAACAAATATGCAGGAAGCTGTAGCTCCAACGTCTTTTAAGAACTACCTAATGCTTTCAGTTGTAAAGTGCTGTTCAGTGTTTTCAGTTGTACAGATGTATGGTTATTTGCCACTGTCACTAGGCCATGGTTCTCAGTGGTTCAGCACATGTAGCATAATCCCAGTCTCTCAGTTCTACACCTGAGTTTTCATTCTTTGATCTCTGGTTCTTGAGACCAGAGCCAGCAGCCTGCCATCTGACCTGCCGATTTGTGGTTTGTCAACCCTTGCTACCACGCTGAGTCAGGAGAAGCCTCCAGCATGACAAGTGACACAAAGATTTGAAACTTGCCAGCTTCCAAAATTGTATGAGCCATTTGCTTGAAATAAATTTCTGTGAGGGGGTGTGTGGGTGTGTGGGTAAGTGGGTATATACACACAAGTTTTGCTTCTCTAGAGAACCTAGCCTAAAACATACAGTCCTATCAATTCTCACAAAACTCAAGCTCCTAAAATAAAAATAGTTACAACAGAAATTTCAACTATAGGCAATTAAAGAAAAAGCGTAAATGATCAAAGATATATAAAAGAATGTTAAACTTCACCAATAATGGCAGCAATTTACATTGATCAATTTTATCTATCAGACTGGCAAAGATGTAATAAGATGAACACTAGGGCCAACAGTATTTAACATGTAGGTTGTAGTATAAAATTGATATAACTCTTTTTTTTATTAAGCCTAGCTATTCTATCTCTGGAAACTATGCTAAGAAGATATGTGGACATGTAAAAAATGTTAAGACCACATACATGTATGAGAATTAAAAAACTAAACCAAACCCACCGCTGTCAAGTCGATTCTGACTCACAGCAACCCTGCAGGTTGGCACCATTGGGTTTTCAAGGAGTACCTGGTGGATTCAAACTGCCAACCCTTTGGTTAGCAGCTGAGCTTTTAACCAATATGTCACCAGAACCCAAGTGAAAATGATAATAATACTTTGCATTTACCAGTACGGAGTGATATCCGTATCACTAGGTAAAAAGTTATAAAATTATCCTATTATGTGAGTGACCCAAGTTTTGTCAAGTTTATGTGTACATTAAACACACACACAGTAAATATTAACAGAGGTTATCCTGGTGAAACCGGGAATAGTTCTTATTTCTTCCTTTAAACTTATTTGGATTATCTGATTGCTTTATTTATTTATTTTTACAGTGAGAATGTACTATTTGCTTTTAAAATCAACTGAAAAGGAAACAAAGGACAATCTGTTTTTACCTTGGAATAAAAACGCATTACTTTTCTTGGTTGCAACTCTGAGATAACAAAAGGAAAACAACTATCAAGGCCAGGGAAGGAACGTTTGGATACATTCTCAAAACACGTCAATGGAGCTGTGAGCACACACCCACTCTCTCCCTCTTACACACACACGCAACACCAGTAAACAACTGTGACTCACTACACTATTTCATTCCATCAACTCAAACAACAGTCAAAAAACTAAAACTCAGTACGAATTACGCCACATTGTATTAATCCTTTAGAGATCAACAGGTACCTAGCATATGGCCAAACTGTAATGAATTAAAAGCTACATATTGATACAAGGACATATTGATTCCAATGACATAAATCTATTCTGTTTTTCCTAATTTAAGTTCCCCATATTAAGGGTATTACTATCTGTTAAAAAAACATTTATTTAAATACCTAAGAATTGATCAATACAAACATGTGATCTACCAAATTATAATCTTAAATAGCAAAGACAGAATTTGCTTTATATAAACTTTCTATGAGTGAATGTTTATGAGTAGTTCATTACTATAAAATGCTCACAATGTGCATTGCTGATATCTTCTAACAATTAAGAAGGGGAAAATCTCTGACATCTTCATGGAGAAGCTGATGAAGAAATGACAAGTGACATAAGCATTTGTACTTTATATCTAATTAACTATAAAGATATTTTTAAATGTATTGTAAAAATGCCATTATGTTATCATTCATAAAGATCAAGATTAAACTGAAGTGTTTTTTATAAATTTGTCCACCATTCTGAGCCCTTCTTTGTTTTCTACTTAACTCTCCTCAAAAAGTCTCATCATCACTGCCTTTATAAAGGTTCAAATCATATTCTAAAGAGTGAGGAACATGTACCCTCTGCTATGTTGTTATTGTTTTCATGTGGTGTTGAGTCTATTCCAACCCAGCACAACCCTACAGGACAAAGTTGAACTGCCCCAAAGGGTCTCCTAAGCTGTACTCTATGGGTATAGATCACCAAGTCTTTCTCCAGTGGAGTGGTGTTGGGTTTGAACCCCAAAACTTTCAGCCAATAGCTGAGTGCTTAACCATTGTGGCTCCAGGTCTTCTAAGCACCTCTAAAGAAAGAATTACATTTAACAATTTTACACTAGGCCAGAAAATACATTACTCATAAGACCTCAGAGGAGAATGTATCCCAATTGCTTGATTTCTCAAACACTTTCCCTTCCCGCATTTCTTCCCAATTGTGATTCTCTCACAGACCTTTTTCCATTAAGGCATTAAGCTACACCATTAAAAAAAAAGCTAGTATTATTTTCTTTTTTATTAAGGCTGTCAGAGGCACACCCCTAAAAAAAACAACCAAATCCACTGCCATCGAGTCAATTTCAACTCATAGAAGTCCTGTAGGACAGAGAAGAACTGCCCCACGGAGTTTCCAAGGAGTGCCTGGTAGGTTTGAAATGCCAACCTTTTGGTTAGCAGCCATAGTACTCAACCACTATGCCACCAGGGTTTTCAGTACATCCTTACAGAGCTCTTTGATTAAGAGTGTGTGTGAGTATGTGTGTGAGTGACTGAGTGTGTGTGTGTGTGTGTGTGAGGGGGTAATGCCTATTCAGACATCCTGAGGAAGGATATAAATATCTATGTTGTCCTCTCTGCCTGTACTTATCTGTCTCTCTCTTTCTGCCTGTACCTCAATTCTAATTCTACCATTTCCACCTCTTTATACCTCTTTATGCCTCAGCATCATCATTTGTAAGACAATTTAGACAGTACCTATATCACACACTTTTCTGAGGATTAAATGAGTTAATAACCCATGAACTTGGCCATATTGTAATCACTCAATCAAATGCTTGCTATTATTGTTTCAAAAGAGCAAAGTTTTTTGTTTTTTTTTTTTTAAAGAGAATATCAAATGCTAGAAAGGACTAGGCACAATAGGAACTCTCATGGCAGATGTCCACATCAAATCATGATCCAGTGTTATAGAGAATAACTTGGCAGGCTGTATCTAGAACCTTATGGGTATATGGGTACGTACCCTTAAGGCATAACAGGCAGAACAGTGGCCTCCCAAAGATGTCCACATCCTAATCTCTGAAATCTGTGAATATATTACCTTACAGGGTAATAGGGACTTGCAGACAGGAGTTACTGAAGAATCTTGAGCTGTGGAGACGATCCTGGGTTATCCTAGTACACCCAATATAATCACAAGAGGGACGAAAGAGGGTAAAAGAGAAGACAATGTAGTGGCAGAAGCAGAGGTGAGAGAAGAGATTTGAAGATGCTATGGTTCTGGCTTTGAAAATGGAGAAAATGGCAGTAAGACAAGGAGTGCAAGTGCCCTCTAGGAGCTGGAAAAGGTAAGGAAATATTCCCCCTTCGAGTCTTCACCTACTGTCACCTTGATTTTAGGGCTTACGACATTCAGAAGTGATAGATCTGTGTCCCTATAAGCCACTAAAAGTTTGTGGTAATTTGCTACAGCAATAATAGGAGAAAAGATTTATATACAGGATAAATTATTCTATCATTTATAACTGAAAAATTATAAACAATCTACATGTTGAAAAATGACTAGTTTGATCAAGCACAGTATTCTATAAAATTGAATACCACACAACCATTAAAAATTATGCTTACAAATAATTCAATGGCAAAGAGAAATGTTTAAAATATTCTAAGTAAAAAACAAATCCATAATTTAATTTTCAAGGACACATGCAGAATAAAGATCAAGAAGATATACTCTAAACCCTCAACAGTGTTTAGTATCACCAGTGACATTTTTTCTTTTTAATTTTCTCCTCTATGTTGTGCAGTATTTGTATTTCCAATAGACCATAATCTCCAGTGGAAAAAGAGCATGGCTATAACATTCAATTATATCCCAGCACACAGCACAGTCACTGACACACAGAAACCATTCAATAATGATATGCTCAGTGAATAAACATTTTTAGTATTTCATTAATTTAAAATAAAAATAATATACTCAATTAGTATCGTCTTTTAAAATATTTGGAAACCCAGGTGCTGTAGTGGATTAAGTGCTATGTCTGCTAACCAAAAGTTCAGATCTGCCAGGTGCTCTTTAGAAACTCTATGGGGCAGTTCTACTCTGACCTCTAGGGCCACTATGAGTCGGACCCAGTTCAACGGCAGTGAGTTTTTAGTTTTAAAATATTCAACCTTAGTAGTAATAAAAAAATTAAAGTTAACATTTTTACCTATTAAATTACATAGCGTGAAACACTCTATTTGCATAGCCATGGTCACAAAGATGCTATTGGATATTAACTGGCATATCCTTTTTAAAATTTGACAGTACTATTGAGAACCTTTCAAATGTCCATGCTCTAATTTTATTGATTTATTCAACAGATTGATCACTTATTACCTACTGTACAACACGGCACTGTTCTAGGTAATGAGGATGCAAAAGTAAATCAAATACAACAAAACAAAAACATCTCCACTCTCATGAAGCTTACCTTTTCAGAAAGAGAGGCACTCAACTAAAACACAAACAAGTAATTTTGCTATGCACTTGACTCTGACTCTCACCGGCTTTCCAAAGCTAAAAATCTCTACAAAAGCAGTCTACCACATCTTTCTTCTGGTGGTACTGAACCACTGACCTCCTGGTTAGCAGTTGATTGTTTCAACTGCTGTGCCACCAGGGCTCCTTTATACAGTATAAAAGGAAATATGTGCTAAGGAAAAAAGTAAAGGAGGAATGGGGATAGGGAGGCAAGACAAAAAAAAAAAACAACTTTAGATAGGGAAGCCCTCACTGAGAGGTGACATCTGACTGAAGACCTGAAGGAAATAAGGTACTAGTCACGTGGCTATCCAGGGACAACACTCCAGGGAGAGGAATAGCAGGTGCAATGCTCCTAAAGCAGGAATGTTCTTGGTATGCTAAACAATGGCAAGAGGCCACTACCCCTTCTTCATTTCACTGGAGGTAACACAGACGAGTTCAACATGTGTCCTTCCTGCTGGTTTGCTATGTCTAAATATTTAGGTATATACTATCTGTCTCCATAGATCTATACTGGCACAGTGGTTAAGCGCTCACTTGCTAACCAAAGGGCAGCAGTTTGAATTTACCAGCCTCTCCTTAGAAACCCTACGGAGCAATTCTACTCTGTCCAGAATCAATCAACTTGATGGCAAAGCATTTGGGTTTTTTGCTTTATACTCATATAAGCATCCAAATACAAGCCAACTAGAAAATAAGTCAATCTTCCATTTTCCCTATGAGAGTATTCAAAATTGGATGTTTGGCCATTTTCACTGACAAAGTATTAAAGATGCAGCTGAAATGCCCATAAAGCTTCCTATAATTTACTAAGCTGTTACAGAAACATACTGAAAACATGTCATTTTAATATGCTCACTGTTTTAGCCAGCTAGTGCTGTTCTAACAGAAATACCACAGAGTGGATGGCTTTAACAAGGAAAGTTTATTCTTACATAGTCTGATAGGCTACAAGTCCAAATTCAGGATGTCTGCTCCAGGGGAAGGCTTTCCCCCTTGTCGGCTCCGGAAGAAAGTGTGGTATTGCATCAGTCTTTGTCCAGGGAGCATCTTGGTGCATGAACCTCAGGTCTGACGGACACACTTTTCTACCAGTGCTGCTTTCTTGATTGTGTGAGGTTCTCAATTGTCTGCTTGTTTCTCTTTCCCTTTATCTTTTGTAGGATTAAAGTATTAAGAGTGGTGCAAGCCATACTCCGGGGAAACTCGCTTTACAGTGGAGCAGGGAGTGATCTTATAAAGGGATTTATAGTCACACCTAATCTTCTAACATACGGTATAGGAAATCACAAAAATGAAGGACAATCATAAAACATTAGGAACCATGGCCTAGCCACATGGCTACACGTATCTTGGGGAAGACACAATTCAATCCATAACACATGTAAAATATGGATTTTTTTCCATTCAAATTTCACAAAACCACCTTATTCTACTTTCTTGCATGCATATTTTAAATCAAGGTCTTTATCATCAATAGAGCCACTTCTAGGTCATCTGATACAGTTTTCAAAAGCACATTAACTTTCCCAAAGTTATTGGAAATCTAACATTTATAGACATTGGATAGCAACCACAAATACCTATCGGCTATTTTTAATCCCACAAAATAATTACCTAATGTATTGCTTGTATTGCTAATCAAAAGACTTGGGGTCTGCAATGATATCCAACACCTAAAAATGTAAGGTCATCGCCCACCCCCCCATTACCTCTAAACATTTAAATTTATCACCAGGCCAAAAGCCAAAGCTACTACCATTGAGTTAACTCTGACTCATAGTGACCCTACAGGTCAGAGTAGAACCGCCCTATAGAGTTTCTAAAGAGCACCTGGCACATCTGAACAGCTCACCTTTTGGTTAGTAGGCATAGCACTTAACCATTACACCACCAGGGTTTCCAAACTTATTGCCAGTTCCTTCAAATGACCTCTGTAAGGATCCAAAGATAACAGGCCTTCTGAAGAGGCAGAGTATTTATTCTATACTTTATTATTAAAACCCAAGGTCTTTAGTACACAATTTAAACATAGCAAAACTACATATTTAATATCTCTCACTTGATCTATTAAGGTTTCTTCAAAATGGTAGTTTCCATTGTTTTCCTCAAATCATGGTTATAAACATCTGACAATTCAGAATTAATGGAAAGAAACCTCATTAGATGAAGAGCAAAAGAAAAAGTGATTAGGATTAAGCCAAAACCAACTAAAAGCACCATTAAGTTTAAATATGCCAAGAAATTTTAACAACTAACTCAGCAGCAATAACCATAAAAACAGCTTGATGATACAAAAATAACAAGCTTTTTGAAGAAGCAGAGTATTTATTCTGGTTCTTTATTATCATTAAAACCCAGAGCTTTTAGCATGAAATTTAAGTATGGCAAAACTACGCATTCAATATCTCTCACTTGATCTATACTTCAAAGTGCTTCTAATCAGAATTGTTCAACTACAAATCCTTTAAATTATAGATTCCTTTTGGGCTGAAGTTCCCCTATAATTAAGACGTATTGCCAAGACCTATGAACTTTATGTGTGTGTTGAATGGCTCTGACATTCCTTTCTTAAATTAAGTCTCATTCACTGAGTACTAAGAAGTTATTACACACACTATTGAGTTTGAACAAAAAATTCACTAATGGATGCCCAAGAATTATTATGTTCACCTCTCTAACACAGTTGTTTTACTTTAGTCCAAGTGTTTTGTTTTGTTGTTTGTTTGTTTTTTGCTAGGCTTGTAGTTATTTAAAGTCTCAGAATGAAAAGGATTAGTAGATGAAAGTAAAAGCTACCAACAGGCTAAGTAAAGCAAAATTTTTTTACAGCAACATACCCTCTATTATTCAAAAATAACACGTAATTTTCCATTGAGGCAAGATGAGAGCTGGTCAGCACTATTTCTAAAGAGCACTTTACAAGAGTATTCCTAATAACCTTCCACAGACAAAGCAAAAGGCAACAGAGATTCTAAGAACGTTCTCGACACCCATAAACACCAAATTCTACATGTAACTTAGTTTATCATATATCTTGATAGTAGTAATCATTCTGTGATAACTTACAGATTTGCTCTCATACAACCTCTTCTTTTCAAGGGATGCATTAGCTGGCTCCTTCCTTATCCTGTCTCTTATTGGTCAAGAGTTAGCCCATGAAGTGCTGTTCCTCACTTCTCTCCCTCCAGTTCAGGTTCTGTTATCTGGCCCCTCCAGACAGCTACTACATTGAACAATCAGCTGAGAGTCCAGGAGGCAGACAAGGCCAAGCGAATCTGGGTGTTGCATGTACAAAGTGTGACAAATGGAGAGAGCTTATGAGCCAGATGGTGTAGATGAAGATGGTTAGAAATGACAGAATTACAAACAGCTGGAAGGTTAAGCCCACAGCATGTGCTGGTGTGGGGATGTGAGTGAAAGAGGAGAAACAAGAATAACTACAAGGGTTTCAGTCTGAGCACCTAGAAGAATACACATGCCTATGACTGAGATGAGGAAGCAAGACTGGCAAGTTTTAGAGCAGACAGAGAGGAGAATCAGAAGTCCAGTTTGGGGCATCTTTAAAGAGAACAGAGAGAACAAGAAAATGAACAAATATTGCCAAATAATACAGTGAAGCTTACTTCAAAGTCAGTCGGCCAACGTAATCAAATGTAGTACATTTGGGTCAGCACGCACAACCCGTCACCGCGCCCCTCACCGACTCACTGCAGCCAGCCCCGCGCCCGCAGCCCCGCCTGCCCTCCTGTTGCCCACCAGGCTGCTCCCAGGCGGCTCCGAGGACCACCGGCGGGCAGCGTGCTGAGGAGTGTGCGCCTGCTCCTCACCCACTAAAATAAGAACAAAAACAGGAACCTGCTCCCGTGCCATCTTAAATCAAATATTACCTTTAGTACTGGACTTTTCTCAACATCTTTGATACATTAATGGGTTCTGAGACTGTCTCAAGAGAGGATAAATTTTCTAAACTTACATAATCAAGGCACAATGATTAACAGCTCTCAGATGACTACTCTACGAGATGCTGGCTAAGAAATGGCAACAATCCAAGAATTCATATTAATCCTTAGTTTACTTTCCTTCTTGGAATCCTCTTGCTTTTGCCTTCATCACAATGTTCTTTTGGTTCTTTCCAAGTACTCTTTTTCTACCTAGGCATGAAATGTCACTGGCCCGCAGGGCTTCACCTTGGTGGTCCTTCTCTCTATACAGCTCAGTAGATACACTTACAAATCTTTATCTTCAGCGATATCTCCCCCTAGTCCAAAACGTACCAGCACCTGCCTCGTTGTCATCTCCACTGGTCACATTCAGTAACTTTAAAATGTAACCTATTATTTCTATCCCATCCCAACTAGCAACTATACTATCCGGTAAATCACTAAAGTCAGAACCCTGGGTATCCAACACCCAAATCATCACCGGAGGTCCTGGGTTGATTTGTGTCCTCCAAAAAGATACGTTCAAGTCCTACCTCCCAGTACCTGTGATTGTGGGCTTGTTTGGAACAAGGCTTTTTGCAGATATCATTAGTTCAGATGAACTTATCAAGGTGAGCCCTAATCTCTTTAGGGCTAATATCCTTGTAAGACAAGAAGAGAGGTACAGAGGGAGAATCAGAGTGTAACTAGCCATGTGGAGAAAGAGTCATCAACTACAGTTATGCTGCCACAACTCAAAGAATACAAAAGATTTGGGGAAATAATCTGAAGCTAGGAAGGCGCATGGAACATAGACTCTGCCTCAAAACCCTCCAGAAGTGTTATGCATTAAATCGTGTCCCTCCAAAAACATGTGTTGGAATCCTAGTCCCTGTATCTGTGTTATAACCTAATGTAACATAATGTCATTATCTTACATCTAATTGTAATATAATATAATCACCTTCTGTATGGTAACCTAAAACAATGTGACCAATCAGTTGAAGTGCAGGATGAATCCTAACTTCTTTGGAGCAATATCAAGAGCAGCACAGACACACGGGCACACACGCACACATGGGGAAAGGCAGGTGCCTTGTTAAGATCAGTGAGGAACTAAGGAACAACGGTGGCTAATGCACAAGGAAGGACTACGCATACCTGAAACCCTGACTTGAGCAGTGAGAAAAGAAATTTCTGTTATTTGAAACCATGCAGTTTCTGATAGCTTGTGGCAAACTAACAACAACTAGTACATCAGGTATTATTCATTTTTATTTAGCTCCTGCATATGTGCTGAATAAGTTCTCTCCATTTATCAACTCCGCCTAAATCCATCAACTCTTCACAATAATTTACCTCACCACCCTGACTCAGATCCACCCTTTATGGCCATGGGATACAACTTCTAGAACATAACTAGAAATTATGTTTAATAACTTATAAATTTTGAGGAGTCTGAGTCCTGACAAAAAGCCTCTGAGCGATGTTTCAGACACAACTATAAGCAAGCACAAAGCAAAGGCCCCACCTGGCAGGCCTCAGGAGAAGAGCCGCCCTCCCTAACCGGCCTTGGTACACAGCCAGTGCATCGCAGCCTCTGAAGGGAGTCATCCAAGGGCTTCGTGCCTGGCCCTCCCAGTCGTGCTCTTTCACACAGCTGCATTCTTAGCCAGGGCACTCTGCAGGGAGGCCACTTCATTGGTGGCCTTCAGCAGAGGCCTTCCTCAGGCAGCCCAGCTGAAGCCTCCCTAGCAGGGGCAGTGGAGGGGGTACCTTGAAGGGACTTTTGTCTACTCTGACACAGTACTCGGTACTCTTCCACCACTAGCCCATCTTCTTCCATGCAGGACCCATAAAATTGCAGGGTTTTTTCCAGGCTTCCTCAGCAGTGAGACAGTCCCTGTGTGTGCACTGATCCACTAGACCGACCCCTGGGTGCTAGTCCTAGGGAAACAGGGAAGGAGAGGAGGGAGCAGACACCATGTTCCAGGTTTGACCTCTGGCCTAAGCTGCTGCAGTTGGTGATGAGAGGCTTAGCTATTGCTCTCATTTTGTGGAGCTCTCTTCATGGGCTACTGCAGATACCCGGGCAGCTTAGCTCAGCTCAGCTCCCTGACAGGTTCATTAACCTTCACATGCTAATCAGACCTACAAGATAAAAAATCCAAGCACTTTATTAGGCTCATGGCATTTCATCATTTTTCACCTCCCAAACTTCATCTTCTAATTTCCTGTAGCACTTACATTGCAACAATATCTTACTGCTTATAAGTCTCTACACAAAGCATGCTGTTTTTTGTTTTTCTTTTCTTGGTTATCTGGAAGACTCCCAGTCATCCTTCAAAATTCTGGTTAGAGAAAACTGACACAACTGAGTGGGAAATCACCAATTAGATTTAAAGGGCAGCGGGGGGGGGAGCAAAATACCCTTGTAAGAGGTGGGAATGAGGTCCTAAATGCAGAAGTAGCTCTTACAAAACAATTTTCAGAACAGCAGAATATACTAATGGCAACATGAACAAGTCACTGTAAGATACATAAAAGTAGCGAAAACATGACAATGTTCAACTTCCCAAGTAACATCAGCAGTGTTGTTCAAATACTGTGTACCAGGAACTTTACTAAAGTTTACATATGATTGTTTCACTTGACCCTCAGAATAAGCCACTGTTAGTGGTAGTTACCAATTTGGTGTCCATTCACAGCAACCTTATGAGTAACAGGCCTAAACGTTGCTCAGTCCTACACCATCATTGTGATTTTTGTATGTCTGAGTTCATTGTTTCAGCCCTGGTTTTCAGGCCATCTTTTCCAGGGTTTCCCTTGCTTATGCTGACCCTCTTCATTACCAATCAGGTTGTCTTCTTCTAGAAACTGGTTTTTTTCTGATGACAAAGTCTGGTCATCCTTGCTTCTGAGGAATATTCTATCCTGACCGCATTTCTTCTCTGATAGGTTTGTTCTCCTGGCCATACATGGTATACTCAGCATTCTTCACCAATACCATCATTTAATGCACCACTTCTTCTGTCTTCCTTTTTCATTCTCTAGACTTCACATACATATGAGCTACCTGAAAAAAACCATGGCTTGGATCAGGCACACTTTGGACACCAAAGTGACATCTTTGCTTTTTAAAATTTGAGAGGTCTTTTGCATCAGATTTATCCAAGGGGGTATGTCATTTCAATTCTTGACTACATGTTCCATGGCTGCTGATTTTGAATCCAAGCAGAAGAAAATCACTGACAATTTCAACTTCTTTGTTTATCATGATTTTTTGCCAGTCTAGTTCTATTTTTTAAATAGATTACACTCTTTAGGTATAATCCACCCTGAAGGTTGTAGTATTTGACTGTCATCAGTAATTACTCCAAGTCTTTACTTTCAGCAAGCAGCTTTTACAATCTGCATGTCACAGTTTGTTATTGAGTAGTCCTTTGGGGTTTGAATTTTTGGTTCAATACCGATGCCATGTTCTTCTTCAGATAGTTCAGCTTCTCAAATTATTTGTTCAGCATACAGATGCACTATGTAAGATGAAAGGATACAACCCTGCTGCCTACCTTCTCCAATTTTAACCACACAGTATCCCCGTCTACTGTTTCAGTGACTGCCTCTTGATCCACATACAGGTTCCACATGAGGACAATTAAGGTTACTACTATTGTTCCAATTTCCTGAATAGGAAAACACAAGTGGGAAAAGCTAATTACAAAAAAGACAGGTAACCAACATTTACTGAGTACCTAGCTTACTTTTCATATACAGCTGTTTCACAACACTCTGTGAGAAGGGATTACTGTATCTATCTCACAGATAGGACGGATGAGCTCAGAAAGTTTAAATAACTTTCCAGAATTCACACAGCTGTGATTTAGCTGATCTTAAATGAACAGAATTCATTTTATCACTCTGACGAATATAAGGAATATGTCACAAAGCAGTGGGAAGAAAGCCATGGAGATAAACACAAAAAGATAAAGGTTAGGAAATCAGTGCCTCAGTGTAGAAAAAGGTGACAAACCATTTTGGTTCTCCTGGAATCCAAATTTCTCAGTGTAAAGAATCAGAGTGACCCACCCAGCCTTTGGCTTTTAGGTGTCCTTTAAGGAACTGCCTCCCTGGAGTCACCTTCAGGTCAAACAACAACTTAATAAGCAGCTTCATAGGATCTGTCTGGCCTTAGGTATTGGGTTCCTTCAGAAAATTACTGATGTATAGCCACTTTCAAGAAGCAGGAGTTCCAGGGTCTGACTGGAAGCACTGTTTCAGGATATATGGCAAGTCTTTGGAGGCTGTTGCCATGATTTGCCCTGTGGGTTGATGCTCTGGCTCTCTTGAGAAGCAAACAGAACAATACGACCTAACCCTCTTTCCCTGTCACCTCTTCTGAGCACCTTCCCCACCTGTTCAGGTGGTGCTGCATTATTCAGATTAAATCTACTCACAGTAAACACACTGTTACAATTTTTGGTGTTTATCTAAGTAATTTAGGTTTCTGACAAAGGAAATCTTTCTACAGAATCAAGACAAGAAAGAAGAATCTGCTCTTTTATCTCTTCATATTCATTCACTTGGCTATAAATAATTCTTCCCGTTAAAATTCTATTACTAATTCAAATATGGCCTGAAGTTCTTAGACAACATGAACTATTTAATGACTAGATATTTCTAGACACCATTTTAAACAACTATGTAATAATTTTCTGTAAGTATATCTTAAGATATACAACCACACCACTGCCATCAAGTTGATTCTGACTCATAGAGACCCTATAGTATTTATATAGTATTAACTATAATTCCCAGTGCAATTTAAATATCTTCCTTTTTATTGAAGTAAAATCTTCACAATTTGCCTGTACAGTAGGTATGATTATATAGAAGATGAACCTGTGGCACAGTTTAGTTTTTGTCAAAAATCACATCGATAGGAAATGACAAAGGACAAGGATCTGTAGCTATAAAATATGACCTTAGTGATAGAAACGACACTGGAGTTCACATGATAGTATTCTGCAAGACCAAAGACGTCTTCATTGCAATTCTCTTTCAGCAACATAAGCAGTCACTACACACATGGACCCTACCAGATAGAAAACACAGGAATCAAGTCAGCTACATCCGTACAAAGAGACGATGGAAAAGCTCAATATCATCAGTCAGAACACGACCAAGGACTGGCTGCAGAATGGATCATCAATTGCTTAAATGCAAGTTGAAGGTGAGCTGTAGAAAAGGAAAACAAGTCCACAGGAGGCCAAATGTAACCTTGAGTACTACCCACCTGAATTTGGAGACCATCTCAAGAATGGATTTGACACAATGAACACTGACTGAAGACGAGATGAGTTGTGGGCTGACATCAAGGATATCATGTGTGAAGAAAGCCGAAAGTCATTAAAAAGACAGGAAGGAAAGAACAGACCAAAGTGGATTTCAGCAGAGACTTTAAAATTTGCTTTGAACAGAGTAGCTGAAGTGGAAGAAATGATAGAATAAAGGAGCTGAAAAGAGTATTTCAAAAGGTGGCTTGAGAAGACAAGGGTATTATAATGAAATGTGTGATGACACAGAGTTATTTCTAAAGCTGAAAAAAGTGAAGAAAACCTCCCAGTTTTAGCTCACAGTTCTGAAGGACTGCATGTGCTAAAGTTTGACCGATTCAGGAAGCATCAAGAGAATGCAAGGACTATACAGAAATATGCGAAGTGCCGTCGAGTCGGAATAGACCAGAAAGAATTGGTAGACATTCAACCATTCAAGGAGGTCACATATGATCAAGAGCTGACGATAACGAAGGAAGAAGTCCAACCTGTACAGACAACACTGGGAAAAAGCAAGAATCCAGGAATTGACAGAATATTAATTGAGATTTTCTAACCAACAGATATAGCAATGGAGGTGCTCACTCATGTATGACAAGAAATTTGGAAGACAGCTACCGGGCCACTCAGCTGGAAGGGATCTATGTTTCATATCCATGCCCATTCCAAAGTAAGATGATCCAAGAGATTGTGGAAATTATTGAACAGTATGAGTCGCAATCAACATGACAGCAATGGGTTTTTTATTTGTTTGTTTGTTTTTAACCATTAATATCACATGTAAGTAAAATTTTGCTGAAGACAATTCAAAGTGGGTGCAGCAATACATCAACAGTGGACTGCCAGAAATTCAGGCCAGATTCAGAAGAAGATGTGGAAAGGGGGATATCATTGCTGATGACAGATTTTAGTTGAAAGCAGAAATACCAGAAAGATGTTTACTTGTGTTTTATTCACTATGTAAAGGCATTCAATTGTGCAGTTTATAACAAATTAGGGACAACACTGCAAAGGACGACCATGACACTTCCTTTGGCCCACGCGGAATCTGCACACAGACCAGAGGCAGTCACTCGAACAGAGTAAGGGGATACCACATGGTTGAAAATCAAGAAAGCTGTGTCAGGGTTGTACCTTTTCACCATACTTGTTCAAGATGTACGCTGAGCAGATAACCCCAGAAGCTAGACTACACAGAGAAGAATACGGTGCACTGATGGAGGACTCTTCCGTCACCTGCAACATACAGATGACAGAGCCTTGCTTACTGAAAGCTAAGAGGATTTGAAGAACTTACTGATGACAAAGACCACAGTCCTCAGTATGGATTACAATTCAACACAAAGAAATCAAAAATTCTCACAACTGGACCAAAAAGCAACACCGTGATAAACAGAGAAAAGACTGAAGTTGTCAAGGATTTCATGTTACTTTGATCCACAATTAACACCCGTGAAAGCAGCAGTCTGATTTCTTGACTAGAAAGTATAGGCCACAGATACATTTTTATCTCAGTACTGAAGTCACTCCTGAGGCTCACCCCTCAACCAAAGATGAGACATCCCATGAAACAAAATGAGAATACATGGGCTCACACCAGACCAGGGACAAGGATGAGAAGGAAGGAGGGGACAGGACAGCTGATAAGGTGGACACCAAGGTTGAGAAGAGCAGTCATAAGGCTAGGAACTGACATCACAAAACAATTGCGTATTGTTTAACGATACACTAATTTTTGGTCTGTAAACCTTCATCTAAAAAAGAAAAAGTTACTAAAAAAAGAAAAGTTACAGTAAGTAAAAGTTAAAAAATGAAAGAAATCAAATGATAGTACTGCATTGGGCAAATCGACTATAAAAGACCTCCTTAAAGTGTCAAAAAGCAAAGGAGTTACTTTAAGGGTTCTGGCTGAACCAAGCTATTTTCAATTAGCTGGACAATGAACAAGGAAGATCAAAGAAGAAATGATGCCTTTGAACCCTGACGTCTGAGAAGAATATTGAAAGGACTGCCAGAAGAATGGAAACCCTGGTGGCGTAGTGGTTAAGTGCTGCCTCTACTAACCAAAAGCTCAGCAGTTTGAATTGGCCAGGCACTCCTTGGAAACCACGGAGCAGTTCTACTCTGTCTCATGGAGGCACTGTGGGTCAGAATTGACCCAACAGCAGCGGGTTTGGTTTTCTGGTTTGCCAGAAGCATGCATCACTCTGTCTTGGAAGTACAGCCAGAATGATCCTTAGAATTGAGGATCGCAAGACTTCATCTCACATACTCTGGACGTGTTCTCAGGAGGAACCAGTCCATGGAGGACATCGTGCCTAGTAAAGTAGAGGGTTAGGGAAAAAGAGGGTGACTCTTAACAGGACCCACTGATACAGTGGCTGCAACAACGGGCTCAAACACAGCAAAGACTGTGAGGATGACACAGAACCAGGCAGTGTTTCATTCTGTTGCACACAGGTTCACTGTGAGTCAGGGCAAATGACAATAATTTCCATATGCATTTCAATTTTGGACAAAACAGATAATCAGCTAACTTCCATACATAGTAGAGAACTAAAGGATCCAGCCAAGTGCCGTTGAGTCGGATCCAACTCTTGGCTAAATAGTTTTAAATGAGACCAGTTTTTAACCTCGCCTAACTTTAAATCTGGCAATGAATTCTATAAATATAGAGAAATAAGCATATAGAGGAAAATTTTACAATCCCAAAAACAAATATAAATGAAAAAAATTAGGCAGTTCAAATTTCAGCTCTTTAGAACTAATGCCCCCAAAATATCTTTAGGTGACTTTCACATCTACAAGGAAAACCATTTCACAACCAAGTCTTTGCCCAACTGTTAAAAACACACCTAATTACAAGGTGGTTTGGCAAAGTCTCAAGTTGGCACATAAATCTATTGAATAAAGACCAATTAAATTCAGAAAAAGAATAATTAATGAGCAACAAATAAGGTTAACATCTTAACAGAAAATAGTTAAAACTGGTAAGTTCTCCTAAATATGATTATATAGTTTATGTGACTAAAACTCACAAGCAACACCTTGGAAAACTTACAGAAATTACTTGGTAGGGCAAGCCTAGACTAACTCCACTATTCGACTATACGGAAAACAGTCGTTCAGCTAGAGCTCTCCATTATTCTCTACCTTAAATCACATCATACTCTTCTCATGCTGTTACATTTAAAATGAAAGCACAGAATTGCATTTGCTACCCATTTACATTTGCCAGTGTCTTTGCAGGACCCATTAATGTATAATGCACTGCTTCTTCCACTGCTTTCTGAAAAGAGGTAATTTTTACTTAGAAGATTCTTATTAGGCAAAACATTATAGATTATATAGGCATAAATAACACTTAAGTGTGTATAAGTGGTTCCCGTACTGGGCAACATACATCAAAGAATGTAACAGACATTTGTTATACTTGCGGCTAACCAGACTCTTTGCTGTATTCAGAAATTCTACCACATTTTGAGTCCCTGCTTCCCCAAACCAAAAACAAAACTTACTTTCCCAACATCCCTTTTCTAGCAATGGGGCCTACCGTCTACCAACCAAGTGCATTCATACAAGATGTGAGAAGTAGCAATGTGAAGAAGCACACGAGAAAATTCATCATTTTGTTGAAGGAGGTAGGTGCGGCATCCGTCTTTCGGGAGAAATCTGGGACAGCATCTCTGCACCTAGTCCCTGGCAGTACTGGTGCAAGCTAGGTCAGTATGATGCTTCAGTGAAGCAGGAAGCAGTCCCTACAGTGTGAACTGAACAGCGCTCTTAGTGACCTAGTATCTTTGTTGGGTGTCCTACAGATTCTGTGGGCTTTCAAACGTCCTTTAATTTTTCCTTCTGCTTACACTTGCTAGAAACTACAGTCTTTTGTTTGCAACTAGTAACACTGTATGATATAAAGAATTAATGCTAAGCAAGCTATGGTTTTACCAAACTATGTTAGCACCATTACCAATTCAATAGTAAACTCAATAGACATCTACATAGAACTTGTCACAAGCATGATACTGTGCGAGAGGTGACGCAGGGCAAAGACAAGAGATGTGGGCTATGTGTACACACAGACATGCACATATGAAATAAGATAAAGATGCATTTGCACAGAGAATTTAACAATGGAATATCAGACTATATGTACTAATAAGAATGAAAAATTTCTTGTCAAGATACTAAAATGTCCATTGAGTTTGGGGCAAATCGACGATGCTGTTAAAGAAATTAAATATACTTTTTATAACAATTAATATTTGGGTATCAACTTTATCTAAAAATCTGTCTAAAATTTAAGTTCAGTATTATTCCCATTATGCTTCCTCTTACTATTATTTAAGGGGTAGATCCAAGTAAGTTAGTAGATCTAACCAATAAAATGGCAACAGAGCATAGCTAGGAGCTCAGCTAGACAGACCAAGTCAGAATCCTAGCTCTCAACAGCTGATTTACAACAGGACCTGATATGTAAAAAGTCCCTAACAAATGATGTACTTAGCTGCCACTGTTTTTACCCTTTATTATTATAAAAAACCACATGGAAAAGAGCAATGATCCTTAATATGTAGACCTCAAACCCAAAGATGAGAAATCAGGGAGGCAGGGAAGCAGCATGAAACAAGGAGTCCACCCGAGTCGACCGAGGTCACATATGAACTACTATGTTGTCTTAGTTTGCTAACACTGTTACAACAGAAATAGCAAAAGTAGGTGGTTTTAAAGAAAAGAACTTTAATTCCTCATAGTTTGGGAGCCTAAATGTCCAAATTTAGAAGACTGGCTCAAGGGGAAGACTCTCTTGGTTTGCTCTGGGGTAAAATCCTTACCTTACCTTCTACAGTGTTCTTCTGGGTGTTCCTTGGAGATCACAAGGCATCTACCTTTCCCCATTTGTGCTTGCTTCTGACTCTAATCTGCTCTTTTCATATGTCAAAAAATGATTAAGTTTAAGACACATTCTGCACTGATAATCTAATTAACACAACAAAACCCTCATCCCAAATGGGGTCAGGTAAAGGGGTTAGGATTTACAACAAATATATTTAGGGAGGACAATTCTATCTATAAAAGAAAATGCATTGCCATCAAGTCAATTCCGACTCATAGTGACCCTAGAGAAGAGAGTGGAACGGCCACAAGTGCCTACAGGATTCAAACCGCCAACCTTTAGCAGCCATAGCTCTCAATCACTATGCCACCAGGGCTCCACTTATCAAAAGGCCTTTAAAAATTCTTGTAACTTTGAATTAGTAACTAACACACAGCAGGTCTTTCACTGCTGAATGCATTAATCCAACTTTAGAAAACACTCCTAAGCAGAAAATCAAGATCTGTGCTCAGGGATACTACGTGTATCATATTTATATTTGCAAAAAAACTGAGAAACAACCTAAATATTCAGCATTTACTGAACTGCTTTTTTTTTTTTTAAATAAAAACAAACTTGTTGCTATGGAGTTCATTCTGACTCATAGCTACCCTACAGTAGCTTATGAGAAAATATTTCGGGGGGAAAAAAAAAGCCACTGTCATGAAGTTAACTCTGACTCATGGAGATCCCATAATAGGGATTTTCCAAGGCTGTGTATCTTTACAGAAGCAGACTGCCACATCTTTATTCCTTGGGCCACCAATGATTCTGAGCCTCTGACTTTTTGGATAGGACGCCATTTCTTTATGTACTAATAAAGCATTAAGCAACCTCTAAAATCACATTCAATAAGGAGCTCCAAGATACGTAAAATATGTTGATGTTATAAAGCTTCGCAAATTTAACTAACAACAAAAACTACTCGATTTCGTTGTTGTTAGTTAATGTGAGAAATGAATGTAGAGAACCAGTAATTGACTAGTAAAGCATTAATAATAATTAACCTCCTCTAGAATCAAAACTCTGTATGCTCAAAAAGCTAATGTACTGAACCTGGTAAATACTGTACGAATATTACAGTATTAGTCTTGTTACCCTTTGTACTAAAACAGGAACCAGTGAAGTTTCACAAGCATCTTGTGGTTGTCTTAGTAACATAAACAAACGTGCACATTCAAAATCTATTGGTCATTTTATATCTCCAGTGCCTAGCACAGTTCCTGGCACAGATTAGAAACTCAGAAGCTCAATAAATATTTTTTCAATGAATTTCATCATAAAGAAACTTCTCTGTTCCAACTCAGCATCAAAGAAATTAAAAACCTCAAAACAGAAGAAGTACATAAAAAGAATAGTAAAAATAATAATCTATAGTATTTTGTTCTGTTATCTGTCACATTTTTGAGAAAATAAAATATTATAGATTATAATATAGCACAACCTACATGTGAAGCTGCCATGAGTCAGAAGCGACTCTGAAGACAGCCAGTTTGTACTATACGCTGTTGTGGACTGAACTGCATCCCCCACAAAAATATGTGTTGTAATTCTAACTGCTGTGCTACTTGGGAAGGGTGTTTTCTTTGTTATGTTAATGAGGCCACATCAGTGTAGGTACCTTTTTTTATTACAAATTTTTATTTTTGTGTGTTTTAACTCAAAGTTTACAATTACAGTTTCTCAGATAAAAACTTACATATTTTGCCACGTGACCTAGCTACTATTGCCATACTGTGAATGTGACAGCATACTCCTTCCCTCCAGCCCGTATTTCCCATGTCCATTTAACTAGCTCCTGTACCCGTCTATCATTCCCTCTCACTTCCAAACTGGAGCTGCTCAATTAGTATTCTGTATCTGCCCAAGCCCAGATGTACACTCTTTACTAGTATAATTTTATGTCTTATATACCGGTTCAATCTGTCTGAGGCATTGGCTTCCTGAATGGTTTCAGTTTTGAGTTAACAGTCTGGGGACAGAATCTTCCGGTGACCCTCCAGTTTGAAAGGGAGACCTTTGGCCAGCCCAACTCCGTCTTGCTACAAACAATAGTTAAGACAACCATGTTATGAACATTGAGTCCTAAAGCTTGATTTTCCCAGATCTCTAACTGGTCGTAAGTCACACAGCTATTCTTTCCTCTTAGAAACACTGATTAATTGTTCTGTTTATCCCCTTTCAGTTATTCTCTAAGACTACTGAATCGAATCACCAGGTAGCTTGTATGATTATCAAGCCCCAACTTGTTATAGAGCCATGCAGATCCCCACAAAGAATATTGTTGAAACATTGAAAGAATTACTTATATGGGCCCAGGAAAAATATTAGCCAGCGCCCCCTCCCCGCCTCCTGAATCAACCTATGTAACCTCCAGGCTTACCCTACGCATGCAGGCAAGCTTTGAAGGAACTGATTCCTCCTTGCCTGCTGTGTGTTGGCCCTCAGTGATTATCCTCATTTAATCACCTCACCTCCTGTCTCAGTACTGGCTTTGTGGACAGGCGGCACAGATCTGCAGTTGAGTTTCCAAGTTCATCAGGCCATCGTACGTGGTCTTTAGTTAGAGTTCGAATTCTGCATCTCTCATTCCTCCCGCTCCATCAGGGACTCTTTTCCGAGTGCCCTATAAGGACAGTCTTTGGTGGTGGCCTGGCACCATCTAGTTCTTCCAGTCTCATGGCCCTTTCTGTCTCTTGGGCTCACACTTGCCTCTGTCTTCCCCAGACACCACTCACCAAAGTGGGATGCCGAACATCAGCTTAAAAAACTTTGTTAGGCCAACTGACCTAGATGCTAACGTGTGTTTTAAGCCAATCACTTTTGAGATGTAAAAAAAAGGCAATTAGGCACCGGTATGGATTCAACTGTAGCCCCCCCGAAAATTGTGTGTCAATTTGGCTAAGCCACGATTCCCACTACTGTGTGATTAGCCATGTCCTCATCTGATGTGATTTTCCTAAGTGTTGTAAATCCTACTTCTATGATGTTAATGAGGTGGTGTTTTAGTCATCTGGAGCTGCTCTAACAGAAGAACCACAAAGTGGATGGCTTTAACAAAGGAAAACTTTATTCTTACACAGTCCAAAAGGTTACAAGTCCAAATTCAGGGTGTCCACTCCAGGAGAACGGCTTTCCCTCTGTCAGCTCTGGAGGAAAGTCCTTGTGTGGCATCAGTCTTTGTCCAGGGAGCATCTTGGCACAGGAACCTCAAGTCTGAAGGACGTGCTCTGCTCCCAGTGCTGCTTTCTTGATGGTATGGGGTTCCCAATTCTCTGCTCGGTTATCTTTCCTTTTATCTCTTGTAGGATAAAAGCATATGGGTGGTGCAAACCATACTCCAGCAAAACTCCCTTTGCAGTGGAGCAGGGAGGTGATCTTATGAAGGGATTTACGGTGCCACCCTAACCCTCTCTAACATAATCCATTCTGTTAACCACAGGCAGAGATTAAGATTTACAGCATCAAACATCACAAAATGGAGGGCAATCGCAGAATACAGGCAATCCTGGCCCAGCCAAATTACTACACATATTTTTGGGGAGACACAATTCAATCCATGACAGATGGGTTTGGCAGCAGCTATGTTAATGAGGCAAGACTCCATCTACAAGTATAGGTTGTCTCTTAAACCAATCTATTTTGAGATTATAAGAGAAAAGCCAGCAGAGAGACTTGGGGAACTCATACCACCAAGACACAAGAGCCAGGGGTCCCTATGCTGAAAATCTCAACAAGGACCTTTTCCCAGACCTAACAGAGAAAGAAAGACCTGTCTTGGAGCTGGTGCCCCAAAGACTTCTAGCCTCACAGACTAGGAGAAAATAAATTTCTTTTTGCTAAAGCTATCTACCTGTGGTATTTCTGTTACAGCAGCACCAGATGACTACGGCAGGCACAGAAACAAGTTAAGTATATATGAGGAAAGATCAGTGCCATGAGGAGTTCACCAGAGGCCTCGCTCAGGCAGTGATTACACATCTGGCTAATTAAAAGGACCACCAGCCACTCTGGAAACACTATAGCACAGCTGGTTCTACTCTGTCCTACAAAGTTGCCAGTAGTCACAATAGACTCCACAGTAACAGGTCTGGGGTTTTCTTGTTTTTCGGTTTTGGGGGGCTGGAGTTTACCAAAGAACTTAACAAGAGAAACTGAAAGATACAAGAGGTTTCCAGAGCAGACGAAAATAGACTTCCCTTAGAAACAAACCCACTGCCATAGAGCCGATTTTGACTCATAGCAATCCTGCAGGACAGAGCAGACCACCCTACCGAGTTTCCAAGGAGCACCTGGTGGGTTCGAGCTGCTGACCTTTTGATTAGCAGCCATAGCTCGTAACTACTACACCACCAAGGTATCCTCCCTTAGAACAAATGCCCTAAATTTCGACTTCCAGCCTCCTAAGGTGTGACAACAAATCTTAGAAGTACAGCCAGAATGCTCCTTAGAAGCCACAACGATGAGACTTGTTTCACATACTCTGGACAAGCCTTCATGAGGATCAGTCCCTAAAGAAGGACATCATCCTTGATAGAAGGTCAGGAGGAAAGACTCTTAACAAGATGGACTGACACACCGGCTGCAACAATGGGCTCCAGCATCACAATTGTGAGGATGGTGTGGGATGCGACAGTGTTTTGTTGGTTCTGTGGGGTTGCTATGTTGTTGGGTCAGAACCGACTCAACTGCACCTAACAACAAAGTGTGAGAAAATAATTTTCTGTTCTTTAAAGCCATCTATATGTAGTTTTACTTTTATACCAGCATTCAACACATGTCTGAATCCTTGTAATAATCCTTCTCAGCAATAATCACTTTTCACTTTTTAAAATTAGGGAACAGGTTCAGAAATGTTAAGGAACTAGTCCAACGTCATCTTGCAACCAAGTGGCAGAATCAAATGTAACTTCATATCTTCTGTTGCCTAAAAAGAAGACACCACGGTGTTCTTTTCAACAGTCAGGTAACTGACCAGGATTTTCCTCTACGCTTTCCTTTGGGTTGTAGTCACCCCTCTGAAAGGCTACAAATCCCTTGTCCAGCCCAGCTCAAAGCCCTCCTGTCCCCCTCCTCCCTGACTTCCGGGAGGCTGGGGGACCAGGTCTCCTCCTAGCGCCTCCGTGACTGCAGCTTTTGGAATTTCAGTTTGGAATTAGAAGGGCACTCGCCCCCTCGCCTTACTGTGTGCATTTACCCGCTGTAACCCGGAGGGTCAGGGCTCTAACTGAGCGCTCCGCCCCTCCAACCACCTTCCGGACTCCAGGAAGCAGGCGCCGCTGCGAGGCGCGGGCGTGGACAAAGCCTCGGCGTGATCGCCAGGACAACAGAGGCCGCCCGCCCCATTATAGCCACCTCTGTCTCCGCCCCATGGACTCGCCACTCCGCCACTCCCCGTCGCCTGAGGGCGGAAGACCTCCGAGAAGAACCAAAAAAAAAAAAAAAAAAAAATCAGAGATGCCGCCCTCCTACCTCTCAGAGCCTGGTGCATGCCCCCCACGCCGCTGTACAGCTCCAGGACCCGCAGCGGCTCCATTCCCACGCTCCCGCAGCCGCCACCACCTGGGAGCGAGGCCCGCCGGTGCCTCTGCTCTGCCTCCCTCCCCGCCGCGCTGCTCCTCCGCTTCTGGTTCCGCGGCTTTTCAGTTCCCGCGTCTCCTGCAGCTCTCTGCTCTGATCTGCGGCCCTGGGGGCTGACAGAGGTCAGGAGAGGGACAAAGAGCAGAAAACAGAATTCTTTTTTTTTCTCCTACTTAGGGCTCTCGAATAGCAGACACTTCGTGGCCTGACTTATTTATGCTCCATCTTTCTCCTTTCGGGGAACCTTGCGTGGAAAACCAATCCGCAACTTAGTAAAGGAGCGAATTCTTCCTTTGCCTAGAATAAAAAAAAAAAAAAGGTTGATTTTTCTGGCATGCTGCTTTTCCCATCCCTTAGAAGTCAGCAGCGTTTGTGCTTTCCTTCAGTTAGCCTTGAGCACGTACCACATGCCTGGTAAAGTGCCTGAAATGAGGTTATGGGATGAATCAGACGAGCTCTTTGCCTGGAGGTCACAGCTTCAAATATGAAAACAGGAACACAAGTGGCACAGCCTTGGTGCGTGATAATACAAAGCATGCTACCAGAAATTGTTCTTGAGGGTATTTATGTTTCGGATTGAGAAATAGGCCTTCAACATAGGATATGCTGCTATTGTGTTGGAGAACTATTTAAGCCCTAGGACCTTGGTTCTCCAGAACAGTTCCAGTGACTAAACTGTTAGAGGCAGGACTACAAACCAAGATAAAGTGGCCATGAGGAGGTGAAGAAAGGTTCTCATTGTAAAGAGTGCCCTTGTATTCTCATTGCTGACCCCCAAATTCCCGTTACTTTTTATTAGGAGGAGCTTGGGGATACCACGTGTAATAACAAGTTAATTGATTGGTAAGAACTGTATGTCTGCTAAAGTAATACTGTCAGTAAAAATATAACCGCAGAACTATTTTAGAGAATTGACTAATCCATTTCAAAGTGTTCTATAAAATTAATTTTGTATGTTTCAAAATGTATTGACATATATATATACATATATATGTATAGCTTGGTGGTGTACTGGTTAAGTGATATGGGTGGTAACCAAAAAGTCAGCAGTTCAAATCCACAAGCTGCTCATTGGAAACTCTATGGGCCAGTTCTTTTGGGGGGGGGGAGTTAAATTTTTTTATTATGATTGAGTGAAAATGTACATTCCCATATAAATTTCCATGCTCACCTATATGCAGCTTCCACTTCTCTCCCTGCCCAGTGACAGCACACTCTTCCTCTCTGCTCCATACATGTCCTATCCTCCCAACAGTCTCCTATTTTCTGCTCTCCACCCACTCTCCTTCCTCCAGTATCAGGTCAACAGGAAGATATCCTATAGAAGCCTAAAGCCATAAAGTGCCCACAAAATATGGTCACTCTACATTGCCAAGTCCAATCCATTGCTGTCCAAAAAGTTGACATTCATTATGATTTATGGACAGAGGCAGCATCAGGGCCAGGGTCCATGCTCACAGGGGAACCCCAAAGCCCCTGGATCATCAATTGTGGTCTTTTAGTGGAGATGTCAGGGTGCACCCCTATTTATCGTTGTGTAAGGGCCAGTTTTGATGTATCCTATTCGGTTGCTATTAGTTGGAATTGGCCTGACTACAAAAGGGCTGGATTTTATTTACTTATTTATTTTTTTGGATATATACATATATATATATATATATCACTCATTTCAGCTAAAAGAATGTTTGTATGATAGAAAGGTATTAGAGAACTGAGTTTAGAACTGGCATTGCCAGTAACTGCTTGTGTGACTTTACACTGAGCCTGGTTTCCTCAGGTGTAAAAGAGGAAGAAAGAAGAGGAAGTTCATTGACATGAGTCTGTGGCTGAAATAGGTGACTCTTCATCTGGCTGCATGTTAATTATCTGCTCGAATTGAAATATCCAGAAAGGAGGCAGTTTTTATGTGCTTTAAGCACATATACACTTAAATCAACTCATATGCACACCTATACTATGTGTATATATGTATGTTATTCATATATGTGTGTGTGTATATATATATATGAATGATCCCAAAACAGAAGGACACACTCAGCATTTCTTGAATGGAAAGAACTCAAAAAAAAAATTCAAGCCTGAGTGGATTCTAAGGGGAAAAGAATAAATGACAGAAGATGCACCAAAAGAAGATGGAAGGGATATATAGTCACGGAACTAAAAAAAAAACTTGGTTAATGTTCAGCCATTTCAGAGTGTAGGATATGATCAGGAAACATTGGTAATGAAGGAAGAGGTCCAGGCTGCTCTGAAGACAATGACCAAAAAAAAAAAAAAAAAGTCACCAGGAATTGATAGGATTTTAGCAAATGGATGCAACACTACAAGTGCTCGCTTGTTCGCTTGTATATGCCAAGAAATTTGGAAGACAGCTATCTAGCCAACCAATGAGAAGAGGCCCATATTTATATCTAGTCTAAAAACAATGACCCTATAAAATGCAGAAAGTATAGAACAGTATTAATATCACACACAAGTATAATGTTGCTGATGATCCTTCAAAAGTGGCTGCAACAGTACATGGACAAGGAACTGCCAGGAATTCAAGGCAGATTCAGAAGAAGACGTGAAATCAGAGATATCAGATGGATGTTGGTTGAAAGCAGAAAATGCCAGAAAGATGTTTACCATGTTTTATTGACTATGCCAAGGCATTTATGTGCAGATCATAACAAATAATGGTTAATATTGTCAAGAATGTGAATTCCAGAACACTTGTGCTCATGAGGAACCTGTATAGAAACCAAGAGTCAGTTGTTTAAACAGAACAAGAGGATATTATGTTATTTAACATGTGGAAAGGTGTGTGTCAGGTTTGTATCCTTTCATCTCATTTACTTATCTGCATATGCATACTGAGAGAATAATCTGAGAAGCTGGGCTATATGAAGAAAAACACAGCATCAGAATTGGAGGAAGACTCCAGCAAAGTGCAATATGCAGATAACACAACATTGCCTGATGAAAAAGAAGAGGACTTAAGGCATTTACTGATGAAGATCAAAGACCACAACCTTCAGTATGTATTACACTTCAACATAAAGAAAACAAAAATTGTCATAACCAGACCCATTAACAACATCATGAGAAATGGTGAAATGACTGAAGCTGTCAATCATTTCATTTGGAACCAGAATCAACACTCGCAGAAACAGCAGTCAAGAAGTCAAATGATGTATTACATTGTGCAAATCTGCTAAAAAAAAAAAACAAAAACACTGCAGTTGAGTCGATTTCAACTCATAACAACCCTAGAGACAGACTAGAACTGTCCCATAGAGTTTCCAAGGAACGCCTGGCGGATACGAACTGCCAGCCTTCTGGTCAACAGGCACAGCATTTAACCACTACACCACTAGCATTTCCAATGTCCTCAAAGACTTCTTTAAAGTGTTGAGAAGCAAAGGTGTCACTCTGAAGACTAAGCTGCACCTGACCCACGTCACAGTATTTTCAAGCACTCTGTATGCATGTAAAAGCTGAATAATAAATGAGTCAGACCAAAGAAAAATTGATGCCTCTGAATCATGCTGTTTGGCAAAGAATATCGAATATACCAGGGACTGCCAAAACAAAGAACAAATCGCTCTTGAAGAAATGCAGGCAGAATGCTCCTTAGAAGCAAGGTTGGAGAGACTATGTCTCACATACTTTGGACATGTTATTAGGATGGATCAGTGCCTGGAGGAGGATACCATGCTTAGTAGAGGATCAGTGAAAAAGAGGAAGACCTTTGTTTTAATCGCCTGGTACTGCTAACAGAAATACCACGAGTGGATGGCTTTAAAAGAGAAATTTTATTTGGCACAGTCCAGTAGGCAAGTCCAAATTGAGGGTGTCAGCTTCAGAGAAAGGTTTTCTTTGCTGAATCTGGAGAAAAGTCCTCATCAGTTTTCCCCTGGACTGGAAGCTTCTAAGGTGCAGTGACCCCAGTCCTTTCCAAAGGATATACTCAGCTCCTGGCACTGCTTCTTGGTGAAGTGAGGTCACCAGATCTTCATCTTTCCTTCATCTCTCAAGGTACAAAGCAATCTTACACGGTGAGTCCTTCCCCACCAACACACCAGCTGCCTATCCACCCTCATAAGCATCACAGAGACGGGATTTACAGCATGGAGGACATCACACAGTACGGGGAATCATGGCTTAGCTAAATTGCTACACAAATTTTTTGGGGGGGGGAACATAATTCAATCCAGGACAACTCTCACTGAGAAAGACTGACACAGTGGCTGCAACAGTGGAATCAAGCATAACAAGGATTGTGAGGATGGTGCCAGACGTGGCAATGTTTTGTTCTGTTGTACGTAGGGTCACTATGAGTCAGAACTGACTGGAGGGCACCTAACAACAACATTATATGTGTACCTGCAACTGTGGATCTGTGCCGCCTGTCCACAAAGCCAGTACTGAGACAGGAGGTGAGGTGATTAAATGAGGACATTTGTTGCGTGCTGACACACAAGAGGCAAGGGAGAATCCGTTCCTCCAAAGTTTGCCTGCCTGTATAGCCTAAGCCTGGAGGTTATATAGGTTGATGGGGTGGGGGGCGCTGGTTAATATTTTCCCAGTCCACACAAGTAATTCTTTCCATGTTTAAACAATATTTTCTGTGAGGGTCTCCATGGCTCCAACAAGTTGGGGCTTGATAATCATCCAACTACCTGGTGATTTGGTTCAGTAGTCTTAGAGAATAACTGAAAGCAGATAAACAGAACAATTAATCAGTGTTTCTAAGAGAAAGAGTAGCCGTGTGACTTATGACTAGTACAAGGTAAAATGTAACCGATGGGGGAAATAAAGCTCTCAGGACTCATTGTTTATAACATGGTTGTCTTAACTACTGTGCTACTGTTTGTAGTAAGATGGTGCTGGGCTGGCTAAGGACCTCCCTTTGATATATATAATGCATGAAAGAAGTTTCCTTATATAGTCATTTCTGATATTTATCATTAGGTCAATAATACATCATTAATAATATAACACTAGTACCATAAATAAATATCAGTTCACAGACTTTGAGCATTTTATCAAAAGGGACCCATCCTTTGAGAAGGCTAGGTAGAAAAACCTACTGCTGTTGAGGCAATTCTGACTCATAGAAACACTGCAGGTCAGAGTAGAACTGCCCCATAGTTTCAAAGGAGCGCCTGGTGGATTCAAACTATTGACCTTTGGGTTAGCACATAACCACTATGTCACCAGGGTTTCTAGGTAAGGTAGAAGGGTAACCATAATCGCAGATCCGCAAAGCCCATATCGAGACAGGAGGTGCGGTGATGAAATGAGGACCTTTACTGAGTGCCAGCACACAAGAAGCAAGGGGGAGTCAGTTTCTCCAAAGCTTGCCTGCATGCATAGGCTAAGCCTGGAGGATATAGAAATTGATCAAGGAGGGGGACACTGGTTAATATTTTTCGTGGGTTCAGTCAAGTAATTCCTTTGGTGTTTCAGCAATATTCTTTGTGAGGGTCTGCGTAGCTCCAAAAAGTCAGGAAGCTTGATGGTCAGCAAAGTCCAAACCACCTGGTGATTCCATTTGATAGTCTTGGAGAATAGCTGAAAGGGGTCAACAGGACTGTTAAAGAATACTCCTAAGAGGAAAAAATAGCCATGTGTCTTACAACTAGTACAAGGTGAATTCTTGCAGGTGTGGAAAAAACAAGTTCTCAGGACAGAGTACTTGAACATGACTGTTTTAACTGCTGCTTGTAGCAAGATGGAGTTTGGGGTGGCCAAGGGCCTCCCTTTTGGAGGCTCAGCAAAAAAAAAAAAAGATTCTCAAGAAGATGGACTAACACAGAGACAGCAACAATGGGGTCCCACACAGCAATAATTGGGAAGATGGCACAAGACCCGGCAGTGTTTCATTCTGTGGTACAGAAGGTCGCTATAGGCTGCAATTGACACAACAGCCCATATCAACAGCAAAACATATAAGTGAGCTACATGGTGTCAGTGATCTATCTGCAGTCAACGAATGTAAAATAAATTCAGAATCTGTCCCATGTTAGCACTATAGATCAAAATAAGTATGGTGAAGAATGTTACCTTATGGGAGAGAAGCAGGAGTTACACATGGAAGTCAGTGAAAAAGACTAACCTCCAAAGAAGAAGGAGGTATGACCCCGTCTCCGTCCAGCCTGATTACAAATGTTTCACTTTGGCCGCTAAGGGTCTTCATAACATAGCCCCAAATTTACTTTTCTTTCTTAGCTTTAGTTTCTCCTCTTCTTGAACACGTACAAACTAAATGGCTCATCCTTCCCCAAGCATACCTCCAGTTCTCTTTTCCCTGCTTTTCCTCCTTGTTTATATTATTTGCTAAAAAAGAAAGAAAACCAAACCCACTGCCATAGAGTAGATTCAGACTCTTTATGACTCATTGCCCCACAGAGTTTCCAAGGACCAGCTGACGGATTTGAACTACCAACTTTTATGGTTAGCAGCCAAGCCCTTCACCACTAAGCCACCAGGACTGCTCTGCCGAAAAATCCTAATTTTCTTTAAGACCATCTCCAAGTGCAATATTTTTCCTAGAAACTGAAGGTGGAAATTCAGGCTCACTTCAGTTGATTCTCTAGTCCCTCCTCTCTTCTGAAATACAGATCTCATCTGTTTCTATCATTAAAATTAGTTATTTCTAGCCCAATTTTCACCCCATACATGCCATATCTTCTCCTATGTAGTATTTCCTCTATAAAGCATATCATATATAGTAATCAATTCAAGAATAAATCTCTTCATATTCATAATTTATCACCACCTCCATAGGAAATACCAAAAAACATTTCACTGACTATTAATATCTAGTAAAATGAAACAAAGTCCACCAAGTGCTTAAAATGCTTTCTGTAATCACCTTTGAATTTCCTTGATCCAGGCCATTCTTTATCCCCAGTGAAAAGTGCCTGGAATTCCTACACAGGCTCATCCCTGCTTGGCACCAATTTGAGTCGTGACTAAATTGCTTTCTGGTTTACACATAGAAAGAATGGGCTTTATAAAGTACACACACACGTGCGTGCACACACACTAAATATTCATATGGGAATAAATTGATAATAAATTTCTTCAAGAAGGAAATTATATTCAAAAGAGATTTGAACTGGAAAGGCCCAGAGAGCTCATCCACTGTGAGCACCCACTATTTCAAGAATGCTTTCTACCACATTCCTAATCCGTCAGCACTAGGCTAGGCTTGCATGTCATAAATGAGGGCCACCACTTCACAGAGTGACATGTGTTGGTGCTAAAGAAGTTTAATAATTAAAAAAAAAAAAACTTACAGTGACCTAAAATCCAGTTTCTTTCATTTCTGCCCTTTTAATATTGCTCTCTGAGCTAATTTTGAAGAACTATCACTCTGCTATGGAAATCCTGGTGGCATAAAGGGTTAGGTGCTACCTCTGCTAAATGAAAGATTAGCAGTTTAAATCAGCCAGCTTTCCTTCGAAACTCTATGGTGCAGCTCTACTCTGACCTCTAGGGTTACTGTGAGTCATACCTGACTCCACAGCAGTGGGTTGGTTGGTTGGTTTGTTTTTGGTCTTCCTCTGCTGTAATGAATTGTATTTTGGTTAAGGCTGCAGGCTCTAGCATCAGAGTGTAGATAGGAATCACATGTCTGCTGCTTTGTTGCTATGTGATATTCAGAAAGTTGCTTAACCTCTCTGAGCCTAAATTTGTCTCTAAAAATGTGTAAAAAGTTCATATGGTTGCTATGAGGATTAAATGCAATAACCTGTGTGAAGCACTAACCCCAGTGCCTAGCACCATATACATGTTTAACAGTATCTACAGTAAATGACATAGTCTCAGTTCCTTCAAGTGTGGGATATAGTATGATTCTGATCCCTTGATTACAACACTACTCAAGAGTGAAGGTCTCGTATTATTATAACCTTTATGGGTTGTTCATGATAAATGAATAGTGTTCAAGTCTGAAATAGTTATTTATCACATATTAAACACTGATTTAAAATGAGTACACCAAAAACATGAAGTAGAACAAGCTCCAAGAAAGCAGACCTTGTAGCTAAGCATCCCTCCTCTTCAATGTCTGAAACCCGGTGGTCCAGTGGTTAAGCACTTGCCCACTAACCAAAAGGTTGGCATCTCAAAGCAACCAGCCAGTCCTTGGAAATCCTCTGGAGCAATTCCATACTGCCTATAGGGTCACCGTGAGTCAGCCATGACTTGGAATTGGCTGGCAACAAGTTTTTTGGTTGTATCTATTGTCTAGACCCTTTTGTCATAAAATGTCACAAATGAAACGAAACAGGAAATGACAGATGTGGCCCATCACTGATATGGTTAATTTTCAAGAGAAAAAAAAATGATAGACAGTGATTAACTGTTAAGAAATGATAGGAATTTTTAGGAATGGTGCTTTCCTGTTGCAAAATATATTCTCTTAATTGTGTATTATGTTCTTTTACCCTTACTTTATAAGTGGAAAAATGTTTTTATAAAAATTGAACTTAAAGTGGGAATTTAGTTACCGATTTTCTATTAAAGACACAGAAACCATGCCATGTCCCTTGTAGCTTGCCGCTTCAAAGTACTCAACTATAGATTCAACGTTGGTTTTGTTCTTTGAAGGAAGAGTTGAAATTTCTACTTTAAAAATCTTTCGCGGTAAATGTTAAAGTAGACATTAACTAAACTGTTCAGTTATGGTAAAGGCGGTAGGAGCCTCTGTCTTTAAAACTGTTATCACAAGCTTGTGAAAAGTTACAGCCAGAAGCAACTTGAAGGAGTATTTAGTCCAGCACTTTTTAACATTTACTCAAACTCTTTGTTCAAATAGAATCTCCTCTAGAACCAGCAGGCACACGCACACGCACACGTACCCGCTCCCGCACACAGACACACACAGACACACACACACACACACAGAGAGAGACACACACAGACACACACAGCTGTTTAGTTGAGGCGTGCACATTGTGCAACCAAAAATGAGGCCAGTTCACCTGCCACACCTTCACTGATCCCTCTGCCTCTAACCACGAGGCACAGCTTGAAAACCACCACTGATTTCATCCAACCTCATCAGTTTTAGAAATGAAGTCACTGAAATACAGAAGGTTTAATATCTTGACCTGCCTCACAGCTAGGAAGAGAAAGAGAATTTCAACTCGGGTCCCCCCCAAAATGTCTGGATATGTGGTATCTTGGTGTACGAGACACTTAACAGGCTCAGTTGTGTCAGTCCAAATCAAGTGGCCCTAGAGCCAGAATTGGGAGCAAAGAGAAAACATCCACCTGAAAATGAAGGAAATTTTTCTGAGATCTATGAAACTTAGATGCAGCAACGCATATTTTAAAGGCCGGGGTGGGGGGAGGTTAACATTGCTTCACGAAAAGGAAAAGTCTCGGAAATTAATTATTATTAACATTTACAATAGATTCTATGACCCTCCACTTCTGCGAAGCCAGCTTCATCTGGTTAATAGAGGAGAATGGTCTTTAAAAATCAAATAGGTTATGAGGAATCCTGCCTCTCACACTATGGTTTCTTCATCTACAAAACAGGAATAATATTTGGTAACATAATGAATGTCTATATTCACTTATTAACATTGAAAGACTATACATGTATGTATGTATGCGATGTATCTATGTATAACTCAGTAGCATGCCTCCAATAGTCCACACAAGTCTCTTTTCAATTTCTGAACCACTTCACAATACAACTCGTTCTTTTCTAGTGTTATACAGAACTATTTTCCTAGCATGTTTCCAAAAAAAGTGTGTTACCAAGAGATGAAACTGTATCATATCTAATAAAATGTCTTTTCTTATCATTTTCTAGCATAGCCCTTCATTCTTTTCACATGGGAAAAAAAGACCCACTTTGAGAAGAATACAGATGGAAATTTAGTGCTTTCCAGAACTGGCATTACTGTGATTCTTCTCACCTGAGCACTCAGAACTGATCCCAGGCAAACGAATCTGTCTCACAAGCCAGACATAGAACTACCAGAAAAAGCAAAAATAAAGTAAAAGTACTTACTCGTCTTCGTAGTCTCTTATTTTTTTAATTGCTGTAGTTGTTAGTACTGATTGAAACTAAAACCTTGGGGAAAATCATATACAAGCATTTTTAATTTTACCCATACTAGTTTAAAAATAGCCACACAACAGTGTCATTTAGACTCTAAAATGATTCGATAGTGATAAAAATAATTCAAATGTAATTAACAGCAGTCTCATAACACTGCCATTAGTATCTGTTTACTCTAGAAGAAAAATAAATTTTGCATTTATTAAAAATTTTATGAGGAAAAATGTGTCTTATCAACTTTCGAAGTCATTTACATGAACATAATACATACAAGCACAGCATATCCTCTGAACTTTCTACTCATACTTGGAATGCACCAGAAGACATTAATCCTTATTTTACAGAGTTAAAACACATTCCTGCAGATCAAGACCATGAGCGCTTCATTTCCATCTAAGGTAAATTATTTCTAAGTTAAAATATAACACATATCCCAAAGGGGTTTATGCTATGTTTAGTCATCCAAAGAACACAAAATGACTAAAATAGACTATATTATAGAAGGCAAAGTTAAAAAAAAAAAAAATCCACTGATGTCGACTCGCTTCCAACTCATAGAGACCCTATAGGACAGAATAGAACTGCCCCATAGAATTTCCAAGGAGTGCCTGGTGGATTTGAATTGCTGACTGTTTGGTTAGCAGGCAGCACTTAACCACTACATCACCAGTGTTGTCTGTAGGGTTGCTCTGAGTCAGAATCGACTCGGTGGCAGTGGGGTTATTTTCAATGACAGGATAATTCAAACCCGGTTGCAAGGTGGTTAAGATCTACAGTTGATAACCAAAAGGTTAGCAGTTCAAATCCACCAGTTGCTCCGTGGAAACCCAATAGAGCCATTCTATTCTGTCCTATGAGGTCACTATGAGCTGGAATCAACTTGAAGGCAACAGGTTTGGTTTTTAATAAGATAATATCAATAACAAATGGCAACACAGACCTATAAATTCTAAAGGACTTTATAGATGTTTAAAATGCTTATTAGAAATGTTTTAGACATGCCAACTTTTTAAAATTATTCTTTTTTGTTTTGTTTTGTTACAAAGAATAAAAAAAGGAGACAACTTTATGTGATTTGCTCAAAGTTCTGTAAGCCAATTTTTCAGGCTAATAGGTTTATTTACTGATCACAGAGTCACATTTTTTAAAGAAGAAAAATTAAAAGACAGTACTAGTTTAAAAAAACAATAAACAAAGTTATCACATAACACACTAGAGAGTCAATATGTATTTCAAAAAAAAATCATTCTGATTTGGAAAGAATGTCAGGCATCTGCACATCATATCTTTCTACTCTTTTTATTTTAGGACTAAGTCCTACAATAAACTAGTGAAAGAATGCAACACAGACCATTATTTACATACCCTTGTAGGGTTTGGTTTTAAAATCCAAAAGCTTCAGATTTCAGTTTCACCCAGTTACTTGTTAGCTACAGGGATGAGACATTATTATTTGGAAAATAAAATTCTGATTCTCTGTAAAAGATAGAGGGGCCTTGTAGGCATATTAGAAATGCCCAGAAAACTGAAAGCCCAATTCAACTGCAAGGTCCTCCTTTCTGACCATTCTTTGGTTTTTACTACTAATACAGTATTTATGGCCATTACAACAATTTGGAAAATATATAAAAAAACCAAATAGAAAAAACTCAAGAGATGGCCATAGCTAACATTCTGATATCCCTTTACTCTAGTCTTTGCACTAGTTGTATTTTGCTAAAATCACATCTTATTGCATATTTATTTTATACCCTGCTTGTTTTCACTTACTATCTCATCTCCTTAGTTCTTCATTTGATTGAATATGTGAAAGAAATACATGATATATTTTTAATTGGTATCTTTAATTTTCTTAATTTTAGATATAATACATCATAATTTTGAGGAGAAAAACACATTACAAAAATACATAAAGTTAAAAGACAAATTCACCAACCTTTAGTTAGCAGTGAAGAGCTCAACCTTTGGGACACCAGCGCTCCTAGAAAAACTGTAGACACCCAAATCTCCCATGAGCTGGGACTGAGAATTCTCACCTGCTAGTTAACAACGAGTGCTGTCAGTTTTAGCCTTTGTCAGTCTTCCAGGCCAAGAAATGATGTGTCATTTTTATTTGCTCTTGATTCACATTGAAGAGGAATGTTTATTGATCATCTATAATTCTTTTCCTTTGGTGAATTATTTGTGATAGTCACCTTTTTTTCTACTGGAGTGATATATGTTTCTTATCAAATCTGCAAAATTTTGATTTTTGTTGTGTGGTTAAAAAATGTTTTCACTGTGTTAGGTTCATAATATGTTCATGACATATATGGCATAGTGGTTAAGTGCTACATCTGCTAACCAAAAGGTCAGCAGTTGGAATCCACCAGGCACTCCTTGGAAACTATGGAGCAGTTTTACTCTGTTCTGTAGGGTCCCTATGAGTCAGAATCAACTAGACAGCAGTGGAGGGATTTGGGGTTTTATGTTTTTGAATTTTTGCAAGTCAGGTGTGTCTGTGTTTCCTTTGTATTTTATGCTACTGCTTTTCAAAGTTTAGGAAATCCTGTTACCTGGGTACTCATAGGAGTTGCTATGAGATGGAATCAACTCAATGGCAACAGGTGTTTTTGTTTTTGTTTTTGTTTTTCTCTCTCTCTTTTGGTACCTACATGAAATGAGTTAATTTTGTTAGTATATTCACTTCTTTATGTTTCCCTATTTTCATGATTTATTTTCATATACTATATTAGTTTCCTAGAGCTGATATAATAAATGTCCACAAACTATGTGGCTTAAAACAGCAAAACTTACCTTCTCACTGCCCTGGAGATAAGAAATTTGAAATCAAAGTGTTGGCAGGGCCATGCTGTCTGAAGTTTCTAGACGAGCCGCTGTCCTTGCCTCTTCCAGCTTCTGCTGGTTGTCAGCAGTCCTTGGCACTCCCTGGTTTGTAGACAGCCACTCTAGTCTCGCCTGCATCTTCACGTGATAGTTTCTCCCTGTGTGACTCTGTGCCCAAACCGCTGATAATAGTATAACCCCAGTTTAACCTATTTACATGGCAAAGACTCTGTCTTTAAATAAGATCACATTCAAAAGTTCTCACTGCAGATTAATTGGGGGAGGGAGGTTGGGGGAAAAGGGTACAACTTATTCAACCGGGTGGCTTTAAGGCAAAAAATTTCTCTGAATATCTAGCTTTTCTTTGTACATCGATTTGTGGTACTTTTTCTTTTACACTCTGTATTTTTATTTAGCATGATCTGCTTGGGAGATTCTTTCAATATGTCTGCTATTCTTGCGAAGAGCCGCACATTAATTACTGAAACTCGATGACGCATTTTCACACCTGATAAGAATCTCCACAGCTCCTCTTTGTTGCCAAAATTTCTTCGCTATCTCTCATGTCCTCAGCTCATTTTGGCTTTTTTCCCCATGATTTGGTACTAGTTTTTCTCCAGGTCCCTGTTAGTGGAGTTCCTTCACGCTGCAGTGGAATAATGCTAGGGGAACACACTGGGTGTTTTCCATACAATTTCTATCTTTAGGCAGCAGAATACCAGGGGCAGTTTAGACTCTCTCAGCATTAGAGGGGAGTCTTTTAAAGTCCTAAGTTCATTTGATGCTTTCAGTTTAGTAAAATCAAACCCACTGCCAGTGGAGTAGATTCCAACTCATAGAGACCCTAAAAGATATAAGAACTACCCCATAAGGTTTCCTAGGCTGTAAATTTCCACAGAATCACATTGTCACATGTCTCTCCCGTGGAGTAGCAGGTGGGTTTGAATCACTGATCTGGGTAGCAGCCAAGCTCTTAGCCAATGCACCACCAGGGCTCCTTTCAATTTAATTTAAAACAAAAAAAAATGTTGTTGAATAAATTCAACTCATAGAGACCCTTGAAACCTGCCTTTATGAAATCTAAGTCCTTATTTGCATTTTCTTTCCTTTTCAGCCCTACCAGTACAGTATGTTTTCACTGTGATGTACCCTACTATGTGCTGCTCCACTAACTCCCGTATTTAAACTACCACACTGCACAAAAGTTTAGATGCTCGTCCATTGATTTATCTTTTGATTCTTGAACCAAAGTTGGCAGGTTATAGACAGTCACTCCAGGAAGTATCATCATCTCATCTGGGAACACTACCAACCCATTTCCATCAAGTCGAGTCCGACTCATAGTAACCTTATATAGGACAGAGCAGAACTGCTCCACACAGTTTCCAAGGAACACCTGGTAGATTCAAACTGCCGACTTCTTGGTTAGCAGATGTGGCTCTTGTACCACAGTACCACCAGGTTTCCAGAAGCACTGCTAGTCATCTGAAAAAGAAAGGAACACTGGGATATGAAGTGCCTGACCTTATTAATATAATGAAAGTGTATCTCAAGATTTAAAAAAAAAAATTTCCAGTTTTTCATTCTTAGGGACTAAAATAAAGACAATGTTTTAATTAAAATTAGTGCCAATTTATTGCCAATGATTTATTTTTGATATCATTATTAATTATATAACCATTAATTATATAATTAATTATTAATTTATAATTATAATTGTATTATATATTATATAATATTATATAATTATATATTATATAATTATAAATTAATTATTAATTATGGTCAATCTTAGCACTGAACACTAATATTTCAGGACTCCTTTTGGCAGATGGATAAATGGATAGATGCCAAGCCAAATGGATTGATAGACAGACATTATCTGAAAGTTCCTCTATGCTAACTACCATCTTCAAGCCAATCATACTTGTTTGAAAAAGATAACCAAGCTGATAATCAAGAATTATTATTAAAAAATACCCCTAATAAAACATATTTTCAAATTCTCAGCAAGTAAGTTTTTATTTGTATATGTAATTTTTACAATAGTACTTGGGATTTACCTGTATAAACTCACCAAAAAGGGGGCAGGATGGAGGGGGCTTGTCTCTTTCAATTACATCACATTCCAACTCCAATTCTATGTTCATATTATACTTAGATACCCTGCCTCCAAAATTCCCAGTTATTTTTGGAATGTGCTCAGTGTTATATACCAGTACTTATATGTCCCTCTGTGAGTTGACATATTAAAAAGTTGTGCATGCAATGCAAAAACTAAACACTTAAACACATGATATGATCTATATCATTTAATTTGTCTTGACTATTTTAATATACATGGGAATCTAGGATCACCTTGGAACCGATAAATGTTTAACTTCCTCTTAACACTATTTTTTGAAACAAATTTTAGCTCCCAAAGTAACAATATAAATTAGTTGCAAGATCAGCACTTTCAAAAAAAGGAAAAAAAAAAAATTGTGTACAAGAAGATTAAATGTGAACACTGAAAAAAACAATCATTCAATTTAAAAGTTTTACTTGGTGGTTAAGGTAAGCACTCAAGAGAGTCACAGTTATAATAAGCCGAAATCCATCGTCATCAAGTCAATTCCGACTCACAGCAACCCTATAGAGACACTACAGAGCGGAGCAGATCCGCCTCTGAGTTTCCGAGGCTGCAGTCTTGATGGAAGGCTACTGCCACGTCTTTCTCCCACAGAGCAGCTGGTGGGTTCCAACTGCCAGCTTTTCCCTTAGCAGCCTAGGCTCTTAACCACTGCATCACGAGGGCTCCTATAACTGTAACATTTGCACATATAAATCACCTTTTCCTTTGTAGTTCTTTTAGAGGCAGTTTGTGAAGTCAGAGTACCCCCAGTAACCTTCACCACTTTTACCATTAATTTGGTGTTGAAGTAGGACTTTTGACACAATCATTCAAATAATAGAAATCGCATTCCAAAACGAAATACAACAGCGTAATACTAAATTTTCACAAGAGTCCCAAAATAGTTATGTAACTCCTAGATCCATTTACCACTTTGGAAGATATGAAGGAGTTGGGAGATTATTGTAGATGAAGAAATGTTTTGAAGAGAGTTGTCATTGTATGTAGACTGACCTCCCAGAGAGAATGAATGTCGGGGTTGTCTCGCTCCTCATCTCAAGCCTAGGGCAAGCAAATTCAAATGGACCATCTACAGAGTTTAACATTTTATCCCTGTTAACTTTCTGAAGTCCTGGCAAGCAGTGGTAAAGAGCTCAGGCTGCTAACCAAATGGTTGGCAGTTGAAATCTATCAGCTGCTGCTTAGAAACCTTATGGGACAGATCTACTCTGTCCTGTGGGGTTACTATGAATAAGAATTGACTTATATTGACTCTATACCCCCAACCCAAAGCCACTGCCATCAAGTCAATTCTAACTCACAGCAACCGACTGTATGGCAACAGGTTTCATGTTTCTTTTTTTTTTAACCTAGGAAATCCTGGTGACATAGTGGTTAAGCACAAATGTTTGCTAACCAAAAGGTCAGCAGCTCAAATCAGCCAGGTGCTGCTTGGAAACTCAGTGAGCAGTTCCACTCTGCCCTATAGGATGGCTCAGAATTGACTTGATGCACTGGATTTCGTTTTGGTTTTCTTCAGTCACTCTGGTGGTATGGAGGTTTAGCGCTTGGCTGCTAACCAAAAGGTCAGCAATTTAAACCTACCAGCCACTCCGTGAGAGAAGAATGTGGTAGTCTGCTTCCATAACAACTCCAACCTAGGAAACCCTGTGGAGCAGCTCTACCCTATGTTATAGGGTGGCTATGAATCACAATCAACTCAGTGGCAATAGCCTAACACCTTAGGAGTTCTTGGATGATGCAAAGAGTTAACTCACTTCGTTTGATAGATTGGAGATGTTCAAGGCCACCCAGAGCCTCCTAGAAAGAATGTCTGGCAATCTACTCTCCAAAAAATCAGCCACTGTAAACATTATGGGGCACAGGGTCCCTCTGACACATATGGGGGTCACCATGAGTCAGAGTTGATTCCACCATATCTGGTTTACTAACCCCCCTCATTTATATAGTTCATGGGATCACCTGTAGGAAAGAAGTTACCACAGTAAACAAGAAGTCAGGGGGTACCACTGAATGACTTCAAGAGGCTAGGGATGCAGTCAGATAGAAGCTGGAGTACAGATACATTTCTGCATCCCCAGGGCAGCTTCAGAAGAGAGATCCTCCGTAACGAGACTTTCTCAAAGAAGCACCCACTGTAAGGGACCAGTTTTAAATACATAACAAATCAGAGGTATAACACTACAAACTAACAAATACTTTCCAAATAAGAATTTTCTTACCTCTCTCACCTCTTCTACCTCTACAAAGTCTGACTAAAGTGGCCAAAAACCTTAGCAGGAGGAGAAGTATCTAAGTAGGGGATCTCTAAATCAAGCACTTCCCTTTGCCAGGACTCCTTGCCTCCTGCACACCTAAGCTACAAGAGGGAAACACTTAGCTTGAAAGAAAGATTGAAATTCAGATTATGACATGGACACAAACATTATAAAATGCTATTATAAATTTCTCATTAAAGCAAACCCACTTCTGTCAATCAATTCTGATTCATAGCAACCCTATGTTGCTGTTGTTAGGTGCCACCCAATTCTTTCCGGCTCATAGAGACCCCATAGGACAGAATAGAACCGCTCCACAGAAGCCATCAAAAAAGTGTTTGATTTTATTAACAATAACCACGGGAACTGTTTGAATGTTCATTTGTAAAATGACCGAGCCATTTTTTTAAAACCATCCCCTGGTCTTAATCTCCTCTGCCCCTGAGTTTTAGAAGCAGGTCTCTTTCTTTACTTTCTTCATGCTCCAAAAAATCCAATGTAGTTGAGAGTAGTTCCACTCATAGTATGTTGTAGGATACAACAGAAATGCCTCATACAGTTTCCAAGGAGTGGCTGGAAGATTCGAACTGCCAGCCTTTCGGTTAGCAGCCGTAGATCTGAACCACTACGCCACCAGGATTTCCTTTTTCCTGCTATAGTTTAATAATTACAAAATAACAATAATATTACTAGTAATAATCCACATTACCTTGTGCCAGGCATACCACTATTTGTTTTATATACATTTCTCATTTGATCTTCATGCAACTCTCTACCATTAGTGCCCCTATTTTACATATTAGGAAAGTGAAACTTACCCAAGATGGCACAATTAATTTAGTAGAGGAGCTGAATATTTAAGCTAGGCAGCCTGGCTCCAAGGTTTTCCACTGTGTCATAAAAGAGTGAATGAAATGCAGTTTCTTTGTTCAACGGATTTTTTTTTTTTTTTAATTAGCCTTGCTTTCTTTAATGAGGCATAAATGGATCTCCCCCATTTCATGAGAAAATTGAAACATGCCACTGAAGGGAAAATTAGTAGAAAAGTAAACACAGCTATTTTTTTGTAATCATAAAATCTGCTGATGTGCACACTTATTCCTAACTCCTAGATGATGTCATTATGCCAACAATCACAAAGTTTTCTTAAGGCAAAACATACGAGGTCTGAAAACTAAGTCCATGAACTTCACCATTTTAAGTGTTACACACCTGACTGCTTAAGCTATGCACGGACACCAGCACCTAGTCCACCCTTCAAAGCAATTTTGGAAGTCTTTCTGGAATGGCCACTGCACAGTGTGGCAAGGTGGCAAGTTGGTGAACTTAACTGCATAGTTGTCTGAGAGGGAGTTTTTTGCCAGCAGACAAATAAATGTATTGGAACACCCTACCTACTCACCTGTAGTTAAAGGAAATATTGAAACGAAGACATTTTGATGACATTCAGGACATCAATGGTAATACGACAACAGCTCTGATGGCCGTTCCAGAAGGAGTCCCAAAGTTCCTTTGAACAGTTTACTAGGTGCTGGCATCCATGTATAGCTTCCCAAAGGGAGTACTTAGAAAGGAACCGTAGTGATATTCAGCAATAAGTTAGGTAGCACTTTTTCTAGGAGGACATCTCTAACTTAATCGGCAGTCCTTGTAAAATACCAACAATCACAACGGAACACCTAAAGATTGTAATTCAAACCCCTACTGATAATTTGCATTTCAAGTTTGCTGCTGATAATTTGCATTTCCATGTCCACATATACACTGAATCAGAATCTGTAAGTTAACGACACCCCCGGGTAATTCTTACGCACAACTTCCTGGATTGTTAAGAGATACAAATTCTTAGTGGAGATTCATACAAGAATGAACTGGTTGGTAGTCTTGCTTTAATACTATGTTGTTAATGAGGTAACTAAAATTACATAGTTTTAAAAAATGTGATTTATCTAAAAGTAAAGGATGGGAAAAAAAAAACAACATTAAGTTAATTCCAACTCACAGTGACCCTACAGGACAGGGTAGAACTGCCCCATAGAGTTTCCAGGGTGCTGCTGGTGGATTTGAACTGCCAGCTTTTTGCTCAGCAGCCTGAGATCTTAACCACTGCACTACCAAGGCCCCAGTACATGATGGAGCCAGGACTAAAGGGGGTCTATAGGTTTCCTAGGGCTGCCATGAAATAACACAAACTGGGTGACTTACAAGAACAGAAATTTATTGTCTCAAAACTCTCTAGAGCTGGGAGCCTAAGATCAAGGTGTTGGCCATGGTGATTCCTCTTGAGGCTTTGAGGTGAACCTGCTCCATCTATCTCTCCAGCTTCTAGTAGTTGCAGGAGCTCCTAGTCTTGCAGCTGCAGTTTCACATGGCATCCTTACCTCTCTGTGGCTCCGTATCTTCTCCTCTTTCATAAGGACACAGTCACGTAGGAGTAGGACCCACTCTACTCCAGTGGGACCTAATGTACCTTCAAAGATACATTCACAGGTGTGGGAGTTACAAGTTCAATGTATCTTCAGGGAAACATAATTCAATCCATAACACAGGACATATATCCAAAGAGAGTTGAAATAACCAACCAATTTTTATATCAACCTCTAAACACCTCTTTATCATCAATGTGATCAATCTTTATCTGTCTCATTTCTCAGTAATCCAAATGCTTCACAAATCCTATTAAGCATACTGTATCCTTCACACCATTCTAGTGAGGTAATTCATGGCAAGTAGCAATGCTTATGGTTTTCACATGCAGAAACCGAGGCCTCAATAGGCAAACCATTTGGCCAAGTTACTGGAATACAAGAGTTTTAGAGGATTTTACAAATCTGGGTTGAATTTATGTCCTAATACGGAAAGGCATGACTGTCTCACTAGGAAAGTATTCTACAATTTCACAATCAAGCCAATATATTTCACAGTAATCTAGTCATCTGGATTGCCTTGCCTAAGAAAGCAAAGGTTCTGCAAGCAATCAGTGCTGTAAATTAACTTTCAGTCTTTCTTGAATTAGAAAAGTTGAAGTATTTTTTCTCTCTCTAGTCTTCATTCCCTCATAAAACAACTCATCAACCTCTGCACTCTCTGAACAATTATGCCTTTCCTAGTCCTCATGGCCACAGGTACTAACAATCCACCAGGACAGTGGTTCTCACACTTGAGCATTCCTTAGAATTACCTGAGGGGCTGATTAAAACACAGATGACTGGGCCCCACTTCCTGAGTTTCTAATTCAGTCAGTGTGAAGTGAGGATAGTGGGTTTGCATTTATATCAAGATGCCAGGTGATGCTTCTGCTTCTAGCAGGGAACCACACCTTTGGAGCCCTGCAATATGACTTCCTCCACATGCTCCCTTCGAGTATCCCCACAAAACAGCATTCAGGTGCCAGCACTCACAAATCAACACACGGTACCCAGCGCCTTGGCCTCACATTGAAGGCTTCTAGGAAAAAAAGAAAAGAAAAAGATGGTTGTCATGACTAATTGTCTTTTTCAAGCTTTTCCAGACACAAAATTAAAAACAGAAAAGGACTAAATTGAAAGCAAAGTGAAACAGCTAAAGTTAGCAGTGCCTAAACATTGAGATTTATGGTATGGTTCCTGGAGTTAAGGGGGCCTTGGGTGCAGTGGTTAAAGTGCTTGGCTGCTAAACCAAAGGTCGATGGTTTAACACCACCAGCTGCTCCATGAAAGAAAGACATGGCAGCCTGCTTCTGTAAAGATTTGCAGCCTTGGAAACCCTATGGGTCAACCCTACTCTGTCCTGCAGAAGGTGGCTAGAACTTGGAATCAGCTCAGTGCAGTGGATCCTGGAGTTACAACAAAAGATATAGTAACAACCCAGTGGAACCCTGCCTGGGCTGACCACCCTGACACCTGATACTACCTGAGGTTACGAGCAAAACTTTGAACCCAAGCCCAGGTGTTCTGTTTCCAACCTCAGAAACCAGCTCAGAGATTTGGCCTCCAAGGTTATTTATCTATCAGTGGCAAATTCTTCCACACAATTCTCCAAACACATTATCAACTTTGAACACTTTTAAATTATTTTTCCTACAAATTCTGTACCATTTTTTAATATTGGGGAGAAAAATCAATTGTCAATAAACAAATGCTATTGGACTATCAAGCAGGCAGACTGAAAATTGAAAGAGAGAAGCTGGTGAAGAAACTTCCTCAGGACTCTTTCATTTCAGCTTCCAGTAAAAACCATTGCTGTCAAGTTGATTCCAACTCATAGCGACCCTATAGGACAGAGCAGAACTGCCCTCATAGAGATTCCAAGGAGTGCCTAGTGGATTCGAACCGCCAACCTTCTGGTTAGCAGCCATAGCACTTAATCACTATGCCACCAGAGTTCCCGACTTACAATGGAGAGTTTAATTTCATTTTTCATCTCTACAGGGGAAAAAATAAAGCATTTAATATTAAGGCATAAAGTACTTCAGTATTCTACTTTCATTATTCAAATGTGTCTAGTATTTTAAATAGCACTGTTATATTAAATAACAAAAATTGCTGGGAAGAGTTATTAATGTATGAGAAATAACATTTCTGCTTAGAAAATAAGCTTAGTTTTAGCTTTACTATATCAATGTATTGCAAAACTACTGACCTTTTACTTTGATCCCCATGAATCCATTACTTTTCAGAGTAGGGGCTTCTCAATGAATAACACACTAACGATGCCATTCAAATGTAGCTCTTTTCTGCTCCAGACCAAAGGAAAGGGAAGACAGATGCAGAATGGTAAGATTACTGAATACAGAGATTTTGAAAGACATACTGTATGAGCATGAGTCATGAAAGACTTCCTTAGCGACAAGGTTGCCTGAGTAACATTGGTTTCTTACTATGCTAAGGAGTACATACATGGTCAGTGTGTTGGTTTTCAAACCCACTAGTCATTTCCTTTACTTAATTGCTAACTGCTCTTCCTGGCTACAGTTTGGGGCCTGTGTTTTATGCAGTAACCCAGCAACTAGTACTTATGATACATTTTATCAAAGAAAACAGAACATTAAACTTTCCCTTTGAATAGATTTCAGAGCAGAAACAGAAAGCTATTCTCCAAGGCATCCTGACTTTTTGTTGTTGTTAGGCATCACTGAATTGATTCCAACTCATGCTCTAAGTGTCGCTGAGTTGATTCCAAGTCGTGTTCCAACTCATAGTGACTCAACGTGAGAGTAGAACAGCCAAATAGGATTCTCAAGGTTGTAATGTTGATGGGAGCAGATTGCCAGGTCCTTCTCCTGGGAAGCTGCTGGCTGAGTGTGAACTATCAGTCTTTCATTTAGCAGTCAAGGCATCATGAACTAATGAACTAGATTTCAGTGTGGCTGCACAGTTGTAGCAGAGATCAGGACAAAACTGATTTAACAGGGAAGAGGGAGGTAGATTAAGCAGTCTTTTTAGCGCAAGAGAGGTACATTATTCACTTCTGTGTCTTTCCCAATTAGTAGAGAGTTGCACACAGAAGAGCTCAGAAAACATGGATTGAATGAGTCTACCACTTCTCTCCAGGATGATTCAAACCACTAAGTAATAATGCCAGAAACAATTTAGGATTTTAACATTTTTGTACATTATTTTCTCCTTACATTTCTGCAACATTGTCATGATATTTGTTGCTCTTGCCCTATATATAAAAGAAATACATCAAGAATGCTGTTTTAAACTAAGCTGGTATTGACGAGAACTGCTTAGGGAAAAGTGAAATGATTAATCAGTGATAACAATAAGGCATTTTTTTTTTTTTTTACTTGGATAGATAAGTTCATGTGTGTATGGTCTCATCAGGAACATTGCTTTGGTTTAACCTAAAGAATCCTAGTTGCCATGTAACTCATGGAACCTCCTCTCATTTCACATAGCTCACCTCTTATCTTGGGTGGTACAATATCAGTACCCTATCATGGGCTGAATTTTGTCCCCTTGAAAATATCTATCAGCTTGGCTAGTCCATGACTCCCAGTGTTGGGTGATGATCTTCCTCTGTGTTACAAATCCTGCCTTTATAATGTTAATGCAGTAGGGTTAGTGAGAATTAGGCTAATCTACAAGATTAGGGTGTGTTTTAAACCAACATCTTTTGACATGTAAAAGACAGAAGGGAGAGAGATATTTGGGGGACCTCGTAACACCAAGAAACAATAGTCAGGAGAAAAAGCACACTCTTTAGACTTGGGGGTCCCTATACTGAGCTCTTCAACCAGAGGAAGATTGATAGATTGATGGCAAGGATCTTCCTTTAGAGCTGACAGTGAAAGACAGCTGTCCCCTAGAGTTGATGCCTTGAATTTGGACTTGTAGCCTCCTAGAAGAAACTGCCTCAGTTTCTTTATCTAGGGCTATTGCAGGTATTAAGCAAGCTAACAGAGGTCAAGTACTTAGTATATAGTAGACACTCAATATATGTAAGTTTTTGTTAGGACATTAGGACTGCCATTAGCCTTCTTATCTGGGCCAGATGCCAAGTCATTGCCAAGCAATGACATCAAAGTGTGCCTTGTTATCATTGTTGAGAGTTTACTAACCAAAGACTGTGTGAAGTGAGAAAATAAATTTCTCTTTGTTAAAGCCATCTACTTGTGGTATTTTTGCTATAGCAGTACTGGATAACTAAGAAATATCCTTCAAGCCTAAAACATTAATAAACCTCCCTGATATTCCAGTTAATAGGATTAAACATAGAGAAAAGTCTTATTATAGAGACAATGCGTTTTCAAAACTGTGATCAGTTTCTTTCTTTTCCACTAGCAAATGTGGTTAAGCATCTTTACTCATTTAGTTGTATGCAGGAATCATGTCATAACTCTCAATTCATTCTAGTAGATTAAGTCAGAATTAAGAAATGAGATCTCCACAGAAAACCCCTAAAAATGTCCACAGAATTCTTGGTAAGTCATTAAGGACACTCACTATATTCTCTGAATCAAAAGCGATCCTGTTGCTGAATCAGAACAGAAAAATTAGTCCAAAGTGAGAGACTGGCACCATGAAAAGAACGTCAAAGAGATTTAGGAATCGAACCAACAGTAGCACAAAAACATCGTGCTACATGAGGTACCATTGTACAGTAAGCTTTTAGAGTGGGGTCCAGGCGCCAGAAGGTCTGGATTACAGTCTCTGATCTGCCACTTTCTGTCTGTCTGAGCATCGGTAAGTTACTTCACTTCTCTGTGCCTGAGTCTCTTCATATGTCAAATAAGGCTATTAGAAGCATTAAGTAAGTTAACACAATTCAAGTACTTAGCATATGGTAGGCACTCTGCATAAGTTATCATTATGACGTCAGAATTGTCATTTGCCTTCTTATCTGGGCCAGGTTCCAATTCTAGTAATGACATTATAGTACGCCTTGTTATCATTGTCAGGAGCTCACTGACCAAGGACTGTGCAAATCGACCCACAGTTAGCAAAAAAATCATCAACCCTGATCTAGACATGTAAACATCTTGGCACTGAATTCTGTTCACACATCTAACCTCCTAAAGTTCTAGAGATGACATGTGAATAAATTACATTATTTCAGCAGAAAACTATTTTATAATGTGTTATGAAGAAATGTGTATTTAATATATATTAGGCTCCAGTGTCATGATTTTTTTGCCATTGAACATATGGATATGAGTCATATTACAAGGCGTATTTCTATTATTTAGCTAATTAGACATACAAAATCTTACTCAGTGTTTGAGAAGTCTTAGTAGAATTACAGAGATCCCTTATTTGGCCAATCCGTTTATTCTGCTACAATTAACTCAGCATGGGCTGTATTTATTTATTGTGATATTAATAGATTCTCATAATCCTCTTGCCTGGCATAGTTTTACCATTATGGCATTTTATATTCCCTTCCATTTTATAATACGACTTTATTTAGTGTTATTTTGATTTACATGTTTTTTTTCCCAGTACTTTGTTTTCCTTTATAACCTCTATAAATTATATTCTTCTCTGTCAGCATACATATGAACCAAAGTCTGATGGGATATAGATCAAACTCTGAGTTTCTCAGATATATTGAGAAAGAAACTCAATGTCCACGGTCCTGAAGAAAACCATTTCACTGGCCAAATGAAGATAACGTGACAGAGCTGAAGAGTCTCCAAACTGGTCAATCTAATGATCATTTTCAGGAAGTAGAATGGAGGTGTTTTAATTTTCCCCAAATATACAATGAAGAGATTTGGCTATACAGATAATCAATATTCCCTTTTTAACTTCACATATTCATATAAAAAGAAATTAAAATTTATTGCCATTTTGACCACTCTTTATAAGAAAACTGTGCCATTAAGCAAAGTTATTATTGTGAGATCCACTATCTAAATAACTCCAGGAAAAGAAAAAAAACTCCCAGCACTTTGGAACTACATGAGCTCCTCAGAACAAGCGAGTAAATTCTCAGGATGACCGTACACTTTGTAAGTTCTCTAGCAAATGACCGTTCTTCTTTAGCCCCATAATGTGGTAACAACATTATAGGCCACTGGGCTAAATACTTGTTTTCTTGTGGTAATCTGACTCAGCAACAACAACAACAAAATGTGACAATATTGCTTAGGTCTGTTTAGAACAGGATCTGTTTTATTTGGCTGGATTAGATTTTTTGCATCTAAAGAGCCATTAATGAAAACCTAGCCTCACTACTTTGTCTAACATTAACTGGAAGTTGTTTGGACTAGGTTTTCCCTCCAAGTGTTAATTAATAACTTCTTTTTTCCTCCTACATATTTATTACTATCTCTTTTCTTAGTCGTAGATTGTTCATTAGACTTTGATGAAGTTGGAAACTATATAATCCACTTTTTCCATCTTAAAAAATATTTGAAGACATTTCTAAGAATGTGTCTCTAACTTTGTCTCCAAACTTTTATAACTTTTCGAGGATGCTGAAGAAATCTCTGATGTTATGCTAGCTGTGGAAACCAGACAAATACACTACATTTATAAGAAAAAACGTAGAATGATCCACATGAGCTAGTCCTTGAAGTAAAGAAATCAAAAGTTAAGAAATACTGCATGATTTAACTTATGTCTAACCTTCTTCAGGAGGCTTTACTTTCTATAACTGGAGAAGGGAAGATAGTTTCAGGTAAGGGGATCTGAATTAATCATTGTTCACCTCAAATCAATTTACCGCCTAAGTATTGTATTTCTACCTGTATGCATCTAATCTCTTAATTACTCTGGAAACCTTGGTGTGACTGACTTGTCCTGTCCCTAACTTCACAGTCTCACAATCGCTTCCTCATCTCTCTACCTCTAAGGTCAGGTTCCCTCTGCCTTTTACCTGATCTGTTGCAGCCACTGCACCAGGGTTTCCATCAGCTGCAAACAACCCTCAAACTTATCTCCCCAGTTCAGTTTCTACAACATGCCAGAAAAATCTTCCTCAAACACAGCGACAAGCATGTCTTTCTCCTAGTGAAAAAATTACAGTGAATTCCCACTGCCCACCACATTAATCACAAACTCCTCTCCCTGGCATTTAGTCCTCCAATGCACAGCTCTATATCAGCCTTCCATTCCACTTTTCCCCAACAACTACTCCATAATCCAGCCAAAATGGGATTCTTACTATTCCCTAAATCTTCCTAGCACCCTGTCATCTATATGCTCTTTGGTCAGTTTAAGATAGCCTTCTCTCTACCACCACAAGCCAAAGGAAACATGTCTATTCCTCAAGAACCACCTTCTTAAAATACATTTTCTTTTTTCTTTTGTTTTCATTTTTAATTTTTTTATTATGATTGAATGAAAATGTACATTCCCATGCAAATTTGCATGCCCACCTATATGTAGCTCCCACTGCTCTCCCTGCCTGGTGACAGTACACACTTCTTCCCTGCTTCATACATGTCCTATCCTCCCAACAATCTCCTATCCCCGCCTCTCCACCCACTCCCCCTCCTCCATTAAGAGGTCAGAAGGACAACATCCTATAGATGCATAAAACCATAAAGTACACACATGATATGGTCTCTCTGTGTCACCAAGTCCAATCCATTCCTGTCCGAAGAGTTGACCTCTATTATGATTTATGGACGGGGGCAGCATCAGGGCCAGGGGCCATGCTCCCAGGGGAACCCCAAGGCACCGGGCCCATCAACTGTAGTCTTTTAGTGGAGATCTCAGGGTGGACCCCTTTTTATTTTTGTATTGCCAGTAAGACTCAACTTTGTGAGCTCCATCATGGCTATTACTGGTGGTGGCCGGGCACCATCTGGTTCTTCTGGTCACAAGTCGATGGAGTCACCTACTCACATGGGTCTCTGTGTCTTCTGGGTTCTCTTTCCCCCATGTCACCTTGTTCCTTGGTGATCATCTGTTCCTGCTAAGTTGGGATCATTTGCTGTACTCTCAGATGGCAGCTTGGTAGCTTATAAGACCCCAGACACCACTAACCAATGTGAAGTGCAGAGCGCTATCTTAGTAAAATGCTAGTTGTACCAATTGGCCTTGATTTCCCCTACAAGCATGGTCCCCAGCCCCCCGCCCCAGCTACCCTGTTCTTGTAATATTGAGTGAAGATGGGAGGAGTACTCATGTCATGTTGAAGTCCAGTTAATATTGATTTTCTTTCTAATGTGTGCTGTCACAGATTTCACCCAACCAAATTTCCATCAATTATCTAATCTAGATCCTCCCTGCCTCTCTCTCCCTCTTTCTCCACCCTTGCAGTCATCAGAGCCTTGTCTTCTGTGCATGAGTCTGTTTCCAAGTTCTTATTGTAGAGTTCTCATACAATATTTGTCCTTTTGTCACTGACTAGTTTCACTCAGCATAATGTCCTCCAATTGAAACCAGGTTATGAGCTATTTCCGAAAATCATCGTTGTTCTTTATCATTGCATAGTGTTCCATTGAGTATATATGCCATAGTTAACCTATCCATTCCTCTGCTGTTGGGCATCTGGGTTGACTCCATCTTCTTGCTATTGTGGACTGTGCTGTGATAAACATTAATGTGCATGTATCAGTTGGTGTGATGGCCTTGATTCTGTAGGATATATTCCGACCAAAGGAATTACTGGGTCAAATGGTATATCTAGATCCAGCTTTTAAAGGTAGGGCCAGATTGCTTTTCAAAGGGGTTGCACCATTTTGCAATCCCACCAACAGTGTAGGAGAGTTCCAATTTCTCCACAGCCTCTCCAACATTTGTTGTTTTGTGTTTTTTGGTTCATGGCCAACTTTGTTGGTGTGAGACAGTATCTCATTGTCATTTTGATTTGAGTTTCTTTAATAGCTAATGATTATGAGCATGTGAGTCCACATGTGTTTTTTGGCTGCCTGATCCCCTCTTTAGAGAAGTGTCTGTCCGTCTCCTTTGCCCATCACTTAATTGGATGATTTATCTTTTTCTTATTGATATTTTGTAGTACCTTATAGATTATGAAGATCAGGCATTGGTCTGACATACGGTTGCTGAATATTGTTTTCCCATTCTGTAAGGTGGCCTTTTAATTCTATTAATAAAGTCTTTCGATGAGCAAAAGTGTTTGATTCTTAATAGTTCCCATTTATCTATTTTCTCATCTGTTGTTTGTAGTTTGTCTGACAGATTTCGAAGTCTATGCTGTGTATTGAAACTTCCATTTTTGTTCCTACTTTTTCTTGGATGAGCTTGCTCATTTTAGATTTGATATTTATGTCTTTTATCCAGTTTGAAATGGTTTTCATATAAGGTGTAAGATATGGGTCTTGTTTCAATTTATTGCAGATGGATATCCAGTTTTGCCAGCACCATTTGTTGAAGAGATTGTTTTTACCCCAGTTTAATGTCTTAGAACCTATGTCAAATATCAACTGTTCATAGGCACATGGTTTCATATCTGGGTTCTCAACTCTATTCCATTGATCTATGTGTCCCTTTTTGTACCAGTACCAGGCTATTTTGACTTCTGTGGCAGTGTAATAGTTCTAAAGTGAGGTGGTAATGGGCCTCCCAGTCTTTTCTTCTTCATCAGTAGTGCTTTACTTATCTGGGGCTTCTTCCCTTTCCAAACAAAGTTGGTAATTTGTTTCTCCACCTCATTAAAAAAATGTCACTGGAATTTGTGTTGGGATTGCATTATATAAGTAGATTGCCTTAGTTAAAATGTCATTTTCACAATGTTAAGTCTTGTTATCTATGAGCAGGGTAGGTTTCTCCATTTATGTAAGTCTCTCTTAGTTTCTTCTAAGGACTTGTATTTCTCTTTGTAAAGGTCTGTTATTTCTCTGGTTAGATTTATTCCTAGGTACTTTATCTTCTTAGGGGCTATAGTAAACAGTATTGATTTGGTGATTTCTTCCTTAATAATCACGTTGTTTGTATAAAGGAATCCTACTGATTTACTTATGTAAAGCACATTTTCTTATCTCCCCCAAGGGATATGATCATTCCCTTATCTAAACCCTTGAGCGTGAATTAAACATCATAGCTCTCACTTCCCAAATTCTGCTGTGTCTTTCAGTACTTCCTGTGCTTCCCAGTCCTTTAAAAGACCATGAGCTCCCTGGTCAACCTGAAACATTTCTTACCTACCTGAACACCCTATGAAGCACTGCAGGCAGAGCACAAAATGAACACACCTGTCTGTCGAGTGGAATCCGAGGAATGTCCTGAAGGTGGCGGACGATATGGTATGCTCCTGGAACAGACAGGAGCTTAGGACCTCACTGACACTGTGTATGATTGGATGCCATGCAAAATGAGCACAGATACAGATACTCAGAATGATGTTTGAAAGTCATAGTTGAGTAACAAACCTTACCCTCTGATGGGCCCCTGCACCAAAATTTCCGTTTTCCTTCAGGCTTTACTATAACTCGCTTGTTCCTTTGAGTACTGTCTCTCAGTGTCATACACTCATGTGCACACTAGATGCCACATTCCAGGAAGACATGGATTATGTCTGTCTTGTTCACTATCCCCAGTGTCTAGCAGAGTGCCTGGCACATGGTAAATATTCAATAACTGTGTATTAAGTAAATGAATGAACATATGGATCATAATACTTTGTAAAGATTAAATACAATAAATGTGTAAAATGATTATGACAATATTTAAACATGATAAAAAAAATCAGTTGTTGTTGAGTTGATTCCAGCTTACACCAATCCCAGCGCAAAGTAGAGCTGAGCTGTGTGGGTTTCTCACTGCTGTGTTCTTCCACCAGGATTTTCTTTCAAGGTACTTCTGGATGGGTTTGAGCAGCCAAGCTTTCAGTTAGCAACCAACCACAGAAACCATTTGTATCACCAGGGACTGCGTTTAATAAACCCCAGTAAATACTAGCCCTCTCTGCTTCCTTTCCTTTGATGAACTAACTACTTATTCATTACTTCATTCACTCAACAAATTTGCCAAGTTCTTCTCAGGCCATTCCTCATATTCCATTCAAAAAGCACACATCTCAATGTTCTGTTCTGCCTGCAATGCTTCATAGCACATTGAGGTAAGCAAGAGACTTTTCAAGCCTACCACGGAGCTCACAGCCTTGTCAAATAATTGAGAAGTATACATAAAGTGGCATTCTATCACCACTGGAGATAGCATGGCAGACAAAACAGAGAAAAATGCCTACCCTAACAAAGTTTATGCCCTAGTGAAACCTTGGTGCCGTACTGGTTAAGTGCTACGTCTGCTAACCAAATGGCTGGCAGTGCAAATTTGCCAGGCGCTCCTTGGAAACCCTGTGGGGCAGTTCTACTCTGACCTATATGGTCACTGTGAGTTGAAATCTATTCGACGGCAATGGGTTTTGGGGTTTTAATGAAGCTTACATTCTAGTAATGGAATGAGTGACTGACACATCAGGGTCTTGAGAATGCAGTTTTCAAAAAAGGGGAGGGGCCCACCTTCAAGAGAGATGCATTGGTTAAGGCAGTGATACCCAGGGGCAAGGGGAGCCAGCTGCATTATTGCAGGGATGAAGTATAAAATTGCTTGGACGTGAGTGACAGCAGTTTAAGTGTGGCTACAGAAAGCAACAGGACATGACACTCTTTGATCTGAGTGATAAGGAATAAGGAAATAGCAAGATGATGAAAGTTCCCAATCTTGGTGGTTTGCTGTGCTGCTCTTACTAGATAGGGAAGTTGGGAGAGGAAGCTGTTCTGGTTCGTGGGCTTTAGGGTATCAAATGAGCTAAATTAAATTTGGATCTGATAGCTCTGAACAGATGGAAAGGAATCAAGGTGAAAATGTTTGATTCCCAGATGAAAGTCCAGAATTTGAGCTCAGCTGAAAATGCGGCCCTCTTCTAACCTGACCACTATGAATCACTGTTACATCATCTGCATGACATAAAACATTATATTCTGAGTGTCTGCTAAACTCTGTTATGAATCTTCTTTTCCAGAAAAGTCTGTATTAACTGTTCTGGAATTCAGTAGGCCCCTAAGTAGTATTTGTGAATTGAATTGCTGAGAGTAAGCAAAATTTACTCTTCAAGGACAGGAGAAAAGACATGTATATAGAGTCAGAAAGGCCTCCATCCAAATTTTTGTCCCCTTTCACCCCTTTACTGGTCTACAACCATTAGCAAGTTGTCAGCCTGCATCTTAGACTTATCTGTAAAATGAATGAGTAAATCTACCTTGCAGGATGCAGTGCCATTCTGTAGGCACAAAAATTAAAGCAGCAATTATATTATTTGGAATTCTGATGGCACAGTGGTTAGGAGCTCAGGCTGCTAACCTAAAGGTCAGCAGTTCAAATCTATCAGCCTTATTTAGCAGTTCTCCTCAGTCCTCTAGGGTCTCTGTGAGTTGGACTCAACTCAACGGCAACAGCTTTGGGTTTTGGTTTTTGTATTACGTTATTATTTATCTCCATGCCTTCTGGGTTTTGTCGTGTTTTTCATCATGTAACTTTATTCACCTTCTCGTTTCTAACATTTCATTAGACAATCCTATTATAAGCAGTTCTCTGTGTCCTGGCCGCCTGAAGCATGATTCCCTAAAGCTGCCACAGGACACTAAGCTCCTTTCTGCACGGCTGGCTGGTCAGTCAGTGCAAACTGCCCAGTTCAGCTGACATAACCGTAGCTTGCAAATTCCAAAACCGCTGTTAGTGTTTTAGACTTAGACTTGGTAATGTTTATGCCTGGCTTGCACACTCTACCACTGGATCCTCATTTATACGCAACTTGCATCATGCAATATATAAACCAGCTTCATGGCCTAGCCTTTAAACAATATTCTGAGATTTCCAGAGCCATCAAAAAATAAATACAAAAACTGAGAAAGCCATACTTACATACTTTTTGCTTCCAAAGACTAATTAAAAACAGAGAGAAGATAGCAGGATTTGTTACCATCAGCAACAATTCTAGTTCAGACAGGCATTTTCCCCACCATTACCACTCATTGTTTTAGGCACTGTGCTAGGTACAGTATATGTCATCTAACAATCAATTTAATTCTTTGCAAAGTCAAATGCATGGTACATGAATGAAGAGAGCATTTTCTGTAGCATTTACCTCTCCATAGTTCATCTGCAAGTGATGGAAATTTCTAATAAGAAAGAAAGTATGTAGTAGTTATTCCATTATATATATATATATATATATATATATACAGACTCGATGGCACTTGGCTTGGCTTGGCAAATACATCTTAGTTCTTTTTAGCTGCTGTCCAGTCAGCCTCTGATTCATTGCGCTCTGAGTACAACCGGATCAGACTATTGTGATTCACAGGGTTTTCAGTGCTTGAGATTTTTGGAAGTAGATCAGCAGACCTTGCTTCCAAGTCTTCTTAGTCTGGAAGCACCACTGACCCTATTTATCATCACTGCAATACCCAAACCTCCAGTGACAGGTTGCTGATGGTTGGGAGTGAGTTACCTTGGCCAGGAAACTAACACATGTTTCCTGTATGAAAGGTGACAACGTAATCACTGAATCATCACTAGTCCTCATGATATACTTACTAAGCCAAGCCACGTGCCATCGAGTCAGATATACATATATACACACATGCACACAACACACATACATATACATATGCATGTATGGCAAGTGAACATACAGCTGTGGCAAAAGAGAAGCCTACCACAGCCCGGAGGATACGGAATAGGGAGGCTGGTGTGGAAGGAGAAGGGATACCCCGCAGATTACGAGGAGTGCCAGAGCCCATCCCAGAGGCAGTCATCACAGCCCTGAGGAATGCGCTGTGGGCACAGATGGGGCACAGTGCCACACCACACAAGAGCCTTGCCCTCCTTCTCTGCAGTGCGTCAGTCAGCAAGCATCCCCTGACAGCGCCAGCCACCACACTGCTCTGGGATCAGCATTTATGTAGGAGTTAGGCCCACCCTCCCGTCCCTCCCCACCTCCCCCGTAAAGAGACCACTTTTTCATTCTAAGGGTTCCAGGCAACCTCACAATGGTGACATTTGCCGAGCAGTGGCCTGAATAAAGGGCTCTCAGAGAGCAAGATGGGAACGTGAAGCACAAGTTTGTCTCCCAGGCATGTAGTCCCAGGAATGCTCTTTGGGAGTGACCCCAGCCACCCAGCGAACGAGGGAATAAAAGGGAGCCACAGCAGAAGCGCTGCGCAGCCAAGGGCCCTCCAGCTGGACACCAGCAGTGCCCTTCACCAGAGCTAACTGAAAGGAAGTAAACAGATTATTGCCTAGAAGCATAGAATAAACCTCTTCATTGGCTTCCAAACTATTTTTCTTAAATGCCAGATAACCTTCAATACTCCTCTCTACCCCCAAGAAAAAAAAAAGGGAGACAGAGGAAATCTTTACCTCCCCCCCCACCCGCCACCATCTACAGCAATAGAATCAAGGTGCTTCTGTTTTTACAGTGGTTCTAAAATTAATCTCTTCAGTACTCCACAAATATTCTAAATAACTTAACAAAGCTTCAATTTTTAAATTGCTACTTAATCACAAGACTGGTTCCCTTTTCTTCCCTTCCTACCTCCTTTGGGTGGTAACTATTCTACATTTAACTAACACTGAAACAACAGACCCTTGAGTAATTTACCTAGAAAGCTTACGGTGATAGAATCTCTCTCTCTCGTCTTTTTAATTACGATTGAATGAAAATATACATCCCCATATAAATTTGCATGCCCACCTATATGCAGCTTGCACTGCTCTCCCTGCCCAGTGACAGCACACTCTTCCGCTCTGCCCCATACATGCCTTACCCTCCCAACAATCTCCTATCCCGTCCTCTCCACCCACTCCCCTGCCTCCAGTAAGAGGTCAGCAGGACATCCTATAGATGAATAGAACCATAAAGTGCACACATGATATGGTCACTTTGTGTCGCCAAGTCCAATCCATTCCTCTCCGAAGAGTTGACATCTATTATGATTTATGGACAGGGGAAGCATCAGGGCCAGGGGCCACGCTCCCAAGGGAACTCTGAGGCCCCTGGACGATCAACTGTGGTCTTTTAGTGGAGATCGCTGGGTGTACCCCTTTTTATTCTTGTGTGGCCAGTTAGACTCAACTTTGTGAGCTCCAGCTGATGGAATCTCTTGATGTCATGGACCACAGTTTTATCTCCCTCACTTCAAGTCCAGATGCACAAATCCTCTTCTCCACAACAGACCACAATATCCTGTGACACTTCCCAGGCAATTCACCAGAATTCTGCAGTGTGCAGATCTGTCCTAAGTTTAACATACAAATCTGTTTTCCCCAAACAGTTTGCCATTTGAGTTACATAACTGCCTTTCATTGGATCACATTAATCAATTTGGGGTTTAAAGCAACACCTAATTAATTCTCTAATTGGCTCAGATTATACCTTTAATCACTTCCACTACAGCAGGAAAAGCCGTGATCTCTGTTTGATTTTGAAACTACTACGCAGAATTTCCTCTTCCACCCAGAACTTTCAGATTGTTTAAAACCTAGGGTGTGGTTTCACAGAGGGAGGGTGAAGAGTGAGAGGAGCCAAGAGTGAAGGGTGGGAGGGGACTTTGTAAGTCAAGTTGTTTCTGAATGCACCGGTGGTCCCACACATCCGCGTTTGGCGACTCTCCATGGTGGGCGAAAAGTTCCCTTCTCAAGAGAAGTCCGCACGTTGGAGCTAAACCACGATTGGGCGAGTTCTTACGCACTGGGGGTGCTTTTGGCTCCCCACGGCTGGACCGCACACATCAAAGCGACTTCCCAGCTCTAAGTGAAGTAAGACTCAGAGCCAACAGTGAGCATGGGGCCCGGCAAAGACTTGAGTCAATCTATTTCGTCTAACGGTTTCCCTCGAACCGCTAGGCGCCCTAAATCTCTAGAAGCCAGCACAGCACAGTGAGTCACTGTCAGTGACTCAGAGAGCCCACCTCTTTCCCCGGGCTGTCTTCGGCCACTACCTCAGCCAGGGCCGTCCCCAAACGGTCGGAGTCCGCTAAGTCCCTTTACAGTACCCCCAAGACAAGAGAAAGAAAAAAGGCGAGGTTCCTAACTGTCCCCCTTTCGAAGTGCACACTGCACGAGGCTTCGACCCTGCGTGTTCCACTGCGCGCGCCCCCACCCCAAGCTCCAATCTCAGGCTCTCTTTGTTTCTCTCCGCCTTCGGATGTGCTCGATCCTTTGCTCCCCCTCTTCCTGCTCCTTTGGAGTGGGGTCTCTCCACCCACCCTCTCACAGCCTGCGCAATCCTGTAGTCCGGTGCTTGCCGGTTGCCCCTCCCACTCAAGCACCTCCTTCCATGGTCCTTTGGCGCGGTGCCCGGTACCCTTGGCCAGTTCCGGGTAGCTTCCCAATCGACCGCGCGACCCCAGTTTTTTGCAGCACTCAGAGGTGAGGAGACCTCCGGCAATTAAGCGGAAAGCCCCCAAAGTCCCAGCCAAACTCAGCAAGTAAGCGGACCTTGCCCAGTTGTGCGCCGCCAGGAACCTGGAGGAGGAAAGCTCGTGGTAGCCCCCGCCCCAAACCCCCGCCCACTCCCCCTGCTTCTCGCCGGGTCTCCATTGGCTGGCGCGCTCTGTGGCTTGGATGGCAGTGGGAGGGGACCCTCTTTCCAGCCCGGTTATAAAAACAGCGCGCTTGGCGGGGTCCAGTCCTCTGCCACTCTCGCTCCGGGGTACCCGCGCTAGAGACGAAAGAGTGCTCCCACCGCATACACCTACTGCGCCCTAGTTCGCCTCTGCTCTCGGGGCCAGTCCGCACGACCGCAGCCGCCCAGCCCACCGCCACCCACTGCAGCCATGTCCACCAGGTCCGTGTCCTCATCCTCCTACCGCCGGATGTTTGGCGGCCCCGGCACCTCAAGCAGGCCCAGCTCCACTCGGAGCTTCGTGACCTCTTCCACACGCACCTACAGCCTGGGCAGCGCGCTGCGCCCCAGCACCAGCCGCAGCCTCTATGCCTCGTCCCCGGGAGGCGTGTATGCCACGCGCTCCTCGGCCGTGCGCCTGCGGAGCAGCGCGCCCGGGGTACGGCTGCTGCAGGACTCAGTGGACTTCTCGCTGGCGGACGCCATCAACACTGAGTTCAAGAACACCCGTACCAACGAGAAAGTAGAGCTGCAGGAGCTCAATGACCGATTCGCCAACTACATCGACAAGGTGCGTTTTCTGGAGCAGCAGAACAAGATCCTGCTGGCCGAGCTTGAGCAGCTGAAGGGCCAGGGGAAGTCCCGTCTGGGGGACCTCTACGAAGAGGAGATGCGGGAGCTGCGTCGGCAGGTGGATCAGCTCACCAACGACAAGGCCCGCGTCGAGGTGGAGCGTGACAACCTGGCCGAGGACATCATGCGTCTCCGGGAGAAGTAAGGAGGAGCCCACGGGACTTGGCGGGAGGGTGAGGGGCGACGCCCCTGCAGGGGAGCTGGAGGGAGAGGGAAACGACGCCTGCAAGGCCCTGCCACGCCCTTGGGGCGGTGGCTGCCTGAGGTTCCTAAACTCAGACGGTGCCGCCACCATTTCCCCTCTGCGTCCGCTCATTGCCCAACAACACTGAGTTTCAAGCAGCGGTTATCTTAAAACTGCCACCTTGTCTGTAGCTGAAGGCACTGGGAAACGAAGAGAATGGTTAGCTCAAACTTTGAGAAAGTTGACTGGCCCCTGCTGGCGGGCTGCCAGTAACTGGGGACAGGAGGAGGGAGGAGAGGAAAGCTGTGGAGGAGACAAGACAAAGGACGGCGGTCTCCTGTGGGGGCGGGAGTTGTAGCGTTCGCTTTGCGGGTCCTAGTGGCGACTGTGATTGCTTTTTCACGCTGCAGCCGAGGTCCTGCTAAAACTTGGCAAGAGCTGCTGCAGTTCTACAAGAGCTTGCAGTCGCTGGCTGCCCGCGGAGGCGGCTGTCGTCTTGCGGCCAGCCGACGTGGTGGTTGGGTGTGGCCGCCCTCCCCTGGCGGTTTCCCAGTTCCCTTTTGATTTATATGCAACTGTTTCAGGTTGCAGGAGGAGATGATGCAGAGGGAGGAAGCGGAGAGCACCCTGCAGTCTTTCAGACAGGTCTGTGGACTTCCTTCTCATTCGCCGCCGCCGGACCTACGCAAGAGACCCACTGCCAATTCTAACTTACCTAACCAAAGTGCCCAGTAGTCCAACATTGCACGTCTGTGCCTAAAGCCCCCTAGTGGCATAAAGCCCACAAATTGGAACTTTTCCAGATACAGTCCATTTAGGACATAAAGTCTTGAATTTTTTTACTTTGTTTCAAGATATTTTCAAGGAAACAAAGCCATTTCTTTTTTCTTTTTTTATTCTGATTTTGAACAGTTTGATTTAGATTGCAGCTTACTAAAGCTGGCCAACTTTTACAAGGCCACGAAAAGTGCTGTTATACCCTGTGGTTTAAATGTAAAATTTGTTGGAGGATGAGAAACTTAGTTTAACTGGAATGAAGCCAATAAGTTTCTCTTCTCCACCAGTTCTATTGTGACAGTCAAGTTAGATGGAAGTATCACAATGCACAACTATTTTGTGAACTAATAAGGATGAAAAGGAGCCATCTGTCCTCTTGGCTGAAGGCTATTAATGGTTTCTGTGGGATTCACTATGGAATGTAGATACAGACATTCTGCAAATGTGGTGGCTGTGGACAAAAATAATAGGAGTCTTTGTGCTCCCAGAGAAGCTTTGCAACAGGCTACATTCTTAGTGAATATGTAATGATGTCAGCAGAGTTCTAATTGGACACAAGTATTTGCTAACATCCTAATATCCTGTTATCTAATATCTGGCCCAGACTTGGAAGTATGTGATGTGAAAATTTCTTAAAACTACAGTATTTTGAAAGGCTTTCATTGGCTTTTTTTATTCTTTAGCACTGTCACCATAAATAAAGAAGAAACCAAAGGCTAATGAATATAATTTTAAGTAAAGGATTTTCTTTTTCCTCCAGTGTTAGTTATAGTTGAAAGAATTTTAACTGAAAATTGGAAATGAAAAGGAGGAAGTATTCCCAGCACAGTTCTATTCTCCTGAACACTCTCTGGGGTTGGTTATAAAAGCACTCTAAGATGAATAGTCTAGGGCAGTGTTTTGAAACTGAAATACATTTACCAAAGTAATTTCAGTGTATGGCAACATGTGGTATTCATTTTAGTCACTGAACTTTTATGATCTGCAGAGTACTGAGTTAAAATAATACAGAAGTTCATCTATTTAGGGAATAAGTAAAACTTAGCACATTTTCTTCAGTGATGTAAAATGTCCCATAAAGTATTTTTCAGAGGTTAGTAAGGTATCTTTTTTATCTCTGAGAGCTTACCAAAAAGCTAAAATGAAATCTTTTCCACAAAAGGGATGGAAATATGTTGACATTTTAAGACTGTAAGGCCACAAATTGTACTCCAAATGTAATTGCTTATGAGTTAAGGTATATAAAAATCCTCATGGAATCCATTGGGTGAAATAAAATCTTAGTTTCAAGAGTATGCACTTTCATTTGGAAACCCTGGGGGTTTAGTATTTAAGAGCTATGTCTGCTAACTAGAAGTTCAGCAGTTCAGATCCACCAAGCACTCCTTGGAAACTCCATGGGACAGTTCTGCTCTGTGCCACGGCATCTCTAGGAGTTGAAATCAACTTGGTGACAATGGGTTGGGTTAGTTTTAGGCACTTCTTACAGTAGTTCATGAATGATAGAGACAGAGAAGCAAGAGCAGCAAGAATTCTACATGTGGTTTCGTTATATGGAGCTGTTTTTAATCAGTCATTTTGAAACAAGCTGAGTAACTGAAATCTAACAGTGGCAAGAGGACGAGCACAGCCTTACAACGTGAGCTGGGAGTTTCAGGACAAAAATCCGCCAGACAAAGCAAAGCAAATAGAGTTCACAGTTACAGGTGTTTTCCTTATTTGCTTGAGCTGCATCTTTGTAGGTAAATATCCTGAATGTCAGTATCAAATTGCTGCTTGATGCATATCTAGGTTCATAACATAGATGCCAAATGAATAGATGGTTCCAAAGAATAATTTTCAGATTCGAGTAGGAAAAAAGAACAACTTTCAATATACATTGAAATTTTAGAAATACAAGTTTCTGTCCTATATGTGTTTGCATATGCATGAATTGTTGTAACCTGGCAGCTCCTGTCATGCTAGTCTTTGACATGAAACACATACACATCTTAAAAAAGGATGTTGCCTTGATTTTTAATGAAAAAAAAAAAATTCAGAGTGTGAACTGGTACAATGTAAATTCCGCAGTGATTGAGGTTGGTTTACCATGATGCTATGTGTCTATTTTTAAATGTCTATTAGCCCACCTCAAGTATGACATACTAGGTCACGGTACAGATATATTCACAAAGAAAAGAAAGCATAGCATGTAACACTACAAGATTTACAAACTTATGTCAAGGCCATAGAATTTATAAAAAAGATTTCTATAGTGAATAACCTAGGTTAATATGATTACTAAAAAATAAATGAATGGTATAAGCCGTAGACTTTAGCATCCTCTGTGTCTTGTCTTTACTCTTTTCTCAAAATAGGATGTTGACAATGCCTCCTTGGCACGTCTTGACCTCGAGCGTAAAGTGGAGTCCTTGCAAGAAGAGATTGCCTTTTTGAAGAAACTACACGAAGAGGTAAGTGGAATAGCTTTTAGTGAAGGAGCATGGGTGAAGCTGCTCCCATTCATGGCTAGGCTGACCTTCATCTCCTCCTTTCTTCAGGAAATCCAGGAGCTGCAGGCTCAGATTCAAGAACAGCATGTCCAAATTGATGTGGATGTTTCTAAGCCTGACCTCACGGCTGCCCTGCGTGACGTCCGTCAGCAGTATGAAAGTGTGGCTGCCAAGAATCTTCAGGAGGCTGAAGAATGGTACAAGTCTAAGGTATGAAGCAAGTCAGTATGGGTCGAACAAAAGAAAAGCGTTTTGTTTCAGAAACCCACACGCACTGCCATCGAGTTGATTCTGACTCATAGTGACCCTATAGGAAGAGGAGAACTGCTCCATAGAGCAGTTCCAAGGAGCGCCTGGTAGATTTGAACTGCCGACCTTTCAGTTAGCAGATGTAGCACATAACCACTGCGCCACCAAGATTTCCAAAATTACCATTCTGGCTGAAGTTCTTGAAAGTCATGTAGCTCCAGTCAAAAAGCTCTATCAACTTCTTGATCAAATTTGCTGCTGTTGCTGTAGCCTCCCCACTTCCCCACTGCCTCCTTTGGAACAGCAAATTCCCTTTCCGCTAGCTCCGTTCACCCTACTTCAGAGTCAATCCCAACACCCTACCGTTGGCCTCCTTCCTTGTTGGAGTGTTGTGCTGGTAGGCTGCGCTTAGGAATATTAATGTCTGATTCCACAGCTCTTTCTCAGCCTCTCAAAACAGAAATTTAGACCCCTTCTGTAAGACATTGAGATTTGCACGGAAAGTATAGACTCCGGTTTGTATGATGCCTTATTTATTTACCATCTCAAGATTTCTCATTGATCCAGGAGAGTTGGACTCTCCAGAAGAATCTTAAGAGGATCACTCCAGGTATTCAGATGTATTTAAGAACCAGAATTATGTGGGTTTTTTTTTTTCCCTTCAGTGACTCAGAATACTCGACAGTGGCTAATCTGCATTCTGATTTCTTCCTGACAGTTCGCTGACCTTTCTGAGGCTGCTAACCGGAACAATGATGCCCTGCGCCAGGCAAAGCAGGAGTCGAATGAGTACCGGAGACAGGTCCAGTCTCTCACCTGTGAAGTGGATGCTCTTAAAGGAACTGTAAGTACCACACTGCAACAACAGGGAAAAATTACCCAACTCAGACCCACTCAGTTGATAAAAACTGATGGTGTTGCCTGAACAAAGGCTTAAGTGAAAAAAAACCTTACTTTTATCCAAAGAAAATGAGTTATCAGAATAGACTAAAAAGCTGTAGAGTGAAATCCAAAGGTTTTAGCTGAAGTATTTTATTGCTTGTAACAGGAAAGGACTTGGTATCTGCATGTTCCATCCAGGATTAGAGTACTCACTATTTGGCCCTGATGAAAACTATGCAGATGTACTGTCAATAATTCTGGGGGTAGCTGGCTTTTCACTGGGAAATAATATTGTTCCCCAAATCCCACATCTGTCTGTAATTCTTAAAAATCCTTTAGCTCCAGTCAAAGAGCTGGCTTTAACTTCTTGCTAAGCTTGTTCTTGTTGCTATAGCCTCCCCACTGCCCTACTGCCTGCTTTGGAACAATAGACTCCCTTTCCTTTAAACTCCTTTCTCACCTCCTGCAGAATGAGTCTCTGGAGCGCCAGATGCGTGAAATGGAGGAGAACTTTGCTGTTGAAGCTGCTAACTACCAAGACACTATTGGCCGCCTGCAGGATGAGATTCAGAACATGAAGGAAGAAATGGCTCGTCACCTTCGTGAATACCAAGACCTCCTGAATGTTAAGATGGCCCTTGACATTGAGATTGCCACCTACAGGAAGCTGCTGGAAGGAGAGGAGAGCAGGTATAAAATACCAGCTTGAGTGTTTGGAGTCCCTTGTTTCTGCAGTGTGCTAGGCTGCAAACTGAAAGGTTGAAGGTTCAGGTACACCCACAGGTAACTTGAAAGAAAGTCCTAGCTATCAATATACTTTTGAAAAGCCAGCCACTGAAAACCCTGTGAGCACAGTTCTGCTCAGACGCAAGCAGAGTCTCCCTGAGTTGAGTCAACTGACGGCAGCTGGTTTTAGTTATGCGTAAATTAATGTCTACCGTTAGTGTTACTCATTTTACATGCGTTGTCACTGAAATCCTTAGACTATTTCTGCAGGGTAGGTAATTTACTGCAACAGTGGGCTTAAACCTACCAACGATTGTGAGGGTGGTGTAGGATGGGGCAGCGTTTCGTCCTATTGTGCTTTGGGTCGCCGTGAGTCAGAACCAACTTGACAGCACCCAAAAATAACAACAAGATGTTGTCCATTCTTTACAGATGGTTACTTAGGGCAAGTAATTTGCTCTGGTCAGAATTTATTAGTGGAGCTGGGATCTGAACTCAGAGCTGCCTGTGAAAGCCCACCCCCTTGCAGTACATATCCCTGGGGATAAAAGGCAAGGAGTGAAATGTTTTTAACTGTACTGATGAGTCCAATCATGAGTCAATGCAAATTCCTAACTTAATAGTTACTCAAGTAAATTTTCTTATTTGACTAAAGCAAAAGATACAGACATTTGTTCCTGTTCAAGTTATTTTCAAAAATTTTACAATGGTCTTTCATCTTTTGTAGGATTTCTCTGCCTCTTCCCAACTTTTCTTCACTGAATCTGCGGGGTAAGCATTTTTTATCCCTCATGAAAAATGACAGCAGATTACTGCCATTTTATTTATGAAAAAGCACTTGTTTTGTATGACATGAAAACTACAAGAAAAAATTCTATTCAGATTCTGCAAAAAAGTTTTTCAACCTGTAATTTTCAAACCTGGGTACTGTTTTGCATTTTCTGTTCCAAGTTAAATTTAAACTCCATTTATTTCCTTAAGGAGCACACAGTGAAGCATCGTGTCTCGTCCTAATGCCACAATGGTTATCGGGCTCTTGGCTTTCAAATAAGTAATAGTCTTCAGAATTCTTTAAACGTAATTTTAGAATTATTTTGGAGCCCTTGAAAGAAGCACTTGTAAACAGTGACAAAAGATCTTGATTCGTTGAATATGAGAGTTACTTATTTTATTTTTGACTCATTTTTTTCCTGTTTCTTTAGAAACCAATCTGGAGTCCCTTCCTCTGGTTGACACACACTCAAAAAGGACACTCCTGATTAAGACAGTTGAAACTAGAGATGGACAGGTTGGTGTCTTTTAAGTAAAAAAAACAGAATAATCTCAGACAGGAATTAATATCTTTTTAGATCAGTAAATCTTTTATCTCAGATACAGTTAGCTAATTAGAGAGCTTTCCATTTCACTCACACCTAGCACAAAAACAATAGACTACCCCCTCTTCCAACACTGGAGCCTTGGTGATGCAGTGGTTAAGAGCTCAGTTGGTAACCAAAAGGTCAGCAGTTCAAATCCACCACTTGCTCTCAGAAACCCTACGGAGCAGCTCTACTCTGTCCTATAGGGTCACTATGAATCGGAATTTTTGTCTTAGCAATTTTTTTCCCCCCTCCACTGCATGGAGCCAACTAGTTATTTGGCTCCTAGATATAAAGGTGAGATGAGTAATTTTCATGAAGTCCAGAAGGAGAACTTTTGCTATAGTGCTTAACTTGCAGTGGAAGCAAGAGTTCTTTAAATTACTTCCCCAACTGTCTTCATTAGACTAATGTTGGGAATGTTTTAATCCTGGACTCATGGTCTTTCCCGCTAACACACACCTAAACATTCCTGTGCCCTTCTGTGTAATATACAGACTGTCTATGTGTCATTAGTTACTTGTTACCTCTACTCCAATAAATAGTTGAAGTTTATTTTAATCTTCTTTGTGTCTTGTCCATAAATTTAATCCATTTTGTTACATGTTTTAATGTCTTAATTGCTTTTAAACTTTACTGCATCTGATTACAAAACACTTCAGAAGCAGAGTGTATTTTTTTAAGTCATAACATTCCATTGAGTACTCACTTGGCTTGCAGATGAAGGGCATCATATGGTATGTGTGTCTGTCCCTCCCGAATGTAATAACCCATGCCATGCAGAACCAATGCAACCAACTTTCACATATTTAGTAGGATTTTTCTTTATGGGATTGATGGGGTAATTTGATCTTTGGCGTATAGAATTTTATCTGATTTGAGTTTTCTTGTTTCAACAGGTTATCAACGAAACTTCTCAGCATCATGATGACCTTGAGTGAAAGTTGCACACGCTTGGTGTAGCAACGTACTACCAGCAAGATTAAAAACAAAATCCGTATCTTAAGGAAACAGCTTTCAAGTGCCTTTCTGCAGTTTTTCAGGAGCGCAAGATAGATTTGGAATAGGAATAAGCTCTAGTTCTTAAGAACCAACACTCCTAAAAGAGTTAGAAAAGTTTACAGCATAATCTAGTTTACGAAGAAGTCTTGTGCTAGAATACTTTTTTAAAAGTGTTTTTGAATACCATTAAAACTGCTTCCTTCCAGCAAATATCTGACCAACTTGTTTCTGCTTCAATAAATCTTTGGAAAAACTCTTGCTGTGTCATTTATTTGATCATATAAAAAACTAAAACCAAACTCATTGCCATCAAATTGACTCTAACTCCTTTAGGACAGAAATTGGGCTGTCCCATAAAATTTCTATAAGGTCAATACGAGTGGAATTGACTTGAGGCAACACATCAATTTGGCTTTTTTGTTGTTAATTTTTATGGCAGGCTGCCACAACTTTGTTCCCCCCTAACAGTTAGCAGTTGAGCACTTTAACCACTGTGACACTAGGGCTTCTGATGATATTAAACAGTTCTGGAAATTAGGAATGTATATTTTAGATAAGCCCTATGTATTCTTGTTGGTTAATTTGCCAGTAAAATCAAGCTTAGATTAAAAACTTATTTTAGCTTGTGATACAGCTATTAATTTGGTCATTTGAGGTAGACATTTTAATTATTTCTTGTGTAAATAAATGCTATAAAATAGTGTTGTCTTTTCAGAAAGTCACCTAGGTCCATACCCATTAGTGGTTTTCAATTGGAACCCAAACCCACTGTTGGTGAGTTGGTTCCAATGCATGGTGAACCTATACAGCAGTAAAACTGCCCCATGGGATTTCCTAGGAACACCTGGTGGATTAGAACTGCCAACCTTTTGGTTAACAGCCATAGCTTTTAGCTGCATACCACTAGGGTTTCCAACTCTGTTAACAGACTTCCTAGAATGAGAAATTCTGCCTGGAAGGTGTTTCTGAGTTAAAGCATAGAGCAGTCTTTCGTTAGCTAGATACTGAGAGATGAAAAAAGATCAAGTTTCAATACAGATAATGAACCTGCATTTCTGTGTATATATCTGTGTGATGTTTCTATTGAAACCATCATCTTTGGGGAATGGTACAAGATAAAAAATAAAAATCCATGCCTTCTGGGAAGATGAGATTAAAAATAAGGTGAATCATATGAATCTTGATACTCAGACTACAAAACCTTGAGTAATGAAAATAAATGGCATGCAGTCTCACAAAGACTTCCTATGGACTGTGGAATGTTAACAGGTTTTAGGAGGATGTATCCTTGTTAGGGAAATCCTGGTGGTGTGGTTAAGTGCTACATCTGCTAACCAAGAGGTCAGCAGTTCGAGTTCTCCAGGTGCTCCTGTGAAACTGTTGTAGATCACTACGAGCTGGAATCCACTCAACGGCATCAGGGGCATCAGGTACTCCTCTATTAACATCACGGTGTTGCTGCTTTGTATCTACGCCTCTAGAGCTGCTGAGGGTTAAATGAGATAGCTCACATGAAGCCCTGCTATGTGGCAAGTGCCGTGCAACGTGCTCTGTTACACTGGCTGCAATTTTTACCTTTTTTGTTACTGTGAACACCATAGGAGTGAAGGAAGGATGAACCCGTGAAGTAACTTTTTGTTCTGGTTTTCCTAGGACAGGCCTAGCTGATGCCTCTTTTTCAGCACAATTACTGTTATTATTATTCCCTGGTTTATTTCATCATCCTTGTATTAGTTATCTATTGATATTTAACAAAACACCCCCAGATTTATTGTTTTCAACAACAGACATTTATGGTCCCACAATTTATGCAAGCCAAACATATGGATGCAGTTAGCTCTGGCTTAGGGTTTCTGGTGAGGTTGCAGTCAAGCTGTTACCTAGGGTTTTGGTCATCTGAAGGAACTGGAGGGTCCACTTACAACATTAGTCACAAGGCTGTTTGGTATCTGAGTGTCCTCATGATATGGTGGTTGGCTTCTGCTCCAAAGAGAGAGAGCAGGAAAAGTGTCAACAACAGAAGCCACAGTGTTGTCTACAGGCTAATCTTAGGCATCACATACAATTGCTAGTGCAGTGATTTGTCAGGGGATCCAACCTTGTATAATGTGGGAGGGATCCATCCAAAGACAGGAAATGGGATAATCTCAGAGTCTCATGACCATAGTCCTACTTATTCGTCTCATTGCAATTTCCCAGTCTTGGATTCTTTTGTTTACTTGTTTATTTCTTGTTTTAGTTACCTGGAACTGCTATAACAGAAATATCACAACTGGATGGCTTTGACAAATTTATTTTCTAACAGTTTAGAAGTCTGGAAGTCTGAATTCAGAGTATCAACTTTAGGTTCCTGTTGCCTTGTTTCTTGGACATCTCTGTGTGGCTTTGCATCAATCTTCCCCCACCTCTGCTTGTTTAATCTGCTCTTTCTATCTGTTGTAAGAGATAGACTCAAAACACACCCTATAGTAAACCTGCCTCATTAACATAATGAAGACAACCCATCCCCAATTGGGATTATAACCACAGCAAGAGGTTAGGATCTACAATACGTATTTTGGGAGGACACAAGTCAATCCATAACATTCCATCCTTTGGCTCCCCAAAATGAACATCCTTGCCACATAAAATCCCTACCACATCATGTCAAAAGTCTTAAACCAACTCCAAGACCAAATTCTCATCTTCTGATTCACCTAAATCAAAAAATTCTGCCCGTGGGCAGAATTTCATCTGTCAACCTGTGAAATACACACATGAAAGAAACATTTCCATTATAAATGGGACACATTGGAGGAAAGAAGGGATAACAGGCACCAAGAATGTCCAGAACCCAGCAGAACAAATTACATTAGCTTTTAAGTCTTGAAAATAATCATCCATTTTGGGGGGTCATCTGGGCAAGGGCCTTTCCCCCCAGACTGGGTGTTGGCCATTCTCTCTGGGTTCTAGGTGGAGGCCCCTCAGCCCTGGGCTTCAGCTCCGCCTTCCACACCCACTGGGATGGCAGATCTGCTCCCTCAGCTTTGGGCATCTCCATTCTCCTCGTCCATCTAAGTGAAGACCTCACTCCGTCTGCCCTGGGAGGGCCTGTTCTTCTGTCTCTTGGTTATGGCAGCTGCACCCTCTCAGCTTTGGATGCCAACTCCATCCCGTGGCACCTGTAAATGGCTGCCCACATCTGGAACAGCATTGACAAATATCTGTCTCTTTGAAATGTAGGAGGCTGTGACCCCACCCTTTGAAATCAAGAGAGGCCTTCTCTCTTCTCCTGGGGCTCCTTCCAATAGTTTAGCTGATCTCCAGGCTGTTCTAGGGATAGTCTTTTATTTTCTTGGAGGACAATGGATGTAGCTCTTTTGGCCTGTTTCCCGCCTGTGAATCACAAGAGGCAAGACGCTTTCTTTCTTTTCATCTCCTTCAGTTCCCTTCAGTCTAAGCTGATGGGTTTTCTGCTGTAGTAGTTGTTTAAGGTCCATCAGTCACAGGCCTAAGCTCTTTAACAAAACATCATGTAGCCGTATCCTTGATGAAAATTCTTAAATGTGTTGTTAATTTGTACAACAAAATTTTATAGATCTTTAGTTTTAATTTTCCATTCTGCATGTTCATTTTTAAGTCCACCTCTTTCTGCTCATATTTCACTATAAGTAACAAGAAGAAACCACACAGCCCCTTCAAGATTTTGCTTAGAAATCTCAGCTAAACATCCAAGTTCACTACTTACGTGTTCTACCAACCAGCAGACCTTTTGAATATAACTCAAATAAGTTCTTTGGTACTGCTTTGGAAATGTCACCATTCTTCCATTGTCGAACCACAGTTCATCGTTTTCTTTTAAAGTCTCACCAGAAGCACATTTAACATTCAGATTTCTAGGAACATTCTCTTGCTGCTGCCATAGGTATTCTCTTACACGATAGAGACTTTGTCCAGGACACACCCCGCTTTGTCTGAGCTGCACCAATTGTCTTTGATGCTCACAGTTATGTTAGCAGTCTTTTCCACGCAATCCAGGTTTTTAATATTATTGTTGCTGTCAGGTGCCACAAAGCTGGTTCCAACTCACAGCAACTCTGTGTACAACAGAACGAAATGCTACCTTGTTACCTACACAAGTGTTGTGCTTGAACCCATTGCACTCACTGTATCCTTCCATCTCATTGAAAGTCTCTCTCTTTTTTGTTGACTCTACCAAACTTGAAAGCCTTCTCCAGGGACTAGCCCCCCCCCATAACATTTTCAAAGTGCATGAGATAAAATCCCGCCATCCTCACTTCTAAGAGGCGTTCTTGCTGTACTTCTTCCAAAACAGATTTGCTCCTTCTTTCGGTAGTCCATGCTGTATTCAGCACTCTTTGCCAACAAGTAATTCGAATGCACAATTCTTCATCAGTCTTCCTTATTCATTGTGCAGCTTTCAGATTCACATGAGGTTATTAAAAATACTATGGCTTGAATCAGGTGTACCTTAGTTCTCAAAGAGACACTTTGCTTTATAACACTTTAAAGGGATCTTTTGCAGTGAATTTGTGCAATGCAATCCATCACTTGATTTCGTAACTGCCACTTCTGTGGGTATTCATTGTGGATGCAAATAAAAAGAAATCATTGACAACTTCAATCTCTTCTCCATTTTATCATATGCTGCTTGTTGGTGCAATTGTGAAATTTTTGTTTTCCTTACACTGAGGTGCAATCCATACTGACAGTTACAGCCTTTGATCTTCTTCAGTAAGTACATCAAGTCTCTTCATTTTCTGCAAGCAAGTTGTATCCTCTGCCTATTGCAGGTAGCTAATGAGTCTTCTTCCAGTCCTGATGCTGTCTTCTTCATACAGCTCAGCTTCCCTGATTATTTGCTCAACACACAGTTTGAATAAACGTGATAAAAGAATACAACCTTAATGTACATTTTCCGGACTTTGAACAACACAGTATTCCATTGTTCTGCTCAAATGATTGCCTCTTGATCTGTGTACAGGTTCCGTGTGAGAATAATTAAGTGTTCTGGACTAAGTGTTCTAGTGTGATCCATAATTTGTGACAATCTACATGACCATGCCTTTGCATAGTCAATGAAACAAAAATAAACATCTTTCTAGTAGTCTCCGCTTCCAGCCAACATCCATCTGACGCTAATAATGATATGCCTCATTTCACACTCTTTTCTGAATCTGTCTTGAACTTCTGGCAGTTTTCTGTCAATGTACTGTTTCAGCCACTTTTGAATTAGGTTTAGCAAAATTTTTACATGCGTGTGATATTAACAGTATTGTTTTACAATTTCCACATTCTGCTGGATTACTTTTCTTTGGAATGGGCACTAATAAGAATCTCTTCCAGTTTGTCAGCCAGAAAGCTTTCTTCCAAATTTCTTGGATAGAGGAGTCAGCACTTCCAGGAGGGCTGATTCTGAAACATCTCAGTTAGTATTTGATCAGTTCCTAGATCCTTGTTTTTCATCTTTCTTTTCCGTGCAGCTTAGGCTTCTTCCTTCAGTACCTCTGGTTCTTGAAATGGCTGAAGTTCACCAATCCTTTTTGGTACAGTGACTCTCTGTATTTCTTCCACCTTCTCCTGTCATTAGATATTTTCTTGTTGTCCTGTCATTCAATATTTTCCTGCATCACAGCAACACACAAAACACCACAGTAGAACAGAGAACCTCGGGACTTTGAATAATCAGCACCTTAAAATTTTGCCACCTTTCTACCCCTTACCCCAATACAAAACCACTTTCACAATTTAAGTATCTGCTAGAGTAGCACTCCCACTTCTCAGTATCAAATTCTGTCTTGGTTATCTAGTGCTGCTGTAACAGAAATATCATTAATGCATAATGTTAACAGACAAAAATTTTTACTCTCACAGTTTAAAAGGCTAGAAGTCAGAATTCAGAGTGCCTGCTCTACACAAGCCTTTGTTTCTCTCTGACTCTGGGGAAGCTTTTCTCTCTTGTGCTTCTGTTTCCTGGTTCTTGGAGATGTTCATGAGACTTGGTAGCTATCTTCCCCCATCTCTGCTTGCTTTGTTTGCTCCTTTCACATCTTGTAAGAGGTTGACTCAAAACACGTTCTGTACTAATCCTACCTCCTAAACATGCATAACAAAGAGATTAACATAACCAAGACAATCCATTCCCAAATGGGATTATAACCATAGGCATATAGAGTTTAGAATTTACAAGACATATTCTGGGGGGGACACAATTCAATCTATGACAGTTATGGATTGAACTGTGCCCCTCCTCCAAATGTGAGTAGCAATTTGGCTAGACTATGCTTCTCAGCGCTGTGTGATGTTCCTATTTGCTTAAATACTGCCTCTGATGTTAAAGAAGGAAGAAGGACAACAGTTGTGTTGACGGGGCAGGACTAAATGTGTAAGATTGTACTGTACCTTGCGGCAATCTTTTGGGATATAAAAGAAAGGAAAGCAAGCAGAGAGTTTGCACTTGGCTGGCTTTGGCTGGCCATCAAGTTGGGTCCAACTCATTGCAACCCTAGGGGTCAGAACAGAACTGCCCCATAGTTTCCAAGGAAGACCTGGACGATTTGAACTGCAACCTTTTGGTCAGCGGACATAGGACTTAACCCATTATGCCACGAGGGTTTCCAAGCAGAGAGCTGGGGACCTCGTATTATCAAGAAAGCAGTGCTAGGAAAAGAGTGCATCTTTGGAAAAGCATCTGTGGTCTCTGCCCCTCAGAAACTGCCAGTCTAAAAGAAGATGGACAACAAGGGCCTTACTCCAGAGCCAGCAAAGAATGCCTTCCCCTGAAGCTGATGAACTACATTTGGACTTGTAGCCTACTGGACTGTGACAGAATAAAATTTCTCTTTTTAAAATCACTTATAGCAGCACTAGAAGGTTAAGAAAGTAACACTTTTTGATTTTTGTTGCTTTTGCTAGAATAAAAGCTATATTAGAGTACCAACCTTCTTCTCACTTACTGCCGAATCTCCAGCTCCCAGAAAAATGTCTGCCACAATACAGATTGTGGAAACAGTAAATATGCGATTGACTCAGCTAATTGACCTTCATTTCTTCTGTCTAAAATTATTTTTAACACACTGACTTATGACTACCTTAAGAGCTGGCTTAGAAGACAACTAACTGGATCAAGGCAGGAGCACAAATAGATGCCTAGTTCAATTTTTGTTTTTACTTGATAAATGGTTTAAAAGAATCACCTATATTCTTAATATTTTCTTTTATACCCTGTCCCATATGGTCACTAATAATCAAGATAGTTTGGCATATGCTAAAAGAAAAAATTAAACCCATTGCTGCCGAGTCGATTCTGAGTCATAGCAACCCTATTGGTCAAGGCAGAACTGCCCATAGAGTTTCCAAAGACTACCCGGCAGATTTGAACTGCTGACCTTTTGGTTAGCGGACATAGCACTTAACCCACTACACCACCAGGGTTTCAAAGTCTGTTATAGTACACCACAATTTTGAAACTCTGTTTACCATTCTGTATTTCATTTGATCTCAACGACGCTGCACAGAGTAGCTAGAATATTATTTATAGATAAAGTGTGAGAAGTTTGGGGAAGTCAGTTACTTACCAAAGGAATACACTTAGTGAGCAACCTAGAGACCTAAACCAAACCTCTGCCTTCCAGCCAAGAACACGGTCCCTGAACCTACATTGTCTCTTCTTAGTGATGACATGATGCCAACTCTAGACACTCTTGTATAGGATCTTTATTAAATAATTATAATTATGAATATTGCCACTTTTAGATTTACAGCTGTCCCAGGTTGGGTAGTAAATTAGATACACCTACCTTTAAAACAGTTGTTTTCAGTTCTGGCTCATGGTAGCCCCATGCATGTAAGAGGTGAACCTCCACAGGTTTTTCAATAGCTGATTTTTCATAAGAAGACCACTAGATCTTTATTTCAAGACACCTTTAGGTGGACACAAACTTCCAGTATATTTGGTTAGCAGCCAAGTATATCAATAGTTTGCACTACCCAGGAACTCTAAAATTTTAAAAAATCCAAACTCACTGCTGTCAAGTTAATTCTGACTCATAGCAACCCTACAGAACAGAGTAGAATTGCTTCACAGAGTTTCCAAGGAGCACCTGGTAGGTTTGAACTGCCAGCCTTTTGATTAGTAGCTGTAGCACTTTAACCACTATGCCGCCAGTGTTTCTATTTTGACTGTGACAAGTGTGAAGCCTAGGCACTATCAGGCCATCCTAAACTTAGAAAGATCCTTGAATGTGCCTGTCACCTCTCACTCTCTGTATTAGAACTGTAGACATGTTCATCTGTAATCTGTAATCAGATTACCAAAGAAAACACCTGTTCTTTAACCCCTGATGAAATGGTTTCTATCTGATGCTATTTTGGGTGTTGCTTTCTGGGTTTTGCCCATTCTCACCACTGTTTGCCCCAGCCTCTGAGTCCTAATTCCCCTGTCTCCCTGTTATGAATTGAATTGCGTCCCTCAAAAATACATATTGGGGTCCTAACCGCTATACAATGGATGTAATCATATCTGGGAATAGACTTTTCTTGGTTATGTTAAGGAGACCATAATCAACATAGGGTATTTGTTCATTTAATCACTTTTGTGACTGAAGGAGCAGATTAGGCATAGATGCAAGGAAACATGAATGTGGAGAGATAGATGCCGCCTGGAATTTTCCAAGGAATACCAGGGAAGAAAGGATTTTCTTGGGAGCAGACTGTCAATTTGGACTTCTGGCTGCTAAAGTGTGAGAAAATAAATGTTCATTAAACCATCCACTTAAGGTATTTCTATTATAGCAACACTAGGAAATGAAGATATTCCCCTTTTATATCTATGCCACCTTTGGTTTATGATGATCAACTAGGAAAAGCACTAGCCCCATGTTGATGTCATTCAAACATTTGGCCCTTTTCCCAACCCCACTTGCCGTCTCGTGGCGACCCTAGAGATCAGGACAGAACTGTCCCATAGAGTTTCCAAGGAGTGCTTGGTGAATTTCAGCTGCCAAGCTTTTGGTTAGCAGAGGTAGCACTTAAACCACTCTACCACCAGAGTTTCTATTTGGCCCTTTACTACCTAAAAATAAGTAAATAACAAACAAAACCCAAGCTGCACTTTGTGCTCTTCCACTGACCCTATCAAACCTTGCAGGAAAAAGGAACTGGGAAGACAAGAGATTCCTTAGACTCTTTCTGGAGTTCTGGCTCTACACACTAAATTTAGTGGGCTCCTCGCACAGACTCTGGTAGTGTAGTGGTTAATTGCTACAGCTACCAACCAAAAGCTCAGCAGTTTGAATCCGCTAGGCATTCCTTAGAAACTCTAGGGGCCAGATCTACCCTGTCTTAAACGGTTGCTATGAGCTGGAATTGACTCAGCAGCAAGAGGTTTAGGATTTTTATCCTCCAACCTGAAACCACTACCATCAAACTGATTCAACCGATAGACAGAGTAGAATTTCCCCATAGGGTTTCCAAGGAGCGCCTGGAGGGTTTGAACTGTTGACCTGGCTAGCAGCCATAGCACTTAACTACTATACTACCAGGGTTACAAAATTCTTTACCGTTCTATCTGAAATCACCTCCCAGAAGTAGAAAAGATGAGCTGACCTCTCTTCCCTGTGACTGTCAGAAATTAGTGCTTAATGAGAAGCCTCACAGGGGCTGACCTCGTAGGAATTCAATCTATTTAAGTCTTTTGAAAATTTTTTTTATTATTATTATGATTGACTGAAAATGTACATTCCCATACAAATTTGCACACCCACTTATATGCAGCTTCCACTGCTCTCCCTGCCCAGTGACAGCACACTCTTCCTCTCTGCTCCATCCATGTCTTATCATCCCAACAAACTCCTATCCCCTCCTCTCTACCCACTTCTCCTCCTCCAGTAAGAGGTCAGCAGGACGACATCCTATAGATGCATAGATCCATAAAGTGCACACGTGATATGGTCACTCTGTGTCACCAAGTCCAATCCATTCCTGTCCAAGAGTTGACCTCTATTATGACTTATGGACAGGGGCAGCATCAGGACCAGCAGCCATGCACCCAGGGGAACTCCGAGGCCCACGGACCATCACTTGCAGTCTTTTAGTGGAGATCTCAGGGTGCACCCCTTTTTATTCTTGTGTTGCCAGTGAGACTCAACGTTGTGAACTCCATCACAGCTATCGCTGGTGGTGGCCGGGCACCTTCCGGTTCCTCTGGTCACAAGTTGATGTAGTTACCCACTCACGTGGGTCTGTCTGTGTTCTGGGTTCTCTTTCCCCCACGTCACTTTGGTCCTTGGTGATCATCCATTCCTGCTAAGTTGGGACCATTTGCTGTACCCTCAGACGGAAGCTTGGCAGCTTTTGAGATTCCGAATGCCACTCTCCAATGTGGAGTGGAGAAGGCTCTCTTAGCAAAATGCTAGTTGTGCCGGTTGGTGTCAGTTTCCCTTGAGAGCGTGGTCTCTGGCCCTCTGCCCCAGCTGCTCTGTCCTTGTGATGTTGGATCAAGATGGAAGGAATACTCATGTTATGTTGAAGTCCAGTTAATATTGATTTTCTTTCTAACGGGTGCAGTCACAGATTTCACCCAAATTTCTACAAACTATTGCCGTGGATTGAATTGTGTCCCCCTCCAAAAATATGTATAGCCATGTGGCTTAGCCATGATTTCCGTATCTTGTGACTGTCCTCCATTCTGTGCTCTTCCTATGCTGTACATTAAAGGATTAGGGTTGGGTTGTAAATCCCTTCATAGGATCGCCTCCATGCTCCGCTGTAAAGGGAGTTTCCCTGGACTATGGCCTGCCCCACTCTTCATCCTTTCATCCTACAAGAGATAAAAGGAAGGAGAAGCAGGCTGAGAATTGGGAACCACATACGATTAAAGAAGCAGTACCGGGAGAAGAGAGTGTCCTTCAGACCTGAGGTTCCTGTGCTAAGATGCTCCTTAGAAAAATACTGATACAGTACTTGAATTTCCTCCAGAGCCAACAAGGAGATAAAGCTTCCCATGGAGTTGACATCCTGAATTTGGACTTGTAGCCTAGCAGACTGTGTAAGAATAAACCTTCCTTTGTTAAAGTCATCTACTTTGTGGTATTTCAAATCATCAATTCTTCTTCGGTCTTCCTTATTTATTGTCCAGCTTTTGCAAACATATGAGGCAACTGAAAATACCAGGGCTTGAGTCAGGCACTGCCGTGAGCACCCAACAAACGTCGGTGATCCAGACAGGAAAATAAGTAACAAGGTTTGGGGTCAGTAATAAGCTCTTGGCTAATCAAACCACATACTTACAATTAAGTAAAGGGGGGGCGGTGCTAGCACCAGGACACAAAGCACTACTTACATTACTTAAGAACTCTTACTTACATTTACATTGATTAGGAATTCTCATTTACATTACTTAAGACCCATACAGGTTCCTCTGGGTCCCACAGGGGCTGCATCAGTCAAGTCACAATGTTAGTATGTCAACTCATTTACTTCCCTAAAAGTGGGGTTTACTGTAAGGAATTTAAGGATTGGCTGTGCTCTCACAGTTCTGATGTCAGGAGAATTAGAAGTAGAATTTTATGATAATAGGATGTCTCTGAAGTGAAGCAGGCAGGAACACAACATCAGGCTAAGGCACTAACAGAAGACTGTCATGGTCATGGAAACAGGCCATTTAGATGTCAGGAATATGATAAGGCATCTCAGAGGCAGATCCTCCAACAGGGACAGCACAGGAGACTCAGGTAGCAGCCGGAAAACAGTCACAGCCACTCAGACCAATCTTTGATGGCAAGCAGCAAGCGGATGAGGTCCCGGGGTCAGGTTACAGCACAGCATACCAGCTGACACAGACTCTCAGGAGGAGGCTGGGCCCCAGGCCCTTGAAGATGAGGCACAGTAACAGAGCATGGACACAGACTTCCAGAGGGAGACTGTGCCCCTAGGCCTTTGAAGATGAGGCAAATGAGGTCAGTGCAGCTGGCCATGGGCACAACCCCGTGGAGGGGACTGCTGCTCCCCAAGTCCAGAGTGCTGGGTTTTTAATACAAGTTGTTTGCTCGATTTTGGTTGTTATCAGTCAGTCCATAAGTCTTATCTTCTGGTACCTCAAGTTGCTGACTTCTTTGATTCATTATTGTCCTTATTGTCTCTCTGACCGTCTGTGGCCGTGTCCATCTGGCAGTTGTTTTTCTCACTTTTTACTTCTTCAGCATGACTTTGTATTTTCTTACCCTCTTACTTAGCTTAAGCACAGCCATTTTGTGTTTAATAGTTTAGCCATTTCACAGTTTAGTCGATTTTAACTTATGTTTATGACAAGACTCTCCTTTACTATATAGTCTACTTAATACACACACACACACACACACACACACACACACATATGTCTATGTATACATACATATACACACGTCTTCACTTCAGGCACACCTTAGTGATTGTCATGGATTGAATTGTCTCCCCACACAAAAATGTGTGCAGCAATTTGGTTAGGCCATGATTTCTGGTATCTGTGATGTTCCTATATGTTGTGAATCCTCCCTCTATAATCTTAATGAGGAACTACGGTCAGTAGTTGTGTTGGTGGGGCAGGACTCAACATTCAAGATAATACTGTGCCTGAAGGAATCTCTTGGTGTATAAAGGAAAAGGAAGCAAGTGGAGAACTTGAGACCTCATACCAACAAGAAGCAGAGTGTCCTTTGGAAAGGACCTGGGATCCCTGTGCCTCAGAAGCACCCAGTTCAGGGAAAGATTGACAACATGGTCTTCCTCCAGAGCCAACATAGAAAGACTTCCTCTGGAGCTGATACCGGCAACTGGGACTTAGCTTACTGGACTGTGACAGAATAAAATTTCTGTTTTTTAAAAAGGCATCCACTTGTGGCATTTCTGTTAGAGTGGCACTAAATGACTAAGACAGTCCTCAAAATGACATCTTTGCTTTTCAACACTTTGAAGAGATCATTTTGCAGCGGTCGATTTGCCCAATGCAATACACTGTGTAATTTCTTAACTGCTGCTTCTATGGGCACTGACCGTGGATCCAAGCAAGAAGAAATCTTGGATAGCTTCAGCCTTTTTTCCACTTATCATGATGTTGTTTGTTGTCCAGTTGTAAAGATTTTTGTTTTTATTGTGTTGAAGTTGAATTCATACCAAAGCATGTAGTCTTTGATACCATCAGTAAGTGCTTCAAGTCCTTTACCTTTCAGAAAGCAAGGTTATATTATCTGCATGTCACAAGTTATTGATGAGTCTTCCTCCATTCTTGACACCACATTCCTTTTCATGTAGTCCAGCTCAGGATGAAGACTGACTAAGGCTGGTAAGAGAATGTAACCGTGGTGCACTCCTTTCCTGGTTTTAAACCACACAGCATCATCTTTTGTGGAATGTTACTCCAAATTTCAGTAAGCTTAGAACAACAAACAGTTTATGTTTCTGTGGGCTGACTGGGCTTAGCTGAGGCATTGTAACTTGAGGTCTTTTATGTGACTGTGGTCAGACGGAGTCAGGCCGGAGTGAGCTGAAGATTCAGCTGCACTGGTCATGCAATACGGTTCTTGTTCTTTTGTCTCTTACCTTAGTGTTCTTCTGCTTCTTTCCCTTTGGGCACATTGTCTCATAATAGAGGAACTCTCCACAGGGCTTGGGCTTCTCACAATGTGGTGGCCTCAAGGTAGTCACAGGTTTACATTGTGAGTCACAGAAGTGATGAGGAGGCAAGAAGGTCTGCTAAAGCCAGAAGTAGTACAGCGTAATTTCCACTGTAGTCTGTCAGTCAAATCAGTCACCGGGACCACCTGGATTCAAGGATAGAGAAGTAGACCCTACCTCTTGATAGAGGAGTGGGAAGGCCATGTTGCAGAAGAGCATGTGGACTTGGAGATAACATGGCCATCTTTGGAAAATACAGTCTGCCACAAACACAAGCTACTTTGAGCCTTAATCAAAACTGACTCAGGAAGACATTAAGTTAATGGTTTTGTTAGCATAGAGTTCATAGTTAAAAATCTTTCTTGGAAAAAAAAATACTAAGAACAGATGGCCTAACAATGGACATTACCAAACATTAAATGTACAAATTCCAAATCATCATAAATACTTTCAGATAATGAAAACAAGGGAACACTGTCTAATTAATTATATGAAGCTAACATAACCCTAATTCTAACACTAGACAAGGACACAGTACAAAAAAACAAAAAACCCATTACCATCAAGTCAATTCCAACTCAAAGCAGCAGTACAGGACAGAGTAGAACTTGTCCATAGAGTTTCTATGGAGCAACTGGTAGGTTCAAAATGCAAACCTTTTAGTTAGCAGCCAAGTTCTTAACTATTGTACCATCACAGCTTATAGAAGATAAAAATTTCAAGTCAGTGTTACTCATGGATAGAGAAGCAAAGATTCTAATGAAATATCAGCAAAGCAAATGGTGTTGAGTTAGCATCTTTGAGAAGCAGAAGATAGAATTCAATGTATGATAGGCACATTGAAGGGAATGCCTCGCAAGGGGATATTGGAAGAGGCAGGCATAAAAAGGTGACCCGTCAGACCGCAAGAGTGGTTTGACACCAGTAAAGGAAAAGGAGAGAGACAAAAGAATGAACAGGCTTTGGCAGGCTACAGAAAGTCTGGTTAAGCCAGCAGGGAATCCTCAAGCTAGTAACCCACTAGAGGAGTCCTAAGTCCCACAGGAAACTCTGTTGTGCAGTGGTAAAGTCCCATGACTGTTAACCAAAAGACTGTGCTTCAAATCTACCAGTTTCTCCTTGGAAGCTCTGTGGGGCAGTTCTACTCTGGAATTGACTTGACAGCAGTGGGCTTGGTTTTATACCCTACAAGAATGGGTTGGTAATAATCTCTTCACCAAGCTCAGTCATTTACTGGGAGCAGCCCAAGGGAAGTGCGTCCTTGATCCAAACATGGTAATGAATGCAGAAGGGCAGCAGCTGGGGATTCCAGTTAATAATGCTTCCTGAAGCGGGTAATTTGAGTGACGTGTTTTCATAGCTGCTACATCAATTTAGCAAGATGCTTTTAAAATGTACCTATGTAGTGTAAATATATAATAGGTACACATATGTAATAGCTGCACATGTTGAGTGTAGCTCAGACATGCAAGATTATTTTAATATTAATTGTTTATGAACATAATTTAGTATTTTAACAGGTTAAAGAAAAATGCTACAAGGTCAACTTAACAGATGCAGCAAAAATTCCATAAACTTCAACCAAAACCAGAAAACCAAACCCACTGCCATTAAGATGAGTTCGACTCATAGTGACCCTGCAGAACAGAGTAGAATTGCCCCATAGAGTTTCCAAGGAGCACCTGGTGGATTTGAACTGCTGACGTTTTGGTTAGCAGCCATAGCACTTAATCACTACACTACCAGAGTTTCAAAACTCTTAGAAAAATAAGAATATAGATCTTTCTTAACATAATAAAGGATAGCTACCAAACCAAAAAAACCAAGCTGACTGCCATCAAGCTGATTCCAATTCATAGCGACCTTATAGCACAGGATAGAAATATCCCATAGAGTTTCCAAGGAGCACCTGGAGGATTTGAACTGCCAACTTTTTGGTTAGTAGATGTCGCACTTAACCACTATGCCACCGGGTTACAAGATCTAGCAATTAAGTTCACAAACTTGCCACCATGCAGCTGTGTTGGCAGTACTATATAAACCACTCCAATATAGAGTTTCATAACCTTGGTATATCAGTGTCTCACAGTTGTGTTCATGTTGACAGGTGGTGCTGTCTTGATGTGTGATGTTCACTATTGCTGTTGCATGTTTTTGTGTGCCATCACAAGAATGACAGAGCTTGAATTAGAGCAATGAAAAAACATTAAATTTCTTGTTAAACTTGGCAAGAGTGGAAGTGAAATCAGGGTCATGTTAGTCCAAGTTTATGGGGATGATGCCATGAAGAAAACAGTAGTGTACAAATGGATTAACTGTTTTTCCGAGCAGAGAGAAAGCTTCACTGATGAAGAGAGGTCAGGGCAGCCAGTAATAAGCAGAACTGATGAAAACACTGCAAAAATTCATCAGATTGTGTGTCAAAATCATCAGCTGACTTGAGAAGGACAGCAGACCAAGTAAACATTGACGGAGCAACAGTTAGGAATATCTTAACCAAAAATCTTAGCATGAGAATGGTGTGTGCAAAAATGGTCCTGAAGAAGCTCACCAATGAATGAACAAAAGCAAGGGAGAGACCTGTTGGAGAGGCAAGATGATGTATCAGGACATGTTATCACTGGTGATGAAACATGGGTGCACCAATATGACCCTGAAACAAAGCGTCCAAGTACATGATGGAAGTCAGCCAATTCTCCATGACCAAAAAAGTTTCATCACTCCAAATCAAGAGTCATAATAATGTTGTTAACCTTTTTTGATACCAGAGGGATTGTTCTTTATGAATTTGTACCAACTGGACAAAGAGTTAACCAAATTTACTACTTGGCAGTGCTGAAAAGGCTGTGTGAAGAAGTTTGATGAAAGCAACCTGGACTTCTCGCCAACAACCCATGGTTCTTGCACCGTGACAATGCACCAGCTCACACAGCACTGTCCGTGATGGAGTTTTTAACTAGTAAACAAATAACTGTATTGGAACACCCTCCTTAGACACATGATCTGGCACCCAGTTTTTTTTTTTTTTCTTTACCTGAAGATAAAGGAAATTTTAAAAGGAAGACTTGTGATGACATTCAGGATATCTAGGGTAGTACAATGTTAGCTCTGATAGCCATTCCAGAAAAAGTGTTCCAAAATTGCTTTGAAGGTGAGCTAGGTACTGGCATCAGTGCATAACTTCCCAAAGGAAGTACTTCAAAGGTGACCATAGTTACATTCAGCAATGAGGTATGTAGCACTTTTTCCAGGACAAGTTTGCAGACTTATCAGGCCTCTGTAAGAAACTAAGAGAAAGCAGAAAATATAATGGTGAAATGATATAAGTAGTCCCTTTAAGATGAGGAAGAACAAGGATACCCTTTATCTCTGTTCCTATCTAATACTGAATATAATAAAGAATTAAAACATAGGGTAACAGAAAGGAAGAGATAAAACTCTTTGTTTGCAAATGATACTACTATTTCTTTGAGAATGCCAAAAGAATCTACAGCTAAACTATGTGTAAGAAAAACTAAAAAGCCTCCAAATAAAATTAGAGAAACTTAGACCTTTGAAATAGAAGATTAAGATAGAAAGACATGTCCTACTAGATAAAACCAAAATACTAAACCTACCACAGTGGAACCAGGTCTGATTCACAGTGACCCCAGAGGTCAGGGTAGAACTGCCCCATAGAGTTTCCCAGGACTGCCTGGTGGATATGAACCTCTGACCTTTTGGTTAGCAGATGTAGCACTTAACATCCTACTAAATGAGACTATGATAAAACATGTTCTTGTCGTCTGGGAGCAGGTCTTCAAGTCTTTCTCCTCCAGAGCCACTGAGTGTACTGGAACCACCAACCTTTAGGTTAACAGCTGGGTGCTTAACCACTGCATCACCAGAGCTCCTTATAGTAAAGCATAAAGCCAAAAAAACCAAACTCATTGCTGTGCAGTTGATTCTGACTCATAGCAACCCTGTAGAACAAAGTAGAACTGCCCCATAGAGTTTCCAAGGAGCACCTAGTGGATTTCAACTGCTGACTTTGTAGTTATCAGATATAGCACTTATCCACTATTAGACCAGGGTTTCCCAGTAAAGCATAGTAGTGTGGTATTGGTGCAGAAATAAGACACCAAAGGAACATAATGTTGTTGTTGTTGTGTGCTATTGAGCAGACTTCAACTCATAGTGACCCCATGTGACAGAGTAGAACTGCCCCAAAGGCTTTTCTAGGCTGTCATACTTACGGAAGCAAACCACGAGCTCTCATGGAGCTACTAGGTGGGTTTGAACCACCCGTCGTTCCTTCAACTTAACATAATACTGTCCAAAAATTCCACGTGAGAATTGACCTAACATCCATCCACTGGAAAATCATTTTGAGGAGTCCCTTTAAAAGGGAGATGCCACCGTTATACACTTAAAGCTTCTTCTGAAGGCTTTCTGTAATATGGACCCAATATGTTTTTTCTGGCATCTTTCTTCCTGAGCTCAAAGCAATGTGTGCAGCTTTGAGGATGGTTTTAATTTCCCTTTACAGGCTGCCAAAAATTTCTTTGACAATAAATGCATTCTGTGTCTAATTATTCACTGTCTATGAACAAAATATTTTCTATAGATATGTAATATAAAGTTAACTCTAAGAAGCCTGCGTTAGATTCAACAAGCTTAAAAGCTTCTCCCTTACCGTTCAATGCCTATTTCACCCTCTGGCAACAAAACCCTTCTTTCAATTTCGGTTAAATAGGAATAATATGAACTGCCATTCTGTCATCTGTTATGTGTCGAGTTACAGACATAGCTGGGTAATGGAATGTTCTCCATACCACCTCCAGACAAATACTTCCCGTTTCTGTGATTCACTGATCATAAACTGGATTACTGTGAGGGAAAAAAGAAAAAAAAATCTAAAACAATGGATAGGTTGAAGCTGTCCCCAGGTGGTAGATAGGATGAAGTGTCTTATGAAACAGTGTAATCAGCTCCAGGCCGGATCCATTTCAAAATGTTTTTCCCTGCGGGATTTGACAGAAACAGGCAATTTTTGTCCCAATTGCCATGTGCTTCAGCAAATCATTCTGGCCGTTACATGTAGTCGGCTTTCAAGGTGATAAATTATGGTTTGAGTTCCTGCTCATCAAATTGATAAAGCAAAACAGAAACAGAATATCTTCCATGAAGTTCCAGTCTCTTCTATTAAGGAATTTGATATATTCAGACCTGCTAGCTTTTACTATCATGGGGTAGTGACGTTTATTAGATTCACCGTAAGATTCTCTTGACAAGAGTGCATCAATGTGATTTTATGGTTTTTGCTGAACTCAACAACAAAAGTGAGGCTTTCTGACAAGAACTGTCTAAAAAGGTTTATCAGAAAAACTACAAGTTGCAACTCTGTGTTTATACAATTTGGTTAGTGAACCTTCTTCTTAATATGTCTCTGTAAATAAAGCTTGATCTTACATAATTTGAATTTACCAGAATGACACAAATTGGAATTTCAAATAGTCTTTCGGGTTTTTTTTTTAAAGTATGTTATAAACATGCTCTGCAAGGACAGACTATTGTCTTCAGCTCAAAACTGGAGAAGACAGTACAGCATCCAGCAAGCTTCCGAGAGGGGAGAGAGGCTGAGAGTGAGAGTTTGGGGTCCTCACACATACCTCTAACATCAGAGGACCCCCAAAGCAATAACACGTCCAGGGTAGACAGACTTTCTTGAACTCAGTAATCAAAGTCACTTGTAGCTAGGTTGCCCTTGGGAAAGGGATGTCCGTGCTACTGGGCCCGCGGATGGCCTTCAGCTCTGACCCCGCACCCACTTTCCATTCCTAAGAGCTTGACAATGAAGGAGGGCTAATGCTACTGACCAACTCATTTTGTCTGCCGGGTTGCTGATTATCTCTTCTTTGGCAGGATGCTTTTTGGTGGGCATTAACAGGTAATACAGAAATCTTCACTCTTCATTCCCACTCCGTTATGTCCACCTACCTGCTTTTACCCCACCAATCCTTGTCTCCACTATTACAGTCCTTTTCTTTCCAGTCAGCCAGACTGTTAGCCTCATTCCAGGAATATCGGCCTACTTTAACACAGGGCTATTTCTTTTCCTTTACCAGGTGCATCACTGCATCTCTGCTCATCACTGTCTTTCAAGCGATCCCTTGAATGTGGTTCCAGGAAAGTTGCCAGACATTTTCAGCTTATACTCAGGATCCAAGCCAACTCATCTTAAACCAAGCTCAATTGTTTTCCTCCTTCAGCTTGTTCTGTGGGATCCTGCCTCCTCGTGGCCCCAGCCAGGAGCTGGGGAAGTGGTACTTGTGTAACACGGAAGGTGATATAGGGGTTTGGACTTCATGCTCTTGCAAATACTTGGTTGCTGTTCCTTCTCAGGCTTGGTTTTACTTGTACCATTTCCATCTTTTACTAGATTCCTCTAACAGGAGCTGTTTCTTAAAAGACTTACGAAGATCCGGCAGTTATATCTATAAACTTAAGTATTCCCAGTGCTATACACCTCATGGTTGAATAACACTATGGTCACTGCTTTAGTCAGTTAGTGCTGCTCTAACAGAAATACCACAAAGTGGACGGCTTTGACAAAGGAAGGTTTATTCTTACACAGCCCGATAATCTACAAATCTGAAGTCAGCATGTCTACTCCAGGGAAAGGCCTTTCCCTCTGTCAGCTCTGGAGGAAAGTCATTGGGTTGCATCAGTCTTTCTTTGGGGCTGAAGGTCGCATTCTCCTGGTGCTGCTTTCCTGCTGGTGTGAGGTTCCCATCTCTCTGCTCGCTTCCCTTTTTATCTCTTGTAAGATAGAAGGCACTTGGCTTGGCAAGATAGAAGGCAAAGGGTAGTGCAACTCATACTCCAGGGAAAGTCCCTTTACAGTGGAGCAGGGAGGTGACCTTATGAAGGGATTTACAGCCCCACCCTAATCCTCTAACATACAGCATAGGAAAATTACAAAATGAAGGACAGTCATAAAATATTGGGAATCATGGCCCAGCCACATGGCTACACACATTTTGGGGGGAACACAATTCAATCCATGACAGTCACCTTCAAAGTACTCTCCTTGGAGTACTAGGTACTGATGCCAATGCCTAGTCCATGCTTCAAAACAATTTTGGAACTCTTCCTGGAGTGGCCGTTGCACACAGTGGAATGGTGGCAAGTTTGCAAACTTAATTGTCTAGTTGTCTGTGAAAGAGTTTTTAGCCAGTAAACACATAACTATACTGGAACACCCTTCCTATTCAGCTGATTTGGCCCCCAATGACTTTTTTCTTTACCCGAAGATAAAGGAAATATTGAAAGGAAGACATTTTGATGGCAGTCAGGACACCAAGGGTAGTATGATGACAGCTCTGATGGCCATTCCAGAAAAAGAGTTCCAAAATTGCTTTGAAGGGTGGACAAGGCACTGGCATCAGTATATAACTTCACAAGGGGGAATACTTATAAGACAATCGTAGTGACACTCAGCAGTGATTACGTTGCACTTTTTCTAGGAAGAGTTGGTGAACTTAATGGGCAGTCCTTGTACAGTCACTCGAGTAAATGGCTGAAGTGTAGTTACAGAAAGGACTTGGAAATCCTTACAGGAGTCCTTGCTGAAGGGGGATTAAACCACTTCACTTAATTGGTTCTGAGTGTAAAAATTGGGCTTAAGTCTGAGAAATAAGCAAGGAACCAAAATGTCTTAATTGGCTGTCTGCCATCAGCCTTCTGCTCTTCCGTTTTTGCTTTCTCCTGGTTATAGAAGTTTAGAAGCATCTTAGCTAGTTGACATCTATTTTGTCAAAAGGAATCAGCGTTCTATTAATTGTCTTCAGAACACCCTGTGGGTCAAGCCCCTTCAGCTGCCATTTCCACCTTGCGGGTCGTTATGGTAATTGAGCCTCCCTGGCCTCTGGTGGCTAAGTGACATCACATGACCTCAGCTTCTTGCCTGTGGGTGAGCCCTGCTCTGTGTCTGCCTCTCCTAATGTCATCCTTGTCCTCATCTTACTGCCTGTTTTTTATAACCACCTGTCAGGGATTGAACAGTGTTCTTGCCCAAATATGAGTGGCCACTTGGTTGGGCCTGATTCCTGATATTGTGTAGTGTCCTTACATGTCGTAAATCGACCTTTGTGACGTTAATGATGGTGTGTGGCAGCAGTTGAGCTGGTGAGGCAGGACTTAATGTGTAGGACTGTTCTGTGCCTTGAGGCCGTCCCCTGAGAAATCAAGGAGAGAAGCTAGCAGAGAGCCTTGGGGGACCCTATACCACCAAGAAGCTGTGCTGCAAGCTGAGCGTGCCCTTCAGAAAGAACTGGGGTCTCTATGCCTCAGGAGCTCCCAGTCCAGGGCAAGATAGGCAAGTACCTTCTTCCAGTTCCAGCAGAGAAAGCTTTCCCCTGGTGGTGACACCTTGAATTTGGACTTTTAACCTACTGGACTGTGACCAAAAAATGTTTCTCTTTTTAAAGCCATCCACTGGTGGTATTTCTGTTAGGGCGGTATCAGGTGATTCAGACATCACCTGGCCCATCTGTGTCAGTTAGGGTCTTTCATAAGACAGACTCCAGGACAAGATTTAAAAACCAAAAAAATCCAGCCCACTGCCGTTGAGTCAGGTCCGAGTCACAGAGACCCTATAGGTCAGAGTCAAACTGTCACATAGAGTTTCCAAGGAGCACCTGGTGGATTTGAACTGCAACTCTTTTAGTTAGCAGACATAGCACTTAACCCACTACATCACCAGGGTTTCCAAGACAAGGTTAGATGAGCAAGGTATGTACTAAAGAAAAATACTTGTGAAGGTTAAGGAAGGGGAAGAAATAAGCAGGGAGAACCCTCAGACCATAGTGCAGTGCTGACACCTGTAAACAGAGAGAAGGGAGACAAGATTGGTTAGAAAGAGTCTCAGATCAGAGAGCCGCTCTGAGAAAAGCCTTGACCAGACCAGTGGGGAGTCTGTGTAAAAGGCACCGGTCAGAGGACTCTTCGATCAGGCAGGAGCAGCCCTACAGAGGCCAGGCTCCGTTTTCAGTCATCACCTGGGAATACCCCAAAGGCAGCAAGGACTCAGATGACTACAGTGGTGGGTGCCAACGTGGGAATCTTGAGAATCAGCTATATTCCACGGCATGTGCTCTTGACGGGAGCTCTGAGCCACCACAGTACCCCAGGACCGAACAGTAAGTCATGTTAAAAAAAAGAAAAAACATTTCCTTGAATGTAGCATAAACTGCACGTGGCTCTGATGTTCTAGTGAAAAGGAAAGTTTACATTGAGGGAGAACAATGTTTGCTCCTTTTTCATTCTCTTGTTTTTTAGAGTGTGCCTGGCTCTGTCCATGTCTAAGAATTCCGTAACACACCCGCCCGTGTCTTGACGATCTCTCTTCGGCTACGTGAAAGTTCAGCGGAATTCTTGAAATTACCGTTTTTATTTAATCATGTTGTCTTCAAACAGTCCTCCTTTGACTTCTTTACCCTCTTACTCCTGTCCTAACTTGTTTACCTTGATATTTGTCTTCAATGCACTTATTATTATCTATAGTGTTAATTACATATTTATTTGATTATTTGATAAATTTGTCTTCTGTAGACTGGAAGGACAGGCCCTCTTTTGCCTTGGTGACTGCTCCATCTCCAGTATTCAGCATACGCTCACGGACTCAAGCCCAAGCTCACTCCCATCAAGTCGATTCTGACTCATATCAACGTCACAGGATTTCCAAGGCTATAAATCTCTATGGAAGCCGACAGCTACATCTTCTGCGGAGCTGCTAGTGACTTAGAGCTGTCAGTCTTTCAGTTAGGAGTCAGTTGCTCTAAGTGCTGAAATACTAGGGCTCCTAATCCGACTCGACGGCACTTGGCTGGCTAATACACCTTATATACAAAGCACATACAGTATGTGCTTCATGCATATTTATTGAATTGCCCATACATATTAGGGATGTTTTCCTAACGACATTATGGGTATTGTGCAACAATTCTGTAAGTCAAGCATTATAATTCCTATTTTTCAGATGAGAAAACCGAGGTCTACTGAAGTTAAGTAATATTCACAAGGTCATTCAGCTAGTCTGTGATGAAGATGAGATTTGAATACAATTCCAAGGTGTAGCTCTTAAAAATTACAGTAAAAAAAAAAAGAGAAAAAAAATCCAGTTGCCGGTAAGTCGCTTTTGACTAATGGCAACCCTGCATGTGTCAGAGTAGAACTATGCTCCATTAGTTTTGGACTGACTGGTTTTTCAGAAGCAGCCCAGGCCTTTTTTCCGAGGTGCCTCTCAGTAGACTTGAATTGCCAGTCTTTCTGTCACAGCATGTGTGTTAATGTTTAATTATAAAACAGGCATCGTGAATCACCCTAAAGCACTTCTAAATTTCCCAACAACTGATTACATCCTCTTTAGCAAAGGGAAGTAAAACTGTGTTTGCTAATCAGGCCTCAGAAGGGCTGAAATACTCCATACTGAATACCAGAAATATAGAAAACCATTAAGTCATTACCTAGTGCCAAACTGAACACTACAGTGTATTTTTCTGGCATTTTAACCTGTCTAGCATTTAATGACTCAGAAAGCATTTCTCTTATTTAATCCCTCTCAGGATTTTCACCTCACCAAGAAGCTACTAATAAGCTCAGCTGCAGAGAAGTTAGTTGCTTCAGATACATGTCAAATGATTTTATGTGGTTAATCTAAAGCAAAGGTAAAAAGAGAAGAAAAGGCAGACTAATTCCGGAAAGCAAACAAGAGAAGGCACTCAGCTGGGAAGAATCTAATTGTTATAAGCTCACCCGCTGCGGGCAGGAGCATGAAAGAGCCCCACAAATCAAACACCAGCATCTAAAAATCAAATGCATGTCAACTTAAATTTTAGTCTGCAGTTAACCTAATAAATTATTCACCCTTCTTACACATTTAATAAAGCTCTGAAACAGGGCCCAGAAAATATTTGCACGGGAAATATAATTTAAGAAATAAATAAAGCCTTGCTAGAAAGCTATCATCTTACCCAAGCTAGGACCAATGAGAGTACTCAGGGAGAGCTGCCTGACCTACTGCTTTTCGACTCCCTTTCCTCAGACAGTTCTTATTTTTAGATTGGAATTCAACATGGTGGTGGCTGTTTAATTCCTGAGAACTGGATAAATAAGGTAAATCAGTTCGACTGAACAACCAGAGGGCCTGATGAAATCTGTCTTTTCTCAGCATCTGCAGAGAAAGTTCTCCAGGGAAGAAAATCCTGGAATGTAAGTGTGAGTGGAGACATAGCTGGACAGAGAAGGAGAGAACGAGGTAAAAAAAGCCGATAGAGCGAAAATTCCATTACTTTTTGGTTATTGACGCCCATGAGGATATTGGTCTCAGAAGGTACTCCAGCCAAGTGAAAATGTAGGAAAATCCACACCTGATCAAACGACAGGAACGGTAGGACAAAAATCCTAAAAGGCCATTGTGGTACTCAAAGAAACAGTGACATCTACTGGTGTGTCAAGCAAGTAACAGGATTTTTCCAAGGGCCACAACCACCAGTATGGAATCCCAGGGATTAAAAATCTAATGGCCACTGCCCACTGCCACTGAGTCGATTCCAAACCATAGCAACCCGAGTAGAACTGCTCTATTGAGTTCCCAAGAGTGCCTGGAGGATTTCAACTGCCACTCTCTGGATAGTAGTCATAGCACTTAACCACTATGCCACCAGTTGGTCTTATATAATTGTTTGTTTTACAGAGCACTTTTTTTTTGAGTATTACTGTTCATTTTATACTATTTAATACTAAAATCTAATAGACCTATAAAATAAACAGTGACACTCAGAAGAAAAGGTGCTCTGTAAACAATTATACAGGACCAAAAGGGCAACAATTTGCCCAAAAACAAAGATGAGAAGGAAGAGAGGAGAAGGAAAGCTAGACAAAAGGAAACGAGGAACCCAGGATGAAAATGGGGAGAGTGTTGACACAGTGTGGGAACTACACCCAGTGTCACAGAACACTTTGTGTACGATGTAGTGAATGGATAACTAATTTGCTCTGTGAAGTTCCACCCAACATAAAATAAAATATACGTTTTTAAATAAAGATGAAAAAACACGGTCCAAAAAAAAGAGATAAAGATATAGAGGCTCCATGTTGCTCTTTAGTGCTGTGCTGGAATTTTATCTCATTTCACTTTGCCAAATTCTTTTGATTATGAAATTTCAAGTGTAAGCACATTGGGTGTTCCTAGGAAAGACCTAGAAGTCTAGTTATACCTGTGTGGTGTTCAAACTGTTTAAAATGTGTGGGATTTAATTCATTAAAATGTATGTTGTTGTTGTTAGGCTCCGTTGCTCAGTTCTGACTCTCAACCCTATGCACAACAGAACAAAACTCTGTCCGGTCTTCAACCATGCCCACAATCATTTTTTTTTTTTTTTTTTTGCTTAATCCCACTGTTGGGGTCAGAGTCAATCCATCTCATCGATGGTCTTCCTCTTTTTTATTGATCCTCTACTTTGCCAAGCATAATATGCTTCTCCAGGGATTGATCTCTCGCCAAATGTCCAAAGGAGGTAAGACGCAGTCTCACTATCTTTGCTTCTAAGGAACACTGATTGTACTTCTTCCAGAACAGATGCATTTGCTCTTTTGGCAGTCCGTGGTACATTCAATATTTTTCTCCAACACCACAATTCTAAGATGTCAATTCTTCTTCTGTCTTCCTTATTCATTGTCCAGCTTTTGCATGCATATAATGTGACTGAAAATATCAAGGCTTGGGTCAAGCACATCTTAGTCTTCAAGGTTACATCTTTACTATTCAACACTTTAAAGAAGTCCTTTGCAGATTTTCCCAATGCAACACATCTCTTGATTTCTTGACTGCTGTTTCCATGGGTTCTGATTATGGAAGCAAGTAAAATGAAATCCTTGACAACCTCAATCCTTTCTCCATTTATCAAGATGCTACTTATCAGTACAGTTGTGTGGATTTTTGTTCTCTTGATGTTGAGGCACAATCCCTCATGCTGTGGTCTTTGATCTTCACCAGTAAGTGCTTCAAACCCTCTTCACTTCCACCAAGCAAGGTATCTATTAACAGTGCAGGTTGTTAATGACTCTTCCTCCAATCCTGATGCCTCGTTTTCTTCATATGGTCCAGTGTCTCAGATTATTTACTCAGCATACAAATTGAAAAGGTGTGGTGAAAAGATACAACCCTGGTACACACCATTCGTGACTTTCAAATACGCAGTGTCCCCTTATTCTATTCACACAACTGCCTCTTGATTCAAGTACGGATTCCTTAAGAGTGCCACCAAGTGTTCTGGAATTCCCATTTTCCATAATGTTATTCATAAGTTGGTATGATCCACCCAAATGCCTCTGCATAGTTAATAAAACACAGGTAAACATCGTTCTGGTTTCAGCTTTCAGCTGACCTCTGCTTTCAGCCAAGGTCCATCTGACATCAGCTGTGATATCCCTGGAAAATACCTAGTCAGCCAAAAAGGAAAAAAAAAAAAAAAATGCACTGCCTAACGCCAGCAGTGGAGCTGCAGGATCAAAGCGGGCATTTGGATAAAGCCCAAGGTGGATGGTCAAATATTAACCTCTGCAAAAGTCCTCCTTAGAAGATACCATGGACATTCAGTCATTAAGTTGATTAAAGAGCAATGATAGTGACGTTCAGTGCCCCATATTTAGGGAAAAGCAGTAAAAATGCTAGGCCATTAAAAAAAAAAATCCAACAAATACAACTCACCGCAGACCACAAGACCTACTTTAAGTATAAAAAATAATTTGTTATAAACATTAAGACTATTTCTGAATTTTTCTTATTATTTATTTTATTCTTTTACCATGGAGGTTCTGGTTGCATAGTGGTTAAGAGCTACTCCTGCTAATTAAAAAGGTCAACGGTTTAAATCCAGCAGCTTCTCTTTGGAACTCCTATAGGCAGTGGTTTACTACGTCCTGTAAGACGCCTGGAAATCCTGGTGGAGTGGTGGTGAAGTGCTGCAGGCTGTGAACCAAGAGGTCAACAGTTCACATCTGCCAAGTGCTCCTTGGAAACTCCCTGGGGCAGTTCTGCTCTGACCTATAGGGTCACTGTGAGTTGGAACCGACTCTATGGCACCCAACGGCAACAACAATAGGATCCCTATGATTGAATTGACTCAGTGGTAATGGGTTCAGTTTGGTTTTATAATATATACTTAGCAAAATTTCTATGCCTGACACATTTAGCCAGAAAGAAGCACAATGAATCTAGGGAACAATAAATTGAGACTTCTTTTTTTTTTTTAAATAACTCCTTATGACCTAAGAACATACTTCTTCAAAAACTGCTTCAAAAAGCCACAAGAACAATGAGAAGGCCCAGTGCATAGCAGAAACATAGACCTATGTTCAGATCCAAAAATCACCATTTAAAATCTTCCTAATTTTCAGCTAGAGTCTCTGGATGGTGGAGTTAGCATGCCTGGCTGCTGGCTGAAGGGGTGGAGGTTGGAATCCACACAGAGACATCTCGGTCTGGAGATTGACTCCCGAAAAAATCCCCCACTGAAGGCCCTGCTCCGACACACATGGGGTCACCCTGAGTGGGAGCAGACCACAACAGTTACTGTTTTTTGTTGTTGTTTCTGTTTCTAGTCAACTAATTCCTCTCTCTGAATCTGAGCATCCTCAGGTGAAAAAGGAACTAATGATTCTTGCCCCACAGGGCTATCCCCCAAATTTGAGACAATCAACACAAAATGCCTTGCTCAGGTTAAATACTCGATAGTGGGATTGCTATTAAAGGCCAGAAAATTCTGGAAAGATTTTGGTTTTTGACAGATGAAGCTGTGATTTAGGAGAGTGTTTCTCAAATTTTGATTGGCACATGGATAACTAGGAATGGTTTTAAAATACAAGGTCTGAAATGGAACCTGAGAGAAAAGTGTTTTCACAAGCTCCCAGGTAACGGTGACGCTGACACTCTGGACCAGGGGAACACTGAGCAGCAACACTTGACTGGCTCCTGCACCCTCTAGTGGTTTTACTGGGTGCAGCACCCTCTAGTGGTCAGGGCTGCCGGCATGGCATCTAGCAGTTGTCTTCCTCCCTCGTGCAATTTTTTAAATGAAAGAAAGCATTGCTGCAAGTTTCAGTTGTATCAATGTATGGTTGAAGAGGCAAGATGAATTCCTGTAAAAATTTGAAAGCTTCTCTTTCATTTCCAAATTTTGGATTCTATGAGTAAGGCAACGTGTTTTGGGTCCAGAATCAAAACATTTCTCTTAAGAGGAATTTGGTGAATTAAAATTGAGCAGCTAATTTGTTTTGTTTCAACTTTAGACTTTTTGCAGAATCTGGCAACAGTGAGCAATTAAAATCATAGGCTTTGAATTCACGTGCGAGTTTTGCACCCTGGTTTTGTAACTCACCATCTGCAAGATCTTACTGAACTTTTCTAAAGCCTCTGAGTTCTCAATGTATTTTGAAAGTTAAGCAAGGTCATACAGAGAAGACTCTAGTACACACTCTGCTTCATAAAAATGATTTTTTGAAGCTTTACATACATTTGTTGTTGTTGAGAATACAAAAAAAACTCCTTGCTGTTGAGCTGGCTGGGGTTCACAGCTACCCTGCAGGAAAGGATAAGTTTGCACCCATAGGGCTTACAAGGAGGGCCTAGTGCACTCATACCTCTAACTTTTGGTTAGCAGTCATAGCTACGCCGGCAGGGTTCCCATGTTAAGAATATGCAACAAAATGTATACCAATTCAAGTGTCCACAGGTACAATCTAGTGACATTGATTACATTCTCACCTCCTTTTGCTGAGTTGTTCCTTCTTCATTAACATAAAATCACTGTCCTCTAACACTCCTATCTAATCTTTCGAGTTGCTGTTGTCAGTTTGATACCATATAGACAATTCTTAAAAAGCATAACACTCAAGGCAGATCTTTTTTTTTTAAAAAAAAATAGCTAATTAAGGTAAATTACTGTTTGATTTTAAGATGACTTAAGGGGATATTTTTGACTTAAACTTTAAAGGTTCTCTCAGAGCAATAGTTTTGGGGTTCATCTACTCTCTATGGCTCTAGAACGTGTAAGGCCCATGAAAACTTGAAATTCTGTTCTGCATTTTATCCTTTTTGTTCAAGATTCTTCTTGAACATTTTAAATCAAAGATTTAGCTGGGCACCATCCAGCTCTTCTGATCTCATGGCAAAAGAGGCAGTTGTTCATAAAAGCAGTCACCAGACATTCCATATCCTCCTCCTGCTCCTAACTCTCCATTCTTGGCTTCTGCAGGTGAATAGAGATCAGCTGTAGTGCCCTTGATGGTCTCTTACAAGCTTTTAAATACCCAAGTACTACACACTGATTTAGGGGACAGAACAGCACGAAACATGCTCTTAGACCAATTAATTGGAAAACCCCATGAAAATATGATCCTAAACTTCCAAACTAAGGAACCAAACCCCATGAGGGATTTTTTTTGTCCAAAACACCCTCAGCATCTACTCTTTTTTTTTTTTCTGTCATTGTAGATCTATTACACAACTTTTGCCAATTCAGTGATTTACAGGTGTACAGTTTACTGACAGCAGGTACAATAACCGACTGTGCAGCCCTACCCTCGGTCAATGCAATTCTTCCATGACCGTTAACCTACTTCACTACCCTTCCTCCTGCTGCTGCTAACCACCGATACATTAATCAACTTTGTTCTTATACATTTGCCTTTTCTTGTCTTTTTATATAAGTGAGCTCATACAACATTCGCCCTTTTGTTCACCTGGCTTGTTTCACTCGGCCTAACGTCTTCAGGTTCTATCTGTACTTTAGTTTGTATCAGGGCCTCTGTTCTCCTGGCTGAGTTGTATTCCATTGTGTGTATGTACCACCTTCTGTTTATCCATTTTTCTCTTGCTGGGCATTTAGATTGTTTCCATCTTTTAGCTATTGTGGATTCTGCTGGAATGAACAGTGGTGTACAAGTCTCTATTTGAGTCTGTCTTTCCAGTCTTTTCAGTATATATCTAGGAGTGGGATTACTGGGGTGTATGGTAGTGTTTTAGTTTTTTTGAAGAATGGTTACAATATTTTCTGCAATGACTATAGCATTTTGGGTTCCCATCACAGCTTCATGAAGTTTCCCACTTAAGTCCTCACTAACTGTCCTGGATTGAGTTGTGTCCCACCCCAAAATAGGTGTGGCCATGATTCCCAGTATCACGGCTGGGCCGTGATTCCCAGTATCTTGTGACTGTCCTCCATTTTGTGGTTTTTCCTATGCTGTGTGTTAAAGAATTAGGGTGGCGCTGTAAATCCCTTCAGAAGATCACCTCCCTGCTTGCTGTAAAGGGAATTTCCCTAGTGTGGCGTGCCCTACCCTTAACCCTGTCATCCTGCAAAAGGTAAAAGGAAAGGGAAGCAGGCAGAGAATTGGGAACCTCACACCATCAAGCAAGCAGCAGCGGGAGAAGAGTGTCTCCTTCAGACCTGAGGTTCCTGCACCACGATGCTCCCTGGACAAAGACTGATGCAATATTTCCTCCAGAGCTGATGAGGGGGAAAACCTTCCCCTGGAGCAGACATTCTGAATTTGGACTTGTTGCCTAACAGACTGTGTTAAGAATAAACCTACCTTTGTTAAAGCCATTCACTCTGTGGTATTTCTGTTAGAGCAGCACTTGCTGACTAAAACACCAATATTTGTTATTACCTTCCTTCCTTCTTCTTTGTCCCTTTCTGTTTCTGTCTCTTCCTTTATTTCTCTTTTTCTTTCTTTCTTTCTCACTCTCTTTATCTTAACCATCCTAGCAGGAGTGAAATGGTATCTCGTTGTAGTTTTGATTTAAGTCTCTCTGATGGCTAATGACACTGCAACTTTACATGTGTTTGATGGCCAATTTAGTGGCCTCTTTGGTGAAATGTCTATTCATTTGGGTTGGCTTTTTGCTGTTATGTTGTTGCTGTTATGTTGGTTATTGGATTCTTGTTGAATGAATGATTTCCAAAGACGTTCTCCCAGTAAGTAGCTTTACTTTCCACTTTTTTGGTAAAGTCTTTTCATGAACACTGATAACAGACTTTAATAACTTCTACACGTTGGAAGAAGAAGATTTGAAACACTTACTGATGAATATCAAGGACCACAACCTTGAGTATTGGCTGCACCTCAACATCAAGAAAACAAAAACCCTCACATCTCGACCAGTAAGCAACACTGTAACAAATGGAGAAAGGATTGAGATTGTCAAGGATTTCATTTCACTTGGGTCCACAGTCAGCACCTGTGGAAGCGGTAGTCAAGAAATCAAAAGACATATCACACTAGGAAAATCCACTGCAAAGGGTCTCTTTAAAGCAGTGAAAAGTAAGGATGTCACCTTGAAGACTAAAGTACGCCTGACGCAAGCTATGGTATTTTTCAATCACGTCGTACACATGTGAAAGCTGGACAATGGACAGAGAAGACAGAAGAGGAATTGATGCCTTTGAATTGTGGTGCTGGAGAAGAATGTGTCATGTACCAGGGACCACCAGAAGAACGAAGAGACTGCTCTGGAAGAAGTACAACCAGAGTGCTCCTTGGAAGCAAAGATGGCAAGACTGTGTCTTACGTATTTGGACATGTCGGGAAGGATCAGTACCTGTAGAAGGACATCATGCTTGGTAGAGTGGAGGGTCATGGAAAAAGAGGAAGACCGTCGATGAGATGAGTAGATACAGTGGCTGCAACAATGATTGAGAGCACAGTGCAACACCAGGCAGTGTTTCATTCTGTTGCACATAGAGTTACTATGTGTAAGAACCAACTCCACTGCATCTAACAACAGCAGCAACACGCACTGTGGAATCGTGTAACTTTTCATGGCTATCTGTCAAGGCTAAACAAAAAAAATGTAATAAACATGGCTGCTATAGCTTCACAAATATCACTGCTGTCAGCTGTCAGCAACAGAGCACCCTTACTGGAAGAGCCTTTATAAGTCCTCCACATCTCTGGTTATATTTATACCTAGGTACTTTGTTCTCTTAGATGCAATTGGAAATGGAATTGTTTCCCTAATTTCCTTTTCAGATTTCTCATTAACTGACTGTTTTAGTCAGTTAGGGCTGCTCTAACAAAAATGTCACGAAGTGGATGGCTTTAAAAAAGGAAGGTTTATTCTTACACAGTCTGGTAGGCTAAAAGTCCAAATTCAGGATGTCTGCTCCAGGGGAAGGGTTGTCAGTTCTGGAGGAAAGTCCGATATTGCTCTGTCTTCGTCCAGGGAGCATCTTGGAGCAGGAACCTCGGGTCTGAAGGACGCACTCTTCTCCCAGTGAGGCTTGCTTGCTGGTATGAGGTTTGCAATTCTCTGTCTGCTTCTCTTTCCTTTTATCTCTTGCAGTGTTAAAAGATCAAGGGTGGGGCAAACCATACTTCAGGGAATCTCACTTTACAGTGGAGCAGACAGGTGATCTTATAAAGGGATTTACAGTCCCACCCTAATCTTTTAAGATACAGCATAGGAAAACCACAAAGTGGAGGACAGTCACAAGATACTGGGAGTCACAGCCCAGCCATGTGGCTAAATCTATTTTGGGGGGGACACAATTCAATCCATGAAACTGACATATAGAAATTCAACTGATTTTTGTTTGTCGACCTTGTGCTCTGCAACTTTGCTAGATTCCTCTGTTAGCTTCAGAAGTTTTCCTGTGGGCTCTGTGATTATCTATAGACCCACTGCTGTTGAGTCGGGTCTGACTCATAGCCACCCTAGAGGTCAGAGTAGAACTGCCCATAGCGTTTCCAAGGAGCACCTGGTGGTTTTGAACTGCTGACCTTTTGGTTAGCAGATGCAGCACTTAATGCACTGCGCCACCAGGGTTTCATGGAACTATCAATACGTAGGACTCTATCATCCACGACTAGAGATAATTTTCCCATCTGAATACCTTCTGTAGTTCTCCTCATTATCTTATAGCTTTGGCTAGGACTTCTAATGCATTTACTAGAAATGGTGAGAGTGGGCACCCTTGTCTTTTCTCCAATTTTAAGGAGAAACCTCAATCTTTCTCCATTAAGAATAATGTTGGCTGTTGGCTTTTCATACGTGCCCTGAAACATATTGAAGACTTTCCTTTCTAGTCCAACCTTCTCTGGGATTTTCATCAAGAAAAGATGTTGAATTTTATCAGATAATTTTTCTGCATTCATAGAGATGGTCACACGACTCTTTTCCTCTCTTCTGCTGATGTGATGTACTATGTTGATTTATTTTCTTACATTGAACCATCCCTGCATTACTGAAATAAATCCCACTCACTTGATCATGATGCATGACTATTTTAATATACTGTTGAATTCTGCTTGCTAGCGTATTATTGAGAATACTTGCATCTTAGACACATTGGTCTATAGTTTTCTTTTCTTGTAGTATCTGTCTGGTTTGCGTTATCAGGGTGACATTTGCTTCCTAGAATGATTTAAGAAGTTTTCTTCTTTCTCTATCTTTTGAAAGAGTTTAAACTGTCCTGGTGTTAGTTGGTCTCTAAATGCTTTGTAGAATTCCCCCGTGAAACTATCTGGTCCAGAACTTTGTTTTGTTGTAAGGTTTTTGGTCTCTGATTTGATCTCTTCACTCAAGACAATTCTGTTGAGATTTTCTATTTCCTCTTGAGTCAGTTCAGGTAGTGTTATAAATTGAATTGTGTCCCCCCAAAACATCTGTCAACTTGGCTGAGTGATGTTTCCAGGTATTGTGTGACAGCTTACTATTTTGTCATCTTATGTGATTTTTCTCTGTGTTGTAAATCCTGTTTCTATGATGTTGATGAGATTTGATTAGCAGCCAGCCAGCCAGCCAAGTGCCGTCGAGTCGGATCCGATTCATGGCGACCCTAGGGGCCAGGGTAGAACTGACCCGCAGAGTACTCAAGGAGCGCCTGGTGGATTTGAACTGCTGACTTTGTGGTTAACAGTGGTAGCACTTAACCCACTACATCACCACGTGCAGTTTTAATAAGGCAGAACTCAATCTACAAGATTCGGTTGTATCTTGAACCAATCTCTTTTTAGATATAAAAGAGAGAAGCAAGCAGATACAGAGGGGAAAAAGTAGCATCTGGAGCAGAGTGCATACTTTGGACTTCAGGGTTCCTGTGCAGAAAGAGAAGTTTATAGACAAAGACGTTTCTCTAGAACTGACAGAGAAAGAAAGGCTTGCCCTGAAACTGATACCCAGAATTTGGACTTCTGGCCTGCTACACTGTGAGAGAATAAATTTCAGTTTGTTGAAGTCACCCATTTAAGGTATTTCTTTTATATCAGCACTAGATAGCTAAGACAGGGAGGTTGCATGCTTCTGAGAATTTGTCCATTTCATCTAGATTACCCAGTTTGCTGTCATAAAGTTGTTCATATATTCTGTCACAGTTCTCTTTATTTCTTCCAGGTAAGTTGTACAGTCCACTCTTTTGTTTTTTTGTTTCATTTGCATCTTTTCTCTTCTTTGCCAGTCTAGCTAAAGTACTGTCGATTTTATTGATCTTTTCAGAGAACCAGCTTCTGATTTTATTGATTATTCTTTTTTCTGGTTTTTGTTTTACTTATTTCTACTCTGATCTTTCTTATTTCCTTTCTTCCACTTTAGCTGGCTCCTCTCATTTTAGCTCATGGAGTTGTCAAGTTAGCCTATTAATTTGAGATCTTTGCTCTTTTTTAATGCAGGCATTTACTGCTATACATTTCCCTCTGAGTGTTGCCTCTGCTGCATCCCATAAATTTTGGTATGTGGTACTTTTTATTTTCATTTGACTTGAAGAAATTTGTAATTTGCCTTTTTGTTTACTCCTGGACCCATTGGTGGTTCAGTAGTATGTTGTTTAATTCCTATATGTTTGTTTATTTACCAGAGGGTTTTTTTTTTCTTTCTATCTTTTACTGATTTCTAACTTTATTCCACTGTGGTCAGAGAAAATATTTGGTATGATTTCAGTCTTTTAACTTGTCAAGATTTACTCTGTGACCTAAATGTGGCCTTTCCTGGAGAATGATCCATGTTCACTGGAGTAGAATGCATATTGTGCTATTTGGGGGTAGAGTGTTCTGTAAGTTTTCTAAGTCTAACTGCTTTATAGTGTCGTTTGTTTCCTCTGTTTTCTCGTTCTTTTTCTAGGTGTTCTGTCCAGTACTGAAAGCTGTGTATTGAAGCCTCCAGCTGTTATTGTAGTACTATCTATTTCTCCCTTCAATTCTATCAGTGTTTGCCTTATACATTTAGGTACCCCAATACTGGGTGTTTATATATTTATGATTATTAAATATTCTTGATTAATTTATCCTTTTATTACTATATAAAATCCATCTGTATCTCTTCTGACAGATTTTATCTTAAAGTCTACTTTGTCTGATATTACAATTGCCCCCAAACTCTCTTTTGGTTATTATTTGGATGGAACCTTTTTTCTGTCCTTTCACTTTCACCCTATTTGTGTCCTTGGGTTTAAGGTGTGTCTCTTGTAAACAACACATATTTCAATCATGTATTTTCACCCATTCATCCATTCTTTGTTTTTTGATTGGAACATTTTATCAATTTACATTCCCTATAATTGCCTAACTTCTGTGATTTTGTTATTTGCTTTTCTGTGTGTGACTTAAGCCTTCTTTGTCTTTGTCCTTTAGTACTGTTTGCTTTTGTGTATTGTTGGTTTCCTATTCATGAAACTTTTTATTTTCTTTTATGTACTCTTAAAAGCATATTTTCTTAGTTACTGCCACAAATATTACATTTAAGAGCTGATATTTACAACATTCTAGGATAAGCCGGTAAAACTTAATTTCAGAAACATACAGTGTCTATACTATTTCACTCCTTCCTTTTATTGTTATTGCTATTTGACTCAACAGCATTTGGCTTGGCATTTGCATCATTATATTTCATGTTCCCTGTAACACAATTTTATCTTTGTTTTTATGTGTTTGTTATTAAAAACATGAAGGACAGAAAATTTAGAATTATCAAGCATGAATAACTTATTACTAGCCCTTATATTTGTCCTTACATTTCCCTTTATTGGGGATCGTTCTTTTTATTCGTACCTTTGAAATACTTTCCAGTGCCTTTTGTTTTCCAACTATAGAACTCCCATTAGTAGTTTTTGTAGGCAGTCTGGTTCATGTGAACTCTCAGCTTATTTTCATTTTCATTGATAAAGAAATAAGTTAGTGTTAGTTGGGCATAGTATTCTTGTTGGACAGTTTTTTTCCTTTCAGAACTTTAAATATGTTACTCTATGCCTCCTGGCCTCTGACGTTTCTGAGTAAAAATCAGCAATTAATTTATTGGGGATGTTTTGTATTTGACTCCTTGCTTATTTCACTGCTCTCCATATTCTCTCTTTATCTTTAATTTTTGAGAGTCTAATTATGTTGCATTTTCTTGTAGATCTCTTTGGGTTTATCTCACTTGGCCTTCTTTGAAATTCTTGGGTTGTAGATTCATGTCATTAGTTACACTGGGGGAATTTTCTATTGTTAGTTCCTCAAATATCCTTTCTGTCCCTTTGTCTCTTTATCATCTCCTTCTGGAGCTCCCATGATACATATATTAGGTCTCTTGTTGTTGACTCACAATTCCATTAAATTATGCTCAAGTTTCTTGAACTTCTGCTCTTGTTGCTCTTCAGAGCTTTTAATTTAACCATCTTATCCTGTAGTTCACAGATTCTTTCTTCTGACTGATTAAATCTGTTGGAAAATCCTTTTATTGTGTTTCTCATTTCAGTTATTGTGTCTTTCAGTTTCAGTGTTTCTTTTCTTAGGTTCTCATTTTGTTCTTGCATTATTTTCTTTATTTCTTTTAGCATTTTGTCTGTTTTCCCTTAGTTCTTTATGATTAATGTTGTTGTATTATATTCTTCTATTTTTTCATTGTTTGATCATCCTTCATCCACTTTCACTCTCCTTGTTGTGCTCCTTTGGGTGAGCCATTGTTTATCTGTTCTTTGTGTGTCTTGTGATATTTTGTTGGGGCACTGGAATTTTTAAAGGTGCTAACATTCTCAGTTTTCCCGAGTGTATTGTGGTTTTGCCTACACTACTTTCTGCAAGAAACTTAGGTGGGCAGAGCCTTTAGCCTTTGCTTACCATTTCATCTGCCTCTCTACAATAGCTCCTCCTCCTTCTCTGGCTTAATTGGGATTCAAAGTCTCAGATCTCATTTGTCAGCTTTCACACCAGAGAACATGCTGTGGTCAGTCTGTCCACCAGCAGGCACTGCCACTTACATGAGATATTGTATACTAATCAGTTTATCTAGCAGATGATGCAATTAATTCTCTCCTCTCTGCTCCCTTTCCTTATCTGTTTTTGAAATCATGTTTTTTAATCAGAAAACCCACATCCGGCAAGTGCCCCTCAGGGCTAGGTGTTGCCCTCTGGTTTTGCCTGGGGTTTTCTTCCCTGCTGTGTAGGGGCTGCATGTATTTGAACTGGCATTCAGAAAAAGCAAGGCAGAATTTCCCCCATTTAAGAAGGAAGATTTGCTGGCATTCTCCAGAAGGAATTCCAAGAAGTCTGTCTTATTGGTTTCAGAGCCCCAGCAGCCCCGTGGTGGTTAAGAGAGTAGTCTCAACTTAGATGACTTACCTCCTGACCCCACTTCAAGAAGCCTTTTGTACGTGTTTATATTAGTCTAGCAACTAACTGTTACTGGTTGAGGGAAGAGTAATAACACGTCAAACAGACCCCCAGGGCAGTCTGCCTTGTTACTCTCAGAAGGCAACCCTATTGCTGTTGGCCGTGGGCATAAGCTTCACTCAAGATACCTGACTGGAAGGGAGAGAAGACAGACCTAAACTGATCCCCAGAGAGGTCTGTCTATTGGTTTCAGAGGCCTGAGCTATGGGGTACACAGGGATGTAGATAGAATGCTGACTATGAGAGCAGGCTCCACCACATTGTAGAGTAATGCTTACAGTTGACAGTGTGCATGAAGGAGGGAGTATCTGCTCCAAAGGGATCTCCAGGGAAGTTTGCCTTGTTGCTATCAAATCCCTCTCTGAAGTATGTTGGCTGTGTGCATAGCCCCAATAAAAATGCCTGCTTCTTAGCACGTACTAGCCTTAGTCAGTAGTCCCCAGCACTGACTGAAGGTGGGGGGACAGACCACAACTGACTCCTCAGGAGGTCTGTACTGTTGGTTTCAGAGGCCGCAGAAACAGAGTGCCCAAGGAGGCAGGTAGAGTGTTGACTATGGGAGCAGAATTCACTGGATGGGCCTTATGCAGCCATACATACTAGACTTGCAACTGATAGTGACTGGGTGGGGAAGGTCCTGGCACACTCCAAACGGACCTCACAGGGAGATCTGCCTCACTGAGTTTATGGCAGGAGCTTGGGGTCCTGTTTCTTTGTAGAGGCAGGGGCTATGCTGTTTATGGAAAGAGAACTTTTTCTGGGCTTGCTATTGTAGTTCGTAACAGCTGGCAGCTCATGTGGCTGGGAGAGGGGCAGTGATGGTGAGAAGAGATTTTCCTGCTGTATGAAACTCATTGATTTGTTGACTTTTGCCTGTCTGAAGTTCCCCATGTCTTTCTTCTGCTCCCTGCTTCAGAGTCCCTCAAAGCTGAGCATCATTTTCTTGTTGTATTTGTTATTGTATTTGTGAGAAAGGGTCAGAATGATGGCTTACTGGTGCCACTATCTTCTTCAATACAGTTTTTAATCAAGCATGTAGAATTTCATGCACACTTCAGAGTCAATCCTCACTTCTCATTCGCTCTGAATTGCTCCAATCTGAGTTATACAATTCCATCATTCCACAGGGATGGATTTTATGATCTAAAAACATGCCTCTGGTCACTAATGATAACCATGCTGCCAGAAGCATGGACAGTTTTCTGTCTTCATCTTAAACTTTTTATCATTATTTATGTTGTTATTTTTTAAGACAAAATAGCACAACCGTCATTTCCTTTGTTTTTAAATATAGTGTAGCTTTGAGAAAGAGTGTGATTCGATCAGCTGGTGGAACATTTCAGAATGGGATTTTTGAGGAAACAAGATGTGTATTTTAAAACCCAGCTCTACTGCCAGTTGGATGGCTTTGGGTAAAGTTATATAATGTCTCTGGGCCTTAGAGTCTGCACGAAAGAGGCATTATAACTTGCAAGGGTGTTGTGAAAATTAGAAATATTAGTCAAACTCCTCATTATGACAAAACCAAAACTAAACCCACTGCCACTGAGTCGATTCCAACTCAAATCACCCACTGGGTCATAGACACTGTATAGAATTAACCACTTCATGGAGTTTCCAAGCAGCATCTGGCAGATTATAATAAACCCTCAAAATTAGTTGTTATTTTATATCATTGGAAACAATGTTGAATTCTGAATCAGAAGACTCATGTTCTGAAACTCCTTGTTCTCCTAACTTTCTATCTAGATATGTGACTTTTGAAGCACATAAAATAATATCTATCCTTAGTCTAGCAAACTATAAAATGTAGATAGGAATCAAAATGCAGATAGCTATTGGTCACAGAGTGTGTAAATTAAATTTCTTTAATTGTATTTTAAAGTATTTTTATTTGCAGAGTTTTTTTAAGTTTATAAAATGACTTTTTATTTCTTATTACAATTATTTTGTATAATAATAAGGTAGGAAGAGCCACCAGAGAGATTTAGTGACTTGTTGAAGACTATGAAGTTGGCAAAAATAAACCAGGACTGAAACTCAAGTCTCTTCACTCTCACAAAAATAATAGAAATTTGTAGAGTACGAAATAAAATTTAAGCCAGCTAATGAAAATATTCCATGTTTTCACCATTAAAATTACAACCCAGCATTAGATGATAGTGACTGCATCAGAATGGCAGACTGACAAACATTGTTTATAGACTTGGAAGATGTGGATTCAAGTCTTGACACTGCTGCTTTCTAGCAATGATGTTCAACAAGACATAATCTCTTAGAATGTATCTGTAAGATGAAGACTTTGAGCTAGATAATATCTAAGTATCTTCTTCTAATTGTTCACAAGGGTGGTGATCACTGCTATACCAAAAGAAACTCCACTGTTATCAAGTCAATTTTGACTCACAGCTACCCTATGGGATGGAGTAGAACTGCTTTATAGACTTCACAAGGAGTGTTTGGTGGATGTTTTAGTCAGCTAGGCTGCTCTAACAGAAATACCACAGAGTGGATGGCTTTAACAAAGAAAAGATTTATTCTTACACAGTCTGGTAGGTTGCAAGTCCATATTCAGGGTGTCCGCTCCAGGGAAAGACTTTCCCCTTGTTGGCTCTGGAGGAAAGTCTGTTATTGCATCAGTCTTTGTCCAGGGAGCAGGACTCTCAAGTGCTGACTGTAAGGACTGATGAGCCCAACAGCTGCTAGCTCCAGTCCTGGAACCAGACGCTAGAAGAAGAGAGCAGGAGCTCCTGGCCACGTGAGCGATCAGCAGCTGTAGTCCAAGGTCACGAGATGAGAGCCGAGGGGCAGGGAGCCACCACAAACCCCGCCCTGCCACTTAATACAGCAGCCAAATAGGTAGTAGCTAAATTGACATAATCCTGACCACCACAGTGGATTTGAACTGCCAACCTTTTCCTTAGCAGATGTAGCACTTAACCACTACACCAAAAAGTTTTCCAGGTTACTACTACAGAAAGAGAGAAAAGGGAAAATGTAAGAATATTTCATATTCTGTCTTTCAAATAAGTTTGTCTTTGAATGTTGGGAACATATACCATTCAGGCAGCTGTCTAACATTTAAACTGATTCTCTTGTTATAGTTTCAATTGTATTTCCCCTAAACATGTGTTGGTATTCTCACTTCTACATCTGTGGATGTAATTCTGTGTGAGAATAGAGTTTTCTTTGTATGTTAGTGAGGACATATCGGTGCAGGATGGTTTATAAATCTAATAATCACTTCTGATTTATAGAAGGAGCAGATTAGACCTAGAAGCAAGCATAAACTGGGGAAGACAGACATTGTATTAAAATTGTCTGCAAGCTAAGGAACCCAGGAATACCTGGGGCTACTGACGAGGAATGACTGCACACAGCTGAAACTTTGATTTGGACTTTCAGCCTCTAAGACTATGAGAAAATAAAATGTCAGTTATTTAAAGCCACCCACTCATGGTATTTGTGTCACAGCAGCCCTGGAAAGCTCAAACAGCACTACCGGTGCACTATTCTCCCTCTCAGAAAATCTCTACAGTATAGAAATCTTCTTCCAGAACTGTAAGTGACCAGACCTTCTCTCTCTCTACCACAAACAGTCTGGGAAAAGGGACTCTTTGCTTACACTGCTTATGTTCAGTTAGTGTCAGGAAGAGACATGGTGGAAGGACATATTCAAGGCCTAATGTGGATGATTTGTAGACTAGACTCTGGTGTGATCTCTCGCACAAATTGCTGTCTGCTGTCTTGTGCTTGTGTTCCTTGGCGGTTTTCCAAACTTTGTCCTCTAACCACTCCTATCAATCCAATACGTTCTCTCTATGGTTAGGATAACCAGAGTGGTAGTCTGTTGCTTGTCACTAACGCCTTAAGTAATAGAGCCAGAGGCTAGCCTTTCCTTTGCTCTTTTTTTCCCTAAAGCTTCTGCCCACATTCTTGTGATGAGTTGAGTAAACACATTTGAAATGTAGATCATAATTGTACAATGTACATGAGACACTAAGAAAGCCAGTGTAAGTAACCAAAAAAGTGGTTGGTTTTCTTTTAGACTCTTTAATCTGAAAGTCATTTCATTTTCTATGAATCAGTCAGTAATCACCCTTTCTAAAAACGTACTGCTACACTAATAATGACAGTCTGTTTGATAAGACATGTTTATGTATGTGACTGGCACCTTGCAAAGCATAGTTGGAAACTGCTATGTGCTTTATAACTTTAGAATTGCATTTCCTAAATGTCAACTGTTTATTACCTGGAATAAGGAAAGGAAAAACAACTCTACATTTTAAAAATGTTCTGTGGCTTCCTTGATGAGGCATTTTAAGGATCATTAGTTGACTAAATAGAAATCATATTTTAGGGAGGTAAAAGATACAGAAGATTGTTCTCTATTTAAGGATTATATCCTCTACCTTGCAATAGAGTCAAGTTGTAAACTCAAGCAGGCATTTGTATTCTAGTTTATTCAAAGTCTTCTTGCCTTGCTCTTCCCCTCCAAGCCTCTTTTTTTATGTTGTTATTTTTACTAGCTGCTGTCAAGTGGCACCCTAGCTCCCGGTCGCTTTATGTCGTACACAGTAGACTGCTCTATAGGGTTTTCTTAGCTGTAATCTTTATGAGGGAGCTCTACTAGCACTGTGGTTAAGAGTGAAGGCTGCTAACTAAAACGCTGGCAATTTGAGTCAACTGGCCGCTACTTGGAAACCCTACGGGGCAGTTCTACTCTGTCCTATGGGGTCACTATGAGTCAGAATTAACTTGACTGCACACAACCAACAAAAAACAACAGCAATCTTTATGGGAGTAGATCATCAAGTCTTTTCCTCTGGAAGGCTTCTGGGTAGGTTTGAATTACCAACAGGGAGTTTCGCAGTTGACAGCAAACTGTTTGTGCCACTCAGCCTCCTTTCTTTACTTTACAGACAAGTACAAACACAAGCATCTAGCATATGACAAGGCTCAAGTGAGGGCTTCATAGATGTAGATTCCTTTCCCCTCTTCTTTCACTAAATAGGCCCAACCCCCAAACCAAACCCATTTCCATCAAACTGATTCCAACACAGAGACCCTTGAGACAGAGGAAAACTGTGTCACAGAGTTCCCAAGGAGCACCAGGCAAATTTGAACTGCTGACCTTCTGATCAGCAGCCACAGCACTTAACCGCTATGCCACCAGGGTTTCCACTGACAGGGCAGAGTAATTTTATTTCTATAATCTGAGGGCTGAAAACAAGCCCATCTTTAGATTCCAAGGACTCAAGTATTTTCTGTTATGACTCCTGAAAATGGATTTTCTCAGAAGAGAATCATGATTTTGAAGAAAAATTTCTCTCAATATTTTCAGAAATAAGAGGGAAAAAAATGTTTGCTTTCTATACCCAGAAAACTAGCGAAACAGTTCCTCATCTAAATTCTTTTCCTATTCTCTCTGCTTTCCATTAGTCCTCTAATAAACATAAATAGCTAATTGTCCAGAGGTCAGATGCAGAGCTTTCAGGCCTCAAGAAAGTTTAGTATGGTTTTTGTGCGACGGCTTTTGACACAGATTATTCAAAGACTACTGTTTCCTCAACAATGTCCTTCATTTTTCATTTTGTTTTGCTTTGTGGAGACTGGGGTATAGCCAAAGCTGGAGCTGCTATTTCTTTGAAATAAATGTTAAGACATTAATTCTCTGAGATATGCTTTCACAAGTTTAAAAAAATATATAAAAGCATCATTTCTAGTGGACACATGCTTTGCGGTAAGCACACTCAAGGACAAGTAAACAAATCACTCTTTTGGAAGAAGGAAGCAATCTGAACTGACTTCTCTTGACCTCACTTATATGAACTGTGCAGTTGATTTCAGAATGGTTTTTTTCTTCTATTGTGATGTTGAAAACTTTTCTTAAATTGGCAGTACCCCAAGGAGCTGGAAAGTCTTAGATTACTCACCACTCAGTCCGCCGACATTTATTACACATCCTGTATGTGGAGAGGAATCCCTGCATGGTATAAATGGTTACTGTGTTCAGTTGTTAATGAAAGGCTGGGGGTTCCAGTCCACCCAGAGGTGCTTTCCAAGAAAGATCCGGTGATCTGCTTCTGGAAAATCCATCACTGAAAACTCTGTACAGCACAGCTCTACTGGAACCCATGGGATCATCACGGTCAGAATCTATGTGAGTGCAATTGGGAGGATGTGAAACATAACAGCACAGAGTTGTGAACTTGACAATAGCATTCGTGCTTTTTAAAAAATGTGCAGTTCAACACAGACAAGTGTATCTGTCTCAAACCCTTGAGAAAAGGGGCAGTTTGGTGGCAGGATACAGGCACAGCTGATCCTGAAAGGATCCAGCACATTGTGTTCCCAAGGAGGAATAGTCCCTCACTACACTGGGAGAAACGCAGACCCTCGAGGCCAGAAAGTCAAAATCAGACACCTAGTGAAAACTTTGAGTCTCCGATAGTGCAATGTTGGGCTGGAATCTTGTTTAGTACTTGGCTTGCTAATGGGGTATTTTGAAAGTCATCAAATTGTGTCATTATTCTCCTACATTAAACCAGTCTCTCAGGTGACTCACTGATGCTGCTCAGGACATCTTTTCTGGGGCTTAAAGAATTTAGGATCCTCTGAACTGTCTCTGTTATGAAGAATCCTAGTTCCTAGAGTGGACTGAAAGATTAAATAGAATACAGTTTTATGATACACCAGTGTTCCTTTAGCAGCAGTGGTTTTAAAGAATTAAAGCTTCAGTCCAGCATCCATTATTATCAAAAATTACCTTTGCTGACATTTTATACTGGATACCTTAGAAACTCAATATGTGGAAAGAGCCGGCAGAGTCTCGAGGTGACAAGTGCTAACAGTGGCCCCATCTCTGCCCTTCTTCAGCTGCGGGTCTAGGGGGTGTCTCTGCAGCTGTCCTTCTGCAACATGGAGAGTAGGACTCCTTGGGGCTGTGTGAGGTGACGGTATGCGGAAAAATCACTCTAAAAATGACAAAGTTGCACCCATTTATAAACCTCTCATTATTACTGACAACTAATCAATTGGCAAAAAAGGAGGCACTGTTTTATAATCCAGAAAATTAGTGGGTGTAGAGGTCTAAATGATCAAGGATGGAGAGATTTGCTGGCATAGGCAAACTTTTATGTCCCTTTCAAGCTCCAGGTGATTGTGGTCCATAAAACATCCCGGAAGCAAGACAAAAATCCATTTAGCTGAGGTGGTGTGCAGAAATGGCAATTATTTCCTATCAAATGCTCATGGCAAAGCTGAACAGCCTCATTTCCAGTCCAAATAGAGCATGGCTCTATTAGCTGCATAATTAAAGGGCATTTTGTATGGAGACACTATTAGTTTTAAGAATGAAGCAAGTGTGTACAGAGTATGCAGACGCAGGGCTTCTGGCAAGGATAAAAAAGGATCAATATGATGAATTTTGTTGTTGTTGTTTGAGAGTCTTATTTTAACCCGAGAAATAAAAATCATGTTACTGTCACATAATCTATAGTTAGCACATCCAGAACTCCACGAAAATATCTAATGCTCCGAGAAAGGCTTAAAACATACTGCATAATAAACCACACTGCCAGAAGATTAAATCCAAATTACAGCATTATTTAGAAAGAAACAGGGTCTACCAGACAGCTGTTTCCTGCCTCTCATCCAAACTTATAATTGCTATCTTAACCTTGAGCTTGATTTCAGTTTACTCATTTATTTTTCTTAGTATAAAGTTTTATGAAATAAATTTGAAAGTTGGGATGAGATAGTCTTAGTGATTTTTTTCTAACTTTTCATTTTGAAAATGGTGAAAGCCTACTTCATTTTGATGTGAAAAAAAAAAAACAACTTAGCTGCAGACAATCAAACAGAAAAACTCAAAGTATCAGTGTAATCTTTGACACAGAATGGTAAACATACGACTGTTTTATTAGAGGGTATGAGAATTTTTATTCTGCTGTTTAAAATTCATCCTAAGTTCTTCAAGTGTGCTTCTTGACTTAGTAGATACAGGAGACTAACTGAACAGCTCCCATCCAGGGAAAAGATGAGAAGAAAGAAGGGGACAGAAACTGGTTGGATGGACATGGGAAATTCAAGGTGGAAGGGCAGAATGTGCTGTCACAATGTGGGGAGAATAGCTAGGGTCACATAGTGGAGTGTGTATAAGTGTCTTCGTGAGACACTGACTCAGATTGAAAACCTTCTCTTAAAGCAAAAAGAAAAAAATAATTCACCCTAAGGTCTTCAGTGTAATGGTAAAATTTTATTAGCTTTAGTTTAGGTTATTTTCAAATGTGAGGACTTACCACTTAGTGGTCTAAGAACAAGACACAGTATTTGTCTCCATCTTTGTGTTGATTCTTGTTCACTCTAACTCTCTTGAAAGGTTGACAAGTATCTCCAATTTGATAATAAACTGACACTGCGTCTGACAGTGAAAGAATTCTTTCTGCATCCTTAACCACAGTGTACATCATTCCTCCAAAGAGCCCTGAGATAGCTACTGCTCGTCACGGATCAAAGTTATGAAGCACACTTAGGTCTTGCACTTACTTTAAATCCTTTTGAAAGAAGTTTTAAGAACGTGAAAGGTTGCACTATTTCTCTCTTACCAAGCAGATGGAATCCCAATACTCTTAAAATACTCACCTCATTATGCATTCTACTCATATATATTTATTTCTTGTAAAATAGAGAAAAGATGGGGCATAAGAAGACTCCTTGGAAGCTTGAGAAAATTATTTTTAGATCCACCTCAAACTTATATAAATGTTGTCAGAAACATTACTTACTCCCTCTACACCAGATCCTTGATGTGTATCTTAGAGTATGTTGTAATTATTGCTGCTTGCTTTTCCCTATAAAAGGCAAAAACTATCCAAACCTCATGGAAATGAACACTGAAAAATATCTTTGAACTGAAAAAAAAAATGAATAAAAATAAGGTAAAATACAGGAAAGTGAGGGAAGTAAATGATAACCTTATTCAGAAATCAGATATATATAAAACCTACTTCTCCATTCTTTTTTATTAGCATCTGAAACTTTATATGAACATTAATATCCAATGAAGAATTTTAAATGGTTGCAGAAAGTAAAACAATAAAACTTATTTGCCTCAAAGTGTTAAAACTAGAGCAACAAAGTTACAACGGAAAAAAAAATTATGCACATAAAATACTAAAAAGTATGCAGTCTCTACATTCTAAGTACTGAGAATACACAGCAAACTAGATAAATATTCTGTTTTCTGGGAGCTTAGATGATGAAAACAATCACTTAGAACATTTCTAAGATGAACTAAAAAAACACAGTGAATTCTTCCTTTTCCCTTTCTTAGATTCTGAGTTTTAAAGAAAGTTTGGAAGAATATTTTTATGAAGGTAGACACCAAAAAGATATTGTAGATCTTGCAAATGAAATGCTAGCCAGGAATGAAATTTCTGCTCCATACTAACCACCTGAGCAAGCATCAGTGCTCCTAGGTAAATGATCACTTGTGAGGCTCCTGTGATTAAGTGCAATGAACTAATTCACTGAGTGTTACAGGAAAGATTCTGTTAGGCACCTAATAGATGTATACAATGAGTATAATACACGGTGAGATAGGATAGAATTCCAGCATTTAAATATAGACAGCAAACAAATAAACAAGACTGAACTAGATAAGTCAAACTGTAGTATCTTTCCTAATCCTGCTTCGTAACATAGGACATACATTGCCTTACTACTTCTTTTTTTGTCCTAATTCAGTTGAAAGTAAATAATTCAGAACCTCATAAAATATCATGTCTGCAAAATTTCTCTCCTTTAGCTATTTTCAGTTGATCTGCTTCTATAAAGGTTACAGCCTAGGAAATAGGAAACCTTACCAGGCAGTTCTAATCTACACAGGGTTCTACATCTACACAGGGTTGGTGTAATTTGAAAATCAGCTTGACAAAACCTAGCAACAATATGCTTCCAAGAAATGAAGGGAGAATAATTTTGGGATACAGGGGACTCCTGACATCACACTAGCTCTTTTTATCTGGTCTAAAGGGAAATTGGATGTTGAGCTTTTGAGGGACTCTCAGGGGGAAGGGGAGTCTAACTGGCAATCTCAGAAGGTCCCCTCCAACAGACCTGATCAAGACAAGGCAGGGCTGGTAGAAGTTTAATCCAGGTTGCGTTGCTAAAGGAGAAAGCCTGGTTTTCCTCAACACTGACACCTTAAAAATGTTCTTCAAACTCCTGACATGGACCTCTCTAGATGAGCAGTTTTCAACTTTGTTTTTCAACAAGTATCCGTGGTAGCCACCAGTCACTCTCAAGGTTACCTGGGAAGTGCAGAATTCTGCTCGGTGACGGTTACTATCTCTTTCTCTCCCAGAGAAAACACACCAGACCTATTCACGGGCATAACCTTGAAAGCCTTCTACTCTAGTTTTTTAAAAAGTAAATCAGAGGCAAACTTGGGCCACTTAACTGTTATTGGATACAACTTACTCATAATGCACCTCATGGCTAATTTCAATACTTCTTTCTGCTGAGACCTACTACTCTCCCAAGGGGTCAGCAAATATTTTTTTCTGTAAAGAACAAAATATTAAATATTTTCAGCTTTGTGGGCCATATAGCCTTAGTTGCAACTATTCAAGTCAGCTGTAGCATGAAAACAGCCATAGACAATACATACACAATTGAGCTCGGCTGCATTCCAGTAGCATTTTATCAATAAAAGCCAGCTTTGCTGACCCTTCTCTAACCAGCTCTTGTTCCCTTCTGTGCCTCAAGCAGAACCCTCACTAGTTCGTCTAGTCTTAGCCCATCGACATTGGCCTCCTCTTCTATCCAATTCACCATGCCCCCTCACAAGCCTCGCAAATACGTATTTCATCGTTTCCCACACATTTCCCTAAATTGCCATTGTCTTTCTGCCTGATATCCTGGCACGTATTTCTATATTTCTATCTTACAAATGATCGTGAGAATATATACTTTTTTTTTCAGAGAGAAGTGTGTATGCCTTCAACAAAAAGAGTACTACTACATTTACACATTTTCCAGTCAGCAGTGATTATTGCCAAATAAAGCAAGACCTCTAGTTAGCAAGCAAATTTCAAATTCTAAATGATGTACCAGACTGCTTAATTTGATCTGTTGCTTTTTAATTCCCTTCCTGGAATTCTCTGACTTGGCTGTATCCCCATCCAGCCAGTTCTTTTCTTCAGCTTAACCCTGGCTATACTCAAGGTGATGTTAATTATTCCCACTAATCTGCTTGTTTTCTTTAGATCATGGCCTTCTTGAATTGACTCAGTAGCCAACAACAGCAGACGTTCTCTTAGCCTCTACAATTTAGGGAATATCAGTGTCTTTCTGACTCATAATTCTACCAGTTTTTACCTCCCAGACAGCAAAAGGAATACTGATGATGTTTATGTTTATTTTTCAAATCTTGTCCATTCTTTCTCTCTCTCTTCCGCATTACAGCCTCTACATTCACAAGGGCATGACAGCAGACTCGTAGCCTAATAGAATGCTAACAGTCAAACAAATGACACCCAAAAAGTAGTACATAGCCCAGTTTCATTACAGAAATGAAAGTCAGAGATAAGGTATCCTACCAGGAAATGAAAGGAGGCAAAGCAGAAAATCATGTTGATAAGGGTTCTAGAAAGGTGGCACCCTGAATGATTTTCTGAAGCCCTTCCCTCTGAACTTCAATATCCTGCTATTTTACCACTGCCTGCATAATAACCAAACCCAGTGCTGTCAAGTCTGACTCATAGCAACCCTATAGGACAGAATAGAACTTCCCCATAGAGTTTCCAAGGAGCACCTGGTGGGTTCAAACTGCTCACCTGTAGTTAGCAGATGTAGCATTTAACCACTATACCATCAGGGTTACCTTCCACCATCTAGTTCCACTACCTAGTTCCTCCTAAACCCTGGTGATCTGGCAGTTAAGTGCTATACCTGCTAACCAAAAGGTCAGCAGTTCAAATCCACCAGGAGCTCCTTCGAAGTTATTCTACTCTGTCCTGTTAGAGATGCTATGAGTCCGAATTGACTCAACTGCACTGGATTTCATTAGTTTTGGCTCTTAGTAACTCCTGGAATCCCTGGTGGTATAATGGTTGAATGCTATTATGGCCACTGACCAAGAGGTCAGCAGTTCAAATCCATCAGGCACTCCTTAGACACTCTATGGGGCCGTTAGCAGACACAGAGAACTTTGTACACAAGTCTCTAACCAAGCCAACTGGAGGAAGTTTAGGCAAGATTTTTTCCCTTTGGATACCAGGTCTATTACCTTAGTTTTCTACTGCTACTATCACAAAGTGTCACAAAGTTAGTGGTTTAAAACAACCTGAATTTATTGTCTCACAGTTCTAGAGGTAACGGTCCAAAAGGGTCTCACAGGGCTGAGAAGAGGCTGTCCTGATTGAAGAACTGTATTGTTAATCATTCCTGAATTGCAAACTGTTATTTCTCTAATAAACTCCATAATCATGATTATTGTCTGAATTCTGTGAGGACTTTGCAACGAATTTTAGAACTTAAGCAGAGAAGTAGAAAGCACTATGGGAAGCACTTGGTGTCAGACTTGGTATAAAGGTTGAAGGGAGGAGGTATGCCTGACTTAGAAAAGTCTAGGGGACAGTCCTGCTTTGTCAATGGGGTTGCTATGAGTCTAAATCATCTCCATGGCACTCAACAAGAAAGGCTTCCTGCACTTGTTGACTTGTGGCCACTTTATCTGTCTTCAAAGTCAGCAGAGCAGCATTTTAAACTATTTCTCTGACTCTGAAACTTCACTCCTCCTTCACTTCTAAGAACGCTTGTGATTCCACTGGATCCACCCAGATGACAGAGGATATTCTCCCCACCTCAGGGTCAGCTGATTAGCAGCATTGATTCCATTAGCAATGTCTATTCCCCTTTGTTATATAACGTAGCATATCCACAGATTTCAGGAATTAGGCCATAGACATCTTTGAGAGTCTATTATTGTATCTACTACATCTTGCCATTGAGCTGATTCCAACTCGTAGTGACCCTACAGGGCAGAGTCAAATTGCCTCATAGAGTTTCCAAAGAAATGCCTGATAGTTAGCAGCTGTACTACTTAACCACTGTGCCGTCAGTTTCCCAGCTGAGCCTAGGATTCAACAATTGAAAGACTTCTGGAGGTATCCTTGTGTGTATTTTATCAAAATCTCTGAATTAAAATTTTTACAAAACTCCAAACAGAAAAGATAGTCATTTGCACATGTATATATCTGCAGAACGAACATGGAAGATGATGGAATAACATCCACAGACTATTGGGGGTAAAAATCCCTGCAATCCAAGAAACTTGTATTCATCTAAGATACCATTTACCCAGCAAGGAAAAGAAAAATACTTATGAATATGCAACACTATGAACTTCATCTATGAAGAATATCCAAGAAAATTCTTCTAACCAAACAACATAATATTCAGATCAGAGACCACAAAGATAAAAAGAAGAGAAAGTAGTGGCCAGTACTGTTCATTGAAATCAGCATAGTGTTACATGTAAGTGAATAATGGCAGAATATAAAGACTTGAAATCAGAGACAATTTATTTGACTCATCTTAGTGACAGCAACCTCATTTACAATTTTAGTTGATGAGAAGCCTTGAGAGGACATAAATCTTGATTATATGGGTACATAAGGGTTATGCCCATAGTACCTTTTACAAGACACTGAAGAATGAAGAATATTTATATCTTGGTGACTACCACTAACAAAAAAACTTATAGAAACCCTATAGGGCAGAGTAGAGCTGACCCCCGTAGGGCTTCCTGGCTATAATCTTTACCAGAAGCAGACTATTGCATCTTTCTTTAGTGAAGGATCTATTAGATTTTAACTGCTGACTTTTTCGGCAGGTGAGTACTTATCTACTGAGTATTCTAAACAAACAAAAACCGGGCTGTAAACTAACTAGATGAAGTCATATTTTTGAAATTAAACCATATATTGATTCAGTCAGACATACTGTCCTTAAATCTACCAAGAGTTATAAGAAAAGAACAAGCCTTTGACCACCACACTTGTGAACACACTGGTTTAACAACCAAGTTTGAAAACACATGTTACAGGAAATTGATTTTGTTCACTTCAGTTGTGAATTAGCTCATCGGCCGTTTGATAAATCACCTGCCCCTTAGAATATAAGCTCTCTGGCCCATCGAGAATGAATTTAGCACACTGTTCACCCTCTCCTGATTTTAGCAGAGCATTTTTCAGGTTTCCTCCCAGGAGCTATACAAGAAATTCAGGCTGCCTTTGACAGATCTGATCCGTATGCAGCATGAATATTGTAAACGGGACACTCATAATAGCCTTGCGCTGTAGTTGTTGTCAGCTGCTGTGGAGTTGACTCCAACTCACGGTAACCCCATGTGTGCAGAGTAAAACTGCACCGTAGGGTTTTCAACGTCGTGACCTTCAGAAGCAAATCGATCAGGCCTGTCTTCTGGGGCACATCTGGGTGGGTACAAACTGCCAACTATTCAGCTAGTATGTATTTCTAGGCAAATAATGTAATGCCCTTCCCCAAAGGTATTTTTGTAAATGGGCTATGCAGAGTTAGCATAATGCGTTTAAGAAAAGATTTTGGAGGGGGAGGGGAAGAGGGAGGAGCAGGTTGACAAACAAATGCAGAAAGTTTGAGTATTTACATAAAAATACAGTAGTTGAGCACTTAACTGTTTATAATACTTAGGGACCCGTTAATCTTATCCTGTTGTTGTTGTTAGGTGCTGTCAAGTCGGTTCAAACTCACACAACAACAGAAGAAAACACCGCCTGGTCTTGCACCATGCTCACAACAGAACAAAACACCAAACACAGAACAAAAGAACAAAACACCGCCTGGTCTTGCACCATGCCCACAGCTGTTTTTGTGCTTAAGCTCCTTGTTGCAGCCAATGTGTCAATCCACCTTGTTGAGGGTATCCTTTTTCACTGACCCTACGCTCTTCCAAGAAGGATGTCCTTCTCCAGGGACTGATCCCTCCTGACAACATAGCCAAAGTATATAAGACCTAGTCTCACCATCTTTGCTTCCAAGAAGCTCTCTGGCTGTACTTCTTCCAGAACAGATCTGCTTGCTCTTTTGGCAGTCCATGGTACACTCAATATTCTTCTCCAATACCATAAAACAAAGGTGTCAATTTTTTTTCTCTCTTCCTTATTCACTGTCTGGCTTTAGCCTACAGATGATACAATTGAAAATACTATGGCTTGGGTCAGGTGAACCTTAGTCTTCAAAGCAACATCTTTACTTTTCAGTACTTTAAAGAGGTCATTTGTGACAGATTTTCCCAATGCAATATGTCTTTTGTGTTCTTGACTGCTGCTTCCATGGGCATTGATTGTGGAGCCAAGTAAAATGAAATCCTTGACAACCTCAATCCTTTCTCCATTTATCACAATATTGCTTGCTGGTCCAGTTGTGAGGATTTTTGTTTCCTTGATGTTGAAGTGCAATCCATATTGAAGGCTGCAGTCTTAGATATTAATCATTAAGTGCTTCAAACCCTCTCCACTTCCAGCAAGCAAGGTGTTGTCATCTGCATAACACAGATTGTTAGTGAGTCTTCCTCCAATTCTAATACCTCATTCTTCTTCATGTAATGCAGCTTCTCAGATTATTTGTTCAGCATACAGATTGAAAACGCATGGTGAAAGGATACAATCCTGATGCACACTTTTCCTGATTTAAACCATGTAGTGTCCCTTGTTCTGTTTACATGACTGCTTCTTGTCCTAAAAGTTATAAGTTCAGTGAACTGTAAGATTAGAGGTAGTGGGAAAGGTTTGAGTAAAAGTATTCTAACTAGCTCCTCTTTCTGGTGGACATGGGGAAAGCAGTAAGGAAATAGAGTATCTGAAGTGTGAAAGAATAGTATCTTGTTTCCATATAACAGTAAAGGAATAATGTTTGATTGTGAAGGTACTTATTCACAAAAAGAATTAAAAATCCTACACATTTTCAGAAGCTGGAATTTTAAAGACCAAATTATTTGATCATAACCCAATAAAATCAGACAAAAATAGAAAAATGTCTTCAATATTCACAAAATACAGATTCTGCTTCTAAATAAATCTTGTGTAGAAGAGAAAATGAAATTCTGAACTATATATGAGACAATGAAAGGGAGATCACTTTATTATAAGACCCATGGAACATAGTGAAAACTGTACTCAATGAAAAATTACAACCTTGAACATCTTACCAATTAAAGAAGAACTATTAAAGGCATTCAATGCTTGCTTTAAAAAATTACAGAAAGAACTAAAAATGGCAGAAAGTAGAATTAAGATACTGAAGACTTAAAAAGAAAATGTAATGTAGATTAAACATATTCGAAGCCAGTTCTTTCAAAAAACTTGTGTGAGCTTGATCAAGAAATACTTCAGAAGATGGTGGGCTAGTCTCATATCTCCTCAGATCCTTCTAAGAACTAAGGCCTTTAAAAACCATTGACTAGAACAAAATAGACATTTTAGGAGCCCTAAGATCAGGCAGAAAGTTGTGAGATCTGAGTGGGCAACGGGAAGGAGAACAACTACGTTTGCCAAAAGTGAAACAGCACCACAAAGGGTCCCAATTCTGCTGGCATGGCAACAGATAGGCTGCACAGGTACAGATGCCATCTTCATTAACTGGGAGGCTAGGACTGTGACTGTTACACCTAAGAGCCTGGCTGGGGCCAGCTGCCATGCTGAACAGCAGCGTTTCTCTCAATAGAGGAGCTGTGCTTAGGACAACCACACCTAGAGAACACAGTGGTGACTGGCAGCTGAGTGCAGTAGCACCCTTTCCCCCACTCTCCTCTGAACCTATGCTGGAGGCTAAATTCTGGTGTACTACTCGAACTAGAACTGGGGTTATATGTGTGTGCCTTGAGCTTTTCTCCAGGACTCAGGAGGAAAACAAAGGGAAGGGTACAAGTAAACCTCCATGGAGCCAGGCGATCACTGCACCTACAAAGTAGCACCAAGCAAATTCCACACATTTCAAAATAAGTCATTGGGGTAGCTCAAGGCTCAGTCCTTTCCTATGTGCTGACTTTCTGCCTTGTCTTTAGCCTTTCCCACCTATCTTCTCTGCTTTACACTTCAGGCTAAATTCTGGTACACTATCTGGGCAGAAGTAGGACATTTTACTTGTGTGACCTAAGCTTCTCTCACAGACTCAGAAAGGGAAACAAAGGGAAGGGTAGATGACAACTTTTACCAGCTCCTCAAAACTACAGTTTGCCTCACTTACTGGAGTGTTGCAAGCTAAGTGTGTGTCAACTTTTTTGACTCAAACCTTTCCTATGTGCTACTTTACTCCCTGTATCCAGCCATTTCCCCCCTCCCCTCTCTCCTCTATACCAGATTGGAACTCTAAAGCACTATCTGGGCTGAAAGTGGGGTATTTTATGTGTGTGTCCTGAGCTTTTCTCCTGGACCTGGGGAAGGAAACAAAGGGAACACTGGAAGAGGAGTTCTGCTCGTTTCCCTGGGCCAGCAACTCCTGCTACATCTCATGGTGAAGTCACCACTGCAACCATCAAGTGACATGACATAAGAATTATTAAGGCTTCAATAACAACTCCAATAACTACTCCAAAGGCTAGAATACTTGGACAGTCAAAAACATATTAATACATATACATATATATATATGTTAGATTGAAACAATCTGACAATTAAATCAGCACAGCTTTCTGATGGGTCAGAGACAATAACCAGTTTCTGACCATTTATAGAAGCAGAACACCTAAGCTTTGGAAAACTCCCAAAATAAAGAATCAAAAAAAATTCCAGATGAAGAAGCCTCTGTGAAATTATTGGAGGTAGAATATAAAAGAATTATGTATAGAGCCCTTACAGATCTTACGACAGAGACTAGACAAAGTCCAGCAGAACAGAATGAAAATTTAAACAAGACACATGAATTGTTAGAACAACAATCTGAAATTCAGCAGATTAACAGTAAAATCACAGAGTCAAACAATTCAATTGAAAGCTAAAGAGCAGGATAGAGGAAATAGAATCCAGAATTACCAAGACTGAAGATAAAGCAACTGACACCACCATTTATGAGGAGAAACCAGATAAAATAATCAAGAAAAATGAAGAATCATTAAGAGTTTTGTGGGACTGTATCAAGAGGAATAATTTGCAAATGACTGGAGTAGCAGGACAAGGAGAGATAGCAGAAAATATAGAGAGAATTTTTGAACAGTTGTCAGAAAACTTCCTTGATATCATGAAAAACAAGACAATAGCAATTCAACATGCAGATCAAACTCCACAAAAGGTTGATCCCAAAAGAAAGACACCAAGGCATATTATAATCAAGCTTAACAAGATGAAACATAAGGCGAGGCTTTCAAAGGCAGCTCAGCTTAAACCAAAACTAACTTAACAAAGGAGAGTCCTTTAGAGTGAGCTCCAGTTATTCAGCTGAAACCACAAGGCTGCTTCCAATCAAGAATTACATTTTTTGCAAAATTGTCTCCCAAATACAATAGTGAACTTAGGGCATCCCTGGATAAACAGAAGTTTAGAGACTTCGCAAAAACCAAACCAAAGTTACAAGAAATAATGAAGGAAGTTCTTCAAAGAGAAAATCAGTAACATCACACATATACTCAATGATGCAATACAGGGCACAGTTTCCAGAATTCTCCTTGGTTAGGGAAGTCACAAAGCTAAAATATTAAAATTAGGGAAACAGAGATCTCAGTATGTAAATTATAGCAGCATTATAATATAAACAGACACATTAATTGTTCATAAACCTTTCAGATGGAAAGAAAGTCAAGGAGATGTAAAGAAGTTAAAGACTGGTTTAAACTTAGAATATTAGTGGGCAATAGTGGGCTGCAAAGCAAACTAATAAAACCACACATTAAAATAAGAAACACAATCTAGAAGTCTCGACAGATACAAAGTCAACACTGAAAAAGATGAAAAGAAAATTCATAAAGAAATACGACTCAGAACCCAATTTTAAGTGGAACAAATAAAATGTCGACAACACAAAAATAAAGGCACCAAAATGACAGCACTAAATTTGTCTCTATCGACAATTACACTGAATGCAAATGGATTAAATGCACCAATTAAGAGACAGAGAGGAACAGGTTGGATCAAAAAACATGATCCATCTATATGTTGCTTACAAGAAGCATACCTTAAACTCAAAGATATGAACAAACCAAAAATCTAAGGATGGAAAAATATATACAAGGCTAACAAAATGCAAAGAAGAGCAAGAGTGGCAATATTAATCTTAGATAAAATAGACTTTAAAGTAAAATCCACCATTGTGGATAAGGACAGTCTTATTTACTACTTAAAGGTTCAATTCATAAACAGGATAGAACAATATTAAACATTTATGTACTGACAACATTGAAAAGTGAGGTAGATCATGCCACAGTAATATTACAAGACTTCAACACTCCACTTTCAGTAATGGACAGATCACCCAGAAAAAAGCTCAAAAACGATAAAAGCCAAGTCAAAGGAAGATCTTATCGTGACAATGAACCAACTCAACCTTGTAGACATACACAGCACTCTCCACCAACATTAGGCAAGTACACCTTCTTTTTGAATGCACATGGAACATTCTCCAGAAAAGAGCATGTATTAGGCCATAAAGCAAGTCTCAACAAAGTTTAAAGCACTTAAGTATTGCAAAGTGTTTTTTCAAGCCATACAGCCATGAAAGTTTAAATCAATAGCAGAAAAAACATGGCTAGAAATTTCAACTCATGGAAACTGAACAACACCTTGCTTAAAAATTCATGAGTTATAGATGAAATCAAGGATGCAATAAAGATATTCATGGAATCAAATGAGAATGAAAACACATCTTACCTGTATCTATGGGACACAGCAAAAGCAGATCTCAAAGGTCAATTTATCTCAATAAATGCATACATCCAAAATGAAGAAAAGCCCCAAACCAAAGAATCACCCTTACAACTCAAACAAGTAGACACAGAACAGCAAAAGAACCCTCAGGCACTAGAAGAAAATAGGCAATAAAAATTAGAGCCATACTAAATGTTCTGGAGGATAGAAAAACAATTGACTGAATTAACAAAACCAAAAGCTGGCTTTTTGGAAAGATCAAGAAAATCAATAAACCACTGGCTAAACTCACAAAAGAAAAACAGAGAGGAAACAGAAAAAACAGAATAAGAAATGAGACAGGAGTGGTCACAACAGACCCAACCAAAATTAAAGGAATCATAACAGAATACTATGAAAAATAGCACTCTAATAGATTTGAAAACCTAGAGGTAACCGCCAAGTTTCTAGAATCACATTACCTACCAAAATTATGACAAAGAGAAACAGAACAACTTAATAAACCCACCACAAAAGAAGAGATTGGAAAAAAGTTATCAAAAAACTACCAACCAGAAAAAAGTCCAGGCCCAGGCAGCTTCACTGGAGAATTCTACCAAACTTTTAGAGAGGAGTTAATTCCAATACTAGTGAAGCTATTTCACAGCATAGGAAAAGATGGAATGTCCCCAGATTCATTCGCCAGAATAACCTTGATACTAAAACCAAGAAAAGATAGCACAAAAAAAGAAAATTACAGACCAACATCATTTACGAACCTAGATACAAGAATCCTCAGTGAAATCCTAGCCAATACAATTCAACAATATGTAAAAAGAATAATTCACCATGACCAAGGAGGACTCATATCAGGAATGCAGGATTGGTTCTACATCAGAAACTCAATTAATGTAGTCAACCACATAAATAAAACAAAATATAAGAATCACTTGATTTTATCAATTTATGCAGAAAAGGCATTTGACAATGTCCAACACCTATTCATGTTAAAAACTCTCAGCAAAACAGAAATAGAAGAGAAATTCCACAATGTAATAAAGTCAACAGCCAAGACCATTTTGAATGCAGAGAGACTGAAAGAATTCCTCTGAGAACGGGAACCGGACAAGGATGCCCACTGTCACAATTTTTATTCAACATTGTGCTGGAGGTTCTAGCCAGAGCAATCAAACAACATATAGAAATAAAGAGCATCTGCACTAGTGAAAAAAAAAAAAAAGCATATTGTCTTTGCAGACAATATGATCTTATACACAGAAAACTCTAAAGGACCCATAAACTACTGGAACTAGTAGAAGAGTTCAGCAAAGTGTCAGGATATAAGATAAACATAAATAAATCAGTGGGATTGCTTTATATCAACAAAGAGACCATCAAAGAGGAATCACCAAATCAATACCATTTACAATAGCCCCCAAGAAGATCAAATACCTAGGAATAAATCTAAGCAGAGATGTAAGAAACCTATACAAAGAAAATTACAAGCCTTACTGCAAGAGACCAAAAGAGACTTACATAAGTGGAGAAACTTACCTTGCTCATGGATAGGAAGACTTAACATTGTGAAAATGTCTATTCTACCAAAAGCGATCTATATATAAAGTGCAGTCCCAATACAAATTCCCATGTAGTTATAGAGAAACAAATCACCAACTGTGTTTGGAAAGAGAAGAAACCCTGGATAAGTAAAGCATATCAAAGAAGATGAAAACACTCAGAGGCATCATACTATCTGACCTTAGATTCTAGTACCTTAGACTGCCACAGTAGTCAAAACAGCCCGGTGCTGGTACAAAATACAGGTATATAGACCAATGGAACAGAATTCAGAATCCAGAAATAACACAATTCACCTCGAAACAGCTGATAGTAAAGGCCCAAAGGCCATGAACTGGGGAAAAAACAGTCTCTTTAATGATGTTTGCAAAATTGGATATCCATCTGCAAAAAAAATGAAACAAGACTGATATCTCACACCTTACACAAAACTAACTCAAAATGGATCAAAGACCTAAATATCAAACCTAAAATGATAAAGATTATGGAAGAAAAAAAGTAAGGCCAACACTAAAAGTTCTAATACACGACATAAACAGACTATGAAAATCTTACTAAGAATGCACAAACAGCAAAAGAGAAAATAGATAAATGGGAACTACTGAAAATCAAACACTCATGCTCATTCAAAGACTTTATGAAGAGGGTTAAAAACTGCCTACAGAATGGGAAAAAATATTTGGCTATCATGTATTTCCTCAACATCTAATTTGTATAATCTACAAGGCACTGCAACATATCGGTAAGAAAAAGACAAATATTCTAATTAAACAATGGGAAGAGATGGACAGACATTTCTCCAAAGAGGACATCCAGGCAGCCAACAGATACATGAGGAAATGCTCACAATCATTAGCAATTAGAGAAATCCAAATCAAAACTACAATGAGACACCATTTCACCCCAACAAGACTGGCACTAATTCCAAAACACAAAGCAATAAATGTTAGAGAGGTAGCAGAGAGACTGGAACTCTTCTACACTGCTGGTGGGAATGCAAAACTGTACAATGGCTTTGGACAGCAATCTGACACTTTCTTGAAAAGCTTCAAATAGAAATACCATCTGATCCAGCAATCCCACTGCTTGGACTATATCTTACAGAAATAAGGGCTGTCACATGAACAGACGCATGCACATGGATGTTTATTGCAGCACTGTCCACAATAGGAAAATGATGGATTCAACCTAGGTGTCTATCGACAGATGAATGGATAAACAAACTATGGTATGTGTACACAATGGAACACTATGCAATGATAAAGAACAACGTTGGTTTTAAGAACAATGATGGTTTTAGAAGCATCTTATAACCTGGAGTCAATTCGAAGACATTATGCTGAGTGAAATCAGTCAGCTGCAAAAGGACAAATTTTGTGTGAGACCACTATTATAAGGACTTAAGAAAAGACTCATGCACAGATGAAAATACTCTTTGATGGCTACTAGGGTAGGGATGGGGAGACAGCGTTATTCATAGTTTACATAGTCAGTAGGAATTCAGTTAGGTGATCTGAGTGACAGCACACAGTAGCATGCAGATCAACATAACCGACTATGCCATAAACTAAAAGGTGTTCTAAATTCAACCCAACATTTCAAAGGACAGAATAGCAGGGACAGGGGTCTGGGGACCATGTATTCAAGGGACACCTTAGGTCAATTGGCATAACTAGCCTTTTTTCTAAGTGAGTCTTCTGTACCCCATATTGGTGAAGGGTGCCAAGGATCTTAAAAGCCAGCAAGCAGCTGTCTGAGAAACATCAATTGGTCCCAACCCATCTGGAACAGACGACCACCAAGAACATCAAAAACAAGAAGAAAAATGAGCTCCGGAGACAGAAGGACCCTTATGACTGGGAAATTATACCAGCAGGAGAACAGAACTAGTCGGTTCTTGGCCATCACCATAGACAGCCCTGACAGTGAACACAATGTGGAGTCCCTGGCAAAGCACTAGAAAAAGGGGTGTGCAGATCAAGGACTCTACTGAAAGACCAGATTTGATAGTCTGACAAACTGGAAGGTCCCCTGAGAACACAGCCCCTAGCCTTGCTCCTAGTCCAGAGCTGGACCCAGTACTGAAGTAGACATTTCAGACAAAGAATGGATGGAACTTGGGGACACAGAGTGATGCAGATGGTGTGTATACTTTATGGTTTAATATATATATGAAGCTGTCCTATTGGTTTCTTTTTAGAGGGGAGAGGAGGTGGGGAGAGGAGGGGATAAGTGTTGGTTGAGTGGACCCAGGAAGTAAAGCGTAGAAAAAGAGAATGTGCTGTCACAGGGTGAGAAGAGTAGATAGAGTTGCAGAGAGGTGGGTGCTTGGGATTTTATATAGAAAATTGACTCGGATTTTAAACTTTCACTTAATCACAATGAAAAAATTAAAAAAAGAAGAAAGAAAAGAAATACTTGACACTGGAAGTCTGCAAGGCACCACGTTGACATAAGCACAGCCATCTTTCTCTTAGAAAGGCTGAGCTTCCTTTCCAGGAAGTATGCTTAAAGAAAAACCTATACATCCAGGATAGCCCTAAAGGTTACCTCCCATGTCAAAAACTGCCAGAGCATAAAGGAATGACAAACATCTCCCTGCCCTCCCTTGCACCTTGCTCTTGTCAGGCCTGTATAGGCCACCTTCAAGACAAGATGACACCAGATAATGTGCTCAGACCAAGGTGAACGATCATACAACCTGGATGAAAGACTGATAAGACCACAAGACCTCCTTCAAGGAGACTTCAAAAGAACATCATAAATTCCACCCTGTCATAAATTCCATGCCATGTTTTCCCAGCCCTAAGGACCCTTTAAAACCCCCTTCTTGTAGGCTCTAGACAGACAGGCTTTGGAGGAAAGGTCATTCCCCACTGTCTCTTGTGTATTGATATACAATAAACCTTTAATTACTCTATATCACCTTCTGTCTTAGAGACTGGTTTCATGCAGATGGCACAAACCAGAATTTGTCCAGTAACATAAAGACAACAAAAATACACAAGACTAGGAATGAGAAAGTAAACACGGCAGTGATAAAGATGAATCAAAATAACTTTAAGATGGTTCTTTATGGACTTTGTAACAATAAAGATAAAAATAGAGAAAATGTACAGTTTTTGAGCAAAATACAAACCAGAAAAATGGATCCCAGAAGATGTAAAAACCTTGAATAAGTAAATTTCCGTAGAAGAGACTGGAAAGATGATTAAATGCAGTGGGGTGTGCAGAGTTTGGTGCTTGACTACTAGCTAAAAGTTTGGCAGTTCAAACCCACTAGGAGGCTACCTCGGAGATTACCTGGTGATCTGTTTCCCAGTAGTCACAGCTTTGAAAGCACTGGGGTGATAATACTCTGCACACATTCAGTCGCCAAGAATCAACCTCAGGGCAACTGACTATATTAAAAAAAAAAAAAAAAAATTGTGCCACTAGATATTTTCACAGCTGAGTTCTAACAGTACAAAGGTTAATTTTGGTGTTATTTAAACTCTTCTGTGTCAAAAGACAGAAACCCTGGTGGTATAGTGCTCAAGTGTTATGTCCGCTAACCCTGAAGTTGGCAGTTCAAATCTGCCAGGTGCTCCTTGGAAACTCTATGCAGCAGTTCTACCCTGTCTGTGAAAAAAAAATCAACTCGACAGCAGTGGGTTTGGTTTTGAGTTCTCATGCCAAAAGAAGGAGGAGCCTCGGTGGTGTAATGGGTAAAGCACTCAGCTGATAACCAAAATATCAGTGGTTTGAACCCATCAGTTGCACTGTGTGAGAAAAGACCTGATGATTCTGCTCCTTTAGATTACAGCCTAGGAAACCCTAGAGAACAGTTCAGCTCTGCCGTGTGGGGTCGCTATGAATCAGAATCAACTCAGCAACACCTAACAACACCAACATACTATAAGAAAAGATTAAAAGCTTGAAAATTCTTTTTACACATCTATCATAACCTTTGGAAATGCTGGTGGTATAGTAGTTGAGTGCTACGGCTGGTAACTGAAGGGTTGGAAGCTCTTTTTTACCAGGCGCTCCTTAAAATTCTATGGGGCAGTTCTTTTCTGTCCTATAGGATCACTATGAGTCAGAATTTACTCAAAAGCAACAGGTTTGTTATGTGCGTGTGTGTTTATTTTAATCATAACCTTTATTTAAAAGATGGATAAAGGTGGTACTAAAGAAAACATAACAATAGACAAATCTCACATAAATGTAAACATAAAACATTCTGTTGGGAAACAGAATCCAGTAACATATCACAGATCAATCTTCTGTCAAGAAGATATATCAATAGACAATTCCTAGAATCAGGAATGTTTTAATATTGTGAAATACATTAACATAATTCCTTATATTAAGAAACAAAAAGAGAAACCTAGGAGCTAAGGTAATGGGAGCAGGTTAAACGAAATATTCTAAACACCTCCTTATGACAGGTCATGACAAAGATGCTGAAAAGTCAATTGAGAAAATTAATTAAAACTAATGAAACGCTAAATAATGTAGAAACATAAGGAAACTGCATAAGATAAATTTTATTTACAGAAAAACCCTCAAACATACTTTAAAAGGGCATAGCATTACTATTTTCATTAAAATCAGGAAAAAGGCAGGAATATCTATTATTGCTATTAATACACAGTGCTGCTTTGGAAGGTCTGGTAAATGCAGTAAGACTGGAAAAGTTTTGTTAACATACTTTAAAGGAATAGGAAGAGTTTTTTATTATTAATTTTTTAAATGATTATTGGTATAGCAAAGCAATTGAATTCTGTCTTCTTTTATCTAGTAACGGTATAACAGAAATGCCACTTTAATGAACAGAAATTTATTTTCTCACAGCGTAGGAGGCCAGAAGTTCAGGGCACCTGCTCCAGGGAGAGGCTTTCTCTTTCCCACTCTGGGGAAAGGTCCTTGTCTCTTTTCAGCTTCTGCTGCTTGATTTCTTAGTGATCTTTGTGAGCCTGGCATCTATATGATCCCATCTCTTCTTCCTTGTGTGTTTAATTTGATCTTTTATGTCTCTAAAGAGATTGTTTTAACACTGCCGCATTAACATAACAAAGACAGGTCATTCCCAAATGGGATTATTACATCAACTATTAAGAAGTAGCCACTGCCATGGAGTTGATTCTGACTCACAGAGATACTGTAGGTCAGAGTAGAACTGTCCCGTAGAGTTTCCAAGGAGCGCTTCGTGGATTGGAACTGCTGGCCTTTTGGTAGGCAGATATAATGTCACTTGGGTTTCCAAGCTCCTGGAATGGAGGACACTCGGCACTGGACTCCCGGTCCCAGGGCGCACTGCGCTAATGGGAGCACGCATGACAGGGACACCAGCGGGGACAGCAGGGAACCAGGTATCACAGATTGCAATAGGAAACCCTGATGGCAAAGTAGTTACGTGCTATGTTCACTAACCAAAAGGTGGGCAATTCAAATTCACCAGGCACTTCTTTGCATGGTGTGATTCCATCCTGTCTTACAGGGTTGCTCTGAGTCAGAATCGACCAGATAGCAACGGGCTTAGTTTTTGGTTTTTTATTGTAATAACTAGCTAGAAACTGAGACTGGGAAAAGCTCCATTCACACTCATAACAAACACCGAAGACATTTCAAATAAATTTTTTCTAATGAAGAATTCATAACATAAAAACTGTAAGGTCTTATTGAAGGACTAAAGGTTAAAACTGAAAAAACTGAGGGACACACTATGTGAAGTCATAAACATGTACCTTTTGAGATATTAATGTATAAGTGCACTTCTCATTTGAATTTAATTTTTTTTCTGTGTTAGATATAGATTGAATATATGAAAGAACAAGTGAAGCTGGCCAAGCAACTTGTAAAAAAGAGCAGTGAGGAACCATTACTCACCAGATACTTCAAAGTCATAGTGATAAAAAATGGTATGTCATTTACATATGACTAGACAAATGTACTGTACTAGTGAAATAAAATATAGCCCCATTATGTGGGGATATATACTATTTTCATACGAGATAAAGATAATAGTTTAATTTGTTGGGGAGTTGAGAGCTGGTTAATTTAGTAAATGGTGCTGATCTAACTGACTATCCATCCAGAAGAAATGCATTTGGGCCACATGCCAATTCTGGGGTTGTTTATTCTCAAATTCATTTTTTGTCCTTCTGCTACTCTATTTTGTCCAGCAGGAAACTTACCTCTACAGGCTATATGTTCCCGTTTCCCTTGACAAATGACTTCTAAAAGCTGGGTGCCATTCAAGTAGTAGGTCATGGGGGAAGTCTGGCCATCAGGAGGAAGGAAGAAGACAAGATATTTTTCTGCCTTGGTGGCTTCTTTAGCAGCAGATGCGTTTTTGCATGTTTTCAATGGACTTAGCTCTTATATGACAAGTCATGCATCCATTGATCAAACTTCCATCAAGGAAATATATCAGTAGATCATTCCTATAAAAGCCATGGAAATGACTGTTGTTCTAGGTTAGATTCCCTAAGAAACAGACTCTGTTTCAAGGAACAAGACTCAGAAAAAGATTCCAGTGCAAACGATTTATTTGGGGGGGGGGGTGTTCCAAGGAAACACATACAGAGATTTGGAGAAGTGAAACAGTGAAGTAAGGAGCTAATAAAAGATACGCTACTGAGTGTCTTAGTCATGTTGTGCTGCTTTAACAGAAATATCACAAGTAGATGGTTTTAAAAACAGAAATTTTATTCCTCACAATCTAGGAAGTTAAAACTCCAAATACAGGGTGTTAGCTCCAGGGGAAGTTTCTCTACGCTGGTTCTGGAAGAGGATCATTTTTGTCAATCTTCTCCTGGACTGGAAGCTTCTAAGGTACAAGAACCCTGGTTCTTTCCACAGAGTGTGCTCTGTTCCCTTCACTGCTTTCTTTCTTGATGGTATCAGGCTCCCAAATCTCTCTGCTATCTTCTTTCTCTTATGTCGCAGAAGATTGTCTCAAGGCACAATACAGTATAAACATTGAGTCCTGCCACACTAATGCAACCGCTGCCCATCCTCCTTCATTGACATCACAGAGGCAGAGCTTACAGCATACAGGAACCTCACACAATACCAGGAATCATGGTCCAGCCAAACAACTATGCACATTTTGGGGCGGGGGTCAGGGAACACAGTTTAATCCATGGCATTCAATCCTTTGTTCCCTAAAAAAAAAAAAAAAATCACATCGTTGGAGCATGTAAAATATATCTACCCCATCATAACCAAAGTCTTAAAGTCCAAATCCAAAATCCAGAAATTCTGCTTCAGTTGTGAAATCCAGAACACAAGTTGTCTATCTCGGAAATACAATGGCAGCACAGGTAGGCAACATGTTAGACATTTCAATCACAAATGGGAGAAATTACAGGGAAAGAAGGCATTTAACAGGCACCAAGCAAATTAACAGAATATATACATTTGCTCTCAAGATTTTGACAATAGTCTTCCATTATCTGAAACATTTTATGCAATGGCCCTGCTCTCTGGACTCGCAGTATTGGCCACACACTACAGATTCTGAGTTGAGGTCTCTTGGCTCTGTGCTACAGCTCCACTTTCCAGGCCGACTGGGGCAGTAACTCTCTGTCTTGGCTTTGGGCATACCATTTTAAATGCCAGAGACTATAACTCCACTCTCAGAAACCTCTGAGGTCATAGCCATACCTCTTGAGACTGAGGAAGCTCAGCTTCTCAAGCCTCTTCAGCTTCTGTGCTTCCTGTGGCCTCATGGCCTGGGCCTCAATCCCGTATCTGTCCTGCTGCTGCAAGTGTTTCAAAGCTCTGGAGTTCCATCAACTTAAGTACCCGGAGGCATTCCACTCTACCAGGAAACCTCCTACACAGCTCTCTCTCTCCATGGATAAGATAGAGAGCTGTCTTGTGCTGGGCTGGTTCTTCTGCTCTCTGTCCACTGCTGCTGCCACTGGTCCTCTGCTGCTTGTTTCTCATCATCTGATACTTCTTTGGTGTTATCAGTTCTCTTTGTTCCTTCTGAGTCTTCTCTCCATTCATAGTTTCATAAGCACTTCCAAGTATCTCTTAGAACACCACCTTTCTGTCTCGCTACCAAATCGTCTCAGGCTGGGTTCTCTAGGGAATTAAAACCAGTAACGTGCATGAATATATAAAGAGACTAATACAAAGGAAACAGCTCATGCAGTAGAAGAGACTGAAATGTCCCAAGTCTCAGATTGGCATATTTAAGCCTCACACAGCAGCAGAAGTTTGGCAGGTCAGAGGTTAGAGTTACAGCTCACAGACTGTGAAGGTCTGTGAATCCCAAAATAGTGGGGAGACTGCAAGGTTTCTGCTGATTCACATAGCAGCAGGGGCCGAAAAACCCAGGATTAGGAGGTCAGGGAGCAGGACTCTTACAGGCTGTGAAGAACAATGAATCTTAGCTACTATCTCAAGTCTCAAGAACTGGATGTCAGAAGACAAGAGTTTGGCAGCTGCTGGATCCACAAGCTAAAACTTTGGCAAGGTGAGCAGACAGGAAGCAGGTGGCGAAAGGTCAATACATGAAGACTGAGAGGGTAGTGAGCTACCACGGGCCCTGCCCCTGCCAGTACCACAGAACATTCCATCACAGATGTGACCACTTTATACAGTTGCTGAAACATTGAGAATCACGGCCCAGTCAAGCTCATACACAATCTTAACCATCACATTGAGCAAATTACTGTTGCTAGCTGCTGGAGCTTACTGGTGCTGGGGAACTCTGAGAAACACTGTAGACCTGTGCTTCAGCACTATTTTACTCAAGGAGGAAGAGAATTCCCATCAATCATTGCTGAGTTTTACTCCTAATAAATACTAACAACTCAGAATTTTGCCACATATGTCGGAAGAACGGATTCTAGTAGAAAGAGAAAGCCCTCTGGCAAAGAAATGCTGCTGTTGATAGAGGAAAGTCCAGCTGGCATTCACTGAAAAGATGAGAGCAAGGAGATAAGTCAGGATGCTAATACTTTCCACTATAACTGTTAAAATATTGAAAGACACAGGAAGCATCAAAAGTAGATGGAAGGAATCTACAGAATCACTGTACTAGAAAGAATTTTTTGACATTCAATCATTTCAGGAAGTAGCATGTGATTGACAACCAACAGTACTCAAGGAAGAAGTTCAAGTTGCACCAAAAGGCATCAGAAAACAAAGCTCTAGGAATGGACAGAATGCCAACTGAGATACTCCAGGAAATGGATGCAGCACTAGAGATGCTCACTTTTTTTGCCAAGAAATTTGGAAAGCCACTACCTGGCCAACAAACTGGAAGGGATCCATATTCGTACCAATTCCAAAGAAAGGTGATTCAACAGAATGAGGAAATTATCAAAAACTATCTTTAATATCACACACAAGTAATTTTTTTTCTGAAAGCAGAAGTAGCATACATCAACAAGGAAGTGATAAAAATTCAAGCTGAATTCAAAAGAGGAGGTGAAATGAGAAATATCATTGTTAATGTTGTATGGATCTTGGTTCAAATCAGAGAAAACTAAAAAGATGTTTACATGTATTTTATTGACTATGCTAAGGACATGGACTTCACAAATCACAACAAATCATGGATAACATTACAAAGAACGGAAATTCCATGTTCATGCAGAACATGTACATAGATTAAGGGGTAAGTAGGTGTTCAAACAGAGCAAGGGGATACTGTATGGCTTAAAATCAAGAAAGGTATTGTGTGTTTTTGCCATAGTTAATCTGTATGCTGAGCAAATAATCTGAGAAGCTGGACTATATGAAAAAGAATTCAGCATCAGGACTGGAGGAAGATTCATTAACAGCCTATGATATGCAGATGACACAACCTTGCTTCCTGAAGGCAAAGAGGACTTGAAGCACTTCCTGATGAAGAACAAAGACTGCAGCACTCAGAATGAATTGTGCTTCAACGTAAAGAAAACAACAACAAGAAAAAACCCCACACAACTGGACCAATAAGCAACATCATGATAAACAAAGAAAAGATTGAGTTTGTCGAGAGTTTCATTTTTCTTGTATTCAGAATCAACAACCATGGAAGCAGCCATCAGACAATCAAATGATGATGCAGTGCATTGGGCAAAGACCTTTTTAAATTTTAAAATGTATTGCTACAAAGACCTCTTTTCAAATGTTAAAAACCAAAGAAGTCACTTTGAAGACTAAAGTGTGCCAGACTTAGGCTATCATATTTTAAATTGCCTCATATGCATGTGAAAGCTAGATGATGAATAAGGAAGACAGAAAAATTGATGCCTTTGAACCATGATGTTGGTGAAGAATATCAAATATACTGTGGATTGTCAGAAGAAGAAACAAATTTGTCTTGGAAGAAATATAGCCAGAGTGCTCCTCTGAAGTAAAGATAGTAGGGCTTCATCTCAAACACTTTGGACATGTTTGTCAGGAGTGACCAGTTCCTGGAGAAGGACATCACACTTTGTAAACTAGAGGGCATTGAAAAAGAAGAATATCCTCGGTGGAATGAGTTAATACAGTGGCTGCAACAATGGGCTCCAACTTGTGAGGATAGCCTCAAATCAGGCAATGCTTTATTCTGCTGTATATAGGGTCACAATGAACTGACACTGACTTGATGTCACCTAACAACAACAACACAACTGCTAAGCAAAAAATATGTTCTATTGCCCTAGTGAAAAGAAAAATTCTAACTTAAAAAAAAGACATTATAGCATTCCATAGTACTGGCAACTAAAAGAAGGAGTAGCAGATATCTACTGCTGTGGCCCTGAGGTAAAAAGTTCTGTCATACTTCATTGTAGAAATATAAATTCTTCAACACTTTTTTAAAGTAATATGGTAACATTCACTAAAATTTAAAATATATGTACACTTGTTTCACTTGGGAATCAATCCCATTGAAATAAATGTGCAAGATGGCAGGACTAAGATGGTGGAGCAGTCAAATGCTTCCTATGATCACTCTAACAACAGAGACCAAAAAAAAAAAGAACCAATTGCATATGACATTACAGGTGACCCATACATTAACGGGAAAGTTGAGAAAGCAGATGGGAGTACTAGGACAAAGAGAGTAGTTACGGAAATACCTAACACTGACTAGACCTGACTCACTAGGAATCGGTGGCAACCAGCATGGTGGAAGGAGCAGTAGCACTTGGAAGACGTCCTCCTCAGTAGGAGGGACACAGCAGCAGAGAGTACACTTATATCTCCAGAATCAGTGAAAAGTGACACTCCATCATCAAAAGCTAAGTGGCTTGCATCTACCTACAACATGATCTAAATCATTCTTTCAGGATAAACCTCTCTGCCTTTTCCTAGCTCTCCAATCTTTCTTTTTTGCACTGCACTTGGCTCTGAATTCTGGTGCCATTAACTAGTCTGGAAGTATGATTCCTTAAGCTTGCTCTAAAATATTCTCTCAGACTCACAGAGGAAATAATTTTACAAACTAAGGGAAGGCAGTGTTAAAGAAAAAAATCTACCAACTCCACTGAGCTGGAATTTCAGGGCAGGAAACAGTTCCTTTACCTAGAATCTACATAAGGGAACATGGTATCTTCACAAATACTAAGAGACAGCTGTTAGCCCTCTGCCTTTCTCAGTGCATGCAGCCCGATACCTGTGCCTATGCCAATCGTCCTTGCTTATTTAGGTCAGTGGGGGTGAGCCTGCAACATGGACTTGGTGATGACTACCTCAATACCTGACCTGAATCCATACAAGAAAAGTAAGTGGATTCCTGGGTTCACATGTTCAGTAACAGCTCTAACCATGTGGTGACAGGACAATAGAGTTTCAAAGGCACCAATAACCAAACTAGCACACATGACCAATCTATCTGGACATTTTGAAACACAACAAGAAGCTATAAAATAGTGAGGAAACATAAAATAAATAAGCTCAACAGCTTACTGATGGCTCAGTAGCACTTAACCACCGTGCCACCTGGGTTGCCTCAGAGACAACAGTCAATATCAAATCACTTAAAGAGGCAGACCACCATGGCTTCAGAAAGCTACCCAAAGAACTGAGAACTTTTCCAGATGAAGAGAACTTCCTGAAATTATTAGAGGTAGAACATAAAGGAGTAATATTTCAAACTCTTCAAGAGATCAGAAGGGAGATGAGGCAAAATGCAGCAGAGCAAAATGACATATTGAACCGGTTAAGAGAAACCATACAGAGACAGGAAATATAAATTCAGAAAATTAATAATAAAATTACAGAATGAGACAATTCAACAGAAAGCCAAAGGAGCAGAATTGAGGCAATGTAAGGCCAAATTAGTGAGACAAAAGATAAAGCACATGACACCACCATATTTGAGGAAAAATTAGATTAAAAAATTTTTAAAAATTCAGAAACAGTGAGAATTCTGTGGGGCTCTATCAAGAAGACTAATTTGCAAATGATTGGAATACCAGAATTGGGAGGCAGAGGGGAATAACAGAATATACAGAGAGAATTGCTGAAGATTTGTTGACAGAAAACTTCCCTGACATCATGAAAGATGAGAAGACATCCATCCACCAAGACACTCATCAAACTCCACACAATGTAGATCTCAAAAGACACCAAGGCATATCATAATCAACTTTACAAAAGCTGAAGATAAAGAGATACTTTTAAAATTAGCTAGGGATAAATGAAAAATAATCTACAAAGAAAAGACAGTAAGACTTACCTAGGACTACTTAACAGATAGCACGCAGGCAAAAAGTCAATGGGATGCCAACTACAAAGACTTGAAGGAAAAAAACTGCTAACCAAGAATTATATACCCAACTGAATTGTCTCTCAAATATGACTGCTAAGTTAAGAGATTTCCAAATAAATAGAAATTTAGAGAATTTTCAAAAACCAAACCAAAATCACAAGAAATACTAAAGGGAGTCTTTTGCTTGGAAAATCAAAGAATCAGATAATAACCCAAGCCTAGAATGTGTAACAGAGCAGCTGGATATCCACCCAAATAGGGAAATCACCAAAATAATTCAAAGACAAAATACCAAAAATAAGGAACAAAGATGTCATCATATAAACACTAAAAAGAAAAAAAAAGAGGAACTGTAAGATGGAGTCACAGTTTTTACCTATGGACAGAATGTCAAGGTGATATACACACATTAAAAATTGGTTTAAATTTTAGAAAATAGGGGTAAATATTAAGGCAACCACAAAGGAAGTTAACAATCCTTTGCACCAAAATAAAATAAAAAAAACAAGAGAGTCATGAAGTCTTAGCAAATAGAAAACCAACAACAAAGAAAAAAGATTAAAAGAAAACATAATGAAATAAATGCTCTCGCTTATAGGAATATATATTTAGAAATGTTTTAGCTATATAATAAAGTTTGAGATAAAAAAAAAAGTAAATGTTCGTCAACAGGAAAATGCCTACATAAATACTTGTACCTCCAGGCCAGGTATGGATGTGGTGCAGTGGTTAAGAGCTCAGAGGTTAGCAGTTCAAATCTACCACTCACTTCTTGGAAACTATATGGGGCAGTCTACTCTGTCATGTAGGGTAATTATGAGTCAGAATCAACTCAATGGCAATGGATCTTATCTGTGTTTTTGGTATAGCATGTACAATTGTGCAGCCATTAAAAATAAAATTAGATATAATCTGATAATTTAAAAAGACTGTCTCAGTGTATTGCTAAGTGAGAAAACTAAAATATGGGGAAGTAAACATGATTTCATTTTAATAAAAATGTTTTAAAAACGTTATATCTGTGCATTTGTTTATGTGAAATTGCAACATCATGGCGAAAACTGCAGAAAGATACACAGCAGTTTGCAACACTAGTTACCCAGCTGATGTTGCAAGAGGTGGGAGCAATGCCAGCGTTGGAGTAAAGAGAAGAGAGAGAGGGGTGTCCAGATTAAACAGTATGTCTGACAGTTGTGCACTGTGCATGGGCATAAGGAGATGCTAGTAGGAAAGTCTCTAAATGGTGATAGCATGACGAGATTGGACAATGAACAAAGAAAACAGAAGAATTGTTGCCTTTGAATTGTGGTTTTGGAGAAGAATACTAAATGTACCATGGATTGCCAAAAGAATAGACAGATCTGTTCTGGAACAAGTACAACCAGAGTGCTCCCCGGAAGCAAAGATGGCAAGACTGCATCTTGCATACTTCTGACAAGTTGTCAGGAAAATTCAGTCCCTGGAGAAGGACATCATGCTTGGTAGACTGGGGGGTCAGCGAAAAAGAGGGAGACCCTTGACGAGATGGGTTGACACAGTGACTGCAACAATTGGCATAAGCATAAAAACGATTGCGGACATGGCACAAGACCGTGCACTGTTTTGTTGTTCACAGGATCGCTGTGAGTCGGAACGGACTCGACGGCACCTAAGAACAAGGACAGCATGATGGGCTATCAGGTGATTTTAACTTACTCTTCTTACATTTTTGAGTATTACTTTTTAATGAATATATGTTATTTTGTTATTAGAATAAAACAAAACTTTTTATGTAATAAAAGAACCGTGTATGTGTGTCTGTGTGTATTACATAAAGACTCTGTTGGCGTAGTGGTTAAGTGCTACATCTGTTAACCAAATAGTTAGTAGTTCAAATCCACCAGACGCTCCTTGGAAACCCTATGGAGCACTTTTACTCTGTTCTGCGGGGTCCCTGGACACCCCGGTGGTGTACTAGGTTAAGTGCTATGTCTGCTGACCCAAAAGGTTGGCAGTTCAAATTCACCAGGTTCTCCTTGGAAGCTCTGTGCAGCAGTTCTACTCTGAACTACAGGGTCCCTATGATTTGGAATCGACTCAACTGCGGTGGGTTTGCTTTTGGTTTTATAGGGTCCCTATGAGTCAGCATTGGCTTGGCAGCGGTGGGTTCGATGCAGTGGTTTATACAATAAATTCAGCCTTTTTGAAGCGGGAATTGCTCAGAGAAGCCTAATTCTGTGAGATTTTTATTGCCTTTCTTTGAATGAAGAACTCTGTGGTAAAATAAGTTTGGAAAGCTGAAATAAGTGAAGCCGAAAGAGTTTTTTTTTACTTTGGAACTTTAAAAGCCTTCCATGGCTCAAATACACTAGAATTTCCCAGTATAGGCTATGGTACAAAATCCTTCTCCATTTTATTTAGCCATGGAAGCACCGTCTCTACTTTTCTGATTTTGAGAGAAGAGCGCTTTGAGAGTCTAGTATTCCCTAGATCTCGAGGCAAGGGAAAGTCACTCAAGTCTTTTGAGAAAGTGAGTACTTTAGCAAAATTAATGTAAAAGTGATGTGCTAGACGCTAATGGTTTCTTTTTTCAAAGACATAAATCCCAGCCTGGCAGTTTAGCATTTCACAGGCTGAGATCATTAGTGGGACATTATTTCTTCACTTTGTCACTTGTCTGCACCTAGTGATTTATGTAACTTCACCACTTTGTTGTTTTTACATCAATAGAACAGTGAGAGGTGGGGAGAAGAAGTTAATACAAACTATCTGCTAGAATACCTTGTGGGAAAGGGCCTTCCTGAAATACCATGATGAATTTTGCTATTATTCGCATTGAAATAAATGGAGTATTACTGTGGTAGCCTTAATGAATTACATTAGCATTCATAATTATAAACCGGTTCACAGCTCTTCCTAAAAGTACCAAAGTTTGTATCTTTGTTTTCCTTATATCTACCTCGCAGAGAAGCCCATCTCAGGTGTTCCCTTGTCTGTGTGTTGTTAGGTGCTGTCAAGGCAGTTTAGAGTTGTGGAGAAACACTGTCCAGTCCTGTGCCATCCTCACAACCACTGCCATGCGTAAGCCTGTCGTGGCAACCACTGTGTCAGTCCACCTTATTGGGGGTCTTCCTCTTTTTCTCTGACCTTGCATTTTACTAAGTGTAATGTCCTTTTCTGGGGACATACGAGATGTATGAGACAAAGTCTCACCATTCTTGTTTCTTTTTCTACGACAGACTTATTCATTATTTTGGCAGTCCATGGTACATTCATTATTCTTTACCAACCCCATAACTCAAAGATGTCACTTCTTTAGTCTTCCTTATTCATTGCCTAGCTGTTGGGTGCACATGAAGTGCTTGAAAATACCTCAAGTGCTACTTAGTCTTCAAAGCAGCAGCTTTGCTTTTAATATTTGAAAGAGGTCTTTCACCATAGGTTTGCCCAATGCACATCATTGTTGGAATTCTTGGCTGTGGTTTTCATAGGTATTGATTGCGGATCCAAGTGAAACAAGATCCTTGACAACTTCAATCTTTTCTCCATTTATCACGATGTTGCTTATTGGTCCATTTGTGAGGGTACGTTATTTTCTGTACTGAGATGTAATCTTTGCATCTTAGCCTGCATCCAAAAACCAAAACCACTGCCTTCAAGTTGATGCCAACTCATAGCGACCTATAAGACAGAGTAAAGCTGTCCCATAGAGTTTCCAGCTAGCACCTGGCAGATTTGAACTGCCAACCTTTTTGGCTAGCAGATGGAGCGCTTAGCCACTATGCCACCAGGGTTTCCTTGATCTATGTAGTTTTTCCTAAGTTGTATGAGTGGAAGGGACTATCTCACCTCTTTTCTGTATCCTCAAAGTACTTTAGTTTTAAGTATCAGTTCAGGACCTTTGGGAAAAAGATGCCGAGAAAGAAGTAGAAACACAAGAGATTAATCAGAGGGATTGCCTGTGGAAAACAAAAAGGAGGAGGAACAAGAGAAGGGAGGTACCTGTGAAAAGGGGAGGAAAGAAGGAAGATTGATAGGAAGAGCCTCCGATTCCAATACAGTTCTGAGAAAATCTCACTGGAGCAATGACTGCCTGTTGGGGGTCCCACGGTGGGCAGGAATGGTTCGGCTCTGGGCCCCGTCTCATGTTAGTCATTGGCTGGGAGCAGCTGAGGGAAGGCCTGACCTCTGTCAGATCACTGCTGCTAGTCCAGAAGGCGCAGCAGCTTCACCCTGTCAGCTGACAACACTCTTTTCCTGAAGTGCGATCTGTGCAACACACAGCGGGTGTCTCACTTTTTTCCTTGTGTGGCCTTTCTCCCTTTCCATCTGTAGTAGAATTGCTATGTATCTTACTTCAATAACTGTATTTCCAAGTTATTGAGCATAAGCTCCGTATGTAATTCATCCTTAGATAGCTGCAAAGCTATAACATACTGACAGAAGCCTGCAGATTCACAGCACGGAGCACATCATCATTAGCGAGAAAACTAGTGAGAGTTGTCTGTATAGTCCTCTGTTTTTTTCTTCTTCACATATTTAATGGTAACATTTCACTGTTTCCTAAACCTGACTATTGACTTTAGCAAACTGATCAGTGTTTGGATCCATGTTTTCAAGCAACTGAAGTGTTTGATTTAGTTACAAAAAACTTGTTCTAACCCTTTCACTGTAAAATTTTTTTTGGCAACTTCTTTCCTCCTTCTTCTGTCTGGTCCAGCTCATCCTTGAATTTTTCAGCAGCTTCAGAATTGGCACTTCCTGCTTCTCCAGTTATTTAGGTGTTATGTAAGCCAAAGCTGAATGATAAAACCAGGCCTTGCTGGCATGAAAGTACTCGTGGTAGTCTTCGCCTTGCTGTTCCTGCAGGGTTTTGGAAAGACTGTGAGCTTTTCTTTGAATCATCAGTAAACTCACAAGAATCTTCTTCTTGGTTTGGTATTCTATCCAAATCACCAACAGCTTCCCCATCTCATACGTTAATCCTTGCTTCATTTTTGTTGAAACTGGCAATTTTATGCCAGTCGCTCTCCAAATCCTCTTCTTATCCTTAACAACTGTCAGAATTGTTGAATAAGACAATCCTTCCTTCTGTGCCATTTCACCGACTTTCCTTCCACTGTCACAGGCCTTAACTATCTTCATCTTTGCATCCATGTCTACAGCCTTCTTCACTTTCTTCTTTTGGATTAGAACTTTCAGTGGCATGACTTGTTTGGCTAGACATACCGGAACAATGAAGCTAATGTTGTAATTGCTGTCAGGTGCCTGCCCAGTTCAATCACATTTAGTTAGAGTTGAACATTACCTGGGTTTCTATCAGTTATGACTCCTGACACCAATGCAGTCTTCTTTGTAGATCAGGCCATAGCCCACTATATGGCAGTGTTTCCAATAGCAAATAATAAAACTGATCATCTGCAAATGAACATCTGGGAATGATAACATCAGCAAATTAGTTGTTACAACATTATGCATATACACATTACTAACAATAAAAGAAATTACCAAATTACAAAAAAAAAAGCCATTAAATCAATTCTGACCCATAGCGACCCTATAGAAAAACAAAAAAAGATGGTTGTAAGTGCAATTTGTCTTAACTCCAATATATCATAAGTCAAGGACTACCTGTATTTGCCCATATTACTCACAATGTTCAAGTGGCTGCTTGTAACACTGTTATTATTGTCTTGCCAGTAGAAGAATCAGTTAAAAACATGTGGCTTACACATGTAGAAATACACATATATATATACATGTATGCACATATGTACATATGCACGTTTCTATCTATATATATCTTTAGAAACCCTGGGAGCATAGTGATTAAGAGCTACAGCTGATAACCAAAAGACAGGGAGTTCAAGGCCCCCAGGAGCTCTATGTCCTATAGTGTCCGATAGGGTCACTATGAGTCGGAATCAACTCAATGGGAACAAGTCTGTTTTTTTTGTTTTATATACATAAAAAAGAAAGAAAAGTTAAGAAATACTTGCTTTGAATAACTGTACTTCAAAAAACAGTGGCATAATGGTACTAAAGTCTAGCCTGAGGAAGAAAGGAGAACTTTTTATTGTTACTTTATTGAAGAAAGCACTCTTGCATTTTCCCCAGTGCACATCACTGGGGATATTTCTACATCATATTATGAAATTATGAATCAGTAAATATTTTTTTGAGTTCCCACCAAAGCATTTATGGCACAGAAAACAAACTTTTATAAAGTAAATCCAGCCTAGAATTTTTTTAACTTGTTCACTCAATATTTATTTATTTTCATTCTTTTTTTATTATTATTATGATTGAATGAAAATGTACATTCCCATATAAATTTGGGTGCCTGCATACATGCAACGTCCACTGCTCTCCCCGCCCTGTGACAGCGCACTCTTCCTCTCTGCTCCATACATGTCTTATCCTTCCAACAATCTCCTATCCCCTCCTCTCCACCCACTTCCATTCCTCCAGTAAGAGGTCAGCAGGACGACATCCTATAGGTGCACAGAACCATAAAGTGCACACATAATATGGTCACTGTGTCTCACCAAGTCCAATCCATTCCTGTCTGAAGAGTTGACCTCCATTACGATTTATGGACAGGGGCAGCATCAGTGCCAGGGGCCATGCTCCCAGGGGAACTCCAATGCCCCTGGACCATCAATTGCGGTCTTTTAGCTGAGATCTCAGGGTACAGCCCATTTTATTCTTGTGTTGCCAGTGAGACTCAACTTTGTGAGCTCCATCACAGCTATCATTGGTGGTGGCCGGGCACCATCCGGTTCTTCCAGTCACAAGTTGATGTAGCCACCCGCTCACGCAGGTCTCTCTGTCTTCCGGGTTCTCTTTCCCCCATGTCATCATGGCCCTTGGTGATTGTCTGTTTCTGTTGAGTTGGGACCATTCGCTCTAACCTCAGATGGCAGCTTGGCAGCTTTTAAGACACCAGAAGCCACTCACCAATGTAGAGTGTAGAAGGCTCTCTTAGCAAAATGCTGGTTGTGCCAATTGACCTCAATTTCCCCTGAAAGCATGGCCCCCAGCCCCCCGCCCCAGCTACTCTGTCTTTGCAACATTAAGACGGGAGGAGTACTCAAGTTGTGTTGACGTCCAGTTAATATTGATCTTCTTTCTAATGTGTGCTGTCCCATATTTCAGCCAACCAAATTTCTATCAACTATCTAATCTAAACCCTCCCCCCCAACCTCCTTCCCTTCCCACCCTTGCAGCCATCAAAGAGACTTTTCTTCTATGCATGAGTCTGTTTTTAAGTTCTCATAGTAGGGGTCTCATACAGTATTTGTCCTTTTGTCTCTAACTACTTTTATTCAGCATAATGCCCTACAACTGAACCGAGGTTATGAGATGTTTCCTAAAATCATCGTTATTCTTTATCATAGTATAGTGTTCCACCGAGTATATGTACCATAGTTTACCTATCCATTCCTCTGTTTTTTGGGCATCTGGGTTGGTTCCATCTTTTTGCTGTCGTGGACTGTGCTGTGATAAACATTCGTGTGCATGTATCAGTTGGTGTGAATGGCCTTGATTCTGTAGGCTATATTCCAAGTAGTGGATTTACTGGGTCAAGTGATGTATCTACACCCAGCTTTCTAAGGAAGTGCCAGATTGCTTTCCAAAGAGGTTGCACCACTTTGCAACCCCACCAACAGTCTAGGAGAGACCCAATTTCTCCACAGCCTCTCCAGCATTTGTTGTTTTGCATTGTTTGGGTCATGGTCAACCTTGTTGGGGTGAGATGGTATCTCATTGTAGTTTTGATTTGAATTTCTTTAATAGCTAATGATTATGAGCATGTCTGCATGAGTTTTTTGGCTGCCTCGATCTCCTCCTTAGAGAAGTGTCAGTCCATCTCCTTTGCTCATCACTGAATTGAATTATTTATGTTTTTCTTATTGATATTTTGCAGTACTTTATAGACAGCCTAGAATTTTTAAGTTATCTACAATAAAGATCATACAAGCTGAAGTTTATGAACACTGGAGGTCTCAAAAATACAGTCCTGGACATGGCAGGTACAGTGAAAGACCCCTTCTATTGCAGCTTTTGTTAATGGTATAAAATTGTCCCTGCACCTAGCTGTCAAGTTAACTCCAATACATGGCAACCCCATGTGTTATGCAGTATACTTGTGCTCCATCAGCCTTTCAGAAGCATGTTGCCAGTCTTTTCTTCTGAGGAACTTCTGGCTTGAAATCACCAACTTTCTGATTAATAACCAAGTATATAACTATTTGTGCCACTCTGTTCCTGCACCGAAAAAGTGAGAATTTCTTTTTCTCATGAAACAAAAAAAAGAGCAACATCGAATCCTAAGCAATGCAAAGTATCCTCAGCAATCTGTGAAAGTCAGAAGCTACACATTCCTGCTCTCCCAATCACCATTTAACAACTGGGAGAGTGGGGTTTAATTTCCATTAAGTCTAGTTTTTCAGATCTAAGAAGTGGTTGTGCTAATTTTTGGACAATCTAGAGTTTACAGCTCATTAGTAGCAGTCTATGCACAATGAGGAAAAATCATTTCTAATAGCAGGTACACCTCCACATGGCTGTCAGCTTTATGCAGTTCAGCTGGATGACTTCGTGTTTCTCATAGAGCCAGCTGCCTTAACCTGTTTTTAACTGAAGACATAGAAGCTTATATCAGATTGCCATTCCAGCATCTGCAATTCCATTAATCTTTCACTTCAGTAGAAGGGCAAATCTGATTTAGCCAGAGTGCAAGTTATTAGGAGACAGTAGTGATTATGAAACACATGTCCCCTGACAGCCACTCTCAGTGAAAAAAATAATCTTAAAAAAATATGACTGTGACTACCTTCCTTTATTCCTCAAATATTTGTTTTGCACCAAGTGAATGAAGTCAAATAACATTGAAAAAATTCTCATGGCAGCAAGACTGAGCTTCAGACCCACGTGGCCTCAAATATTATCATTTCACCTCTGGTTCTCCGGTCTGATTGAAATGAGGTTTGGAGATTGCGGTTCAGTCCCTAGAGGGCCCTGCAGGATAGTAAATCCACATCAAGAGGCCGTTCTGTGTATGGATTCGTGCTGATTTTATGTGACAGCCTGTTTCCATTTAGACGGGGTTCAAGCATCACCAAGTGGAATGACTTCTCTCTTTCTGGTGAGATTAAAAGTGTAATCGTTTTTGCACCAAATCTTTCACCTCCAATTCCTCTTACTAGTTTTTGTCTTGCCAGAATCATAAAAGCTTTTTTTCCTGATGACAGCAAACATTTCACCATTCATTCACCTTCACTTCTCCTTGAAAAGTGAAAAGAAAGTGAAAAGGGAAAAAAACCATAACTTTGAAAGCAGCTGGTTCAGAGTGTGTGCCTTTCTTTGGGATATGAAGGAGAATGTGTGCCTCAAATCACAGCCAACTGTCAGCCTCTTGAATTAAAAACTGTCATTTCATAAGGAACCATATTATTTACTCAGTGAGTCTTACATTTCTGACTTTCAGAGGATTAAGCTTGTTTTTTTTTAACATTTAATTTATGGAACATTACTGGAGATCATGGGAAAGTAAATGAATAAAAACTCTTAAATCTTACTTATTTCTTCAGTGTTTCAGATAAATCCTAAAGCAGAAGATGAGTTAATTGAAAATTTATTAAATATCTAAACTTGTGTCAGATTATGACAATAATGAGTTATTTATTTATGTAGGATTTATACAAACCTGAATCCAGATGTATTCAGAACTGCTGATTAATATTCTACAGTAACCCAAGTAGCAAAGTCTAACAATATGTGCTTTCATCAAGACAAACTCAAGTTGAAATCCTCCCGGGTTTAACCCTGGTGGTATAGTGGTTAAGTGCTATGGCCACTAAACAAATGCTTGGCAGTTCGAAGCCACTGGGCACACCTTAGAAACTCAATGAGGCAGTTCTACTCTGTCCTATAGGGTCACTAAGAGTCAGAATCGGCTCAATAACAATTGGTTTGGTTTTTTGACTTCTGTATTGCAAGCTTAACTCAGTTGTTTACATTGTCAGGGCCTCAGTTTCCTTATTTTTATCACTGGACTTCGTATCTTTTGGAGTGTCTGCTTAGCCACAGTGATGTGCTGTCTCTGAGTAGAGTCCCCTCCTAGTACACCTGTCCTCAGACAGGTCAATTAAGTTGAGTGCTGTGTGACTACCAACTCAAGTGGACAGTCAGCCTAAACCATGCCAGGTTTCCTCTCCTGGGAGGTTGTAATTCAAATGAAGATGCAGTCAGGTATTCTCTTCTTGTGGCTGGCAGTGGAGAATAGTGAAGTGGCATGTGCAATGAGAAATGGAGAAAATCAGATGTCTACGAGAAAAGAAATCAAGAGCAAGGGCTCGGTAGAAATAAGTCATTGTGGTTTCACCAAGGAAGAGCATGAATGTGAAAGTGATGCTGGATCCATTAGGACCAGACACCTTAAGAGGGATTATATGTTTTTGTGATCTTTCCTAAGCTTCATTCCTGCCCAGAGAAAACACAGGTAAATGGCTATGGTTATTGAATATAAAGAAAAATGGAATACATCTGAATTTAGTCCAGCCAAGACCTGCTGAGCCTGTCTAAAACTAGTTGAATCCAACTGAGCCATAGCTAACTTATGCTGCTGTGAATGAGAAATGACTATTTCTTATTAGTAGGAAAAAGTCAATGTGATTCCAGAAAGCGAGAGAAAGTGTCTATGTTCATGTCTGATGGCTTTCCATTTCTTGGCTTGGAGCTGAACTGCTTTTGAATAGCTAGCTCATATTATTTTAATAAATTTCCTTTCTGTTTAACAGAGTTTGAAATAAATTTCATTTTAATAGAAATCAAAGTAACCATGCCTACCACAGAAATAATATTACCAATATGTGAGAGAAATGGTGAAAATTAACTGCTGTAATAGCTGAAAAATACTTGCTCAATTTGCATTCAGTAAATGGTGGCTATTGTTATTATGTCCTTTTTCCTGTGAATAAAATGCAAATACACTTTTAATAAAGACAAATATTAGAGATATAAAACATGTTCAGTTTACAGAGAAAAACAATATACTAATAGAAAATATGATTGCACAATTTATGCTAACATACTTTCCTAGAAACCCAGATATGAAGGCTCAGTAATCTGTCTTTCTCAGGGATGTTGCTAACAAGTCACAGGCTCTTATTTGGGTATAACTTACATGAATGTGTATGGGATGTGCGCATTTTTTCGGTAACGACAATGTGTCTCCATCACTTGTGGAACTCATTACAATTACAATAAGGTCAGTTGAATATCATCTAACAAGGATTATATTAGATTTTATTATGTGCTTATTCTATTTACTGCAATCAGTAAATTATGTGGGAATTAAAAGTTATATTTACTAAAGGTAAAACTTTCAATTAAAACTAAATAGTTAGCACCATCATTTCCTACTTTAAAGTAATTATGTTTGGTCAGTGACAGTCTTACCCACTGTATCTTTTTCTGGTCTTATTTCTTATTAGTTAGAGTCTACAGAAGGGCTTTCCAACCTTGCAAATCACCAGATTCATGGTCTCATTCTCTTCTCTTCCATTTGTGTCTCAAACTAGCCAATTCTTGTCTGAAAGCATCTCTTTCTTCCAACACTTTGTTAAATATAGCCGAGAAAACCAACTCCCACTCCAAATTTTTCCCTTACAGGTAGAGTCTCAGTAGGTACTTGATCTGCTTTCTAAGCCATTGCAGCTGACAGTTTTGTTAAATGCTTCACTTAACAAGTTTTTCTAGCCTTCTAGTCTGCTATATCTGCTTTTGGTGACCTAAACGTAGCCACTAATATGTGGAGAGAAAGAGACAAGGGAGGAAGCAAAACATTTAATCTTGATTTTATCTAGGAAAGAACTAGAGTATGGTTACTAACACAATGAACTGACTAGAAACAGTTTTTTGAGGAATCACCTTGCCAAAAAAATTCACAAACCCCAATTTAAAAAAAAAGTCTTTGTTCATTCCTTAAAACAATCCCAAGTCTCCCAAATTTTATATGAATAGAAAGTGGATAAAAAAAGCTTTACATATACCAAACCAAAACCCAAACCCACTGCCTTTGCATCAACACTGATTCATAGTGACCCCATAGGATTTCCAAGGCTATAAGTATTTGGGGAAGCAGACTGTCCAACCTTTCCCCCTTGTAGTAACTACTGGTTTTGAACCACTGGCCTCTCAGCAGTCAATCACTTTAACCACGGTGCCACCAGGGCTTCTTATACATGTATCAAAGAGGGCTTATTCCTCACCAACCACTTTATATGTATCACTGTGGAAGGAAATAGAACAAGAACAAAACTCCCAGAAGTAGATTCAGAAGAGGACATGGAACTGGGAATATCATTGCTGATGTCAGATGTATCCTGGCTGAAAGCAGAGAATACCAGAAAGGCATTTACCTGAGTTTTGTTGACTATTCAAAGGCATTTTACTCTGTGGATGATAGCGAGTTATGGATAACATTTCAAATAGGAATTCCAAGACACTTAATTGTGCTCATGAGGAATCTGAACATGAATTAACAGACAGTTGTTTGAACAGCACAAGGAGACACCGCATGGTTTAAAGCCAGGGAAAGTATGGGTCTGGGTTGTATTCTTTCACCGTACCTATTCAGTCTATGTGCTGAGCAAATAGCCTGAGAATCTGGAGTATATGAAGAAGAACAGGGTGTGAGATTGGAGGAAGATTCACTAACAACCTGTGTTATGCACATGACACAACCTTGCTTGCTGAAAGCAAAGAGGACTTAAAACACTGATAAAGATCAAAGACTACAGCTTTCAGTACGGATTACACCTCAACATAAAGAAAACAAAAATTATCACAACTGGACCAATAAACAACATCATGACAAAAGGAAAAATTATTGAGGTTGTCAAGGATTTCATTTTCTTTGGGTTTGCAATCAATACCCATGGAAGCTGCAGTTAAGAAATCAAAAGATACATTGCATTGGGCAAATCTGCTGCACAAGACCTCTTTAAAATGTTAAAAAGCACAGATGTCGTTTTGAGGATTAAAGCACTTGAATCAAGCCATGAGGTTTTCAACACACTCATATGTACACAAAACTCTGGAAGGAACAAGAAAAGTCTGCATAAGAGCTGGTGTCTTTGAATTATGGTGTTGGTGAAGAATATTCAAAATATGTAGACATCCAGAAGAATGAACAAATGTGTGTTGCAAGAAGTACAGCCAGAATGTACTGTAGAGGCAAAGATGGTGAGATATCATCTCACGTTGCTGTGGATACGTTATCAGGAGGCACCAGTCCCTAGAGAAGGCACTGTCATGGATTGAACTGTGTCCCATAAAAGATATTTGTAGCAATTTGGCTGGGCCATGATTCCCAGTATTGTGTGATTGTCCTCCATTTTGTCATTTTCCTATGCTATAAATCCTCATCTCTACTTGTGGTTAATAGATTGGATTATGTTAAAAGAGGATTAGGGTGATGTCGGGAGCCATGGGTGAGCCCCCAGGCCCTGACATACAGCAAGCTTGTAGGGTTGAAAAAGCCCACGCGCGCCAAGTTTGAAAAAGCCCGCGCCCGCGAAATTCAAAAGGCCCGCGCGCGCGAAAAACTTCCTGCCTGATGTCACTGCCTTAGTCCTGTGTATATCCAATCCCCAGCCGACAACTACCTCACTCCAAATGTCACTCCATCCCTACGTCACTTGATCCCTCCCTCTATTCCCGCTGCTATAAATATACCTCATTTTAACAATAAAACCTTGAGGCTTGATCAGAATCTTGTCTTGCCTTCATTTCTCCGCCTTTCTTGCTCCACTTTCACAGGCTCCCCCTCGTCCCTTCGTTGATTTGTCCCGCGGGCCGGGGCAAAACTGGCGCCTCAACGTGGGGCCCGAGGTACGGAGCTGCTGAAAGAAACCCACCACGGAGAAGGAAGTCCTGGCCAGGCGTCCTGAGCTGCCGCACCGGGTGTGAGTTGGCTCGACTGGAGTTTCCACGGGAAAAGCTGCTCGTGAGTCAAATTCGTCCTGATCACCGCGGGAGTAGCCACCCTGCGAGTCTGATCTGTTAGAGGTTAAGTGGGTAAAATTTATGGGGCAAGAATTAAGTTCACATGAGCTCTTGCTAACGGCAATCAAGGATTCTTTCAAGGGGCGAAGATTTAAGGCTAACAAAGAGATTTAGTACATTTCTTTAATTTCTTGTCTAATGTCTGACCTTAGTTTTCCCCAGAAGGGGGCGATAGACCCTAAGTGTTGGAAAAGGGTTAGAGACTGTCTGAATGATTATTATAGAACCTTTGGAACAGAGAAAGTCCCCTGTGAAGCAACAGGGCGTTAAAAATTTCCTCGGGGGTGTGTGGGGGCAAGCGAGAGGGCTCCCCAAACCACGGTCGCCACGAGGGTGACCGGGCTCCGGCGCTCAGGGCTCGGCGCGCCGCGCGCTCTCCTCGCGCGGCCCCGGCCTACGCCACGCCGACCCGAGCTCCGAGCGCGGGCTGAGAAGGGGCGGCCGCCGTCAGCTGGCGTCCCGCCCGCTGAAAAATCTCAGCCCGGCCGGCCCCACCCTTGGGACAGAACCTAGGGGCAGTCAGGTTTGTTCCCCAAAAGCAGACACAGAGACAGGTTTCAGCTCCCTCTGTCGCGCCACCCCTGGAAGTGCAGGGTTGGACGTCCGTTCCGCCACCAGTGCAATACTAACCCCTGAACAGGGCATTCAGGTCATTCCTACAGAGGTCCGAGGACCATTACCCCCAGAAACGTTTGGATTGGTAATAGGGCGAGGCAGCTCCTCTTTGGCCAGTCTTCAGATCCTCCTAGGAGTCATTGACAATGATTATACAGGACAGATATCTCTTTTAGCTTCTGCCCCCTCAGGGCCGGTATCCATACATGCAGGTCAAAGAATAGCTCAAATCTTGTTGCTCCCTTTATTACCCACACCCCATAGGCATTTAGTTCCCCGGCGGCCTGACGTCGCTTTCGGGTCCTCAAATGCATATTGGATGCAACCAGTCACACCCGATAGACCAAAACTTACTCTCCAGTTAGATGGCAAAGCCTTTGAAGGAATAATGGACACAGGAGCTGATGCTACAGTAATTTCAGCTAAATATTGGCCTTCCAACTGGCCCTGTGAGACCTCAATAACTCAACTTGAAGGCATTGGTCAGTCTGTCAATCCTAAGCAAAGCTCAAAAATTCTTACTTGGAAGGACTCTGAGGGTAACTCAGGACAAGTTCAACCTTACATTGTTCCGGATTTGCCTGTTAATCTGTGGGGTCGTGATGTCTTATCCCAGCTGGGGATCATCATGTGTAGCCCAAATGAAATAGTTACCCAACAGATGCTTAATCTGGACTTCCTACCGGGACAGGAATTGGGAAAAAATAATCAAGGCATGAAGCAGCCTCTTCCTGTAACGCCTAAAAATAATCGTTCAGGCTTGGGAAGTGAAAATTTTCCTTAGCGGTCATTGACTCCCCTGCACCCCACGCTGATAAAATTAAGTGGAGATCTGAGTCTCCAGTGTGGGTAGATCAATGGCCCTTGACTGAGCAAAAACTCGCGGCTGCCACAGAGTTAGTGCAGGAACAGCTGGCTGCTGGACATTTAGAACCAACTACCTCTCCTTGGAATACTCCTATATTTGTGATCAAAAAGAAAAATGGGTCATGGCGACTCCTTCAGGACCTCAGAGAAATTAATAAAACCATGTTTACAATGGGGGCTCTCCAACCTGGACTCCCCTCCCCCGTCGCCATTCCAGCTAATTACTTTAAAATCATTATTGATCTCAAAGATTGCTTCTTCACTATCCCTCTTCACCCACTTGATAGAGAACGCTTTGCGTTTAGCCTCCCAGTTATTAATTTTAAAGGACCAATGCAGCGCTATCAGTGGAAAGTTCTCCCTCAGGGCATGGCCAATAGTCCCACTCTGTGTCAAAAATTTGTTGCTCAGGCTGTAGACCCTCTTAGGCGTCGGTGGTCTTCCATTTATATCATTCATTACATGGATGATATTTTACTGGCGGGGGCCTCCAGCTTAGAGGTACTTAGGTGCAGTCAGGACCTAACTTGCCAACTAACTTCCCTTGGACTTCAAATTGCCCCGAACAAAATACAACTTGCTGACCCTTATTATTACCTCGGTTTCGAATTGAATAATAATCAAATCACCACTCAAAAGCTTCACTTAAAAACCTCTCATCTACACACACTTAATGATTTCCAAAAGTTCCTGGGAGATATTAATTGGCTCCGACCATACCTCAAACTTACAACTGGGGAATTAAAACCATTGTTTGATACTCTTCATGGAGATGCCAGCCCCCTCTCTCCCCGCTACCCCTCTCCGAAGGCAACAACCTTGCAGATAAACAAACACACTTGGTCCTCTCAGCTACCCTAGAGCCCATTACCAAAGCCCAACAGGCTCATGCTCTTCACCACCTCAATGCTCGTACACTCCGCCTTATGTTTAAGATTACTAGAGAACAGGCGAGACAAATTGTTAAAAACTGTCCCGCATGCGTAACTCTTCTGCCTCTCCCCCACCTAGGAGTTAACCCAAGGGGCCTGCTCCCCAATGAAATCTGGCAAATGGATGTTACCCATATTCCTGAGTTTGGTAACCTCAAATATGCCCATGTGACCATTGACACCTATAGTGGGTTCCTCCATGCCACCCTCCACAGTGGTGAGGCCTCTAAAAATGTTATAGCACATGTTCTCCAATGTATTGCCATCATGGGGAAGCCCCAACAAATCAAAACCGACAATGGACCAGGCTATACATCACAAACCTTTAAAAATTTCTGTAGTCAATTCCAGATCAAACATGTAACTGGCATTCCCTATAATCCTCAGGGACAGGGCATAATAGAACGAGCCCACCAGACCCTTAAGTATACCATATCCAAACTTAAGACAAACACTGTTTATTCCACTAAAGGTTCTCCTCGTAACCTCCTAAATCATGCCTTATTCATCCTTAATTTCCTACAACTAGATATTAATGAAAAATCTGCGGCAGATCGTCTTTGGCATCAAGAGACTAAAAATCAATATGCCAAGGTTATGTGGAAAAATCCCATAACCCATAAATGGCACGGTCCTGATCCAGTTCTTATCTGGGGAAGAGGCCACGCATGTGTGTATGATACTCCAGAAGGGGCCCCTCGGTGGCTACCCGAACGTCTTGTTAAGCCCATCAATGATAACCCCATTTCCAGGGAAAATACCCCTGAGAAGCCTTCTCCTCTTTTGTAGGCTGTGAAGGCCACCTGTGTCCGGCATCGCTGGAGTGAAATGCTGAGAAAACTCTGCGATATGGAAGTCAACAATCCATCACAGATAAGCTTTTTAACCTTCTTGTTAATCATTTTTCCTACATATGAAGGATTTGCCCCTACCAACCCCCATGCTCTTTTTAGCCTTAAATGGGCTGTTATAAACCTAAATGATAATTCCATACTCTATAATGCTAGTGACACCAAACCCTTAAACACTTGGTGGCCTGACCTTTCCTTTTGCCTTAAAGATGTCATCCCACGCATAAAAGAATACGCCTCTAAACACGTGCGCAACTTCGGGTTTTATGTTTGCCCCAACTATAATAAAGGCGCTCACTGTGGGACAACCGATTCCTACTTCTGCGCAAAATGGAGTTGCGTTACCTCAAGTGATGGAAATTGGAAATGGTCCACACCTTCTTCAGACCTCTTACGTTTCTCCTTTACTAAGTATTATGATAAAAACGAAAGATTTAGTTCCTCTAAACCATGTAACAAAGACAGATCATTCAGGGGTCATTAAGGACACTATGACTAAACTCAGAGAGCGATTAAATCAAAGACAACGAGAATGGGGAAGCAGCTCAGGACTGCTTGATTTTACCTTTACCGGAACTTCATGGCTTACTAATCTACTTCTCAGTTTTGCTGGCCCTGTTTTAGGAATATTACTGTTCCTGACCTTCGGCCCTTGGGCATTCAGAAGAATAACAAGCCTCATCAAACAACAAATAGATGCTGCACAAGCTAAACCTATTCAAGTTCACTACCATCGCCTGGCAGTTGACAAAGCTTATGCCACTGAAATGGGGTACCCTAGCTTCCTCCCCATGGGGACAGCATGAAAAGTAGAGGCATGCTTACCTCCTTACCAATCCGGCAAGAGAGGTATGGGTACTGGGGCGAGTGCGAAGCAAAGCATTGCAAGGGAAAGTTAACACTAACTCCTCTACGTTTCCCTGGGGCACACCTGGCTTGCATAGAGGTTGGTATCTATCTCAACATCAAAACGGCTCTGCCTCTCCTCCTCAAAAGATACCAAGAGCCACAAATTCCACGCGGAGGAGCCTTGGCCAATACCCCCTCGCCCAGTTAAAGCCCACCTCCCATGAATTAAAACAAAAAGGGAGGAGATGTCGGGAGCCATGGGTGAGCCCCCAGGCCCCGACATACAGCAAGCTTGTAGGGTTGAAAAAGCCCGCGCGCGCCAAGTTTGAAAAAGCCCGCGCCCGCGAAATTCAAAAGGCCCGCGCGCGCGAAAAACTTCCTGCCTGATGTCACTGCCTTAGTCCTGTGTATATCCAATCCCCAGCCGACAACTACCTCACTCCAAATGTCACTCCATCCCTACGTCACTTGATCCCTCCCTCTATTCCCGCTGCTATAAATATACCTCATTTTAACAATAAAACCTTGAGGCTTGATCAGAATCTTGTCTTGCCTTCATTTCTCCGCCTTTCTTGCTCCACTTTCACAGGCTCCCCCTCGTCCCTTCGTTGATTTGTCCCGCGGGCCGGGGCAGGGTGAGACTGCAACACCCATGCTAAGGAGTTTCCCTGGAGTATGGCTTATACAACTTTTTGTCCTTTTATCCTACAAGAGATAAAAAGAAAAGAAGCAAGCAAAGAGTTGGGGACCTCATACCATCAAGAAAGCAGCACCAAGAGCAGAGCACTTCCTTCAGACCTGAGGTTCTTGAGCCAAGATACTTTCAGACTAGAGAAAGACTGATGCAACACAATGACCTTCCTCCAGAGCCGACAGACAGTGTGTTCCCTGGGAGTCAGCACACTGAATTTGGATTCTAGCCTACTGGACTACATGAGAATAAACTTTTCTTTTTTAAAGCCATCCGCTCTTGATAGATGTTCTGTTAGAGCAGTACCTGATGACTACGGCAAATATCATGCTTGGCAGAGGGTAATCAAACGAGAGGAAATCCTTCAACGAGATGGATTGACACAGTAGCTGAAATTATGCAGTCAAGTGTAACAACGATGGTGAGGATAGTGTGGGACTGGGCAGTGTTTTATGCTGTTGTACACAGGGTCGCTATGAGTAGGAACTGACTTGACAGAGCCTAAGGACAACAGCTATCTCGACAGAAGTAGACTGCCATGTCTTTCTCCCTTGGAGCTGCTGGTGGGTTTCACCCATTGATCTTCCAGTCAGCAGCTGAGCACTTAGCCACTGGGCAGCCAAGACTCCCCCATAAGCATTACAACCTTGGATGTCTTCTGGGGCAGTTCTACTTTGTTCTATGGGGCCACTGTGAGCCACAAACATTTTTGTGTTTGATGACCTCTCAACGTTGATGCCATTGCAAGGTTAAACACAACACCAACAGATCTCCACATTATTCCATCACAACTGACAAATTTGAACTTTTAACTCATTTCCTCAGTACATACAGAATAAAAGTGCGTATTAATATTAGACACTTGGAGGTACGGCCTGTTAATCTCTGAGACGTACAATACTGCAAAGCACTTTTGTTTAATAATGAAATGTGAAGTGGCGCTTTTGATACTACATAAAACATCTGTCTTTCCTCAGAAACTTCATGTAAAGCAGACTATGAGGAGCATGATCTTATCCTAATTTTATTTTTCACGTATCTAAGGACTCAAAGCTTCAGGCTGTTATACTTTGTATGTTTCCGGTGTTCCAATTATGTATCTGATCGACTGAATTTATAAGCATGTCAACCTTTTCCTGTTAGACACTATGCCTGCTTCGTAATCTCCCAGGTCTCCAAAGAGGTCTCAGAGGCATGCACTCCTAGAGGTTTGCTGTCGTCTCTGTAAGGAAGCTGTTTACTTTATTCCAGAATAATCAACAAACCAGTGCACATCATTTTGTCTTCTGGTTAGTAGCTGAGCACTTAACCACTGCATCACCAGGGCGCAATGAAATTGACCAGATGGCAACTAACAACAAATTGTAAGTAATACTCTTTTCTTCAAAATTAAATCAGCTTATTTTCAAACCTGAGGAAATGAACAATGCAGATACAAAAGAACACATTGCTTTTCACTGCTAAATTTGATTGAGTTATTTATATAGATATACATATATACACTTATGGTATATGTACACACTTATTCATGTACATATGTATGTATAAGTAAGTATATATACACATGTATATATGTATACTCATGTAAGTGTATGTGTGACACTCATGCACTTATGGCCAAATAGCCAAATAACCTTACATTGTTCTACTTCTGGGGTTTCATGATAAGGAAATTATTTTTAGAAAGCTGCCTTTGTCAGTCAAATAGCAGTTTCCTTCATTTCTTTTCAGCTGGACTTTTAACCAGACAACGCGTGATTTGAACCTACCCAGTCACTGCTCAAGACAAAACACCCTGCTGATTGGCCACCATAAAGTTTACAGCCCTGAAAACACTTTGGAGCAGTTCTCCTCCGTCACATTGCATCACCAGAATTTAAAATTCAGTGCTGCTTCTTTCCAAAAGTTTTAAAGATGATTTGAAGAAATAATTACCTGCACTGTATTATTCCAAGTGATCTCCTGCTTATAACATGTCTTTTTTTGGTTTCTTGAGACTGTTTTGGTCTTGGGCAAAAATGGTTTCCACTGGTTTGTTGATTATTTTGGAATAAAGTAAACAATTTCTTTACACATACGACAGCAAACCTCTAAGAGTATGTGCCCCTGAGATCACTTTGGAGACCTCAGATACTATGAAGCAAGCACAGTGGCCAACAGGAAGAGTCAATCATGCTCATAAATGTGGTGGATCTGATACATAGTCAGAACACTGGTAACTTAACAGAACACGATAGCTTTAAGGTCCAAGTGCTTAGATAGGTAAAAAAGTAAAATTAAAATGAAATCATTGTCTCCTCCAGAATCTGCCTCATGAGAAGCTTTTGAGGAAAGAGGTGTTTTGTGTAGTATCAGCAGTGCCATTTCATACTGTTTATTATTAAGCAAAGATGTTTAGCAGTCTTGCATGTCTCAGAGATTGACAGGTTATACCTCCAAGTGACTAATATGAACACACACTTTTACTCTGTCAACTGAGGAACCGAGTTAAAAGTCAAACTAGTCAGCTGTAATGGAATAATGTGCAGTTGTGTTTGTTGTTGTGTCTGCTTTGCAATCGCATCCATGTTGAGAACTCTCAAAACATGAAAATGTACATGGCTTGACCCAAGTGACTTTATGAAGTCATAAAGGTCAGAATTTATAGGTTCCAGCATATGTTATGCAGAAGAAAGGAAAACATCTTTAGAATACATTCATTCCTAAGGGAGATTGTTCAAGGACATGTGTGCAACAGGATTCATCGAGATGCTGGAAGTGGAGTGAAAATGGGGGCAACCAAACAGCCTTCCAGGCTTCAGTAATAATCTTCAGAAAGCCTATGACAAAAATGATTTACTTTAATGTTTTTGTAAGGTATGCAGAAGAAGTCAGGGCCTTCTGAAGAAGGCTCAAGGATTCTGTTTTCTTTGAGGCACTATGGTAAACTTACTGCAGAGGAAATCTGCTGGCTTTCTTCTCTTACTCAACTTGCTGATTTGTATCTAGAGGCCATAGTATAAGAAAATGAGTTGAAATGAGTATAAGAAAATGGTTGAAAATGAGTTATAATGAAGATTTTGCAAACTGTTTTCAGATTGCATTTATCGTCAACTCAAAATAGCACACTTGGTGTTGACTACAGAAACACCAAAACAGAGCAAAAACAGTACAGAAATTATTCTTGTGAAAAATAAATGCCCCAATTTTAATGGTTATAATGGCTATATGATAAATAATGTTCTTGTTCTTCACCTAAGTTGGAGAGACAATCTATCATGCTAAGAAGGAAATTTGCTTCCTGAAATTCATTACTAACTGTAGAATGACCTCATTCTTATGAAATGTATGTTCATTTAGGGTAAAGGGTCATGATACCCGCAATTGATCTCAAAGGATTCGCTTTCCCCACAAACACATACACATGCACCAGAGAGAAAGAGAAATGGAGAAAATGTGGCCAAGTTAACAACTGGCGATCCAAGCGCAGGGTTGTATAGACTTTTTTACCACGCTATTCTTTTAAATTTTCTATAAGTTTGAAATATTTTGAAATAAAAAGTTTTTTTAAAAAAGAATTATATTTTTCCAGTCTTCTGTTTATCAACTGTGTAATCTAGCTCAAGTTATTTACCATTTTTATATTTCAATTCTGTTATCTGTAATATAAGGTTAGTACTTCTGATAACCTCAAAGCAGGGAATGAAATAATCAATAACTCAGTAAATGTTAGTAGTAGTTTAGTACAGTTTTTTTTTTCTTTTTAGATGACAATTTACAGAGCAAATTAGTTTCTCATGAAACAACTGGCCTACCGATTGTCTTGTAACATCGCTTGCGAACCACATGACAAGTCAATATTCTCAACACTGAGGTCTCCATTGGCAGATTTCCTGTCCCCTCTTGCCGTCTGATTCTTGCCCCTGGGATGGTGTAATTCTGTAGTTTCATTTTGTTTGTTAGGTCTGTCTAATCTTTGGCTGAAAAGTGAACCTCAGGTGTGACTTCAGTTCTGAGTTAAAAGGGAATCTAGAGGCCATCCTCCTGCAGTTTCTACAGTCTCTGTCAAATGAGTAAGCCTTTTTTCTTTTTTTTTTTTTTTTTGAGTTAGAATTTTGTTGCACATTCTTCAACAGCTCTATCTAAGACCCTCTGTTGTGATCCCTGTCAGAAAAGTTGGTGGCCCTAGACAGCCACCATCTGGTTGTGCTGGACTCAGTCTGGTGGCAGCGGTGGTAGTTGTGGTCCATTAGTCCTCTGGACTAATGTTTTCTTTATGTCTTTGATTTTCTTCACTCTCTCCTGCCCTAGATGGGGTGACTCCAGTATCTTTTAAATGGCCACTTGCAAGCTTTTAAGACCTTAGAAGCTACTCACCAAATTTAGTACAAATCTTAAAATAGTTATTTTTCACTTATGCTTGTTTATACATCTTGGTTTTGGTCAACCATTAGTAGTTTCATTCTTACACCACACCTACTCTGCTAACACAATATGTTGATATCACCTTTACTAAGCAATCACATTGCTCAATGACCTTCAATTTTTATAAATACAAACAGTATATGGTAGACTATTGTTGATCTGTTTAATCATGAAATAGTCATATATGCCAAGCCAAGTCAAGCGCCATCGAGTCGGGTTTGACTCATGGCGACCCTAGAGGCCAGGGTAGAACTGACACCCAGAGTATTCAAGGAGCGCCTGGTGGATTTGAACTGCTGACCTTGTGGTTATATATATCCAAAGAAAATTGGCATGGGACCAGGCAGTGCTTCTTTCTGTTGTTCGTAGAGTTGCTATGAATTGCTTAGATTTGATGGCACCTAACAATAACAGCAAAGATAATTATCAAGTGATACCAAATGAGTGGGGAACTTATCAAGCTTTAAAGTTTGTTTAGAAACTGGAAACAGCAGCTTCTCAGACTTAGAAAAGAAAAATAAAATAAGAAACAAAGGACATAATTCCTTAAGTTCTCCTAGATGCAGTCAAAATGTTAATATTACTCTTGGCATTTATAGACAATGAAGCCATTTACTGTTATCACTGTGTCCTGGAGGTGGGAGAAATATCTTATCAAGAAAGCAAACAAGCATCAACACCTCCTTCATCAGGCTGACACCAGTGTTATAATTAAGAACAGTGTTCTTTTTTACACAGTGGGTTATCTCCTGGTCTTCATGAGAGCTGTAAATGTACTAGCAACTTCAATGTCTGACTTTAATTCTACCTAGAAATATTTTGACAAACTGACAATAGTTAAAATGTTAGATTGCTTCTGCCTTTAAAACACTGAAATATTCACATAGGACAATAGTCTGTAGGGCAGGGACCCTATCCATGTTTCTTAGCATGAATGAACGGAAGGAGGTAGATTAAAAGATATTCACAGCTCCAAAATGAAATTGGTGGCAGAATGGACCTGGGGAGTACTGGCATTGACCCTTGTGATTATCTACCTTTTCTAGAGAACTGCACATTCAGAAATCAAAATTCATTCACTGTATAGACAAAAAAGCATTCAAAATCCAGGCAATTCTTCTGAATTTTACGCTGTAATGCAACCAGGTACCGCTTCTCTCTTGAATCCCAGAAAGATGGAAATAATACATTTCTGACTAAGAATTTTAAAAACTTAAACTTTGGACTAAATCATAGGGTACAGTCCTCATGCAGCCTGATTATGAAATTTCAGCTTTGAAGCATCTGAGTGTTCACATATGTTACATTCAAAGTGGACAATTCTGAGAATCGAAGGAAGGAAAGTACGATGGTTCAGGCAAACCAGGACATACAGTTACTTTGTTAAGAATAAACTTTTAATAAGCTGTTGCCTTAGTTATGCAAAATGGAAGAAGCATTCTCTCCAGAGATGTTTGTTACTAGGTGACCAGTGTTTCCCCTGCAATTAGAACTTCTGTTGCTAATATACAAGGTCTGACAGTTAAGGTCCTGAACTCATCCTAGAAAAAGTGCTGTATACCTTGTTACTGAATATTACTACAGTTACCTTCGAACTACTCCCCTTGGGAAGCTATGCACCAGTGCCAGTGCCTAGTCCACCCTTCAAAGTAGTTTTGGAATCTCTTCACTGGAATGGCCATCAGAGCTGTCATCGGATTACCCTTGATTTCCTGAATGTCATCAAAGCATCTTCTTTTATCTTCAGGTAAAGAAAATGTCATTGGGGGCCAGATCAGGTGACTAGGCAGGGTGTTCCAATACAGTTTTTTGTTTACTGGCTAAAAACTCCCTCACAGACAGGACAGTGCCATGTGAGCTGATGTTTTGTCGTGATGCAAGAGCCATGAGTTGTTGGCAAAACATTCAAGTTGTTTTCATCTAACTTTTTCCTCCAGCTGTTTCAGCATTTCCGGATAGTAAACTTGGTTAACTGTCTGCCCATAATCAACAATTCCTCTGGTATTGAAAAAGGGTTGCAGCCTCATTTTGCCTCTTGACTTGGACTGACGCAACATTTTTGATCATGGAGAATTGGCTGACTTCCACTGTGCAGTTTAAAGTTTTGCTTCAGAGTCGTATTGGTGCACCCATGATTCATCACCAGTGATAATATCGTCTTGCCTCTCCAAAAGGTCTTGGAAGATTTCAACTCTCCTTTGCTTTTGTTCATCAGTGAGCTCCTTTGGGACCATTTTTGCACACACCTTTCTCAGGACAAGATTTTGAGTGAAGATTTTCCTAACTATTTCTGTATTGATGTTTACCTCATCTACTGTGCTTCTCACAATCATCTAACAATGCTGACACACAGTTGAATGAACTTTTGCAATGTTTTCGTCAGTTCTGCTTGTTACTGGTCACCCAGTAATGGGGAAGACGACTTGTCTTCATCTTCCTTCTCTCCCTTTAGAAAAACATTTAATCCTTTTGTACATCACTGTTTTCTTCTTGGCATTATACCCATAAACGTGGACAAACATGTCCCTGATTTAACTTTCACTCTTGCGAAGTTTAACAAGAAATTGAACGTTTGTTGATTGCTCTCATTCAAGTTCTAACATTCTCACAATGGCACACAAAAACACAAGAACAATAATGAATGCCACTCAGCAAGATATTGCCACATATGGACAACAACACACACGTGAAAGGTTGATATAACAAGGTTATGAAACCTTACCGAGTTGTTTACATGCTGCTGTCAACATATATATGCACGCTGGTAGCTTTGCAAACTTAATTAGCAGACCTCATACGGGGATTGAATGATCCTTAGAAGAGTATATTGGGTAGAGACATCTAAAGACAGAGTTACCACCTAAGAAGCCATCAGTACTGGGTTCCTTAGATGACTTTGTTAAAATATCACTGTGTTTACTCAAGATCAGTAGATTCAGAAACTGTCCTACAAAGTAAAAAGTCTTAATAGCTATTTCTAAGACTTCACACCTTAGCAAATACTTCATTTCACACAGCTTATGAAAAGTAATCAATGCACTGTATTATACGAAAACCAAATAAAAGTACAGTACGCTGTATATTACATTTTTTTAATATGACTAAGTGAAAATGTACATTCCCATATAAATTTACATGCCCACCTATATGCAACTTCCACTGCTCTCCCTGTCTTGTGACAGCACACTATTCCTCTCTGCTCCATACATGTCTAATCCTCCCAACAGTCTCCTTTCCCCTCCTCTCCACCCACTCCCCTTACTCCAGCCAGAGTTCAGCAGGATAATATCCTATAGATGCATAGAACCATAAAGTTAGTCCAATATATGATCACTCTGCATCGCCAAGTCCAATCCATTCATGTCCGAAGAGTGGACCTTCATCATGATTTATGGGCAAGGACAGCATCAGAGCCAGGGACCATGCTCCCAGGGAAACCCCAAAGCCACTGGACCATCAATTGTGGTCTTTTAGTGGAGATCTCAGGGTACACTCTTTTTTATTCTTGTGTTGCCAGTGAGACTCAACTTAGTGAGCTCCATCACGGCTATCACTGGCGGTTCCAGGCACCACATGGTTCTTCTGGTCCCAAGTCTATGTAGGCACCCACTCATGTGGCTCTCTCTATCTTCTGGATTGTCTTTACCCCGTGTCATTTTGGTTCTCAGTGAGCATCCGTTCCTGCTGGGTTGGGACTATTTGCCATGCCCTCGGATGACAGCTTGGCAGTTTTTAAGATTCCAGACGCCACTCACCAATGTGGGGTGCAGAGAGCCCTCTTAGCAAAACACTAGTTGTGCCAATTGGCTTCAATTTCTCCTGAAAGCATGGTCCCTGGCCCCCTGCCCCCGCTACTCTGTCCTTGCAATATTGGGTTAAGACAGAAAGACTATTCAAGTTTTGCTGAAGTCCACTCAATATTGTTCTTGTTTCTAATGTGTTCTGTTACTGATTTCACCCAACCAAATTTTTACCAGCTATCTAATCTAAAGCCTCCTCTCCTCACCCTCGTTCCCTCCTCTCCCTGCAGCTGTCAAAGAGTCTTTTCTTCTATGCATAAGTTTGTTTTTGAGATCTTGTCATAGGGATCTCATACAATATTTGTCCTTTTGTCACTGACTACTTTCACTCAACATAATGTCTTCCAGTTGAAACCTAGTTATGAGATGTTTCCTGGAATCATCATTATTCTTTATCATTGAACAGTGCTCCATTGAGTATATATACCATAGTTTACCTATCCATTCCTCTGTTGATGGGCATCTCGGTTGATTCCATCTTTTTGCTATCGTGGACTGTGCTGCCATAAACATTCTTGTGCATGTGTTCATTGGTGTGAAAGGTCTTGATTCTGTAGGGTATATTTCAAGTAGTGGAATTACTGGGTCAAATGGTACATCAATATCCATTTTTTTAAGGAAGCGCCAGATTGCTTTCCAAAGAGGCTGGACCATTTTGCCACCCCACCAAGAGTGTAGGAGAGTTCCACATTCTCTATAGCCTCTCCAGCATTTGTTGTTTTGCATTTTTTGGATCATTGCCAACCTTGTTGGGGTCAGATGGTATCTCATTGTAGTCTTAATTTGAGTTTCTTTAATAACTAAAGATCGTGAACATGTCTGCATGTGATTTTTAGCTGCCTGAATCTCCTCTTTAGAGAAATGTCTGTCTGTCTCCTTTGCCCATAGCTTAATTGGATGATTTATCTTCTTCTTATTGATATTTTGTAGTATCTTATAGATTATGGAGATCAGGTGTCAGTCTGACATACAGTTGCCAAATATTTTTTCCCTTTCTGTAGGTGGACTTTTAATTCTATTAATAAAGTCTTTGGATGAGCAAAAGTGTTTGATTCTTAATAGTTCCCGTTTATCTATTTTCTCTTCTGTAGATTGTGGTTTGTTTGACAGATTTTGAAGTCTGTCTGTGTTGTGTATTAAAACTTCCATTGTTTTTTCTACCTTTTCTTGGATGAGCTTTATCGTTTTAGGCTTGATATTTAGGTCTTTTATCCAGTTGCAGTTGGTTTTTATATAAGGTGTAAGATATGGATCTTGTCTCAGTTTATTGCAGATGGATATCCAATTTTGCCAGGACCATTTGTTGAAGAGACTGTTTTTGCCCCAGTTTAATGTCTTAGGGCCTTTATTGAATATCAACTGCTGATAGGCAGATGGTGTCATCTCTGGGGTCTCAATTCTGTTCCATTGATCAATCTGTCTGTTCTTGTACCAGTAGCTGGCTGTTTTGACCACTGTGGCAGTGTAGTATGTTCTAAGGTCGGGTAGTGAGAGGCCTCCCAGTGTGTTCTTCTTCTTTAGTTGTACCTTTTCTTATCTGGGTCTTCTTCCCTTTCCAAACAAAATTGGTGATTTGTTTCTCCATCTCATTAAAAAATGACTCTGGAACTTGTATTGGGATTGCATTATGTAAGTAGATTGCTTTGGGTAAAACAGACATTTTCACAATGTTAAGTCTTCTTATCCATGAGCAGATAGGTTTTTCTATTTATCTAAGTCTCTCTTACTTTCTTGTAGTAAGGGCTTGTAGTTCTCTTTGTAAAGGTCTATTATTTCTGTGGTTAGATTAATTCCTAGGCCCTTTATCTTCTTAGGGGTTTTGATTTAATAAAGAATGATGGTTGCCCCAAAGGAAATTTTAAAAGGTACCACTCATTTAAGAATTCCTTCTGGAGTGAATGCATTTAAACCCTAGTAACAAATTTCATGGGAAAAAAAATTTGAATGTCATTTACAGCATGTCTCCTCAGTGATAATCAAAATTGTACACTGAGAAGCTTCACGGTTTAAGAAAAACATCAGAATTTGGAGTCAGAAATTTGAGGTTCAAGCTTTAGTTCAATCACTTAGATGAGTTACACAGAAAATTACTTGTAGCAACTATGGCTAGGTACCAACCCACATCTGTTCCTTCCTCTTGCCTCCTCAGTAGAACCATAAATTTGTTCACGTGCATTCTCATCTTCCTTGAAGCTCAAACATCCTGGGATAAGACTGATCATAAATGTTAACCTCATATTTCCTTAGCTAATGTTTGGTTCAGGAATGGACATGTAACCATTTTGTACCCATGAAAAACAAGGAAAGTTTACTGAGAGGACTTTAAGGAAAATTCTTCTTCTTTCTTTGGGACAGGGTCCAAAAGTGACCTCCTTTTTCTCTCTAGGTATGGACAAGTATTTGTTCAGCAGTCCATGTTAGAATGAAGTAAACTCATAGAAGAAAGCCAGGCTAAGACTGGAAAATAAAGCCAAGACCAGTGACTACAGCAGCACTGTCTAAGGACTTCTACATCTCTGGGCCAAGAATTCCAAACAGTTTAAGCCAGTTTGATGGGGCATTTTTTGTATTTCCAGTAAAAGACACTCTAATCTCCCAGTGTCTGTTTTAATCTGTGAAACTCAGATTGGTAGGTACATTTCAGTCTTTCAAGAATTCATGATCACATGTACAATTGTTTAATAAATGACATTAGATTTGGAGTGTTGTCCGGCATATCAATGTCTGTTATCGACTTCACTGACACTTAACTTTGACAAATCTTTAACAGTCTTCATTTGTGATTGGCTGTATTTTCACATCAGATGAAACTGTTGGTGTTGGCATCCAAAAAGCACATTGTAATAGCTCAGGCAAGAATTTTAAACCTCTTTGAGGTCTCCAAAAGGCAAATAAAATAATAACATATCGTTGCTGTTGCTTGCCTTTGAGTCAGTTCCAACTCATAGTGGCACTGCCAGATGGAATAGAAATGACCACAGAGTGGCCCAGGCTGTAGTCTTCATAACAGCAGATCACCAGGTCTTTTCTCACGCAGAGTGGCTATTGGGTTCGAACTGTTAACATTTTGGTCAACTGTGTACCACTAGGGCTCCTTGAATAATATCATAGTGGTATTTTATTGGATGCCATACTAAGACCTTAAAGCAAATAAAGTAGAACCAGGCTCTCCACCCCAAAATATATATTCTCCACATGAAATGTTCACTTTTAAAAGAACTCAGCAGAATATAACATTTTGGATATTGCCAAAGATTAATTAAATGTTAAAACAAATATAGCGAGATACATAAAAATGTATTTACATATATACCATAAGTTTGAACAGTATTTCCTTAAATTAGAAAAGTAAAAACTATACACTTATCAAGAAGGATAAAATAATCTAAAACTGAAAACTGAATATAACATATGATAAAATATGTCTTCTAGAATTTTAGATCATGTTCTTTCTCAAAACAGCATCAACAACAATTACTTTACAAGAGAATAAAATAGCGATCAGTGAAGAATAAAGCCTGAATTTGAAACTTTCGTCTGACACCTTGGGCAGGTTTATTAGTCTCTCTTGCCTTCACTGTTTTTATATGCAAAATGGAGATAATAAAATCTACTTTCCAGATTTAGGTTTAAATAAGATAATGTATGCCAAGTGCTCGGGTAGTGCCAGGTTTACAGTAAGCATTTGATAATGTTTTAAATTATATTTTTATAGAAAAACTAGCCTTGTGGGTTCCACTGACTTCTGGTGGCCTAAATTAAAAATGAAACTCAAAAAATAAGTTTGATTTTCAGACATACCAAGATGAATCCTAGAAGATAGTTTCAACAACCTTGAGAAAAGATGTGGCAAAAACTGTAAAATGGAAGCCATATGAGTACTTCTGCTTCTAATAAGATATACTAACAGAGATTAGACTAAACTTTCTTTCTAAAACCACTTTAAGAAACAGTGAAATGATGGCTTTTGGACATTAGGAAGTTTAGGGCAATAATTTCCAAGAAAGGGAGAACAGATGAGGAAAATTTTACAATTGCCCAGCTTACTACCTGGAGTGATATCACATCCTTCCAGGAAGCCCTCATCCAGACCTCACTAGTGCCCCTGAATAAAGACGACAGAGCTAGGAGTCTAGGGAGGCCAGGGTACATGCAGAAAGGAAGAGTCATAGAGAAGAGTCTCTTTAAGAGACATCTTTCTGGTCTTCACCTGAGTCCTGATCTGCACATGTGTGTAAGGGAAGATCCTGAATCTGGAGGAAGAATTGCCCAAGAGGAGCAGAAAGAATAATTCCCAAAAAGATCAGGAATAATTCATGTTTCCACTAAGCAAAATGAAAAATCTTGTAATTCATGAGACATTACGTACTGAGTATTGCCTAAGAAGTAAGAAAAGTGATCTCTAGACTAAATTCTTCTGGGTCCACCTAACAAAGATTAAAAGCACACCTCTATTTACTGGTAATTTAATTGCTTCTCAGAACAAAACAAAAAATATTTATAGGAGTACTAAAATCATCAGCATACAACAACGTAAAATTCACGACACTTGGTGTCTAAAAAAAGATTTCCAGACAGGAAAAGAAGCAGGAAAATATTACTTCTAGTGAGGACAAAAACAACCAAATAAGTAGAAATAAATACTAGAATTAGCAGGAAGGAAGAAGAACAATTTAGCATGTTACAAAGAGACACAGAAGATACAAAAATACACAAAACCTAAAATTTTTCAGATGCAAATTACACTGGATGGAAGTAACAGCCAATAACACATTACAGAAGAAAATATTAACGAAATTGAAGACATAGCAATAGAAATAATCCAAAGTAAAACACAAAGAAAAAAATGAACAGAGAACAAATGAACTTTAGAACAAATCCAAGTGACTTAATGTATTTGTAATTACAGACCCTGATAAGGGTGAAGAGACAGAAGAAAATACACACATTATCAAAATTTGTTCGAATTTTAAGACAGTTGTAAGCCCAGAGAATCAAGAAGCTCCAGGACCTCGCTCTACAAGAAGCATGAAGAAATTACACCAAAGTACATATAGTAAAAATGCTTTAAATCTGTGTTACAGAGAAAAATCTTAAAAGGAACCAGAGGGGAGAAAGATACTAGAGAGAAATAAAAATAACAGTAACAACAGGCTGTACATTGGAAACAAAGGAGCATGTTTTTCAAAGTAGCAAAAGTGCCAAATTAGAGTTTCACATCAAGCAAAAATATCAAAGGGTGAACTAAGCACTTTTTAAAACATACAAAATCTTAAGAAATATATAATTAGCAGACCTGCACTACAAGAAATGTTAAAGTCCTTCAGATACATGAAAAATAACACCCAATGGAAATCTAGATCTACACAAAAAATAAAGAGCACTGGAAATGGTACATAGCCAAATAAAAAAGCTTTTTTTCATTTAAAGATTAAAAAAAATTCACTGTTTAATGCAAAAAATAATGCATTGTGAAATTTATAATATATATAGAAGTAAAATGCATGACAATTAAATGTAAATGGTCAGAATACTTAAATAAAAGGCAGGGCTTGTCAAGTCAGATAAATAGGGAAGACCCAGCTATATGTTGCCTATAAAAAACCATTTTAAATATAAAGAAACAATTTAAAAACAACAGAATGAAAAGCTGTTCCAAACTAAAACTCATTAAAAAATAGAATAGCTATAATATCAGACAGAGCAGTTTTCAGAGAACAGAACATTACTAAAGATAAAAAGCACCACTTCATAATAACAAAGGGGGTCATTTATCAAGAGGATATAGTAATTCTAAATATTTGTACACTTTATAAAAGAGTTTCAAAGTACATGAAGCAAAAACTGATAGATCTGCAAGAATGTACAAATCCACAATTATGATCAAAGCTTTAACACATTTATCTCAGTAACTGATAGGACAACTGTACATAAAATCGAGAAGGACACAGAAGACTTGAACAACAATAGCAACCACCCTGATTTACACACACACACACACACACACACACACACACACACACACACACACACACACACGAGGTCTGACAATTAAGTCTGCAAACTAAATTGTTCTAAGTGCTAACTACCTCACTGATGAATATCACTATGGTCACCTTCGAAGTACTTCCCTTGGGAAGCTACGTACTGATGCCAGTGCCTGGTCCATCCTTCAAAGCAGTTTAAGAACCCTTTCTGGAATGACTATATGCATAGTGGCACAGTGGCAAGTTCATGAACTTAATTGTATAATTGTCTGTGAGGGAGTTTTTAGCCAGTAAACAAATAATTGTATTGGGACACCCTCCTTAGTCACCTGATCTGGTCCCCAGTGACTTTTTTCTTTACCTGAAAATAAAGGAAATATTTATAGGAAGACATTTTGATGACATTCAGGACATCAGGGTAACGTGATGACAGCCCTGATGGCCATGTCAGAAAGAATTCCAAAATTGCTTTGAAGGGTAGACTAAGCACCAGTGTCAGTGCATAGCTTCCCAACTTGGGGAATTCAAAGGTAACCATAGTGATATTCAGCAATGAGGTATGTATCACTTTTTCTAGGATGAATTCATGAACATAATTGGCAGTCCTCATATATACATATATATACACCAAACCCCTGATATTGATTTGATTCCAATTCATAGCAACTGAAAAGAACAAAATAGAACTGCTCATAGAGTTGCCAAGGAGCAACAGGTGGATTTAGACTGATGGACTTTTGACTAGCAGCTGTGATGCTTAAGACTGTTTCTTAAATGGGCTGGGCCATGATCCTCCTGGCAGTTGTATAAAGTTGTGATCCCTTATGTGTTGAGACTTGTGATTCCTCTCATAGTAAGACCTACTATGAGTAGTCAGTCAGTTAAAAGGAAGTTTCCTTGAGTATATGACCTGCATTTGAATATAAGAAGGTGTTCTGGCAAGGCTTGGGGGCTTTTTTCTCACACTGAATCCTGCAGCTGATTCCTAGTTGTCTTACCTCCAGTTCTTGGCATTGCACTAGCAGTTTACCTACAATTAGGCCTGCCAATTTTGGGGGATTCATCTATCTTCACAATCAGTGAGCTCTCTGAGTCCTGCTCTGACTTGCTGATCCCGGGTTCAACAGCCCCTTCTGCTACATGCTTCAGGAGAATCCTCTAGCCTGATCCATGGGCTTGGAATGTTCCAGCTTCTATAACCAGGTGAGCCATTTTCTTGATTTAAATCTCTGTCTCTAAGTATGCATTGATATGCCTTACTGGTTTTGCTTGTCCATAGAACCTAGTCTAAGGCATTCAGTTCTGAGAGTGGTTCTAGAGAGACAAAATTATAAGGATGAGTTTCCTAAATTGGTTCTCAAATCTTGTTAGTCTTAGTGATGTTGATGAGTCTGCTTCCAGTAGTAATGAGGGCACTTATAACCCATAGCATGCAATGGTAATGCAAATACACAAAATATCACCACCAATAGATCAGGTGTGGGTCAAAGGCAAGGCTCTGCATAATTGCATGTGTTGATATCTTTCTACAGTTTAGTGATAGTGAGAAGTATAAGGAAGATGGTTGGTTGGCCCAATTTTCGCTACACAAACTGGTGAAAGAATTGTGCTAAGGGCTTTAGAGTCAAAGCTGACATGTTCTATAAATGATTTCAAAGTTCACACCTGTGCCTTGAAAAACAGCCTTTTTTTTTTTTGGAGTAACAGAACTAATATTGCTAAAAAAACCAAAACCAGAGTCTTATTGTAAGAGTGACTAAATTACAACATCAATTCAAGTGCCAAATTTGAAAGATATCTGAAGTTAAAATGAGGGCATTTATTGGGATCCTGAAATGGGATAGGGATATATGGGCAGATGATCAGGAAACTAAAGACAGTGAGCTCCTAAATTCCATTCAATCACTCCTAACAACAAAACAAGTCTTCTCATTATTCTTTGAAGAGATTATTCCATATTCATCTGGTAAACTACTCTATCCAGTAAAACCATCAGCCCCTCCAGTCCTATCTGATGATATTAGCCCATCTGCATCTAAAGTGCCTCTTTCTGAGTTGTTACCTGGGACATTGCCTAAGGCAGATACTTTACAAGATGATGCTGACGGTTCGCAAAACATTTACCTGCTAATTTTGGCATCTAAACTTATAACTAGATTTAAGTTCCAGTGAGCCCAAAAAGGTGAAGCACAAAGCATAATATGGGAAGAGGTATATTACACTCTAAAAGAAGTGTTTGATTTTTCTAATATAAGCAAACAGAAATCTGGGAAATACGTGTAGGAATGACTATTAAGGGTGTGGGATAGTGATGCAAGGAGCATAAAGATGTATTTATTGATGTAGGTCCACAAGCAGATTCATTATTCAGTGTTTTAGTTTAAGAAGCTAGGAAAGGATATAGTTTATTTGGTTGGGTTGCTAAAACATGATTTACATGGTGGCTTACATTTAATCAAATTGAAGAACAAAACATGCCTTGGTACACCATAGAAGAAGGTATCCAAGGGCTTAGGGAAATCGGCATGCTAGAGTGGATTTATCAGTTTAGACCCACAGACCCACAGACCCACACAGTGTCAAGAGGACACATCTTTTACCACCCTGTGAGGAACAAATTTGTAAAGGGAACTTCAGCATCCTTGAAGACTACTGTGATTGCTATTTTATGTAAGTTAGATTTAACAATGGGAACTGTTTTAAATGAATCAAGACATCTAGCTACAATGGGGCTGATTGGACCTTGTGGTAGTAGGAGTCAAGTGGTACTATGGAGTCAAAGCAGTTATCAGAATAGTATTGCTTATATAGACTTACGGCACTGGTTACTTAGTCTCACAAGGAGTGAAACAGATAACAGATCTACTAAGCAATTAATTTGATCTGTACAAGCAGATGAATTCTAGGTCAAGTGAACAGCAGTCTAACTTGAATTGCCAGAATAGAGAGTCACAGCCCCTCAATCAATTTCCGGACTTGAGAAAGTTTAAAGACCCACAACTACTTGACTGAAGGTAAGGCCAGGACTCCTTAAGGAAGCATTCCAAAACACTGCCAAAAACTTACACTGTTAATCTTTCTCCCAGCTTTCCCCAAGGAATCTATGGCTTTTATGAGAGTGACTGTTCACTGGGGAAAAGGAAATAACTAGAATTTCAGGGATTACTGGATACCAACTCTCACTTTGTACTATTTCCAGAAGACCCAAAATGTTACTATGGCCCACCAGTCAGAGTGGCGGCATATGGAGGTCAGGTTATTAACAGTCTTAGTTCATGTCCCTGTCCCATGTCACAGTAAGCCCAGTGGGTCCTTGAATCCGTCCTATAGTGATTTCCCCAGTTCTAGAATGCATAATTGGAATAGATATACTCTACAACTGACAGAATCCCTATATTGGATCCCTGACAAATGGAGTAGGGACTATTACGGTAGGAAAAGCCAGGTAGAAGCCATTAGAACAGCCTCTATCATGGAAAATAGTAAACCAAGAGCAACATCACACTCCTGAAGGTATTTCAGAAATTACTGCTACCATCACATACCTGAAGGCTGTGAGTGCTCACCAATTTGTGACCTCAGCAGAGGAGAATTTTAATAAGTGAATAAGATGTTCTGTGGAAACAGGTCATCCTCTGTCCCAAGCTACTCCTGTCATTGCTTGTAGGGTTCATGAGAAAAGTGGCCACAGTGGCAGGGATTCACATTTTGCATGAACTCAGGACTTACACTCACCAAGGCCAGCTTGGCTGCAGCCACTGCTGAGTGCCCCATCACTAGCAGCAGAGATCAACGCAGAGTCCCAGACATGGCACTATCCCTTGAGGTGATCAGCCAGTACCTTGGTGGTACTGATTACACTGGATCATTTTCATCATGGAAAGGGAAGCATATTATTCTTACATATATAGACACTTATTCTGGTAGTGGATTTGCCTTCCCTGCATGCAATGCTTCTGCCAAAACTACCGCCCATGGACTTACAGAATGTTTTATCCCTCATTATGATATCCCACACAGCATCCCCTGGATCAAGGGCCTCACTTTGTAGCAAAAGAAGTGCAGCAATGAGCTCATGCTCATGGAATTCACTGGTCTTACAATATTTCCCATCATTTGAAGCAACTGGCTTGACAGAATGGTGGAAAGCCCTTGTAAAGACACAATTACAGCACCAATTAGGTGACAGTACTTTATAGGGTTGGGGGAATGTAATCCAGCAGGTTGTGTATGCTCTAAACCAGCATCCAACATATAGTGTTATCTTTTCCACAGCCAGGATTCAGGTTTGGGAATCAAAGAATAGAAAAGAGAGGGGCACCACTCACTATTAATGTGGTGACCCACTCACAAGATTTTTGCTTCCTGTCTCTGAGACCTCATGCTCTGTGGGTCTAGATGTCTTAGTTCTAAAGGAAGGAATGCTCCCACCTGAAGCCACATCACTGATTCCATAAACTGGAAGCTAAAAATGCCACCAACACCTTTGGTCTCTTTATGCCTCTCGATCAACATGCAAAAAAGGGAGTTACTATACTGGCTGGTGTGATTAATCCTGACTACCAAGAGGAAACTGGATTGATATTATATGTTGTTATTGTTAAGATGCCACGGAGTCAGCTCTGACTCATAGTGACCCTAAGCACAACAGAATGAAACTCTGTACCATGCTGGTAATCATTTTTTATTACAAGCACATTAAAGAATATGTCTGCAATGCATGAGATCCCCTAGGGCATCCCATAGTACTACCATACCATGTGATTAAAGTCAATGGAAAACTATGGCAACCCAATTCCAACAGGACTACTAATGGCCTAGATTTTCAGTAATGGAGGTTTGTGTCACTCTACCAAAGATTCATGACCAACTGAGGTGGGTTTCTGAGGGCAATGGGAATACAAATGGGTGGTGGAAAAAGTTAGTTCTAAACACCAGTTACAGCTACATGACCAGTTACAGAAACAAAAACTGTAATTGTTGTATTTCTGCTTTACATGTGTGCACCAAATATTTTTGGTTTTTCCACGTAAAATAATAGATGTAAGTAGAGTTAGTACATTTGGTTGTATGTGTGTTTGTTGGACGAGTATCACGTTAGGTGTGCATACAACTTTATAATTGTCTTTATTCAGATATTTGGTTTAAGTAGATGTATACAGTTGTCATGCTGACAAAGGGTGAACTCTGAGGGCTAAAATTATGTGTCAACATGGCTAGACTGTTTCTCAATGTTCTTGCAGTTGTATAATGTTGTGATCACTTCTGTGTTGAGATTTGATACATAATCACTCCTATGATAGGATCTATTGTGAGTAGCCTATCAGTTGAAGGGGTGTTTCCATGAATTTGTGGCCTGAATCCAAACAGATGCTCTGGTGAGACTGGGGGCTTGGTGCTTGTGCTGGATCCTGCAACTTGCTCTGTTCATCTGACCTCTGGTTCTTATGACTTGAGCCAGCAGCTTTCTGCAGTCTTGCCTGACAATCTTGAGATACGTTAGTCTTTGCAGCCTGTGAACAAGAGCCCTGCTTTTTGACCTGCTGACCCAGGGTTCACACAAGTCCTTCAGTTACATGAGTCAGGAGAATCCACTATCCTCACCCATGGATTTGGGACATTCCAGCCTCTAGAACTACATGAGTCTTTTCCTTGATCTAAATCTCTCTCTCTTTGTCTATTTTTACATCTTACTGGTTTGATTCTCTGAAGAACCCAGCCTAAGACAGCAGGCAAGAGCTTTAACTATGCACCATCAAGGTTCAATTACCATTGATTGACAATTTTACCCAACGATTTTCAAATATATATTCTTTTCAAGTGTGCTTTGGACATTTTCCAAGAAAGACTACATTCTAACTATAAAACATCTCAATATGAAACATATTCTCTGTCATACTGAAATTGATTTAAAGTAGATTACAGAAATATTTGGAAACCAAATAACAGACTTCTAAATAACACATGGTTCAAGAAAGAAATCAAAAGGAAATTAGGATTTTTCAGACAAAAAGAATTTAGCACTAAATTGCCTTCTTAAAAGCAAAGAGATTTAAAATCAATGATTTTGATTATCTTTTAAAAAAAGAAAAGGAAATGAAATATAAAGAAGGGAGAAGAAAGAAAATACTAAAGATCAGAGCAGAAATCAAAGAGATCCAAGAGTTGTTTCTTTGAGAAAGTCAATAAAATTGGTGAATTTCTAGCCAGAGAGAGGGGGAGACAAAAGAAGACACAAACTACTAACATCAGAAATGTCGGTGGAGACATCACTATAGGCTCTACAGATATTAAAGGGATAAGGAACACGCTAGAAAAAATTAATAAATTCTTTGAAAGACACAAATTAACGAACATTGTTCAAGAAGAAACAGATAACTTGAGTGGCTTTATATCTGTTAAATAAATTGATTTTATAATTAAAAGTTGGAAGACTGTAGGGCTAAAAACACCCAAACAACCCAGTGCCATCAAGTCAGTTCCAACTCATATGGTTTCAACTGTGAATGCTACTGACTTTATAAAGAAGAAATCACCAATTTTACACACACTGTTCTTGAACAGCCAAAAAAAAAAAAACTTGAAAAAAGAATTAAGTTAGAAGACTCACAGTACTTTATTTGAAGACTTCTTATAAAGCCACAGTAACTAATATGGTACAGTATTGGCATAAAAAAGATAAATCAATGTAATAGAATAGAGTCCACAAATAAACTCAAATCTACATAGTCAATTGATTTGTAACTTAAGTGAAAAATCAGTTCAATAGGGGAAATGTTTTCAATAAATGGTACTAGAACAATCAGATAGATGCATACAAAATACAAATTTTGACTCTTACCTCACAACATAAACAATAGAACCAAAAATTCACTCTTATAGTTCATAGGCCAAAAGGTAAGAGCCAAATTAACCTTTTAAAATGTAGTCAAAAATCTTAATGACTTCTAGTTTGGCAAACAGTTCCTCAAGGTGACACAAAAAGCACAAATTATTTTTTTTAACAAAATCAGTACAGTAGACTAATAAAATTTAAAGGTCATCATTCAAAAGGTAGTTAAGAAAATGAAAAGGCCAAACACAGACTAAGACAAAATAATTGCAAAATATACATTTAACAAAAGTCTGTATCTAGAATATATAAAAATTTCTTATAAGTCAATAATAGACAAAATTGGGCAATATATTTCAACAGACACTTAACTAGGGTGGATATGTAGAGGGCAAAATAAACAATTAAAAAGATAATTCAAGAAATACAAATTGAAATCACAATAGGACAGGATGTCTTAAACGAAAAAGACTGGCCATACCAAATGTAAAAAATGAGGCAACTGCAACTGGCATACATTTCTGGTAACCCAAAAAACCCACTGCCATTGATTTTGACTTATAGTGACCCTATAGACAGAGTAGAACTGCTCCATAGAGTTTACAAGGGGAGTCTGGTAGATGTGAACTGCGGACCTTATGGTTAGCAGACGTAGCAGTTAACTGCTATGCTACCAGGGTTTCCTTCTGATAGAACATGTAATACTACAACCACTTTGGAAAACAATATGGTAGTTTAAACATGTATTTGTTATGTGACCTGGTCTCTCTAATTCTAGATATATGCCCCCAAAAATAAAATTCTTATCCACACAAAGATCTGGACACAAATATTCTTGATAGTTTTATTTGTAATAGCCCCAAACTGAAAACAACTAAAATTTCTATCAACAGGTACACAGAGAAACAAATGGTGATACATCCCCATAATAGAATTCTGCTAAACAAATGGAGTAATGAAGTATAAATACATATGAGTTAGTCTTAATGTTATTGTGTTGAGTGAAAGAAGCAGACAAAAAAGAATATGTACTGCATAATTCCATTTACCCAAAATTCTTGGAAAATACAAGGTAGTCTGCAATAACAGAAAGGAACGTCAATGACTGCCTGGAACTGGAGCGGGACAGGCAGGGAGGAGTAGAGAGGATTTCAGAGGAGCACAAACATTTTGGAGTAACGAATATGTGCATTTTCTTGATTATGGTGATGGTTTCATAAGTACATGCATGCCAAACCTTTTCAAACTGTACACCTTAAATACGTTCATCTTGAAAGCCAACAAACAACAAACACTGCCTTCAGTCGATTCCAATGTTCATCTTACTGTATGTCAATTCTACCTAGTGATATTGATTATTCCTTATACATCATAATTATATCACGGGAATAGTATTGGCTTTAAATTCAAACAGGTGTGTGTCTGAATCCTACCTCTGCTCTTACCATGCAACCTTATGTGAGTTACTTACCTATATATTTATTTACGTGGTAGTAAGAAAATTTTATGTGATGATAATAATATTTGCTGCTAAAGGCTTTTCTTTTAAACGTAATAATATATGTAAAGTATATAGATAGGACTTGGCACTGTAAAAATGCTACTTTCATTTATGTTTTCTTCTCCAGCCTATCTGTACAGTTTCTTTCCTCCTGTAAAACATGCTTCCTTAAAAGTTTTGTATTTTTTTTTTGGATGACTATTTTTCTACCAAAAGATGTCTTCCTTCTTCCTCTTGTGTCCTTCTGTGGGGGGAAAAAAAAAGCAGAAAATCCACCTTGCTGTGTAGTTTTAGAAGTTTTATCCTTTTCAAACTAACATATTGGTGAATCCTTTCACCCTTTATTTTGTTGTTTGTTTCAAGAGTTAAGAAGCCTCTTAGTTTTAGGCCTACTCAGTCACTGCTGTCTTTGCAGGGTCGCTTTCTTTTATTATTTAATAATTTTTCTCCATTGCCCCTAACTCCCCCTCTCATTACCCTCAACTCCATGGTCATTCATTTTTGTGTTTGATGTATCCTTGGGTATGCATGTATGTACACATAGCTTTTGATGTGAATAAATTGCATTGTGCTACAGTTCTCATTTTATTCTCTTTATATTCTATTTTGTAGGGCACCCTGGTGGCACAACGGTTAAGGGGTCAGCTGCTAACCAAAACCAAAAGTTTAGTAGCTGCAGCACTACATGGGAGTAAAGATCCCACCATCTGCTTCCACAGAAATTTGTGGTCTAGAAAACCCTGTGGGGTGCTTCTTCTCATCACATAGGGTCAAAGGGCTAGGTTACCTAATAAGCAAGGTATGGAAAGGTCCAATTTCATCTTCCCACCCATTGCAGTACAGAGTTTCACCTGTCCTGGACAGCAAGGCTTTTGGCTTTTGGCTTTTGGCTTCTATATGTCTAGAAGTTAAACACTGTGGCTGTTCATCAAAAGGTTAGTAGTTCAAATCAACCAAGTGCTCCTTGGAAACTCCTTTGTGTACTTATAAAGAACAATGTTTCTGGGAGAGTGATGGCACAGAAGAAGAAAGGGCAAGAGAAAATGCCCCTGCCTATCCACTCTCAAGAGTGCAATGTTGACACTGTTTTCTAGGGCGTCAGCCTTCGGAAGCCATGTAGAAATAGGAAACCTGAAACACATTAAGTAATTTGAAATGGGTTTTTTGATCACACATAAAGCGATATGCTTATCAGGTCAAATGCCACAGAGATTGATGAGAATTCCTGTAATTGATTCAATGTTCAGTGGCACATGTTTCCATGTTATTTACATACATACAAAACATTTTTAATGTCTGAACTATATTATATACTGCATTAGATCTGCACTTTTGCAGCAGCTATTTAGGATCTCATTGAACCTGTTATCCACAATGTTTTCCAATTTTTCCAAAACTTCCTAAAATTCCAGGAATAAGTGGTCCAGTACTTAACTGGTAAAATTTTTATCATGATATATTACTTATCTGGTAAACTTTTCTTCTAAGCAAGGACAAGTGTAGCCCAAATCTGATTCAGAATTCTGTGTGTAGAAAGTCCTGGAAAAAAATGTCTTTGGTTAGCTGGTTTATATTTTCTGGGTTGGACTTTACATGCACAGGTAAGTCACCTCTCTTAAAAGTTATGATCTATTTGTCTTTGCCTTTTGTTCAGCCAGGAAATTGCCAGTGAATTTACAGATTATTCTATAAAAATTAACTCCAAAAAATTACTTGTTTATGAGGTCTTTAACAAGGACTGTATAGCAGTGTGGGCTATAGATTAAATACTTGCCTTACTCTTGGATGTGGATGGAAATTATTTTAGAATCTATTATTCCACTACATTGCCCAGTATACTGAATTGCAAGTTTAAAATACACTTAAGCCAGCCACTATTTCCCTAAGAAACTGAAAGCATGTGGCATGACGAGCTAGAGTCCTAACTAAAGGTCTGCTGTTACCTAACACTATCTGTCAGACTATTCCATCTTCAGTGCTGATGAATGTGCTAAAACTTCAAGAGAAGATCAAATTCAATCCATCTAAAAACATTTAAGGAATGCTGATTATAGCCAGAGGCTTCTTGAGAATTTCAGACTTGGTGGTGGTTAACCTACAAATCCACAAAACAGCATTCCTAGCTTTTCTTTTTGTTTTAATCTCAGTGAAAAGTTCCTGATAATTTGCATTGCAAAACAAAAGAACTGTGATTTATGTTCTACAATTTAAAGAGGTGATACGTTGTATTGTCAAAATTCAAGTTCTGTATTTTAGAAATTGTCTAGAAATGTTCCTTTTAGAAAAAAAAGAGATTATTGGCCCAAGTTGGAAGGCACTCAAAACATAACTGGGGAAGAGCTGCCTCCTCAAAGTAGAGTCACCCTTAATGACGTGGATGGAGTCAAGCCAGGATTTTCATCTGCTGTTGTGGCACAACTCAAAATGAAAAGAATCAGCTGCAAGAGGTTTTAAAAAGACAGGAATGAAAGAAAAGACTTAAATGGCAGTCAGAGGAGACTCTGAAACTTGCTCTTGAAAGCTGAACATCTAAGGCAAAAGGAAGAAATGATAAAGTAAAAGAGGTGAACAGAAGATTTCAAAGGGAGGCTCAAGAAGACAAAGTAAAATATTATAACAACATATGCAGAGAGTCAGAAATAGAAAACCGAAAGGAAGGAAAACACTTGGCATTTCTCAAGCTGAGAAAACTGAAGAAAAAATTTAAGCCTCGAGTTGCAATACTGAAGGATTCTATGGGGAAAATATTAAATGCCACAGGAAGCATCAAAAGAAGCTGGAAGGAATATACACTGGCATTGTATCAAAAGGAACCAGTTGATGTTCAACCATTTCCAGAGGCTGGAGATGATAAGGAACCAACAGTGCTAAAGAAGTCCAAGCTGTGCTGAAGGCACTGGCCAAAAGGCAAGTCTCCAGGAACTGAGAAAGTATCACTTGAGACATTTAAACAAATGAACACAGTTTCGGAAGTGCTCACTCATCTACGCCAAGAAATTTGGAAGGCAGCTTCCCGGCCAATCAAGTGGAAGAGATCCATATTTATGCCCATTCTCCCAAAAGGTGATCCAACAAAACGGGGAAATTATCAAACAATATTATTAATATTTCATGCAAGTAAAATTTTGCTGAAGATCTTTCAAAAACAGCTGCAGCAGTGTATCAGCAGGGAACTGCCAGAAATTCAGGCTGGATTCAGAAGAGAATGTAGACCAGGGATATCATTGCTGACATCAGACAGATCCTGGCTGAAAGCAGACAACACAAAAAAGATGTCTACCTGTGTTTTATCCACTGCATAAAAGCATTCGCCCGTGCGGATCATAACAAATTACAGATAACACTGTAAAGGATGAGAATTCCAAAACACTTAATTGTGCTCATAAGGAAATCGCTGAAGAGGCAATTGTTCAGACAGAACAAGGGGATGCTGTACGGTTTAAAATCAGGAAAGATGTGTGTCAGGTTTGTACCCTTTCATTATACCAATTCAGTCTGTAAGCTGAGGAAAGAAATAATTCAAGAAGCTGAAATACATTAAGACAAATAGTGCATCAGGATTAGGGGAAGACGTATTAACATCCTGCATTACGCAGATGACACAACACTGCATGACGAGAGTGAAGAGGATTTGAATACTTACTGATGAAGATCAAAGACCACAGCCTTCGGTATGGATTACACCTCAACATAAAGCAAACAAACGTCCTCACATCTGGACCAGAAAGCAACCTCATGATAAAGTCCAAGGTTGTCAGGGATTTCATTTTACTTGGATCAACAATGTACGCTCATAGAAGCAGCAGCTAAAACATCAAAAGATGCACTGTATTGGGAAAATCTGTTGCATAAGACCTCTTTAAAGTGTTGAAAAGCAGAGATGTCACCTTGAAGACTACATTGTACCTGACTCAAGCCATGGTAGTTTCAACTGCCTTGTATGCATGCATGTGAAAGCTGGGCAATGAATAAAGAAGGCTGAAGAACTGATGACTGTAAATTGTGGTGTCAGTGAAAAATAGTGAATATGCCACAGACTGCCAAAAGAATGAACAAATCTGTCTTGGAAGAAGAGCAACTAGAATGCTCCTTAGAAGGACGGCGAGACTATGTCTTACGTGCTTCAGATATGTTTTCAGAAGGGATCAGTCCCTGGAAAAGGACGTCATGTTTGGTAAAGTACAGACTCAGTGAAACAAGAAGACCCTCAATGAGATGGACTGACATAGAGGTTGCAAAAACAGCCTCAAGCGTAACAACGACTGTGAGCTGGTGCAAGACCAGGCAGTGTCGCATTCTGCGGTACACAGGGTGGCTACGAGTTACAGCTGAGGTGATGGCACCTAACAATGACAACAACAAACAGAACTGGCACATCATACTGGAATATTTAGAACGTCTTGCTTTACCAGAGAGGAAATGTTAGGATGTGATGTTACTATGTGGATGAGCCCCTCCCCCCTTCCCTTTATTTCCCCACTACAACTGACTACAGTAGAGAGAGTACAGGGGAGTTTTAAATAATAGCAGATAACACCAAGTGGCTGCAAAACCACAAGTGCTACAGGTCAACCTGAGAAAGAGGTGCAAAAAAAAAAAAAAACAAACACACACGCACACACACACATTCTTTTTTACTAAAGACTTTTGGCTCAGGTGAATTTAGCTAGGAAAGTTGTCAAACTTGAAACATAATCCCAGGATGACAGCACAAATGTTCACCAAGAAACAGACTCAGCTGTGCTAATGGGCTACAGATTCCTCCGTGACTGAAAACATTTTCTTCACTAGACATTGATTGGAATTTGGGCATCATTAAGACATAGCTCCTTGAATACTTCTGGAATCAGTATTGTTGACACTGAAAATTCTGTGCACATATTCTAATGAAAATTCTTGAAGTTAAAATAACTTCAGGGAAAAACTTGGAAGAGTTCCAAATGTTCTAATCATACTTTTCATTAAAATAATATATGAAGTCTCTAGACTGTGTATCATGAGATTTATTTCAGTATATTCTATTGCTTTTAGTTATTGATCACATTTTCTCCAATATCATAAAAAAGAAAAATTTAAGTTGCAACTTGCCATTAAACATTTTGAGGAAAATGTTTTACTCACTATAAACTACTAAACAGTTCTGGTCTAGTTTTAATAACCCATTGCCAGGAGCATCATGGAGACACTGCCAACACTATTGACCAATTTATTTAAAGTCAATGAAATTTGTTAGGAGCAATGGAAAACAACTACTTATTCACCATAAAACACACACACACACACACACACACACACGATAATAAATAAAATAGACTTTATGCAGATAAAGGCAATTTTCCATTTGGAAAATATTTACATACAAATTTTGTCAGTTTATGGAGCTAATAGATTTCACTTGCCATAAAAGAACAAATGAAATGTGAACTAAAAGTGACATCACAAATGTCATCTACAATCTAAGCAAAGTTGTGTTTTATGAAACTGAACAATTTTTGTAGCAGTGTTCTTACAAGTGAACGTTTGGTAAAAAATAGTAATCTGGCTGATGTAAGAATTCAAGAGTGATAGTTATAGTTATTTCATGATGCTGACTCAGTCTGCTCCACTCCACCCACCTAAGGATGATACAGTAACCCTGGTGGTGTAGGAGTTAAGAGCTATGACTGCTAAACAAAAGGTCAGCAGTTTCAATCCACTAGACATTCCCTGGAAATCCTACTAGGCAGTTCTACTCTGTCCCATATGGTTGCTATGAGTTGATGGCAGTGAGTTTTATTTTTCTTTTTTTAGGGATGATACAATGATGAACAGGAAAGTACACACATAATTACTTATTCAAGTTAAATAATTTATTCAGCAGATGCAGGGATGACCAACATTAATAGGTATTAGCATAATATAAGGTAATGGTGTGAAAATTATAACATTCATTACCTACTCAAGTTTTCTTTTATACCAATGTCTAAATTATTAGTCTATTTCCCATGTAAGCATACATCTTTTCCTATGAGAAGTAAATTTATAATACCTTTGGTATTATTCCTACTACACATATGGCACCAAGCCATCACCCACACAGTCTGTATCCTACCTTTATGCGGCAGTTCTTGGCAGGATCAAAGGCCACAATCTACCTTCAAATATCTTCATTTTGATGGCGCAGAATCAAGGAGAGAGTTCTTTTCCATTACCGTGTTTCCTCTACCTAGAATCTTCTCCATTTGGTAGAACTTTATTAATTTTCTTGGTTTAGTTCAGAAATCACCTATTCTCTGAAGTGTCCCTTCCCCCACAAAAACAGATTTAATTATTCTTGCCTCTGTTCTTCACAGCATGTTATACACAATTTTCGTAAATACAACACGATCACTTTATATCACAGTTAATGATACACATCTCCCTCTCTTCCTACTAGACTTAAGTGAGGGATTTATCATGGTTATATCCCACTCATAGGACTGGTTCAGGGCCTTGCATGGCGTGGTGTTCAATAATATTTTCTTTAACATACATGGAACGAGTGACCCATTGACAAGGCAGCAGGAAGGAAAGACCAGGTATTGTAACTGCGAATGTCCGTGAAGTTGATTTTGTCAGTCAGAAAGGAAAAAGTTTAATAGTGAGGCAGTAGGTTAATACAAAATCATAAAGAGTGACAGAAAAAAATCTTAAGGTGACAAAGAGACAGCCTAAATCCAAACAGCACATCATTGTGGTTAACTTCATAAGTGAACATAATCAGAAGCAAGTATGTTACCATATGAAGAATTTCATTCTGGAATAATCAAGGTTTTTTTCTTTTGTTTTTGTTCAAACACCTAATTTTCTTATCTGCCCTGTTTAAGGCCGAAAGAAAGATAGAAAGGATAGTGACGATAACAGAGAAGGCTGACAGAGAAAGAAACTCAGTGAATACTGGTAACTCAGACATCCTCTTTAGACAGGAGTCTCTAAGGTAGCATGCCTTTCAGTAGCAGTCTGGTGAGGATAGAAATGGCTGTTCCAAAGGTCGTCATGGGAATAGTCGTTGATTCCCTACTTTATGTCAAATGATGTGCTACGAGTCTTCATAGATGATCACAGTTTGCTTCTATGAGTCAAACATCAAGGTCCTCATTTTGCAGGAAAAGAAACTGAAGATCAGAACAATCTGATGACTTACTTAGGTTGCCAAGTTAGTTGATTAAGCAAACTTTCTAGACTCTTGCTACTAGACTCCATAACCACCTCTTTGAGTTTTGGGAAGTGGTGTTAGTTAACTATTGTGTTATATTCAAACTAATCCCAATTTTAAGACACTTTGTTTAGGCTACTTCACATTTGCTGAATTGTAATTTGAGGATTCCTTTGACATGAAGTTGAAGAATTTGGCTATATTCTTTGGGCATCTCATGAAAACCTCGTTTAGGTAGCTTGTTATCATAGTAGTGATGGCTGACAGGTGTGTCTTCCACAGTTTTAGAGAAGGGCCAAAATCCATACAGCTTCACATTTTCACACAGTTCAACTGCAACACTGGTGATCATCAGGCCTGAGGACAAGCGGTACGCTGTCACTCCTTTAGTTCTCCAGAAAAGGGCCAGATGTTTCAGATACTTGGGATGGAAAAATATGACCTTCTGTCTTGCTTTAGATTCTTTCAGTGTGTAGTACACTTTTAAGGAGGCACCGGTGTTAGCCCTGAAGGAAAAGGCTGGCAGAAGAAGAAATGCATCTCCATAGGTCGCAATATCCTCCAGAAATTCTGCTTTCTTTTCCTTTAAGTTCCCATATCTGGAAAATCAGCAAAATAATTGTAACAACAATAGTAAAGTAGCAATTTTAGTAATATGAGGCTGGATTCACACTGGCCAGAAAAATGAATTGCTTATATTACTGTACATGAAAGAGACAAACTGTGGATTCAGAGAAAACTCATTTAAGTAAGTAAATACCACAAGCTAGGTCTTCATTTCTTTTTCTTAGTACACCTGGGCTTTTGATTTCTACATTTGTAGTAGGCTATACCTTTATTGGACAGACATTTCTGGTATTATTTTATCTTCCAACTCAATTATTTTTTCTGTGGTTGTCTTTGGATGCTGAAACATCTTTCCAAACTCTTAATGATGAAATATTTTCTTAAGCATAAAACTGAAAAACCAAGCATGTTGCCATCAAGTGGATTCTGAATCACAGTAACCCTAAAGGACAGAGTAGCACTGCCTCACAGAATTCCCAAAGAGGGACTGGAGGATTTGAAGTGCTGACCTTTTGGTCTGAAGCCAAGCTCTCAACCACTGTACCACAAAGACTCCTTCTCAAGCAAGCATAGCATTCTTAAAAAATACACATACATATTTAAAAATTAATAGAGCTATACACTCATGATTTGCACATCTTTTGTACCACATATACAGAAGTTTAAATTTCTTCCATGCACTGTGATATTTCTGTAGGTAGGATTTAAACACAACACAATCATGGTTACAAGTATATTTGCCTTAGTACATACATGTGCTTGCAAGTATTTACTAAAGTAAATATACTTGTAAGCATGACTGTATGTATTTAAAAAGTAAGCCTCGAGGAGGCAAGTACAATATTTTATTTTTTCTTAGGAAGTAATAGAGTTAGTTGGAGGAGTATATTCTATTAATGACAATTATTCATCATTTTGGGTGAAATCAATGGAGTAAAATTACATATTTCTTAACCAACCAACATTTTTTAGCAGTTACATTCAATCATGATATATAATAGAAGCCATTACATTATAAAATGAAGCACAAATTATTTTTTATTAATAAGTTATCCAAAAGACAAGCTGTATTTTGTCTGATTTTCCCTGGGCCTACTCTCTTGCAGTTTCTATACAAAGTTTTTTTTGAGAAAACGGTAAAAAGACACAAGGATAATGCTAAAACACTGAAGGAAAACTGAAAAAAGTAACTCCTCTATTATTGTAAAAAATATGAAAAGATAAGTTCTCATTTCATTAGTAACATTTAGCTATGACAATAGAAATATCACTGATTCATACCTGCTGTGAGTCCCAATCTCAGTAGAATGTCAAAAATTACAAACACGTGCTTTATCTATTTTCCCACAACCTCATTCCAACTGTACTGCAGTCAGCCTCTTGGTCAGTGCTCCAGCTTAGAAACATGTTGCTGTTGTTGCTGGAGACTGTCAAGTTATTTCTGATGCACAGCAGCTCCATGTGACAGAACAGAACTGCCACATGAGGTTTTCTCGACTGGAATCTTGATGGGAGCAGATCACCAGGTCTTTCTCCCAAGAAATGGCTGGGTGGGATTGAACCGCTAACTTTTCAGTTAGCAGCCCACCACCTATCCACTGTGCCATCAATGCCCCTGAAGAAACATGCTGACCAATATAAAAAATGTTCTTAAACAGTTACGTAACTTAGAGATACTTACTTTATTGTAATGATACTGGGATTCACAGTTACAAGGTTTGTTTTACTGCCAACATCTTTAGTAACATTTCCCGTAGTTGGGGGAAGGTTACACCTGAAATTTGTAAGGGGAAATATTTTCAAAACACAACTTGTAAGAAAATAGTGCACACACGCATACACACACACACACACACACGACAGTTGTCCTTACTGGAGAGAAACATTGCTATTAAGAAATGCTCAGAGTCCATCCGATTTAAGTCTAAAACTAACAGTATTAAACTCTCAGTTGATATTTCAACATAGCATAAAATATATGAATTTGATAAATGTTTTTATAAGTATCAAAATCAGAAATGACAATTATATCTGCCTAGCTTTTGAAATGTTCATAATCTTTTTATTAAAAGGAATATATCTATATTCACTATATTCCCATAGAGGTAACATAACCAATTTAGAGATGAAAAAAACAAAAAAATGGGGTATAGAGAGTAAGGTTACATTATATGCCAGAAGGAAAGACTACATTTGGATAAAAAAGGAAATAAAAAATCTCCTAATTCCCATAAGGATATTTTTTCCATCACATTACATTGTTAATAAATAAAGGTCTAATGTTCTTGTGGTGATGTTTTCATATTGATGTTCTCATCTTGCTTTGATTGCTAATTGGTTTTTAAATTGGAAAACAGATTAAGAATTCTGATTTTGAGTAATTTTGCTCCCACTGCAAAAAAAAAGGGGGAGGGGGAAGGAGTTGGTTATAACTCCCTAAGTATCATTTATGGAATTTCAAATAGAACAATTCTTTAAAGCTATACATAAAGAAAGGAGCATCTCAACCCCAATACAGATTCCACTGTCATTTTTTAATGAGACTGAGAAACAAACCACCAATTTCATTTGGAAAGGGAAGAAACCCTGGATAAGTAAAGCACTACTGAAGAAGAAGAATATAGTGGGGAGCCTGAGACTACCGGAGCTTAGAACCTATTACACTGCCACAGTTGCCCAAACAGCCTGGTACTGGTGCAAAAGCATACATAGACCAATGGAACAGAATAGGGAGTCCAGAAATAACATAGCCCAGCTATGAACAGCTAATATATGACAAAGGCCCAAAGGCTGTGAACTCAGGAAAAAACAGTCTCTTTAACAAATGGTGTTGACAAAACTGGATATCCATCTGCAAAAACATGAGACAAGACCCACATTTCCCACCTTATGCAAAAACTAACTCAAAATAGACCAAAGACCTAAATATCAAATCTAAAATGAGAAAGATTATGGAAGAAATAACAGGGACAACACTGGAAGTTCTAATAAATGGCTTAAACAGACTACAAAATCTTAGTAAGAATGTACAAACAGCAGAAGAGAAAAATGGATGAATGGAAATTACTAAAAGACAAACACTTATGCTCATTCAAAGATTTTATCAAAAGTAAAACAACCTCCTATGGACTGGGAATAAAACTTTGCCAACCATGTATCTGACTCATGTTTAATTTCCATAATCTATAAGGTACCCCAAAATGTCAATAAGAAAAAGACAAATTACCCAATTAAACAAGGAGCAAAGGACATGGACAGACATTTCTCCAGGTAACCAAAAGACACATGAGGAAACGCTCAGGATCATTAACGATTAGCAAAATCTAAATCAAACTACAGTGAGATACCATCTCAGCCCAGTGAGGCTGGCAGTAATTAAAAAAACACAAAATGAATGGTGGAGTGCCTGCAGAGAGACTGGAACTCTTTGGCACTACTGGTGGGAATGTGAAATGGTACAACCTCTTTGGAAAGCAATTTGGCATTTTCTTCAAATGCTAGAAATACAAATACCATGTGATCCAGCAATCCCACTGCTTGGAATATATCCTACAGAAATAAGGCCTGTCACACAAACACAAACATGCACATGAACATTTACTGCAGCACTGTTCACAATAACAAAAAATGGAATCAACCTAGGTACCCATCGACAGATGAATGAATAAAAACAAACTATGGTATATATACACAATGGAACACTATGCAATGATAAAGTACAATGATGATTATATGAAACATCCCATAGCCAAAGACAGTATGCTGAGTGAAATCAGTCAGCTGCAGAAGGATAAATATTATACGGGACCAATTTTACAAGGACTTTAGAAATGACTTATGAACAGGAGAGCATACTCTTTGATGGCTATGAGAGTGGGGAGGGAAGGAGAAGGTTATTCAGAGATCAGACAGTTCATAGAAATTTGGTTAGGTGAAGGGAGCGACAGCACACAGTAGACAGCAGGTCAGCATAACTGGACTATACCATAAGCTAAGTGGTTTTCTAAATTCAACCCAACATTTCAAAGGACAGAGTAGTAGGGACAGGGGCCTGGGGACCATGTTTTCAGGGGACATCAAAGTCAATTGGCATAACTACTCTTTTTCTATGAGAGTCTTCTATACCCCATATCAGTGAGTGGCATCTGAGGTCTTAAAAGCCAGCAAGCTGCCATCTGAAGAACACTGATTTGTCCCACCCCACTTGTAACAGATGACAACTGAGAATATCAAAGACAAGAGGAAAAAATGAGCCCAGGAGACTGAAGGACCCACATGACTGGGAGATTACATCAGCATGAGACCAGAAGAAGAATTAGATGGTTCCTGGCCATCATTAAAGACAGCCACGATAAGGTACACAATGTAAAGTTTCTGACATAGAGTAAGAAAAAGAGGTGTGCAGATCAAAAACTCTATTATAAGACCAGAATTGATGGTCCAACATCCTGGAGGGTCCCAGAGCTGAATCTAGTACTGAAGCCAACACTTCAGACAAAGAATAGACTGGACTTGCAGACATAAGAGTGATGCAGGTGGTATGTGTCCTTTGTGGCTTGATATATATATATATATGTATACATACACATATGAGGCTGTCCTATAGTTCTTTTTAGAGGGGAGAGGAGAGGGTGGAGAAAAGAGGACAAGTCTTGGTTGAGTGGACACTGGAAGTAAAGAGTGAAAAAGAAGAGTGTGCTGTCACAGGGTGAGGAGAGCAGACAGAGTTGCGGAGAGGAAGGTACTTGGGGTTTTAGATGGAAAATCGAACTGTAAACTTAAACTTAATCACAATAAAAAGAAATATTTTAAAAAAGAGTATCTGTGAGTGCCTTAAGGAAAGCTGTTGAAAGCTGACATGTTTTGCAGTACGACTGAGCCTGAAGTATTTTGTTTCATACTGTATGAGACACACGAGCAAATGAAACATGTGCTTCCCTCATTGGTTTTAAAGATACCACAGACAAAAATTAAATACAATATCATGGGAAAAATAAATACTAATCTTAGACACGAGGTCTCAAAATGGTCTGCCTAGTGGGTTGCCTGTCACAAATATACTTTCTAGAACAGAGCCATGTTCTTTTCAAGAACCAAGAGTTACTGACAATGTAACATTTCAGGGAAAACATAAAAAAGCCAAACCCACTGCCATTGGGTCAGTTCAGACTCACAGTGACCCTACAGGACAGAAGAGATCTGCTCCGCAGTGTCCATGGAGCATCTGATGGATCTGAACAGCTAACCTTTTAGTCAGCAGATGTAGCACCTAACTACTACACCACCAGGGTAAGTGCTATCGGAAGTACCACATAGACACAGCAGATGGTTCCTTGGATGGTGTAAATGGTCAACATCTTTGCTGCTAACAGAAAAGTTGGAGGTTTAAGTCCACACAGAGGTACCCTGGAAGAAAGTAATCCTGGAAGTCTACTTCCAAAAAAGCCACTGAAAACTCCATAGGGCACAGTTCCACTGTGGCACACACGGGGTCGTCGTGAATCTGGATTCACTTGATGGCAGCTGTTGTATATGTGTGTTTTTAATAGTAAAGCGACTCACTATTTCTGTCCCTTACACAATGGCTTCCAATTTCTTTCATAAACTATGAACAGGCATAGCCAAAACTAGTACAGGAGTGAAAAATTAAATGTTAATGGGGCCACCACATCCAGCCCTTATTTTGCCTTTCAGTTTGGATGACAAACTTCAAAAGTACTGTTACAATCTGAAAAAATATCTGGCATCAGGCAGTGAAAAATCTAGAAACAGGTATTTATTTTAGAGTTATAAATAGCTGCCCAGATTTTTATTGGTTTTTAAACCTCAACTTGTATTGGTTGTATTTGTTATAAAGCAGACTGAGTGTTTAGGCATGATACCCAATACAGATGTTTTGGGGACTTTATTTAAAAAGTCTTTAGAAGCCAAGCCAAGCCAAGTGCAGTCTTTAGAAAGAAGAACTATTTGTCTTTATTACATTTTTTTCACATTGAATACTTTGACAAATGACTAAATCAGTCAGATATTGGCCATTTTAACATTAATCATCAAGAACATGTTCAATAACAGTTAGACAGCCAGGTCTATTGTTCTGTCCTTACCTTCAGCATAAATTTTTAAAATGAGATTAACACAAGGGGAGTGCTATTTATTGAAAACCATGTTTCATTTTTCACTTGCTAAAAATGACACCATTAAATTGATAGGGATCAAAGGACCTCCTCTGATGTATGAAATCACTGCTCCTGAAACAGGAGGAGACAGATCACTATTTACTCTTTTAAAAAGTGCATTTCAATTGAAATTCATCCTCAGATGGATGAATCATCTTTTCATCATACTTGGAAAGTGGTGGTGCTTTGTAGCATGACTTATTAACACAAGGCACACTTATAACCATTTTTTATTTCTATTTTGTTCCAAGCTAGCTGGTACTGAGACATAAACATTTAAAAAGCCAAGACTTCAGAAGCTGCACAAAATTTCCTTAAAGTTGGATAACTCAATGCACAATGACCTTACATGGTTGCATAATGTCTAGATCAGCATGTTCCCCAAGCATTATCTGAGAACAAAACTGCCTTGAGAGGCACTATTTAAAAAAGCAAAACGTCTGCAAGGTCAGATAAGGCTGCAAAACACTGTGAACAGAGTTCCTTCTGCTCCAGGAACCATGGTACCCACTAGCTTAGTGACCACTCAGACAAGTCCTGCAGTACGGAACCTGCTCAGAACTGCCCACACAGCACGTTTGCTTTCCTGTACAAGCTTTCTGAGCAACTCATCATCCCTGTAACATCTGAAGAAAAGCCGATCTGGATCACTTGTAGAATTGAGCAACAGAGCCCACAGATCAAAATGTTAGGATATTTTTATTAAAAAACAAAACAAACTCTTTTTCATTAAGTAACTCTGACTCATGCAATGCCAAGTGCTACAAAGTAGAACTGTTCTGGAGCGTTTTTGTGGCTGCAGTCTTTATGGAAGCAGTTGGATGAGTTTCAACCACCCACCTTTAGGCTAGAAGCTGATTACAAACAGCTTGCATTCTACAGGTTCCTATGGTATTACTCCTTTAAAGTAGCCAATTGATCTTTTGTTTCAAATGAATCATTCTGCCAGATCTTACCTAAAAACGAAGTCAGATTTGTCGATTTCTTCTCCACACAGAGATTTATTCAGAATTCCTCCATTTCCAACCACTGCACACTGGTTATAAGGGTACTCCACAAAAGGCTGGGACTACCAGAAAAAAGTGAAAAACAGTCATTACATATTTTTACTTTTAGAACCATAAACATCATCAACTTAATTCTGGTAGCTTGACTTTAACACATGTCATAGGGTCACTATTAGTCAGAATCGACTTGACAGCAACGAGTTTGGTCTTTCAGAAGGTTGAAAGAAAGGATTCATGGCTGCACAGTGGTTAAAGTGCTCATCTGCTAACTGGAAGGCTGGTAGTTCAAACTCACCAGCAGCCATAGGGCAGAAAGATGTGCCAGATGGCGTCTGTCAAGTTTACAGCTCTGAAAACCCTATGTGGCAGGTCTACTCTGTCCTATAGGGTCACTATGAGTCAGAATCAGCTTGAACCTCATTTTAGTAAGGTCAAGAGAAAGAAGTAGGAGGGGTGGCAGGATAGTCTTCAGGTGAACTTAGTATGACCAATAAAAAATTATGAAGTAAAACTAAGGTCCATTTTTCTTGAGAGAAATATATATTCAAAGAACATAAAATATAATGTGCAGGCAATCCCAGGTTATGAAGGTCTGACTTACATACAACTCATATAATGTTAAAAATTCAAGGTACATACAATGATTGATAATAACAAACAGGTGCTACTTTGTGACACACATCAAAACATTACTATTCCTGTATTATTACATTAAAAATGTTTTAGTGTATCTAGAAGCGTTTCTTCGATGATTCATATGCATAGAAAGGTATAGACATTCACAACCCAGAGACTGCCTGCACAGTTTATTATTTTACACTACGTGATATATATCCTCTCAAGAGAAATAGAACCGCTTTTTGTACACAGAGAGGTACACCACGTACTATACACTATGACAAACACTTGACTAACTGACAGTAGACATGAACCATCCCTAACTGTTCCAAATTACATGCAAATTTGACTTAAAGACATACTTGGGAATGGAACTAATTCATAATCTGGGGACTGCCTGTAATAATATAAAATATAACAAATATATATCTATATACATAAAATACAATGTTTTACATCACATAATGAAATAAATGAAATGAGAACACTAAGACCCCCAGATTGTGCCTTTCCAACAAACAGGAAAGTTTTTAGGAAAGAAAGAAGAAAAAGGGATAAAATAAACTCATGAGAAAGTAGCGCTGAATCCTCTATTCTTAGGCATAAAATTAATAGTAAATTTAGTGAGAATTTTCTGTGCTTCTTAATCAGTCAGACCTTCAGGCTCAGTAATGTTATTAAATTTATGCCTGCCACCTTCTCAAATGACCTGTCAGAGTGCTTCAGGGAAGTCTCACAACTCTCTGCTGACATCTTTCAAATTAATTTCTAAGGCCTAAATCTTCTTTATTTCATCCTAGGAGCCAATTTGCCAAACCTCAAAGGCTCTCCTTTCACCAAGTATTCCTCAGTCTGAAACACACCTTTCAATTAAACAGTGACTTTTCCTTTGTTGCTCATTTTCCCTGAAGTAATATGGTCCATGTCCTGTAACAAAGGTGCCAGCTCATGCTCCATAGTGATATCACAAGTCACCTATTTTGTCTCTTGAATTATACTGTGAGTCTTCAAAGGCAGAGACCATGTTTATTACTTTTAATTTCCCCTCATCTTTCATTCTAGACCGAGTATAGCACAATGTATGCTTTTCAATAATTTCCTGCTGGTCCACTGGCCTACCCAGCCTCAGTCTGGGGGTAGGCTGGAGACTGCTTCTACTGATTTGCAAGAGATAGTTGATAAACATTCAGGAACTTTGTGAGCTGGTTTTTGAACCATTGCTAACCTGAAATCCCACCACCTACCTGTCAGTTTATCATGTTGTGATCATTTGCATATTGCTATGATGCTGAAAGCTATGTCAGTGGTGTTTTAGACAACAGCAGGGTCACCACCCATGGTGGACAGGTTTCAGTGGAAATTTCAGACTAAGACTAGGAAGAAGGGCATGGTGATAGGTTTCCAAAAATTAGCCAAGGAAACCTTATGGATGTCAACAGAAAATTGACTGACTCTGCTGCTTCTGCTGTATCATCCAAAACCCAAACCAAACCTACAGCTGTCCAGTCAGTTCTCACTCATAGTGAACCTACAGGACAGAGCTCATCCACAGAATTTCTAAGGAGCATCTGGTGGATTCAGCTGAAGACCTTCTGGTTAGCAGGCATAGTTCTTAACCACTATGACACCAGGATTTCTGACACATCATCATAAAAACAACAAAAACAAAAGAAAACAAATAAAACAACTGCCACTGAGTCAATTCGGACTCATAGTGACCCCATAGATCAGAGTAGAATTACACTTACAGTTTCTAAGGAGAACCTGGAGGATTTGAATTGTGGACTGTTTGGTTAGCAGACATAGCACTTAAACAACTATACCGCTCTGACGTATTATCAGGGATGCTCAGTTGGCTAGAGATGATCACGTTTGGTGAAGCAGAGAACCAGTGAGACAGACTGGCATAACAGTCACAAGGATGGACTCAGACTTGCTGGAAATGATGAAGACAGTGCAGAACAGGGCAATGCTTTATTGTTATATGCAAGGTCACCAGGAGCCAGAGTCCACTTGACAGCAACTATCTATCTACTTTGAAACTGGCTATGGTGGGTGTATTTATAACTCTGAATTAGCAAATGCAGAAAATGAGTACACACCTTCCCCAGAGCCAGTTTACCAGCACCACTGACAACAGCTCAGGTGTGATGTAGTTCTGAGTCGCTTGACCAGCTCACAGTCTAGAGGGCCAACAGACACTTGAACCATTATGGTTGCTATTTGCTCCTGAGGTTGGATCTGGGAGATGCTGAGTAAGCAAAGGGAACTGTTTCAGTACTCAACTACTAACTAAAAGATTGGCAGTTCGAGCCCACCAATGGCTTCAAGGGAGAAGGATGTGACAGTCTGGTTTCCAAAACCCCGCCTTCGTGGCTGTCAAGTTGCCCCTGACCCACAGGAACCCTGTAACTGAGCAGAACTACCCCATAGGACTTCCAAGGCTGTGAATCTTCACTGAGGTAGACTACCAGAGCTTTTTCCTGCAGAGTGCTGGGTGCATTTGAACCTCCAGTCCATCCAAATGCTTTAACCACTGTGCCAGCAACACTCTAGCCGTAAAGATTACAGTCTTACAATACAAGAAGAAAAAGGGGCTCACTCTAAGAACTACATTAAGATCACATTTGATGGTCCGGAGGCCTGGGAGTTCCCCTGGGAGCATGGCCCCTAGACCTGATGTTGCTCCTGATCATAAATCATTACTGGGGTCAGCTCTTCAGAGAGGAACAGACTGGACCTGGGGACACAGACTTACCATATCACGTGTGCACTCTATAGTTCTAGGAATCTATAGGATGTCGCCCTACTGACCTCTTACTAGACAGGAGTGGAGAGCATGGAGAGGAGGGGACAGGAGACTGTTGAGGGGAGATGACTCATATAAAATAGAAAGGAAGAATGTGCTGTCACCAGGCAAGGAGAGCAGAAGAAGCTGGAGATAGGCAGGCGTGCAAATTTAACTTGGAATGTACACTTTCACTCAATCACAATAACAAAAAAAAAAGATTGCAGCCTTAGAAATTCTATGGAGCAATTCTACTCTGCCCTATAGGGATACTGGGAAACAGAATCGACTCAGTGGCAATGGGCTTTCGTTTATAGTGCTTATTAAGTAAGACCCAAATTCATAATTTGAACTCATTTAATTCATACAATATCCTTATGAAGATTTTACAGATGAGAATTGGAGACATAAGTTTAAGTAACAGAAAGTGGTAGAGCTGGGATTTGAACACAGGAAGTCTGCTCTGAAGTTGTTAATTGCCATCAAGCTGATTCTGACTCAAGGTGATCGCACGTGTGCAGAGTTGAGCTGCTCCATAGTTTTCAAAGCTGTGGTCTTTCAGAAGCAGATTGTCAAGCCTATCTCCTGATGCACCTCAAGGTGGATTCAAGCACCAACATTTTGGCTAGTAGTGAATGTTAACCATTTGCACCACCTAGTGAGTACATACCTTTAACATTAAGAATACATGCTGTCAGCATTACACAGCTTCTCACTAATCAAACAATAAAATGACTTAATTATGTGCCTCATTTCTCTTTATATCTGCATATTTAGCATAGTACCTAGCTCTTCGATGAATGGTTTCCAGATACTTCAAGCTGCACTTCTAGCTAAAGCCATCTGCTGACAGTGTTTACTACATGATACTGCAATAAATCCTGAATTTTATAGATAGGGTAGGATGCAAAATGCAAGAATACTAATATCGTCCTCATGGTATAACAGAAAAGATTACTGAGGGAAATGTATCTCAAAGGAATTACTCAAAATAATGAATACTTTGCGGGGAGGCGGAGTCAAGATGGCGGACAAAGGACACGTCTCTTTCTATCCCTCTGGAAACCAAGACCTGAACTGACAATCAAACAGAGCCTTCTGAGCACCTAATCAGCCTCAGGACACGGCACAGAGCTGTTAATTGGGACTTCATACCACTCAGCGAAAAACCTCCTCTCTTTCGCTGACTCCCGCTCCTGGCTAGCCCCGGCTCTCACGGACAGAAGGTAAACGCACCCTTTTGACTTTTTTTCCTCTGTCTCGGCTGGCGGGCGGAGCTGGGCCTTGCCTGGCGGCTGGACTCAGACGCGCTGCTGGGGGGATAGGCAGGCAAAATTCCCATATTCTGAGAGCCAGGCTCGGGACTCTGTTATCTAGCCATTTTGAGCCTTTCGTTTTGTAGCTGCCTCAGCGGGGTTTGTGTGGAGTTTCGCAGTCAGTGTGCAGGACACCATGTTGCTATCAAGATTTTAGAGGGACCTCGTTCTTAGCCTGGGAGCCAGCGCCTGCAAACAGGACAGCGCTTCTCAGACAGAAAAGTAGTGATTTTGCACAGTGCTGCCTACATTGGGGGCCCTGCAACAGAAGCAGAGGAATCACTACCTCTCGGCACCTTTAGCCCCTCTGTCTGCTGCCTGTGTGGAGGACGCCATCTTGGATATGGTGGTCGCAGCTGGACCTAATTCTTAGCTTGGGAGCCAGAGCCTGCCCACAGGAGAGCGCTTTTCTATCACAAAACCAGTACTCAATGCAGTGTTGGCTAAGGCTAGGCCGTGTCAGCAGAGGCCAATAGGGCAGTAGCAGTGCTGTATTCTGAACTACTTTGTTATCATTTGGGGTTGGATATAGTGGCACTTACTTTGCCAGATGAGAAGAGGGACCTCTACACCTGAAAACCTGACTGACTTGTGAACTGGTCAGATACCTTTTGTTTTACATTTGAAGACAGACTAGAGAAACATTTGCAATCCAACCTCACAGTACTTCTTCCAGCCTCTATATACTCACATGGGACCCAAAAAACAACAGACAATTGTGGCATACAAGCAATCACTCATGGCTTCAGAAGGCTCCCAAACAAAGCAACCAAGGAATTCTCCAGATGAAGAAACTTTTATGAAAGCATCAGGAAGTGAATACAAATTGATTATATACAGAGCCCTTCTAGACCTTATACAAAATGCAGCAGAACAAAATGAAAAATTAAGCAAGTTGTTTGATCTGACGGAACACCAGTACTCTGAAATCCAACAGATCAAGAAGAAAATCAAAGACATAGAAACTTCAATGCAAAGCCAAGAAAACAGACTGGAACAAATGGAAAAAAGAATTTCTGACTTGGAAGACAGAGCTACTGATGCCAGTGTCTATGACCAGAAATCTGAAAAAAGAAACAAGAAAAATGAAGAAACATGTGGGACTCTATTAAGAGGAACAACCTTCGATTAATTGGAGTCCCTGAACAGGGGGAGACATCTGAGAACACAGAGAGTATTGTTGCTGAGCTGCTGAAAGAAAACTTCCCAGAAATCATGAAGGAAGAGAATATAGACATCTCAGATGCATATCGTATGCCACCCAATATAGAGCTCAAAAGAAAGACTCCAAGACATATTATAATCAAGCTTAACAAAATGAAACATAAGCACCAACTCTTAAAGGCAGCAAGACTCAAGGCAAAGCTAACATTCAGGCTCTCGTCAGATTTCTCAGCAGAAACCATGCTGGCATGGAGACAGTGGCACGACACATTCAAAGTCTCGAAGGAGAAGAACTTCCAACCAAGAATTATATATCCTGCAAAACTATCTTTCAAATACAAAAATGAAATTAAGACATTTCCAGATAAACAGAAACTCAAGAGACTTTGTAAAAATCAAACCCAAACTACAAGAGATACTGAAAGAAGTTCTTGGCTTTGGCTTAGAAGAACGAAACCACTAACTTTATATTTTAGAACGACACACTACTCAATACTTGACTCATTTAGGGAAGGCTCCAAAGTAAATCACAGCTTTGATATGGAAAGAAGCAATCCAGTGATCATCATGAAAACTATGGTGTCATCATAATAAAAAGAGGGATGTACTACAGTCATTATAGTCCTTCTAGATGGAGAGGAAGATGACAAGACTGGTAGTAATTAAAACGGGGTTTATAAATAGTTTATTAAGGGGGTTCATAGGAGCAGCTGTAAAGCACAACAAAGATGTATCATACCATTTCAAGAAATCTAACACACGTGTCTCAACAACTATAAAACCAGCTCTGAAAAAGGTGAAAAATCAACTCACAAAAAAGAATGTCCCAGAACAGACTAATAAGAACAACAGAGAAAACATCAAGATAAAAATAAACCCTTTCCCATAAATTATAACAAAGGTCCACTCTTTGGACAGGAATGGATTGGACTTGGCAATGCAGAGTGACCATATATTGGACGCACTTTATGGTTCTATACATCTATAGGATATCATCTTGCTGACCTCTGGCTGGAGGAAGGGGAGTGGACGGAGCGGAGGGGAAAGGAGGCTGTTGGGAGGATGAGACATGTATGGAGCAGAGAGGAATAGTGTGCAGTCACCAGACAGGGAGAGCAGTGGAAGCTGCATATAGCTGGGCATGTAAATTTATACGTGAATGTACATTTTCACTCCGTCATGTTAAATAAAAAAAAAAAAAAATAATGAACACTTTGCCCTCTTGGTCAACCAGAGAAAGACATCTATGTGCTTTGAGATCTCATGTTCAATGACAGTTACAATAAATCTTAAATCTCAACCTTCCTGAAAAGAAATCTTCTAAGAAAATACAAATTGATACCAACTCAGCTCCGTGCTTATGCTCACCCTGGTTGGAAACCATCTTTGTTGTTTTCCGTTCGAGTAACTTAGTAAAATTTCTGCAGGAAGTTACCCCATGCCACCTGCTATGGATTAAATTGTGTGCACCCACAATGTGTTAACTTGGCTAGGCTATGATTCCCAGTATTATTTGGTTGTCCTTCATTTTGTAATCTGTTGTAATTATCCTATGTGTTATAAATCCTAATCTCTATGATGTTAATTAAGCAGGATTAGATGCAGCTATATTAATGATGCAGAGCAGAAACTACAGGATTAGGTTTAATCTTGAGTTAATCTTTTTTGAGATAACACTTTCTGAGAGAGAAGGGAGCAGAGAGGAGAGGGTTTTCATTAAAACCAACAAAGAAGAGCCAGGAGCAGAGTGTATCCTTGGATCTGGGGTCACTACGCTGAGAAGTTCCTAGACCAGGAGAAAACTGATGACAAGGACTTTTTCCCAGAGTTGGCACAGAGAGAGAAAGAGGCTTCCTCTGCCACCACATCCCTGAATTTCAACTTCTAGCCTTCTAAACTGTGAGAGAATAAATTTCTGTTTGTTAGAGCCATCCACCTCAGATATTTCTGTTATAGAAGCACTAGATACCACTTTATCAAAAGCATTAATTATGATCTGGTTTGCATATTTTCTCATGTGTTTTTCTAGTTTCTTTTAAGTCAGCTATGTAGGATTTTTATTTGTATTTTTATCTTTGTACAAAATGGAATTAAACATTAATTTTTCTTGTCCCAACTACTCCCCTAAAGATGAATATTTAAGGTTCGAATCTCTTGCTACTACTAGTAAGGCAGGGAAGAATCAATGGCTAAAACTAACCTAAAAAGAAGATTAGATGACCTAAAAATTCTAAAATTTAGACTCAAAAGTCTGCAAAAACAAACTTTCAATGTTCCCAAATTACCAGGACTTGAAAAGCCAATGGCTGGAATTACATTATTCCTTATCTAATACTTCATTATTTGTCTCATCCCTTGTTGATCAACTTGCTTTTGATCTTATGACTTGATCAAATTGTTTTTAATCAAATCATAAAAAGGTGCATAAGAAAATGCGTTAACTAATGGGATGGGCTTTGTGAGAAGAATTTCCTCCAAAATTTGGATTATATTAAGCGACACATTTCTCCTTATCATTTCATATGATACTATACTGTACTGCTCACTTGTTTATTGAATACATATGGAAGTATGTACTCAAGGATATTCTAGGAAACACCAAACAAAAATCTCTATCTTAAGGAGTTTACATTTATTTACCACAATTCTTAAACATTACTTTCTGAAGATGAGACATATAAACCTTTTAGTTCTTCATGAAGGAATTGATTTAGTAGCCAAAGTACACAACTGGAAAAATTTTATCTCAGGTGAAATACTGTCTTCTTTACAAGTCCAGCAATTACTATGTAGACAGCCAAAGTGTCTCATCTCATTCAAGGATGAGTCAGGAGAACTCAAATATTGGAGAAATGTATTATTTAAGTTATAAATGTAGAGCCCCACTGTATTCCAAATTACTTTTTAAAAAATGACCACAATATACTCTTTATACCATATAATGGAGTATGAAACTTTAATTAATCTATTATAAATTATATCTTATAGTGAGAGACAAGTTACTGAGAATAGTGACTAGTGACACAAATCACCCACATCAAATCCTTACTCACTATTGGAAGCATGTTAAAGATGGTATCTCCAATTGGGATTCGTTTTTTGCTTTCCACCTCATAAGTCAGGTTAGTCCCAACTGGAGTGTTATTTTGAGAAATGACAAAGTTTTGAACAGCATCACAACAGGAGGCAAGTTCAGCCCTGCAAAGGATAAGAATAAACACAAGCCAAGGAATAAAATTAAGAAACTAAAAATAGAGAAGATAACAGATCATGCAAAAGAGGAATTTGTCCCATTGACTTTCAGAAGGAAGATAATCATTCACAAAGGTGACATTTATATCTTATTCAATTCTAAGTAGCCCTTGATGGTAGAATGGTGACTTGGCAGAATAAAATGGCAAAAAATGTCAAATATATTCAGGTAGAGGCCCTTTTGGTATATAAAAGTACTCATTAATAACAGTTTTCAATGAATGAACTTCCTTGTAGTGATACTGTCTTAACATTAAAGACAAATACTATTATTATTTTATGTTACTAAATACAGAAACTAAATTAAGATTTGTATTAAAGTCACCAAAGCAATATGCTATCATTAATGATGAGAAAAGTCCATTGGAAAGAGGAATCCTTTAGTAAGATGAATTTTTAAGTAAATTTAAAGTTGCCATTCCTTATAGTTTAGAAAAAACATAATTCAGTGTCAAACTGTATTTCAAAACTATTATGTGGAGCAAAACAGGATAATTAGAATGCAGACCTAGGAAGGACTTTCCAGAGATCATCTGAGTTAGTGTTTAACTTCTGGCAAATGAAGGCAGATCCATTTAAGAATTATTTTATTTATGTAATTCTCTAGGATTGTAGATTACAGATAGTCTCTTGAAAATTATTCCAGATGTCTTAGTCATCTAGTGCTGCTATAACAGAAATACTACAAGTGGATGGCTTTAACAAAGAGAAATTTATGTCCTCACAGTAAAGCAGGCTAAGAGTTCAAATTCAGGGTGTCAACTCCTAGGGAAGGGTTTTTCTGTTGGCTCTGGAGGAAGGCCCTTGTCATCAAACTTGTTCTGGACTGGAGACTTCTGAGGTGCAGGAACCCTGGGTCTAAAGGATGCACTCTGCTTCTTTCCCAATGGTATGATGTCCTCAACTCTCTTCTTGCTTTTCTTTCTTTTATATGCCAAGAGATTACCTCAAGGCACAACACAATCTTACAGATTGATTCTTGCCTCACTAACATACTTGAACACAATCAATGCCTATCCTCCCTTACTACTACCAACGTAGAGACAGGATTTGCAACATGTAAGAACATCACTCAATACTGGGAATCATGACCTAACCAAATTGCTATGCACATTTTGGTGGGAAGACAATTCAATCTATGACATCGGGGTTTCATCAACCTTGAGGTCAAGACTCTTCATTTGCACAACTGAAACACTTCTTTACTTAAATCCATTTCTGCTAGATTTTCATAGACTCTCCTCATAAAAATACTTCATGTAATTGAGAATGGTAATCAAGTAACACTATAACCTTTCATCTTAAACAGTTTAGAGAATTGCCTCTTCATTTCTCTCAGATTTTACTCAGAGGACAAGTTTTCCATTATTTTAGTCATCTTTGTTTCCCTTTAAATTTTTACTTATTGCTCCATTTTACTTAAAACCTAGCGCTGATGAGTCTATTCTGACTCATCTGTAGGACAGAGTAGAACTGCCCCATAGAGTTTCCTAGGAGAGCCTGGTGGATCTGACCTTTTGGTTAGCAGATGTAGAACTTAACCACTAAGCTACTAGGGTTCCTTTACTTAAAAACATGGATCAAACCTGGCTTCTATCAGTAAAAGGGGCAGTGAATATTTAGCAAAACAAGCAAGCCCTTGCTGACTGTGGTTAGTGCTAACATCTTGAATTCATAACTAATCTTCCAACATTCCACACATTTATTAGTTTTGGGCCCTGAAAGCTATATTTTTGTACATGTTTCTATCCAATCCTATCCTTTTGAAAACTATAATGTTCTAATTTGCTATGGTCATTTTGAATTATATTCTACTGTTTCTGAATTTCAAGAATTCTCAGGATATGAAAAGTCAGTTTTATGATTATATGTACCCCAAAGTCAAAGTTTTGAACAATCTTTGTTATCTTTTAACTTACTTCATTAAAATAGTACATTCTTCTTAACTGAATTTCATCAACTGCTTATTACTTCTTTGTGTACTGCAGAACCTAAAATTTCTAAAAGATAGTTCATGAAAAGTAACAAAAGCAAAAATGAAAAAAAATGGTGTGTAGTCAAAAACATGATATTAAGTAGTTTTTAATTATAAATTTGATTTGATGGTAATTCATGTGTCATTATTGTAAATACAGAAATTTTTATGAGTTTATAATTTTAAATGTTTGTTTCCTGCATTTTAAGAAAAGGTAATTCTCAAACACAACATAATAAATCCTCATTTGCCTTTGACAAGTAATTTTGTAAAGAATATTCACTACTTAAAACAACATCATCATTACAAACACTAAGTAGAGCACTCTGTGCTTTTTTTATATTAGTATATTTTCTCAAATTTGGTCTTTATAGTTTTATTATAAAATTTTTCAAATAGAAAAGTTGTAAGAACTTCACAATGACCACTTGAATAACCACCAGCTAGATTCTACAATTCAATGTTTGCTATATTTGCTACACTGACTAGGTATTTATTGTATACTATATTGTGCATCTAGTATCAATTAATTTTCTTCTTGTTGTTCCAATTCAAAGGAAACTGCAGATATCAGTACATGTTGCCCTTAAAAATTTCCACATGTGGATCATTATTCCGGTTACATTTTTTGGCAAAATTTATGCACAATGAAATACATTTATTACACCAAGATTATTTTATGAGTTTTAACAAATATACTTCTGTAACAGAAACCCTTATGAAGATTTAGAACATACTTTTACTCCAAATAATTTCCTCACATATCTTTGTAGTCTGCCTCTAGCCCTTCCCAACTACCATTCTGACTTTTTTTTAAAACCACAGGTTAGTTCTGCCTGTACTAGAAAACATATAAATAGAACCATACGGTATGTATGCTTTTGTGTAAGATTTCTTTCATTCAGCATAAACATTGTGGGGATTCACATATGTTGTTGTGTGTATCTGGAAGTTGCTCTTTTTTTTCTTTTATTATGATTAAATGAAACTGTACATCCTCATATAAATTTGCATGCCCACCTATATGCAGCTCCCACTGCTCTCTCTGCCCGGTGACAACAGATACTTACTCACTGCTCCACACATGTCTTATCTTCCCAACAATCTCCTATCCCCTCTTCTCCACTCACTCCCCCACCTCCAGTAAGAGGTCAGCAGGACATCCTATGGATGCAAAGAACCATAAAGTGCACAGATGATATGGTCACTGTGTGTCACTAAGTCCAATCCATTTCTGTCTGAAGAGTTGACCTCCATTATGATTTATGGACAGGGGCAGCATCAGGGCCAGTGCCCAAGTTCCCAGGGGAACCCCGAGGTCCTTCAATCATCAACTGCAGTCTTTTGGTGAAGATCTCAGGGTGCACCTCTTTTTATTTTTGTGTTGCCAGTGAGACTCAACTTTGTGAGCTCCCATCACAGCTATTGCTGGTGGTGGCCAGGCACCATCTAGTTCTACTGGTCACAAATCGATGCAGTCCCCCACTCACGTGGGTCTCCCTGTCTTCTGGGTTCTCTTTCCCCCACGTTGTTTTGGTCCTTGGTGATCATTCATACCTGCTGAGTTGGGACTATTTGCTGCACCCTCAGATGGCAGCTTGGCAGGTTTTAGGACCACAGACACTACTCAACAAGGTGGGGTACAGAAGGCTCTCTTAACAAAACGCTAGTTGTGCCAACTGGCCTCTATTTCCCGTGAGAGCATTGTCCCCGCCCCCCCGGCCGAGCTACTCTGTCCTTGCAATATTTGGTTAAGATGGGAGGAGTAATCGTGTTATGTTGAAGTCCAGTTAATATTCATCTTCTTTCTAACGTGTGCTGCCACAGATTTCACCCAACCAATTTTCTATTAACTGTCTAATCTAAACCCTCCTCCCCATCCTCCCACCGTCCCCACCCTTGCAGCCATCAAAGAGTCTTTTCTTCTATGCATGAGTCTGTTTTTAAGTTCTTATCATAGGGGGCCTCATACAATATTTGTCCTTTTGTCACTGAGGACTTTCACTCAGCATAATGTCCTCCAATTGAAACCAGGTTATGGGATGTTTCCTAAAATCATCATTGTTCTTTATCATTGCATAGTATTCCATTGAGTATATATATCATAGTTTACCTATCCATTCCTCTGTTGTTGGGCATCTGGGTTGATTCCATCTTTTTGCTATTGTGGACTGTGCTGCAATAAAGATTCTCGTGTATGTATCAGTTGGTGTGAATGGCCTTGATTCTGGAGGATAGATTCTGAGCAGTGGAATTACTGGGTCAATTGCTATATTTATAACCAGCTTTTTAAGAAAGTGCCAGATTGGTTTCCAAAGAGGTTGTATCATTTTTCAATTCCACCAACAGTGTCAGAGAGTTTGGATTTCTCCACAGCCCCTCCAGCATTTTTTGTTTTGTGTTTTTTGAATCATGGCCAACCTTGTTGGGGTGAGGTGGTATCTCATTGTAGTTTTGATTTGACTTTCTTTAATAGCTAAAGATCGTGAGCATGTCTGCATGTGTTTTTTGGCTGCTTGGATCTCCTCTTTAGAGAGGGGTCTGTCCATCTCCTTTGCCCAAAGCTTAATTGGATGATTTATCTTTTTCTTATTGATATTTTGTAGTACCTTATAAATTATGGAGATCAGGCATTGGTCTGACATACAGTTGCCAAATATTTTTTCCTACTCTGTAGGTGGCCTTTTAATTCTATTGATAAAGACTTTGGATGAGCAAAAGTGTTTGACTCTTAGTTGTTCTGATTTATCTATTTTCTCTTCTGTTGCTTGTGGTTTGTCTGACAGATTTTGAAATCTGTCTACATTGTCTATTAAAACTTCCATTGTTGTTCTTACTTTTTCTTGGATGAGCTTTATTGTTTTAGATTTGATATTTTGGTCTGTTAACCAGTTTGAGTTGGTTTTTGTATAAGGTGTAAGATATGGGTCTTGTTTCAGTTTATTGCAGATGGATATCCAACTTTGCCTACACTATTTGTTGAAGAGATAGTTTTTACCCCAGTTTAATGCCTTAGGGCTTTTGTCAAATATCAACTGTTCATAGGAAGATGGTGTCATCTCCGGGCTCTCCATTCTGTTCCATTGATCTATCTGTCTCTTTTTGTACCAGTACCAGGCTGTTTTGACTACTGCGGCAGTGTAATAGGTTCTAAAAGTCGGGTAGTGAGAAGCCTCCCAGTTTGTTCTTTTTCTTGAGTAGTGCCTTACTTATCTGGGGCTTCTTGTCTTTCCAAATAGTCGGGAATTTGTTTCTCCATCTCATTAAACAATGTCACTGGAACTCGTATTGGGATTGCATTATAAGTAGATTGGTTTAGGCAAAATAGACATTTTCACAATGTTGAGACTTTCTATCCATGAGCATGGTAGGTTTCTCCAATTATGTAAATCTCAGTTTCTTATAGTAAGGACTTGTAGTTCTCTTTGTAAAGGTTTGTTATTTCTCTGGTTAGATTTATTCCTAGGTATTTTATCTTCTTAGGGGCTATAGTAAATGGTATTGATTTGGTGATTTTTTTTCTGTAATAATCTTGTTGTTGGTATAAAGGAATCCTACTGATTTACTTATGTTTATCTTGTATCCTCAGACTTTGCTGAACTCTTCCATCAATTTGAGTAGTTTACTTATGGGTTCTGTAGGATTCTCTGTGTATACAATCATATTATTTGCAAATAGGGAGATTTTTACTACTTCTTAGCAGATGCAGACACCTTTATTTCTTGGTCTTGTCTAATTGCTCTGGCTAGAATTGTTAGTACAATGTTGAATAGGAGAGGTGAGAGTGAGCATCCTAGTCTAGTTCTGGTTCTCAAGGGAAGTTGTTTCAGTCTTGCTCCTTTCAGGATGATGTAGGCAGCTGGCTTTGTATAAATGGCCCTTACTGCATTGAGGAATTTGCCATCTATTCCTATTTTGCTGAGAGTTTTTGGTATGAATGGGTGCTGGACTTTATCAAATGCCTTTTCTGCATCAATAGGCAAAATGAGGTGTTTCTTGTCTTTTGTGTTATTTATGTAGTTGGTCACATTAATTGTTTTTCTGATGTTAAACTAGCCTTGCATCCCTGGTATGAATCTAACTGTTCATGACTGATTATTTTTTTGATATGTTGTTGCATTCTATTGGCAAGAATTTTGTTGAAGATTCTTGCATCTAGATTCATGAGTGATATCGGTCTGTAGTTCTTTTTTGTTGGGTCTTTCCCTGGCTATGGTATCAGGGTTATGCTGGCTCCATAGAATGAATTTGGGAGTATTCTATCCCTTTCTATGCTGTGAAATAGTCTCAGTAATATTGGAGATAACTCTTTTCAAAAGCTTGGTAGCATTCTGCGGTGAAGCCATCTGGGAGAAGGCTTTTTTTTTTGGTTGGTAGTTTTTGTATGACTTTTTCAATCTTTTCCTTTGTGATGGGTTTATTAAGTTGTTCTCTTTCACCTTGTGATAATTTTAGTAGGTGATATGAATCAAGGACTTTGTCCATTTCCTCCAGGTTTTCAAATTTGTTAGAGTACAGTCTTTCCTAGTACTCTGTTATATTTTGAGTTTCTGTTGGACCTGTTATGGCAACCCCCCTCTCATTTTTTATTTGGGTTATTTGTTCCCTTTCCTGTTTTTTTTTTAGTAAGTTTCCCAATGGTTTGCCAATTTTGTTGATCTTTTAAAAAAAAACACATTTTGGTCTTGTCAGGTTTTTCAGTTGTTCTTCTATTCTCTAATTCCCTGAGTTCCGCTCTAATCTTTATGATCTGTTTTCTTCTGGTGCTTGAGGGGTTCCTCTGTTGTTCTCTCTCTACTTGCTCAAGCTGTAGGGTTAGTTCTTTGGTTTGGTTTTTTTATTCCTTCTGGATGTGTGTATTTATGGAGATAAACTGTCCTCTGAGCACTGCTTTGGCTGTTCCCACAGGATCTGGCAGGAATTGTTTTCATTCTCTTTGGAATCCATAAATGTCTTTATTACATCTTTGATTTCTTCTATAAGCATGGGTTTTTGAGCAAGACTTTGTTCAGTTTCCATGAGTTCCACTTTCTATCTATGATTTTTCTGCTATTGATTTTGACTTTTGTGGCTATATTATCTGAGAAGATGTTTTGCATTAATTCAGTGGTATGGATTTTGTTGAGAACTGCTTTATGTCCTAACACATGCTCTATTCTGGAGAATGTCCCATATGCACTGGAGAAGTTGTAGTTGTCCGCTGATGGACAAGAAGTCCTGTATATGTTGATGAAGTCTAGTTGGTTAATTGTGGCAACAACGTGTGTTGTGTCTTTATTCAGCTTTTTACTAGACAATCTGTCCAATATTGACAGTGAAGTGCTGAAGTCTCAGACTATTATTGTGGTGTGATCTATCTTTTTTTGGAGTGTAGTAAGTGTTTCTTAGATGTATTTAGGTGTTCTAATATTTGGTACATAAATATTTAATATTGTTAAGTCCTGCTTGTGTATTGAACCTTTCAGCAGTAAATAGTGTCTATCCTTGTCCACAACGGTGGATTTTACACTAAAATCTATTTTATCTGAGATAAGAATTGCCACACCTGGTCTTCTTTATTCATTGTTAGCTTGATATATATTCCTTCATCTTTTAATTTTTGGTTTGTTCGTATCTTTAAGTAGGAGATGAGTTTCTTGTAGGCAACATATGAATGGGCCATGTCTTTTGATCCAAGATGTCACTCGATGTCTCTTTACTGGAGCATTTAGTCCATTCACATTCAATGTAATTATTGATAGGTATGTGTTCAGTGCTGTCATTGTGATATGTTAATTTTTGTGTTGATGTTTTCTCTGTTGTTCTTATTAATCTGTTCTGGGACATTCTTCTTTGTGAGCTGACTTTTCAGCTTTTTCAGGCTTGGTTTTGTGGTTGTTGAGACTCTTGTATTACATTTCTTGATTTGCTATGTTGCATCTTTATTGTGTTTTATGGCTGCCCCTATGATCCCCCTTAATAAACTATTTGTAAACCCAATTTTAATTATCACCAGTCTTATTAACTTCCTCTCCACCTGGAAGGACTATCACAACTGTAGTACATCCCTTTTTTAATGTGATGGCATCACAGTCTTTATGATATGATCACTGGATCATTTCTTTCACTATTATAGGTTTGATTGAGTTTGGAGCCTTCCCTAACTAGGTAGGTTTCTGGGTGATGTGTCCTGAATTTGCTTCTAAAGTATAAAGTTAGTGGTTTTGTTCTTCTCAGCCAAAAGATTCTTTCAGTATTTCTTGTAGCTTTGGTTTGGTTTTTACAAAGTCTCTGAGTATCTGTTTATCTGTGAACGTCTTAATTTCATTTTCATATTTGAAAGATAGTTTTGTAGGATATATAGTTTTTGGTTGGAAGTTCTTCCCCATCAATGCTTTGAAAGTGTCATGCCGCTGTCTCTGTGCCAGCATTGTTTCTGCTGAGAAATCCAACGAATACCAGAAGGGTTTCCCTCTGAATGTTACCTCTGTTTGAGTCTTACTGCCTTTAAGAGTTTCTGCTTATGTTTCACTTTGTTAAGCTTGATTATAATATGTTTTGGAGTTGTTCTTTTGAGTTCTATATTGATTGGTGTTCTATACACATATTTGATATCTATATTCTCTTATTTCATCATTTCTGGGAAGTTTTCTGTCAGCAGCTCAACCACAATACTCTCAGTGTTTTCAGGTGTCCTGCCTTGTTCAGGAACTCCCATTAATCGTAGCTCATTCCTCTTAGTAGAGTCCCACATGCTTCTTCTTAATGCTTCTTCATTTTTCTTGTTTCTTTTTTCTGATTTAACCTCATAGACGCTGGAGTCAGTAGCTCTGTCTTCCAAGTCAGAAAATCTATTTTCCATTGGTTTCATTCTGTTTTCTTGGTTTCCAATTCAAATTTCTACCTCTTTGATTTTATTGATCTGTTGGATTTTAGAGTACTGGTGTTGTATCCGATTGAACAGCTTGCTTCATTTTTCATTTTACTCTGCTGCATTTTGTATAAGGTCTAGGAGGCCTCTCTATATAATCCTTTTGCAGTCACTTTCTGATAGTTTCATAAAGGTTTCCTCATCTGGGAAGTTCTTTGGTTGTTTCTTTTGGGGGCCCACTGAAGCCATGAGTGATTTCTTGGTTACACTTTTCTTCAGAGGTTGTTACTTCTGGGGCATCACGTGAGTCAGTAGAGCCTAGGAGATATGCTGTGAGGATGGACCACAGTTGTTTCTCTAGGCCGTGTTAAAAATGAAAGGTAAATGGTATCTGACAACTCCCAGTCAGTCACGTTTTCCAGTGTACAGGTCCCTCTTCCCAGCTGCCAAAGCAAGCACCTCTATATCCAACCCCAGATGTTATAAGCTAGTTCAAAATACAGAGAGACTACTGACCTGCTGGCTGCTGCTGTCAGGCCGCAGCCATAGGTGACACTGTGTAGAACATTGCTTATCTGCCAGAAAAGTGCTCTCTTCTGGGCAGCTGCTGCCTCCAAGCCTAAGAATTAGATCCAGCTGAGGCCTCCGTATGGGTACATCCACCTCCCAGTGGAACAAGATGGCATCCCGCACAAGGTCCCCACCTGCCTTAGTACAGGCTACTCAATGGCAGAGGTACAAAGAGAGGCCAAAGGTGCTGAGATGCACAGAGTCCAAAGCTGAGCTCTCAAAATATGGCAATTTTGCCAGCTGATCCCACCAGCAGTGTGTCTGAGATTAGCTGCTAGTCAAGTCCCAATTGCACACACCAGCTAAGACAAAGTAAAAGAAGTTAAAATGATGAGTTACCTTCAGTCCGAGAAAGCCAGCACTCACCAAGAGCGGGAGTCAGTGAAAGAGAGGAAGTTTTCCATGCAGTGGTATGAAGTCCAAATTAACAGCCCTATGCTGTATCCTAGGGCTTACTAGGTGTCCAGAAGGCTCCATTTAATTATCATTTCATGTCTTGGTTTCCAGAGAGATTTAGGGAGATGTGTTTTTAGTTTGTCATCTTGACTCAGCCCCCTTGCAATTTATTCTTTTTTTATTGCTGTAATAGTGTCCCATTACATGGATGTGCCAGACTTAAATTAGCTTTCTTGTCTTTTTTTAAACAATCATTACAAAACACCAATATTAAACACAAAAAATAATGTCCCAGGTAGAATATCAGATAATCCCAAATGGCATTTCTGTCAATAGTTTTTAGTCACAGGCTAATAGGATATTTTTAAGCTTGTATATTCAATGATCTAATTATAAAGTTGCACTTTGTTACTTCTCAGCTCATCTATAGCCAGTGTTGTATAAAGCCTATAACAAATAAACAAAACTCAATTTTTATCACTGTGTCTCTATTTCCCATCACCCCTAAGAACAGGTATCATTCCTGATTCTCTGATTCTAAAGTCAATGAGTATGTTCACAATAATCGGCATGGCAATTATTTCCTGCCTGTATGAGAAGAGCAAAAGACATTAAGTAATGAAGACACCATTGGTACTGACTGTAAAATATGCTGTTACTGTGGTACCTAAATTGTCCATAATGTGCTGTTTCACATTTTGTCCTAGCAAAGGTTGTCAACCTGATCAGCACACAGCAAACCTTATATTTTCAAAGCACTACACTTTTCTCCACAGCATTTTTGCACAAATCCTTTCATTTGATTAGTACAATAGGAGATTGAAATAGAAAATATTATTCCCCTTTTTTTGATACTGAAGAAGAGTGTGTTTCTTGGGTTAAATAGACACATGAGGCTACTGGGAAGCTTCTATCCAGAGGTGAGATGAGGCAGTGGAGTGGGACAGGGGCTGGTTGAATGGACACAGGAAATACAGTGCAGAAAGCAGGAGCATGCTGTCACAGGGTAGGGAGAGCAGCTAGAGTTACACATTGGTGGTGTGCAAGTTTTTGTATGAAAAATTGACTTGGGTTATAAACTTTCACTTAAAGCACAACAAAATATTTAAAAAAGGATAAGAAAGAAAATATTATTCCCATCTTAGAGGTCAGAAAATTGCTATTGATAGAGTTTAAGAAACAATCAAAAACTTCCATTGCTATTGAGTCAATTCCAACTCATGGTGACCCTACAGAATAGAACTGTGCTCCATAGGGTTTTCAAGGCTGTGACCTTTCAGAAACAGATTGCTGGGTCCTTCTTCTGAGATGCCTCTAGGTGAGCTAGAATAACCAATTTTTTGGTTAGTAGACCAAGGCACAAAGTTCATAAATTAGCCAATTCAATACTGTTTAACATTCCATCTTGGCAGATTGTTTACACCGCAGTATGCTGTAATAGAAGCAATTAACTCAATTAAGTCTAAAATGTTTTCTTTTGCCACCATCTCAACAGTTTTTTTTGCAAAGTAATGTTGGTAGCAGCTTGCTGAAAACTTCTTCAGATTCAGCTAAAAGGCTACCATACAATGTAATCATAGGTGATTTAAACCATATAGGAGACATTTCGGGCTCTGGTTTTACAAGCAGACAGAATGGGGAGTTTTTCTACAGTATCTCTAAAACCTCAAGGAGAAACAACTATGTATATTAATGAAGAACCTTGTACACTTTTAATTGATTCAGGAGTTACACTGTCTGCAGTTAATCCTATGTGTTTACAAAAGCACAGAAGTAACACACTTCATTATAGCGGGAGTTACAAATAAGGAAAAAACACTATTTCATTCCCAAGCTATGTCCCTATCTTTAGGCCCCACAGTGGATTTATAGCCTTTTAAAAAAACAGTTCTAACTTCCCTGCTAATTTAATATGAGGAGATAGATTATCTAAGGGAAATGCCATTTACAATTTAATGAAAAGGGGAAAATATTGTTAATTTTACCTGAGAATCAGAATTCAGGGATACATAACATTAAATAGGAAGAGGTCCTTTGTCATATACAAGCCCTTATTGTACCCCTTTGAATTCTGATTTTTCAGGCTGTCTGCATCATTCAGTTCCATGAAACCTTGTGAATCATGACTTTCACAGATGTTGGTCACACCCTGTTCACTGAATCAATTAATACTTAAGTGGACACTTCTAAGCTGTCGCTCAAGATTCTTCTTGCTTAAGCAAGAAGCAAAATAAGGAGTAACTCCTGTGGTTCAGGATTTTCTTTTTAAAGGCTGCATCATCTCTTCCACTACTTCTTGTAATACTCCTGTTCTTTCAGTTATAAAACCTCGTGGCAGAGGCTGGTGGTTTGTTTAGAACTTATGTGCAACAACCCACTTTGTTATTACTAGGTACCCTGTGGACCCTAATCCACATCTGTTACTTTCCAATGTTCCCCTGACAGAGTATGCTTTACTGCTACACACCTTTGCAGAGCATTTTCTCAGCATTCCTGTGTCTATACAAGTCAATATTTATTCGCTTTTACTTGGGAAAATCAACAGTTGCCCCAGAGTTTTACAGAGGCTCCAAGTTATTTTTATCAAAATTTGTATGCAGATCTCCAACCTTTGTAATTTACAGATGAACCTACCTTGTTATAATATGCAGATGATTTGCTATTGTGTTCCACATTTAGGCAGGCTTTCCTGAAGGGCAGCGCAGACTTGCTAAAACATTTGACTGTAGACATATGGTTTCTAAAGAAAAATTATGATTACCTCAGCTTTCTATAACATATTTAGGCCACTTAATTTCTGCAGAAGACATTCGTTTTGCTTCAAAAGGAAAAAAGCTACTGGATTTTTCCTCTGCCTAAAAGAAAGAAATGATTAAGCGGTTTTCTAGGACTTTGCAGTTGTCAAAACTGGATTCCTAATTTTTCTCTCATGGCTCATCTTTTATATAAACATTTGAAAACTTCCAAGCCTTATCCATTTTGTCTTCCTCCAGAACACCAATGAGTAACAACTAAATTAGAAGAAGCTTTGATTAACACTCCCACTTTAGTATTACCTATCATTTGGACTTTGTACTTTTGTGCATGAAGGTTTTGGTAGTGCATTAGGTGTTCTTACACGGAAACACAGGGAACAAACTAAGCCCACAGGTTATTATAGTCTGAAGCTCTAAAGACATACAGCAGTACCAAAATTAGTAGAATCCACTGCTGATATAATTGTAGCAAACTTCCTAAATATATATGGGTATTACATGCTGTGTCAGCATTATAAAATTCTGCTTTAACTCAGCATGTATCTGCCAGTAGATTCAGTTCTTCTTAAGGGCTTCTTCAGTTAGCTTCCAATATTAGATTCCATATGGTAGCTACTTTAAACCAGTTACCTCTCTCCTTACAGCTGAAAATGATGACTATCATTCCCATCATTGCTTAGACTTAACAGAGCAGTATCTCACTCCTCACAGTGACTTAAAGGAAAGTCCTTTAACAAATTCTGATACACTATTTATAGATGGGTCTTAATTTTAAAACAACTCAGCTCTCACTATGAGGCTGCTTACCCTGTTACAACCTCTACTGACATCCTTAAAAAACAAGCCTCTATCTAAGGCCACCTCAGCTCAATAAGCTGAACTAGGTGCTCTTACATGAGCATGCTAATTTGTTAAAGGAAAATCCGTAAGTATTTTTTTACAGATCAGAAATATGTATATAGAGATATCCATGAATCTAAAATATTACGGAAACAAAGAGACTTTTTAACATCTTCCGATAATGCCATTAAAAAGGGGATTTGACACCAGACCTACAAGATGACTTACTGCTCCCTTCTGAAATTTCTGTAATTAAAATACAAGCACAGTAGCAGAAGGGAATGCCTCAAACTGAAAAAGTTAGAGAGAATAATCTTGCTGATGCAGCTGCACAAAACATGCTTCTTAAATTATTGTTGCCCCATTATTAGCAAAAGAGTTTATAGAAGGGCCTTTAGAAGAACTGAAAGAGAACTATTCTCACAAAATGACAACTGCACCCACCAAAGAGAAGCTGGTAAAATACCAGCAATTGGTTCAATCAGATGAAGTTAGACCACAGAAAAAGTTAATCTGATACCAAGACCCCAACAGTGAGCTATGGCTATGACCTAATTCCCAAACTATTTTTCCTAAAATTTTACAGGAATCCGAGTGGCTTGAGATTAAGAACTCAGCTGCTAACCAAAAGATCACTAATTCATATCTACCAGCTATTCCTTGGAAACCCTAGGGGACACTTCTATTCTATTCTGTAAGGTTACTCTGAGTCAAAACTGACTAGCAACAGTGTTTTTGCCCCAAGGACTGAACTTTTACATGTCCCTATGTTGAGATCCCTACATGAGAAAATTCAGCTAAAAAGTGATAAAAAAACAACTGAAGTCTTGAGAAAACACTGGTGGAGAAAACTTTCTTAGGCAACTGATTGTGTGACTGCCCACTGCTCTATCTGCCCTAGTTACAATTCTGGGAAACACCTTGAAACTTCCCTTGCACAACTAGTGGTCTCTTCCCATATACAGTAAAGGAGAGTGATGAAAATCAAAGACTAAAGGGAGCAACTAATCCAAAGGACTAACAAACCACACGCACTAGAGTCTACTCAACCCTGAGACCAGAAGAACTAGACAATGCCCAGCAAACACTACCTATAGTTCTGATCAGGATCACTATAAAAAGTCCTGTACAGAGTGGACAAAAAAATGTAGAACAAAAAATCAAATTCATTAAAAAAAAAAAAAAAAAAATCAGACTTACTAGCCTGACAGAGACCGGAAGAGTCCCCAAGACTATGGGCCTAAGACAACACTCTGACTTGGAACTGCAGCCATTTCTGTAAACCACTTTACAGTCAAGCAGTGGACAAGTCTGCACCATAAAATGGAACCCGCTCCATAAAACAAACAATTGTACAAGACCAATAGAGTGACATTTGCCAAAAAGCAAAGATGAGAAGACAGGAAAGGGTAAGAAAGCCAGACAAAAAGAAATCGGGATCCCAAGGCAGAAAGTGTAAATAAAAGTGTTGACACAGTACAGGAACTGCAAGATACATCATGGAACACTTTGTGTACAGTTTGTTGAATAGTAAACCAATCTGCTTGTAAACTTTAATTTGAAATACAACAAAACTTCCTTTTTTAAAATTAGCAACATGTAAAAATATTCATGGTTTAATGTGAAGAGAAAAAAGAGCTAAAAAAAAAATTAAGAAAACAAAACTTCCCTGGACAATACTCTTTGCCTCTGGGCATATGAAAAAATGCAATTACATTTCACTCAACTTCCACTTTCAAGTGGTTATAAATATGTTTTAGTAATGAGTTATAGATTTTTGCATTGGGTGGATTTTTTTCCCTGCCAGTAGTCCATTGCTTCTTTTGTGGCAAAGAAGATCCTTGAAAACACAATACTTACTCAGAGGGCACTCAAAATTCTTTGCAATGATCCAGGAACGCATTTTACTGAACAAATTATTTGGGAATTATGTCCAGTTTTCCTCATATATCAGAGACTATATTACCCTTACTATCCACAGTCCTCTGGACTAGTAGAAAGAAATGATGCCATAAGAACTCAATGTGCAAAGCTTTCTGGGTCCCTAGGCTTGTCTTAGACTAAAGTTCTTCCTTTAGTCCTTTAAAATTTGAGAAGTGCTTCTTCTGTATCTCATAAACTTACTCCTTACAAAGTAGTTACTGGATGGCCTGTGATTCTTCTTTGCACTGATTATTCTACTTTGGTAGAACCTGAATTATTAAAATATTGTCAACCTTCAATGCAATGCTCTAAGAAATATTTTTCACAAATTGAAGAGGTATGTGGAGCATAAGCATGATTTTCCACGCTTGATTAGTATTATCCCGGGAGATTATGTTTTTTGGAAAAACACCAATTAAAAGACTCCTTGGAGCCCTGTAGGATGGGGACTTATCTGGTCATTTTTAACTAACCCTTGTGCAGTTAAACTGGAAGAAATTAACAATCCTTGGCTTTATTTGTCACGATCTTAAAAATTAAAGTGCCTATTCGGTCCTATCCACCAGCCAAAGATTTGAGACTTAGACGGAAGCAGCACTCCTCCAGTACCAACTTAAAACAAGCCACTTCAAAGCCAGGCTGCTGACTCCAAAATCACAGAGGGAGATCACATGCAAACTGCTGAAAGCCACAAAATCTGGTCTTTAATTGTTAGCATTCTAATTGTTTTGACTATTTTTCCTCACCTGTAGAATTATTTTTTTGTAGCTTATGTAATCATTGGATATCTCTAATTCTAAACCCTAAACAAATGAAATCCATGGCCATCAAGTCAAATTCCAAGGAGTGCCTGGCAGATTCAAACTGTTGACTGTACAGTTAGCAAACATAGCACTTATCCACAATGCCACCAGAGTTTCCAACTTTAACCCAGAAATGAAAATATTTTAATTCTTTATATCAGTAGTTGAAATAGTTTAATGCTTATAACTTTTTGAAATAGTTGATTTATTTTCCAGAAATACTTGGGTTCATTTCACAGAGAATTACTAGAGGAAAAAAAAATAATAATGTGAGTTATATTCATTAATTTATCTTGACATAATTATATTACTTTAGTCAATCTTTTCTCCATTATTAAGTTTACACTAAGTTTCCTCTGTTATAACCCCTATGGGTTATAACAGCTTAGCTCAACCAATTGCCAGTGTCAGCAATTTTATAGAATGTTGGCTGTATCACTCTGCTTCACAATTCACACAGGTCCACTCTGATCCTCTCAGAGTGCCAAGTATAGATTACAAATTCACACCTAATTTAATGAAGATCAAGGACAATAGTCACAAGTATGGATTATACCTCAATACAAGGGAAACAAAAATCCTTACAACTGAATCAATAAGCAACATCATGATAAACACAGAAAGTGGAAGTTGCCAAGGATTTCATTTCTCTTGGACTGTGAATGAGCACCCATAGAAGAAGCAGTCAAGAAATCAAACAGCACACTGCAGTGAGAAAATCTGCTGCAAAAGGCCTCTTTAAAGGGTTAAAAAGTAAAGATGTCACTTTAAGGACTAAGTTGCCCGTAACCCAAGCCATGGTGTTCTCAATTGTCTGATATGCGTGCAAAGCTGGACAATGAATAAGGAAGACCATAGACAAACTTTGAAATTACTGTGTTGGCAAACAATACTGTATACACCACAGATTTCTAAAAGAATAAACAGATCTGTTTTGAGAAGACGTACAGCTAGCATGGTCCTTAGAAGTGAGGATGATGAGAATTCATCTCACATACTTTGGATATGTTACCAGCAGGGATCAGTCTCTGGAGAAGGACATCATCCTCGGTAAAGGGTCCACATCAAAATAGGAAGACCATCAATGAGACAGGCTGACACAGTGGCTGCAACAGTGATCACAAGGATGGCACAGGACTGGGGAGGGCTTCATTCTGTTGTGCATAGGGCCACTAGGAGTTGCTAGCAACTGTATGGTATCTAACAATAACTTTACTACTGATTTTTAAAAACCTTTTAAAAGGGTTATTCTCGTTGAATTATGGTTACCTCCAGAATTATCCTCTTATACAGCGCTCCCTGTTTCAACCCTACCCAAGCCTGGTATTACTTCTTAGGTACTTTGTGACCTTTTTATTAATGATGGTTGTGTTACTCATCTAGTGCTGCCATAAGAGAAACATCACAAATGAATGGCTTTAAAAAGACAAATTTTATTTTGCCACAGTCCAGTAGGCTAAACGTCCAAATTCAAGGTGTCAGCTCCAGGGGAATACTTTCTCTGTTGGCTCTGGAGGAAGATCCTTGTCACCAACCTCCCCCTGAATTGGGAGCTTATGAGGTGCAGGGATCTCAAGTCCTCTCCAAAGGACTCGCTCTGCTCCTGGCATTGCTGCTTGGTGATATGAGGTCTCCAGCTGTCTGCTTGCTTCCCTTTCCTTTATGTCCCCAAAGATTGCCTAAAGGTACAATACAATCTTACACAGCAAGCTGTGCCCTACCAACACAATTCCCACTCATCTTCCCTCACTAACATCATAGTCATAGGGTTTACAACTTGGAGGAATATCACATGATACAGGGAATCATGGTCTAGCCAAATTGCTATACACATTTTTAGGAGAACACAATTCAATCCATGACAATACTCAGTGTTATAACTTAGTAGCGGATAACTGTTTTAGAAATAATCTAAATTTCTCGGTTTGTGCTTAGCTCTGTAATTTCCTAGAATTTGAAAGATTACCCATCTTAGATGATTCATTAACTACAGATTGGCTTGAGAGAGTCAATCAGTCCATTTCCTAACAATTAAACTGGGGCAGATACACTAGTATATCCCTTTCTCTGAAGACAAGTCCTTAAGCAATGGTAGGTGAAACTGGATAGTGCCTGGCTGCACAAGTCAAACAGTGCCCAGCTACTAAAATGTGGAGCTTGAGAACTGAAAGAGTCATGCAGAGTAGCCATCTCAGAGACTTGAAGTCCTTGTAGAAAACAGGCAACTCCATTGCGGGTGGTATCTGAAGTGATCTGTCACCTGGCAGGAGCTTAATCAAAAGGAAGCCAATGAATAATCAAACCTTAAAATGGGGGCTGCTTGACATGAATAAAATAGTTAATCCCACTGAAATTCCATTTTGAATTATGCTGCAACTAGGTTTGAGGGCTACCTCTGCCATCCTAAGGCAGTTCAAATCTGCCAGGTGCTCCTTGGAAACTCTATGGGGCAGTTCTACTCTAATCTCTGGGGTCACTATGGGTCTGACCCAACTCAAGGGCAGTGGGTTGGTGGGTTCTGCCATTCTGCAAAGACATTTTGGCCCCTTGTAAAAGTTTTGACTGTGACACACAAAGTACAAAGATCTGTGCCTTAGTTTATGTAAATAATCCTGCTATCTTAACTGCTCTTGGGCAATTCATTTTATCAATGCCTGGGCTCTAACTCACTCTCTCCTAGCCAGATGGCTATGTTTATATTTCAAAGACTTCAGGTTAGAGATGAACTAATCTCTTTTCTGACCCGTTGGTCAATTTTCACACTTCGAGGACTTTGACTAGAGCTGACACAGTCGTTGATCAATCACTAAATCCCCACATGAGGAATTTTTACAGTTTGTTTTACAAATATTGCTTTAGTCAATATGTATTGGAAACAGGAGATAGATGTTAGGCTAAAAATTGACATTACGAAACTTTGTAGTTTAACAAATCCTTGTAAATGTTTCCTTCCTGCGCCTGTACCAGCTTGGATATGAATCCATTTGCCTTTGTTTATTCTGTCTGATAAACACTTCACCATCTTAGTCATCTAATGCTGCTGTAATGTAAATATTATAAGTGGGCAGCTTTAGCAAAGAGAAGTTTATTCTCACACAGTTAAGCAGGCTAGAAGTTAGAATTCAGGGAACCATCTTTAGTGGAAGGCTTTCTTTCTTTGTTGGCTCTGGAGTAAGATCCTTGTCATCAATCTTCCCATGGTCTGGGAACTTCTCTGGAAAGGAATCTCCAGTCCAAAAGATACACTCTGCTCTTGGTAGCGCTTTCTTGATGGTATGAGGTCCCCATGTCTCCTTGTTCACTTCTCTCTTTTATATCTCAAAAGAGACTGGCTTAAGACACTATCTCATCTTGTAGATCTCATCAATAGAATTGCCACTAATCTCTTATTGCATCATAATGATAAGATTTACAACACACACAGAAATAACATCAGATAACAAAACGGAAGGCAATCATACAATACTGGGAATCATGACCTAGCCAAGTTGACAGGTATGTTTAGGGAACACAACTCATTCCACTAAATTAACCTCTTTTCAAGTTCGTAACTTTTTGTTCAACTGCCATGTGTCTCTCCATTTCACCAAATGCCCTTATTGTTCATCCTTCAATGAAATTATTTTGTTTTTATTTCTGACAAAGTGTTAGTTTAGAGTTTCATTAACCAAAAAAAGAAAAAAGCCTGTTGCTGCAGAGTCAATTCGGATGCATAGCAGCCCCATAGGACACAGCAGAATTTCCCCATAGAGCTTCCAAGCAGCAGCTGGTGGACGTGAACTGCCAATCTTTTAGTTACCAGCTGTAGCTCTTAACCACTGCACCATCAGCACTCCATTATTAAATGAGGTAAGAAGCCATGAAGAGAATGCAGGTAAAGGCCCCCTAAACTAACCTCAGAGACAGGGAAGACTTCTTAGAGGTGATGTCAGCACAGCACCTGGCACATAGGACACACTCAATAATATTTGCCTAATGAATGAACAGACCTATTTTGGAACAATCATTCTGGTAATAGAGGATGAATTGTAGTGGAAGACCAGAGAGAAGGCCCACTGGGAAACGACTTAGAGCCTACTCCTGTTGCTGTTGTTGTTAGATGCTACTGGGTCTATTTTGACTTCTAGTGACCCTATATGGCAAGGTAGAACTTCCTTATATGGTTTCCTAGGATGCAATCTTTAATGCAGCAGGTGGCTGGGTCTTTCCATCCACCAGGTGGGTTTGAACCATCAACCTCTCAGCTAACGGTGATTGCTTAACTGTTACACCACTAGGGCTCCTTAACTTACTCTCAAAGGTCACTTAAAAATAAAATGGGCTTAGACTAAGCAGAATTCTCCTCGGAAGTAAGGATGGTGAGATTGCACCCTGTATACTTTGGACGTGTTGTCAGGAAGGTATCATTCTCTGGAGAAAGACATCACGCTTGGTAAATTAGAGGGTCCACAAAAAAGAGGAGGGCCTTTCACGAGATGGATTGACACAGCGGCTACAGCAATGTGTGCAGGCATAAAGCTGATTGTGGGCATGGCATGAGACTGGGCAGTGTTTTGCTGACATATCAGTCAGTTTAGCTAGGTTTTGTTCTATGTGCACAGAGTCACTGTGAGTTAGAACTGACTCGATGGCACCCAACAACAATGACAACAAGACATTCCTCCCAGCCAGTCTCTATTGGTAAAATGAAGATAATGCCTGCTTCCTGGAGAGAGAGCATGGAATAGGAAATAATCGGTAGGAAATTCTGTCTGGCTCAGAAGCTGGAGGGTAGATGGGGGAGCTTCAGAACTCTATCATGAAGAGACTTAGAAACAAGACAAGGCAAACAGTTTGACTTTTTTTTTTCCATGGGAAAGAGCAAGTCAGTGAAGGGTTACAGTTAAGGTAACGAGTGACATAATGAGATTTGGATTTTAGGATGTACACCCTGACTTTAGTGAGAAGGACAGATCTAAGAAGCCAGAGTGAAGGTGACGCGATCTTTCAGCAGCACACAGCAGCAACCTGAGTGTCAAGTGTCATAGATGGTCTCCAAAGATGCCCACCATCTATTTCTTCTCTCCCTGAGCAGGTACTTTGCTCCTCTGCCAAGAAGTACGATCTAAAGCCCCTCCCTTTGAATCTAGTCTGGCCTTACTCACTTGTTTGACTAACAGAATGCAGCAGAGATGACATACTGGGACTTCTGAAGCTAGGTTATAAGAATTGTTGCTGCTTGCTGCTTCTTGGAACACTTACTGGTGGAACACTTCCTCAGGGAATACCATCACCATGCTGGGAGAAGTTCAAGTCATTTGAAGTGGCTACTTTCAAGGCACTTTGAATGACAGTTCTAGCTAAACTTCTAGTAAACCACCAGTTATCAACTGCCAGCTGGGTGAGTGAATCACTGTGGTCATCCAGCCAAGCTAGCTTCCAGAGGACTCCAGCTCCAGCCACCCCTGCTTTGCAATACATGAAAACCACCAAATGAGAGCTGACCTGCTGGCCCAGTCATCCCTTGAAACAATGCTGTTACCAAATCTGGGAAGGTGGGCCCTTGTCCAGCCTACTCAGACTTACCAATGATCTGGACACCAGTCTTTGAGAAAGTAACTTTTTTGCAACGCACAGATCAAGGAACAGGGAGGAAAGTCCTCAGATTCGGCTGCCCAAGTTATAGAGAAGTAGGGCTTACACGTGATTTGGACAGCAAGATCGTGGTCATGCAGGTATACAGCGGAGGAAAAATTCTAGAAAGGGGTCAGGAAACAGGAGGCTATGGGCTTCTTATTAGATCTCTCATTTCAGAATAGCTTCTGGTTCCAGACACTGACCTTCCTTCTGATTCTTTCCACCTTTTGCTTCATCCTCTGTTGAAGAAAATTAGTGGTTATGGCTGGCCCTTCTCTGTATGCAGCGTGGGCCAAATCTGGCTTTGGCTAGTTTAAGCACTAATGGAAATTTACATCTGTAAGGTCAGGTAACAAAATGACCAAAACAAAAGAAAACAAAACAAAAAAGCCATGAAGAAAATCACTCATGTTAACTCCATGTGTTACAGACTAGCACTGCACCATACTAGTACTGTAATAGTTCCATACATGATTTTCTTGGCAGTAATCTTATAGAAGCAGATCACCAGTTCTTTATTCTATCAGTACCACTGGTTAGATTCCAACCTCCAAATTTTAGGTGAGTAGCAGAGAACCGCCAGAAATTCAAGCTGGATTCATAAGAGGATGTGGAATCAGGGATATCACTGCTGATACCAGATGGATCTTGGCTGACAGCAGAGAATACTAACAGGATGTTTATTTGTGTTTCATTGACTATGCAGAGGCATTCAACTGTGTAGATCATAATAAATTGTGGCTAAAACTGCAGAGAATGGGAATTCCAGAACACCTAGTTGTGCTCTTTAGGAATCTGTATATGGATCAAAAGGCAGTCGTGCAAACAGTACAAGGGCACGCTGCATGGTTTAAAGTCAGGAAAGGTGGGTATCAGCTTTGTAGCCTTTCACCATACCTTTTCGATCTGTATGCCTAGCAGATAATCTGAGAAGCTGGACTCTACAATGAAATGAGGCATCAGGATTGTAGGATAACTCACTAACAACCTGTGTTGTGCAGATGACACTACTCGCTGGAAGTGAAGAAGATTTGAAACACTTACTGATGAAGTTCAAGGACCACACCCTTCAGTACAGATTGCACCTCAACATCAGGAAAACAAAAATCCTCACAACTGGACCAGTAAGCAACGTGGTCATAAATGAAGAAATGATTCAGGTTCTCAAGGATTTCATTTTACTTGAGTCTCCAATCAACGCCAACGGAGGCAGCAGTCAAGAAATCAAAAGATGTGTTGTACTGGGAAAATCTGCTACAAACGATCTCTTTAAAGTGTTCAAAATAAAGATGTCCACTTGAAGACTCAAGTGTGCCTGACCCAAGCCATGGTATTTTCAATTGCATCATATGCATGCAAAAGCAGGCAATGAACCAAGAAGACAGAAGAGGAACTGATGCCTTTGAACTGTGGTGCTGGAGAAGAATGCTGGAGAAGAATGCTGAATGCACCAGGGACCGCCAAAAGAACAAATAGATCTGTTCTGGAAGAAGTACAACCAGAGAGCTCCTTGGAAGCAAAGATGGCAAGACTGTATCTTACATATTTGAATATGTTGTCAGGAAAGATCAGTCCCTGGAGAAGGACACCATGCTTGGCACAGTGGAGGGTCAGTGCAAAAGAGGAAGACACTGGATGACATGGATTGACACAGTGGCTGCAACAATGGGCTTAAGCATAAAAATGATTGCAGACACGGCTCAAGACAGGGCAGTATTTCCTTCTGTTGTTTGTAGGGTCACTATGAGTTGGAACTGACTCAATGGCACCTAACAACAACAGCAGAAAACAAATTGTTTGAGGCACCCAAGGACCTCCTAGAACCATGAGATCTTCTTGTTAGTTGCAGTGATTCAGCTCCAACTCATGGCAACCCCATGTGTGCAAAGTAGAACTTCTCTACAGGTTGTAACCTTTTGGAAGAAGATCGCCAGGCCTGTCTCCTGAGGCACCTCTGAGTGGGTTCCACCTGCCAAGCTTTCTGCTCACACTCAAGTGCTTAACCATATACACCACCCAGGACTCTGGAACCATGAGACTACTACCCCCATTGCCATCAAATCCATTCTGACTTATAGCAACCCTATAGGACAGAGCCAAACTGCCCCATCGAGTTTCCAAGGAGCACCTGTGAGATTTGAACTGGGGACTTTTGGTTAATAGCCATAGTGCTTAACCACTATGCCACCAGGGGACCCATGAGAGAGTATTATTAAATCATTGTTTTTAAGAAATCAAGTTTCGAGGAGGTTTCTCATCAACAACAGACAATCAGAACACCAGCTGAGAGATTACAGCGGCCTGAACACTGGGTGGACATGAATCGGAGCTGACTCACCAGCACCTGACAACAAGTGACCAGAGCAGTGATGGAGGAGAGGAGGAGGTGAAAGCACTGCATCTGGTGACTGAACGGAAACAGGCAATGAATGAGAAGAAGGCATCAAAGCTAATACACAGGTTTCAGATCCGGGAACGTGGCAGCCTTCCCTCACACAGAGACTCAGCTGAACAGGAGATGGGAAGGGCAGTGGCCTTTTAATAAAGAAGGTGGTGACCTGTTACAGTTTTAATTCGTCCTAAAACTTGTGGAGAGGAAATGGAATCACATTTCAGCAGGAGGCCTGGAAATTAGCTGCAGAGTGTCTGCAGGCAGGCAAAGTGTTATCCACCTGGCTAGCTTCACACCATTTTCATCGAGCACAGTACTCTGATTTCACTGACCCCTCAACATTCCACCTCGTGCTCAGCTGTGGAGTTGTCCTCTGCCTTTATACAACTGACAAAGTTAAAGTCAATTGCGAATTGCCTACGTGTGGAGAAAATAAGCTCTAAAAATACAAAATCAACCATTAAGATGAATGTTAAGATGGCTGAATATATTTCAGTTTGAAGACTGAAAGGAAAAAAATATATATCCAGGTCACTGCCATAGTGTTCAGTGTGTGAAAAGAATGTAAAGAAGTCTTTTATATCAAACATTTATCCAAAGAGTTTATACTTTTATTTAACTAGACATTTTGTAGAGGTGGAAAAACAAAGAGCAAGAAACGTATTTTTGGTTTTCTTATTTTTATTTTATTTTTTGTAGTCATGGTCTGGCAAATTATTTGAGATCCTAAATTAACACCCTGAGTCCAATGAAAAGACAATTTTGTGACTACAGTGCTAAATCAATCTTACGTGTAATTGCACCAACATGTTATTCTGTGAAGTATCTCCTCAGGGAAGTTTTCCCCACATATTTTGTGATTATATAACACTTTCTTTTACAAAAGGTCCCATTATTACATGAACTTGAACTTAGCTGACCAAATACTAATATGGTGTGCTTCAGTGAAAAGCAATGTGTATGTATCTCAAGGCAGTTTCTTACATCCTGTGGTTTGGAGTCTACTTCCCACACAGGTTGAGGAACAGGTGGTGAAGTCAGCCATCCCCAGGGTCCTCTAATAAAGCCTGGTTCACAGACATAAATGTGCTGGAGAAAGTTTCAGAAAGCCACTGGGGGGCCAGCTCACATCTCAGGCCTTGCTCCAGGCCCACTTCCAGGCTCACAGTGAAATCCACTATCTTTGGCTGTTTGCTTCAATCTTATACTCAGCTTCTATCTTTACCTGGTTTCTATGAATTATGCACGTATTTTCATGCCTTTGGTTTCCTCCTAGGTCCTCATCTTTTCCCTCTAGCTTCACCTAACAGAATCTCAGACAAGAATCTCTGTACTACTGAGGGCTTGGAGTCCTGGGATGGTGCAAACGGTAAACACACTTGTCTGTTAGCTAAGAGGTTGGAGGTTCAAGTCTACCAGAGGTACCTTGGAAGAAAGGGCTGGTGATCTAATTCTGAAAAATCAGCCACTGAAAATTCCATGGAGCACAGTTCTACTCTGACCCACAAAGTTGCCATGAGTTGGAATCGACTTGATAGCAGCTGGTTTTCACTGCTGGGATCACCAGCCCTTACTTAGTCCCAGGCTATCGGAGGTAGGGACACACGGGGTATGCAACTTTTTGCACTGCATATAATCAGGAGGATTAATTTTCTGACAGCTTAGACTCATCCCTGGTTAGACCTGAGAGGACATTTCCAAACACGGTTTCAAAACCACCTTGAAAGGAACAGATGAAGCCACAGAGACTTCATATAAAGTAAGTTCTTTTCTATAGAAACTGATGCATATGGAGATGTTATCCTAGAAGCTTAACACTTTCTGCTCTGTGTGATCTATTTTCCATCATGAAAGGATCAACAAAAGTTCAGAAGGAACAAACTGAACAGGAAGTGCTAGTCCTCATCAAATGCATGGTATCACCCACATAAAATGCATCACAAAAGCAAAAATAGGCTTATAAATGTTTATACTTCCACTTAGGCACTGGATTGGAACTGAAACTCTGTTACAGCTTTATTGCCACATCACAGAGTTGCTGTACTTATTTCAGATGCCCAAAGTTTAAGCTATTTTTAGTAAAATATTAATTGTAAGCTAGCAAAATACTAAACTGAAAGTAACAATAGCTATTATGTGTGGAGAGTTTAAAATGTAACTGACTCTGTACTGAGCATTTTACATAGTGAATACTTCATTAACCCTTCATTAGCTCACCGAGGCAGGCATTACCTTCATTTTACCAATAGAGACTGGCTGGGAGAAGTGGATTGCTGTTAGGTGCTGTCAAGTTAGTTCCAACTCATAGCAACCTTATGCACAATGGAACAAACACATTGCCTGGTCCTGTGCCACACCCACAAACATTTTCAAGCTTAAGCCCATGGTTGCAGCCACTTTGTCAGTCCACCTCATCAAGGGTCTTACTCTTTTTTGCCTACCCTCTACTTAACAAGCATGATGTCCTTCTCCAGGGATTTATCCCTCCTGACAACACATCCAAAGTATGCAAGGCACGGTCCCACCATCCTTGCTTCCAAGGAGAACTCTGGTTGTATTATTTCTTCCAGAACAGATCTGTTTGGTCTTTTGTCAGCCCATGGTACATTCAACACATTCTTTGACATCACAATTCAAAGGTACCAATTCTTCTGTCTTCTTGCAGCTTTCACATGCATGTAATGATGTGATTAAAAATACCATGGCTTGGGTCAGACTTACCTTAGTCTTCAAGGTGACATCTTTGCTTTTCAACATTTCAAAGATGCCTTTTACAGCAGATCTACCTAATGCAACACATCTTTTGATTTCCTGACTGCTTCTTCCATGGATGTGGATTATAAAACCAAGTAAATAAAATCCTTGACAACCTCCATCCTTTCTTCATTTATCATGATGCTGCTTACTGGTCCAGTTGTAAGGATTTTTATTTTCTTGATGTGGGGGTGCAATCGATACTGAAGGCTATGGTCTTTGATATTCATCAGTCAGTATTTCAAATCCTCTTCACTTTCAGCAAGTAAAGTTGTGTCATCCGAATAACATGGGTTCTTAATGAGTCGTCCCCCAATCCTGATGCCTCCTTCTTCATATAGTCCAGCTTCTCAAATTATGTGCTTGGCATACAGGTTAAAAAGGTATAGTGAAAGAATACAACCCCAACACACATTTTTTCTGACTTTAAGCCATGCAGTGTCCCCTTGTTCTGTTCACACAACTGCCTCTTGATCCATTTATAGATTCCTCATAAGCACAATGAAGTGTTCTGTAATTCCCACTCTCTGCAATGTTATCCATAATTTGTTATGATCCACACAGTCAAACGCCTTAGCATGGTCAACAAAACACAGGTAAACATCTTTCTGGTATGCCAGAAAGAAGCTTAGCTTAGTAATGATGATGTTGTTAACAACCAAATGTCCAAATACCTCCTGTCAGAGGTACCTTTAAGATGTTCCAGAGAGAACTTGGCACTCATCAGAGAGATGTAATTTAAAACAAAAGACGAGAGATAACAAATGAGGGAAGTTTGTTAACCGTCATGGAGCTAGCTAGGAGTGAATGTGTGCTCCTGAATCCAGATACCTGACTACTCTTTCCAACTGTCTCTACTCAACCCTGATCAATGTCATAGATTGAATTGTGCACCCACAAAAATATGTGTAGCCCTGTGGCTGGGCCAGGATTCCCTGTATTCTGTGATTGTCCTCCATTTTGTGATTTTCTTATACTGTATGTTAAAGGATTAGGGTGGGACTGTAAATCCCTTCATAAGATCACTCCCTGCTCCACTGTAAAGGGAGTTTTCCTCGAGTACGGCTTGCCCCACCTGTAAGGCTTTCATCGTACAAGAGATAAAAGGAAAGGGAAACAAGCAGAGAGTTGGGAGCCTCACGCCATCAAGCAAGCAGCACCAGGAGATGAGCGCGTCCTTTGGACCTGAGGTTCCTGTACCAAGATGCTTCCTGGACAAGGACTGGTCCAGAGCTGACAAGGGGGAAAGCCTTCCCCTGGAGTAGACACCCTGGATTCAGACTTGTAGCCTACTGGACTGTCTAAGAATAAACTTACTTTTGTTAAAGTCATCCAAAACTCTGTGGTATTTCTGTTAGAGCAGCACTAGCTGACTAAAATAACTGATTTTCACACCATCTAGAAAGATTCTTGGTTCTTCCTTATCAAACTGTTTCCAAAGCATTTTTTCATTCCATGAAACGTATGGATAACAGATTTAAATAGTTCTATAAAGTATAACATACACAAAATGTAAATTTATACTTGTGACTAATATTAATGAAGGAGAATTTCATTATAGTGCAGTAACAGTGACCTGGTTGTTTAGAGACTTTCATGAGGAAGGGATAATTCACCTGGCCTCTGTAATCTGAAAATCCATTGTCACTGAGTTGAATCTACATATTAACTTGGAGTGATGGAGGAAGCAGAAGAAATAGCATGTGCACAGCACATCTGATGAATAAAAAAAGTCACCATGTTGTTGTCACAAGCCACTGAGTCGACTCTGACTCATAGTGACCCAAGGTGACAAGAGTAGAACTGCTCCATAGGGTTTCCTAGACTGGAATCAACATGAGAAACTCTGGTGGTGTAGTGGTTAAGTGCTGTGTCTGCTAACCAAGTGGTTGGCAGTTTGAGTCCACCAGGTGCTCCTTGGAAACTCCATGGAGAAGTTCTACTCTGTTCTGTAGGGGTGTTCTAAGTCAAAATCAACTCAACAGCACTGAGTTGTTTGTTGTTTAATTTCTATGGCCACAGATCAAAAGACCTTTCTCCCACAGAATCCTGAGTAGGTTCAAGCCACCATCCTTTTAGCTAGCAGGACAGCACTCTAACCATTGAACCAGCAGTATTCCTCAAAAGACCAATATATAGAGCAAAAAGAGCCAGGGTAGGTGTGGTGTGCGGTGAGACTGCAGAAGTAAGTAGGGGCCAGATAACACAGGGCTTCATGGGATTTGTGTTTGTATATTCAGTTCAATGACAAGACATCCAAGAGTTTAAAACTGGTTGGGGCAAGAATGGGAATGGAGAAATGGGTTGTGGATAGAGGCTACAGTGCAATTTACATTTTAAATCCTACAAACTGTTGAGTGGAGAATGACCAACAATGATACAATAGTGCATAGTGACCAGAGTAAAGGTAACAGGGAAGCAAACTGATTTTCCCCAACCTTGCAGTCACTCTTGGAGGGCCTGGTATACACCAGCAGAGGTTCCCATGTTCTAGAGAGACAGATTTTCTAAGGTACTGACAGCGTTTGGGGATGGATTGATACAGGATAAGGAGTGAGGAACTATCAAGGTCAAATGAGGTGTCACAGACACCAAGTATGAGAAGTTTTCAAAGCATGGGGAACAGACTACAATTTTATAATACTGGGAATAGGTTAGAGTTGAAAGAAAATGAAGTGAAAAAGGTCTTCTGGACTTAGCAATGTGGGGTCACTGCTCTGCCCATATGGTGAAATGGGGTAGCTAGAGATGTAGGTGGAAGACTGACTGAAGTGAGAGGAGGAAAAAAAAAAAAAACCAAACCAAAGGCTGTGAAGTCAGTGCCAGCTCATGGCAGCCTGATGTGGGTCAGAGCAGAACAATACTGCAGCAGGTTTTCCACGGCTGAACTTTCAGAAGTAGACTGCCAGGCTTTTCTTCCTAGGCACCTCTAGGTGGACATGAACCACCAACCTTTTAGGCTAACCATTTGCTCCACCCAGAGGCCCTAAGAGGAAGGATAAGCAAAAGGTAATAAAACAGAGAGTATAGAAAACTCTTTTCAGGGTTTGGCTATGTAACGATGAAAAAAGAGCCTTCAAGTGTATCAGAATAGAAATGAAAAATAAAACCAAGATGGCATGTTAAAATACAGTGGTTTTAGCATGTATTGGCTGACAATGAATGTTTCAAACTAAAGGAATAAGCCGTGTTATTAAGAATACAGCAATGTAAGGATTCTAGTGATCTACAATGTTTTCAAAGTCATTAAAACATTTCATTTCAGCTCCAACAAATTAGGAGAACTAAGGGCTTCAGAGAGACCCCCAGCTCTTTATAGAGCAACATGTCTCTGCCTAAATTAAAATAAAGCTGATTCACAAGACTGAGCCAGTCACTTTGAACATTGTGAGAACATTCAGTAACCCAGGGGGGATCTGTTATTAGTTTGTGTAATTATCAAGCTGGCACCACACTGAAGATCAGGATGGGGAATTGATAGCTATTCCCATTTCAGGTTAATTCATGACAACTAATCAAGGCAGCAGAATTCTATCTTCAAATTCCCGGTTCTCTCACACAGTTAGGAAGGTGGGATGGTCTATGCATTTAGTAGTAGACAGTCAGATATCAGTGATTGTTCTTAATGGATCTAGTTGGATACAGAAGGGAAGGCATAGCATCCAGCATCCAAAACAGCAAAAGGAATTATCAGACTACAACTGTCACCATTTGTCACTTTTCCTGTTTTCTGGAACTGTTGCATGCTACCTGCCGCCACCCTACTCCACTGTTCCCCTTCTGAACTGCTTTACTGGGTCCCTCAACCTAAGCGTTCATCACTTTGCACCTATCCTAGTGCAGGGGAGGTTCTTTATCCTATCCATTCTGCAAAAGACCACCAGCTGAAGCATGCTAAAGAAAACGGTTGATAAATTATAACAGCATAGGCAATGGATTATGGACAGAATTCCAAAATTTGAGATTCAATTCCCTCATTTACAAGCAACAACACCATGGAAAATTCAACCAAATTCCCTGATGCTCTGCGTCCTCATTTGTTAAAAGAAGAAGGAAAAAAAAAAGTTAGACTCCCTCCAGAATCAAAGTAAAGGTGTCTTTCATCACTACGACCATGATGTTGTGCTGTTCTTGTTGCTGTTGGATACTGTCAAGCTGATTCTGACTCACAGCACCTCTATGTGACGAAGTAGAACTACCCCATTGAGTTTTCTTGGCTGTTATCTTTATGGAAGTAGACTGCCAGGTGTTTCTCCCTCAGAGCCACTGGACAGGTTCTAATTGTCAGTCTTTCAGTTACCAGCCAAGTGCTCAACCACTGTGTCACCATGGCTCCTTACAACCATGATGGCTATGTTTAACCTTCAGTTACTCTTTCACCACATTTAAGATAAAGCCCAAATTCATAGGGCACTACATACCATGACACCAGATACCTGAAAATGGCCCGTCCTTCCTTCTTCTCGAGACTTCGTAATTGTCTCGTGTATATGTTCTTCTCTATCGTTTCTTCCTCTCTCCCGCTTACAAATCTTGAATGACTTAAACTATTGTAGGTCTCTGACTGTGAAGCAGTCCCTCCTCTTAACGGGCATGGGAAAGCTAACATTAAGTACACAATTTCAACATAGTTACAGTGCTACAAAAGGGTCAGCACAAGGTGACACGGCGTGGCAATGTAAGTTAAGCCAAAAAAAAAAAAAAAAAAAAAAACCATTGCTATCAAGTAGATTTTGACTCATAGCAACCCTATAGGATGGAGGAGAACTTGCCCCAAAGGGTTTCCAAGGAATGGCTGGTAGATTCAAACTGCCAGCTTTTTGGTTAGCAGCTGTAGCTCACCAGAGCTCTTTGCCACTGTACTGCCAGGAACACTTAACTGAAGGGGAGACAGACTGGTAAAATACTATTGAAGTAGACTAAAACACCAACAATGAAAAGCCTGCAGCTGTCAAGTCAATTCCAGCTCATAGCAACCCTACAGACAGAATACAACTGCCCCACAGAGTTTCTAAAGAGCACCTGGTAGATTTGAACTGCCAATCTCTCAGTCAGCAGACATAGCACTTAATCACTTTGCCACCAGGGTTTCTGATGAAGTAGATGTGATGAATGACCGAATAGGGTAGATGAAAGAGATCTCAGAATCAACAACGGCACTTGGGCTTCTGGCTTCAACAACCGGCTAGACATGAGGTTTTGATAAAGTCAAGGAACACCAAACAAAGAGAACTGGAGCATGGAAGGAAGACCAAATTTTCTCCAAGTTGAGTCTGAGAAACCAGTGGCAAATCCAAGTGAAGACGCGCAGAAGACAGTAGACTAGGCTCTTCAGGTTTTAGTGTGCTCATCTGTAATTCACGAGGCTGCTGTGCAGACTAAGAGATCATTTTCTTTATATGTCATGCATTGCAGCTGACATGTGGCAGGTGCTCCGTAGCTTTTGCTTGCTTCCTTTCCTTACAGAGCTAGTCCACTAACCACCCACATTTTCATGTAAATTAACACAGCACATGTCAGTTGAAGTCTGGCACAGACTAACCAGAGTTTAAAGGAAAGGGGATGAAGAGAACAGCTGAGAACATGGAGACCCGATATGGCATCTCCAGGACCCAAGACTAACAGCAGAGAAGAGGAAGTGAGAAAGCTGACAGCAGATCGGAAAGTAAGGCGGAAGTGAGCCCAGGTGCCTACACAGAGAAGATGCTCAAACATTTTTAAGTATTAATAAAGGGACCTTTCACACACTTTGCAATTCTGCTAAAGGTGGATCCTAGCTATACCTCATCTCACTCAGAATTCTGCTTCATAACCTGGAAGGCATAAAAATATCCAAGAGGGTTATATGGTCCAGTGCTCAATATGAAATCAACACAAGTTTCTGTGTAAGGAGTGAGAAAAATGATCACATTCAATCAGCAGCTTAGATGACTGAGTTTTTCTCCTAATAGATACTGTGGGCACTGATTTTTAAGTTTATGAATGAGCAGCATATATATTTGAGGACAAAGCAGAAAGAAACCAAGGTAAAATAAAATATAAAGAAATACGATTGATAAAGAAAAAGAAAGGAAGTCTATTGAAATAAAAAACTCAAAAGGAGCAATAGCGAAATAGTGAAGAAAAATCTGTATATTTAGATATTGTGCCACTGTTGAGGTGATATAATGTACTAAGCAATAATGGACAGAGAGTTGGAAAGGCAAGACAGCCTAGGAGGAGCAGCATCTGACACAGGAACAAAAATCGGTGTAATTAATATTGAATACCACTTAGTAGATAAATCTTGAAATAAAATTGAGAATCAGTGAATCTCAGGTCACCTTGACATTTTTTTTTTATTTTTTTAAATGGCACAGTTTATTCTGAAGATGAAGGAGAGGAAATAGTCGCTAAACATACAAGAGCCACCACTGTCTGTTATGTAGTCAGGCAGAAGTAATGACACGGTGTGGCTTTTGGTGCTTCTCTGAATGCACAGGCACGCTGTATGGCATGATAAATAGACGATCATATTACAGGATATTAACAGTGAAAAATGGACCAGAGGCAGGGAACCAAGGAAAAGCTTTTTCAACCTGAGAACTGACACAAAACTTGTACCAAAAAGCATATACATTTTCTTCAATTAAAAATACCTATGTATATACATACATATTGCTTACAGCCATCATCATGGTCCCCTTGTGTGGATCTTAACTAACCAAACAGTAAACTAAACCCACTGCCATCAAGTCAATCCTGACTCATACCAATCCTCTACAACAGACTAGAGCTGCCCCACTGGGTTTTGGAGGTAGCACCTGGTGGATTCAAACTGCTGACCTTTTAGTTAACAGCCAAACTCTTGGAACCACTGCACCACCATGGTTTCCCAAATCTTAACTAGTAAACATTTAAAGGGATTAGTGAGCAGGGGCGTAGTAGTTTTGTATAATCAAAAGACGTTCCTGATTGAGATGACTTTTGCTTCTCTACAAGAAATTTTTGTTACAGAACAAAATGCCTGGAACATAGTAACATTCAAAAAGTATCGGTTGAATGGGGTGAAAAAGAAGCATAAGTCTGCAAAACACTAACCCAAATCAAACCCTAGCTATTGCCTTTGGAGAAAAATTTCAGAACATAGCTGAAAGTTTTGTTGGTTAAATCAAGTTTGGTTGGCAATGGCATGATCTCTCAGAAAATATTAACTTATACGCATATTTATTCCATTCACAAAGCTCAACTGTTAAATGACATTTTTTTTAGCAATATGACAAGTAATAAAGAAGTTAGCACATTTTATAAGGGATGTAAGTATATTTTGTGCAACAATACATTTTCGAAGGAGTTTGAATAGATGAAAACAACACATTGGCTGTTATTATTATTGGTCAGTATTATTATTTTAGAAATATCAGTGAAATGATCTAAAAATATCTGATACTACTAATAAAGCATTACAACTTTTTTATATGTAAAGATGCAACACAGAGAGAAAACAAAGCAATAACTTCCAAGAAACTTTAATTTACTCAAACCTATGGGGATAATTTGAGATTTAATAAAATTGCTTCCTTGTAATAGGTATCCATAACAAAGACATCAAGCACAAAACACATGCTTTTAAAGGTAATTTGAAAGGTATCTTATTTGTGTGTCTTAAAATAAATGTGCACTTTTGTATAATCACGTTATTTTTCTGCCACAGTGAGAGAAAAGTAGCATGATTATGTAAAGGCACACATTTACTGATAATATAATGGTTGATAATATTCAGTCACCTTGCATTCCAGCTCAGTCTATGAAATCAAATGATATTAGAGGATCCAAAAGAAACTGAAGAGCAACATAATTGTCAGAATATTTCTGAAAAGAAATCTGAAAGTACTGTGAAAATTAAGCACTGTTGCCTGTGTACCTATTATTGGTTACACAAATGAATACAGTTCTTTTACATTAGAAAACCACTCAGGAAAGCTAATGCAGTAATTACCATGCAAGTTACCTGGGGAATCTAAGACTAATTACTGAAGCTCACATCTTCTGCCTGGGATAAAACCTATGTACCAGAAGTTTCCAGAGCTTCACAAAGGAGCCTTCAAGGGTAAAGCACCAAAAGTCAGGAAAGAAGAGTAGGAGGTGTTTCCCAGAGTGTTTAATATAAATTTAAGCATCCTCGTGTTATTCTTAACTATTTTTGTGTCACAATCAAGCAAATGATTATCCCCCACTTACTAGAAATGAGAGGGAGGGAATATCAGGAGTAGTGAATTCTTAGACAAATCCTAGGGGAGCCCTGGTGGTACTGTGATTCAGAGCTACAGCTGCTAACTAAAAGGTCAGCAGTTTGAATCTACCACTCACTCTTTGGAAACCCTGTGGGGCAGTTCTACCCTATCCTTCAGAAAGAAGAAGAAGAAGAAAACAAAAACAAAAAACCAAGCCCACTGCCACTGAATTGGTGCTGACTCATAGCAACCCTATAAGACAGAGTAGAACTGCCCTACAGAGTCTCCAAAGAACACTTGTCAGATTTGAACTGCTGACCTTTTGGTTAGCAGATGTAACGCTTAACCACTACACTGCCAGGGTTTCCCTATCTTATAGAGTAGAACCTGGAAACCCTGGTGGTGTAGTGGGTGAACTGCTATGTCTGCTAACCAAAAAGTCAGCAGTTCAAATCTGCCAGATGCTCCTTGGAAACTCTATGGGGCAGTTCTACTCTGACCTCCAGGATCACTATGAGTCGGATCTGACTCGACGACAGTGACTATACACTAGAAATGAAGTCTCTTACTTAAATTTCTAACTAGGTTCAGCTAAGAACTTACAAAAACAACAACAAAAAATCACTGGTTATGGAACTTGGAATATCTGAAGGGCAAAAAGGGATACGTCTGAGCCAGGTGCTCGCCTAAACTTTTGATAAAACAGTTGCCATCTAGTGGATTCTTATAGTGGATGCTTATGGTGACCTCACATGTGTCAGAGTAGAACCGTGCCCCACAGATTTTTCAGTGTCGATATTTTGGAAGCAGACTGTCAGGGCTTTTATTTTGAGGTAACTCTGGGTGGAACTGAATGGCTAGCCTTTCAGTTAGCAGCCAAGTTTGTCAACAGTCAGCACCACCAGGGGACAAGCTTGTGCTAACCATGCCTAAACAGGAGATGAAACAAGCAATCAAAGCCCAGAGCAAACAGAGCCTCAGATCTGAAAGAGTTCTTAGAAGCACTTTAGGCCTCTTAGAGGGTCAAAGAGTCCTTGAGAAACTGTTGAATGAGATGGATCCCCTTTCTGGAAACATACAGAAAATTTCAAATACAATTTAATTTTTAGACAACCACTGGCATGGACCTCAGATTTAGAATCTTTCTAGTTAAGACTCAGGTTTACAGGTAAGACCCAGCGAAGACAGGGACTCAAATTCCAGGTTATAAATTCTCAGATTCACGATTAAATGATGAATGACTAAAAGTTTAGGAATCTATCAAAAGAGGGCAGCAAACAAACAAATCAAAGCTATTGCCATCAAGGTAATTTCAACTCGTAATGCCCCTGTAGGGCAGAGGAGAACTGCCCCATGTGGTTTCTAAGGAGCAGCTGGTAGATTTGAACCACTGACCTTTTGGTTAGGAACTGAGCTCTTAACCACCATGCCACCAGAGCTCAACATTATCACAGGGGGAAAAAGAGGACTGCTGAAAAGATAGGTTTTTAAAGAGCCATATTTTCTTACATAAAAAACACTCACCAAACCACCACCAACAACAAAAAGAACAGTTTTAAACTTTAGTAGCTTTTCTTCTGGGGTAAAAGCAACTTTTTCTTAATATTTGTATATATCCTAGATCAAGCCTTCTGCATTTGGTTGTCCCAATGTCAGGTCAAACACAACCTGTCCAAAACGGGCTTTTCTTCTTGAAATCAATTTCTCTTCAAAATACTTTTATTTATCAATATTTCTATTTATTAGTTGCTCCAAAATCAGTCGACCCCAAATTCCCTATTTGTCTTTAACTCTTTTTCTTCTCCTTCAGTTAGAATACTGGGAGCCAATAAACAACCAATTTCTGCCAATTCATCAGCCATACATACATCTACAGCTGTTTATTGGTTATATTCTATGGGGTGGGCACAAAAGAATAGAAGAAAAATAAAATACACCATGCTCTTAATGAGCTCAGATTCAAGCATCCGTCCTTTGATATTTTCATAGCTATCATTGATGTCTTCAGCTCTCCTTCTACAGTCAACCTACAGCCCTGAACTGCTCTGCAAGCCCTCAGCCAACTTACTCCTTTCTAGCACCTCAACTCACATAGTATAATGCTGACAGTACGCTTCCCCTAGGAAAAAGGGCCTGGTGATCTAAAAATTATCCAATAAAAATTCTATGGATCTGTTGTTCAATCTTTAATTGATATGGGGATGGCACAGGACCAGCCAATGTTTTGGTTCATTATGCCTGAAGCTGTCATAAGCTCGTGCCAATTTAGCAGTAGCTAACAATAACAACAGTAGTGTTCCCAAAAAATAAATTCATCATGCCATTTGCTTGCTGGGAATATCTCTATAGGATTCCTGATATCTACAGCCTGCCTCTTTCCACAAAATATTTCAAGAAATTATATCCCATAGTGATTTGATTTGTCTGAATCATTCATTTTGACGCTAACTCATAAACACTCCTATGTTACTTCTGCTCTCTCCAAACTGACTGGATTCTTCGAGGTCAGTAACAAAATCTTGCCTTTCTCTTGTTCATTTCCCTGTATCCATTCATTTAATATATATTTATTGAGGTTCTATTTTGTGCCAGACACAGTATTGAGAAGACCATGCTACTTCGACATAGTAAACTTTCAGCAGACATTTGTTGAGGAATAAATTTCATCCCCTTTGCCAGCAAGCAGCATATTTATTTTTTTTAAAAAATCACTTTTAAAAGAGCTATTTTTAGATCACATGACCATAGGAATCCTAGAATTTACAGATAGCCCTCAGGTGTCAATTGTTGGAGGCTTCAACCATCAGAATGCAGACAAATTTAGAATATATTCACTTGTGTACATTCTTTGGAATTGAATGTTACTTTTGCAATTGCTTATAAAAGAATACTGCCACCTCTTTAAAGCTTATATTTTCTTTTTTTGTCAATTTTTTATAAAATGCTATGACTCAATGGAATGGAAAACTATTTAGCTGACAACCACAGTAATAGGGGTCATTTTTATAATATCAGATTTACAAGTAATACAAAGAGTCCCCATATCTGGTCAGCTATATTAGTAAATATTCAGGGAAGTAGATTGTTATGATTTAATTGCATAGACTTCTGTTGAGAGTTTACATAACTCATCTTACAAATATGCCCATAAAAAGAACATCAGAATAAATAGTCAAGTAAATGAATGTCACCATGGTTGTTCTTTTGAATGACAGTCAACAGTAAGTGTTATATTCCCAGATGTTTATTTAAATTGGCCCGGGAGAGATGAATAGACAGTTGGGTTCTGAGACACTTTTTAGATGGAGATGCTACTACAGTAAAGATGGCTGCTCTGCATACCACCAAGCTGTACACTTCTGTCCATTATAATCTGCAGCAGTGACTCAAGCAGCTTTGCATTTGAAGAGTGTCCTGATTTGGGGTTGAAGAAGATGGAATGAAAAAATAAAAGGAAAGAGAAGGAAGGGAAAGAAGAAGAAACATTCAATAGAGAACACAGACTATTTTTAGACGTTCCTGGGTGCTGCAAACAAACTGGCTTTACTGCTAACCAGAAGGTTGGTGATTCAAACCACCTATCAGGACTGCAGCAGAAAAGGCTTGGTGATCTGCTTCAGTCAAGATCATAGCCAAGGAAACCCTCTGGAGCACGTGTGCTCTGTAACAGACGGGGTTGCCATGAGTCAGAATCGGCTTGATGGTAACAAACAACAAACAACAATAATATAAACATAGCATATGAATACACATATAGGTATGTATGTATACACACACACAAACACAAGGTCTGACAATTAAGTCCATAAACTTAACTGTTCTAAGTGCTACATACCTCACTGCGAATATCACTATGGTCGGCCACCTTTGAAGTACTCCCGTTTTGAAGCTGTGCACTGACACCAGTGCCGATTCCACCCTTCAAAGCAATTTTGGAATTCTTTTTGAAATGACCATTGCACATGGTGGCATGGTGGCAAGTTTATGAACTTAATTGTACAGTTGTCTGTAAGGGAGTTTTTAGCCAGTAAACAAATAACTGTATTGGAACACCCTTCCTACTCACATGATCTGGCCCCCAACGATTTTTTTCTTTACCCGAAGGTAAAGGAAATACTGAAAGGAAAATATTTCACGATATTCAGGACATCAAGGGTAATACAGTAACAGCCTTGATGGCCATTTCAGAAAAAGAGTTCCAAAATTGCTTTGAAGGGTGGACTAGGCACTGGTGCCAGCGCATAGCTTACTAAGGGGAGTACTTTGAAGGTGGCCATAGTAATATTCAGCAAGGAGGTACACAGCACTTTTTCTAGGGTGAGTTCGCAAACTTAATTGGTAGTCCCCATACATACATATGTATTTTTACTTCTTACTTACCTTTTTTAAATTTATTTTTTTATATTTATATATTTGAGAGAAGCAGCCATTTATTGAAGTAACGCTAGTGGGCCAGCGGGGGGGTTGCAGACCTCTAGCGAGCGGCCTGATGGGGAGGTGGAGCAGATAAGAAAGTGGAAGGCAAGGTACGAGGCTGGGGTCGTGGGCAGAACTGGGCAGGGAAAGGAGAGGGCGCTGGGTGCAGCTGGGGCAGAGGTGCACGATACAGTTCGGGGAAGTTTCTTTCGGGGGCTTTTCCTTCCCCCCTTAACACCCCCCTTCAATGGCGTAGCAGAGGGGCATCACACAGTCTGTTCTGGGTAGAGGCACCCGCATCCCTGGAGTGCTAGGGTCCGGGAGGGGGTCTGGTCGATTAGGGTTCACTCCAGGGCCTGGAGGAGGAACCAGCACATGTAGGGTAGGCCATACCTTGTATAAAACAGCAAACAAAAAGTCTACAAACAATTTTACTGGTTTGTATAGTCAGCCTAGGTTGAGAGTCTTGAAAATATTTCTTTAAATTCTGTCCGGAAGAAACCTTCCCACTGTTAAAGGACTGTGATGTTCTCTTGCCTCTGTAGTTTTTCAGGTCCCTGGGCAAGGTAGGTGGATGTTATCTGATCCAGTCTTCCGGGCAGGATCTAAAAAAACCACCTGAGTCTCCAGGTTAGTTTCAACATGGGAGATCAGGTACGGATTTTCTTTTTTTTTTTTTTTGGTTATGTATTTTTTTATTTATATATATTTTAATTAGTTAATTTATTTACTTTTTATTATGATTGAAGGAAAATATACATTCCCATACAAATTCGCATGCTCACCTATATGCAGCTTCCTTTGCTTTCCCTGCCCGGTAACAGCACACTCCTCCTCTCTGCTCCATACATGTCCTATCCTCCCAATAGTTTCCCACCTCCTCCTCTCCATCCACTCCCCTTCCTCCAGTATGAGGTCAGCAGGATGCCATCCTATAGATGCCTAGAACCATAAAGTGCCCACAAAATATGGTCACTCTGCGTTGCCAAGTCCAATCCCTTGCTGTCCAAAGAGTTGACCGTCATTATGATTTATGGACAGGGGCAGCATCAGGGCCAGAGGGCATGCTCCCAGGGGGACCCCAAAGCCCCTGGACCATCAATTGCAGTCTTTTCGTGGAGATCTCAGGGTGCACCCCTGTTTTGCTTATGTTGCCAGTGAGACTCAACTTTGTGAGCTCACTCGTGGCTATCACTGGTGGTGGCCCGGCACCATCTAGTTCTTTTGATCACAAGTCAATGTAGACACCCATTCATGTGGGTCTCTCTGTCTTCTGGGTTCTCTTCCCCCATGTTGTTATGGACCTCAGTGATCATCCATTCCTGCTGAGTTGGGACCGTCTGCTGTACCCTCAGATGGCAGCTTGGCAGCTTTTAACCCCAGACGCCACTCATCAATGTGGGGTGCAGAAAGTCCTGACTAGCAAAACGCTAGTTGTGTCAATTGGCCTCCATTTCCCCTGAGAACATGGTCTCTGGCACCCTGCCCCAGCTACTCTGTTCTTACAATATTGGGCTCAGATTAAATTTTTTTATAATAAACATCCTAGTGGGTGTGAAGCAGTATCTCAATGTGTGGACTTATGTGTGTGTGTTAGGTAAAAGTTTACAGTGTAAATTACTTTTCATTCAAAAATTTTATACACAAGTTGTTTCGTGACATTGATTGCAATCCCTGCAGTGTATCAGCACTCTCCCCCTTCCCCTTCCCACTCTATGTTCTTCATGTCCATTCATCCAGTTTTCCTGTTCCTTCCTGCCGCCTCCTCTTTCCTTTTGGGCAAGGATTCCTCATTTGATGTTTTATACATGATTGATCGCAGAAGCACATTTTTGCAGGTGTTATTGTTTGTTTCATAAGCTTGTCTAATCTTTGGCTAAAAGGTAGACTTTGGGAATGGCTTCAATTCTGAATTAGTAGGGTGCCGGGGCAGCGGAGGAGAGGGAGGCATAATCTAAGGAGTACCTCCAGTCCTCCAGTCACTATCAGATCAGATCATTAAGTCTGCTCATTTTTATTTATTTAATTTGGAGAATTTGAATTTTCTTCTCATTTTGTTTGGGGCTCTCTACTGTGATCCCTGTCAGAGTGGTCAGTCAACCACAAATTTTTAAGCAGAGCCAGAGATAATGTGTGAAAATTTGCAGAGATATACAAGGTTTCAAGTGAGGTTACCTTTCTCCTTACTGTTGTTTCATCAGGCATCCAGGCTAAGGGAAGAGTTCCCTCAATTCAGTGGAAGATGGAATGATTCTAATTTGGGGTTCAGTCCTTTCGGAAGACTGTTCTAGAGTCATGTTTTAGGTATTGAATTGTGTGCTCCCCAAATATTGTTGTAAATCCTAAATCCCTATACCATTAGATGTAATCGCATTTAGGAACAGGACTTCGCTATGTTAGTAAGAACATATCTGTGTAGAGTGTCTCTTAATCCGATCACTTCTGAGCTATGAAAAGAGCAGACAGGCACAGAGAAGGAAGCGTCAATGGAGGGGAAAGTACACGTCACATGAACATCACCAAGCAATGGAGAAACAGAAGCTGAAGAGACAAAAGACTTGTGTCCAGAGTTGATAGTGAACAAACAGTCTTCTCCTAGAGCTGGTACCCTGAATTCAGACTTCTAGCCTCCTAAATAGTGAGAAAATAAATGTCTGTCTGTTAAAGTCACCCACTTGTATTTTTGTTCTAGCAATGTTAAGATACTAAGACATAAAGTGTAACCTTCAGGGGTCCAGATCCAAAGCCTCCCCCTCGTTGGCATCTCTTCTTTGGCCAACCCCACATCTTTGTTCCTCCAGCCCCAAGTGACTGCTGAAACCTCTACTTATCTTTTCGGCCTCACAGTATGATTTTCCTTTTGAAACTGACAGTACGATTTTCATTTTGGAACTTGAGAAAGGGAAACCCTGGTGGTGTAGTGGTTAAAAGCTGTGGCTGCTAACTTGGTAGTTAGTAGTTTGAATCCACCAGGCACTCCTTAGAAACTCTATGGGCCAGTTCTGTTTTGTACAAGTTTGACTTCTTTTTTATTTTTTCTGCAAAAAAGCAGCATCAAATGCTTGTCTTACCTCCCTTGGTTTCTCTCTTCTTCTTGACCCTGGTCCTGCAGATTCTTATTCCTTTGGTAGAGCTCCTGTGCCTTCAAGTGGGTTTTAGTATACTTTGTCTAGTTCTTTGTATTAGTCTCACAAGGCTTTATCAGAATCAGCTGAACAGCCAGAAGTAGAAGCTACTTTGATTTTTGGTGTCATTACTTACTATGTCTTTCTAGCTAATCATCTTAGATTGATCCTCAACCCCTCAATATCTCCCTCTTCCTTTTTATCTGTCCTGTACATCCACGAAGACCACTCACTCTCTCTGTGTTCATTTAGGTTATCACTGACTGTTCAACAGTCTATCTGTTCTCCCTGTCACCAGGGTCTCCTGATTCAGTTTTCAGTAGGACTGGTCAGCATGAAATAGTCTAGAAGTGAAATACTTAAGAAGAGATCCCCTTTCCCACCCCTCACCCTCAAATGTAAAAGTTAGGAAAGATGCTTACGATAGGCTATGTGCAATCCTGTCATCCACATGTGTGTCTAATATGCTAGTTGCTATTGAGCTGATTCTAGCTCATGGTAGCCCTCTGTGGCTGGGCTACAAGTCACTGAAACACAGCAAGGAGCTCTAGAATCACCAGCCAACGGCCTGACTTTGCGAGGTTGAAGGCTTCTGCCCAGATTATTACCTTGAGTAATTCCTGCTCCTTAATGATGCTGGTTTTAAAAAACTAATGAGAAAATCCAGAAAAGAAAATGTAGAAACAAAAGTAGTTTTTATTCTAAAGTGATGGCATTATGGATATTTTTTTCCTGTATGTTTTCCAAACATTCCCTAATGTTATTTACAATATATACATATATACACACATTCATATATGTACACATATACATGTTGGTGTTGTTGAGTGTCATCCAATTGATTCTGACTCATAGTGACTCAATGGGCAAAGCAGAACTGCCCCATATGATTTTCTAGGCTGTAATCTTTATAGCCTTGTTGGCATAGTTGTTAAGTGCTATAACTGGTAATCAAAAGGTCAGCAGTTCAAATCCACCAAATGTTCCTTCAGAACTCTGTGGGGCAGTTCTACTCTGTCTAAACTCACTGTGAATCAGATTCTACTTGACAGCAGTGGGTTTAGTCTTTATGGAGGCAGATTCCAGATCTTTCTTCCACAGGAGCTGCTGGGCAGGTTTGAACCAGCAAACTGTTAGCTGAACACTTAACTATTGCAATACCAGTCTTCCTGTATATACAAACACTGAATATAAATGTAACAAAAGAGAATAGGCAGCATCCATAAATCATCCAACAAAAATTTCTTTTGACTTTAGAATTTTTTAAATTAATTACAATAATATAACACCAGAAACCGTGATAACATAGTGGTTAAGAGTTGGGCCGCTAACCCAAAGTTGGCAGTTCGAATCCACCAGGTGCTCCTTGGAAATCCTACAAGACAATTCTACTCTGTCCTCTATGGTGCTATGAGTCAGAATCACTTGATGGTAACAGGATTTTTATTTTATTTTTTTAATATAACAATTTCTACACCAGCTATTGCAATGAAACGGAGAATGTGGGCAAGGTTGATAAAATCAAACATATGGAAATATCAGGAGAGAATCTTAGAATTAAACCGTCCCTGATTGCAGGGCGACCCCTTCTACTGTTCTTCTAGGAACAGGACGACTATTTTCTCTATAAAGCAAATACACAAACATCTTTATTTCATATTGTTTATGATTTTTTTACCTAAAATTCTCATATTCTTCTGCTTGTCGTTTCCAAGGACAGCTCTGTATATTTGTGATAGTCTGAAGGTAGTCATCCTCTGAATACCTAAAAGTTAAATGTAAATGAAATTAGATAATAAAATATCTCACATACAACTAAACAAACATAAGTTCTCTTGGAAGTGACAAAGATGAAGTAGAAAAAAGTAAATATCATACAAGACTCATGGTTCATAACTTTTCAAAGAATTACGATGGTTTAGTAATTAGTAATTTATGCAGGTCATAAATTAAATCTTCTAGTTTTATTTAAAAAATATGACAACACACCTTCTCAACACAGATCCTAAGACCACATAACTTTAGCTTTAATATACTGACAAATAAATATGAGCTTTATAGAGACTTACCAGAAATAGTCAGATTATAATTTATTCAGGACGAAGTTACCTTGGGATGGATACACACGATTTCCCCCCAAATAATTTTAAATTTTAATGGTACATTTAAAAACCAGAATGCATTAAGAGAGACGTATACTGTCAGATATAACATCTATATATGTCACAAACCTAATAACATAGTGTCATATTTGTTGGTCTATATTATTATCTTACATCTTTTAAATAAAAGAGGAAAAGTAAAGAGAAAAAAATAAATTTATATATAAATCTTTTATATCAACCTTCTTATTTACCATTTCCAGTTCACTTAATCCTACGGACTGGGGACACAATTTGGTGTCATTTCTTACTCACTATACCTTCAAGCCCTTACCCTCCTCTCTGTGGTAAATTGTCAAGTATATTTCCAAGAGGGATAAGTCCACTGATAGAACTTTGTGAAAACTATTTTATGCAATTAAAAATAAGTTAATAAATAATGGAGATGTAAACTGTAAAAAAAAAAAAAGAGAGAGATGTATACCGGCTAACAATCTATAGGCACATCATTCACATCACATTTGTGGTGCACTTTAAAAGTACTGAGCAGATCCTAGGCCCTAATAGATTCCCTTTAACCCGAAGTTTCATCATTAAATGTTAATTACTTTGGCACACAATATCCTTTAGTGTTTACGGGCTCTCGTTTAAAATGCAAATATCTTTATGAGTAAGAAAATCCTCACATCTTCTAGGATTTAGAAGATGATTGTTGCTTTTACCTGCTGTTGACACAACCCACGGCAATCCCATGAACAATGGAACAAAACACTGAGAAGTCTTGTACCATCTTTGTGGGGATTAGATCACTGTGATCTACACGGTTTTCAGTGGCTGACTTTGGAAGCAGATGGCCAGGCCTTTCTATCTGAGTCTATTTTAGTCTGGAAGCTTCACTGAAACCTGTTCAGCATCAAAGCAACACATAAGCCTCCAGCGACACTGTGACTGTGCATGAGGTGTTTTGGCTGGGAATCAAACCTGGGTCTCCCACATGGAGGAGGACAGTTCTTCCACTGAACCACTCCCATATCTTAGCAATCAGTTTCCAGAAATTTAAGATCAAGGCTCTGCAACAACTGAATTCAGTCATGTGCTTACAAGTTAGTTTTCTGCTTAAACTACCCCCTGACCCCCAGGGGTTTTGAGGACTGACCACTTCTAGCCTAACACAATCCCGAAATGTGCTAATTGCGCTTGTTAACCCAGTAAATGAATATTCAGATATACATGTGAAATGTCATGAGACCATAAACTACTGTAAATTGAATTCAAAGCAACATTCCTTTATTCCACAGAATTAATGTCCTCTAGCTTGCAATTTACTCTAGAACTGCCTTCTACTCATTTGTCTTATCAAATACCACCCTATATTAGGACCTATTCTTCCTTCAATGACTTGCCTAAGATCTCTCAGCTGAGTGCTCAGTAGCTAGTCACTTCGGTCACTTCACTAATCCACTTGATGATTTTCCAGATTCTTAGCACTAAAACTGTTGTGCATCCGTGTATGTGCATCTCGTTAAGTTCTTATCCTTTTCAATTTATAACCTACCTGTTGATTAATGGAAACCCTGGTGGCACAAGCCCTTTCCCCACAACTGGTCATTAAATCTGTATAAGAATACCCTGATCCTACCCTTCTTGACCCCAATTGTGCAGTGTATTAGCTTGGCTCATAACTTTGATATACACATAGTTTTAGCCTTTAATGAGGCCTGTGAACAAGGCCAAAAATCCTGATGGCATAGTAGTTAAGAGCTATGTCTGCGGACCAAAAGATTGGCAGTTCAGACCTAGCAAGCTGTCCGTGGAAACTCTACACAGCAGTTCTACTCTGTCTTCTAGGGTCACTGTGAGTCAGAATTGATGGGGTGACAATGGATTTGGAGACAACAAGGTCAGGTAAGACTGCTACACACCTGAGTCTCCAAGCGAGGTTGATCTAGAGTGGTCCAAAATCTGGGATAAACAAAAATGTAAGATTCTACAGCAAGTACAACCTTGGGAAATTAAAGGTCACCTTATTTCCCCTCAGATTTGGTGTGAATGTTCTTGAACATATTACACTTTTATTATTGCTTACTTGAACAGACTTTGTGTCATTTGAAACTATTCTTTCTTTTATATCAAGCATACTCTGTAACATAACTATTCACTGTCAGCTAGATAAATGCACATTGTAAAATATGTGTGGTCTATAAACATATACTTTGCTTTAGTGACACACATCCCCCCATAAATTATAGCTGGCTGCAGTTTATATTAGTATTTAAAGATGTCAATTTTAATATTTCCAGATTGTTTACTGGTAAATTAGCCACATATAATGGCTCTGGACTTTACCATCACTGTCTTAGGCACCTGGTACTGCTCTAACAGAAAATACCACAAGGGGAAGGTTTTATGAAGAGAAGCTTTATTAACACAGTCCAGTAAGCTGCAAATCCATTTATAAATTGTAAGTCCATTCAGAATGGGAAATCATCACAGTCCGGTAGGCTGAGTTCAAATCCAGTGAGAGCATCTCAGCACAGGAACCTCAGGTCCAAAGGACGTACTCTGCTCTAACTGCTTCTCTCTTGGTGGTATGAGGCTGCCCACTTCCTCAGCTCACTTCTCTAGCTTATATTCCACAAGCTTGTAGCTTGAGAGCTGTCTAACTAACACAACTGTTGCCTATTCTCCATCATCAATCTCACAGAGGCAGGATTCACAACACATGGGAGGAAGGGCACCATATTGGGACTCACAGCCAAATTAAATTAACACATACATCTTCGGGGGAACACAATTCAACCTATGACAGTCACTATTGAAAAGTAAGACAATGCAATATAGTGTATCCATCATTTTGAAAGAAGAAACACCCCTGGCCACTTTACAATAAGAAAACAGCTACTTATTCCCAGAGTTTTCTGTGTTCCAAACCTCTTTATTATGTACTATATAAAAATGCAGTCTTTGGAGCCCCAGTGGCACAATGCTTAAGCATTTATCTGCTAACTAAAAGTTTACTGGTTCGAACCACAACTTCTCTGCAGGAGAAGGATGTGGCTATCTGCTTCCCGAAAAAATTACAGCCTTGGAAACTCTATGTGGCAGTTCTACTCTGTCACAGAAGGTTGCTATGAGTTAAAATTTGACTCGATAGGCACTGGGTTTGGGTTCTTTTTTTTTTTTTTTTTAGTTGTCTGATAGTATAACAGGGTACCTAAGAGAATAAGGAAAGAGTTTAATCTACATGCTTACCCTTTTCTACTGAAAAATAAGCCACTAACTGGCCTTATTTAGAAAATTAAGATTGCCAGGGAACAAAGAGAATGGTAAAACAAGAGCACCACTAGGTAAGAAAACCCTCAGAGAAGGAAAAACCACGTGTGTACCATGTGTGAGCCAATTTGCACAGTAGGTATATGTCTCTGTCTGCAAAGGCTGACTAATAAGTCAAATTTTCTGCAACACATCATATTTTTCTGCAAATTTATACTTGTAATTGTTTTGTCATTTCCAAAGTACAGACCCCATCCCACAATCTTTTGAAGCAGTTAGCCCTACAGCCTCATCTTCCTTTTTTTGACACACTGAAAGTTCTGAGAAGATAAATAGCTTTTCCAGTATTGCATTACAAGCGGAAGAGCTAAGAATTAAACTCAGGTCTTTTCATTCACAGTCTGGCTCTCTTTGCAATGTAGCATACTGAATCTCATCTATTTTCATAATGAAATTGAAAATTAATTCTATCAGAAACATTTTCTGGTCTAGGACATATGATAAATCACACTAAATGAAGCACCATTTTCAAGAGAATAAATAACATTTATTAAATCACCATTAATACTCAAAATGAATTGTAATTTGTAAAAAAAACAGTGAATAAATATCGTACTGAAATTTTAAATATTTTTCAAGAAACTTCTCTTTAGAGATAACACCCACATGTCATGAGCAGTTTTATCTCAATTCATACACAAACAGTACCCTTAAATGCTATGATTTGATGGGTAATTAATCATTAACTATTCACAGGGTACTTTTAGGCACCTAGAAACTCTTGGGGATATTCATATAATAGTCCCAGTTAAAGATCTGACATACAGAATTAGTTTGTAATAGTAAAAACCAATCTCTTTACTCCTTTGGAAATCCTGGTGGCATAGTGGGCTAATTGCTACATCTGCTAACTGAAAGGCGGGTGGTTCAAATCCACCAGATGCTCCTTGGAAACTCTATAGGACAGTCCTACTCTGACCTATGTGTCACCATGAGTCAGACATGACTTGATAGCAGTGGGCTTGGTTTTTGGTTTTCAGTCCATTGAAAAGGGGGGAGACATCTCAGTTATACAAAGTCTAGAGATTTCTGAGAGATGTTCTGTGTAGATCAAACATCTTTTGCATGCATACATACAATGGAATACTACTCTGCCATATACAGAAATAAAATTCAGATAATGCTGCAACATGGATGAAACTTGAGATTAGTATACTTGTGAAATAAGTCAGCCCCCAAATGACAAATATTGCATGATGTCACATAGATAAAATATCCAGAATAGACATATGTACAGAGACCAAAGTTTATTACTGGTTACGAGGGGTGGCCAGGAAGAGGAAAAGGAGTCACTGCTTAGGGGTCACTAAGCTTATGTTAAGGATGAAGAAAAACTTCAGAAACACAGCAGTAATAGTAAACAATATGATGAACATAATCAAAGTCACTAAATTGTATATATGAGGTCTGACAGTTAAGTTCACAAACTTAATTGTTCTAAGCGCTACATTCCTCATTGCTGAAAATGACTACAGTCACCTTTTAAATAGTCCCCTTAGTAAGCTATGCACTGACCCAGTGCCTAGTCAACCATTCAAAGCAATTTTGGAACTCTTTTTGGAATGGCCATTGTGCACAGTAGCAAGTTCTCAAACTTAATTGTATAGTTTTCTGTGAGGGAGTTTTTAGCCCGTAAACAAGTAACTGTATTGGAACATCCTCCCTGCTCACCTGATCTGGCCCCCAGTGACATTTTTCTTTACCTGAAGATAAAGAAAATATTGAAAAGAAGACATTTCGAAGACATTCAGGACATTAAGTGTAATATGATGACAGCTCTGATGGCTCTTCCATAAAAAGAGTTCCAAAATTGCTCTGAAGAATGGACTAGGCACTGGTATCAGTACACAGCTTCCCAAGGGGAGTACTTCAAAGGGGACAATAGTGGTACTAAGCAATAAGATATGTAGCATTTTTCTAGGAGTTTGTGAACTTAATTGGCAGTCCTCCCAAAAAACGATGTTCAAATGGCTAGTGTTTTATTATATACACATTTACCACACATACACAAATCTTTTGTAGCTAATTTTTACCAAACCCCTGAAGATTTCATCTACACATGAAAATAAATTCTGCAATGAATACAGTGCTACCAAGTTTTTGGTCAACACAGCCAAAAATTTCCATTGGGCAATATGTTTTAAATTAACGGCTGGTGAGAGGACGAAAGCTTCACAGAGAGAAGTATGTTGCAGGTGACTGAGTTAAGCTATACAGTAGTATAAAATTTCATCCCTGATGGCCTAGTAGTTAAGTACTACATCTGCTAAGCCAAAGGATGGCAGTTCAAATCCCTCAGGTACTCCTTGGAAACTCTATGGGGCAGGCAGTTCTATTCTGACACCTAGGATCACTATGAGTCCAAGTTGACTTGATGGTACTGGGTTTTGGCATTAAAGGTAAGTCATTTCAGTATACATTGCTTTTTACTTTGCAAGATGGTGGCTTCAAGTTCAAATACCCTGAATGTTGTCAATTGGTATGGGAGAAAGGGATCTAAAACTTTCATTCTCTCCATACTTTTTAATGTTCCTCAACCATGTTATCTGAATTTCATAAAGTAGCTTCAGCGATTAACTCCTGAAAAAGCCAGAGTTTTTCTTTAGAGACCCAGTGAAATCTCTATAACACCATACTGCATGGTTTGAAGAAGTTAGACATCGATTTAAAAGGAAGAAGAAGAAAAAGAACATCTGCTTTGTCTTAGAAAATTAAATATTGGGGCCTTGGTATTGATTATATGTTTAAGACATGTGCTGGGAAATATTACAGTCAGAGACTAATCTTAGCCAATCAGGAAGGAATGGTGTTATCTATTTACAGAAGAGTGGCCCATGGTTTAGGAAAGGCTACACAGATTGATGAAGCAAACTGAGACTAGAGTAAGACAGCTGTTATCACCCTAAGGCCTAAAGGTTTCCTGAACTCATAAAGAGCTGCAGTTGTAGCTGCAGCAGAAGGCCACTGAACAGGAGCTGTGGCCTTTGTAGAAAATGTGGATACCCTTAACCCCAGCCCACAGAGAGGGAAACTAGGGAACAAATATCACAGACGTTCTCTCTTTCCATCTTCTACTCTCCTGCTGGTGACTCTTCCAGGCTAAAATTCAGAGAGTATAGGGGATGAACTAATGAAGTACAAGAAACAAAAAGCAGAAAATGAACTGAAAGGTAAAAACTAAGTAGCACAAATGGAAACCTACTTACAACACGATTTATCAGAATTATATTTTGGTAATTGAATTTACTTAACAGGACTACTGTTTGATAAAATGCTAAAACTAAGCACTATGTCACAGCAAAACAAAAAATATAAAAAAATTTTCATACCCTGAAGCTTCTTCTTCACAAATATCAGCCGCATGCCACACATCACTGCAAAGAATGAGCCTGCTATTTCAAATTTTCACATTACCTCTAGCAGTATGATCACTATTACATTTCTGAAGATGAAAAAATGATGACCCACTTTTCAAGTTTATGTAAAGAAATCTCCAGATATATAAGAAGTTATCCTGAGATGAAAATAACAACATAGTGATTTTATGCCATTTTTAGAAATAGGATTCTATATATTTCAATCTGAGAGAACCAATCAATTTAGTGTTTCTCTGTCTCTTCAAGAGTAGCATTATGTAGTTAGAATAAGCTACAACAATGAGAGAGCTTGCATGGATAATACATGTGGTAATATTGTTAAGCTATATTTGAGTCACTATAAACCCTATGTCATAAAGTTTTCTGAAACATACAGCAGAGTTTATGTCTCCCTTCTCTGTCTCCTTTGAATCACTCAATATCAATTACGTATTTCAATAGAACTTACACTTTTTATATTATTTGATGAAATATATATAACATAACATTGCCATTTTAATCATTTTTACATGCACAATTCAATGACATTGATTATATTCATTGATTATATTATATTATGCAAACATCACCACTAGCTCCAAATTTATTTATTACTTTCAACAGACACTCAGTATCCCTTACACAAGACTTCCCCACTTCTCTCTCCCACCCACTCTGAATAATCAGGAATAAGCTTTGGTCTTTCTGCATTTACTCATTCAGGATAGTTCACCTACGTGGGATCTACAACATTTATCCTTTTGCATATGACTTATTTCCAAGCCAAAACCAAACCCATGACTTATTTCATGCAACATAAATTTTGTAACATGTATCAAAAGGTTCAATACACAAGCAGGACTTAACAATATTAAATAGTTATGCACCTAATATTAGAGCACCTAAATACATCAAAGAAACACTGACTACTCTTCTAAATGAGATAGATCACGCCACAGTAATAGTGGGAGACTTCAACACTCCACTCTCAATATTAGACAGATCGTTTAGAAAACAGCTCAGTGAAGACACAGAAGACCTTGTAACCACAATTAACCAACTAGACCTCATCGACATGTACAGAACTTTCTATCCATCAGCAGACAACTACACCTTCCTCTCCACTGCACATGGAACATTCCCCAGAATAGACCATGTCTTAGGACATAAAGCAGTTCTCAACAAAAATTCATACCACTGAATTAATGCAAAGCATCTTCTCAGATCATAAAGCCATAAAAGTCAAAATCAATAGCAGAAAACACATAGATAGAAACTAGAACTCATGGAAACTGAAAAACGTCTTGCTCAAAAACCCATGGTTTACAGAAGAAATCAAGGATGAAATAAAGAAATTTATGTATTCCAATGAGAACGAAAACACTTCCTATCAGAACCTATGCGATATAGCCAAAGCAGTGCTCAGAGGATAGTTTATCTCCATAAAAGCACACACCTGGAAGGAAGAAAGAAACCAAACCAAAGAACTAACCCTACAGCTTGAACAAGTACAGCAAGAACAACAGAGGAACCCCTCAGGGACCAGAAGAAAACAGAGCATAAAGATTCGAGTAGAACTAAATGAATTAGAGAACAGAAGAACAATTGAAAAAATTGAAAGACCAAAAGGTGGTTTGTAGAACAGATCAACAAAATTAACAAACCATTGGCTAAACTTACTAAAGAAAAACAGGAAAGGAAACAAGTAACTCAAATAAGAAATGAGAGGTGAGTTGTTATAACAGATCCAACAGAAATAAAAAAATCATAACAGAATATTACAAAAGGCTGTATGGCACTTGGCTGGCTAACAAATTTGAAAACCTAGAAGAAACAGATAAATTCCCTGAATATATCACCTACCAAAATTGTTACAAGGTGAAGCAGAACAACTTAATAAACCCATCACAAAGAAAAAGATGGAAAAAGTCATCCCAAAACTACCAACCAAAAAAAGCCATGGCCGCGATGGCTTCACTGCAGAATTCTACCAAGCTTTTAGAGAAGAGTTATCTCCAACATTACTGAGATTATTTCACAGTATAGAAAGAGAAGGAATACTTCCAGATTCATTCTTTGAATCTAGCATAACCCTGGTACCAAACTAGGAAAAGACCCAACCCAAAAGGAGAACTACAGACTGACAACACTCATGAATGTACATGCAAAAATCTTCAACAAAATTCTTGTCAATAGAATACAACAAAATATCCAAAAAAATAATGCATCATGACCAAGTTGGATTCATACCAGGGATGCAAGGCTGGTTCAAATCAGAAAAACAATTAATGTGATCAACCACATAAGTAACACAAATGACAAGAATCACTTGTTTGGTCTACCGATGCAGAAAAGACAATTGATAAAGTCCAACACACATTCATGCTAAAACCTCTCAGCAAAATGGAATAGACTGCAAATTCCTCAATGCATAAAGGCCATTTATACAAAGCCAGCTGCCTATGTCATCCATAATGGAGAGAGTCTGAAACAACTTCTCTTCAGAATGGGAACTAGACAACGATGCCCACTCTCACCTCTCCTATTCTACGTTGTACTAGAAATTCTAGCCAGAACAATTAGACAAGACCAAGAAATAAAGGGCATCTGCATCAGCAAAAGAGAAGTAAAAATCTCCCTACTTGCAGGTGATATGGTTGTATATGCAGAGAATCCTAAAGAATCTGTAAGTAGAAGAGTTCAGGAAAGTCTCAGGATACAAGATAAACACAAGTAAATCAGTAGGATTCCTTTATACCAACAACAAGATTATTAATGAAGAAATCAGCAAATCAATACCATTTACTATAGCCTGTAAGAAGATAAAGTACCTAGGAATAAATCTACCCAGAGAAATAACAGATCTTTACAAAGAGAATTACAAGCCCTTACTACAAGAAACTAAGAGAGACTTACATAAATGCAGAAACCTACCCTGCTTATAGATGGGAAGACTTTACATTGTGAAAATGTCTATTGTACACAAAGCAATCTACTTATATAATGCAACGCCAATACAAATTCCAGTGACTTTTTTAATGAGATGGAGAAACAAATCACCAACTTTGGGTGGAAAAGGAAGAAGCCCTGGATAAGTAAAGCACTACTGAAGAAGAACACACTGGGAGGCCACTCACTACCCAACTTTAGAACCTATTACACTGCCACATAGTCAAAACAGCCTGAGACCGGTACAAACAGATACAGATAGATTAATGGAACAGAACTGAGACCCCAGAGACGACACCATCTTCCAATGAACATTTGATATTCAACAAAGGCCTTACGACATTAAACTGGGGTAAAAACAATCTCTTCAACAAATAGTGCTGGCAAAGTTGGATATCTATCTGCAATAAACTGAAACAAGACCCATATCTTACACCTTATACAAAAACCAACTCAGTCTGGATAAAACACTTAAATATCACTTCTAAAATTATAAAGCTCATTCAAGAAAAAGTAGGAACAGCAATGGAAGTTTTAATAAACAACACAGACAGACTTCATAATCTGTCAAACAAACCACAAACACCAGAAAATAGATAAATCAGAACTAGTAAGAATCGAACACTTTTCTCATCCAAAGCCTTTATGAATAGAATTAAAAGGCCACCTACAGAATGGGAAAAAATATTTGGCAACTATATGTCGGACTGATGCCTGATCTCCGTAATCTGTAAGGTACAGTAAAATATCAACAAGAAAAACATAAATAATCCAATTAAGTGATGGGCAAAGGAGGTGGACTGATACTTCTCTAAAGAGGAGATCCAGGCAGTCAAAAAACACATGCAGACATGCTCACAATCATTATCAAAATCAAAACTACAGTGAGATACCATCTCACCCCAACAAGATTGGCCATGATCCAAAAAACACAAAACAACAAATGCTGGAGGGGCTGTGGAGAAATTAGAACTCTCCTACACTGTTGGTGGGAATGCAAAATGGTGCAACCTCTTTGGAAACCAATCTGGTACTTCCTTAAAAAGCTGAATATAGATACACCAGTTGACCCAGTAATTCCACTGCTTGGAATATATCCTACAGAATCAAGGCCATTCACACCAACTGATACATGCACACGAATGTTTATCGCAGAACAGTTCACAATAGCAAAAAGATGAAATCAACCTAGATGCCCAACAACAGAGGAATGGATAGGTAAAGTATGATATTTGTACTCAGTGGAACACTATGCAATGATAAAGAACAATGATTTTAGGAAACATCTCATAACCTGGTTTCAACTGGAGGACACTGTGCTGAGTGAAAGTCGTCAGTGACAAAAGGGCAAATATTGTATGAGACCCTTACGATAAGAACTTAAAAACAGACTCACGCATAGAAGAAAAGACTCTTTGATGGCTGCATGGGTGGGAAAGGAGGGAGGGAGGGGTGAGGGTTTAGACGAGAATGTTGATAGAAAATTGGTTGGGTGAAATCTGTAACAGTACACATTAGAAGGAAGACAATATTAACTGCATTTCAACATAACATGATTACTCCTCCCATCTTAACCCAATATTACAAGGACACAGTAGCTGGGGCTAGGGGCCAGAGACCATGTTCTCAGGGGAAATCAAGGCCAACTGGCACAACCAGCCTTTTGCTAAGAGAGCCTTCTGCACCCCACATTGGTGAGTGGCATCTGGGGTCCTAAACACTGCCAAGCTGCCATCTGAGGGTACAGCAAAATGGTCCCAACACAGCAGGTAGAGATGATCACCAAGGACCAAAGTGATATGGGGGAAAGAGAACCCAGAAGACAGAGAGACCCACGTTAGTGTGTGACTACATCCACTTGTGACCAGAAGAACTGGATGGTGCCCAGCCACCACCAGTGATAGCTGTGATGGAGCTCACAAAGTTGAGTCTCACTGGCAACACAAGAATAAAAAGAGGTGCACCATGAGATCTCAGCTAGAAGACTGCAATTGATGTTCCAGGGGCCTCAGAGTTCCCCTGGAGTATGGCCGCTGGCCCTGATGCTGACCCTGTCCATAAATCATAATGGAGGTCCACTCTTCAGACAGGAATGGATTGGACTTGGCGACACAGAGTGACCATATCATGTGTGCACTTTACGGTTCTATGCATCTATAGGATGTTGTCCTGCTGACCTCTTTCTGGAGGTGGGGGAGAGGGTGGAGAGGAGAAGATAGGAGATTGTTGGGAGGATAAGACAAGCAGAGAGGAAGAGTGTCCTGTCACTGGGCAGGGAGAGCAACAGGAGCTGCCTATAGGTGGGAATGCAAATTTATATGGGAATGTACATTTTCATTCCATAATAATAAAAAAAATAAAATAAAAAGAAATTAAGAAGACCAGCTTGAAAATATAAAGTATTATAACGAAATATGCAAAGTTGAAGCTAGAAAACCAAAAGATAAGAACATGCTCAGCATGTCTCAAGCAGAATGAACAGAAGGAAATATTCAAGCCTCAAGTTGCAATTCTTAAAGTTTCTATAGGCAAAATATTAAATGATGCAGGAAGTACTAAAAGGTCAATGGGAGACAGAGTCATGGTCCAAAAAAAAAAGCTTGATGGTTAACCATTTGCGTAGATAGCATATGACTGAGAACAAGTGGTACTGAGTCCAAGCTGCACTGAAGGTATTGGCAAAAAGCAAGACTCCAGGAACTGACAGAATACCCACTGAGATGTTTCAAGAAACTGATACAGTGCTGTAGATGCTCATTTTTCTATCCAAGAAATTTGGAAGACAGACAGCTACCTGGTCAACCTACTGGAAACCTGTTGAGCCATTCCTTCAGAGTAGCTTCTGACTCATAGAAGCCCTATAGGACAGGGTAGAACTGCCCCACACATTTTCTGAAGAATGGCTGGTGGATTTGAACCATCTACCATTTTGGCCAACAGCTGAGCTCTATAAGTACCATGTCACTAGTGCTCATAATTGTGCTCATTCCAAAGAAAGGTGACCCCACAGAATGAGGAAATTATTGAACAGTACCATTAATATCCCACAGAAGTAAAATTTTGTTGAAGATCATTCAAAAATGATTTTAGCAGTACATCAACATGGAGCTACCAGAAATTCAAGGTGGATTCAGAAGAGGACACAGAACGAGTGATATCACTGCTGGTATCAGAAGGATCTCAGCTGAAAGCAGAGAATACATCATTACTGATATCAAATGGATCTTGGACGAAAGCAGAGAAAAGGAAGGGAGGAGAGGAAGGGAAAAGGAGGGGAGAATAGAAGGAGGGGAGAGGGAAGGAGGACAGGGGGAAGAAGGGGAGAGGAAAGGATGGGAGGGGAGAAGGGATAAGAGGGAGGGAAAACGAGATGATAAACAAAAATATTTTTGTTTTATCGACTATACAAAGGCATTCAACTCTGGATCATAACAAATTATGAAGAATGGGAATTCCAGAACACTTAATTGCACTCATGAGGAACCATACATAGATTAAAAGGCAGTTGTTCAAAGAGCACAAGGGGATACTGTGGTTTAAAAATCAGGAAAGACGTATCAGCATTGTATCCTTCCACATATTTATTCAATCTGTATGCTGAGCAAATCATCCAAGAAGTTGGACTACATAAAGATGAATGGGGCATCAGGATTGGAGGAAGACTCACTAAAAATACGTGTTATGAACTCTTCTACACTGCTGGTGGGAATGTAAAATGTTACAACCTCTTTGGAAAGCAATTTGTCACACTGCTTGGAATATTTCCTGTAGAAATAAGGTTTGTCACATGAACAGATACATGCACATGAATGTTTACTGCAGCACAGTCCACAATAGCAAAAAGATGACACCAACCTAGGTGCCCATCAACAGATAATGGATAAACAAACTATGGTGTATATATATATATATACTATATATATATATATAAATATATATATATATATATATATATACAATGGAACACTACGCAACAATGATGATTTTAGGAAACATCTCATAACCCGGAATCAACTGGAAGACATTATGCTGAGTGAAATCAGGCAGCTGCAAAAGGACAAATATTGTATGAGACCCCTACGATAAGGACTTAAGAAAGGACTTAGGCACAGATGAAAATGCTCTTTGATGGCTACAAGCGTGGGTAGGGAGGGAGAGGGTTATTCATAGATTAGTCCACAGGAATTTGGTTAGGTGAAGGGAGTAACAGCACACAGTAGAAGGCAGGTCAGCATAACTGAACTACACCATAAGCTAAAAGGTTTTCTAAATTCAACCTGACATTTCAAAAGACAGACTAGCAGGGACAGGGGCCTAGGAACCATGTTCTCAGGATACATGGAGGTCAGTTGGTATAACTAGCTTTTTGCTAAGACAGTCTTCTGCACTCCGTGTTAATAAGCGGTGTCTGAGATCTTAAAAGTCAGCAAGCTGCCATTTGAGGAGGAGCTTCAGTTGGTCCCAACCCACCTGGAACAGATGACAACCAAGGACATCAAAGACATGGGGAAAAATAAGCCCAGGAGACAGAAGGTCACATATGATTGGGAGACTACATCAGTATGAGACCTGAAAAACCAGTTGGCGCCCAGCTACCACCAAAGACAGCCCTGATGGGAACATAATGTACAGTCCCTGAGGGAGCACAAGAAAAATAGGTGTGCAGATCAAGAATTCTATTAAAAGACCTGAAATGATGTTCCAGCAACGTGGAGCGTCCCCTGAGAACATGGCCCCTAGACTTGCTGCTAGCCCAGCCCTGAAACAAGTACTGAGGCGAACACTTTAGACAAAGAATAGGCTGGACTCAGGGATACAGAGTGATGCATGTGGTGCATGTACTTTATGGCCTGATATACACAGGAGCTGTCCTACTGGTTTCTTTTTAGAGGGGGAGGAGATAGTGAAGAGGTGGGGACAAATGTTGGTTGAGTGGATACCAGAAGCAAAGATTAAAAAAGAAGAGCGTGGTGTCACAGGGTGAGGAGATAAGAGTTGCAGAGTGGCGGGTATGCAAAACTGACTTGGTTGTAAACTTTCGCTTAATCACAATAAAAAAATTTTTTTTAAGAAAAAGAGAACAAATGTTTTAAGTACATTTTATAGTATTTCACAGCAATTAAACAACAAAAAAACAGTAGTCACTTTAAGTGGTCAGAATGAACCTAGAAATTAATGTCTGTTTGAAATGTCAACTATGCAAATCTTTTGATCATACTAAAACAGAATTCTGTATCGTCTTGTTGGATAGAGTTATTTCTGCTTGAATCAACATACTGAAAGTCAGAGACATATGAGTAAAACTCTTGAAGCACCTCAGTTTTTATGTTCCTTTTATTTTGTTTAGGTTGCCACACCTTTCACTTATTGCCTCACTAAGAAATAAACCTAAGGCATTTATTGAAAAAAAATTGTTATGAAGATGATATAATCTCGCTTGCTGAAAGTTAAGAGAACTTGAAGCACTTACTGATGAAGATGAAAGACCACAGCCTTTAGTATGGATTACACCTCAAAAATAAAGAAAACAAAAATTCTCACAACTAGACCAATAAGCACCATCATGATAAAAAGGAGAAATGATTGAGGTTGTGGAAGATTTCATTTTACTTGGATCCACAATGTACACCCACGGAAGCAGTAGTCGAGGAATCAAATTTCATACTGGAAAAGGACAAATACTGTATGAGACCTCTACAATAAGATCTCCAAAACAGACTTGTGTATAGAAGAAAAGACTGTTTGACAGCTGCAAGGGAGGGGAGGGAGGGAGGGCGAGGTGGGTAGGGTTTAGATTAGATAGTTGCTAGAAATCTGGTTGGGTGAAATTGGTGATAGCACACATTAGAAACAAGAACTACATTAAGTGGACTTCAGCATAACTTGAACACTCCTTCCATCTTAACCCAATATTGCAAGGATAGAGTAGCTGGGGCAGGGGGCAGGGGGCCATGCTGTTAGGCAGAATCAAGGCCAATTGGCACAACTAGCATTTTGCTAAGAGGGCTCTCTGCATGCCACATTGGTGAGTGGCGTCTGGAGTCTTAGAAGCTGCCAAACTGCCATCTGACGGCACAGCAAATGGTCTCAAGTCAGCAGGAATAGATGCTCACCAAGGACCAAAATGACATGGGGGAAAGACAACCCAGAAGATAGAGAGACCCACATGAGTGGGTGCCTACATTGACCTGGGATCAGAAGAACCGGATGGTGCCCAGCCACCACCAATGATAGCCGCGATGGAGCTCACTGAGTTGAGTCTCACCGGCAACACAAGAATAAAAAAGGGTGCATCCTGAGATCTCCACTAAAAGACCTCAACTGATGGTCCAGTGGATTCGGGGTTCCCCTGGGAGCATGGCCCCTGACCCCTGATGCTGCCCTTGCCCGTAAATCATAACAAAGTTCCACTCTTCATACACGAATGGATTGGACTTAGAGATGCAGAGTGACCATATATTGGATGCACTTTATAGTTCTATACATCTATAGGATATCATCCTGCTGACCTCTGGCTGGAGGAAGGAGAGTGGGTGGAGAGGAGGGGAAAGGAGGCTGTTGGGAGGATGAGACATGTATGGAGCAGAGAGGAAGAGTGTGATGTCACCGGACAGGGAGAGCAGTGGAAGCTGCATATAGGTAGGCATGTAAATTTATACGGGAATGTACATTTTCACTCAGTCATATTAAATAAAAAAAAAAAAAATTCACCCTGGGCTAATCTGCTGCAGAAGACCTCTTTAAAGTATTGAAAAGCAAAGATTTAACTCTGAGATCTAAAGTGTGCCTGACCCAAGTCATGATAGTTTCAATGGCCTCATTTGCATGTGCAAGCTGGATAATGACTAAGACCTAAAAAGAACTGAGGGCTTTGAACTATGATGCTGGAAAGGAATACACTATGAATAGTCCATAGTGAATATACTGTGGACTGTTTGAAGAAAGACTATGTTAGTCTTGGAAGAAATAGAGCAAAATGCTCCTTGGAAGGTAGGATGGCAGAATTTTCATCTCACATACTTTGGATACACTATCAGGAGGGACCAGACCTTGGAAAAGGCCATCATGCCTGGTAAGGTAGAGGGTCAGTTAAAAAGAAGATGCTCAGTGAGATGGACTGACATAGTGGCTGCAACAATGGACTCAATCATAGCAACAACTGTGAGGAGTGTGTAGGACCAGCAGTGTCTTTTTCTGTTGTACATAGAGACACTATGAATTAGAACCAACTCTACAGCACCTAACAGTAGCAACATTCATTTTTTTGATGGATACTTGACATGCTTCCACTTTTTGTCTATCATGAATAGGGCTGCAGTTAACATTTGTGTGCAACACATATCCTTTTGTTTTTACTTATTATTTTAACAAGCATTTATTAAACATCTGCTATGTATGTGACACTTGATCTAGGCACCAAAAGTACAACAGTAAACAAAATCAACAAAAATCCATACTCTCCTGAAGTTGATATTATAGTAGGAGATGACAGACAATAATCCAACTAATACAAATATTAATAGTGTATGAAGCATACTTTATCCTTCTATGTATTAAGTCTAATGAGGAAAAAGAAGAGAAAGACAATATATGAAATAGGATTTCAGTTTAAGTAGGGTAGCCAGGAAGTCCCGGCAGAGATGTGACAATTGAACAGATCTGAAGAAGGTAATTAAACTAGCTATGCCCTTACAAGGTGTAGAGGTAGAGAAAGAGCATTTTAGGCAAAGAAAGTGACAAGTGAAAGGCTGGAGATGGAACCAGGTTGGAATCCACCGATCAATCAGTTATGAACCTACTCCTGAAGGTAGTAGGTAGGGAGAAGTCTGATGCTATCGGCCTTGCTGTTGAATGTGTGGACTCAGCCTAGCACCAAAGACTTCACACACTACTGACTGGTTAAAAATACACAATCTGAGCCCAGTCTCAGACTACAGAATCACAATCTGCATTTTAACAAGATCCCTGCTGATGTGTATGCACATTTAACTTTGAGACACTCCTGTAGGAGTTCTGCAGCTCATTCTAAGAACTGTGTCCATTATTTTCAGTGAAGTGGGAAGACACTAGAGCAAAGAAGTGAGCTGAAAGATTTACATTCAGTGGTATCTTTTGTCTATTTTGTTGAGGACAGTCTCTAAGAGAGCAGAAGTAAAAGTCTGGAGATCAGCTAAGAGATACCTGCCACAATCCAGCAGATTAATAAAGGTAGCTTGAACCACGGGAATGGTGAACACAGTAAGACATAATCAACTTCGGGATGTGATTTGAAGATGGCCAACAAGATATTGGATGTGTCTTGGTGAGGATTCTCTAGAGAAACAGAAAGAAAGAGAGCATGAAGAAAGAGAAAAAGAGAGAGACAGGAATAGTGAAGAGAGGTTTAGAGACAGATTCACTTCAAGAAACAGATTTACACATTTGTGGGTGGCTGACAAGTCCAAAATCTATACAGGTCAGACAACAGGCTTGATAAACCTATAGGTCTGTACCCCCAAATCCACAGATCTGGAAATGACAACAGTGAAGACATAATTCTTCCAGAAAGACCTATTTACAGTCTGCAGGCAGGACACACCCTAGGGAAATTTCATTTTTGCTCTTAAGACCCTCAACTGATTGTGAAGGCCATTCATATATTGAACCATATCCTGCTTTACTGAAGGCCAACTGATATAATCAGATATATCTACTTCATAACAGCAACCAGACCAGTGTTTGACCAAGCAACTGGGTACCACAGCCTAATCAAGGTGACACAAAAAATGAACCACCACAGGATGGATAAAAAGAAAAGAGTCAATGATAACGCGAAGGTTTTAGGCCACAGTCACTGGGAAGACAGAGTTACCATCACCTGACACGGGGAAAGAGTGCTAAGCACAGTGCTTAGAGGGACGTCCCGGATCAGTGTAAGACACTTCAAACCTGAGATCTCTCATAGACACTTCACAGACGTGGTGACAAGGCAGAAAACATATAAATCTGGAGTCCAGGGAAGAGACTTAGGTTTGAGATAAAAATTTGGGAGTTGTCAGTGTGTGGATGGTATTTAAATTCATGAGACTTAATGAGTTTCCTGGGGACTGAGAATAAAGATAAATGAAGGAGGACTGAGCTCAGGGGCATTCTGGTGTCAGAGGGAGGAGACAAGACAAAGCTACAAAGAAGAAAAAAAAGCAAGTGTATTGGAAATATTTGTTTGAATATCTGACTCCCTAAATATACTGTGAGCTAAAAAGTAGTAGTTCCTTAATCACTGTGTGCCTTACAGAGGTTTTCAACCTGTTCTCAACCATGTTCATTTAGAAAATCTTCCTAGGAAGTGTGACCTGCACCTTCAGGTTGAGGATAAGTAATCCTCACCTGTCATAGTGCCGGCCACATAGCAGTTGCTCTGTGTCTCAAAAATTGAACTTAATATATAAAAAATCAAAACCCATTGCTCTTGAGTCAATTCTGACTTATAGCGACCCTATGTGGTAGAGTAGAACTTCCCCATCAGATTTCCAAGGACCAGCTGGTGGATTTGAACTGCTGACCTTTTGTTTAGCAACTGTAGCTCTTAACCACTGCACCAATAGGGCTTCTCTGAAATTTAATACAGAACTAGAATACAACAAGTCAAAGGTTCCAGATGTCAACTTGAAACTAGGACAGTAATTAGCTATTGGCCAGGATCTCACCAAGAAAAGCCATACTGGATCTGCTAGTTGAAATTAGAGTAACTGCTGTGCAAGATAAAAGATAAAGCTAATTATATTGACATTATAGAAGCTTAAGTAAAATACATAATAAAAAGTGAAGAACGCTTTGTCTTTTGTTAATGGGTCACATTTGAGTAGCTTTACATTACAAAAACAAGTGCCTTTCTCTTTATGTACTGATGACTTGTCATTTTTCCAACATCAAGAATGGTACAGAATGGTGCAGTAAAAAGAGAATGGTCAGAATTTCATCCAAATCCTGGCTCTGCCATTTGTAAATGTCTGATGTCATTTAGCCACTGTGAGTACAGTTCTCTCATTTAAAAGGCTCCTCCACCTACTTTGTTGAGCATAGTCTCTCAGAGAGCAGAGATAAAAGCCTGGAGATCAGATTTGCCCTCTTTTCACTATTCCCCTCTTTCCCCACCTTCTCCCTCTGTTCTTCTTTTCTCTCCTCTCCATCTGTCTGTTTCTCTAACTAAAACCAAACCCACTGCTGTCAAGTCAATTCCAACTCATAGTCACCCCACAGGACAAAGTAGAACTGCCCCATAGAGTTTCCAAGGAGCAGCTTTGAGTTGCCAACCTTTCTGTTAGCAGACATAGCATTTAACCACTATGTCATCAGGGTTTTCTTTGTTTCTCTAGAGAACCTTAATTAAGATGCATTCTATATCTAATGAGTCACGCAATCTAACTAATGTCAACCCATTTCTGTCGAGTTGATTTCAGACTCATAGTGATCCTATGCCAAGTGGCCAAGTGCTGTCGAGTCAGATCCAACTCATGGCGACCCTAGGGGCATCCTATAGGATGGAGAAAAACTGCCCCAAAGAGTTTCCAAGGACCACCTGGTGGATCTTACCGGCCACCTTCAAATCACCCCCAGAAGCTGACTGTTTCTTTTCAACTCCACCATTCCCCCTGGTCCAAGCGACCTTCATCTTTCTTCAGGATTATGGCAAGCATCTCTTGGTTTTATTAAATAATTCTTAATTAGGAATTAGTCTAATAGAAAACCTAATCCAACGAAATGTTGTGAGGACTACAGATAATATATTTTTTAAATTACCTGGCATATAGTTGGCCAGACAAAATGGCAGTCATTATGACTATTGATAATTTGGGTACTAATAATTGTCCTTATGATAAAAATATAATAACTTAAAGTATTAAGTAGTGAATTTGTTATCTTTGGCTGTGTATCAAATTACTATAAAACTTAACAGCTTAAAACACTAGGCAATTATGATTACACAGTTTCTGAGGTTCAGGAATCAGGAACACCTGCTCTTGGCAGTCCCAGCCCAGTGTCCTCCTCAGGTTGCAGTCCAGTTGTCGGCTGGTTGAGGCTGGAGGCACTACTTCCAAGATGGCTCACTAACACAGCTGACAAACTAGTACTGGAGAGAGACTAAAGCAATTCTCCTTGAGAATAGGAACTAGACAAGGATGCCCACTCTCACCTCTCCTGTTTAACACTGTAGTACAAGTTCCAGCCAGAGCAATTAGGCAAGACCAAGAAATAAAGGGCATCTGCATTGGCAAAGAGGAAGTAAAAATCTCCCTATCTGCAGATGATATGAGTGTATACTCAGAGACTCCTACAGAATCCATCAGTAAAGTACTCAAATTGATGCAAGAGTGCAGCAAAGTCTCAGGATACAAGATAAACATAAGTAAATCAGTAGAATTCCTTTATACCAACAACGAGATTATAAAGGAAGAAATCACCAAATGAATTCCATTTACTATATTCCCCAAGAAGATAAAGTACCTAGGAATAAATCTAACCAGAGAAATAACAGACCTTTACAAAGAGAACTACAAGTCCTTACTACAAGAAACTAAGAGAGACTCACATAAATGGAGAAACCTACCCTGCTCATGGATAGGAGGACTTAACATTGTGAAAAAGTCTACTGTATCCAAAGCAATTTACTTATATAATGCAATCCCAATACAAATTCCAGTGACCATTTTTTAATGAGATGGAGAAACAAATCACCAACTTTGGGAAAGGAAGAAGCCCTAGATAAGCAAAATACTTCTGAAGAAGAACAACACACTGGGAGGGCTCTCACTGCCTGTTAGAACCTATTACACTGCCACAGTGTTCAAGACAGCCTAGGCTTGGTACCAAAAAAGGTATAGATCAATGGAATAGCCCAGAGATGACAATATCTTCCTATGAACAGCTGATATTCGACAAAGGCCCCCAGACATTAAACTGGAGTAAAAGCAACCTCTTCAACAAATGGTGCTAGCAAAATTGGATATCCATCTGCAGTAAATTAAAACAAGACCCATATCTCACACCTTATACAAAAACCAATCAAACTGGATTAAAAGACTTAAAAATCAAATCTAAAACGATAAAGCTCATTCAAGAAAAAGTAGGATCAACAATGGAAGTTTTAATACACAATGCAGACAGACTTCAAAATCTGTCAAAGAAACCACAATCAACAGATGAGAAAATAAATAAATGGGAACTACTAAGAATCAAACACTTTTGCTCATCCAAAGACTTTATCAATAGAATTAAAAGACCATCTACAGAATGGGAAAAAATATTTGGCAACTATATGTCAGACCGATGCCTGATCTCCATAATCTTATAAGGTACTATAACATATCAATAAGGAAAACATAAATAATCCAATTAAGTGATGGGCAAAGGAGGTGGACAGACACTTCTCTAAAGACGAGATCCAGGCAGCCAAAACCACAGGTGGACATGCTCACAATCATTAGCTATTAAAAAGTTCAAATCAAAACTACAATGAGATACTATCTCACCCCAACAAGGTTGGTCATGATCCAGAAAACACAAAACAACAAATGCTGGAGAGGCTGTGAAGAAATTAGAACTCTCCTACACTGTTGGTGGGACTGCAAAATGGTGCAGCCTCTTTCCAAAGCAATCCGGCACTTCTTTAAAAAGCTGAATATAGACATACCATTTGACCAAGTAATTCCACTGCTTGGAATATATCTTGCAGAATTAAGGACACTCACATCAACTGATACATGCACACGAATGTTTATAGCAGCACAGTCCACAATAGCAAGAAGATGGAATCAGCCCAGATGCCCAACAACAGAGGAATGGATAGGTAAACTATGGTATACATACTCAGCACAACACTATGCAATGATGTAGAATAATGATGATTTTAGGAAACATCTTATAACCTGGTTTCAATTGGAGGACATTATACTGAGTGACAGTAGTCAGAGACAAAAAGACAACTATTGTATGAGACCCCTACGATAAGAACTTTAAAACAGACTCATGCATAGAAGACTCTTTGATGGCTGCAAGCATGGGGAGGGAGTGAGGAAGGGGCTGGGGTATAGATTAGATAGTTGATAGAAATTTGGCTGGGTGAATTCAGTGACAGTACACATTAGAAAGATCAATTTTAACTGGACTTCAACATAACATGATTACTTCTCCCATCTTAATCCAAGATTGCAAGAACAGAGCAGCTGGGGTGGGGGGCCAGGGACCATGCTCTCAGGGAAAACTGAGGCCAATTGGCACAACTAGCATTTCTTTAAGAGAGTCTACTGCACCCCAAACTGGTGAGCAGTGTCTGGGGTCTTAAAAGCTGCTAAGCTGCCATCTGAGGTATATCAAATGGTCCCAACTCTGCAGGATCTCAAGGACCAAAATGACATGGGACAAAGGGAACCCAGAAGACAGAAAGACCCATGTGAGCAGGTGACTACATCGACAAGTGACTGGGAGAATCAGATAGTGGTTGGACACCACCAGTGACAGCTGTGACAGGACTCACAAAGTTGAGTCTCACAGGCCACACAAAAATAAACAGCGGTGGTCCAGGGGCCTCGGGGTTCACCTGGAGCATGGCCCCTGGCTCTGATGCTGCCCCTGTACATAAATCACAACAGAGGTCAACTCTTTGGGCAGAAATGGACTGGACTTAGTGACACAGAGCAACCATATCATGTGTGCGCTTTATGGTTCTATGCATCTACAGGATGTCATCCAGCTGACCTCCTACTGGACACAGATATGACATGTACAGAACTGAGAAGAGGAGCATGCTGTCACCGGACAGGTAGAGCAGTGGTGCCGCTCATTGGCGGGTATGCAAATGTATATGGGATTGTATATTCTCACTCAATCATAATAAAATATATATATATACACACACACACATATATAAAGAGTGGATTAGACACTGGTGTTGGTGCACAGCTTTACAAGGGGAGTACTTGGAATGTAGCCATAGTGATATTCACCAATGAGGTACATAGCACTTTTTCTAGGAAGGTTCCTGAACTTAATTGTGAGACTCTGTATGTCTTGTAGTCTAGTTCAACCTTGTTTGAAGAATTGACTTTGGAGATTTTAGAGACTTCTAAAATGGTTTACGCTCTCGACTAGTAAAGAGTCTGGGGAACATGTCTTCCAGGGACCCTCTAGTCTGCCAGACCATCAAGTCTGGTCTTTATTATAGTTCTGCACATCCAGTTTTCTCCTGCTGTGTCAGGGACTCTGTGTTGTATTTCCTGACAGGGCAGTCACTGGTGCTGGCAAGACACCATGTACTTCTTCTGGTTTCATGCTGATGTATTCTGTGGATTATACGGCTGTTTCTGTCTCTTGGGCTCATATTTTCCTTCTGTCTTTGATGTCTTTCATTTTCTTCTGCTCCAGGTAGATTGGGACCATTTAATGCTACTTAGAGGGTTGCTTGCTAGTTTTTAAGACCCGGATGGCACTCAGCGAAGTGGGATGCACAATGTTTTCTTAAAAAAAAAGTTTGTATGCCAGTTGACCTAGATGTCCTCTGAGACTATGCATCTGTTTTTGTACTAACAAACTTTCTTATTTTCTTTTTTGTCTCTGTTTCGTAGGTGTTGTCACGGAGTTGATTCTGACTCATGGAGAAACCATGTGTGCAGACAGGAGTTGCACAGTAGAGTTTTGAAGCCTATGACCTTTTGGAAACCAGGTCTTTCTTCTGAGGTGCCATTGCGTGGGTTCAGATAGTTAATCTTTTGCCTTTAGTGTCATTTCTCAGTGATTTTAAGTAAATTTGATTATTTTTACTGTCATTGTCTTCCTACTAAAAGCTTCTGTCAACAAACCAGCAGTTTGAGGATATATAAGGAAGTTTTTCGATGTGAATATGTGGTCAACACAGCAGCAAAACCTGAGAAAATCTGAGTTTCAATTTTCCTCTGAGGAAAAATTCAATTTTGTTTCCACTGACACTTATAATAAAATAACATACTATTTCAATCTTGAACACTAAAAATGACACTAAATAACTCTAAATAGATCTTAATCAGGAATTCAGAGGAAGATTGTGCTGGACACCTTCCAACATCAATAAGAGGCCAGTGTATTACGTCCAACCCTCCCACTAACCAGTTGCCTGACTTTGATCAAATCATAAAATCATTTTTTTCATCTTTAAAATGATGGAAATAATTTTTAAAAAATACATCAGTAAGAGCAATGCACATTCATCATAAAAAGAAGAATCCCGGTGGCTCAGTAGTTAAGAGCTACATCAGCTAAACAAAAGGTTGGCAGTTCAAAACCAGTAGCTGCTCCTTGGAACTCTCACGGGGAAGTTCTACTCTCTTCTATAGGGTCACTATGGGCCAGAATCAACTCAACAACAATGTTTTTCAAGTTATGATAAAAATAACAACAAAAGTACTATATGGATAAGAAGAATTTAAGAAACCATTCCCTCAGGCTCTTAGATTGTGTGATTGTTTATTACTTACATATTCTCTGAGGTACAGGGTGAAAGTTAAACCACCTTTAGATGGAACTGACATAATTTTTCTTTGGTGTAAATGCCAAAAATAAGTTTTGAGAGACTTCTAAACTTGCCTCAACATTAGCTCTTCTATCCCAACTTAAAATTTTATACCAGCAAACACACTCATGGCTTTGTTTACCAAGAGATAGCTCCCAAATATTAAGAACGCCCAATGTTGATATGAATGGGTGTTTGGTATTATCTTCTTGTTTTCTGACTTATTCCTCTATAGCAATGAAAAGAAGGTGTGCTAACTGTTGAAGCCCTTAAAAGCTAAACAGAAATAGCAAGAGTCAGGGGTGAAAAGACTGACAAAAGTATGTTTCTTGCTTTTAAAAGCAACTAAAGTAGCATAGATTTAAAGCTGAATAGAAACAAGTGATGCATCATTCTATGCCAAGACAATCTGGTATAAATAACCAAATATCTTTTTTTGACAGACAGCTTGAGACTTAGGAATATTTGCTTTACTGCTAGCAGGTTGCCAGGTGATATGCTCACACTCAGGTTACTGAAGATTGATCTGTCACCATTTAGGACTCCTCTTTTCAAGCAACAATTCAAACCATGTTGCTCTATTCTCCGGGACAACTGTGAAGCACATCTACGGCCAATCTTCAACTCACTTTGATTTTCCCCATGTAAAGCAAGTACCTTCTAACTACAATTTTTATGTTGCCGATTCAGAAGATATCTTCCAGAAAACACTACTGTTCTCAGTGATTTTAGATTTTACTTTTTTTTTTTTGTCATTTTACATGCCATTGATTTGGTTCTGACTCATAGAGACCCTATGCACAAACAAAATGAAACACTGCTCCTTCCTGTGCCATCCTCATATTACTCATGTTTTAGCTCATTGTTGAAGCCAGTGTGTCAATCCAGCTTGTTGAAAGTTGTCGTGGATTGAACTGTGCGCTGCCCCTCCCCGTCAAATGTCTGTATCAGTTTGGCTGCGCCATGATTTCTGGTATTGTGTGATTTTCCCATATGTTATACATTCCGCCTCTATGGTGTTAATGAGGGAGGATGGGTGGCAGTTGTGTTGGTGAGGCAGGACTCAATCTGTAAGACTGTATTATGCTTGAGAGAATCTCTTGGGACATCAAGGAAAGGGAAGCAAGCAGAGAGTTGGGGACCTCATACTGAAACTGGAGGCTGAAAAACCTAGTGGTAGGGGGCCTAAGACTGAAGGGGCCTGAGAAACATTGTTTCAGTTTACCCCCAACCCACAGGGAAAGACATGACCTCCACATTCCACAAGCCCCAGACTGTGATGCTAGGATGGCGCCCTTGGAGGCACCACTATAGATCTGGTAAACTATAGGCAACGAATGACTCTCCTTGTCTTGATAACTGAATTATAATCAATGATAAAGGAATTAAGCAGGAGGCTGGGAAGGACAGGGAAGTAACCTGTGTCTGAGCATTCTTCTTTCAGATTGCTATCCCGATGACATCTAACACCACTTTGTTTTCCTTGATGGCCAGTGATGGCTTGCAAGAATTCAAAGCAGATGACATTCACCCAGCTGACTTCCACCCCGTCGAACTCCCACATGTCCCCAACTGCCCATATTGTTCTCTGCATTTTCATGTGGTCTTTCCCTTTAAATACTCTGATTCTGCCTGAGAAATTCAGACAGCCTTTGAGAATCAGTATATCCCTGTCTCTTTGCATACAAGAATGCAGATGAACTTTTGGTCATTTATCCATACCTGTTTCTAAGATTGGCTTTTTGATGGCAGGTAGCCAAGTATCCCAGAGCCCTGTCAGGTAACAATACCACCAAGACAAAAGAGCTGGGAACACAGCACATCCTTTTGACTCCTAGTTCAAGTATAGACTGATGACAAGGACCTTCCTCCAGAGCCAACAAAGGAAGCCCTCACCTAGAGCTGTGCCCTGAATTTAGACTTTTAACCTATTTTTCTGAGAGAATATAAATCTCTCTTTTTAAAGCCATCCACTTGTGTTATTTCTGTTATAGCAGCACTAGATAAATAAGACAAAGGTCTTTCTCTTTTTCACTGATTTCATGCTTTACCAAGCGTGATGTCCTTCTCTAGGTCTGGAACCTCCAAATAATTTCTACAAGGTATTAATTTTAAATACTACTGCATAAAAACAGTTCATCTAATGTAAAAATCCACAAGTTAGTATGTTTAAGTCACAACCTACCTGTGCAAGCAGGTATTCTAAATCTTAATTCTGAGCATTTGTATTTTAACCAAAATAAAAGAGAAAGAAAAGTTATTAAAATTCAAGTGAACATTCCATACCTTAGTAATTGTGCAGAAAATTACAGGATAGCACTTTACAGCCTGTTTCCAAGAAGGCGTCCAAACTCACCATTTCACTAAAGATAATATTGAAACTGCTCAACTGCTCAAAAGATACAAGAGGGCAATCCAAGTGTGCTCAAAGAGAGTGTTGTTACTAAAAAGAAAATAGTTCTTTTACCTTTAAGGAATACTTAAGGGACTTAGTAAAATGACCAAATGGTTCTTGTTGTTACTAGTTGTCACTGAGTCATTTCAGACTCATGGCAGCCCCACATGTGCAGAGTAGAACTTCTCTATAGGGTTTTCAAGGTTGTGACCTTTCAGAAGCAGATCACCAGGCCTGTCTCCCTAGGCACTGTATATGAACTACCATCCTTCTGGCTAGTAAGTGATCAACTGTCTGTGATACCCAGGAGCTATTTAATACGTAGGTAGCAAAGAGATTTAGTTGACCACAACGGATTGGTATGCTGTCTCCATTTGACAGAGTTGATGCTGGAAGCAGCTTCCCAGCACACACTGCCTTCCCAACCCAAACCACATACAACTTCCACTCACATTCCATTAGCCAGAACCAGTCACATGACAACAAGCATCTAGGTGAGCCAGATCTGGCCAACAGAATGTGAGCAAAAATGAAGTCTATCAGCTTCTGGCTAAGCATTCAGTAGGCTTTTTCTCTATCATCTTCCCCTCTAGCAGCAAGAAGGCCCTTGGGTGGCACAAATGGTTTGTGCTTGACTACTAATGTAAGGTTAGTCTTATAAGGATTACCACCAAGAGCAGTTCTGTGCTGTAACATATGAGTCACCACATGTTAGAATCAACTCAACGGCCACAGGTTTGGTATTTTTGAAATTAAACACATTCATAACTATGACTGTTAATAAAGCAAATGTTGGAAAAACAAAAAGAAGAATCAGTAGTTGGAAAATATGACTTTGGTGACTGAAAGAATGCCAGATACTGAAAGATAGAATTCTGTGAGCTCAATGACATTTATTTATTGCAAATACCTATTTTCAATAACATAGATGGTAACTGTATGTGTAAGCCTCACAGAATGGAAAAAAACAAATGAAATAGACTATATCCATGGAAACAGATGATGGAGAAGCTCAATGTCATCAGACAAAACAAGGTCAGGGGCTGCCTGCATAACACACCATCAATTGCTCATATGCAAGTTCAAGTCAAAGCTAAAGAAAACATTAAAGCAAGTCCACAAGAGTCAAAGTACAAACTTGACTCTTGACTGTATTCTACCTGAATTTAGAGACCATGTGAAGAATAGATTCAATACTAATGACCAAAGATCAGACAAGCTATGAGATGTTATCCAGGACATCACACTTGAAGAAAGCAAGAGGTCATTAAAAAGACAGGAAAGAAAGAAAAGTCCAAAGTGAATGTCAGAAGAGACTCTGAACTTGGTTTTGAATATACAGTAGCTGAAGTGAACAAAAGAAATTATGAAGCAGAAGAGATCAATGGAAAATTTCAAAGGGCACTTTCAGAAGGTAAAGTATTGTAAAGAAATATGCAAAGACCTGGAGTTAGAAAACCAAAAGGGAAGAACATGTTCAGCATTTCTCAAGCTGAAAGAACCAAAGTAAATACTCAAACCTTGAGTAGCAATACTGAAGGATTCTATGGGCTTTGAAAGGAGATGGAAAGAGTCACTGTACCAAAAAGAATTAGTTAATATTCAACCACTTCAGCAAGCAGTACATGATTAAAAACCAGCAGTACTGAAGGGAGATGCCCAAGCTGCACTGAAGTCACTGGCAAAAAACAAGGCTCCAGGAATTGATGGAACACCAACTGAAACAATTTAACCAACAGACATAGTGCTGGAAGTGTTCATTAGTCTATGTCAAAAAACTTGGGAAAGAGCTACCTGACCACCAACTGGAAAAGATTCATATCTGTGTCCATTTCAAAGAGAAGTGATCCAACAGAATGCAGAAATTTTCAAACAATATCATCAATGTCACATGTAAGCACACTTGTTGCTGAAGATGATGCAAATGTGGTTCCAACAGTACATATGCAGGGAATGCCCAGAAATTCAAGCCAGATTCAAAAGAAGACATGAAACAAGAGGATACCATTGTTGATGTAAGATGGATCCTGGCTGAAAGCAGAGTGTCATAAGGATATTTACCTGTAGTAACTATGACTATGTAAAGACATTCAACACTATGTGGATCGTAATAGATTACGTATAACATTGTAAAGAATGGGAATTCCAGAAGAATTAAATGTGCCCATAAGGAACCTATATATGACAAAATGACAACTGTTTGATAAAAACTCTAACAATCTGTGATAGGCAGATGATGCAATCTGGTTGCTGAAAAGGAAGAAGACTTGAAGCACTTACTGGTAAAGATCAAAAACTATAGCATTCTGGATAGATTACACGTCAACAAAAAACACAAATCTTCCCAACAAGAACAATAAGTAACATTCCAATAAACAGAGAAACCAGTCAAGTTGTCAATGATTTCATATATTCGAATCCACAATCAATGTCCATGGAAACAGCAGTCGAGAAATCAAATGATGACCATCAACACATGAATAGGTAAACAAAGTATAGTACACACACACAATGTACTATGCAACAACAAAGAACAATGATGAATCCACAAAGCATCTCACAATATGGATGAATCTGCAGGGCACTTCACTGAATGAAATATGTCTATCACAAAAGTACAAATATTATATAAAAAAACACTATTATAAAAATCCAAGAAGTTTATGTACAGGAAAAAAAAAAAACCTTTGATGATTACAAGGGAAGAGTGGAAGAGTGGAGAGTGGAAATCAATAATTAGATAATAAACAAGTATTCTTAGTTAACAGGGAAAAAAAACACAATACAAGAGAAGTCAGTACAACTTGACCAAGGCAAATTCATAAAACTTCCCAGACACATCCAAACACCTTCAGGGACAAGTGGCTGAGGACTGGGGACCAGTCTTAGTAGACATCTAGGTCAACTGGCATAAAATAACACTATCCATCCTACTTTGGTGAATAGTGTCTGAGGTTTTAAGAGCTTGCAAGCTGTCATCTACAATACATTTGTTGGTTCCATCCTGTTCAGAGTAAAGGAGAATAAACAAAAAGCAGACACAAGGAAAACAGTAGTCCAAAGGACTAATGAGACACATGAACCACAACCTTCATTAGCCTGAGCCCAAAAGAACTAGATGGTGCCTGTCTACCACCTCCTACTGCTCTGACAGGACCACAATAGTGGGTCCCAGGCAGCACAGGAGAAAAACATAGAACTAAATTCAAATTCACTGGGGGAAAAAAAAAGATCAGAACTACTGGTCTGACAGACTGGAAGAATCACCTAGATTATGACTCTCGGACATCCTTTTAACTCAGAAATGAAGCCACTCCTAAAGTTCACCGTTTAGCCAAAGATTAGACAGACTTACAAAACAAACAATAATGTACCTCTTAGTTCGATCAAGTACACAAGACTAAACGGGCAACATCTTCCTAAAAATAAAGCCAAGAAGGCAGGAAATCTGGATGAATGGACATGGGGGCCCCAGGGTGCAAAGGGGAAGTCAAAGAGTGCAGATACATTGTGGGGATTGCAACAAATGTCACAAAACAATTTGAGTACAAATTTTTGAATGAGAAACTAATTTGTGCTGTAAATGGTCATTTTAAACACAATAGAATAAAAACACCCTAATCAAGTGCCTAAAAGAAGATATAAAAAAGAAAACAGAAATCAAATGACCTACTGCACTGGGCAAATTTGTGGCAAAAAGGTCTCTGCAGTGTTAAAAGCAAGGACATCACCTTGAGGACTAAGGTGTGCTGGATCTAAGCCATAGCATTTTCAATTGTCTCATGTACATGTGAAAGTTGGACAATGAATAAAGGAAATCAAAGCAGAAGTTGAGACTCGTCATGGCTTGAATTGTGTCCTGGCAAAAATGTGTCTAGCAATCTGACTGGGCCAGGATTCCTGGTATTGTGTGATATTCCTACACACTGTAAACCCTGCCTCTATGGTGTTAATGAGGGAGGGTGGGTGGCAGTTGTGTTGGTAGAGCAGGACTCAATGTGTAAGACTGTTTTGTGTCGGGAGGCAATCTCTTGAAATATAAAGGAAAGGAATTAGCAGAAAGATTTGGGGACCTTGTACTATCAAAAGTAGTGCTGGGAGCTGAGCTCATCCTTAGATAAAGACTAGAGTCCCTGCATCTCAGAAACTTCCAGTTCCGGCGAGGACTCACAACAAGGTCCTTTCTCCAGAGCCAGCATAGAAAGTACCCCGCCCCCAGGAGCTAACACCCTGAGTTTGGACTTTTAGCCTACTGGACTGTGACAAAATGAAATTTCTCTTTTCTCTTTTTAAAGCCATCCATTTGTAGTATTTCTGCTAAAGCAGCACTAGATGACTACGCAAAAGCTTTGAATTACGGTGTTGGCAAAGAATGCTGACTACATCTTGGACTGCTGGAAGAATGAACAAATCTGTCAGGAAAGAAGTACAACCAGAATATCCATACAATGGCCTTTGGACATTTATCAGGAGGGATAAGTCCCTGGCGAAGGACATCAGGCTTGGTAACGTGCAGAGTCTTTGAAAAAAAGACCATCAATGAGATGGACGGACACAGCGGCTACAGTACTGGATTCAAACATAACAACCATTGTGAGGATGGCACAGGACTGGGCAGTGTTCCGTTCTGTTGCACACAAGGTGACTATGAGTCAGAACCAACCTGATGGCACTTAACAACAACAGCAGCAGCAAATCTGTTACCACGTACTGACGACATCTCCAATCCAGGATGGAAGGAGTCAAAATGCCTGTATATTTGGAGGTGAGCCAGCTACTTGAGTTGACTGCCCAAGATGGAATATCTGTTTTAAACAATGTATGACAGAGAATAAAATTTTTGTCTTAAGACACTGAGTTTTGGGAGATTTTTCGAGAGCCTTTCATTTACACTGACCAAATGGTGGAACCTCAGGAAATACAAACATATATTTTCTAGGGATCCCAGATCCTCTGGGAAAATGTGAGAGTAAGACATGAGTTGGAATTGACTCGATGGCACTGAGTTTGGTTTGGGTTAGGATATGGGAGAAAAGACATGGCAACACAGCCAGAAAATGAATGGGGGAAATGATTTCACCCTGGGTCAGAAACTTAGAAATATCTAATCTCAGAAAACCAACTCATTTTCCAAAGCAGTGAGAATTAAGATGAGCAGCTTTGATACCCATGCAGTCATTTTATAAAAGCACAAACAGAAACCATATTTAAAATAATCAGTTTACCCTGAAAAATTAGCAGCCTGTAAGTGATAAGATGGCTACATAGAACATTTTCAGTAGAGCATCAGGTTGTTTCTGGAAGATGACCAGCTGGAAAGGATTGGGTGGCAGTATGGAGAAAAATGCAGAAAAACAGGATGAGGTAGGAGGAAAACACACACAGAAGAAAACTGCAGACCCCAGAAAGATTGATTTCAAAAATAAATTGAATTTATAAGTTTACAGATAATTTTATTGAGACCTAGAAATTAGAAATGATACAGAAAACACTGTAAAGAACTAATAAAAAAAAATTCTGTCAATCATTTGTTTATTCAACAAATACTTACTGAGCATCCACCATGTTCTGAACCCTGTGATAGATACTGGGGACAGAACTTTAAATAGGACAGTGTACCTACCTTCTCTGGAGCTCACAGTCTAAAGAAAGAAACAAAGAATTGTAATACGTTTAACACTCAACATATGGTAGCATGGTGGTTAAGTGCTATAGCTGCTAACCAAAAGACTGGCAGTCCAAATCCACCAGTTGTTCCTTGGAAATTGGGGAAGTTCTACTCTGTCCTATAGGATCACTATGAGTTGGAACCAACTCAACGGCACTGTGTTTGGTTTGGTTTTATATATCACCTGTACTCCTAAAGGCCAACTTATTTAAAACCTTTTCATGACTGTTCAGGATATACAGTTGCCCATTAACCTACTCTGTCTGCTCTGTCTCTCAGTTTTATCAGGAAGGTACTTTTCCACTCTGAGTGTGTGCTGGCAATAGGCAGGGCCTCTACAACTGTTTGAAACTAAAGAAATGGACATTTGCTAGAAATCACTGTCTTTATAGGGTATTGTATGAGGTGTCTGAATTTCTGGTAGGGAAAAAAACAGAAATTTTGAAAATTTTTATTTGGGACACTTGTTCCAGTGGACTTGGGACGGGTAGAATTAGTGGGATGATGTTTATCCCACTAGACAAATGGTAGGCTTGCAGGAAGGGGCAAGAGGAACAAAAAAAAGCTATACTACCTACCAAAAATTCAGACACACTCAATAATTCAGCAAGTCTCCATTAATGAAAACATATGATATCAACAAAAAATTCAAAGCAGGTCTTGAAAGGTATTAGAAACACAGTTAAGACTAGTGGAAACAAAGAGTACTGTTTTCCTCCCACTATAACTTTGTCTTCCTAAACTCTGTGATAGCAACCTAAAAGGTCCAAATTGACTGAAGAAAGAGAAAATTCTAAGTCTTCAATAGACCATGACAAAAATAAGGCTAAATAATTATTTCTAGGAAAATGAAATTACTTTTTTATCAGCATACACTAAATAGCTTTCCCTATCAGGCACTATAACTCTAATAGCTCTGGTCACAGAATGAACAGTTCTTTGCAATAGACAATACAACTGAAAAAATTAGTCTCCTGTGTGCAAAATAACACTTTCACAACAATGGGCAATTCATGCCTGCTCTCTCTAGACCTTTGCTGTACAGAATACCAGGGCAGGCTAATTACATGAGCTAGCTGAAAATTGTGTGCATAATGGAAAGGCATCCCTCTAAAGAATAGCTGAGAAAAGGTCTTAAAATAAAATATAAAAAAACAGAAAAAAGAGAGCACAAACATGACAGCATACGCTCAGACATTCTCATTAATATGCTGCACTTAACTGCTAGGGTTGGTGAACATAAAAGAGTTGTAAAATTCACTGTTTCAAAAAAAGTAACTTCTAGGATTTCAGAACTTTCATTCTATGCTGACTCCAGTCCTTTGCTACCAAGTACAGATACTGATCATCTTTATTTCAAGGACTTTTGTTATGCTAGGGAGCAAAAATGTCAGAGTAAGAACTGAAGAGTCAAGGCAAGTTTCACACACTGATTCACCTGCCAGGTGATAAGGGTTGGGCTGTGTCTCACATAAAGGTACGTTGAAGTCCTAACATCCAGTACCTATGAATGTGACTTTGTTTGGAAATAAGGTCTTTGGTCTTACAGATGTGATTCGTTAACAAGAGATCATAATGGAGGAGGGTGGGTCTGTTTTAATTACATAATGTTGGAAACCATGGTGGCTTAGTGGTTAAGTGTTACAGCTGCTAATCAAAAGGTCAGCATTTGAAACCCACCAGGTGCTCCTTGGAAACTCTGTGGACCAGTTCTACCCTGCTCTCCAGGGTGCTATAAGTCGGCATCAACTCGATGGCACTGGGTGGTTGAGGCTATAACAGAAATGCCACAAGTAGATGGCTTTAACAGAAGAAATTATTCTCTCACAGTCTTGGAGGCTAGAAATCCAAATTCAGAGGGCCAGCTCCAGGGGAAGACTTTTTCTCACTGTGTCAGCTCTGAGGGAAGATCCTTGTGCTCAGTCTTCTTTATCAAAGAGCTACTTTTAACACAGAACTCAGATTCAAAGAACATGATAGTTTCCCGGCTCTTATTTTTTTTCATGTTATGAGTTCTCCCTGCCTCTCTGCTCATTTTTCTCTTTTATGTCTCAAAAGAGATTTACTTAAGACAAAACCTAATCTTGTTGATTGAGTCCTGCTTCAGTAACATAACTGCCACTGATCCTACCTAGTGAACATGAGAGAGGTAGGATTTACAACATGTAGGAAAATCACATCAGGTGACAAAATACTAGACAATCACACAATACTGGGAATCATGGACTAGTTAAATTGACATGCATTTTTGGGGAATAACACAATTCAATCCATAACATTCCACCATTTGCCTCTCAAGATTCATGTCCTTGCCACATGTAAAATATTATTCACCTCATCATAGCACAGCAAAATCTTAACTCCAAGTCCAAAGTCTAAAAATTCCTCTTTATCTGTGAAATCTAGAATATAAGTTGCTTCCAAAGCACAGTAGTGTAATAGGCACCAAGTAGACACTTACATTACAGAAGGGAGAAATTGGAGGGAAGGGACAACAGGCACTAAGTAAGTGAGCAGAACAAGTCAGTTAGTATAATATATTAGCTCTCAAGACTTGAAAGTAGGGGGCGGAGTCAAGATGGCAGACTAAGCACACGTCTCCTTATATCCCTCTGGAAACCAAGACCTGAATTGATAATGAAATGGAGCCTTCTGATCACCTAATCAGCTTCAGGACACGGCACAGAGCTGTTAATTGGGATTTCATACCAGTGATTGAAAAACCTCCTCTCTTTTGCTGACTCCTGCTCCTGGCTAGCCTGGCTCTCATGGACAGAAGGTAAACGCACCATTTTGAATTTTTTTCTCCCTGTCTTGGCCGGCGGGTGGAGCTGGGTCTTCCGTAGCGGCTAGACTCAAACGCACTGCTGGGGAGATAGGCAGGCAAAATTCCCATATTTTGAGAGCCAGGCTTAGGAATCTGTTAATCTAACTACTTTCAGCCTTTCATTTTATATCTGCCTAGCGGGGTTTGTACAGAATTTCGCAGTCAGTGTGCGGGATGCCATGTTGGTACCGAGATTCTAGCAGGACCTAATTCTTAGCCTGGGAGCCATCTCCTGCAAACAGGACAGCGCTTATCTGACAGGAAAGCAGTAATTTACTGAAGGCCATCTACGTTCAGGGACCTGCAACAGAAGCAGAGGAATCACTATCTCTGGGCACCTTTAGCCCCTCTATCTGCTGCTTGTGTGGAGGACGCCATCTTGGAGACAGTGGCCGCAGCTGGACCTAATTCTTAGCTTGGGAGCCAGAGCCTGCCCACAAGAGAGCGCTTTTCTATCAAAAAAGCAGTACTCAACACAGTGTCGCCTAAGGGTAGGCCCTGTCAACAGAGGCCAACAGGGCAGTAGCATTGCTGTATTCTGAACTACTTTGTTATCATCTGGGGTTGGATATAGTGGTGCTTACTTTGTCAGTTGAGAAGAGGGACCTGTACACCTGAAAACCTGACTGACTTGGGAAGTAGTCAGATACCTTTTGCTTTACATTTGAAGACAGCCTAGAGAAACATTTGCAATCCATCCTCACAGTACTTCTCCCAGCCTCTACATACTCACATGGGACCCAAAAAGCAACAGACAACTGTGGCATACAAGAAATCACCCACGGCTTCAGAAGGCTCCCAAACAAAGCAACCAAGGAGTTTTCCAGATGAAAAAACTTTTATGAAAGCATCAGGAAGTTAATACAAAATGATTATATACAGAGCCCTTCTAGACCTTATACAAAATGCAGCAGAACAAAATGAAAAATTAAGCAAGCTGTTTGACCTGATGGAACACCAGTACTCTGAAATCCAACATATCAAGAACAAAATCAAAGACATAGAAACTTCCATGCAAAGCCAAGATAACAGAATGGAACAAATAGAGAAAAAAATTTCTGACTTGGAAGATAGAGCTACTGATGCCAGCGTCTATGAGCAGAAATCAGAAAAAAGAAACAAGGAAAATGAAGAAACAGTAAGAAGCATGTGGGACTCTATTAAGAGGAACAACCTTCAATTAATTGGAGTCCCTGAACAGGGTGAGATATCTGAGAACACAGAGAGTATCGTTGCTGAGCTGCTGAAAGAAAACTTCCCAGAAATCATGAAGGAAGAGAATATAGACATCTCAGATGCATATCATATGCCACCCAATATAGATCTCAAAAGAAAGACTCCAAGACACATTATAATCAAGATTAACAAAATGAAACATAAGCAGAAACTCTTAAAGGTAGCAAGACTCAAAGCAAAGCTAACATTCAGAGGGAAACCCTGTAGGCTCTCATCAGATTTCTCAGCAGAAACCATGCTGGCACGGAGACAGTGGCATGACACATTCAAAGCCTTGAAGGAGAAGAACTTCCAACCAAGAATTATATATCCTGCAAAATTATCTTTCAAATACAAAAATGAAATTAAGACATTCCCAGATAAACAGAAACTCAGGGTCAAACTACAAGAAATACTGAAAGAAGTTCTTGGCTCTGGCTTAGAAGAACGAAACCACTAACTTTATATTTTAGAATAACACACTACTCAATACTCTACTCGTTTAGGGAAGGCTCCAAAGTCAATCACAGCTTTGATACGGAAAGAAGCAATCCAGTGATCATCATAATAAAAAGAGGGATGTACTACAGTTGTTATAGTCCTTCCAGATGGAGAGGAAGATGACAAGACTAGTAGTAATTAAAATTGGGTTTATATATAGTTTATTAAGGGGGATCATAGGGGCAGCTGTAAAGCACAACAAAGATGTATCAAACCATTTCAAGAAATGTAACACACGAGTCTCAACAACTACAAAACTAGCTCTGAAAATGGTGAAAAATCAACTCACAAAAAAGAATGTCCCAGAACAGACTAACAAGAACAACAGAGAAAACATCAACATAAAAATAAACACATCACAATGGCAGCAGTGAACACATACCTATCAATAATTACACTGAATGTGAATGGACTGAATGCTCCAGTAAAGAGACACCAAGTGTCATCTTGGATCAAAAGACACAACCCATCCATATGTTGTCTACAAGAAACTCACTTGAGACCTAAAGATAGGAACAAACTGAAAATTATAGGATGGAAGAATATATATCAAGCTAACAATGAACAAAGAAGAGCAGGGTGGCAATTCTAATCTCAGACAAAATCAATTTTAATGTCAAATCCACCATCGTGGACAAAGATGGACACTATTTATTGCTGAAACGTTCAGTACACAAGCAAGACTTAACTATATTAAATATTTATGCACCTAATATCAGAGCATCTAAATACGTCGAAGAAACACTGACTATGCTCAAGAGGGTTAGATGACTCCACAAGAATAGTGGGAGACTTTAACACTCCACTCTCATTACTAGACAGATCATCTAGAAAAAAGCTCAGTAAAGATACAGAAGACCTCACTGACACAATTAACCAACTAAATCTCATTGATGTATACAGAACTTTCCATCCATCAGCAGACAACTACACCTTCTTCTCCAGTGCACATGGAACATTCTCCAGAATTGACCACTTGATAGGCCATAATGCAATGCTCAACGAAATCCATACCACTGAATTACTGCAAAGCATCTTCTCAGATCATAAAGCCATAAAAGTTGAAATCAATAGCAGAAAAGACTTGAAAATAATCCTCTGTTAACTAAAACTATTTAGGCAGTGGTCCTAACCTTCAGACTCAGGGAACTGGCCATACTCTCTGGTTTCTGGGTGAAAGCCCCTAAGCCTTAGGCGTCATCTCTTTTTCTAAACCCACTGGAATGGCAACTATGTTCCCTTGGCTTTGGCAATCCCATTCTCATAGCTAATCTGAGTGGTGACTCCAGCCTTTGATACTCCCCAGGGTTGTAGCCCTACCTTTTGAGACTGAGATAGCTCTGCTTCTCACATTCCCTGTCTCTTCAGCTTCAGTTTCCTGGTTCCTTGACCTCTTGGCCCCTTGGTCCTCACTGTTCACATCTGCCCTGCAGGGGCAGGCATTCCAAAGCTTGGTAGCTCCAATAAGTGCATGGAAGCATCACACTTCATCAGTAAACTTCAGCTAGAAGGCACTTCACTCTCTTGCTCCATGTGTCAGCTCCACCACTGTCTGGTGCTGCTCTCCTGGTTCTGCTGCTGCTTCTTGCAGTCTGTACCAATTTCAGGGTAACTGCTCACTTCCTTCTGAGTCCTCAACAGAATTGTCTTTGATGTCCAGAATTCTACCAAAAGTCCCTTCAAAGGAACCCAGGCTTTTATTGTTAAGCAGCTGAAAACTCATCCAGTCTTTATTTATGCACAATTTCAAAACTGATTCCACATTTTAGGTATCTGGTAAAACAACACCACACTCTTGTACCAGCTGCTATACCACAAATACCACAAGTAGATGACTTTAACAAAGAGAAATTTATTCTCTTGTAGTCTAGAATACTAGAAGTCTGAATTCAGAGTCTTAGCTCCAGGGGAAACCCTTCTCTCTGCATACTCTGAGGTAATGTCCTTGTCATCAATCTTCCATGGTGAAAGAGCGTCTTTGCTCATGGACCCCAGGTCCAAAGGATGTACGATTCCCCTGGCCCTTGTGTCTTGGTGGTGTGAAGTCTCCCAGTCTCTCTGCTTGCTTCTCTCTCTCTCTTTTTTTTTTTTTTTATCTCAAAACAGACTTTACTTAAGACACAGCCTAATCTTGTAGCTTGAATCTTGCCTTATTAACATAACTGGCCAATCCCACTTCACTAACATCATAGAGACAGGATTTACAACACACAGAAAAAAAATCACATGACAAAACGGACAATCACACAATACTGGGAATCATGGACTAGCCAAGTTGACATACATTTTTGGGGGTGGGGCACAATTTGATCCATGACGGGGTCTACTCTGTTTTAAGCCCTTATAAAAGAAGAGAACACAGACACAGACTGATACACAGGGAAGATGGTCATGTGAAAAAGGAGGCAGAGGTTGGGGTTATGTTGCTACAAACCAAGAGATTCGTGGCTTATGGGACGGCTAGAAGCTATAAAAGGCTGGGAAAGATGCTTCCCCAGAACGTTTACAGACAATGTGTTCTACCGGCACCTGGATTTCAAACTTTCAGCCTCCAGAACTGTGAGAGAACATATTTGTGCTGATTTAAGTCACCTAGTTTGTGGTACTTTGTTTGGACTGCTCCAGGAAAAAACGTATCAAGCAAGGAGCACAACCAGCTTTCACAGGGTATGGTAGAGAAAGGATTAATTTAAGTTCTACTTTTCATGTATCACTGTGCCAATGTCTGATATGAATGGTACTGTAAGAGGTTTGGATTTAGAAACCCTCAGGAAGTTTCACAAAAAACCTCAATGTCACCAGCACATTCAACAAACAAACCACATAGTAGCACCAGCATGATCAAAACAGATACAGGGACTGCCAATTAGGTTCGCAAACTGATCCTAGAAAAAGTGCTGCATACCTCATTGCTGAATATCACTATGGTCACCTTCCAAGTTCTCCCCTTGAGAAGCTATGCACCTAGTTTACCCTTCAAAGCAGTTTTGGAACTCTTTTTCTGGAATGGCCATCAGAGCTGTTGTCATATTACCCTTAATATCCTGAATGTCATGCAAATGTCTTCCTTTCAATATTTCCTTTATCTTCCAGTAAAGAAAAATGTCACTGGGGCCCAGATCAAGTGAGTAGGGAGGGTGTTCCAATACAGTTATTTGTTTGCTGGCTAAGAACTCCCTCACACACAACTATGTTATACAGCTTGTTAACTTGCCACTGTGCCACCATGCGCAATAGCCAATTCCAGAAAGAGTTCCAAAATTGCTTTGAAGCGTGGACTAGGCACTGGCATCAGTGCATAGCTTCCCAAAAGGAGTACTTCAAAGGTGACCATAGTAATATTTGGCAACGAGATATGTAGCACTTAGAAAAATTAAGTTCATGAACTTAATTGTCATACCTCATATGCAGTCCATCGCTAATTCATGGGCTATTTTAAGTCCATCCTGAAATTCAAGGAATTTATTGTGTATGCAGAGAAGCATTTTCAGTGAACCAGTGTCCTTTGAAGAGGGTTTAGGGGCTATTCACAAAGGTCTGGGTAGGATGCAGAGAAATTCAAGCACAGCACTATCAAAAAACCAGAACTCGTTGCTGTCAAGTCAGTTTTGATTCTGACTACAGGAGATATTAATTAACATCTCATCTCCAGGCTGAGGAATAGCAGTGGTGGTTTAGTGGTAGAACTCTCACCTTTCATGGGGAAGACCTGGGTTCCATTCCCAGCTAACGTACTTCATGTGCAGCCATGACTTGTCTGTCAGTGGAGGCTTACGTGTTGTTGTGATACTGAACAGGTTTCAGCAGAGCTTCCAAACTAACACAGATTAGGAATAAAGGTCTGGAGACTGACATCAGAAAATCTGGCCAATGGAAGTCCTACGAAACAATGATCTAATCACATTGTGTCTGAGCTCTTCATGCAACAACATCATCAACATCCCCAAGCTGAGGGTGGACTAGAGGGAATGGAGAGACGAGAGAGGGAGATGGGGAGGGAAAGACAAACAGTGTCACAGAGAGGCAAAGAGAGAAAGATAGTCCCTACAAATGCCAGGGTCTTCAGTCGGTGATGCTTCAGTCATAGGATGTAACTAAATTGTTGCAAAACAGCAGAAATTGGGAGATGAAGTACTGCAACCTCAATCTCCCTTTTCCACCTCTTGGTTAAATCCAAATGGAAGGCAAGTGCAAAGGGGCCTGGTGAGAAAGCCCAAGTAGCTCAGTCTCCTGGGGCACAAAAAGCCAAAAACTAATAAACTATGGGGAGGGGTAGAGGGTGGATCAGGTATGCCAAATGGAGGGTACACAGTACCATGATGCATTTCTCTAGTAAGCATAGGAGTGCCCTGGTTTAACTTTGAGAATTCTTGTATCTGAATGCAGGGCTTGAAATCTCCGATAATTATATAAATACTGTAGCTCTATACTCTACAGGGCAGTTGTACTCTGGCCTCTAGAGCTGCCATGAGTTGGACCTGACTCGACAGCACAGCTTTTTTTTTTTTTTTTTTAAATGACTTATAGGAATCACACTTAAAAAGTTTTGTGGCCACTACTGCAGGTCATAGAAAACATGGTACACAACTAAACTTCTCAGTCAGTTTATCCTGGTGATGGGGCCCCCTCACATCAACTTTTCCACCAACCAGCTTTTATGTTTCCTGAAGGCATCACTACAGTTCTTCTTTCTCTCTTCATAAGCTTCCTGACAGAAAGAGACAGAGATAAGTATGTACTTGTACCTAGTGGAGGCCTACTGGGGGCTGAGCTGTGTTCACCCAAATGATATACTGAAATTCTAACCCCAGTACTAGTAAACGTGAGTTTGTTTGGAAACAAGATTTTTCTTGTGTTATCAGTTAAATTAAGGAGGTCATATTAGGTAATTCTGGTGGTGTACTGGTTAAATGCTATGACTGCTAACCAAAAGTTCCACAGTTCAAATCTGCCAGGCACTCCTTGGAAACTCTATGGGCCTGTTCTACTTTGCATATTGGGTCTCCATGAGTTGGGATTGACTCAATGGCAGTCAGTTTGGTTTGGTTTTTGGTGTCAGAGCACAGTGAGTCCTAATCCTAATGCCTTCTGAGTGGTGTCTTACAAGAGCAAGAAATACACTCAGAGACAGAGTCACAGACAGGAAGAGACACCTTGGGAAAATACAACAAGCCAAAAAGTGCCAAGAAATACCCAGAGCTAGCAGAACCTGAAAGAGACAAGAAAGGATCTTCCCCTAGAGTTGACAGAAAGCTAGCCTCACCAATGCAAATTTGGATTTTCAACCTCCAGTACTATAAAACAACAAAGTTCCAATCTTTGAAGTTACTCACTTCATAGTATTCTGTTATGACAGCCCTCAGAAACTAAGAAAGGGCCCTCATGAAACTGGACAAGCACAGGGAAAACATCAAATCGATGAAAACTAAGCATAAAGTGCAGACTTGGCAGTTTCGTGCCAAATACAGTTGGTGAGTGAGCTTCTTAGAAAAGGAATCAGCAGCCAATGGGAGCCAGAGTTGGGTCACTGGACATCATTCACTGGAGGCTAACCTCGTGTTCTTTCAAGACAACCAAAAGAAAGAAAGAAAGAAGACAATGCATCAGACATCTGGATTTCATTAACCACTAGGCAAAAATTCTAATTCTGTCCACATAATTAGAGCAATGTGGACCAGAAGAAGATGGTACAATTAGCATCATTACCTCTTGCCTGGCACCACAGTGGTCTCCTAAATGTAATACCCCTTCCCATCACGATCCATCATCCTCATTCCATTCTCTGCATGGACAAGAGTGATCATTTTAAAACTCATCTCAGATCATGGCACACCCAGGTTTAAACTTTGCACTGACTCTTCCCTGCACTTAGAATAAAATCCAAACTCCTGCTGTGACTTAACAGACCCAGTAGCTGTTAACTGCTATGGGTGCTAGAAAGTAGACAGTTCAAACCCACCAGGCACTCCTTGGAAACTCTATGGGACAATTCTGCTCTGTCTATAGGGTTGCTGTGACTCAGAAGTGACTCAACAGCAGTGAGTTTGATTTGGGGGTTTATGCTCTTCTTGGAAACCCTGGTGGCTGAGTGGTTAAATGCTACAGCTGCTAATAAAAAGATCAGCAGTTCAAATCCACCTAGTGTTCCTTGGAAACTCTATGGTGTAGTTCTACTCTGTCTATAGGGTCGTTGTGAGTTGGAATCAACTTGACAGTAGTGGGTTTGGTTTGGGGATGCTCGTTTCACCCTCTTCCTGGCTGGCCTCTCCTCATTTTTGAAAGGCACAGCAAGTAGCATAGGACACAGTGGCACAGAGCAGTATGTATCCAATCACTGCTTGTTGAATTAATATATGTTACAATACCAATTTAACAAATGAGGACGCCAAAACAGAAACATCACAGACTTTCAAATGTTTTACCAGTGAATGTCCTGAAGGAGGAATGTGATTTATTTACTCTGTGGGTTGGTCTTTACCTTTCCTACGTTGTCCCTTATAAGTGCCATGTATTAAGAGACATGCTGAACATATGGAATGCTTCCAGAACATCTGCAAAATGACACAGGAATTTGACAGTCCACATAACATACAAAATGAGAAAGTTGGAATATTCAGCCAATAGAATGATTGTTCTCTTCGTAAAAGAGATTTACAAGAGATTAGAAGTGAAAAGAGAGGATCTTTAAATTATAATAAAGAAGACTTAACAATTATGTTGCTAATTAAGACCATAAGGAAGAAAGAACTACCTGACACCTGAGTATGCAGAGGCAGAGAAAGCTGCATGACCCCTTACAACAATAATCTCAGTAGATTCTGAACACTCCTTAGGAGACAAAACTAGATACTCTTTCAGATATCCTTTCGATTCCAACACACTATTACTCTGTCCCTCAGTTGGAATTTAAGTAAAAGAAAATTAATACAGCCATCATTTTGTGATAAAGAGAGCTAACACAAAAGATTGGATAGTTAAGTCAGACTTACTCAAAAAGGGAGATTCTAGTCATCTCAAGGATGCAGGTCATCAAGAGGCTCAGGTAAAGCTGAAAGAAGCTTGGGACATCCTTTCTTTCTCCATAAGACATGCACCTCTGGCCCAGAATAATAGGCGAGGTCTCACAGTGAGGTCTGTGGGATTCTCACATAGCAAGAGTGTTTAAATTATGAAAGTCTCTTTTTTATACCCAGAAAATTGGACAGCCTCTATGCCATTCTCCCAGGAAACCTGCCTCGTGGATCCCGAGTTCCATTTATTGTAAATAATACCTTCACCAGGTATCATTGTACCAGGGACAGTCAGTGGATAAGGAATCTTCCTCCTTGTAAATATCATTAGTCTCTTTACCCAGAGATCCAGCTGAGCAGGAGATTAGACCAGCTGCTTTCCTTTGTGTCCTCTTTCCAGGGCCATCCTTCTGCTTCCCACATGAAGAGGGTGAATGTGTCAGAGGCAGCTACTTAGCTCCTTCCTCTCACGAGCACTATCTTTAACATTAAAAGAGGCAGAGGTATGTATATACATGTATGCACATGTAAGAGTGTGTCAGAAAGAGAATTAGGAAGAGAAAAATCTAGAATAGGCAAGGTTACTGAGTCTTGTTTGCAAAGTATGGGCCAAAAGATATCAGCTACACTTCTTATCCTGGCCTGTCTTCAAACTTTTGTTTGTCAGGCAACACATAACAAATGAAACTCAGATTACTTCCTTTGAGGACGATAGCAGGCAAAGCCACATTTTCCCACCCTTCCACACATACATTCTGCTTCTTGAGTTGGCACCTGGCTTGTGGCAACCCCATGTACAACGAACAAAACGGTACTCAGTCTTGCCTCATCGCCATGACTGGTTGTAGACTGAACTGCTGTAATCCATAGGATTTTCACTGCCTGATTTTGGGAAGTAGATCACCACATCTTTCTTCCTAGACCATCTTAGCAGGGACCATCCGCTGAAGCCTGTTCACTATCACAGCAACATGCAAGCCTTCACTGACAGATGAGGAGGGACTATGAATGAGGTGCACTGGTCAGAATCAGGTCTCTCACACAGAAGGTGAAAAATTCTACCACTGAGCCACTGCCACCAGCAGCGACGATTAAAGCACTCCTTCTCACATCACAATCTCAAGCCACTGGTGGTTCTTCCATGGAGGAAGTCAGAGATTTTAGATTTCCTCTATCCCATGGTTGAAAATCATGGTATAGTCAACTCTCTAAAATTTAGGAATATAAGAAGAGGTTGGCAAGTTGGGGGCAGACCATAGCTGGGATGCAGTGGGAAGGGACGAAGGGAGAAATTCATTAACCTTTCAAAATTGCAAGTAAAATATTCTGTCACTGCATGTTTTAGGGTCCAGAATGCTCATGAGATTCTCAAAAGTCTTGATGGAACATAAAAGCTTAGCCAGTATACGTATGTGCTGCTCTTAATGAATGTGGGTCCAGAGACAGATAAGCTGAGTCCACCTACCAGGGTCTGAACCTCGCCCGCACCGCTGAGTCCCTTTCTCACTCATAGAACTTTTCAGAGCTCAACTATCAAGAATGCAAGTGAAGTCTTATTTTCCAAAAGGTTGTAATGATGCTGTGAAATATCTTGAATACAAAATAGTTATTTTTAAATTAAATTAAATGTGAAGAATAAAACTTACCATTTCATTTTTTTAGATAACGACTGCATGCCATCTTGCAGATTTTTGCATTTTTCTATCAGTTGGAGCGACTTCTCATTCAGATATGTGCTGTTTTGAGATAAAAAAAAGAATGATTTAAAATGAGAACTTATAAAATATTGTTAACAAAAATTAGATTTAATTGATAAAGGGTGCCCAAATGAAATCTGATTCTCAGTCCATTATTGGATTTCTCTATGGCAAAGGAAATTGATACTTTCACCTCTCATGGGACTAAGTTAAAAAAAAAAGTTTACACTGTACAGTCAAAAAGAAATACATATTCAGGACTTCATATTTTCAGGTTTTCATATTTTGAGGTTAGTATTTACTGTAAATGAACTTTGGTGGCACAACATTTAAGCACTCAGCTATTAATCAAAGGTGGAGTTTGAACTCATCAAGCAGTTCTGTGAGAGAAATACCTGGTGGTCTACTCCTGTAGAGACTGCTGCCTAGAAAACACTATAGGCCAGTTCTGTTCTATAACATATCGCTGAGTCAAAATCAACAGCCCCTAACAGCAACAACATTTACAAAGGACAAGCTATTTAACAATTTTAATGATTGTGTACATAATTCAAACCAGGTGCTGCTGAATCAACTCGGACTCCTGGCAACCCTGTGTGCGTCACAGTAGAACCGTGTTCCACAGGGCTTTTGATGGCTGATTTTTCAGAAGTAGATCACCCATTATTTTTTCGAAGCTACCTCTAGATAGGCTCAAACCTCTAACCTTTCAGTTAGTAGCTAAGTCAGTTAACTTTCGCACCACCCATGGGCTTAGCCTTGATTTTGAAAAGATGCCCGCAGATACACAGTCTTTAGGTAAAGGGTACAAGGTGTCTCCCTGATTGTTACAATAGCCAGGTACCCCTTGGAAATGATATGTGGCAGTTCTACTCTGTCCTATAACGTCACTACGAGTCAGAGTAAACTTGACAGCAGTGGGAAGGGCCTGCTACTTTTTTTTTTTAATAAACATGGAAAACTAGAGTTGAGATAAAGCTAAATCAAAAAGCATGGCTAAACCATGGGTTATGGAGTTTCACTGCCTAATGAGCCTCGGGGATATGTTGTTAGGTGCTGCTTAATCAGTTACAACTAACAGCAACCTCATATACAACAGAATGAAGCACTGCCCAGTCCTGTGCCATCCTCACAACTATTGCTAGGTTTGAGCCCACTGTTGCAGCCACTGTGTCAATCCATCTCATTGAGGGTCTTTTTCAGTGACCCTCTACTTTACCAAGCACAATGTCCTTCTCCAGGGGACCCCGTCTGATAACATGTCCAAAAGATGTGAGACAAAGTCTCACTATCCTTGCTTCTAAGCAGTGTTCTGACTGTACTTCTTCCAAGACAGATTTGTTTGTTCTTCTGGCAGTCCACAGTATATTCAATACTCTTCACCAGCACTGCAATTCAAAGGTATCAATTCTTCTCTGGTCTTCCTTATGCACTGCCCAGCTTTCACATGCATGTAAGGGGACTGAGAAGACCATAGCTTAGGTCAGGTGCACCTCAGTCCTCAAAGTGACATTTTTGCTTTTCAACACTTTAAAGAGGTCTTTCCAGCAGATTTGCCCAATGCAATAAGTCATCAGACAATGTTCCACTGCTACTTATAGGGTTTTCACTAGCCAATTTTTTTACAAGTAGATCACCAGTTCCTTCACCTTGGTCTTTGTCTGCAAGCCCCACTGAAACCTGTCCACCAAGAGTGACACTGATGGTACTTGAAATACTGACGGTACAGTTTCCAGAATTACATGAACACAGAATCCACCACTGTATAGCAAGCCGACAGATGAGTGGGAGTCATGGACATAACTTGCTATTTAACTGTTCTATGCATCACTTTTCATATCTCTAAAGTGAGGGTGGAAACCCTGGTGGCATAGTGGGTTAAGTGCTACATTTGCTAACCAAAAAGTCCATGGTTCAAATCTGCTAGGCACTCCTTGGACACTTTATGAGGCAGTTCTACTCTGACCTCTAGAGTTGCTATGAGTTGGACCTGACTTGATGGCAATGGATTTGGCTTTTTATTTTTTTAAAGTGAGGATAATAACGCTTATCTCATAATACTAATGTCATGTTGTATAAAATAACATAAAGTACTTGGCATTATGCTTGTACAGCTAGTGTTAAAAAAATATCCACTATCTTTTTTCTTATACTTCAAAAATAATGCCTTCAATTCTGACTGACTGTGTACCTGCATGTTATGAATTAAACTGTATCCCCCAATATATGTAGCAGAATTCTAATCCCTATACCTGTGGATGTAGTTTTGCTGAGACATAGGATTTTCTTTGTTATGTTAATTAGATCATACCCCAGTAGGATGGGTTCTAAATCTAATCATTTTGATTCATAAAAAAAATAGATTAGACATACAGACACATGCACAGGGGGAAGACATGCTATGTGAGGACTATTGATATGCCAAGGAATAAATGAATTTCTGGGCCTACCAACAATAAAAGAACTGACACCGAGACCCTGGCTTGGAATTTTAGTCTCTTATAACCATGATAAAATAAATTTCTTTTCTTTAAAGCCACCGACTTATGATAGTTGTATTACAGCAGCACTAGGAAACTAAGACACTCTGAAGGGACGTACCAAGAACCTTAGATAGAAAGAAGCAAGACACAGTATGCATAGGAGATGGCACTATATGGTCATGACTGGTGATTAGCGACTATTAAGAATAATCAGTGAGTGCAGTGGAAAGGCTAACATTCACACTGAGTGATATAAGTTAGCTAGGTGAACTTCCAGATTTGGAGGAGATACTCCAAGCAGAGCAGAAAGTGTGCATAGAAGTCCCAGAACGGTGAGCAGTTGGGAATGTTTGAGGAATTGCAAGAAGTCCAGTGGGGTGAAAGCTCAAGGGCCAAACAACGCTTAGAGTTTACCACTTAGGCTCTATCTTAATAACAAAGGGGGAAGGTGTGCAATAGAATACTTTGGACAAGACAGTGATATGATTGGATTTATGATTTCAAAAGTTCATTATGACAGCTTTGTAAAGAAATGAGAGCAGGTTGGCTCTGGAAGTTTTATGTGTCAACTTGGCTAGGCCACCAAAGCCAAACCAAACTCGTTGCGATGAGTCAACTCCAACTCACAGTACCCAGTTATTTAATCAAATATTACCAGAGGTGCTCTGTGAAGGTAGTCTGTTGGTATGATCAACATCTACAATCCATTGACTTTAAGTCAAGATTACTCTTAATAATGTGTTCTCATCCACTCATTTGGAAGACTTAAGAGCAAAAACTAAGGTTTCTTAGAGAAGCAGAAATTCTGTCTCAAGACTGTAGCATACAATACTGCCTACGTTTTCAACTTGCCAGCCTGTGCTGTCTATTTCAAACCTACAGTAGTAACATCAACCTCTGCCTGGGCTTTCAGGCTGCTGCCTCCTCTACACATTCAGACTTACCAGCACCCACAACTGCAAGAACCACTGCCTTAAAATAAATCTCTTGATTGATGTGTGTGTGTTATTGATTTTATTTCTTTAGAGAACCCTGACACTGATATCAAGGGGAAGGAAGAAAGTAAGCTGTCTGCAGAATTTCAGAAGACAGATGATGGAAATTTGTTTTCTTTGTGAGGATGGGAGAGGCTATGATGTGGTTAAAAATAAAAACTAAAATACTAAAAAAAACCCCACTGAAGTCTCAGATGTTCTACAAAACTGCATGTAGGGTGACTTTCTAGGGCAGCTGCAGCTTAGGGAACCAAACTACCTCAGTCTTGTGGCTCTGTTATCTCAACACTTGCTTTCACAACTGTCATGACAGAAGAAAATGCTGAAAGGTCCCCCCTGCATCTGAAGGCTTAGCTTCAAAATGATACATGGCACTCCTATTTACAATCCATTGGTGAGAACTAGGCATATGCCCCAGCTGACCCCAAAGTGGGAGGTAGAAAAGAGTAATCTTCCTGAGTGTGTCCAAAAAGAGGGAACATCTGGATACAGTTGTGCACAGGAAGACCATGCCCTGCTTGGGTCAGTCACAATAAGGAGAAACAGGTATTGCAGATATATTCTAGAGGCGAAACTGACAGGGCTTGATAATAAATTGGCTGTGGGAGATAAGAACAAAGAAGGCACAAACGTAAAGCTATAGACAGGACAGATTCATAATTAATTCTTCCAACTCAGAAACACCTTCTGAAAACACTGTATATGAAATACGTACGCGCTCACAAATCCCTCTTAATCCTGCAGTGATTTTGCCTCTCCCTCGCTTCCTGCCTACCTTTCTTAGTCTACCTACATACTTCACCTTCTGTGCTTTCCAAACACATTATTATCCTTTTCAAGGATTTGTTTATTTCTAATTTGCTGTGTATTTTCTTCAGGCAGCACCACTAATGAAGTGAATAACCAAGCTCACAATGTTCTGAATTATGATGGTTTTGCGATACTGAATTGTGAAATTGTGACAAGCAAGCACCAAAAGGACTGCGTGTCCTATAACTTTCTTTAAATCAGAGAGAATATTTGTTAATAAAAAGTCAGAACAACCTTGCCCAGCAAAAACCCCAAACAATACCTGGAAAGCAAATGAAGCTGTCTGGTGTAAAAGAGGAGATGATGGAGGGAACTCATGTAAAAAACTGGGATCTTTGGAGTCAGTGTGTCCACAGTCTAAATGTGGCTCCATATTTATGACATAAGCCTTCTGAGCCTAAAGTTTTCTTTTTTAAAATCTTTGCCAATAAATCATTACAGTGATTAAGTGGGATATGCATAAAAAACACTCAACACACAGAGCCAAGCCAAGTTAAGTCACTAAATAAATGTTGTGTTCTTATTCTCTTCAACTCATTATGGTGTTAATTTCCTAAATCCTCCCAACCTCTTTGGTAATTGATACAAGAAAGGGGACAGAAACATTTTCCACCTATAGGAAATCATGTAACTGTGCAAGGAGCAGAAAGGGAAGCCCTTTTGATTCTCTGTGCTGTGTCTCTCCTGTCCTCTTTTCCCTCAAAAAGACTTTATGTCTTTCTTCCTTTTCACCTGGTATCATTAAAACCTTCCTAGGATGATGTTAAAATACTCACCTTTGGTAATTTCATAAATTGGACATGTTGATCTACATTAAACACCTAATCAAATATAATCCTTTTACTGACCTTTGGATAAGAAGACTCCTATCTCACACTGTTTTCAGCAATGTTGAATAAATGCAATTCAGAGTGACCAAAAAACTGACATTGTAACTTACATATTTTAGAATGCTTCAAGATCTGACAAAGGAAGAGGTACCAGGAGTCCTTAGAGGAGTAAAGGGAGCCAGACTTCCTCTTCTTGTTATGGACTGAATCGTGACAGACATGCGTGTCAACTTGGCTAGGACATGATTCCTACTATTGTGTGACCATCCCACACTCTGTCACCGATGTAACTTTCCTATGTGTCATAAATCCTGCCTCTGTGATGTTAATGAGGCAGGATTAGAGGCACTTATGCCAATGAAGTACAATTCGACCTCCAAGATTAGGCTGTATCTTAAACTGCTCTCTCTTGAGATAAAAAGAGGAAAGTGAGCAGAGACAAGGGGATCTCACACCACCAAAAAGCAGCACTGGGAGCAGAGCACATCCTTTGGACCTGGGGTCCCTGCACATGAGAAGCTCGTAGACCAGGGGAAGATTGATGGCAAGGACCTCCCTCCAGAGCCAGCATGGAGAAAGCCCTTCCCTGGAGCTAATGCCTTAAATTTGGATATCTGGTCTCTTCTTTAGACTGTGAGAGAATAAACTTGTTGAAACCATTCACTTGTGGTATTTCTGTTATAGCAGCACTAGATAACTACGACACTCCTCTACCAGCAAAAAAGATTAAATTGTTCATTTACAGTAAACTAGTCTTCTCTGTTGTATAAATTTGTGAGAATTACATGTTTCTTAAATACAAGCTCTTAAGAGAACCACAATGGAGTTTGGAAGAGGAAAAGGAGAAACATTTCCAGTGCCAGCTTGATAAAGTCAGGACAACTTCCGCAGGACAGATCCTTGAATACTCCTTACTGTTCGATATGGAGACATCTCTCAGACAAGTCAAAGAAGGCAGAGTTATACTGTTCCAAAGTAGGAATTCCAAAGATTCTGAGTCAGAGACCATCTGGCAGAACAGAGGTTATGGCCAGACAAGCACAAGTTGATGTGGAACCCAAAGAAAATCGTCAGGACGAGGCAGAAATGTTCTATGCTGACCGAAAGGACAGGATATCAGGGAGGGACTAAAACAGTCAGGGATGCTATAGAGGTGAAGTGTATCACAGCCACCTGCCAGGGAGCTCTTATTCAACTAGAAGCCCAGAATACAAATGAGAGGGATTCACCTGAAGCTAGCTCAAGTGCATGGTCTAAGTGTCGGGTCTTGGGAGAGAAGAGAACTGAGATCACAGAGCTTCCAGATAAACTGTAATACACAAAAACCCTGGGATTAGGCTCTCAAGGCCCCCCAAATAGTAATTCTGCTTTCTGTCAACACTAAGACTTTTTTAAAATTTCTATTTTATTTCAATTTTCTGATTAAATCACTTTTGAGAAGTTTTTTTTTACCAAAGTTAGTGGAGCCAGAGAAAAAGATCAGCCCACATAAGAAATAGCAAAACTGTACAGTTAGGAATGTCTTCACAGACTTGTCATGGAGGTGACAGTGGACACCCCACTGGGTACCTGGTAGGACCAGGTGGAACAAATTGGCGCTTACATCATCCAGCCCTGCAAGGCGAGATGGTTCTAATTGCTCCATTATAAGTTCACAATCTGCTGCTCCCCTGTCACTGTACAAGATTGCTTATCTGTCCATTTGAAGCATTTGTAGCATCTTTCAAGCACTCTCAATCCCCTGCTCCCTCGACAAGCTGTCGCATGCACCTTGAAAATCTACAATAATAGAGCAATACAGTCCCTAGTAGATTACATTCCTATACCTGATTCCTGAGGAGTGCTGGAGAAAATCACACAGGTGGGTGGGCTGGTACCTTGAAAAATTCATGGTCTCCAGTTCAGCTAGACCATTTACGCACTTTGACAGTTCTATTACATGTCCCCAGCAATTCCCTCTTCCATTTCTCTTACTGTTCTCCTACTGTCCTAACCCCTTCCCTGCCCTCCTAACTTCTTATTTAATCAAACTTTTTATTTCAGAGAAAAATGATGCTGTTGAGTGTGAATTAATCTTTAACTACCAGTCATCCTAACTTTCCACTTCAGAGACAGAAGTGTCTTTCCCCTTACAAAAAGATAATGCACTGGCTCATGCCTTGCTATCCCAGCCTTCCTTTCTCCTCTAAGATGCAGGCCTATCCTGTGCTGTTTGTCTTGATTGAATTTTTATCCTGGGCATACCACTGTCTCTTTTGGATGCTCCATTCTCTTTCATCTCAAATCAAAAGCAAACAACTCACTCTGCTATTCTTCTCTACCTGTTGTCTCACTTTCATTCAAATTTCAACCCACTGATGTCTCTTTTCTTCATCTACAAATCCACTGAAGCCATTCTGGAAAAACATCACCTAATCTAAGGGCTAGTTTAGTATGCTTCTTTTACCTCCTAGCAGTATCTGAACCACAGACCACCAGTCCTCACTGGGTTTCCATCACAGGCTTCTTTCCATGTTCATCTATATCTGACTGCTTTCCACGGTCCTTTTGCAGATTCCTTCTAGGACCAATTCCTAAGTGTTGGTATTCACCACGGTTCTTGTTCTGTCTGTCACTTCAACACTGGTACTCCCTGGGATGCTATCTTCTGAGCTCTTGTCTTCTCAGCCTGTTGTCTCCTAGCAATCACCTCTTTTTCCTTGTACCCAACCTCAAAGCTGTCCAAGGTGGTTTCTCTAGCATACACATTTCTCTTCTTAAAACTTTCCATGACTCCCACCACTCTAAGTACATAATCAAACTCCCTAGCTGCACATTCAAAGCAATTTAGGGTCTGGTCCCTGTCCATGTGTCCAGCCTCATCTTTTACTGATATTTTGTTGTTGTTGGGATGGCAAGGTGGTCCATGCTGTTGGTAGTTGCTGTTGAGTCAGTTCCAATTCATGACCTCATAGCAACTTCATGTACAATGGTCCTATGCCAACTTCATAATCACTGGTATGCTAAGTCCGTTGTTGCAGCCTCTGTATATTTTGAGTGTCTTCCAACTTAGCAGCTCATTGTCTAGTACTATATAGGACACTATTTTGGTGTGATCCATAAGGTTTTCATTGGTTAATTTTCAGAAGTAGGTCACCAGGCTTTTCTTCCTAGTCTTAGTCTGAAAGCTCTGCTGAAATTTGCCAGTAACTGAAATACCAGTAGCATAACCTCCAGCATCATGTTGTTGTTGTTGTTAGATGTTGTTGAGTAGGTTCCAACTCATAGCAACCCAATGAACAACAGAACAAAATACTGCCCAGTCTTGTGCTATGTCCACGATCGTTTTTATGCTTAAGTCCCTTTGTTGTGGCTACTGTGTGAGTCCATCTTGTTGAGGGTCTTCCTCTTTTTTGCTGACCCTCCACTCTACCAAGCATGATGTCCTTCTCCAGGGACCGATCTTCCCCAACAACATGTCCAAAGTATGTAAGATGCAGTCTTGTTTTCTTTGCTTCCAAGGAACACTCTGGTTGTACTTCTTCCAGAACAGATCTGTTTGTTCTTTTGGTGGTCCATGGTACACTCAACATTCTTCTCTAACATCACAATTCAAAGGCATCAATAATTCTTCTGTCTTCTTTGTTCATTGTCCAGCTTTCACATGCATATGATACGATTTAAAAAACACCATGGCTTGGGTCAGGTGCATTTTCATCTCCAGGGTGACATCTAGCATCATAGGAACATGCAAATCACCACAGTATGACAAACTGATGAGTGATGGACTGACAGCTGGCTAACTATTAAATGGTGCAAGTTTCTCTGTTTTCATTCCTTGCAAATGTTATATTATAGAATCAGGTTGCTTTTATTATTTAATTACAGGATTTATTTGGTTGATATTGACATCAGAGCCTCAAGCAAAGAGTATATTTTCCTTACTTCAGTGGGTCAAGAAAAAGAAATTCTTCAATAAGATTGAGGGGGGAACAGAAAAACAAGCATTTCTGCTTACATTTTCTGTGTGGCCAGTTTTCTTTTTAAAAAATTGATCTTTAGAAGTCATTCTTGAGTTAAAGGTAATCACTTTACAAGACCACCTGGCAAGAGTTTACAGAGCAGCAAGAAGCTTAGAGAACATAACAGCTACTGCAAAATAAGAAAAATTAAGTCTGACACACAAAGAATACACTTTAAAGGAAACAAGTGATTTGTTCCTTACAAAATAATGTGATCAGTACTTGGAGCATTGACAAGGATCTCTAAAACCACAGAGATACTTTTACCTTATGATCATGACTTTAAAGTATTAATTTCCTGTTGCCATTGCTATAGATTACCATAGGCCTAATAGCTTAAAATGACAGAGTTTTATTCTGTCATGATTCTGGGGACCAGAAGCCTGAAATTAAGGGTCAGCAAGGCAACATTACTTCTGTAGGCTATATAGGATAATTCCTTCTTTGCCCTTCTAGCTTTTAGTGGTTGTCTTTGGCTGAGCTCTCTAAAGAAGCAAAACCAGTGAAGAAGGTGTACATCTATCTATCTACCTGTCTGTCTTCCTATCTGTCTGCCTGCCTATCTACCTACCTATCTATTGACAGAGACAGAAGATCTCTATGAAGGCAAAAGCAGATTTATATGCCTTCTTAAAAGAAGACTTATATGAAGGAAACATAGTTGTAAAGGCTGGAAAGTCTCAAGTCCATGGCTCTGGCATCAGACTGGAGGCTTCTGCTGACTCACCTAGCTATGAGGACTGATGAACCCAGGATGAGTCGCTCAAACAGCAGGTGAATGGTTCACAGGCTGCAGAGGTCAACAAATCTCAAGACTGACAAGCCATATGGCAAGACACTGGCTCAAAATCTAAGAATCTGAGGTCAGCTGATGACAAGATTAATACACATTTCAAAGCAAGCAAAAGCCAGCAAGATTTCCCAGAAAGTCCATACATATCGAACAAAAGTCACTTAAGTAAGGAAATGCTCTTTCAACTGACTGGATACTGATAGTAGATCTCATCGTGGGGTTGACTGACATCGTAACTAACTGCCAAACCACTAAGAAGTGTGGCCCGGCCAAGTTAACACACACCCTTAACATCCCAGTCCATCCCTTGTCAACTTGGCACCTGTACACATATCTTTAAACCATATATAATCTCTAAATAAAAACAGTTACAAAGTCATACTTGCACCTAACATAACACATATAACATGTGTACAATCAAAAATGCGCTATCTCCATTGATACCTTGTATTTCATAAGAAAACAAAATTTTTGATGCACACATCAAGGAATCTTAACAATTATAGTCCTTGTTTCTGCACATGGTCAGGCAGTCATAACTGGTATTTAGAACTATCTTCTTCTACCATCAATTCCGTGTTCCTTTTGCCCCCAGCAAACACCTCAGCTGGTCATGGATCTTTTTCTGGTGAGGTGATCAAACTTTCATTTCTAAAGGGTTTGAGCCATCAGTAGTCATGTCATAATTGGGCTGCTTTAGTTTTCCATTGATTTTAATCACAGAAAATGGTAATACTAACAGATGTCCTGAGGGATCGCTTGTATTCCAGACATATTCTTTACCTCAGTTAGGTAACATCAATACCATTTCCCCTGCATAATGAGGATCAATCACAGCAGCCAATACAGTAACTCCTTTCTTTGCTGCTGATTTAGAGCTATGAAGAGTCCACAGTGGCTGGGTGGCATTCTTAATTTCCAGTCCAGTGGAATCAGTGCTGTGTCTCCTGGTGGAAGCATTTCCTCTCTTTGGAACAAAGACTTATAGACCTGCAGAGCATGGAGTCACGGGGACAGGAAGTAAAATTTTGCAAGTAGGTCACTAGGGGTAAGAGTGAGTGGCGCCATTGCCATTTCCATCCCTTGATTCCTGGACCGGTAAATACTCACTGTGAGAGAAACAGCACTACATATCGGATCTGGTTTACAGCATACACAGCCTCTTAGAGAACACTGTCCCAGCCCTGCCAGGTATTGCCACCTAACTGGTACTTTGTGTCTTTAGAAGGCTTCTTTTGTTCTATGATGTGGAACACAGTATGACAAATGAATTCGTCAAGCATGGTCCTACTGCTGCACTTCATTTGCTGTAAAATGAGTTCCCTGATCTGATACTATTACAGTAGATAAGGCATTCTGTAAGTTCACAGACGGTAGTTTTGGCAAAAGTGCAGAGTGCAGGGAAGGCAAAGCCATATCCAGAGTAAGAGTCTATTGCGGTAAGAATAAAGCATTACCTCTTACCTGATGGAAGTGGTGCAGTGCAATCAATCTACTACCAGGTTGCTGTCTGATCACCTTTAAGAATGTTGCCACTCTGGGGACTCAGTGTCAGTCTCTGGTGCTGACACACTGTGACACACAGCAGTGGCTGTAGCCAAGTTGGCCTTGGTGAGTGGAAGTCCATGTTGCTGAGCTCACGTATAACTTCCATCCCTGACACCGTGACCACATTGTACATGAGACATTTAGGCAACGACAGGACTAGCTGGGGAAATCGGATGACTGGTTTTCACAGAATGCATCATCTTATCCACTTGATTGCTAAAATCCTCCTCTGCTGAGGTCATCCTTTGGCAAGCCTTCACATGAGAACTGAATATATTCACTTCTTTGGCTCACTCAGAGAAACCTATCAACATACCTGTTCCTCCTACCTCATCTCCAATGTTACAATCATATCCCTTCCAAGTTCCTGGCCATCCAGCCAAACTACTGGCCACAGCCCATGAATCAGTACACAAGTGCACTTATGGCTATTTCTGCTTCTAACCAGACCCACTGCCACTGTCCATGTTCACGTGGTGCCTGCATATCGTACAGAACCATCCATAATCCAGGTGCAAGGTTTTTCTTCCTCAGTCAACAGATCAAAAAAAACTCCCCATGAAGCCACAGGTACAGACTGGGATTGTGACATGAATGGAGACCATGGGCACTGGGGCCACTTCCTCATGCAACTCAATTGTGCCTTCAGGTCCTGCTCAGACCCAGAGTCCACTTCCATTTAATGATAGAGTGTTGCTGTGCATGTGTGACTTTAAGGCCTTGTGGGTCAGCCAACATCCAGATGGGTAGCTCAAGCTGCATGATAACTTGGTGGCCCACAGTTAAGCATTCCGTCTATACTAACTCCCAGTAACAAGCCAAAGGCTGTTTCTCAAAAGGAGAGCAGTTATCTGCAGAGGATGGCAGGGATCCACTCCAAAACATTAAGGGTCTATACTGTGATTCATTAATAGGGGCCTGGCAAAGACTCCACACAGCATCTGCCACCAACACTTCTAGCACCACTGGATTAGCAGAATCACATCACCCACATGGCAGAACTGCTTGCATGGCAGCCTGAACCTGTTACAGAGCCTTCTCATTTGAGGATCTACCCCAAACTAGCAGCTTTTCAAGTCACTTGACAAGTAAGAGAGAGTAGCACACCCAAATGAGAATTCTGCCTCCAAAATTCTAAGAGGGCTACAAGGTGCTGTGCCTCCTTTTTCAGTTGTGGGAAGAACCTGATGCAGTAACTTACCCTTCACTCTAGAAAGAACATCTTGACATGTCCTGCATCACTACACCCTTAAAAATTTCACTGAGGTAGAAGGCACCTGAATATATTTCCCATCCTCTAGAATGCAGATGTTTTACCAATAAGTCAGTCATTGACACTTCTTCTTTACTAGGTCCAATCAGCATAATGTCATCAAAGTAACGGACCACTGTGATGTCTCTAGACGCGAAAGGTGATTAAGTTCCCCGTGGACTAAATTAGGACCCAAGGCTTGAAAGATGATATACCTCTGAAATAGTACAGTGAAGGTGCTTTGCCAGCTTTGCCAGCTGAACGTAAAATGCCTCTGGGGGCCCTTTTATATAAGTCATCTTCTTAGGAGTTTGGATAACAACAATGTGCTTTTGAAATACAAAGCTAACCAGGAAACAAAAAGTCAAGTGTTGGTACCTACAAAGGTGAGGGACAGATCTGGCCTGCCTCTCTGTTCACTCACTTATCAGTTATCTGTAGAGTGCATGCCATGTTGCCAGAGATAACGGAAGGCAGTGGAGATACAGCAACATCTCTGCTGGATGGTACAGTTGACTAAGAACTCAGTTGCTAGTTGAAAGGCTGAAAGTTCAGATTTACTATGAGGTTCCTAAGAAAAAAGGCAGGGTGATCTACTTCTGAAAAAGTAGCCAGTTAAAACCCAGTGGAGCACAGTTACCCTCGGACACACACAGGGTTACCAGGAATCAGGACTGACTCCACAGCATTGTTTTTTTTTTTTCCCCTTCTTCCTTTCTTTTCTTTTCTTTTTTTTTTTTTTTGAAATGCAGCCGTAAACAAGACAGGGTCCCCATCGCCTTGAAGTAAACAGTCTGGTAGAGAGGCTATGTAAGTAACCTCACCATCAACATGTAGAATTTGCAGAGTGAAAAGTGAATGCTTTCTATAGTTAAATTAATTTCAACAAATCATGAATCTTTGTTTTGGTAGCTGCCATTTGAAATGTAGAACTGCTTTTCAAATGGTTATACAAAACTTCTCTCATACACGAATACTCTAGGCAATTAACTTCATGAATTTCTGAAAATAATCTCTACTTACTTGAGTTTTATTTCTCTTCAGCTACCTTGGCAAAGATTCATTACCTAGCTCTCTACTGCTAAATCAGCTACGATACTACATTCCTTCTTCTCATTCATTGTTTGAAAAAGATAACTTTAAGAAACATAAAATCATGACCCTTATATGGATGTAAAATGAACATGTGTTAAAGATTTTATTTTATTTTCTTCTCATAAGGCAGAAACCAGACAGGTGTTATAAGCAGTTCAAAATAGAACAAGAACAGGAACTTTTTATAGATCAGGAATACTGATATAAATGTGCAAATGGAGGTGAAACTGACTCAAAGGTAGGAGACTGGGAGGTCACCTGAACATGGACTATATCAGACACAACTGCCTACTTTCAGATAATAATTATTATGCATTGCAATCAATTACCTACAACTTACTCAAAACCAAACCCATTGCCTTAGTGCCTGTTCCAATTCATGGACACAACATGTGTTACAGAACCAAACTGCTCCATAGGTTTTCTTAGCTGTAATCTTTATGGAAACAAATCACCAGGCATTTCTTCCAAAGCACTACTGGGCAGATTCAACCTTTCAATCATTCAATGAGTTGTGAAGCTCAGACAAGCTGCACCACTCAGGGATTTTATTTATCACTTACACAGTTGTAAAACAGCTCCCACAGAATACCCAGAATCAGATAACTCACAGGTATGTGATCTAAACAATTCACACTTTTCCACTGAACACAAAATGTTCCCTATACCATTAATAGCATAACTGTCCATCACTCGACGGCACTTGGCTTGGCCGGCCCACCACTTAGCATTTAAGGAAGAACTCATAGTAACATGGACATAACAGACTCTCATTCTTCTGCATTTCTGTCCCCTCCACTTAACACCTTGCACCAAGGTGAACAGGTGCGTCCTGCACATGTGTGAGTTCTGCAGTGCAGAGGACATTGACTGCCTGGAGAGTTACCAGAAGGATAAGTCTGAAATGGAGATTTATTAAATCTCCAAATCTAGATGAGTGACAGTAGCATCCTAAAAAGGAAATGGAGTCTTTACAAAGAATAGATCAAATAAAACAGGAGCAGACTGGGAAGGAACAGAAGAGAACAAATTACAAGTGCTGGACTGTCTGGATCTCATTTCTCTGTACCATTTAATGTGAGATCATTCAGTGCTGGAGGCAAGCTTAGAACTGTTCCCTCAGAATGGAATTCATATATACTGTAGTGTTTCTGAGTCTTTTAACCTATCTCCAATAAGATTTTCTTGCTCTATGTAACCAAGATGCTTTGAATTTGAATTTCTGTGCTTTGAATTTGAAAAACTTGGATATAATGACTATGTTTTTAATACTAACATCATATCTTTTTATAGTAAAATTCCAATATGCCCTCATGGTTAAGAATGAAGATCATTTTTGTGCACAGAAAGCATATAAAGAGAAAATTGTATGATAATCATCAGGGTCTCAAGTGAAACACCTGTATGTCAATAGGCTAAAAGTGCTTATAATGAGAAAAAAAAGGTCAAAATAGCAATAGATGTTGAACAGCTATTAGCTGTGAGGTACTGTTTTAAATACATGTGCCACATAATTTACTCTTCACAATGAATAAACAAGATAAGCATTATGTCTATTTTACAGATGAGGAAATTAAGGCATTGAAAGATTCAATCACATACCCCAAATTGTTCTACCACTTGGAAGTATAACAATTTTGAACCCACCTAACCCACTGCCATCGAGTCAGTTCTGACCCAGGAGCATCTGGTGGGTGTCAACTGCTGACCTTTTGGTTAGAAGATGTATCACTTAACCATCATGCCACCAGGGTTTCTGAGGCTTGAACACAAACACACACACACACACACACACACACACACACACACACACACACTTACACTTTAAAAAAAGAAAAAGCATGCTTATTGCTGCTGAGTCAAGTCTGACCCACAGCGAGCAGAACTGCCCCATAGGGTTTCCAAGGAGTCCTTGATTAGAACTGCTGACCTTTTGATTAGCAGCTAAGCTCTTAACCACTATACCACTAGAGTTTTCAGACAATTAATAGCAATGCAAAATGCCAGTAATTCTTATTTACAAGCACACAAGTGGCTATGACCACTGGAGAGACAACTCTCCCTTACCCCAACCCTTGTGGAAAAGTGAGTTTAGCTTCCAGTTATATATTGATCTAAATGTTCCTAAATCTGTAAACGTGTGTTCTTTGGATTCTTATTTACACCAGTGTTAACATCTCACCGGTTTCCTCATTAATGAGTCAAATAAAATCTTTAAGGAGTATTGTGGGGGGAGGTGAGTCAAGATGACAGACTAAATATACATCTCCCTAAATCCCTCTGGAAACCAAGGCCTGAATTGATAATTAAATGGAGCCTTCTGTACACCTAGTGAGCCCTAGGACACAGCATAGGGCTATCTATTTGGTCTACACACCACTGAGAGGGAATCTTCTTCTCTTTCACTGATTCCACCCTTGTTAAGTGCTGGCTCCACAGACTGAAGGTAAATTGCCATTTTAAGATTTTTTTTTTTTCCTTCTCTGTCTTAGCCAGTGGGAGGGGCTGAGGTTAGATAAGCAGCAAGGCTCAGACACACTGCTGATGAGATCTGCGAGTGGAGTTGCCACATTTTGAGAGCCTAGCCTTGGAATTGTTGCAACTCGGCACCTCTGACCTCTCTCTCTCTCTCTCTCTCTCTCTCTCTGTGTCTCAGAATCTTTGAGTCTCTGCCATTGAATAGCCTTTTCCAAGGTGGGCAGGGGAGCTCTTGTGGGATGCCACCTTGACTCACTGGGAGGCAGATTTTCCTATATGGTGGCCTCAGCTGGACTGAATTCCCAGGCTGGGAGGCAGTGCCTGCCCAGAGAGCACTTTTCTGGCAGTAAAGCAATCTTTGATATACAGGTGCTCACTTTGCCAGCTGGAAAGAGGGACTTGCTAACCTGAAAGCCTGACTAATTTTGGAAGCTGTCAGATACCTTTTACCTTTCAATACAGAAATAATGGCAGTGCTTCCAGCACCTCTTCCAGCCTTTACTGTCTCACATTATAGGATCAGCTGACAGCTCCCAGTGACTCTGTAAGTGGGGCTGCGTCTTTGCCAATTAGAAGGTGAAGCCTGCTACCCCAGAGATTCCACTGAGCCCAGCCACTGGAGTACATAGAAGAGTCTGGTGATCAACTTTCTTCTCAGACTGAGCTTTAGATACTGTTAAGGTACTAGCAGACAAACAAAACAACCTCCAGATGCCTAAAAAGTAACAAACTTTAGACTGGAACACTAGGAAGAATACACTTATGGCTTCAGAAGGCCCACAAAAGAAGGATCTAAAGAACTTCCCAGATAAAGAAGCCTTTCTGAAACTATTGGAGGGAGAGTACAGGATTATACATAGAGCCCTCCTAGACGTTATGCAAAATGCAGTGGAGCAAAATGAAAAATTAAGCAAGCTGTTTGATCTGATGGAACACCAGTATGCTGAAATCCAAAAGATCAAGAACAAAATCAAAGAGATAGAAAATTCAATTTAAAGTCAATAAAACCAAATTCAACAAGTAGGAAACAGACTTTCTGACTTGGAAGACAGAGCTACTGAGTCCAGCATCTATGAGGAGAAATCAGAAAAAAGAGACAAGAAAAATGAAAAAGCACTAAGAAGCATGAGGGACTCTATTAAGAAGAACAATCTATGATTAAGTGGAGTTCCTGAACAGAGTGTGACACCTGAGAACACAGAGAGTATTGTTGCTGAGCTGCTGACAAAAAAACTTCCCAGAAATGATGAAAGAAGAGAATATAGATATCCAAGATGAATATCCAACACCACTCAATATAGATCTCAACAGAAAGACTCCAAGACATATTATTATCAAGCTTAACAAAATGAAACACAAGCAGAAACTGTTACAGGCAGCAAGACTCAAAGCAAAGCTAACATTCAGAGGGAAGCTCTGTTGGCTTTCATCAGATTTCTCAGCAGAAACGATGTTGGCACGGAGACAATGGGATGACACATTCAAAGCTTTGAAGGAGAACAACTTCCAACCAAGAATTATATATCCTGCAAAATTATCTTTTAAATATGAAAATAAATTAAGACATTCACAAACAAACAGAAACTCAAGGACTTTCTAAAAACCAAACCAAAGCCACAAGAAATACTGAAAGAAATTCTTGGCCTAGAAGAACGACACCATTAATTTTATATTTTAGGAGGAAATACAGGACACGTCACCCAGAAACCAACTCAATTAGGGAAGGCTCCAAACTCAATCAAAGCTATAATATTAAAAGAAGTGATCCAGTAACTATATCATGAAAACTATAATGACTACAGTCATTATAGTTCTTCCAGATGGACAGGAAGTTAATAAGACTTGCAGTAGTTAAAATTGGGTTAAACATAGACTTTTAAGGGGGATCACAGGGGCAGCCATAAAGCACAATAAAGATGCAACATATGAAATCAAGAAACATAAGAGGAGTCTCAAGAACCACAAAACCAATCCTGAAAAAGGTGAAAAATCAACTCACAAAGAATGTCCCAGAACAGAATAATGAGAACGACAGAGACATCAACACAAAAGAAACATATCACAATGACAGCACTAAACACATACCTATCAATAGTTACATTGAATGTGAATAGACTGGACACTCCACTAAAGAGACAATGAGTGGTATCTTGGATCAAAAGACACAACCTGTCCTTATGTTGCTTACAAGAAACTCACCTTAGACTTAAAGATATGAACAAACTGAGAATTAAAGGATGGAAGAATATATATCAGGCTAGCAATACACAAAGAACAGCAAGTGTGGCAATACTAATCTCAGATAAAATCAATTTTAATGTAATATCCACATTCATGGACAAGGATGGACACTACTGCTGAAAGGTTCAATACACAAGCAGGACTTAACAATATTAAATGTTTATGCATCTAACATTAGAGCATCTAAATACATCACAGAAACACTGACTACACTCAAAAACGAGACAGATAACTCTAAAATAGTGGGAGACTTCAACACTCCACTCTCAATATTGGACAGATCGTCTAGAGAAAAGCTCAATAAAGACAAAGATCTTATTGCCACAATTAACCAACTAGATCTCATTGACATATACAGAACTTTCTATCCATCAGTAGATAACTATAACTTCTTCTCCAGTGCACATGAAACATTTTCCAGAATAGACCATATATTAGGATATAAAGCAAATCTCAACAAAATCCATAACACTGAATTAGTGCAAAGCACATTCTCAGACCAGAAAGCCACTAGAGTCGAAACCAACAACAGAAAAAACATAGATAGAAAGTGGAACTCACAGAAACTGAACAATATCTTGCTCAAAACCCATGGGTTACAGAAGAAATCAAGGATGAAATAAAGAAATTTATGGATTCCAACAAGAACAAAAACACGTCCTACCAGAATCTATGGGATACAGCCAAAGCAGTCCTCAGAAGGCAGTTTATCACCTGAAATGCACATATCCAGAAGCAAGAAAGAACCCAAACCAAAGCTCTAAACTTACAGCTTGAACAAGAAGTAGAGAGAGAGCAACAGAGGAACCCCTCAGGCACCAGAGGAAAACAGATCATAAAGATTAGAGCAGAACTAAATGAATTAGAGGATAGAAGAACAATTGGAAAAACTGAAAAGACCACAAGCTGGTTTTTTGAAAAGATGAAAAAACTGACAAACCATTGGCTAAACTTACTACAGAAAAATAGGAAACAACCCAAATAAGAAATGAGTAGGGTGTTATCACAAAAGATCCATCAGAAATCCAAAATATCATAACAGAATACTATGAAAGACTGTACTCTAACAAATTTGAAAACCTAGAGGAAAAAGACAAATTCTTTGATTAATATCACCTACCAAAATTATCACAAGTTAAAGCAGAACAACTTAATAAATCCATCACAAACAAAGAGATTGAAAATATCATTCAAAAACTACCAATGAAAGAAAGCCTAGGCCCAGATGGCTTCAACGCAGAATTCTACTGAGCTTTTAGATAAGAAGAATCTCCAATACAACTCGGACTATTTCACAGGATAGAAAGGGATGGAATGCTCCCAAATTCATTTCATGAAGCCAACATAACCCTGATACCAAAGCCAAGGAAAGACTCAACAAAAAGGAGAACTACAGACCAATATCGCTTATGAATTTAGGTGAAAAAACCTTCAACAAAATTCTTGCCAGTGGAATACAACAACATATAAAAAAAAATTCATCACAATCAAGTTGGATTCATACCAGGGATGCAAGGCTGGGTCAACATCAGAAAAACAATTAATGTGATCAACCATATAAATAACACAAAAGACAAAAATCTCCTGATTTTGTCTATTGATGAAAAGGCATTTGATAAAGTCCAATACCCACTGATGCTAAAAATTCTCAGTAAAATAGGAATAGATGGCAAATTCCTCAATGCAATAAGGGCCATTTATACAAAGCCAACTGTCTACATCATCCTGAATGGAGAGACTGAAAGAATTCCCTTTGAGAACGGGAACAAGACAAGGATGCCCACTCTCACCTCTCCTATTCAACATTGTACCAGAAGTTCTAGCCAGAGCAATTAGACAAGACCAAGAAATAAAGGGCAACTGCATCGGCAAAGAGGAAGTAAAAATCCCCCTATTTGCAAATGATATGATTCTATGTGTGGAGAATCTTAAAGAATCCATAAGTAAACTACTCAGATTGATAGAAGAGTTCAGCAAAGTCTCAGGATGCAAGATAAATACAAGTAAGTCAGCAGAATTCCTTTAAGCCAATAATGAGATTATTAAGGAAGAAATCACCAAATCAATACCTTTTACTATAGCCTCCAAGAAGGTAAAATACCTGAGAATAAATCTAACCAGAGAAATAACAGACCTTTACAAAGAGAACTACAATTGTGCCTTTACTACAAGAAACTAAGAGAGACTTACATAAATGGAGAAACCACCCTGCTCATGAACAGGAAGACTTAGCATTGTGAAAATGTGTTTTACCCAAAGCAATTTACTTATATAATACAATCTCAATAAAAATTCCTGTGACATTTTTTAATGAGATGGAGAAACAAATCACCAACTTTGGAAAAGGAAGAAGCCCTGGATAAGCAAAACACTTCTGAAGAACACACTGGGAGGCCTTTCACTACCCAACTTTAGAACCTATTACACTGCCACAGTGGTCAAGAGAGCCTGGTACTGGTACAACAAGAGACAGATAGATCACTGGAACAGAACTGAGACCCCGGAGATGATACCATCTTCATATGAACAGTTGATATATGACATAGGTCCTAAGACATTAAACTGGGGTAAAAGCAACCTCTTCAACAAATGGTGCTGGTAAAATTGGATATCCACCTGCAATAAATTGAAACAAGACCCATATCTCACACCTTATACAAAAACCAACTCAAACTGGATCAAATTTAAAATCATAAAGCTCATTCAAGAAAAATTAGGATCAGTAATGGAAGTTTTATTACACAACATAGACAGACATCAAAATCCGTCAAACAAACCACAATCAAGAGAAAAGAAAATAGATAAATGGGAACTACTAAGAATCAAACACTTTTGCTCATCCAAAGACTTTATCAATAGAACTAAAAGAACACCTACAGAATGGGAAAAAATATTTCACAACTGTATATCACAACGATCCCTGATCTCCATAATCTATAAGGTACTACAAAATATCAATAAGAAAAAGATAAATCATCCAATTAAGCAATGGGCAAAGGAGATAGAGTAACACCTCTCTAAAGAGGAAATCCAGGTAGCCAAAAAAACACATGTGGAGATACTCATGATCATTTGCTATTAGAGAAATGAAAATCAAAACTACAATGAGATACCATCTCACCACAGCAAGGTTGGCCAAGAGCCAAAAAACACAAAACAACAAATGTGGGAGAGGCTGTGGAGAAATTGGAACTCTCCTGCATTGTTGGTGGGATTGCAAAATGGTGCAATCGCTTTGGAAAGCAATCTGACGCTTCCTTAAAAAGATGGAAACAGACATACCACTTGTCCCAGTAATTCCACTGCTTGGAATATATCCTGCAGAATCAAGGCCATTCACACCAATTGATACATGCATGCGAATGTTTATAGCAGCACTGTCCACAATAGCAAAAAGATGGAACCAACCCAGATGCCCAACAACAGAGGAATGGGTAGGTAAACCATGGTATATATACTCAATGAAACACTACACAATGATAAAGAACAATGATGATTTTAGGAGACATCTTATAACCTAGTTTACATTGAAGGACATTACATTGAGTGAAAGAAGTCAGCAACAAAACGACAAATATTGTATGAGTCCTCTATGATAAGAACTTAAAAACAGACTCATGCCTAGAAGAAAAGACTCTTTTATGGCCACAAGTGTGGAGAGGGAGGGAGGGAGAGGGTGAAGTATAGATTAGACAGTTGATAGAAATTTGGTTGGGTGAAATCAGTGACAGCACACATTACAAAGAAAATCAATTTTATCCGGACTTTAACATAACATGATTACTCCTCCCACATTAACCCAATATTGCAAGGATGGAGTAGCTGGGGCAGGAGGCCAGGGACCACGCTTTCAGGGGAAACTGAGGCCAACTGGCACAACTAGCATTTTGCTAAGAGAGTCTTCTACACCCAAAATTGGGGAGTGGCGTCTGGGGTCTTAAAAGCTGCCAAGCTGCCATCTGAGGTATGCCAAATGGTCCCAACTCAGCAGGAACAGATGATTTCTCAGGACCAAAATGACATAGGGCAAAGAGAACCCAGAAGACAGAGAGACTCATATGAGCGGATGACTACATCAACATGCCACCAGAAGAACCAGATAGTGTCTGGCCACCACCAGTGATAGCCACGACGGGGCTCACAAAGTTGAGTCTCACAAGCAACACGAAAATAAAAAAGGGCACACCCTGAGATCTCCACTAAAAGACCGCAATTGGTGGTCTAGGGACCTTGGGGTTCCCCTGGGAGCATGTCCCCTGGCCCTGATGCTTCCCCTGTCCATAAATCATAATGGAAGTCAACTCCTTGGAGAGGAATGGATTGGACTTGGTGACACAGAGCAACCATACCATGTGTGCACTTTATGGTTCTATGTATCTATAGGATGTCATCCAGCTGACCTCTTACTGGACATGGGAGAGAGGGTGGAGAGGAGGCAATAGGAGATTGTTAGCAGCATATGACATGTACAGAATGGAGAAAAGGAGTGTGCTGTCACTGGGCAAGGAGAGCAGTGGGAGCTCCTCATTGGTGGGTATGCAAATTTATATGGGATTGTATATTCTAATTCAATCATAGTAATAAAAAATGTGTCATATTTGGATGAAACACGGTTCTACTACTTTATTAAAATTATCTTTCAACACACTGACTAAGAATGTTTAAGACATGTCTGAATTGATAAAGAATACAGTGACTGAGAAACTCTGGTGGTGCAGTGGTTAAGTGCTCTGTCTGCTAACCAAAAGGTCAGCAGTTCACATCTGTCAGGTATTTCTTGGAAACTGTATGGGGCAGGGTTTTAGTCAGCTAGGGCTGCTCTAACAGAAATACCAGAGTAGATGGCTTTAATAAAGGAAAGTTTATTCTTACATAGTCCGGTAGGCTGCAAGTCCATATTCAGGGTATCCACTCCAGGGGAAGGCTTTCCCCTTGTTGGCTCTGGAGGAAAGTCCGTATTGCATCAGTCTTTGTCCAGGGAGCACCTTGGCGCAGGAACCTCAGGTCTCAAGGACGTGCCCTTCTCCTGGTGCTGCTTTCTTGATGGTACAAGGTTCTCAATTCTCTGCCTGCATCTCTGTCCTTTGATTGAGTGTAGAGTAAGCCATACTCCAGGGAAACTCCCTTTACAGTAGAGCTACGAAGCGATTTACAGCCCCACCCTAATCCTTTAACATGCGGTTTAGGAAAACCACAAAAACAGAGGACAGTCACAAGATACTGGGAATCATGGCCCAGCCACATGGCTACTCTTATTTGGGGGGTTCACAATTCAAACCATGACAGGCAGTTCTGTGTGTCTTGTAGGGTCACTGAGTTGGAATCCAACTGATGGCACTGGGTTTGGTTTGTGTATTTTTTATAGTATGTTGTGTGTTAGCCACCATCAAGCAGCACAACCCCCCACCCCCACCCACCCCAGGACTCACAGGCACCCTGTGCACAACAGAAGGAATTGCTGATAGTTCCTACACCCTCCCCAAGATGATTTGTAAAGCAGTCTGTCATGACCCTTAAGGCTTTCATTGCTTGATTTGGGGAAGTAGATTTCCAGGCCCTTCTTGTTTTTTTTTTTATTTTACATAACTGAGTGAAAATGTACATTCACGTATAAATTTACATGCCCACCTATATGCAGCTTCCACTGCTCTCCCTGTCCGGTGACTGCACACTATTCCTCTCTGCTCCATACATGTCTCATCCTCCCAACAACCTCCTTTCCCCTCCTCTCTGTCCACTCCCCTTCCTCCAGCCAGAGGTCAGCAAGATGACATCCTGTAGATGTATAGAACCACAAAGTGCTTCCAATATATGGTCACTCTGCATTGCCAAGTCCAATCCATTCCTGTCCAAAGAGTGGACCTTTGTTATAATTTATGGGAAAGGGCAGCATCAGGGCCAGGGGCCATGCTCTCAGAGGAACCCCAAAACCGCTGGACCATCAGTTGAGGTCTTTTAGTGGAGATCTCATGATGCACCCCTTTTTATTCTTGTGTTGTCCAGGCCCTTCTTGCTGGTCTGCTGAAACCTGTTTAGCGTCACAGCAGTACTTAAGCTTCCACTGACAGGTGACTGAGCTTGAGGTGCACAGAGATATTTAAGTTCACTGGATAAGCTTTAGTGGCAAATTAACAATTGTTCAAGTCCTTACTCTGTTTCTCACCTGATATTTAACCTTAAGCAAGTCATTTAACCCTTCTAGGCTTTCCAGCTTGTGTGTGTGAAAAATGGGAATAACATTGCCCTCTTCCTTGGATTTGATGCAAAGTTTATAACAGATAACACATTAAAAAACTCAGTATAGTGATGGGAACAGAGTTATCACCTTCATGAGCAGTGTTTAGCAGCAGTACTCCTTACCATGAAGGACAAAGACGTGATGGTTTATTTGGGTGAAGGCTACAGCCTTGGAAACTCTATATAGAAGTGGTGGTGTACAGGTTAAGTGCTATGTCTGCTCACCAATAGATCACCAGCTAAAATTTGCCAGGCGCTCCTTGGAAACTGTTATGGGGCAGATCTACTTTGTCCTATAGGGTCGCTATGAGTTGAAATTGGCTCAGTGGCACTGGGTTGGTTGGTTTGTTTTTTAACTCTGTCTTACAGGGTCACTATGAGTCACAACTGACTTGATGGCACACAACGATAGTCCTTCCAATGGAAATTGTTATGTTCTTGATATGCCTCCTGAAGTAGTGCTCCTCAAACTGCCATCTGTCTATGAATTACCTCAGAAGCTTATTAAAATACAGATTTAGATTCAGTAGATCTGGGGCTGGGCCCAAGATTCCATATTTCTGACAAGGTTTTAGATGATGGCAATGGATCACACTTTGAATACGCAAGTCTTGGATCTAGTTCTTCTGGTCTGATAATGTTTTTCATAATGATTTAGAGTAAGATTCACAAATAAGAAATGTGAGGCTGTCTCATAGCCAGGAGGGGAAATCAACAAACCAATTGAAAAACTTCTAACTAAAATGAGTTAAGTTACCACGTCACTTATAAGTGGACCTATTTTTTAATTTTCAGATGGAACTAATATAAGAGGAAACTTACATTACTGAGAATATTTAGCATAATTCATTTCCATAGTGAGATGCATGCCTGTTCCTCCCTGGAGCTCAGCAGCCCCCATCTGTGGGTGAAGGCTTCACTCCTGCTTAGCACTGGATCGGTACAGCACATGCAGCCCTCGAATGGGCACTGTGCAAACCAGCAGGATGATGAAGCTTAAGGATGCCTATCATGGATTAAACCGTATTTCCAAAAAATCCGTGTAGCAATTTAGCTAGGCCATGATTCCTGGCATTGTGTGTGGTTCCTTCACGTTGTAAATCCCACCTCTATGATGTTAATGAGGGAGGAAGGGCAGCAGCTGTGCTGGTGGGACAGCCACAATGTGTAAGGCAGTAAAGGAGAGAAGCTAGCAGAGAAGGTGTGGACCTCATACCAAAAAGAAGCAGTGCCAGGAACTAAGGGTATCCATTGGAAAGGACCAGGGTGCCTGTGCCTCAGAAGATTCCAGTCCAGAGAAAGATTTGTGACAAGCAACTTCCTCCAAGGCCACAAAGAAACGCTTCTCCTGAAGCTAACACTCTGAATTTGAATTTTTAGCTACTGGACTGTGACAAAATAAAATTTCTCTTTTTCAAAGCCATCTACTTGTGATATCTCTGTTATAGCAGCACTAGATGGACTAAGACAGTGCCAAAGTTTCCTGAGAGGATGCCAAGGGGCAGGAGTCCCAAAAATGTCTTTAAGTGTTCCCATTAGCTGTAAAACCACAATCAGCAGGTGCCTCTTCCAACCCAAAATAAATAAATCTATCTCCAACAGTATTGGGAGAAGTAAATTTTGAGATAGGACTTTTAACTAGAAAGTACATTTATCTGTATTCAGTGTTGACACATGGGGTTACCATGAGTTGAAATCAACTCAATGACAACAGGTTTGAGCTTTTTTTTTGCAATGTTCACACTATACTAATGTTTGAAAAAGCCATGTGTACTACATTCTTACCTACATATGTATGTGTTCTTGGGTACTGCTGAGTTGATTCCAATTCATAGTGACAGTATGAACAACAGAACAAAACATGCCCTATCCTGTACCATCTTTACAATCCTCGTTAACCCTGAGTCCAATGTTGCAAGCACTGTGTCAGTCAATAGGGTTGAAGGTCTTCTCTTTTGCACTGACCTCTGTTTTACCCAGTATGATGTATTTCTCCAGGGACTGGTCTCACCTGATAGCATGTTCAAAGGATGGTGAGACTTTGTCTAGATTCTAAGAAGCATTACGGCCGTACTTCTTCCAACACAGATTTGTTCATTTTTCTAGTAGTAGACCATGGTATAGTCAATATTTTTCAATGCCATAATTCAAAGGCACCAATTCTTCATCAGTCTTCCTTACTCACTGCCCAGCTCTCACATGCTTATAAGAATGCTGAAAGCCTCACAGCTTGGGACAGATACATCGTATTTCTCAAAGTGACGTCTTTGCTTTTCAGCACTTTAAAGAAGTCTTCTTGCAGTGGAATCGCCCAACGTAATGTGGCCTTTGATTTCTCGATAGTTGCTACCTTTGGCCTTGATTGTGAACTCAAGTAAAAATGAAACCCTTTACAACTTCAGTCTTTTCTCCATTTATCTTAATGCCTCTTATTGGTCCAGTGTGAGAGTTGTTGTCTTCTTTACGTTGAGATGTAATCCATGCTGAAGGCTATGGTCTTTGATCTTCATCAGTTAAGTGCTTCAAGTTCTCTTCACTTTCAGGAGCCAAGGTTGTATCATGTGCATATCGCAGGTTGTTAATAAGCCTTCCTTCAATCCTGACATCTTCTTCTTCATATAATCTAGCTTCTCAGATTCTTTGCTCACCATACAGATTGAATAAGTATGGTGAAAGGATACAACCCTGACACACTCCTTTCCCGATTTTAAACCATACAGTATCCCCTGTTCTGTTTGAATGACTGCCTCTTTGTCTACGTACAGGTTCCTTGTAAGCACAATTAAGTGTTCTGGAATTCCCATTCCTCACAATATTATCCATAATTTGTTATGATCCACAGAGTCGAATGCCTTTGCATACTCAACTAAACACAGGCAGATATCCACCTGTTATTCTCTCCTTTCAGCCAGGATTCACATGACATCAGCAGTGATATTCCTTATTCCACATCCTCTTCTGAATCTAACTTAAATTTCTGGAAGTTCCCTGTCAACACACTGTTGCAACTGCTGTTGAATGAAATTCAGCAAATTTTTACTTGTATGTGATATTTATGACACTGTTGGATAACTTCTGAATTCTGTTGGAACACCTTCCTTTGGAATAGGCACAAATGTGATTCTCTTCCAATCAGTTGGCCAGGTAGCTGTCTTTCAAATTTCTTGACATGGAGGAGTACTTCCACCACTAAACCCTTTTGCTGAAACATACCAATTGGTGTTCCATTGATTCCTGGAGTCTTGTTTTTTTTGCCAGTGACTTCAGTGCAGCTTGGACTTCTTCCTTCAACACCATCTGTTCTTAATCATATGTTACCTCCCGAAAAGTGTGAACATCAACTAATTCTTTTTAGTATAGTGATTGCATTTCTTCCATCTTCTTTTGATGCCTCGTGTCATTTATTACTTTCCCCGTTAGAATCCTTCAATATTGCAACTCAAGACCTGAATTTTTTCTTCATTTGTTTGACAGGAGATTAAGAGGATAAGATATGTATAGAACAGAAAGGAGGAGTCTGCTGTCACTGGGCAAGGACGGCAGCAGGAGCTGCACATAGGTGGGCATGCAAACTTAAACTGATTGTACACTTTCACTCAATCACAATGAATAAAATATATTAAAAAAATAAGAAATGCTACAAGTCCTTCCTTCTGGGGCTTCCAACTCTAGATCTCTGCATATTTCATTATAATACTTTGTCTTTTTGAGCAGCCCTTTGAAAACTTCTGCTAGTGATTACTACATCATTTTTTTTCTTTCACTTTAGCTACTCTGCATTCAAAAGCAAGATTCAGAGTCTCTTCCAACATCTGTTTAGATCTTTTCTCCTGTCTCTTTAATAACCTATTGTCTTTTGCCATTTGTATTCAACACATCAAATCTGTTCTTCAGGTGATCTCTGAAATTAGGTTAGATATACTCAAGGGCCTCTTTTGGCTCTCATGGACTTATTCTAAATTTCTTCAGTTTCAACTTCAACTTTCATATTAGTAACTGATGGCTTGATCCACAGTCAGCCCCTGGCCTTGTTCTGACTGATGATATTGAGCCTTTCCATCTTCTTTCTCTACAAGCGGATAGTGCTAACACATTGTGTATACTGCAAGCAATGTCACAAAACAATTTGTGTATAAACTTCTGAATGAGAAGCTAATTGGCACTGTAAATCTTCACCTAAAGCAACAATAAAATTTAAAAAATATAACAATAACAATAATTCAAACTATCTGAGATTGAAAACTCTTTTATAACCTGTAAGTTTCAATAACTGCAAAAACAAGAAACATCATGATAAAGAAAAAAAGAAAAAAATCCGAAATTGTCAAAGATTTCATTTTATTTGAATCCATAATCAATAGCCATGGAAGCAGCAGTCAAGAAACCAAATGATACATTGGGCAAATCTACTCCAAAAGATCTCTTTAAAGTATTAAAATAAGCAAAGATGTTACTGTGAGGACCAAAGTTTGCCTGACAAAAGCCATGGTATGTTCAACTGCCTCATATAGCATGTAAAAGCTGGATAATGATTAAGTATATTAAATAAATCACCGATTGCTGGCAGAACAAATGAATCTCTCTTGGGAGAAGTACAGCTAGAATGCTCCTAGAAGCAAGGACGGTCAGACTTCATCTCACACGTTTTGGACGTATTATGGGGAGAGATCAGTTCCTTGGTAAAGGAAAGGGCAACAAAAGAGAGGAAGAAGGTAGACTGATACAGTGGCTGTAATGAGGAGCTCAAACAAGGCAACAATTGTGAGGATGAAGCAGGACTGGGCAGTGTTTTGTTTCGCTGCACAAAGGGTAGCTCTCATTGGGAATTGACCAGATAATACCTAACAGCAACAACAAAGTCTGCAGCTAAACATTTGTACACACATATGTCACATTCATTTTTGGAAAGCACTAGGTTCAAAAACTACAAACTTCCTATAGACAGTTCCACGTAGCTTTTTTTAAAAGATGAAACAAAACAAAACAAGCAAAGTTTAATAGGGTGGTACAAACAATTTCCAGTGTTCTGAGGAAAGAAGGATTGAACCATTGAAAAGCGGTACCAAGGCTGGATGCCAACGTGGAGAAAATACTTCATCAGCGTGGAGACCCCAGGGAACTGATACACTGTGGAAACCAACACACTGCAAACACTGGGCACTGAACACATCTGAGCAGTGAACAAAATCCTAATTTACTGACTTGACTTTCAAGCCTGGTGGATGTTTATATATTTTATCAAGGCTGTGTTGAGTTTACTTCTGGAGTTCAGGCAAGTGGCATCAAAATGAAGACCAGTGAAGCAAATCTCTCTGAAATCATGCTTAAACATGCAGGAGCACCTTAAATATGAAATAAAGTGGCAAAGAGTTATGTCATAATAAAATAAAAATAGCAAGCGGTATGTCTCCTCTTACTGTGGCAATTTTATACATTTACAATGAGGCAAAAGGCCTTCGCACAGGATAATAATGACTTCCAAACAGGAAATACACAGAGGGGAACTATTTCATTCATATAAGTTGGATCACACCAGAATCTCACTATCAATCAAGACTCCATTTTTCTATGATCCAAGTTCTGTTAGGCGACAATTATGAAAAAAATGATACCTCCCACAAAAAGTCATGTCCCAAGATTGTCCCTGATTCACTTAGACTGTTTCTAAGACTGGGTCTCTTACCTCATTTTACCAGCTACTGTGGGGTTACCTCCGCTTCACGGTGACCTCACGTGTCTCTCTACTCTCTACTGAGAGTAGCTCCCCACAGTGTTTTTAGTGCCTGATTGTTTGGAAGTAGATTTCCAGGCGTTTCTTTTGTGACTCTTCTGCACGGACTCATACCTCCAAACATTCAGTTAGCAGTCAAGTATATTAACTGTTTGCACCACTCAGGGACTCCAACTAGCCTCTGAATAAATCTAAACAATGAATGAATGAATAAGTGCTAGCTGAACATGAGGTACTGCAAGATTATAACTCATCAAGGGGAAAGTAAATTCCAGAGCCTACAGGCAGAAAAGTAAAATGAAACATTCTAGGGGAAAAAAAAAATCCACAGGAGAAATTAAAAACAAAGAGTTTTCTGATTAACCCCCAGCTAATTACAAGATTTTATTAACCAGAAGAACCAAGTCTCTGCTCATTTTTCTTAATTGAGACTTTATTGTATTTAAAATTATGTTGTTCAATAATTAATGAAAATGTAAGAGAATTGGTTAACCAAATTTACTATGCTTAGGTAAACTGTAATTACGAAGGGTTAGGAATGTGTCCCAAAAGACTTATCCATCACAAACCGAAGCCATGTAATTACAGATGAAATTCAACAAGGAAACGGCACAAAGTAATAATCCTTCAAAAGATGGAATAAAACTACTCAAATGTGGTGTTAGGTTATCAGAAGTGCAGTCAATCAAATCTCATCTCACGCAAGTCAGGAGCAATAAACCTACTCAACAAAATTGAACTCTTGATTACATTAAAGTTTATTAATCTCATATCTGCTTGTTTACAAAACTACAGTTTTGGGGTTTATCTGCCCTCCAGTTAGTTCTTCTGGTCTCCTGGTAAAAGAGGCAGCTGCTCAAGGTGGCAATAAACCACACATCTAATGAGTTTTTGAAACATCACACTGCACAACGAGCATGTTTACTTTTTGGAAATACTTTTAAGGAATGCTTTGTTCTGCATCTACCCCCAACTCTGTTGCCTTTAAAGCAGAACCAAAAACAGTCCAGTTGTCTGGTCTGGTTGGTACACAGCAATCACTCTGTGTCCGACACAGTGCTTGGGCTTGTTTGCGTCTGACCTCTTCTCATCTGTGTCCATGGCTATCTAGTTCTCAACTTCCTGTCCCACACCAAATAGAGAGATTTGCTTGGTTTTCACCTTGGTGACCACTCTTAGCTATGACTAGCAATCACTTTGACCACCTTCAGGTCACTGGCGTCTTGGCTCCTGCTACTCTGAACACCTTCCCCATCCATTTCTGACTGTGCAAACCTCACCCAGTCCAGTCAACTGGCTAATCTGCCAATCCAGCCCAATTCCCCTTGATATGGACTCCAAGAAATTATTAATCCAATCTAAACGTTATGGTGAAGATTTCAACTCTGAAGCACGACCCAAATTTTGGGCAACACAGGGGTCCTCAAACCATATTATGTTAACATTCTATAATTAATTAATTAATATAGGCATTGGGGATTAAGTGATACTTAACAAGGCCATGCACAGGCATGACCCTAGAATAAATTTGCTATCCTCAAAAAGTAAATGCTTAACTTAAGCCTGGAGAGAAGTGGCCACTGCCATGTCAAAATACTGGCATCAGGGTATCCTCCTTTGCCCTGAACCTGTATTTTCCTGATACACATGCCTTTAGGAACACTGTCTAGGAGACTTTTACAATGAGCCCTGCATGAAAAAATCAACTACTTTTCTCACACAAACAAACAGGAAAAACATCAAATCATACTTTTCCTGTCACCAAATATAGGTTGATCAACCCTATCAGCTTATTATTTCTGCTCTCCTGTTCTGACAGGAGTCATATATACAGCTTTTCTGCTTCTGACCCTAACCACCCAGAACTAGGTCAGCCCTCACAAGTTAAAGGACACAGTCCTCCAGACTGCCAGATGGCCCATGACCTCTAACATCAGTCACACTCTTGGGTGTTCCTGTAACAGCTGCACTTCCGACCTGCTGTATTTAGGTGTCATCAAATCACTTCTGACTCACAGTGACCCTGTGTACAATAGAATAAAATACTGCTGGGTCCTAGGCCATCCTCACAACTGTCATGGTTTAACCCATTGTTGCAGCCATTATGCTGAATCATCTCTTTGAAGGTCTTCCACTTTTTGGCTGATCCTCTACCAAGCATAATTTTCTTCTCTAGGGATTGGTCCTCTTGATAACATACCTAAAGGATGTGAGATAGTCTCTTCATCCTTGCTTCTAATGAGCATTTTGACTGTACTTCTCCCCAGATAGGCTTGTTCTTCTAGCAGTCCATAGTATACTCAATTTTCTTCACCAACACCATAATTCAAGGACATTAATTCTTCCTCAGTCTTCCTTATTCATTGTCCAGCTTTCACATGCATAAGAGGCAACTGAAGATACCATGGCTTTGATCAGGTAGGTGTGCCTTAGTCTTCAAAGTGACATCCTTACTTTTTAACACTTTCAAGAGGTCTTTTGCAGCAGACTTGTCCAACACAGTGTGTCATTTGATTTCTTGACTGCTGCTTCCATGGGCATTGAGTGTGGATACAAGTAAAATAAAGTCTTGGACAACGTCTGTCTTTTCTCCATTTGTGATAATGCTGCTTATTGGTCTAGTTGTGAGGATTCTTGTTTTCTTTACACTGAGGTGTAATCCATACTGAAGGCTGCAGTGTTTGATCTTCCACAGTAAGTTCTTCAAGTTATCTTTACTGTCAGCAAGCAAGGTTGTATCATCTGCATATTTTAGGTTGTTAATGAATCTTCCTCCAATCCATTTTTTTAAATTAAGATTGAATGAAAATGTACATTCCCATATAAATTCACATGCTCACCTATATGCAGCTCCCACTGCTCTCCCTGCCCGATGACAGCACACTCCTCCTCTCTGCACCACACATGTCCTATCCTCCCAGCAGTCTCCTACCCCCTCCTCTCTACCCACTCCCCTTCCTTCAGCAAGGGGTCAGCAGGATGACATCCTGTAGATGCATAGAACCATAAAATTCCCACAAGATACAGTCACTCTGCATCACCAAGTCCAATTCATTGCTGTTGGAAAAGCTGACCCTCACTGTGATTTATGGACAGAGGCAGCATCAGGACCAGAGGCCATGCTCCCAAGGGAACTCCGAGGCACCTGGACCATCAACTGCAGTCTTTTGTTGAAGACTTCAGGGTACATCCTTATTTATTTGCTTGTTGCCAGTGGGACTGCACTTCGTGAGCTCCATCATGGCTATCACTGGTGGTGGCCCAGCAACATCTGGTTCTTTTGGTCACGAGTCGATGTAGAGATCCACTCACATGGGTTCCTCTGTCTTCTGGGTTCTCCTTTCCCCATGTTGTTCTTGTCTTTGGTGATCATTCATTCCTGTTGAGTTGGGACCATTTGCTGTACCCTCAAATGGCAGCTTTTAAGACCCCAGACACCACTCACCAATGAGGGGTAAGAGAGTCTTCATTAGCAAAATTCTAGCTGTACCAATTGGCCTAGATTTTGCCTGAGAGCATGGTCCCTGACCCCCCGCCCCAGCTACTCTGTCCTTGCAATATTGGTTTAAGATGGAAGGAGTACTCAAATTGTGTTGAAGTCCAGTTATTATTGATCTTTCTAATGTGTGCTGTCACCGATTACACCAAAACAAATTTCTATTAACTATCTAATCTAAACCCTGCCCCCTTACCCTCCCTCCCTCGTTACCTTTGCAGCCTTCAGAGTCTTTTGTTCTATACTTGAGTCTGTTTTTAAGTTCTTATCGTAGGGGTCTCATACAATATTTGTCCTTTTGTTGCTGACTACTTTCACTCAGCATAATGTCCTCCAATTGAAATCAGGTTATGAGATGTTTCCTAAAATCATCGTTGTTCTTTATCATTGCATAGTGTTTCATTGAGTATATATGCCATAGTTTACCTATCCATTCCTCTGTTGTTGGGCATCTGAGTTGATTCCATCTTTTTGCTATTGTGGACTGTGCTGCAATAAAGATTCGTGTGCATGTATCAATTGGTGTGAATGGCCTTGATTCTGTAGGATATATTCCAGACAGTGGAACTACTGGCTCAAACAGTATATCAATATCCATTTTTTTAAGGGAGTGCCAGATTGCTTTCCAAAGTTGAAAAGTGGTTGCACCATTTTGGAATCACACCAACAGTATAGGAGAGTTCCAATTTCTCCACAGCCTCTCCAGCATTTGTTATTTTGCATTTTGGGTATCATGGCCAACTTTGTTGGGGTGAGATTGTATCTCATTGTTGTTTTGATTTGAATTTCTTTAGTAGTTAATGATCGTGAGCATGTTCGCATATGTTATTTGGCAGCCTGGATCTCCTCTTTAGAGAAGTGTTTGTCCATCTCCTTTGCCCATCACTTAATTCAATGATTTATCTTTTTCTTACTCGACGGCACTTGGCTTGGCTATTGATATTTTGTAATACCTTATTGATTACAGAGATCAGGCGTTGGTCTGACATAGAGTTGCCAAGTATTTTTTCTTATTCTGTAGGTGTCCTTTAAACTCTATTAAGAAAGTCTTTGGATAAGCGAAAGTGATTGATTTTCAGCAGTTCTCATTTATCTATTTTCTCTTCTGATGAATGTCGTTTGTTTGACAGATTTTGAAGTCTGTGTTGTGTATTAAACCTTCCATTGTTGTTCCTAGTTTCTCTTGGATGAGCTTTATCATTTTAAATTTGATGTTTAGGTCTTTTATCCAGTTTGAGTTGGTTTTTGCATAAGGTGTAAGATATGGGTCTTGATTTAATTTGCCAAGCCAAGTGCCATCGAGTCAGATTTGATTCAATTTCGTGCAGATAAATACCCAATTTTGCTGGCACCATTTGTTGAAAATACTGTTTTTACCCCAGTTTAATGTCTTAGGGTCTTTGTTGAATATCAGCTGTTCATAGGCAGATGATGTCATTTCTGAGGTCTCTATTCTGTTCCCCTGATCTATCTGTCTGTTTTTGTACCAGTACCAGGCTGTTTTGACTACTGTGGCAGTGTAGTATGTTCTATGGTTGGGTAATGAGAGGCATCCCAGTGTGTTCTTCTTCTTTAGTAATGCTTTACTTTTCTGCGGCTTCTTGCCTTTCCAGCCAAAGTTGGCAATTTGGCCCTTCATCTCATTAAAAAATGTCACTGGAACTTGTATTTGGATTTCATTATATAAGTAGATTGCTTTGGGTAAAATAGATATTTTCACAATGTTAAGTCTTCCTATCCATGAGCAGGGTAAGTTTCTCCATTTAAGTAAGTCTCTTTTAGTTGATTGTGGTAATATTTCATAGTTTTCTTTGTAAAGGTCTGTTATTTCTCTCGTTAGATTTATTCCTAGATACCTTATCTTCTTAGCGGCTATAGTAAATGGTATTGACTTGGTGATTTCTTCCTTAATAATCTCATTGTTGGTATAAAGGAATCCTACTGATTTAGTTATGTTTATCTTGTATCCTCAGATCTGAATCGACAGCACTTGGCTGGCTGGTATCTTGTATCCCGAGACTTTTCCGAATTCTTCTATCAGTTTGAGTAGTTTTCTTATGGATTCTTTGGGATTCTCTGCATATACAATGATACCATCAGCAAAAGGAGATTTTTAGTTCTTCTTTGCCAATGCAGATGCCCTTTATTTCTTGGTCTTGTCTGATTGCTCTGGCTAGAACTTCTAGAACAATGTTGAATAGGGGAGGTGAGAGTGGGCATCCTTGTCTAGTTCCCGTTCTCAAGGGAAACTGTTTCAGTCTCTCTCCATTCGGGACGACGTAGGCAGTTGGCTTTGTACAAATGGCCCTGATTGCATTGAGGAATTGGCCGTCTATTCCAATTTGGCTGAGAGTTTTTAGCATGAATGGGTGTTGTACTTTATCAAATGCCTTTTCTGCCTCAACAGACAAGATCAGGTGGCTCTTTTCTTTTGTGATATTTATGTAGTTGATCACATTAATTGTTGTTTCTGGTGTTGAACCAGCCTTGCATCCCTGGTATGAATCCAACTTGGTCATGATAGATTATTTTTTTGACATGTTGTTGTACTCTATTGGCAAGAATTTTGCTGAATATTTTTGCATCTAGATTCCTGAGTGATATCGGTCTGTAGTTCTCCTTTTTGGTTGGGTCTTTCCCTGGCCTTGGTATTAGGGTTATGATGGCTTCATAGAATGAATTTGGGAGTATTCCATCTCTTTCTATACTGTGAAATAGTCTTTGCAGTATTGGAGATAACTCTTCTCTAAAAGTTGATAGAATTCTGTGACGAAGCCATCTGGACCTGGACTTTTTTTGGTTGGCAGTTTTTTGACAACTTTTTCAATCTCTTCCTTTGTTATTGCTTCACCTTATGATAATTTGGGATTATCGAGGAATTTGTCCATTTCCTCTAGGTTTCCAAATGTGTTAGCATATAGTCTTTCATAGTGTTCAGCTATGATATTTTTTATTTCTGTTGGATCTGTTGTGACAACTCCCCTCTCATTTTTTATTTGGGTTATTGGTTTTCTTTAGTAAGTTTAGCCAATGGTTTGTCAATTTTGTCGATCTTTTCAAAAAAACAGCTTTTGGTCTTTTCAATTTTTTTCAATGGTTCTTCTGTTCTCTAATTCATTTAGTTCTGCTCTAATCTTTATGATCTGTTTCCTTCTGGGGCCTGAGGGGTTCCTCTGTTGTTCTCTCTATGTATTCAAGCTGTAGAGTTAAGTTCTTTGATTAGGTTTCTTTCTTCCTTCCAGATGTGTACATTTATGGAGATAAACTGACCTCTGAGCACTGCTTTGGCTGTATCCCATAGGTTCTGGTAGGAAGTGTTTTCATTCTCATTGGAATCTATAAATTTCTTTATTTCATTCTTGATTTTCTTCTATGACCCATAATTTTTTGATCAAGGTGTTGTTCAGTTTCCATGAGTTCCACTTTCTATCTATGTTTCTTCTGCTATTGGTTTTGACTTTCATGGCTTTATGATCTGCGAAAATGCTTTGCATTAATTCAATGATATGGATTTTGCTGAGAATTGCTTTATGTCCTAACACATGGTCTATTCTGGAGAATGTTCCAAGGGGCACTGGAGAAGAAGGTGTAGTTGTCTGCTGATGGATAGAAAGTTCTGTACATGTCGATGAGGTCTAGTTGGTTAATTGTGGTTACAAGGTCTTCTGTGTCTTCACTGAGCTGTTTTCTAAACGATCTGTCTAATATTGAGAGTGGAGTGTTGAAGTCTCCTACTATTATTGTGGAATGATCTATCTCATGTTTGAGTGTAGTCAGTATTTCTTTGATGTATTTAGGTGCTCTAATATTAGGTGCATAACTGTTTAATAGTGTTAAGTCCTGCTTGTGTATTGAATCTTTCAGCAATAAGTAGTAGCCATCCTTGTCCACGATGGTGGATTTTACTTTAAAATTTATTTTATCTGAGATTAGAATTGCCACACCTGCTCTTCTTTGTTCATTGTTAGCTTGATACATATTCTTCCATTCTTTAATTTTCAGTTTGTTCCTATCTTTAAGTCTAAGGTGAGTTTCTTGTAGGCAACATATAGATGAGTCATGTCTTTTGAACATTCAATGTAATTATTGACTGGTATGTGTTCAGTGCTGCCATTGTGATATGTTTATTTTTGTGTTGATGTTTTCTCTGTTGTTCTTATTAATCTGTTCTGGGACATTCTTTGCAAGTTTTTTTTTTTTTTACTTTTTTCAGGGTTGGTTTGTGGTTGCTCAGTCTCCTTTATTACATTTCTTGATACAGTATGTTGCTGTTTTATTGTACTTTTTGGCTGCCCCTATAATCCCACTTACTAAACTATATATAAACCTAATTTTGATTGTTACCAGTCTTGTCAACTTCCTCTCCACCTGGAAAGACTGTAACAACTGTAGTACATCCCTCTTTTTAATATGATGGTATCATAGTTTACATGATATGATCACTAGATCATTTCTTTCACTATTATATCTTTGATGGTGTTTGGAGCCTTCCCTAACTAAGTAGGATTCTTGATAATGTGTCCTTCTAAAATATAAAGTTAGAGGTTTTGTTCTTCCAAGCCACGAAATTCTTTTAGTATTTCTTGTAGCTTTGTTTTGGTTTTTACAAAGTCTCTGAGTTTCTGTTTATCTGAGAATATCTTAATTTCATTTTCATAATTGAAAGATAGTTTTTCAGGATATATAATTCTTGGTTGGACATTCTTCTCCTTCAAGGCTTTGAATGTGTCATGTCACTTTCTCCATGCCAGCATCATTTCTGCTGAGAAATCTGACAAAAACCTACAGGATTTCCCTCTGAATGTCAACTTTGCTTTGAGTCTTGCTGTCTTTAAGAGTTTCTGCTTATGTTTCATTTTGTTAAGGTTGATTACAATATGTCTTGGAGTCTTTCTATTGAGATTTATATTGAGTGGTGTTTGATATGTATCTTGCATATCTATATTCTCATCTTTTAAGATTTCCGGGAAGTTTCTGATAGTAGCTCAGCAACAATACTCTGTGTTCTCAGGTGGCTTGCCTTGTTCAGGAACTCCAATTAAGTGTAGACTGTTCTTAATAGACTCCCTCATGCTTCTTAATGCTTCTTAATTTTTCTTGTTTCTTTTTCCTAATTTCTCCTCATAAATGCTGGAGTCAGTATCTCTGTCTTCCAAATCAGAACTTCTCTTTTCCATTTGTTCCATTCTGTTTTCTTGGCTTTGAATTGAAGTTTCTATATCTTTGATTTTGTCATTGATCTTTTGGATTTCTGAGTACTAATGTTCCATCACATTGAACAGCTTGCTTAATTTTTCATTTTGCTCTGCTGCATTTTGTATAAGGTCTAGGAGGGCTCTCTATGTATAATCCTTTTGTATTCACGTTCTGATAGTTTCAGAAAAGCTTTGTCTGGGAAGTTCTGGGTCATTTCTTTTGGGTGATTGCCGGTTACCATCTTCTCCAACGTTTGTTGCTTTTGGGGTTTCATGTGGGTCAATAGAGGCTGGGAGAGATTCTGTGAAGATGGACCATAGTTGTTTCTCTAGGCTGTCTTAAAACGAGAAGTAAAAAGTATTTGACAACTTCCAAAGTCAGACAGGTTTTCTGGTCTACACTTCCCTCTTCCCAGCTGGCAAAGCAAGCACCTCATATTGAACCCCAGGTGTTATAAACTAGCTCAAAATACCAAAGGGTTACTGGCCTGCTGGCCTCTGCTGTCAGGCCCCAGCTGTAGGCAATACTATGTAGAATTCTGCTTTTCTGCTGGAAAAGTGATCTCTTCTGGGTAGGCACTGCCTCCTAGCACAGAAATTAGGTCCAGCTGAGGTTTCCATAGGGTGACTCCACTTTCTAGCAAAACAAGATGGTGTTCTCCACAAGCTTGCCAGCCGGCCGGACCCCATGCTCCCAGCACAAAGAGAGGCCAAGAGTGCCAAAATGCCCAGAGTCCACAGCCTCCACCACTGGGCCCCTGCCCCAGGCGACACTGTGCAAGAAACCACCTCCCTGCTGGAAAACCACTCCCCCCCCCCCCCCCGGCAGGCACCACCTCCCAGCCTAGGAACAAAGTCTGGCTGGGGGCTCCACCTGGGCTTCTCCGTCTCCCAGTGGATCAAGACAGCATCCCACACAAGTGCATCTGTACAGCTACCACATGGCAGAGGCAAAAAGATAGGCCAGGGAAGCTGAGGTGTATATAATCCAAAGCCAGGCTCTCAGAACCTGGTAATTATGCTTGCTGGTCCCACCAGCAGTGCTTCCAAGACCAACAGCTAGTCAAGTCCCAGCTCTGCCCCCTGCCCAAGAAAGTGGAAAAAGAAATCAAAATGGTGAGTTATCTGTGGTCTGTGCAAGCCTCTACTTGCAGAGAGTGGGGTCAGTGAAAGACAGGAGGTTTTGCATTCAGTGGTATGAAGTCCAAATTAACAGCCCTGTGCTGCATCCCAGGGCTTACTACATGTCAAGAAGGCTCTGTTTAATTATCATTTCAGGTCTTGGTTTCCAGAGGTATTTAGGGAGACATGCGTTTAGTCTGCCATCTTGATTCCCAAATTCACCTTCCTCCAATCCTGATGCCATATTCTTCTTCATATAATCCTGCTTCTTAAATTATTCTCAGTATATAGATTGAATTACTACAGTAAAAAATACAACCCTGAGCCACACCTATCCTGATATTAAACAACACAGTAGTCCTCTGTTCTATTCAAAGAACGGCCTCTTGGTCTATGTACAGATTTCTCAGGGGCACAATTAAGTGTTCTGAAATTCTGGTTCTTCCCAATGTTTTCCATCATTTTTTATGATCCACACAGTCAAATGGTTTTGCATAATCAATAAAACACAGGTAAACACCTTTCTGGTATTCTCTGTTTTCAGCCAAGATCTATCTGACATCAGCAATGATAGCCTTCATCTCATGTTCTCTTCTGATTTCAGCTTGAATTTCTGGCAGTTCCCTGTGGATGTACTGCTGCAACTGCTCTGAATGATCTTCAGCAAAATTTTACTTGCATGTGTTATTAATTATATTACTGTTTGATAATTTCCATATTCTGTGGGTCACCTTTGGAATGGACCCAAACACTTATGACCTGCTCACTACAAATCTGAGTGTTCCCTCTACACATTCAGGATACCAGTTGTAAACTCAGGAGACAATAGTTCCTCTTACCTGTGACCTGCTGGCTCCAATTGCTCTCTTAGATTCAATAATTTGTTAGAATCCAAAACGATTCTAAATTGTAACACTTAAGCCTCCACTGACAGATGGCAGTGGCTGTGCATCTTATAATTACTGTTTTATTACTGCAAACTACAGCTGAGGACCAGTAGAAAGAGAAAACACATATGGTGACATCTGGCCCAGTTCTCAGTGTAGCACTACCAATGTTCTAAAAATGGACATGCTGCTTTCTTGTTTGCATCAGTCACCAACCTGGAAGTGCACTGAACCTCCATGTCCACGGCCTTTATTAGGGCCTGAATAAATAGTTGTGATTGATAGAATCAGCCCATCTTGCCTCAAGTCAGCTGATTGTTGTGGCCTAGCTAGCCCCTTACCTAAGTCACTTCTTTAGTATAAACTCTCAGGCGAGGTCTGGAGACCTATAGAAAACAAAACAAAACAAAAGCAAACCATTGCTATGAAGTGTACTCCAACTCACAAAGGTCCTATAGGACAGAGTAGAACTGTCCCATAGGGTTTCCAAGGAGAAGTTGGTGGATTGGAACTGCCCACTTTTTGGTTAGCAGCTGAATTCTTAAGCACTGTACAGGAACCAAGAAGAAAAATAAACTATTTTAGTTGTAATTAATGCAAATCTTAGAGGTTCTGAATCAATGTAATCAGGTACTAACAAGAAAATTAAAGAGAATTTGACACAAACTTACATACAGTGCAAGGTTTTGTTGTATAAGACATTTATTTTTTCAGTTCCACTAAAACTTAATGCTTTTCTTTTTAATTCAAGGAATATACTACTTAAAATGATTGCTTCTGTTACCACTGTATTTTTCCTTAGACAATGCTTCCATCTAGTTCAGCTACTCACCATCTTTCTTTCAGGGAAGGGAAGGGGATAATTTTCCACTTCTTTTGCAGTAATAATGTATTTTCTCAATTTCTTAAACCTCATTATTAGATAAAATGGAATGTAATTTGGAATTTGCAAGTTTTACCACATTCTCATTCTGCCTAAGCCATTCTAGACATACAAAGTACAGATTGTATATATTTCCTCAGAGTTCCTGTAACTTTTTGCTTAAGATTACAGAAATCAAAATTATAGCTGTTTGACTTTTTTTTTCATCTAGTCATTGTCAGCATCTGAAAAACATGAAATGCCTCAGTTACACAGCATCCGAATCTGGAAACTCTCCTTAAGGGTTGTCTGACATACAAGTGCTGACCATTTTTACAGGGGTGTTTACTGCAGACCAGGTATAGAGTGAAAATAAGCACAATTGACAATTTTGATGCAATTATTCAATCAGTTATAAATCTAGTTCATGTTATTATTTTGTTTGTGAGCATGACAGCTGAAGTAGAATACCTTAAGAAAATAAAAGTATGTACCAGCCACCACCAGCTCCAGGAGAGAACAAATGTAGCAATATGCTTCTGTAAAGATTATAGCCTTAGATGTTTTTCAGTGAGATGGAGAAACAAATCACCGTTCTTATGTGCAAAACAAAGAGACATTGGATACATAAAGCATTACTGGAGAAGAACAAAGTGAGAGGCCTCACTTTATTTAATTTTGAAACCTATTACAAGGCCACAGCAGTCTAAATAGCCTGATACTGGTACAACAACAGACACACAGACCAATGGAACATAACTAAGAATCAAGATATAAATCCATCCACCCGTGAGCAACTGGCATTTGACAAAGTCCCAAAGTCCACTAAACAGAGAAAACAGTTTCTAATAAAAGATGCCCACCTGTAAAACACAGTGAAACAGGCTCCACACCTTATACCATACACGAAAACTGACTCAAAATGGACCAAAGACCTAAGTATATAAAGTAAACTGATAAAGATACGGCAAGAAAAACAGGGACAGCACTAGTGGCCCTAATACATGGCATAATAGTATACAAACCATAACTAACAATGCAGAAGCATCAGAAGAGAAACTAGATAACTAGAAGCTCTTAAAAGTCAAACACATCATCAAAAGACCTCACCAAAAGAGTAAAAGAGGACCCACAGACTGGGAAAAAAATTGGATACAAGATATCCAATAAAGATCTAATCTCTAAAATCCACAAGATATTGCACTATCTCAACAACTAAACATATAGCCATTGTGAACCCCAAACCAACCAAACCCAACTCACCACTTATCAAGTCATTTCTGACTCATAACAACTCTACTGGACAGAGTAGAATTGACCCATAGAATTTCCAAGGAGTGCCAACCTTTAGCTTAGCAGACATAGCACTTAACCACTATGCCACCAGGTTTTCCTACGTGCACCCCAGAGGCTCCAAGTCAACATAAGCACATATTAACCACTGCACCACCAGAACCTGTAGGTAGGCTCAAATAAGGAGAGTTTCTCCTTTATTTTCCTTACCGGAGTCAATTAACATTTAACGATACACCTTTGTGTATGTTCTGGGCAGCTACCCAATGGGAGAAAACACTAAACTAAATGAACATTTAGCTTAGTGACATTTTTGAAAATCAGTTCTTCTGGTTATTTTGAATCCAGAGTAAGCGTCATCTTCAAGGGTCACAGTGATGACCATGGCACCAGACCCATCTGGTATTACGCACTGAATTGTGACCTCCCCAGATACGTGCTGAAGTCTTAATCCCTGTCCCTGTAAGTGTGAACCTGTTGGGAACTAGAGTTTCTGTGATGTTAATGTTAATGTGGCTAACCAGGATGGGACCTAAACATAAACTCTTCTGACTGATATGTTACAAAATAGAAAAACAAACAGGGAGAGACATAGGGGGAGGACACCATGTGAGTAACCATCTACAAGCCAAGAAATGCCAAGGAACACCTGAGTCGACCAACAAGGAAGGACTTTCCATTAGAGCCAGTGCACTGATTTGGACTTGTAGCATTCTAAACTGTAAGGCAATACATTTCTGTTCTCTAATGAGAAAAAAAAAACAAAAGAAAAAGAAAGGTTATAGCCTTGGAAATCCAGTAAGTCTGTTCTACTCCTCCCTATAGGGTCTCTGTTAGAGGGAATCAACAGCACACAACAATGACAACAATGCTTTAGTCTGCCAAGATGGTAACTCACTTTATAAATTATCAAGTGTTTTTGTTTGATCCTAAGTATAACCCTCTGAAGTGAGTCTTATTATCATCAGTTTCATATTATGGAATATAATTTAAACTGTCAGTGTTAATACATTCTGTTTATTCAGCTAAATTACTACGGCAGTGTCTCTGCAATTATTCTTTAATCACACTGAAGACACTACTCTAAAATACACCTCCTATATTCAGTTTCTTCCTTCCCCAACTCATGTTCTCAAAAACATCCTTAACTCCCTTGCCTCTCTGTTGCCTTTGTCCAGCAAATCTCACGCTTTATATGAACTCTGTTATTGCTGTTTGTTGTCAAAGAGTCAGTCCTCAGCACCCGGCAAACCCATGTACAATGAAGAAAATAGTTCCCAGTCCTGTGCCAGCCTCATGATCAGTTATGGATTGGACTGTTGTGATCCAGAGCCTTTTCACTGGCTGATTTTCAGAAGATCATCAGGTCTTTTTTCCTAATCTTTCTTAAGTCAGGAAGTTCCAAGATACCTTGTTTAGCATTGTAGCAACATTTATGTCTCGACTAACAGATGAGTAGTGGTTGTGTGTGAGGTCCCCACATAGAAGGGAAGAATTCTGAACCACCGATGCCCTGAAAAGAATCCTGCTCTTTGCTATCTGGGCCTGTCCTCAACCAGCCAAATATTGCTGGAGAAAAATCACGTATCTCTGCTGGATGATTTGACCTTGCATTTAGGATTACATACTTCCAACGGGCATTCAATGATACATGGAAACCCTACTCTGTTTCCCTAATATATTTCACTCACCTCTTTTCAAAACTTATTATTTTATTTCTTTTCCTTTCTTCCCAAACCTCCCATATTCCGTACACATGCTGTCAGCTAATGTACCCATCACGCACTTTACTGAGAAAACAGAAGCTAGCAGAGGACAATATCTTCATATGCTTTTCCCTATATCTAAGAACCTTTCTGTTTCTGGACCCATTTTCTTCACCTTACTGTATGTTACCAAGGAAGACCGAAGCCAACACTCCCCCTGCATGCTCTGGATCTCAGCCCTCCTCACCTTCTTAAGAATATTAAGACCTGATTCTTCCCTTCTTTCTGTTGATAACCAGACTCTCCTTCACTCCTAGATCAGTCTTATAATCAGACAAACTTGCTTCTGATGACCCCACAATCCTTCATCATATGCTTTTAAGACAAAAATTCTCTAAAAATGTATTTAAAATCACTGCCTCTACATCTATCTTATCTTTGTTTCTCTAGAGAAACAAAACATACATAGAGAAAGAGAGAGACACAGAAAGGACAGAGACAGAGAGAGATTTATCTTAAGGAAATAAGTCAAACTGTTGTAGAGGCTAGCAAGTCCTAAGTCTGTGGGTCAGATGTCAGGCTGGAGGCTTCTCCTAAGTCACATAGTTACAGAGGCTAATGAACCAAAAATGGGCAGGTCACAGTCTGCTTGCTCACAGGCTATAGTGGATGACAAATCCCAAGATAGGGAGGCAATATGGTAGGCAACTGGTTCACGGCCCAAGAACCAGAGATCAGGTGTTGATAAGTTGGGTGCAGGATCCATACCAAGCCAGTGAACTTTGCCAGAATGTGTCTGTGTCTGTATAAATGAGGTCTGACAATTAAGTTTGTGAACTTGCCACCATGCACTTATGTTGCCAGCACTCTATACACAACTCAGTAAGGTTTTATAACATTGGTATATCAGTGTCTCACAGTTGTGTTCATGTCAACATGTGGAGGTGTCTTGCTGAGTGGTGTTCATTATTGTTGTTGCATGTTTTTGTGCACCACCGCAGAATGTTGGAGCTTGAATTAGAGCAACAAACAAACATTAAATTTCTTGTTAAACCTGGCAAGAGTGGAAGTAATGTCAGGGACATGTTAATCCAAGTTTATGGGGATAATGCCATGAAGAAAATGGCAGTGTATAAATGGATTGAACGTTTTTTTGAGGGGAGAGAATGTGTCACTGATGAAGAGAGATCAGGGCAGCCAGTAACAAGCAGAACTGATGAAAACACTGAAAAATTCATCAAATCATGCATCAGAATCATTGGTTGACTGTAAGAAGCATGGCAAACCAAGTAAACATCGATAGAGAACCAGTTAGAAAAATCTTAACTGAAAATCTTGGCATGAGAACGGTATGTGCAAAAATGGTCCCACAAGAGCTCACCAATAAACAAAAGGAAACCAGAGTCAAAGTTGGCCAAGACCTTTTGGAGATGCAAGATGATGTTTTGGGTCATGCTATCACTGGTGATGAAACATGGGTGTACCGATACAACCTTGAAACAAAGCGTCAAAGTGCACAATTGAAGTCAGCCTATCTTCCACAGCCAAAATGTTAACATCAGTCAAAACCAAGAGTCAAAATGATGTTGCTAATCTTTTTTGGTATCAGAGGGATTGTTCCTTATGAATTTCTACCAGCTGGGCAAACCGTTAACCAAGTTTATTATTTGGAAGTGCTGAAAATGTTTTGTAAAATGTTAGACAAAAATGACCAGAATTTTATGTGAACAAACCATGGCTCTTGCATTGTGACAATGCACCATCTCACATGGCACTGTCAGGAAGTTTTTAGCCAGTAAACAAATAACTGTATTGGCATATCCTCCCTATTCATCTGATCTGGCCCCCAATGACTTTTTTCTTTACGCAAAGATAAAGGAAATATTAAAAGGAAGATATTTAGATGACATTCAGGACCTTAGAGGTAATACAATGACAGCTCTGATGGCCATTCCAGAAAGGGAGTTCTGGAGTTGCTTTGAAGGGTGGACTAGACACCAATGTTGGTGCATAGCTTCCTGAGGGGAGTACTTCAAAGGTGACCATAGTGATATTCAGCAATGAGGTGTGTAACACTTTTTCTAGGGTGAATTAGTGAACTTAGTTGGCAGACCGTGTGTGTGTACATATGTGTGAGTGTGTATGTGTACATGTATGTAGATATATACACATATATGTATATAGGATGTAGGCCATATGCCTGAAAAATCTCCTCTTACAACTGATTGGCTGATCACATCAGATTACATCATGGAGGATGACTACATCATTACATAACTGCCAAACTACATTACTACATAACTGCCAAACCACTGAGAATCAGGGACCAGCCAAGCTAACACATAACTTCAACCATTACAACTTCCAAAATTATTTATTCACCCACGAGACCACTTAAATATGGTTTACATCACATCTTTCACTAAAACTATTCATCTCAAGCTCATCACCATCCTACATGTTCCAAGTTCAATGACAACTTTTCTCATCTTGCTCCATCTTTCAGTGTCGTATTTCCCAGAACACCGCTCTCTTCACTCTGAAAAGTTTCCTCTTAGTGGATCCATGATATCGCATTCTCCTGATGTCCCTTCTGTTTCATTGGCTGCTCCTTTTTCTTCTCATCAGTTGACTTCTGCTCCTCTTCCAAACCGGTACACACTGGAATGCCCAAAAGCTTCTTCTTGGAAACTTTTTTCTTTATCTGTTTCTACTACAAAATTGACTGATCCTGTTCTTTAGTTCTGAATACTCTCTCTCTGATGACAACACTGTTACAGATTGAAATGTGTTCCCCAAAATATGCACTGTAAATCCTAACCTCTATGCCCGTGAGTGGGAACTTTGGTGGCATAGTCGCTAAAAGCTACAGCTGCTAACCAAAAGGTCAGCACTTTGAATCCACCAGGTGCTTCCTGGAAACACTATGGAGCCATTAGTTCTACCCTGTCCTGTAAAGTTGCTATGAGTTGGAATCAACTCAATGGTGACAGGTAGTAGTACTAGTAGTATGCCTGTGGTTATATCTATTTGGGAATGGGTTGTCTTTGCTATGTTAATGAAACGGGATTATGAGGTCTGTAATTAAGTTCAAGAATTCATCTTAGAAGAAATGCTACATACCCATTGCTCACTATAACTACAGTCACCTCAACGTGCTCCACTTGGAAAGCTATGCACCAATGTCAGTGCCTACTCCACCCTTCAAAGCAATTCTGCAACTCTTTTTCTGAAATGGCCACCAGAGTTGTCATCATATTACCCTTGAAGTCCTGAATGTCATCAAATGTCTTCCTTTCAATATTTCCTTTATCTTCAGGTAAAGACAAAAGTCACTGGGGGCCAGAAAAGGTGAGTAGGGAGGGTGCTGTAATACAGTTATTTGTTCACTGGCTAAGAACTCCCTCACAGACAGCTATACAATTAAGTTTGTGAACTTACTCTGTGCCACCATGCACAATGGCCATTCCATAAAGAGTTTCAAAATTGCTTTGAAGCGTGGACTAGGCACTGGCATTGGTGCGTAGTACTCCCAAGAGGAGTACTTCTAGGTGATCATAGTGATATTCAGCAATGAGTTATGTAACACTTAGAACAGTTAAGTTTGCAGACTTGTTAGACCTCATAGTTTAGGGTATGTCTTGAGTCATCTCTTTGAGATATAAAATAGAGTCAATAAGCATGACAAAAATAAAGATGGGGAAGAGAGATGCCAAGTTACATAAAAATCACTCAGGTATAGGAGCCTACAGAGACAATGACCTTCCTCCAGAACTGACAGAGAAAGAAAGGCTTTCCCTAGAGCTGGCATCCTAAGTTTGGACTTACAGCCTCCTAAACAGTTAAGAAAACAAATGCCTGCTTGTTAAAGCCACCCACTTGTGGTTCTATTACAGCAGCACTAGATAACTAAGACAGATACTGAAATTTATATGTGCAACTCTGACCTCTCCTTTGAGCTCCAGACTCATTTATACAGTCCAAAAGCCTATCTGACATTTCCACTTGGATGTCTAATAGGTTTGTCAAAAGTAGCATATCAAAAACATAACCCCTGACTGCCCTGTCCCTCTTCCAGTATTCCCTATCTTAATGGATGGCAATGAACTTCACCAGCCAAAATCTGTCATTGTAGATTTTGATCTTTCTCTTATTGCCTACACTTAGTTTTTTGTGTTTTTTTTTTTTTTTTGGCAATTCTGCCTTGAATTTCTCTTTTTTTTCCTTAATCTTTCCTTCTACCACATCAGTTGAAGAGCAGTTGTGTCTTGTCTGTAACAACCATGGCCTTCTAAATAGTCTTTCTGCTCCCATTTCTGCCCCCTGCCATCCATTTTCTACAGAGAATGATCTTTTAGAAACCTGAACCATTTTTTCACATTCCCTTGTTTTAAAACCTTCAATCACCTCTTATTATTAAGATAAAATCCAAAGTCACCATCAAAGTCTCCATAGTCTTACAACATCCTTTTCACCAGATCTCTTACTATTCTGCTCTTTGCTTTTGGTCCTCTGGTATGTCTCAAACATGCCAAACTCTGGGTCAGTTTCACTCTTCCCTCCACCTTGAACACTTCTTCTGGTCCTTCATGTCTTAACTGAAGTGTTACTCCTTCAAAATGACTTTTCCTACTACCTATCTAGAGCTAGGAGTCCCTGGGTGCCATAAACAGTTAAGCCCTCAGTTACCAACCACAAGATTGGTGGTTCAGACCTCCTCAGAGGTGTCTCAGATGAAGGTTGGAGATCTGCTTCTGAAAGGTCACATCCTTGAAAACCTGGTGAACTCAGTTCTATTCTGCAAATCTGGGGTTCCCATTAGTTGGAATCTACTCTACGAAAGCCAGCCAGCTGCCAAGTGCCGTTGACTCTATGAAAACTTACCCCCAAATCTAATGTTGCTCTCCACCCCATCTCCAGAGTACCAGCATTTACTATCAATTTTTTTTTCACAGCCTTTATCACAATGAATTTCAAGAAAGCAGGGCTTTTGACTGCCCATGCTGTACCTCCAGACCAAGCACATTATTTAACACATACAGTAAATATTAAAAGAACAAACTCTATTACAATCCCTCCCTATTTTCCAGACTGCAAAAAAACCCAAACCAAACCCTCTGCCATCGAGTTGATTACGACTCATATTGACCCTGTAGGACAGAAAAGAACTGCTCCATGGAGTTTCCAAGGAGCACCTGGCAGATGCAAACTGCCAACCTTTCAGCTAGCAGATGCAGCACTTAACCACTACACCACGAGGGTTTCCAAACTGCCAAAAGAAGCCCCTAATTTCTTGCTCCAGTTCTCTATTGCTTTAAGCCTACCTAGAGCCTAAGTAGAGCCCTCTTACCTAGGCTGTTCTTTGGCTCTTTGCACATAAAAGTCTGAAAATTGGCAGAGAATTAATAGAGGAAGACATAACCTGAAAGGCTTAGGCAGAGAAAGACACAGAGAAATAGCATGTCAGTCAAAAATAATGAAGAATAGAGAAGTGGGTGAACAGGTGGGGGTGGAACCCTAGGAAGGGAAATCCACATTGTCTAGAGGATAGCAAAAGAGTCCTTTCAGAACTCAAATTTGACTCTCTGCAGGGTGTTGGTAAAAGAAAACTGAGGAGAGTAAATGAGATATGAACAGCAGAGCTGAGGATTTTGACATGGGTATTTTTATATATCCTTTGAGAAAGCAGAATAAGAATGTAATCCTTTTTTCTTTCTTTTTTCCCTGTTGAACTGCGCGTCTTTAAATACCAGTCTGGGACTGAACCATATGGAGACTGTGATTTTCACAGAGTAACACACATATGAGGAAACTGAAGTTCCGGGAGTTTATGTGACATGAGCACAGACATTCAGTTACTAAGTGGCAAAATGAGGAGTCAAGCCCAGAGTTTCCATCTACAGGACCATTGTTCATATTACTATATCGTCTGCTCTTCTCCTAAACAAAGAATGGGCTTAGTTTGACCCTATGTTTGTTTCTAATGTCCCTAGGTAGTGCAACTGCTAATGAGAATGACTACTAACCAAAAGACTAGAGGTTTGAGTTTATTCAGAGGCAGCTCAAAAGAAAGGCCTAGTTATCTACTTCTGAAAAAGCACCCACTGAAAACCCTACGTAACACAGTTCTACTCTGACACACATGGCGTCGTTATAAGTCAGAATCAACCCAACTGTACCTGGTTTGGCTTTGTTTCTGTTAATGCTTTCATGATGCAATTATTTTCTGCTTTGATTTTTTGTTGATGCCATGTGTTTCCACTACTGGAAACATGCTAAATCATTGAGTATGTCTACATTTTTGGGAGGTAGTATGGATTATTTTTTTCATGCCCTCTCTCACAAGTCTACCCTGAGTATTTAGTGGTAAACAGGAAGTACCATTAATGATACCCAGCGTCCCTATCAGGGTCTACTAGTAACTATATGCAACAAAAATTTTCAAAATTTCTAATTTTTGGAGGTGGGGCTAAGATGCTGGAGTAAACAAATGCTTCCCATGACAACTCTAACAATAAAGACACAAAAGGACAAATGATGCCAAGACATATGACATCCTAGGAGCCCTGAACATCAAAGGGAAAGCTGAGAAACTGGACTGAGCAATGAGGAAGGAAGAACAGCAGCAGAACACAGGATTCCACAGACCTGACCTACTGGGAAATAGTTTCAGCCACTGCGTAGTAGGCCAAGTGTGGAAGGTGGTGGGTACCCTCCTCAGCAGGAGTTGTCTGGAGAACCTACTTGCATCTCTGGAACCAGTGAGAGATAGCACCAGATCTTGAAAAGCCATCTTTGTGTCAGACTACTCCACATGAATCTGATCTTTTCTACAAGATGAGCCTGTCTCCCTTCTACTGGCACTCTCCCTTCTCTGTCCTGTGCTCGTGCTATAGTCTGATGTCATTAACTGAGTCAGAAGTAGAACTCCTCAAGCTCACCATAACCATTCTTCCCCTCCCTTCTCTGCCCTGCAACCGGCTCTGGAGTCTGATGCCATTAACTGAGCTGGAAGTAGGACTCCTCAGCCCTCCCCGAACCATTCTCCAAGACTCACAGAGTGAACAATTTGACAAACTTGAAGAAGGAGGTGGGGAGAGGGATTTAGCCGACTCCTCTAAGCCTGAAAATCAAGGTAGAAATTGTTCCTTCACTGAGATTCAGTTATAAGGGGACACACCACCCTCACATATACTCAAAGATGGCTGTTGGTCCTGTACCTATACTGATCACCCTTGCCCATCTAGGACAGAAAACAACAGCCTGTACCACACACTCAGTGACTGACTACTGGACAACTGAGCTGACTCCATATATAAGAAAAGTAAATTGCACATTTCAAAACAAGAAGCTAGAACACAGTAGACAAACGTAAAATACCCACTGCTGTCAAGTCGGGTCCAACTCACAGCAACCCTAGAGGTCAGGGTGCAACTGCTCCACAGAGTATCCAAGAAGCACCTGGCAGATTTAAACTGCCGGCGATTTGGTTAGCAGATGTAGCACTTAGCCCCCTGTGCCACCAAGGTTTCCCAAACATAAAACAAATAAATACAATTTACTAATGACTCTGAAACAGCAGTTCATACCAAAACACTTAAAGGGGCAGACCACAATTTCTCAAGAAAGCTCCCAAAACAAAGAACCAAATTTTCCAGAGACAGAAAACTTCCTGGAATTATCAGAGGTAGAATACAATAGATTGATATTTAGAACTCTTCAAGAGATGAGGTAAAATGCAACAGAACATAATGACAAATCAAACAAGCTGCAAGAAAGCAGAAAGCAACCAGAATTAGAAATTTGGAAAAATTAATTAAAAAATTATGAAATTAGACAACTCAATGGAAAGTCACAGGAGCAGAATTGAAACAATGGAAGGCATAATTAGTGAGACTAAAGACAATGCACATGGTATCAACATATTTAAGGAAAAATCAGAGAAAAGAATTTTAAAAATCAAGAAACACTAAGAATTACATGGGACTATGTGAAGAAGAATAATCTATGAATATCTGTACTACCATAAGAGGGCAGGTGTGTGGGGAATAACAGAAAATACAGAGAGAAATATCAAAGATTTGCTGACAGAAAGCTTCCCTGATATCATGAAAGATGAAAAGATACCTATTCAAGACATTCATCAAATTCCACACAAGGCAGATTCCAAATGAAACACTCCAAGGCATAGTATACTCAAATTTGCCAAAATTAAAGACAAGCAGATGTTCTTAAAAGTTGCTAGGGATAAGTAAAAAATAACCTACAAAGGAGAATCAGTAAGACTAAATTCAGACTACTTACTAGAAACCAGGCAGACAAAAAAGCAATGCGAGGACATATACAAAGACTTGCAGTAAAATAACTGTGAGCCAAGAATTATATATCCAGTAAAATGGTCTCTCAAATATGATGGCAAAATTAAGACATTTCCAGATAAAAAGAAATTTAGGAAATTTGCAAACACCAAACCAAAATTGCAAGAAATACTGAAGCAAATCCTTTGGTTAGAAAACCAGTGACTCCATAACAAGCCACACCCAAAAAAACAGAACAAAGCAACTGGTTATCAACCCAAATGGAGACTAATAAAAATAAATCATAGGCAAAACACTAAAAATATGGAAACAGATACATCATTGTATAAAACATTGTAACAAAAAAGTGGGACCAAAAGTAAAAAGCAGTCACAGATCTTTCATTTGGAGTGGAACACAAGGCAATACAAAGAAATTAAACACTAGTTTAAATTTAGAAAAATAGGGGTAAATATTAAGGTAACCGTACCAAAAGAAAGCTATCAATGCTACACATCGAAAAAAAAATTTGACGTCTCAGCAAATACAAAGTCACATACATTGAAAAAGATGAAAAGAAAACAGAAAAAGTCAGCACAGAATTAAATGAAATAAATAAATTGTCTACACCCCCCCAAAAACATCATACCTATCAATAACTACAATGAATGTAAATGAACTAAATGCACCAATAAAGAGATAGACAGTGGCAGATTGGACTTTAAAAAAATAACCCATCTCTATGTTGCCTAGAGGAGACTCACCTCAGACTCAAAAGATAAGAATAAACTAAAACTCAAAGGGTGGGAAAAAATATATCAATCTAACAACATCCAAAAAAGAGCAGGAGTGGCACTACTGATCTTTGAAAAAATAAACTTTAAAGTAAAATCTACCACACTGGGTAAGGTAGGACATTAAATAATGATTAAAGCATCAATATTCCAAGAGAATATAACCATATTAAATATCTATGCACCCAATGAGAGGGTACCAAAATATATAAAGCAAACACTAATTGCATTGAAAACAGAAACAGACAGCTCCACAATAATAGTAGGAGACTTCAACATACTACTCTGAGTGAAGAACATCTAGAAGGAAGCTCAATAAAGACATAGAAGATTAAAATGCCAGAATCAACCAACTTGACCTCATAGACATATACAGAGCACTCCACCCAAGAGCAGCCAAGTATACTTTCTTTTCCTATTCACATGGAACATTCTTCAGAATTGACCACATATTAGGCCACAAAGTAATTCTTGACAAAATTCATAGTACTGAAATATTACAAAGCATCTTTTCAGACCATAAAGCCATAAAAGTAAAAATCAGTAACAAAGGAAGGAAAAAAATCAAATACATGGAAACTGAACAACTCCTTGTTCAAAATCATTTTTAGTAGAAATCAAGGATGGAATAAAGAAATTCACAGAATCAAATGAGAATGAAAACATATCCTACCAGAATCCATGGGACACAGCAAAAGATCAACAAAAATGATAAACCATTGGCCAAACTGGCAAAAGAAAAACAAGAAAGTAAGCAAGTAACTCACACAAGAAATGAGATGGATGATATTACAACAGATCCAACTGAAATTAAAATAACAGAATTCTATGAAAAACCGTATTCTAATAAATTTGAAAATCTAGAGGACACGGCGGAAAATCAGCTGCAGAGGACCTCTTTAAAGTATTGAAAAATAAAGATGTCACCTTGAAGACTAAAGTGTGCCTGACCCAAGCCATGGTGTTTTCAATCATGTCATACACATGTGAAAGCTGGACAATGAATACGAAAGACAGAAGAAAAATTGTTGCCTTTGAATTGTGATGCTGGAGAAGAAGATTGAATATATCACAGACTGAAAAAAGAACAAACAGATTTGTTCTGGAAAAAGTACAACCAGAGTGCTCGTTGGAAGCAAAAATTGTAAGACTGCATTTTACATACTTTGGACATGTTGTCAGGAGAGATCAGTCCCTAAAGAAGAACATCCTGCTTGGTAGAGTGGAGGTCAGTGAAAAAAGAGAAAGATCCGCAATGAGATGGATTCACACAGTGGCTGCAACGATGGGCTTAAGTGTAGAAATGATCATGGACGCGGTGCAAGACTGGGTAGTGTTTTGTTCTGTTGTACATAAGGTCACTGTGAGTTGGCATTGACTCAATGGCACCTAACAACAACACAACAACAATCTAGGAAATGGACACATTTCTAGAAACACATCACCTACCCTCCACAGGTCCAGAAAGTTTAGATCTTTTAGAATTTGAAATTTTCTTCTACATTTTCCCCCTTTTGATCAGGATTTTTCCATGGAATCTTTGATCAAAATATTCAGTATTGGTAGCCAGGATCACCAAGTTCTGGTTTCAAAGAAAGGTGGCACACTGTTCATGGAGGCATGTGATTAGCCACAAATTTCAATATCCTCCTCCTGTTTTCTCACTTTTCTTCTTCCTCTGTTACTCATTGAATAGAGACCTCGTTGTGCCTTAGATGGGCCACTTGCAAAATTTCAAGATCACAATAGAAAGTAGAACAGAAGTACTAAATAACATTATTAAGCCTATTAACTGGGATGCCTCAGGAAACGACAACCCTAAATCTCCAAACCAAGAAACCAAATGTCATGAGGCAACTGATTGCACATAAGCAGTCTCAGCAGTTACTCTTTTTTGGTGTCTGTGTCATTGCTGAAAATATATCACACAATTTCTACCAATTCAACTTTTTACAAGAGTGGAACTAATTGACAATTATTATACAATAATTGCCTGTGTGATCCCACCCTTGATCAACAAGATACTTCCATCACCATTAACCCCCCTTGTGGCCTTCGGTCACTGGACATTTGCCTGTTGTTGTCTTTTTCTATAAGTGATAGTTTATAATATTTGTCCTTCTTTGATTGATTTTTCCACTCAGCATAATGTCTTTAAGCACCAGTCATAAATATGGCCATGTATCAAGACTTCTTTTCTCCTCCATTGTACATATGTATCAATTTTTTTAATCCATTCATCTCTTGATGGCTGTGGTGGTTAGGATTACGTCAACTTGGCTACTCCATATTTAGCTGCTGTATTAGTGGCAGGGCGGGGTCTGTGGTGGTTTCCCACCTCTCAGCTCTCATCTCTCCACCTTCTACTACTATTGCTGGTCTGCTCACTGTAGCCAGGAGCTCCTGCTCTCTTCTTCCAGCATCTGGTTCCTGGAATTGAACTATCAGCTGCTGGATTCATCAATCCTTACAGCTGGTGCTTGAGAGTCCTGCTCCCTGACCTGCCAAGCCTGGGTTCACCAGCTCCGTCTCACCACTAGCTTGGGATCCACTGACCTATACAACTAGTGATCTAGAACTCTGGCCTCTGATCTGCTGACCTTGGGTTCATCAGCTCCCATGGCCACATGAGGCTTGTGCCAGGACTTGGGACATTCAGCTTCTACAATTATTGCGTGAGCTGTTTCCTATATCTATATCTATCTATCTATCTATGTATCTAACTATCTATCTTTCCTTGTCCTTTATATATATTATAAATCTTTCCATGTACCTACAAGTGTTACTGGTTTTGTTTCCCTAGAAAACCCAGCCTAAGACAATTTGGTACCAGGAGTGGTTCTAGGGAAACAAAATTGTAAAAATGAATCCTTTCAAGTGGTTCTTGAGTCTGGCTAATAGTAACACTGTTGCTAACTCTGCTCCTACCGGTAAAGAGTGCTGTGCCAGTCCCTGGGCTGAGATGGTGGTACACATCCACAAAATAGTCCCACCAATAGATCAGATATTGGTGAAAGGTGAGACTCAGGGTGAAAACATGTGTGATAACTTTCCAAACTTATGTGCGGCTGAGAAGTTGGTTGGCTGGTCCTACTTGCATTAGAAAAGCTGGTGAAGGAAAGAGATGAGCTCAGGGCTTTGGAATCTAAGCTCTCATGTCATGTAAGAGACCTCAAAGCTTCGACTTGTGCTTTAAAAGAAAACCTCATTACCTGTAATAGTACAGCCGATACTGCTGAAAGCCAAACCCAGGTGCTTACCATTAGAGTGGCAGAATTGCAACGCCAGCTCAATCGTCAATCTCGAGAAGTATCTGAAATTAAAGTGAGGGCATTGATTGGGAAAAAATGGCACCCTGAAACTTGGAATGGAGACATATGGACAGATGATACGGAAGCTGGGGACACTGAGCCCCTCACTTCCAGTGAATCAATCCTGCCAGCTGAACCACACCCATTTGAAGGGATTACTTCATGTTTGCCTGCTAAATCCCCCTGCCCAGTAAAGCCATTATCCCCTCCACTCCAATCTAATGAGACTAGCTGTAGCCCCCCTGCCTCTAAGAGCCCCTGCCTGAGTCATTGCCTGGGGCATGGCCTAAGGCAAATACTGTCACGAGAACATGCTGAAAGTTCTAAAAACACTTCTGCACTACTGATTTTGGCTTTTAGACCTATAACTAGTCCAGCCAAGCCTAACTAGTCCCACTAGTCCCACTACTTCAACCCCAAAGCGTGAAGTACAAAGTGTGACCCAGAAGGGTATAAGCTATACTCCAAAGGAACTGCTTGACTTTTCTAATACGTACAAACAGAAACCTAGGGAATATACGTGGGAATGGCTGCTAAGGGTGTGGGATAACAGTGCAAGGATCATAAAGTTGGATCAGTTTGAATTTCTTGACATGAGTCCACTGAGCACAGACTCTTCATTCAATGTTTCAGCTCCAGAAGTTAGGAAAGGACCTAATTGTTTGGCTGGATTGCTGAAGCATGGCTGATGTGATGGCCTACACTAAATCAAGTTGAATTGCCAGACTTGTCTTGGTGTACTGTAGAAGAGGGTATCCAAAGGCTTAGGGAAACTGGCATGCTAGAGTGGATTTATTTGGTTAGACCTGCAAATCCACACATAGAATGTCCAAAGGACACAACTTTTAGCACAACTGTGAGAAACAAATTTGTGAAGGGAGCTCCGGGATCCTTGAAGACTGCTGTGATTGCCATTTTATGTAAATCAGACATGACAGTGGGAGCTGCCCTAGCTGAATTAAGACACCTAACTACAATGGGGCTGACTGAGCCCCCTGGTGGTAGGGGTCAAATGGCTGCACTCAATCAACAAAGACAAGGTGGGCATGCTTACAGTAAAGGACAGCAGAGGCAAAGTAGTAATCGTAATAGTCTGACTCGTATGGACATATGGAACTGGCTGCTTAGTCATGATGTTCCTAGGAGTGAAAGAGATAACCAGCCTACTAAATATTTACTTGATCTGTATGAAAGGATGAATTCTAGGTCAGGTGAACAGCAGTCTAACTCAAATCGCCAGAAGAGAGAGTCACAGTCCCTCAATCAATTCCCAGACTTGAGTGACTTTAAGGACCTACAACCCCTTGAATGAAAGGGAGGCCAGGTCTCTTTGAGGAAGAATTCTAATACCCTGCCAAAAATTTATACTGTTAATCTTTCTCCTGCCCTTCCCCAAAGGGATCTAGGGCCTTTTATGAGAGTGACTCTTCACTGGGGAAAAGAAAATAATCAGACTTTTCGGGGACTAGTAGATACTGGCTCTGAACTGACACTAATTCCAGGAGACCCAAAACGTCACTGTGGCCCATCAGTCACAGTGGGGGCATACAGAGGTCAGGTTATTGATGGAGTGTTTGGCAGGCCCCTATTGGTGAATCACAGCACAGCTCTTTAGGATTTTGAAGCAAAGCTTTGCCATCCTCTGCAGATAACTACTCTCTTTTTGAGAAACAACTTTTGGCTTGTTACTGGGCCTTAGTAGAGACTGAACGCTTAACCATGGGACATCAAGTCACCATGTGTCCTGAGCTGCCTATCAGGAACTGGGTATTGTCTGACCCACGGAGTCATAAATCGGGATGAGCATGGCAGCACTCCATCACTGAATGGAAGTCGTATATACGAGATCAGGCCTGTGCAGGACCTGAAGGTACAAGTAAGCTGCATGAGGAATTGACCCAAATGTCCATAGTCTCCACTCCTGTAACATTACCTTCCATCTCCCAGTTTGCACCTATGGCGTCATGGGGAATTCCTTATGACCAGCTGACCGAAGAAGAGAAAACTCGTGCCTGGTTTATAGATAGTTCTGTGCAATATGCTGGCACCACTCAAAAGTGGACAGCAGCAGCAGGGACTTGGAAGGAACATGATTGAAAGATTAGAGACAAGGATCTATGGGGGAGAAGTACGTGGATAGACCTCTCTGAACGGGCCAAAGAAGTGAAAACACTTGTGTCTCATGTGAATTGCTCATCAAAGAGTGACCTCAGCAGAGGATGAGTTTAACAATCAAATAGATAGGATGACATGTTCTGTGGGAACCACTCATCCTCTTTCCCCAGCTACCCCTGTCACTGCTCAGTGGGCTCATGAACAAAGTGGTCATGGTGGCAGGGACAGTGGTTATGCATGGGTCCAACAATATGGACTCCTGCTCACCAAGGCTGACTTGGCTGCAGCCACTGCTGAGTGCCCAATCTGTCAGCAGCAAAGACCAACACTGAGTCCTCAGTACGGCACTATTCCTCAAGGTGATCAGCTGGCAACCTGGTGGCAAGTTGATTACATTGGACCACTTCCGTTATGGAAAAGAAAATGTTTTGTCCTTACTGGAACAGACACTTACTCTGGATATGGATTTGCCTTCCCAGCATGACATGCTTGTGCCAAAACTACCAACCATGGACTTACAAAATGCCTTATCCACCGTCATGGAATATCACACAGCATTGCCTCTGATCGAGGGACTCACTGCACAGCAAATGAAGTGCGGCAGTGGGCCCATGCTCATGGAATTCACTGGTCTCGCCATGTTCCCCATCACCCTGAAGCAGCTGGCTTGATAGAACAATGGAATGGCCTCCTGAAGACACAATTACACTACCAGCTAGGTGGCAATATCTTGCAGGGTTGGGGAAATGTTCTTCAGGAGGCTGTGTATGCTCTAAACCAGGGTCCAATATACGGTGCTGTTTCTCCTATAGCCAGGATTCATGGGTCCAGGAATCAAGGGGCAGAAATGGGAGTGGCACCACTCACTGTTACCCCTAGTGAGCCACTTGCAAGATTTTTGCTTCCTGTCCCATGACCTTATGCTCTGCAGTGTTAAATGTATTAATTCCACAGAGAGGAATGCACATCAATGATTCCACTGAACTGGAAGCTAAAACTGCCACCAGGCCATTTTGGGCTGCTTGTGCCTCTGGATCAACAGACAAAGAAGGGAGTTACAATACTGGCTGATTTGATTGATCCTGACTATGAAGATGAAATTGGATTGACATTACATAATGGAGGTAAAGAAGAGTATGTTTGGAATGCAGGAGATCCCTTAGGATGCCTCCTAATACTACCATGTCCTGTGATTAATGTCAACTGAAACCTACAGCAACCAAACTCCAAAATGACTGGTAACAGTCCAGACCCTTCAGGAATGAAGGTTTGTGTCACCTCACCAGGCAAGGAACCACAACCAGCTGAGGTGCTTACTGAGGGCAAAGGGAATACAGAATGGGTTGTAGAAGAAGGTAGTTCCAAATAGCAGTTATGGCCATGTGACCAGTTGCAGAAATGAGGACTGTAATTGTCATGAGTATTCCTACTTTGTATGTATGTATTGGATATTTCTGTTTACTTGTGAGACATAAGACGTACATCAGCTAATGTATTATCAGTTGTACATGTGTTAGTTATATCATGTTAGACATAGGTATGACTTTGTAATTGTATTCTTTCAGAGACTGTGTATGGTAGGGTGAGATGTGTGCTGATGCCAAGCTGACAAGGGGTAGACTGTGGTGGTCAGGATTATGTCAACTCGGCTACTCCATATTTGGCTGCTGTGTTAAGTGGCAGGGTGGGGTCTGTGGTGGCTTCCCACCCTGCAGCTCTCATCTCTTCACCTTCCACTACTACTGCTGGTCTACTCGCCGTAGCCAGGACCTCCTGCTCTCTTCTTCCGGCATCTGGTTCCTGGACTTGAACTACAGCTGTTGGATTCATCAATCCTTACAGCCGGCACTTGAGACTCCTGCTCCCTAACCTGATGATCCTGGGTCCGCCAGCCTCTGCAGCTCCATCTTGCTGCCAGCTTAGGATCCACCAATCTACACAACCGGTGATCTAGAACTCTGGTCTGTGACCTGCTGACCTTGGGTTCATCAGCTCCAGTGACTACATGGGGCTTATGCCAGGACTTGGAACATTCAGCTTCTGTGACTGCGTGAGCTGTTTTCTATATCTATCTATCTCTATATACATCTTTCCTTGTACTTTATGTGTATTATAAATCTTTCCTTGTAATTATACGTGTTACTGGTTTTGCTTCCCTAGAAAACCTAGCCTAAGACAATGGGCATTTAGATTGTTTTCACCTTTTGCCTGTTGTGAATGATGCTCCATGAACACAGGTGTACAAGTCTATTTTTCAGTGTCCACTTTCAAGTCTTTTGGGTATACACTTGGGAGTGGAATTGCTGGGGTACTTTGAGTCAAAACTTATTTGATAGCAATTGATATTTTATGATAGCTCTAATTTTTGTTTTTTGAGGAACCACCAAACTATTTTCCACAATTGCTGTACATTTTGCATTCCCATCAGCAGTGGCTATGAGTTCTAATTTCCCCACACACTTGCCAACATTTGTTTTCTGTTTTCTGTCATTATTATTTTATTTTAACCATCCTAGTGTAAGTGTAATGGTATTTCTCATTCTGCTGTTGATTTGAATCTATCTGATAGCTTATGAGTCTGTTACAAATTGAATTGGGTCCCCCCCAAATAAGTGTCAAATTGGTTAGGCCACGATTTGCAGTATTTTGTGGTTGTCCTTTATTTTGTGATGTAATTTTCCTATGTGTTGTAATTTCTAATCTCTGCCTGTGGTTACTGAGGCAAGATTAAGTTATATTCAAGAGGATTAAGGTGGGATACAACATCCTTACTCAAGGATAGCTCTAATTCAATGTAACATGAGTTCCCTGAGGTATGGACTGCATCATTTTTTATATTACAGGAGATAAAGAGAGAGAGAAGCAAGCAGAGAGATGGGAACCTCATTATGTTGAAGCAAGAAAAGCCAGGACCAGAGCATGTGTTTTGGACTCAGGGTCCCTGTACTGAGAAGCTCCTAGAACTGGGGAATATTGATGAGAAGGACCTTCCCTGTAGCCAACAAAGAGAGAAAACCTTCCCCTGGAGCTGGGACCCTGAATTTGGACCTGAAACTTCCTAAGCTGTGAGAGAACAAATTCTATTAAGGCCATCCATTTGTGGTATTTCTGTTACAGCAGCTCTAGATAAATGCTGAACATCTTTTCATGTCTTTGGTGGCCATTTTAATATCCTCTTTGATGAAATGTCTTTTCAAGTTCTTTGCCTATTTTATAATTGGGTTATTTGTCTTTGTTATTAAACTACTGAAGTTTTAAATATATTTGGTTGTTAGATTCTCATTGGATATACGGTTTCTGAAGACATTCTCTCAGTCAGTACCTTGTCTTTTCACATTTGGAGGAAAATCTTTTGCTAAACAGAAGTTTTTAATTTTTATGAGGTCTCATTTATTTATGTCATTTTTTGCGATTTGGTACTATGTTAGAGAATCCATCACTGAAAGCTAAGCCTGACAGCGTTGCCCCTGCTTAATCTTCTAAGAATGCTATGGTTTTAGTTTGCAGAGCTAGATCCTTAATCTATTTTAAAGTTCTTTTTGTATATACCAAAAAAAAAAAAAAAAAAAATCCCACTGTTGTCAAATCAATTCTGACTCACAAAGATCCTATGAGTCTATGAGAACTGCCCCAAGTAGTGCCTGGCAGATATGAACTGTCAACTTGTTCGTTAGCAGGTGTAGCACTTAACCACTATACCATGCAGGTAGCAATTCCTGCTACATCTCTCAGCACAGTCATTACTCCAACCATTGGGTTAAAGGGCATCAGAATTATTAAGGCTGCAATATCCACTCTAGCTCAAATAACTAGAGTACTTGGACAATCAATACCAAATTTAAAAATGCATATATACACATACACACATGCGCATGTATGTTTGTGAGAGAGACTGCAATAACCTAAAAAATAAATTATAGCAATTTTCTGATGGCTTGGAGACAATAATCAATTTCTAAACATTTAAAGAAGCAGAAAACCACAACTCAAGTAAACTACCAAAATAAAGAAACAAAAAATTTCCCAGATGAAGAAACCTTCCTACAATTATCAGAGGTATGATACAGAAGAGTTATGTATACAACCTTTGGAGAAATTAGGATGGAGATTAGACAAAGTACAACAGAACAAAATGAAAAATTAAACAAGCTATAAGAACTGCTAGAGCAACAACTATCTGAAATCCAGCAGATTAAGCATAATAAAATCACAGAGTCAAGCAATTTTACTGAAAGTCAAAAGAGCAGGATTTAGACAATAGAATGCAAAATTAGTGAGACTGAAGACAAAGCAGCTGATAGCAGAATTGGAGGAAAAATCAGATAAAATAATTAAGAAAAATGAAGAATTATTAAGAGTTATGTGGGACTCTATCAAGAGGAATAATTACCAATGATTGCAGTACCAGAACAGGGAGGGATAGCAGAAAATACAGAGAGAATTGTTGAAGATTTGCTGAAAGCCTTTCAGATATCATGAACGATGAGAAGATATCTACCCAAGATGCTTATGACTCTCTGAAAAAGGTAGATCCCCAAAGAAAGACACCAAGGCATATTATAATCAAACTTAATAAAAGATAAGGAGATGTTCTTAAAGGCAGCTAGGCTCAAACCAAAAGTAACTTACAAAGGAAAGTCCTTTAGACTGAGCTCTGACAATTCAGCAGAAATCATGTTGGCAAGAAAGCAATGGGATGACATTCACAAACTCTTGAAGGAAAAAACCTCCAACCAAGAATTATATACCCTAAAAAACTGTCTCTCAAATATGATGGTGAAATTAGAACATTCCTAGATAAACAGAAGTTGAGAGAATTTGCAAAAACCAAACTAAAGTTACAAGAAATACTGATGGAAGTTGTTCAATTAGAAAATCAATAACACCAGACATATATTCAAGGATACAATGCAGGACACAGCATCCAGAGTCCAACTTGGATAGAAAAGCTACAAAGCTCAACCAACATTAAAATATTACAGTTAGTGAAACAGAAATCTCAGTATGGAAATAATGACAATATTATACCAAAAAGAGGGACAAATTAATGTACTCACAAACCTTTCAGATGAAGAGAAAGTAAAAGCAATACAAAGAAGTTAAAGAGTGACTTAAACTTAGAACACTGGTGGGAATAGCTGGGTAGCCGCAAAGCAAACTAACAATACTACACATCAAAACAGGAAACACAACCTAGAAGTCTTTTTGTGTATGGCGTGACTAGGATCTTTTTCCATTTTCAGCATGTGGAAAACTAATTTTCACAATATTATTTATTGAAAAGACTCTTCCTCTATCAGACTGACATAGTACCTTTGCCAAAAGTCAGTTAACTACAGATGTGTAGGTTTATTTCTGGACTCTCATTTCTATTCCATTGGTCTATGGGTCTATTGTTACACTAGCACCAGGCTGTTTTAAATTCAGGAAGTGTGAGTCCTCCTACTTTATTCTTTCAGCATTGTTTCAGTTATTTAAGGTCTCTCTGATCTTTTCACATAAAGTTGAGGACTGCTTTTTCTATTTCTGTAAAGAAAGCTATTGGAATTTTGATTGGAATTTAAATTAGAATTTCACCAAAACTATTGATTACTTTAGGTAGTACTGACATCATAACAATATTAAGTCTTCCAATTCATGAACATGGAATAGCTGTGATGGTTAAGATTGTGTGTCACTTTGGCTGGACCGTGATTTTCAGCATTTATATGCGATCACTTTGAGTCGGATCCAACTCGACGGCACTTAGCTGGCTTGGCTCCATGATGGCATCCACTGTGAGTGGCCATTCAGTTGAAAGGGAGTTTCTTTGGTGGTATGGCCTGCCTGAATATGAGCAGATCATCTGGCTTTTTGATGACTCTTGATCCTGTGGCCACCTCCTATTCATCTGACTTCCAATTCTTGGGACTTGAGCTATCAACTTGCCTGCCATTCTTGTGATTCAACTTTACAGCCTGTGAACAAGAATCCTGCTCTCTGATCTGCTGATATTAGGTTCACCAACAACTGCAGCTACATGAATCTGGAGCAGCCTCTGTTCTGATCTATGGACTTGGCACATTCCAGTGTCTACAATTGAGCTGTTTCCTTGATATAAGTCTCTTTGCATACATATTTATGTGATTTACTGGTTTTGCTTCTTTAGAGAGCCCAGCCCCGAACCGTAACTTTCCATTTACTTAAGTCTTATTTAATCTTCTTGAGTAGTGTTTAATAGTTTTATAGGCACTTCATACCCATGGTTAGATTTATTCCTACATATTTTATTTTTTTAGACACCTGATGTAAATGGAATTTTTTCTCCTAATTTCTCTTTTAGATTTGTGATTACTAGTGTACAGAATCTACACTGGTATATAAACTTTTTGTTTATTGACCTTAAAACTTGGCTAAATTCATTGATTAATTCTAGAAATTTTCTGTGGACTCTTCAGGATTTCTAGATACAAGACCGTATCATCTGAAAATAGGGATCATTTTACTTCTTTTCCAATCTGGATACCTTATATTTACTTTTCTTGTCTTATTGCTCTGACTTGGACTTCTAATATAACATTGGATAGAAGTGTGAGACTTGGCACCCTTTTTAATTAATTTTATGAGGAAAGTTCTCAGTCCTTCTCCATTAAGTATAAAGTTGGCTGCTGGCTTTCCATATATGCCATAAATCATATTGAGGAATGTTTTAGTTAGCTAGGGCTGCTCTAACAGAAATACCACAGATGGACAGCTTTAACAAAGGAAGGTTTATTCTTACACAGTCCAGTAGGCTACAAGTCCATATTTAAGGTATCCACTCCAGGGGAAGTCTTTCCCTCTTGTCAGCTCTGGAGGAAAGTCTGGTATTGCACCAGTCTTTGTCCAGGGAGCAACTTGGTGCAGGAACCTCAGGTCTGAAGGATGTGCTCTTCTTCCGGTGCTGCTTTCTTGATGGTACGAGGTTCCAAATTCTCTGCCTGCTTCTCTTTCCTTTTATCTCTTGCATGATGAAAGGATTAAGGGTGGGGCAAACCATACTCCAGGGAAACTCCCTTTACAGTGGAGCAGGGAGGTGATCCTAGAAAGAGATTTATGGTCCCACCCTAATCCTTTAACATACAGCATAGGAAAACCACAAAATGGAGGACAGTCACAAGATACTGGGAATCATGGCCCAGCCACATGGCGACACGTATTTTTGGGGGGACACAATTCAATCCATGACAAGGAATTTCCCTTCTACTCCAACATTCTTTATGGTTTTCATCAAGAAAAAGCTATTGAATTTTATGGTATATTACGTTTGAGTTTCTAATGATGAACAACCCCTGAATTTTTGGAATAATCCACTTGGTTGTGCTGTATAATCCCTTTGATACGCTGTTGGATTCTGTTCACTAGTATTTTGGGGATTTTTGCATTTATATTTAAGAGATATTTTCCCATAGTTCTGCCTTTTGGTGGTCTCTTTTTTGGGGTTGGGTATCAGGGTTAGGTATGCTTCATAGAACGAATTGGGGATTATTCATTCCTTCTTTATTTTTTGGAAAAGTTTAGACAGTCCTGGTGTCAATTCTCTAAATGTTTGGTAGAATTTTCCAGTGAAGCCATCCAGCATAGGACTTCTGGAGGGGGGGGGGGGCCGGGGTTAATCACTGATTTAATCTCTTAACTTGTTATGGGTCTATTAAGACCTCCTGTTTCTTCTTGGGACAGTTTTGGTAGTCTGTGGGCTTCTAAGAATTTGTCCATTTCATCTAGGTTATCTAGTTTCTTGTCACACAGTTGTCCAAAATATTCTGTCACAATTCTCCTTATTTTTGCTGGGTCATTTGCAATGGCCCATCTTTCAATTTTTATTTTGGTTATTTCCATCTTTTCCCTTCTTTGCCAGTCTAGCTAAAGGTTTGTCAATTTTATGGATCTTTTCAAAGAATCAACTTCTAGTTTTATTGATTCTGTCTATTGTTTTTCTATTTTATATTTCATTTATTTCTTCTCTGATATTTGTTATTTCCTCTCTTCTGGTAGGTTTAGACTTAGTTTGCTCTTCTCTTTGCAGTTCCTGGAGCTGTAGAGTTCTGCAATTAATCTGACATCTTGTTTTCTTATGTAGTCACTTCTTTTCAGAACATGTCTTTATCCTTTCTTTATATATCAGAATAAGATTTTTTCCATTTTTAGTTATATCACTTCTCCTCTGTGATCTTCTAAAGACTACCAGAAGTGGATATGAATTACACCTATAAAGAATATTTAGTACCTGGTAGATAATTCATCTCTTTATGGAACACTGAATTTATTTAAAGAGACAAGGTGATCTCCAAGTAGCTTTTCTTCTGATATGGACCCTCATTCTCTCTCTACTGAGCTAAATGTTTCCCATTGAATACTACTGCACTTGAAAGAGAAACTGGAAAACAAAAGAAGACTGGAACAGTTCTAATTTCCCCACTGTCAGAGAACAATATCCAATCTGCCCTCAGCAATGAGCATATCTTTTCCTGTTTTTGCTTAAAGCACAGCCATCAAAAACTATCAGAAGCCCACTGTGTACATTAGTCTTTTTCACAATCTTTCTACAAGTTCATGCCATTCTTCTCTGAGTACATCCTAGTTATGCATCTTTTATCTTTCCATGTACTGTTTTGGAATCTGAGATCATGTAGGCATGCTAATTTCTGGGTTTTTTCTTTTCTTTTGCATTTGCATTTATATTGTCAGAATTTAGTTTTTAAAGAATTTTTCCATCTGGCAAATCTTAAATAGGCATGTATTTTCTAAGCATTTAAGAATAAAGTTTTACTATAAAGATCACCAAAGAAACCACAGGCACAACTCTAGAGGCTCTAATTTATGGCATAAATAGAATTTCAAACATAACTAAAGATACATAAACTCTAGGAGACAAACTAGATGACTTGGCCATCCTAAAAATTAAATGATACGCTCACCAAAAGACTGTGCCAAGAGAGTAAAAAGAGGATTTACAGACTTGAGAAAAGAAATTTCTGGTAACAACATATCTGATAAAGGTCTAATCTTTAAAATACACAGATAACTCCAACAACTTAACAAAATGACAAACAACACAATGATAAAATGGGCAAAGGATATGAATAGAACTGAGGCAGTCAACAAATACACACAAAAAAATGCTTGTCATCACCAGCCATTAGAGAGATGTAAATTAAAACTATGATGAGGTACCATCTTACTTCTGTAAGAATGGCATAATTTCAAATAAATAAATAAATGAAACAGAAAGCAATAAATGGTGGCCAGGTTGTGGTAAGATTGGAACTCTCATACATTGCTGGTAGCAATGTCAAATGGTACAGCCACTATAGAAAATGGTTATGTTCTTTCTAAAAAAGCTAGAAATAAAAATATCCTATACTCCAGCAATCTCACTCCTAGGTACATTCTAGAGAAATAAGAGCCATCATATGAATGGACATATGCACACCCATGCTCACTTCAACATTATTCATAACAGCAAAAATTGGAAATAACCTAAATGTCCATCAACAGATGAATAGATAAACAAATTACAGTATACAAACAAGACAGAATACTATACAACATAAAGAACAATGATGAATCTGTGAAACAGCTCACAAATGGATGAAGTCTGAGGCCTTATAATGAGTAAAATAAGTTAATCACAAATCAACAAATATTGTATGAGATCAATAAAAGGTTTACACACAGAGAGAAACAATCTTTGAAGGTTACCAGGTACGAGAGGAGCGGGAAGGAGAAACCAGTAAACTAGATAGAATACAAGTGTTAATTCTGGTGAAGAGAAAGGCTATGTACAATATAGAGGAAGTCAGCACAACTTGACTAACCCAAAGGAAGCCACTGAGAGAGACAGGAAAACAAGAGGAATGGAAATGGCAGAACCTGGGGTAGAGGAAGAGAAAAGGGAGAGCACTCACACATTGTACGGAGTGACATCAAAGTTATGAAACAATTTGTGTATTCATTTTTGAGTGGGAAACTAATGAACTCTGTAAATTTTCACCTAAGGCACAGTAGAATGTTTAAAAAAAAGAACAAAGTATTAAACTAACTATGATATAGGTAAATTTTTAAATATATATACATACGTAACCTCAAGCACTGAGGACTCTGAAGTGCTGTGAAAAAGAGAAACTGCACTTTTCAGCCATGGGGAAAGTCATGTGAAGACTTGGTTTGCTGTGGTCATTTCCATAAAAAATCACTGAGAGTCATCTTGGAAATGCATTCTGAAGAATATCTCCTGGGGCCAAACTGAGGCACTCAAATAGTCAAAAACCATGGAACTACTTATAACAAAGCACAGGGTGCTGTGGTGAGCTTCCCAGATCCTCCTTGTCCATGATGGTGAATTTTTATATTGAAATCTGTTTTATCTGAGATTAGAATTGTCACACCTGCTCTTTGTGTATTGTTAGCTTGATATATATTCTTTCATCCTTTAATTTTCAGTTTGTTCGTATCTTTAAGTCTGAAGTGAGTTTCTTGTAGGCAACATATGGATGGGTCGTGTCTTTTGATCAAAGATGTCACTCGATGTCCATTCACATTCAGTGTAATTACTGATAGGTATGTATTCCGTGCTGCCATTGTGATGTTTATTTTTGTGCTGATGTTGTCTCTGTTGTTCTTATTAACCTATTTTGGGATATTCTTCTTTGTGAGTTGATTTTTCAGCTTTTTCAGGGTTGGTTTTGCAGTTGTTCAGACTCTTGTAGTATGTTTCTTGATTTGATATGTTGCATCTTTATTGTGCTTTATGGCTGCCCTATGATTCCCCTTAATAAACTATGTATAAACCCAATTTTAATTACTACCAGTCTTATTAATTTCCTCTCCATCTGGAAGGACTATAATGACTGTAGTACATCCCTCTTTTTAATATGAGGACATCATAGTTTTCATGATACGATCACTGGATCATTTCTTCCACTATTATAGGTTTGATTGAGTTTGGAGCCTTCCCTAACCGAGTAGGTTTCTGGGTGATGTGTCCTGAATTTGCTTCTAAAATATAAAGTTAATGGTTTTGTTCTTCTAAGCCAAGAGAGTCCTTCAATATTTCTTGTAGTTTTGGTTTGGTTTTTACGAAGTCTCTGAGTTTCTGTTTACCTGAGAATGTCTTCATTTCATTTTCATATTTGAAAGACAGTTGTGCAGGATATATAATTCTTGGTTGGAAGTTCTTCTCCTTCAAGGCTTTGAATGTGTCATGCCACTATCTCCATGCCAGCATTGTTTCTGCTGAGAAATCCAAAGAAAGCCTACAGGCTTTCCCTCTGAATGTTAGCTTTGCTTTGAGTCTTGCTGCCTTTTAAGAGTTTCTGCTTATGTTTCATTTTGTTAAGCTTGATTGTAATATGCCTTGGAGTCTTTCTTTTGAGGTCTATATTGAGTGGCATTTGATAAGCATCTTGGATATCTATATTCTCTTCTTTCATTATTTCTGGGAAGTTTTCCTTCAGCAGCTCAGCAACAATACTCTGTGTTCTCAGGTGTCTTGTCCTGTTCAGAAACTCCAATTAATCGTAGATCGTTCCTCTTAACAGAGTTTCACATACTGCTTAATATTTCATTTTTCTTTTCTTTTTTCTGATTTTTTCCTCATAGATGCTGAAGTCAGTAGGTCTGTCTTCCAAGTCAGAAATTCTATTTTCCATTTGTTCTATTCCGTTTTCTTGGCTTTGAATTGAAGTTTCTATCTCTTTGAATTTGCTCTTGATCTGTTGGATTTCCAAGTACTGATGTTCCATCAGATCAAACAACTTGCTTAATTTTTCATTTTGCTTTACTGTATTTTGTGTAAGGTCTAAGAGGGCTCTCAATATAATCCTTTTGTATTCACCTTCCAATAGTTTCAGAAAGGCTTCTTTGTCTTGGAAGTTCTTTGACTGTTTCTTTTGAGGGCTTTCTGAAGCCATGGGTGATTTGTTCATTACGGTTTTATCCAGAGTTTGTTGCTTTGGGGGCATCGTGTGAGTCAATAAAGGCTGGGAGAGTTGCTGTGAGGATGGACCACAGTTGTTTCTTAGGCCATCTTAGAATGAAAGGCAAAAGGTATCTGACAACTTCCAAAGTCAGTCAGGTTTTCAGGATACAGGTCCCTCTTCTGAACAGGCTCGGTAAGCATCTCTATATCCAACCCCAGTTGTTATAAACTAGTTCAAAATATAGAAAGACTACTGCCCTGCTGGAGGCCTCTGCTGCCGGGCCCCAGCCATAGGCAAGACTGTCTAAAATACTGCTTTGCTGCCAGAAAAGTGCTCTCCTCCAGGTAGGTGCTGCCTCCCAGCCTAGGAATTAGGTCGAGCAGAGGCCTCCATAAGGGTATATCTACCTCCCAGTGGAGCAAGATGGCATCCTGCACAAGCTCCCTGTCTGCCTCTGTACAGGTTACTCCATGGTGGAGGCAGAAAGAGAGGCCAAAGGTGCCCAGACACACAGAGTCCAAAGCCTGGCTCTCAAAATGTGGCAATTTCGCCCACCGATCTCACCAGCTGTACATCTGAGATTAGCTGCTGGAAAAGTCCCAGCTCTGCCCACTGGCTAAGACAGAGGAAAAAAAGTTAAAATGGCAATGTACTTTCTGTCTGTGAAAGCCAGCACTCACCAAGAGTGGGGACAGCAAAAGACAGGAGGTTTTCTATTCAGTGGTATGAAGTACAAATTAACAGCCCTATGCCATGTCCTAGGGCTTACTAGGTTTCCAGAGATTTCCATTTAATTATCAGTTCATGTCTTGGTTTCCAGAGGGATTTAGGGAGATGTGTGTTTAGTCTGCCATCTTAACTCTGCCCGCCCAGATCCTCCTTGAAGACAGAGGCATTCATGTTTCCAGCTACTGACAATATTGTCTGTTAATGGCCCCAGTATGTCTTTCCCCAGGAATTGTCCTCAGTGAGATTAGTTTCTTCTTGTAAGGTCACACCATGGGTGTGGTGGGGGAGTAGAGGGCCCACTTGGTGACTGCTGTTGATCAGTTGCCTCAAGTAAGGACAACTCTGAAGGGCCATCGCTGCTTCAGAGCTCCCTGTGGAAGTGGCTAAGTCATCTGTTGGAACTGCAAAACAGTACAACTTCTCCCACAGCCCAAACCTGTCGTCTTTGCTCCCTTGCAGGCAGGCATTGTTCACAACAGCACTTTCTAATAAACTCCCTGAACACAAATCTCCATCCAAAGTCTGGCTCCCAAAGAGCTCAACTTAAAACAATTCCTAAAGCAATAGAAATTATGTAGCATATAGCTTAATTCAATTGTGTTTCTAATGAGTATGTAAAAAATCATGTATATAAATCGTCAAATTGACTAACCCTGTTTGAGAGAGATCCAAGAATTTAAAAGATGCATACAAAATTACCACAAGCCTTAAACTAAATTTTATTTCCTTTGAGGGACAAGCACTTGCCACAGGTGTACAATCCTCAGTGTATAAGGAAAGTAAACGGGAAAACATAAAGTCTCCCTGCAAATGCTCACTTAGTGCTTTCTTTTTCAGAGTTTATCCTAGACTAGACTACTATAAATTTTATTACTGAGTATATTACTGTAGTGGATAAGAGCTACGGCTGCTAACCAACAGGTCCATAGTTCAGGTCCACCAAGTGTTCCTTGAAAACTCTATGGAGCAGTAGTACTCTATCCTCTAGGGTCACTATGAATCACAATCAACTCAGTGACAATGGGTTTGGTTTGGTTTTGGTTTAGTGTATTATAGAATTTATTTTTTTGATACATATAGATTATTGTAATCTTTTACCTATTGATATAAATTAAGAACACTTAACAATGATATTTAAGAAACCCTGGTGGCATAGTGGCTAACTGCTATAGCTGCTAACCAAAGGGTCAGCAGCTCAAATCTGCCAGGCATCCTTTGGAAACTCCATGGTGCAGTTCTACTCTGTCCTCTAGGGTTGCTATAAGTCAGAATCAATTCTATAGCAATGGGTTTTAAAAATGATGTTAGGCCACTCATTTTACTTTTTATCAAAAGAAACACCGATCATTAAGCCAAAGGAAACAGTCTCATATTGGGTTACAACAGGGGAAACTTAGCACTTAGAAACAAAACAAATAAAAACCTTTAGGGAAAAGCTTATAGTTAAAAGATTCAGCCACAGGCAGTTCTTGGATTATGAAAGAACTGCAGTCTTAAATCTGTCTTTAAATTTTTCAATGAGAACAGTTAGACACAATGCATATCTAATGTCAGTTAGTCTAATGTCTTAGTATACAGTGTACCTATCTATGCATGAAAAACATTAAAGAAGCACCTTCAGATACACTAAACATATATAGCATAATAATGTTATTATGTTAAAGATAATAATAAATAATAATAAGGTTTTGATAAGTGTTAAAAATCAGCACCCATTTGTTATTACCAACCACTGTACATACCTTCTCCACAGATGAAAAGATGCCCACAGGGCAAAATCTCCAGAAGATTTTGGTCCTTTAAAACCTTTGGGACCAATTAGATACTTTACTGTAGACTGTAAACTAAAAATCTAAGGTGCACCATGGTGTACATTTCAAGGGTTCAAAAGGAACATTTCAAGATCTGTCCTGAAGTACAGTGCTGTCAGTGATAGGATAATATCCATATGCCAACAAAGAAGGTCAGTTAATATGACTACTATTCAAATTTACACACCAATCTCTAAGGCCAAAGATGAAGAAATTAAAGATTTTACTGGATTCTGCAGTCCAAAATTGACTGAACATGCAATTAGGAGGTATTGATAATTACTGGTGATTGGATGCAAAAGTGGGAAACAAAGAAGAAAGATTAACAGCTGGAAAATATGGCCTTGGTAATAGAAACAATGCCAGAGACTGCATGATAGAACTTTGCAAGACCAATGACTTCTTCACCGCAAATATATTTTTTCACCAAGATAAATGGTGACTATACACACAGTCCTTATCAGAGGGAATACAAAGGACTCAACTGGACTGTATGTGTAGAAAGAGGTGATGGGAAAGCTCAATAGCAGCAGCCAGAACAAGGCCAGGTGCTGACTGTGGAACAGACTATCAATTATTCATATGCAAGTTCAAGTTGAAACTGAAGAAAATTAGAATAAGTCCAGGAGAGCCAAAGTAGGATCTTGAGTATATTGCATCTGAGCTTAGAGACCATCTCAAGAACAGACTTGACACATTGAACAATGATGACTGAAGACCAGACGAGCTATGGAATCACAGTAAAGACATCATATATGATAAACATAAGAGGTCACTGAAGAGACAGGAAAGAAAAAAAGACCAAATTGGATGTCAGAAAAAACTCTGAAACTTGCTCTTGAATATTGAGTTGCTAAAGCAAATGGGAAAAATTAGGAAGTAAAAGAATTGAAGATTTTAAGAGGCATCTCAAGAAGACAAAGTAAAATATCGAATGACATATGCAGAGCTGGAGATAGAAAACCAAAACGAAAGAACACACTCTGCATTTCTCAAGTTGAAAGAGCTAAAGAAAAAACTCAAGATTTGAATTGCAATAGTGAAGGATTCTGCAGGGAAAAATCTTAAACAACTCAGGAAACATCAAAAGAAGATGGAAAGAATACACAGAACCATCATACCAAAAAGAAATGGTTGACGTTCAACCACTTCAAGAGGTAGCATATGATCAAGAACTGATGGTACTGAAGGAAGAAGTCACACCTACATTGAAAGAGATGACAAAAAACAAGTCTCCAACAGTTGATGGAGTATCAGTTGAGATGTTTCAACAAAGAGACAACACTGGAAGTGCGCACTCATATATGTCAAGAAATTTGGCAGACAGCTACTTAGCCAAACAACTGGAAGAGATCCATATTTATGCCTATTCCCAAGAAAGGTTACCCAACTGAATGCAGAAATTATTGAATAATATCATTAATAGCACACATAAGTAAAATTTTGCTAAAGATCATCCCAAAGTGGCTGTAGCAATACATTCACAAGGAACTGTCAGAAATTTGAGCCAGATTCAGAAAAGGACATGGAACTAGGGATATCACTGCTGATATCAGGTAGATCTTGGCTGAAAGCAAAGAATACCAGAAGGATGTTAAACTGTTTCATTGACTATGCAAAGGCATGTGACTGTGTGGATCATAACAAATTGTGGATAACAATGCAGAGAATGAGAATTCCCAAACAACTGTGCTCATGAGGAATCTGTACATGATCTAGAGACAGTCATTTGAACAGAAGAAAGGGGCACTGTATGGTTTAAAGTCAGGAAAGGTGCATGTCAGGATTGTACCCTTTCATCATACCTATTCAATCTGTACACTGAACAAATGATCTGAGAAGTTGGACCACATGAAGAAGAATAGGCATCAGTATTGGAGAAAGACCCACTAACAACCTGCATCGTGCAAATGACACAACCTTGCTTGTTGGAAGTGAAGAGGATTTGAAGCACTGATGAAGATCGAAGACCACAGCCTTCAGTATAAATTGCACCTCAGCATCAAGAAAACAAAAATCCTCTCAGCCAGACCAGTAAGCAATAACATGATAAATGGAGAAAAGATTGAGGTTGTCAAGGATTTCATTTTATTTCGATACACAATCAGCACCCATGGAAACAGCAGCCAAGAAATCAAAAGACACACTGTGTTGTGAAAATCCGCTGCAACAGATCTCTTAAAAGTGTTGAAAAGTAAAGATGCAACCTTAAAAACTAGGGTGTGCCTGATCTAAGTCACAGTATTTTCAATCACGTCATATGCATGTGAAAGCTGGACAATGAATAAGGAAGACGAAAGAAAAACTGACGCCTTCGAATGGTGGTGTTGGAGAAGAATAGTGACTATGACACGGATTGCCAAAGAATACAGATCTGCTCTGGAAGTACAACCAGAGCTTGCTCCTTGGAAGCCAAGATGACAAGACTGGTCTTACACACTTTGGAAATATTGTCAGGAGGGATCAATCCCTTCAGAAGGACATCATGCTTGGTAAAGTAGAGGGTCAGCCAAAAAAAAGAAGACTGTCAACAACATGGACTGACACAGTGACTGCAAAATTAGGCTTAAGGATAAAAGGAATTGTCAGCATGGCACAGGACCTCCAGTGTTTAGTTCTGTTGTGCACAGGGTTGCCATGAGTCAGAAGCCACTTGACAGTACCTAACAACAAAAACAGTGTGCCATGGGGTGCATTTCTGCTGGGCTTTGAAACTTCCTCAACAGAGGTAGGGAGGTTTGGGACCACAGGTAGGACAGTGCTGGTGGCAGATGGTTCATTCCCCTAGTACTAGACCTGTCAACCCCATACACCAACTACGAGACCCGTGCCTCTGAGAGCAAGGGAGAAAGTGCTGCTCCCAATGTGCTACAAGTGAGCCCTGGGGGCCCAAAGATTGGGGAGAGTACACTCAAGGAAACCCATATCCAAAGTTCTCCACAGATCACCCCCCATAAATCATAGCAACATCCAAAAATAAAAACCACTGCCATACAGTGGATTCTAACTCACAGCAACCCTAAAGGACACAGTAGAACTTCCCCACAGGGTTTCCAAGGAGCAGCTGGTGAAGCTGAACCGCCAACCTTTTGGTTAGTGGCCGTAGCTTTTAGCTATAGAGATCCAGAACCTAAGGCACCTCCCCCTGTACCTACCTCCCCCTCCCTACCCCCACCCTGCACCCACACCAAAAGGCCAAGAACAACTACAAAAGAGAAATCGCACATGTGTAAGGCAGAGAAAACAGAAGCCCAAAGAGGTGGTGAAAAGACTCCGGGCTGCACAGCACAGAGGGCCTCGCAAAAATGAGGTGGGGTAGAACTGTGTACAGGGGCACCAGAGGTGCCATTGAGGCCTGGCAGTTTGCCTGGCACAGAGAACATGTTGAGTGCAGTGCCAGTTGCACAAAGCGAAGCCGCAACACTTGGGGCATGCAAGCAGTGGGATCTGCCCTTTCCAAGCTCTGAAAGAGGTAGGTGCTCCTGGGCTCTCCCTTGGTTGCTGCTGGGCACACCACACCGCAGAGGCCCCCTGCTAGCAACCGCCCAGGGATCTGCTGCAGCCCTGCACGTGTAGGAGAGCCACCCTCGAGGGAACCCCGGCCTGCAGACCAGCTTTTGTCTCACTGGATTTATGAGACTGATTCATAATTACTGATAGTAAGACCGTTGGACGTTTCCTAACTCCCCATGTTAGGGGTCCCACAAATTTCAACCACATAAAACAAATCAGAGGAAGCCTGTGAAACTTACTATATTTACAACTGTCCTTCCACTTTTCCAGAGCATAATAATTTCCTCAGGAAAACTGCTAATCCCCCACAATTGGTCTGCTTATTACTGGCTTATTACATGTTTTTACAGGATTCAGTTTTTTTCCTCCATATAGCTTAACATGCTGTGATTCTTTAATGACTATCTTTTTCTCCCTAACAAGACTGTAAGCTCACCCCATGTACGTGAATAAATTGTTAGAGACAAAAATTTATCCCTGTCTTCCAAAACTTTTATGAAAACAACTTTGTATTCCCAAAATGTTAAATTTAAGCACTAACTTAGTGTTTTCCCTAAAAAAACAAAACTCAGAAACTGGTTGCTATTGAGACAGGGATGTGAAGGGCCAGCCTCACAACACCTTGAGACAGTCCCGAGTCATAAGCAAACTGTTTTACCACCCACACCTGGGACGCGTCACTCAAATTATCCTTAAAGTTGCTTTTCAGAAAAGCCAATTCAGATCAAATTGGGAGGCATGCAGAGCTGAAGGTGACCAGTATATGACCTCCCGACAGGGGCACTGGAGAGCTGCAGTAGGGAAGGGAACTGAAAGAAGAGCAATCCTCCACAATAAACCCTGCTGTCAATCCCAGAACCCTCCCTTGCAGAAGCCATTTTGAAGAGGAGCTTTGTGAGCATGCAATTAACATGACCCCACCCAGAAGGGCAATTTATGACGAAAATCCTGCCCATCACCATGAATACTCCTGGTGCACTTTCCTCCTCTTAAAATCTTTAAAAGCACAGGCAAATCTTTTGTTGGGGAAACTGGGCAAGCATTGCTTGGGACCTCCTCATCTCCACTTGCAGGCCTCTTTCATAACGCCTTGTTCCTGTGGCAAGATTCTTTGTCCCTTACCTGCTCACTCCTGATAAGTGAGGGGCAAGAACCCCATGAGGTTCCTGGCATCTGAGAGGCCACTGCAGCCTTATATCTAGTTGATTCCAATTCAAGGCAACCCCACGTGCTACAGAGGAGAACTGAGCTCCACAGCATTTTCTTGCCTGCAGTCTTTGTGGAAGCAGCTCTCCAGGCCTTTTACTGAGATGCCTCCAGGAGGATTCAAACTGCCCTTGCCATTAGCAGTCCAGCAGAAACCATCTGTGGCATCCAGGGACGCCACTTCCCTAAAGCAACACCCCACATGTAATTAGGAGTTGTTTTATGTGACAGACTTTAGTCAGTCAGAAGAAATTACTGTGAATCAGGGCAAATTTTATACACCCCTTTCTGTCTTCCCGTAATACTGATGTTCTCTTTACCAAATGGTACCCAACAGCTACCTGAATCATTAGCAGCTGATAATGTTCTATTCCATGGGTAACAGCGCCTTAAATAACTGCTCCTCTCTGTGGCCATCCCTGTGCTGAACAGTGAAAATGCATCGACATGATTATGGTTCGTGACACATCGATTAATCAGGTAATACACATGCTAAACACTTAGTGAAACGGACTGTAAAAAAACTATTTTACTGACTCTTAGAGACAACAATTTATCTTCTGCTTTAATGACGGTGCTATGTCTATGTCTTTGCAGTCAATGGTACTTAAAAATTATCTGAAAATGCCTAGATTTCATTCAATCAGTGGATTGATGCCCTTTAAAGACAACCAACTTTTGCTAAAATTTTCAAAAATTAAACAATAAATGCCACACAATATTAAGCATGCTAAGTGAATGGGGAAGGATAGAAAATAGTGTTTCACCACACACACTAGACAAGATGATGGACAGTGGTAATTTCCCTTTGAATACAGCAGACTGGAAAATGATGAAAATCCTTTTCAACATAACAGAAAATAAATGTTCATGGTACCAATTTTAATAAGAATATCATTGCCATTCATTCAGCAGTTTCACAGCCAAGTACACACTCAGGGAGCACATAGTAACCAAAAATATGTTCTTGATATATTATGCAGCCAAATTAGCAAGTAATTAGACAGAAATATTGAAACTGCACCAGAAGCAGCAGCCATCCCACAAATTTCAACCATATGAAACAAATCAGAGGAAGCTTGTGAAGTTTACTGTATTTACAACTGCGCCTTCCTCTTTTCCAGAGCCTAATAATTTCTTCAGGGAAAAGTGTTAAACCCCTACAATTGGTCTGCTTGTTACATGTTTTTACAGAGTTCTGTTTTTTTTTCATACAAATTGATTAACAAGCTGTGATTCTTGAACGACTGACTTTCTCTCCCCAACAAGACTGTAAGCTCCATGAGGCAGAGACCCCTGTCTGCTTGGTTCACCCCATGTATGTGGTACATTACAGATACTCAGAAAATCCTTTTTACATGAACAGGTAACATCCTCAGCACAGCAGTGCTTTTCCTCATCTAGTGTCTTTTGGATTGTTACCTGCACTGCCCTCTCGTCACTCTTACTTCTCTGATGCTGCCTGTCTGTTGAGAATACAAAAGCAGTCAGCGTCCCTAGAACAACGCGACATTTGCAGAAAAGGGACCCGTTCCTCCTACTCCTTTGTACTATGTGCACCAAAATAGATCACTTATTCCAGTGCTTTCAGGCACCCATGGTGGGCCCTAAAATGCATAAACAATCACCTTCAGGGAGTCTCTGGAAATGTGGGTCTGAAATCATGTTCAGAACACCACATTATGTACCCTCCCAGGTCATTTATAGATCAGTGATGCAGAAATCCCAGGTATTAATTGGGTCCCTACCTATCCTGTGCCACCTGTTACAGAGACAGTCAACATCAAACATGGAGATGTAACAAATTTCCACTGAACTCTTTTGACCAGAACTGGTTATGCTTAAGGTTCCTGAATGGCATAAACGGTTTGTGCTCAATGACTAACCTAAAAAATAACCCTGGTGGCACAATGGTTATGTGCTTAGCTGTTAACCAGAAGGTTAGTGGTTTGAACCCACGGATGGCTGTACAGGAGAAAAGACCTGGTAGTCAGCTCCCGTAGCAATCACAGCCTAGGAGACCCCATGGGGCAGTTCTGCTCTGCCATGTAGGGTCACTTTGAGTAGAAACTGACTCAACAGCACCACAACTGACCTAAAGGCTGGTAATTCAAGTGCACCCAATGGCACCAATGAAAAATCTTCTGTAAAGATTACAGCCAAGAAAACTCTACCGAGCAGTCCTACTCTGTATACATGAGGTCTTCATAAGTCAGAATTAACTCAACAGCAACAGATAGGTAGTGGTTGTGGTCAAGCTCGCACTTCCCAGCTTCTTGCTTTACAGCAATCTCTCTCCATCATCTCCCTTTAGTCTACCCCGACATCTCTTCCCCTTAACAACTTCTCTTGCATTATTACCTACAAGTTCTGTTTTTGCCTGACTGCCATTGTAATTGACACCGTACTTCAATCCCGAGTGTATCCCAACAAGGTAAGTCTGTGTATTAAGCCATCCTTTATTTGTGTACTGTTCTTAAGAGGCTGCCCCCATTGTCAATTAAAGAAGAAGAGAAAATCGATTTCATTATACAGGACATTTCGACAGGTCTAACACGAAATTTTCCATTTACTTATAGGTTCTCAACACCTCCATGTTTCATTTACAGCTTGTGTCCATCGAACATTATATTGTTTTCTTCTTTTAGAAATAAGTAACATACAGTCTCACTGGTATGGTAATAAGAAGTGATCCAAAGAACCACCTCAGCTTGCCACTAGTTATTTGAGTCTCAAAACAGGAGTAGCAACCTAGGAAAGTTTTATAAAATAAATTGACTTTCAAAAATTACAAAAAACTACCCATCCGTAAATAAACATCTCTGACACAGTAAAACCTGAGAAACCTGAAATTGTGTTAGGTAGAAACATATCAGAGAAGGAAATCAAGTATTTTCCACTAAAATTAAGCAATAGAAAAGTGGTAAGACTGCACCATTCGTGTCATGGACTGAGTGGTGTCCCCCCAAAAAATGTGTGTGGCGGTTTAGCTGAGCTACCATCCCGGGTACTATACAATGCTCCTCTACATTGTTAACCCTGCCTCTGTGAACCTAATGAGAGAGGACAAGGGGCAGTCAGTCTGTGAGACGGCATTCCACGTGCGGCAGTGTCTTGAGGTATAAAGGGAAGGGAAGCCAGCAGAGTTGGGGACCTCATAGCACCAGGTGAGAAGCAGTGCTGGGAGCTGAGTGTGTCCTTTGGAAAGGATTTGGGGTCCTTGCGCATCAGAGCTTTCCTGCCCAAGGAAAGCCTGAAGACGGGGACGTTCCTCCAGAGCCAGCTGAAAAAGCCTTTACCTGGAGCTGACACAGTGAATTTGGACTTTTAGCCTAATGGCTTGTGACAAAATAAAATTTCTCTTTTTGAAGCCATTTACCGGTACTATTTCTGTTAAAGCAGCACTAGCTGACTAAGATACTGACAAATATGGAAAACTTGCAAGACCTTAGGGGAAAAAATAAAAGGTAGCCAAGTTCCAGCTCTCGCAGGTCTCACTGTACACAGATTTGTCTCAGTTCAGGTAGTTCTAGAAACAGACCATGAAGCAAGGATTCCAGCGGTCTGTTTAGCAGGTGACTCCAGGAAAGATGAGGATGGATGTAGGTGAGTGAGGCACAGAACTGAAGGCAGCCAATAAAATGTGCATTTTTAAGCCAGTTACTCCTGTGGCTGAGGAACCTGAGCTAACACTCACTGGAGAATTCCAGGAGCCAGAGTGGAGCTTGCCTGTCCCAGAAAAACCACTGCGGTCAGGTGGATTTGACTCACAGCAACCCTACAGGGCAGAGTAGAACCGCTCCATAGATTTTCCAAGGAGCACCTGGCAGATATGAACTGCCCACACTGTGGTTAGCAGACATGGCATTCAGCCACAATGGGTTTCATGGCCCCGGAGGTACCCTAAAACCCATCAAGGAAAAAAAAAAAACAAAATCATCGCTATCAAGCCAATTCTGACTCATAGCGACAGAGTAGAACTACCTCGTAGAGTTTCCAAGGAGCGCTTGGTGGATCTGAACTGCTGACCTTCGGGTGAGCAGCCATAGAACTGAACTATTATGCCACTAGGGTTTCAAGAGGTATCCTATTCAAGTGGTAAGGGAGCTGGGGGTTTTATAAGCCAACTCCTAGCAGTCTGCCTGAGGGCTGCTCCCAGGGGCACTCATTCTCCTACATTTGAGGCAAGCGAGCAGTGGGCAGAGCGGCTCCAACAGCCAGACAAAGACTTCAGGCAAAGAGATTCACATGCAGTTAGGCCGAAGGAGTTTGTATGCAGCACAAGTGGAATTTCTGAAGCACCTGAACAGTTTACACTACAGTGCGAGACAGTGGTGTCCATTACTCCAAATGCCTGTTCATTTCCCATTTTTTGTACAAGATTCACTAGCCCGGACACAGAAAGACTCCATCTTCTGATACAGATAAGATTCCTTGCATGAAAAAAAAGGATTTTAAAAGGAGGAAAATGTTGATTTTCACAGTCTAATACAGTCGAGGATCATCTAATTTCTCTAAATTGTGGCATTAGGGAATGAGTTACTCTAAGCTGATGGTGTTCAGACTTTGAAAATCACCAGTAGGGCTTGTTAAAACAGGTTTCTGGGCTCCAGCTTTAGACTCTATCATCAAGTAGGCGTAGGGTAAGGGCTAAGAAGTGGTATTTCTGAGCTGTTGGTGATGCAGATGCCGATGTTGCTGGTCCAGGGACCATATTTTGCTCTAGGCCAAAACTCTGCAGCCCAAGGTCCTCGTGCCTGGAGCTAGGGAGGCCAGGGTTAGGTAAGCAGGAATGTGAGATATTGAAACGGTGTCAGCTGGGCCTCTTCAACAATGAGAAGGACTAACAAAGCATGAGGTGAATAGAAGAAAATAAGTAGCTCTGTTTTTCTGTATTAGAATTACAGGAAGCAGTAAGATTTCTCCTATATACCTCAAGGTCAAGGAGATACTCTGCGTCATGAAGTGAATTATGTACCCTCAAAAAAATGTGTGTATCAGTTTGGCTGGGCCATGATTCCTTGTATTGTGTGATATTCTTACATACTGTAAATCTTGCCTCTATGATGTTAATGAGGGATGATGGGTACCAGCTGTGCTGGTGAGGCAGGACTCTGTAAGATTGAATTATGGCTTGAGGCAATCTCCACAGAAATAAAAGGAAAAGACAGTAAGTGGGAGCTGGAGATCTCATAATAGTAGGAAAGAAGCACCTAGACCAGAGCCCATCCTTTGGATTTGGGGACCCTATGTCTCAGAATCTCCCAGTGCAAGGGAAGACTGACATTAAGAATCTTCCTCCAGGGCTGTCATGGATTGAATTGGTGTTCTCCAAAAAATATGTACAGAAATTTGGCTGGGAAGTGATTACCAGTTTTGTGCGATTGTCCTCCATTTTATATTTTCTTATAACATAGGTTGTAACTCAATGGCACTTGGCTGGCTATGCCACAGGTTACAGAGGATTAGGATGGAACTATAAATCCCTAAAGTCACCACCCTGCTCCACTGCAAAGGGAGTTTCCCTGGAGTGTGGCTTGATACCACCTTTTATCCTACAAGGGATAAAAGGAAAGGAAAGCAAGCAGAGAGTTGAGAACCTGACACTATCAAGAAAGCAGCACCAGGAGTAGAATGCATCCTTCAGACTGGAGGTTCCTGTGCCAAGATGCTCTGTGACCAAAGACTGATCACAAGAAGTTTCCTCCAGAGCTGACAGAGGGAAAGCCTTCCCCTGGAGCAGGCACCCTGAATTTGGACTTGTAGCCTACTAGACTGTGTAAGAATAAACTTTTCTTCACTCTTGATATTTCTGTTAAAGTAACACTACATGACTAAAACAAGGGCCAAGAGAGAAAGCCTTCTTCTCCTCAAACTGACACCCTGAATTTGGACTTTCCATCTCCTTTACTATGAAGAAATACATTTATCTTGTGACAGCCGTCCACTTGTGGTATTTCTGTTTACAGCAGCACTAGATGACTAAGACATTACAAGTAAACACAAGTACTTGAGCAAGACAGCTAAACATGACTTCACTTAAGGTCCTGACTTCACTTAAGGTCCTGGTACACATGGACATTCTTCTACATGACAAGGGATTGTCAACGGAGATCGTATGGAGAACTAGAGTCTGATTACCCTTTCCCAGACAACAACTGGGCAATTATCTATTGCTAAGGCGTTGCCTTGCCTTTCAGTCATTTATTCTTGGAAAGGTAGAACAAGAGTCTGTTGCTGCCTTTAGAAATAGCCTGGTGTCTTGCTTTCATGTGGACCCACTTGCCCATGAAAAGAGGACACTTCTGATATTGAGGTTTGTATCTTTGCCACTTTGAACTCATGTACTCAAGAAGTTCTTGGTAGCTCAGTTATTCCTTGGGATAAAAAAGAAAGAAGAGGAAAGCTCTGAGATCTCCTTATCAGGTGACTTATTAAACCCCAGCATCGCAGTCTCACTTAAGTGTGCAAAGCTAGAGCGCATGACACAAGGCAGAGAGAAGGATGTCTTTCCTCCCCAGTCTGTGAATTAATCCTGTAAGAATTTAACCTCAAGACCCTGGCCAAGGATATGCGCTAGCTCCCACACCATTAACTACAAAGGGCCAGTCTCGTTCACGTCTTTTTTCACTTCTCAAGTATTTACTGGTTTTTCCCAATGCATGACAGGCAAATGAGTGCGGCTCAAGAGTACTTTCACAATACGCAGTTGCCTGTCTCATCAGATTAAAGAGGCTCTTGAGATGGCCTCTGTGTCCAAACAGATCCACCTAACCCATCTGAAATTCTACAGTCACTCCTTTCTCCCCACTGAGGCACAGATTCCTGGTAGTCTATAACGCAGCTGGTTAGTAGCTCCACCTCAGTGGGAATTAACATGTAATACTGTTCACCAAGTGGGGTCAGTGATAGTTCAGTGTTAGACTTCTCTTCTTTCATGCGGGAGACAAGGGTTCAATTCCCAGACAGCACACTTCAAATACAGCCACCACCCACTCCACAGTGAAGGTTTGCTTTGCTGCTGTTACGCTAAACAGGTTTCAGCAGAGCTTCTGGACTCAAAGGGACTAGGAAGAAAGGCCTGGCGATCTACTTCCGAAAAATCAGCCCATGTGGACCCCATGAATCACATGAGTCCAATCAGGCTGTGCACGCAGTGGTCGTGATTCAGGGCTGACTGGACAGCAGCTGACAGTAACGTTGATGACCAAGTGACTGACGGCTCAGCACAGAACGACACCGGTTTGATGTGGAGAAAGATAAATTTTAACAACGCTGACCGTGAGACACAAAACATGATTCAGGGCCGAAGCTGGGAAGTTAGTGGGAAAGAATAATGCCTTGAGATGAAAGGTGGCCCCAGAAGCACAGGCGCTTGAGACAGAAGTAAGGCTTTTGAATTTTGTATTTCACAATTGTGCCTCTTAGTAGAGGTTAAGGCTCTGCAGTACGCATACATCTTCCTGCTGCCTGCCCTGTAGACACAGAGCCAGACGCCTGCTAGAAAGTAAGTCTAAACATGATGGGATGGAAGCAGCAAGAACGCCATTCTCCGTGCCAGTGCCAGATCCCTTCTCCTTGTATGAAGAGAAACAAGATAATTTTCTCTATTGTCAGGGTGTTTTAAGGCATTGCTTTGACTTCATTTTAAGCCCTATTAACTTTGAGTAATTTTCTCAGAGAGTCACAAGAGTCAAAGAAGAAGAGCATCATGAGGAGAGTTCAAATCAGAGGAAGCAATATAGGGATGAAAGCGTTTTCTTGCTTGTGTTGCTGATTATCGCAACCAAAAGAGTCTCAGGAGAAGACTAGGGGCAGACACCAGTCCGCAGTCACTTCAGCAGTGGATTAGAGTTCAGCACATACACACTACATGGTTCCTGCGGCCTGAGCTGCACAGCAATCCCCAGCATGTTCTCTTTGGTTTGGGGGTTCCTGCCTCTACCAGTATCTCATTTAGTAACCAGAGAGACAAACTGCTCTTGGTGTCTCTATTTGAAAATAAGTCTCTTTATATCCACATTTGTGTTTCAGAGTACCCTTACAGTTTATGATTTATACCCACACATTTATACTGCCAATTTTTCTCTTTTGGAATGTAGTTCCATCATCACTGTCTGACCACCAATATGTCCACATACTTCTCTGTGTTTCTACTTTGATCTGTAGCTCACATTTGATGACATGTGGCTCCAGTTGGTACCTTTTACTTTGCTCTGTAGTACACCTCGTCTTCCAGGCATTTGTATTTTTATATAATAAACCAAAAAAAAAAAAAAAAACCCAAACCCTTTGCCATCAGGTCAATTCCAAATCATAGCGACCCTATAGAATACAGTAGAACTGACCCATTCAGTTTCCAAGGGGTGGCTGGTGGATTTGAACTGCCAGCCTTTTGGTTTACAATCTAGCTTTTAATTGCTCCCTGTGATTGGAGGCTCCCCCTTGTAGCAACCAGTGAATCAACAGCCTAAAAGCCATTCTCAAGCCTCCTTCCCTTTGCCTCCTCCGTGTAACATAGGCTGGAACCACCACACCATTTTCACTTCAGACTTCCCTGCAGCCAGGCTCAATGTGTAACAATTATGGCCAAAAGATTTAAGCAGAAATTCTTGGGCTGGAATTTCCTTTTCAACTATAAAGGCAAAGCCTCATTAGAAAACACTCTCTGCCCTCTGGAGATCCTTCTCTCTTCTTCTGAACTGTAATGCAGACTACCCAGAGGGCAGCAGTGATTTGCAGACAAGAGGGAAAACACCCCACACTGAGATGGAGCAGAGACAGACGGGACAAGAAACACTGATAACAAGGGAGCTGCCGCACTGGTCTCGATTGTTGCCTCTGGGCTTCTTGCTAAGTGAGAAGCATAAACCGCTGTTGCTACAATCCCTGTAAACTCACGGCTAAAATAATCCTAAATGACAGATCCTGAGCCGAAAGCATCAGGTACTTTGTGCTCAGGTGCTGTGGCTGCTGTCCCTCCATCTGCCAGCGCTCTTCCCTACAGACGTACCACTTGGCAAATTCAAGTTCATAAAACCTAAAACTGTGCCTGTTGTATTACACACGGTGTCTGCTAAGACGGCACTGTGTATCAGACAGCCCTGAAGTCAGATTTTAAAGGATCCTGGACACTCTTTTGAGCAAAAAACTACAGAACGACCCAAAATATTGCCTGGGTAAAGTTTAGGAGTCATGCCAGCAAAAGTAGGTATGTGCCTGCAGGAATAGAAGTGGGAGAGAGAGGAAGTGGGAGAGGAATGAGGGAACAAAAGGAAAAGTTAAGACCTAACGGTGGACAGAGAGGAGCAGGCAGGATCATGAGGCTCTTACAAGGGGGAAACTACGAGTGAGGTAGTGCACATTCTGGAAGAAAGTACCAGGACCTAGCCAGGCAGGTGATGTACTCCATGGCTTGTCTACCAATGCAGATTCCTGGGACCCAGCTCCAGGGAGTCTCACTCCATGGCTCTGAAGTAGGGTCCATGTATTTTCATTTTTAATAAGCTGCCCTGGTGATAATTAGGCCTGTGGGTCTCACATTTTTAAAAAAATTCTGCTACAGGGTATAAAACTGTGAGCCAGTGCAGGCTACACTAGACACCATACATTAGGAAAACCTGAGTAAATAAACAGCTTCAGCTACAAAATAACTATGGTTCTCAAACAGCTTTGCCATGGAAACTGTTTTTTCTAAGACTGATGGAATTGATGTAAGAAGAGTTACTCTGACTGAAGCCAAGTGAGGAACCCCAAAGTGGCAGCGGGTCCCCCTTACCCTTTCACCTTCCTCTGAGGAAGCCTAAGGTCCTTTCTATCACTGAGCCAGGTGGTCTCCTGGGTCCCTGCAGCTCAGACTGTCGCTTGAATCGAATGACAGATAGATATACTAGGGGCAAGTATTATGGTCCTTGCGCTGAAGGTCAGGTAGATTCCATCCTGAGACGGAGGATAAAGGAAAGAAAGAGCACGTGTTACAAGTCTTATTTGTAACCTTTATATAAAAAGAATTTCTTCACAGTGCTGCTTTAAAGATATTTTAAGCACATCCACTCCAAGGTGTGACCAGAATAACAATATGCTGGTTTGAAAGTGGTCATTTCAGTGAGCAATAAAAGTTTCAGTTTTAAAAAGGGACAATCATAATTTAAATTTATTGGGGTTTTTGAAAAATGTAGGATGCCCAAAGCTACAGTAAAGGAGGCATAAACTAGAATAAAAACAATAAGGAGTCTGCTGTAAAAAAAAAGAAATTCACAAAGGCAGTGTTAAGACCCTTTCCATCATAAATACAACTTTGGAGACAGGAGTCACGGGTCATGTCTCAAGTCTTATACCTACTACCTGTGTCACAGTAGACAAATCACTTAAATTCTCTGTGCCTTGTTTTCTTCACTTGTTAAACAGGAATTGACTCATCAAGTATTTATTGTGTTTCTATTATATACCGGTCCCCTCATGACTCAACGACACTTGGCTGGCTTTGGTATGGCACAGTGTTAACAGCTCAGCTGCTAACCCAAAAGGCAAGCAGTTCAAATTCACTAGCTACTTCCTGTAAATGCTACGAGGCAGTTCTACTCTGTCCTAAGAAGGTCACTATGAGACAGAATCAACTCAGTGGTTTTTGTTTGTTATGTACTATTTATGCTCCAGTATTATTTTAATTATAGCTGTGGCATATAATTAAAACGTGCTATAATTAAAATGAGCAAAATTCCTTGTCCACGTAGGACTAACTTTTTAGTAGGAAGAGACAACTAAAGTAAAACATACATTATGTCACATGATGAAAGTGGTATAGAGAAAAATCAGGAAGGGAAAAGGAAACCAGAAAGCAGGGTTAGGAGGTGGGGACTGGAGTTGTCAAAAGCGACGAGGAAAGCCCACTTGGAACGATGATGTGGCGAAAGACACAGAGAGATGAGACAACAAGCTGGCTGGCTAGTTGGGGGTGAGGGTCGGGAGCAGTGGTACAGGTAGAGGGCACTGTCAGAGAAAAAGCACCCAGAGGATAGTTCTAGAAATAGCAAACAACTCTGTGTGGCTGAAACATGGGGAGAGTTGAAAAGGATGAAGTCAGAGAGGCAGTGGGGGCCAGATTTTATGATGACTCATAGGCCATTGAGAGGACTTTGGCTGCTGCTGCGAGATAGGAAGTTACTAAAGACAAGTGACACAATGTGGCTTACATGTAAAAGGACTACTTGACTTGCTGTTTTGAGAACAGTCTCCAGAGAAGCACCAGTTATGGGGGAAATTACAACAATCCACGTGTCAGGTGGATATGGGCCTTTTCTACCCCACTGAGTTGCTGTGACATGATGCACAGGAATGTAAATTTCAAAACACTGCATATATTTAAGGTTTGTCATTATAGTCAGTGTTTGGCCTTTGTGCTAAAAACAAATGAGCAGGAAGGAATGTAGCCAACTAACACCGTTTCACTTTATGAGCTCACAGATATAATAAAGATGCACTTTTCGGCTTTTCAAAGAACAGATGCCAGATTGGTGTCATATTTAGGGCCTGCTTAATGGTCCAAGGAATAAGAGGAATGAGACAAGGGACAGGTTGCATCCCAACTTTTCTGCTTTCTTTGTACAACTTGGGAAATTAATGAAGATTTTATATCTGGCTATAAATAGCCTGTTCTCAACCATTCCTCAACAGGATAATAATACATTCCGGCATCAAGCTGTGAAACACACACACACACACACACTATTGAACACTAACTATTGAACACTACTGAATAACTATGGAACACTAACAGCCAAAAAAAAAAAAAACACAAGGAACCATTAAGTCATTTAAAAGATTGAAGCACTAGCCTATTGCCATCAAGATGATTTCAACTCAGAGCAACCTTATGGGACAAAATAGAACTGGTCCACTGAGTTACCGATGCTGCAAATCTTTGGGATTGACACATCCTTCTCCGCAGAAGCAGCTGGTGGGTCTGAATTGCTAACCTTTTCATTAACAGCCAAGCACTTAACCATTAAGCCACCAGGGTCCTTTTTAGCACTAAGATGTAACTTGAACCTTTAACTTACTAACAGCAGAAGAAATTTAAATTAAAACACAATACCAAACCCATTGCTATGGAATCAACTGTGACTTACTGTGACTGTCATGATGGATTAAATTGTGTACCCCCCAAAAATATTTAACAATTTTCTGGGCCACGATTCCTGGTATTGTGTGATGTTGTAAGATGCTATAAATCCTGCCTCTGTAATGTTAACGGGAGAGGAAGGGCTGTGGTTGTGCTAGTGAGGCAGGACTCTATAAGATTGGATTGTGCCTTGAGACAATCTTTTGAGATATAAAGGAAAGAGAAGCAAGCAGAGACTTGGGGGACCTCATACCACCAAGAAAGCAGCAGTGCTGGGAGCAGAGCACTTCCTTTGGACCCAGGGTCCCTGTGCCTCAGGACCTCCCAGTCCAGGTGAGTATTGACAACAAAGATCTTCCTCCAGAGCCAACAGAGAAAGGCTTCCCCTGGAGCTGACACCTTGAATTTGGAACTTCAGCCTACTTTTCTCTGAGAAAATAAGTTTTTCTTTGTTAAAGCCATCCACTTGTGGCATTTCTGTCACAGCAGCCCTAGATGACTAAGACAGAGACCCTATAGGACAGAGCAGAACTATCCCACAGAGTTTCCCTGCAGCTCCTGGTAGATTCAAACTGCTGACCTTCTGGTTAGCACCAAATCTCTTAATCACTATGCCACCAGGGTTTTCCAGTTAAAACAAAGGTATCATTTTATCCATCAAATTAACAACAACAAAAAATAAAATAATAATGCTAAATGTGGAAAAGATATAATGCAACAGGAATTCTTACATGCCAGTGATAGGAATCTAAATTGGTATAATCTTTCTAGAACACGTCACTATGTATCAAAAAAGCTTTAAAACTGTTAATGTCTTCTGGTCATGATTGTATTTCTAAAGTTAATCTTAGAGAGAAAAATGTGTAAGGTGAAAGACGTGTGGGCACTAATACGTCCACTGCAGTGTTCATTCATTCATTCAACAAATATTTATTGAATTTTTACCATGTTCCAAATACCATCCAGGCACTGAGGATACAGCAGTTAGAGTGGAGCTGGAGAGACGTAATACTTCAAAGTCTCTACCTTTTTCAACTCTACATTTTATAAGGTGAGATAACACTTAATCAATCAGTCAATAAGCTACATAGATGCCGTATGTTCGTAAGTTTTATGGAAGAGGACAGGGAAGATGAAGTCAACATTTGCAAAAACATAAATAGAAAAGAAGATGACTAAACTATGGAAGCCCCTGCAAAAGAAAAGCAGTCATTTAAAACATATATCTATAAAGAATTTTTGTATTTCTAATGATATTATATGCAAAAAAGAAAATACAAAATTGTGTGTCTATATATGTGTATGTGTGTGTAATGTCACCCATATTAAGTACATACACACACATATTCTAGAAGACAAAACATCCATATTATAAAAGTAACATGTTATCTTTTAATGGTGCAGTAATAGAAGATTTTTACTTTCTTTGGGGCAATTTCTAAGCTTTCCACAATGAGCTTGTCATATTGTGATAATTAGCAACTTTAAAAGGCTAATTTTCAAAAAATACAAATTTAAAATCACTTTCAACATTAAAGAAAAAAAAAAGCCAAGAAATTATTTTGTCCGAGGAAGCTGATGATAGGGGACAGCCAATCACATAACACTGGGATGTCTGAACCCTTGGCTGAAAACATGTGAAATGCATGAAAATCAGCAGGGTCTCTATGACGCGGAACTGACTCCATGGCAACAGGTTTGGGTTAGCTCTCAACTACTAACCAGAAGGCTGGCCATTTGACCGTATCCCGAGGTTCCATAAGAGAAGGACCTGATGATCCGCTCCTCTGAGGACTACTGCCAAGAAAGTGGCAGTTTTACTCTGCCATAGAGCATCACCGTGAGTCGCAGTGTACCCCTCGGCACCTGACAACAACAATACTGTCTCAGCCACTTTGTTCCAAGGTCTCACTGATCCTCCAGACCAGTAGTTCTTAAAGTACACCCAAACCTCATCCAGTGGGAATTACTGGATACACTTGCTAGATACAGATTGCTGAGCCCCACCCACTGAGTCACAGCCTCAAGGGGAAGTGGGCACAAAAATTAGCTCCCCAGAGATTCTCTTTGATAATCATCCTTGCCCTAGCCACAGGGCAAGCCCTGATTTGATGATATCCCAAGGGTCGGTATAACCTAGTGCAGTACATCACGGTCTGACTCCCCTCACCTCCGCAGGACCAGCCAGCAAACTCCCTAGCCCTGCGGGCTGAGCACAGTGCTGCACAGCCCCACCCCACCCCCAGTCCTAACACTCGACCATCTACACCTACTCCCACTGTAACTGGCCAAGACTGAGACCCTCCTCTCCACAAAGTTGTTGTTGTTGTTGTTAGGTGCCACTGAGTCGGTTCCGACTCATGGCAACCCAATGAACAACAGAATGAAACACTGCCTGGTCTTGCGCCATGTCTACAATCGTTTTTACGCTTAAACCCATTGTTGCGACCACTGTGTCAATCCATCTCGTCGAGGGTCTTCCTCTTTTTCTCTGACCCTCCACTCTACCAAGCATGATGTCCTTCTCCAGGGACTGATCTCTCCTGACAACATGTCCAAAGTATGTAAGATGCAGTCTTGCTGTCTTTGCTTCCAAGGAGCACTCTGGCTGTACTTCTTCCAGAACAGAGCTGTTTGTTCTTTTGGCAGTCCATGGTACATTCAACATTCTTCTCCAACACCACAATTCAAAGACATCAATTCTTCTGTCTTGTTTGTTTATGCAACAAGCTTTCACATGCGTATGATGTGATTGAAAATACCATGGCTTGGGTCAGACATATTTTAGTCTTCAAGGTGACACCCTCACTTCTGAATAAAGAGATCCTTTGTAGCAGATTTTCCTAAGGCAAGGCATCTTTTGATTTCCTTACTGCTGCTTCCACAGGCGTTGATTGTGGACCCAAGTAAAATGAAATCCTTGACAACCTCAATCCTTTCTCCATTTATGACAATGTTGCTTACTGGTCTAGTTGTGAGGATTTTTGTTTTCCTGATGTTGAGGTGCAATCCATACTGAAGGCTGTGGTCCTCAATCTTCATCAGTAGGTGTCTCAAATCTTCTTCATTTCCAGCAAGTGACGTTATGCGTCTGCATAACGCAGGTTGTTAATGAGTCGTCCTCCAATCCTGATGCTTCATTCTTCTTCGTATAATCCAGCTTCTTGGATTATTTGCTTGGCATACAGATTAAAAGGTATGGTGAAAAGATACCACCCTGATGCACACCTTTCCTGACTTTAAACCATGCAACGTCTTCTCCACAAAGTGGCAGGTTCCAAAGCCCTGCAGCCCACATCCTAACTAGCAGATGATGAAGAGTGCTGTGGGGTGGTAGTGGTGATAGTGTTAACGACTTACTGCACTGTGTGACACCAACTGTAGTGACCAGCCGATGCTGGGTCTTGGTGTGTACGTGTGTGAGGGACATGAAACCTACTAATGCCACTGTCTTGGAGGCCTCTTCCCCAGTGGTGCCAGTCTGCCCACTGCCACTGCCACAGCCACCTCCATGGACCTGGAGGTCACTTTGGTGTCACCCCCTCTGACAGTGTTGTGGATGCATCCTGGCCCCCTAACAACTGCCCTAGGGATGCCACTGCCCTGCCTGGCTTTACAAGCAGGAAACCCTGGGAGAAGGGAATGGTTTGCTCTGTTTCTTTGTTTTTATTTGTATTTTTTAGTACAGAGTCATAGTTTTTCCTTTGTGGGCGCCATCATTGTCCCAAATCACACTTAATGAAAATAGAGGACAATTTTGACCAGAGCATTTTCTGACATTGACAACAAAAGAGACTAGTAGTGCTATGTTTCCAGCATAGTGAGTCATTTTAGTCTTAGATACTAAGTTAATACAACATCTATGTGACTAGTTAGAAGTCAATAAAAGAGAGCAGACTTTGCTGTAAATTGTAATGCAACCCCTGTTTTTCTGTATTTTGGAGGCTTTTTTTAAGAATGGGTAAAGTAAGTTTCGCGGGTGATATTAGCTGCAAACCCATGCACAACAGAATGGGACCATTGTGATCCCTAGGGTTTTTGCAAGTAGATTGCCAGGCCTTTATTCTTGGTCTGAAAGCTCCACCGAAACCTGTTCAGCATCACAGGAACATGCGTATCTCCCCTGACAGGTGGTAGCTATGTCTGAAATCCACTTATGGGGATTTTATCCAGGCCTACCTCACGGAAGGCGAGAATTCTACCAGTGAATCACTACTGACCTCAAAGTAGCAACAGATAGAAAAATGCATGCCTTATCTTCGCCCAGAAACCTGTAATGACGAAGTGATAGCTGATGTTTTAAAATGCTTTCAAACACCTATTTACTAGGTAATTTTCTGTTTAATATGTAAAGTAGTATAATTTTTAAAAACTTGAAGTAGCCAAAAAAAAAATCCCTTTTGAAATGAAAACAGAATCTATGCTCACATGAAAGTATATACTCATTTAGAATAAAGTTTGGGGAAAATATGGCACAATTTTTGATTAATCATAGAATCAATGTACATGTATCTCTGCTTCCTCTTAAATATCCACTGGGAGAGAAGGGAAGAATGGAAGGAGGAAGGGAGGGAATACAAATCCACAAGGCAAACAGAAAAAGAGAGAAGATAGCCAATTAAAGATTTAAAGAAAAATTTGGAAGATGCAAAGTAAATATGTGAGTTGTAACTGACTTAAAGCACAAACAGCTCAAATGTAAATACCTACAGAAAGGAAGATTAAGAACATGATTAGAGCCAGAAAACCCCCAAGAGGCACCAGGATTAGAAGCACCTGAAACTTGAGGAGGCATGATCAGAGGTGTTTTAGTCACCTGTTACTGTTCCAGCAGAAAATACCACGAGTGGAAGGCTTCATGAAGAGCAACTTTTATTGCCACAGTCTGGTAAGCCACAAATCCATTTATACAAGTCCATTCAACAAAAGATAACTCATCACAGCCCAGTGGGCTGATTCCAAATTTGAGGAAAGCATCTTGGCACAGGATCCTCAAGTCCAACAGATGTGCTCTACTCTTGGTGCGGCTTTCTTGGTGGTGTGACATTCCCAACTTCCTCTGCTCACTTCTCTGCCTTACATCCCACAAGCTTGTAGCCTGAGTCCTGCTTCCCTAACACAACTGCAGCCCATTCTCCATCATCAATATCACAGAGGCACGATTCACAATACTTGGGAGGAATGGTACCACATTGGGACTCCTAGCTAAGTCAAATCAACGCATACATTTTGTGGAGGGACACAATTCAATCCATGACAAGAGGCATCACTGTAAATCAGAGGGTGCATTGAAAATCTGTACAAGAAGCATCAGGACCCCTCGATCTTCTCTTCTTCCCTTGCAGCTCATAAGCTACCCCTGCTCCACGCCATCAAGAGACAAGACATTTTAATCTCTGGGAGAAACTGAACCAGAGAGACTACAAACTAGAAGACATCCATGATGGACAAGGGTAACAAAAGATTAACAGGTGAAAGTCTAAGTACATACTAAATGTAAGTCCCTAACACCTTGCTCATTAGGCTCCAGAATGCTGACAGTCAGACTGATTTCCCCAGTCAGGATACTAGTGTATCCTCTGACCAAAAAAGCCATATTCAAAAGATCAGAAAACTATAAGCTTTGTGAGGTCAGAAACTTTCACCTGTTTTGTTCTGTATCCCCATAGCCTAGAAAAGAACATGATATGTAGCAGGCAAAGAAATCTTTCTATAGATATTTGTTGAATGAGTGAATCACTGAATGAGTCAGCAATCATAATGGTACCACATTTTTCAACAACATTGGAAGACAAAGGACAGGTGAGCAATATCTTTAAAAATCTGGATGGAAAGGATTTCCAATCTAAATTTCTAAATTTAGATTATCTCTCATGAAGTAGGATGGTCAACTAAAGATATTTTCAACATTAAAGTCTTCTATGACTTGTCTAAGGAACCTACAAGAGGATACATCTGCCAAAAAGAATAAGAATACAAAAAAAGAACCTGAGACTCAGCAAGCAGATGCCCCCTTTAAGGCGGAGAAGGAGAATCCCACAATGATGCTGGAAAGAAATTCTAGCAGGTAGCACACTGACAGAGCAACCAGGAAAACAGCAGAAATGCCTCAGAGGAATGTTTTCTAGAAAAAGAAATTGAACTAATAGATTATCTGGTGGCTTGACTGTACCAAGGGGGATTTTCCAGTTCTTCTGGTGAATACAAAATAAAATTTCTGTGACGTATTCACCAAACCAAGCAAACAAAAATTAAGCAACTGAAGTTCAGAAAAGCACGGTATGAGTAGCTCTGTACTTTCATTACCCACCCCACTCCCAAACACACAAACAGAAAACAAGCAGAAACTCGAGGAATAAACCTTGTCAGAAATCTGGAAATGAGGCAAAGGTTTACAAAAGCTGCCTGAATGCTAAATCCAGAAAAAGGCAAAATTTCAACATTCAGAAAGCTTTGATTTTCTACTTGGCCGTGTCCTACCTCCTCCCTGGCTCAGGACAGCTGTTTTATTGCAGCAGCAGCAGCAGCAGCAAGCTGTACTCACAGACCTGATCTCTGGCTCTCCACAGAGCAGAGCAGATTTGATTTGCAAATTGGTGTGTGAGTAAGTGTGTGTGTGTGAGAGAGACAGAGAGGGGGAGAAAGAAAGGGAGAGGGAGAGAGAGCCCATCCAGTGACTGCCTGAAGGAAGGAAGCAAGGCACTCTCTTGAATTAGCTTGTCTCCAAGCTTCTGCAGAATTGAGCAGCACTGGGCAAGAACCCAAGGCTCTAATCACCTGTAGCTACCTATGGCTGAAGAATTACATTAAGGACTACAACAGGCACCCAAAGACTCAAAGGACAATCTAGGCAGAAAATTTCTTCGGGAAATTAAGACTTTTAAAAGCACCATGTATACAGGGAGACTGAGAAAAATACTCACGCTCAGGGCAAGACATGCTCAGAAATTACTTGAGAAGACCCTAAGGCTTCACTTCTAGCTGATCCCTAGGCACAGTGTAAGCCTGGCTAAGTGCTGCCAGAGGACTCCAGCACAGAGCCAAGTTACAAAGATTACTGAAGGTTTTGTTTGTTTTTGTTTTTAATTTTTGTTTTCAGTCCTCACCTTCAAGGAAATCTCTATCAAAACACTTGCTTTAACAGAACCTAAGGAACAGAGACTTCAGTGTCCACATACATCCAGGAAGACAGTCTTTTGCAAAAATAGTTAAAGGAAGTCACTAATAACTATTACTTTTTTAACTTAAAAAGAAAACTCTGAGAGAGGAAAAAAAACCTGATTTCTAAAACTACTATATTGCAATATTCAAATAACCCACTTTCAACAAAAAAATCACAAGGCATACAAAGAAACAGGCAGCCCTTCAAAAGAACACAATAAAGTATCAATCTGAAATCATCCCAAGGAAGCTCAGAGAATCCAGTTCTGGACAAAGACTTTAAAACCATAGTACCGTGTATGCTAGAATAGCTAAAAGAAAACACGGACAAAGAACTGAAGGAAATCAAGAAAACAAAATAAAGACAAATATCAATAAAAGGAGCACAGAAAAAAACAAAGAAACAAGATATAATCATAGTGCTGCATATGGTTCAGCTGTGAACTGTATTTACAAACTCACAACAATGGAAACCAACTATAGATTTTAAAAAATGGTAGAAATCTTAGAAGAAAGATGGTTAAGAGAAATGCTTGTATATCAAGACACTCAGAGAAATAGCACTTACTAGGTCCAGAACCTGGTGGCATAGTGGTTAAGTGCCATGGCCACTAACCAGAAGGTCAGCAGTTCGAATCCACCAGGCCTTCCCTGGAAACTCTATGGAGCAGTTCTACTTTGTCCTACAGGGTCACTGTAAGTTGGAACTGACTTGACGGCAGTGGGTTTGGCTTTAGGTTTAGGTGCCAGACATTAGTCTAAGTCATATTTTTTTCCTAGAATTAAACTGTTTAATTGTATTGCTGGCTTTTTAATTATTTAATGTACTATGAGTTGGATCTGACTCGACGGCACTTGGCTTGGCTTAGCAAAAACTAAAAATTGACTTAATAGGGCACACTGGCTTATGTGCAGTCCCCTAGGCGATGCAAAGAGCTACTACATTCACTGCTAATTGAGAGTCACATCAGAAGAAAGGCCTGGTGATCTACTTCCAAAAAAAGTAGACGTTTAAAATCCTACGGAACAGAGTTCCACTCTCACATATATAAGGTCCCCGTGAAATGCAGTCAAGTTGATGGCAACTAGTATGGGTAGCTTATGTCTCAGAATATGTAACTTCAGTGTGCACTAGAGTTACGTATTTTTAAATTAATACAAAGTTTAATTCTTATCAGAGAACATACCATTGATAATCTAGAACACTGTAAAAGCCTAAACCTAACTTGTTGCCTTTTCCAACTCAAACCAACCCTATAGGACAGAGTATAACTGCCTCTTAAGGTTTTGAAGGAGTGGCTGACAGATTTGAACTGCCAACCTTTGGGTTAGCAGTTGAGCTTTTAACCACCAGATCACCATGGCAGAATTTGCTTTGAGTCTTCAGAGACACAAAAGAGAACTCTCATTTACTGAGCATTTCTTCTCTGCCAGACTCTGAGTGCACTGCGTACATTAGCTCATTTAATTCTCCTGACAACCTTGAGCAATAGACCTAGGATGTATGTGAGAAGTGAAACAAATCTCCTAGAGTTATACAGCTATGATGGACTGAGAAAAGAAAAGAATCTACACTCATCTCCCTCCTCTCTGGTCTCTACAGGACTTTCGTTATTTTTAGCTCAAAAGAGCTATATCACACAAGTGCATTCACACACACACTCTACCCCTAATGCTAACCACTAAAATGACGTGACTATTCCAGAAACGTGCTACTTAAGCCCACTAACACTCAGCCAGTCACCTCCAGACATTAGTTAAGAGGAGTCACCTTAAGAAATCTGTATTTCCAAAACTGCTTTAAGTCTGCCTCACCTGAGGGCTCGCAAGTCTCTTTACACTGCCTGAAAGTTGCCTTTCCACCTTACAGACACGAAAAACAAACCCACTGCCCTTGAGTCGATTCCAACTCACAGCCACTCTATAAGACAGAGTAGAACTATTCCATAGGGTTTTGGGGAGCAGACTGTCACATTTTTCTCATGCAGTGCAGCTGGTGAGTCTGAATGGCAGATCTTTCAGTTAGCAGCTGAGTGCTTTTAACCACTGTATCACCGAGACTCCTCAGCTTACAAAAAAATTCATGTCAACGCAGATCACTGAAAGGATAGGCGAACTGCATTGTATGGCTCAGTCTCCAGAATCTGAGGATTCAAACTCCTAAGGTTTCTTTTTAAATTTCCTCCTTCTCTCCAGCTCACTGTTTTAACTCAGGCCTGTCAGGGTTTCAGTTTGTGATACTCTCCTAACTGGTTTCTCTGCCTTTATTTTCTTTCCTTTTCAATCATCTGTTCACATGGTGGAGAGGGGTGGCTGTTCACAACGCACTCCATTAGGGATTGCACCGTGTTCCCTAAAAATATGTGTGGTAAATCCTAACCTCTATGCCTGGGGTAGAAACCCTGGTGGCGTAGTGGTTAAGTGCTAGGGCTGCTAACCAAAAGGTTGGCAATTCAAACTCACCAGGCGATCTTTGGAAACTCTATGGGGCATTTCTACTCTGTCCTATAGGGTCACTATGAGTTGCTAGGGGCTTATAATCCCGTTCAGGAATGGGTTGTCTTTTTTATATTAACGAGGCAGGATTATTGTAGGGTGTGTCTTTAGTCAAGCTGGAAGCAGAGATGGGGAAAGAACGATACCAAGAGACACGAAGGTTGCCTAAGAGTAGAAGCTCAGAGGAGACTAGGACTTTCCCCCAGAGCCAACAGACAGAAAGAGGCTCCCTCTAAAACTGTCACCTTGAATGGGACTTCTAGCCTCCTAAACCGTGAGAAGCTACACTTCTGTTTGTTAGAGCTACCCACTTGTGGTATTTCTGCGATAGCAACGCTAGAACTGAGACACACACCAACCGATCAAAACATTCAGTGCATGGTACATGGCAGGTGCACAGAACAGGGTGCACAGCGCAAGTACCTGCTAAGCCAGGCATTTCCACTTCGTATCCTGGGAAAATGAGGAGGAAGAAGGCCAGGATAGGACACCTGGGCCTCAGGGCTACAGGTGTTCCAATATTTAATAACCGACACGGCCAGCTGGGCTGAATATCAGGCCTAGCCCTGAAGTCTTCTTTCTAAATTGCAAACCTCATTGTATCACCATGTCCAAAAATACTTCAGAGAGTCTCCACTACCTGTAAACCCCAGCTGCCATCAAGTCAACTTGAACTCATGGTGGCCCTATGTCAGAGTAGAACTGGGCTCCACAAGGTTTTCAATGACTGATTTTTCAGAAGCAGACTGTCAGGCCCTTCCTCCAAGGCACCTCTGGGTTGACTCAAACCTCCAACTTTTGGGTTAGCTATCGAGCAAGTTAACCATTTACACCACCCAGGGACTCCACCTGCAAAAACAAAAACCTGAATTATTTAGCAAGGTATGTCCTTCGTTTTCCAGCTGTCGTCTACTTTTTTAAAATCTTGTGTTTACCACTCCTCGAACTATAATTTGAATTACGTTCAGCTGCACAAGCTTACCTTGTTCTTATATCCCCAAACCTTTGCACAAGCCATGAATATCTACTTCCCTCTTTGTCTGCCCATGGAAACTCCTTCAAGACCTCACTCAGACACTGCTCCCTGTCTATCCTTCCCTGACTTCCCTAGATGAGGCTCGTATAATCCCCTGGACATACTACAATTGCAGCCCTTATACTGGGTTGTCACTGTGTATGCCTGTCATCTCTCTCTCTAGACCAAGGACTCCTTTGGGGCCCAGTACACAGCTTATTCCGTATTATGTCCACAGATTCTGGCACTCTAACATAGAGCAGAGCCTGGAAAAGTGTTTGGAGATTAGGGGACTGATGTGCTTGGACACAACACTGCTGAGCTGAACTTAACCACTGCCTCCCCAAGGGAAGAAGGAAGTTTTCACCCAAATCAGATTAAGTGCTCCCTATGTATCTACCTTCCCGGTGTCTAGGCTCTAAGATCAGAGCACAGGTCTTCTGCAGCATAAACATCCACTGAATGGATGAATGAAGCCATTAATAACCTTGACTGTGGGCTGCACTCAGTACTGCTGGGAAGAATATTTTCAAAAGAAAAGAAAAATCATCTTTTTGAGGGAGCCAGGATAGAAACACTTGGATACAAGCTCATTCTGGGCTTAGGATTGATCTGAATGAAGCTCCCAGCGAGTGGGGAGGGCATGTGTGTTCCTTGGACCATCCTGACGGAATAGTGCACCCTCAGCACCACCGCCAATGTGGGGTGGGAATAAATGGCTTTTCAGAAGGAAGGACACACACACAAGAGTTAAGTACAGCCAGTAAGAAGGTCAGAGGTCAACTGTCTGAGCTGGTTAATTCCACCGCGGGTGAAATACATAATGAGGTCTCAGTGTACTTTCCACTGTCATGTTTCTGATTTCACTTAGAACTTGAAAGGGCTGCTTCCGGGAGGTGGGTGCCAGAGTATACTGGCTTCAGCTCTTGAGGCTGTGCACAGCCTCTGTGACCCACCCACACAGAGCCACGAGGCTCTCACCTCCCAGACTCAGCAACCCAAAGACTCCCAGTGCTGAGGAGGGCTTCTCACCCATGTTCTTGCTCTGCGGTCCCTATCAGCACCTAGGAGTCCAGGGATCTGGATGTCCTGACAGCCTGCCTAAGGCCACTTCTCCACGTTTGGTTTATTCTGCATTCCTTGTCACTGCAGCACTTGGGACTTCACGGAAGTCTGCCTTCACAGCATGAAAAGGTTCAAAGACCTCCAGTCGGAGAGGCCCCCACCTCCCGGGGTGAGGGATGAATGGGCCGCAGGCAAAGTTCCCTCATCCTTGCAGGCCTCTGTCCTTAGAGATCACTCACAGCCTTTCTCTCCAGACTCCTTGCTCTTGGTGCTAGATGCCATCGAGTCAACTTCTGACTCACAGTGATTCCAAGTGACAGAGTAAAACTGCCCTATAGTTTTCTCAGCTATGACCTTTTCAGGAGTAGATGGCCAAGTGTTCCTTCAGCAGAGCCACTGGACGGGTTTGAACCACCAACCTTTAGGTCAGCAGCTGAACTCTGTCCAGAAAAATCACAACACAGCTAATACAGGACACGATAAGTACACAGTGGCCCTATATAACCAACTGTACCCTAAATCTTTCAAAGAAAATGCATAAGAAAAGCCCAGCCTCTGAAGCCGGTTTGTCTCTGCCTTCAAGTATTTAGCCAGAGGAAAGTTATTAATCTCTTAGTATCTCTGTACCTTCTTCAGTACAGTGTGATATTAGTAGCCCTGCATACTATGTACTATAAGAATTAAATGCATATAAAGCTCTTTAGGAAACCCTGGTGGCGTAATGGTCTGCTAACTAAAAGAGTGGCAATTCAAATCCACGAGCTGCCCCTTAGATACTCCATGGGGCAGTTCTACTCTGTTCTATAGGGTCGCTATGAGTCAGAATTGACTCGATGGTAGTGTTTTGTTTTGTTTTGTTTTTTAAAGCTCTTAAACCCAATAGTTGCTGCACCTCCTTGATTCTGGTTTGACACAATACAATGCCTTACACATAGTAGGCACTCATATTTGGGCAACTATTGTCTGTTTTGGAGTGCCTTGGTGGCACGGATAATGAGCTTGTCTGTCAACCAAAAGGTTGGAGGTTGGAGTCCACCCAGGTGCATCTGGGAAGAAAGGTCTAGTCGTCTACTTCCACACAGTAGACTTTGGAGCACAGTAGCACACAGTTCTACTCTAACACACAAGGGACTGTCCTGAGTCAGAGCTGACTTGACATCAACTGTTGGTAGTTTGAGTTCTGTATTGTAGCATTTCAAACATTTCAAACCTGAACTGAACTGGGTAGAAAATATGACAGAAAAGTAGGAATGCTAACAGAGGATTTTTCACTTCTCTTTTTTTGTGTGTGTCTCACCTCAGAATATTGTTGATGATTGTGTGAATTACCTAAGGAGTTATTTTGTTTTTTCAGTGTGCTCTTCAGAAAGCACTTGTATCATCTGCCTAACTCAACAACACAACTTGACTTCTTTTTAACACACACCTACATATGCACACTCTTACATAAAGCTTACCCACCCCACACATACTAAAACAAGATACATATTTATCTTATCACAAAATTTCATACACATACAAATTTTAAGCATACAATTCATTGATTTCTAGTAATGTTATAAAGTTATGTAATGTCACAATTTAGTGTTAGAATATGTCCACCCCCAAAATACCCTCTGTGCCCTTTTGCAGTTGACAGGCAATGGTCCTAATAAGGTCATGGCCTAATAAAGATGCCCTCTAAAAGTTACAAAATTGATGATGATCTCTCCAATAGACCTCTCTTTAGTCCACTGCCTCAGTCAATCTAAATGATCAGCCTTTAGGTCTATAACACCCTACCAAAATGTTAACTAGGGTCACTCTCTTCCTCTTGCTAGCTGTAAAAGTAAATACTTCTCACCCACAGGTGTACAAAATGCAAACAGAATTCCTCATCCCACTTAAATGACAACTCCCCACTCTGGTCTCTTTCAATCCTGCCTAGATCAAAATGGATCAGAGAATGGACTTGCCCTGAAAATGTGGTCTTAACCCCCTAAACAGCCTATTCTATACATCATGGGAAAGCTGGCTACCAACACCTCCTTGCCTTCCCTAGTATGACAGTTCTAAAGTTTGGCCAACTGGAGGTCCCTCTTTGCAGGCAACTGAAGACCTGATGCCATCATTTTAATTGTGACATTGAGATTCATCACACTCCTTGGTAGAACCGGCCCAAGGCTAGGTGTTTTCAACAGAATCAACATTCCCTATACTTGCGTCATCTGAATAAAACATCTGCACACTTGCTTCTCTCTCTCTGTCTCTGTCTCTCTTTCTGTTGCAGATCTTCTCCAGAAAACTACTTCCCCGTTCCCTTATCTCAAGCCTCCCATCTCTGTATGAGTGACAAATCTTTCTTTGATTGTACCGAAGGACTACTGTGTGAGCTTCAACTTCTAAACTTAACCTTAGGAGGGAGCTTCCCACATCACGGGGCCATTGTAGAGGATACAAAGTGGTAGTCCATTGTGGTTTTGGTTTGTATTTTACTCATGTCTAAGACCTTGGGAATCATAAGGGGTAGTTCTACTCTGTCCTATAGGGTCACTGTGAGTCCAAATCAACTTGACAGCAACATGCAATGGATAATGTCTAATGCCTAAGGTTAAGTCTATTTTTCACATACATGCTAGTTACCCATATACCTTTTTTTTGTGAAATGTCTATTCAGATCTTCTGGTCATTTTAAAATTAGGTTGTTTGTCTTCTTGTTATTGACTTGATAGTGTCCTTTATATATTTTGGATATAATTCCTCTATCAGACATATGACTTACAAATACTTTCTCCCAGGTGGTAAATTGTCTTTCTATATGAGATCTGAAAATTAAGTCCATGAACTTAATTGTTCTAAGTACTATAAACCTCACTGCTGAATAGTAGTGCAGTCACCTTGAAGTACTCGCCCTGGGAAGCCGTGCACAACACCAGCACCTAGTCTACCCTTCAAATCAATTTTGGAACTTTTTATGGAATGACCATTGTACACAGTGGCAAGGTGGAAAATTCTGGAACTTAATCATATCATTATCTGTGAGGGAGTTTTTAGCCAATAAACAAATAACTATATTGGAACACTCTCCCTACTCACTGATCTGGCCTCCCAACGACTTTTTCCATTACCCAAAGATTACGGGAATATTGAAAGGAAGACATTTTGGTGATATTCAGGATAGCAAGGGTAGTACAATGATAGCTCTGATAGCCATTCCAGAAAAACAGTTACAAAATTGCTTTGAAGAACGGACTAGGCACTGGTGTTCAGGGCATAGCTTCCCAAGGGGAGTACTTCAAAGGTGATTTTAGTGATACTCAACAATGAAGTATGTAACACTTTTTCTAGGATCAGTTTATAAACGTAATTGGCAGTTCTCATACTCAATGATATGTGGTAAAGTACCAGAGTTTTTAATTTTGGTGATATACAATTTAACAATTTTTCTCATATTGATTATGGTTTTAGTGTTATACCTATACCTATTTCAAGATCACCATGATTTTTTTCCTTAGAATTTTTATAGTTTTAGCTCCTAAGTCTGTGATCCATTTGAAATAAATTTTCTTTTTTTTCATTGTGTGAACTCAGGTCTTAACTCATTTTAGATCTGGAGCTCTCACTGTTGCACTACTATTTGTTGAAAATGCTTTCCTCATTTTTTCTTTTCTGGAAGTTCTACCTTATAATCATTAACTTTTAACTTAGTTCCATTTTAAAGAATCGCTCACTCTCAATAAAACCATATTTATTGAAAACTTATCTGAAAGTCCCACATTTGACATTATTCCTGAAACAGTAGCTACAGTTTGAATTTTCACAGTAAATATGATAGTAAAAAAAAAAAAACTCTTTTTGATGTAATATTTTATTCTCAACTATTTTCAATATACCAGTTTGGAGGTTGCATATTCCACAGTTGACTCATTAGTACACTAATAAAATTCTTCACATGGGGACTGCTTGCATACAACATACTATCTTTGTCTAGAAGGATCTGCTGGCAGAAGATCTGGGTAATACTGAATTTAGGATTTTTCTTTTAATCAGTATTTGTCAAGAGTCATACTTCTATAAAAAGTTTTCACTGCTCCATGGTTTTGCAAGGAGTGCTCAAAACCCAACAGAAGCAAGGGTTCTAACATAGTGCTCAGAGACATGCAATCACTAATCTCTAAATCTTTTATTAAAAAAAATCCTGTACAAATATCATTAGACTTTATGCCCACTTATCCAATTTTTATAATATGTATTCAAACTCCCTTTAAGAAATGATTATTTATATGTTTTCATCTCTCCAGGTTTAATCCATCCTTCTCCACTTATAAAATTTTATTTTATGTACTCATACCAAAACACAAAACTATGACATTCAGGTTTTATATTCATTGGTATTTTACCATGTAAATTTACTACATGTGCAGTTTGGTGAAGTGTACCTCAAAAACCCTGGATAAACTCATGGAACATCTCAAATAGCATAATATAATTCACAAAGTTATATTCTACATCCCAGTTTGGTTAACAGTATCTGGGATCTTAAATGCCTGCAAGCAACCAACAAGATACAGCTATTGAAGGAAATCAAAGGCTCAGAGAAGAAATTAGTCTACACACAAATAGTCAACAAAAGTCATGGCTTCTTCTATCCTGAGACCAGAACTAGAAGACACCAGACTACCACTACCAACCATTATCAACCATTGTAATCAGGGCCACAGGAGACAGACCTAACCCCGATCCAAAGCCAACCAAACCCACCGCCCTTGAGTCAATTCCAACTCACTGCAAATGTGTAGGACAGAGTAAGACTGACCCATTGGGTTCCAAAGGCAGACTGCTGCATCTTCCTCCCAAGGGTGGCTGGTAGGTTCAAACGACTGAGTGCTTAACCACTGCACCACCAGGACTCTTACTGAAACCACTGCTGAAGTTTTCCCTGAGACTTCTCCTGCCACTTACAGTCTACCAAGCCTAGGTTTCTATTTGAGGCTTGGTCCAACCACCCTGGCCTCAAGTATGGTTTGTAATCTCGGAGCCTATGCAGAATCAAAAGAACTCTGTCCTGACGTGACCCCAGACCTATACTTCATAAGACACAAGGGTTGTCTTCGACACACAGCTGCACCTAGGAGTGAAGAGTTCCCTCCTTTTCAGCATGATGCAGCAGCCGATCTTCACATATGGGCATGGGAGGGCTCAGAGTTTTAGATTTCAGGCACTGATTCCCATCCTCTGGGGACTGGAAAAAAAAAAAAATCTGCCTACTTCTGAGAGACTCGTAGCTCACCATCTTTCCACCGCTAGGCTGCATACTGTGTCTCATTTATACAAACAATAAACTTCCACTGTCAGTTTCCCTTGTAACTGGTGGTACTGTACCCACTATATGCATTGTTTAATAAGGCAGGACAAGAACCTGAATTCCATAACACTGTGACTGATGAATGGGATAAAAATGTGTAACAGAACCTCCAATTTCTAAAAGTAAATACAGATCTGCTGCACTTGTTGAAGCTTGAAGACTCCGAGACTGTTGTCCTGGGATAGATTTCAAACTCTGAACCAACTCTAATCCAAGGTCACCTTGTAGTTAAGTAACAGACTGGTTCAAAAAATAATGAATACCATCTTAAGTATTGTGTTCCTTAAAAAAAAAAAAAAATCCCCTATGTGAGACAGAATGCTCAATAATCACTTTAAAACAAAGATGAGAATGTAAGGGGCAGGGAAACGAAATGGATGGAAATGGAACAACCAGAATAGAAAGAATGAGAATGTTCACACACTGTGAAGAATGTAATGAGTGTTGCTGAACAACTTTGTAGAAACTGGTGAATGGGAACCTAAACTGCTGTGTACACCATCACTGAAAACACGATAAAATATTAAAATAACAAAAAGTCCGGATAATGTAACAGGATTCAAATCCTAGCATGTTGCAGCTCCACATTCTAGAGCATGGATGGTGTAAAAAACACAGATAGGCACAGAGCTCACAAAACCTACTGGATGAAAAATATTCCCCAGTCATAACCAGCATGAGTACTTTGGTAGCCTTGAAACGAATACAGGGTATTAGATTGACTCTCAAATCAAAACTCCAAAAGATGCCCACAAACTTTACATGCGAATAATAAAGCTCTGTTGAGAAACAAACATGTAACATGTGGCTGCCCCTCAGGAATAATGAAGTGCCAAATACATTACAAAATACACACTGTAGCATTAAAGGATGCATTCCAAACACAGACTGTGGGGATCATACATTACATCCCATAGACTAATGAAATCATGGGATATAGTCTCAGAAAGAATATGTGAAACACTGAATCTGTTTTCTAAAGATGGTACGTGACAGTATGGATCACTTGCATTCCAACTGAGGTTACTTGGTTCAAGCAACAAATGAGAGATTTTAATAATTTCTATAATTAATGGTCTCTTTACAACCTCAGTTTCTTGGAATACTACAGTTTATAAATTACATGTTAAAGAATTCCAGTTTATTTTACAATATAGGTAACGAGATAACTGAAATTATTTCTCAATAATTTCAAAAGCACAGACCGTGCCCTATAAAACTATCTTTAGAAATAACTATGCCTATGGATATGAATGTTCCCAAGAAAGACTGATTAAATATCTACAGGTATAAAAATCATTTCTAGTACTGGGTGAAACATAATAAGTGATAGTGTCCCTAAAGATTTTTCTAATTCAAAGTACAGATGAGATGAACTTAACTGCCCTGGATACGCTGATACCCTGGGCATGCAGAGATACATACACTGCACCAATAACCATTTTCTTAACGGCAAAAGAAGCTATAAAACAAGACTTGATGTAACAAGAGCATTTTTCTCAAGTTTAGCCAAAGCATCAGTGGCTCTTTAAAGAACTTCTCTGTCTGCCCTCACGTGAGAGGCTGTAGATTCTTTGTGCCCTTAAACCACACAGCAGCTAGAGACGCTGACACTAAAAAGAATCATTGCCGTGGGCAGAAGAAATTTACTTCCTTCCTTTTTTTCTCATGGCCTTTCTGCTGTGCTCAAGCCTCTTGCCTCATTATTTTCTCTGTTAGCACCTAAATCTCTCCAAATGTTTGCACTTCGCTGCAACCCTGGAAGATTTTTTTCAACCCTTCCACTAGGCAGTCAGACGTTTTTCCCTTTCAAATTCATCCTAACGCCTGCTTACCCAAGGGAAATGTCTACAAAGGGCAGAGTGAAGAACGCACGAGGCCAGACAACAGCAAGGCAACTTTGATTTACGTTCAGATGGAACCACCTTCACTTTGACGCACAGTGTCTCCCAGTGTTGCCTCTCAAGCGAGGAAAAGAAGCACACCATCCTCTCAGAGTTAAGGGAGGCACTGTCGAGTAAGTGCTGGAATTTATGAGTCCACAGAAAATAAAATCCCACCTCCAACAACTTCAAAACCAGAGGCCAGCCATCCGGACGCTGTTTCTTCACAAACTCTTGCTCTCTTGTTCTACCTTCTCCACAAAACAAGGAAACGGCAGGACATTTCTCTGTGCCCTTCAGGCTTGCCTCAGCTTTCCTGTCCACATGTGAAGGTGCCAACAGAAACCCAGGCTCTGAAACCTTTGTGCTGGGCCTGCTCATCTAGGCATCTTCTAGAGCTTTTATCAGATTAGGAGCAATCCAAGATGTGAAATGGAAGCTAGAGAACCAAGGGGCTGAAAATACCAACCCGGAAACAACAAACAAACAAAAACCAAACTCACTGCCATCAAGTCAATTCTGACTCATAGCAACCCTACAGAACAGAGTAGACGGCTATATAGAGTTTCCAAGGAATGCCTGGAGGATTCAAACTGTCAACCTTTTATGGCTAGCAGACGTAGCACTTAACCACTACACCACCAGCGTTTCCACCAACCTGGAAAGCAATGGTGAAATCCATTTTCAAACAGGGAAAAAGTAAAGAGAACAGTGACCAACAGCAGGGCAGAAACAGAAGAGAAACCCCTGTAAGCCTTAAAAAACGAAGGCCTTCAAAGATAAAGCACTACAGTTAAGACATAATTTTACACCAGTTGCCAACGCAGCCACATGTGTGTCAAAGAAGAACTGGACTCATTGGGTTTCCCTAATTAGATCACCAGGCCTTTCTTTTGAGGAGTGTCATAGATTGAACTGTCTCCCCCCAAAAAATATGTGTAGCAATTTGGCTGGGCCAGGATCCCCTGTATTCTGTGACTACCCTCTATCTTGCGATTTTCTGATGCTGTAAATCTTATTCTCTGCCTGTGGTTAACAAAGTGAATTACGTTAGAGACGATTAGAGTGGGACTGCAACACCCTTGATAAAAGCATTTCCCTGGAGTGTGGCTTGCACCACCCTTTATCCTTTCACCCTATGGGAGATAAACAGAGAAAGAAACAAGCAAAGAGTTGGGAACCTCATACCATCAAGAAAGCAGCACCAAAAGAAGAGTGTATACCTCAGACATGAGGTTCCTGAGCCAAGAGGCTCCCTGAACAAAGACTGACGCAATACAAGGACTTTCCTGCAGAGCCAACAAGTGGGAAAGCCTTTCCCTGGAGTGGACATCCTGATTTTGGACTTGTAGCCTATAGGACTGTGTAAGAATAAATTTTTCTTTGCTAAAGCCACCCACTTTGTGGTATTCCTGTTACAGGAGCACTAGCTGACTAAAACAAGGAGCATCTGGGTAGACTCAAACTGTTAACCTTTTGGTTAGCAGCTCAGAGCTTAACCATTTAAGGCATTCCTTAAGTACAGAATTATTGCTGTTAGGAGTTGCTGTCAAGTCAGTTCCAATTCATGGCAACCCCATGTGTGCAGAGCAGAACCATCCCACAGGGCTCGCAAGGCTGTGACTTTTCAGAAGCTGATTACCAGGCCTGCATGCCAAAGTGCCTCTGGGTAAGCTCAGACCACCAGTCATTCTTCGGCTAGTAGTCAAGCGCTGCATCATTTGTGACACCAAAGGAATCTTAGATACAGAATTAGGAAGCAGAAGAAGAGGCAGAAAACAAGATTTAAAGGCTCATTTCAAGTTATTTCAGAAACCATATTCAAGGCAACTTTAAAGTGTTCTGGGATCTTAAAAATCAGGACACACGGAGTTTAATTACTTAAAGCAAAGAAGCAGAGTTGCAAAAGTGAGAGGCTTACACCGCTCTCCAAATTAAGTTTCAATAGCCATCATTTTTTTGTAGGGGCTGGAGCCCTGGTAGAGCAGTAGATAAAAGCTGTTAACCAAAAGGTCCAACAGTTCAAATCCACCAGTTGTTGAAACTCCACGGGGCAGTTCTACTCTGTCCTATAGGATTGCTGTGAATCACAATCAATTTGACGGCAACGGGTTTGGTTTGGTTTGGTTTGCATCTAAGGAGTGGAGAAGGAAGGGGTAAGAGGGTGAAAATCAGCTGTTCTAGAATTCTACTATTTAGATATTTGGTCACTTTTATACATTCTGGTTCACACTCATCCTGAATTCTCCGAAGCTTGCAGTTATGATGGCAGTGTGAACATACACAACACAAAATGTCAAATAAAATATTATTACAACAAAAGTAGAGCGTTAACAGTCCCCGACTCTCCCTCTTCCTGGCTACTACCATTCTGAGGAAAGCACTCAAGTCCGTACAATATAACAACGGCACATCTTGAAGGCAACAAGTGAGCTACTTCAGAATTTGTCAGGATATGGGAAGAAATAACATTAATTAGAGTGCAGAGGGAAACTGGAAAAACTACCAGCCGCTGACACAAATTTTAACCTTCAAAACACATTAAGTCCAAGGAGAAAAAGAAAAAAACACTAGAGAGGCATCGTTCTTCCTCCGACTGCATCCGTGCCTTTATTTATCTCAGAAATACAGAGCCTGCCCCATCCGGAAGGTCAGTGGTAGCTCCCACCCCAGGAAGGGACCAGCTGCCCAGGCAGTGAGGGCTGGCTGCTGCGGTACCAGGGCTCAGTCACTGCTCTCTGTCTGTATTCCAATAGGATCAAAAAGCAACCCTGAAGGAATGGAAGGGGAAAGAAAAGCAGTCGGCGTGAGGATGACAGGCACAGCAGGAGCCCCAGGTGTAGGCACACTTGAACAGGATAAAAATCAGTTATTGTGGAGTTTAACTCCAATTCATGGTGACTCCATGTGTGTCACAGTGGAACTGCTCTCCACAGAGTTTTCAATGCCTGATTTTTCAGCAGCCGATTGCCAGGTCCTTTTTCCAAATGCACCTCCAAGTGGACTCAAACTTCCAACTTATCGGTTAATAGCTGAGCACATTAACCGTTTGTGCCACTCTTAGGTGATGTTTATGGTGCACTATTCCTTGGAAACTCTATGAGGCAGTTCTATTCTGTCCCACAGGGTTGCTATGAGTTGGAATTGACTCGATGGTACTGGGTTTGGTTTTCTGGTTTGTGTTCCTTGCTGCATGCTGCTGTGAGACAGAACAGGTTTGAATAGAACTTCCAAACTAAGATAGCTGAGGAAGAAAGGCCTGCTCATCTACTTGAGAAAAATTAGCCCATGAAAATCTGGTGCATTCCAATGGTCTGATGACACAGCATACAGGGTCATCATAAGTCGTGGGCACTGGATGGCACCTAACAACAGCATTCCTAGCAACAACAACAACACCATTCCCCGCAGCAGCAGACGTCCAGATCAATTTGGATTACTCAGGGATATGTGTGCTTTCTAACGGTCATGGGACCAAGCAACTGAAGAAAGAGATGACTGTGGGGTACCATACTGAAACCTCAAATTAGAAAATCTCAGAGACTTGCTTAAGATCTATATGGATGAGCCCTTCAGCTAGCTAAGCTCCATCAGGCGGAATCTCTCAGCCTCCTGTGTGGGCTGAAGGAGTCCGACGGGCTATCCTGGTGCTGTCAGACGAGTATGATGTCACAGAGAGGGCTTTTCATTTGGGAATAGCCAAGTCATTAAAAATAGTATCTATAAAGAGATTCTGTTACGTAGGAGGAGAATAGTACCCTCAAGGTGCACAGAAAAATCATACTTATGAAAAATATTCACTAATACTATGATTATATCATTATATAGTTTAAGAATACTGGAAGATATTATGTGTCTTACTATACATGGATAATGTAAGATTTCTGAATCTTTAGAAAGTGCTTACTTCGTGTTTCAAGAAAATACAGGAAAACATGGAATAAGAAATGGAAGATGAGATTTAAAAGATGGCTTGGATGCTAAGATGCAAACTGATAAGAAAAGACAGGCTTGAAATGAGAAAGAAATTACAAAGAATAAAAATGGAATAGCTTTACTGTTTTAGACAGGGAAAAAAAGAGAACCGATACCACAGAAAAATAATTCTGTAATATGGTGGATAAATTTGAGAAGCCATCCCAAAGAACAGAGAGAAGGGACAAATACAAAACCGAAATCCGAAAAAGCAGCAGAGGCAAAGAAATAAAGGCAGGAGACAGCAAGTGACAGCATGGTGGACTTGCCAGCCCACAGAGTGAGACAGATGAGAACCTTTGGGGAGGAGGCTTGCTGGCAGAGGAAGGTGCCTCTGGGAAATTATCAGCAGAGCTAAAAGAGTTTTGTAGCACTCCCCGAACTACAGCACAGGTCAAGGGCCAGACCAGTGTGTCTGTAAGCACAGCTGAGAAGAAGCTGCCCTGCTGGAAGAACTGTGTCCTGGGCATTCCCAAACCTGAATTGTAACATCTTATTTCCCTGCAATTGCCATTGAGTCAATTCTGACTCACTGTTAGGTGTTATCAAGTCTCTTCTGACTCACAGTGACGCTATGCACAACAGAACAAAACACTGCCCAATGCGGCAGCACGCCCACAATTGGCTTTTTTTTTTTTGCTTAAGCCCATTGTTGCAGCCACCGTGTCAATATATCTTGTTGAAGGTCTTCTTCTTTTTCACCGATCCTCTGCTCTACCAAGCATGATGTCCCTCTCCAGAGACCGATCCCTTCTGACAACATGGCCAAATTACACAAGACCCAGTCTCATCATCTTTTCCTCCAAGGAGCGCTCTGGCATATTTCTTCCAGAACAGATTTGTTTGTTTGTTCTTTTGGCAGTCCATGGTACAATCAATATTCTTCTTTGACACCACAATTCAAAGGCATCAGTTCTTCTTCTGTCTTCCTTACTGTGGTGGTCGGGAGTGCGCGAGTTTGGCCACTCCATGTTCAGCTGCTGTACAAAGTGGCAGGGTGGAGCCTGCCGTGGCCCCCCGGCCCTCAGCTCTCATCTCGCCACCTGCTACCACTTCCTGCCGGTCTGCTTGCTTTCCCTGCAGCTCCTCCTCTCTTGTTTTCGGTGTCTGCTTCCTGGACCTGAACTAGCAGCTGTTGGATTCATCAAGCCTTACAGCTGGCACTTGAGAGTCCTGTTCCCTGACCTGCCGATCCTGGGTTCCCAAGCCTCTGCAGCTGTCTCACTGCTAGCTCGAGATCCACTGACCTACACAACCAGGGATCTAGAACTCTGGTTTCTGCCCTACTGACCTTGGGTTCACCAGCTCCCATGGCCACATGAGGCTTGTGCCAGGACTTGGAACATTCAGCTTCTGCAATTGTGTGAGCTGCTTCCTTTATATTCAAATCTTTCCTTGTACATATATGTGTTACTGGTTTTGCTTCTCTAGAAAACCCAGCCTAAGACAGTTTGGTACCATGAGTTGGCTACTTAGTTATGGTGCCCCTAGAGAGAAATAGACAATAAAACTACTAAGTATTTACTTGATCTGTATGAATGGATGATTCTAGGTCAGGTGAACAGCAGTTTAACTCAAATCGCCAGAAGAGAGAATCATGGTCCCTCAATCAATTCCCAGACTTGAGTGAGTTTAAGGACCCACAACCCCTTGAATGAAGGGTAGTCCAGGTCCCTTTGAGGAAGAATACTAATACCCTGACAAAAATTTATACTGTTAATCTTCCTCCTGCACTTCCCCAAAGGGATCTATGGCCTTTTACAAGAAGGACTGTTCACTGGGGGAAAGGAAATAATGAGACTTTTGGGGGACTACTGACTATTGGCTCTGAACTAACACTTATCCAGGAGACCCAAAGTGTCACTGTAGCTCATCAGCCAGACTTGGGGCCTATGGAGGTCAGGTGACTAATGGAGTCTTGGCTCATGTCTGTCTCACAGTAGGTCCAGTGGGCCCCCGAACCCAACCTGTAGTGATTTCCCCAGTTCCAGAATGCATAACTGGGACAGATATATTCAGCAGTTGGCAGAACCCTCACATTGGATCCCCGACAAACGGAATGAGGGCTATCTATTACGGTGGGAAGAGCCAAATGGAAGCCAGTAGAACTGTCACTGCTTAGGAAAACAGTGAACCAGAGGCAATGCCGCATTCCTGGAGGGATTGCGGAAATTACTGCCACCATCAAGGACTTGAAGGATGCAGGAGTGGTTATCCCCACCACATCCTCATTCAACTCGCCTATGTGACCTGTGCGATGAGTCTTGGAGAGTGACAGTACATTATCACAAACTTAATGAGGTGGTGACCCCCACTGCAGCTGTTGTTCCAGATGGAGTTTCATTGCTCGAGCAAATCAATACATCTCCTGGTACTTGGTATGCAGATGTTGATCTGGCTAATGCCTTCTTATCCACATCTGTTTCAAAGAACCACCGGAAGCAGTTTGCATTCAGCTGGCAAGGCCAGCAATACACTTTCACTTGCCTGCCTTATAGTTAAATTAATTCTCCAGCCCTGTGTCATAACTTAGTCCTCAGGAACCTTGATTGTTTCTCTCTTCCACAGGATGTGTCACTGGTCCATTATACATATGACATTAGGCTGGTTGGACCTGGTAAGGAAGAAGTGTCAGTGACATTTGTGTGCCACAGGGTGGGAAATAAATCCCACAAAAATTCAGGCACCTTCCAATTAGGTGAAATTCCAGCAGTCCAGTGGTGTGGTGCATGTCACAATATTCCTTCTGAAGTGAAGGATAAGTTACTGTACCTGGCTGTTCTGACAACTAAAAAAGAGGCACAGTGTCTGATGGGTCTCTTTGGACTTTGGAGGCAACATATTCCTCATTCGAGTGTGCTACTTTAGCCTATTTATCATGTGACTCAAAAGATTCCTGCTCTTGAGCGGGGCCCAGAACAAAAGAAGGCTCTGCAACAGGCTCAGGCTACTGTGCAGGCTGCTCTGCCACTTGGGCCATACGATCCAGCTGACCCCACAGTGCCTGAAGTGGCAGTGGCAGATAGAGATGCTGTTTGGAGTCTTTGACAGCCTCCTATTGGTGAATCACAGTGCAGACCTTTAGGATTTTGGAGCAAAGCTTTGCTATCCTCTGCAGATAACTACTCTGATTTTGAAAAACAGCTTTTGGCTTTTACTGGGCCTCAGTAGAGACTGAACGCTTAACCATGGGCCACCGAGTCACTGTGAGTCCTGAGCTGCCTATCATGAATTGGGTGCTGTCTGACCCACGGAGTCATAAAGTTGGACAAGCACAGCAGCACTGCATCATTAAATGGATCAGGCTTAGGCAAGACCTGAAGGCACAAGTAAGTTGCATGAGAAAGTGGCCAAAATGTCCATGGTCTTCATTCCTGTAACATTACCTTCCATCTCCCAGCTTGCACCTATGGCCTCAAGGAGAGTTCCTTATGACCAGCTGGTCGAGAAAGAGAAAACTCGTGCCTGGCTTATGGATGGTTCTGCACAATATGATGGCACCACTCGGAAGCAGACAGCAGCAGCACTATAGCCCCTTTCTGGGACCTACCTGAAGGACAGTGGTGAAACCAAATCCTCCCAATGGGCAGAACATTGAGCAGTGCATCTGGTTGTTCACTTTGCTTGGAAGGAGAAATGGCCAGAGGTACAGCTGTATACTGATTCATGGGCTGTGGCCAACAGCATGGCCAGTTGGTCATGCACTTGGATGAATATGATTGGAAAATTGGAGACAAGGATTTATGGATTTATGGGGAAGAGGTGTGTGGACAGACCTCTCTCGATGGGTGAAAGAAATGAAAATATTTGTGTCTCATGTAAAAGCTCATCAAAGAGTAACTTCAGCAGAGGAGGAGTTTATGACACATTCTGTGGGAACCAATCATCCTCTTTCCCTGGCTACCCTTGTCATTGTTCAATTGGCTCATGAACAAAGTGGCCATGGTGGCAGGGACAGTGGTTATGCACGGGCCCAGCAACATGGACTTCTGCTCACCAAGGGTGACTTGGCTACAGACACTGCTGAGTGCGCAATCTGCCAGCAGCAGAGACCAACACTGAGTCCTCAATACAACACTATTCCTTGAGATGAGCAGCCAGCAACTGCTGGCAAGTTGATTACATTGGACTGCTTCCATCATGGAAAAGGAAGCATTTTGCCCTTGCTGGAAGACATACTTACTCTGGATATGGATTTGCCTTCATGGCACAACATGCCAAAACTGCCATCCATGGACTTACAGAATGCCTGATCCACCACCATGGTATCCCACACAGCACTGCCTCTGATCTAGGGACTATATTCACAGCAAATGAAGTGAAACAATGAACCCATGTTCATGGAATTCACTGGTCTTACCATGTTCCCCATTATCCTGAAGCAGCTGGCTTGACAGAATGATGGCATGGCCTTCTGAAGACACAATTACACAGCCAGTGAGGCGGCAATACCTTGCAGGGTTGGGGAAATGTTCTCCAGGAGGCTATATCTGCTCTAAACCAGTGTCCAGTATATGGTGCTGTTTTCGCCCATAGCCAGGATTCATGGGTCCAGGAATCAAAGGGTGGAAGCAGGAGTGGCACCACTCACCATTACCCCTAGTCACCACTTGCAAGACTTTTGCTTCCTGTCCCCATGATCTTACACTCCGCAGGTCTAAATGTCTTAGTTCCAAAGGGAGGAATGCTGCCACCTGGAGACATCAACAATTCCACTTAACTGGAAGCTAAAATTGCCACCAGGCCATTTTAGGCTCCTTGTGCTTCTGGACCAACAAAGAAGGGAGTTACAATGCTGGCTGATGGGACTGCCTATGAAGATTAAATTGGATTGGCATTACATAACAGAGGTAAAGAAGAGTATGTCCGGAATGCAGGAGATCCCTTAGGACACCTCCTAGTACTACCATGTCCTGTGATTAAAGTCAATGGAACACTACAGCAACCCAATTGTAAAATGACTGCTCATAGCCCAGACCCTTCAGGAATGAAGGTTTGGGTCACCTCACCCGGTAAGGAACCACGACCAGTTGAGGTGCTTGCTGAGCACTAAGGGAATACAGAATGGGTTGTAGAAGAAGGTAGTTCTAAATATCAGCTATAGCCATGTGACTAGTTGCAGAAAAGAGGACTGTAATTGTTATGAGTATTTCTGCTTTGTATGTGTGTATCAGATATTGTTTACTTATGAAACATAAGATGTATTTTCAGTTATACATGTGTTAGTTATGTTATGTTAGACTAATGCATTTTCGGTTGTATCTGTGTTAGTTTTGTTGTGTTAGACATAAGTATGACTTTGAAATTATATTCCTTCAGAGACTATGGATGGTAAGGGGAGATGTGTACAGATGCCGAGTTGACAAGGGGTGGACTGTGGTGGTCAGGATTGTGTCAACTTGGCTACTTCATGTTTGGCTGCTGTATCAAGTGGCAAGGTAGGGCCTGTGGTGGCTTCCTGCCCCTCGGTTCTCATCTCTCCACCTTCTACCACCTACTGCTGGTCTGCTGTCATTGCCAGCAACTCCTGCTCTGTTTTTAGCATCTGGTTCCCGGACCTCAACTAACAGCTGTTGGATTCATTAGCCTTACAGCCAGGGCTTGAGAGTCCTGTTCCCTGACCTGCCCGTCATAGATTCGCCAGCCTCTGCAGCTCTAATCTTGCCACCAGCTTGGGATCCGCAAAGCTACACAACCGGTGATCTAGAACTCTGGTTTCTGACCTGCTGACCTTGGGTTCGTCAGCTTTCATGTCCACATGAGGCTTGCGCCAGGACTGGGGATATTCAGCTTCTCAACTGTGTGAGCTGTTTCCTTTATATATAAATCTTTCCTTATACATCGACTTGTTACTGGTTTTGCTTCCACAGAAAACCCAGCCTAAGACATTTACTCACTGTCCAGCTTTCACATGCATATGATGCAACTGAAAATATGACAGCTTGGGTTGGGTGCACCTTAGTCCTCAGGACGACATCTTTACTTTTGAACACTTTAAAGAGGTTCTTTGCAGCATGTTTTCTAAATGCAATTCATCTTTTGATTTCTTGACTGCTGCGCCCATGGCCACTGACTGTGGAACCAAGCAAAATGAAATCACTGACAACCTCAAATCATGACACTGCTTACTGGTCTAGGTGTGAGGAGTTTTGTTTTCTTGATGTTGAAGTCCAAGCCATACTGAAGTCTGTGATCTTTGATCTTTACCAGTGTTTCAAATCCTCTTTATTTTCAGCAAACAAAGCTGTGTCATCTGCATAATGCAGGCTGTTAATGAGTTTATCTCCAATCCTGTCTGACTCATAGTGACCCTATAATAAATCCCATAATCATAAATATTGTCTGTGAGGCCTGTGTGGTTGTTGCAATGAATTATCAAATTTAGCAGAGAAGTAGGGATTGCTGTGGGAAGGAAAGCTGGTGTCAGAATTGGTAAAGATGGTGGAGTAGGCATATATAACCTCTGCCTAGCAGGAATCAGCTTGGATTATTCATCTTTGTGAAGTTAGAAGCTATCAGACACCTCTCTTATACCATTTTTACTCTAACATATGACAAAATATGTATAGCAAAATTACTATATGTTCCTTAGAGACAAGGATGGCTAGACTTCATCTTGCTTAATTTGGACACATTATCTGGAAAGACTAATCAGTAGAGAAGGACACAATGCTTGGTAGAGGGTCAGAGAAAATGAGGAAAAAGCTCAGTGAGATAGAGTTACACAAATGTCTCAACAATGGGCTCAAATATATCAAAGACCACGGAGATGGCATAAGACCAGGAAACATTTAATTCTTTTATACATAATATCACCATGTGTCAGAGTTGACTTGCTGGCAAATAAAAACAATGGTGCATATAAAACATGTTGAAAGGTCCCAAAATATTAATAGTAGACATTTTTCTAGGTGATGAAATAACAGGTGATTTTCCTTTCCTTTGTGTTTATATAAAGCAATAGGGTAAAAATTGCAACAACACTCCCTACCATAAAGTGAATTGTGACAGAACACAATTTGCCTTGAATATCTGCCCTTTGCTTAGCTCCACTTCTGTAACAGGGATAAGTCAAAGTTCTTCCACAGGAAGGAAGTCTAACAGGGAGAGGAGAGAAAGACCACGCAAAACTCTCCAGGAAAACAAGAAGCAGAGATAGGAATTCTCATAGCTCCTATAAACTCATTGCATAGTTATCCAACATGAACCAAAGAAACTGGCACTAACTAGGACATACACAGAATTGCTACAGCTGTTCAGGAAGTCCTAAGCAGTCACAGGAGCCTAAATGTATCATCATGGATATTTAACCAGAGTGGACACTTGCCACAAAAAGATGCCAAACTACAGCCAGGACCTGGAGAGTTTCCGTTGTGGGCCCGACAACACAAGGCCAGTTCATTACACAGGCTGTTCCAGTCACATGATTAACTTCACAGTAAATCAAACCCATGTTTTAGAGCCCTGGTGGCAAGATGGTAAAGATCTCACTTGCTAACCAAAAGGTCTACAGTTCAAATCCACCAGCTACCCCGTAGAAACGACATAAGTAGTTCTACTTATAGGGCTGCTGGAAGTTAGAATCAACTCGACAGCAAAGGGTGCCGTTTGGGTATATTTCTAATTATTGAGTATTTGTGAACTCATCAGATTATGGCAGGGCTTTCACTGAATTTCTTTGACAGTCAAAATAAATTAAGAAAAAACATTAAATTAATATCCAAGAAAAATATTCCAACTACTTGGAAACTTAAAAGTACTCTCCTAAATAATATAATTTTAACATTTACAACATATTTTTAAAAACTAGAGCACGGTATATCCTAACTTAAAGAATGAGTCCAACACAGCATTTAGAGGAAAATTCATAGCATTAAATATATTTCCAAGGGAAAAATAAAATAAATATAATGAGCATTCACTTCAAGACAGTAAGTAAAATATATAAATAAAATTTAAAACTCAAAAGCAACATAAAGGATACAGAAAATGGAAATATATCAGAATTGGTAAATAAATCTAAGGTCTGGTTATCTGAAAAACAATCCAACAGTCACAGATTTTGACAACCTTATTAGAAAGTGGTAGTTGTGCAAACAAAACAAGGATACACTGCATGGTTTAAAGTCAGGGAAGGTATGTGTCAGGGTTGTATCCTTTCACCATATCTTTTCAATCTGTATGCTGAGCAAATAAGAAGTAGAAGAGCAAGGCATCAAGATTGGAGGAAAACTCATTAACAACCTGCATTATGCAGATGACACAACCTTGCTTGCTGAAAGTGAGGAGGTTTTGAAACACTTAATGGTGAAAAATCAAAGCTACGACTTTCAGTATGGGTTGAATCTCAACATCAAGAATACAAAAATCCTCACAAGTGGACCAGTAAGCAACACCATGATAAGGAGAGAAAGGATTGAGGTTGTTGAAGATTTCCTTTTACTTGGCTCCACAATCAACACCCATGGAAGGAGCAGTCAAGAAATCCAAAGACACTTTGAATTAGGAAACTCTGCTGCAAAGGACCTCTTTAAGTGTTGAAAAGTAAAGATGTCATCTTGAAGACTAAGGTGACCCTGACACAAACCGTGGTATTTTCCATCACATCACATGCATGTGAACACTGGACAATGAATAAGGAAGACAGAAGAACTGATGCCTTTGAACAGCCTTGTTGGAGAAGAATATCGAACATATCATGGACCACCAAAACAACAAACAGATCTGTTCTATAACAAATATAATGAGAGTGCTCCCTGGAAGCAAGGATGGCAAGACTGAGTCTTCCATAGTTTGCACATGTTGTCAGGAGGGATCAGTGCCCACAGAAAGACAACATACTTGGTAAAATAGAGGATCAGAGAAAAAGAGGAAGACCCTCAAAGAGACTCATTGACACAGTGGCTGCAACAATGGACTTAAGCACAAAAATGATTGTGAGCATGATTCAAGACTGGGCAGTGTTTACTTCTGTTGTTCATATGGTCACTATGGGTCGGAACCAACTCAAGAGTACCTAATAACCACACTAGGAAAAGAAAGAATCTATGTAGTAGGGACATATTCTGAAAATTATTAGTATATTTTTCTCTTTTATCTTTCTCAGTATAGATTCCTTACCTAGTCATTTTGAGGCATCCGTTGTGGATAATGGAGAGACTAAGATCTGTTATTTAAAAAAAAAAATGCAGAGAAACGATAAAGCAATAATAAGTTTCAGGGAAGTAAAATAGGTTTAGCTATAGCCCAGAGAAAAGACATTCCAAACTCCTTTTATCCACTTCATCTGGAAGCCACAACTCCCTGGATCTGCCTAGTTTCCTTCCTTTTTTAACTCCTACAATTTATCATTAAAGGTTTGAGTCCAACCTGGAGGTTTCAGGGAGGAAAAAGGAAAATAGGAGGCAAGGGAAAGACTGATAACTTTCAGTGTAGCATGGGAAGAAGAGAAACTGAACATGGAGAGCTATGGCTTAGAAGGAGAGCAGTGAGGGTACCAAAAGGGGCAGAGGAGACCTTTGTCTCCTCTTACAATTGTGTTTTTGTTTGTTTGTTTGTTTGTTTGTTTGCCTTCCAGTGGATCCTGACTCATAGTGAGAACTACCTCAAAGAATTTCCTAGGCTGTAGTCTTAGCAAAAGCAAATTACCCAGTCTTTACTCTCGCAGAGCCACTGTAGCTTTGAACCTCCATCTTTTTGGTTAGCTGTTGAGCTCTTAACCACTGAGCCACCAAAGCTCTTTTTCTCCCAATTAGGACTATGGAAATAAACCACCTCTTGAGCAGTCCTTACATGGAAATTATCTTGGAGCGGAGTCTCTGGGTAGCACAGATGGTAAAGCAGTCAACTACTAACCAAAAAGTTGTCAGTTCAAACCAGAAAGGTGCCTCAGAAGACAGGTTTGGCCATCTGTTTCCAAAATGTCACAGTTTTTAAAACTCTTGGAGCAGTTCTACTCAGTACATACAGGGTAGCCATGAGTCAGAATCAACTCAACAGCAACTAACAACAACAGGGTCACATCTACTTGGTGGGGCAAAGAGAGTGAGAGTCAGCTTTCCTGAAGCAACCTAGGTTCTTATATGCTTTCACGGGGTTCAGAAATACCTGGGAATCTGGCTACGATAGCACTGCAACAGATGCTGCAGAGTGGCATCCCTAGGTAGGACCCAAAGAGAATCTCCACTATGTCCCCTAGAAATCTACAACACCACTGGCGACTCAGGTAAGAGCAAGACAGAGAGAAAGCCCTAGCAGGAGTAAGGCCTGAGGAGAAAATATGAATCACAAGCTGTAGACTTCATACTTTGCTATCAAAATGGTGCTGAACCACCAAATGGAAAAGAGACAACATCATCCTGGAAAAGGGAAGACATCATCCGAGACATTACCAACACCAAAACCAAACACATTGCCACTGAGTCAGGTCCAACTCACAGAAACTCCGGTAGCATAGTGGTTAAGTGCTAGAGCTACTAACCAGAGGGTTGGCAGTTCAAATCCATCAGGTGCTCCTTGGAAACTTTATGGGGCAGGTCTACTCTGTACTATAGGATCACGATGAGTCAATCCTAGAGGTTAGAAGAATAAACAGATACTATGGCCATGAACTCCAACTCTTAATTCTACCACCACATCACCCAAGCCTGTCTCTCCAGGAAACCTGGATGTCATCTTACACTGAGAAGCAAGAGATAGTGCGAGCAATCTGAGACTGAAGATTTGTTCCTAGGAAGTACTAAAGAGTGGCTTAAATTATCACATCTGACCATGCTTTAACCTAGATTAAATATCTTGTACACACACTTATATCCCTACTTATAAAAGGCAGTGCAGTAGGGAGATGAAGAATGTCGGAATCTGGATACATATGGCCTGTGCTTGATTCCTAGCTACACAACTGGATAACTCTGTGACTTTGGAATATTAATCTCTCTGTGCTTCAGTTTCCTCATCTATAAAGGGCAGATAATAATAGATGTCTTAGTATTTTTTGAGGGTTAAATGAGTTAATAAATCCAAGGTGCTTAGGTCAGTGCCTGGTCCATCCAAAGAACTCAGTAGGTACTGTCTATCGTCACTGAGAGCATTGTTACAAGAGTGTGGGGCTCATGAAAGAAGATCAAAGTAGTGGACATCCCAGATTGGTGAATGGTGCCTGGAGTCTTAAAAGCTAGCAAGCTGCCATCTGAAATACACCAAATGGTCTCAACCCACTTGGAATTGACAATGACTGAGAACAAAAAAACGTGATGAAAAAAGAGCCCAGGAGACTGAAAGACGCTTATGAATGGGAGACTGTTTCAATATGAGACCAAAAAAACCAGATGGTGCCCAGCCACCACCAAAAACAGCCATGATGGGGGCCACAACATAGAGTCTCTGAGGCAACATGAGAAAAAGAGGTGTGCAGTACAAGAACTCTATTAAAAGACCAGAATTAATGTTCCAACAGCCTGGAGGGTCCCCTGGGAACACGGCCCCTAAATACAATGCTGGCCCTGACCGGAAACAGTACTGAGGTCAGTTCTTCAGATAAGAATGAAATGCCCTCAGAGACCAGTGTGAGCATATGGTGTGTGTACTTTATAGTTTTATACATTTATAGGAAGTTGTCCTACTGATTTCTTTCTAGACAGGAGAGAAGAAGGTGGAGAGCAGGGGACAGGTGCTCATTAAGAGGATACTATCAGTATAGAGTGAAAAGGAGGAATGTGCTATCTCTGGGTGGGGAGATATATGAAGCTGCAGACAAGTGGGCATGTAAAATTGATATGGATTGTATACCTTCACTTAATCACAATTTAAAAAAAGGAAAATTAAGAAACTATACACATCCAAGTAGTATGGCAGATTAAAATGTGTAGCCCTGCATCACAAATAATTAAAATCATTAAATGAAAATGGGGATATCAAAAAGATCAAAAGATAAAATGGTTTTACAAACAGCTGAATGGTAATAAATAAAAAAATCTTACTAAAATGAATCATAGTCTAGGAAAAAAAAAATTGAATTGCCTATATTATCTCAAGAAGTGTGCCAAGTAGAAAAGAAGTATGCCAGAGAAACTGAAAAATTCATCAAAGAATTACCTCAAAATAGGCCTAGAACCAGATAATTTAATTAGTACCTTCTTTCAAACTTTCCCATAGGGGCAACCCAGGTCATGGAAACAGCCTGAATGCTCACCAGCTCATTGCTAAGGCTGGGCTACCTATCAAATCCAACCTTGCATAAATATAAAACTATAGGCCAGTATTTTCTCTAAAATCTTTGTTACCTGAAATTTCTTGCTGTTGGTTTGCCAGAGTCAGTTCCAATTCATAGGTCCCCTTTAGGAAGAGTGGAACTGCCTCATAGGGCTTCCTAGGCTGTAATTTTTATGCGAGCAGATTGCCAGGTCTTTTCTCCTACAGAGCAGCTGGTGGGTTCCAAGCACCCACTTTTCAACTAGCAGTGGTGATGGGGATGGTGACAGGCAACACAGTATTGTTCCTGTCTTGCAGGCATTCCCAGGCCATTCCTATGACCATGGAAAGCCACAAAGGAGCCCTGGGTCATGGAGTCAGAAGATTAAGAATATACAGAAGGAAATATGGAAGAAAGGGCATTCATGAAACAGAATAGATGAAAAAAGACAGTATATAAGATTCAATAATAACAGAATTGTAAGGCACAAAGCAGAATCTTCTGCTGGTGAAAATGTAAACCGATGCAACTCTTCTAGGAAGCAACTGGCAATAAGCATTTAGAACCTAAAATGTACACGTTCTTGACCTAATAATCCAACTTCTATCAGTCCAATCTAAGCTTTACTTTGAAATAAAGATAAAGGTTAACATACAAGGATGCACATTTTAATAGAATTACTGATGGCAAACCAAACAAAAACAGAAAACCATCCAAATGCCTAAAATGGAAGCAGTTAAATAGATTATGGCACTTTATATGCTGAATTTTGCAGCAATTGAAAGCAATGATATGGGTAAATGTTAATGACATGTATTACGCTGGTCTTTGGGTGAAAAAGGCAAGCATATATAAAGTATAACTTTAAGTATATTTTTAAAATACAGGTGTATAGAAAAAAAAAACTATTCAAAGGAAATTAACCTACACCTTAACATTCTCTTTTGGTGATGGGGCTCTGAGCGAATGTTATTTTCTTTGATGTATTATTGTCTAACTTTCACCATCAAGCATGTATTACTTTTACGATAAGACAAAAAGAGCGAGAGAGAGAGAGAGAGAGAGATAAAACCCAAATAATTATTGCATGTAGATAATATTCTTGGGAATGATAAAGAAAAAAAAAATTAAGTCTCCATTTATCAAGGCCAAAAAACATTCTCAGCATCGTGCGCAGAATTCCAGTCTCGTAAACCTGAATCTTAATAATGGTGCCCTTTAAATAGAAGACACACACACACAAAAGCAAAAAAGACACACACAAAAAAAAATAAATAAATAAAATCCCTCAATAAGGACAGGTTGAGACGCTTCTCAGCACACCATTATCAAAACGGAAGCTCGGTACCTTTTTTTTTTCTGTTAGCGCAGCTGCTTTGGTATTTCCCTTGGATCCAAGAACATCTCCATCGAGGAACCGGCTTTTAAAAAAGCAGGTTGTGGGAGTCTGAAGAGTTAACACACGCACGAATGCACACTCATTCACTCGTTTAGTTTCAACCACACAACTCGTTTAGTTCCAACCAAGACAACCCCGGGGCACAGCCGCGCCCCATCCCTAGCCCGCGATTCCGGAGCCTCCGCGCACAGCTCGTAGCCGACAGTACCTGTTTGCGGTGCACGGTACCGGAGTCTCAGGGCTCCTAAGCATCCTCAGTGCTGCGGGGGTGCCGTGGGTGGCCTCCTTGCTCTCCTCCAACAAAAGCCTGCACAGCCAGGAAGAAAACTAAGTTGTTATAGCTCGCAGGGGGCAGTTCGCTGGCAGGTTCGGCATCTGGCTAGAAGCCGAGCCAGCGCATCCTCTGCACCCTCGCTCCCCAGGCAAATCTCAAATCATTGAGTTTGAAGAAGAGCAGCGTGAAATGAAAGGGACAACAGGGACCAGAATGGAGTCCCAGGAATACTGATGGATAAACCGACGGGCAGATCCCAGCTTCCCGGCTCCTTTGCCCAGTGTGATCCACACTGGAGTCCTCGCAACTCGGCTCGTTTCCCTCGGCCCCCCACTGGGTTCAAGTGTCACCTTTCTGTGACCTCCCTGCCCTGTCTCCTGAACCTCCCAATCTTAACCTGCCGCTGCCCGTCGGCTTTTCCTCGAAGAGGCCAAAAAGTCTGCGCGCCCAAGTCGGTGGACTGGCAGCCAGGGCTCCTAGAGCGCTCGGCAGGGCGCCCGGGAGGGCGGGTATGAACCGTTCGTGTGGATGGGCCCGAGTGTGGTCAGTGGGTGGTCAGTGGGTTACCTGGAGCCGGCGGGCGCGTCGGCCGAGCACCAGAGAAGGCGCAGCAGCAGCAGCAGCAGGCTGGCGAGCAGGGCGAGCAGCGCGCCCCCCGGCCGCATCCTGAGCCACAGGCGCCTCCGCCGCTGCCGCCGCGGCGAAGCACAGCCCTGGCGGCCCCGACTCGCTCCTCCCGCAACTGCCGCCGCCACCGCGTCCGCAGCCACGCACACCCTCAGTGTTCCAAGGCGGCGGCGAGGGGCGACGACAGCGTGCGCCGCGGGCCCGCACACTCCGGGCGCCCCTCCCTAGCTTGCCCAGTCTTGGGGAAAAGAGAAGGCGCCGCTCCTGGCTCTCTCTTCTCCTACACAGCCCTGGACCGTTCGTCTCCGCGCTCGGATTGCAGATGATGATTCGCCGAGCTGGCTGCCTCTCCTCCCGGAGGCGCTTCAAGCTGCTGCGGGCTCTGGTCGTCGCCGCCGCTGCTGCCGCTGCCGCCGCCGCCGCTACCGCTGCCGCCGCGCGGGGTCACCTGAAGGTTGGGGCGCTGGAGTCCAACTCCGTGCTGATTGGTCTCCAACTTTTCCGCGCCCTCACCTTATGCTGAGTGCCCGCGTACTCCTCTCAGAAGCCCACGCATCAGTCCAGAACCAAACACAACTCTGAATCCCAGCCGGTGAGATGCAGGCGCGGAAAAGGAGAAAAGAAAGGACCCACATCAAAAACTTTTAAAACTGTGCGATCGCTCTTCTGGATCGTCCCAGTCAAGGAGCTTTTTACTTGGTTGGCTGGCTCCTGTTATCAAATGGAAGCAAAGACCTCCTCGTACTTAATTAAACTCAAGTTTAAAGGGACAGCGAATTGACTTCCAGGAATCAGAAAAATTTTAGGCAAACTACAAGGCTGCAGACCAAAATCAGTCCAAATCTGCCAGACCAAAATCAGTCCAAATCTGCCTATTTGGGGAAACAGTTTTATTTGGAAGATATTCATGTCCATTCTTTTGTATTATCTATGGTGGTTCTTCCAGCCACGAGAGCAGAGCTGGGTAGTGGCTATAGGAACCTTACGTCTACACAGCCTAAAATGCTTAACTATCTGGCACTTTACAGGAAGCCCTGGTGGCATGATGGTTAAGTGCTAGGGCTGCTAACCAAGTGGTCTGCAGTTCAAATCTTCCAGGGGCAGTTCTACTGTTATGGGGTCACTATGAGTTGGACTTGACTCAGTGGCAGTGGATTTGGTCTTGGTATGGTTTGGGCCTTTACTATGAGTCCCTGGTTTATGCTCGCTGTTAAACCTACCAAGAAGCACCCTCGGGATAAAGGCCTGGTGATCTCCTTCAAAAGGTCATCTCTGTAAAAACCCAGTGGAGCACAGTTCTCCTCTGAAACACAGGAGGTCCCTAGGAGTTGGAATCACTACACTGCTGGTCTAGATGGTTGGTCAGCATGACATTGTGATAAAAATATGATCTTATGACAGTGTGAGATCATCTGGATCCCCAGTTATTTCAGGGTGGCCTCTCCTCTTTCCATCCTGAGTTACCCAGTCCACACATAGCTCACAGGATGCCAAGACTGCTGTGCAGACTTGTTAACGTTAGTGGCCAGGTCTCTGACTCTGGACCCTTGCAGAATACCAATAAAATACAAATCCTATAATGGATGTAGAAACTCTGGTAGCACAGTGGTTAAGTGCTAGAGTTGCTAACCGAAAGGTTGGCAGTTTGAATCTATCAGGTGCTCCTTGGAAACTCTATGGGGCAGTTCTACTCAGTCCCATAGGGTCGCGATGAGTCAGAATTGACTAGAAGGCAACAGGTGTATAATGGATATGTGGCAGTTTATTAGCTCAATCTATTTTGTGTCTTTGAAATTTTTCCAAAAGCAACCTTTGGACTCCATCGTTTTATTGTTGTTCTTAGGTGTGGTCAAGTTGGTGCCTACTCACAGAGACCCTATAGAACAGAATAGAACCACCCAATAGCATTTCCAAGGAGCAGTTGGTGGATTTCAACTGCTGACCTTTATGGTTACCAGCCAAGCACCATTTTGGAAATATCTAGAGATGCTTTGAAAGCCTTAGACTTTGAAAAGGCTTTGATAGTCAACTTTCCGAAATAACAAAAATAGTTTTATTTTAAGTGGAGTGTCCTAGAAGCATAATGTCTTACCTTGAAAGAAGCCAGCATGTAAGTCATTTGGGGAGCAAATCGGCCACATGCCCCGTACTGCTACAGCTGCTAACCAAAAGGATGGCAGCTCGAATTCACTGGGTGCTTCTTAGAAATTCTATGGGGCAGTTCTACTCTGTGCTATATAGGGTTGCTGTGAGTCAGAATCAACTCAACGGCAGTGGGTTTGGGTTTGGGTTTGATATACTGTAGAGGCACTGAGTTTTTTTTTTTTTTTTATACTGTAGAGGAGTCTCTGGGTGGTAGAAATGGCTAACCAGCTCAGCTGCTGAAAAGTGGGAAGATGGGTTCCAGCAGAAGCACCTCCAAAGAAAAGACTGGTGATCTGCTTCCAAAAAAACAGCCACTGAAAACTTTATGGAGTACAGCTCTACTCTTGACACACCTGGGGGTCACTATGAGTTGGAGTTGACTCTATGTGAACTAATATTTTTGGTTCTGGTAATCGTAGACTTGTCTGCAGTGAGTTCGTAACATGCAGCAATAAGAAACAAAATATGAGGCTGTTTATTTTGTCGGGTAATTCTGCATTACTCTAACTAAAAATATTTGGGCAAAAGAAATCAGAACTTTATAGATAGTAGTTGATGAATGAATATTTGGTCAATGAATAAAACATCTAAGAGCTAGATGTAAAATGTTGGAAATAAATATAATAGAAAATATTATTTCCTTCCATAGCTCACGAATGCTCTTTAAGAAAGAAAAAGACTACTTTTATATCAGACTGACATTTATGCAGATCCAGCAGCTTATATGAGCACGGTATGATAAAGTAATGCTTTATTCAGGTTTAGATGGCATATGCAGCTGTGTTGAGCCTTAGAAACTCTATGGGACAATTCTATTCTGTCCTATGGTGTCACTATGAGTTGGAATTTACTCAATAGTCATAGGTTCTTATATTCATGTAGGGCTAAAATAATATAGTAATCCAATTCTACATACTTGAAAGTTTCAGCACTCTGTTAGATAAGAAGGGTATGGTGCAATTATTTGTAAAATAGAAAAGTAGCGTGCATTGGGCAGATATTTTGAATTTTATTTCTCCTAGAGCAGAAGAATTGTGCAGACAACTCATCCTGAAGATGGTTTGCAAAAAAGAAAAGGGCATTATTGTACCAGCCAGGAAGCTGCAATTTCACCTAATTTACTAAAGTTTAATATTTCAGCACAGCTGGGCTCTGGGCAAACAGCAGAAGAGTCAGCCTAAGCACTGGGCTCCCTAAACACCCTTGCTACAAATGAAGTCACTTTTTATCAAGCCAATGGCTATCAGCAGGGGACTCACAAAAGCCCATTTTAATTGAAAAACCAAGTGAAAATTTGCAATGGGAATTCTGAGCCAAGTGTTAAAATTTGACAGTAGGGAACATTACGACAAGCTTTGTAATGTAAGAATTTGGCTGGTAAAATATCATGAAGCATTTCGCTTAGCCTAGAGAGAGAAGAACCGGACAAAAACACGTATCCTGAAATATTATCATAGGACCAACACTGAAAGGCTTCGTGGACCTGGACCTCCAGCATTTGGTAACTTAACATTTCCAGGTTGACCAGCAACCTCAGCAATATGTGCCATGTAGAAATTTGAGAGCGTGCTGAAGTTCCAAATCAGACAGTATTTTTTAAAATATTTTACTGTGCTTTAAGTGAAAATATACAATTCAAGACCATTTGTCTTACAAAACCTCGCACACACACTGCTGTGTAAGTCTAGCTGCTCTCCCCACCCTGTGACAGGGCACTCCTCATTTTCACCCCGTGTTTCCCGTGTCCTTGCAAGCAGCTCCTGTCTCCCTCTACCTTCTCGTCTAGCCTTCAGACAGGTGCCACTCAGTTAGCCTCATGTCTCATTGTATGTCTTACAGTCTAGAAACAGACCATAAGAAATTATAGGGGGCCAAAATGAGAAATGAAAACTACGAGACAGATGTGAGAAACTACCACACAGCTGGTGCGTGAGGCAGAACCCTGTATTTACCTCCTATTTAATTTGGTTCTTTAGTAATCATCGTGAATGCCATTACTTTCATAAAATCCTTCTTTAAAGAGTATTGGGAGGTTTCAAACATGTAAGAAATGACCAAGTAATTGAAAATCTCCACGAAAGCAGAAGAGGTTTGTAATTTTCGGTCTAACGTTATACAGAGGAAATAAATGAAATAAATGGCTTGCGACAAAAAAAGTGATTTACTAACATTTCTATATGTAAGAATTTGGGGATTCAAGATGAATTCCAAATATCAAGCGTCAGTCGTTTCCACTAGCATACACAAGTAGCAGGCCTCAATGTAAAGAAAGAAAGCTGTGAGAACCACAGAAAAATAAAAGGAAGTGCCAAGAAAGTCTTTTCCTTCATTTCAATGATATTGTTGCTTCCCTGTCTAGAAAAGATGGTTTCTGATGTTTCCAGGCTGCTGGATGGATTTCAGTAATATTAGAGATTTGTGAGGGCCATGGGACAATAGCACATTCATAATATTAAACTACTCCTTGGGGGAGGAAATTCATAAGGATAGTATAACCAAGGCTGCATATTTTCAATAAATCATAGACTATACATAAAAGTAGAAACAGCTTCAAGAAATCAATGACCTTATATGGGTGTATCTTTTCAAATATGTTTTACTATAGATTTTTGATCACTACTAATTGAATAAAAGAAATTAAAGCCATTTGATGTAGAATTTTAGCTTTAATAAGACAGAATACCTGGGGTGATATACATACAGTATGTACATAGTAGGAGCTCTGGTGGTGCTGTGATTAAAGATCTCAGCTGCTAACCAAAAGGTTAGCAGTTCAAACCCACCAGCCGCTCTGCAGGTAAACAATGTAGCAGTCTGCTTCACATAAAGATTCCCTAAAACCAAACCTGTTACTGTCAAGTCGACATAAAGATTACAGTTTGGAACCCCCCCTAGAGCATTTCTGCTGTGTCCTATAGGGTCACTATGAGTCAGAACCAACTCAACAGCAAGGGGTTTGGTTTTTTGGTTAAATACATATATTTCCTGTATGTACGTGAAATCAAATGGGAGGGGTGTAACAAAAATTACTCAAAGAAAAAAATTAAGAGTTATTGTTCATAAATTTTTTGTTTATAAAGTAGTTGAACTTCCAAAACTCATTTTTCTGAAATCTGCTCAATAGATTATAAAAGACCAAGAGGAGCAATGAAAGCTATCCATCCCCAAACTAGAAAAGGTTCAAAATCCCATTTCACAGACTCTCAAGAAGGTGGATCAAAATTGAAAAAGAACACCAAAGCTTAAGACACATCTCCCCTATTTATAAGCTTAGATTTGTAGGAAAATGTGGACAAATTGTAAAAGGTCCTGCTAATATTTAGAAGAGCAAAGAGTGGCTGGGGAAGACCACAACAGAAATAATAACAATCAGTGTGAATGGCCTAAATTGGTAATTATTTTCTTTTCAGTGAATATGATTTTCTAACCACAAAAGTGACGAACCACAGATAATATTAATCTTGAGGAGTGACACTACATAAGAATGCTGCAGCCACCAACCAGTTTGCCAGAGAAAAATGAGCACCTATCTACATACACAATAAACCAAAGATCCTGCAGCCCCTAGCTTGCATTCTGAATGGGCCTCTCAGGATATCCTCCTTATTTCAAAGTCTGCAGGACCAGGCACATCCCAGGTGTTTCTACAGATTAGAGTGGGGGATGAACAAGAGAGGTAATATGCTCAAACCTGTCATATTTTCTCACCTCAGCTTCTTTTCTCCACCCTGTCATCCCTTACAGTGCAAACCACGAGCAGATAAATAGTTAAACAAAAAAATCTGTCATGGATTGACATGTGTACTCCCAAAATGTGTGTAGCAATTCGGCTGGCCATGATTTCCTGTACTGTGTGCTGTTCCTATATGCTGTAAACCCTACCTCTATGATGCTAATAAGAGAGGATGGGCAGCAGGTGTGCTGTTGGGCAGGCCGCGATGTGTAAGATTGTACTGAGCCTTGACACAGTCTCTTGGGATATAAAGGAAAGGGAAGCAAGCAGAGAGCTGGACACCTCATACCACCAGGAAAGAAGCAGTGCTGGGAGCAGAGGCCATCCTTTGGACCTGGGGTCTCTGCATCTCAGAAGCTCCTAGTCCAGGAGCAGATTTACAACAAGGGTCTTCTCTTAGAGCCAAGAGAGAGCACTTTCTCCTGGAGCTGACACCCTGAATTTAGACTTTCAGCCTGCTTTTCTGTGGGAAAATAATTTTTTCTTTATTAAAGGCACTCACTTGTTAAATTTCTTTTATGGCAGCACTAGATGACTAAGACAACACACAATAGCATACCCCTAGTACAGAATTAAGTTTTGACATACATGCAGATCTGCAGAAATACTGCCAAAAATTTTCCATCCACAATACTCCTGGCAAGTCGCAGAATGAAGAGACGTAACTTCTTTCAAAGATAAATAAGCAGGAAAAAAATTATGTGAAAGTTCTGCAAAATATAAAAGAAAAGGAATATAACCCATAAAAAGACAAATGAAGAATATGCATTGGGGGAAGACTTGTCCCAGAAAATAGTATAAAATTTAAGTAACAACCACTTCATGACCCCTAAGAAATTAAAGATGATATAGATAGCGTGGAATGAAAATCCACTGAGAAATAAGAACTGAAGGAAAAATAGCAAGGCAGTAAAATGCCCACAATTGAGCTGATAAGAGTAAATATATATGGCACAATGGTTAACTGCTCAGCTGTCAACCAAAAGGTTGGTGATTCAGACCTACCCAGAGATGCCATGGGAGAAAAGACCTGGCTATCTGCTGCTGTAAACATTGCAGCTTATGAAATTCTATGGGACAGTTCTACTCTGTCTCTTAGGGTTGCTATGAGCCGGAATATACTTGACAGCACATAAAAATATATATAATTACTGATATGCCTGTTGTCAGTAAGTCGATTCTGACTCACGAAGACCCTATAAAACAGAGCAGAACTGCCCTATGGATTTCTAAGGCTGTAGTCTTTACAGGAGGAGACTTCAGCATCTTTCTCCCACCTATGTATTGTTATCAGCTCAATACATTCCTGTATAACACGTGCACACATACCTATATATCAGACTTAGACCTATCAAAGAAGCCTATAAAGCAAAACCTAAATGATGAAGCTCTAAATTATTGCCATGAAGATCAAGCTTGTAAAATTGTAGAAAATAGAAAAGAAAGGGCTGAGGAGAATAGTTAATTAGAAAAAATGTATCAAAGATTTTATTAGATAGACATCATACCTGTGTTAGGTGCTCTCTAAAAAGAGACCAGAAAGGTGAAATAATAAAAGCATTTAATGGAAGAAAAGGTTCCTAAAATGAAGAAATATGTGAATTTGCTGATGTGTTCTGTGAACTCAGTGTGTAATGACTTGGTGTTTCCAGAAAATGTAACAGAGAACAACTAACTTCTTGGCTTGTCCTCTTGCAAATATTATTCAAAGACAAAGAATTTTAAAACATCCAGGCTGAAGACCAAAGTCAAACCAAACCTACTGCTATAGAGTCATTTCCAACTCATAGCTACCTCAAAGACAGAATAGAACTGCCCCACAGAGTTTCTAAGGAGTGCCTGGTAGATTTGAACTACCAACCTTTTGGTTAGCAGCTGTAGCACTTAACCACTATGGCACCAGGGTTTCTTCCCCAGGCACAAGAATCAGGTAAAAATCAATGTTGCTTCCAAATTCACCTCAACAACACTAGGCTCCAAAGAGACAAAAATATTTACAAAGTTTTTAAAGAAAAAAAAAAAAGTAAACCAAAAATTCTGTATCTGGCCAAGACAGTTTTCATATGCAAAAGAAAATATTTTTATCTATGAAATTTTCAAATATTCAAATTCTCAGGCTGTGTAACACATAGCAATATGTATCCTAAAAAATAGTTGACCCATTACCCAGCCATAAAAGATAAATCAAAAATCACAGTGCATGATAAAACAAGAGAAAAATGTGAAACAGAACCTCAGATCCTTACATGAGACCAAAAGGTCAACGATTGCTATAAAACAAAGATAAGAACTTAAGAGGGCAGGGAAGATAGGTTAATGGAAACAGTGTAACTACAACAGAAATAATGAGAAGGTTCTCAGGCTGAGAAAAATGTAATCAACGTCATGAGACAAATTGTGTAGAAACTGCTGAATAAGAACCTAAACCTCTGGGTCCACTTTCACCAAAAAAAAAAAAGAAAGAAAGAAAACAAAAACCACAATGCAGAAAGCCTTGACCATAAGAATATAGTTGAGAAATAAACCATTAAAAAAAAAGAGTAATCTAAGTAATATAATTCCACAGTATAATATGTTATATTTTCTTTCAAAATAGCTACATTAATAAAATTATAACTTGGTGCAATAAATAGGAAAATCTCTATACAAGGCAACTAGTGGAAATATAAGATGAAAAGAATGGAGGTGATAGTAAGAGCTTATTACGTTTCTCACCTTTCAGGATAAATATATACAATTACATCATACAAGCCTTGTTTGTCAAAAAAAGTAATAATCATCTTAGCAAATATAGATAGATAGATGATAGAAAGAAGATAGACTAACAGTGAGATAGGTAGGTAGGTAGGTAGATCTTCCAAAAGAGAAGAGAGAAAAAAGAATAAAACTCAAGTATTTTAACAAAAGGTAGAAAGATTACCAGTTCAAGCAATTTATAAATCTCTTACAAATACTTAGAGGTTATTTTAGAATATAAAAAACAATAAGAATTCATAGCTGAGCTCTCAAGAAACAACAAGAAAGCCCCAGGTACTAGAACTGGGGAAAGAAGTAAAAATAAGAGGAATAAGAGTATGAACTGACCCAGAACCTCACCTACGCTTTGTTACCATCTGTCAACCTAAAAGGTTTGGTTTTAACATCATTTGAGGGGTGGAAAGAGGAAGACTAGGTTCACAGGGAAACAGAGAGTTGGAAATTAAATTCTTGCATAAAGTTTCATGGTTGTTAAAAACGTGCAAACTACAAAAACAAAGATTAAAACACTTGCACACAGTACAAATCAGGAGAATTGGAAATCATCAAAAATGAAATGAGACACATAAATATTGATATCCTAGGCATTAGTGAGCTACAATGGACTGGTATTGGACATTTTGAATCAATCATATAATCCTCTATGCCAGGAATGACAAATTGAAGATGAATGGCATTGTCGAAAAGAATACTTCAAGATCTACCCTGAAGTATAATTCTGTCGGTAATAAGACAACAACCATATGTCTAAAAGGAAGACCAGTTAGTACAACTGTTACTCAAATTCACACACCAACCATTAAGGCCAGATAGGAAGAAACTGAAGATTTTTACCGATTTCTGCAGTCTGAAATTGATCAAACATGCAGTTAACATGCACTGATAATTACTGGTTGTCTTAGTCGTCCAGTACTGCTATAACAAAAGTGCCACAAGTGGATGGCTTCAAGAAATAGCAGTTTATTCTCTCACAGACTAGCAGTCTAGAAGTCCAAAGTCAAGGTGTCAGCTTCAGGAAAAAGCTTTCTCTTGTCAGCTCTGGAGTAAGGTCCTTGTCATCAGTCTTCTCCTGAACTAGTTGTTGTTGTTGTTGTTAGGTGCCATCAAGTCAGTTTCAACTCATAGCAACCCTATACACAACAGTAGGAAAAACTGCCTGGTTCTGCACCATGCCTACAATCACTTTTATGCTTAAGCCAGTCTTTGTAGCCACTATGTCAATTCTTCTTGTTAAGGGTCTTCCTCTTTTTCGCTGACCCTCCACTCTACCAAGTATGATGTCCTTCTCCATGGTTTGAACCCTCCTGAAAACACGTCCAAAGTGTGACACACAGTCTCACCATCTTTGGTTCCAAGCAGCACTCTGGTTGTAGCTCCTAAGTGCAGGGATCCTGGAGCCAAAGGACACGCACTCGTGCTCTTCTTTCTTGGTGTATGAAGTACCCCTGTCCCTCTAGTCACTTTTCTTTTTTATATCTCAAGAGATGAGCTTAAGATGTTATCTAATCTGTAGATCTCATCAATATAAACGCTGCTAATCTGCTAATCAATCTTACTACCATCATAGTGATATAGGATTTACAACACACAGGGGAATCACATCAGATGACAAAAATGGTAGACAGTGATACAATACAGGGAATCACAACCTAGCCAAGCTGAAAGATATTTTGAAGCGATACAATTCATGACAGTTGTCACTGAAAAGCAAAAGTTAGAAACTAAGGATTGGTAGTTGGAAAATATAGTGTTGGTGATAGAAATGACAGAGACTCCATGACAGAAATTTGCAAGACCATCATCCTATATTGGTGAGTGGTGTCTGGGGTCTTAAAAGTTAGCAAGCTGCCATCTGAGGTACTCCAAATAGTCCCAACTTGGCAGAAACAGATGATCATGAAGGGAAAAAGTGACATGAGGGAAAAAGAGCCCAGAAGACAAAAGGACCCACATGAATGGGTGACTATATCAACATGTGACCAGAAGAACTAGAAGGTGCCTGGCCACCACTGATGACATCCATGAAGGGGCTCACAAGGTTGAGTCCCGGGGCAACATGATACAAAAAAGGTTCCACCCTAAGAACTCCACTAAAAGATGGCAATTGATGGTCTGAAGGCCCAGGAGTTCCCCTGGGAGCATGGCCCCTAGACTTGGTGCTGCCCCTGGACATAAATCACTACTGAAGTCAACTCTTTGGACAGGAATGGATTGGACTTGGGGACACAGAGTGGGCATACCATGTGTGTACTTTACTGTTCTGTGCATCTATAGGATGTCATCCTACTGGCCTCTTACTAGAGGGGAGTGAAGAGGGTGAAGAGGAGGGGACAGGAGATTATTAAGAGGATATGACATGTACAGAACAGAAAGGAAAGGTGTGCTGTCACCAGGCAAGGAGAGCAGAAGAAGCTGCAGATAGGCAGGCATGCAAATTTAAACTGGATTGTACACTTTCACTCAATCACAATAAAAAAAAAAAAAAAAAGAAAGGATTTGAAAAACCAAAGACATCTCTATTGCAAATATCTTTCTCCAATAATGTAAAGGGGACATTACCTGATGGAGGTCCAAATGGAATCAAACTGATGCTATCTGTGAAAACAGACAATGAAAAAACTCAGTGTCATCAGTCACAACAAGTTCAGGAATGGACTGCAGAAAAGACCCTCAATAGCTTATATGCAACTTCAAGATGAAGCTGAAGAAAATTAGAGCAAGTCCACAAGAGACAAAGTAAGACCTTGAGTATGTTCCACCTGAATTTACAGACCATCTCCTGAACAGATTTGACAGTTGAATACCAATAACCAAAGGAGGAACAACATCAAGGATATTATACATGGAGAAAGCAAGAGATTGTTAAAGAGACAGGAGATAAAGGAGAGACCATAATGGACATCAGAGAACATGCTGAAACTTGCTGTTGAAGACTGGGTGGCTAAAGCTAAGAGAAGAAATGATGAAGTAAAAGAGCTGAACACAAGATTTTTAAGGGCTACTGGAGAAGACAAAGTAAGTGTTATAATGATATATGCAAAGACAGAGTTAGAAAACCACATAATATGCTCAGCATTTCTAAAGCTGAGAGAACTTAAGGCAAAATTCATGCCTAGAATTGCAATAATTAAGGATTCTGTGGGGAAATATTAAACACCACAGAGAGCACTGAGGGAAGATTGAAGGAATACACAAAGTCACTATACCAAAAGAATTGGAAAATATTTACTCATTTCAGGAGTTAACACATGACCAGAAACCAATGATACTGAAAGAAGAGGTCTAACCAGCACTGAATGCAGTGGTGAAAAACAAGACTGCAGGGACTGATAATACCAACTGAGATGTATCAGCAAATAGATGCAGCTACTTGGCCAAGCAACTAGAAGATATGTATATCTGCACCCATTCCAAAGAAAGGTGATCCAACTGAACGTGAGAATTATTGAACAATGTCATTAATATCACATGCAAGTAAATATTTTGCTGAAGGTCATTCAAAAACAGCTGTAGCAGTACATGAAAAGGGAACCAACAGAAATTCAGGCTGGATTTAGGACAGAATGAAGAACAAAGGATAACACTGCTCATGTCACATGGATCCTAGCTGAAAGCAGAGAGTACCACAAAGATGTTTACCTGTGTTTTATCAACTATGCTAAGTCATTTGACTATGTAAATCTTACCAAATTATGGATAAGATTGAGAAGAATAGGAATTCCCAAACAACTGCAATCATAAGGAACCTACATGTAGATCAAGAGGTACTCATTAGAACAAATATGGGGATACTACATGGTTTAAAGTCAGGAAAAGTATGTGTCACCATACTTATGTAATCTGTATGCTGAACAAGTAATCCAAAAAGTTGGACTATGTGAAGAAGAATGGGGCATTGCGATTGCAATAAGATTCATTAACAGCCTGCATTATACAGATGGCACAATCGTGCTTGCTGAGAAGTTAAGAGGACTCAAAGTACTTACCAATGAAGTTCAAAGACCACAGCCTTCAGTATGGCTCATACAGTATAAAGAAAATGAAAAACCTCACAAGTGGACCAATAAGCAACATCATGATAAGCAGGAAAGATTGAAGTTGTCAAGGATTTCATTTTTCTGGGTTCATAATCAACATCCATAGAAGCAGCAGTCAAGAATTCAAATGGCACATTGCATCGGACAAGTCTGCAGCATTAGACCTCTTTACAGCAATAAAAGCAAAAATGTCACCTTGGATTTTAAGATGTGCCTGACTTAAGCCACGGCATCCTCAGTAGCCTCCTATGCATTCAAATGCTAGATAATGAATAAGGAAGACTGAAAAATAACTGATGTCTTTGAATTATGATACTGGTGAAGAATACTGAATACACTACGGATTGCCAAAAGAAGGAATAAATCTGTCTTGGAAGAAGTACAGCCAGAATGCTTCTTAGAAGCCAAGATGGCGAGACTTTGTCTCATGTTTTTCAGACATGTTATAAGGAGGCATCAGTCCCTGGAGAAGGATGTTGTGCTTGGTAAACTAGAGGGTCAGCGAAAAATGGGAAGCCCTTCAATAGGATGGGCTGATACAGTGGCTGCTACAATAAGCTCGAACATAATGATTGAGAGAATAGCATAGAACCAGGCAATGTTTCATTTCATTGTACAGAGGGTCACTGTGACTCAGAAATGACTCGAGGGCACCTAAAAACAACAGTAACAAGTGTTACCTATTACATTCTTGGCAACAGCTCAGAAAACTATGAAACAATGGAGTAACACCTTCAAAGTCCTGAAGCAAAGTGCTTCCTTACCAAGAATTTTATATGAAGAAACAAAAACGAAAACTACTTAATTGCCCCTCAGTTGGAATAGTAAATATTTGTCACTTATTCATTCAGTAATTAAAAAAAGTAAACAAGATCTACATATAGTGACGTATCATAAATCTCAAAACATCATGTTAATGTAAGGATGGTTCAACATAAGCAAATCTGTTAGGGAAAAATCTAATATTTGATCACTGCCAGAAAACTGTATATGATCACCTCAGCAAAGGTCATAGAAGCATTTAATAAAATTTGACAACCATTCTTAGATTTAAAAATCCTTAGGAAAAAAAATAGATCTGACAGCAATGCTACGGATTGAATTGTGTCCCTCAAAAATACATGCTTTTATAAGGTTTGACAATTAAGTCCTCGAACTTAATTGTTCTGAGTGCTACATACTTCATTTCTGCATAGCACTACGGCTATCTTTGAGGTACTCCCCTTGGAAAGCTATGCACCAAAGCCTGTGCCTAGTCCGCCCTTTAAAGCAATTTTGGAACTCTTGTGGAATGGCCATTGTACATGGTGACACAGTGGCAAGTTCACAAATTTAAATTCATAGTTGTCTGTGAGGGAGTTTTTAGCGAGTAAACAAACAACTGTATTGGAACACCCGCCCTTCTCACCTGATCTGACTCCCAATGACATTTTCCTTTAACTGAAAATAAAAGAAATATTGAAAGAAAGACATTCAGATGACATTCAGGATGTCAAGGGTAATACAATGACAGCTCTGATGACCATCCCAGAAAAAGAGCTTCAAAATTGCTTTAAAGGGTGGGCTAGGTGTTGATGGCAGTACATAGCTTTCCGAGGGGAATACTTTGAAGGTGACCATAGTGATATTCAGCAACACAGTATGTAGCACTTTTTCTAGGATGAGTTCATGAAATTAATTGTCAGGCCTTGTATCCTACTATACTTGTGTTTATAATGCTATTTGTAACCACAGATATAGTGGGATTTCTAACATATGACTTTTTTAGGAGCCCTGATGGTGCTGTGCTTATAAGTCTTGGTTGCTAACCAAAAAGTCAGCAGTTCAGACCCCCTGGCTCCTCCAAGAGAGAAAGATGTGGCAGTGTACTTCTTTAAAGATTATAGCTTTGGCACAAAAACTAACACAAAGTAGACTGAAGGCCTAAATATAAAACATAAAACAATAAAGATCTTGGAAGAAAAAACTGGGAAGACAATGGAAGCCCTAATTCATGGCTTTAACAGCCATACGAAAAATCACCAATAGCCCTCAAATTCCGGGTTTGAAAATAGGTGAATGGGAACTCTTAAAATCAAAGACTTAGGCTCATGCAAAGCCTTTATCAGAAGAGTAAAAAGACTACCTACAGAGTAGAAAAGAATCTTTGGCTCCTGTGCTTCTGATCAATGTCTGATCTGTCTAATCTACAAGATACTGCAAAACTTCAACAAGAAAAAGACAAACAATCCAATTAAAAAATGGGCAAAGGACCTGAACAGGCACTTCACTAATGAAGTCAGTCGTCCAGGAAGCCAATAGAGGAAATGTTCACAATCACTAGCCATTAGAGAATTCCAAACCAAAACAACACTGAGATACCATGTCATCCCCACAAAGCTGGTAATAACCCAAATAATAATAATAATAAATAAATTCTAGAGAGAATGTGGAGACATTGGAACTCTTCTAGACTGTTGGTGGAAGTGTAAAATGGTGGGATCACCACAGAAATTGATTTTGTGCTTTTTAGAAAACTTGAAATAGAAATACCATATGATTCAGCAATCCTACTCCTTGGAATGTATTCCAGAGAAATAAGGGCCATCACTCAAACAGATCATGCACCTCAATGTTTATTGCAGCACTCTCCACAATAGAAGAAAGATGGAAACAACCTAGATGCCCAGAAGAATGGTTAAACAAACTACGGTATATTCATACAATGGAATACTATGCAAAAATAAGAAACGGCAATGGCTTAAGGAGTAGCTGATAACGTGGGACCATCTGGAGGACGTTATGCTGAGTGAAATCAGCCAGAAGCGAAACAACAAACATTGTATGAGACCATTATTACGAGAATATAACAAATCACTTAAGCACGGAAGAAATCAATCTTTGATGGTTACAAGGGTGGAAAGGGAGTGAAAGTGATTTATACAAATTAGATAGCACTCAGGATTTGGGTTGGATGTAGGATGTGACAGAACATACTAGAAAAGAGGAACCCACAACTACTTCAAAACCCAACTGTTCTAACGCAGCCCACCTCTTTGGAAAGACAAAGTAACAGGGTCTGGATTTGGGGGCCACACTTTCAGGAGGCATCCAGACTACTGGCATATCCAAGCTTTCTTTTACTTTTCTCTTAAGAAAATGCACTGCATGCCACCTGGGAGCATGGCTCCTGGGGTTTTAAAAGCTACCAAGCTGCCATCTAAGTTACCTCAATAGTTCCCAATCTACCTGGACCAGAAGTAAATGGTGAATATCAATGACAGGAGGAAAATATAAGCCCATCAGATGAAAGGGGCCAGATAAACCAGTATCATCTTCAGCAAGAGACCATAAGAATTACATAGTGCCAGCCATAACCCGTAACTCCCTGGAGTGGATACATGGTATGGAACCAGACACAGTGGGAGAAAGATTAGAGAGCACAGCTACAATGCTACCAACAGACCACATCTGATGGTCTATCAGACAGAAGGGCCCCTTGGGAGCATGGCCCTTGAACTCTCTAACCCTAAACCTCATTCAACACTGGGGCCGGCTCTCCTGACGAAGACTGGACCATACAAAAGAAGGAGTGCACTGTCAAGGAAGACACTTTTGGACTTTAATATGTAAACAGGACTACTTTATAGGCTCACTGCTGGAGTTGAGATGATAAGGTGAGGGGCTCAGATTTTGGTCAACATGTCATGGGAGGTTCTGGATGAAACGGAGAAGTGTGCTGTGAGGGAGGGAGGGAAGCAGTTGAAATAAAGTAATGGTGAAAGTTCCTGGTATTAGATGGAAGACTGATGCAGATTGTTAAATTGTTCTTAAATCACAATAAAATTTATTTTGAAAAGCAGATTACAGATTTGAAAACCCTATAGGGCAATTCTTCTCTGTCCTATACAGCTGCTATAAGTCAGAATAGACTAGATAGCAACAAGTTTAGGGTGTTTTTGTTTTTATCGCTTTTATGATCCTATTTGGGAATAAGGTATTAGGGTATATCTTAAATCACTCTCTGAGATATAAAACAGCAAATTAAGCAAGCAGCCAAAACAAAAACACGCCAACTGGTGAAGACAGACACAATGCCACGTGAGATCTCCAAGGAATCAAGAAACAGCAGCTGAAAGGAGGCAAGAATCTTGCCCTAGAACCAATGGAAATAGAAAGCCTTCTGCTAAAGCTGGTGCCCTGAATTCTGCCTTCTAGCTTTCTAAACTGTGAGCAAATAAATTTCTCTGTGTTAAAGCCACCCATTTGTGACATTTCTGGTACAGCAGCACTAGAGAGCTAAGACAAGCTGCATTTTAAAAAAAAGGTTAAAAAGTTAATGTCTCAACCTAAGAGATAGCCTCTTGCTTAATTGATTTGCTTAATAAAGCAATTTCTTTGAAACCAGAGGTGAGACAAGGATCTCAACAAACATTTATTCAGTATGTAAAGTGCCCTCATGGTCCTGCATCTGAATACTCAACGTGCTAAAAAGAAGTTTGTAAATATTACCAACCTTAAACCCAAAGGAAACTGTGCAAAATATTCAACACTTTTTATTCACTGTTCAAAAGCCAGTAGAACTGTAGCTTTTCCATTCCTATATTTAGCATTTGAAATTAGGATTGATTTTACAGCTGCCTCCAAAAATAGAGAAGGGAAAATTAGAAAATAAGCCTGACGTTAGAGTCAGTAGCAATTAATGTGAATGATTTTTGTCATTAGTCATTTTTGTGACCACTTTGTTTCCTGTTTACAAGCATGCAGATTTGTCTTAGTAGAATGTTTCTAGCTCTGTTGGTGCAAATGATGCAACTTTTTTTTTCCCTGGCAATTCAAATTTTTAAAAGCAATTTTCTCCGAGACGTAATCCTGGAATATGACCTTACGTTTCAAAATTGAGGAATATAGGTGAGCATGTGAATTTGTATCAGAATGTATGTTTTCATTCAATCATAGTAAAAAAAAAGAAAAAAAATTGAGGAATAATCCTTAAAAATATTTTGGAATCATACATAACCTTTCGATCGTTTTCTTCCGGCCCCCTTCTAGCCCTTTTCTGCCACAGCACCGTTGCCCTTGCATTTCTCTTTTCTCTGCCCTAAAGCTCTTGTTTCAGGAATATTCAGGGCTTACCACCTCATACCCTTTGTTGCTGTGCGCCATCAAGTAGATTCAGACTCACAGTGATGCCATGTAACAGAGTAGAACCACCTCATGGAGTTTTCTTAGCTGCGATCTTTACGAGAGCAGCTCACCAGATTATTTTACTCTTGCAGAGCCTCCAAGTGCGTTGCAACCACTGACTGTTTGCTGAGCAGCTGATTGCTTACCGTTGCACCCGTAGGGCTCCTTCTTACTTCTTTTAGTTTGCTCAAATGCTACTTGAATAAAATAGAAAATATCTCTACCCTAGATGTCCACTGCTTCCTATTTCCTTGCCTTGCTTTATGTTTTCCATAGCATTTATGACCACCCAATGCATTATTTATTATTTTGTTTATTGCCAGTCTCTCCTAGCTACAACAGAGGTTTCACAAATGCAAGTATTTTTTGTATTCTGTCCTACTGTTAGATTCCCAGTGCTTAGGACACTAGATAGCAAGTGAATATTAGTTAAATGAAGTAATGGAAATCCTATATAATAATATAAAAGATTGTTTTTTAACTAATTCATTTTTTTTCCCTAAAACATTTACTAGCCTTTAGAAATCCTGAACACACTAACAGTAATGATAGAAGAGTAAGTGTGAGGGAAACTTTTGCCACTAATACAGAGTAAAATGTGATGAAGGACTACAAATATATTGGCCATAGTCTGAAAAGTTTTAGCAAGTTCTACGACAATGTATTTCTTTCCATTTTAAGTTTCAGTTGGAACTCTTTCTTTGGAAAAGATGATGTGCACAAATTCAAAACCAAAATTGTGATAGATTATGTCATAATCTTCCAGTTCTGATACTCAGAGACATTTTGTAGAAGAAAGAGTACAAGACTTTCATTCAAACAAATCTGATGTGTACCTGACTCTGCCATTTGCTGGGTATGTGACTGTGAGCAAGGCACTTAACCTGAGTTTCTTCAACTGCAAAACCAAACCAAACCCCATGATGTTGAGTGGATTCCAATTCATAGTGACTCTATAGGGCAAAGTAGTACTGCTCTCTGTGGTTCCCAAGGAGCACCTGGTGGACTTGAATAGCCGATCTTTTGGTTAGCAGCCAAATTCTTAACCACTATACCACCATGGTTTCCTGAAAAGCATGGGGTAAGATTACCCAGTAGGGACTCCATTCCATCCTGGATTCTCTAAGTGAAGAATATCACTAGCCAGCAAGTTGCCAAAGTGAGAAACGAAGTGTCGTTCTTAACTCTCTGTTCTTTCTTTTTGCCACCCTCCACACATTCAAAGGAGTCCTAGTGATACAGTAGTTAAGCACTCAGCTACTAACAAAGAACTGACAGTCTGCTTCCTTAAAGATTAAAACCTGAAACCAATCCAAACTCATTGCCATCGAGTCTATTCTAACTCATAGCAACCCTACAGGACAGAGTGGAACTGCCCCGTAGATTTTTCAAGGAGCTCCTGATGGACTCAAACTGTCAACCTTTTGGGTAACAGCTATAGCACTTAACCACTACACCACCAGGGTTTCTCTGTGAAGATTACTGCCTGGAAATTCCAGCTCTATTCCAACACTTGGGGTTGCTTCAGTCAGAAGGGACTCTGACAGCATCTAACAACAACACAACCACCACACATTTAATGGACCAATAAATCATTTCAGTTCTGCATCACGAGTACCTGAATCCCCCCGTTGTTGCTCTACACCCATGCTGCCACCTGTCCCGTCCACGGTCCAGGCTACAACCATCTCACCCGGATGACTGAAACAGTCTCTTAGTTGATTTCGCTGCAGGCAATTCAATCCTCTCTCTCTCACACACACACACACACACACAATCTACAAAGAGCAGAAAGAGTGACCACTCAAACACAAACTTCATCACAAGTAGCAGACATTTGCTTTTTTTCCGACTGCCTTGTATTCTAACAGCAATGTCTTTTTTGTTTCTTCTGTGGGAGAATTCACATTTTGTGAGTTTTGGTGGAAGCACACTCCCACTGTTGAATTCTGTGGGAGGCAAACATTCCATAAGCAGGCCCTCTGGTAACTAAGTTTACAGGCCTGTGATCTGAGCTCGGCCAGTCAGATACCTACTTCCTAAACTATATCAAAGTAGTGATTCCAAACTTTAGAGACAGCTAGGAAATTTGCCAGCATGGTGAAAACGGCATCCATGAGAATCCTGTGCACAGGTGGTGTCCAGTGTCCATAAGGCAGTGTCAGGTGCAAAGCCCTGACAGGAATGTGTCCATTATCCGGCCTCCTTTGGTATATGTTCATTTTCCAACTCTTATTCTCTAGCCCTCTTTGATATTTCCAGAATCAGCCAATAGATAACCTCCTGCTAAAGTCTGCTTCTGTCCAGGTCAATTACTCATGCTTGGAGCCCTGTGGGGCTGTGATTATAAACTCAGCTGCTAACAAAGAGGTTGGCAGTTCAAATCTAGCAGCTGCTCCATGGAAACCCGATGGAGCAGTGCTACCCTGTCCTGTGGGGTTGCTATGAGTTCAAATTGACTCTATGGAAACAAAGTTGCAACCAAGAGCAGGGATGACACTTTAGGAAACTCCCACCCTTTCCATCTCCTAACCCTGGCCCACTACTGGCTGTGCTCTGTGTTAACACACACCATCCTTAGCACTGCTGTGGGACTCAAGAGCTCCCTGCCTCTCCAGACTCCTCTTCCCATCTTATTCTCCAGCTGCACTGACCTTCCTGCTGCCCGAGCATGTTCCCTGTTGCTTCTGGACTTTTCCACCTTATATTCGCTCTGCCAAAACCCTTCTCTGTATGGGCCATCAATTCACCACCATCATCCCACCATCACTTAGGTAATTTTTATTTGCTCTCCATCTGTCTAGAGAAACCTGAACAATATCTGATCAACTTAACCTCTGTGTGCTTCAATGCCTTCATTTTAGAATGGGAATAAAATATCAGTCTCAATATCAAGTGAAAAAGAAAGGTGCATGACCACGTGCGTACCTTCAAATTCCCTTAGAAAACCTATTGTGAACACCTAGCATGTGAGTCTCATTGTCTCCTATGGCAAAAGGCTCCCTTCATATAGGAGGAGATGTAGCCATAGAGTGGTCTACACCTTTGTCCTCACAGATTCACAGAGATATACCAGCTTCACTTTGACAAATCCTAGGGAAGGCCCTGATCTGGATCATGAGCTCATCCTCCTAGCAAAACTGATGAAATAGCAGTTGTCATCAAGTGGAATCCAACTCATGTCAACTCCATGTGTGTCAGATTAAAACTGTGCTCCACTGGGTTTTCAGTGGCTGATTTTTCAGAAGTAGACCTCTAGCCCATTCTTCCAAGGCACCTCTGCATAGACTCAAACTTCCAATCTTTCAGTTAGCAGCTGAATTTGTTAACCATTTTCACCACCCATAAGGAGTAGCAATTGTCTACAGTAGATCATGTGTCTACCTGTGTGGCTATAGGACAGTTATTAGGTAGTCTTCTGTTGCCTTCATGTGGTATACTTTCCCCAGATAGATTGCCCAGTAGCTACCAAAATTTGGAAAAAAAACTCTTCTTTGATGGTTATCAGAGATGGGGGCGGTTATCAAATAGACAGCAGACATATGTTAAATTTTGGTGAGAGGATAGGCAATACACAACATAGTAGAAGTCAGCAAAACATGATTGAGCCTGGGGAAGACGCTGACACGAACACTGCAGTCACTACTATAGCACAGATAATCCTGTAACAGTAATACTAACAAACACTACTTTACAAATGGACACATAGCTGCATGGGTAGGAGCAGAGGTTTGGACAGGCGTATGAACACACCCATCTGCAGATAGAGATCTGGTGGTAGGCATCCCTACATACGTAATTAGGGGTGGTGCTTGCATAGAGATACAGAGGATAGAGCATACAAGGGCCACCATTGTCAGGGCAACTTCTTAGACATAACTAAACAGCTCATCGGACTGGTTAAAGTGGTGCATTTAAATTGTATGCAGGCACTAGGAGTTCAGGGTTGCAGAGAAGATTCAGGGAGGTGGAGACAGAATACAAGAAGGAAGAGGAGGGAACAGACATCAGGTGCTTTGCAAGCCCACTTAAGCTTTATGGCAGTCACAGTGCCACCCCAGTGCTTTAGTGGCAAAAAAGGGAAGTAAAATAAACCTAAGTTTTTAAATCACATTGTCCTGATTAGATGTGGCTGAGCTGCCTCCCACTCATAGCGACCTCATGCATAACAGAATGAGATGTTGCTCAGTTCTGCACCTTCCTTCCAGTTGTTGCTATGTTTGAACCTATTACTGTAGCCACTGTGTCAGTCTACCCCGTAAAGACTTGAAATCTCAGTCTTAGCAGTGGCTGAATCACTTAACCTCTCTGAGCCTTGATTTCCTCATTTAAAATTGAATATCAATCAGAGTATTAAGTGAAAAAAGAAAATCAATGCGCAGAACTCTGTACACAGTATGATGCCATCAGTCTTGTTTTAGAAAAAAGGAGGGGTATACTCAAGCGCTCTGAAAGTCCAATGAACTAGTATCAGTGGTTGCTCATGAAAGAGGAAACATCTGAGTGGATGAGGACTTGCTCTTCACTGGATATACCTTTGTACTTTTTGAATTAAATGGTAGACACATGTTTTAACTATTCTAATTAATTACATAAAACTACCTATCCCACCAAGTTGTTGCAAAGGATATACACGAAGTATCCAGTAAACCCTGTTTCTCTTCCTCTTTGTAAGAAGGCATATTGTTGCTGATCTGCAGTAGCGTATGACAGCTGTCGTTTTAGCTGCCCTACAGTTAGCCCCTGGACTCCTCAGGACTGCCAGTGCAAGGAGTAAAACGATGCTTAGTCCTGCTCCATTCTCATGATGCTTTGGGGATCAGACCACTGTGATCCATAGTTTTCCAGACCTTTCAGCCAGGTCCATCTTAGTCTGGAAACTCCACTGAAACCTGATCAGCCTCATAGCAACACTCAAGTTTCCACTCAGCGCTGTTACTAAGGGATACAGGGTGTGCAAGTCACATCTCGTGACACTGTCTGGGGGGGTGACACCAAATGACTGTCTATAAAATTTGGGGGCAGCATTTCAGCAGAAGTTTATTATTTTTTTCATAAAAATATCCCCGGAGTTACAACAAAAATACATTTTTAAGCTCAGTTTGCATGTATCAGTATAACTACAAGACTGAAACTCTATACTAATTTACTTTTTGAACTTCTAACGTGCTCCAGTCAGAACTGTAACTTTTGCCAGTTACAATGACACTTTGAATCACATGGTTTCATCTGCAAGTGCTACAAGAATACACTACAAAACCAGTTGTTTTCCTTGCTACTGGTGTTCCTATAATTCCTGATTTTAATAAAATTTTCTGGTGTTTTAGCTACAGTATTGTAGTCTTTAGTATCTGAGAACCTATATCAATAACTTTTTGAGAATGAAGTGGTAATTAAACAAAAAGGTGGATAAAAGTTTTAAAAAGACCTTTATTCATTTACTAATGGTATAACAATGTTGCAATCCACTGTAGAAAGATTTGACAGAGCAATTTGTTATTAGTATTCATATAGTTTATGAAATATTACATTTAAGTAGTTTACGACTATGTCACATATTACAGGTAATTTAAATTGGTAATAAATTTATATTATAATAATGATTGATTTTATAACCTTTTGAAAACTAAATAGAGAAACTGAAAGTCAAAATGTGTAGAGGAAACACCATGTTTCTTGATACATGTTTAGAAATATAACTGAAATCCTAAACTCGGTTTTTTAATTTTAGTCTTTAAAATTTGTCTTTAAAAACCTCATTGTCTTGCATATGCATATCTGATTTTAATGAAATTTTCCTCTTTTAAATTTGAATTATGGTTTAAAAAATGTGATACTTTAAAATTTACATGTGACACAGCCAACAGAGCCAATAGTTTGCATTTTCTTATTTTTTTAAATATTGTTAACTCAGCTTTTTTTCATTGAGCGGAGATGTTCTGTCATGTCACGTGAAGTGTGTAAATCACAGAGGCCAAGTGGACTTCAGTTAAGGAAAGCAACAGGGGAAAGAATTAAGTCAGTCAAAACACTTGCTGATTGACACCTCCATATGTCAGAAGATCAGATCACGGCCATCAAAACCAGATCACGGCCAGAGTTCACCAAAAGTCACTGTTCATCAGTCTCCAGCTGATAAAGCTGATGCTCCTGTTGCTAGCACAATCTGCAAAAGAGCCAAGAGTAGAAAAGGCAGAATCTGGAGCAGAAGAGCTGCTGAAACCGACTCCCGTCACGATACTATAAATGAAGAGAGTGTCGTTAAGGAGAAAGATGTGCAAAATTTGTGTGTGCTGTTTTTTTGTTTTTTCCTGGGAGATACCAGTTTCAGATCATTTTCAAGTGGAAATCCCTGAAAGAGAAAAATCTTCCTTCCCCGAACAAAGATGGACCTTTCAGTGTTGTAGCAAAATAAAACACAAACAAGCAAAAGGAGACGTGTGCCAGCTTTCAAAAGAGTGTGATTTTACAAGGCGATGCCGAAGGCTGAGACAGTTCTGCAGTCATGCATGATTTACTCACTCCTCTGTGAGAATTTCTGCTGTTTTTGCTGCCAACTGTTTGCCGTCAGGGCTACGGATACGACATCCACATTTGTGATGGGATTTCAAAAGCGGTGGAAATTGAGCGTGAAGTATATAACCGTGAGCCCTCTGGCCAGCAGCTACAGTGCCCTGTAAAGTGGAAGCACCGGCTGCAGGACCAAGGCTGCGCCGAGACAGTGACGCTGAAGCTGATGCTTCGACGGAAATGAGGAGAAGGTGGAACGGCACCTTGCGCAGACAGCTTGATGTCACGTTGTTTGTTACTGAGCAGAATTTGGCATTCTCTGGCCATAGGAAGGTTAATCTTCATTGAAACAGTAAGTTTCTTGAGATGGGTAAGATGCTCTCAAAGTTCAATCCAGTGCTGAAAGAGTACAGATAGTGAAATTACAGCTGAGCATATGTAAACTTAGAGTACCAGTCTCTTATCTTGTATCCCAAACTTAGAATGAGTTTATAAATGCCCTGGGAAGGCATGTGAGGGAAAAGCTTGTCACAGACAGAAAGTCTGCAAAGTACTTTGGGATCATGTTCCACTATACACCTGACCTATTATTACATACTCACCAAATGTCTGCTGTGATCAGATATTTAAAAATCAACAATAGAAAAGTTGAAGTGAAAGAAGTCTTTTCTATGATTTTTCCCTTCTGAGGAGAAAAAAAATGCTGACCTTAGTTTAGACATTTTTAAAAATCTGGAAAGTGATGAACTGGACACAAAGACATGCCACATTCCAGGTTATGAAAATGCTTCCACTGCCCCACACCAGAAAACAAAATAATACCCACTGCAGTCCAGCTGATTCCCGCGCATAGCAACCCGATAGCACAGGGTAGAACTGCCCTATAGAGTGCCCAAGGAGCACCCAGTGGATTCAAACTGCTGATCTTTTGGTTAGCAGCTGTAGCACTTAGCCACTACTCTACCAGGGTCTCCGATAATGCTGTCAATATGGCTGAAATCCACAGAAATGTCAGGCCATTTTTAAGAGAAAGAATAACAAAAGTATTCTTACTGGATGTATGGACCGACTCACTGAACTTGTGCCGTCAGCTCTCTCATGCTAAGCATGAGCTACATGTGACATTTTTGGAACTCTGGAAACTAATGTTTTCTTTCTTTGCTGCTTCCACCCGTCAATAAGACATGTTAATTGACCTTCTGGAGTGTCAATGAGAAGCCTGTCAACACGCTGAGTGCCTATCATGCTGCAGTTAAGCCAGTTAACGAAAAGTTCAATAAGCTCGTGGCATTGATTAAATCTCCTTGCTATCCACGTGAAAATTTGGATGCAGGAACAGCAGTACAAGGTCTTTTGCCTGCTGCCTGTGATTTCACGTTTCTGTGCTTTCTGTACTTCTGGCATGATGCACATCAGGAAAGTAATCTCACACAGCAATACCTGTGGGCAGGGCTTAACTCTTGTCAAGGTGGTGGCAAAGCTAGCACGCCGTTGAAGAGGTACTTTTAAAATCAGATGAATATGAAATTCATCAGAGAGAAGAGCCAGTTTTAAGAAGAGGATGGCAGTGGACGTGGAGCAGGCAGACGATGCTGGGCTCACTCCACACCGTGAAAATAAGAGCACGATACTTGAAAGCATCGATCACTTTCATTTTGAACTCCAGATCAGATCATAAGCCATCAAGGAAGTAGCCATGAGTCAGGTTGTTTCAGCAAAGAGTTTCATATACGCCACTGAAAAAGAGTTAAAAGTATCCACTCCAAAACTGACCACTTTCTATGATGAGTATCTGAGAGTGAACTTCTAATAGAAACACCAAGGCTGAGAAGGCACTTGAAAGTGGTAGAGATTGATCTGGAAGAAGCGAAAGACTGGGCAACGTTAGAGGTATTGGCATTCATAGCTGAATGGGACTTCACAGAATCTCTCCCAACCCCTTCAATAAGCCTAAAATTATTTCTGACAATCTGTGTCTATAGCTTCATGTGAGAGGAGCTTTTCAAAGCTGAAACTTATAAAAAACTATTTGCGATCTACCATGAGACAGTCAAAGCTTTCCAATCTTTTGATATTATCAGCTGAAAGTGAGTTGGTTAAAGGCATTGCTTTCTGTGTAGTGATTCGTAAGTTCATACCTTTGAAGCCTAGTTCTGATTTAGTTGAGACGGTCACTAATTGGAACTCCTGGTAGCATAGTGGTTACATGCTAGGTCAGCAATTTGAATCCTCCAGGTGTTCCTTGGAAACTCTATGCAGCAGTCCTACTCTGTCCTATAAGGTTACAATGAGTCAGAATCGACTCAATTGTAATTTGTTTGTTTGTTTGTTTTTCTGGTTCACTATTTGCTGAAATGATCATACATATCTTCCTGTTCATTTTTTACGGTATTATTTATGAATATATTTCCATATGCATTTGTCTACAACTTCAGCATTGTTTGAGCTGTTATTGATTATGAAAACCTAATCGATCAATGTCTCTCAAGCAAAGGTACAGTTTGATGTGAAAATCAACATAATTTTGATGTAGTTCTTAAACACTTCTTCAAATTCTACTGTTTTCTTACCAAATTTTCACTTTAATCACATGAAATGATATAAAGAAAAATACATTTAGGCTTTGCACATGATTTTGTAATTTAAAGGTGTAGTTTTCATTTTGCTAGTTGCTCATGTCACTTCTATTGCCATTATAGTGACTTAGGGCGATAATGATTTACAGGTAACGTTAGTATAAAAACATCACTAAGAAGTGTATATGGTGGTGTATGGGAGGAGGCCTGGGGGAATGACACCATGAGTTACTGCACTGAGTGACAACAACCCTAGTGACACCACTGCCTTCTCTGACCAGCAGGTGGTGGCTATCCGTGAGGGGCATTGGCTTAAGGAATGAACCCTAGTCGGCTTCATAGAACGGGGCCTCTCTACCCTTGGACCACCAGTGTCTCTGTAGGAAACGGTTGATATTGTTGTTAGGTGTTCCTCCAAGTCTGATGAATGGGACATTATGGGTAACAGAATGAAATATCGGCCTGTCCTGTGCTGTTTTCATGAGAGCTGGTGTATTTGAGTCCATCGTTGTGGCTACTGTGTCAGTTTATCTCATTGAGGATTTCTCTTCTATTTGCTGATCTTCTACTTTAAACATCGTGTCCTTTTCTAGTGATTGGCATTATCTGATGATCTGTAGAAAATAAGCAAGCTATAAAATCTAACAAGCTGCCATCTAAGTAGCAGCATTTGGTCCCAAATCACCAGGACCGGAGCTTGATGGAGAACATCAGTAAGAGGAGGAAAATATGAGCTCAGCTGATGGAAGGTGCCACGTAATCCAGAGACCGCTTTAACACGGCACCAGAAGAATCAGATGGTACCCAGCCACCACCAGTGACTATGAGAATGGGGTGCACAATACAGAGCCCTTGACATAGTGTGCAGTACTAGAACTCCACAAAATGACCACAACTGATGGTCTCTCAGCCTGGACGGCCTCTGGGAACGTGGCACCCAGACTCTCTAACCCCAAACCACATCCAACACTGACACCAGCTCCCCAAAGACTGAACTGGAGTACGTAACACACGCAGTCATCCTGGTGTCAAACAAAATTTCAGACCTAAATAAACACATGGAGTCTGTTTGAGAAACTCATCACTGGATGTGGGAAGACAGTGGGAGAAGGAACAGGTCTTGATCACCTGTGCATGAGAACTTCTGGATGATAAGGAGGAGTGCGTGTCACGGCAGGGTGAGGGAGAGAGGGAAGAGCAATTAGAGTAGAATAGTGGTGTGAGTTCCAGATGTTATATATCAAATTGATATGGACTGTATACTTGTACTTAAACCACGATAAACTTTGGTTTTTCAAAAAAGCAAGCAAGCAAGCTAAAGTCTTACCATCCTTGTTCTAGGGTTGTATCTCTTCTAAGACTCATTTGTTTCTTCTTCTTGCAGTCCACAGTATATTCAGTATTCTATGCCAATACCAGAGTTTGAACATAGAAGTTCTTTTTCTGTCTTCTGGTTTCATTGTCCAGCTTTGGCACAGATATGAGATGATTGAAGAGATCATGGCTTGGGTCAGGTACACCTTAGTCATCAATGTGAAATCTTTGCTTCTAAACTTTAAAGGAGTCTTTTGCAGCAGATTTGTCCAGTGTTTCCATGGACATTGATTGCTGATCCAAGAAGAGTGAAATTATTGACAACTTCAATTTTTTCCCCAGTAGGAAAGCTAGAAACTATTTAATACAACCCCCACAAGTGGGTTGGAGCCCACCCATGCACTTTAGTGTGAGTGTGTGTGTGAATCATGCATAATGTTCTTCCTGTTGTTAAGCACTTTCAAGTCAGTTGTGACTCTTGGTGCTATTCTATGTATAATGCATAAAACATTCTCAGTCTTGTACCTTCCTCACAGTCATTGTTACATCTGAGGTCAGTTTTGCAGCTGTTCTGTTAGTCCATCTCTTGCAGTGTCTTCTCCTTTTTCACTGATCCTCTGTGAAGCATGATGTCTTTCTACAGGGACTGAGCCCTCTTGATAACTTGTCCAAAATATTTGGGATGAAGTCTTGCCATTCTTATTTTTAAGGAGCACTCCTTTTGTGCTACTTGCAAGACAGATTGGTTTGTTGTTCTGACAGTCCAGTGGTGTATTCAATATTTTTTGCCAGTACCATGCTTCATAGACATCAAATCTTCCATGGTCTTCTGTACAAAATCTGACAATTAAGTTCACAAATTTATCCTGGAACAAGTGCTACATACATCACTACTGAATATCACTACAGCCACCTTCCAAGTGCTCCCCTTGGGAAGCTATCACTGACACCAACACCTAGCCCACTCTTGAAAGCTGTTTTGGAACTCTGTTTCTGAATGGCCACCAGAGCAGTCATCGTATTACTCTTGATGTGCTGAACGTCATTAAAATGTCTACCTTTCAACATTTCCTTTATCTTCAGGTCACTAAAAAAGTCCTCGGAAGCCAGATCAGTTGAGTAGGGAGGGTTTTCCATTACAGTAATTTATTTACTGGCTAAAAACTTCCTCACAGACAACTATATAAGTTAAGTTCATGAACTTGCCACCTTACCATCTTGTACAATGGCTATTGCAGACAGAGTTCCAAAATTGCTTTGAAGGGTAGACTAGGCACTGGCCTTGATGCATAGCTCCCCAAGGGGAGTATGCTGAAGATGACCATAGTTACATTCAGCAGTGAGGTATGTAATACTTGAACAATTAAGTTCGCAGACTTAATTGTCAGGCCTCATATTCATTGTCCAGCTTTCACATGTATATGAGACAATTGAAAACACTGTAGTTTGGGTCAGGCACATTTTAGTCCTCAGAGTGGCATCTTTGCTTCTTAACACTTTAAAGGAGTCTTTGCAGTAGATTAAATCCTACATAGATAAAGGTAAATGGGAAGTAGAAAACTTGAACCTATACCCTGTCTACTCGAAACTCCTGTGTCAATAAATCTTCAGTCAAAAAAATGTTAAGGTGTATGAAGGTGTTTGAGCTCAAATCTCAGTCTATGACAGTTATTTTTTAATTGTTTAAGGTGAAAGTTAACAGCTCAAGTTAATTCCTTGTACAAAAAGTGTATACACATATCATTAAGTGACGTTATTTGCAACCCCTGTAATATGACAGTACACTCCCCCTTTCTACCTAGATTTCCCTTGTCCATTCAGCAAGCTCCTGTCCCTTCCTTGCTTCTCACCCTGGCTCCAGATAGGAGTCACTCTTTTTGTCTTGCGTATCTGATTGAGCCAAGAAGAATTCTCTTTACAAGTATTGTTTATGTTTTATAGTCCAGTCTGCTTTTTGTCTGAAGAATGGGCTTCAGCAATGGTTTTAGTTCTTGGTTGTCAGAGCCTCCTCCAGGGACCATAACTTCAAGTTATGGTCTCAGTCAGACCATTAAGTCTATTTCCTGGAATTTGAGTTCTGCACCATACTTTTCTCCCACTGCTCTAGAAACTTCCTATTGTGCTCCCTGTCAGGGCAGTGATCAGTGGTAGCCAGGCACCCTGCTGTAGGGGCTAACTGCTACATCTGCCAACCAAAAGTTCCAGTCCACCAGGGGCTCCTTGGAAACTCTATGGAGCAGTTCTGTCCTGTCCTATAGGGTTGTTATGAATTGACTCAATGGCAGTGCGTTTGGTTTTTTGGGGTGGGGAGAGGACTACCTACTTCTTCTGGTCTCAGGCTAATGGAGTCTCTGGTTTATTTGGCCCTTTTGTCTCTTGGGCTAATTTTTTCATATGTCTTTGGAATGCTTCTTTCTTCCTTTCTCAAGTGGATTGGGACCATGTGATGCATCTTAGATGGTCATTCACAAGCTTTTAAGACCCTAGACACCACTCACTGAAGTGGGTTGCAGAACATTTTCTTAACAAACTTAGTTACGCTGGTTGACTTACATGGCCCCCAAAACCATGGTTCTCAGATTCCTCTCAGTGTTTGGGTATGTTCAGGAAACTTCTTAGTTTTTGCTTTAATCCGCTTGTGCTGACTTCGCCTGTATTATATATTGTCCTTCCCTTCACCTAAGATTATTCTTGTCTGCTATCTAGCAAGTGAATTCCCCTTTCCCTCCACACCCTCATGACTATCAAAGAATGTTTTCTTCTGTGTTTAAACCTTTCCTTAAGTTCTTATAATAGTAGTCCCACACAATACTGGTCCTTTTGTGACTAATTTCACTCATCATAATGCCCTCCAGATTTATCCATATTGTGAGACATTTTGAGGATTTGTCATTGTTCTTTATCATTTTGTAGTATTCCACTTGTGCGTGTACAGTTGTTCATTTAGCCAATTGTCTCTTAATGGGCACATAAATTGTTTCAATCTTTCTGCTATTATGAACAATGCTGCAAAAAACATGGGTGTGCATGTATCTATCCATGTGATGGCTCTAATTTCCCTAGGATATATTCCATGCAGTGAGATTGCTTGATCATGTGGTACCTCTATGTATAGCTCCTTAAGGAAGCACCGAATCGATTTCCAAAGTGATTGTACCATCCTACATTCTTACCAAAAGTATGTAAGTGTTTCAGTCTCTCCACAACCTCTCCAAAGTTCATTATTTTGTGCTTTATGCATTAGGGCCAGCCTTGTTTGGGTCAGATAGTATCTCATTGTAATTTTAAATTGCATTTCTCTAATGGCTGGTAGGAAGCCGTGGGGCCATAGTGGTTAAGTGCTACAGCTGCTAACCAAAAAGTCAGCAGATTGAATCCTCCGGGTGCTCCTTGAACACTCTGTCCTGTAAGGTTGCTCTAAGTCAAAATTGACTGGACAGGACCAGGTTTTTTCTGTCTCATTTAATGGTCGGTGATCACAAGCATTTCCTCACGTATCTGTTAGCTACCTGAATGTCTTCTTTGGGAAAATGTCTGTTTATGCCCTTTACTATTTTTAAATTGGGTTATTTGTCTTTTTGTGGTTGAGATGTTGCAGTATCTTACAGATTTTAGAAATTAGACCCTTGCCTGATATGTTGTAGCCAAAATTTTTTCCATGTCTGTAGGTTCTCTTTTTGCTTTTTTGGTGAGATCTTTTGATGAGCATGAAGCAAAATCCCATTGCCATTCAGTTGATTTCAACTCATAGTGACCCTACAGGACAGAGTAGAATGTCCCATAGGATTCCAAGCATCATCTGGTGGATTCAAACTGCAGATCTTTTGGTTAGTAGCTATCATACTTGTCTAGTGCTGCTACAATAGAAATATGACAAGTGGATATATTTAACTAAGAGAAGTTTATTCTCTCACAGTTCAGTAAGCTGGAAGCCCAAATTCAGGGTGTCAGTTCCATGGGAGGAAGGTCCTTATCATCACTCTTCCCTTAGTCTGTGAGCTCCTCTGAGCAGGATCCCTGGGTCTAAAGTATGCACTGTGCTCCCGGCACTGTTTTCTTGGTGGTATGAGGTCCTGAGCTCTCTGCTTGCTTCCATTTTCTTTTATCTCTTGTAGGATAAAAGGTGGTCCAAGCCACACCCCAGAGAAATTCCCTTTACATTGGATCAGGGAGGTGACCTTAGCAAAGATGTTACAGCTCCTCCCTAATACTCTTTAACGTGACCCAGTCTTGCCCTGTTAACCATACATGGAGATTAGAATTTACAACACAGAAAAAAGTCATAAAGTTGAGGACAACCGCATAATACTGGTAATTATGGCCCAGCCAAATTGCTGTATACATTTTGAGGGGGGGACATAATTCAGTCCATGACAGTAGCCAAACACTTAGGCATGGTTTTTAGGCTCTCCCAATTACGTCGTTTCTCTTTGGGTGTTTGTGTATTGTTAGTTATGGTTTGTATTCTGTTTGTTACCTGATTTGGGTCTGTGCCCTGGAGCAGTCGAGCCAATAAAACATGTTCCAAGTTAGAAAGAGGAAGAAGGTTTATTAGGAGGTATGATACCACCAGAGATTCGACAGCAACGTAAGCTGTTCTCCATGGAGCCTTAAAAGACAATTTTAACATCATAGTTTATATAATCATTTCAGCAAGAAATACTTCATGTTGTTAGGCACGCAGCCCATAGATAACTGTATACATTACAAAATAGTTACAAGAAATTCTTTATTAAACTACAAATATGTATGTCAGACACCTGGAGTCTAATCTGCATGTTTGTAACAGGCAAAGACAAAACTTACACAAAAATTCCTCAGCTAGTGAAACTAGCCTGCCAAGTTTACCCTGAGAAAAGGAGCAAGAAAGAAAGTTGTGGATACACAAAATGCCAGGCAGCCTTCCTAGCTGCTGTTTTCCAGGATGAAAGCCATTTCTCAGGAGAGCAAAGAAGAGGAGGGAGACCAAAGTCACAGGGGCTGAGGGGGCTCTACGCCCCTTTGGAAAGAGGCTGATTGCAGAGGTCAGAGTAGCTGGGGCAGTAAAAAGACATTTACAGATTATTTAGAGTATCATTACGGCATTAGTTTTGTGAAGCTCTCAATTACACATTTTGAAAAGGGGAAAACATACTGCAAGGTATTAGGGTTACATGTTTATGCTGTACATTAGGGTTCCTAACATTGTCTCTATTTCCTCTTCCACAATCTTTATTATTTTAGATTTAGGTCTTTGATCCATTCGGAGTTTGTGTGTGTGTGTGTGTATGGTGTGAGGTATGGGTTTTGTTTCATTTTCCTGCATACAAATATGCAATTACACCAACTGTTTGTTAAAGAGATCGTCTCTTCCCCATTTAACAGACTTGGGCCTTTGCCAAGTATCAGCTGTTCACAGGTGGATGAACTTATGTCTGGAGTCTCAATTCTGTTCCATAGGTTCATGTCTGTTGTACTAGTACCAGGCTGTTTTGACTACTGTGAAGATATAACAGGTTCTAAAATCAGGTAATGTGAGTCCTCCCACGTGTTCTTTTTCTTCAGTGATGCTCTTTCCTTTCCATTTGAATTTGGTGATTTGTTTCTCCATCTCATTTACAAATGTCATTGGAATTTGGATCAGGATTGCATTGTATCTTGTAGATCGCTTTGGGTAGAACTGACATTTTCACATGTTGAGTGTCCATGAGCAAGTTATATGTTCCCACTTATGTAGGTTCATTTTGGTTTCTTGCAGCAGTGTCTTGTAGTTCTCGTTGTATAGGTCTTTTACGTCTCTGGTTAGCTTTATTCTTAAATACTTTATCTTCTCAGGGGGCTATTGTAAATTCTATTGATTTGCTAATTTCCTATTCAAAGTTTTTTTGTTGATGTAGAGGAATCCAACTGATTTGTGTGTTTGTTTTGTATCCTGATACTTCGCTGCAATCTTCTGTTACTTCTGATAGTTTTCTTGTGGATTCTTTGGGGTTATCTGCATATAAAATGATATTGCCTGTGGATGGGGATACTTTTACTTCTTCCTTACCAGTTTTGATGCCATTTATTTCTTTTTCTTGCCTTATTATTCTGTCTAAGACATCCAGCACAATGCTGAATAAGAGTGGTGATAAACAGCATCCTTTCCTGGCTCTTGTTCTCTCAAGGAGAATGTCTTCAGACTCTCTCCATTTAGGATGATGTTAGCTGTTGGCTTTGTGTAAATGCCTTTTTTTGTCAGAACTGTCCCATAGGGTTCCAAGAAGCACCTAACGGATTCAAACTGCCGACCTTGTAGTTAGTAGCTATCTTAGTCATCTAGAGCTGCTGTAACAGAAATACCACAAGTGGTAGCTTTAACAAAGAGAAGTTTATTCTCCCACAGTCCAGCAGGCTAGAAATCCAAATTCAGGGTGTCAGCTCCAGGGAATGGCTTTCTCTGCCAGCTCTGGACAAAGGTCCTTATCATCAGTCTTCCCTTGGTCTGTGAGCTTATTTGAGTAGGAGTCCTGGGTCTAAAGAATGTTCTGTGCTCCTGGCACTGCCTTCTAGGTACCAAGGCCTCTAACTCTCTGCTTGCTTCCCTTTCATTTTCTCTCTCATAGGATAAAACGTGGTCCAAGCCACACCCCAGAGAAATTCCCTTGACATTGGATCAGACAGGTGACGTTTTAGTCATGTTTTGGTTAGAGCTTTCATCAAGAATGCCTTTTCTACATCAACTGATAAAACCATATGGCTCTTATGTTTTGTTTTATTTATGTGATGGATTACACTGAGTGTCTTCTAAATGTTGAACCATCTTTGCTTATCTTGTATGAATCTCACTTGGTCATGATGAATTTTTTTTTTTTTTTTGCTATGTTGTTGAATTCTTTTTTTTTTTTTAATTTTGATTTAACATAACTGAGTGAAAATGTACATTCACATATAAATTTCCATGCCCCCCTATTTGCAGCTTCCACTGCTGTCCCTGTCTGGTGACAGCACACTATTCCTCTCTGCTCCATACATGTCTGATCCTCGCAACAGTCTCCTTTCCCCTCCTGTCCCTCCACTCCCCTTCCTCCAGCCAGAGGTCAGCAAGATGATATCCTATAGATGTATAGAACCATAAAGTGCTTCCAATATATGGTCACTCTGCCTTGCCAAGTCCAATCCATTCCTGTCCAAAGAGTGGACCTTTGTTATAATTTATGGGAAAGGGCAGCATCAGGGCAGGGGGACATGCTCTCAGAGGAACCCCGAAACTGCTGGACCATCAATTGAGGTCTTTTAGTGGAGATCTCATGATGCACCTCTCTATTCTTGTGTTGCCAGTGAGACTCCTCTCTGTGAGCTCCATCGTGGCTATCGCTGGTGGTGGCCGGGCACCATCAGGTTCTTCCGGTCCCAAGTCGATGTAGGCACCCACTCTTGTGGGTCTCTCCGTCTTCTCAGTTGTCTTTACCGCATGTCATTTTAATCCTCGGTGAGCATCCGTTCCTGCTGAGTTGGGACCATTTGCTATGTCCTTGGATGGCAGCTTGGCAGCTTTTAAGACCCCAGACGCCACTCACCAATGTGGAGTACAGAGAGCTCTCTTAGCAAAACGCTAGTTGTGCCAATTGGCCTGGAATTCGCCTAAGAGCATGGTCCCCCGCCCCCTGCCCCAGCTACTCTATCCTTGCAGTATTGAGTTAAGATGGAAGGAGTACTCAAGTTATGCTGAAGTCCACTTAATGTTGTTCTTGTTCCTAATGTGTGCTGTCACCGCTTTCTCCCAACTAGATTTCTAGTAACTATCTAAACTAAACCCTCCCCCCATCACCCTCCCTCCCTCCCCTCCCTTGCAGCTGTCAAAGAGTCTTTTCTTCTATACACAAGTCTGTTTCTGAGATCTTATCGTAGAGGTCTCATACAGTATTTGTCCTTTTGTCGCTGACTACTTTCACTAAACATAATGTCTTCCAGTTGAAACCAGGTTAGGAGATGTTTCCTGGAATCATCGTTATTCTTTGTCATTGCATAGTGCTCCATTGAGTATATGTACCACAGTTTACCTATCCATTCTTCTATTGTTGGGCATCTGGGTTGATTCCATCGTTTTGTTATCGTGGACTGTGCTGCGATAAACATTCTGGTGCATGTGTCCGTTGGTGTGAAAGGCCTTGAATCTGTAGGATATATCCAAGTAGTGGAATTACTGGGTTAAATGGTATATCAATATTCATTTTTTTAAGGAAGCGCCAGATTGCCTTCCAAAGAGGCTGGGCCATTTTGCAACCCCACCAGCAGTGTGGGAGGGTTCCACTTTCTCCACAGCCTCTCCAGCATTTGTTGTTTTGTGTTTTCTGGATCATGGCCAATCTTGTTGGGGTGAGATGGTATCTCATTGTTGTCTTGATTTGAATTTCTTTAATAACTAAAGATCGTGAACATGTCCACATGTGTGTTTTGGCTGCCTGGATCTCCTCTTTAGTGAAGTGTCTGTGCATCTCCTTTGCCCATCGCTTAATTGGATGGTTTATCTTCTTCTTCTTGATATTTTGTAGTATCTTATAGATTATGGAGATCAGGCATCTGTCTGACATAGAGTTGCCAAATATTTTTTCCCATTCTGTGGGTGTTCTTTTAATTCTATTAATAAAGTCTTTGGATGAGCAAAAGTGTTTGATTCTTAGTAGTTCCATTTATCTATTTTCTCTTCTGTTGATTGAGGTTTCTTTGACAGATTTTGGAGTCTGTCCTCACTGTGTATTAAAACTTCCATTGTTGTTCCTACCTTTTCTTGGATGAGCTTTATCGTTTTAGGTTTGATATTTAGGTCTTTTATCCACTTGGAGTTGGGTTTTGTATAAGGTGTAAGATACAGATCTTGATTCAGTTTATTGCAGATGGGTAACCAATTTTGCCAGCACCATTTGTTGAAGATACTGTTTTTACCCCAGTTTAATGTCTTAGGGCCTTTGTCGAATATCAACTGTTCATAGGCAGATGGTGTCATCTCTGAGGTCTCAATTCTGTTCCATTGATCGATCTGTCTGTTCTTGTACCAGTACCAGGCTGTTTTGACCACTGTGGCAGTGTAGTATGTTCTAAGGTCGGGTAATCAGAGGCCTCCCAGTGTGTTCTTCTTCTTTAGTAGTACCTTACTTATCCGGGGCTTCTTCCCTTTCCAAACAAAATTGGTGATTTGTTTCTCTATCTCATTAAAAAATGATGCTGGAACTTGTATTGGGATTGCATTATATAAATAAATTGCTTTGGGTAAAATAGACATTTTCAGAATGTTAAGTCTTCCTATCCATGAGCAGGGTAGGTTTTTCCATTTATCTAAGTCTCTCTTAGTTTCTTGTAGTAAGGGCTTGTAGTTCTCTTTGTAAAGGTCTGTTATTTCTCTGGTTAGATTAATTCCTAGGTACTTTATTTTCTTAGAGTCTATCGTAAATGGTATTGATTTAATAATTTCCTCCTTAACAGTCTCGTTGATGGTATAAAGGAAACCTATTGATTTACTTATGTTTATCTTGTATCTTGAGACTTTGCTGAACTCTTCTATCAGTTTTAGTAGCTTACTTATAGATTCCTTGGGGTTCTCTGCATATACAATCATATCATCTGCAAACAGGCAGATTTTAACTTCCTCTTTGCCGATGCAGATGCCCTTTATTTCTTCGTCTTGTCGAATTGCTCTGGTTAGAACTTCTAGCACAATGTTGAATAGGAGAGGTGACAGTGGGCATCCTTGTCTAGTTCCTGATCTCAGGGGAAAGTCTTTCAGTCTCTCTCCATTCAGGATGATGTGGGCAATTGCCTTTGTACAAATGGCCTTTATTGTGTTGAGGAATTTGCTGTCTATGCCCATTTTGCTAAGAGTTTTTAGCATGAATGGGTGTTGGACTTTATCAAATGCCTTTTCGGCATCAATGGACAAAATCAGGTGATCTTTGTCTTTTGTGCTATTTATGTGATTAATCACATTAATTGTTTTCCTGATGTTGAACCAGCCTTGCATCCCTGGTATGAATCCAACTTGGTCATGATGGATTCTTTTCTTGATATATTGTTGTATTCTGTTGGCAAGAATTTTGTTGAAGATTTTTGCATCTAGATTCATGAGTGATATCGGTCTGTAGTTCTCTGTCTTTATTGGATCTTTCCCTGGCTTAGGTATCAGGGTTATGCTAGCTTCATAGAATGAGTTTGGGAGTACTCCATCCCTTTCTATACTGTGAAATAGTCTCAGTAGTATTGGGGATAACTCTTCTCTAAATGCTTGGTGGAATTCTACCGTGAAGCCATCTGGGCCCGGACTTTTTTTGGTTGGCAGTGTTTTGATGACCTTTTCAATCTCTTCCTTTGTGATGGGTTTATTAAATTGTTCTGCTTCACGTTGTGATAATTTGGGTAGGTGGTATGAGTCAAGGAATTGGTTCATTTCCCCTAGGTTTTCAAATTTGTTAGAGTGCAGTCTTTCACAGTATTCTGTTATGATATTTTTGATTTCTGTTGCATCTGTGGTGACAACTCCCCTATCATTTCTAATTAGGGTTATTTGTTTCCTTTCCTGTTTTTCTTTAGTAAGTTTAGCCAGTGGTTTATCAATTTTGTTGATCTTTTCAAAAAACCAGCTTTTGGTCTTTTCAATTTTTTCAATTGTTTTTCTATTCTCTAATTCATTTAGCTCTGCTCTAATCTCTATGATATCATTTCTTCCAGTGCCCGAGGGGTTCCTCTGTTGTTCTCTTTCTACTTGTTCAAGCTGTAGAGGTAGTTCCTTGATTTGGTTTCTTTCTTCCTTCCAGATGTGTGCATTTATGGAGATAAACAGACCTCTGAGCACTGCTTTAGCTGTATCCCATAGGTTCTGGTAGGAAGTGTTTTCGTTCTCATTGGAATCCATGAATTTCTTTAATTCATTCTTGATTTCCTCTATAACCCATGTTTTTTTGAGCAAGATGTTGTTCAGTTTCCAAGAGTTCCACTTTCTATCTATGTTTTTTCTGCTATTGATTTCAACTTTGATGGCTTTATGATCTGAGAAGATGCTTTGCAGTAATTCAATGGTATGGATTTTGTTGAGCATTGCATTATGTCCTAACACATGGTCAATTCTGGAGAATGTTCCATGTGCACTGGAGAAGAAGGTGTAGTTGTCTGCTGATGGGTGGAAAGTTCTGTATATATCAATGAGGTTTAATTGGTTAATTGTGGCAATGAGGTCTTCTGTATCCTTACTGAGCTTTTTTCTAGATGATCTGTCTAGTAATGAGAGTGGAGTGTTGAAGTCTTCCACTATTATTGTGGAGTCATCTAACTCTCTTTTGAGCGTAGTCAGTGTTTCTTCGACATATTTAGGTGCTCTGACATTAGGTGCACCAATATTTAATATAGTTAAGTCTTGCTTGTGTGCTGAACCTTTCAGCAATAAGTAGTGTCCATCTTTGTCCACGATGGTGGATTTGGCATTAAAATTGATTTTGTCTGAGATTAGAATTGCTACCCCTGCTCTTCTTTGTTCATTGTTAGCTTGATATATATTCTTCCATCCTTTAATTTTCAGTTTGTTCCTGTCTTTAGGTCTCAAGTGAGTTTCTTGTAGACAACATATGGATGGGTCGTGTCTTTTGATCCAAGATGACACTCAGTGTCTCTTTACTGGAGCATTCAGTCCATTCACATTCAATGTAATTATTGATAGGTATGTGTTCACTGCTGCTGTTGTGATATGTTTATTTTTATGTTGATGTTTTCTCTGTTGTTCTTATTAGTCTGTTCTGGGACACTCTTTTTTGTGAGTTGATTTTTCACCTTTTTCAGAGCTGGTTTTATAGTTGTTGAGACTCGTGTGTTAGATTTCTTGAAATGGTATGATACATCTTTGTTGTGCTTTACAGCTGCCCCTATGAACCCCCTTAATAAACTATTTATAAACCCCATTTTAAGTACTACCAGTCTTGTCATCTTCCTCTCCATCTGGAAGGACTATAACGACTGTAGTACATCCCTCTTTTTATTATGATGACACCATAGTTTTCATGATGATCACTAGATTGCTTCTTTCCAAATCAAAGCTGTGATTTACTTTGGAGCCTTCCCTAAACGAGTAGAGTATTGAGTAGTGTCTCGTTCTAAAATATAAAGTTAGTGGTTTTGTTCTTCTAAGCCAAAGCCAAGAACTTCTTTCAGTATTTCTTGTAGTGGGGGTTTGGTTTTTACAAAGTCTCTGAGTTTCTGTTTATCTGGGAATGTCTTAATTTCATTTTCATATTTGAAAGACAGTTTTGCAGGATATATAATTCTTGGTTGGAAGTTCTTCTCCTTCAAGACTTTGAATGTGTTGTGCCACTGTCTCCGTGCCAGCATGGTTTCTGCTGAGAAATCTGACGAGAGCCTACAGGGTTTCCCTCTGAATGTTAGCTTTGCCTTGAGTCTTGCTGCCTTTAAGAGTTGCTGCTTATGTTTCATTTTGTTAAGCTTGATTATAATATGTCTTGGAGTCTTTCTTTTGAGATCTATATTGGGTGGCATACGATATGCATCTGAGATGTCTATATTCTCTTCCTTCATGATTTCTGGGAAGTTTTCTTTCAGGAGCTCAGCAACAATACTCTCTGTGTTCTCAGATGTCTCACCCTGTTCAGGGACTCCAATTAATTGAAGGTTGTTCCTCTTAATAGAGTCCCACATGCTTCTTAATGTTTCTTCATTTTTCTTGTTTCTTTTTTCTGATTTCTGCTCATAGACGCTGGCATCAGTAGCTCTGTCTTCCAAGTCAGAAATTCTTTTTTCTATTTGTTCCATTCTGTTTTCTTGGCTTTGCATGGAAGTTTCTACGTCTTTGATTTTCTTCTTGGTCTGTTGGATTTCAGAGTACTGGTGTTCCATCAGATTGAACAACTTGCTTAATTTTTCATTTTGTTCTGCTGCATTTTGTATAAGGTCTAGAAGGGCTCTGTATATAATCAATGTGTATTCACTTCCTGATGCTTTCATAAAAGTTTCTTCATCTGGAGAATTCCTTGGTTGCTTTGTTTGGGAGCCTTCTGAAGCCATGAGTGATTGCTTGTATGCCACAATTGTCTGTTGCTTTTTGGGTCCCATGTGAGTATGTAGAGGCTGGAAGAGGTACTGTGAGGATGGATTGCAAATGTTTCTCTAGGCTGTCTTCAAATGTAAAGCAAAAGGTATCTGACCAGTTCACAAGTCAGTTAGGTTTTCAGGTGTAGAGGTCCCTCTTCTCATCTGACAAAGTAAGCACCACTATATCCAACCCCAGATGATAACAAACTAGTTCAGAATACAGCAATGCTACTGCCCTGGTGGCCTCTGCTCACAGGGCCTAGCCTTAGCCAACACTGCGTCGAGTACTGGTTTTGTGATAGAAAAGCGCGCTCCTGTGGGCAGGCTCTGGCTCCCAAGCTAAGAATTAGGGCCAGCTGCGGCCACCGTACCCAAGATGGCATCCTCCACACAGGCAGCAGACAGAGGGGCTAAAGGTGCCGAGAGGTAGTGATTCCTCTGCTTCTGTTGCAGGGCCCCCAATGCAGGCAGCACTGTGCAAAATCACTACTTTTCTGACGGAGAAGCGCTGTCCCGTTTGCAGGCGCTGGCTCCCAGGCTAAGAATGAGATCCCGCTAAAATCTCAGAACCAACATGGCGTCCTGCACCCTGACCGCGGAGCTCTGCACAAACCCCACTGAGGCAGCTACAATACGAAAGGCTCAAAATGTCTAGATCAACAGAGACCCGAGCCTGGCTCTCAGAATATGGGAATTTCGCCTGCCTATCCCCCAGCAGCGCGTCTGAGTCCAGCCGCCGGGCAAGGCCCAGCTCTGCCCGCCAGCCGAGACAGAGGAAAAAAAAAAGTCAAAACGGTGCGTTTACCTTCCGTCCGTGAGAGCCGGGGCTAGCCGGGAGCGGGAGTCAGTGAAAGAGTGGAGGTTTTTCACTGAGTGGTATGAAGTCCCAATTAACAGCTCTGTGCCATGTCCTGAGGCTGATTAGGTGATCAGAAGGCTCTGTTTGATTGTCAATTCAGGTCTTGGTTTCCAGAGGGCTATGAGGAGTCGTGGGCTTAGTCCGCCAGCTTGACTCCGCCGGAAAAAGCCTATGTTGTTGAATTCTATTGGCAGGAATGTTATTCAGGACTTTTGCATCTGTGTTCATGAGAGATATTAGTCTGTAATTTTCTTTTTTTCTGGTGATGTCATCACCTGGTATTGTTATTGTGGTTATGCTAACCACATAGAATGAGTTCAGGAATATTCAATTGTTTTCTATACTCTAAAATACCTTTAGTAATAGCGGTGTTAACTCTTCTGGGAAATTTTGGTAGAAATCTCCAGTGCTGCTCTCAGAGTGAGAGCTTCTTTTTCGGTTACAAGGTTTTTGTTGTTGTCATTTTTACTTCTTCAATCTCTTCTATTGTCATAAGTTTGTTTACTTTTTCTACCTCAGCATGTGTTAGTTTAGGTAAGTAGTGTGTTTCTAGAAATCTATTTCCTCTAGGTTTTCAAATTTGTTGAAGTAAGTTTGTTTATTTTTAATAGGTACAAAAATAAAAATTAAACACTGAACCAATGGCCTTAACTGTTCCCACTTCTGAACACTGAAATGTAAGGCAAAGGTCATCTAATCAGAGCTAAGCATTCTGAAAACTAGAAAAAAATTTTGAATACTTCTAGAATAGCTTCTGACTTTTACACATTAATCCATTGCCATGAGTGGATTCCAACTGATAGTGATCCTATGGGACAAAGTAGAGCTGTGCCATAGGGCTTCCGAGGCTGTAATCTTTGCGGGAGCAGACTGCCACGTCTTTGTTCCTCAGAGCCATTGATCAGTTCAAACTGTCAACCTTGTGGAAGAAAGATCTGGCAGTCTACTTCTGTGAGCACTTTAACCACTGTGCCACCAGGGCTTCTGTTTTACACACTAGGAAACAGCTATCTGTGGCAGAGTCTAACTCTTTAACCGTTACCTGCTCAGGGTTTCTCCGTTATTCATCACGCTGAACTTCCTTTGGGTTTACCAACCCAGTCTACAAGCCAATAGCGTGTTAGTCCATCTGTTTCTTTTTCCATTTCCAAAAGAAAGAAAGAAGAACTGAACATGGCATGGAAAGCAAAGTTCTTTTGAAAAGAAAACCTGTTCACCTAGAATAACTAATATAACTTGAAAGCTATTGTGATTTACAAACTGTTCTGGCTTAATTGTGCATTAAAAGCAAATACAAAAAACATGTTACAGATCTAAAAATGCACTGTGTACTGTGCAAAGGTATTCAAATCAGTGACCTAGCAACCTATCAAGTATTTATACTGTTCTCCTAAATACATGTCTTATTTACTGTGAAATATATAAAATATTTACTTTTTTCTTTAAAAATGCGCTATAAATTATTCAAAGTCTAGAACATTTTACGATTTCTTTCCACAAGTAAAACAGGTTTCTTGAGTCACTAACAATTTTTATTTTTTAAGTCATCCATAAGTCCCAGAAAAGCACAATTAGGTAAAATCAAACATTCACATTATATAATTAATTGTTCCAAAGCTAAATTTGGAAATTTGATGCTCAAAAGGAAAACCAAAAGTAGTGATATGGAAATTAACAAATAGCATTACATTAGGTAATAGCACGCAAAATTAAATATCCATTCTTTTTTACCCTACCAGAGTAGAAGATGAGAAACTAAAGTTTGCAGACATTTTTTACCCAGATTCACATGAACATTCCTGGCATTTTTATTTAAGTCAGAACCATTCTGATGATTGAGAAAATCCTCAATGACTGAAACACTCTATTTCAGACTGGTTATCTTTTCAATGTACTCTTTTTCCATTCTATTATACGTGGACATATAGATGGAATTGCCTCAGAGGAACTATTGAAAATGAGGCCCCAGCCCAATATTTCACCTTTGATTAGTCATTCATTAAGAGATCGTTTTCTTATGCTGTTGCATTCACTGAATCACTTAGGAAGGCTCCATAGCAAACACATTGATCATTGCACTGTTCCAATTCATTTATGTTTTAAACTAGAATTCGTATTCTCTTAAAGTGCACAGAATGTGTAAATGGCAATTTCAAGTCATGAGATCGCCATATGTTTACCCATCTTAATTAATTTTACCTTTGGAAAATGTTCCTTTAATTACGTTTTGCATATTTGAATGATTCCCATTTTCTACTTGTGTTCAAAGGCACCTGATTACTGGATTGGATATCTAGGTTACAGGAAAGATAATACTATACTTCATGTGCATAGATGATGGACTTCACATGTTTGACCAAAATGATGTCTGGAACCCATTTTATTACATTATACATATATTAATCCAGGAGTCCCAGAGGTGCAATAGTTTCAGGTCTCAGCTCCTAACCAAAAGGTCAGTGATTCAAACTTCTCAGCACTCTGTGGAAGAAAGACGTGACAGTCTACTTCTGTAAAGACTACAACCTAGAAAACTCTATGGGGCAGCTCTACTCTGTCCTATAAGCTTACCAGGAGCCGGAATCAAGGCAGTGACAACAGGTTTGATATTAACTATATTAAGAATTTTCAATGACATTTAACTTCTTATGGATATCTAATTTAAAAATAAGTGAAATTAGTTTATATTGTAATTAAAATTAAAGTACCTAGACATTGCCTTCATAGTTTCTCTAAGAGACTTACACGACTAATGAACTTTGACCTCTCTCGGGATCCTCCACAGCCATTTTTGTTTCTATCAGGTTTCCTCTGATGACTACCTTGCCTGCTTCCGGCAGGATTCCAACTTGCCAGTATAACTAAAGTTTGAAGAAGTCATTCAGATCATCTGAAACAATCTCATGTTTTGTACTTGGATTATTGGAATAAGGCAAGCAAAGCCAGAATTTTCTTTCCTGCCTTAGCCAAACAACAGTGTAATTACCGTTTCTAGTCCAGCTGTGAAAACCCAGCCAGTGGGAGGTGAAGTGATTTTTCCATAGTCCCAAAGCAAGTTATTAGCAGCTGTGGACCCAGGAATCTCTACTGCCTTGTGGGTGTCTACCAAATAGTACCCTATGTGTCCACAGAGTTGAAAGAAGATATTTTTCCATTCTGCTTCTGAGAAAAACTGCATGCTGTTGCTACAACTGACTATGTTTCACTTAGAATTACAGATTCTGTTCTAATTATTTAAATTTGTTCCAAGAAACAGGTTAAATTCTGGGGTCCTGTTTTCAGGGAAAACATCCTAAAAATTAAAAGATTTTATTTAAGCAGGTACAAATGATAGGTATTAGTCAGTTATAAAGGAATAGGGATAAAAGGTCAGTGCCTCTAGATGTTTAGAGATTCAATTAAAAGTAAGGAGTGTTAGAGAATTAAAATTTAATACAAGAGATTGCAAAATCTAAAATTACAGTCTAAGATTGAGTTGCCATTTTAAGAACACACCTTTTTATAGCCAGCCATCAAATTTAAGCAGAGCTGAACAGATGGGTTTCATCCAACATAGGTGAGAAAGATTACTCCACAGTGAAAGAAAAGAGCACTTTGTTTTCCTTTCCAGTGGAAGGAAAATTCCTCCTATCTTTTTCTCATCAGCTAATTTTTAATAAAGTACGTTTTCAGAATTGATAATGTTTCAATGTAAGTATTGACATAACATGTCTTGAGTCTTTTAAGCAACAGATGCATCACTCATACAATTCCCACCCACCATCAGGAATGACAATTTAACTGTGGTGCAAAGGTTCAAGTCCAACCAGTGGCATCTCCAACCAGTAATCTCCTTCTGAAGCATCAGTCATTGAAAACCCTGCAGTGCACAGTTTGACTCTAACACACGTGCGGCTACCCCCATTCAAAGCAGTTGTAGAGAGAACTGCCTCCTGGCCTATGCATACATATTGCACGAACACAATGAAGTGTTCTAGGATTGCCCTTCTTCTCAGTGTTAACTATAATTTGTTATGATTCACACAAATGAATGCTTTTGCATAGTCAGTAAAACAAGTAAACATCTTTCTAGTATTCTCTGCTTTAGTTGACATCAGCAGTGGTATCCCTTATTCTACATCCTTTTGAATCCAGCTTGAATTTCTGGTAGTTCCTTGTCAATGTGCTGCTGCAACTGCTTTTGAAGTCTCTTTGACAAAATTTTGCTCGTAGGTGATATTAATGATACTGTTCAATGATTTCCACTTCTGGTGGAATCCTGTTTCTTTGGAATGTGTGCAAATAAGGATCTTGTCCAGTCTGTTGCTCAGATAGTTGTCTTCCAAATTTATTGGCATAGATGAGTGAGTGTTTCCAGAGTTGCATACATTTCTTGAAACGTCTCAATGTGTTCCATGAATTTCTGGAGCCTTTTTTTTTTTTTGCCGGTGTCTTAGGTGTAACTTGGACTTCTTCATTTAGTACCACTCACTCTTGGTTACGCATGTATGCTACCTCCTGAAATGGTTAAGCATCAACCAATTCTTTTTTAATATGATGACTCTGTGTATTCCTTCTGTCTTCTTTTGATACATTTACTTAAGTAGATGACCATTAAATATTTGCTGAGTGTGTAAAACAGATCAAGAGTTGACTGGTAAAATAAGCAACATTATTGCTTGTAAACATGTTCTAAATAAACTTCATAGTCTCGTGAGATTTTAAAATATGTAAGAGAATTCTTGAATTTGAAAATGGCAAATGTGTGTAATACATCGGAGCAGCAAACAGGAAAAAATGTCTTCTGAGATTGCTGGCAATTCAGTCTAGAATGTAATTAGTGGAGAACTGAGAACAGTTTTATTTTAAAAGTGGTGGCATCAACATCAGCAGCATTCTTTTAGGCTAGAAAATGAGATAGTATAAAATAATGGCTCTCTGATGACAAGCTACAACTGGAAGAAGTAAGCTTTCTGTTAAATCTATACCCACCCACACCACAGGAACCAGTCGTAGAAGACAGGCGAAGATTTTTATCCCTGTGCAGAAACGAGAGGGGTTTATTATCAACATCCAAGAGTATCCCTTACGTGGGCATTGCTTATGCGACCTTATTCTAAAACACAACTGAGTCACATTAGAATCAAAGGATATGTTACTGACCTATGACATGTCCCAAATATTTTGGGGTGGAAGAAGGGTAAAAACCATTGACGAATGATAAAAGTGAAGACATACGGTAAATGGTCCCATTTGTTCAGTTATAAGATCAGTCATGACTGGAAACACTAATATACTACATACTATGTCCTTAAAACAGTTCTAAGTGTCTAAGTGTTAGGACATGGTATGTAGATATTTTGCCCTTAAGTTTTATTCATTAGTCTTTTCCTATCTGCTGTGATTCTAGGGAATATACCCTCATGTTCTTTTTTCAGATGACTTTTCAGTTTGACCTCCAGCTTTGTCCTCTCCGTTGAGTTTATCCGTTCCTCTTTCCTAAACCAAATTTTCCTCAAGGTTTCTGAGTTCCACTTACTAACATTGTCAGTCTACTGTCAAGCAAGCTGCTCAGGCCAGACGTCCCAGATCTCTTCCGTTTCTCCTACTCACTTCCCACATTCTCAGTACGCACCCACTGTTGGCACTTTTCCCTGTTTGCTTTAGCATTATCACTGGTCCTCTGACTTCACCTACTTGCTATTCTTATCTGGCCTACATGTCACTACCAAAATATTTTTCCTTAAATTTGTCATACATAGGTCATGCCATACCGATGTTCCAAAACCTAAATTTCAATGTCTTTCAACTGACCCTCAGTTAAGACCAAACTTCATGCTTGACACCCAAGCCACACTCCTGTGATCTTGAGTAGATTACTTAACCTTTCTGTGCCCCAGTTTTTCACCTGAAAATTTGAAAGAAAAATAGCACCTTCCTCGTAGGATTCTACACCCTGGTGGTATAGTGAGTTAAGCGCTACATCTGCTAACCAAAATGTTCGCAGTTCAAATCTGCCAGGCACTCCTTGGAAGCTCTATGGGGCAGTTCTACTCTGACCTCTAGAGTCACTGTGAATGAGACCCAACTTGACAAGAGTGGGCTTGGTTTTGGTTTCATAGGGTTCTGTAAAGAGTAAGTGACTGAATGATTTAATCTCTAGTGAGTTCATTGTATGTGTTAACAATTAAGTATTTAAGTGTTAGACACTTAAAACTGTGCTAAGAACATAATACATACTATGTCAGTGTGTCTTGTTATAACTGATCTTACAATCTAACAAATGAGACCGTTTACCACACATCTTCACTTTTATCCTTTCTGAACTTTTGTTCAAATTATTATCTCTGCCTTAAATGACCTTTTCTCCCCCTACAGGCTACCTGTTTTTCAAAATCTGCCTCAAATACCAAATCTTCCCTTGAAACTTTCACTTAAGAGTTTTGGTTTTTTTTTTCCCCCTGAATTTAAGATAAAGTATCCACCCTAGCTATGTTATGGTTATAAATGAAATAATATGTACTTGATAATTTTAAATATTTAGGTAAGACACTATCATATACAGGCAAATTGACCTTCTGTTTGCAGGTGTACTCCAAGCAATTTTATTTATGTTATTTTATTTCATTTATTTGTAAGTTATAATGAGGTTGACCTTGTTTTCAACAGGAAAATCAGAAACGAGAACAATTTCAAAAGAAATAAATGAGAACTTTCTAAAACCCTAACATTGTAGGATGTGATGTTTTTGAAGTGTAAATATATAAAGTGTATCCGAGAAATCTGAAGAAACAAACATAAGCATTATACCAACACTGTATTATCTAGTATTATTTCACAAATGATTTTAAAAATTTATTGCTTTTTCTCCTTCAGCTTCCATCTTCCCACTGTATTTGATACATTGTGGGTTTCAAAGGTTGGCCTCTCACAGAGACAAATTATACCTGGGGAAATTAGTACAGGTGCCACTGCTTAATTGTCGACTTAGGAATTCCCCAATGATGTGAGACTCAGTGTTCCCATTGCACACTCCACTTTAAGCTTCTTTTTCCCAGAAGTCGGATCTTTAACTTTAATGTGGGTAAAATACCACCACAAGGTTTGTACTTGGTCTTGTGTTTTGTTTTGTTTTAAATAATCTTTAGATCTAGTGCATTCACCATGGAAAAACAACCATAATTAGGAAAGAGTAGCCTTCTCCCTGAACTCCAGCTCTCTCTCCACGTTGAAACTCCTTACCTCAAGTGGATTTCTCCTCCAGTGTTTCATCCCTCATCACTAAAGTCTCAAATCAGTGCCCTCACATGCCTCTTACTCAGCTAACTGAAATATTGTGTCCCTTTATCCTTCAAGACAAGGATGATGTGATGGACCAATTCATTCTACAGTTTTCAAGAAAGAACAGAAAAGAATTGCTTTCAGCAATGGTCTCTGCCGACCTCCTCTCTCCTTTCACCTACTCATTTCCTTCTTTCCCATTCTCCTCTAATTTCTCCAAGCTCCTCCCCAACCATGTTAACATCTCTGATGGGTATTCTCTTATTTCTTTCTGTTTATTCTTATAAAACAAATTGTTTTTGTTCTGTGTACATTTAAAAGTTTTTGGCGTAAATAGTATTGCATTGTAGATGTTTTTTTCTTACTTAGTTACTCAGTCCCATGTCTTTAAGATTTATACACATTGCTGTGTATGCATTCAGTGCTTTGCTTCGCGTGGCTGCCCTGTCCTGCATACTGGATGCCCAGAACATTATGTACCTAACCATTGTCTCAGAGACAGACACCCAGATTGCCTCTCACTCCCACAAACAATGCTAAAATGCCCACTCACCACGTACATATTCCATTATGGGCCAGTGTAAGAATTTCTTTGGAAAATATCAAGGAAGTGAGTTTATAGATACCAAAACCCTGAAACCAAAACCCACTGCCATTGAGTTGCGTCGATTCCAACTTACAGACAGGGTAGAACCACCTCATAGAATTTCCAAGGAGTGCCTGGCAAGTTTTCAAAACCACAGCTACTGCTGTCAAGTCAGTTCAGACTCACAGCTGCCTATGTAGTACTGCTCCGTAGCATTTCCAAGGCGAGCCTGGCAGATTTGAACAGCAGACCTTTGGGTCAGAAGACCTAGCACTTAACTGCTAGGGTTTCCAGATTCTAGACTGAAGTAAAAAAGCTAAAACAAAATTTCAAAGCGCTGCTTGAGAAGAACAAGTCAAGTATTATCACATGTGCAAAGACCTGGGTTAGAAACCCAAAAGGAATAACGTAATTGGCATTTATTAAGCTGGAAGAACTGAAGGAAAAATTCAGTCCTTGAGTTGCAATATTGGACGATTCTATGGAGGAAATATTAAATGATGCAAAAAACATCAAAAGAAGATGGAAGGCATACAGAGTCACTACATGACCAAAAAGAATTGGTCAATGTTCACCATTTCAGAAGGTAGCATATGGTCAGGAACTGACTATACAGAAAGAAGTCCAAGCTGCAATGAAGGCACTGGCAAAAAACAAGTTTCCAAGGAATTCATAGTATACCTACTGAGATCTTTCAACAAACGGATGCAGCTCTAGAGGTGCTTAATCATCTATGTCAAGAAATTTGGAATATGGTTGCCCGGCCAACTGACTGGAAGAGATCCGTGTGTGTTCATACTCCAAAAAAAGGTGATTCAACTGAATGTGGAAATCATCGAACAATATCATACAGAAATAAATCTTTACTGAAGATCATTCAGAAGTGATTTCAACAGTACATAAGCAGGGAACTAACTGCCAGGAGTTTAAGCCAGATTCACAGGGGGATATAGAATGGAGATATCATCGCTGATGTCAGATGAATCCTGGCTGAAAGAGAATACCAGAAAGACATTTTCTGCATTTTGTTAACTACATACAGGCATTTAACTGCATGGATCATAACAAATTACGGATAACATTTCAAAGAATGGAAATTCCAGAACACTGAATTGTGCTCACTCAGACCTTGTATACAGAACAAGAGGCAGTTGTTTAGACAAAACGATACTGGTGGTTTGCAGGCAGGAAAAGTGTACATCAGGACTGTGCCCTTTCAACATACATATTCAATTCAATTTATGCATTATTCAGTCTGTATGCTGAGCAAATAACCTGAGAAGCTGGGCTATGTGAAAAAAAGAATTCTGCATCAGGAGGAAGACTCATTAAAAACCTGCACTTTGCAGAGGACACAACCTTACTTGCTGAAAGAGGACTTGAAGCCCTTACTGATGAAGATCAAAGACCACAACCTTCAGTACAGATTGCACCTCAACACAGAGAAAACGAAAATCCATACAACTGAAACAGTAAGTAATACCATGATAAACACACAAAAGATTGAAGTTGTCAAGAATTTCATTTTGCTCAGATCCACAATTAATCACTATGGAGACAGCAGTAAAGAAATCAAATGCTACATTGCATTGTGCAAATCTATTGCAAAGGACCTCTTTAAAGTGCTAAAAAGCAAAGATATCATTTTGAGAATGAAGGTGCTTCTAACCCAGACCATGATATTTTCTATTGTCTCATATGCACACAAAAGACAGATAATGAATAAGGAAGCCTGAAGAAGAATTGATGCCTTTGAATTGTGGCATTGGAGAAGAATATCAAATACACCATGGACTGCTAAAAGAACAAACAAATCTGTCTTGGAAGAAGTACAGCCAACACGCTTCCTAGAAGCAAGGATGGCAAGACTTTGTCTCACGTGAATTGGACAAGTTATCAGGAGGGACCTCTCCCCAGAGAAGGCCATCATGCCTGGTAAAGTAAAGGCCCAGTGAAAGAGAGGGAGACTCTCACTGAGGTGGATAGACGCAGAGTGACTGCAATAATGGGTTCAAGCGCGACAACAGCTGTGAAGACGGTACAGGACAGGGCAGTGTACTGTTCTACTGCACACAGGGTCACTGTGAGTCAGAATCAACTAGACAGCACCTAACAACAACACCAGACTAGTCTACAAGGTGGTTATACCAGTTTGCACTTCTACCAGTTATGCATGAGAATGACCTAACCCCGCATCTCTGTCATTCTGCCAGGCTATTGTGTGCAGAGTGATAGTTCACTGTAATTTTGACTTACATTTCTGATGAATGATGAATTTGAACAACTTTGGGATGCTTGTTAGCCTCTGTGGTTTTCACCTCTGTAGACTGTCTATTCATGTTCTTAGCCCTTTTTGTTGTTTGGTTGGTTTAAATATTTTATTGTGCTTTAAGTGAAAGTTTACAATTCAGGTCAATTTGTCATACAAAAAACTTACACACACACTCCTTATATTGGGGTTTCTACCTTCCAGCAAAAGGAAATTTCCAGTTCTTTTTGCGCTGTAGGGTTTAGGTCTCTTTTCAGTCTTAACATTGCCAAACAATCTCTCTTTCATTGAATGGGAATTCTTGGCTTGAGGCTTATGGTTGCTTGTGAAAGTTTAGGAATTCCTTTCCTAGAATGAAGAACACCAAAGACATAAGTAAAATATTAGCCCAAGAGACAAAAGGGGCCACATAAATCAGATACTCCATTAGCCTGAGGCCAGAAGAACTAGATGGTGCCCAGCTACAACCTGTGACTGCACTGACAGGGAACACGAAAGAGTCCCTGACAGAGCAGGAGAAAAATGGAGTGCAGAAAGAGCAGATGTAATGGTCTGAGTGAGACTGAAGGAATCCCAGAAGACATGGCCCCTGGACTTCCATTGACCCAGGACCAAAATGATTTCCAAAATTATCTCTTCAGATAAAGATCACCCATCCAACCCACTGCTATCAAGTCATGTCTGATTCATAGTGACCCTTGAAATCACAGTAGAACTGTCCCACAGAGTTTCCAAAGAGCGTCTGGTGGATTTGAACTGCTCACCTTTCGGTTTGCAGATGTAGCACTTAACCCACTACCCCACCAGGGTTTCCTTCAGATAAAAATTAGACAGGACTATAAAACATAAAATAACACTTGTGATGAGTTTACTTCCTAGTTCAGTTAGATACATGAAACTGAATGGCAGCTTCTGTCTGGAGGTGAGATGAGAAGGCAGAAAATGGTAGGAGCTGGTTGAAGGGACACAGGAAATCCAGGATGGAAAGGAGGAGTATGCTGTCACATCACAGGGATTACAGCTAGGGACATATATCAATGCGTGTGAATAAATTTTTATGAGAGAAACTTGAGCTGTAAACTTTGTCTTACAGCATAACAACAACAACAAAAGTCTTTTCCTACCCTTACATCAGAAACATGTTCTCTTACACTGTCTCTTACTAAATTTAAATGCACATTTTTATGTTTAAGTTTTTAATCCAACCGGAGTCTACTTTTTCATCTAGTATTAAATAGTGATCAACTTTATTTTTCTTTATGTAGATAGTCAGTTTCCCCAAAATGATTGACTAACATTCACCACTTCATGTTAATTTCTAGTGTCGCCTGTATCATACATAAAGTTTCTGTGTTGTCTATTCTATTCCGTTAGTTTATCTGTCTTGTCTTATGCCAATATTACGCAGTTTTATTATACTATTCTTTTTCCCTTGTCATGATTTTTTTTTAATGACAATATTAAAAAACTTAGTACGCAAATTTAGGGCAATCTCATGACTTCTGAGTCTTAGGAATGTGCCTTCTCAAGACAAGAAATGTAAATGTAAAGAAAATGCATTTTGTTTATAAACATTCTATACATCTCTCACTACTAATTGTGTTCTCTGTGAGCCCTAAAAAATTTCCCTGTAAAGCAGATTATCTTACGTACATACATATGTACTTACACTGTGTGTGTGTGTGTGTGTGTGTGTGTGTGTGTGTGTGTGTGTGTGTGTGTAGAGATGAAATGTGGTGGTACCCCTTTCTCAAAGATCAGCTCTTTTCTATAACCAACTATATTAGTGTCAACCAATGGCTACAGGTACATATTACTTTGAGAATTAAATATATCATTTTAAAATTCAAGCAGGCGGAAGGGAATGAGGAAAAAGTGCTATATGGGTTGGCACATTTGGGGCTACACTGCCAGTACATTCTGTCTTTACCCGTTGCTGGTTCCCTCTTCTGCAAACGATTTTCAAGTATATTCTACCTTTACCTGGGCCACAATCTAAAATGCACTGTAACAATAATTTTATTGGATAGTTTAATGTCTTAAGGTCTGGTAGGGCAAGAATCTTACCATTCTTTCATTTTCAAAAGCCTGAAATTTCCATTCATAGATCTTTATTATTTATTCTTTCCATAAATGTTGTGGAAAATTTGATCTGAAATTTGAGATTTCCTTAATGCAGAAGTTGGGGGAGAATCAACATCTTTACAATATTAACATCCATCCAGAGACATCAAAAGTTTAATTTTTTTCTGTCTTTTATTAAGCTTAAATTAATCTTAAAGAGGTTTTATAGACTCTTTATTCATTCCTAAATGCCTTTAATTTTTACTATTGTGAATCACATTTTATTTTTTATTTTCTAGGCAGTTAATAATTGATTTTTATGAGTTGATTATATATCCAGAACCCTGTTAAGCTTCCATAATTATTCTAGTAGCTTGTATGTTGATTCCATTTGATTTTCTGCATAAACCGTATCGTCTACAGTAATGACAGTTTTTTTCCTCATTATTCATTATACACCATGTCTTTCCCTTTTTCTTGTAACGTTCACTAGAATTATATTAAAAATCAGTAGTAGTAAAGGACATTCTTGTCTTGTTCCTTATCTTAAAGGAAACATTTCAAATTTGGGGCATATGATGTTGGCCAGAAAAAAAATCTCTCCCACCTCCACCTGTTCCTTTTAATTACAGAACCTCTGAACTTTTAGCCAGACTCATCTCTATCCAAAATGACAACTACCCTTCCCAGCAACTTATGATGTTGGGTATGGTCTCGTGACTAAGTTTAGGTCAATGGTGTATGAAGTGAAGTAATGTGTGCACATTTTTGCCTATAACTTTTTTTTAAAAAAAAGCATCCTTGCTTTGATGACCATGTTAGAATATAATAGTGGTAGTTGGAGTAGCCAACATGGATCATACACAAGAGGCCCAAACTCCAAGGATGATATACCAACATGATACTGTTACTGTAAAAAAACCAGTTGCTGACTCACGTTGCCTGACACTATCAAGCCAAAACACAGAAATGGGAATTGCATCTCTTAAAAGCACCTTATTCAGATTGCCAGACACCTGAGAAGATGGTGTGTTAGCATCTTAACCATCTTAATGTCCCAGTTCAGGCTGGCAATTTTTATAGAGTTTAGGGAAGGGAAGCCGGGTAGGTGAGAGTTGCAGGCGTGCAGGTGTTCAGAGGAGGCCAGGTTGGTGAAGAAGTTTTAAGATGAGTTTTTTTGTTGTTGATTTCTGCAGGCTAGTCACTTTCCCTCAGAAATAGTGTTGCTTATCTGCAGATTGGCATTATTCTGCCTGGTTACCAATCCGGAGTAGTCTGGGAAAACAAAATCTATGTGAGTACTTGTAAGAAGGGAGGTTACAATTTTCTTGATGCATCAGCACTCCTAGAATAGAAAGGAATTTTGGTATTAACAAAGATGCCACTTAAGAAATTTTCTACAGCTATTAACCCAATCAATAAAAGTTGCTGATGGATCCTAGCATAGACTCTTGTACTGGTGAGAAATGAAATTCTATTTTGCTTAACATTAATGAATTTCTGTTATAACAGCAAAACCAGCATCTTTTTTTTTATTATTATGACTGAGTGAAAATGTACATTCCATATAAATTTACATGCCCACCTATGTGCAGCTTCCACTGCTCTCCCTGTCCGGTGATAGCACACTGTTCCTTTCTGCTCCATACATGTCTCATCCTCCCAACAGTCTCCTTTCCCCTCCTTTCCACCCACTCCCCTTCCTCCAGCCAGACGTCAGCAGGATGATATCCTATAGATGTATAGAACCATAAAGTGTATCCAATATATGGTCACTCTGCATTGCCAAGTCCAATCCATTCATGTCCAACATCTTAACTAGCACTATAACCTTTACAAGTTAAGGAATCAAAATACCAAACCAAGCTAGCTGCTGTCAAGTTGGTTCTGACTCATGGCAATCCCTTGCAATGTCAGAATAGAATCAGGTTCCACGGGGATTTTAATGGCTGATTTTTAGAAGGATATTACCAGGCCTTTTTTCTAAGACATCTCTGGTTGGACTCAAACCTCCAGACTTTCGGTTAGCAGCCAAATATCTTAACCATTTGCACCACTCAAGCATTCCTACTAGTTAAGGAAGTTCACCTTCATTCTTCATTTTAAAAACAAAAGGCTTATTGAACCTTATCACATACTTTCTTGGTGTCTACATTGATAGAATGGTCTGACAGCACACTAAACATAAGTACGCTATGTTCAAGTTTCTTTTACCATTCTATCAATACATTATGTCACAATAATAAATTCATGGAGGGAAAAATGGAATTACTTCAGTATAAAGCTTAATTGCTAACCAAAAGATTGGAGGTTCAAGTCCACCCAGTAAAAATACTGTGGAATGAATTTTGGCTCTGTATGGAAACCCTGGTGGTTTAGTGGCTAAGTGGTTAAGTGCTATGACTGCTAATCAAAAGGACTGCAGTTCAAATCCACCAGGGGCCTCCTTGGAAACTCTATGGGGCAGTGTTACTCCCTGCTGGGGTCACTATGGGTTGGCATCCACTTGATGGCAGTGTGTTTGAGTTTTTTTGTATTTAAAGGTAAGTTAGCCCATGTTTTATTTGCTGGCATTAAATTAAGGTAAACAAGTTTTGTCCTTTTTACTTTTTTTTTCTCAACAACTTGTATGTTAGGTGCCATTGAGTTGGTTCATAACACATACTTATCAATAATTACGTTGAATGTGAATGGACTGAATGCTCCAGTAAAGAGACATCGAATGACATGTTGGATCAAAAGACATGACACATCTATATGTTGCCTACAAGAAACTCACTTAAGACTTAAAGACAGGAAAAAACTGAAAATCAAAGGATGGAACAATATATATGAAGCTAACAATGAACAAAGAAGAGCAGGTGTGGCGATACTAATCTCAGATAAAATTGATTTTAATGTAAAATCCACCATCGTGGACAAGGATGGACACTATTTACTACTGAAAGGTTCAATACACAAGCAAGGCTTAACAATATTAAATATTTGTGCACCTAATATTAGAACACCTAAGTACATCAAAGAAACACTGACTACACTCAAAAAGGAGAAAGATCACTCCACAATAATAGCAGGAGACTTCAACACTCCACTCTCAATATTGGACAGATCGTCTAGAAAAAAGCTCTGTAAAGACACAGAAGACCTTATTGCCACAATTAACCAACTAGACCTCATCAACATATACAGGACTTTCTATCCATCAGAGGACAACTGCACCTTCTTCTCCAGTGCATGTGGAACATTCTCCAGAGTAGACCATGTCTTAGGACATAAAACAATTCTCAACAAAATCCACACCACTGAATTAATGCAAAGCATCTTCTCAGATCATAAAGCCATAAAAGTCAAAGTCAATAGCAGAAAAAACATAAACAGAAAGCGGAATTCATGGAAACTGAACAATACCTTGATCAAAAATCCATGGGTTATAGAAGAAATCAAAGATAAAATAAAGAAACTGAGGGATTCCAATGAGAATGAAAACACTTCCTACCAGAACCTATGGGATACAACCAAAGCAGTGCTCAGAGGTCAGTTTATCTCCATAAACGCACAAGTTTGGAAGGAAGACAGAAACCAAATCAAAGAACTGACCCTATAGCTTGAGCAAGTAGAGAGAGAACAACAGAGGAACTCCTCAGGCACCAGAAGAAAAGAAATCATAAAGATCAGAGCAGAACTAAATGAATTAGAGAATAGAAGAACAATTGAAAAAAACCAAAAGCTGTTTTTTTTTAAAGATCAACAAAATTGACAAACCATTGGCTAAACTTGCTAAAGGAAAACAGGAAAGGAAACAAATAACCCAAATAAGAAATGAGAGGGGAGTTGTCACAACAGATCCAGCAGAAATCAAAAGTATCATAGCTGAATACTATGAAAGACTATATTCTAACAAATTTGAAAACCTAGAGGAAATGAAAAAATTCCTTGGTTCATATCACCTACCACAATTATCAGAAAGTGAAGCAGAACAACTTAATAAACCCATCACATAGAAAGAGACTGAAAAAGTCATCAAAAAACTGTCAATCAAAAGACATCCAGGCCCAGATGGCTTCAGTGCAGAATTCTCCCAAGCTTTTAGAGAAGAGTTATCTCCAATGTTACTGAGACTATTTTGCAGTACAGAAAGGGATGGAATACTTCCAAATTCATTCTATGAAGCCTGCATAACCTTGATACCCAAACCAGGGAAAGACCCAACCAAAAAGGAGAACCACAGACCGATATCACTCATGAATCTAGATGCAAAAATCTTCAACAAAATTCTTGCCAAAAGAATACCACAACATATCCAAAAAATAATCCATCATGACCAAGTTGGATTCATACCAGGGATGCAAGGCTTGTTCAACATCAGAAAAACAATTAATGTGATCAACAACATAAATACCACAAAAGACAAGACTCACCCGATCTTGTCTACTGATGCGGAAAAGGCATTTGATAAAGTCCAACACTCATTCCTGCTAAAAACTCTCAGCAAAATAGGAATAAATGGAAAATTCCTGAATGCAATAAGGGCCATTTATACAAAGCCAACTGCCTACATCATCCTTAATGGTAAGAGACTGAAAGTTTCCCTTGAGAATAGCCACTAGACAAGGATGCCCATTCTCACCTCTTCTATTCAACATTGTACTACAAGTTCTAGCCAGAGCAATTAGAAAAGACCAAGGAATAACGGGTATCTGCATCTGCAAAGAAGAACTAAAAATCTCCCTATTTGCAGATAATATGATTGTATATGCAGAGAATCCCAGAGAATCCATAAGGAAACCACCCAAGCTGATAGAGAAGTTTGGCAAAGTCTCAGGATACAAGAAAATCATAAGTAAATTAGTAGGGTTCCTTTATAGCAACAACAAGATTATTAAGGAAGAAATCACCAATTCAATACCATTTACTGTAGCCCCTAAGAAGATAAAGTACCTAGGAATAAATCTAACCAGAGAAATAACAGACCTTTACAAAGAGAACTACAAACCCTTACTACAAGAAACTAAGAGAGACTTAGATAAATGGAGAAACCTACCCTGCTCATGGATAGGAAGACTTAACATTGCGCAAATGTCTATTTTATGCAAAGACATCTATTTATATAATGCAATCCCAGTACAAGTTCCAGTTACATCTTTTAATGAGATGGAGGAACAAATCGCCAACTTTGTGTCAAAAGGGAAGAAGCCCTGGATACGTAAAGCATTACTAAAGAAGAATACACTGGGAGGCCTCTCATTACCTGACCTTAGAACCTATTACACTGCCACAGTAGTCAAAACAGCCTGGTACTGGTACAAAAACAGACAAATAGATCAGTGGAACAGAATCGAGCCCCCAGAGATGACATCATCTGCCTATGAACAGCTGATATTTGACAAAGACCCTAAGAAATTAAACTGGGGTAAAAACAATCTCTTCAACAAATGGTGCTGGCAAAATTGGATGTCCATCTGCACTAAATTAAAACAAGACCCATATCTTGCACCTTATACAAAAACCAACTCAAACTGGATAAAACACCTAAGTATCAAATCTAAAACAATAAAGCTCATCCAAGAAAAAGTAGGAACAACAATGGAAGGTTTAATACACAACATTGACAGACTTCAAAATCTGTCAAACCACAAACACCAGAAGACAAAATAGATAAATGGGAACTACTAAGAATCAAACACTTTTGCTCATCCAAAGATTTTATTAATAGAATTAAAAGGCCACCTACAGAATGTGAAAAAATATTTGGGAACTCTATGTCAGATGGACGCCTGATCTCTATAATCTATAAGGTACTACAAAATATCAACAAGAAAAAGGTAAATCATCCAATTAAGCAAAGGACACAGGAGATGGACAGACATTTCTCTAAAGAGGGGATCCAGGCACACAAAAAACACTTGCGGACATGCTCACAATCATTAGCTATTAAAGAAATTCAAATCAAAACGACAATGAGATACCATTTCACCCCAACAAGATTGGCCATGATCCAAAAAAAGCAAAACACTAAATGCTGGAGAGGCTGCGGAGAGACTGGAACTCTCCTACACTGTTGGTGGGATTGCAAAATGGTCCAACCTCTTTGGAAAGCAATCTGGTGCTACCTTAAAATAATGGATATAGATATACAGTTTGACCCAGTAATTCCGCTGCTTGGAATATATCCTACAGATCAAGACCATTCACACCAACAGATACATTCACACGAATGTTCATTACAGCACAGTCCACAATAGCAAAAAGATGGAAGAAACCCAGATGCCCAACAATAGAGCAATGAATAGGTGAACCATGGTATATATACTCGATGGAACACTATGCAATGATAAAGAGCAACAATGACAGCAGGAGACATCTCTTAAACTGGTTTCAACTGGAGGATATTATGTTGAGTGAGAGTAGTCAGCGATGGAAGGGCAAATATTGCATGAGACCCCTACAATAAGTACTTAAAAGCAGACTCATGCATAACAGAAAAGACTCTTTGACGACTGCAAGGGTGGGGAGGGTGGGACGGCAAGTGGGGAGGGTTTAGATTAGGTAGTCAAAGCCAAGTGCCGTCTAGTTGTTATAAATTTAGTTGCGTGAAATTGGTGACAGCACACATTAGTAAGAAGATCAATATTAACGGGACTTCAGCACAACTTGTATACTCCTCTTAACCCAATATTGCAAGGACAGAGTAGCTGGGGCAGGGGGCCAGGGACCGTGCTCTCAGGGGAAATTGAGGCCAACTAGCACAACTAGCATTTGCTAATGAGGTCTCTCCGCACCCCCCATTGGTGAGTGGCATCTGGTGTCTTAAAAGCTGCCAAGCTGCCATCTGAGCCTTCAGCAAATGGTCCCAACTCAGCAGGAATGGATGATCAGCAAATTCCATAACGACATGGGGGAAAGAGAATTCAGAAGACAGAGAGACCCACTTGAGAGGGTGTCTGCATTAACTTGTGACCAGAAGAACCAGATGGTATCTGGCTACCACCAGTGATAGCCATGATGGAGCTCACAAAGTTGAGTCTCACTGGCAACACAAGTATAAATAGGAGTGCGCCCTGAGGTCTCCGCTAAAAGATGACAATTGATGGTCCAGGAGCCTCAGAGTTCTCCTCGGAGTGGGGCCTCTGGCCCTGTCCATAAATTATAATGTAGGTCAACTTTTCAGACAGCAATGGATTGGACTTGGAGACACAGAGTGACCATGTTGTGTGGGCATTTTATGGTTTTAGGCATCTATAGGAGGTTGTCCTGTTGACCTTATACTGGAGGAAGGTGAATGGGTGGAGAAGAGAAGATAGGAGACTTTTGGGAAGATAGGACATGTACAGAGCAGAGAGGAACAATGTGCTGTCACTGTGCAGGGAGAGATGTGGAAGCTGCATGTAGGTCAGCATGCAAATTTATATGGGAATGTACATTTTCATTCTATCATAATAAAAAAAGAATATTATTATAAATAATATATTGTTTTAGGTTATTTATAAAATATTACATATATTTAAAACTGTTATAGTTTTAAAACCACACTCTTGGAGGAACCACATTTATAGCCTCATATTTAAATACTGCATATCTGGGTATGAAAATCTTGGTTTCAGTTTGTTTCTTTTCCTTGTTTAATAAATGTATTCCATTGTCTTCTTTGGAAATCCTGTTGGCGTAGTGGTTAAGTGCTATATCTGCTAACCAAAAGGTTAACAGTTCAAATCTGCCAGGCACTCCTTAGAAACCCTATGAAGCAGTTCTATTATGAAGTATAGCAACTCATTGGCAGTGGGTTTGGTTTGAGTTTTTATTGTTTTATCTAGCATTGCTGTTGAAAACTTAGTCCTTGCTCCTTTATAGGTAATCTCCTCTTTATGTCTAGAAGCTTTAAATATTCTCTGTCTTTGATGGTCTTAAGTTTTAAACCAGCTGTGAGTTTATCCTTTTTTATATATATATATAATCTTTTTTTTACATAATATATACATAATCTTTTTTGTAATATATACATAATATTTGGTAGGTTGTAAAGTACTGTTCTGATTGGGGATTTATCTTTAAACTCAAACAGACATGGGAAGTCTCTCTCAATTATGGTTTACTAGTCTTAGGGGTCTGGAGAAGCAGAGGTGAAGAAGACAGTGCCAGAATATTTCTGCTTATTTTTTGCTGATTTTTATGATCTCCTCACTCATGTAAGGCTTTTTGTCTGCCCTGCTATTACCCAGAATGCCCGGGAACCAAAGCCCAGAGTTATAACACTTGATATCTGTAATGAAGGAACCAGTGACAGCTGATCTAAGGAAATGTAAGGAAGAGATAAGAGCAGAATATAAGAGCTTTTCTCTAACCTGTCCTCTCACTGCACCTCCACTGTCTTCTTCCCCAGGCTATATCTCTTCCCTTCAACAAACCAATTATCACCACCTCCACTCTCACACGTAGGCATTCTCCACATTTCTCACTCTTAAGACATTCATATCATCTTTATGCTCCTCTTTCTTTTTCCAGCTGCTGTTGAGTCAATTCCAACTCATAGTGACCCCATGGGTGTCAGAGTAGAACTGCTCCCCACAGGGTTTTCAAAGACTGAAGTTTTAGTGGTACATCACCAGAACTTTCTTCTAAGTCCTCTCTGAGATGAACTCAAACCTCCAACCTTTGGGCTAGCACCCTAGTAAGTACACTAACCATTTGTACCTCACCGGGGGAGCCATTTCCATGTTAGTATCTCTGATTCTTGCTTTCTTCTCATTTCTAGTTCCTGTAAGGTTGACTTGGGGATAGAAATGTATCTTAGTTCGCTATCCTGATAGGAAATTAAAATCAGGTACAGGAACTTTTTAAGTGGCCATATGGAGATAATGGGCATATTAGCTGTGAGACTTTTAGGTCTGGAAGGAAAAAGCATAACTTCAATAGAGGCTGAATGGGAAGATAAACTGAGCAATATGAGACCTTGTAGAGCCACTCTGTTCACACCCTGCATGTGACTATAAGTTAACAGCCCAACCCCACCACCCTCCAAAAAAGAAACAACTCCGTGAAGTCTACTTCAACTCATGGTGAACCCACTGGGTTTTGAGGATGTAAATGTACCAGACAAAACTCTTGGTTCACACCACCTGCCTCAAAGTCAATCTCTGAGACAGGTGGCTGGATAAATGACCAAAGTTTTTTATTTCTGTGTGCGGGCAAGACAAGAGACATGGGGTGTTACCAATAAAAACCTAAGTTTGTGCAACCTGCCACAAGGCCAAGCACTGAGATGGGAGGTTAGGGTAAATTAAATCAAAGATTTATTTGTGAGCTAGCTTACACAAACGTGGCAGAGAGAATATCTCCTCCAAAAGTCTGTGCACCTCATTGTTTCATGAAAGGGTTAAAGGGTGAGGCTAGGAGGCGAAGTCAAGATGGTAGACTAAATACACATCTCCCAAAATCCCTCTGGAAACCAAGAACTGAACTGATGATTAAACAGAGCCTTCTGGACACCTTGTGAGCCCTAGGACATGGCACAGGACCGTCTGTTTGGACTATGTAACACTGAGTGGGAAACTTCTTCTTTTTTGCTGACTCCCACCCTTGTTGAGTGCTGGCTTTTGAGGACTGAAGGTAATTTGCCATTTTAACTTTTTCTCCTCTGTCTGGACCAGCAGATGGGGCTGGGGTTTAACTGACAGCAGGACTCGGACAAACTACTGATGGGATCGGCAAGCAGAGTCACCATATTCTTAGAGCCCAGCTTTGGAATCTGTGCACCTCAGTGTTTTTGGCTTCTCTCTTCTAATGTATGCCACTGAATAGTCTATTCTGAGGCCAGCAGGAATGCTTGTGCAGAATGCCATCTTGATTGTCAGGGAGGTGGAGTTACTCATATGGAGGGCTCAGCTGGACTGCATTCTGAGGCTGGGAGGCAGTGCCTGCCCAGAGAGCACTTTTCTGACAGAAAAGCAGTCTTTTGCACAGTGGCCACCAGGACAGTAGCCTTTCTGTATTTTGAACTGGTTTACAGCCTCTGGGGTTGGATGTAGCGGTGCTTACTTGGCCAGCTCTCACATTATAGATTCAACTGACAGCTCCCTGTGTCCTTGCCAATCAGGAGATGGAGCCTACTACCCCAGAGATACGACCCAGCCCAGTCGCTGGAGTACACAGAGGTGTCTGGTGATCAACTCTCTTTTCAGACTGAGCATTAGATCCAGTTAAGGTAACAACGGAAGAACACAACAACCTCCAGATGCCCAAAAAGCAGCAAACTTGGAACAACAACATTAAGGAGAATTCACCTGTGGCTTCAGAAGCCCCCCAAAAGAAAGAAATAAAAACTTCCAGGACAAAGAAGCCTTTCTGAAACTATTGCAGAGTGAGTACAATAGGATTATATATAGAGCCTTCCTATACTTTATACAAAATGAAGCTGCACAAAATGAAAAATTAAGCAAGCTGTTCAATCTGATGGAATACCAGTACTCTAAAATCCAAAAGATCAAGAACAAAATCAAACAGTTAGAAATTTCAATTCAAAGTCAAGAAAACAGAATTGAACAAATGAAAAATAGACTTTCTGACTTGGAAGACAGAGCTACTGACTCCAGTGTCTATGAGGAAAAATCAGAAAAAAGAAATAAAAGAAAAAATGAAGCGTTAAGAAACATGTGGGCCTCTATTAAGAGTAACAACCTACGATTAATTGGAGCTCCTGAACAAGGCAGGACACCTGAGAACACAGAGTATTGTTGCCAAGCTGCTGACAGAAAACTTCCCAGATATTATGAAAGAAGAAAATATAGTTATCCAAGATGCATACCAAATGCCACTTAACATAGATCTCAAAAGAAAGACTCCAAGACATATTATAATCAAGCTTAACAAAATGAAACATAAGCAGAAACTCTTAAAAGCAGCAAGCCTCCAAGCAAAGCTAACATTCAGAGGAAACCTTGTAGAATTTCACTGGGTTCCTCAGCAGAAACAATGCTGGCATGGAGACAATGGGATGATGCTTTGAAAGCCTTGAAGGAGAAGAACTTCCAACCAAGAATTATTTATCCTGCAAAACTATCACTCAAATATGAAAATGAAATAAAGCTATACTCTGACAGGTTTGAAAACCTGGGGGAAATGGACAAATTTCTAGATTCATATGATTCACCAAGACTATCACAAGGAGAAATAGATCAACTTAATAAATCTATCACAAAGGAAGAGATTGAGGAAGTCATCAAAAATCTACCAACCAAAAAAAGTCCTGTTCCAGACGGCTTCACAGGAGAATTCTACCAAGCTTTTAGAGAAGAGGAATCTCCAATACAACTGAGACTATTTCACAGTATAGAAAGGGATGGAATACTCCCAAATTCATTCTTTGAAGCCAGCATAACCCTAATACCAAAACCAGGGAAAGACCCAAACAAAAAGGAGAACTACAGACGGATATCACTGAGGAATCTAGATGCAAAAATCTTCAACAAAATTCTTGCCAATAGAATACAACAACATAAAAAAATAATTCATCACAACCAAATTGGATTCATACCAGGGATGCAAGGCTGGTTTAACATCAGAAAAACAATTAATGTGATCAACCACATAAATAACACAAAAGACAGTAATCATCTGATTTTGTCTATTGATGCAGAACACCTATTCGTGCTAAAAACTCTCAACACAATAGGAATAGATGGAAAATTCCTCAATGCAATAGGAGCCATTTATATAAAGCCAACTGCCTACGTCATGTGAATGGAGACAGACTGAAACAATTCCCCTTGAGAACGGGAACTAGACAAGGATGCCCACTCTCACCTCTCACTGAAAATTGTCCTAGAAGTTCTAGCAAGAGCAATTAGACAAGACCGAGAAATAAAGGGCATCTGCATTGGCAAAGAGGAAGTAAAAATCTCCCTATTTACAAATGATATGATTGTATATGCAAAGAATCCCTAAGTAAACTACTCAAACTGATAGAAGAGTTCAGTGAAGTCTCAGGATACAAGATAAACGTAAGTAAATCAGTAGGATTCCTTTATACCAACAGTAAGATTATTAAGCAAGAAATCCCAAATCAATACCATTTTCTATAGCACCCAAGAAGATAAAATACCTAGGAATAAATCTAACCAGAAAAATAGCAGACCTGTACAAAGAGAACTACAAAATCTTACCACAGTAAACTAAAAGAGACTTACATAAATGGAGAAACCTACCCTGCTCATGGATAGGAAGACTTAATGCTGTGAAAATGTCTATTTTACCCAAAGCAATCTACTTATATAATGCAATCCCAATACAAATTCCTGTGACATTTTTTAAGGAGATGGAGAAACAAATTACCGACTTTGTTTGAAAAAGGAAGAAGCCCCAGGTAAGTAAGCATTACTGAAGAAGAAGAACACACTGGGAGGCCTCTGACTACCCAACTTTAGAACCTATTATACTGCCACTGTAGTTAAAAACAGCCTGGTACTGGTACAAAAAGAGACAGATAGATCAATAGAACAGAATTGAGACTCCAGAGATGACACTATCTTCCTATGAACAGTTGATATTTGACAAAGGCCCTAAGGCATTAAACTGGTGTAAAAACAATCTCTTCAACAAATGGTGCTGGCAAAATTGGATATCCATCTGCAAAAAATTGAAACAAGATCCATGTCTCAAACCTTATACTATAACCAACTCAAACTGGATAAAAGACCTAAATATCAAATCTAAAACAATAAAGCTCATCCAAGAAAAGGTAGGATCAACAATAAATGTTTTAATACACAACACAGACAGATTTCAAAATCTGACAAAGCACAATCAATGCAAGAGAAAATAGACAATTGGGAACTACTAAGAATCAAACACTTTTGCTCATCCAAAGACTTTATTAATAGAATTAAAAGGCCACCTACAGAACGGGAAAAAACATTTGGCAACTCTAGGTCAGATGGCAGGCCATTGTCGGTCTTCAGGGCCATGAGTATCGGGTTCAGGTGCCATTCAGCCACCAGGAAGGGAAACTCAAAACAAATCCTTTGCTGTGCCCTCCCTAATTTTCTTGTCCGAGTCATCAATTGCCAGCCTGGAGCCCAGTTATTGGGGTAGCAGGTGCTACTCCTGACCCAAAGTGAAGTTGCTGAATTCTTGCCAGTGTTTTTGAAGGCTGATTTCTCTTAGAATTGCCATCTGGGCCCTATGGAATGTGAGTGTTATATCTCCCACGGTGGGGGTGGGGAGTAGAGTTAGGGCAATTGCTTTGCAGTAAATCCTCTCAGGCCTCCAGACTTAGCTGCTAGAACTACACTCTTCAGGCCTCAGGTTTCAGGGGTATTCTCATTCTCAGATCCTGTCTGAATTTGTCAGGCAAGGTCAGGATTTTTAAAGGAAGATTCTAAGGGCAGAGATTTTAAGGGCAGGTCTCAGTGAACAGTGAGGACAGTTCAGGGTCGGAGGGGGCATCTATCTGGGTGTCAGGCCTCAGAGATCCAGGCTAAATATACATCAGAACTGGGATCTGGAGGCTTTGGGTTGTCATCTGAGCAGGGGGTCATCAAACTGATGCCTCCACTTGTTTGGTGTTCCTAAGAAGGAAGCTGCAAAGGTTTTAGATCATTGGCTTCTGTAAGTTAATGTGTGACTTCCTGCCTGAGCTAGGTAATGTCAGTAAGTGAGGAATTTTAGGAAAAATGGGTTAAGAATTCATTCTGACTGCCTACTTCAATCCCCCCTGTTGTTTAAAAACAGGGCATTTCAGGCCTCTGGTTTCAGAACTTTTTATGGGGCAGTCTGCCATATCTTTTTCCTGTGGAGCAGCTGATGGGTTTGGAACTGCTGATCTTTCAGTTAGAAGCTGATCACTTAACCACTGCACCACCAAGACTCCTGGATACATGTGACTTAAACCATATAATGAGATCAGCTCTGGGAAAGGTATGACCTGAGGAAGAGTAACATTTTGGCATTGGCTCAATGGCCACCTAACCAGGCATTGCTCTGCCCTGTTCAGAAGGTGAACAGTATACAAGGAATGACAGGTTAAATAAAGCTTTCTTTCCCAGTAACATGTAGCTACCCTGTCTTAGACGTATAGGGCACAGTGGACCCTGCTGAAATAAGAACATTCCCATTTTTGTTATTTGTTATGTAATTGGAGGCTTGCCTTGGAGACAGTAGAGAAGGTTTTCACTTAGGTTGCCTTTTAGCTTATAAAAAAGTGTGAGGTGAAATCTCAAATAACCAACACTGCCTGTCTAGCACAGTGCAGCTAAGTCAACATGACTTTGATTGAGCCTAAGAACCATTTAAAAATCACAGCCTGTGGGCATTGTCATAGTCCAGTGCCCTAAAGAAAACTGTCTGGGGCCAGGATAATACTGATGGATATCCAAAATGGGGGTAAACATTCTAAAACTTGCATGGGAAAATCTAGGTTTATTCTCTAGTCTTTTCCAAAGAAAAAGTATGGGTGTATGGCCTTTTAAAAGAACAGCGAAAACCCAAACCCTTTGCCAGCAGAATCAGTTGCAACTCACAGAGACCCTATAGGACAGGGTAGAACTGCCCCCACAAGGTTTTCCAAAGCTATAAATCTTTAAAGAAGCTGACTGCCACGTCTTTCTCTGGTACTGAAGCTGGTTAGTTCAAAGCGCCACTTTGTGTTAGCAACCTTTAACTTAATCACACCACCAGGACTCCTTAAGCTTTTAAGATAGGCATTAGAAAATTACAAATCCCATCTACAATAGAGCCATTTTAAAGAGCAAAATATGGGAAAACACCAACAGGGGTAAGACTTTTAGCAATCAGACTGAATTGATCCAGAGATAATACACACTATTTTTATTATCTGCTTCCAAGACTATCTCATCATCTACCTCCAGAGATAGCTTTGCCCATTAGTATTAATTAAATGTGAAAGTTAGCACATAGGAAGATTTATAACTTCCTTGGCCTGACAACTTCTCTGTAGCTGAAATGCATCAAAGAGGATGAATGGCCCAGTCGACAACACATGAATTATGAGCCACTTCTCCAAATTGGGGAGAGTGCTTTAAAAAGTGCTTTGGGGAACTTGCCAACCCTGTCTTTACCATCTCTCATCAGCTCCCTCATCTTCACCACTGTCACCAGTATTAAAGAACCTCCCCTTCCCACATAAACCCACTACTGTCAAGTTGATACAGATACATAGCAACCCAGAAGGACTGAGTAGAGCTGCCCCATAGGGTTTCTAAATCTGTAAATCATTATGGAAGCAGACTGCTGTTACCAGGGGTCTTTAAAGACCCTCAAAGGTCCTTATCTTACCCTCACAAAATAATTACTCAGGTAACTTTAATGGCCCACAAAAAAAATCTTTTTTGGAAAATGAAAACACTTCAAAGTAGGTTAGCAGCAGAGCCTACAGCCCTTGAGCAGGCCATGCCAATGAGCAAATTCTAGGCTGGATTTTTATAGACTATCTATGTCCAGAGTGTACTTGGGGACAACTAATCACTGATGGTGATCTAAAACATTCCATTTGCAGCAAGCAGCTGCTTGTTCCTTGACTGCATGTGCATGCGAACTTTAAGGTTGTTCCTGCCACAGGGACTTCGGGGACTGATAGCAGTGTTGCCGAACTGAATCAAGTTCGTTCTGCCTCTCACTGTAGCTGAAAATTCAGAAACAGCACAAGGTACAGGAATATTTTATTTGCAGATTTGCTAACAATCTGGGAGACAGCAAGCAAAAAACTGTCCCATTTGTGTTACATTTCTAGAAGCTTTTATACCCAGAAATCAAAGAGGTAGGTGTTTGTCATAGAACAATAGTCAGGAGTCACAAGATTTCATTATATCTTATCAAACAGTGTGAATTACCCAAAATTTCATTATCTCTTTCTGAGGTCTTAATTCTATTTCAGATATATGGGGAGAGGAAAAGCTAGGGAGAGGAATACTTACCTGCTAGTCTGGTCTGAGGGTGGTAACTGAGCAGAAGGTGGAATGCAGCTTAATAGACTAAGTGACTTTTGTTAGATTCTTAACATTTACCACCAGCAGGACTTACAGGCTGTTGCGAATGCACAGTTTCTTGCTCCCTCGGTTTGATTGCCCTGTCCTGACTATAGCTCTCTGGTGCTCTTGTTGGAAGAACACACAGTGGTTGAAGTGGGATTTTGTGGGAAGTTCCATTTGGTTCCTTCTGAAAAACAATTTGGAGGAAGTGTACACAATTGTTTGGGAACTTATCTCCGTGTCCCAGGATGTAGCTAATCATTGGATCTTTTTATCCCTTATTGCTTGTTGATAGTTGTGGTCACATTACTTACAGAGGCCCTCAGACTCCCTGTCTTACTCCTAACTGTTGACTCAAAAGAAACACTGCATTTTCCATAGGGTATCTCACAGACCAGTCTGCCTACCTCACTGCCACATCTTTCTCCAGCAAAGTGCTTGGTGGACTGGTTAATAGCAAAGTGCCTACCTACTGCATCACCAAGCTTCCTTATAAAATAACTCCGTAAGAAACTGTGTAAAATAGGAGCTCGTGTTAGAAAGGTGAGAAAGTGAACAATAAAGGTCTGGTGTCAAATCACAAAGTTGCAAAGAAAAATACCTTGGTCTTGAGTTGCCCACTACTTGAACTATAATCGGTTGAGACAAGTAAAACTATATTTACAAACAATCGATTTGTGTAGATTTCGATGGCCCTATTTTAGACTGTGGAGCTAGATGACAAGAAGAATGGATGTCATAACATCCCTGAAATTCCAGAACAGAGAATAGAAAAGACAAATTTGAAACTGGCAGTCACTTCTAGTAACCATATTTCATAGCTGTTTCCAAACCCAAACTTTCAAAACTTCAAAGAGTTATCCACTTTTTGTGTTGTGGGAACCACAAGGTTTTTGAGCCCTTCTTTACCCTGGTGGCATAGTGTATTAAGTGCTACAGCTGCTAACCAAAAGGTCAGCAGTTCACATCTGCCAGGTGCTCCTTGGAAACTTTATGGGGCAGTTCTACTGTGAGTAGACTCCACTGGCTATACTGTGTATTGAATATCAAGCCAGACCACCAGCCCCTGACCTCAGGAGTCATTAACAAGCCTTTACTACCGCACTGTCTTTGGAGTTTTGCTGGGGCAAATTCCTGAAAGACCCATTCACACTTCAATAGGAAGCATCAACAGTTACATTATGCCTTAAGACTTTTTGAACCTCTGAAGACTCTTTGAAGCTCTGGCCTCAGAATTCTTGCTTTACTGTTTCCACCAATCCTAAAACAGTTGTATCCTGATCCTTCGTGTTGTTGTGTGCCACTGAGTGGATTCCAACTTACAGTGAGCTTGTGGGGCAGAGCAGAATTGCCTCCTGGAGTTTTTAAGACTGTAATCTCTGTGGTAGCAGAATGCACATCTTTTTCCCTGATAATGTCTGTTAGGTTTGAACAGCTGACCTTTCAGTTAGCAGCCATGCACTTAACCATCATACCACCAGAACCTCTTTTCTGATCCTTACCCAATCCTGACCAAGTCCCTGCTCTGAAAGCAGCACCAGAAACTGAACTTCATATTCTCAGTAAAATCACAGCATGACCTTGCCTTTTCCCCTTGGGGACCTTGCAAAATCCATTGAGATGATATTCTCCCTTACTGTGGTGTATTATTTCAGTAACTGGAAAAGTGTTCTCAGTTCCTGTCTTCAATGTAAGAAAGATTTCAAACAAAGAGACACGTACACACAAGAAGTTAAGCGTGCACTAGAGTTTTGATAGGGGATTGTACACCTGACAAGGTGTACCAAGCAAGTGGGCTTCTCAGAGGAAAGATCTGAGCTCCGATTCCCTTCCTCCTCTGGGGTTTTGTACTGTAGCTTTCTCTCTCTCGAATTTTTGATTCTTTGTGCCCATTGGCCCCTTTGGAGGGCAAATACTGGCCCTGTGCCGTCCTAGGATGGGCAGACCGTTCTGGCTCTTGTTTGCCCTAGCCTTCAGGCAGCTGTCTGATTCTTTTGGTGTATAAATATTGTTGTTCCCTGCTGCTGGCTGTTCAGCCTCTTCATTGTAACAGTTACTAGTGCTGCTATCAGAAATACCCCAATGAACGGTTTTAACAAACACAAGCTTATTCTCACTAGAGGCCTGAATTCAGGACACCGGTTCCAGAATTTTTTTTCTCTCTCTGTCATCTGAGGAGGAAGATCTTTGTCATCAATCTCCCCTTAACGTAGGAGCTTCTCAGCAGAAGGTCCTCGGGTCCAACAGAGAGGCTGTGCTCCTGGCACTGCTTTCTTGGTGGTTCTCTTATATCTCAAAAGAGCTTGACTCAAAATACAACCTAATCTTGTAGACTGAGTCCTGCCTCATTGGTGTAACTGCCTCTAATCCTGCTTCATCAGCTTTACAGGATTAACATCATAGGAGCAGGATTTACAGTAATAGTCTGACAATTAAGTCCACGAACTTAATTGTTGTAAGTGCTACGCTGCTGAATAGCACTACGGTCACCTTCGTAGCACTACGGTCACCTTCGAAGCACTCCCCTTGGAAGTGCTTCTCCTTGGGAAGCTATGCACCAACACCAGTGCCTTGTCCACTTTGCAACGCAATTTTGGAACTCTTTCTGGAATGGCCATTGTGCAAGGTGGCACAGTGGCAAGTTCATGACCTTAATTGTACAGTTGTCTGTGAGGAAGTTTTTAGCCAGTGAACAAGTAACTGTATTGGAACACTCTTCCTGCTCACCCGATCTGGCCCCCAAAAGACTTCTCTCTTTACCCAAAGATAAAGGAAATTATTGAAAGGAAGACATTTGATAACACTCAGATCATCAAGAGTAATATGATGACAGCTCTGACAGCCACTGCAGAAAAAGAGTTCCAAAACCTTGAAGGGTAGACTAGGCACTAGTGCTGGTGCAGGTAGCTTCCCAAGAGAAGTGCTTCAAAGGTGACTCTGGTGACATTCAGCAATGAGGTATGTAGCACCTTTTCTAAGATGAAGTCACAAACTTACCTGGTAGTCCTCATAGGAAAATTACATCAGATTAGAAAATGGTGGGCAATCACACAATGCTGGGAATCATGGCCTAGCCGAGTTGACATACATCTTGGGGGAAAACAATTCCATCCATAACGTGTAGTAAGCAATAAACTCAGCTTTGTCTTATCAATAGTTGGGGACTATTTCAAAAACCGAACCTGTTGCAATTGACTTGATTCCAACTAATAGTGACCCCATAGGACACAGTAGAACTACTCATCCAGTTTCTGAGGAGCAACTGATAGATTCAAACTGTTGACCTTTTGGTTAGCAGCCGTAGCCCTTAACCACTACACCACCAGGGTTTCCTGGGGACCACTGGAGAATAAGAAGTAGAACATTCTATTGTATTCATTACAAAGCGCTTAAAGCTTGAGAGGAAAAGTAGTATAAATGACAAATTATTTTTTACTTTAGTAGAGATTTATGTGGAAGAGAGGCTCATGGAGAAAATTTAAGATTAAATTATTTTAAATTTAAACTGCAAAATGTGGTTGTAATCTAGATGAACAGAACTAGAATAACAATAAAAGCTCTGAAAGTAAGTGTTTCGAATATCTATAAAAAATTGTATCTGGTGTATTCTGCTTTACTCTCTAGGTGAGTCTCATGATTCTGTGTCTGCCAATTCACCAGCAGACATGTGCAGAGTGGGGATAAATTCAAGTCACTTGATGTACACGTCTCCAGATAAGATGAAGCAGATTGATATTGCATCTTCTTATTTCAACTCTCATACCTGAAAAAATTGTCTCGTTCCCTAGTCGATTTAATGCCATTTTTGTACTTTCTGTTGGTTATTGCACTGTTCATAATGGCCTAGGCATAGTACTGAGGGGCTGCCTAGTGTTTGTTAGCATGAGGAGGCTGCAATGTGCCTGATGGAGAAAATAAGCAGGTTGTATAAGCTTCATTAAGGCATAAGTAAGAGTGCTGCTGGCCATCAATTCAGTGTTAATAAATTAACAGTATATATTAAATAAGTGTCTTTAAACAGAAACACACATTAAGAAAACGTTATGTATTGACCAGTTAACAGAAATGTCGTGACCAGAGGCTCACAGCAACCTAACGCTATAGTTCCTCTAGTAGCAATGGTTTAGTAATTGCTAATTCAGTGTGAGAAAACCCTAAGAGCTACAGCTGCTAACCAAATGGTCAGCAGTTCAGATCCACAAGACACTCCATGGAAAATCCATGGCGCAGTTCCACTCTGTCCTACAGGGTTAGTTTGAGTCAGAATCGTCTTGACAGCCATGGATTGGGTTTCATTCTTTTGGTTTTTGGTTTAATTCAGTGTTTGTGGTGACTTCATAAAATGTAACAGCCATGGATAATGAAAGTCAGCTTTATACTTATACATCCTTGTATAAATTAGCAACCTTCTCCTGCCCCAGCACTCCTTATTCCCCGTATCATACCTTTTTGTGTTGTTGTTTCAGTACTTACTACCATTTAAAATAGTGAACAAACATGCATACACAAACTTGTTGATGTTTGTTGCTTGTCTCTACACACAATCCTATCTCAAACACAAGCTGCAATGCAAAATATCAGCAGTTTGAATCTGCCAGCTACTCCTTGGAAACCCTATTAGGCAGTTCTACTCTGTCATATAGGGCTACTATGAGTTGGAATTGATTGACAGCAACAAACTTGGTATTCCCAGCACCCAGAAGAGTGCCAAGCTTATAGTAAATATTTGCTATAGGAAGGAGGGAAGGGATGGAAAGAGAAAGACAGGGAAGGAAAAAAGAGGAAAGGAAACCAGAGCCAAGCCAAGTGCTGTCGAAATTGAATGAGACAATATAATCCGTTGGTACATACCCAGACTTGAAAATTAGGTCTGAAATGTAGTTCTTTTACCAACTTACCAGTTGTGTGACTTCAAACAAAATGCTACAATTCTCTTTCAAAAATATTTTATTGTGATTAAACCAAAGGTTACAGTTTAAGTCAATTAGCCATACAAAATGTCATAGCAACTCCTTTATGCAACTGTAGCTTCTTCCGCAACTCTGTGACAGCACACTCCTGCTTTCCACCCAGTATTTCTAATATTCATTCAAAACCAACTGCTGTCTCTGCCTCCCCACCCTCCCATCTCATTTCTATAGGGGAGCTACTACAACAGCTTTGTGTATAGTAGTCTGGGGTTGTCTTTGGTAGTGGTGTCAGCTCTAGGAGAGCAGCAGGTCCAGCAGCCATGTCCTCAGAGGACTCACCAGCATGTCAGACCACTAGGTCCAGTCTTTTAATAGAACTCTAGATCTGCACCCCTGTTTCTCTGCCACTATCACAGGGAGTCTATAATGTGCATCCTGTCCTTGGTGGTGGCCAGGTACAATCTAGTTCTTCTGCTCTTTTGTTGATTTAGCCTTAGAATTACATAGACCCTTCTGTATTCTGGACTCTTATTTTCCTTCTGTCTTTGATGTCCTTTGTTCTCCTCTGCTCCAGGAGGTTTGAGATCAGATGTTTCTTGATGGCAGCTTGCTTGCTTTTAAGACCCCAGATGCCAAAGTGGCATGCAGAACACTTTCTAAAAAAGAAAATTTAGTTATCCCTGAAAGCATGTTCCCCAGACTCTGCCCCTGCCCCCCGCCCCCCGCTACTCTGACCTTCAAAATGTTTGGTTGTATTTAGGATACCACTTAGCTCTTGCAAAGCTGATCTCACTTCTGTTATGTGCTGTCACTTCCTTGACTTAACCCAATTCCTACCTATTATTTTTTATTATGGTTAAGTGAAAGTATACAATCTAAGTGAATTCTGCATGCCCACCTTTCTGCAACTGTATCTGTTCTCCTCACCCTGTGACTGCATACTCATCTTTTCACTCTTCTGGTGTTCTTTTAAAAAACACCTGTCCCCCTCTCTCCACCCTCTTTTCTCCCCTCTAGAAAGAAACCAGTAGGACAGCCTTCCACAAATGTATAAAACCATAAAGTACACACACCACATGCTGAATCTGTGTCCCCAAGTCCAGCAATTCCTATCTATTATCTGTTCTGTGAATACATGTCTCTCTCTCTCCCCTTCCCGGTAACCATCAAGGATTATTTTCTTCTATGTTTAGCCCTTTTTCTGAGACCCCAAAATAGTGGTCTCATATAGTACTTGTCCTTTTGAGACTGACTGATTTCACTCAGCATAATGTCTTCCAGGTGACTCCCATGATATTAGGTGTTTCCCAAAATTATCATTGTTCTTTATCCTTGCACAGTATTCCATTGTGTGAATATACCATAGTTTGTTTACCCATTTATCTGTTTATGGGTACCTAGATTCATTCCATCTTTTTACTATTTTGGCAGTGCTCCAATCAACACTGCTGTGCATATATCTGTTCATGTGACAGCCTTTATTTCTATAGGATGTATTCCAAGCAATGAGATTTCTGGATGATAAGGTTTGTCTATTTCCAGCTTTTTAAGAAAATGCAAAATTGATTTCCAAAGTGGCTGTACCATTTTACATTCCCATCAGCAGTGTAGAAGAGTTCCAGTCTCTCCATGACCTCTCTAGCATTTTTTGTTATGTGTTTTGGGATTAATGGCAGCCTTGTTGGTGTAAGACGGGACCTTGCAGTAGTTCTGATTTGGATTTCTTTAGTCGCTAATGATCACGAGCATTTCCTCATGCATCTGTTACCATCCTGGATGTCTTCTTTGGTGAGGTACCTGTTCATATCTTTTGCCAATTATTTCACTGGGTTATTTTTTCTTTTCCTTGTTAGATTTTGAAGTGTCTTTAGATTATAGAGATTAGCTGCCAATCAGAGTCATGGTTGCCAAAATGTTTTTCCCAGTCTGTAGGTAGTCTTTTTACTCTCTTGATAAAGTCTCTGGATGAGCATAAGTGTTTGATTTTTAGAAGCTCCCATTTATCTATTTTGTCTTCTGGTGTTTGTGCTTTGTCTGTAATATTTTGTGGACTGTTCATGCCACATATTAGATCTTCCAGTATTGTCCTTATTTTTTCTTTATGGTTTTATGTTTATATTTAGGTCTTTGATCTATTTAGTTTTTATGCATGGTATGAGATATGGGCCTTATTCAATTTTTCCACAGATGGATATCCAGTTTTGCCAACACTATTTGTTGAAGAGACTGTTTTTTCCTCAGTTTGTGGACTTTGGGCCTTTGTCAAACATCATCTGCTCATAGGCAGATGATTTTGTGTCTGGATTCTCACTTCTGTTCCATTGGTCTATGTTTCTTTTTTTCTACCAGTACCAGGCTGTTTTGACTACTGTGGCTATGTAATAGTTTCTCAAGTCAGGGAGCATGAGGCCCCCCACTTTGTTTTCCTACTGTAATGTTTTATTTACCCAGAGTTTCTTCTCTTTCCTCATGAAGTTGCTAATTTGTTTCTTCATTTCATTAAAAAATGCCATTGGAATTTATATTGGGACTGCATCATATCTATAGATCACTTTGGAAAGAACAGACATTTTCATGACATTAACTCTTCTGATCCATGAGCAAGGTAAGTTTCTCCACTTACATAAGTCTTCTGGTTTCTTGCAGTAAAGTCTTGTAATTTTTTTGTATAAGTCTTTTACATCTCTGGTTAGATTTATTCCTAAGTATTTTATCTTTTTGAGGACTATTGTGAATGATGTTGATTTGGTGATTTCCTATTTGATGGTCTCTTTTTCAGTCTAAAAGAATCCAACTGTTTTATTTACAGTTAGCTTATATCCTGATACTTTGCTGAACTCTTCTATTAGTTCCTGTAGCTTCTTTGTGAATTGTTTAGCGTTTCCTGTGTATAAGATCATCTGCAAATACAGGTCCTTTTACTTCTTTTTTACTGATCTAGATGTCCTTTACGTCTTTATATTGCCTGATTACTCTGGCTAAAGCCTCCAGGACAATGTTGAGCAAAAGTGGTGAAAATGGACATCATGGTCTGGTTCCTATTCTCAAACAGAATGCTTTAAATGCTTTCTGTCTCTCTCCATTAAGGATGATGTTGGCTGTTGGCTTTGCATAGATGCTCCTTATTAGCTTGAGGAATTCCCCCTTCTATTTCTATTCTTTTGAGAGTGTTTATTATAAGTCAGTGTTGGATTTTGTCATTTCTGTGTATTTCTTATGTGGTCGATTACATTTGTTGTTTTTCTAATGTTGAACCATTCCTGCATCCCTGGTATGAACCCATCTTGGTCATGGTGAATTATTTTTTTGGTACTTTGTTGAATTCTATTAGCTAGAATTCTGTTGAGAGTCTTTGCATTAAATTCATGAGAGATTTGGGTCTGTAAATTTCTTTTTTGTGTTATCATTACCAGGTTTTTGTTTCAAGGTTATACCAGGTCTGTAGAGTAAGTTTGGGTGTATTCCCTCCTTTTGTCTACTGTGAAATACCTATGGTAATAGTAATGTTAGCTGTTCTCTAAAAGTTTGGTAGAATTCTCCAGTGAAGCCATCTGAGCCAGGACATTTTGGTTGGGAGTTTTTTTTAATTTCCTTTTCAATCTCTTCTTTTAGATTTGGTTTATTAAGTTGTTCTATTTCTGGTTGGCTATTTCTGGTTGTGCTAGCTTTGGCAGTTAGTGTGTTTCTAGAAATTTGTCCACTTCCTCTAGGTTTTTGAATTTGTTACAGTAAAATTTTTCGTAATATACTGTCATGACTTTTTTAATTTTACTTGGGTCCATTCTTAATCGAGTTAGTTGTTTCCTCTTCTGTTTTTATTTTGTTGGTTTGCCCAGGCTTTCAGAATACTAGCTTTGGGTCTTGTTAATGCTTTCAGTTGTTTTTCTAGTCTCTAGTTCATTTAGTTCTGCTCTAATTTTTATTATCTGTTTTCTTCCGGTGCTTGATGAGATATTTTGTTGTTCCCTTTCTACTCATTCAAGTTGTATGCTTAATTCTGTGATTTATGGCATTTCTTCTTTTTGAATGTGTACATTTATTGAGATAAATTGACCTCTGAGCACTGCTTTGGCTGTACCCTATAGGTTTTGGTAGGCTGTGTTTTCATTCTCATCTGATTCTATGAATTTCTTTATCCCAGCCTTGACTTCTTATATAGCCAGCAGTTTTTGAGTAAGGTGCTATTCTACTTCCATATGCTAGATTTTTTTTCACCCTCCCTTTTGCTGCTATTGAAGCTGAAGCAGAAGCTGGAGAGATAAAGAGCATGAGAAGCTGAGCTGCCTCAGTCTCAAAAGGTATGGCTGTGACCTCAGGGGTTTGAAAGGATGGAGCCATGGCTTCCTGTATTTGTAAGGGTGGAATTACCACTCAGTTGGGCTTAGGGTGCACCTAAAGCCAAGGGGGCAGAGTTGCTATCCCAGTGAGCCTAGTAGGTGGAGTTGTAGCACAGGGCCAGTGATTTCCACTCAGAATCCAGAGACTGTGGATAATACCTAGACTCTTGAGGGTAAAGCTAGTGTGTAAACTGTCTCAGGTAACAGAGGATAATTTTCAAAACTTTAAGGGCTTATGTATTTTGCTAACTTGTTTATTGCCTATTATGCCTTCCTTCTGCATTTATAATAGACTGTCTAACTTGTGCCTGTTCTGATATTGTACCTTTGGAAGCACATAGCTTGTATTCTAGGATTCACAGATGTAGAAGAATTTTTGGGTTTTGAACTTGTAACTGATTTAAGACTTCTGTCATATGGGATAGGCAAGTTTTTGATATGACTTTCACTATGATGAGATGAATATGTTACATGTTTCAAAGATATGATTTTGGGGGGGCTAAACGTTGAAGCATCATGGATTGTACTGTGTCCCCACTAAAGGTATATAGTCATTTGGTGGGGCCATGATTCTCAATATTGTATGATTGTCCTCCATTTTGTGATTATCCTATGCTGTATATTAAAGAGGATTAGGATGGAACTCTAAATCCCTTTCTAAGGTCACCTCCCTGCTCCACTGTAAAGGGAGTTTCCCTGGAGTATGGCTTACATCATCTTTTATCCTACAAGAAATAAAAGGAAAGGGAAGCAAGCAGAGAGTTGGAAACCTCACACCATCAAGAAAGCAGCACCAGGAGAAGACATCCTTCACACCTTAGGGCCCTGAGCCAGGATGCTTCCTGAACAAAGACTGATGCAACACAAGGACTTTCCTACAGAGCTGACAAGGGGGAAAGCCTTCCCTTGGAGCAGACATCCTGAATTTGGACTAGAGGTCTACTGCACCATGTAAGAATAAATGTTTCTCTCTTAAAGGCATCTACTTACAATATTTCTGTTAGAGCAGACCTAGCTGACTAAAACAGAATTTAGTACCAGGAGTGGAATGCTGCTCTAACAAATACCCAAAACGTGGAAGTAATTTTAAAACTATGAATGGATGGAAGACTCTGAAGGAAACAAGGAGAGCTGTTAACATTGAAGATGGCATAGATGGTGAGAAACATCAGAGCACCATGGCTTGGGTCAGGTACACCTAATGGAAGACTAAGGTATTACTAAAATCTGATCTTTGGAAACTAACCATGATGATAAGTGAGGAGTGATGTCCTTTACTAAGCATGAGGTCCTTCTCCAGGAAATGGTCCCTCTGAATAACTTCATGGTATAAGAAGATGCTTTGCAATATTTCAATGCTTCAGATTTTTTAATACATCTTATGGCCTAATACATTGTCTATTCTGGAAAATGTTTCCTGTGCACTTGAAAAGAAGGTATATTATCTTTTGTTGGTTGGAGTGTTCTATATATGTCTACAAGGTCAACTTGGTTGATTGTGACATTCAGGTCTTCATTGTTTTTATTGAGCTTCTATCTAGATTCAGTCTCTCGCTAATAGTGGTGTGTTGAACTCTTCTACAATTATGTGGAGCTGTCTTTCTTAGTTTTCTGTGATGTTAGAGTTCATTTGAGGTATTTAGAAATGGTCATTGGGTAGGTAAATATTTAACACAGCTATGTGTTCCTGTTGTATTGACCCTTTAAGCAATATGTAGTGACCTTCTTTGTGCACTGTGGTTGATTTTACTTCACTGTCTATTTTATCTGAAACTAGTATTGCCACTCCTGCTTTTTTTAGTGTTGTTATCTTGATATATATTTTTCTATCCTTTAAGTTTCAATTTGCTCATATCTTTGAGTCCAAGGTGTGTCTCTTGTAGGCAACATATAGATAGATCACAGTTTTTTTTTAATCATTATGCTACTCATTTTCTCTTTATTGGTGCATTTAACCCATTTACACTCAATGTAATTATTGATATGTATGAATTCAGTGCTGTCATTTTCATGTCTTTTTTGATGAGTCATTGACAGATTCTTTGTTACACTTAATTTTCTGTGATGTCTTTTTTAATATGATTTCTTTTCATCCTTTCTATAGTTGTTTGTTTTATATCCTCTGAGATTTTCTTTCCTGTTTTGATGTGTAGGATTGTTCATTTTATTTTTGGTTACCTTTATATTTACCCTAAAATTTCTAAGTTTAAACCAGTCTTTAATTTCTCTGTATTGCCTTAACTTCTTCTGCATCTGAAAGATCTGTGAATACATTGATTTGTCCCTCTTATGGCATTATGCTGTCATCATTTACATACTGAGGTTTCTGTTTCCCTATTTTTAGTATTTTAGGTTTGATTTATTTTTGTGGATTCCCTTTTCATGTTGCTATCTGGATGCTCTTTCCTGCCTTGTATCCTTAAGTATACAGCCAGCCAAGCCAAGTGCCATCGAGTCAGATCCCACTCATGGTGACCCTAGGGCCAAGGTCCCACAATTAAGTCCATGAACTTAATTATTTTAAGTACTACATACCTCATTGCTGAGTATCACTATGATCACCTTCGAAGTACTCCTCTTGGGAAACTATGCACCCATGCCAGCAACTAGTCCACCCTTCAAAGGAACATTGGAACTCTTTCTGGAATGGCCATTGCACACAGTGGCATGGTAGCAAGTTTGTGAACTTAATTGTATAATTGTCTGTGAGGGAGTTTTTAGCCCGTAAACAAATAACTGTATTGGAAGACCCTCCCTACTCACCTAATCTGACTCCCAATGACTTTTTTCTTTACCCAGAGATAAAGGAAATATTGAAAAGAAGGCATTTTGATGATATTCAGCACATCAAGGGTAATACGACGACAGCTCTGATGGCCATTCCAGAAAAAGAGTTCCACAGTTGCTTTGAAAGGTGGACTTAGTGCTGATGTCATTGCATAGCTTCCAAGGGGCATTACTTCAAAGGTGATCATAGTGATACTTAGCAATGAGATATGTAGCAATTTTTCTAGGATGAGTTTACAAACTTAATTGTCAGTCCTCGTATGTCTGATGGTATTGATTTTCTCATCAAAGTATTTCCTCCAGTTTTTCTTGTAATTTTGGTTTGGTGTTTGCAAATTCTCCAAACTTCTGTTTATTTGTGAATGTTCTAATTCTGCTGTTATAGTTGAGACATAGTTTTATAGGATACATAATTCCTGGTTGGCAGTTTTTTTTCCTTTAAGGCTTTGTATATGTCACATTGTTGCCTTCTTGCCAAGATCATTTCAGCTGAATAATCAGAGGCTATTGATAATGGCTCTCCTTTGTAAGTTATCTTTTCTTTAAGTCTTGCTGTATTTAAAAACATCTCTTTCTCTTTGTCTTTTATTTTTTTAAGTTTGATGATAATGTCTTGGTTTATTTCTTTTGGGATCTACCTTGTGTGAAGTTTCATAAGCATTTTAGGTAGATATCTTTTATGATATTAGGGAGGTTTTCTATCATGGTATCTTCAATAATTCTCCCTGTATTTTCTGCTATCCCCCCCACCCCCATTCTGGAACTCCAGTCAGTTGCAGATTATTCCTTTTGAGAGAGTCCCACATAACTTGCAGTGATGCTTCACTTTTTAAAAATATTTTGTCTGATTTTTTCCTCCAATATGTTGGTGTCCATTGCTTTATCTTTAGTCTCATTAATTCTGCATTCCATTGCCTCAATTCTACTTCTTAGACTTTCTATAGATTTTTCTAATTCTATAGTTTTATTACTAATCTGGTGAATTTGAGATTATTATTGCTCAAGTGTTTCTTGAAGCCTGTTTAATTTTTCAGTATGCTCTGTCACAGTTTGTCTAATTTCCTTTCTAATATCTGTCAGTACTCTGTAAATTACTCTTTTGTATTCTACTGCCAACAATTGTAGGGATTCTTCTTTGTTGTCAGATTTTTTTTATTCTTTGTTTTGGGAATATCCTGATGCTATGGTGGTCTATTGCTTTAAATGACTTGAAATAGACTGTTGCCTCTGAGCTACCAGAAAATTGTTTTATTTAACTTTAGTCACTGTATCCTACCCTGGGTATATATGTATGTATGTATGCCATGGTGGTGTAGAAATTAAGTGCTGTGGCTGCTAACCAAAAGGTCATCAGCAGTTCAGATCCACTAGGTACTCTTTGAAAACTATGGAGCAGTTCTACTCTGTCCTGTAGGGTTGGCATGAGTAGGAATCAACTCAATAGCAGTGGATTTTATATGTGTCCAAATGTCCAAGTAGAGTAGTCAACTGTGCTGTTTTCTTAATTGGAGTAGTAGAAATTCAGAAATGCTGTCACTGGGTAGTTAGTCCTGTATCTAGGTAGGGGGCCTAGATACTTTTCTTGTGTGTGTTCAGCCTAAGTATCCAGTCAGTTGGCCCCATGTGTGCAGTGTCGGGGGGGGGAATGCTGATTAGTTTGGATTCAGGTTGCTAGCTGTGTGCCCTGTGAGAGGCAAGATTCCAGCACCCATGCACCAAAAATGGAGGGATCCTGCCCTGAGAAATGAAAGTGACCAGCAGACCTGATCCTGGGGAAATTATCTATTTCTGCCCTGTGTCCCCAGCTCAATGATACTGCTTCACATACTGCATCAGAATCAGGACGCTTGCACTGCACAGAAAAGAAAGTGATAAACATCAGGGAGGAGAGAGTTTGTATCCCGAAGAAAGGGTTTTGAGCCACACATGTCTGAGTTTATTTATCTTTTGGCATTCAAATGGAAGAACACTATAATTATATGGGCATGTGTTCCCTAAGTTTGGCTCCTTAACTGAGAAAAAGTCTCTCTGAATACACGTGTGTTTGTGGCACTGGTGCAGGTGGACCTCCCTAGGAGTGCAGACTCCAGGTGACCTGTTCTGTCTCACCTGGGCAACTTTGCACTAACTCTTACCTCTCTATCAGCCAGCTCATTCTCCTGGCTTTCCCCTTGGTATTCAGAGCCTCTAGGATACCCTATTTAAAGTGTTAAATTGTTTTCTGGGTCTTTGTTGTTAGAGGGATTTGAGGATGACTCCAGCTACTCTACCATGTTAGCCCTGCCTCCTGATGAAACACTACGATTCTTTAGGATCAAGTTTCTTATCTATAAAATGGATACAATAACATACATATTACATAGTTGTGAGACTAGGAAATACATGAAAAGTTTCTAGTGTAATGCCTCACAGGCAGTAAATCATTACTAAGTATAAAGTCTATACGAAAAGAGAAGAAAATTGTAGCTATTTAGTTAGGAATAATGGTTGAACTTTGCATTCTAAGGAAGAGGAAGCTTTTACCACTTTATTTTGGTGGAAAATGAGACTTTAATTAAAAAAAAAACTTGATGAGCTTTTAGGTTTATAAATTAGCAGTCCTTGGGGAAGTCACAGGGAGGAGAATCTAGGCAATAGCCCTCCACTGCAAACATATGAGAATATCACTGGTTATTGCAGCATTGTTCAAAAGGAGGAAACACTCTGAGTGAATGGTATATATGCAAAATAGAACATTACTCTGCCACAAAGACACATGACATGGATGAATCCTGAAAATGTTATGCTGAGTGAAACATCAGGTGTAAAAAAAAGTATTGCATAATCCCACTTACATGAAATATCTAAAATAGTCAAATGCACAGAGACCCAAGTATATCAGTAGTTACCTGGAGCTGGGAGAAGGAGAGAATGAGGATCTCTTTAGGATGATGATGAACTTTTGGAAACGGAGTGTAGTAACAGTTGTATATCATGGTTAATGTAACTGTAGACTTAAAAAATGGTCAAAATGTCAAATGCTGTGTGTGTGTGTATTACCACAATAAAATTTTATTTTAAAATTGCTCAATTCTGTAGCATAAGTATGTATTGGGAACTGAAATATCTACTTTCTCGTGACACCACAAGAGATAGTAGTACATTTTCCTTCATGGGGAGAAGAGAAATAGAAAGTAAGAACATCTCGAGAGAGATGGGTCTTGAGCAAGAAGTTGTAGTAAGACCAGCAAGAAATTCCCCAGGCAGGCACGGTCAAAGGACTTCAGAAAAATCACATCTGTTATTCAGTTTTTACGTGTTCTCTGTGCTTCTCTTTCAGTATTTTAAACCTTCAGTAAAATCCCTCTACATACATTAGTCTCATGTTAGTGGACTGCTAGGGAATTTAGGTATTTTCAGTGAAGGGACATGCAGCTCTCTTGGATTGCCCCTTTTTGGATACTAGCACAACTATGGTACTATATTAAAAGAGAAGGAGCCCTAGAATTACAGGCAGCAGTAGAGGCACTGGCCTCAGTGAATACTGATAATATTTTCATTATGGATTTATTACATTAACTTTGATTTTTTTCCAATATTGAAATGAAATGTTTTTCATTGATTATTAAGATTTGGGGGCCCTATTAAGTTTGCACTAGACATGAGTAAAGCCTTAGGCTGCTCTATTCCTAGTCCTGAACCAGGGATATTTGTGTTATTATGTAAGTGAGCTTACTGTATTCCATGGAAAGAAGGAAAAGCCCCAGTGAGATGGAGTGACAACAGTGGTTGCAACAATGGACTTAAGCATGCTAACAGTCATGACAATGACGCATGCCACTGTTTTGTTCTGTTATACATAAGGTTGCCATGAGCTGGAGACAACACATTAGCAACTAATGACAACGCGGAGCTCCAAAAATTTTATCATACATTCGTTAAATATCTACTGTGTGCCAGGCACTAGATTCAGTCCTATGAGTTAATCAGTAAGCAAGTTAGTTAGTCCCTCACCTCCCAAACTTTACTATTTAGCAGGAGAAACATATGCAAAACAGTCAAGCGAACTGAGTGTTCTGGGGAAAGTATAAGGAACACTGAGAATCTGTATCTAGAGGAAATGACCTAGGAAAAAGGTCAGGGAAGTCCTCTCTAAAGAAAGGATATTTCAACTCATACTTAAAAGACATATAGAAATTGCCTGGATTAATTAGGAGAAAGAGAGTAGATGAGTGTTTAGAAAGAAAAGCATAGAAAAACCAGTTGCTATAAAGTCAGTTCCATTTCATGGCAATCTCATTTGTGTAGAATGGCTTAAAAGCAAGAATGTTTGTCTCTATACAGGCAGTGAAGAGGTTCAGTGCATGTGACACTGAGATGACCAAGGAGTAGAAAGCAGAGAACTTTCAAAAGCACATTATGGATTCTGGACTTTGTCCACAGAGCAGTGGTAAGACTTTAAAGCCTTCTGAATGCAGAAGTGAAATATAACATTTGTACTTCTAAAAATCAAAATTTGGAGATGGGAGTGGAGGAAAAAGAAAGCAGGCATCACAGTAGTCCAGGCAAGAGAGCTGGTGGCCAGCGCTATTGAAATGGAGATAGAAAAATTAAAAAGATTCCATAGAAAGTTGTAAATGCAATAAACAGGACTTTCAGTGGTTCATTTCTATGAGTAGTGAGGAAGGTAGAGGAAAGAGTCAAATATGATACCTAGCTATTGGCTTACGCAACTGACTAGGTTGATGGAGCTGTTGCCTAAAGACCGGGCATATTAATTAAGGAGGTATTTTTGTAACCTTGGTGGCACAATGGTTAAGAGTTTAGCTGCTAACCAAAAGGTTGGCAGTTCAAATCTGCCAAGTGCTCCTTGTAAACTCTATGGGGCAGTTCTGTTCTGCCCCACAGAGTCACTATGAGTCAGAATTGACTCAATGGCAATGGGTATTAGTTTTGGGGAGCTGGATAGTGCAAATAGTTTTCACTGGTGGTTTGAATCTGTACAGCAGAATCACACAGGAAACAACTAGCAATCTGCTAGTTGTAAAGATTTCAGTCAAGAAAACCCTATGGAGCAGTTCTCTCTACTCTGTAACACATGGGATTTCCATGACTCAGACTTGACTCCATGGCAACAGGTTTGGTTTCAGGATTTTGCTGTACGTACAATAAAAGTTTATGTCTCACTGTTTTAGGTAATTAGACTAATGGAAATTGTCATATGCAAAGTATGACTTCCATGTCTCAAGTCTCCCTGGGTAATGGCCACATGGCTGGAAGCAATGGGAAGAGTGAGGAATTCAAGGACAGTATGAGATGTCTGTACATGCTACTTTGAAGAATCTTATTGTTATTGAGTTGATTCTGACTCATAGTGACCCTAGAGAACAGGATAGAACTTCCCTGTAGGATTTACAGGGTTGCAAATCTTTGCAGGACAGACTGCCATGTTTTTCTCCAACAGATCAGCTGGTGGGTTCTAACTGCTACCCTTTCAGTTAGCAGCTGAGCATTTAACTGCTGTGCCACCAACTGCCCCATAAAGCTTCCAAGGAGTGCCTAGTCGATTTGGACTGCCAACCTTTTGTTTAGCAGCTGTTGCTTTTGGTTAGCGGCCATTGTATTTAACCACTGTGTCACCAGGATTTCCAACTGCAAGAAAAGCAGGATAAAGTGATCCAGTCACGTGCCCACGAGGAAAGGAAAGCAGATTCGGTAATTAGCTCACCAGGCTCTGTCACCCAGTGGTAGGGAAGATAGTGACTTCCATTTGGAACATAGTGATTACAAATAGGACACCACCCTGCCCCTGCATTTAATGATGGTATTCAACGATCCATGGCAATGAAAAACCCCACAACTCACTACTGTCAAGTCAGTTCCAATGTACTGCAACTCTATAAAGGATGCTGTATATGATTTCCTGAATAATAGCAAATGCTTTGTAAAACTTTGAAACTGTGTCCTGGGGAAAGTTTTATTAACTAAAAAAGACTTTATATGCTACCTACTGTACTTGTTTACTATCTGAAAGAACAAGATCCTCTGTAGACCAAAAAAACAGTTTAAAAAGAAAAAAAACCTTGATTTTTATATAATGTGATATAAAATTGTAAATTGGCTTGAATCATTTTGAATAGAAAATAAGTGACATAAGATATTGACATCTTACATTATACAGTAACACAATAATAATAGGCATATCTTGAAAATGTGGAAGTTCATGTTCTTTTAATTTGTCTACTTTATGCTTCTAAGCCTATTTTTCATACAGTCTATAAGCCTGAGTTTCTGAGAGGCTTATCATAGGAAAAAGGTCATAATTCTCAGTGTTTATTTTGAAGAGGATTGGAAATGATTTATTCCATAATGTTGCAAATATAGATGAAAAGTCCTTCTCTCTTGAGATCTCTGATATTTTCCAAAATCCTGCTCAAAGATGTTCATTCTTATTTTCAAGCAGTATCAAATTTATTATCTGATACATTTTAAGGGGGGAAAAGGACAATGTCATCACAGAGAAAAACAAAACTTCACCTTAGCTTTTATATGTCAAAATATCTACAGTACCATTTTTACTCTAAAATTATCCATAGGCAGAGAGACTACAGCAGAGGCAATAGCATATTTTTTTAATCTCTCCAAATCTCCCCACAAAGCAGATGTAACAACTGGGGTAGCAAAACCTGAAACTCATGAGCAACATCTAGAACAAAAATGACAAAATATTCCCATGAGCAGAAGGGGGCCAACCACCGACAACAATGAGATGTGTATGCTGAGCTACATAGGAGGGAACAGGAGAAAGACAGGTGGGTTTCCCATAAAAGGCCTGCAAACTGGAGATCTCAGAAATCCAGTTGCATTCAGAGACCAGTCCCCAAGAGGTCCCTGAGTGGTGCAAACAGTTAATGTACTCAGCTGCTAACCGAAAGGTTAGAGGTTCCAATCAGCCCAGAGGTGCCTCTATAAGAAAGTCCTGGTGAGCTATTTTCACAAAATCAGCCATTGAAAACCCCATGGAGCACAGTTCTAACTGGACACACATGGAGTCAACACGTGAGTCTGCTTGAGGGCAACTGATTTGGTCTGGGTCCACTTCCGAAGGATACAGTCTAGTCCGAGCTCAAAAAAGCTCACCAGCTAGTATGGCCAAAGCACCCACAGCCAGGAAGGGGCTCTTCAGGCTCTAGATTCCTGCAAACTCTCAGATCTCTCAGATGAAAGCCTGTTCAAAAAGGATTAAAGATGCCATTATAATTCTGAAAGCTAAAAGTTACAATCAAGATACAGCAGTTATTAACACATCTGTAGCCCCGTCCTTAATGAGACTCACAAAAAATGAACTACAGGACCAATCTCCCCACCCAGGAGTAACTGCAGGCATTGGATGTTAACGGATCAGAAGAGGGACACTAAAGGCAAAAGAAAGAGAAGGACCAGATCAAAGGAGAAGAGCAACAAAGGGAAAATTCTCAAAAAGGAGAGGCCGTACATTCGAAGGTAACACAGTAACAATAGAAAGTGGAGCCCTGGAACAGTGAAGCTAGGATTGGTAGTCTGAGTCCCCTCCCCTTCTAAGAGGATGGAAAAACCATCTCATCTAAACATGGGCAACATAAATACAGTGTTATTCTAAGACAAAAAGTCAATAACGGACAGAGAACACTACTCTTTTAACTGTGAAAACAAGTCACAAAGACATGACCACAAAACAATAAAAATCATAATTATTTCCCGGTGAGCTAAGTTGAGAAAATGAAAGAATCTATGGGCAAATACCACATAATTATAAAATGAGATGACTGAAGAAATGAAAATCTTGAAGAGTGAGCTGACAGATTTTAAGAAAAATTTAGAAGTAAATTAAATGCATTTCAAAAATGAAGAGTAAACTAGAAAAGCACAAATAGCATAAGAAAAAATAGATGATAGGATAGGAGGAAATTTTAATAGACAAAATTAAAAGATAAAATAGATTGGAGAGGAAGTAATAGATTTTAGCTTATATCAGCATCCACATAATACTTCTCAAAGACAAAATCCAAACTGAGGCAAGCAAATTAATTGTTTCACAAAACATTTTTGATACAAAGAACATCTGAACCTATGTGTTTAAAAGGCATACAGATACCTTGAAATGTCATCACCAAGTGGCAAAAATGAGACATATTTTAGACTTAAAGAAATGGAAAAGAGCAAGCAAACAAACCCTTTAGACACTCAAGCAAAAAGACCAACTCCCTCATTAAGGAAATAAAATAAGGCTCACATTAGACTTTTTTATGGCAGCATTTTATGTCACACTACAGTGGAGTAACGTACTTATTATACAAGAGGCACAGAAATGTGAACAAGGATTTTATATTCAGCCAAACAGAGCTTCAAGTTTAAATCTATATGCAATCTGCTATGAATATGCAAAAACTCACGGAGTATTATTCTCAGGTGCCCTTCCTAAGCGACCTTCTAGAAAACAACTTAAGACAACTAAGTAAGTGAAGATAAATTAATTTATATAAGGATGGATACTAACCACCAAATATGTATTTACAGGTAGAACTAACAATAAGCAATAGATACAAAGGGGTAACAGAATATAGCTGTAGATATGATACAGTGCAACTGACTAGAAATATTTACAATATAAATTTTTTTAACAAAACAATCCCTATAAATCAAAGCAAAATAAAATGGATGACCCTGTTATCAAGTTGGTGGCATAAGCACAGAAAGAGAAATTATTTCAAGTGACTTTAAAATATGGTGACATGACATCACATTCCAGGTGCTATGAAAAAAAATCTTAAACTCTTTTTAGCCATAATATTTTTAGTAGTGACGTTACAATTATTCTGTGACTGTATATCACAGAGGAAAAATCAAATAAGTAATTCTGTAAATGTTTCAGGGAACCAGGATTTTCATCATGAGAATCAAAGATAAAATTAAAGGGTGAAGATAAAACTCCAGAATCCTAGAACTTAAATTGGAAATGTAAGTATGAACTCAGAATGACATAAATAATTTTAAAAATACATATATATGTTTATGTATGTCATAGTCTGTCCATTAAAACAGTATAGCAACAATAACCAAAGTAGCAATGAGCATCATTAGTGCCCAGATTCTAGTCTATAAGATATTATTTTGCCATAAAACATACCAGGTCTTCTTGAATAAATGGTTGATTCTAGGTCTAGAGCAACAAATGTATATGATGAACCTAAAATATCTTGCAATGCCAAAATGAGAGTAAAACCACTTCAGAGCCAAGCTGAAGCATCTTCAGCTAGCCAAAATGGGACAATTTAAGCATCACAGGAATGTTAACTGCAGTGGTTTGAAACACCTGAAGTATGTTTAACTCCATTAGTCTACAGGATTCTTAAAAAAAAAAAAAAATCAGTGGTCATATTAGGAGGATAATGAGGAATCAACTCATTATTTGAAAAACTGATAAAGATAAAAACACAAAGTCAAACATTTATCTTGCCTTTCATGTTCAAACTGTACCTCTGATGAGGGAAAAACTGGGAAACATTCCAGCTAGTAAGTGAAGAAAAGATGATATGGTATCACCACACTGGCAAACCTTCATGAAATAATGCATCTAGATTTGAGGAAAAAAAAAACAGCCATTGCCATGGAGTCAATTCCAACTCGCAGTGAGTCTGTAGGACAGAGCAGAACTGTCCCACAGAGATTCCAAGGAGCACCTGGAGTTTTTAAACTGCTGGACCTTTTCATTAGCGGTAGATCTCTTATTAATTGTGCCGATGTCACTGAGACCCAACTTGACATTACGTGCCTCCTGATGGAAACACACCACCACCGGGGAAGTACTGCCATCAGAAAACTGAATTTGAATCGGATCAGTCTTTAGATCTCACTGCCCAGTATAGAAGAAACGCAAGAAAAAAAAACACATTGAACCATGCTGTTGTTTTAGATGTCAATGAATTCCTTCTGACTCATAGTGACCTCATGTGACAGAATAAAACTGCCATATGGGGGTATTTTTGGCTGTAATGTTTATGGGGAGAGCCTGGTGGTTTAGTGGTCAAAAGCTTCAGCTCTAACCCAAAGGCCAGCAGTTCAAATCCACCAGGCCCTCCTATGGGGGGCTTCTACTCTGCCTTTTAGGGTCACTACAAGTCAGAATCTGTTTCACTCAACAGCAACAGGTTTAGTCTTTCTGTTGTTGTCCGTTTGTTTTTAGTTTAATCTCTATGGAAGCAGATAGCTCTCACCTCCCCCAACCCTTCTGCCCACCCTCTCACCCTGCGTGAGCAGTTAGTGGGTTCAAATAACCAAGCTTTTGGTTAGCAGTCAAGCACTTGACTGTTTTGTTGCCAGGGCTCCTTGACACCATGTTACAGGGATGTGACCAGTACATTTCAGAACATAGGAAACTACGTGGGACAAATATCCTGGTTTCTTCAAGAAATAAGTTAAAATGGAAAAAAGGAAGGCAGCTGGAGAAAGGAGGGTTTCTTGGTTAAAAAACACTTAAAAGATAAATTAATAATTTTTTACATATAGATTTATTTGGATCTTAATTTAAATAAGCCAAGTGTAATACGATAATAAGGCAAATTTGATCACAAATTGAATAGGTGATAATATTAGAAAATTGTTAATGCTTTTAAGCTTGCTAATGGAGTTATGGTTATAGTTTAAGAGAGTCCTTCTGTTTTAGAAATACATGCTGAGATACATTTTGCAGAAAAAATTATGAGATTTGCTTCAATAAAAAATTAACTTTGTCTCTTAGCTGCACAACCTAAAGAATGCAATCAGTATAACTGAATTGTACATGCAGAAACTTGAACTGGTGTACATTTTTCAGTGTATCCTCTCAACAACAAAGTAAATTACTTTAAAACCTTTTAAAGAAAAAAATTCAAACAGAAAATCAACCACAATTCCACCAATCAACACAATTAGTTTTTGTGTGTCACCTTAAACTTACACGCAGGTATTTTTCTAGATGTTAGATTAAAATGTAAATCTTGTGTTCGGTTTGTAAAATTTAGCATCAAAGTTACCACAACCCACATTATGAGCATTTTAATATTTTCTTAATTCTTTCTTTCTCGGTGGACACTTAGTTTATTTCCAGCATTTAGTTGTCCTAATCAAAGAGTTACATTTTGTGCTAATAGCTTGTTGTTGTTGTTGTTACTATTAAATTATTTTCTCAGAGTTAAAAAATAAAAAGCTTTGTTTAAAAATAATCGATTAAGAGAGGAGAATATAGGTGGACCAGGATTGGGTTGGGCTGGCTAATTGATTTTTGTTATCTGCTTCCAGCTGTTCCTAGCTCAATCTTTACTTCTAAATATTGATGTTTGGGGGTTATTATGGTGCTTATAAAAGCTCTGATAATAGTTTTGATTCTCTCTTTTTTAATTTTATAATTGAACAATGAGCAATGAATACAAGGGGCTTATTACATTATTCTCTATACTTTTGTCTACATTGGATTTTTTTCATAATAAAAACTCTGAGAAGCACACATGCACATTTTTTTTTTCCATTCTAACTCTATCTCAACCAGCGCATCTACAATGAGCATGTTAGATTAACTTCCCAGGTTACCAAGTCATTTAAAAATGAGATCAAAGTTAAAAGAATAAATCATAGTATAAGTGCAACACATTTCCCTTGATGCTGTTGTATATCATTTGTCAATGAATTTTAATAAACACTAGGTGGCATGCTGATTGCTTTATACTAAACAGGGAAAGAGAAAATGGATTATCCCACTGACATGAATCACACCATCTATCAATATTATACCAGAGTGATACCACTTTTGAAATTATTCCATTACTTAATAGATGAAAATGTATCTTTTTCCATTTTGAAATTACAATTCTGCCTGTGCATTACAAAGTTCACCTCATCATGATTTATTAAAACTTCTATTTACATAGTAATTTTCATTCTTGTACTTTTCATCTTTCCATTTATTTTAACGTGGTTGCACCCAGCCAGGAAGAAGCTGAAATTCAGCTTTGCATAGTTATGTACGAAGAATATGTATTTTTTAATTCTTCAAATTGTATTGACACAAAATATTCCATACGCTTCAAAAAATTAGTGTTAAAGTAGTCCTTAGCCTTTTCTCTAATATCTGCTTCTTGCTTCTAGCTTCTCATCCTGATGTTGCTAATCGTTTCCACATTTTGTTTCAGCGAGTCCAGTGTTCCTCTCAGCTGATTTCCTCCTTAGCCAAAATAATATATCATTCTATTTTTACAGGGTATGACTAATTTAAAGAACCACGGAAGTTTTAATTAATAGATTACAATTAAAGTATTCAGTTTTAAAACCCGTTACTCTGGAACAGGAAATAAACCTAGCACCCAGTGGCAGAGTAAAAAGAACTGTGGATTTGAATCTAAGAAGACTCACTCTGTCATGTGGTATTGGTCTGTCTCTCTCATTCTGTTCTTTATTGGATAAATATTTATGCACCTACAAAATAACATGCGTTGTTATAAAGCTAGGAATAGAACAGTGAATGCAATGTCACATCCCCACAGCAGTGTGTAAGATGAGACTGGAAAAATGATGAAGAGTTAGCAGGATTTGGAGTGGGGAGCAGAAGGCTCTTGTGCAAAGATAAATTCAAAGGCTCTGATAAAAGGAAAAAATACGTAAAGACAGGCATACTTAGGAATGAAGGTGGAGATAAGAAAGCAGACAACAGCACGGGGGTCCCCAAGAACAAGGCCCGTAGACTCACTGCTAGCCTGCAGCCGAAATCAGCAGGGGAAAAAGACTCTTCAGACAAAACTTGGACTGGACTATAAGACATTAGGAAACCCTGGTAGTGTTTTGGGTTAAGTGCTAAGTCTACTAACCAAAAGGACAGCGGTCAAATGCACCAGACGCTTCTTGGAAACCCTGTGACGCAGTTCTCCTCTGACCTTCAGGGTCACGGTAAGTCGGACCCGACTCAATGGCAATTGGTTTGGTTTGGGGTTTTTTTTATAAGACATTAGGCTATTGGAGCAGGTCCTCTATCAAAATGAGACAGGCCGGTGAAGAGGAGAGGACAGGAATCGGCTGAATGAACAAGGACTGTACAGGACAGAAAGGAGGAGTGCGCTGCCACAGGGTTGGGAGAACAGCTAGAGTTGCATAGACATATACGAAGGGTTTTATATGTGAAATTCACTTGAACTGAAGACTTTGGCTTCATCACATTAAAAGAAACTAAGTAACCCCAGGATCAAAAAGAAAAGAGAGAGGCACAGCTGCCAATGGTCAGACTGAATAAGATGACCTGTTAGATCTTTCATGTACTAGCTAGCAGTTGTTGAATCAGTGTCCTGGCTTTACAATTTATTATCTCCATGACCATGTGCAAATCCTCAGCCTCTCCGTACCTCAGTGTCCTTGTCTGAGGAATAGTGAGGGTACATTGAAGTATATGGTATGTTGTTGGGGGAGGAACAACTCAGAAAATAAAGGTGAGAATGGTCACACAACTCAAAGGATGTGTCAGCGCCACTGAATTGTACCATGCTGTTGTGGAGCTTAAATGAGAGAATATATTTAAAGTCTGTACCAGCTATACACTAAGCATTCTTAATATAAATGACACAGCCAAAGCAAACCAGTTGCCTTTGAAGCAACTCTGACTCATTTTGACCCTATGTGTGCCGGAGTAAAACAACGCTCCATAAAGTTTTCACGGGCTGATTTTTTTGCAGTAGATTGCCAGACTTTTCTTTTGAGGCCTCTCTGGGTGGCCTGGAACACCCAGTCTTTTGGTTAGCAGCCAGGCATTTAACCATTTGCACCTCCCAAGGCCTCCACATGTAAGTGACAATGGTGATTAACAGTTCATACTTTACCCCTGTCAAAGAAGCTGCCACCGCTATTATTGTATTCCAACAAAAGCCTCTGTGAGATTTATGACCATGCTTGCTATCGCTGTCCGACAAATGAGAACATTTGACCTCAAAGATATAGCAGAGGAAATAAACGGCAGACCTGACCCCCTGACTTCTTTCCTATCACACAATATTATTGTAACCCTTTTAGATTCTCTTTGAGCAGGTAAGGAACCTGAACACAGGCTGTACACTAGTACAGATTTGTTTATTTCAGAGCTCAAGGCTTCACGTATTTCTTTGGGTTTTTTCTGTTACTCCAGCTGATCAATCTTATACAAAAGCGGCTCCTCTCATGCTAAGCCTTCTTTCTGAAGTGTTGCGGTTTATGAATGTCCTGTCAGGCAATGGTCTGTTAGAAAGGAGACCAGTAAGTGTTTTAAATCATTTTTATGTGCCCCATAGTCTCTTCTCTGTCGTTCTCCCATTACTTGGGATTTGTGAGCAAAACCTTTTTTTACTAGCTATTTCTGAAGACACTGGTAAAGCTTCCACTCGAAATTGCCTCAGCTGGATGATATAGCTCAAATTGAAAGTCATACCATCTTGGATTGTGAGCAAATCTTCCTTTGAAAATCCAGTAGAAGTAAGGTCATTCCTTGGAACCCGGGTGCCATAGTGGTTAAGAGCTATGGCTGCTAACCAAGAAGTTAACAGTTCCAGTCTAATGAGTGCTCCTTGAAAACCCAAAAGGCAAGTTTTACTCTGTTCTATAGGGTCACTATGAGTTAAAATCCATTTGACGGCACACAACAGCAACATGGGTCATTCCTAGCCTTAAAAAAAAATCAGACCGAACCCAGTGCTATCCAGTTGATGCCAACTCATAGCAACCCTGTAGGACAGAGTAGAACTGCCCCCATGGGGTTTCCAAGGACTGCCTGATAGATTTGAACTGCTGACTTTTTGATTAGCAGCTGAGCTTTAAACCTTCTGCCACCAATGTTTCCTACTGCAGAATACCAAAACCAAACCCACTGCCATTGAGTTGATTCTGACTCACAGTGACCCTATGGGACAGAGGAGAACTACCCCATAGAGTTTCCAAGGAGCGCCTGCTGGATTTGAACAGCTGAGCTTTCGGTTAACAGCTGTAGTACTTAATCACTACACCACCAAGGTTCCCATGCCTGGCCTAGTCTAGGATAATCAGGAAAAAATCTAAAAACCACCATGATAGTATGTTATATGGTACTGCAAGAAAGAGCAGAGGGGGTCTTAGTCACAGTGATGACCTTATAAAACAGAAGAGACACAGAGAAACAGCCAGGGGGTGACTGTCGCATGAAGGAGTTAATCTGCATCTACGAGCCAAGGATTGCAGACAGTGACAACAAAGGATTTTCCCTAGAACCCTTGGAGAGAATATGGCCCTGACAACACCCTACATTTGATCTTACAGCCTCCGGAACTGTGAGACAGTAAATTTCTATTCTTTTAAGTCACTTACGTGTAGCATTTTGTTACAGCAGCCCAGGGAAGTTAAAGCATTTGGATTGTGACTGTGTGCTTGTCACAGTCCTTGCTAGTCTATACACCAGCTAAACTAGGCCTGTGTTACCCCTGCAGGGCTTCCAGTGACTCCTGTACCCGGTAGGTGGAAGTGAATTCACTACCTTAGCCTAAGAGACCTGGGTAGCTCTGTGGTTAAGAGCTATGGCTGCTAATCAAAAGGTCAGCCGTTTGAATCTACCAGGTGCTCCTTGGAAATCTATGGGGTAGTTCTACTCTGTCCTCTAGGTTTGCTATGAGTCGGAATCGACTCAGTGGCGTTGGGTCTGGGTACTTTAGCCTGAGAGAATGGTCTGCAGTGAGATGGTTCCTCAGGCTTGTCTCACTCATTTAGTCCTGCTTTAACAGAAACGCCACAAGTGAATGGCTTTAAAAAGAAATTTTATTTTGTTACACTAAAAGTCCAACTTCAGGGTGTCCTCTCCAGGGAAAGGCTTTCTCTGTTGGCTCTGGAGGAAGGTCTTTGTCATCAGTCTGCCCCTGGACTGGGAGTTTCTGACCCCACAGGGACTCCAGGTCCTTTCCAAAGGATACACTCAGCTCCCAGCACTGCTTTTTTGTAGTACAAAGTTCTCATATCTCTCTAGTTTCTCTCTTTTATATCTTAAGAGATTTCCTCAAGGCACAAAACAGTCTTACACACTGAGCCCTGCCTGTCAACACAACTGCCACTCATCCTCTTTGATTAACATCACAGAGAGACAGGGTTTACAGCATGAAGGAATATCACACAAAGCTGGGGCCTAGCCACACTGCTACAGTGCGTTTTCGGGGTGGGGGAAAAACAATTCAGTCTTTGGGGGAGATGGATAAGGAATGCGTAACAAACTCTCACAGCATTCCTTTGAAGCCTTTGAGGAAAGATATTAACAATGATACAGCATGCTGCAAATTGTGGATCGCAAACTCCTAAGCTTTTAATACAAGCCATGAATTTAGGCATCAAACTGTTTTTGCTGCAACAAGCGAATGCCAGCGAGGTTTGTGGCTGTATGCTGACGATTTGGGTTGTTTTTGTGATGGAGAAATGGATCATGAGACTCAGTGTGCTGCATGCTGAGGAATTACTACTGCTCAGCACAGGGCTGTAGAAAGTCCTGTTTTAAGTATGTTTCCCTGAAAATCACACCTGACCATTGCCTTGAATAACTATACTTCAGAAACAAGAATTTCATTAAAAAAATAATAATGACAGAAGCAAGGAGTGAGTCCTGATTAAAAATATATATGTATCACATTGGCAGAGATTCACAGAACGTAAACAGGAGCACAACACTTGGTTTTCTGAGGTTCTGGACTTTTTCTGTTTACCTTGGAATGATTTTTACAATGAAATGAAATTTACCAGCTGAGATACCATCATCAATAGGGTTCCATGCTACAAGTCAATCCATTAAATCAGCATGTCCTGTACTTTAATAGCCACTAAAAATTAAATAACACATCATAGAAGACTTATAGTTACAGAATAAGTTATGTGCCCCTAGAATGTCCATTAAACTGGTCCTCATACCTGTGAAGATAGTCCTATTTGAAAACAGCGTTTGTCTTTCATGATGTTAGTGAGGTCGATCAGTGTTGGATGGATCCTAAACATAATCACTTCTGGGCTATAAGAAGACCAGAATGGACACAGCAGGAAGACTGATGTCAGGGAATGTCAAGGAATCACAGAAGACACTAGAAACCAAGAAAAACATAAACTTACATTAAATACATGAGGATTGCCAGTTAAGTCCAAGAGCTCATCCTAGAAAAAGTGCTACCTACCTCATTGTTGAATAGCACTATGGCCACCTTTGAAGTACTCCCTTTGGGAAGTTGTGGACAGATGCCTGTACCTAGTCCACTCTTCAAAGCAATTTTGGAGCTCTTTCTGGAATGGCCATCAGAGCTGTCATCATATTACCCTTGATGTCCTGAATGTCATCAAAGTGTCTTCCTTTCAAGATTTCCTTTAGCTTCAGGTAAAGAAAAAAGTCATAGGGGCCAGATAAGTTGGGTAGGCAGGGAGTTCCAGTACAGTTATTTGTTTATTAGCTAAAAACTCCCTACTGTACAATTAAGTTGGTGAATTTGTGAACTTGCCACTATGCACAATGGCCATTCCAGGAAGAGTTTCAAAACTGCTTTGAAGGGTAGGCTAGGCACTGGCATTAGTGCATAGCTTCCTAAGGGGAGTACTTCAAAGGCGACCACAGTGATATTCAGCAATGAGGTATGTAGCACTTAGAATAATTAAGTTTGTGGACTTAATTGTCAGACCTCATATATTAAAATGCTTATAAGCTAGAGATACTCAATGTCTGTGTTTTCAGTCTTCCTGTGGGGTACAGAATGACAGTAAAGTCTCTCTCAGTTTATCTACTTACTGTACCTGGCAAGTACCAACCTTTGTATTTCACTTGCCTGATTGTCCTCATGATGTCTGAAGCCACAGTACTGTCTCCACTTTCCTTAGATCATCAAAATCTGCACAACTACATTACTTTTACTCCTAAAACGGAGTCAAATGACAAATTTCATTTGACTTATATGTGATAACTACCTTCCAATTTACGCAACTACCAGCTGACCTGAAACAGGTCTTTAGAAAACAGTGTGTTTTTTATATTACAAGTGATATATACACTTTGCAGCAGATTCTGTTTTCCTTTTTTTGCTTTGGCTTCCTGGAGGCTCAAAGTTAAACTTACAGTCCAAGTTAATAAACTCAAAAGGCCTTACACCTTACATTGCTGCATAATATTTTCCACAGTCTTAGCTTGCATCTTATCTTACATTTTCTGTTCTTGATCTTCTCTTTATAACTCTTACTTGTATTTTGCTTGTTAATGATATAAAAATCATCATAAAACAGATGAAAGGATAAAGATATAAATGATCACTTCAATTATGAAATGCATTTCAGAGAGTGAGTCCTTGTAAGGGTAGAACAAAGGCAAAAGATCAATTTCTCTTCAGAAAAGTCTTAGTCACATCATGCCTAATGTTCATTCTCTAAGGTTAATTGTCTCCAAGATTATCACACTCTAATCCAGCTATAATTTTGAAATTATCTCTCTTAAATACAAATTAGACCATACTATGTTCCTACTCAAATACTTTGGAGAGCATGGCCTACAGAAAAAAATCCCAGACACTGAGCATGGCATTCAAAGTTCTTCACAACACAGCTCCACCTTATCACCCTGATCACCTCCAACGTATCCTTCTTTCAAGAAAATTTGTGCTGTTTTTTTCTCAACACACTCTGCTGCTCCCTCCCTTCAAGTTTTTCTCTCCCCTCTTCTTATCTTTCTAAACTGTATAGAAAATAACTCACGTTACTTTTCTTTCCTAACTAACATACTTCTGAGACTGAGCTAATTTTAAGACAGTTAATTTGTTAATCATTACCTTTGTGATCATTTCAGCGAATGACAACAAACCAAACTGTTTTTCTCATTTTATATTAACAGCAAAAATTCTTGTTTCACCACTTCTTCCCCAAGTTCATACAAGAACTATACCTTGTAGTCACAAGTAATCTACCCTCTGCAGTTAAGGTCTACTCCCTAGCATATTTGAAAATATTATACCTTATCATGTGTGCACTGTATGGTTCTATGCATCTACAGGATGTCATCCCGCTGACCTCTTACTGGATACAGGGATAGGGTAGAGAGAAGAGCGTTAGGAGGATATGACATGTACAGAATGGAGAGGAGGAGTGTGCTGTCACCAGGCAGGGAGAGCGGTGGGAACCGCTCGTTGTCGGATGTGCAAATTTTTTCACTCAATCATAATAATAATAATAAAAAGAAGGCAAGCTTTGAAATCAGCTAGATTTGGGTTTCAACCTTTCTGCAGCCAGCCTGTTAAACACTTTGTAAAATAAGACAGTAGTACTGACTGACATTTTAAAATACAGCAACAAATTTTTTCTGCATCCAGAGGTAAAGTCTATATACCCTTCCACTTGGTAACCTCTGCCTTGCAACCTTTGTGACTTGTTTGCAGCCAACAGAATTCAGGAAATATGACATTACGTAATTTGTGAGACTATGTCAAAAAAAACTATGTAGCTTCTGTCTTATTCACAGAGACATTCGCTTCAGGATCCTGGCCTATTGTTTAACAAGTCCAACTATCCTAAGGCAGCCATGTCAAAAGGCCCAGGTGACACGGAAAGACCACGTGTTAGATGTTTCAGCGGAAAACCCCCGGTGAAACTCCAGCCAATGGCCAATATCAGTGGCTAGACATAAGAGTGGAGACACTTTCAGGGGATTCCAGCCCCTAACTGTCCCATCACCCCTGTAATCGAGTCTGCTCAGTTAAGGACCTGGATGTAGAACCAAACATTTCTTTTGTGCCTTGTCCAAAATTTTGGATACATGAATATGCCTTACGTGACTGAAATAAAATGGTTATTTTAAGCTAATAAATTGTGGAATAATTTGTTATGCAGCAAAAAACAAGTAGAACAGAAATGTAGTGCCTAGTAGTTGAGTGCTTCTACAGCAAACAACCTAAAGCATGAGGTGTTGGCTTTGACATCAGTGACTGACATCAGCTGAATGGACCACGGTGACACTTAGTGAAAGTCTGGCAAGGCTCAAAGAGACTGTTGGTAAAGGATCAAAGAAAAATAAGAATGTTATAAGAAGCTACAGGAAAGCATACTTTCATTACATAGTGGTAGAAAGGTTGACCACACAGTCACATATGGTAATGTGAAAAATAGGAAATATCCCTAAGGAATCTGATAATCTAGCTAAGCAGATTTCCCAATAGAACACCAAAATAACCATCTGGCTTCTTCATGCTGCCTATGATACAATGCAAGAGAAGAGAGATTAGCTTTTATATATATATATATACACACACACACTGTTTATTGTGTGACAACAAACCAGAAGTTACTGGGCCATCAATCAAAGTGTATCTTATTCCTGGCCTCTCTGAATAGCAATTTCCAAAAATAATAATCCTGGACAAAGATCAGATCTAAAGCAGAGCTGTGACATCATTTGTTAAGACCTCAAGACATTCTAAGACCAACATTTCACAGAACTTTTCAGACATACAGATGACCACTAAGGATCTAAAAGTCATATCACACACTCCTTCTTAAAGGGATTTCAGTAACTATAAGGGTCTTGTCACTCAGCAACCTCTCAGAGACTCCAAGATATAGAAAAATCTGTCTTAAAGAGATCTGTGGTTGTGGCTTTTGTCTAATGGAGTAAATTCCCATTAGATTAAGAGAAAATCCACAAAGTTTTAAAGGTGTAGTATTGATGGGAGCATGCCAGTTTGTATGAAGAAGGAGAGAGACAGTGCAAAGTAAAGATAGTTCTTTGGATCTCCAACTGCCATGGGTAGGAAGCAGAAGGAGAAGATTACTTGGCTGCAGATACGAGTTAATTCTTACAAAAAAGAAAGATTACTCAGAGTGGATTGAGAGCTCTGAGAGCAGAGTTGAGAACCTCAGAGAACAACTGTCAAGGGGGTAGCACTGAGTTCTTACCAACGATATAGTAACATGTGCTCAGCTGGATTTCAGAATTACTATCGATCAAACCCTGGTGGCTCAGTGACTAAGGGTTACAGTGGCTAACCTACGGTTAGTAGTTCAAGTATGCCAGGCACCCCTTGGAAACTCTATAGGGCAGTTCTACCCTGTGCTATATGGTCACTGTGAGTCAGAACTGACCAACAGCAATGGTTTTTGTTGTTGTAATAGATCATTGATCCCTGTATGCCTACAGTTCTTCACTGTTTTGAACCAGAGTGCAAGTATTGGTTATCCTATGCCTGCACCACCATTCATTGGGTGGTATGTTGGGCATGTAGGAGGCAGGTAATTTGTTTCCTCAGTTGACAGGTCTTTAGATCAAGAGAAACCACACTTGAAGAGCTGTACCCAAGTAAGCATATCTGAGGAGCCTTATCATCTATGAACTTAATTTTTTAAAATATTTTATTGTGTTTGGGATGTAAGTTTACACAAGAAATTAGGCTTTCATTGAATCATTTCTATACACATTGTTTAGTGACATTGATTACATTCTTTGCAATATGTCAGCATTCTTATTATTTTCATTGAAGTTGTTCTATTTCCATTAATCTAGCTTCCAACTTTCCCTTTTCCTTCTCATCCTTGGTGTAGGGTAAATGTCAACTGTATCACTTCATCTAGATGATTATTTTAAGGAGAACAGTACTCCCAGGTGATATTATTTACTTTATGGGCCAATCTGTCATTTGGCTGAAAGGCAACCTCTGGAAGGGATGAGTATGAACCTGATTTTGATGAGGAGATCCTTGACATTAAGCCTAAGGCTGATGTCATTATAAATAAGAACCTTGGGAAGACTCAACTGGATTTTACAGAAAGATAGACCATGGCTATTTTACAACGTACTCACATATTCTTTGACACTGTCTCTTCAAGAATGAGAGTCTACGTGCCCTCTCTGTGGCTATAGGACAGACTTGTAAGTCACACGTATGCGGTAGAACACAGTGGAACTGGTGTGGCATGAAAACAGAAGCTGTTCCTGGAAGTCAATGGAGTTTCCTCCCTTTAAGCTAGGATACTCACTTTTAGAACTCTGATTATGTGGAGATTAAATACTACTAGCAAGCCAAGATGACATGGAGAGGCCAAGTGTAGGCTCCCCAGTAACATAATCCCGGCTGAAGTCCTAGCCAACAGCCACCATCAACTAGTAGATACGTGAAGAAACATGCCTTGTTGCGACGGATTTCTTACGCTTTCTGAATCCTATATTTCACTTCCTCTGTGCTCTGTCTAAAGTCCTGACCCAAGTAATCTGAGAGAATAATAAAACTGGTATTTTAAACTACCAGTTTTGTTGTAATTTGTTATATAGCAATAGCAACTTGATCAATCCCTCAAAGGATTACTGTGAGGATTACGTGAGACATGTATGTAAGGCAACAAGCACGGTACTCAGCAAAATAAATGCTCTATGAATGGAACTTATCAAGCACTAACTCTTTTTCTTGCCTGGCTTTGCTCAAAATATTATGTATGGTACTAGAGTATACAAGAGATGCCTAATACATACCTGTTGAGTTGGAGTGATTACAGAATGAAAACAGAAATGAAGAAATTGCAGAGAAATCAGAACTTCATTTTCATGAAAAGATGTATCACTAAACTGTTGTTGCTGTTGTTCGTGCTGTGGAGATGGTTCTGCCTCATAGTGACCCTGCCTACAACATACTGTCCTGTCCTGTCCCGTCCCTTCTTCACAACCTTTGCTGTGTTTGAGCCCACTGTTGCAACCCCTATGTCAGTCCACCTGTTACGGATCTCCTTTTCTTTCTCTTTCTCTGACTTTTGCTTTAGCGAACATAACATCCTCCTCCAGGGTCTGACCCCTCTTGATTACATATTCAACATATGTGAAACAAAGTCTCACCATACTCACTTTTAAAAAGCATAGAGCATTCTGGCTGTACTTCTTCCAGGACGAATTTGTTCATTCTTCTGAAAGCCCATGGTATATTCAATATTATTCACCAGCACCATACTGAAATGTATCAATTCTTGTTTGGTGTTCTGTATTCATTGTCCAGTTTTTGCATCCATATGAGGCAATTGAAAATACCCTGGCTTGGGTCAGACATGCTTCAGTCTTCAAAGTTACATCTTTGCTTTCTAAAACTTTGAAGAAATTTTTTGTATGAGATTTACTGAGTACAGTTCATCTTTTGATTTCCTGACTGCTGCATCTATTAGAGTTGATAGCAGATACAAATAGAAAGAAATCCTTTGCAGCTTCAATATTTTATCCATTTATCATGATATCGCTCTTTTTTCTTTATGTTAAGAGATATGATCCATGCTGAAGGCTGTAGTCTTTGATCTTCATCAGTAAGTGTTTCTGATCCTCTTTACCTTGCACAAGCACAGTGTTGTTATTGTTATCTGCACATCACAGTTATTAACGAGTCTCTCTCCAACCCTGAGTGCCATGTTTTGTTCTTCTTCAGACAGCCCAGTTTCTTGGGTTATTTACTAAACATACAGGTTGAATAAGTATGTTGAAAGAACTCAACCCCCTCTCATACGTCTCCTGATTTTAAACCCTGCAACATTGCCTTGTTCTGTTTCAACAGTTGCCTCTTGATCTAGCTACAGTTTCCACGTGAGCACAGATGAAATGTTCTGACATTCTTATTCTTCAGTATTTATCACTAACCTGAGAGGGGTATATTTTTTTTTAATGCTACTGGAAGGGAGTTGAATTCTTCCTGTTACAGTCTATCATATTCTAAAATTGATCTTGGGAAAAAATCAATTCCAATTGCATAATTTATTTTATTCCTGCCTTTCCAGCTAAGTCTAGGGTGAAAAAAATGATTAATGTTTAAATCTAGTGGATAAAAAGTTAATTTGGCAATAAGGTATCTTGGCTAACAAAGTGGGGCACTAATACTGCAGTGGTTCATGTCTGTCCTGACTTTACTCCAGCTGTGAAGTGGGGCTTACTCCCCAGCATCTTCTCTTGCAAGCATCACACCCTCTCCATAATCCACACTTAACCACTGTCATCAGCTACTCTACTACTGAAACTGACTGCATTTCATTGTGTAGAGTTGGACACTAGAAGGAATTTCTGTGCCTAAAGCATTTTTAAAAACATTTCTGGACACAAAGCTGCTAATAAGAATTTTGATATGTATGGACAGGAATTAAGAAATATTTCAAATCATAAAGTCACATTAGATTAAAATAGTTCCTAACTTCCACATACTTTGTCACAATTGGTGCAAGAGACAATACAAGTGACCAGTGAGTCTTGCATAGTTCCTAACTTTTGTAGCCCTCAATCTTCTGTGGGTGAGGCCAAGTGACAGCTGTAGGTACCCTACGTAGAAGGAATTTTAAAAACCATAGCTTAACTAGTGACAGGAAACCCTGGTGGCATTGATGGTTTAGTGCCACTGCTGCTAACCAAAAGGATGGCAGTTTGAATTCACTGGGTGCTCCTTGGAACCTCTATGGGGCATTTCTCCTCTGTCCTATAGGAATGGTATGAGTTGGAATCAACTTGACAGAAGTGGGTTAACCAGCGACATTTCACTTTGATATCTGTGTTCTACATCTGATAAATTGTCTTTACCTTATTTCCAGTTGGCAAATGTGTCTATAGTCTAGCATTTCTTGGACTAACATTCTGTTTTGCCATTGTTAATCAACTATTTGGACAACTTTACTCTTCCTGTACCTTCTCAGTTCACCCCGTGCTATAGGGTTGCTATGAACAGGAAATGACTCAATGGCTACCGGTTTTGTTTTTTTTTTTCTTACTCTCCTACCTAGCAGCAAACTACAGAAGACTTCCTTAATTCTGAGTGTCTGCAATTAGAGCTTTAAAAACATTTGTTCCAATGTCCTCTCTCACCAAGTCAGGCTTCTCTTTTGAAACACCCTGATACTTTGCCAGATCCTTGAGTGGTACAAACAATTAAGTGCTTGACTACTAGCTGAGAGTTTGGTGGTTCAAATCCACTCAAAGGCACCTCAGAAGGCGGGTCTAGAGATACGCTTCCAAAAGGTCACCTCGTTAAAACCCTTTGCAGCAGTTCTCTGCACTAAAGGGGTCTCCATGAGTCAGGATTGACTCGACAGAAACCAACCACAAAAACAGTACTTTGCCAGATCCCCAGCTAACAGTTTGCCTGCTGCTTTACTGATGATATCCCCTCTGAATACCCTATTCTTCCTCCACGTAAAATTTTCCAACCCTATTACAGAGGATGACATTAGTTTTGTTCTGGCTAAGCAAGTCATGTTTAGCTATGCTGAAAGAAATGACAGTAATGTAAAGATAAAAACCTTTTCAGTTCTCTAGATGATTCTGCTTTATAGTTATAACATGACACTTTAAATACGCAAATTGTTTTGCTCCTTGAACTTGCATTTAGAGAAGCAGAAAGAGGTTTCAAAATATCTGTTAGATGAGGTGAGAGGACATAGCTCTCAGTTGTCTGAATAATGATCTCTCTGCAGAGAAAAGGGCAAACAGTAAATAATTTCATTTCATTTAATTCTGAAGATACAGAAAATGTGCCTTATTAATCTATCTCTAAAACACTGTCCAAAAGTTTTCTTAGCTCTAGGGAAAAATTTTTAATAGATCCAAAAAAAAAAGGTGGGTAATAAGAAAGGAAGAATTCTTTTTCACCAGAAGGCTGATCTTACATTGGTTTTTTTTTTTTAATTCAAGAGGTACTCTCTGCAGGGAAGAGGTGGTAGAGAAGAAGAGTAAACATCTAAGATCAGTAGTCCTTTTCTGGTGGGAAAAGCTCTGGGGTATAACGAGACAGAAATGTTTGACAGGTCTCCCCAAGGAAGAGGCCAGTAAACTGTTCCAAGTGGCAGCTCCGGACGCAGAACTGTATGTTTCTTAAATTTCTTGCCCAGTAAAATTGCAGGAAAAGGAGGCTAATTTTGTAGTAGCCAACTGCAACTTCCTGTTATATGTACTTCTTACAAATGACAAGAAGGGCCCCTAGTTATAACAAGATAACTTGAACAGCTACCGTAATTTGTCCAGGTAATCAGAGTAGTATGGCAGATGTATGTTACATTGAGCTATTTACAAGTTTTTTTCAATTTTAAATACTAATTAGACTTTTAAGTAGAAAAGGTGCTATTAAAATAGCTACAAAGGGTGTTGTTACTACCACGTTTATTAACTATGAGATCCCTCTGCTGTTATACCCAGAGGTACTGCTGTCCCTTATGGAATAATACTGTGAAAGAGGTATATTATACAAAGGGGACTAGCACTGGTAGGTTGAAGACTCAGTGAACACCAGGAAGAAAATCTCTGGCCAAGACAGGCAAAATAATTTGAAGGGGTGAAAAAAACAAGATGTCGACCCCTAGTGAAAGGAATTAGGTGCTGAGGTAAACCGTTTCCCCAAATAGCTGCCAACCATTTCTCCCGTCCCTGGACGTCCACGCTATTCCTTCCAGCAAGAGGTAGACTCAGTTTCCCAGCCCCTTGAATCTGGGCAGGTCCGGTAACTTTGACTGAGAGAAAACAGTGGAATTAGCAGGACTTCATTTCACTGGGTCTTCTGAGCCACGACCTTAGAAATCCTTGTAGCTTCCAGTTTCACCTTCTTGGAAGCCAGCCACCATGTAAAGAAGCTAGATTATAATATGATGAGAGACCGCATGGAAAAAGTTATTTTGCAGCCAGTCCGGTCACCCAGTTGAGATATGAAATGTGTAAGAGAAATCTTCTTGAAGGTTCTCTCCCTAGCAGAGCTTCTAGCTGAACACAGCTACGTGAGTGACTTTAGCCAATGCTAGATTTTATGGAAGAACAACACAACTGAACCCAGAGGACTCACAGAATCTGGAGAAATAAGTAGTTGCTGTTTTAAGACACAAGTTTTGAATAACACATGCATAAATGAAACCGGTCCTCTCGTTCCTACGACAATGAAGAGCTATTCTGATGACTTGACATGGCTTGCATTGTAAGTAGACCAGATGTGTGAACAACTTCTTGGAAGGTAAATAGGTAACAATCTGTTCAACAAGATACTTGGTGCAAATTCTAACAGGATGAAGCAGGGACAGACAAACTGGGACAGAGCTTGTCTTAGTCATCTAGTGTTGCCATAAAAGACACCAAGAGTGGATGGCTTTAAAAAGAGAAATTGTATTTGGTCACAGGTGGGTAAGCTAAGAGTCCAAATTCAGGGGGTCAATTCTAGGAGCAGTCTTTCTCTTCTGATTCTGGAGGAAGGTACTTGTCAGTTTTCTCCTGGACTGGGAGCTTCTGAGGCACAGGTCCTTTCCAAAGGATGTGCTCTGCTCTTGGCACTGTTTCTTGGTGGCATGAGGCCCCACACTCTCTGCTGGCTTTCCTTTCTTTTATCCCTGGAGATTGCCTCAATCTTACACATTGAGTCCTGCCCACCAACATAACTGCCACCCATCTTTCCTCATTAACATCTCAGAGACAAGGTTTATAGAATATAGGAACTTCATACAACACCAGGAATCATGGCCCAACGAAACTGCTACACATGTTTTGCAGGGGAGTCACAGTGCAATCCGTGACAGAGCTGAAAGAGTTTTCCTGGACATTTGTAAATCTAGAATACATGATAAAATCCCAGAAAGCCAAATGATCCAACACAGAAACAATTGCCTCTTAAGGTCTCTCATGCCAGTCTGGGGGTAGGGGGTATGGGAGATGGAGGATGGTAGGAATAAAATATAAGCAGTCATAGGATAACTTAGTTTGGTTTTTCACAAAAGAAGACCCTGAGCCAAAGACTGGAGTGAAAGCAACTTACTGAGAGGTGGAAAGAACACACACAGACGAAGGAAAAAATTTAGACAGAGAATTGAATTGAAGACAAAGTTATTAAGCCAGTTACCAGAACAGGTGACTGGGACTCTCTGGGAAATGGTACAAAATACACATCTCATAATGATTTGAGAATAGAATGAATATATTATACCAATGGTTTTTTTTTTTTTTTTTTTTTTTTTTAGGACTGCTGAAGAAAGGAGTGAAATATGCTTCCCAATACATTGTAGAAAATTGATTTCTTTCCTGAAGTAAGACAAAGGAACAAATGTTTGATTTAGACTTGCACCTGAAACCCACAGACTCACACATAGTGACCTTTGCCAAATCAAGAGCTAGACAAGCTGCTACCTTACCTGAAAATTCAATTCCCTGACAGAAAAGATAACTCTAACAGAAAATGCTTCTAGGTCGCACAAATGGTTTGTGCTTTACCGTCAACCTAAAGATTAGGGATTTGAACACAGCAGGTGGTACTGTAGAGGAAAAGACCTAGTAATCTATTTCTGTTAAGTTTCCCTATTGCTACTGAGTCAAATCTAACTCAGAGAGATTGTAGGACTGAGTAGAACTACCCTACTGAGTTTCCAAGGCTGTCAAGCTTTCTGCAAGCAGACTGCTGCATCTTTCTCCTTTCTCCCATAGAACAACTGGTGGGTTGGAACTGCCAGCCTTTCAGTTAGCAACTTATCAGTTAACCACTGTACCACCAGGACCCCTTTCTGTTAATTACAACGAACAAAATCCTGTGGAGCAGTTTAACTTTGTAACACATGGGGTTGAGTCAAAATCAAGGAGACAGCACCCAACAGTAACAACAATGTATCAGACACTTTGCAGTCAGAAAACCATGTCCTCTGCTTGTGCCTTCCACAACATCCTGTTCAGGTAAACTAACAAACTAATGCATCAGTACTGCTCAAAACTTGAAACTGTTTCTCAAGGACATCAATCTTATTCAAAAAACAGGAAAAAGATAATAACTGAGTAACCTGCTATTTCCACACATCAAATGAATTGTTTTCATGACAAGTCTGTGAAGTGACATGAGAGAAATTATGTATTAATTAACTTTAGTAAAATGCTCTGCCTAAGATGAAGGAAAAAATCTAAATTGGTATTTCTACCTCCCAGTTTTTACATCTAGGTGAGCTTCTTGATAGTCCAACCTAATTGTTTATGTACTTGATATTTATTAAAATATAGACTTTAATACCAGCCTTTGAAATGTTCATGATTTTCATATTTTTCCACTTAAGCTGTCAAAAGCAGATGTCTAATTTATAATAATTCTTCAAAGGCTTTGATAATTTTAATTTTCTATATTTTTGTGCACTAACGCCTGAATTCATTAAGTAGAAATGCTACTTTAGAGAAGATATTCAAATGCCTATTACAATAAAATGAGAGTCAGCAGAGGAATGACTACTACTTTGTTTTTAAGATTTTGGCTCTTATTCTAAATGTTTCTAGAGATGTCTATTCTAATAGGAATATCCAGTTTTAAAGAATCAAAATATAACAAATACAACCAGTTGAAATATTGAGATTTGCATTTAAGACACCTGAAAAAGTATCACATCTGAAATAACAGCCTGTGTTCGTCTATCTATAGTAGGAGGTTTTAATATAAAAAATAATAAAAATATTTTTAAGTAAGGTTAGAAATCATAAAGGGGAATTTTCCCACCTGTTAGAGCAATTAATCTATGAAATGCTAATAAATATCTGCCATTCACAGAGTGATGCTACCTACGTAGCAGTGTGGTCTTTTTTTCCTTCTTCTTCTTATTTTTTTAATTGTGATTGAGTGAAAGCATATAATCCAGGTTAAATTTGCGTGCCCTCCTATCTGTAGTTCCTTCTGCTCTCCTTGACCTGTGACAGCACACTCCTACTTTCCATTCCATACATGTCATATCCTCTTAACAACCTCTTGTCCCCTCCTCTCCACTTTCTCCCCTCCCTTCTAGTAAGAGGCCAGTAAGATGATATCCTATGGATGTATAGAACCAAGAAGTGCTCACATAACTTGGTCACTGTGTATCCCCGAGTCGAATCCATTCCTGTTCAAAGAGTTGAACTCAGTAATGATTTATGATCAGGGGCAGCATCAGGTCCAGAGGCCATGTTCCCAGAGGAACTCCCAGGCCTTAAGGCTATCAATTGCAGTCTTTTAGTGGAGTTCTTGGTGTCCACCCCTCTTTTTCTCGTGTTGCCGCAGTGGGGTCACTTTTAATCTAAACATTTTATTTTACAGATGATGATACAGAGATACAAAGACACTGGCCTGTGGTCTTACAACCAGCAAGGATAGAGTGACTCTGAAGTACATCTTCATAGTGCTGACCTAAAAAGACCTGGCCTGTGGTCTTACAACCAGCAAGGATAGAGTGACTCTGAAGTACGTCTTCATAGTGTTGACCTAAAAAGACAATTTTGATGGTATTTGTAATACCACTGATTTTCTGTTTTCTATTCTGGAACACTGGGTTTGCAATGCTAAGAAAGAGTTAAGCTAGGATGACTCTTCATTACACTTGAAAAATAATATATAGAAACCAGAGTTACATCAGCAAAAGTCCTTAAATTTTTAATGACAATATTTCAACAAGTCCTCCATTCTCTATTTGGGAAAATGGAAGTAGTACTGACATGAATTCTTTGTTAAATGATTTTAAATAGCAATAAATGCTCATTGTATAGTACTCGAAAACAGAAGAGAGTTAAAAGACACGTAACATAAAATTTTATCAGCTATATGGGAGCACATAGCTTTTTTGAAAGCAGGACCCTAAAAGATAATCTCCATCACCCATCAGTCAGTGTGGCATATCATGGTGATTTACATGTTGCTATGATACTGGTCCAGCCAGAAATTCCAGCTGGATTCAGAAGAAGATGTGAAACCAGGGATATCATTGCTCATATCAGATGGATCTTGGCTGAAAGCAGAGAATACCAGAAAAATACTTACCTGTGTTTCACTGACTATACAAAGGCATTTGACTGTGTGGATCATAACAAACTGTAGACAACATGGAGAAGAATGAAAACTCTAGAACACTTAAGTATACTCATGAGGAATCTGTACCTGGATCAAGAGGCAGTCATTCAAGCAGAACAAGGTGACAGAAAAGGAGTGCATCAAGGTTGTATCCTTCCACCCTATATATTCAATCTGTACACTGAGCAAATAATACAGAAGGTGGACTACACTTCAGGACAGGAGGAATATTCATTAACAACCTGCGTTATACAGATCACAAGCTTGCTTGCTGAAAGTGAAAAGGATTTGAAATATTTAACTGATCAAGATCAAAGACTACAGCCTTTAGTGTGTATTGCACCTCAACATAAACAAATCAAAAATCTCATACTTAGGCCAGTAAGCAATATCCTGATAAATGAAGAAAGGATTGAGGTTGTCAAGGATTCCATTTTACTTGGATCCACAATCAGTGTTCAAGAAAGAGCAGTCAAGAAACTAGAGGGTGTATAACCTTGGGCAAATCTAATGCAAAAGACCTATTTAAAGTGTTGAAAAATAAAGATGTCACCTTGAAGCCTACGGTGCACCTTACGCAAGCCATGATATTTTCAACCACATCACATACATGTGAGAACTGGACAATGAATGAAGAAGACAAAAGAAGAATTGACACCTTCAAATTGTGGTGCTGGAGAAGAATATTAGAAATGCCATGGACTGCCAAAAGAACAAACAGATCTGTCTTAGAAAAGGTACACCCAGAGTGCTCCCTAGAAGCAAGGATAGTGAAACTACATCTCACATATTTTGGGTAACATTTCATTCCATTGTATACAAAATGGGTCACCGCCAGTCAGAGCCAACTCCGTGATGACTATCAACAACAACAGAAGACTATCTGGTCTAGTTACTATCTTGAGTAACTAAGAAATTTTTTTATTCAAGGAGATAAGTGACTTTCTCAGATCATATGAGAAGCCTAGAATCTCAGTCTCTTGCTTTCCCCTTTTTGGTTATTTCTACAACAAGATGATGCCATCTTCTTAACTTTGGTGTAGCAAGAGCACACAGCCTGCTGGGAAGAAAGATGCAGGGCAAGTCAATGCCACAAGCTCACCAAGGTAGACATATATGCACCATAAAGGATGCTTCCAACTTCCAGACAAGTCAAAACTATAAAGCTCTGATCAAAAGCATTAAAATAAATTTAAAAAAAAATTAGCAGGTGCTGAGTCAAGATGGCAGACTAAGCACATGTCTCCGTATATCCCTCTGGAAACCAAGACCTGAACTGATAATCAAACAGAGCCTTCTGGTCACCAAGTGAGCCCCCAGGACATAGCACAGGGCTGTTAATTTGGACTTCATATCAGTGAATGAAAAACCTCCTCTCTTTCACTGACTCCTGCTCCTGGATAGCCCTGCTTCTCACAGACTCAAGGTAAATGCACCATTTTGACTTTTTTTTCTCTGTCTTGGCTGGCAAGCAGAGCTGAGTCTTACCTAGCGGCTAGACTCAGATGCACTACTGGTTGAATAGGCAGGCAAAATTGCCATATTCTGAGAGCCAGGCTTAGGAATCTGTTCATCTAGCCACTTTGAGCCTGTCTTTTTATCACTGCCACAGCGTGGTTTCTATGGAACCACAGTGCCTGTGTGCAGGACACCATGTTGGATACGGAGATTTTAGCGGGACTGATTCTTAGCCTGGGAGCCAGAGGCTGCAAACAGGACAGCGCTTCTCTGACAGAAAAGCAGTAGTTTACACAGTGTCGCCTATGGTGGGGGCCCGGCAACAGAGGCGTACGACTCACTACCTCTTGGCACCTTTAGCTCCTCTATCTGCTCACTGCGGAGGGTGCCATCTTAGATACGGTGGCTGCAGCTGGACCTAATTCTTAGCTTGGGAGCCAGAGCCTGCCCACAGGAGAGTGCTTTTCTATCAGAAAAGCAGTAGTTTACAACACAGTGTCGCCTAAGGCTGGGCACTGTCAGCAGAGGCAAACAGGACAGAAGCATTGCTGTATTTTGAACTAGTTCATATCTTCTGGGGTTGGATATAGAGGTGCTTACTTTGCCAGCTAGGAAGAGGGACCTCTACACCTGAAAACCTGACTGACTTGGGAAGTGGTCAGATACCTTTTGTTTTACATTTTAAGACAGCCTAGAGAAACATCTGTGGTCTATCCTCACAGTATTTCTCCCAGCCTTTACTTACTCACATGAAACACAAAAAGCAACAGATGCTTGTGGTGTACAAGAAATCACTCATGGCTTCAGAAGGCCAAACAAAACAACCAAGGAGTTTTTTTGGATGAAGAAACTTTTCCGAAATCATCAGAAGGTGAATACAAAAGGATTATATACAGAGCCCTTCTAGACCTCATACAAAATGCAGCAGAACAAAAGGAAAAATGAAGCAATCTGTTCGATCTGATGGGACACCAGTACTCTGAAATCCAGCAGATCAAAAAGAAAATCAAGGACATAGAAACTTCAATGCAAAGCCAAGAAAACAGAATGAAACAAATGGAAAAAAGAATTTCTGACTTGGAACACAGAGAAACTGATGCCAGCGTCTATAAGCATAAATCAGAAAAAAGAAACAAGATAAATGAAGAGCATTAGGAAGCATGTGGGACTCTTAAGACTCCAATTAATTGGAGTCCCTGAACAGGATGAGACACCTGAGAACACAAAGAGTATCGTTGCTGAGCTGCTGACAGAAAACTTCCCAGAAATCATGAAGGAAGAGAATATAGCTATCCCAGATGCATATTGTACACCACCCAATGTAGATCTCAAAAGAAAGACTTCAAGATATATTATAATAAAGCTTAACAAAATGAAACATAAGCAGAAACTCTTAAAGGCAGCAAGACTCAAAGCAAAGCTAACATTCAGAGGGAAACTCTGCAGGCTTTCATCAGATTTCTCAGTAGAAACCATGCTGGCATGGAGACAGTGGGCATGACACATTCAAAGCCTTGAAGGAGAAGAACTTCCAACCAAGAATTATATATCCTGCAAAACTATCTTTCAAATATGAAAATGAAATTAAGACATTCCCAGATAAACAGAAACTCAGAGACTTTGTGAAAACCAAACCAAAACTACAAGAAATACTGCAAGAAGTGCTTGGCTTTGCTTAGCAGAACAAAACCACTAACTGTATATTTTAGAACGACACATTATTCAGAATTGTACTCAGTTAGGGAAGGCTCCAAGTTCAATCAGAGCTTTAATACTGAAAGAAACAATCCAGTGATTAACATGAATACTATGGTGCCATCATATTATAAAGAGGGATGTGCTACAGTCATTATAGTCCTTCCAAATGGAGAGGAAGATGACAAGACTGGTAGTAATTAAACTTGGGTTTATATATAGTTTATTAAGGGGGATCATAGGGGCAGCCGTAAAGCACAACAAAGATGCAACATACCATATCAAGAAATGTAACACAGGAGTCTCAACAACTACAAAACCAGCTCTGAAAAAGGTGAAAAATCAACTCACAATTCTTTGCCCCAGAACAGACTAGTAAGAACAACAGAGAAAACATCAACACAAAAATGAACATATCACAATGGCAGCAGTGAACACATACCTATCAATAATTACATTGAATGTGAATGGACTGAATGCTCCAGTCAAGAGACATTGAGTGACATCTTGGATGAAAAGACATGACCCATCCTTATGTTGTCTACAAGAAACTCACTTGAGAATTAAAGACAGGAACAAACTGAAAATTAAAGGATAGAACAATATATATCAAGCTAACAATGGACAAAGAAGAGCAGGTGCGGCAATTCTAATCTCAGACAAAATCAATTTTAATGTCAAGTCTACCATCATGGACAAAGATGGACACTATTGCTGAAAGGTTCAGTACACAAGCAAGACTTAACTATATTAAATATTTATGAACCTAATATCAGACCACTTAAATACGCTGAAAAACACTGACTATACTCAAAAATGAGTTAGATTACTCCACAATAATAGTGGGAGACTTCAACACTCCACTCTCAATACTGGACAGATGATCTAGAAAAAAGCTCAATAAAGATACAGAAGACCTTATTGCCACAATTAACCAACTAAACCTCATCGATATATACAGAACTTTCTACTCATCAGTGGACAACTATACCTTCTTCTCCAGTGCATATGGAACATTCTCCAGAATTGACCATGTGTTAGGACATAATGCAATTCTCAATAAAATCCATACCACTGAATTATGGCAAAGCATCTTCTCAGATCATAAAGCCACAAAAGTTGAAATCAATAGCAGAAAAAACATAGATAGAAAGTGGAACTCTTGGAAACTGAACAACACCTGAAAAAACACCTGAACAACACCTCAAAAAAACATGGGTTATAGAAGAAATCAAGGATAAAATAAAGAAATTCATGGATTCCAATGAGAACAAAAACACTTCCTACCAGAACCTGTAGGACACATCCAAAGCAGTGCTCAGAGATCTGTTCATCTCCATAAATGCGCATATGGAAGGAAGAAAGAAACCAAATCAAGGAACTAACCCTACAGCTTGAACAAGTAGAGCGAGAACAACAGAGGAACCCCTCAGGCTCCAGAAGAAACTACATCATAAAGATTAGAGCAGAGCTAAATGAATTAGAGAATAGAAAAACAATTGAAAAAATGGAAAAGATCCAAAGCTAGTTTTTTTAAAAGATCAACAAAATTGACAAACCACTGTCTAAACTTACTAAAGAAAAGCAGGAAAGGAAACAAATAACCCAGATTAGAAATGAGAGGGGAGTTGTCACCACAGATCCAACAGAAATCAAAAATATCGTAACAGAATACTATGAAAGACTGTACTGTAACAAATTTGAAAACCTAGAGTAAATGGACAAATTCCTTGATTCATACCACCTACCCAAATTATCACAAGGTGAAGCAGAACAACTTAATAAACCCACCACAAAGGAAGAATTTGAAAATGTCATCCAAAAGCTGCCAACTAAAGAAAGCCGGGCCCAGATGGCTTCACTGAAGAATTCTACCAAACTTTTAGAGAAGAGTTGTCTCCAATACTACTGAGACTACTTCACAGTGTAGAAAGGGATGGAGTACTCCCAAACTCATTCTATGAAGCCAGCATAACCCTGATACCAAAGCCAGTGAAAGACCCAACCAAACAGGAGAACTGCAGGCCGATATCACTCATGAATGTAGATACAAAAATCTTCAACAAAATTCTTGCCAACAGAATACAACAACATATCAAAAAATAATCCATCCTGACCAAGTTGGATTCATACCAGGGATGCAAGGCTGGTTCAACATCAGAAAAACAATTAATGTTATTAACCACATAAATATCACAAAAGACAAGAATCACCTGATTTTGTCCATTGACGTAGAAAAGGCATTTGATAAAGTGCAACACCAATTCCTGCTAAAGACTCTTAGCAAAATAGGCATAGATGGAAAATTCCTCAGTGCAATAAGGGCCATTTAGACAAAGCCAACTACCTACGTCATCCTGAATGGAGAGAGACTGAAGGAGTTTCCCTTGAGAACAGCCACTAGACAAGGATGCCCACTCTCACCTCTCCTATTCAACATTGTACTACAAGTTCTAGCCAGAGCAATTAGACAAGACCAACAAATAAAGGGCATTTGCATCAGCAAAGAAGTCAAAATCTTCGTAATTGCTAATAATATGATTGTATATGCAGAGAACCCCGAGGAGTATATCAGTAAACTACTCAAAGTGATAGAAGAGTTCAGCAAAGTCTCAGGATACAAGATAAACATAAATAAATCAGTAGAATTCTTTTGTACCAACAATGAGATTGTTAACGAAGAAATCATCAAATCAATACCACATACTATAGCCCCTGAGAAGATAAAGTACCTAGGAATTAATCTAACCAGAGAAATAACAGACCTTTACAAAGAGAACTACAAGCCCTTACTACAAGAAACTAAGAGAGACTTAGATAAATGGAGAAACCTACCCTACTCATGGATAGGAAGACTTAACATTATGAAAATGTCTATTCTACCCAAAGCAGTCTACTTATATAATGCAATCCCAATACAAGTTCCAGCATCATTTTTTAATGAGATGGAGAAACAAATCACCAGTTTTGTTTGGAAAGGGAAGAAGCCATGGATAAGTAAGGTACTACTAAAGAAGACGAATACACTGGGAGGCTCTCATTACCCGACCTTAGAACATATTACACTGCCACAGTGGTCAAAACAGCCTGCTACTGGTACAAGAACAGACAGATAGATTAATGAAACAGAATTGAGACCCCAGAGATGACACCATCTGCCTACGAACAGTTGATATTCAACAAAGGCCCTAAGACATCAAACTGGGGTAAAAACCCTATCTTCAGCAAATCGTGCTGGCAAAATTCAATATCCATCTTCAATAAACCGAAACAAGATCCATATCTTACACCTTATACAAAAACAAACTCAAACTGGATAAAAGACCTAAATATCAAATCTAAAACAATAAGGCTCATCCAAGAAAAGGTAGGAACAACGGAGGTTTTAATACAAAATGTAGACAGACTTCAAAATCTGTCAAACAAACCATAAGCAACAGAAGAGAAAATAGATAAATGGGAACTATTAAGAATCAAACTTTTGCTCATCCAAAGACTTTATTAATAGAATTAAAAGGCCACCTACAGAATGGGAAAAAATATTTGGCAATATATGTCAGACTGATGCCTAATCTGTACAATCTATAAGGTAATACAAAATATCAATAAGAAGAAGATAAATCATCCAATTAAGTGATGAGCAAAGGAGATGGACAGACATTTCTCTAAAGAGGAGATCCAGGCAGCCAAAAAACACATGCGGACATGTTCATGATCTTTAGTTATTAAAGAAATTCAATTCAAAACTACAATGAGATACCATCTCACCCCAACAAGGTTGGCCATGATCCAAAAAACACAAAACAACAAACACTGGAGAGGCTGTGGAGAAAGTGGAACTGTCCTGCACTGTTGGTGGGGTTGCAAAATGATCCAGCCTCTTTGGAAAGCTATCTGGAGCTTCCTTAAAAAAATGGATATTGATATACCATTTGACCCAGTAGTTCCACTATTTGGAATATATCCTACAGAATCAAGGCCATTCGCACCAACAGAAACATGCACAAGAATGTTTATCGCAGCACAGTCCACGATAGCAAAAAGATGGAATCAACCCAGATACTGAACAACAGAGGAATCGATAGGTAAACAATGGTATATATATTCAATGGAGCACCACGCAATGATAAAGAATAATGATGATTCCAAGAAACATTTCATAACCTGGTTTCAACTGGAAGACATTATGTTGAGTGAAAGTAGTCAGCGACAAAAGGACAAATATTGTATGAGACCCCTATGATAAGAACTCAAAAACAGACCTACTTATGGAAGAAAGGACTCTTTGACAGCTGCAAGTGAGGGGAGGGAGGAGGGGGGAGGGGGTACAGTTTAGATTAGATAGTTGGTAGAAATTTGGTTGGGTAAAATTGGTCATAGCACACATTAGAAACAAGAACAATATTAAGTGGACTTCAGCATAACTTGAATACTCCTTCCATCTTAACCCAATATTGCAAGGACTGAGTAGCTGGGGCAGGGGGCAGGGGACGATGTTCTTAGATGAAATTGAGGCCAATTGGCACAACTAGCGTATTGCTAAGGGGGATCTCTGCACCCCACATTGGTGAGTGGTGTCTGGGGCCTTAAAAGCTGCCAAGCTGCCATCGGAGGGCACAGCAAATGGTCCCAACTCAGCAGGAAGAGATGCTCACTGAGGACCAAAATGACATGGGGTAAAGACAATCCAGAAGACAGTGAGAGCCACATCAGTGGGTTCCTACATAGACTTGGGACCGGACAAACTGGATGGTTCCCAGCCACCACCAGTGATAGCCGTGATGAAGCTCACTAAGTTGAGTTTCACTGGCAATACCATAAAAAGGGGTGCACCGTGAGATCTCCACTAAAAGACCTCAGTTGATGGTCCAGCAGTTTTGGGGTTCCCCTGGGAGCATGGCCCCTGGCCCTGATGCCACACTTGCCAGTAAATCGTAACAAAGGTCCACTCTTCAGACATGAATGGATTGGACTTGGCAATGCAGAGTGACCATATATTGGATGCACTTTATGGTTCTATGCATCTATAGGACACCATCCTGCCGACCTCTGGCTGGGGTAAGGGGAGTGGGTGGAGAGGAGGGGAAAGGAGGCTGTTGGGAGGATGAGACATGTAAGGAGCAAAAAGGACAAGTGTTCTGGCACCAGGCAGGGAGAGCAGTGGAAGCTGCATATAGGTGGGCATGTAAATTTATATGCGAATGTACATTTTCACTCAGTCATAACAATAATAAAGAAAAATTAAAACAGTAAAAAAAAGTTAAAAGCATGCCTCTTTGGATAACAAGCTTCAAGTAGCGAAGAATCAGTGTATCAGATGGCCCACCATGGGTTACTTCTGTCTGTCTCCCTTGATTGTTGCACTTCTGATATGACTCACAGTCACCTCCGGAATCATTTACAGTTTGAATTTCTGCATTTGTCCCTGGAAGTCATACAGGAGAATTTGGATTAGTTTCAGATTACCCATACCACTGCAAAGGTTTAGAAAACTGCTTACAGTATTTTAGAATAGTTTAAACCAAAAACTAAGCCCACTGCCATTGAACTGATTCAACCTCATACCAACCCTGTAGGACAGAGTAGAACTGCCCCATAGAGAGAGTGGCTGGAGAACTTGAACTGTTGGTTAGCAGAGGCAGCACTGAACCACTGTACCACCAGGGTTGCTTAAAACAGTTCAGCACATTTTAAAACAAACTTTAAGTATATTTAAATCCTACATTCAGTTTTTTTTTTTCTGTAACACCAGAACCACATCTAAGTCTTCATGTGCACAGAATTAAAATATGGTGTTTAACTAAAGAATATTTTTTTACTAGTATGACTATCTTGCCACCTCAGGGCATAAATAAGGATAAACAAGATCACACCTTTTTCACTTTCAGATTCACTACCCAAATACCCTCTTGTCTAGGAAGTGTCCAAAAATTTTGGAAGCTTATTCAATCTGAAGTGGGCAGTCTTGTTTTCAAATATCAGCTGGAGAGAAAACTACGAATCTGATCTGTCCCTGTTTCCGTTCTGCCATTGTTTCTCTAGCTGCCTGGCAATGTGTTGAAGGCCAGGTCCACGCTCAGGCAATCATTGTTTTTGTTTTCACTTCGACAACCAAAGTGCACCTTACCCAAGCTATGGTACTTTTTAATCATCTCGTGTGGTGTGAAAGCTAGACAATCAGTAAGGAAGACCAAAGAAGAATTGATGCATCTGAATTATGGCATTGATATAAAATACGCATATATACTTTCTTTTTAATTTTACTTACTATATTGTTCTCCATAATATACACAGCATAACAAACACCACTGATTGAACAGTTTTTACATGTACAAGTTACTTACCTTCTCATCCTCTGTTTTCTGGCTTATTCCTCACTCATTAACATAAAGTCACTGCCTCCTAAAGTTCCTATCTAATCTTTTGAGTTAGTGTTATTAATTTTATCCATACAGATAGTTCTTACAATACCACAACGCGGAAGGCAGATACTCATTACTAGTAAATTTTAGAAGGAATATTTTTGGTTCAATGTTTAGAGACTGTCTCAGGGCAAGAGTTTCAAGGTTCATCCAGCCTCCATGCTTCCAGAAAATCCAGAGTTTATAAGCATTTGAAATTGTGTTCTAAATCTCCCCTCTTCTGATCAGGGAGACTATAATGTTTTTTAAAAAGAGAGAATTCATCAGTTTTGATGGCACTTTATAGCAGGGCACAGATGACTATAATTTTTTTATTTGAGTTAATCTGCTCAGTTGTGTCCAAAGTCCATCAATACTAGTAGAGGAAGAAAGCATTTCCTTCATCCAAAGGTTGTGCACCCACCAAGCAAGGTCCTGGAGAAACAAAAGGCAGACATGGAGTATTGCTGTCACTGAGCCTCTGCAGAAGGCTGAGGGACAAGCCATTGGCCCAGCAGGGTATGGAAGGAAGAGACCAAGCTGAGTGGAGGTGACTGAGACCACCCAGGCAGACATCACTGAAAAGTTACGGGAATGATTTCATCTGTTGCTGCAGTAACTTCAGATTGCTGCTGTGTGGCAAACATCACTGGAACCAGATGGCCCGAGTGGGCAGTCTACCTCTGCCACTTCCTAGTTTGGGACCTTGAGCAACTTGCTGTAGACCTTGAGCAAGTTGCATAACCTCTTTGTGCCTCAATTTTCTCATATGGAAAATGAGACTCTTACCGCAATTCCTAGAGCTGTTAAGTGTGGGTTCCAAATGTTAACACATGTAGAGTGCTTAGAAAAATGCCTGGCACATATTAAGTACTCAGTAAGAGTACTTTGACTATAATCACTCCTACTACCGCTAACCAACCAACCATTTGCCATCAAGTCACTAGGACTTATGATGACCCCGTGTGTGTCAGAGCAGAGCTGTGCTCTGCAGGGTATTCAGTGGCCGAATTTTCAGAAGCATAACACCAGGCCTTTCTTCTGTGGCATCTCTGGGTGGACTTGAATCTTTAACCTTTCAGTTAGCAGCCAAGTCTGCTTACTGTTCACACCACCTAGGAAACCTAGTGCTACTACTATTATCAGTATTATTATTCACCATTTCCTTCATCATTAAGATGACACGCATGGGTGGGAGGGCCAGATAATGCATTTCAGAGTAAAATACAAGCTCCTTGAGTTGGCCACCATTTAGAATTAAGTGCTCCATGGCTCCTCTCTATTAAGAGACATAATCACAATTGATTACTTGGCTGTGGAATAGAGTTATAGACAAATACTACTTTTCTCTCTGCTGAATCATAATCTGTCTCCACCAAGGCCCAGTCATGGAAAGGAACAGAGCAATCTACTGGGCAAGTCATCAGTTCTAGTGGTACACGCGGGTACAGCAGACAGGATGCAGAAGTCTCCAAGAGCCATCATTCAACAGCCAAGCCAGCTCCATGTAAGTTTTTGAGTCTACCTTAAAACAGATAAAACAGTTTTGCTTTTTCCTCTCTCATCTGTAGTTTACCAAGAACAGAAACCATACAGGTACTATATTTTTACACAAGCAACATGTGTCTTCTGCAATTATTTGCCAACTGCTTGCTATCCCCTACAAGGCATTTTCTTAAGTGCTCTCTGCTATTTTGTGGAAAAGGACTGTCAAGGCAGAGCTTGTGAGGATAGCTCATGGGTGGAGAAAGCAATCAGCAAACAAAGGCAGAAAGCACACACTATTTGCATAAAAATATGATAACCTGAGACCCAGGAGCTGTGACATTGCTGCTGCAATGACAAAACAGTCCATCTATTCTAACATTATTTAATTGGAAGCAGTATTGCATCTAAGTTTAGGATGACATCCTTGGCACTTACACATTGATGTATTTCTCCTGGTAAAATGCATCTTGGAGTAACCTGACAGCTCTTTCATGGAATACTCACTTGAGCTAGTAATCTGTCAATAGGTAGGTTATTTAACCATACAACATTTTTTACCATGAACCCCTACTACCAGTGAGTGAACTGCTGCTAAGATAAAATTCTCTCTCCTCACAAGTACCCCGAAAGACAGCTCAGAGTGTCAGGAGGTTCTGAGTGCAGCAGCAGCTTGCTCGCCTAGAGCGACGGGTTGGTGCACAGCTTGCTCACCTAGAGCAACGGGTTGGTGCGTGGAGAACTGGGCCCAAGCCTGTCCTGGCTCCCGCTTCACTTCTCAGTGCAGTTCGCATTGGCAACAGGGACCCACAAAGGCTTTTTGGCCCTTGGTTAAGTGAAGCCATTTGGATCTAAATGTTGCTTTTAATGGCTTCTAATTTTACTCATAAAATTTTCCAATCATAAAAATCCTCATTTTTAGTACCAATTTGGAGATTTTGTCAGCAAATCACTTAATCTAGAGTCATTAAGGCGATTTCAAAGAGCCCCTTCCATCTGGCCAGCTGTCCTACCCCCAGCCCTGCCAAGGCCAGCCACAAACCCAGTTTTCCAATTTGTAACGCAGGATTGGCTTCGTGGTATTTAGCACACATTCAGCTCACTCAGTCTCTCTGTCCACACCCTGGTATTTCCTGCAGTGTAGGTCTGTCCTTCTGTGCTAGGCATAGTTCCTTTAAGAACAGACATCATGCTGTGATAGTCTCTCCACTACCTACAGATGTGGACAAAAGGCTTTGCACCTTGTGCTTAGTTAGAAGGAAGGGAGGGAAGGGGGGAGAAAGAAAGGAATGAAGCAAGGAGGGGAGGTAGGGAAGTAGGGAGGCAGGGAGGCAGGGAGGGAGGGATGGAGGGGACTTAACCAGCACAGATGAAAAACTGTAGATGGCCTTGTACTAGCACTGTTAACTTGATATTTGATCAAATTGGTGCTTATATTCTTTTGATGTGTTCAAATACTTTGCATACTGTAATGAAAACATATTTTTTCATGATTTCATAGGAGAAGGAGCCCTGGGAAACAAGTGAAATGAGTAAAGTAGGAAACCCTTTCTCAGTCCGTTTCAGCCTTATGTTACCTTTTGGAATTTCCCAGCCAAGTGCATGAGACAGTAACTAATTATGAATTAGACTGAAAATACTCAGCAAAGGAGAGGTGTCTAAATAATGAAAAAAAAAAAAAAATCCTTGGGCAAGGCTACAGCTCTCTATCTGCTCTATAAACACCAACGTTTTCTATTTTTAAATAAAATCTCAATTCCCTGAATTGAAGAAAACATAACATTCCATTATACTACTATCACATTTTTATTCTGAATCCTAAGTCATCTAGGGTTGCCATGAGTCGGATCCGACTTGACGGCACTTGGCTAAGTTATCTAATGGGATGAAACAAAGCATCTCATGCAACACTGAGGACTGATCTATTATTGGTAAGTTCATAGAGACAGATAGTACCTTAGACATCATCCTGGCAGAGAAAAAAAGAAGGCAGGTTATTGCTTAATTGATACAGAGTTTCTGCTTGGAGTGATAAACATGTTTTGGAAATAGATAGTGGTGATGGCTGCACATGTACATGTGAAGGTAGTTAATACAACTGAATTGTATGCTTAAAAATACCCAGAAAGATAAATTTTATGTTATTTGTATTTTACCATAATGATATAAAAATTGTGTCTTAATTAAACAAACCAAAGGATTTATGAAGTTCTAATCATCACTTTCAGTTTTCTGCCTTTAAAAATTGGAGGAAATTATTCTTTTTAATAAATATATTTTTTATTTAATATGACTGAGTGAAAACGTACATTCCTGTATAAATTTACATGCCCATCTATATGCAGCTTCCACTGCTCTCCCTGCCCAGTGACAGCACACTCTTCCTCTCCGCTCCATACATGTCTCATCCTCTCAGCAGCCTCCTTTCCCCTCCTCTCCACCCACTCTCCTTCCTCCAGCCAGAGGTCAGCAGAATGATATCATATAGATACAGAGAACCATAAAGTGCATCCAATATATGGTCACTCTGCATCGCCAAGCCCAATCCATTTGTGTCCAAAGAGTGGACCTTCGTTATGATTTATGGGCAAGGGCAGCATGGATGCCTACATCGACATGGGACCAGAAGAACCGGATGGTGCCCGGCCACCACCAGTGATAGCCGTGATGGCTATCACTGGCAACACAAGAATAAAAAGGGGTGCATCCTGAGATCTCCACTAAAAGACTTCAATTGATGGTCTTTTTAGTATTTTTTATGTATTTCTGGTAAGATTTAAGGGAAACTGGTATATACAAGATCTTTCAGATATAACTGCACAATCATGCAGAATCAATTAAATGTAAATTCAAAAGAAATTCAAGAGTTGTCTACCTAGTAACATTTTTTTAATTTCAGACACACTATATTTATTCATTTAGTGTGCATCAAAGTTTACAGAGCAAATTAGATTCCAATTTCATAGTTTGCACATAAAGTGTTCATGGCCTTGGCTTCATTTCCCACAAAGTGTCACCACTATCCCCATTTCAGTCCTGGGTTCCCCATTTCCTTTCATCCAGATTTTATACCCCTTCCTGTCTTCTCACCTCTGCTTTTGGGCAAATATTGCCCTTTTGATGATTCTAAGAAACGAGTTCTCTCAGTGTTATTGTTTATTTGGGGATCTATCTATCATTTAACTGGAAGGTAGTCTCTGGAAATAGCTTCAGATTGAAGTCAGAAAGGTGTCTTGGCTCAAGTCAGAAAGGTGTCTTAGGGGCATAGTCGTGGGACTTCTCAGGTCTGCTCTTATCTGCGAATCTGATCTTTTGTTACACATTCCTTTTCTCCCACTCTTCCCTGAACCCTCGGTTGTAATCCCAGGCAGAAAGGTCAGGAATGGTAGCTGGGTACCATCTAAATGTAGTTCTTTCAGTGTCAAGGTCATGTGGTTGAGGTTCATACAAACCATTAGTCCTTCGGGCTACTGTGCCCTGGAGTTTTAGGGTTGTTTCACTGTTCTTTGCTTCAGACTGGAAGAGACCAATAATTGTATTTTAGATGGCTGCCTGAAAGTTTTTAAGACCCCAAATGCTACTCATCAAGGTAGGATATAGAACACCATCTTTAATAACTATGTTGTGCCCACCCATGTGGATGTTTCTCAAGTCTATGGTTCTTGGCCTTCAAGCCTGGGAACTTCATCTTGCCAGGTGTTTAGTTACATCTAAAAAGTTTCCCTGACAGTGCCCCTTCTGTGCTCTAACCTCTATATTAATATGTGAGGATCACCCACAGTCACATATGTAGAAATATTCACCACAAAACCTGTATCAGCCAGTAAGTATGTTCCGTTCATACCTTCCTTCACCTCTGGGCATAGTTACTTACCTGTACATTCACTCAAACACCAGGGTGGCTGTAGGAGTTAGGGGCTATGGCTGTTAACCAAAAGCTCAGCAGTTCAAATCTACCAGGTGCTCCCTAGACACTCTATGGGGCAGTTCTACTCTTTCTTATAGGGTCACCATGAGTTAGAATTTACTTGACAACAATGATTTTCTTTTTTTAATATATTCATTAATAAGTTATTGTTTGTTAATACTATTGTTGCTGAATTGTCTATAATAGGTGCTGTAAACAAACTAAAAAACTAAACCTATTGCTGATGAGTCAATTCTGACTCATAGTGACCCCATAGAATAGAACTGCCCCATAGAGTTTCCAAGAAAAACCTGGTAGATTCAAACTGCTGACCTTTTGGTTAACATCCATAGCTCTTAAGCATTGTGCCACCAGGGTTCAAATAGTTACTGAAGTTGTTCTTTATTTCTGCTTTCCTCTCAGTGTCCCCTTTTGCCTTGATCATGTTGTACTGACTTTTCCCATGTTGTGTATTGTCTTTCCCTTTACCAATATTAACATGTGTCTGCTCCGTATTCAGTAACTTTCCTTCTCCATCTCCCATTCCTAGTAACCATCAAAAATTTTTTTCCCTGTGTGTAAACTTTTTGTTACTTTATAACAGCGGTCTCATACAATATTGGTGTGCATAGTAACTTCCCATCTGGCTTATGATTTCCATTTAAATATGTATGTCATGCAACAGCAGAAAGAATATCAGATACCCACTGAAAACTAGTGTTAGGAGAATTTCAACTTAACGTAAACCCAATGGAATTATTAAAAAAAAAAAAAAAGTGAGCCAGGCCAATTGAATAGAATAAGGAAAGATTCTATTCCTGCCTCAGTATTGTGTCCTAGTTCCCTCATACCGTGAATAAAGCTAGGCACTGCTACTGTTCTGCACACTTGTACTTCTGAGTCCCTGAGAATCATGCCGCTGGTCTTTGCTACCTTCATGGTGTCCTTTCCCTTATTACTTCCCTTTCTTTCCTTCCAAAGTCCATTTGGAAAATGCAGTCACCATAAAATCAACTGGGCAGAGAGAAATTGGTGGAGGTCTAGAAGTGGCATTCTTCATTCAAGAAAATTAATCCACCCAGATTAGCTCAAAGATAAAGCATCTATGACACCAATAAGGAGTTCTGACAGCACAGGGGTCAAACACTCAGCGGGAAACTGAAAGGTTATTGATTTAACCCATCAGCTGATCCATGGGAGAAAGATGTAATGTCTGCTTCTGTACAGATCACAATCTGGAGAACATGATGGGGCAGTTCTACTCTGTCACATGGGGTCACTATGAGTCAAAATAGATTCCATGGCACCTAACAACAACATATACCAACAGCCTAGGGCTGAGCTCCTCACTCTAAACTGTCTACTCGATATTATTCCACTTGAATGTCTTGCTAATTGCCTGGGCCCAGAAAACTCATTCCAAACCCATTGCCATCAAGTTAGTTGCAACTCATAATGACCCTATAGATTAGAGTAGAACTGCCCCAATAGAGTTTCCAAGGAGCAGATGGTAGATGCAAACTGCTGAAACACAGCACTTAACTGCTATGCCACCAGGGTTTCCCTTAAACCCAGAATGGACTCAAAATCTCCCCTTCAAGCTGGCTACCCTGAGTGTGCTCCTTCCCACTGCCTTTTAGTCAATTCTGACTCACAGCGACCCTATAGGCAGAGTAGAACTGCCCCATAGAGTTTCCAAGAAGCATCTGGTGGATTTGAACTGCTAATCTTCTGGTTAGCAGCTGTAGCACTTACCCACTACCCTACCAGGGTTTCCCTCCCAATAAAAGGCACCATCAGTTTCGCGGTTATCTAGAGAGTAGACAGCAGTTTTTATTCCTCCTTCTCCCACACTGACATCCAAGTCTGTCCATTCTGCCTCTTAAGTATTTCTTAAAGGTTCCCACTACCACCCATCACCACCATCCATCTACTTCAGGCCATCAGTCTCTCTTCCCCTCACTCAGCTCCCTCTCCCTCCTATTCCATTCTCCACAAGTACCCAGAGCCATTTTTTTACACTGCACGCCTGACCACAGCTGCATCTGCCTAACATCCTTTAGAGACTTCCCACTTATCATAGGAAAAAAGCCCCAGGTCCTTACAAAGAGCTCAGTCCGGCCTGTGTTCTTGGCAAAAAATCACCCAAAACTTTTTTTAGTCCGAACAGTCTAAGCTTTTCCTTTCCATAGAAGATTTGCACTTTTTGATTTCTTCTTCGTAAAATAATTTTATTCTCACCCCAAATGTAGCTGACTCTATTTGTAATTTTGCAACTTCTGAAGCCCTCATTACTAGGACAGAGGTTTTCATTTGCAGCACAACTAGAATTTTTCTTTGTAAGCATGTGTGTTTTTTGAAAGTTACTTAGGTATTGCCCTGAGATACTCTTCAAATCTTGAATTGAAACTAGCCCAGAGGTCACCTTGTACCTATATAACAAACTGGTGCAAAAAATAATTAATATCACCCATAAGTATTGTGTTCTTTTTTTAAAAAAAATCACCTGTGTGAGACCAAGCAGTCAACAATTTAAGATGAGAGTGTAAGGAGGCAGAGAAATTAGAATAGTGGCAATGGAACAACTAGAACAGAATTAATTGTGAACAACATAGCCAGTGTCACTGAACAATTTGTGTGGAGATTGGGAACCTAAACTGATATATAAAACTTCATCAAAAACACAACAAAATGCTATTTTATAAAAAGTTACTTATGTATCTGTTTAAAATTTAGTCTCATAATTGCCTGTAAACTCCATCCCTGTAACAGGAGAGTCTGCTTTCTTTACACTACATATAGCAAGTCTTTCAGTAAAAATTTGTTAGGGGGAAAGAAAAAAGAATGAATACGCTGTTTTCAACAAACACATGTGAATAAAACAATACAGGTTAAAACCAAAAGAATACTCCAAAAATATTTTTTCTTACAAAGTGTATTTAGTATCAGAACACATTCATTTCCAATTGCAACAGCTCTCAATCAACATTAGACTTAATTCATGTATTCAAATTCAGTTTAAGTGTAGCACTTTGTTTTTAAAACCAAAAGAATGAATATTTAAATACATCAGAGCATGTGATGTCTAACAATGAAGTTACAGTATAGAAAATATTTATCTCCTAACAGAATATCATTTGTGCCATGTGAATTGAATAGCAGAGATCTGAATACCACTGAACCCAGAAAGAGAGAGAAATAGGAAGTTAGCCCAACCCAGAGGCAAAGGGAAGAAGGCACAAGCAAGCAACCACCCCCCTCCCTACACCTGAAGCTGTGGCTCCATGAGGGACCTTCCCAAACCAGAGACAGCTGAAGCAGCAGCACTTGAGTCCTGACCACCGTGGAGTGGTTGTGAAAGCAAGCACCTGCACAAGTGACCCTCCCCCTGCCCCTGCCCAGAGGCAGAAGCAGTAGTGGTACTGCTGAAAGCAGGAGCAACTTGCTCATCAGGGAGCTTCACCAGCAGCAGCAGCAAACCAGGGCAGGACAGTAAGAGCAAGCAACAGAAGATAACCAGACTGCACAGAGAATCTATGGCCCAGCATCAAAATGGAGACACCAGTCAGGCCAACTGAACCATTAAGTCTCTTTCACTGCAACAGCTTCTGGATGGCTTGGAGACAGCAAGCAGCCTCTAAATACCTGAAGAAGCAGACTACCACAGCTCCTGAAAACTCCCAAAATTAAGCAGCAATGGATTTCCTAGATGAAGAAGAATTCCTACAACTATCAGAGACAGAATACAAAAGATTGATGTACAGAGCTGTGTAAGGTATTGGGAGAGAGATCAGGCAAAATGCAGCAGGGCACACTGAAAAATTAAATGCCAAGCCAAGTGCCGTCGAGTCGGATCCAACTCAAAAGAAATACTTGAGCAGCAACAATCTGAAATTCAACAGATTAACAATAAAATCTCCGAGCTTGAGAACTCAATAGAAAGTCAAAGGAGTAGGACTGAGAACATGGAAGGCAGAATTAGCGAGCTTGAAGACAAAGTAAAAGACACACAGAAAAAGTAGAAGACACACAAAGCATACACACAGAAAAATTAGATAAAAGACTCAATAAGAGTGAAAAATCCCTAAGGGTGATGCAGGATTCTATTAAGACAAATAATATCTGTGTGATCAGAGTCCTAGAACAAGGTGGGATAGCTGACAATACAGAGCAAGTAGTTAAAGACCTGCTGACAGAAAGCTTCCCTGATATCTTAAAAGATGAGAAGATCTCTATTCAGGATGCTCACAGAGCACCACTCAAGATAGATCCCAAAAGAAATACACCAAGTCATATCACAATCAAGCTCAATAAAATTAGAGACAAGGAGAGACTATGGAGGGCAGTACAGAAATAAGCAAAAAATAAACTGTAAAGGAAAATTATTAAGATTAAGCTCAGACTACTCAGCTGAAATGATGCTGGCCAGAAGACAGTGGGATAACATATACAAAGCCCTGAAGGAAAAAAAAAAAAAAAAACCGAGGATAATATATCCAGCAAAATTGTCTCAACAATGAAGGTGAAATTAAGACTTTCACAGATATACAGAAATTTAGAGAATTTGTAAGAACAAAACTAAAATTACAAGAAATATTAAAGGAAATTCTTAAATTAGAAAATCAAAAGCATTAAACATATGCTTATATGTCCAGAATTCAACAGAGCACAGATAAATAGAAAACTAGGGAAGCATTAACAGGACTAGCAAAGGGCTTTGTGCAAGTGCTTCCAACACAGTAGAAATGCCAAGACAGACTCCCAAAACTTTCTGGGAGGGCAGACAAGTGGCTGGATTGTGTGATGCAGTTTAGGGGCACAAATTAATGAAATAACATCTTCATTGTAACTGAATTTGTATTCAGAGTTCCGATCAAATTTGGATTGCATGTACTAAAACTTAGCATATGTTTCAATAAATTGTATTTTGATCACTGCTAAATATCCTCTTTGATTCAAATATTTTAACTGGAAAAGACTAATAAATCAGGTATCTGTCCCTAAGTTCCTATTAATGCTATCTTTCATCTAGGTCATCATTTTCAAACCCTACTATAAGAAACAGCTGAGGACCCTATAGAAATGCTAACTCCTGAGCCCATCTCCTGGAGATTCGGATTCTATGGGTCTGGGGTACAGCCCAAGTAGCAACATTTCACCACGTTCACAGGAATGTCTGTAGAAACTTATCCACAGAAAGCAGTCTGAGAAACACTTATGTAGAACATGTAAGTAGACTTCTGAGAACTGTTCTTAAAAACCACCATATATAAGACATCACAGTATTCAACTGTGAACAAAATGGACTTCAAAAAGACACATAAGACCCTGGGTGATGGAGTTTCTAGAAGTTTCATTTTCTTTCATACCTTATCACCTTTCCTGGTTTTTACAAGCTGTAGTTTTCACAATCAAAAAGCCACTTTAAGAAAAAAAATTGGACATACTGTTTTTAACTATGATCCACTTAATATGAAGGAACCGTGGTAGTACAATGGTAAGTGCTCATTGGCTAACCACAAGGTCAGCAGTTAGAACTCACCAGCAGTTCCACAGAAGAAAGGACCTGCAAATTTGCTCCTGTAAATATTGTACCCTGTGATACCATCCGGGGACATTCTACTCTGTCCTATAAAGTCACTATGAGTTGGAGTTGACTCAACAGCATGCAACAACAACCATTTTTATTAAAGGTGAAAAGCAGAAAATGAAGGACACATACACACATGTATAATAGCTCTTGGTGAATACAGGGATTTGCTTTTTCCTTCCTTTACTTTTCAGCACTCTGTTCACTTTTTCTTTGGAAGAAGGCTAACCATATTTTTTAGATATAACAAGGTTGCTTTCTATCCAATGGTTTCTTCCCTTCTCATACAATTCCATAGAGTTCCTGGCACTTTTGACAGAAGTAACATCCAGTCTGTATTGCAGTTCTTGCCCAGACACTGAAAATAAATTGAAGCAAAATTGCAAAGATGGTAAACCCATTTTTGCATCTCAAACCTCCTCTTTTTGTTGCATTCTCCATGGTTTGCTGCTTATACTCAGTCCCCTCACCCCGTTTCATGTTTTTGGGCCTAGTCTCTCCTACTTCTTAGTCCTCAATCTATGTTAATTGGAAACCTTGATGTGTAAGTGGTTAAGTGCTATGGTTGCTAAACAAAAATTTGGCAGTTCATATCCAACCAGGTGCTCTGGAAACTGTATGGTGCAATTCTATTCTGTCCTGTAGGGTTGCCATGCATAGAATGCATGGTGGCACAGTGCTTAAGTGTTCAGCTGCTAACCAAAAGGTTGGTGGTTCAAATCTACTAGCTGATCCTCAGGAGAAAGATGTGGTAGTCTGTTTCCATAAACAGAATGCCACATAGTAGTTTACCACATAGGAAATCCTATGCAGCACTTCTACCCTGTCCCATAGGGTTACTATGAGTTGCAATCAATTCAACAGCAGTAAGTGCCCTATCCAAACAGAAACCAGATATCTCATTGTTATATTTATCTTTTTCACATTAAAGTGTTAACTCTCTCAGGAAGCCTGTGTGCTAAGAGAAAATCCAGCTCTTCTGGTCCTGATCACCGCCACACTTCTTGTTTCCTTTGGCTGGAATAATGAGGGGCTAAGAACCTTGCCTTTGCCAAGCTCAATTCTCAAAGCCTTGCTGCCAGTCTCTGCCTTGAAACCATGATATTAATCTCAATTTACTCTTTGTGTCTTGCTTAGTACTCAAGAAGACCAGGACAGCCAGGTTAGACCTTATATCCTGCACGCAAATTGTCCTGTTGTTGTAGCTGTGTGTTGCTTTTCAGTTGCCTAGAAATCATTGTCCTGTACAAAATCACCCAATATAAACCACAGTGCTTGTAGGGAAAATACAGTAGGGACACAACACTCAAAAACTTTGTCAGGGACATATTTTTTCAAAAAGGCAAAAACTTACTTAACATGGTACTATAGTTTACTCATGTTACATCGTTAAGAAACACATAAATACTATATTAAACATGGCACTTTACCTTGAAAAAGACCTGAAGTTTGCTTATGAAAGTCAGTGTCAAAAGAGTTAGGCCTTTTGAGTTATTATGAATGATGGAAACGGGGTTATCTGAAATGGGCTGGAAATCTGTAAAGCCAGATATGGATGACTGCAGATCATAACGCATGCAGTAAACTGAGGCAGCTGGTAGAAGTTTGAGGTGTGTTCATTTTTCTGTATTATGAAAACTGGCCAATGAAAACCCTATGGAGTACAACAAAATATTGTCTCACACAGTGCTGGAAGCTGAGCCCTTAGGTAGGAAGGCAGTCAAAATCAACAGTGGCTGCAACAATGGACTCAAGCACACCAATGATGGTGAAGGTGGCACAGGACCGGGCAATGTTTCATTGTGGTGTGCATGGGTCACCATGAGTCAGAGTCGACTCCAGGGCAACTGAAAACAACAAGGACCTCTGGTCAGCTGGGTGCCATTTTCTGCATTCCACCTAGTATTTATCACAGATGAAACTGCATACAAGCAAACATGACATTGGCAGTAGGCTCAGATTTTCCCTAATACGCCAGTTGGGTTGGCACTAGTTCAGGTTTCAAACAAGCGTTACATCAGAACTGGTTGTATTCAATTCACATTCTTGCTCCCGATCCAAAACATGCCTTTAACCTAAGAACACATCTCTTCCAGCCCTTCCGAGTGGTGACTGCTTTTATTCATCCTCCAGTTCTCATGCCACTTGGCCTAAGGATGAAGTAATTGTCCTCTTTGCTCCTTACTGCTGCCTTTGCAGCATTCTTTGTCCTTTTGTTTTGCTTTAACATTGTTCCTCTGTTGACTTTTTTCTGCCACCTTACCTCTGTCACTTGCACTGTCATACCCTAGATGGTCTCATTACCAATAACTGAAACCTCTCCGTAATCTCAGTTTTAAGTCTCCTATTCTCTATCACTTTCTATTTTTCCAGCTTCCTCTGTGTGACATCCTAACCCCAACGTTGTGAGAAACTATAACATGCTGATCCTTCCACTTTTTCAGTCTTTAAATTCTCTCATGTTCCCATATCTCTTTTGCTCATCTTAAATCTCACAGCTAATCATTAAAGCCATCCCCTTGCACATACATTTAACTCATGTTCCCTATCCTCACTGTGTTATACTTGATTGGAAAACTTCTGACCTCATTAAATGCAACTCTCTTCTTGTTTCCTAATTGTACTTGAAGAACTGAATGTAACTCTTGAAAAAAATTGACTTCACTTTATATTCATGTTCGGGGTTCCCCTGGGAGCATGGCCCCTGGCCCTGATGCTGCCCTTGCCCATAAATCGTAACGAAGATCCACTCTTTGGACATGAATGGATTGGACTTGGTGATGCAGAGTGACTACATATTGGATGCACTTTATGGTTCTATACATCTATAAGATATCATCCTGCTGACCTCTGGTTGGAATAAGAGGAGTGGGCGGAGAGGAGGGGAAAGGAGACTGTTGGGAGGATGAGACATGTATGGAGCAGAGAGGAATAGTGTGCTGTCACTGGACAGGGAGAGCAGTGGAAGCTGCATATAGGTGGGCATGTAAATTTATACAGGAATGTATATTTTCACTCAGTCATATTAAATAAAAAAATTAAATTAAAAAAAATTCACGTGCACAAACCGTAGGTCAATGCTTAACGCAACCTGGAACTGTATTACTCTGTTCTAGTTCATTCTATCTTTTTCTCTCCTCAGTGATTATTTCAGAGCTTCTCTGTCTTCAGATCCACATCTCCTTCTCCTTCCTTGCTCTCAGTTTAAGACCTTGCCTCTACTGCATTAAGAAACGTAACCAAAGAGGTTCCACAATATTTCACTACCACATCTATCTACCCACTGTAAGTCTCTATTTAGTGTGCTCTCTCTCAGTATCTCCAGTCTCTAATGTACTGTGGCCTACCTCTCTTCACCTGGGTACTAAATGTATTCCCCTCCTACCTACTCAGGGAAAGTGGTCCAATAATTATCCTCTTTCTCCCTTGCATCATCAGTTTTTCCCTCTACTCAATCAGTCCCATATGCTTCCACCTTAAAAAAGAAAGAAACTTCCTCAATCTCACTTCCATCTCCAGCTACCATTCCATTTATCCATATACTTCTTCACAGCAAAACTCTTCAAAAGGAGGGTGTCCAAGACAGCAGAGGAGTCAGACACTTTCTGTGATCCGTCTAACAACAAAGACCCAAAAGAATAAATGATTCAATTACATGTGACATCCTAGAAGCGAAAATCAAAGAGAAAGCTGAAAAATTTGACTGAGCAGTAGGGAAGGGAAAGTAGGGTCAGAAGTACTTAAGACTGAGCAGACCTGACCCACTGGGAGTCAGCTGTAGCCAGATGGTATAAATGTAATGATGGCTTTCAGAGGGTGTCCTCATCAGCAGGAGAGACAGAGAAGCAAAGAGTATACTCCAGCCTCCAGAACCAGTGAAAAGTGGTACTTGACTGATAAAAGCTACGTGGCTTGTGGCTATCTATCTCAAACAGATCTACATCTTTCCCTTGGGATAACACTGTCTCTTTTTTCCCAGTACTTCCCTTCCCTTCTATGCACTGCACCTAGCTCTGAAGTCTGATACCATTAACTGAGCCAGAAGTAGGATTCCTTATGCCTGCCCTGTGCAATTCTCCTAGGGTCAGAGAGGGAACAATTTAACAAACTGGAAGATGAGTGGGGTGGGGGCAGTAAGATCTGCTGATGCCCCTGAGACAGAAATTCAGGATGGAAACAGATCCTTCACCTAGAATCAGATATAAGGAGACATGTCATCCTCACAGACACTCAGGGACAGCCATAAGGCCTTTGCTTTTCTCAGCACTTACAGCCAGATACCCGTGCCTACACGAACCACCCCTGTCAATCTACGACAGTAAGGGAGAGCTTACACCATATACTTGGTGACTGACTACCTGGACACCTGAGATGAAGTCATGCAAGAAAAATAAATGGACTCCTGTGCTCACATGTCTAGTAACAACTCTAGCCACCTAGTGACAGGACATTAGAGTTTTACAGGTAGCAATAACCAAGCTAGCATACATGACCAGCCTATTTGGACATGTCAAAACAAAACAAGAAACTAGAACACAGTAAGCAAAAATAAAACGAATAAATTCAACAACTTAGTGATGGTTTGGAGACAACAATCCATATCAAATGACTTGAAGAAGCAAATCACTGGGGCTTCAGAAAGCTCCCAAAACATAGAATCAAGAAATTTTCCAGATGAAGAGAACATCCTGGAATTATCAAAGGTGGAATACAAAAGAGTAATATTTACAAATCTTAAAAAGTAAGCACATGAAAACTGCAGCAGAGCATAATGACAAGAAAGGAAGCAGAAAGTCAGAAAATTAGTAATAAATTTACAGAATTACTCAACTCAGTAGAAAGTCAGAGGAGCAGGATTTAGGCAATGGAAGACCAAATTAGTGAGACCGAAGATAAAGCACATAATACCGACACATTTAAGGAAATATCAGACAAAATAACATTAATAAATCAAGAAACACTAAGAATTATGTGGGATTCTATCAAGAGGAATAATCTATAATTTATTGAAGTACTAGAAAATAGGGGTGTAGGGGGACAGAAAATGCAGAGAAACTTGTCAAAGGTAACTTGACAGAAAATTTCCCTGATGCAAATGATTGCTGCCAAGAATTACACATCAAGCAAAGCTGTCAAATATGATGGCAAAACTAAGACATTTTCACATACATAGAAATCTAGGGAAAATTTGCAAAATCAAACTAAAATTACAAGAAATGCTAAAGGGAGTCCTTTGGTTAGAAAATTAATAACATTAGACAACAACACAAGACTTGAAAGTGGAGTAGAGCAATTGGATATCAATCAAAATAGGAAAATCACAAAAATAAATCAAAGCTAAGACACTGAAAATAGGGAAACAGAAATGCCATTATATAAACATTACAACAAAATAAAAGTTAACAGAAAATATAGTCATAGATTTGTCATAGAAAGAAGACAAAGCAGTATAAAGAAATTGAAGACTGGTTTCAATTTAGAAAAGCAGGGGTAAATATTAAGGCAACCACAAAGGAAATTATCAATCCTATGCTTAAAATTAAAAAAAAAAAGTATGGAGTTTCAATAAATGTAAAACTGCCAATATTGAAAAACATGAAAAGAAAGAAGAGTCAGCACAGAAAATTAAGCGGAATAAGTGAATTGTCTACAATATACCAACAAAAAGAAAGACACCAAAATGACCCCACTCATATCTATCAATAATCACCCTGAGTATAAATGGATTAAATGCACCAACGAAGACATGGAGAGTGGCAGATGGGGGGAGTGGAGAAAAAGACCCATCTATATGCTTCCTACGGGGACACACCTTTAAGACATGAACAAACTAAAACTCTAAGGATAGGAAAAGATATATCAAGCTAATAACATTAAAAAAAAAACAGGGGTGGCAATACCAATTTCTGATAAAACAGCAAAATCCACCACATTGGATAAGTAAGGACACTACATAACGATTAAAGTGTCACTACTCCAGGAAGATATAGCCATATTAACTATCTATACACCCAAAAGCAAGGCTCGAAAAGACCAAAAAAAAAAACCACCTCACCTGTGTCGAAAACAAAAATAGATAGCTCTGCAATAAGAGTAGGAGACTTCAACACAGCACTTTCACTGAAGAAAAGAGCATCCAGAATAAACCTCTATGAAGACCTGGAAGATCTAAGTGCTGCAATCAACCAACTGAACTTCATAGACATATGAGGTCTGACAGCTAAATCTATGAACTTAATTGTTCTAAGTGCTACATACTTCGCTGCTAAGTATCACTAGTGTCACCTCTGAAGTACTCTCCTTGGGAAGCTTTGCTTCCATGCCAGTGAATAGTCTACCCTTTAAAACAATTTTCAAGCTCTTTCTGGAACAGTCGTTGTGCACAGTGGTATGGTGGCAAGTTCATGAACTTAATTATATAATTGTCTGTAAGGGAGTTTTTAGGCAATAAATAAATAACTGTACTGGAACACCCTCCATACTCACCTGATCTGGCCACCAATGACTTCTTCTTTACCTGAAGAGAAATAATAAAAGGAAGACATTTTGATGACATTCAAGACATCAAGGGTAATTTAATGACAGCTCTGATGGCCATTCCAGAATGAGCGCCAAAATTGCTTTGAAGGGTGGACTATGCACTAGCATTGGTATATGGCTTCCCAAGTGGAGTATTTCAAAAGTGACTGTAGTGATATTCAGCAATGAGGTGTGTAGCATATTTTCTAGGATGAGTTCTCAAACTTAACTGGCAATTCTCATATACAGAACACTTCAGCCAAAAGCAGCCAAGTAGACTTTCTTTTCTAATGCATAAGGAAGATACTCCAGAATTGACTACATATTAGGCCATAGAGCAATCCTTAACAAAATTCAAAGTTTTGAAATATCACGAAGCATCTTTTCAGACCATAAAGCCATAAAAGTAGGAAAAAATAAGCAGAAAAATGAAGAAAAAAAAATCAAACACATGTAAACTGAATAACACCTTTCTCAAAAACTACTGTGTTATCGAAGAAATCAAGTACAGAAAAATGAAATTTACAGAATCAAATGAGGATGAAAACACCTCCAACCTGAACCTCTGAGACACAGCAAAAGCAATTCTCAGAGGTTAATCTCAATAAATGCCCGCATCCCAAAAAGAAGAAAGGGCCCAAATCAAAACATTAACCTACAACTTGAAGAAATAGAAAGAGCAACAAAAGAACTCCTTGGGCACCAGAAGAAAGCAAAGAATAAAAATAAGAGCAGCAATAAGTGAATTAGAGAAAAACGATGGAAAGAGTTAACAAGAGCAAAATCTGGTTCTTTGAAAACAACAAAATCGACAAACCATTGGTCAAAATGACCAACAAGAAACAGAAGAGGAAGCCAATCACCTGAATAAAAAACGAAATGGGTTCATGGCTGAGCTACATGTGTTATGGTTGGTTTCATGGGCCTGTCTTAGGGGAGGATACAGGAGATGGGGAACCCAAAGTCAAGAAGCAGAGAGAGCTGATACACAGCCAGGTGGGCAGTCAGTGTCACCAAATGATACATGTATTAACTGTTTAATGAGAAACTAATTTACTCTGAAAGCCTTCATCTAAAGCACAATAAAAAAAGTTAATAAAAAGCACTGGTCAAATTCCTCCCAAATGAAATGGGTGATACCACAACAGACCCAAATGAAATTTAAAAAATTGTAACAGAATACCATAAAAAATTGTACTCTAACAAATTTGAAAATGCAGAGGAAATGGACAAATTTCTGGAAACATACTACCTACATAAACTAACACAAACAGAGGTAGAACAACTAAATAAATCCATAACAAAAAAAGAGATTGAAGAGGTAATTAAAAATCTCCCAAGAAAAACAAAAAATCTCTGGCCCTGATGGCTTCACTGGAGATGTCTACCAAACTTTTAGGAAAGAGTCAACACTACTGTTACTAAAGGTATTTCAGAGCATAGAAAAGGATGAAATACTTCCAGTCATTCTATGAAGCCAGGATAACCCTGATAGCATAACCAGCTAAAGACAACACAAAAGGAAAATTATAGACTAGTTTATATCTCATGAACCAAATGCAAAAATCCTCAACAAAATCACAGCCAAAACCATTCAACAGCATATTAATAAATTAATTCACCACGACCAAGTGAGATTTATACCAGGGATGCAGGAACAGTTCAATATTAGAAAAGCAATCAATGTAGTCAACCACATAAATAAAAAGTAAAAACCACTTGATTTTATCTCTAGATGAAAAAAAGGCATTTGAAAATGTCCAACACTCATTTATGTTAAAAATTCAGCAAAATAGGAATAGAAAGGAAATTCCTCGATATAATAAAGGGTATTTATACAAAGTTAACAGCCAACATCATCCTAAATTGAAAGTCTGAAAGTATTCTCCTTGTGAACAAGAATCAGACAAGGATGCCCATTTTCATCACTTTTGTTCAACAATCTGGTAGAGGTTCAACCCAGAGCAATCAGACAAGATAAAGAAATAAAGGGCATCCAGATTGGTAAGAAGAAGTAAAAATATCTCTATCTGCAGATGATAAGATCTTCTACACAGAAAACCCAAAAGAATCTACACAAAAAAATTACTGGAACTATTACAAGAGTTCAGAATAGTTTCAGGATATGAGGCAAACATACAAAAATCAGGCAGATTCATTTACATCAAAGAAGAGAACCTCAAAGAGGAAATCACTGAATCAATACCATTTATAACCCCCAAGAAAATACTTTGGAATAAATCTAACCAGAGATGTAAAAGACCTGTACAAATAAAACTACAAAACATCACTGCAAGAAACCAAAAGAAACCTACATAAGTGGAGAACCCTACCTTGCTCACGGATACGAAAAATAAACATTGTGAAAATATCTATTTTACCCAAATCGATCTACAAATACAATGACAACCCTATCCAAATTCCAATGGTATTATTTAACGTGGTAGAGAAATAAGGCACTAACTTCATATGGAAATGGAAGAAGCCCCAGATAGGTAAAGCATTACTGAAAAAGAAGAACAACGTGGGAAGCCTCACATTAGCTAACTTTAGAACCTATTACACTGCCATTGATGTCCAAACCGTCTGGCACTGGTACAACAGCAGATGCATAGACCAATGAACAGAACTGAGAATCCAGACATATACTCATCCACCTATGAGCAGCTGATATTTGACAAAATCTCTGATCCCATAAATTGGGGAAAAAGTTGTCTTTAACAAATGGTGTTGGCATAATCGGATGTCCATCAGCAAAACAACAAAACAGAGCCCATATCACACACCGTGCACAAAAGCTACCTCAAAATGAATCAGAGACCTCAATAGCAAATATGAAACAATAAAGAGAATGGAAGAAAAAACATGGACACTGTTTGAAGCCCTAATACATGGTATGCCAAAAGCCAGATATAAACAGACTATAAAAAATTACTAACAATGCATAAACACCAGAAGAAAAAATAGGTAACTGGGAACTCTGAAAAATCAAACTTTTATACTATCCAAAGACTTCACCAAAGAGCAAAAAGACAACCTACAGACTGGAAAAAAAGTTTTTGGCTATGACAGATCCAATCAGTGTTTAATCTTTAATCCCATAATCTACAAGATACTAGAAAACCTCAACAACAAAAAGACAACCCAATTATTTGGGCAAAGGATATGAACAGGCACTTTACTAAAGAAGACATTCAGTCAGCTAACAGATACATGAAGAAATGTTCATGATCATTAGCCATTAGAGAATTCCAAATCAAAACTACAATGAGATACCATCTCACCCCAACAAGGATAGCAGTAATCCAAAAAACACAAAATAATGAATGTAGGAGAGGCTCTGGAGAGAATGGAACACTTAGACACCGCTGGTCATAATGTAAAATGGCACAACCACTTTGGAGATTGATTTGGCACTTTCTTTAAAAGCCAGAAATAGAACATGATCCAGCAATCCCACTTCTTGGAATATATCCTGGAAAAGTAACGGCTGTTACATGAGTAGATGCATGCACACCAGTGTTTATTACAACACTTTCTACAACAGCAAACAGATGGAATCAATCTAGGTGCCCATCAGTGGATGACTGGATAAGCAAAATATGGTATATTCACACTATGGAATATTATGTAATGATACAGAACAACTATGAATTTGGGGAACATCTTGCTAGAATTTAGAATCTGTAGGGAATTGTGCTGAGTGAAATTAGTCAGTTGCAAAGGACAAATACTGTACGAGACCACTATTATAAGGACTCAAGAAAAGGTTTAAACACAGAAGAAAACAGTGTTTGATAGTTACAAGGGTAGACAAAGAGAGAAAGGGTATTCATTAACTGGATAGTAGGTAAAATTAAGTTAGGTGAAGAGAGGGACAACACACAGTATAAGAGAAGTCAGCACAACTGGATTAAACCAAAAGCTAAGAAGTTTCCTAAATATAACCACTTTGAAGGACAGAGTAGCAGGGGCAGGGGTCTGGGTATCATGGTTTGAGGGGACATCTAGGTTGACTGGCATAACAAATTTTTAAGAAAATGTTCTGAATCCCATTTCAGTGGATGACATCTGAGATCTCAAAATCTAGCAAGCATCAGTTGGTCCCAGAACCCTCGGAAAAGAGAATGAAGGGCATCATGGACAGAAGGAAAATACGAGCCCCAGAAACAGAAAGGGCCTTATAATCCAGAGACTATGTGAGTTTGAGAGAAGAACTTGTTGGTGTCCAGCCACCACAAATGACTGCCCTGAGAGAGAGGGAATACAACAAACAGTCCCCGATGAAGCAGTAGAAAAATGGGGTACAAAATTCAAACCCTATTAAAAAGATGATCTGACAGACTAGAGAGTCCCTGGAAGATACAGCCCCAGGACTCTCTGACAGCCTAGTACTGAAACCATTCCAGAACCCAACTCTTCAAATATTAGACTGGAGTATAAGTTATAAAATGATGCTGGCAAAGAGTGTGCTTCTGGTACAAAGAGTGTAGATACATGAAACTAACTCGGCAGCTCCTGTCCAGGGGTGAGATGAGAGGGGAGAACGGTACAGGAGCTGGTTGAATGGATGCAGGCAATATTCGGTGGAAAGGAGGAGTGTGTTGTCACAGAATGGGGGGGAGCAGCTAGAGTTACATAACAATGTATGTGTAAGTTTTTTTATGACAAATTGACTTGGATTGTAAACTTTCACTTAAAGAACAGTAAAATACATGTTTTTAAAGAGAGATTTTCTGGAGGAAGTTATTATTTACTTTGGTTGCTAATTCTCTTTTGTCATCATTATAATATTCAATCAAAAGTCATAAATGTGCCCCAAACCATGAAAATATGACTTTAAATCCTTTGTTTAAGGAAAAAAAAAAGATCAATTGTAGCAGGCTTACAAGTGACACAGATGTTGAAATTAGCAGACACCAACTTTAAATTATTGGTTTAATTAAGGAAATTAAATGGAAACATGGACATAATTAGAGGGAAGGTAGGAAACTTCTCTAGAAAATTCTTTAAAAAGAATCAAATGGAAATAATAGAACTGAAAACTATAATATGTGGGGGGGGGCAAAAATCCTTGATGAAGCTTAACAGCAAACTTGACATAGCAAAAGAAAAAATAAATGTTCTTGAAAATAGGTCAGTAAAGTTACACAATCTGAAGTCAAATGGGAGGAAATAAAACAACAAAATAGAGATGCATGGAATACTAACCAATAGTCTAACAAATACATAATTGGAGCTCCAAAGAAACAGAGAAAAGTATATGAAGCAGAGGCAATAAAAAAAATAAAGGCAGAGAAATTTACAAAAGTTAAGGAAGATATTAACCTACAGATCTAAGGATCTCAGAGCATCCCAACAATAGTCCAGAAAAGGAAAAAAAAAACATACCTAATCATATCATAGTGAAAGTACTGAAAACCATAGAGCAGAGAACAGGGACAAAAACTAAGCATTGAGATAAAATTTTAAAAGCAGCTAGAAAAAAGGACATTCTTTGTGAATTTCTGTTCAGAAACAACAAAAGCTAGAATACAGTGGAATGACATTTTTAAAGATTTTTTTTTTTAAGCCAATCTATATTTCTACACTCAGTGAAAATGTCCTTTAAGACTGTTGGCAAAATAAAGACGTTTTTGATACAAGCAAAATCTGAGAGAAGTCATTGCCTACCCTCTAAGAAATTCTAAAGAAAGTTTTCAAAATGAAGGGAAATGACCCTCAATAAAAGACTACAAGGAAAGAAGAGCGCCAGAAAAGGGAAGTTTATGGGTAAATCCATGAAATTATGTTCATTCTGATAGAAGCATACATAACAACACATTTGCTGGTTCCACTTTTTTCACAGGACCTTGCTACATTCCTCATGTTGCACAACCCTCACCACTACCCATTTCCAAATCATTCCACCTCCACTGACAGAAACTCAGGGTTGCCTAAGCAAGGACGCCCCTGTTCCTCTCTTCATCCCCCTCCACCAGCCATTAAATGGGGTTTCTGGGAGTAATAAAGTGACCCTTTCTCCTCTTCTGCTTCCTCTAACACTTGTTCTTCCTCTCACCGCCTTGTCACTAAACCCTCAGACATTGGGTTTTTTAATAGTAGCATACCTAGTGTATTTGACACTCAGAATTTACTGTCTTCAACACCCCCTGTATGACAGAATCGTTTTCACAAATAGTAAGGTAACTGATACCGTCAGAAAAGAACTCAGTAGAAATTTTCTTTCATTTAACTACCTCTATGCTTGGCCATATAAAATCATGTTAGAAGAACTTAATTAACATGAAAGTAAACATAACAATAAAAAAGGAAATAAGTAATGAACTAGTATCTTAAACTAGATTTCCATTTTCATTTTGAACAAAAAGAAGAAACATAAACACAGTTTAGTCACAGTAGAGAGCAGCAACATTACACTTGCCATTTCAGAGTCTAACTGACTTTATCAAAAGTGCCATGTTCTACATACTCATGTCATAGACAATATAGCTAGGTTTGTCCATCTGTATATGCTTGTGGATGATCAAAGAATACTTTATTACTTTAATTTTGCAAAGTCTATTTCATATAAACTGACAGTTATACACTTAGGAAAAGCCTTAAACCCAAAGACAAGCTTGGCAAAGATTTTTAAAATCCGTTTCACAATACATTCTGGAATTGCAATGCTGTCCGTGTATCTGATTCTTCAGGACAGTTCTAGCAGCTTTCAAATGTGCTTGGGGCCAAAAAATTTTAAACAAAATCAAATGTCCAACCGTTCACACGGAATGATAGATTCAGTTTCTGCTTTGTATTTACTATCACTCGGCTGTAATTATTTTTAGTCAGGAATTATTTTTATTATTTTTAATTATTTTTAATACAGGAATAGGCAGCACAGTGAGGGGTTAGAGACTTAAAAGGTGAGCTCTAACAGTTCTGAGCCGTTACAAACTCACTTTCAAAACAAACATATGTAGCTCAGTCCAGGATGTATCTGGGGTGAATATGTAAACCGAGAGTTTTCCAAATTAACTTCTTTGTAGAGTCCATGTATAGTAAAGAACAAGAAATTAAGATAAGCTTATTTTACACGCACACACACACAGAGTAAGTCATGTGTCCTCACCTACCCTGTCTGCTAATCAGTTTAATGAATTTAATTGAATATTAGTCCCATGGCTCTGGTTTTCCTATTAAAGTAATCTGAATGCCAGTAAAGTTTAGGCTGTCTGCAATATACAAGATAAAAACTGAAAAGCTGGAACCTATTTAAGGAGAAAACCTGTTCAAGAAAAAAACTGAAAACTGAAACACGGTAGGATTCATAATACCCAAACCAAGCAAACCCACTGCCGTGGAGTCCATTCGGACACATAGAAACCGTATAGCACTGAGTGGAACTGCTCCATAGTCTCCAAGGAGCGCCTGGTGCATTCAAACTGCTGCCCTTTTGGTTAGTTGCTATAACACTTAAGCACTACGCCACCAGGATTTCAACAGAGAGGGCTAATAAGTATTTTGTCAAAAATGGAAAACTTGGGAGACCCCAGAAAACAAGACCACTCCATCATGTTCTGGCTGTTGCAAGTTTCGCCATATCCTTTTTTTTAAAAAAAAAAAAAAAAAAAAAAAATCACTTCCCACGAGTCGATTCTGACTCAAATTGATCCTATAGGACTGAGTAGAACTGCCCCACAGCGTTTCTAAGGAGCCCCTGGTGGATTTGAACTGCCGATCTTTTTGGTAGATACGTCATTAACATTCAACAGTAAACCACAGCAATTGTTTAGAACCTAAACAAACAAAAGGATTTTTTTAATAGGAGAAATATTTTATCAATAACATTGTTTAGAATTATTGTTCCGAGAGGATCATAAAAAGCTGGCCAAGTTGTTCTCTTTTCTTGCTGTTTTGAACTTCTCTACCCTCTCACCACCTGAGCAGGGCTGACCACTCGCACTGCCCTGCCCTTGGTGTGCTCCAGAGAAAACCAGTGCTGTGCCCTCTGCCCTCTTCAGCCTCACTGTCCACTCACACTTCCATACACCTGGGCAAACAGAGTCGAGCCCAGCCCCTTGGCATCAAGCTTTGCTGCCCAGAACGCTTGGCTTAGTGAATGGGGAGCACCCCAGGGGAGAGGAGAAGAACACAAAACAAAAAACAAGCTCAGCCCTTGAGTAAAGAGGGTGCAGGTCGAATCGGGGGGCGGGGAAGATGGATTGAACCGTGGCCTTTCAGAGTGTGTCTATGTGATACTTGGCACAGAAAAGAGAGCAGAGAATGAGAAGAAACGGTGGTTCTGATTATAAACACTAAAGAACTCAGAAAACAAAAAGAAGAAAACAAGTGTTTTAAACGTCTCTTATTGCAAACACTGTTAATTACAGTCATTCATGTGTACTAATTACCATGTCCCTAATTACTATGCATCATATTACCAATAATCCACAACACCACAGCCAAGCCAAGCCAAGTGCATTTACTTGGAACATTGCATATTCTGTCTCTATAGTTTACAGTTTATGTAGCCCAACCTAGCCTATCTGTTCATGAGTTTAAGGAATTGAATGAAACACTGGTGCCGTGATTTTTGTGTTCCCAGTCAAATCTGAATGCTCGTCAGCTTTGGGCTTTCTACAGTTGGGAAGTTAATCATGCTTCTCTGCTTCTGTTTACAAGTATCTCTTTGTGGCCATCCATTGCAACAGCTGCTGCGCTCCCATCTGCTGAAGCTCCGGCTACCTTCAAAATGGAAACGTTGAGTGCTCCAGCACGAAATCATTTAGCATCATTTGATGATAATTAATCAGGAAGGCCAAAACAAGCTGTGCACATTATTATCTACCAACTAAAGTGACTGTAAGCTGCTGAGGTTCCAGATTTCCCAAATGCCCAGATTTCAAATAATTTGTCCTACAGATTTTGGCTCAGAAAACGTGGGCTTCTGAACTCATAACTTGTGATAACACAGCCACATTTACCTGAGCAAACAGTACCTAAGACAGCAGTGAGCAGTTTTCGTGAGTTCACGCTGTGAAAAGCTGTGTGTATCCATTCCACTGCCACCGAGTCAACTCCAACTCACAGCGACCCTCTAGGGCAGATTAGAACTACCCCACAGGGTTTCTAAGGAGTCTGTGGTGGATTTGAACTGCTGACTTCTTTCTTAGCTCTGTAGCACTTAACCATTATGCCACCAGGGTTTCCAAGTACTCTGTAGTACAGGTGAATGCCACATTTCCCTCAGAGAGAAGGATGGGATGGTAGAGACAGTGGCCACCCACCAGGTCACACTGAAGGCTGCATGATGGAAGTTGATTACATTCTGCCACCAGGGACCAAACTGCCAAATGCAGACCTGACTGTATGGACTCAGTGTTTCAGAATGTTTGCCCTTTAGAAATAAGGAAATGTTTGGAAAATGATGGTCTATTATGACAACTCTAGGCACTTATTTAAAATGATGATTATATTAGTTTCCTACTCCTGCTGTAACAAATAACTACAAATTTGTTATTTTACACAACATAACTGCATCATCTTACTGTTCTGGAGGTCAAAATTCCAAAATGAGTCACGAGAATTGTGTTCTTGCTGGAGGTTCTAGGGGAGAGTCTCTTCCCTTGTCTTTTCCAGCTTTTAGAGGCTATACATATGTCAGTTAGCTCTTGGTCCCAGAGCACTCGGACTTCTGCTTTATTTCTCACATCTTCTCTGATTCTCTTACTTCCCTCTTTATCTTATAAAGCCTGGAAACAAGTTGCCATCAAGTCAGCTCCAACACACAGTGACCCCATTTGTGTCAGAGTGAACTGTGTTCGGTAGGGTTTTCAATAGCTGAATTTTATCCTTCTCTCATGAGGATCCTTGTAACTGCATCAGGCCCACCTGGATAACCAAGGATAAACCTATCCCCATCTCAAGACTGTTAATTTAATCATCTCTGTAAAGTTCCTTCTGCCACGTAAGGCAACATGTTCACAGGTATTGAGGATTTGGGTGCAGATGTCGTCGGGAGACCACTGTTCTTCCCACCACAAAGATAATGAAACGTAGGCCAACACAAGCGAATACTAATTGAAGTAAACCCACAACTGAAATTAATGTGGCATATAAAAGCATAAACCATGGACTAGAAAATCAAAGTCAAACATCAAAAAATGTCCATCAAAATAGCAGCATCACAGGCACCTTTCTTCTTCCACTACTCTATCTCTGGCCAGTCATTTTCTTGAATACAGTAGTCTGAAAAATTTTTTAAAAGATTTGATATTCATCAGAATACACAAACCAAAAACAGCCATTAAACATATGGGTCTTAAAAACTGGCAAACAGCTATCTAAAAAGCATCAATTAGTCCCAGCCCACCTGGAGCAGAGGAGAATGAAGGACAACAAAGACCATAAAGCAAATACAAGCCCAAGAGACAGAAAGGGCTACATGAACCAGCATGAGACCAGAACAACTAGATGGTGCCCAGCTACCACCAATGACTGCCCTGACAGGGAACACAACAGAGAGTCCCCGATAAAATGGTAAAAAATGGGGTTTAGAACTCAAACACTATTAAAGAGACCAGACTTGATGGTCTGACAGACTGGAAGATTCCCAGAATATGTGGCCCCCAGACTTTCTGTTAGCCCAGAAATGAAACCATTTCACAAGTCAACTCTGCAAAGATTGGACTGGACTGTAAGACACAAAATGATACTGGCAAAGAGTGTGCTTCTTGTCTTGAATAGATACATGAGATTAACTGGGCAGCTTCTGTCCAGAGGTGAGACGAGATAACAGGGGGTCACAGGAGCTAGTTGAATGGACTTGGGAAATACAGAGTAGAAAGGAAGAGAGTGTCATCACAGTGTGGAGAGAGCAGCTCGAGTTACCTAGCAATGTGCATGCATGTTTTTGTATGACAAATTGATTTGGATTGTAAACTTTCACTTACAGCACAATAAAACATTAAAAAGAAAAAAAAATTACAAGTTTTAAAATACTAAATACGTTTCCTTTAACTCAACAAGTGATTAAGTGAAAAGTCGTATTTCCTTCCTAACTAATTGGAAATAAATGAAAGAAAAGCCAAAATTCCAATCAAATTTAAACTGGAATGTACACTTTCACTCAATCACAATAAAAGAAAGAACAGCCAAAATTAGTTTGATCAGATGGAAGAGAGATTTCACTTTCTTGATCAGTTAACTGAACAAAGGTAGTATTAAACTGGCAATAATTAAAGACAAAGGTTTGATAAATGAGTCTAGAAATCTAACTATGTATGATTTCTTTAGAAATTCTGTGTTTAGAGCCTAAATTTGTCATTAATCTTTATAAAAGTATTATTGGGATATAATTCATACAGCGTAAAACCCATGCTTTAAAAGTGCACAGTTCATAGTTTCTAGTGCATTCATAGAGTTGTGCAAGCATCAACACTACCTAATTTTAGAACATTTTCATCATCCTCCAGAGAAACTCTATACCCATTAGCAGTCACTCTGCATTCCTTCTTCTCTCCACGTCTGTCAATCATTAATCAGTATTCTGTCTCTACATATTTGTCTGAGTATTTCATATAAGTGGGAAACAATATTTTTCATTTCGTGTGGTTTACTTCATGTAGCATAATATTTTCTAGGTTTATCTACATTGCAGCATGTATCAGTGCTTCACTCCTTTTTGTGGTAACACAAAATTCTACTGGCTGGCTTGGCTAGATATAATATACGTTTTTTATCAATTCATCAGTTGAGATGAGAAAGTTGGATTATTTTCAGTTTTTTTTGTTTGCTTGTTATGAATAATGCTGCTATGAACATTTGTGTATAAGTTTTTGGGTGGGCATATGTTTTCATTTATTTTAGGTATGTACTTAGATGCGGAAATGCTGGGTCATGTGGTAACTCTCTAAGATTTTCAGGAACTGCTAAATTGTCTATCCAAGTTGCTGCGAACCCACTGGCAGTTTATAAAGAGTCTAATTTCTCTATATCTTTATCAGTACTTGCTATTGCCCTTTATTTTTTTATTTCTGTGTGTGGTTGTCTTAGTCAGTATGAAGTAGTATTGGGATTTTGGTTTACATTCCCCTAATGACTAATGGGAAACCTTGGTGCATAATGGGTTAAGTGCTACATCTGCTACCCAAAAAGGTCAGCAGTTCAAATCTGCCAGGCACTCTTTGAAAATTCTATATGGGGCAGTTCTACTCTGACCTCTAGGGTTGCTATGAATCAGACTCAACTCAATGGCAGTGGGTTGGGTTGGGTTGGGTTGGGTTGGGTTGGGTTGGGTTGGGTTGGGTTGGGTTGGGTTGGGTTGGGTTGGGTTTAGTTAAGGCCTCTTTTCTGTGCCTGTTGTCCATCTGTATATCTTCCTTGGAGAAAAGTCTACTCAAATTCTTTGCCTATTTTTAAATTGAGTTACTTATCCTTTATTGTTGAGTTGTAAGTGTTCTTTATATATTCTGGATACAAGTCCCCTATCAGACACATGATTTGCAAACATTTTTCCTATTCTGCAGGTGTGTCATTCATTTTCAAAACCAAACACATTCTACGTGTTCTTTTTTAAGATTATTACAATGCCAGCAAACCTCCCTGGAAATTAGTCCTTCTCCATTTGTATGTGCCTTTCTATTTCTTTCTTTCTTGTTTAAATAAGGTTCAGTGATACCATTCTAAAATTATTTAACAGGTAGCTGTGGAACATAAATATTGCCCTGATGATGAGCACATAGCACAACCCCTCACTATCAAACACTGTTCCTTTTATTTCACAAGGCAGTTTTCATGTCTTTACATTTATGGAAAACCACAAAAGAAAAAATAAAGTTTTCTCTAGTTGATGCTGTCATCTGTTGTCCTGTACCCTTAAAATTGAGGATAATATTCCATCTTATAGCTCCAAGTCATCCCCACAGACTTCTGTCAAAATTCAAAACAACTGAAGGATGTACTTCCTGCTCTGTCTCTTAAGGGCTGCTTCTTTCTTCCTTCTTTCTTACTGTCAGTGCTTGGTGCTGGGCTTTTCAGGAGCCCTAATCCTTAATTGTGGGAGTGATAATCTCTGTCTTGGCTGTCTTAGAATTTTAATAACCCAGAAGTTTATATTAAAGTAAACATCAACCAAAATCATTGTCCTGGAAAAGAACAGGCTCTACTCTTCTATGACTATAATTATCATTCCTTTATATAGCTGCCGTATTCCTTTTCCTCTTTTTTTTTTTTTTTTTTTTTTTTTTTTGGCTTTTCTCATTATTCTGTTGTATAGCTTCAGAAATTTATTGGCCTTTTGTCCATCCTGTCACTTATTTCCTTTGCCAGCTTTGTCCGTAAGAAAACAGCCTGACCTGAACCCTTGATTCTACCCTTATTATTTTTACCTTCTTTGGAATTTTCTTAATACTTAAACTCCTAGTATTGAAGGTCTTCTTCCAACACTTTTAGGAGGGATTTTGAGACAAAATCTTTCATAGTAAAACACATTCTTATTTTAAAATAGGGGCTATGTCCATCCTTTGGTGATCATGTATCAAATCATCAATATTATTTTAGAAGTTTAGATAAGTCTTCTTTCTCATGTCAAATTATTGCGTATAACTTAAGTTAAATTTCTCAATTATTAAGGATTTTAAAGACTTAAAAAAAAGTACCTCAAAGTTGATATAGTTGGTTCCACTATTAGTTTTATTGTACTTGACTCTCATTTGTATAAAATTATCAGGAAGTCCATTTGTGACTTGTAAATTTCATTTGCTAAAATTTCAGATAATGAAGTGGATCACTGCACATCTACATGTAGAAACACTGTATATCTACTAGATATCTACCAACATTAATAATAATCTATGGCTCATGTTAACTGAAAAAAAAAACCAGGTTCCAGGACTGTATGTTCAGTGTGATTGCAACTTCAGAAATAAAAATATTTTAAAGGAAATACATCAAAATATCCATGTACTTGAGAACACATATAATTGTTTTGTTTGCCGATCATTTTTAAGTGTTCTGCAAAAGCATGCATTATCATATTTTAACATTTCTGAGATTGGGACAGATCTTAAAATCATTATCCACCTTAAAATTCTTATGGAGTGCAGTTCCAGTTTTACCCTGCACACATGTGGTTTCCATAAACCAGCATCACCACGAAAGCCACCAAGAACCATACAACCTTAGAGCGTTAGATCATCAGGCCTGTCTTCTGCAGAGTGATGAGGTGTTAGAACCACCACCCTTGAGGTTAGCAGCCCATCTCAACCCACTCACAGCACCCTTTGGGGCAAGAGCAAGGTATCTAAATAGAACTTTCAAAATGTTTTCTGTGTGCAATTTTGAATCAACTTCTGCACAGCTTCTTCTAAAAAGCCAGCTTAAAAGAAAGAACTTCCAGCGTCAGACTGCTGCTGTTTCTGTTGTTTTTCTAAAATACAGCAATGGGGCAAACGATTCCTCAGAGAGGGTTTCAATTTTTTAGATTTTTTTTTTTAAGTGTCATTTACCTTTCTTAGTCTCTCTCAGATGTATCCCTTCCTTTCTCCCATGACTCACATCCTCATTATTGTTGCTGTTAGCTGCTGTCCTGTCAGCTCCGACTCATGGTGACCCCGCACCCAGTCTCGAGCCACCACTTTGACTCAAGCCACGGTGACTCAGAGTTTCCATTGGCTGATTTGGGGAAGTAGATAGCCAGATCTTTCTTCCTAGTCTACCTTAGTATTCAGTATCATTGAAGAATACATGATGCAAATGGGGGTTTCATGCTTACTGGAGACTCTTTCATTTAAGATCAAAGAATATGTACCAAAAGAATTAAGACTGATGTCATCAGTGGCAAAAACTCTTAACATCTTAGTCTAAATTCTTTGACCTAGATAAAAATACATGTAAATCTTACAAGAGGTGGCCAAGGAGTAGAGGCCCTGCAGAGGCTCTATCTAAGTTGAACCTATAGGTAATGATTTAGGTCAGTGGTTATATCACTGTCAGAGAGGGGACAAAAATATCACCAAAGCAGAGTTGTTCATCTAAACAGACAAACAAAAAAAAAACCTACTGCTGATGAGTTGATTCCAATGCATAGCAACCCTATAGCACAGAGTAGAACTGCCCCATAGAGTTACCAAGAAGCACCTGGTGGATTTGCACTGCTGACCTTTTTGTTAAGAGCAGCAGCACTTCACCGCTACACCACCAGGGATTCCCTTCATATTAAAGAATGAGGAAAAGGCAACAGACAGTTCTCAGCTGGCAGCAACACTAGGAGGTGTCTTCTACTCCTCGCTCTCTCCAATCCACATCAAACCTCAACAAGTCGGTCTCCACAGCCTTCATAATTGCTAAGACCTGAGTCTACCCTATGTTAGAGAAAAGAAGTTTTGGACTAGCATGCTACTAGATTGGAGTTTTAAAGTTGAAAGAAGTGTATGAACAAATGAGTGTTGCCACAACCAAAAGGGACTGAAAATTGTGAAATCCAAGTAAGACATCACTGAGAGTAAACCAGATACTCTTCAGGAAACTAGACTTTCACAGAGCACAGTTGGTAGCAATTACTAGAAAATTCAAATCATCTCATGTTTAGACCTCAACTAGTTAAGAATTTCTAATCAAACTAGTTGCATATGGCTGGTAAAAAGGCTGATGCAAACAGATGACTTGTTAATAGATATATAGAGGTCACACTACAGAAACTAATTAGTCCTACCCCATTATCCACTGATCATATGTAGGACAGAGTTTTTTACTTCTGGCCATCAAAATTTAAGCAATTAAAAAAAAAAAGTTAATCATGTTCAAGGCAGTACAAATCAAATGCAGAGGTGTCTCAGAATCATATCTGAAGAAAAGAAACTAGTTAATTCAAATGTGTAGGTAACTGTCATGGATTGAACTGTATCCCCTCAAAACATCAAATTGGCTAGGCCATAACTACTAGTATTGTGCGGTTGTCTTCCATTTTGTGATTTGCTGTAATTTTCTATGTACTGTAAATCCTAATCTCTGTCATTAATGAGGCAAAATTAGGTTATGGCAAAGAGAATCAAGGTGGGATGCAACACCCTTACTCAGGTCACATCTCTAATCTAATGTAAAGGGCGTTTCCCTGGGATGTAGCCTGTATTACCTTTTAATTTACAAGAGACAAAAGGAGAGAGGAGCAAAAAGAGAAATAAGGACCCCTTATCACCAAGAAAGACATGCCTGGAGCAAAGTGCATTTGTTGGTCTCAGGGTCTTTGCGCTGAGAATCTCCTAGATCAGGTGACAATTGATTATAAGGAACTCCCCTAGAATCAAGAAGAAGTGAAAGCCTTTTCTGGGAACTGGCACCTTGAATTTGGACTTCTAGTCTCTTAGACTTTGACAGAATAAATTTCTATTTATTGAAGCCATCCATTTGTAGTATCTCTATTACAGCAGTACTAGATAACAAAGACAATAACTGTCTTTAAATATTTGAAGGGATGTCAAGAAGAATTAGTCTTATTCTCTGTGGCTTCAGAAAGCAAACAAGAGTGAATCTGTTCAAGTTCTTGGGATGAAAATCTTGTCTCAGTAATGGGGGTGGAAAAACATTCTGACAAGCAAAAATTGTCCCCCTAACAGGGAGTGCTTTCACTTGATGCATTCATACAGAGGCTGAATATTAAGTCTCCAAGACTGTTATGGACAGAAGCCTTGACTGTATTCGAGGGAAGCTGGACCAAGTTCCTTTTCTCACCCCCACTTCTAATAATCATATTTAATTATTTTTTATGCCCCCCGATTTATAAGTTGATTCTTCTTGGTTTTTTTTTCATATACATAAATTTTATTCTCTCATTTAATAGAAAGTATCCACGAGGATAACCAGTCAGGTTATTTCACTCACTAATCCGGCTCAACAGAGCCCGAGTAGTACAATGGTTAGAATTTGACTGCTAACGAAAAGGTTGATGGTCCAAAACTGCCAGTGGTTCTGTGGAAGAAAGATGTGCAGTCAGCTTACATAGCTTTGGGAAGCTGTGGGGTCACTATGAGATTGAATTCACTCATCAGCAGTGGGGTTTAGTCTGGCTCAAGAATGGGCATAGACGTCCGCCCAACATCGCTTCATAGACAGAAGTACTACACTGTCTTGTCACAGCAAAGACCCAAAAAACTAAGTAAAACAGAGACAAAAGTCAGCCCTGGAACCCAAACTGTCAAAGAGAAAAAGGCCTCAGCCAAACACCAAATGGAATAAGAAACCGACAGAGAACACAGAGCAAGAAGAATTGGGAGAGAATGTCCCCTATCAGCTAAACCAGCACAGGTTCTCCGTCTTGGACTCCTGTGGGAGATCAGCAGACAGCAGGGGAAATCAGATTTATGGAAATTCCAGCAGAAGACAAAGGGACTGGTAACCAGCCATAAATGCTCTCCCACTCTCCATCGTCTCCACGCTGTTCTACCCCTGATGCTCCCTGGTTGGCTGCAGTGGCTCAGCCAGCGCAGTGCAGTATCTGCGCCCCTTCGATTAGTCCCACCCACATCAGACACTGGCAGACAGAGACAGAGACAGAGAGGACCTTCAGGAGGCCCCAATAGGACCCAGATCACTTGGTAACCAGTGATGTATACGTTTTTGTAACCACACTCTTCCCCTACCCCGGGCTTCCTCTGCTTCTGGTTGCTGCATTCTCTTGGCTAGGAGGAAACTCCTTTCGTCCCAGACATTTGGATTCACTCAAAGACTGTCTCAAAGGCCAGCTCCTTGAATGCCATTTGGTGCTGCTGGACTAAACCAGACTAAACCGATTCTTTTGGTTTCCTCTGTGGCTCCCATCGATTCTCCCTCTTTTCTCTCAAACACCTGGCTTCACGTGCCGTCTATTTTTGTTGTGTGTGTGATTACGTGCAAGTTTACAGTCCAAGTCAACTTACTATATAATTCCTGAACACACACCACTGTGTGGTTCTATCTTCTCACCCTGCGACAGAACATTCCTCCTTTCCACGCTATACTACTGGTATCCACTGAACCAACAACACTAGTCCTCTCCTCTCCACCTTCCCGTCTCCACTCTAAAAAGGAACCAGTTTGGACAGCTTCATGTGTACATTAAGTACACATGAAGTACACACACTAGCTGTATCATTCTATGTCCCATACTCCAGTTCAATCTTTGTCTGAAGAGTTGGCTTCGCTACTAGTTTCAGCTTTGGGCTAGCAGCCAAGTCCAGGGACTATGTCCTCAGGGACCATTCAGAATAGTGGACCACCAAGTCTGGTCTTTACGCTCCCCTTTTTCTCGTGCTTTGATTCTACCATGTGTTCACGTGTCAGGGCAGTCTTTGGTGGTGGCCAGGCACCATCTAGTTCTTCCAGTTTCGTGCTTATACAGTCTCACAGTCATGGACGCTGCTGTCTCCTGGGCTCACACTTTCCTGAAGTCTTTGCTGTTCTTGGTTTTTAGCCACTCCAGGTAGCCTGGGACCAATTGATGTTCCTTAGACGACAGCTTGCTAGCTTTTAAGACCCCAATCTTTGCCTCTGTTTGAAAGGCACTGAAGCACTGCTCAGCTAGGGAACCACTCCCCTGGCCCATGACACCATCCTAGTGGAATCCTCCCTTATTTTGTGTGTGGGTTTTTTTTTTTTTTTTTTACTTCATTTTCTTTTGTTTTGCCTATTTTACTTTGAGCAGCTTGGGAGCCCTTCTAGCCAAGCTGTATTGCACGCATAGCTTAGGACCCACATCCCCAGTCGGCCTACCTGTGTCTGTGCGATCCCTTGGGGCATTTCTCTCTTATTTTGCTTTTCTTTCTTTGTTCTCCTTTTTCTTCCTGTCTTTGTTCATTTTCCATTTCTAGCCTCTCTATACCTACCTTCTTTTTCTGTCTTCTGAATACTTGAAACTGTGTGGTATCTCTGTCCCTTCTAGCCCAGTTATACTGAACAGCCTGGGAAACACTTCTCCAGTCTTTGGAGCAGCACTAGTGGAAACTCTGGGGGCTTTTCTTCGTGTTTTTTGGTGTTTCTCTTCCCGCCCCCAAATTTTTTGATTAGTAATTTTTTTTCTTTCCTCTCCATTTCTTGATTTCTTATCTCTCCTCTCTAATGGCAAGCTATCTCAGCACTGTAATTTGTTTTTGGTTTTGATTCTTGTTTACCTCTCCTCTCTCCCACACCTATCTTAGTTCCACACATCACAACCTCCAATCTCCTTCTGACCTACCTGTACTGTGTGAGGAAGGTCAAACTCCCGAGCAGCACAGACTTGGCCACCGGGACCTGACCAGCACTGATTCCTGGCTCACCTTGGTTGCCCTAGAATGTGCCACAAACAACCCATCCCAGCTGCTCTCCTACAGCTGTACCTGCCCTGCTGCACCATAACTGAGTGACTGGCCCCACTCATTGAACAAGGAGGTGAAAAGTAATGTGACCACAGATGAGCAAACAGCCTTAACACATAGGCTGCCTGCTCTGACACAACAAAATAAAACCAAAAAGCAGAATGAAATAGATCTACAATCAATAAATGAAGATAAATACTGAATGCCCCCCAAACAGTAGGCAATATCAAAACTCATTAAAAAGTAGAGGACAGAATGGTACTAGTAGGCACCCAAAATCAACCATCATCAACCACAAACCCCGCAAATCCAGTGATGCCAGAGTGGTTTTGGAAGACAGAAGCTTTTTTTACTTCCAGTGGTTCTGGCAGGATGGGGAAATAAAGACAAGCTTCACTTCTTGGGACTAAAAAATAAAATTCCTGACACTGCTTGTGATCACTTTGTAAAGAATGAAGTCTGCCCTGAAGCTAACTGGAGAGATGGCATCCAGATGACACTGGGTCATGGATCAAGCCACTCCTGAATTCTACTATGTGTAGAATTTTCACATGCATTAGGGTATCCAACTATCTAATTTGCCTAGGATTGCAACATTTCCCAGGAAAAGGGTCCTAAAACTGGGAAATTCCTCAGTGAATTGGGACTGGTTGGCTCTCCTAGGTGCAAGATATATTTACAATTAATTTGTATCATAGTGTTGGAAAACCTGGTGAATGGTAGTTAAGTGCTACAGCTGCTAACCAAAAGGTTGGAAGTTTGAATCCACCAGGCACTCTTTAGAAACTCTATGAGATAGTTCTACTCTGTCCTATAGGGTTGTTATGACTCAGAATCAACTGGACAACAGCAGTGTATTTCATAATATCATTGGAAACAAGATGCAAATTGTCACTACAAGAATTCAAACTTTCTTATGATGCAATTTTTCTCACTAGGTTTTTCTTTCATTTTGTTTCATCGAAGTCTTTGGGAAGGTGATACATTCTAAATTTACATCACAATATTTCGCATTTTGGCTGCAAAATTGCAACATGGTTGTAAAACATGTTATATATTAATCTAAATCCATTCATCAAAGTGATAAATGGGTAGGAATACACTCAAAGCACATCATTAACAGTTTTCTGGGAAAGTATTTGGCAAGTTCCATTCCCTAGGAAGTAATGAACTAAGGATGAACAAGACAAAGTTAATACTAATAATCTTAATTTACATAATGTTTTACAAAATGTGGTTTCAAAATGCCTGAAGAAATGTTTGTGAAGCACATAGCAGTAGAAGAAACTGCACTACTTATCAAGTTAGAGGTTAAGAAATATAATTAAAATTTGTGTTCCATTCGTTATATGACTTAAACTTTATGTGTGCTTGTAGCCTCAACTGTTAAAAAGTTACAAGGTTAATGACCTATTGCATCTGGCTGCTGTGAACAAAAAAAAAAAAAAATGTATTCACAGGGTGAATATAAATCACTATTTCATTAATAATGAATAACTTTCAACCTAGTTATTCTTCCTACCTTGACATCTGAGGTTTATAGAACCATCTTGGAGGAGTCTTTTGGTACCTCAAAGAAAAAAATAGCAACATAACTGAAAAGTGTGAAGTTGAAAAACCCATTATTTTAAAAGCATGATCCTAATATAATAGCTCAAAATAAATACCTACCTTTTCTTCCCTGTGACACAACTGTCACCTTAGCTTTGACCATGGCTGTTAATTTAGTCTGTGACTACTTAAATTCCAGCTGAGCACAAGAAACTGCAGTTCATTAAAATCCATTTCTCATTTCAAACAACTGCCAACCATACAAGCTGTCCTTGCAATTAAGGAAATGTAAAGTGATCCCCCACAGAGAGGAATGAAGTCAAGTCAGAAGCAGGCCAGCAAATCATTTTCTCCTTACAGCTTCCCAGAAAAGCTTTGGCAGGGGACATGACCAGACTGTGAACTATAATAAATAGATGAAGTTTGTTTGTACCATGCCTCTATATATTCACCACATGGAAGAACTCTTTTCCCCTGGCCTGTATTAGATTTTGGAATCTGTCTAAATTCACACATTTCCAATAACTCTGCTCCAAGCATATTTTCTATTCTCAAGAAATCTGGAATCTTAAAAATGATCACAACATTGGGTAATTGAAGTCTACACTGTTTTCTTTCCAAATTCCCATATTACATACTCAAATAAACCTCGGGCTGCTATAATTCCACTTTTCAATGCATTCTCAGAACTCAACTATAAATTTCTTTGCACTTGAATTCTTTTTGTCTTTAAGCATAAATAAATACAAATTATGTATACAATTATTGTAGTTGATTCAAAATATCATTTATCCCATATTTTCCTGGAAAACAAAACTATTCTCTTAAATACCATGTAGCTGTCCTCCTGATAGCATTTCTGCACGGTTGTGGTGGAACAGTGGTTAAGTGTTATGGCTGCTAACCAAAAGTTCAGCTGTTTGAGTCCACCAATTGCTCCTTAGAAACTCTACAGGGCAGTTCTATTCTGCTCTAAAGGGATGGTATGAGTCGGAATCAACTTGATGGCAGCAGGGTTGAGTTTTAATTTTAATTCCTCTTTAGGTTGTTTGGAAACTCTGGTGGCCTAGTGGTTAAGTGCTACAGCTTCTAACCAGAAGGCCAGCAGTTCAAAACCACCAGGCATTCCTTGGAAACTCTATGGGGCAGTTTTACTCTGTTTATAGGGTCACTATGAGTAAGAATCAGCTCAAGGGCAGTGGGCTTGCAGTTTTTGTTTAGGTTGTTTGGAAACCCTGGTGGCGCAGTGATTAAGTCATGTGGGTGCTAACCAAAAGGTCAGCAGTTCAAATCTAGCAGGTGCTTCTTAGACAGTCTATAGAGCACTTCTACTTTGTCCTAAAGAGTTGCTATGGGTTGGAATCAACATGATAGCAATGGATTTCATTTTAAATTTTTGCTTAATTAGTGTAAGAGAAAAAATAGGAGACTTGAATTTAGTTCCTTGCCATTAATGACTCATTCTACAACCTTGCTAAATCAAGTCCCAGTTTGATCTAACAAGATTGAATATTCAGAAGTAGCTTGGAACCCATGAAGTCACTAAAGAAATGTCACAGAATGATTGTCACATGAACTCCCAGCAAGTTCGTGGCTTACTATTTTGACCCCAATTCCCCCCACAATCTCTGTCCATCTTTCTTTGCCCATCATTGCTTCTTTCTTATCACCACAGACAAGCCAAGACACACACAGTCATCTGTAATTTCAGAGGTTTAAATCAACCTGATAAGAAACATTATTATGAGTCTGTCAGTTTGTCATACTGTGGGAGCTTGCTTGTTGCTATGATGCTGGAAACTATGCCACTGGTATTAAGATACCAGCAGGGTCACCCATGGCTGACAGGTTTCAGAGGAGCTTCCAAACTGAGGCAGACTAGGAAGAAGGACCCAGAAGTCTACTTCTGAAAAGAATGAGCCAGTGAAAACCTTACAAATAACAGGACATTGTTAGATACAGTGCTGGAAAGTGAGCCCCCCAGGTTGGAATGCACTCAAAAGACAACAGGGGAAAAGCTGTCTCCTCAAAGTAGAGTCAACCTTAATGACATGGATGCTGTCAAGCTTCTGGGACCTTCGTTTGCTGATGTGGCACATCTCAAAATGAGAAGAAATTGCTGTAAACATCCATTAAAAATAAAAACATTGAATGTACGAAGTATGAATTCAGGAAAACTGGAAATAGTCAAAACCAAAATAGAACACATAAAGATTGATATCCTAGGCATTGGTGAGCTGAAACAGACTGGTGTGGGCCATTCTGAATTGGACAATCATATGGCCTACTATGCCAGGAAGGAAAACTTGAAAAGGAATGGTGCTGAGTTTATCATCAAAGGAACATTTCAAGACCTTACCTGTGGTACAGTGTGGTCAGAGATAGGATAATACATATAGACCTACAAGGAAGACCAGTTAATACAACTATTGTTCAAATGTATTCACCAACTGCTAAGGCCAAAAATGAAGAAATTATTCTTACCAGCTTCTGCATTCCAAAATTGATCAAACATGTAATCAGCATGTATTGATAATTACCAGTGACTGGAATACAAAAGTTGAGAACAAAGAAGAAGGATCAGTAGTTGGAAAACATGGCCTCAGTGCCGGAAATGATGCTGGAAATTGCATGACAGAATTTTGCAATACCAACAATTTCTTCATTGCAAATACTTTTGCACCAACATAAATGGAAACTATATACACAGACCTTGCCAGATGGAATACATAGGAAGCAAATTGACTACACCTATGGAAACAGACTACTGAAAAGCTCAGGATCATCAGTTAGATCAAGACCAGGTGCTGACTGCAGCATAGACCATCAATTGCTCATACGCAAGTTTACATTGAAACTGAAGAAAATTAGAACAAGTCCATGAAAACCAAAATATGACCTGAGTCCACTGTCTCTTGAGTCCACTGTCTCTGAGATTAGAAAACATCTCAAAAACAGATTTCAGGTGTTGAACGAGAATTACTGAAGACCAGATGAGCTGCGGAATGACATCTAAGATACCATCCATGAAGAAAGCAAGAAGTCATCTAAAAAAGAGAAAGAAGAAACCAAATTGAATGTCAGAAGAGACTCTGAAACTTGCTTTTGAATGTCTAGTCGCTAAAGCAAAAGGAAGAAATGATGAAGTAAAAGAACTGAAGATATCAAAGGGCAACTCCAGAAGATAAAGTACTGTAATGACATGTGCAAAGAGCTGAAGTTAGAAATGCTCCACATTTCTCAAACTGAACGAACTCAAGACAATGTTTAAGCCTCAAGTTGTAATAGTGAAGGACTCTATAGAGAAGGTATTAAATATTTGACTCAGGAAGCATCAAAAGAGGATGACTATCTCCACAGAATCATTGTATCAGAAAGAACTGGTGGACATTCAACCGTTTCCGGAGGTAGCATATAATCAGGAAATGAGGGTACTGAATGAAGAAGTCGAAGCTGAACTGAAGACACTGGTGAAAAACAAGATTCCAGAAACTGATGGAATATCAGGTGAGATCTTTCAACAAATGGATGCAGGACTGGAATTGCTCACTTGTTTACACCAAGATAGCTATCTGGCCAACCAACTGTAAGAGATCCATATTTATGTCAATTTTCAAGGAAAGGGGCCCAACCAAATGCAGAAAGTATCAAGCAATATCATTAATAGCACACTTGAGTAAAATTTTGCTAAAGATCGTTCAATAGTGGTGTAGCAGTACGTTGACTGGGAACTGTCAGAAATTCAAGCTGGATTCAGAAGAGAATGTGGGACCAGGGATATCATTCCTGATGTCAGATGAATCTTGGCTGAAAGCAGACAATACCAGAAAGACGTTTACTTATGTTTTATTGAGTACACAAAGGCATTCAACTGTGTGAATCATAATCAATTATGAATATCATTGTGGAGAATGGGAGTTCCAGAACACTTGATTGTGCTCACGAGAAATCTGTACACAGATCAAAAGACAGTTGTGTGAACAGAACAAGAGGACATCACATGGTTTAAAGTCAGAAAGGGTGAGCAGCAGGTTGTATCATTTCATCATACCTTTTCAACCTGTATACTGAGCAAATAATCAGAGAAGCTGGATTATGTGAAGATGGATGAGGCATCAGGATTGGAGGGTGACTCTTTTAACAACTCGCATTACACAGATGACACCATCTTACTTGCGAAAAGGGAAGATTTTTTTTTTATTATGATTGAATGAAAGTGTACATTCTCTTATAAACTTGCATGCTTATCTATATGCCATTTCCACTGCTCTCCCTGTCCAGGGACAGCACACCCTTCCTCTCTGCTCCAAGCATGTTCTAACCTCCCAGTAGTCTTCTATAAGGGAAGAGGATTTGAAACACTAATGAAGATCAAAGACTGCAGCCTTCAGTATGGATTACATCTCAACATCAAGAAAACGAAATTCCCCACAAGTGGGCCAGAAAGGAACATCACGACAAATGTAGAAAAGACTGAGGTTGTCAAGGATTTTGTTTTACTTGATTCCACAATCAGCACCCATGGAAGCAGTGGTAATCAACAGATACACTACATTGGGAAAATTTGCTGCAAAAGATCTCTTTAAAGTGTTGAAAGTAAAGATGTCACCTTGAAGACTAAGGTACCCCAGACCCAAGCCATGTATTTTCAACTGCATCATATGCATGTGAAAGCTGAACAGTGAATAAAGAAGACAGAAGAACTGAAGCCTGTTAATTGTGGTGTTGGACTGCCAAAAGAACAAACAGATCTGTCCTGGAAGAAGTACAAGCAGAGTGCTCTTTGAAAGCAAGAATGGCTAAACTGCATCTTACATGCTTTGAACATGTTGTAAGGAGGGATAAGTCCCCAAAGAAAGACATCATGCTTGGTAGAGGGTCAGTGAAAAAGAGGAAGACCCTCAAAGAGATGGACTGACACAGTGGCTGCAACAATGGGCTCAAGCATAGAAACAATTGTGGACATAGAGCTGGACCAGGCAATGTTTCATTCTGTTGTGCATAGGGTTGCTATGAGTCTGAGCTGGCTTGACAGCACCTAACAACAACAACAAGAAAACTGGAAACCCTGGTGGTGGCATAGTTGTTAAATGTTATGGCTACTAACCAAAAGGTGAGCAGTTTGAATCCACTAGGCGCTCTTTGGAAACCAAATGGCCAGTTCTACTCTGTCCTATAGAGTAGTTATGAGTTGGATTCTACTTGATAGTGATTTTTTTTTTAATAAGAACATTAGCTCCAGATAATTAAGTGGTTGATTTCTCTTTTCACCACATACGTTGTCTATCTCCTGCTTATGTCTCTACCTTCATCTTTCTTCACTTTTGAAAAAACATCTTGTGTGCCAGCCACACAGAATTTCTTGAGGTTTCCTTTGTCAAGCCAGTTACAGAAATTTACAATACAGAAATTCATACGTCTATTTACTCATTAAATGCTTATATGTGATTGGCAAGGATGAAGAATGGGCATGTTTAAAATGCACTTGTGGAATGAAGTTTTCTGTGTATAGAAGTCATTCATTCATTCAACAAATGTTGCTAAGTTGTTCTAAGTATTGGGGATGGGGCAACAAAAGAAAAAAAATAAAAACAGACCAATATGCCTCCCCTCATTGAGTTTATATTCTATATAGGGAAAGACACAAACTCTCTAGATATATATTTTGTTAAATATTGTGAAGAAAATTAAAGTGGAGTAAGATGGACATAGAAGGCAAGTGGTGGAAAGATGGTTGTTGATTCATAGCAAAGTAGTCAGGGAAGGCTACCCTGATACGTGAATTTTGAGCAACATTCGAAGGGAAAAACATTCCAGGAGGGGAGAACAGCATATGCAATGGCCCTGAGGCAAGGGCAAAGTTCACATTTCCAGAACAGGAAGGCAACAAGTATGGCTGCAGCAAAGCATCAAAGGAAAGTGAGGTAGGAGACAATTGTTGTATTTGGGTAGCAATAGCAGATTATGTAGAATTTGAAAGGCTATAGTTAGAACTTTGGTTTTTATTCACAATGAAGTTGGGCATTACTATAAGGTTTTTAGAAGAGAAGTGACATACTTTTACTTTTATTTTAGGAGTCCCTGGGTAGGAGAAACCAGCACTTGGCTACTAACCAGAGATTTGAGTCTACTTAGAGGCTTCTCAGAAAAAAAAAAAAAATCCTAGTGATCTACTTTTGTAGAAATGAGCCTCTGACACCCCCAGAGAGCATAATTCTACTCTGACACAAGTGGGTTTGCCATGACTCAGAACTAGCTCGGTGGCAACTGGTAAGCTGTAACTTTCATTTTGAAAAGATAACTCTGACTGCTGTGCTAAAAACAGTCTTTAAGAAAGCCAGAAACGAATTGGGAAACCTAGTTAGGAGACTACTGCAGTAGTGCAGGCAAGGAAGAAGGTGGCTTAGCTCAGGAGGACATCAGCAGTAGAGACATGAAATCAGAAAAAAGAAGAAATCGGTGATGACTGACAGGTCAAAGGCATTGTGGAAAAGATTTGCCATATATTGATGAATGGAATTCCATGATTGTACATCTTGGGGAAAATAATGCCTTTTATTTTCTTTTTCTGTTAGATGTTAAGGTCATATTTATAACTTATATGCTTACATTTTTTGAGAATTATTTTAGTGTGTACCTTTTTCTCCTCCATTACTGCAAACCCTCGGCCTCTTAATCAATCATGTCTGAAATGTCTCATTGGCCTTTACCCTTCCACTCATGCTCCCTCCATTCAAGCTCTCAGGACTTCTCTCCTGGAATAATGCAGCCACTACCTGCTAACTGGTCTCCAAGTTCCTCTCCCCTCATCCATGCTGAAGAAAGCACAGACAGGACTATCACCAAAGTGTTCAAAAATCTCTAAGGGCTTTTGTCCACCTGCTGAATAAAGACAATGTCTCTTAAGTGTGATAAGGATCCACACGCTACGATTTGAATCTCCTTCGTAGTTTACACAGACCACCGTGTTTCTATCTTACACGCTCCTTGCATCTACTCTGGAGCATGTTGGTTAAGCACTTGACTGCTCCTCAAAAGGTGGATAATTGTAACTCACCAGTGCGTCGAGGGAGAAAGATGCAGTGTCTGCATCCATAAATATTTACAGCAACAGAAACCCCATGAGGCAATTCTACTCGGTCCTATAGTGTTGCTGTGAATTGCAATTGACTTGATGGCAGTGGAGTTTTTTTGCCTCTACTTTAGTTGGTCTACATTGCTCTTCACAAATCTGTCCCAACCCTAAATTCCTTACCATGAATGTTGAAACATCACTGATGTTTTGAGGTTCATCTTTCTAAAGACGCCTTCCACAGTTCATCCCATATGAATTAATGTCTTTCTCACTCACATACTCACACTTCTTTGGCCTCTAATTAGCACCTTGTATTGGCTATTTCCATACCTGTCTGTCAGTTTGTCATGCTGTGATGGCTTATGTGTTGCTATCATGCTGGAAACTATGCCACTGGGATTTCAGAAACCAGCAGAGTCACCCATAGTGGACAGGTTTCAGCAGTACTTCCAGATGAGGACAGACCTGGCAAATACTTCAGAAATTTAGTCTATGAAAACCCCATGGATCACAACAAAATGCCGTCTGATATAGTGCTAGAAGATGTGGCCATGGGTTAGAACGCACTTAAAATACACAGGGGCTGCAACAACGGACTTGAGTACACCAATGATTGTGAAGAGGGTGCAGGACCACGAACTGTCTTCTGTTGTACACAGAGTCACCATGAGTTCAAGCTGGCTCAGCAACAACTGATGACAACAATGTCAGCCATTTAAGTATAGATCTATAGCTCCTTTTAAATAGCAACCCCCTTGAGAATGCAGTATTAACCACACCTCCACAATACTCAGCAGACTATTACATATAATACCCAAATTAAATCCACTGCTGTCAAGTCTATTCTGACTCATAGCAACTCTATAGCACAGAGCAGGATGACCCCATTGGGTTTCAAAGGAGTGCCTAGTGGATTCCAACTGCCGACCTCTCGGTTACCCGCCACAGCACTTAGCCACTCCACCATCAGGGTTTCCACTACATGTAACACTTCCTCAATAGATACGCATTGTGGGTTTTAATAGTAAATTGCTGCCCCAGTGAGAAAATAGTACTGAGAAAATGCCTACAGAACTTGTGGTTGGTTCTTACCCATAAACAGTTCATGTGTATTGTTTTCAGTCCTATTTTCTTTTATGGGTATTGTCATAATAGTCTCTTTAGAACAAAACAATATATTTTAAAGGTCATATTCAGGAAGTGCTCACAAGTCTTCTGGAATAATACTTAGAAAGCCATTGTAAAATAAATTCAGTGTTTTGCTCCTTTGAGGCCAACTATGTTATCATTTTCTTGTGCACATTTAAAAAAAAACATTGATTTTTCTTTTTGTTAATTTTTTTTAAACACACCAGGCAAATCGTTTACATGCTATAGAGAACCAGCTGTCCAAGGGCAAGGCAATCGAAAAATGAATCATTTATCCATAACTTAGGACTACCTTAAGGGAAACTGATGAATGCTGTCATCTGGCACCTCGAGGCGACCTCATACTGTTCTGTTTCATAGCCACAAGTACTCGCCTCAATGCCTTTATCATCATAACTGGTTTAAATGTCTTGTCACTTTCTAGATAGTTGCCTCAAGTTCGTGTCACTCGTGTATCAAAATTACTGGTGTATTTTTTCCTCACTAGATTATAAATTCCTTGAGGGTTACATTCCCTAAAATTATTGGTATAAATGTGTTTTTCCTTGCTAGATTTTAAGTCCCTTGAGGGCAAGAGCTGTTCTTACTTCATTTTCCTGACAGCTCTCACCACAGCGCTTTGTGCATAGCAGTCACCAGATGAATGGTTAAATGTATGTTTCCCCTGGGCTACCACTGCTTTTGACTTTTCTTTCTCTGCTGAAATATCACTAAAACTCAAGTCACCATTCCTGGCTTCAAGTCTTGTGTTACGGGTAAGCAGGTCTGGATGCTGTAACACTGATCCAAAATACAAGTGGATCAAACAGCCCAGGTGTAAGATCCCCTGTCAGGGTCCTCCAGGCCACCCTTCCCACTCTGGTGGCTCTGGCGAGCTGTCTGTGGCTGTGCAAGATGTGCACTGTCCAGCTGTGTGGGTGCCATCCACACGGTGGTCTATGGGAACATTGTCCATTGTGCTAATGTAGTATAACTGCACAGCTGCATTCCGCAACCCTGCGGCTGCTCTATGGTGGTTAGACAACATGCTCCCTTTGTCCCATTGCTCCCTCCCTGTTCCTAAGGAATTCATCTCTTGCTCTAAGATGTATTGCCATCCCCTCATCCACATTCCACGACAAGTATGCGTATTGGAAGTTGTACACTCCACTTCCACTCACGTTTCATTGGTTAGGACTTGTTCATGCAGGAGACTAAAATAAGTCTGTATTCTCAGGCCGAGTTAAAACTCGGGGGTTTGATTACTATAAAAGTGGAGAACAGATGTGGGAGACAATTAGAAGTCTCTACTACAAACCAAAGCCGCCTTTCATTTTGTAAAGTCACTTCAGTGTCTCTTTTGGCAGTCTTTATTGTCTCCCTTACTCCCGACAGCACAGATGTTTCCAGGCCCACTTCAGCTGCTGCCTGACTCCTACAACACTCTTCTCATATTTTCTGGTCTCTGGTTTCTCAACTCCAATCCATGACTAATGTGAAGTCCCAGTTAATCTACTCCAAGTCTTGACTTTTTCTGCTGTCATGCACTCTTCGTCTGGGTTCAGCCAAACTGCTCCCTCTTCTCTGTAAGCATTGTATACTTTCCCACCGATGACTTTCCTATTCTGTTCTTTTTGCCAAGATTGGCTTTATGTCCATATTACATGTTGCTATCTTATTAACTGTCCTTTTAACTCCAGTGCAAAGATATGCAGGGAGAGATTACTCAATAAGCAAGGTAAACCAAGCCCCAAACTCATTATTGTCACGTTGATTCTGACTCATGGCAACCCTACAGGACAGAGTAGAACTGCCCCATAGAGTTTCCAATAAGTACCTGGCAGATTTGAAGTGCTGACCTTTTGGTTAGCAGCGATAGCATTTAACCACTACACCACCAGGGTTTCCAATGAGCAAGGTAAACGTGTGTGTGAGGCATCAACAGAACAGGGGCACCAGTTATCCAAGGCAAAGACCCGCATATGCCAAGCAAACAGGACACAAAGAAAAGCAAGCCACAGTGGAAGGGAACTAAGGGAGGTAAATGAAAATGATATTATTTTACAAATTTTGTATACAGTAGCAACTATATTTTCCATTTCATTTCAGACTGACCAGGTAAGATCTCACATTCAGTTCGGTCCCATCCACCACGTAAGAACACGCCAGTGGCATTATAATCACATGACTCATGACATGTCTCGTCCTGTGCAAAATGAACCAAAGTGCACTTTCAGATTGTTATTTCTATGATGCTCTTTTCAATTGCTGTCATCCCTACCAGGTCTCAGTGACAGTCCAATGAACCGTGAAGATGCATCATTAAAGGACAATAAGCGAGTGCTCAAGCTTTTAAGTATTATTTCAAGATGAAAACCATTTGTGGATATCTGTGAAAGGCCTGCTGACAAACACTGTATAACAAAAGAAGGCAATTCTTTCTGCCTTCCTTGTAAGTACTATTTATTTTGACTGTCTCAGATCCAAAGAACAAAATTACATGCTCTGAATCCATTTTTTTAATTACTTACTGTCATGGATTGAATTGTGTCCCCCCAAAAATATGTGTAGCCATGTGGCTGGGCCATGACTCCAGGTATCTTGTGACTGTCCTCCATTTCGTGGTTTTCCTATGCTGTATGTTAAAGGACTAAGGTGGGACTGTAAATCCCTTTACGAGATCCCCTCCCTGCTCCACTGTAAAGGGAGTTTCCCTGGTGTATGGTTTGCCCCACCCTTAATCCTTCCATCCCACAAGAGATAACAGGAAAGAGAAGCAAGCAGAGATTTGGAAACCTCTCACCACCAAGCAAGCAGCACTGGGAGAAGAGCGTGTCCCTCAGACCAAAGGTTCCTGCAAAAAGATGCTCCCTGGACAAAGACTGATGCAATACCAGATTTTCCTCCAGAGCCAACAAGGGGGAAAGCCTTCCCCTGGACCGGACATCCTGAATTGGACTTGTAATCTACCGGACTGTGTAAGGATAAACCTTCCTTTGTTAAAACCACCCACTCTGTGGTATTTCTGCTAGAGCATCTCTAGCTGACTAAAACACTTACAAATATAAATTTTTGTGTTAACCTCCAAATTCAAGCGAAAAACTTAAAAATTTTATTCACTTTATAAATTGTATTTATTTTTAGTTTTAAATTCAAATTTGTTTGCTACAGTAGAACCAAACTTATAAAGAGACATAATTTCATATCCAAGTAAACGAAGTGGCAATAACTCAGTGCAGGACAGAAGATCAAAGAAGGATCTGTGAATCCCTAAAGACAATTCTAAAATCAACTTCCTTGTTAAGGTTTAATGAAATCAGAATAGACTTCTCCCACTGAACACTCAAATTGAGTAAGTGTAAATCATTGTTCTGGTACCACTAGTGCTAAAATCACTAACAGCATTAAAAATACAACAGAAATTGTTCCAAATTATGCATCCTTTCCTAGCTGTAGTAAAAAAATTAATAATGCTGTAGAAAGTGAAACTCATCTAGAATCTGAAATTTTTGCACATGCCATGCAGACCTCATAAATAAAAGAAATACAGATCCTGCTTTGTGAAATATTACTTCTTCTAATGATGTCAATTACAGGATTGAAAGAGGGCTAAGTGACTATTAGCATCACAGCAGACCATATGAAAATTCATGTAGAAAATTTTTGGATCACAAAGTTCTGTAGCCAGGATATATTTCTAGGGTACAAAATTAAGGATGAAGATTATGAGAGGGAGTGGCTACTGTAGTCTCTCCATCAGTCAGCTCCATATATTGTGTTTTCATACTATTCAATCCCGAATCATCTAGTTCTTGATTTGATATGGGTGGATTTAGCAATTGCCAAAACTCAAACATAGTTGAAAAACACGAAAACAGTTTAATTCATAGAGATGGTATGTCATCGTATTTAAACTGAAGTCATAGTTTTGGCTTAACTTATAAACTAGAAACACAAAGAAGAACATCAGCATTGGAAAGTCATTTTGCAATGTACTATTACTGTTATTTTAACAACTGCTAAGTGTGGACTATCTTTCAAGGAAGAAATGAAGTATTTGGGTTCCCACAAAATGGAAATAAATGTTCTTGGCTTCCTGAACTTGTTGCTCAGTTTGAGCTATTTTTAACAGGCCATACCTCAAAATATGGTAACAATGGAAAGGGCAATCCATCATATATGTCTAAAATAACGTGTGAAGAATCACACATATGATAAAGTTCAAGCAACTATTTTTAATGAAATAAATATAGCTCAATATTTCAGTGTGCCTGTAAATTTAATTCCTGATCTTTCTCAAACCGATAAGCTAGGTATTCTTTCAATATATGTGTTTCCAACAGATGGAAAACCTATCCAGTGACTTATCACATTTAATAGCTTAAAAAGCCATGCCTGTGAAGAAATTGCAAATCAAATACTTCACTGTTTGTGTGAAGTTTGACAAATCGATTTTTCTAAGTGCAGAGGCCAGTCCTATGACCAGCCTATGACAGTACTGCCAATATATCAGGGCATTATAAAGGCATACAATGGAAAACTGTGGTATATAATGAATATGCTATTTTCATACCATGTGCTGCTCATTCAAGTAATCATCTAGGACATAGTACAGTACATTGAAGTTCAGAAGCATTTATTTTTTTCTACAGTTTATTTAGTCTATACATTTTTGCCATCTCTATTCACTAATAAGCAGTTCTTAAAACATATTTAGGCAATGATTCAGCAATAAAATGTCTTCCTAATACATGTCAGAAAGTGCAAACTGTAGCAACAAGAGCAATCCTGAAATAGCACACTCAGATTCTAGGTGCCTTAGAAAATACTGCTGAAGACTAAACACAAAAAAGCAATATCAGAAAACATGGAGAAAATGTCACCAACAAAACGCAAAGAAAATATTATAAGGATCAAAAACTAAGTCCACGAATGTAATTGCTCTAAATTCTACATATCACATTGCTGAATATTACTACAGTCATCTTCGAAGTATTCTCCTTGGGAAACTATGCACTGAAACCAACACCTAGTCCATCCTTTAGCACAATTTTGGAACTCTTTCTGGAATGGCCATTGTGCATGCTGGCATGTTCATGAACTTAATTAATTAGCCAAGTGCCATCGAGTCGGATCCAACTCATGGCAACCCTGTGAGGTGGTTTTTAGCCAGTAAACAAATAACTGTATTGGGACACCCTCCCTACTCACCCGATGTGTCCCCCAATTTTTTTCTTTACTCAAGATAAGGAAATATCGAAAAGAAGACATTTTGGTGACATACAGGACATCAAGGGTAATATGACAACAGCTCTAATGGCTATTTCAGGAAAAGAGTTCCAAAATTGCCTTCAAGGGTGGACTAGGCACTGCTAGTGGTGCATAGCTTCTCAAGGGGATTACGTCGAAGGTGACCATAGTGATATTCAGCAAGGAGTTATGTAGCTCTTTATCTAGGATGAGTTCGTGAACTTAACAGGCAGACCTTGTCCGCGAATGGTCTGACAAGGCTCTTGCCTGCTCTCAATTCTGTATCCAGCTTGTCACCATCTCATCTCCAGTGCTTGAGACTTGAGCCAGAAGCCTAATAATTTTGGGATTTGCCAGATTCTGTCCTGTGCATCTCATCTCCAGTGCTTGAGACTTGTGCCAGAAGCCTAATAATTTTGGGATTTGCCAGATTCTGTCCTGTGCATCTCATCTCCAATGCTTGAGACTTGAGCCAGAAGCCTAATAATTTTGAGACTTGCCAGATTCTGCAGCCCTGAGTTGGCAGCCTGCCCTCTGACCTGCTAATTTTTGGTTCATCTGTCTCCACAGTCACATGTGCTAGAAGCTTTCAGCCTGAACTACAGAGTTGGGATTTGCTAGCATCCACAGCTGTGTGAGCCATTTCATTGAATTCAACTACGGACATAAGTAATTTACATACTGTATGAGTTTTACATATACATATATATACATGTTTTGCTTCTCTAGAGAACACAGCCTAAAATGTCAGCTTACATAAACAAACAAAAAAAATTAAAACAACTGCCATCGATTCATTTCCAACTCATAGTGGCCATACAGAACAGAGGAGAGCCACCTCATGGAGTTCCAAGGAGCACCCGGTGGATTCAAACTGCTACTCCTTTGTTTAGCAGCTGTAGCACTTAACTGCTACATCACCAAGGTTTCCCCATCTTGCTTATGTCCATTTACTTTTAGTCTCTATTCTGTTCTAAGTGTTAAAAACCAAAGATGTCATTTTGAGGACTAAGATGTGCCTGAACCAAGCTGTGGTATTTTCAGTCACATCATATGCATGTGAAATCTGGACAATAAGGAAGACCAATGAAGAATTTGTGTGTCTGAATTACGACGTTGGTGAAGAATCTTGAATGTACCATGGATTGCCAGAAGAATGAACAAATCTGTCCTGGAAGATGTACAACCAGAATGTTCCTTAAAACAGAATGGTGACTCTGTCTCACATACTTTTAATATGTAGGTACCATTCCCTGGAGAAGGATATCATACTTGGTCACGTAGGTCAACAAAAGAGAAGATTCTCAATGTGAAGGATTGACACAGTGGTTACAATGACGGGTTCAAGCATGGCAATAATGTGAAGGATGGCACACAACTAGGGAGTGTTTTGTTCTGTTGTACCTAGGATCTCTGTAAGTTGGAACTGATTCAATGGCACCTAACAATACCCTGTTCCAGTCTGTTTGCCTATCCTTGAACTACATTACGCTCTTCCACTTACTGAAGCTTCAGTGAGCTTTGACATCTGGTGTATAAATCCTCAAATATTTTCTTCATGATTATCATTCAAGGCAAACCTTGTTCCTTGCACAACCATAACCCCCCTGACAACTTTTACAAAAATTACTGCTGGGACCTTAATTGGATTTGCACTGAATCTATTAATCAATCTGGGGAGAATTATCACCTTAATAATATTGACTTGGCCAACCAATCCTGGTGGCATAGCGGTTAAGTGCTACAGCTGCTAGCCAAAACATTGGCAGTTCAAATCCTCCAGGTACTCCTTAGAAACTTTATAGAAAAGTTTTACTCTGTCCTATAGTGTCACTGTGAGTTGGAATCGACAGTTTTTTTCGTATACATTAAATCTTTTCATTTAAATCTCATAATTTATCTCAATATTCTGCAGTTTCTATGTAGTTTTATCCATCCTTAGCTTTAGTTCCATGTGATTTTTCAATGCTATTGTAAATGTCAGTTCATTTTGTTGCTAGTGTACAGAGAACACAACTGACTTCACAAAACTACAACTGATTCTATTGCCTTTGTATTCAGTGAACCTGACGAATTCATTTGCTTGTTAGACTAAACTCAGTCTTTTGGTAGATTCTTCAGAATTTCCTTTTTATACATATAAAAAACACCATCGCGAATAATGAGTTCTTTCGCATTTTTATGCTGTCCTCCTCTTATACAGCCCTCATTCTTATTTTACTGCATAGGATCTCTAAAACAAGGATGAACTGAAAATATTTAATAGTGGATTTCTAATTTGTTACCGAATTTAGGAAAACACTATGTCACCTTCGTGTCTGCTGTAGGCTCTTTATAAATTGCTACTTACTGGATTAAGAGAACTCTTTTATTCCCAATTTACAGGGCAAAGAAGCCCCAAGGAAAAGTTTTTGAGATGTGAAGCCACCTTTGGGACCTCTAGCAGGCCCTTTCTAACCCCTCTGTCTCTGGATGCTTAGGGATTCCATTTCTTCTTAACCTGTTCCCTTTGTCAAACTCTTGCTTTAGTGTGTAAATGTGTTTTATCTCCAACAGTGGTAACAATGCTTTGCTTGTTGTTCATTCATTCTCCATTTTAGTTTACAAAAGATTTTAGAAGATTCATGGGGTCATATATAAAACTGGAAAACCACCCGGTGAGGTTTCATAACCTTGCTATATCACTGTCTCACAGCTGTGTTCGTGTTGATGTGTGACAGTGTCTTGCTGAGTGGCATTCATTATTGTGTGGTTTTTGTATGCCTTCACAAAAATATTGAGCTTGAGTCAGAGCAATGAACAAACATCAAATTTCTTATTAAACTTGCCAAGAGTGGAAGTGAAATCACAGACATGTTAGCCCAAGTTTGTGGGGATAATGCCATCCAGAAAATGGCAGTGTAGAAATGGTTTAAACGTTTTGTGAGGAGACAGAAAGCATCACTGATGAAGAGAGGTCAGAGTGGCCAGTAACAAGGAGAACTTCTTAAAATATTACAAAAATTCATTGAATTGTGTGTCAAAATTGTCGGCGGACTATGAGAAGCACAACAGACCAAGTAAACATCGATAGAAATGTGTGTGCAAAAATGGTCACTGATGGACAAAAAAGTAAAGGAGAGTCGAAGTTTACCAAGACCTTTTGCAGAGGCAAGATGATGTTTTGGGTCATGTTAATCACTGATGATGAAACATGGGTGTGCCAATATGATCCAGAAACAAAGCATCAAAGTACACAATGGAAGTCAGCCAATTTGCCAAGACCAAAAAAGTTCCATCAGTCCAAATCAAGGGTCAAAATGATGTTATTAACCTTTTCGGATATGAGGGATCATTCATTATGAATTTGTACCAACTGACCCAATAGTTAACAAAATACACTATTTGGAAGTGCTGGAAAGGCTGCGTGAAAAAGTTAGAGAAAATGATCCAAACTTTCCCCAACAACTCATGGCTCTTGCATCACAACAAGGCACCAGCTCACACAGCACTGTCTGTCAGGAAGTTTTTAGCCAGTAAACAAGTGAATGTATTGGAATACTCTCCTTACTCACCTGATCTGGCCCCCAGTGACTCTTCTCTTTACCCAAAGATGACAGAAATATTGAAAGGAAGATATTTTGATGACATTCAGGACATCAAGAGTAATCAGACAGCTGTGACAGTCATTCCAAAAAAGAGTTACAAAATTTCTTTGAAGGATGGACTTGGCACTGGCATCTGTGCATAGCTTCCAAAGAAGACTACTTCGAAGGTAACCACAGTGATATACAGCAATGAGCAACGTACCATTTTTTCTAGGATAAGTTTGCAAACTTCATTGTCAGACCTCCCACACCACAGATACTCAAAATTACAAGTGAAAATAGCTTCACAAATTGTAAATATGTTTGTGTGTGTGTGTGTACATATATATATACATATGCTTAAATTTTTAAGATGACTAGTTCTTAAGCCAATTACAAAATCAAGGAAAAGACTTGACAGATTTGAGCACATAAAACTGTGAAACTACTGGGTATGCAGTTAATGCACTCACTGCTAATAGAAAGGTTTGCAGTTAAGAGTCCACCCAAAGGAGACTTGGAAGAAAGGACTGTTGATCTACTTCCAAAAAAATCATTCATTGAAAACCCTACAGAGCAGAGTTCCACTATGACACACATGGGGTTGCCATGAGTTGGAATCAACTTGATGGCAACTGTTTGCTTTTTCTTTAATGACAATGGCAAAAGTGACCATAAACAAAGTTAAATACAAGCACCAGGTAAGAACTGTCTACACATATATTATACATGCACTTATAAATAAAGCCTAACAATTCAACAGAAAAGTGGGGAAACAATATAAAAAGGTGATTCACACACACACACACACACACAAAGATAACCAATACACATACAAGCTTATGGTCAGTTTTAAGAATCAGGCAGACGCAAATCGGGGAAAAAAAAATTAGACACTATTTAATAGCGTCAGAATGGAACCCTGCTTGGGCAGTGAGTGTTACAGCTGTTAATCAAAAGGTCAGCATTCCAAACCCACCAGCCAACTGCTCTTGGAAAACCCTATGGGGCAGTTCCACTCTATCCTATAGCGTATCTATTAAGTCAGAATTGATTCAGTGGCAAATGGTTTGGTTTTTCTAATTTTGTGTTTCAGAATATGATTCTTATGCATTGTTCTTGGGATTAAACTGAGCTTTCTGGGAGCACAGTCTAGAAATATCTCTAAGACTTCAAAATACATGTTCCATTTAACAATTTTACATACATGAATCTCTTACGTGTATACATTCGCACAAAGGTATAACGTACTTGGGTTTCTTACTGAATTTCTCTCAGACTGATTCTTCACTGGTTAAGTGTTTATTACAATTCTGTCTACCTCATGTGGTGGTTATTTTAAAATAAGATAGTAAAACAGCATATGGCCTGGTACATAATACATTTCAGTAAGTGCTATCTTCTGATACTTTTATTATCATTATTTAAGGCTCTTTTTGTTCATTTATAATCAGGAATTGTAAACAAAAATGTCCATCAACAGGGAAATACACAGTATTTTACCCAAGAAACAAGTTCCCCACACAGTATGAAATAACATGCTTACATGTATATACACAAATCTCCAAGACATTGTGACAGGAAGGAATAGATTATTTCCATTTATTGAACAAACGTGTCTGTGCGTATAAAGGAAAATAATGAATGAATGTGTTTTATAATGGTCTGAAAAGAAAACAAACTGTCAGCAATGATCTAACTACTGGTACAAGGGAATGGCAGAGAATTTATATTTTACTGTCTTTTTGTACTGCTTGAATTTTGTCCTCTTGAACAGCCTGTAGAAGCTGCAATGTTCCCACTAAAACTGGTGAACTCGACTCATTTGAAAGCATCAAACTTGGAACATTTCCTTCAGTCAGTTCTGATCAATTCTGTCATATGAGTATTTGGCCCACTGAAAAGATTAATAATACCATTTGTAATCTCCATTTTGTATACAATTTAGGATGAAAAGGATTTATATCCAATTTTTTCTTTTTATTAATGTGGAGTTAATACGAGTTTAAGCTTCTCAGAAAATCATCTCACTGCTAACAGCAGCAAATTAATGACACATTTCTGAACAAAATTATTCCATCATATTCTGATGAAGGAGTTCATTTGAAAAAGATAAAATATTTATACTCTTCCAGATTAATACCATATATATAAATTATTAATAATGCGCTAAGACAACAGGATGGATATTCTTTAAAGGGAACTCTTGTTGTAAAGATAATAGTCATATTACTCTTATCCCAGTGTCTCTATGAGGGAATTAAAGGCCCAGTACTCTTCCTTCCCTGCAAGCACTGTGAGGAACGGGACCAGGCTGGCCGTAAAATATCTTACCAGTTTCTTCCTTATATGAAATACTGTCAAAAAACACAACTATCAGGATACATGAAATATCCTAACCGGGTCTAGTTTATAGGTAGCTCCTTTTTACTGTTCTACTGCTAAATGAAACTGCAGCCTTCTACTTGTAATTCAAGATAATGAGAACAATTTTTCAAACCAATAAAAGTTGAAAAACATATAGGAAAAAGTTTACCAAGACAGCTCTCGGTACATGATACTAAATTTTACCCAAGAAACAAGTTCCCCATGCATGTCACTCTGTTATACTGTAGGCGCTTGCACACTGCTGTGATGCTGGAAGCTATGCCACCAGCATTCAAACACCAGGAGGGTTATCCATGGCAGACAGGCTTCAACCGAGCTTCCAGAGTCACATTATGAAGAATCAGCAGTCGACTGCTAAAAAGAATGAGCCAGTGAAAACATTATGAATAGCAGTGGAACACCGTCTGATATAGTGTGAGAAGATGAACCTCCCAAGGTGAAAAACAGTCAAAATAAATTCACATCTGGGGAAAAGATCCCTCCTCAAAGTAATGTCAATCTTAAAAATGTTGACGAAAGCAAGCTTTAGGGGCCCTTAACTTCTGATGTGGTATGACTCAAAATGAGAAGAAACAATTGCAAACATCCATTAACAAGTGGAATCTGGAATGTACGAAATATGAATCTAGAAAAACTGGGTATCATCAAAATGAAAGTGGAATGCATAAACACTGATATCCTAGGCATTAGTGAGCTGAAACAGACTGGTAATGGCCATGGTGAATCTGACAATTCTATGGTCTATTATGACCCAAATGACAACTTAAAGAGGAATGGCACCACATTCATCTTCAAATAGAATTATTTCAAGATCTGTCCTAAAGTACAACACTGTCAGTGACAGGATAATACCCACAAGCCTAGCTTCTTCTTCAAAACATTATGGAGGAGTTCAACTCTGTTTGAGTCCCAAGAGGATGGCACTTAATAGCAACAAGGAACACCAGTTAATATGAATATCATAAAATTTACTCAACAACCACTAACGTCAAAGATGAAGACACTGAAGATTTTTACCAACTTCTGCAGTCTGAAATTGATCAAACATGCAATCAAGATGCATTGATAATTACTGGTGACTGGAAAATCAAAGTTGGAAACAGACAAAGATTGGTAGTGGGAAAATACGGCACTGGTCACAGAAAGAGTAATTATCGGGGACTGGAAAGCCAAAGTTGGAAGCAAAGAAGAAATAGCAGTTGGAAAATACGGCACCAGTCACAGAAACGATACTGGAGATTGCATGACAGAAATCTGTAAAACCAACAACTTCTTCATTGCAAATATCTTTTTCATCAACATAAACAGCAACTATACACATGGTCCTTGCCAAAGGAATACACAAGAATTGATTTCATCTGTGGAAAAAGATGATGGAAAAGCTCAATATCATCAGTCAGAACAAGACCAGGTGTTGACTGTGGAAAAGATCATCAATTGCTCACACGCAAGTAAAGGTGAAACTGTCGAAAATTACAACATGCCCACAGGAGCCCAAGTACAACTCTGAGTGCATCCCCCCTGAATTTGGAGACCATCTCAACAACAGATTTGACACACTGACCACTAATGATTAAGACCAGAAGGGTTGCATAATGAAATTAAAGACCTTATACAAGAAGCAAGAGATCGTAAAAAAGAAAAGACCAAAATGAATGTCAGAAGAGACTCTGAAATATGGCTCTTGAATGCTGAGTAACTAAAGCAAAAGGAAAAATGAAGTAAAAAAGCTGAACAGAAGATTTCAAAGGACAGTTCAAAAAGACTATTACAGTGACTATTTATAATGACATGTAAGGACCTGTAGGCACAAAACAAGAGAAGAACACACATGGAGGCAATGGGATGACACCTTCAAAGCCCTAAAGGAGAAAAACCTTACATATCTTGTAAAACTATCTTTTAAATATGAAAATGAAATTAAGATCTTTGCAGATGAACAGAAACTCATAGACTTTGTAACAAACAAACCAAACTACAAGAAATACTGAAAGAAGCTCTTGGCTTAGAAGGACAAAACTATTAACTCTATATTTTAGGAGGAAATACAGGACACATCATTCAGAAACCTACTCAGTTAGGGAAGGCTCCAAACTCAATCAAAGCTGTAATATTAAAAGAAGTGATCCAGTGATCGTATCATGAAAACTATGATATCATCAAATTAAAAAGAGGGATGTACTACAGTAGTTATAGTCTTTCCAGATGTAGAGGAAGTTAACAAGACTTGTAGTAATTAAAATTGGGTTTAAACAGATTTTTAAAGGGGATCACAGGGGTAGCTGCAAAGCACAAGATGCAACGTATCAAGTCAAGAAATGTAACACAGGAGTCTCAACAACCAAAAAACCAACACTGAAAAAGGTGAAAAATTAACTCATAAAGAAGAAAGTCCCAGAACAGAATAGTAAGAACAGAGAAAACATCAACACAAAAATAAACACATCACAATGACAGCACTAAATACACACCTATCAGTAATTAAGTTGAATGTAAATGGACTAAACACTCCAGTAAAGAGATAACGAGTGTGACAGCTTGGATCAAAAGACACTACCGATCTATATGTTGCTTGCAGCACAGTCTGCAATAGCAAAAAGATGGAATCAACCCAGATGCCTAACAACAGACGAATGGTTAGGTAAACTATGGTATATTCAATGGAACACTATGCAATGATAAAGAACAATGATGATTTCAGGAAGCACCTTATAACCTGGTTTCAAATGGAGGACATTATGTGGAGTCAAAGTACTCAGTGGCAAAAGGGCAAATATTGTATACGACCCCTACAATAAGAACTTAAAAGCAGACTCATACACAGAAGAAAAGACTCTTTGACTGTTGCCAGGGTGGGGAGGGAGGGAAGGAGTGAGTAGGGTATAGACAGTCAATAGAAATTTGGTTGGGTGAAATGAGTGGACAGCACACATTAGCAAAATGATAAATTTTTACTTGACTTCAACACAGGATTACTCATCCCATCTTAACCCAATATTGCCAGGCAGAGTAGATGGGGCGGGAGTCCTGGGACCATGTTCTCAGGGGACATCAAGGCCAACTGGCATAACTAGTGTTTTGCTAAGTCTTCTGCACCCCATATTTGTGAGTGGCATCTGGGGTCTCAAAAGCTGCCTAGCTGCCATCTGAGGTACAGCAAATGGTCCCAACTCAGCAGCAAAGGATGATCACCAAGGACCAAAATGAAATGTGGGAAAGAGAACCCAGAAGACAGACAGACCTACCTGAGTGGGTGACTACACTGACAAGTGACCAGAGGAACCAGATGGTGCCTGGCCACCACCAGTGATAGCTGTGATGCAGCTCACAAAGTTGAGTCTCACTGGCAACATGAGAATAAAAAGAGGTGCACCCTGAGATCTCCACTAAAGACTGCAAGTGATGGTTCAGAGGCCTCGGGGTTTCCCTGGAAGCATGGCCCCTGGCCCTGATGTTGCCCCTGTCCATAAACCATATTGGAGGTCAACTCTTTGGACAGGAATGGTTTGGATTTGGCAACACAGACCATATCGTGTTTGCACTTTATGGTTCCATGCGTCTATAGGATGTCGTCCTGCTGACCTGTTACTGGAGGTGGGGGAGAGGATGGAGAGCAGCGGACAGAAGATTGTTAGGAAGATATGATATGTATACAACAGGGTGGAGAAGTGTGCTGTCACCAGGCAGGGAGAGCAGTGGGAGCTGCACATACGTGGGCATGCACATTTATACAGGATTATACATTTTCACTCAACCATAATGTAAAAAAAGAGACCGAAGAACACATTTGACATTTTTCAAGCCAAAGGAACAGATGAAAAAATTCAAGTCTTGAGTTGCAATAGTGAAGGATTCAATGGGAAAAATTATAAATGACACAATAACTCAACTAACAACCCCACTGCTGCTGAATTTGATTCCAATGCTTGGTGGATTCAAACTAGTGACCTTTTGGGTTGTAGTTGCAGCACTTAACAACTACACCACCAGAGTTTTCCAAAAGCAACACAGGACGCACTGAATGATGATGGAAGGAATATGTAAAATATCACTATACCAAAAAGAATTGGTTAACTTGCAACCACTTCAGGAGGTAGCATATGATCAGAAACTGACAGTACTGAACGAAGATATCCAAGCTGCACTAAATGCAATGATGAAATACAAGGCTCCAGGAACTGAAAGAGTAACAACTGAGACGTTTCGATAAATGGATGGCTCAGCCCTGGAAGTGCTTACTTGTTTATGCCACGAAATCTGGAAGATAGCTACTTGGCCAATTGACTAGAAGAGATTCTTATTTACAGCTATTCCCAAGAAAGGTGATCTAACCAAATGCGGAAATTATCAAATGACATCATTAACAAGTAAAATTCTGCTGAAGATCATTCAAAAGCAGCTGCAGCAATGTATTAACTGGCAAGTGCTAGAAATTCAGGCCAGATTTGGAAGAGGACGTGAAACAAGGGATATTACTGCTAATGTCAAATAGATCTTGGCTGGAAGCAGAGAATATCAGAAAGATGTTTATCTGTGTGTTACTGACTATGCAAAGACACTTGACTGTGTGGGTAACAAATTATACATAACACTGCAAAGAAAAGGAATTCTGGGACACCTAATTGTGCTTATGAGGAACCTGTACACAGATCAAGAGGCAGTCATTTGAAAAGAACAGAAGGATACTGCACGATTTAAAGTCAGAAAAAGTGTGTGCCAGGGTTGTATCCTTTCACCATACCTACCGAATCTGTATGCTTAACACCAAGAAGCTGGACTCTATGAAGAATGATGCATCAGGATTGGAGATTCATTAACTACCTGTACCATGCAGATGACAAAACCTTGTTGTCTGAAGGTGAAGAAGCCTTTAAGCCCTTACTGATGAAGATCAAAGACTACAGCTTTAAGTGTGGATTACACATCAACATAAAGACAACAAAACTCTTCGTAACTAGACCAATAAACAACATCATGATAAATAAGAACTGAAGTTGCTAAGGATTTCTTTTTACTTGGCTCCACAATCAACATCCATGTAAGTGGCAGTCAAGAAATCAAAAGACCCACTCGCAATGGGCAAACCTGATGCAAAAGACCCCTTTTCAAGTACTGAAAAACAAGATGTCACCTTGAAGACTAAGATGTACCTGACCCAACTCACACTATTTTCAACTGCCTCGTACGCATGAAAGCTGGACGATGATTAAAACTGAAGAACTGATGCTTTTGTACTGTGCTCGCAAAGAATGCTGAATACACCATGGACTGCCAAACAAACGGACAAAACCGTCTTGGAAAAAGTACAACATAATAATCCTTAGAAGCAAGTATGCCATGAGAAAGTCTCAAATACTTTGGCCATGTTTTCAGGAGAGATCAGTCCCTTACAAAGGATTCACACTTGGTAAGTTAATTGGTCAGCAAAAAAAAAAAAAGAAGACCCTCAATGAGATGGACTGACACAAAGGCTGCAACAATGGGTTCAAGCACAGCAGTGACTCTAAGGACGGCACAAGACTGAGCAGTATTTTATTCGGCTGTACACTTGAAAGGGTCACTGTGAGGTGGAACCAACGCTACAGTACTTAACAAGAAGAGACGAGTGGTTTGGGTTATGACTTCAGAAATTTCACCCAGTATACTGATGAAACTACTAAGAAAAATACTGTCATTAGTAATAACTAACATTTGTTGACTACAATGCCAAACTCTCTGCTACATACTTACAAATGTTATCTCATTTGCTCCTCAGACAACCCCTTCCCCCATTTTATAGATGAGGACTTTGAGGCTTAAGAAGATGAAGTACTTTTCCCAAAAAGCTAGGATTCAAGTTTAGCTTGTGTCTCACTCCCAAGCCCCAGTTCTTACCTATTACACAAGCCCCCATTCCAACACAGAATGTGGTCAAGGAGAGGAAAATTTAATACCTGTCATCAGAGTCTAGTAACATTAATATTCTAACATGCTATTTGTATTTTTTTATGTTGTTTGTATTTACTGACAAATACATCCATGTATTCATAGCTCTAAATTCATCTATCTCAGGCAACATAAGACTAGAACTGATACCACGACAACTGAATCACATTAGACAAAACTTCAAAATAAATGGGGCAGTGATTTTTCTTTTCTACCCAACTAAAAACATATTTCAAAGGTATAATGCATTTAAAGTTAATTCACATCAAATATGTTTAAAATACTTTTCAAAATCAATCTGCATACATTTACATACAGCAGATAACTCCATAATCATAATTAGGAATTTTCCAGGACCAAAAATACCCCATAACTATGAACATGTACAATCTGCAAATTAACATTTTCGTAAAATGATTTTCAAAAATCTTTTTACTAGCTAAGCTCATTTCTAATTTTTATTACCTATCACACTGTTGATTCATCCTACTTAGTACAGACAGTACCAACTCTTCTGCAGAATAGAAAAAAATACTGAAAACTTTAATTATCATTAAAAAGATATAATACATTTCTAATGCTACATGCTCAATTTGTATACAGGACACTTCATATATGTTGATTTGGGACCTTAAATTAAAAAAGTGACACTAGATTTTTAGACCAAATGCACATACATGCAAGTAGGGCAAATGATAACTCTGAGAAAACCGACTCTCAAAAATCTACATTCTTCCAACACAACACTATTTAAAAGTCATGTTCTCTTCTTGAGCACACTTAATACAATCTTCCCACTTCCTCAATTCTTAACATTAATTTCTGTACTAATGGTACAATTCAATAGAAACCAGCTTCTGAATATATTAATTTTGCTACCAACCTGTTTTAGTCAACTTGTGATTAAATTAAAATCAGGCAAACTATCATTACTTTCTGCGATGCATATTTCTCAAAAACAGGAGTATATAACTTTTCCACAATACTGAATATATTCCTTTTTTGGGGTTTATTTATATCAAAAAAAAAGAGAAGGAAAACCACCCCTCTATCAAAATCCCTTAACATAGTTCCTAACCTTCAACCTGATTATCACTTTGGATCTTACAATTGGTACCAGTTTCATGGTCCATATTACTCAAGTGGAAAGATAAACTGAATTGGAATAAAATGAATATATGTGTTTTACTTCTTCATAGTATGCAAACATGAGATTTTTCATTTTATAAGCCTGACATTCCATGTTCATTTTTATTAGAAATTACAAGGATTGGTATAAAAATACTCATTTATATCAGTTGTATTAAGTCACCGATAGGGCCTTTGTGGCAAATCTTCTTGTTGCCACCCCCTCTGGCTACTTCCTTGTTGTAATATTTTTCAAAGGTGGGTGGAACAACTCAATGGCCTACATCAGAACTGCTTAGCAGCTTGCTAAAAAGGCCCATTTCTCTGCTTCACAACAACTGATGCAAAATCTCCCAGGGTAAGGCTCTAGGGCCCTGACATGACTCTGAAAAAAGCAGAAGTTCTTCTACGGTCATTATCCTCCAAGTAAAACCATAAACTGTTATGAGGACTTATGAATAATTTTTAATTGTCAAATTGTCCAAATTGCATTTAAAAATTTAGGGCACTTCCATAAATCAAGAAATAAAGCACTTTTCATAAATCAAGCAATCACAATACTATATTTTTTATATTAGTAAGGTAGAATAACATGGTAAGAGTATAAAATATAGAACAAAGTGCTATAAAGAAATTTTAAACAAAACTAAACTATATTAACCACAGTGAGATGAGGCATAAAGGTCAACACAAAGACTAAGTTAATAATCTGTCTGGAAATTACATGTATATAAAGATTTAATACATTTTAAGTACTTAAAAAGACATCAATCTTCATGTACCAGAGCACAGGCATATTAATTTGATTAAAATATCTGTGAATTATTTTATTTCAAAGGCAAACTCCTATGAAGTAGATCAAAAGGACTTCTACATGCTACACTCAACCAAAATATTTAAAAAATCTAAAATATCAAAGTTTACATCACTAGTAACAGAACATTCCCAGAAAAAAAGGATAAATTAAATCTAATCATAGGTAAACATCAAACAAACTCAAGCTGAGGGATTTTCTACAAAATAATCATCTTGTACTATTGAAAAATGTCAGTCATAAAAGATGAAGAACTGAGGAACTCTTCAGGCTAAAAGAAACTAAACAGATGTCAACTACACATAATGCCCTGGATTAGACCCAAAATATACATGTGTGTGTTTGTGTGTGTGCCCACACATGCATCTGAATAAAATCTGCAGATAATAGCCATATTATCAGTGTTAATTTCATGATTTTGTTAATTATACTGTGGCTATACCCTTATTCTTAGAAATGCACACTTCTGTAACTAGGATTTAATGTCTTACTCACAAATGGTTCACAAAATTTTATGAGTATTATATATGGAAAGCATAAATGTGGCAAAATGTTAAGTGAGGAATTCAAGTGAAGATTTTACAGTTCTACTCTCCTGAAGTTTGAAACTACTTGAAAATAAAATGATAAAAAATAGTTTAAAAAGATATCGCAGAAAATTAAAATACTTAAAAAATTCAGAATGTATTTTTAAGCATCAGACCTAGAATAATGACTTAGGCTATTTAAAACATTTGCTAAATTTAGACTAAAATAAAAACAAATTCAATTTTAAATTCTATTCATTGGTTTTCATACTAGAAACCATAAAACTATCTGGCTCTTATTTTCTGTTCTATCAATTATGTGTATATTCAAGAAAGGACAATATCTCTCTATCATGCATATTACTTTGAAAAATATTTAAGAAAACAAAGCCATAAATGCTTCTGAGAACTGACAGACATTAAATAACAAAAGCTTTTGGTGAAAACTAACTTGCTTATGTTTACTTTGGCATGCTTTTTTTAGTTATGACTATAGCTTTTTGTTTTAGTTGTAACTATAAAGGATACTGCTGTATTAATATCAAATTAAGACTATGAAGAAAAAAAAAAGGCAAACTATATACCTAGCTCTGAATCTACAAAAAATTAAAACTAACCAAAATTTTAAGGAATGCTACCAAACACAATTTAAAGTTTCTAGTATCAAAATTTCTTGATCTATGTTTTTCAAATGACAAACTCTACAGGATGGAATTCAAGCTCTAGTTGATCAAGCCATGACTTACCTACTGAAAGGGGAGTTGTGGCGACATAGGATGAAATCCAAAGACAACAATGGAGTCACATGAAACAAGGACAAAGGAATTGCAAATACATTCTCCACAAATGACAGTTTTGAACTGGTTAAACATAACATACAGAAAATAAACTAAATCTAAAGTTTAGACATTCTTTCAGTATTATAGGTCATTGAACAGGCTGATGCTTTTTCATTTGTATTAAGAGCTAATCACAATTCCTACTTCACGATATTTCACAATTTTAGGAAAAAAAAAGAAAAGATTATCACAGTTTCTTGAACAGAGTTGAAGTTAAATTCTTTCAAATTTAAGGAAAAGGTTTAAAATATTTTTCACAAGATAGCCAACAAAATAAACTTTTTATACTATGCTATCAAAATACCTTCCTGAACATTTCTTTCATAAAAAAATTCAGCATGAAAAGCTGATCAAAGAGTTGAAAGAGCAGAACAAACAGTAGCATTCTGAGAACCAGTAACCTAATATATCCTGTTCACTGAAAACATTCAGTGACAATGGAAATATTAAAATGTAAATATAATAAAACAGCACCTTTTCAAAGTTATTAAAATAGCTTTCAAAAACATTCTGAACTACAAATCTCTACATGAAAAAATTTGAAAAGGAGGTGCACCACAAAACAAAAGATTTTGTAGTTTAACATGTTGATTGTAAATGTAAACAAGATAGCACATTTAAAGCTAAAACTGTACCCACATATCTCCAGAAGGCAGAAAGTTCATTTTCTTTTAAAGTCATGTATTTAATATTCTCTCTAAACTGGGTCCATCAGTCAGCTTGCCATAATAGAGGGGTGAAATTTTTAAAGGACCTACTTACACATTAAAGCAGTATTTAATCGACAGCATATATTTTTTATTAAACATGTAGACAGAAGCTTTACTGTTAAGACTTTCCGCTATACAATGGAATTCCGCAAGAGTCTGTTTCAGTTCACACCCTAAAACTGTGAGTTATCTAAGTACTACAAAGGGATTATCACAAACATGGCTTTTATGAGACGATTCCATAGTGCAGAGCAGACTTTCCCAACCAGGGTTCTGAGTACCCAATATGATGACCAGATGCCATGGTACTTTGACACAAGTGAGGGCAACTATATAGTTCCATTCTTTCTAATCCCTTAAATTATCTAAAGTTGAGAAGACTGTCCTTGAATGGTTAATTCAAATAAAAATAAGTTTATTTGGTGGCATAAATAATTTCAACAGACTTTCAAAGAACACCTTCCAATTCTGACAGGTATTTGAATATTTTTATGCTGTTACTTAGTATCAAAATTCTTACAACAGCATATTACGTCCCTGCCTTCAAAATTCTTATTAATCATAAATGCTGTCATGTAACTTTTAAAAAATTGATCCTGGGTTCAAGAAATACCAATACCTTATTAAGAAGTTACTATAATTCTGTATTTACTTCGATTGTAAGTATCACATAAACACCACCAAAATGTTAAATCACTAATTTCTAAAAATTGATTTTAAAAGTTTTGAGCATGTCACCAAAAAGTTTAGTTAAAATTAACAAACAAAAAAAAATATTAAGGTACTATACTGCATTATCAATGCTTAACACGTATTCAGAAGTGGATAATACTTGCGTAGTTTTTGTAGAAAATGATCTGGGCACAATGTAAGGACAAATATTGGCAATTACCACGTTTCAAGTTATATTTTAAGAAACAGTACAATCCATGATATTTCATGAAGTTGTTTATTCTTGTTATTAAAAGTTGGACTCAAGTAATCCTGGTTATTCTGGAAAAAGCACCTTGTTTGTAGGGATCATTTAATCATCCTTTTCTACAACCACCTCTCCATGAAGCACCTTTCTTCTTTGACGTAACATATGAAAATAGAGTTGTGGAAACACTTAATTGAAAAAAGAAAACAAAGAGAAATAAGCTATTGGTTTAAGTTACTTATACTTGAAACTAATACCAATTAAGTGTGGCGAAGTTTGAGAGTATACACATTATACACTTAGCTCTCCACCCCTAACTTACTCCCATCCCTAATATTACAGAGTTCTGGGTAACAGCACAAATGGAGACCCAGATACCACATGTCTAAATATCTTGCTGCAGTGTTTGAGATTTTTTTTAAACAAACAACTTCCCTGATACATATACTTTTATAACGACCTACACGGACATGTTTGAATTCAGAACACCATAAATCTTCAGAAAACCATGAGAGAACAGGAGAAGCTGGCCCCTCTCTGCCACTGTTTCCCCTCAGTCAGCTGTCTCCTGCACAATCCTAGTTGGTAAACAGGAGGTAATAATATCACTTCTGACCTGATGGCACTTGGCACTTGGTTTGTAGTACTAAATGAGAACATTCATGTGAATATGTTCCATAAGTTGTTACATACTCACACTAGAGTGGAAAAGCATCATCCTTGTTCACTGACACGCTGCAAGTGGGATTCCCAAGTACCTACCAGCACAGCAAATGGGGAAACTACTACTGTCATGATAGGTGATAGACAGTTATTGTACTCAGCTGCTCACAGAAAGCTTCAGGTGAGGTTTGATTCTACTCAGAGATGCCTTGAAAGAAAGGCCTGATGATCTACTTCTGAGAAAAACTGGCCACTGGAAACACTATGGAGTACAATCCTCCTCTGACACACACGGGGCCACCATGAGTTAGAAGTGATTCCACAGCAACTAGTAAATGGTTAAAAGTTTCCCAAGACCCCTGAAAAGACAGCCCTAATTTACTGGTTTGGAGCTGGGAACCATGACCTTTCAGTCTCTGCGCATCTGGGCAGGTGCTTCAGTGCTCATGACGAAGAAGCTGTGAAATGACTTAGTCACTAAATGCTGTTAACTGTGAAATGACAGATACGGAAGCAGGCTCTGGTTGTGCTCAAGGCATATTAACTGAACAGTCACCAGATTAACTAAAGGCTGGGAAAAACAAGTGGTGCCGGCATATATTTTATATATACTCTTTAGCCTTGTTCAATCTCCATCTGGCTCTGATGCAAAATGTGTAAGAGAATCATGCTCCAACAGTAGAAATGAGGGAGAAAAACACTAGTTGGCAAAGTTAACCTTCATCTTACAAGAGCTTACTAGCTGGCAAAGTCAACCTTCACCTTAGAAGAGCTTAAAAGTTAAAGACCTCAAGGGGCTGGCCAATTTTTACACTTATTCTCTTTAGGTAAAAACATACATACAAGTATATCAATGTAACTTTAAATTCCATAAACTTTTCTCATTTCCTTTTCCACATACTAACATCAAGGTCTCTTATTTCATTAAGGGGAAATGCCAGTTTTCTTTTTCCTCATGTTTCTTGCTGTTATTGTTGCTGGGTGCCATCAAGGCAATGTTGACTCACAGCAACGTCATATGTTCCAGAGCAGAAAACAGGCTGCAATCTTTAGGAGAGCAGATCATCTGATCTTCCTCTCGCAGAACCACTACGTAAGTTCAGACTACCCACCTTTCAGTTAGCAGTGGAGCTCAGCTAAGCTACATTAGGCACTGCACCACCAGAACTCCAATTTCCTTCCAGTGGCTACAAAATTTCTGCCAGTGGCACAAATGGCTTACACTCAATTGCTAACCTAAAGGTAGGCTGTTTGAACCCACACAGTGTTGTCATAGAATAAAAAGGCTGCTGGTTTGCTCCCCTTTAAGATTACAGCCAAGACAATTTCATGGAGCAATTCTACACATGGTGTCGCCATGAGCTGGAACTGACTTGATGGCAACTAACAAGGCAACTAACAACCAATACTTAAATGCAGTGTTACAACTTTACCAGTTCCATTACAACTACTGAAGATGGTGAGAAATTAGCAAAAGCCTGAATTATTCAACTATTTTAAGAAAAGTAGCTATACTATTTTCAACTGTACAGGGAAATATAGAAAGTTTAGAAAGCACTTCTAGGTGGTATGCTTAATAAACAGAAAAAAAACGGTTATGAAATTTTCTTGGATACATGTTTATACTCTAATACATAATTCTAAATGTTTGCATATAGTTCAGCGATGCATGTTTTTTCTTCAAAAAAAAATCATACAGTAGAGGAAGAATGAAAACCAGAAAGATGTGCAATGTGTGGCTAATTGGCTTCATTAACAACTGTCTCCTCTGCCTTAAGACCAGAAAACTGGATGGTGGCCAACTATTATTACTCAACATTTTGATCCATTTGAACACTTGATCTACAAAAGAATTGTAATCAAAAGACAGGGAAGGCAGAACTGAATTTAAATTTCTCATAGAATCCAGATTTGCTGGAGCCATGACAGCTGAATAAATCTCTGCAACTACTGCCTTGAGATAATCTTTAAACTAATCCAAAATACTACCTGAAGTCTTCTGAAAATCACAACAGTTCAGCTTAACTAGTGAAAAAATGTCTTCCTTGAGCATTATGCTCTTTTAAAATCTATTTATGAGATAAAACTGACATGAGCAACTAGAAAGAATAAACAGGAAGCTTATGGGGCAGTGAATTTCTGTTAATAGGGAAAGAATAACTCAGAAAAGGAGAGACATTACTAAATGGCACTAAATGGTAGAAACTATACCATAATCAATGTTACTAAATGGTACAGTTAGAAATTGAAGAGCTGGTATAAGTTTTGCTGCGTGTATTAAAAAATAATAATACTCACACTGAGTTTGTTTTTAAGGGATTTTGAGATAGTTCTTTGTGCATTTGTCTTTTTTCCCTAAGTGAAGTCTCCCGACATACCCCTTTCAACTCTTTCAAACTATGACTAAGTGCAGACTGAACAGAAGGTGTAATGTATATACAAGCATTATTTCCTAATTACTTTTCCTTGTTTACCAAACTTGCGTATTACACTATCTCCCCCAGAACTTTAGCATACTGAATCAAAGTACTTAGAAGCATACTTACATGGTATATATGAGGCCATAGTTATAAGAAGAAAATAATAGTAGTCAAAAGAGACATTGTATTTGTTTGGAAGTCTTAATGAAAACATTCCCGATTTCTTCACATATGGTAATGCAGCATATATCGTAAGAAGTTCACCAGCAACTCCAACAGGATATAAGATGATAAAAAAATTGTATCTGGAGGAAAAAAAACCTCACAGAATTATTTGTCTAGAATAATTGTGAGATTTTATATTATGGTTCTTTTGCTATGACTATACAGATCAACTTTAAAATTCCCCTTTCTGTATCTGTTTACAGCATACAATAACTACTCGATGGCAGTGAGTTTTTTTTAACATAAAATGAATTTTTCTACTTTAATTCTTTATTAATTGGATTACCATCTTTTCTCTCATAGCAGTTTCAGTTTTGAATGGCAAGATCTTAATAAAACACAAAGCCAGCTTACTATATAGTACTGAAATACTTTTATATATTTCAAAAAGGTATATACAGTATTAAGCTTCTTTAATGCATAGAATCATACTAACTTTTTTCCCCTGCTAGTCGTTTATTAGCCAAATGATGTGCCTGAAGACCAATTACAATCCTAACTGTATATCTAAAACTTGAAATTATCAAAGTACTTCTTAACGAGCACTTAGAAAACTCAGCATATGCCAGCCATCATTATACCTACAGTTAGGGGCACACCCTACATTTCTATTTGTCTCCAACAGGAACAGCCTATAGGACCTAAGACAATGACATTCCTCCATCAAAGAAAATCATTTTCAGCACATCAGTCATTATATAGCAGATACCACAGAAAATGAAGGGAAAAATGAGTAAAATTAATTCATATTTTACTTAATCAATTACTGGCTCTAAGGAATATTTGTAAGGAAAAGTCAAATTAGTATTGTAGAAGCTTGAAGACAAGTTAAAAATCATCTTATTTCTATATGGCAAGAATATACTAGATAAGAGACTTCACATTAACAGCCAAAGAAAAAAACAATCTCTTTACATTATCTGTCCAAACCTCCTCTTCCTTCCTTGGATTAATACTCCCTGATTTCCTAACAGTCTTTTTTTTTTTTTTTTTAAGTTTTACCAATCATGTCCTTTCTCAGTTTTTAAAATCATGTAACTGAACATTTCACATTCCCTTCTCAAATGAAACATTCATATTAAGTTTGTTTTGTTTTTACTTTATGTGGCTCTAAAAAGTCATTTTTGGGGGAGATATGATTGTTTAATAGAAGAAAAAAATGATTTAACATTTCTACAATAAACTGGCTTAAAGCCTTAAGGTCAGGAAATTTTTTAATGAAATAAGACCAAAGTACATAATTTATTGGAATTTACATGCGCTTTAAAAAATATTACATTTCATTAATCATCTCTAAGCTGCTGTGAGAGAAGTACAAGAGACTTAACTGCCCACAGGCCACAATCAGGTAAAGATACAATGTTACCTTGAAGATTCCTAATAGTTATTTAAATTTTACAGGGAATGCACTTCTGAAATTAAAACAGAAATCAATATGAAAGTGTAACATTATACAATTATGCACTTTGTGTACAAGTTTTCCAGGAACACTTCTAGTATATAAAAAGAATCAAGTATATTCAAACCACTACAGTAGGCCAAAATAATTTATAGGATGCCATTTCTAAAGTGCATTTTTATTTGAGAATAATAGCTTCAAGATTTGAATGTAAACAAATACTATTTTGGGTTACTAAATAGTCAGACAAATAGGAGCTTCAAGATTTTGACACAGAACATAATTACTCATGATTATGGTATATCATGCTAAACACACATTTCAAAGTTGAAAGATTTTATAATACCTTGTTAACATTAAGGCAAATGACAAACATTTTCTGCACAGTGAACTCAAACATGCAGTAGCAGGGTTTTGAACTTTTCCAAGAATTCAAGACGTGCAAATGCATTCCAAAAGGCCTGTGGACAATGCACTGAAGATCAATGAGCGTGGGCCATAAAAAATGTACAATGTGCACTCCACTGTGTTCTTCAAACAAATTTGTGAATGCAACAGAGGAAAAAAGACAGTATCATCATGAGTATTTTTAAAGGTTCTAGAAGTCCAGAAAACTGTAGTTATGCAAAACGGTACTGATAGGCACTCAAGGATTAGAGTCCACCTACTTTCAAAGCTGCCAACCTTTTAAAAAGGCCCAATTGCTAAAAGGGAATAAATATTTCATGTACAATAAAAATAAAAACACCCAAACATATATAAATTGTAGCACAGCCTTCTTATGATACAGTATGTTTATGCTCCTATTATAATTGTTAAGGATTTTATACACAAAATAGTAAGTCACAAATATCTAAAATGGAGCCAGAGAATATAAAAAGAAAGTTTGAAAGAATACATATGCAATTAACAGTGATTATCCTTGTATAATGGGATTGTAATTAAAAATTTTTTTTTGGTTTATTCATATACTCTTATTTGCTGTATCTGAACATGTGTAATACATGAATAATAAAAAAAGGAGTAATCATGCAAAAAAAATCTTAGGCCTTCTACTGTACGTGGGATCTAAAACGAGTCCAGTACCAGCTAAAGTTTATCCTAAAATAAGTTAGGAATATAACAAATATCAGCTTTTAAAAATAACAGAGGTCAACAATGGAAGTTCTGATACACAGCTTAGATAGACTTCAAAATCTGACAAAGCACAATCAACAGAAGAGAAAATTGATAAATGGGGATTACTAAGAATTAAATACTTTTGTTCATCCAAAGACTTTTTCAAAAGAATTAACAGACCACCTACAGAATGGGAAAAAACATTTGGCAACTACATGTCAGATCAACATCTGATCTCCATAATCTCCATCTACAAGGTACTGCAAAATAGCAACAAGAAAAACATAAATAACTCAATTAAGTAATGGGCAAAGGAGATAGACAGGCACTCCAGACAGCTATCCAGGCAGCCAAAAGACACATGAGGAAATGCTCATGATCCTTAACTATCAGAAAAATCCAAATCAAAACTAAAACGAGACACAATTTCACTCCAACAAGGTTGGCCATGATCCAAAAAACACAAAACAACAGTTGCTGCAGAGGCTGCAGAGAGATGGGAACCCTCCTACACTGCTGGTGGGACTGCAAAATGCTACCTCTTTGGAAAGCAATTTGGCAATTCCTTAGAAAGCTAGAAACAAATATACCATTTGATCCAGTAATTTCCCTGCTATGAATATATCATACAGAAACAAAAGCTGTCACACTAACAGGTAACTGCACAAAAATTTTTACTGCAGCACAGTCCACAACAGCATAAAGACAGAATCAACCCAGATTCCCATCAACAGATGAACAAACTATGGTACGTCTACTCAATGGAACACTGTGCGATGATAAAGACCAAAGACAATTTTAGGAAACATCTCATAACTTGGTTTCAATTGGAAGACATTATGTTGAGCGAAATCAGTCAGGGGCAAAAGGACAAATATTGTATAGACTCCTACTTCAAGGACTTAAAAATGCCCTTATGCACAGAACAAGATTCTCTGAAGGCTACAAAGGTGGGAAGGGAGGGACAGGGTTGGTCATAGTTTAGACAGTTGACAGAAATTTGGTTAGGTGAAAGCAGTGACACACAGTAGAGTGTAGATCAATTTAACTGGACTTTCCTATAAACTGAAAGTCTTCTGATCTCAACCCAATATTGCAAGGATAGAGTAAGAGAGGTGGGATCTGAGAACTATGCTCTCAAGGGACATCCAGGCCAATTGGCATAAGTAGCATTTGCTAAGAGAGTCTTCTGCACCCCATACTGGTGAGTGACATCTGGGGTCTTAAAAGCTAGCAAGCAGCCATCTGAGGTACACCAAATGGCCCCAACTTGTCCGAAACAGATGATCAACAAGAACAACAAAGACATGGGGAAAAAAAGAGCTCATGAGACAGAAGGACCCGTGTGAATGGAAGACTGTATCAACACCTGACCAGAAGAACCAAATGGTGCCCAACCATCACCAAAGACAGTGTGATGGGGCACACAATGTTGAGTCCCTGTGGTAACATGAGAAAAAGAGGGGTATAGCTCAAGAACTCTACTAAAAGACCACAGGTGATGGTCCAACAGCCTGGAGAATCCCCTGTGTACATGGCCTCTAGACCTGCGGCTGCCCCTGTCCAGAAAACACTACTGCAGCCAACTCTTCAGACAAAAATGGATTGGACTCAGGGACCCAATGTGACCATATAGTGTGTGTATTTTATGGTTTTATGCATCTATAGGATGCTGTCCTACTGGTATCTTTCTAGATGGGACAGAAGAGGGTGGAAAGGAGAGGACAGGAAGATTGTTAAAAGGATACAAGTATAGAACAAAAAGGAGGAGTGTGCTGTCACCAGGCAAGGAGGGCAGAAGGAGCTGCAGATAGGTGGGCATGCAAAATTAATTTGGATTGTACACTTTCACCTAATCACAATAAAAACAAAGGAAAATAAATAAAATATAAATAATAAAAAAATAACACAACTAATGGTATTCATATTATCTCTAAGCATTATTTATCATATTAGAAAACTAGACACTAAATTCTAACAAGAGTACTGATTCAGACATGCTGAGAAAAACTGTACAGCTTTAGTGTTAGAGCTAGATCTACATGTACCTGCACTGACAAAAAAACAAAGCTCCAAGACAGAAATAAAAAGCATGTATAATAGCACTTATTTAGGTTTGTAAAACTCACTTTTGGGTTCTGGCATTTCTGTCAGTGGGGATAAAAGGATGGATAAACTCCTAAATTCCCTTCCTTCTCTAGAAAGGGGCAGAGTGGATCAACTAGAAATACAAACTGTCCGTGTTTATCCTACAGACTTCTGTATTGTTTGAACTTTGTATAAGGGAAATACTAATACTTCTGTAGTTTTAAAAGAAATTTCAAGAATGAAAACATTTTCAAACTCTTTTATTCTACATATATGGATGGGGCACTTACATCTCTTAACCCGATTGACTCCCTGTACTTACCACCATCTGCTGTATCACATACCTGCCCCCTCTGTTTCCAGAGGACAGAGTGTCTTATCCCCATTGCATCTTGGGTATAAAGTACAAACACTACATCTGTTTTTGTTATTACCATTACCACTGCTGTAAGTACAATATAGAAAATTCAGTGAAAAATTTATACTAGCTGTGAGTTCGTCTCATAAAAGTGGTCTGGTTTTATTACTTTGTATAATGTCAGCTGCTCAAAGGATTTAAACTGTTAAAAAAAGGACATCTTTAAAAAAAATGCTGCATTATGATACATTCAGATTCTTAAAAATATAAATTTCATCCACATTCAAAATATAATTTCAAGTAAATATAATTTTTTTAAAAAATGCCTGCTACCATCATGGATTAAACTGTGTCTCCCCAACAATGTGTGTTTTGGGGTGCACCAAATGGTTCCAATGCATCTGGAACAGACAATCACCAAGAACAACAACGACATAAGGGAAAAAGAGCCCAGGAGACAGAAGGACTCATGTGAATGGGTGACTGTATCAACATGTGACCAGAAGAACCAGTAGGTGCCTGGCCACCACCAAAGACAGCCGTGATGGGGCACACAATGTCAAGTCCCAGTGGCAATACAAGAAAAAGAGCGGTGCACCTCAAGAACTCCACTTAAAGACCACAACTGATGGTTTGGTAGTCTGGGGGTTCCCCTGGGAGCATGGCCCTAGATCTGCTGCTACCCCTCACCAGAAAACATTATTGAGGTCAGCTCTTCCGAGAGGAATGGACTGGACTCAGGGACACAATGTGATCATACGGTATGCATACTTTATGGTTCTATGCAGCTACAGGATGCTGTCCTACTAGCCTCTTACTACAAGGGAGAGGAGAATGTGGACAGGAAGGGGCAGGAGATTGTTAAGAGGATACGACATATACAGAGCAAAAAGGAGAAGTGTGTTCTCACTGGGCAAGGAGAGCAGAAAGAGCTGCAGACACGCGGGCATGCAAATTTAACTTGGGTTGCACACTTTCACTCAAACGCAATTAAAAAAAAATGTGTGTTTCAATTTGGCTGGGCCATGAGTCCCACCACTGTATGACTGTCCACTATGTGATAAGATTCTCCTACATGTTATAGATTTTACCACTATGATTTAATTAGATGAATTATCAGCTGTTACACTGATGATGGAAACCCTGGTGGTGTCGTACATTAAGTACTATAGCTGCTAACCAAAGGGCTGGCAGTTCCAATCCACCAGGTGTTCCTCAGAAACTCTAGGAGGCAGGTCTCTTCTGTCCTACAGGGTCACTGAGAGTGGGAATCAACTCGATAGCAGCAGGTATGGCAGTGATAAACTGACTGGATAGTGTCTTAAGCTGATCTCTTTTGAGATCTCAGAGAGAGAAGTGTGCAGAGAGACACAGGGACCTCATACCACCAAAAAAGCAGAGTGAGGAGCCAAGTATATCCTTTAGACCTGAGGTTCCTGTGCTGAAATGCAGCCAGACCAAAGGAGAACTAACAAGGATCTTCTTCCAGAGCCAACAGAGAGAGACTTCTCCTGGAGCTGATGCCCTGAATTTGGTTTTGCAGCACACTAGACTGTGAGAGAATAAACTTCTCTTTGTTAAAGACACCTACTTGTATTTCTGTTACAGCAGCACCAGGTGACTAACACAACCACTTACAGACAAAAATCTGGTTTCACAGATATTGGAAAAAAAAAAAAAAAAACTCACTGCCATCAAGTCAATGTTGACTCATAGCTACCCCATAGGACTCAGACCTGCCCCGTAAGGTTTCCAAAGTCACTGGTGGATTAGTAGCCAAACACTTAACCACTACACCATGAGGGTTCTATTTTATATACATATGTGTGTATGTGTGTGTGTGTGTGTGTGTGTGTGTGTGTCTGTGTGTGTGTGTGTGTGTGTGTGCGCGCGCATAGAGAAGATACTAAAAACTGTGGATGTTGGATTTAATATTAAAATAAATCAATCTGATAAAAATGCCATTTTGGGCAGTTATTGAACATGATTTCAAAAATGCTATTATGCTTTCAAACAAAGTTATTTAAGGTCCATGGGGAGGAGAGTGGGAAGCCACACTCACTGCTGTAGAGTCAATTCTGATTCACAGTGATCCTACAAGGTTTCCAAAGTTACTGATCTTTACAGAAGAAGACTGCCACCTCTGGTGGGTTTGAACTGCTGACCTTTTGGTCAGCAGCCAACTGCTTTAACCACAGAACCACCAGGGTTCCTTTATTTAGTGGTAAGATGATTTATCTTGCATTTGATTGCATTCAAGTGTTACGTTAATATGATTAATCTCTGGTCATTAAGCTTTTAGAGCACAAGTTACAACACTACTCATATTCAAAACAACAGCATTCTGGCATCTTGGGGCTTAACCACAAGTTTTAATACTCTAGTGTTAGCTCAGCACACAAATCAGCATGCACAGGACCATGAGAAAATAAACAGCAAGGCATCGCCACCTGGCCCATTTAATGAAGTATGGCAAGTGGTCAAGAAGATTGAATGTGTAGAAGGAATATCGAGTGATCTCTGTCACAGTCCACGCAACCAGAAAAAGCACCACACTCTCTTCATTCTGGATCTGTAAGATTACAAAGAAATTCAGTGTTGTTCACTCTTGAACGTACTTTTCAGGGAAGATCTTTAATTTATCATATCTTTTATCATAATGGAATATGTTAGGTTAGACAAATTGAATGCAATAGAGAAAACTTAAATGCAATCACCATTTTAGAAACAATCATGAACATACAACTTGAATACGTTCTATGTATAGAAATGGTCAAATATTTACTGGTTCCTCTCCTAACCCTTAACACCAGCCACCAGCAACCACCTCAGGATAACATCAACCACTCAAAACAGAATGGGGACAATCTGACCCTCCTAGTTTCTATCACTCATTAAATGATATTTATTTTATTGTAGAATTAACTCTTGAATTTGGTCATTCCTCTTCATCTGTATAACTGCTCAACCAGACTACTGTAAACAGTCTCTTATATAGTCTCTCTATTCTTCTTATGGACAGCAGTTTTCTCTTCAAAATCAAACAAATTCAGTAATGATGTCACTCTTGAGGTTCACCCTTCAGCCAAGATTAGACAGACTCATAAAACCAAATGAGACTAAAGTGACATACCAGCATAAGGGCATGCACTACAAGGCGGGAGGGAACAGGAAAAGTGGTACCAGTGAACCCAAGGTCAGGAAAAGAGAGTAGTGACATGTCATCACGGGGTTGTTAGCCACTGTCACAAAACAAATGCATTCTGTTAATGAGAAACTAATCTGTTCTGTACTTTGGACAAGTTACCAGGGATGAACACCTGGAGGAGAACATAATGCTTGGTAAAGTAGAGGGTGACCGAAACGGAGGAAGACCCTCAACAAGATGGAATGGCATGGTGGCTGCAACGATGGGCTTAGCATTACAGCAACTGTGGGCATGGTCCAGAACCGGGCAGTGTTTCATTCTATCACACAAAGGGTTGCTACGAATCAGAACTCACTCAAAGGCACATGTCAATAACAACAACAGTTTGTTCTATAAACCTTCTACTAAAGTACAATAAAAATAACAGTAACAATAAAAACAAAGCAGCAAATAAACAAAAACCAATCTGCAGTCAGCTAGTTCTATGATTTAAAAGCTTCCTCAGTTCCCCATTTCTTACAAGACTAAAAGGATAAAATCCTAACACTGGAGCATGATTTTCAATGTTCTTTACAGTCCAAGCCCAGAAATCTGTCTAACTCCATTGACAGTCACTCAAATCCCCCTACACTTCCTTCTCTGGTGACACTAAACTTTGTATTATTTCCAAAATATGTACTGTACTTCTGCACCTTTACACATGTGACTTCCCCTAATTAGAATGTTACCACTTCATTACTTCACCTATCGAATCCTTTGCCATCTTTTAATACTCAGCTAGAACAGTGTCCCCTAAAAAACTCTTCCCAAACTCCTCCTCCCATCCTGAGCACACTTATCTGCCCACCTTCTTCTGTTGTCACAGTACTTTGTTGATAGCTACAAAACTTTCCAGTTTATATTAAAATCTGTCTTACTAATTCTTGTATATCCATCTGCACTCAACTTAGGTATCCTTCCTTCGAGAAGCCTTCCTTCGCTTTCCAGGTCAGGCTAACTCGCAAGTATATTACATTGCATTGCACACTAGGCTCTGGTTTCAGGGCACTTATAGTAACTAATTATTTGTATAACTCCTTCTTTAACATCTCTCCCTAACTACAGGCGGGTGGCAGTCACATCTGTACTGTCGTAGCCATACCCTCAGCAGTGTGTCTGGCATAGAACAGGGGCACAATTAGAATCTGTTCAGTGACTCAGTACTTAAAATATGACTATTCCCCGCTCTACAGCCACTACACTTGACAGCTGGGTTTGATTTTTGTAAATCCATAAAATTAGGTATATGGAATGCATTCAATAAATGTTGACTGAATTAACTGTGCCAATGGGTGGCTCCTGTCATTGAAAGATAACTAGTAATAGAATACAGCAATCTGGTGGAGGTAAAAAACAGCAGGCAGATCATTTTCCTCTTTGGGACCAGTCTCTGTTAGGTTTTTGTTGTGGCCAGTTGCCATTAAGTTGGCTCCAGCTATGACCACCCTACGTATAGCTGAACAAAATGTAGCCCAGTCCTGTGCCATGTACGTGATCCACTCTCTAGCTTCTCTTCAACTTCTGCTCTCTAGTTAACATTAGCCATCTGGTCCGTCTTTCTTCTTCCTCAGTCTTCAGACTCACTGTAGTCTTAGACTAGCTATCATACTCATTCACTGTCTGTAATATTCTTCTTTTATTGTATTAATGTTGTACTCCTGCTTCTCACTACTGGTAAACTAACAAGAAATTGAGATTTTTGTGTGGCATGGTTTTGTTGCTGTCCATACAGCAGTCACTGGATAAGGATCGTCAGCTGAGTGAAAGATAATTAATTAAGAGGGCTAAAGAGTGTAGTGAAAGGTCAAAAGGTCAGCAAACTCTTCACCTGACTGCAGAGGTTAACTATCAGTCCCCAGGCAGAGGAGAAACAAGAAAGACATCCCAGGAGTGGAAAACAAGCCAGCTATCTGTCCTCAAGTAGAAAGGCAATTACAGAGGCTATCAAGGTCAGAAAAGTTGGTCCAGGAAATGTTTTTGTCATAGGTTTACCAGACACAATAACTTGACACAGTCAGCACCATGTCTGTCAAGTCTGAAAGGCTTCAGCCATTGATTAGGTTCAGGTCTGTCTCCAATCATGCTTCAGTAAATCATCTTTATTTATCTCTAAGTTCCTTAACCTTCCTAACTTTTACTCTTTTCCATCTCTTCTTGTCTACAGAACTACCTACACTTTTTGGGTCTGTTGCTACAACATTCAATGCTAAGTAATGAAAAATACACTACTTATACTAACACTGTTAACCAAAAGGTCGGCAGTTCAAATCCACCAGGCGCTCCTTGAATCCTCGAGAGGGCAGTTCTACTCTGGCCTCTAGGGTCGCCATGAGTTGGATCTGACTCAACAGCACTTGGCTTGGCTTGGCTATACTAACACCTTCAATTTTATAATTAAAGAGAATACCCATAACTTTAATACAAAAGAAATTCTCAGGTCACTCTTTGACAGAATATGAATACTAATTTAAAAAACTGAAAAATACCAGAGCATACTATACGTTTGCTTGTTGCAAAGTCAACTCTATTAAAACACTAAGTCAATGTACAATCATGCTTAAATTCCAACCCAATCCTTTTTTGTCCTATGGTCCTGCTTCTTGAAATACACAAATGTTAACATTTTAGACTCTTGTTAAATAAAAACTTTCCTGAGGGCACAAGCCAAAAATGTGTTTGTGTTACTTACTGGCTTTATGCTGTGAGTAACGAGCCACACCATAAAGATTCTTGAACTCACTTGGACCCCAGTCACAAGCACAGAAGTAGGTACAATTCCTTAAAAAGAAAAACAAGTCATCTATTGCCCTTAAGACAATTTATTTAACAAAAATAGAAATTAAAGCAAGAACTCACCAATTAAACAGTGGACTATCTGTAAGCAAATAAAAAAAAAATCACAAGTCAGTAGCATAAAACATAAATCTGTTAACAATGGTATTAAATAAGTCCATAGGTGATAAGCATTCAGCAAAATAAAATTTCAGATAAATATTAGAACAGAAAATTGGATGATTAAAAACTTACCTCAAGCAAAGCAAATGTCTGGAAAAATTTAAGTGTCTTCTGAATACTTTTATATAAACCCCTGTGTGTTCCTTTCTCCATATAAAAACGTACCATGGCAACAGCTAAGACCAACCACCTAGAAAAAATAATTTTATAAAATTGTATCAAAATTAATGACAACTTTGTGAAAAGAAATGCCATTAATTATACAAGAATAATGTGCATGTTTTATGATGTTCTCAGTTCATTATCGTAGTTAAAAAGTAACAACAAAAAAACCACAGGAAGAAATAACCAGGGGATAAGCAGACACTATATTACAGAACAATTACATAGAAATTTAAAACAAGGTTCACTACATTTTTGGTTTCAGCAAATAAATCAAGAGACTGAAGAAAACCAGTTTACATACCAAATATGAGATAATCACTATACACTAATTACAGAAATGTCCCATTAGCTAAAAAGCTGTCAAAACTGTGTGTATGAATAAATACATTCTTTACACAGGTATATAATGTATAATTACACGCAGGTAGGACAGAATCATTGTTATGGACGGAACTGTATCCCCCCAAAAATATGTTGTAAATCCTAATCCCTATACCTGTGGTTATAATCTCATTTGGAATACAGTTTTATTGTTACATTAATGAGACAGTATTAGTATAGGATGTATCTCAAGTCAATCTCTTGAGATATAAAAAGAGCAGAGTGAGCAAGCATAGATGGCGGAAGACAGATACCACACCACATGACATCTCCAAGGAACCATGAAACAACATCTAAAAAGACACAAGGATCTTCCTGCAGAGCCAATGGAGAAAGAAGGCCTTCCTTTAGAATGGACACTCTGATTTCAGACTTCTAGCCTCCTAAACTTAGAAAATAAATTTGTTTGTTAAAGCTACCTTTCCATTTCTGTTACAGAGGCACTCCATAACTAGAACACTCATCAATTAATATTTATGTTTGCTGTTGTCATTAGGCACCATTGAGTCAGTACCAACTCACAGCGACCCTACGTATAACAGAACAGAACACTGCCCAGGCCTGTGCCATCCTCCTAACCCTTGCTGTGTTTGAGCAAAACTGTTGCAGCCACTGTGTCAACCCATCAATGGTCTTCCTTTTGTTTTCACTGACTCTCTACTAATAAGCATAATGTAAAGTATGTCCTTCTCCAAGGATTGGTCCCTCCTGATAATATGTCAAAAGTATGTTAAGTCCCACCATCCTCAATTTTAAGGAGCATTCTGGCTGTACTTCTTCCAAGACAGATTTGCAATATGCCGCTGGCGTACTGCATCCAAAAGGCATCAATTCTTCTTTGGTCTTCCTTATTCATTATCCAACTTTCAAGTGCCTATGAGAAATGAAAATACCAAGGCTTGGATCTGGTATACCTTAGTCCTCAAAGTGACATCTTTGCTTTCTTACAATTTCAGAGGTCTTTTGCAGCACATATGCCTGATCCAACATGTCATTTGACTGTGACTTCAAGTAAAACGAAATCCTTGACAATTCAGTATTTTCACTGTTTATCATGATGTTGCTTAGTGGTTCAGTTGCAAGAATTTCTGCTTTCTTTATGTTTTGGTAGAATCCATACTTAAGACTGTAGTCTTTGATTTCCATCAGTAAATGCTTCAAGTCCTCTTCATTTAGAGCAAGTAAGGTTGTATCATCCACATAACACAGACTGTTAATGAGTCTTCCTCCAACTTGATAGTATGTTCTCCTTAATATAGTCCAGTTTTTCAAATTATCTGCCAAGCATACAGACTGAATACGTACGGGACAAAGATACAATTCTGACACACACCTTTCCTGATTTTAAATCACACAGTATTCCCTTGTTCTGTTCAAATGACTGCCTCTTGTTCTATGTACAAGTTTTTTATGAGTGCAGTTCAGTGTTCTGGAATTCCTATTCTTCACAATGTTACCACAGTTCACTGTAATCCACACAATCAGTCCCTCTGTATGGTCAGTAAAACACAGGTAAAAACATCTTTCTAGTATTCTCTGCTTTCAGTCCTGATGTATCTTACATCAGTAATGATATCTTTCCTTCTATGTCCTCTTCTGAATCCAGCCTAAATTTCTTGCAGTTCCCTGTCAATGTACTGTTACAACTGCTCTTGAATAACCTTCAGTAAAACTTTACTTACTTTCGATATTAATGATACTGTTCAATAACTTCTGCATTCCCCTGGATCACCTTTCCTTGGAATGTGCAGTCAGTTCGCAAGGTAGCTGACTCCCAAATTTCTTGGCAAAAACAAGTGAGCACTTCCAGCACTGTACTCCTCTGCCTGAAAGATGTAAACTATATTCCATCAATGCTTGCAGTCCTGTTTTTATACAATGCCCTAGTCGATCAATTCTTTTTGGTACAGTGACTCTGTGTATTCCTTCCATCTTCTTTTGATGCTTCCTCTGTCTTTCAATATGTTTCCCACAGATTCTAAAGAAGCCCACCAATGAACAAAAGCAAAGGAGAGCCGAAGTTTGCAAAGCCCTCTTGGAGAGGAAAGATGCTGTTTTGGGCAGTGTTACTACCAGTGATGAAACATGAGTGTACCACTGTACATGGAATCAGCCAATTCTCCATGACTGACAAAGTTCCGTTAGTCCAAAATGAGTCAAAACCATGTTGCTAAGCTTTTTGATATTAGAGGGATTGTTTATTATGAATTTGTACCAACTGGACAGTTAACTAACTTTACTATTTGAAAGTACTAAAAAGGCTGCATGAAAAATTTAGACAAAAAGGACCCGAACTTTTTGCCCAAAACTCATGCCTTTTGAATCACGACAATACAGCAGGTCGCATAGCAATGTCTGTGAGGCAGTTTTTACAGAATAACTGTATTGGAACACCTCCCTACTCATCTGATCTGGCAACCAATGATGCTTTTCTTTACCCAAAGATAAAGGAAATATTGAAGGGAAGACATTTTGATGACATTCAGGACATCAAGGACAATAAGACAACAGCTCTGATTGACCACTTCAGAGAAAGAGTTCAAAAATTGCTTTACTGGGCAGACACGGCCCTGGCATCTCTACATAGCTTCCCAAGGGGAGTACTTCCACGGTGACTGTAGTGATATTCGGCAATGAGGTATGTAATACCTAGGATGTTTTCTAGGATGAGTTCGTGAACTTAACTGTCATACCTTGGACTCAAGGTCCCACTTTGGCTCTCGTGGACTATTTTCTCTAGCTCCAATTGGAACTTGCCTATGTGCAACTCATGGCCTGTTCCACAACTTGGAACAAATTGAACAATTCAAGAATCTTTTGCACCATCTGGATACAGGTCTTGCATCAGATATGTGATTGGCAAATAACTTCTCCTAGTTTGTGGTTTGTCTTTTTGCTCTCATAACAGTGTCTCTCAAAACCCAACCACTGCCGTTGAGTCAATTCCAACTCATAACAACCTTGTTTCCAAGGAGTGCCTGGTAGATCTGAACAGTCAACCTTTTTGGTTACAAGCTGTAACACTTAACCACTATGTGACCAGGATTTCCAGTCTCTCAAGAAGTAGGTCTTAATTTCAATGAAATCAGATTTTATCTTTCTTCTTTTATGAAATATTCAGCTTAACTCTTTACCAACATGAGTGCCTACACAGAGGAACTTGAAACATTAATTTGACTGATAAATGCACATCTAGATTTAGTCTAGCAAAGCAGTTCAGATGTATCAATAAAGAATATATGAAAGAACAAACTAGACTGCACTGTAAGCCAAAAGGTTTTCTAACTTCAACCCAACATTTCAAAGGACAGAGTAGCAGGGACAGGGTCAGGGGGACTATATTTTCAGGGGAAACTGAGGTCAACTGGTGTAACTAGTCTTTTGCTAAGAGTGTCTTTTACATCCCATATGGCTGAGTGGTGTCTGGGGTCTTAAAAGTCAGCAAGCTGCCATCTGAGGAACACTGACTAGTCCCAACCCACCTGGAACATATGACAAGAACATCAATGACATGAGGAAAAATGAACCCAGGAGACAGAATGACCCATATGAGTGGAAGACTACACAGTATGAGACTGTAAGAACTAGATGGTGTCCGGCCACCACCAAAGAGAGCCCTGATAGGGAACACATGAATACAGACCCTGAGGTAGCATAAGATAAAGAGGTGTGCAGACCAAGAACTGTATTTAAAGACCAGACCTGATGGTCTGACATCTTTGGAGGGTCCCCTGAGAACATGGGCCCTTGCTGCTAGCCCAGAGTTGAAACCAGAACTGAAGCCAACACTTCACACAAAGAATGGACCGCAGTTGGGTACACAGGGTGATGCAGGTGCTATACTATATGGTTTAATATATGTATGTGGCTGTCCTACTGGTTTATTTTTACAGCAAGAGGGGAGGGTAGAGAGGAAGGCATAAGTGTTGGTTGAGTAGATACTACAAGTAAAGGGTGAAAAAAGAAGAAAAGGGTGAAAAAAGAAGGCGGAGGAGGGCAGATAGTTATCAAGAGCCGTACTTATGGTTTTATATGGTAAATTGACTTGGACTGTAAACTTTGATTTGCCAGCCAGGCCAAGTGCCATCAAATGTGTGTGTGTGTGTGTGTGTGTGTGTGTGTGTGTGTGTGTGTGTGTGTGTGTGTGTGTGTGTGAGAAATAGACTGTATGAAAGTTGAAGATGACCTCTACTATAGCCAAGCCCAGTGTCATCGAGTCGGATCCGACTCATGGCGACCCTATAAGCATGCAAATAATTACCATATTTGTTAGAGTAGAATTGTGTTCCAAAACATTTTTAATAGCTGATTTTTTAAAAGTAGATGACCAGGTCTTTCTTTCAAGGCATCTCTGGATGGACCTAAATTTCTAACCACCTAGTCAGCAACCAAGTTGATACTGCCTCAAGGAACTCTTAAATTAGTACGTGGAGATGCCAGCACAGTCCTGCAACAAAAGATCTAGCCCAAAATTAAATTTATAAGTTAGCCCTACGAAGGAGTTCTATCTGGCTCTACCTGGTCACTACTTATCAAAATCAACTCAACAGCAACAGGTTTCGATTTTCTTTGTTTTCTTCTCTCATGCCACCTTGGTTATAACCCTGAATACTCTTATAAATGGAGAATCTCTTTTTTCTAGTGATCTTCAAAAAAAAAAGTCAAGCCAGTGGCCACCAAGAGGATTCTGAGTCACAGTGACTCCATGTGTGTCAGGAGAACTGAACCCCTCAGAGTTTTCAAGACTATAACCTTTTGACTGCAGGTTACCAGGGCCTTCTTACAAGGTACCTGTCAGTGGGTTTGAACTGGCAACTTTTTAGCTAGCAGTCCAGAGATTAACTACTTGCACCATCCAGTATTTCTTTATCTCCTTAAAACTGCTTGGCCACACTAACCTCAGAGTTTATGCTCATAAATATGCTGTACTGTCTAACTCTACGTATATACACTATGCCCTGGAATATTAGCTAATGGTAGCTAATAATAATGTACTTGAACTATAAAGACACTTTTAAAAGCAACAGAGTTTATGCTCAAATATTTTTACTGATAGTAATGTGCTATCAAAACAGTTTCAGGAACACTATTTCAGATGACAAAGTCATCACTCTGAGACATTATGTTATTTATCTTAAGCCTTAATTAATGGTGGAAATACAACAATTAATGGTGGAAATACAACAACTGAGGCATCCTAAACCCCTGTCCTACTCTCCTTTCACTGTATGACAGCTTTAATGAGTTAACAGATGACTCATCTCAGTTGAGAGTCAACACAGAAATCTATGCTGGGCTAACCTGAGAGTGCTAATGTGGGTAGTTTTAGGTACCTTCCAGGTTTAAAACGTCATCTCATTATCTTCAACGCTCAAGTCCCCATACTTACAATAAGCAAACAAAAAATTTAATAAACCAGAACCTCACTGTCATCTAATCAGTTTGGAATCATAGTAACCTTGGAGTACAGCATAACTGTCCCAAGGCTTCTTCAAGGCTGTACATCTTTGCAGAAGCAGACTGCCATATCTTCATCCTGCAGAATGGCTGATGGGTTCAAACTGCCAAACTTTCAGTCAGCAGTTGAGTGCTTAGCCACTGCACCACCAGAGCTCCTTAATAGGATGATTTAATTTACATTTTACACAACTAATTGCCTATTTTTGAGGCAATTTTTACAAAATACAAATTAGAGAGGTAACTATTAACCTACCAGAGAATTCATCAAGACTTATTTAAATGACGAATTTTCTATATTTTTAAGTAGCATGATGCAAAGATTCAATTCACACATTTTAACAGATTAATAAATCATACTGTTGCTCCATAGGTGGCAGTATTGCACCAGTTTATCTACTATCATATTAATCCTACAATAATAACGCCATCTATCTGAAAATAATTAAAAGCCTCTGGAGTTAGAAAGAACCATCAGACCATCTAGTCTGACTTCTAATCTGTTTATCAGCAAACAGACCAGGAGATAATCTTAACTAATCAGAGCTCATATCCTAAGACTGCCATCACAAATGTGACAATCAAGGTCTCTCTAAGGGCCTGTATCAACTAACTTTGGCATTCCTTCATCCATCAATTTTATACTTGTAGCAAAACAAATAAAAACTCCAAAGCAATCAACATTTCTATAATAAGGATTCTTATCCGGAAAGTTCTGTTTCTTTAAACCATGTTGGGGCTATTGATTAAAACAGATACACTGCTAAAACAGACTGTCTGAAAAAAAATGTGTCCCTATGCAGAAGACTCTTGATTAATTAATTTATTCATTCATCCTCAGACTGAACAAGCTAAATCAGATACTGTGCTAGATTCTGGAGAATCAGAGATAAATAGGACATAGCTCCTGCCTCAAGGAACTCTTAAATTAGTAAGTGGCGACAACAGCTCAGCTGTAACAAGAGATGTATCCCATAATTTACTAAACACAGGAGGAATCTTGCTCTCCTGCCACGCTGGCTACAATAATCCTGAATACTCTCGTAAAAGTAAAATCTCATTTTTCTAGTTGTCCTCCAAAAAAAAGGAAAAACCAAACCAGCAGCCATCCAATTGTGACTCTCCCATGTATGTCAGAGCATAACTGCACACTCCTCAAAGTTTTCAAGACTGCAACTGATGCCTTTCTCCCAAGTGGGTATGTTAGAATTGTCCACCATTCCATTAGTCGTCCAGCATTTAACTGTTGGAACTACCAAGTATTTCACTGTCTCCTGAGATTTCCGAAGACCTGAAACTCCTTAAACTACTTGGTTATCTATGCCTGTAACTCCTTTAAAAAATATCAACACTGCTTTTTCAAATTTTACTTATAAACAACTTCCAACAAACACAAAGGTAAAAGGAACAGTATAATGAACCCCCATGTGTCCAACATCTGTCTTCAACAATTGTCTTACAAACAACCCTGTCTTATCCAGATCTCTATTAACTTCCCTCCTTCCTCAACCTATTCCAGAGATTTTCGCTTGAATCACAGATATTCCATGATTCATATTTTATGATACATTTCTAAAAAGGTTATTTTTATAAACATAACTGTAACACCAAGCCACATAAAAAAACAATAATTTCTTAGTATTACAAATCATAAATTTCTTCTACTGTCCAATCATTTTTTAAAATCACGGTTGAAATAAGGTTCATACATTTTAGTTACTTAATAAATTTACTATAACCTTGTTAATCTATAGATTTCTTCTCTCTCCCAACCCAATTCCTTTTTCTTTTGTAATTTACCTCCCGAAGATACTACATTATGCGTCCTATGGAGTTACCCACAGCCTGGATTCTGCTGACTGGAAACCCATGTCACTTATTATATTATTCTTCCCTTGTTTTTTTTTCTGTAAACTGGCAGTTAGTTCTAGGGGCCTGATCAGATTCATGTTTGATTTTCTAACAAAGCTAATTCCTAAGCTGTTTTGTGTACTTCTATATACCCAAACCTGTAGCTGTCAAGTCAGTTCCAACTCAAAGCAATCCTATGTATGTCAGAATAAAACTGTGTTCCATAAGGTTTTCAGTGACTGATTTTTCAGAAATAGATTGCCAGGCCTTTCTTCCAAGGCACCTCTGGATAGACTTGGGCTTCCAATCACCTGTTAGCAGCTAAATGCGTTAACCATTTGACCCATGCAGGAATTCTAGGTACTTCTATAAGGAGTACAAAATATCTCCTCGTCTTTTTTTGTGATGTTAGTGGTCACTGGTTATCACTGAACAGACCACCATTTCAGTAGTTAATAAAAGAAAAATGACATTTGAATTTTACCATTCCTTATCTATACCTTCTTTAAAGTAACCATTCATTTGGAGGCTCAGAGCAGAAATGGTTTTTGACTTTCATATATCTGTACTTTCAAATACTCCTTATTAAGAAGTCTAAACTACCTTCATACACTGTTTCACTTAGTGGCAAATAAATGAATGTTTCCAGTTATTACATATAGGCACTCATGCTGATAATGAGTTAAGCTGAATGTTCCATTAAAAAAAAAGTAAAAATCTGACTTTATCAAAATTAAGACCTTCTCTTTGCCAGACACTGTTAATGAAAAGACAAGCCATGGACTAGGAGAAAATATTTTCTCCTGATAAAAGACTTGTGCCCAGACTATATAGAGAATTCTCAAAACTAAATAATGACCAAATAAGTGACCCCATAAAAGTGATATAAAGAATTGGACAGTATAAGGGGAGAGCAGTTAGAGTAGAATAGCAGTGTGAGTTAGGGGTGTTAATAAATTGATACGGATTGTAAACCTGTACTTAAATCACAATAAAATTATTTTAAGAAAACAACAACAACAACAACTGGATAGTATACCAAAAAAAGATACACACGTAGTAACTGAGCACATAAAATGATGGTCAGCATCATCATTGGTCATTAGGGAAATGTAAATTAAAACTATGAGGTAACATAACCATTAGAATGTGTGAACTTAAGACAGATACACCAAGTGTTGATGAGGACATGCACCAGCTGGAACTTTTATATGCTGCTGGTGGGTATGTAAAATGACACAACCGCCTTGAAAAACCATCTGGCAGTTCCTTAAGAAATCAAACATGTGACTACCTTATGACCCAGCCATTCTACTCTTGCATATTCATCAAGAAAAATAAAGTGTATGTCCATATAAAGATTTGTACATGAATGTTTATAGCTTTATTTGTAATACAAAAAAAGTGGAAACAACCCAAATGTCCATCAACAGATGAACAAATGGATAAGCAAATTGTGACAGATCCATACAGTGGAATGCTTCTCAGCCTTACAATATATAGCTATTATTTAACATTTTATGAAATCTATATTTCCTTGTATAACTTGAGTTTGATGTTCTACTAAGCTGCACTGTGTACACTGTGAAAATATCTTGAATAGCTTCTTTCTGCAAGAAGTTTATCAATTAATCACGAGCAAAACAAAACAAACTCAGTGCCATTGAGTCGATTCTGACTCATTGTGCCCTTAAAGGGCAGAGCAGAACTAACTGCTCCATGGTTTCCATGGAATGCTTGGCAGATTCAAACTGCCAGCCTTATGGTTAGCAGACACAACACTATACCACCAGAGTTTCTAATTAACAACTAAGAACAGGAAATAACATTTTTAAACATCCACTGGAGCCCTGGTGGCACAGTTGTTAAGTGTTTGGCTGCTAACCAAAAGGTAGGTGGTTCAAAACCACCAGCAGCTCCACAAGAGAAAGATGACAGTTTGATTATGTGAAGATTTACAGCTGTAGAACCCTACGGGGCAGTTCTACTCTGTCCTATAGATAGGGTCACTATGAATCACAACCATGAGTTACAAGGGAAATGGATTTGGCTCGGGTTTGGTGTGACAGGCACCCTGCTGAGCACTTCATATCCATTATCACACTTTCTTTCTAACAGTCAAGCAAAGGAGCTGTTTCAACTTTACAGCTGTGAAAGCTAAGAGTCAGAGAGGTTAACTAACTTGTCTGAGGTTACCCCATCTAATAAAGAATGAAGCACAGCCTTCGATCAACAGTTCCCTGTACTGTTTACAGAATAAAATACAAACGTGTCCACCATGCATTTAATGCCCTGTGCAATTCCTGAGTTACACACCCATCTTCACTTCCCATCCTATACTTCAAGTTTATTTGTTGTTCCTTGACAACAACAGGAATGTCACATTTCAGGCTACGTTCTCATCTATGCCTATTAAATCATACTCATCTTTCAGTAGGTTCAGTTTCAACATCGTGGTCTCCCTTGCAAAGCTTTCCAACTCTGCCTGAGTTGTCTGCCCTCTAACACCTCTGTTGATCATTTATTTCATTCTGTTGTTCACTGCAATTTTGATTTATGTATCAATGCCCCAAGTTTATACTTCTTTAAGGACAGAGCCTTTCTTCTATTCCCAACTGATCTAGGACTTAACTCTTACATGCTCAAAAGTGGTTTTTGAAAAGCAAAGAGAAAAAGCAACACCTCCTTTTCCTAGTCAAGAATCTGTTATCAGCAACCCAAAACCAAATCAAACCCACTGAGGTCAATTCCAACAAGTACCTTAAAAATCCTCACATGCTGAAAGGTGTGCTTTTATTCTTGGGAACTTGTCATGAGACAGTAATTCAACAAAACAAATAAAAGCAAAATATTGGTGGGGCAAGATTTAATCAGTTATTAAATATTAACTCCACTGAGTAATGTAAATAACAGTAAAAAAAAAACTCTTGCCATTAAGTTTATTCGACCCTCAGTGACTCTACAGGACAGAGGAGAATTGCTCCACAGAGTTTCTAAGGAACAGCTGATGCATTTGAACTGCACACCATTTGCTTAGCAATCATAGCTCTCAACCACTGAGCCATACACTAGTACTGACTCCATACAGTACTACAAAAAAGAAAAAAAAAGCAACACTGGCATCAAGTCGATTCCGACTCTTAGCAACCCTACAGGACAGAGTAGAACTGCTCCATACAGTTTCCAAAGAGCACCTAGCAGACATGAACTGCTGAGGTTTTGGTTAACAGACACAGCACTTAACCACTATACCACCAGAGTTTCCACATAGTATTACACGATAGTATAATTATGAACTATATAAATGCTTGATAGCATATTAAATACAGAATATACAACAGAGCAGATGTTTCAAATGTGTACTTTTCATTCATTCAATAAACACTGTTTCATTGAGTTGAAATGCTCCAAAACAGGTATTTTTTTCATTCATTCAATAAATATTGTTTCACAGACTTTGTGTGCTAATGAGGACAACCAAAACAAGACAAATTGGCAAAATATTGTACCCTGTCGTTCTTAGGTGCCGTCAAGTTGGTTCCGACTCCCAGCAATGGTACATAAAGTGGTAGTAAGACGGGAGAAAGGCGTACTCCCGTAAGGGCTGCTATCTCAATGGCTTTGGACAGGTAAAACTGCACTGCAGACACAGATTTGAATCAAGACCTGGAAGTCAGACAGCATGTGAAAGGTACTAAGGAAAACTGAAAAGCTGTGCTATTGCTGTATACCATCTAGTTGGTTCTGACTCAGTGATCCTCATAGCACTGAGCAGACCTACTCCAGGTTTCTTCCAATCTAGATTTAGGGAAGGTTTCCTAGGCTGAAATCTTTACATGAGCAGATCACCAAGTCTTTCCTCTGTGGAGCTAACAGTGGTTTCAAACAACTGATTTTTCTCTTAGCTAGCCGACAAGTCCTTAACAAACACAACACAAGAGATCTTTGAAAAGTTGTACTAAGCCTGTAAAGTTAGGTAATCTTTTTTACATTTATCATGCTTCTTAAATCTTATTTGTTTTCAAAACCATTATTAAAAAAACTAACAACCATTTCAAAGTCTGAGTAAAAGAGAAACAAGTTAAATTTAATAATAATCAAACAACCTTAGCTACTCCTCAGCTACCCACACTGTTAAATGTGGGACATTTCTGTCCCAATTTCAATACAACCTCTCCAACCTTATTTACCACTCATCATCAACAACACACTCCAATATAAATCATGAGGAATACACCAGGCTTACTTGCATCACATGCTGTTTTCTAGAATTTATCTCACTTGAAATTCTATCCTCTCTCCACATAAATCCAACTCTGTCTTCAAATCTTAACTTCTCTAGAAAGTCTCCAAACAGTTAGTTACCTGCTGTCTGTTATCTAGTACAGCTTTAACAGACAATACCACAAGTGGATGGCTTTATCAAATGGAATTTTATTTTCTCACAGTCTAGTACGCTATAAGTGCAAGTTCTGTGCACCAGCTCCAGAGAAAGGCACAGTCTCTCTGCTGGCTCTGAGAAAACATACTCATCCTCAATCTTCCTTTGCTCTGGGGGCTTCTCTGCAAGGGAATCTCAGGTTCAAAAGACATACACTGCTCCTGACAGTGCTTTCTTGTTAGGGTGAGGTCTCCCACTCTCACTTCCCCTTCTTTCACGTCCTGTGAGATACAAGGTGGTGCAGGCTACACCCCAGGGGAACTCCATTTACCTAGCATCTGGGATGTGACTCTAGTAAGGTGTTACAATCCCACCCTAATCCTCTGTTAACATAACCTCATTTTGCCTTGTTAACCATAGGCACACATTAGGATTTATAAGAGATAGGAAAGTTATAACCACAAAACGGCAGAGAACCACACAATACTGGGAATCATGACCTTGCCAAACTGATACACACATTTCAGGGGGTACAATTCAATCCATAACACATGGATTACTTCATTTTCAGGACACTTGCCTACGAAGAAGAATGAAAAAGACAAGGCCCTTTCTCAATATGGGCAAGCTACTCATCAAAAAACAAGTTTAGGACAAGTTCAGGATAAGCAAGAGTTTGCTGGGGGAGGGCAGAAACAAAAAGAATAAAGTGTGAAAACATAAAAGAAAAGCACTTAACCCTGCCCTGGAGAAGACAAGTGACCTAGAAGACTTCAAAGCAGTCAACTTGGTGTCACTGATTGAATTATGTCCCCTCAAACAACAAACATGCTCTTTTAAAATGTTTTTATTTATTGTGATTGAAAAGTGTACAATCCAATACAAATTTGCATACCCGCCTATGTGTACCTTCCACTGCTCTCCCTGCCCAGTGACAGCACACTCCTCCTATTCGTTCTATACATGTCATATCCTGCTAACAATCTCCGGTCCCCTCCTCTCCACCCTCTTCGTCCTCACCAGTACGACGCCAGCAGGACAACATCTTATAGAGCACAGAACCATAAAGTGCACACACAATATGGTCACTCTGTGTCACTGAGTCTAATTCATTCCTATCTAAAGAGTTGGCCTCGGTAATGATTTATGCACAGGGGCAGCAAAATATGCATTTTAAATCCTAACTTCTGTGCCTGTGCTTACAATCCCATTTGGGAGTAGGTGGTATCTGTAATGTTAATGATGCAGGATTATTGTAGAGTGTTTCTTGAGTTAATCTCTTTTGAGATATCTTGTTGCTGTTAGGTTCTCTGCAGTCAGTTCCAACTCACAGTGACCCTATGTATAACAGAATGAAACACTGCTCACTGCAGTGCCACCCTCACAATCACTACTGTTTTGGTCCAGTGTTGGAGACACTGTGTAATCCATCTTGTTGAAGGTATTCTTCTTTTTTACTAACCCTCTACTTTACCAAGTATGATATCCTCTTCCAGAGATTAGTCCCTCTGGTAACACATCCAAAGCACGTAAGACGATGTCTCATCATCCTCATTTCTAAGAAACATTCTGGCCGTACATCTTTCAAGACAGATACATTCTCTCTCCGACAGTCCGTGCATGGTATATTCCGTAGTCTTCACCAACATCATAATTCAAATGCATCAGTTCTTCTTTGGTCTTATTTACTTGAAACGTCAAAGAGATTAAACAAAGGAACAGGGCAGAGATAGTGGAAGACAGATGTCAAGCCACATGAAGATCCCCAGGATCTGAAGCTCAAAAAGACTAGGACCTTCCTCCAGAAGCAAAAGAGAAGGCCTTTCTCTAGAGCCAGCACCCTGAATTTAGACTTCTAGGTTTCTAAACAGGGAGGAAATAAATTTGTTTGTGAGAGCCACCCATTTGTGGTACTTCTGTTACAGTAGCATTAGATAACTAAGACACTTGGTTAAAAGTCATGGAAGGTATAAGGAAGGCATTATGCACAGAGTGAACAGCCTGAGCAAAGTGTGGCAAGCTTTGCTTTGAGGGAACAGTCAGAAGATTACAAAGGCAATACAGGTAGACAGAAAATCAGTGCAACACACTGCAAAAGTTATAGTATAGATGATGGACAGTCACTGAAGGCTTTAAACTAGAGTTATGCAGTTGGATTTTCATTCTTTAAAAGATAACCTAGAGTTCAAAATGGAGAGTGGACTGGGAAGATATGGGATGGCATATCAGTTAACATAGGGCAGGTATTCAAAAATGTTTATAAATTAGATGACTCCATCACACAGGACAGAGAAACCTTTTGGCCCCTATTGCATGTAAAGGCAGCATAGCAGGGTGTATACCAGTTGATTCGAATAATTTTTCTTTCCTTTCAAAGTTCTAAAATCTAGGAAAACAGAAGGACAAAGAATAGTACTGGCTTTGGGGTGAGACTGGATTGAAATCCACATCCTGACATTTGCTGGCTGAGTGATCTGGAACAAGTTACTTAACCTCGTTATGCCTCAGTTTCCTAATCTGTAAAATGTAGTATCACGTACCCCACATATGAATATACAGGACTAAAAGTGAGATAATACATCTAAGCTAACCAGCATGGCACACAGTAAGCCAAGCCAAGTGCCGTCGAGTCGGATCCGACTCATGGCAACCCAGTAAACCTACAATAAATATTACATTTGATTTTTATGAATTGTACTGGTATTATACTCTAAGCACTCATGGATACCCAAATGCTGGGTCAAATCATGTAGTAAATCTCTGTCCATCATGTTTTTCTATAAATCCTGGAGAAAGTTTAAAATATTACACTTTTAATAATAAATATTAAGCTTTTCCCCAAATTTTCAGATTAATATTTCATGCGCCAATGGGAAAGTAAAAAAAAAAGTCAATGCAATTTAGAAACGGCAGGGTATTTTCTCAACAGGTTTCAAAAAGCAGTTGACACTGAAGTCTCTTTGACAGCTCTTTGATAAGCGACAGTCATTGGGAACTGTAACTTGTAAGTTACAGTGAAAGCTAGAAAAGTACAGGGAATCAGTACTGGAGCACGAGGCAATAAAGATGCTGAACACGAGTGCCAAGCTCTGATAAGGGAGGATATTTTTAAAAAACCACGTCAAGTAAGGAATTTTCGGATCAGTGCTTTAAAAAAAGAAGAAGAAAGGGCGAAATTAACATTTGAGAAAACTCTGCTCACACAGATCTGCAGCACATGGAAATCAGTTTCCAGGGCTGGCGGCTGGGAAGCGGATTTGAGCCACTAGCCAGACAGCTCTGGGCTCGAGGCTGCAGAGTGGCCGGACCCAGGCGTTTCTTCAACGGCAGGGGGAAGCACCGGCGCCCGGGCCCAAGCTGCCTCCCCCTCGGGTCGGCCCCGCATTCCTGCCCGGGTCTATACTTAACCTCCGGCCCGCGCCCCGCGGCCGCAGCGCCACGCCATGCACCGTATTAGGCAATGCCCAGCAAGCAGGGCCCGGCCCCCCCGCCCCGCTCCATTCAACCCGCGGCAGCGCCCGCTCCCCTCCCCCACGGCCTCCGCCCGCGCCCCGGGGTCCCCACCGGTCAGTCACCAGGCCCCGCACGCCCCCCACAGCTCGTGCCGTTCGCCCCAAGCCTGGGGCTCCCCGCCCCCGAGCCCACTCCGCAGGTCCGGAAAATCGGAGTCCGTAGAATCAGGAGGGCCTGAGTGTGGTGAGGGACTTTCGGGGTGCACGTACCCCGCCGTCATGGCGATGTTGTAAAAGATGAGCCAGGTAGTGGCCAAGAACCCGAGGCGCCTCCTCTTGCCGGTACACTCCCTCTCTTCACTGGCCTCCGAGGCGCCGCCGTTGGTGCCGTCCTCCTCGCTGGACGCCATGGTGGCCGCGCACCCGGCTGAGGTGGAAGAGAGGGGAAGGGGAGTAGGAAGGGGCCCGGCCGAGCGCGCAGCTGAAGCGCCGCTGCCGGCCACTGCCGCTTCCGTCAGGCGCCCCATGTGCCGCGCGCAGGGGGCTCAGCGCCGCCAGCCCGGCCGCTCCGAGGGGGGAGGGGCCGACAGCCTGGGCCCCGCCCCCGCCCCGCCCCAGCCCCGCCCCTCGGGGCGCGCACACAGCGCGGGGACCCGGTCTATCGCCGTCGGTGGGAGGGCTCGGGTCACAGGAGCACCTGCAGTGATTTTCAGGAGGCTCCGCTCTGGTAGGAAATCTTGCCGCCTCGCTAGTTGTGGGAACCACTTCCTAGACAAGCGCCTCAGACGTCGTGTGCTTTGATGGTGGGAGCCTGGAGTAGGGAAAGTCTAAATACATCTGGACTTAGGGTTGCCCTACCCTGCCCAACCTTTTTTAAGGTAGTTTCTGGACATTGAGGAAGCTGGTGGGATCTTCCCGCCAAAGAATCATTCTTCAGAGCTACAAGGGAAGAAGCGGCCACTTAACTGTTTCAACTTTACTGGTCAGTCTGGCAGGTAGAAGGTGACGACAATTAAAATTGTCCTGCTTTTGCGGATTCTACTGGAGTGAGTGAGTGAGTGTTCTGTTGTGCGCAAGTCGATTCCGACTCGGAGACGCTACGCGACAGCGTAGAACAGCCTCAATTTCCTAAGCTGCTGTCTTCAGTGAGCAATCTCCAGTCTCCTGCCGAGCTGTAGGTGGGTTCCAACTCGCTGACCTTGAGGTTAGCCGCCTAGCAATTAACCATTGCACCACTAGGATTCAGGCACCACCAGGGTTCAGGCACCGCCAGGGTCTGGCAGCTGTTCTAAGGGCATTGCATTCAATACAGCTCAGAGTGTTGGATGCCATGGAAAGCTGAAGGAAGGGAGGGCATGGGGAAGTCCCCCAAGAAGAGCTGGAACAGATTCAGGCAACCTGCAGATGTCCGACTAACACGAATACTTCCTGAATGGGAAATACTGTCCTGCTGTTCTCCGTTTATATACCACTTTCCTTTTATTCCTCTTTTCCTTCCAATGCCATGCTTTTTCCTAATGTCTTTTTCCTCTTTCCACTTAAAGAATCACATTCGGGAAGGCAGGCTCTGGAGTCAGATTACTGAAATTCAACCCCCTGATTCCTGGCTCTACCCTTCTTAGTAGCTATGCGAAGTTGGGCAACTTAGCTTCTCTGTGCTTGTTTCCGTAAGTAGGGATAATAATAAAAACTACTCATAACATTATTGAGAGGTTTCAGTGAAATCATCTATGTAAAACTCTTGCAGGACTGAAACAGTTTGAGTCACCCCAAGCACAATGGAAGAAAATACTGCTTGGTCTTGCTCCATCCCAGTCACTGAATGTGAATCTATTATGATCATAGAGTTGACTGAAATTCAGAAGTAGTTGGCTGGGTCTTTTTCTTCCGAGTCCGTCGTAGTCTGAAAGATTCACTGAAATCTGTTCAGCATCCCAGTACCTGGCAAGACTCCACTGACAAACCAGTGGTGGCGGCTTATGAAATGTGTTGTCCTGGAATCCAACTAGTTCTCCCATCTGGAAGGGGGGAATTCTATCACTATATTACCACTGCCCCATCATAAAAACTGTAACCAGTTGCCATGGAACTGACTCTGGCTCATGATCACTTTATGTGTGTCAGAGGGGAAATAGACTCCATGTAGTTTTTAAGGACTGATTTTTAGATTTCCAGGTCTTTCTACCAAGACACCTCCTAGAGGAGATGAACTGCTGCCATTAGCTACTAGGGCTCCTTCATGAAAACTTTAAGCTCCTATAAAAAGGCATTTAGATTGGAAAGGAAGAAATAAAGATGTATTTATTTGCAGAAGATAACATCATGTAATCAGAAAATCCTAAAGAATCACTGAAGTTACTAGAACCAATAGTGTGATTAATAAGGTCTCAAGATACAACATCAATGTAACAAAAATCGATGATTTTTCTACATACTAGGAAAGAACAACTGAAAATCAAAGTTCAAAAGAAAGCCTTTCAGTGTTTATTCGCATCCAAAAACATGACATAGAGATGGGTAATTTAACAAAATATGAAAACTTATACAGTTGAAGCTATAAATCTACACTGAGAGAAATTAAAGAAGTCCTAAATAAATAGCTATTTCATGTTTATGTATCAGAAGACCCAATATTGTTAAAATTTTAATTCTCCCCAAATTGATCCATAAACCAAAAAAAACCCACTGCTGTCAAATCAATTCCAACTCGTAACAGCTCTATAGATTCAATCCTGGCAGGTTTTTTTTTTTTTTCTTTTCATTTGACAAGCCAACTCTAAAATTTATATGCGTGCATAGGAAGAACAAAGGTCAAGCACATAACAAACCTGATTTCAAGACATAGTATAAAGCTACAATTTCAAGACAGTGTGGTAGGCATATGGACAGACATGCAGATCAATAAATCAGTATATACTTCAGATATAGATCCATAGGTATATGGTCAAGTGATTTTCAAAAAGATGATAAGGTAATTCAATGGGGAAAGTTGTCTTTTCAATAAATGGTGCTGTAACAATTCTATATGAGAATATCCATATAAAAAAAGAAACTTGAGCCTAACCTTACACCATATACAAATATAAACTTCAAATGGATTGTAGCCCTATACATAAAAGCTAAGATTTTGTAACTTCCAGAAGAAAATGTAGGAAAATCTTTATGCCTTTGGGGAAGGCAAAGATTTCCTAGTTAAAACAACTAAAAAGTTCTAATCATAAAAGAAAAATAACACAAATTGGACTTTATGAAAATGTAAAACTTTGTCAGGCCTAGCTTTTAAGAATGGCTTACTATCTCTGACAGTGTCCAGGCATAGACGAATTGCATGAAAAATAGCCTCCAACAATGGAGGACCTTGAGAGATTGATGAAAGAGGTGGGTAACTCTACTGTGGTAGAACGGGAGTTTATTGGGAAGACTTACACATGATGCAGTCTTGGCTGGTAGCAGGACTAAAGCAGATGTACGTGCCCCACAGTGAGAAGGCAAAGATTTTATAGTGGCGGTGAACGACAGTAGCTACATGCCAGGGACTTCCAACATAGTGAATCAGCAACTGGTAGTGAACTAGTAAACCACACGAGGGTGCTCATTTTCAGCCTCCAAAGCTTGGTTCCCCTTCAGTCCACCACCTGATTGTTCTCACAATCTGGCATGTTCCTGCTCTTGTGCTGCACTGTATCAGAATACCATGAGCAATCATATAAATTAGGTAGTTTGATGAAATGAACAAATTTCTAAAAACATGTGTGTTATTGTTGTTGTTAGGTGCCATCTAGTCACTTCCAACTCATAGCAACCTGATGTACAACAGAAGGAAACACTCCTTGGTCCTGTGACATCCTCACAATTTTTGCTATGCTTGAGCCCATTGTTGCAGTCAGTCCATCTTATTGAGGGTATTCCTTTTTTCACAGACCCACCACTTTACAAAGCATAATGCTTCTAAAGTACATTCTGGCTGTACTTCTTCCAAGACAGATTTGTTCGTTCTTCTGACCAAATACACTGCCATCAAGTTGATTCCGACTCATAGCGATCCAATAGGTCAGAGTAGAACTGTCCCATAGAATTTCCAAAAAGCACCTGACAGATTTGAACTGCCAACCTTTTTGTTAGCTGATGTAGCACTTTACCACTATGCCACAAGGGTTTCCATTCTTCTGACAGTACGTAGTATATTCTGTATTCCTCAACAATACTATAATTCTAAGGCATCAATTCTTCTTACATCTTCTTTATTTATTGTCCAGCTTTTACATGCATATGATGCAACAGAACAAAATGTTGCCTGATCCTACATCATACTTAAAATCGCAAGCATATTTGACTCCATTGATACAGGTATTGTGCCAATTCATCCCACTGGAGTGTCCCCCACACCCTAGTTCAACCTCCACTTCACCCAACACAATGTCCTTCTCTAGTAATTAATTCTTTCTGATGATGTCTCCAGAACAAGTGAGGGATGATGTTCCATTGTGATTTATAGAGTTTTCATTGATCAGTTTTTTGAAGTAGATTGCTGGGTTTTTCTTGATGGTCCTTCATAGTCTGGATGCTCTACTCAAACCTATCTACTATGGGTGATTCTGCTGGTGTTTTAAATATTGGTGGCATATCTTTCAGCAACACACAAGCCACCACAGTATGATAAACTGAACAGATAGGTGGTGGAAAAGTACGCATATACCATGGTTTATAGAGCACACTGTGCTAACACTAATCAACATAAAACTGTGGTAACTATTAATACCTGGCAAAGTAGATTCCAGACCAAAGACCAGTACCAAAGATACAGAACATAATGATCCTACACTTTTGCATGTAATAACAGAACTTCAAAGTACATGAAGCAAAAAATGATGGAACTGCAAGGAAAAATAGACAACACCACCACTGTAGGTAGAAAGTTCAACTCTCCTATATCTATATGAAAAAGTGGACAGTAAAGCCATAAGGATACCGAAGACTTGAATAATGCTATCATCGAACTTGGCTTAATTGAGATTTATAAAACAGTACATCCAACCAAACCTGTATGTACATTCTTTTCAAATGCACATGACATATTTACCAAGATACACCATCATCTGGGCCATAAAACAAATCTTAAAACAAAAAAATTACAGTCATATAAAATATTTCTCTAAGAAAAATGACATTTAAAATAAATAACAGAAAAAGAAAAAACTAGCAGAAAGATATTGGAAATTCCTCAAATATTTGGAAATTAAATAACAAGGGTTCAAATAACCCATGCCTCAGAGGGGCAATTAAAATGCAATTTTGAGGATATTTTGAATGGAATGTAAATGAAAACACAGCATATCAAAAATTTTGGAAAGTAGTATTTAGAAAAGTACTTACAATATAATATTGCATCAATTTTAGAAAATAAGTCTCAAATCAATGACATTAACTTTTACCTAAATAAATTAGCAAAAGAATAGCAAATGAAACTCAAAATAAGCAGAAGAAAGGAATTAAAGGTCAGAATGGAAATCAATGAAAAAGAAAATAAGTGAAACTAAAAGCTACTTTTTAAAGATATTATTGAAATCAGTAAGGCTATTTCCACACTATCAAGGAATAAGAAGTCCCACAAATTGCCAATTTCAAGAATGGGAAGGATGACATCAGTACAACTGTTGCAGATACTGAAAGAAAAGGGGATAACATGATAACTTAGGGGAACCGGCAAATGCCTTCAAAAGCACAAACTGCCAAAGCTCACCCATGAAATAGTTTACCTAAATATGTTGTAGTTCTATTAAAAACTTGACATTCCTAAATACTTTCAAAACAGTTAACTTCAGATCCAGATAGCTTAAGAGCAGGGGAGATTTAGGGGAGGAAGAAGTGATAAACTAATTTGTTGATCCCAGTGACTACCAATACTTATCAAATTGTTTCTTTATATATGCACAGTTTATTGTATATCAGTTGTACTTCAGTAAATCTGTTGAAAAATCATCACAAATTACATCCCTTAGCAACTATTCACAATTACGATAAGATTTTTTGGATAGCAACTTTAAAATACACTAGAGGGTACAAAATAGTTTCAACAATGCAAGAATTTTGAAAACACCAGCTCATCCCATCTCCCAACAACCAGATTGTTCCATACTCCAGTCTCTCCTAATAGATGTTCTATGCATTAGTCATCTAGTGCTGCTTCAACAGAAATACCACAAGAGGATTGCTTTAAAAAGAGAAACTTTATTTTGTCACAGTCCATTAGACTAAAAGTCCAAATTCTGAGTGTCACCTCCTGGGGCAGGCTTTCTCTGCTGGCTGTGGAGGAAGGTTCTTGTGCATCTTTCACTCGACTGGGAGCTTCCAAGGTGCAGGGATCCTGTTCCTTTTCAAAGGACACACTTAGCTCCCACCACTGCTTTTTTTCTTGATGGTATGAGGTCCCCAAATCTCTCTGCTACCTTCCTTCCTTTATATCTCAGGAGATTGCATCAAGGCACAAAACAGTCTCATATATTGAGTCTTGCCCCACCAACGCAACCGCTGCCCATCCACCCTCATTAACATCACAGAGGCAGGATTTACAACGTGGAGGAACAACACACACCAGGAATCATGGCCTAGTCAAACTACCACTCACATTTCTGGGGAAACACAGTTCAATCTGTGACATTCCACCCTTTGTTCCCTAAAAATATCAATATCACAGTGAGAGCCTCAAGTACAAGTCTGAAATCCAGAAACTCCTTGTGGTGGTCAGGATTATGTCAACTTGGCTACTATATATTTGGCTGCTGTATTAAGTGGCAGGGTGGGGTTTGTGGTGGGTCCCTGCCCCTCAGCTCTCATCTCACGACCTTTTACTACGGCTGCTGGTCACTCACGTGGCCAGGAGCTCCTGTTCTCTTCTTCCAGCATCTGGTTCTGGGACTTGAACTAGCAGCTGTTGGACTAATCAGTCCTTACAGTCGGCACTTGAGAGTCCTGCTCCCTGACCTGCCGATCCTGGGTTCGCCAGTCTCTGCTGCTCCTGCTCCCTGACCTGCTGATCCTGGTTTTGCCAGCCTCTGCCGCTTTGTCTCACCACCAGCTTGGGATCCACTGACCTACACAACTGGTGATCTAGAACTTTGGTCTCTGACTTGCTGACTTTGGGTTCCTCAGCTTCCGTGGCTGCGTGAGGCTTGTGCCAGAGCTTGGGACATTCAGCTTCTGTGATTACGTGAGCAGTTTCCTATATCTCTATCTAATCTATCTATCTGTCTGTCATCTGTCATCATCCATCTGTCTGTCATCTGTCATCATCCATCCGTCCGTCTATCTGTCTATCATCCATCCATCTGTCCGTCTGTCCGTCCGTCTGCCCGCCCGCCCGTCCGCCCGTCCGTCCGCCCGCCCGTCCGTCCACCCTCCCACCCACCAGCCCACCCGTCCACCCGTCCGCCCACCCACCCACCCACCCACCCACCCATCCATCCACCCATCCATCCACCCACCCACCCATCCACCCACCCACCCATCCATCCATCCATCCACCCATCCACCCATCCATCCATCCACCCACCCACCCACCCACCCACCCATCCACCCATCCACCCACCCATCCATCCATCCACCCATCCATCCACCCATCCACCCACCCATCCACCCACCCATCCACCCATCCACCCATCCACCCATCCACCCACCCATCCATCCATCCACCCACCCATCCATCCATCCATCTATATTATAAATCTTTCCTTGTACCTACACGTGTTACTAGTTTTGCTTCCCTAGAAAACCCAGCCTAAGACACTCCTCTCCAGTTGTGAAATCTAGAACACAAGTCATCTGCTTCCAAAATACAAAGGCAAAACAGTGAGGCACAAGTTAAACATTTCCATCACAAATGGGAGAAAACAGGCCAAACAGGCAACAAGCAAGCCAGCAAAACACATTACATTAGCCCTCAAAACTTTGAAAGCAGTCTTCCATTTTCTGAGACATTCTATACAATGGCCCTGCCCTCTAAACTCTAGGTATTTGCCATAATGTCTGGATTCTGAGGGAAAATTGTTTTGTGCCTTGAGGCAGTCTCTTGAGGTATAAAAGAAAGAAGGTAGCAGAGAGGTTCAAGGACCTCATGTAATCAAGAAAGAAAGCAATGCGAGGAGCTGAGCACATCCTTTGGAAAGGGCCAGGGTGCCTGCTTCCAGTCCAGGGCAAGGACCTTGCTCCACAGTGAGCAGAGAAAGCCTTTCCCTGGAGCTGACACCCTGAATTTAGACTTCTAGTCTACTGGACAGTGACAAAATAAAGGTTCTCTTTTTAAAGCCATCTACTTTGTGGTATTTCTGTTAAGACAGCACTAGATGACGAAGACACTCTGGAACACCTGTTTTTTTAGAGTAATGAAAGTTGTTTGTGTTTATATTGGTGACATGGTTTAACATGTTATTTTGAGTAGGTTGGGCCAGCCTGTAATGCCAGAGCCTATAAAACGCCTTTTTACAACAACAGTAGTTTCATGATAAATGTACACTATTTATTGGGCCTCGTGATTTCCACTTTTTTCCTCTTTCTTATTAGGAAAGTAGTGTCTTTTCTTTATGACCACTTAATAACCACCACAAACTGGGTAACTGGTTTAGCAACCCTTACCAGCTGGTCTGGATTCATAGTGATCTTGCTCACTCAGTATGCAGCTGGTATAGCCTGAAGGCTCTTTAAAAATGAAGACCTCTCCAAGGAATCTGTTACCGTTCCCTATTTACTACTCAAAGACTGCTCAGAGGCTTTCATGCATACTAAAATAAACCATGGAACATTTTCAAAATAGATGACCCCAATTTTGATGTCTGCTCAAAGATTTTTAGCACAATGAAAAATACCTGTGCTCACTGTTAGGATATTTATAAGAATAAAGCTATCTTCATTCTAAAGTTCCCTGGACTATATGCCTACATAAAAAAATTTCCAAAAAGAAGCATTGGAAATACTACTTCATACTGTCTTTAGTCTTATGTAATTGATGTTTACAGCAGACCACATACATGCTTTGCTTTATTTTCATCATCAGTTTTTTAAGGTATAAAGTGGTTCTGTGAGAATGAACATCATACTTATAATAACACACCTACAGAAGAATTTGATTCCCGAAGTTTTGCCTTTCAACTGTTGCCCTAGAATCAAATTTATGTTCTTGAATCTATTTTAAAGGAAATTCTAGATAAGCTCTAGGTAAGGACTTCACTGTGCTTCAGTTTTCATGTCAATGAAAAATAAAAGGATTAGATTAAATAAATTTTAATGTATCTTCGAAACCACAGTGCTTAATTTATTATATTCTAGATAGATATATTTGTGTTTAGAAGTTGTTCATTCTTCATATTTCATTTCTCATTTTATTTCATTTTGTTTGCTGTTAACTCCACTTCTATTATTCATTTCTACTGCATTTCACAACCAACAGCTTTCTTTTCCCTCTATTCATTTCTGTTACGGTATCTACAAATATAAGTCTGTTAAATTTTTAAATCATCCTCTTCTCTTAAATTAACATCATTTCCTGTTATATCATTGTTCTTATTCTGCTGAAATAACTGTATCATGCCTAGTCAAGTCCTATCTTGATGTGCTAAAAGTGTGAACACTGCAAATAATATCACAAATATTGACATTAAAATGATTATGAACACAAGTCATTAGCACTACCTGATTGCAAGATTTGTTATAAAACTACGAAAATCAAGACAGCATGGTACTACCAGAAAGAGAGACCCTAAAAGGTCAATGAAAACTCTAGTGGAGTAGTGGTTAAGTGGTATTGCTACTAACCAAAAGGTTGGCTGTTTAAATCTGCCAGGCACTCCTTAAAAACTCTATGGGGAGGCGGAGTCAAGCTGGCAGACTAAGCACAAGTCTCCTTATATCCCTCTGGAAACCAAGACCTGAACTGATAGTCAAAGGGAGCGTTCTGATCACCTAATCAGCCTCAGGACACAGCACAGAGCTGTTAATTGGGACTTCACACCACTGAGTGAAAAACCTCCTCTCTTTTGCTGACTCCCGCTCCTGGCTAGCCCTGGCTCTCACGGACTGAAGGTAAACGCACCATTTTGACTTTTTTTTCCTTTGTCTTGGCCGGTGGGCGGAGCTGGGTCTTGCCTAGCGGCTAGACTCAGATATGCTGCTGGGGGGATAGGCAGGCGAAATTCCCATATTTTGAGAGCCAGGCTAAGGACTCTGTTAATCTAGCCACTTTCAGCCTTTCGTTTTATACCTGCGTCAGCGGGGTTGGTACGGAATTCCACAGTCAGTGTGCGGGATGCCTTGTTGGTACCGAGATTTAGTGGGAGCCAGAGCCTGCAAACAGGACAGCGCTTCTCTGACAGAAAAGCAGTAATTTCCCCAGTGCCACCTACGTTGCAGGCCCTGCAACAGAAGTAGAGGAATCACTACCTCTTGGCATCCTTAGCCCATCTGTCTGCTGCCTGTGTGGAGGGCACCATCTTGGATATGGTGGCTGAAGCTGGACCTAATTCTTAGCTTGGGAGCCAGAGCCTGCCCACAAGAGAGCGCTTTTCTATCACAAAAGCGGTACTTGATGCAGTATGGCCTAAGGCTAGGCCCTGTCAGCAGAAGCCAACAGGGCAGTAGCATTGCTGTATTCTAAACTAGTTTGTTATCATCTGGGGTTGGATATAGTGGTGCTTACTTTGTCAGTTGAGAAGAGGGACCTCTACACCTAAAACACTAACTGATTTGGGAAGTGGATAGAAACCTTTTGCTTTACATTTTAAGACAGCCTAGAGAAAAATGACTCGGATCTGACTCGACGGCACTTGGCTTGGCTTAGAGAAACATTTCCAATCCATCCTCACAGTACCTCTTCCAGCCTCTACATACTCACATGGGACCCAAAAAGCAACAGACAACTGTGGCATACAAGAATTCACCCATGGCTTCAGAAGGCTCCCAAACAAAGCAACCAAGCAGTTTTCCAGATGAAGAAACTTTTATGAAAGCATCAGGAAGTGAATACAAAATGATTATATACAGAGCCCTTCTACACCTTATACAAAATGCAGCAGAACAAAATGAAAAATTAAGCAAGTTGTTCGATCTGATGGAACACCAGTAATCTGAAATCCAACAGATCAAGAAGAAAATCAAAGACATAGAAACTTACATGCAAAGCCAAGAAAACAGAATGGAACAAATAGAAAAAAGAATTTCTGACTTGGAAGACAGAACTACTGATGCCAGCGTCTATGAGCAGAAATCAGAAAAAGGAAACAAGAAAAATGAAGAAACATTAAGAAGCATGTGGGACTCTATTAAGAGGAACAACCTTCAATTAATTGGAGTCCCTGAACAGGGTGAGACATCTGAGAACACAGAGAGTATCACTGCTGAGCTGCTGTAAGAAACTTCCCAGAAATCATGAAGGAAGAGAATACAGACATCTCAGATGCATGTCGTATGCCACCCAATATAGATCTCAAAAGAAAGACTCCAAGACATATTATAATCAAGCTTAACAAAATGAAACACAAGCAGCAACTCTTAAAGGCAGCAAGACTCAAGGCAAAGCTAACATTCAGAGGGAAACCCTGTAGGCTCTCGTCAGATTTCTCAGCAGAAACAATGCTGGCACGGAGACAGTGGCATGACACATTCAAAGCCTTGAAGGAGAAGAACTTCCAACCAAGAATTATATATCCTGCAAAACTACCTTTCAAATACAAAAATGAAATTAAGACATTCCCAGATAAACAGAAACTCAGAGACTTTGCAAAAACCAAACCCAAACTACAAGAAATACTCAAAGAAGTTCTTGCCTCTGGCTTAGAAGAATGAAACCACTAACTTTATATTTTAGAATGACACACTACTCAATACTCTACTCTTTTAGGGGAGGCTCCAAAGCCAGTCACAGCTTTAATACAGAAAGAAGCAATCCAGTGATCATCGTGAAAACTATGGTGTCATCATAATAAAAACAGGGATGTACTACAGTTGTTACAGTCCTTCCAGATGGAGTGGAAGATGACAAGACTGGTAATAATTAAAATTGGGTTTATATATAGTTTATTAAGGGGGATCATAGGGGCAGCTGTAAAGCAAACAAAGATGTATCATACCATTTCAAGAAATGTAACACATGAGTCTCAACAACTACAAAACCAGTTCTGAAAACGGTGAAAAATCAACTCAGAAAAAAAAATGTCCCAGAAAAGACTAATAAGAACAACAGAGAAAATGTCAACATAAAAATAAACATATCACAATGGCAGCAGTGAACACATACCTATCAATAATTACATTGAATGTGAATGGACTGAATGCTCCAGTAAAGAGACACCGAGTGTCATCTTGGATCCATATGTTGTCTACAAGAAACTTACTTGAGACCTAAAGATAGGAACAAACTGAAAATTAAAGGACGGAAGAATATATATCAAGCTAACAATAAACCAAGAAGAGCAGGGGTGGCAATTCTAATCTCAGACAAAATCAATTTTAATGTCAAATCCACCATCGTGGACAAAGATGGACACTATTTATTGCTGAAAGGTTCAGTACACAAGCAAGACTTAACTATATTAAATATTTATGCCCTAATATCAGAGCACCTAATACATCAAAGAAACACTGACTACGCTCAAAAGAGAGTTAGATGACTCCACAATAATAGTGGGAGACTTCAACACTCCACTCTGATTACTAGACAGATCATCTAGAAAAAAGCTCAGTAAAGATACAGAAGACCTCATTGACACAATTAACCAACTAAGCCTCATTGATATATACAGAACTTTCCACCCATCAGCAGACAACTACACCTTCTTCTCCAGTGCACATGGAACATTCTCCAGAATTGACCATGTGATAGGCCATAATGCAAAGCTCAACAAAATCCATACCATTGAATTACTGCAAAGCATCTTCTCAGATCATAAAGCCATAAAAGTTGAAATCAATAGCAGAAAAAACATAGATAAAAAGTGGAACTCTTGGAAACTGGACAACATCTTGCTCAAAAAAAACATGGGTTATAGAGGAAATCAAGGATGAAATAAAGAAATTCATGGCTTCCAATGAGAATGAAAACATTTCCTACCAGAACCTATGGGATACAGCCAAAGCAGTGCTCAGAGGTCTGTTTATCTCCATAAATGCACACATCTGGAAGGAAGAAAGAAACCAAATCAAGGAACTAACTCTACAGCTTGAACAAGTAGAAAGAGAACAACAGAGGAACCCCTCAGGCACCAGAATAAATGAGATCATAAAGATTAGAGCAGAGCCAAATGAATTAGAGAATAGAAAAACAATTGAAAAAATTGAAAAGACCAAAAAAGCTGGTTTGCTGAAAAGATCAACCAAATTGACAAACCACTGTCTAAACTTACTAAACAAAAGCAAGAAAGGAAACAAATAACCCAAATTAGAAATGAGATGGGAGTTGTCACCACAGATGCAACAGAAATAAAAAATATCATAACAGAATACTATGAAAGACTGTACTGTAAGAAATTTGAAAACCTAGGGGAAATGGACCAATTCCTTGACTCATACCACCTACCCAAATTATCATAACGTGAAGCAGAACAACTTAATAAACCCATCACAAAGGAAGAGATTGAAAATGTCATCAAAACACTGCCAACCAAAAAAAATCCAGGCCCAGGTGGCTTCACTGCAGAATTCTGCCAAGCTTTTAGAGAAGAGTTATCTCCAATACTACTCAGACTATTTCACAGTGTAGAAAGAGATGGAGTATTCCCAAACTCATTCCATGATGCCAACATAACCCTGAAACCTAAGCCAGGGAAAGACCCAACATAGAAAGAGAACTACAGACTGATATCACTCATGAATCTAGATGCAAAAATCTTCAACAAAATTCTTGCCAATAGAATACAACAACATATCAAGAAAATAATCCATCATGACCAAGTGGGATTCATACCAGGGATGTAAGGCTGGTTAGACATCAGAAAAACAATCAATGTGATTAACCACATAAATAACACAAAAGACAAGGATCACCTGATTTTGTCCATTGATGCAGAAAAGGTATTTGATAAAGCCCAACACCCATTCATGCTAAAAACTCTTAGCAAAATGGACATAGCCGGCAAATTCCTCAACACAATAAGGGTCATTTATACAAAGGCAATTGCCCACATCATCCTGAATAGAGAGAGACTGAAAGACTTTCCCTTGAGATCAGGAACTAGACAAGGATTCCCACTTTCACCTCTCCTATTCAACATTGTGCTAGAAGTTCTAACCAGAGCAATTAGACAAGACCAAGAAATAAAGGGCTTCTGCATTGGCAACGAGGAAGTTAAAATCTCCCTGTTTGCAGATGATGTGATTGTATATGCAGAGAACCCCAAGGAATCTGTAAGTAAGCTACTAAACTGATAGAAGAGTTCAGCAAAGTCTCAGGATACAAGGTAAACATAAGTAAGTCAGTAGGATTCCTTTATACCAACAACAACACTGTTAAGGAAGAAATTATCTAATTAATACCATTTACGATAGCCCCTAAGGAGATAAAGTACCTAGGAATTAATCTAACCAGAGAAACAACAAACTTTTACAAAGAGAACTGCAAGCCCTTACCACAAGAAACTAAGAGAGACTTAGATAAATGGAAAAACATACCCTGCTCATAGATAGGAAGACTTAACATTGTGAAAATGTCTATTTTACCCAAAGCAATTTATTTATATAATGCAATCCCAATACAAGTTCCCGTGACATTTTTTTTTAATGAGATGGAGAAACAAATCACCAATTTTGTTTGGAAAGGGAAGAAGTCCCAGATAAGTAAGGTACTATAAAGAAGAAAAACACACTGGGAGGCCTCTCATTACCCGACCTTAGAACATACTACACTGCCACAGTGGTCAAAACAGCCTGGTACTGGTACAAGAACAGACAGATGGATCAATGGAACAGAACTGAGACCCCAGAGATGAGACCATCTGCCTATGAACAGTTGATATTCGACAAAGGCCCTAAGACATTAAACTGGGGTAAAAACAGTCTCTTCAACAAATGGTGCTGGCAAAATCAGTTATCTGTCTGCAATAAACTGAATCAAGATTCATATCTTATACCTTACACAAAAACCAACTCCAGCTGGATAAAAGACCTAAATATCAAACCTAAAATGATAAAGCTAATACAAGAAAAGATAGGAAAAACAATGGAAGTTTTAATACACAATGAGGACAGACTCCAAAATCTGTCAAAGAAACCACAATCAACAGAAGAGAAAATAGATAAACGGGAACTATTAAGAATCAAACACTTTTGCTCATCCAAAGACTTTATTAAAAGAACACCCACAGAATGGGAAAAAATATTTGGCAACTCTATGTCAGACCGACGCCTGATCTCCATAATCTATAAGATACTACAAAATATCAATAAGAAGAAGATAAACCATCCAATTAAGCGATGGGCAAAGGAGATGGACAGACATTTCACTAAAGAGGAGATCCAGGCAGCCAAAAAACACATGCGGACATGCTCACGATCTTTAGTTATTAAAGAAATTCAAATCAAGACAACAGTGAGATACCATGTCACCCCAACAAGATTGGCCATGATCCAGAAAACACAAAACAACAAATGCTGGAGAGGCTGTGGAGAAAGTGGAAACCTCCTACACTGTTGGTGGGGTTGCAAAATGGCCCAACCTATTTGGAAGGTAATCTGGCACTTCCTTAAAAAAATGGATATCGATATACCATTTGACCCAGTAATTCCACTACTTGGAATATATCCTACAGAATCAAGGCCTTTCACACCAACAGACACATGCACCAGAATGTTTATTGCAGCACAGTCCACGATAGCAAAAAGATGGAATCAATCCAGATGTCCAACAACAGAAGAATGGATAGGTAAACTGTGGTACATATACTCAATGGAGTACTATGCAATGATAAGGAATCACGATGATTCCAGGAAACATCTCCTAACCTGGTTTCAACTGGAAGACATTATGTTGAGTGAAAGTAGTCAGCGACAAAAGGACAAATACTGTATGAGACCTCTATGATAAGATCTCAAAAACAGACTTGTGTATAGAAGAAAAGACTCTTTGACAGCTACAAGGGAGGGGAAGGAGGGAGGATGAGGGGAGGAGGGTTTAGTTTAGATAGTTGCTAGAAATCTGGTTGGGAGAAAGCAGTGATAGCACACATTAGAAACAAGAACAACATTAAGTGGACTTCAGCATAACTTGAGTACTCCTTCCATCTTAACCCAATATTGCAAGGATAGAATAGCTGGGGCAGGGGGCAGGGGACCATGCTCTTAGGCAAAATCAAGGCCAATTGGCATAACTAGCATTTTGCTAAGAGAGCTCTCTGCACCCCTCATTGGTGAGTGGCATCTGGGGTCTTAGAAGTTGCCAAGCTGCCATCCGAGGGCACAGCAAATGGTCCCAACTCAGCAGGAATGGGCGCTCACCGAGGACCAAAATGACATGCGGTAAAGACTGCCTAGAAGACAGAGAGACCCACAAGAGTGGGTGCCTTCATCGGCTTGGGACCGGAAGAACCGGATGGTGCCTGGCCACCACCGGTGATAGCCACGATGGAGTTCACTAGGTTGAGTCTCACTGGCAACACAAGAATAAAAAGGGGTGCTTCCTGAGATCTCCACTAAAAGACCTCAATTGATGGTCAAGCGGTTTTGGGGTTCCCCTGAGAGCATGGCCCCCGGCCCTGATGCTGCCCTTACCCATAAATTATAACAAAGGTCTACTCTTTGGACAGGAATGGATTGGACTTGGCAATGCAGACTGACCATATATTGGATCCACTTTACGGTTCTATATATCTACAGGATATCATCCTGCTGACCTCTGGCTGGAGGAAGGAGAGTGGGTGGAGAGGAGCGGAAAGGAGGCTGTTGGGAGGATGAGACATGTATGGAGCAGAGAGAAATAGTGTGCTGTCACCAGTCAGGGAGAGCAGTGGAAGCTGCATATAGGTGGGCATGTAAATTTATACGGGAATGTACATTTTCACTCAGTCATGTTAAATAAAAACAAAAAAAAAAAACTCTAGGGGGCAGTTCTACTCTGTCCTATAGGATACTGGTGATTTGAGTCAGGACTGACCTGCTGGCAGTCGATTTGGGTTTTGGTAATAGGTCAACGGAACTGAATAGATAGTACAGAAAAAGACTCGTACATAAATAGATACCTCTTTTTTTTTTTACTACAGAATACTTGATGCACTGACATTGTTTTTAAAATTGCTTCTTTTATATATATACACACATATATATAAAATACCACATTTGCCAGCTTAACATTTTTCACATGCACAATTTTGTAGCATCAGTTACATTAATCATTGTTGTGCAGCCATCACCAATATCCTATGAACAACTGGTCTTTGACCAATGTACAAATGCAGTTGTAGAGGGGTAGAAAGCTTGCTTTCTTAACAAATAAAGCTGATACAGTTGCATATATTTAATCAAAATATTGGTTTAAATCTGTACCTCACACAACATACAAACGTTAACTCAAATTGGGTTGTAGGCCTAAATGTAAACTCTGAAACTATAAAATTTCTAGATTGAGACATAGGAGAAAACATCTGTGATCTTGGATTTGGAAAAGATGTCTCATTTATGAGACCAAAACCCCAGTTTATCAAAAAATATCAATTAACAGTATATCAAAATGTAAAACTTCTATTCTTTAAAGACACTGTCAAGAGAATAAAAAGCCAAATCAAAGGCTGAAAGAAAATATTTGCAACCCATACCACTAATAAAGGATTTATGTTTAGAACATACAAAGAATTCTCAAAAACTTAGTAAGAAAGCAATCAGCTCACTAAAAAATGGGCATCAGATTTCAATGAAATCTAACACTATACCAAAGAAAATATGCAAATGACAAATAAGCACACAAAAGGAAGCTCTGAATCATCAGTCCTTAGGGAAACACAAATTAAAACCACAATGACAAAATATAACACACCTGTTATAACATCTAAAATTAAGAAGACTGACTATACCAAGACTGGTACTGAGGAACAGGAACTCTTCAGACACAACTGGTGAGAATGTAAAAGGGAACAATCACTTTGGAAAACAGAGCAGCTTTTTAAAAAGCTTAACATACACTAACATATGATCCACTTGTTCTTCTACTAAATATTTGCTTAAGGAAATTGAAAGCATATGTTAATCCAAAAACTTTTACACCAATGTCTGGAGCCGTTTTGTTACTGGAAACAATTCAAATGTATAACAACAGTTGACTAGATAAACAAATTATGGCGTGTCCACACAACGGAATAATAGAGAATGAACTATAGATACACAGTGCCATGTAGACAAATCTTTAATTCAGGACCACTTAAATGAATTACGTAGCCAAGGACAAAATGAAGATGAGGAACCTGCTGTTCATACCTTATTAAGAATTTCAAAACAATGATGGCAAAACATTAAACCAAGTGTGAGTCCTTTGAAGCAGAAGACCCTGTATGACTTCAGGTGGCATGCACATGAAGCTGGACCTACTCAAAGTAACTACCCTGAGTGAAAGAAGTCAGTCCAAAAAAAAGTATGCAACATAAAATTTTGAAAATGCAAATGAATCTGTAGGGAGCAGACAGCAGATCAGAGGTTACCTGGAATAATGGGGTTGGAGTGGAGCAGGTAGGAAAGAGAAATTGCCAAGGAGCACAACAAAACTTTTTAGACTAACAATGTGTTCATTATTTTATTGTGGCAAAGGTTTTACTGAAGATACATAATTCAAAACTTATTGAATCATCACTTTAAGTGTGCACAGTTTTCCATATGTCAGTTATACTAGATTAAATTGTTAAAAATTAGGAACCAGACTGGTCTTTCAGAAGGATCTTTGAACATAGAGTTCATGATATATGATATGTATTTCTTTATAGAAAAAACATACACAAGTCTAAGTTAAGTAACAACTGAGATCAATGTGTAATTAAACACCAAAACAAATGAAACATTTTCAGTACAAACTATTTATTGGCTCGCAGAAAGAATAAGCACCCAGTATGAGTGGAAGGGATCAGGGAAAGCCACTTAAAAGACGAGGCCTGAATGTAGACTTAGTGAATGAGTAAGATTTATATAGAAAAGGAAGAAGGGAAAGAAGCAGCTTTGACAAGGCAAAAAGAAGAGAGGTTTGACTGAAGGCTATCCAGGTCTGTATATGGACAATGAACAGATTGAATCAGATGATTTTGATGGCATGCATCAAGAAATAAAATTTGAGCTCAGGCTGTAATAGAGAATTTTGAATGCTCACCAAGCAATCAATTCTTATCTTAAAGGCAAGGGCTAGTCCTTAGACTTTGAAAATACTGTTTTTCAAGAAGTCAGACAAGGTTATTTTTAAGAAGCCATTCCAAACCTTCTTGGCTCTCAGCTGTCTATCTATGTCTCTCAGTCTCATTTATGCTATCTACATCAACTTTCTTTTCTCTAACTTAAAATATCTTTATTTCTATTTCATGTTGAGAGGTACATTTTCTCTTTTTGAAACCTACATCTTTCATCTGTCTTCTTAATCTCTTACCCTCTCGTAATAGAGGAACCCTGCTTCATAAATTATCAAATCACACATTAGGCAATATATCTCTGCCTCTCCCCTGGCACCATAACTTCAGCAAAGAAGCAAACAATAAATAAAAATCTTTTGTCGCTGTCCTGATACAGGAGAGCTCCTTATTCTTTACCTCTCTCCTTCATGCTGAAATTAAAGTTCTTCTCACCACTACCCTCTTTTTCCAAGAGGATTATCAGTGCCAGGGGTGGATTACCTACTAAGCAAGCTATGCATGGGCTTACTCGTGTTTACTTGCTGATTTGTAATGCAAAATTTCACTTGTTTTTCACCATGTTATCCTTGCTTTTGTACATAGCATACAGTAAATTATTTTTTGAAAGGCACACAGTTTAACGTGTTATCTTTTACAAGGGTACTCAAAAATTTCCCCTAAAGTTATTATGCCCATCTTTGTAAAAGGTGTTGTCTTAGTCATCTGGCTAAGACCATTTCTCAGGGGTGGGGGTGGGGTCACTGTGAAGTAAATTTGTCTTTTGTAGAATTTTATGTCAGTACAATCATACAGTGTGGCTTTAACAGTGAGAAATCTATTTTCTCACAGAAACTAGACTAAGAGTCCAAATTCAGGATGTCAGCTCCAGGGGAAGCCTTTCTGTGTTGGCTTTGGAGAAAGGTCTTTGTCATCAGTCTTCCCCTGGACTGGGTGCTCCTGAGGGTCAGGGACAGCAAGTTCAAAGGACTGCTCTTCTTCCAACATACTTTCTTGGTAGTATGAGGTCCCCAACTCTCTGCTTGCTTCCCTTTCCTTTATATCCCAAGAGATTACCTCAAAGAACAATACAATGCTATACATTGAGTATTGCCTCACCAACATAACTGCAATGCATTTTCTCTCATTAACATCATACAGGCAGGATTTATCATACAGTACCAGGAATCATGCGTTAGCTAAATTGCTACACATACAATTTTTCTTTGGGGGGACGAGGGCATGATTTAATCTATGACAGTTGTATTAACAGAATTATTGTAGGAGACAGTACTGACTGCAAAATTCAAGCCCACTCTGCAACAATGTTTAAATTTATGTTAAACATATCAATAACAGTATTGTGAATTTTGTACTTAAAAAATTTATCCATGGCATTTAAAAATAACTCTACTGAGTTATAATTTAAATGCAAAGAAATGCATCCATAGTTTGTGTTCAGTTTGATAAGTCTGGACAATTGTACATATCTATGCAACCACCTCAATCAACTTATAGGAGATTTACATTACCTCAAAAGAATTCTATGTCTGTTCTTCCCACGTATACCCCTAAACCCAAATAACCACTTTTCTGCTTTTGGTAGGGTAGTTTCCTGGGCTACATGAGCAGTTTGCTCTTGTCTGATAAGTTAAAGGTTGGTGGTTTGAACCCATCCAGTGACACCACAGAAGAATGTCCTGATTATCTACTTCCACAAAGATTACATTCAAGAAAAGCCTACAGGGCAGTTCTATCCTATAGTATAAGGTGCTGTCACGGGTCTGAATTGACTAGACAGCAATGAGTTTGGTTCTTTTGTTCTTTCTTCTTTTCATTCTTCTTTTTTGGGGGTGGGGTCACTGTAGATTAAATTTTCCTTTTGTAGAATTTTAAATCAATACAGGCATCTAATATGTAGTCTCTGTGCCTGGTTTCTTTTGCTCAGCATGAAGTTTATACAGTTCAATCATGTTGCATGTAGAGTAATTTGTTCAGATATTTGCTGAGCAACATTCACTGTATGAATACATTGCTAGTTGTTGGAGTCCCTCAGTGGTGCAAATGATTAGTGTGCATGGCTGCTGACATGGATTGAATTGTGTCCCCTCAAGAATGTGTGTAGCAGTTTAGCTAGACCATGATTCCTGCTATTGTGTATATTCTCACATGTTGTAAATCCTTCCTCTATAATATAAATAAGGGAAGATGGACTGCAATTGTGTTGGTGGGGCAGGATTCAATGTATAAGATTGCATTGTGCCTTGAGGCAATCTGTTGGTATATAACGGACAGGGAAGCAAGCAGAGAGTTGGGGACCTCATCCTACAAAGAAAGCAGTGTCAGGAGCATAGTACATCATTCGGAAAGGACTCAGGGTCCCTGAGCCTTAGAAGCTCCGAATCCAGGGAAAGATTGACGACAAGGACCCTCCTGCAGAGCCAACAGAGAAAGCCTTTCCTGGGAGCTGATGCCTGAATTTGGATCTGGAGCCTACTGAACTGTGAAAGAACAAAATTTCTCTTTTTTAAAGCTATCCACTTGCAGTACATCTGTTATAGCAGCACTAGATGAATAGGACAGGCTCTTTTTATTTCTATATGGTCATTTTTAATGTCACCATTTTCATTTCTGATTTTAGATATCTGCATCTTTTTTCTCTTTTTTGTTAGTCTAGTTAAAAGCTTGTCAATTTTATTTTTTCAGTAAAACCAACTTCCTAGCTTTCATTGATTTTATTGTCTTTTCTATTTCCTGTTTCATTGATGTTTTGCTCTGATCACTGTTATTTCCTTATTCCCTGGTACTTTGGGGCTTAGTTTACTATTCTTCCTCTAGATCTTCAAGATGTTAGGTGAGATTATTGAAACAAAATATTTTTTTCTTTTTTAATGCATTTGTATATTTCCCTCTGAGCATTGCCTTCACTGTACCCCACCAGTTTTGGTATAGTTCTGCTTGCTTCCTTTTCTTTTTTTGTACTTTTTTAAATTGTGTTTAAGCGGAAGTTTACAATTACAGTTTCTCATACAAAAACTTACATACTCTCCTATGTGACCCCAGCTACTCTCCTGACACTGCGCTGACGCATTCCACCCCTCCAGACCATATGTCTCATGTCCATTTGACCGGCTCCTGTACCCCTCCACTGTTTCCTTTTGCCTCCAAACCAGAGCTGTCCAGTTAGTCTCTTGTAGGTCTCCAAGCCAAGAAGCACACTCTTCATTATCATCATTTTGTGCCTTGTATATCTGTTCAGTCTTTGCCTTAAGGGTTGGCTTCCAAAATAATTTCAGTTGTGAGTTAACAGAGTTTGGGGGCCATGACTTCTGGGGACCCTCCAGTCTATCAGACCACAAAGTCTGGTCTTTTCACTGAATTTTGAGTTCTGCATCTCGCATATCTCCTGCTCCACCAGGGACTCTTTGTTGAGTTCCCTATAAAGGCAGTCTTTGGTGTTGGCCAGGCACCATCTAGTTTTTCTGGTCCTATGTTGGTATTGTCTGTTGTATGTTGCTCTTTCTGTCTTCCGGGCTAGGACTTCACTCTTGTTATTCATGCTTTTTCTGTCTTGCTTGAGGTAAATTGTGACCCATTAATAAATGTTAGATGGCCACTTGCTAGCTCTTAAGATTTCAAATACCACTCACCAAAGTGCAACGGAGAACATCTGCTTAAAAAACTTTGTTACGCCAGTTGACCTGGATGTCCCTTGGAGCCATGGTCCCCAGACCCCTGATATTGGTACTCTACCCCTGAAAGTGTTTGGTTTTGTTTAGAATACCTCTAAGCTTTTGGTTTAGTCATTATGTGCTTTCACTTTAATTTGACTTTAAATATTTTTTTCTGTCTTGAAAATTTATTCCTTGACCCACTGGTTGCTTAATAGACTTGATGACAATGGTTTTTGTTTTGTTTTTGTAGTCTGTCTATTCATCAGGTTCGAATGGAGACAAATTCTCTCCTGTCATCTTGTTCTTTTGTATGCTCATAGTTTCTAGTTTCTTTTTATGCCTTGCAATTTTTTGTTAAAGCTGAGATTAGCATTCAGCACATGTATGACTGTCTCAATTCCCTATATACATGGTGCTTTCAAAAGCACTAGTTTCTGGAGGAAACTTTCAGTTACAGCTTTCAGCGTTTGCTTACTGCTTCCTCCCTTCCCCGTGTGTGGCTTGGACTCAGACCAGACCAACGCCTCACTCCAGGTGACATTAAGAACAGACTTACTGAAGGGTCTATCAGCAAAGTAGCCCTAGTAATCCCTAACTAGAGATTGGGGCCCCTCTTTGTGAACACAAGTCATAACTTACCTCTGCTAGAGCCACTTGACTGCTGCACCAGGAGGGAAGAGGTGGGGACAGTAGAAAAAGAAGTTTTCCTATCATTTTCTTTTCTTGTCTCACTGTGCAGTCAGTTGCTGTAGTCCTCTGCCAATGTTTTCAGAGTTTTTTCAGAGTTGAGATTTACTGGTGCTTTTTGCAATGCTCATGTGGAATGACCAGGATGCTAGGCCTGCTCGTGCTGTCCTTTTTCCAGAAATTCCTCATCTGTGTACTTTTAATCTATTTATGTTTAAATTTTAAAATGAGTTTTTTTTACTCCTCATATAATGGAGCATTGTGCTAAATGCTAATCTTCCCTAAAGATATGCCTGTATCTTGAATCCTGAAATCTATAAATGTTATTAAATCAAGAAGTATAATATGGGAGTCTCAACAACCACAAAAACAACCCTGAAAAAGGTGAAAAATAAACTCACAAGGAAGAAAGTCCCAGAATAGATTAATAAGAACAACAGAGAAAACATTGACACAAAATAAACATATCACAATGACAGCACTAAACAGATACCTATCAATAATTATATTGAATGGGAATGGACTGAACGCTCTACTAAGGAGACACTGAGTGACATTTTGGATCAAAAGACACGACCCATCCATATGTTGCCTACAAGAAACTCACCTTGGATTTAAAGATAGGAACAAACTGAAAATTAAAGGATGGAAGAATATCTATCAAGCTAATAGTACACAAAGAAGAGCAAGTGTGGCAATTCTAATCTCAGATAAAATAGATTTTAATGTAAAATCCACCATTGTGGACAAGGATGGACACAATTTATTGCCGAAAAGTTCAATACACAAGTAGGACTTAACAATATTAAATATTTATGTACTTATACATCAAAGAAACACTGACTACACTCAGAAAGGAGGTAGATCACTCCGAAATTATAGTGGGAGACTTCAACACTCCACTCTCAGTATTGGACAGATTGTCTAGAAAAAAGCTCAGTAAAGACACCGAAGACCTTACTGCTACAATTAACCAACTAGACCTCATCAACATATACAGAACTTTCTATCCATCTGCAGACAACTACACCTTCTTCTGCAGTGCACATGGAACATTCTCCAGAATTGACCATGTGTTAGGACATAAAGCGATTCTCAACAAAATTCATATCCCTGAATTAATGCAAAGCATCTTCTCAGATCATAAAGTCATAAAAGTTGAAATCAATAGCATAAAAAAAGTGGAGCTCATGGAAACTGAACAACATCTTGCTCAAAAACCCATGGGATATAGAAGAAATCAAGGATGAAATAAAGAAATTTATGGATTCCAATGAGAATGAAAACACTTCTACTAGAACCAAAGGGATACAGCCAAAGCAGTGCTCAGAGGTCAGTTTATCTCCAGAAATGAAATCTATAAATGTTATTTTATTTGCAAAAAGAGTCTTTGCACATATAATTAAGTTAAAGATCTTGAGATGATCATCCTGTATATCTAAGTCAGTCTCAAATGCAATGACAAATGCCTGTATAAGACACATAGTCACAAGAAGAAAAAGTCATATAAAGATAGAAGCAGAGATTATAGTGATGCAGCAAAAAGCTAAAAAATGCAACAGTTATAAGAAACTGGAAGAGGTAAAGCATGGAACCTCTAGAGCCTTTGACCTGTATGAAGAAGAATGTGACATCCGGATTGGAGGAAGACTCATTAACAACCCGAGACATGCAGATGACACATATGACCGAGATGACTTGAAGCACTTACTAATAAAGGTCAAAGACTATCACCCTTAGTATGGAGGAGTATGGCCCTGCCAACAATTTGATTTTGGACTTCTGGCCTTTAGAGAGAAATTCCATTTTTTTTAAGCTACAAAGTTTGTGGTAATTTGTTGTGGCAGCCCTAAGAAACCGATAATGTTTAAGTCTTCCTTTTTTAAAAATCTACTTTCACAATATCCATGTTTTAAGCGGAGCTTTTAGATCTTTCATATTTAAAGTAATTATTCATATGATCTAGTTTAAATCTATTACCTTATTATTTGATTTTTACTTGCCCCATTTGTTCGTCTTGTTCTCTTCTGTTCACATTTTTGGAAATTATTTGAATTTTGGAAAATATTTCATTTCACTATTGTATTACTACCTATAATTGTCAAATTCATTTTTTGAGGGGATTATTACACTAGGGCTTACTGTATGCATCTTCAGCTTATCACAATCTCCTTTCAAATAATATTATATCACTTTGTGCATAATGTAAGAGCTATCCCAGTAATATATCTCCCCCTTTCATTTTTTGTGCTAAATCCAAAACAACTGGTCAATGTTCAGTCATTTCAGGAAGTAGCACGTGATCAAGAACTATTGGTACTGAAGGAAGAAGTACGAGCTGTGCTGAAAGCATTAGTGAAAAATAGAGCTCCAGGAATTAATATAATGACAATTGAGATACTTTGACAACCAAATGCAACACTAAAAGTGTTTCACCTGCCTATGCCAAGAAATTTGGAAGACAGCTACCTGGCCAACCGACTAGAAGAGATCCATACTTGTCCCCATTCCAACCAAATACAATATGGAAATTATTGAACAATATTCATTAATATCGCATGCTAGCAAAATTTTGCAGAAGCCAGTTTAGCAAGAAATGCCTGCAGCTGTACATCAAATGGGAAACTGACAGAAACTCAAGACAGATTTAGAAGAGGATGTAGAAGTAGGGGTATTATTACTAATGTCAGATGGATCTTGGTCAAAACCAGAAAATACCAGAAAGATGTTTATCTGTGTTTTATTGACTATATGAAAACATTTAACCGTGGATCACAACAAACTTTGGGGAGCATTATGAAGAATGGAATTTCTAAAACATTTAATTGTGTTCATATGGAATGTGTACTTGCACCAACAGGCAGTGTTTGAACAAAAGAAGGGAATACTATGTGGTTTGGAACTGGAAAACATGTACAGCAGAGTTGAATTCTTTTACCTCACTTATTCGATTTATATACTCAACAAATAATACAAAAAGCTCTGTGATAGGAAGAAGAATGTAACATCCTTAGCAAACTGAGGGAGGCTCATTAGCAAACTGAGATATGCAGATGGCACAGCCTTACTTGCCAGAAGTGCAGATGACTTGAAGCATTTACTGATAAAGGTCAAAGACTATCACCTTTAATACGGATAACACCTCAACATAAAAAAACCCCAAATCCTCAAAACTGGACAAATAAGCAATACTGTGACAAACAAGATTGAAATTGTCAAGGATATCATTTTACTTGAATCAATAACCAGTACCCATGGAAGGAGCAGCAGTCAAGAAATCATAAGACATATTGCATTGGGCAAATCTGCTGCAAACGACTTCTTTCCAGTTTTCTTTTCTTAAAGCAAAAATGCCATTTTGGTGACTAAGGTACACCTGACACAAACCATAGTATTTTTAATTGCCTCATACACATGTGAAAGCTGGACAACACAACAGGAATACCAAGGAAATAAACACATTCTAAGTCTGCTGTTGGCAAAAAATATTGAGTATGCCATGGAATACCAAAAGAACAAACAAGTCTGCATTAGAGAAAGCACAGACAAAGTGCTCCTTAGAAGTAAGGATAGTGACACTTTGTGTTGCTTAGTTTGGATATGTAATTAGAAAGAGGAAGACATCACACTTGACAAAATAGAAGATTAGTGAACAAGAGTTGGAGCAACTCGACAGCCCATAATTATTTGTGCTCTCTTCCTGTATTTCACTTCCACCACTGTTATCTACACCACAACATTCAGTATTTTTTTAAAAAGTTTATAAAGAGAAGAAACATCTTTTATACATTGACCATTCTGGTGCTCTTCATTTACTTCCGTAGGATCAAATTTCTGCATGGCATTGTACTGATTTTGCCTGAGGGTGTTTTTAAAACATTTCTCAAATGTTGTACAGGTCTGCCAGCAATGCCTTCTTACAGCTTTTTTGTCTGCATGCAAAATAATTTTTCTTAATTTTTAAATTTTTGTTGATACAGAATTTTAGGTTGACAGTTTTTTTATTTTGGAACTTTAATTATACTATTTTATGTAAAAGATTACTGTCTATCTTACAGACACTCTTCCACTGCAGTTTCTGGTGAGGAATCTGCTTATTTTTTATCTTTATTCTCCTGTGTGTAAGACGTCTTTTTGTTTTCTAGGTATCTTTATGATTTTGTCTTTCTTCATGATCTCTAATAATTGATTGTGTTCTTTCTTTCTTACTGTCATTTCCTGATCATGGTTGGGGTTGATCACAGTCGGGGTTAACTTACATTTTCAAATTAGCTGAAGTGTAGATTTCACTAAATTTTGGGATATCGGATCCGACTCGATGGCACTTGGCTTGGCTTAGTCATTAAGTCTTCAAATATATTTTTCCACTCCTTTTTCTTATGAAAATCTAATTACATGTTATATTAGTCTTATTTTTGTACAGGTTACTAAGCTTCTCTTTATTACTTTTTGAAATTTTTTCTTTTATGTGTTTCAATTTGTAGATATTGCCTATCTTCGACTTACGTTGTGAAATTTTCACTTATTTTTCAGCTCTAGAATTTTCATTGCTTTTTTGGTGAAAATATATACAACAAAACATACAATTTCTATAATGCAATTCAATGACACTGATTATATTTTTCAAGTTGTGAAACCATTCTCACTATCCCTCTCCAAAATTTTCCACCACCTTTAAACAATGTCTCCTTGGCCCCTAAATTCTTCATTTAACCTGTCCAATTCCTGCAGACAATTCTTTAAAAGTGGCCCCTAAATTCTTCATTTAATCTGTCCAGTTCCTGCAGACAATTCTTTAAAAGTGGCCCCTAAATTCATCATTTAACCTGTCCAGTCCCTGCAGACAACTCTTTAAAAGTGAGCAATGTTCAGGGTAGACATTCTTTTCTAAAGAAGCTAAACTGATGTTTGGCTTAAAGAGGATTTCAGGGGATAGTTTAGGTTAAAAGTTTAAAGATTGTATCAGGGCACTAGTTTCAGAGGGGCATCAAGCCTCACTGCTTCTAAATTCATGAGAATTTGAAATTTTGTAGTATATTTTACTCCCTTCTGATTAGGATTTTTCTACACAATCTTTGTTTAAAGCATCCAGTAATGATAGCCAGGCCATTTGGCTTTTTTCTTTTCCATTTATACACATATATATACCTTTTATTTTTATCCTCTCCTCTTTCTGTAAATCTTCGAGCATATTTATCATACTAATAACATCTTACACATTTTCTTGTTAATCACCTCTTAAATTTGTGTGTATGTCTATGAACCAATTGCCTTCGTGTTTATTGGCTATATTTTCCACCCCTCAATGTATCCAGTAACTTTTTACTGCAGGCTGGCCATTGTAGAATTTTACATGGTTGAAGGCTGTTTTTTTTGGTTTCCATTTTAAGAGTTCTGCCATGGATTGAATTGTGTTCCCTCAAATTTGTGTCAACTTGGCTAGGCCATGATTTCCAGTATTGTTTGATTGCCAAACTTTCTATGATCTGATGTGATTTTCCTAAGTGTTGTGAATCCTACCTCTATGATGTTAATAAGGTAGGATTGGTGGCAGTTAATGTAATAAGGCAGGACTCAATCTATGAGATTAGACTGTGTCTTCTGTCTCTTTTAAGATATGTAAGAAGCAAACAGAGACCTTAGGGAGATCACATATCACCAATAAAGCCGTGCCAAGAGAAGAATGTCCTTCGGATGCAGGATCTCTTTGCTCAAAAGCTCCTAGTTTAGAAGAAGACTGTTGACAAGGACCTTCCTCGAGAGCTGACATAGAGTGAAAGCCTTTCCCTGGAGGTGAGGCCCTGAATTTGGAGTTGCAGCTCACTAGATTGTGAGCCAATAAACTTGTTTTTTGGAGCCATCTACTTACAGTATTTGTTTTTGTAGTAGCGCTAAATAACTGAGAAGTTTCATGTTTGTTCTGCTCTTCAGTTATGTGCTGGTCAGTTTGGTACCTTCTCAGGGGTTATTTCGTAGGCTTTTTTAGTTCAGATCTAGAGTAGCCTTTTCTTTGGGGCTGGTTTACACCTGAGTCGATCCGACTTGACGGCACTTGGCTTGGCTAGTAACACATCCCCCTTTTGGGGTATCTATCAAATTCTGAGAGTATTTGGTGATGTCTGTCTCCTCTGGTTTGGGAAATTTATTTTGAAAATTGTGACTTGTAACCTCTTGAAATCTGTCAGATAATTCCATGACAATAGTTCTTTTCCTGAAAATCATTTACTTAGTCTTGTAGAGCTTTATCCTATGATGAGATTTTGAGTTTCTCAGGAACGCCTGTGGAGATTTTTGGTCTACTTTCTTTACATAGCTTCCTCCTAATATTCTGTCCTTTAGATTCTAGTCCTCTGGCCTTCCTACGCACTATTTCTTAAAAAAATAACTGCAATATACCAGTATGAACTTTCGTTCATCTTGGCTTCCCTTCCCTGTGTCACAGGACAGAGAGTAACTCCAGGAAGAAAGCTGAGGCAATTATAAGGCTCACTGAATAAGTTTCCTTTTTCCTTGCGATCACAGTCTTATGCTGGCTATGGTCTTGCGTCTGAAATCAATTGCTTCATCTATTTTGTGTAGTGTTTTATTCGCTTACAGTTCAGTCTGGATCCTATTACTCTTTCTTGGCCAATAATGAAGCCAAGCCAGCCAAGTTTAATTATACTTTTTATTTACATTTTACAAATATTTACAGAACATCTCCTGTGACAAACTTGGAAATACAGAGATAAATGACTTACAGAATAATGGTTGAACAAACAAGTAAAACATTACAATACTGTGGTAGTTTTAAAATACAGTCCTCAAATTCTTTTGACATTCCTTCAAGAGGGGAAGTCTATTTCTTCTCTTCAGTGAAGATTCTGTCACTGTGGCAGAAACGATGCTGTGCCCATTTCCCAACCCACGCTTTAAGAAACTGGCTGTATTATCTTCTTGTCTGTTGGAATGCTCAGTCTCAGTACCCATTTTATATACTGGAAGGAACCAAGCCAACATCAGGGAAGTCACATGTAGATATTCTGACTGCCAGCTCCAGTGACTCAGCTAACTGCCAGCATCAATTGCCAGACACATGAATGAGCGATTCTTTCACATGATTGCATCCCCCAGGCATTGAGTCACACCAAACTTGGAGCTGCCGCTAATGACACTGCATTGAAGATAGACAAATTATTCCTGCTGAACGCTGACCAAATTTCTAATTTGTAAGCAAAATAAATGATTACTATTGCCCTAAGACACTAGCTTGTGATGGTTTTTATGCAGTAACAGATACCTGAAAGACAAATAATACCATTAAATGCTGTGATGGAGATGGCCAATCAATCAAAAAACTAATAAATATGTATTAAGTTCCTATTACTCACCAGGTACTTAGTCAGGAAAGGTTTCTGGGAAGTGATACCTGGGTGGAGATTTAGAGAAAATGTAGGAGCTAAATAAGAGCATGGAAGGCAGAAAGAGATGCATGTTTGAATCACAAGAAAATATGACAGCTTTTGGATGATTAGGCAGTTCAGAAAGGCTGAAGTAGACGATATGAGAAAAGGGTGGGAAGAACGAGGTTTAAGAGGTGTACCAGGGACATCTCATTAGGAACGTAATACTAAAGAAATAGGATTTAATTCTGAAGGCAATAGATTACTCCACACATTTATAATCATGCAGTTAACTTTATTTGTTTAATCTATCTTCCCTGTAGATGGTACTCCAAAACACAGGTTGTATCACATAGAACTTCCATCCTTATATAATCTAGCATTCAAAATGGTACCTGCTACATGTAAGGAGTTTGTAAATATTTATTGAACGACTGGGCAACTAGAGTTATGCATAAATTCTAAGTGGAGTATTATGCATTGAATACTGTCCCTCCAAAAATACGTGTTGTAAATTGTATGCTCTATACCTGTGAATGGAGCCTAGGCAGTACAGTGGCTAAGAGTTGGGTAGCTAACCAAAAACATTGGCAGTTCCAATCCACCAGTCCCTCCTTGGAAACCACAAGGATCAGTTCCACTCTATCCTATAATGTCATGGACTGAATTGTGTCCCTCCAAAATGTGTCAACTAGGTTAGGTTGCGATTTCCAATATTATGTGGTGGCTCTCCATTTTGTGACTAATACAATCTTCCTACGTGTCGACACTTGTCTGTCAGCTTGTCAAACTGTGGGGGCTTGCATTTTGTTGCGATGCTGGAGGCCATGCTACAAGCAGGGTCACCCATGTTGAACAGGTTTCAGCTCAGCTTCCAGACCAAGACAGACTAGGAAGGAGGACCCAGCTATCTACTGCTGAAAAGAATTAGCCAATGAAAACCTCATGAATAGCAGTGGGATATTGTCAGATACAGTGTGAGAAAATGAGCCCCCAGATTGGAAGGAACTCAGAAGACAACTGGGAAAAGCTGCCTTCTCAAAGTAGGATCAACCTTAATGATGTGGATGGAGTTAAGCTTTTGGGATCTTCACTGGGTCATGTGGCATGACTCTAAACAAGAAGAAACAGCTGCAAACATCCATTAATAACTGGAACATGGAATGTTTAAATATGAATTTAGTAAAACTGGCAACTGTAAAAAATGAAATTGAACATATAAACATCAATATCATGTGCATTAGTGAGCTGAAATGGACCTGTATTGGCCATTTTGAATCAGACAAAATTTGAAGAGGAATGGTGTTGCATTCATCATCAAAAGCAACATTTCATCATTTGAAGTACAATACTGCCAGTCATAGGATAATATCCATATGCCTACAAGTAAGGCCAGTTAATACAACTATTATTCAAATATATTCACCAACCACAAATGCCAAAGATGAAGAAATTGAAGATTTTTTTTTACCAGTTTTTGCAATCCAAAATTCATCCAACATGCAGTCAGGATGCATTGATAATTACTGGTTACTAGAATGCAAAAGTTAGAAACAAAGAAGAAGGATTGGTAGTTGGAAAATACGGCCTTGGTGACAAATGATGCTGGAGATCACGTGACAGAATTTTGCAAGAGCAATGACTTCTTCATAGCAAATACCTTTTTTCATCAACACAAATGATGACTATACACATGGACCTCACCAAAGGGAATACACAGGAATCAAATCAACTACATCTGTGGAAAAAGATGACGGAAAGACTCATATGCAAGCTCAAACAGAAACTGAAGAAAATTAGACAAGTCCATTAAGAGCCAAAGTATGACTCTGAACATATCCCACCCGAGTTTTAGACCATCTCAAAAATAGCTTAGACGTACTGAACACTAATGACCAAAGACCAGACAAGTTGCAGAATGACATCAAAGACATAATTCATGAAGAAAGCAAGAGGTCATTAAATAGACAGAAAAGAAAGAAAAGACCAAACTGATGTCACTGAAATTTGCTCTTGAATGTTGGACAGCTAAACAAAAAGAAGGAATGAGGAAGTAAAAGAACTGAACAGAAGATTTCAAAGAGCAGCTCAAGAAGACCAAGTAAAGTATTATAATGAAGTGCAAAAAGAGCTGGAACTACAAAATCAAAGGGGAAGAACACACTCGACATTTCTCAAGCTGAAAGAACTGGAGAAAAAATTCAAGCCTCCAATTGCAATAGTGAAGGATTCTACAGGGAAAATATTAAATGACTCAGGGAGCATCAAAAGAAGATGGAAGGAATACACCGACTTATTATACCAGGAAAAACTGGCTGACGTTCAGCCATTTGAAGAGGCAGCCAGAACCGATGGTATTGAAAGAAGAAATTGAAGCTGCATTGAAGGCACTGTTGGAAAACAGGGCTCTAGGGATTGTTGGAATATCAATTGCGGCATTTCAACAAACAGATGTAGCATTAGAAGTGTTCACTTGTCTACGCCAAGAAATTTGGAGGACAGCTACCTGGCCAACTGGCTGGAAGAGATCCGTATTTAGGCACATTTCAAAGAAAGGTGATCCAACTGAATACAGAAATTTTCTAACAATATCATTAATGTCACATGCAAGGAAAATTTTGCTAAAGATTAATCAAAAGTGACTGCAACAGTATATTGACAAGGAACTGCCAGAAATTCAAGCTGGATTCAGAAGAGGATGTGGAACCAAGGATATCACTGCTGATGTTAGATGGATCTTGGCTGAAAGCAGAGAATACCACAAAGATGTTTACCTGTGTTTCATCAACTATGCAAAGGCCTTTAATTGTGTGAATCATAATAAATTATGGATAACACTGAGGAGAATGGGAATTCTAGAACACTTAATTGTGCTCATGAGGAATCTGTACATGGATCAAGAGGCAGTTGTTAGAACAAGGGGCCACTGCACGGCTTAAAGTCAAGAAAAGTGTGCAACAAACATTTTTTGACCATATCCAATCTGTATGCAAAGAAGCTTGACTATATGATGAAAAGGCATCAGCTGACTGAAAGTGAAGAGGTTTTGAAACACTTCCTGATTAAAAATCACAGAAAACAGCCTTCAGTTTGAGGTGCACCTCAACATCAAGAAAACAAAATTCCTAACAAATGTACCAGTAAGCAACGTCATTATAAATGGACAGAGGATTGAGGTTGGGTAGGAGTTCATTTTACTTGGTTCCACAATCAACACCCATTGAAGTGGCAGTCAAGAAAGCAAAAGATACACTGCATAGGGAAAAATTGATGCAAAGACCTCTTTAAAGTGTTTCAAAGTAAAGCCATCACCTTGAAGACTACGGTATGCCTGATCTAAGCCATGATATTTTCAACGATACTACATGCAGGTGAAAGCTGCATAAGTGAAACAAAAAACGGACACTTTTGGTGTTAGAGGAAAATATAGAATATATTATGGACTGCTAGAACACACCTGTTCCTGCAAGAAGTACAACCAGAGTGTGCTCCTCAGAAGAAAAATGGTGAGACTGCATCTTACATACTTTGGATACATTGTCAAAAAAGAATTAATCCCTGGAGAAACACATGCTTAGTAAAGTAGATGGCCAGTAAAGAAGAGGAAGACCCTCAACAAGATAGATTGACGCAGTGGTTGCAACTGTGGGCTTAAATATAACAATGATTGTGGTTATAAAGTAGTACTAGACAGTATTTCATTCTCTTGTATGCAGGGTCGCTATGAGTTGGAACCAACTCAATGGAACCTAACAACAACATATACTGTAAATCCTAACCTTTGCCTCTGGTTTTTAAGACAAGATTAGATGATGTTAAAGACGCTTAGGGTGAAATGTAACACTATTGCTCAGGTCACATCTCTGATTGGATGTAAAGGGAATTTCCCGGGGGTGCAGCCTATACCCTTTTTTCAATCTTACAAGAGGTAAAAGGAAAGAGAAATGAGCAGAGCAGGGTGACTTTATGCCACCAAGCCATCAGCACTGGGAGCGGAGTGTGTCCTCTGTACCTGGGTTCCTGAGCAGAGAGACTCCTAGCCAAGTGAAGCCACTGCCATTGAGTCAATTCCTACTCATAGCAATCCTATAGGTCAATGTAGAAATGCCCCATAGAGTTTCCAAGGAGCACCTGGTGGACTTGAATTGCCAGCCTTTTGATTAGCAAACTTGGCACTTAGCCAGTATGCCACCAGGGTTTTCAGAGAAGCTCTTAGACCAGGGAAAGACTGATGACAGGGACCTTTCTCCAGAGATAACACAGAAAGACCTCCCCTGGATCTGATGCCCTGGATGTGGTCTTGTAGCTAACTAGAGTTGCGAGAGAAAAGCCTCTGTTAAGACCATCCGCTCATGGTATTTTCGTTATAGTAGCCTTAGATGACTAAAACATACAGGATTGCTACGAGTTGGAATTGACTTTAATGCAATGTTTTTTTTTTTTGGCTTTTATATCTGTGGTTTTCATTCCATTGAGAATGAGTTATCTTTTTTATGTTAATGAGGCAAGATTAATAGAATGTATCCTGAATCCTGGTGGAAAAATGGTTAACCATTCAGCTGCTAACCAAAAGCGGGCAGTCCAAACATACTAGCCACTCCTTGGAAACCCTGTGAGAATGTTCTTGTCTGTCCTGTAAGGTCACTGTCTTAGTTATCTGTGCTCCTGTAACAGAAATAAAACAGGTGGATGGTTTTAGCAAAGAGAATTTTATTCCCTCACAGTCTAGTAGACTAGAAGTCCAAATTCAGGGCACTAGCTCCAGTGGAAGTCTTTCTCTGGCTGCAGGATCAAGGGGAAAGTCCTTATTATCAGTCTTTCCATGGTGTGAGAGTTTCTCTGCACCGGAATCTTGGGTCCAAAGAACGTACTGTGCTCCTGGCTTTGCTTTGTTGGTAGTATGAGGTCCCCTCTCTCTGCTGGATTTCATCTCTTGTACGATAAATGATGGTGTAGGCCACAGCCCAGGGAAGCATCTCGTCTTGGATCAGATGTGTGACTTGAGCAAGGTTGTTACATCTGACCACAATCCTCTGTAACATAATCTAAGCTTGCCTTATGAACCAGAGGCAGAGATTCGGATTCATGACACATAAAAGGACATCAATTACAAAATGGAGGCCAGTCACACAATACTGGTAATCATGGCCTAACCAAATTGACATATATTTCGGGGGGACACAATTCAATCCATGACAGTTACTATAAGTCAGAATTGACTCACTGGCAATGGGTTTAGTGTTTTTTGCTATCCCAAGTCCATCTCTTTTGAGATGTAAAAGAAATTAAACAAGTTAGCAAAGGAGAGACAGGGAAGACATGTCAAGCTACCTGAAAATTACTGAGAAGCAGAAGCTGAGAAGATTTAAGGACTTTCCTTGACAGCTGACACAAAGAGAAAGCTGTTCCCTAGCTCTGGCACTATGAATGGGGACTTTTTGCCTCCTAAATTGTGAAAAAATAAATTTGTTTGTTAAAATGCCACATATTGTGGCATTTCTGTTACAGCAGCACTAAATAACTACGAAACAGGTGAATGCCATAATCAGATATTTGTATTAGAACAATCATTCTATCAGCAGTGAGTAGAATACTTTAGAAATAGACATAAAGAGAGAAAACCATATTAGGAATTGAAAGTAGTCATTCACCTAAAAGATGATGAGGGCCTGATTTAAAGTAATGATAATGAAGCTCGAACAACGAAAAAACCAAACCCAGTGCTGTTGAGTTGATTCTGACTCGTAGTGATCCTCTAGAACAGAGCAGAACTGCCCAGCAGTTTCCACGGAGTGCCTGGTGAATTTGAACTGCTGACGTTTTGGTCAGCAGCTGTAGCACTTAACCACTATGCTACCAAGTTTTCAATGAAGCTTGAAAGGAGGGATTAAATTTCAGAAATACTACTAATCATTCTTACTTGGGTTGAAAACGTTAAAGTGTTAATAATCTCCCTAGGATTTCCTTTCCCCTACACCTTAAAATCATGGATTTTCCTGGAGTAAATCTATTCGGATATTAGCATTTTTATATTATTTTTAATGTAGAAGAGTTTTCAAAATTAAGAATAAAGGGACACAACATTCTGTAATTAACCAAAGAATTTATTAAAGACACAGAATATTACCAAAACATTTTTACTGTGAAATTCATACATATCTTATGCAATTGTTTTTCAATATAGTCACAGTACTTACAAAACTCCTGCAGACAATATTTTAAAGAAATAATAAGAGAAATATAACCTCAAGATAACAAGTCCATTTCACTTCGACATTTGGCTTTTATGTTAAATACAACAATATCACAAACTTTCCATTTTTAAAATGTTTATCATTTATAGAATGTCAATCAGAAAGATTGCAAAAAGAGGGTTTTTCAAAAATATTCTTCTAGGTCAGGATAAATGGATAATGTTATCAAAACCAATATGCATTTTTTCCTTATTTCTAAGACTCATATATGGATGATTAAGTCTTTAACAATTTGATTACTAGCTTGTCAGTGGTGAAAGAATAATGTAGTGTGGTTACTGGAACACAAAACAAGACCAAATACATTTTCATAAGCATCTGGCTGTGATATAAAGCATTTTGATAATGTGCCTGAGGCATGGCTCAGGAACTTTACACAAATTGTCACCTGATTTTGTTCAGCTCCAGTAATCAAGAAGAATTTTTTCAGAGAGAACCTAAAGACCAAAACTCACAGCCATTCAGTTGATTCTGACTCATAGACATCCTGTAGGACAGAGGAGAACTGCCCCGTGAGGTTTCCAAGGAGTCTGTAGAGTGGATTCAGACTGCTGACCTTCTGATTAGCAGCCATTTCTCTTAACCACTATGCCACCAGGGTTTTCTTCAGAGACAGACTGTGATTAAAATACGTATCAGTAGTTATTAAGAAGTTTATACTTGTCATAACTAAATACAATCAAGTTTTCAGTCCTGGTACTAACTGTCCCTTTATCTGTTTAAGAAATTAGTGGTATAATATTTTGCATACTGTTAGTTTTTAACATTTCTCTGCTTTGAAAAGAAACACATAATTCACTATTAAAATATTTGGAAAACATAAAATGCATGATGAACAAAAAAAAATCATCTAGAATTTTACCACTCTGAGGTCATTACAAGGTACGATAAGTCCATGAAGTCATCCTGGAAAAAGTGCCACATACCTCACTGTTGAATATCACTATGGTCACCTTTGAAGTACTCCCCTTGGGAAGCTATACACTGATGCCAGAGCACAGTCTACTCTTCAAAGCAATTCTGGAAATCTTTCTCTAGAATTGCCATCGGAGTTGTCATCGTATTATCCTTGACGGCCTGAAGGTCATCCAAATGTCTTCCTTTCAGTATTTCCTTTATCTTTGGATAAGGAAAAAAGTTATTGGGGGTCAGATCAGGTGAGTAAGGGAGAGTGTTCTGATACAGTTATTTGTTTACTGGCTAAATACTCCCTCACAGACAACTATACTATTCAGTTTACAAACTTTCCCACTGTGTCCATTCCAGAAAGAGTTCCAAAATTGCTTTGAAGGGTAGACTAGGCATTGGCGTTGGTGCATAGCTTCTCAAGGGGAGTACTTTGAAGGTGACTGTACTGATATTCAGCAATGAGGAATGCAGAACTTAGAACAGTTAAGTCCATGGACCTGACCGTCAGACCTCATATGTCAATATTTTCAAGTATTCCTCCTCAGTCTTGATTTCCAGGCTATTTTGTAATTTGACATGGTTTTGCAAGCTGTTTTTTAGAAAAATGTAAAGTAATGTAAATGCAGATCTACATTATCAGCTTCAACAGCTGTGTAGTTTTTACATCACGTGTTCTATAACTTACTCATGTAGTTGTGCACCATTTAGTCTATTCTGATTCATAACTACTCCAACAGTGAAGACCTGCCCCACAGGGTTTCCTAGACTAATCTTTATGGGAGCATAGCAACAGATCTTTTTTCCCACAGAGCTGCTGGCAGGCTGCAACTGTCAACCTTTCCGTTAGCAGCACAGCACTTAACCATTGTACCACCAGAGCTTCTTATAATTTTAAGATGTACAGTTCTTATAATTTATTTACACAAATACTAATTAACTGATTACATACACTGATTTATGAGGTATTAGAGGTTCAGTGGTACAATTACCCCCTGCATTGTGGAAGACTCAGGTTCTACTCTTAGTGAAAGTACTGGATGAGTAGCTACCACCGGTCTGTGGAGACTTTTGTGTTAAGATACTGAACAGGCTCCAGGGGATGTTCCCAACTAAGATGGACTAAGAAAGGCCCTGCGATCTAGGTCTGAAAGTTAGCCAATGAAAAAACTAGACGGATCACGGTGGTCTGACCTGCAATCAATCATCGAGATGGATCAGGATGGGCCACTTTGATTTCATTGTGCATGGTGTTGACATGAGTCAGGGCTGACAGCTGCTAACAGCAAATACTTTTTTGGTGTATATTATGTGCCCTGGTGGTGTAGTGGTTAAGAGGTGCGCAGTTTGAATCCACCAGGTGTTCGTTGGAAACTCTGTGAGATAGTTCTACTCTATCCTATAGGGTCATTATGATTTGGAATCGACCACTGGCAATGGGTTTGGTTTTTTTTAAACACGCCCTAGTGTCACATGACTAACAGCCCATCTACTAACTAACCGAAAGGTTAGCAGTTTGAATTTACCAGCTGCTCCTTTAGAAATCCTATGGAGCAGTGCTGCTCTGTTCCACAGTGCCACTATGAGTGGGAATTTACTCAATGGCAACAGTTTGGCTTTATGTTAAAAGCACTAGGGGCCCTGCGAAGTGCTGCGGCACAGTGATTAAGCACACAGCTGCTAACCAAAAGGCCAGTAGTTCAAATCCACCAGCCATTCATTGGAAACCTTGTGGGGCAGTTCCTCTGTTCTACAGAGTTGTTATGAGTTGAAATTAACTCCACAACAATGGGTTTGATTTGGTTTTTTGGTAAGGGCTTTGAAAGAGAAGCCCTGATAGTATGACAGTTAAAGTTACCAACTGCTAACCAAATGGTCATGGTTTGAAACCACCAGTAGCCCTATGGGAGAAACATGGGGCAGTCAGCTTGTAGAGATTTCCAGAAGAAATACTATTAACCACTAGGTCATGGGGGGTTGCCAGGAATTGGAATCAGCTCTATAGTAGCGGGTAAAGGGCTCTGAAGGAGCAGTGGTGGTACAATGGTTAAGTGCTTGGGTTATGTGCTTGGCTGCTAACTGAAAGATCGGCAGTTCAAACTCACTCAGCAGCTCCAAGGCAAAAAGACTTGGTGATCTGCTTCTGTAAAGATTAGTCAAGAAACCCTATGTGGTAGTCCTACTCTGGAATACTAGGTCTCTCAGAGTGAGAAGTGTCTTGATGGCACTCAGCAAGGGTTTTGATAGTTTTAACCCATTTGATCCTAAAAACAAAAGAACAAGGAAACAAAAAAACACCAAAAAGCCACCAAACCACTTGCTTTGATTGTGACTCAGCGTCAAAGGGCCCCATAGCATTTCCAAGAACTGCAGCTGGTGGATTCAAACTGCCAACTTTTTGCTTAGCTGTTGAACACCACCAGGCTCCATTTGATCACAGTCTTATTATTATCACCATTTTTTTACATATGAGGAAAATGAGGTATCAAAGAGTGACACAACTTGTCGAATCTCAAAAAACAAAAACATACAACCCATTGCTGTCCTGCTCATAGCAATCCTATAGCACAGAGTAGAACTGCCCCATATGGTTTCCAAGGAGAGCATGATGGATTCCAACTGTCAACCTTTCAGACAGCAGCTTTAGCACTTAACCCCTAGGCCACCGGGTTTCCAGTCCAATCTTAAGACATTCACTGTATTACAGTACTTTAATACAAGGTTGCCAATTCAGTGTGCAAACTCATGCTAAAAAATGGCTGCATACCTTACTGCTGAATATCACTAGTCACCCCTGAGGTAACCCCCTTGTGAAGCTATGCATCGATGCTAGCACCTAGTCCACCCTTGAAAATAATTTTGGAACTTTTTTCCTGGAATGGCCATCAGAGATGTGATCATATTACCCTTGATGTCCTGAATGGCACAAACTTGTTTTCCTTTCAATATTACTTTTATCTTCAGGTAAAGAAAAAAGTGATTGGGTGGCCAGACGAGGTGAGTAGGGAGCATAGGGTGGGTGTTCCAATGCAGCTATTGTTTACCGGCTAGTAACTCCCTGACAGGCAACTAAACAATTAAGTTCCATGAACTTGCCACTTTTCCACTCTGCACAATGGCCATTCCAGAAAGAATTCCAAAATTGCTTTGAACGGTGGACTTGGCGCTGGCCATCGGTGCATAGCTTCCCAAACAGAGTACTTCAAAGGTGACCACAATGCTATTCAGCAATGAGGCATGTATCACTTAGAACTAAGTTCACAGACTTGTCAGAACTTGTGAAAATGCTGGGTCCAAACTAACCCACATTTTAAAAGCTTGTTACATACTTACACATATTTCCTTCAGGAACATTATATTAACTTACACTTCAACAACATGTGCATGTATGATTCCCCATGCCATTGTGAGTTTACCAGTATAATTCATTTAAAATTTTGACTGGTAAAAAATCAGTAGCTTCACCTTACGCATCTAACTGGTGCTTCTTTTTTCCGCAGTTTTCACTTTTAGATGTGAGAATTCTCTTTTAATGGATTTTGTAAGCAGTCCTCATATAACCAGTAGCTATAGCATAGACTCTGACTCATGATGTGCCAGAGTAAACTGTGCTCCATAGGATTTTCAAATACTGATTTTTCAGAAGCAGCACCTTTGGTGGACTCCAGCCTTTTGATTAACAGCTGAGAGGGCTAACCTTTTTTCACTCAGGGACTCCAGCATTTGTATACCACAATATCGATGCTATTGTTTACAGGTTGCAAATAATTATTTAGACACATCTGGAAGTAAAATTTACATAATTTTAACTTATACACAAGATGCTCTTACTAAATGTGTTCCAAGTGGGGCATAAAATCTATAGCACATGATAATTAAAATTTCTACATCACACAATTTTTATTTAGTAAACTTTCAAAATTGTTAAATGTTTTTAATCGCTAGGAATCGGTAATTAATTTTCAGTTCTCTTTTTCACCTTTCTTTTTTGCTCAGTTGAATCAACTGGACAACAACAGGTTTGGTGTGGTCTTGGTTGGGTGGAGTGAACTGTATAAATTCTTGGTGTGACTCTTTTTCTAAAATCCCAAACTGCTTAATGACGACATGATTAGGGAGTCAGTAGATGCCAACGCCCTACTAGAAGTTCTTTCGACAGAGATTCTGTGGGGGCGTTTAAGGACTCTGGGGAAGGTGCCAGCGTTACCTCACCTCTCCAAAGGAGTGGTGCGCCCCGACACTCCTCTCTGTAGGGATTCCAACCAATTCGTTCAGCTCACTTGACTTCATCAAAACAAGTTTCTTCTCACCTCAGACAGCGAACTGAACTCATAGCCTTTTTACACAGAAGATGACCCAAACTGAAGGCGTTCCTATCCCGTTTCACACACGCCATACAGTTATGACAACTAACAGGAGAGAAGAAAACGGTATCGCCCAACCTACTCGCTATGCTCTCTCTTTCTGCTCAGTCTCTGATTCACTCCTGGGGGAGTTAGTTGGCTTCGGCGCGCCCATAGGACCCCGGCCCTTGGAGAATCCCGACTAAGGGAGACGCAGAAAACACAGACATTACTTCTACTCTTATGTGTGACTCATCGAAAAGGGGAGTCAGGTGAAAGGGTCGTTTTGGTTGAGCCTGTTTTGACCGGGCAGGTTCCAGGCAGGCAGGGCTGAGGTCGCAAAGATTCCCGGTATGCTCCGCGCGCAGGGCCCTCTCAGCTTCTTTGCTGTTACCGCCGCCGCAGCTGCTGCCGCGGTTGCTGGGGGTGGGTAAGAGGAGGCGCTGTCGCTGATCCTGCAGAGCCCGCCTTTGCTGCTGTTTGTGCCTGCGGAGTCTTCCTTCCTACTTCTCACTCTGACTCCTGTGGTGTCGAGGGGTAGTCCCTGTGGACACCTCGGCACGCAGTGGAGATGCCTCTCTTTGCCACCAATCCCTTCGATCAGGATGTTGGTAAGTGTTTTTGCCGCTCCCTGTCCATCCTCTAACAGACTGCAGTCCCACTTTGCGTGCTCCTTGCGTGTTATCTTGGAACGCCAGGCCACAGCCCAGGTCTTCTTCCCCTCTCCCTAGATTACTTCCTGAAGAGTTTGGAGAAGATTGGGAGCGTGGCGCATCCTGTTAGAGTAGAACTCAGACTGCGAAATAGGCCTTGCAATAGGAACTGTGGGTATTGCGAGAACGGCCTTAGAGGGGTTCGTGTAGAGAGCCTGAGAGGAACAGCTGGTGTAGCATCTGGTGCCAGGACAGTGTTTCTGGAAGAACTAGAATAGGTTTATAGCCCAGTGTCAAAGTCTTTACCTGGACAACTATTAGACGTCTAGATGTAGCAGAATGTTTTAGGTAAGGTTCCTTGTTGTTAAGATACCATCGAGTCCGTTCCTAATCATAGCGACCCTGTGTACATCAGAACGATGTAGTCCTGCGCATTCTCTAAGACAGACATGGCATGTTCAGTATCATAAAAGATTCTTTGGAGTATTTAAAAATCTCTTTTATAAATGTATCTGATGGAGGGAGCTTTTGGTTAAGGGTAGAATCTCAAAAATGTTGCGGGAGATGACGATGAAATACTTGGCAGTAGTTTCAGCAGTGTTGAGGACCGGACACATTTTGGTGCCTTTTTTTTAGGCTGTGTCTCAGGACTTTAAGAAATGTGGAAGGGCAACTTGAATCTAGAAACGAGTTTGAAATGCTGATTTTTCATCATTTGTATTAGCTATTAGGTTTGATCATACCAGTTAAGTGGGCCAGTTTTTTGCTTATAATTTTTCTGGGCTGAGGGAAATACGAGAGTTTGAGTTTCTCGGAAGAGAATTATTAGCATGATTTGAGTGAATACAGGAATTAACCTTGGCTTACAACTATGGAAGTGCGCCAAGTACTATGCCTTTAAGGCAGACTGATAATTAAAATAGGAAACCCAAGTTAAACTTTATGGAGTTACTTTATGTATCTTTGCATATTTTAATTATGAAAGGTGGGTGTTTAATTTTACCCTTCTAACTTTGATTTTTAGCAATTCGGAAACCCTGGTGGTGTAAGTTTAGAGCTACAATTGCTAACCAAAGGTTCAGCAGTTCAAATCCGGCAGGTTCTCCTTGGAAACTTTTTATTATTATTTATTTTGGGTAGCAGTATCCACAGTTCATACATATAAAGTTCAGTGACATCAGTAATGTATTTCACAATGTGTCACTATTCTTACTGTCTCTACCTATATTGTTAGATCACCGTTAATTTAGATTGTCTGCTCCTTGAAGCTCTCATCTGTGCCTTAGATTAATTTTGGTCAGTGAGAATTTATATAAACGATTTGTTATAGGAGTGCAATGCTCTAGGCAAACTGCCAAGCCAGTCAAGTGCCGTCGACTCAAGCAAACTGGTTGAGCTAAAATGTTGGTTAGTTTAATAATGGCTTCATGGGATAGTTTTGGTTCAACGTTTATAAATTTTCGGGGTCCCCCTAGTCTCAATCCAGTAAATTTGGTTTCCATGTAATCCACTGACTGTTTCAGTAATCCACTGACTGTTTCCATCTAATTCAGGTGTTTTTTGACATCATGTCCTTTCCTTACCTGCACCACCCAGTTCACAGACAAGTTGCTTCTTGCATTTGTGCTTTTACTTTTACTATTCTACCTTTCTACATATGCTCATGTTTTAAGACTAACTGAGAATCCAACTTGTTTTACCTGAATCATTTCCTGATTACTGTATCTTAGGGTTTCTCAATAGCACTATAGACATTTTAGACTAGATAGTTCTTTGTTTTGGGGGTGGGGAAGGGATATGTCCTGTGCAGCATGAGATGTTTAGCAGCATTCTTGGCCTCTACTCACTAAATGCTGGTGGCCTCCACCTCAAACCCCAGTTATGGAAAAAAAAAAAAAAAAGTCTCCAGAAATTGCTAATTGTTTCCTGGGGAATCAGAGTCATCCTGGTTGAGAAGCACTGCTCTATCCCACTGTAATGTCCACTCTTTTCCAAACTCCTGCAGCTTTTTTGGTCTTTACCAAATTATTTAGCATTAAAGATAGCTATTTATCTTAATGTTCTTTGGCTGTTTTAGAGATTGCTACATGTTGATATTTAATATTTTTCAAATGGAAAATGTCAGTTGTGCCTGCTAGACAGTGAATTTCTTGACTTTGTTTTGCTCCAGAAAAGTTTACTTTTTAAAATTAGTCAAGTTTGTTATTTTAATCAGTTCTGTCATGATCCATGTGTCAGAATATGATAGGTTAGTTTAAGAAGACCCTAAAGAGACTCACAAAAAATCACCCTTGCATGGAGTCAAATAGGTGCATGTATTAAACTCATTATTAGTATGGCATGTAGAATGTCATGTGTAGAATTTAGTTAAAAATATTCCTTCACACCTGCATGTCAGTATGATATTAAAGTAACTCCCACTTATTTAGTTACTGATAGCTTTAACATTTGTATACAGTTACACTTCTTCCAAGTTAACTATCCTCAACTTTATTCATACACTGAAACTGCATCAGAAATCAGAACTCATGTTATGTAACTTTTATGTACAGTGAAATGTTGGCAGTTGCTTTTTCCCTGAAGAAATGTCTAAACATTTTACTAGAATGTAAGCCCCATAAGAACAGGAATTTTGGTTGGGTTGTTCACTGATAGATCCCCAGCATCTAGGCCAGTGCCTGACGCTAATAAATGTTAGTAAATACTTACTGAGTATCTTTTTGAGCATCATGTTTCTTGCTATAATTCAGCTCTTGAATTGTAAGAATAGTTCATTCCAAAAGCTTTTCTGAGTTCCATGTGACTTCCATCTTGCCAAATCCACTGGTTGATTTAAAAATGTCTGTTTCTTTCTTGATCTCATTTTGTATATTGTATTTACTTGACTTGCAGGACAACAAACTTTTTTTGATTTTCTGCTTAGCTTTTTTTTTTAGTCTTTCTTTTTCATGACTTCCAAATGTTGATTTTCATAAAGCTCAATTCTAGACCTGTTTATCTTTTGACATTCCCCCCCCCCCCCGCCCCTTTTGGAGTCTTGGAAACCCTAGTGGCATAGTGGCTAGGTGTTTGCTAACCGAAAGGTCAGCAGTTCAAATCTGCTAGGCAGTCCTTGGAAACTCTTATGGGGCAGCTGTACTCTAACCTGTAGGGTCGCTTTGAGTCAGAATTGAACTGATGGCAGTAGGTTTGGTTTGTAGGCAATTCAGGTTTTTATTAAGAATTCAAGACTCTGGAGCCTGGATTCAAATCTGAAGGTTGCTGCTCACCAGAAGTGTGTCTTTGAGGCAGTTCTACCCAGTCGTGTAGAGTTAGAAGATGTAATTGACTCGGTAACAGTGGTCTTAGTATTTGGGGTACTGTGTGCTAGACACAGTCAGCTATGTCCTCAAAGATTCTGATATTGTGGTAGGCTGTATTTAGCCTCCAAAGAGTTCTTGAGTCTACCTATACCTGTCTCCCATGCTGTTTATTCTCACTGCAACCATGAGTCTCTGTTTTCTGTGTCTCTGATATGTGCCAGTCATTTTCTAGGCTGCAGAGACTGGTATTTCTAAAATACAAATATAATCCTGTACCTTCTGGGATTAAAATATCTCAGCAAATCTCTACAGCTTTCCTGTCACTTGAACTTGTTGGTGTAGTATGTACACCTTTTCAGTGTTTGGCTTTTTTTTTCTTACCTCTCTGTCTCACCTTCTATCACTTTCTTAAAGCCATACTTCACTCCTAACTGGTTTTGCACCACTGGTGTGGTTCCTCTGGCATGACATGCCCTTCCTTCTCCTCGTTAGTCCTCACTTGTGCTTTTTTTTTTTTAAGAAGATGATGCATGTAAATAGTTTAGCATAGTACCTGGTGTATAGTAAGCAATGTAAGCTTATTAGTTGCTTTTGTAATGAAGTTACAGACAAATGTGGTGCCTTTGGAGGCTACTCAGATTCTAGGGAGTGTAATGAGTTACTGTCAAAACATACTCAAAAGAGAAATTCAAAAATTATGTGTATTGATATGTTAAAAGTCTTAAATCCATTGGATTACCAAGAAGTACCACTGTGTCTTCTCTTCCTATTTTACTTGTCCTGAAAGCTGTTCTGTGTACTGTTTTATAGCTTTCTATTTTATGCTCTTCTTTTGAGATGCTTCCATGCGATTCCTTTGAGGTCTGCTTCCTTTCTGTTTATCAGAGCTTGAGATTGCTGTTCTTTCTTGTAGGTAAATTCCAGTAATCAGGAGAGATAGAGACATATTTGTGAGATCTTTTCTAAAAAGGTATTTTATTGTCCTTTTTAGTGACAGTTTATGATCCGAGTTAATATGCCATATAAAACCCGGCACACACCACTTGTGCACCTGTAGCTTCTCTCGCTACTCTGTGACAGCACAGTCCTCCTTTCCATCCTGTATTTCTCTTGTCCATTCAACCAGTTCCTGTCCCCCTCCACCCTTTAATCTCACCTCTGAACAAGACCTGCTTAGACAGCCTCATGAATATACTTAAGTCAAGAAACAAATTCTTTGCCAGCATCACTCTGTGTCTTGTAGTCCAGTCTAATCTCTGTATATAGCTTTGGTACTGGTTTCAGCTATGGACTCACAGAGAGTCCAGGGTCCATGTCCTCAGAAGACCCTCCAGTTTTGTCACACCAGCAAGTCTGGTCTTCCAGCATAGTTCTTGTTCTGCAGAAGCATTTTTTTCGTGCTACGTCAGGGACTTAACATTATATTCCCTACCAGGACAGTCATTGATGGTGACTAGTGCACCATCTCGTCTCCTTCTGTCTCTGGACTCATCTTTTCCTCATGTCTTTGATGTCCTTCATTCTCCCGTATTCCAGGTGGACTGGGACCAAATGATGCTACTTAGATAGCTGTTTGCTAGCTTTTAAGATCCCTGATGCCACTCACCAAAGTGGGATGCAGGACAGTTTCTCAAAAAAACTTACTTATCCCCATTGACCTAGATGTCCCCTGTAACCGTGGTCCCAAGACCCCTGACCTTTCTACCCTGTCCTTCAAGATGTCAGGTTGTACTTAGGAAACCTTTTGGCTTTTAGCATAGTCCGGCTGTGCTGTCACTCCTTTCACTGAATCAAATTCCTGTCTGCCATCTAATCTATGATTACCTCTCTCCCTCCCAACCCACCTTTGTAACCATGAAAGATTATTTTCCTTTATGCTTAAACTTTTTTTTAAGTTCTTACAATAATAGTCTTACACAATGATTGTCCTTTTGCATCTGACTGATTTCACTCAGCATAATGTCTTCCAGATTACTTCATGTTAGGAGATGTTTCCTAAAATCATCTTTGTATAGTATTCCACTGTATGACTTTCTGTAGTTTGTTTATCTATTCATCTGTTGATGAGCACCTAGATTGATTCTGTCTTTCTGCTGTTGTGGACAGTGCTGTCAAGAAACGTTGGTATGCATGTGTGTGTCCATGCTGACAGCCTTTATTTCTCTAGGCTACATTCCAAGCAGTTGGATTGCCGGATCGTATGATGTTTCTATTTTTAGCTTTTTAAGAAAGCACCAAATCGATTTTCAAAGTGATTATACCATTTCACATATCCACTAGCAATGTATAAGTGTTTTGATCTCTCCACAACCTTTCCCGCATTTATTATTTTGTGTTTTTTAGATTAATGGCAGCCTAGTTGGGTAAGATGATGTCTCATTGTAATTTTGGTTTGGATTTTCCTAATGACTGGTGATTGTGAACATTTTCTTATGTATCTGTTAGCATCTTGGATGTTTTCTTTGGTGAATTACCTGTTCATGTCTTTTGCCCACTTTTTAATTGTTTGTCTTTTTCTTGTCAAGGTTTTGCAATACCTTGTAGATTATGAAAATTAAATGGCAGTTGGATTCATGGTAGCCAAAAATTATTTCCCTGTCTGAAGGTAGTCTTTTTATTCTTTGGGTGAAGACTGGATGCACATCAGTGGTTGATTTTTTAGGAGTTCCAAGTTTATATTTTCTGGTATTTGTGGAAACCCTGGTCGTGTACTGGTTAAGTGCTGTGGATACTGACCAAAAGGTCAGCAGTTGAGATCTTCCAGGTGCTCCTTGGAAACTCTATGGAGCAGTTCTACTCTTGTCTGTAGGGTCACTATGAATTGGAATTGACTCAATGGCAATGGATTTTGTTTTCTGGTGCTTATACATTGTTAGCAATATTTTGTACTCTGTTTATGCTATGTATTGGAGCTCCCAGCATTGTCTCCAATTTCTTTTATGATCTTTGTTGTTTTAAATTTTATATTAGGTCTTTGATCCATTTTGTGTTAGTTTTTGTGCACAGTGGGAGATAGCATCTTGTTTCATATATTTGCAAATGGATATCCAGTTATGTCAACACCGTTTGTTAAAGAGACTTTTGTTTTCCCCAATGTACAGACCTTAGAACTTTGTCAAATATCAGCTGCTCATAGGTGGATGATGTTATAATTGGATTCTCAGCTCTGCTCCGTTGATCTGTCTGTCTGTTTTTCTTCTGGTACCAGCGTGTTTTGACTACCATGGCAGTGTAATAGGTTCTAAAATTAGGTAGTGTGAGGCCTCCTCCTTTGTTGTTGTTCTTCAGTAATGCTTTGCTTGTTTAAGGCTTCTTCCCTTTCCATATGAAGTTGGTGATTTGTTCCTCTGTCTCATTAAAAAATGAATTAGGATTTGTATTGGGATTGCATTTGTGCCTGTAAATTGCCTTGGGTGAAATAGACATTTCCAAGATGTTAAGGCTTCCAATCCACGAGCAAGAAAACTTTGTTTATGTCAGTTTCTTTTGGTTTCTTGCTGTAGAGTCTTGTAATTGTTTTGTGTAGGTCTTTTATGTCTCCGGTGAGCTTTATTCTTAAGTATTTTATATTCTTGGGCACTATTGAAAATGCTGTTGATTTGGTGATTTCCTCTTTGATGGTCTCTCTGTTGGTATAAAGGAATTCAAATGATTTGTGTATGTTTATGTTATATCCTTATACTTTGCTGAACTCTTTTATTAGTTCCAGTAGTGTTTTTGTTTATTCTTTAGGGTTTTCTGTGTATAAGATTATATCGTCTGTGAATAGAGATGCTTTTCCTTCTTCCTTAACAATTTGGATGCCCTTTATTTCTTTATGTTACCTGATTGCTCTGTCCAGAACCTCCAGGACAATGTAGGATAAAAGTGATGAATATGGGCATCCTTGTATGATTCCTGTTTTCAAGGGGAAGGCTTTCAGAGTCTCTCCATTTAGGATGATGTTGGTTGTTGGCTTTGCATAACCCAGTTGTGTCAAATTGATTCTAACTCACAGTGATTCTATAGACAGAGTAGAACTGCCACCATAGAGTTTCCAAAGAGCGGTTTTGAACTGCTGACCTTTTCGTTAACAGCTGAAGCATTTAGCTACTATGCCACCAAGGTTTCTTGACTTTGTATAGATGCTTCTTATTATGTTGAGAAATTTCCCTCCTATTCCTGTTTTGCTGAGAGTTTTTAACCTCAGTTGTTATTGAACTTTATCTAATGGCTTTTGTGCACTAACTGATAAAATTAATTGGTTATTGGCTTTTGTTTTAATATATCTTTTTGATTACATTAATTGTTTTTCTAATGTTGAACCATCGCTGCATCCCTAGTATGAATGCCACTTAGTCATGGTGAAATATTGTTATTATTATTATTTGATGTTTTGTTGATGTCTGTGGGCTAGAATTTTGTTGAGAACTTTTATGTCTAAACTCGTGAAAGATTCTGGTCTGTAATTTTCCTTTTTTGTGGTATCTTTACCTGATTTTGGTTTGAGGGTAATGCTCACTTCATAGAATGAATTTGGGAGTATTCCATCCTTTTCTTTGCTCTGGAATACCTTTAGTAATAGTGGTGTTAACTCTTTAAAAGTTGGATACAGTTCTCCAGTGAAGCTATCAGGGCCAGAGCTTTATTTTAGTTGGGAGCTTTTTAAATTATCTTTTCAGTCTCGTCTGTGATGGACTTATTTAGTTGTTCTGTTTGTGTTAGTTTTGGTAGGTGGTATGTTTCTAGAAATTTCTCCATTTCCTCTAGGTTTTTGAATTATTAGAGAATACAGTATTACATGGTATTCTGTTATGATTGTTTAATTTTAGTTGGGGTGTGGTGATACTGCCAATCTCATTTCTTATTCAAGTTATTTGCTGCTTCTCCTGTTTTTCTTTTGTCAGTTTCACTAATGGTTTATCAATTTTGTTGGTCTTTTCAAAGAACCAGCTTTTGGTTTTGTTAACTCTTTCAGTTGTTTTTTATTTTCTAATTCATTGAGTTCTGCTGTTACTTTTTATTGTTTGCTTTCTTCTGGTTTCCAAGCAGTTCTTTTGCTGCTCACTTTCCAACTTGAGTTGAGGAATTAATTCTTTGATTTGGGCCTTTTCTTCTTTTTGGATGTATGCATTTATTGAGATGGTTGACCTCTGAGCACTGCTTTTGCTGTGTCCCACAGTTTGTGGTAGGATGTGTTTTCATTTTCATTTGATTCAGTGAATTTCTATGTTCTATCCTTGATTTCTTTTATAATCCTGTTGTTTTTGAACAAGATACTCAGTTTCCATGTGTTTCATTCCTCCCCCCTTCCTTTTTCTGTTATTGAGTTCTGTTTCTATGGTTTTATGGTCTGAAAAGATGCTTTGTAATATTTCAGTACTTTGAATTTTGTTAGGGATTACTTTGTGGCCTAATTTGTGGTCAGTTCTGGAGACTGTTTCATGTGCATTGGAAAAGAAAGCATACTTGGCTGATTTGGGTGGGGTATTGTATATATTTCTATGAGGTCAAGTTGGTTGATTGCAGCATTTAGATCTTCTGTGTCTTTACTGAGGTTTTCTTCCTAGATGTTCTGTTCCTCACTGGGAGTGATATGTTGAAGTCTTCCGCTATTATTGTCATGCTGTCTGTTTGTTTTCAAGGCAGTCGGTGTTTGTTTTATGTATTCTGGAGCCTTGTTATTGGGTGATACTTGATAAAGTTATAGCCTCCTGGAGTATTGATCCTCTAATCATTATATAGTGTCCTTTTTTATCCAGTGTGATAGATTTTACTTTAAAGTCTCTTTTATCCAAGATTAATTTTGCCACTTCTGGTTTTTTTTGACTGTTGTTAGCTTGATTTTTTTTTTTTTTCGTCTTTTGAGGTGGAGTTTGTTCGTGTCTTTGAGTCTAACATGTGTCTCCAGTAAACAGCATATGGATGGGTTGTTGTTTCAGAAGTTCAAATCCTCCAGGCATTCCTTGGAAACTCTTCAGGGCAGTTCCACTCTGACCTCTGGGGTCGCTGTGAGTCAGACTTGACTTGATGGCAGTGGGTTATTTTTTTAACCAGTGTGCCACTCTCTGTCTTGCTGTTGGTGCATTTATTCCATTTATCTTCAGTGTGATAAATGATAGGTATAACTTTAGTGCTGTAATTTTGAGTTTTTTTTTTTTTTAAGTATGTTGTAGCAGTTCTTTTGTTCCATTTAATTTTCTGTGCTGAGTCTTTTTCCTTTGTGAGTTTCTTTTTTTCATCTTTTTCAGTGTTGGTGGTTTTGTGTTTGCTTAAACTTCATGTTTTTTATTTTGATGCATAGAATTGATAGTTTGTTTCGTGGTTCTTAATATTTACCCCTATTTTTCTAAATTTAGATCAGTCCTCAATTTCTTTATATTGCTTTGATTTCCTTGTCATATGAAAGATCTGTGACCATGTTTTCTTTTAAGTCCCCCTTTTTGTTACAATATCTACATAATGGCTTCTCGTTTTTCCTATTTTCAGTGGCTTGCCTTTGATATATTTATCGATTCCCCAGTTTAGGTTAGCTTCCAGTTCCTGTGTTCTGTGTTCCAGTCTTGAGTTTTTACCTAATGTTGTTCATTTTCTTTCTAAAAGATTTCTTTAGTGTTTCTTGTAGTTTTGGTCTGGTTTTTGAAAATTCCCCAAATTTTTGTTTATCTGGAAATGTCCTAATTTCACCATCATATTTGAGGGATGGTTTCACTGCATATATAATTATTGCCTGGCAATTATTTTCCTTCAGACTTTTGATATGCCCTTTTGTTGCCTTCTTGCCTGCATGGTTTCTGCTGAGTAGTCTTAAGTGTCACTGGTTTTCCTTTGTAGGTTTATTGATAGCCACTTTTAAAATTGTCTCCTGATCTTTCGTTTTGGTAAGTTTGATTGCAGCATATCTTGGTATCTTCCTTTTAGGATCTACCTGGTGGCATAGTGGTTAAGTGCTATATCTGCTAATCAGTGGATTAGCAGTTCAAATCCTCAGGGTGCTCCTTGGAAACTCTGTGAGGCAGTTCTGTGTTTATAGGGTTGCTCTGAGTTGGAATCAACTTGATAGCAGTGGGTTTGGTTTGGTTTTTGGTAATATGTTCTAGCTTCTTTTTTTTATTTTATTTTAAAATGTTGAAATAGGCTGGTCATGGGTGATTATTTATTGTTGCTTTTTCACCTCTAATGTCCTGTATCCAGATGGTTAGAGCCCAAGAGTCTGTTTACTTTTCTTGTATGGATTCAGCTCAGGTATCCAGGTAGTCAGTCACCAAGTGTGTGATATAGGCTGTTTCCTACTGTCCTCTATGTGCAGAAGTGGTTGCTCTAGGCACAAGTGTCTGGCTGCAGTCACTGGGAATGACAGGGGTCTAACAGCCATCCCTGAATATTTGTGAGGATGGTATGTCCCCTTATGTCTGCATTTAGGCAACAAAGCAGTTTCTGCCGTGAGTATCTGGCTCTAGGAGTCAGCAGGGTTTTTTTCTCTTTTTTGCTTCCCTCCCCCATTTGTTAAATTGTTCCCTCTCTGAGTCTTTAGAAATGGCTCAGGGTAGGCTTAAGTAGCCCTGCTTCTGGCTAAGTTAATGGCATCAGAGTCTGCAGAGAAGGGAGAGTGAAGCTCTAGGGGAGGGGAGAGAGATTTACCCTGAGGGAAAGATGCAGACCTGTGCACAGTAGGATACACAGAAGTTTTAGCTTTTGGTGATATCATGATGTGTTTGTTGGTTTGGGAGGGACAAGGGGATTCTCCAGTCAGTTTCTCTTGCTGGAAAGAATTCCCCCCAGCCACCACACTCTGCTCACCACACTGGCTGAGCCATTTCTGTGCTGGTTAGGTCTGGCAAACCCTACTCTCCCTTCCATACTGTTCAGTCCAGTTTTCCAACTTCCCCTTTATGTTCTGGGCTCATAGGATGTCGGTTGTGATGGCTTCATTTGTTCTTTCAGGTCTTTGTTTTTAGACAGGGCAGAGGAAGCATCTGACTCCTCCACTATTTTGGTCCTCCCATCAAGACCTTTTGAATAGTTGGCTTCCATAATCTCAAAAAGAGGATAATAGCTTTGAGACTTGTTTCTCTCAGAGGACATTTTTATGAAACTGTTAATCTCAAAGCTGATTATATCTGTAGTCCCTTCCCTAGGGCCTGAGTGTGATGGACAGTATGATGGCCTTTCTTACCTCCTGTGGACAGTTATAAATCTTGAGAAAACAAAGAGTAGCTGTTTAGGGGGGTGGCGTCAAAATGGAGGACTAAAAGTAGCTGTTTATCAGAAAAACTTTCTCCGGTCCAATGAGGAGAGTCTTGAAATACAAATGAGGGTCTCTGTGCAATTTGCAGGTGTTAGATTCAGTGGTGTTTGCTCTGACTCACAGGGAGCTGTGCTGTGTATAAGAGAACAAAATATTGCCTGGTCCAGCACCATCGTCACAATCATTACTATGTTACTATGTCTGAGCCCATCGCTGCAGCCCTGTGTCGCTTCATCTCTTTTAGGGTCTCCCTCTTTTTCACTGACCCTCCCTCTGCTTTCCCAAATATAATGTTCTTCTCCAGCTGTTGACCCCTCCTAATGACACATCAGAAGTAAAGAAGTCGAAACCTCATTATCCTTGCTTCTAAGGAGCATTCTGGCTGTACTTCCTCCAAGACAGATTTGTTCATTCTTCTGCCAGTCCTTGATAAAATCAGTGTCATTTGCCAGTTCTACAATCTGAAGATAGCAGTTCTTCTCCAGTCTTCCTTTTTCATTGTCCAGTTTTTGCATGCATCTTAGATGACTGAAAATAGCATGGCTCGAGTGAGGTGCACTGTATTCTTCAAAATGGCATTTTTGCTTCTGTATACTTTAAAGAGATCTCTTGCAGCTGATTTTCTGGTTACTACTGAGCAAATTTTTCAATTAGTTTTTGAGAATTAGTGTAAGGATAACCTGAGGATACACTGGGATCATCATGATGAAACTTCTTTATGTATCATTTTTCTTTGTTGGTTTTCTCTTTCCCTCAGACTCTGTTGTTTTTTCTTTCCTTTTGTGCTTAGAAAATAATTATTTTAGACTTTATTTGCTGTCTGCAAAACCATGTTGAGCTGCTATTAGTGTGTTTTTCTGATTTTAAAAATATTTGTTATTTTATAATCAGAAGGAACTGAATTTGTTGATCTTATGGACTATCAACAAATTTTATAAACCATTGTAGATTTCTGAGATGAGTTGTATTTCTGATATATTTGAGTTTGAGTCAGATGCTGATCCAGCTCAGAGAAGGTAGTTCAAAAGTGCTTACTTAACATGGCTGCTAATAACTATATAAACACTCCTGATAGGTTATTAACTTAGAAACTGTAAGATCATACTTAATTATGATAATAGACAGTTTATACTACTAGATCACACATAGGCCTGGCATTTTTATTTAATAATTAACTTTTCAATAAGTGATGTTGTAATAAGTTTTTAAATAGGTGTTAGGTTTTAAGCTTCAAGTATGTTCCCTTAAAAAAATGGCATTCCTTCTGATAGAAATTTGCTTGAGTGAAGGCAATGACAGCACACATTAAAAAGAAAATCAACTTAACTGGACTTCACTATAAACTGAAAATTCTTCTAATGTTGCAAGGATAGAGTAGCAGAGGCAGGGGTGTGGGGACATTGAGACCAGCTGGCATAACTAGCCTATTGCTAAGGGAGTCTTCTGCACTCCATATTGGTGAGTGGCATCTGGAGTCTTAAACGCTAGCATGTTGCCACCTGATGTTCGCCAGATGGTTCCACCTCAGCTGGAAGAGATGATCACCAAGGACAAAAGCGACGTGGGGTAAGAGAACCCAGAAGACAGAAAGGTTCATGTGAATGGGTGACTATATCAGCATCTGACCAGAAGAACCAGATGGTGCCTGTCCACCACCAGGGACAGTTGTGATGAGGCACACAATGTTGAGTCCCAGTGTCAATATGAGAAAAAGAAGGGTGCACCTCAAGAACTCCACTAAAAGACTGCAACTGATGGTCCAAAGGCTTGAGAGTTCCCCTGGGAGTATGACCCCTAGACCTGCTGCTGTCCTAGACCTGCTCAGTCATTACTGAGGTCAACTCTTTGGACAGGAATGGATTGGACTTGGAGACACAAAGTGACCATATGGTATTTGCACTTTATGGTTCTCTGCATCTATAGGATGTTATCCTACGGGCCTCTTACTAGAAGGGAGAGGAGAGGATGGAGAAGAGGGGACAGGAGATTGTTAAGAGGATATAACATGTACAGAACGTAAAGGAGAAGTGTGCTGTCACCAGGCAAGGAGAGTGGAGGGAGCTGGAGACACACGAGCGTGCAAATGTAACTTGGATTGTATACTTTGACTCAATTAAAAAAATGCATTTTTCAAAAAAACGGGTTGCTTGGCTACCAATTCAGTAAAACAAAATAAAATCTGTTATTGTCAAGTTCATTCTGACTCACGATAGCTCTGTGTATTATAGAGTACGGTTGGTCTAGAGGGCTTTTTTTGGCTGTAACCTCTACTGAACCAGGTTGCCAGGCCTTTTTCTCACAGTGCTACTTGTTGGATTTGAACCACCAACCTTTAGGTTGAGAGTAGAGCATAATCTGTTAAATATATTGCCATATCAAAGTAAAAACTTGCTTTCTTTTTCTGAAATAAACATTAGACTAGGCTTATGTTGACTCTCAGTGTTCTTTGGTTTTAGAGGGATTGAGGGCCTGTGGGACAGGATTCTCAGACTCCTCGATCAGAACAGCTGCACTTGGATTTGGTTTATGTATTGGTTTCTCTTAGGATAAGTTTTTTTGTTTGTTTTTTTTAGGAAGAATGTGTGTGCATCTAAAAGTAAAACTTGAAAACCATTGAACTCAACAGTTTTAAAGTTTGTGGTTGGAAATCCTGATGACATAGTGGTTAAGTGCTATGGCTGCTAATCAGAAGGTCAGCAGGTTTTGAGTCCATCAGGAGCTACTGGAAACTGGGTTGCTGTGAGTTGGAATCAACTCGGTGGGTGATTCCCGCCCCTCCCCCGCCCCTTATTGTGGTGGCACAGTGATTAAGTGCTTGGCTACTGACCAAGGCACTGGCTGTATGAACCCACCAGCCATCCTGTGGGAAAAAGCTGTTCTGCCCTTACAGGATGACTATGATTTAGATTAACTTGATGGCAGTGGGACTGTATGTTTCTGTAAATTTTATGGATTCATATTGCAGATGCATGATTATATTTAGTATTAGATGCTTATGCTGAGAGCATGGATACTAAAAAAATTATCATGGTAGGAGTTGTTACTGTTTTCAAGAGCATTACAATATAATATGGAAGCTTACATAGATCTATGATTGACTCAGTTATACTTTTGGTATACACGCAAGTCTGAACAAAATTGAACAGCATTTCCAAATTTGCTTTCTAAGCAACCCATTTAGTTTCCAGAGTAGTAGTAGTTTCTCATTGTTTTAATCTTTGAAATTATTCTTATGTATTTTCAGTAGATTAATTCTCTTGAAAAGTGTGACTTAATCCGATTATTCTCTTATTCTGAACCATTTTTTAGCTCTCTATCTTTCTTGAATTATTACAAACATCTCAACTGGTATTTTTAGATTTTGATGTGGTTCTCCTGCTGTTCCAACATTTAGAAAAATAGTCTAGATTTAAACTAGTGTAGATTTTTTATTGTATTTCTCTTCCTATTTTGTAACTTTATTCTTGGCTGTATTTACTTAGAGGCAGTAGAGTTCACTATTAATCCTGTGCTCTCTGTTTCAAAACATCAAGAAGCCTTGTCTGCAGCTCTTCTTTGCCTTAGGCTGTTTACTTTCTTTCAGAGCTTAGGGCTTGGTATTTTTTCTGTGACACTTTTTCTGTTTTATATTTAGGCTTTTACCTGCTGGTTTGATTTTTCTCCTTTGCATTTTAAGCTTCTTTTGATAAGGCCTGGCATCCTGTCTTCCTGTCTGTGTCTTCTGTTTTTTAAGGCTACCATACCAGTTATATAGGATTGTGACTTACTCCCATATGATCTCATGCTAACCTAACTAATTACATCTCCAAGGATCCTGTTTCTAAAGGGGTCATATTCACAGGCATAGAGGTTAGGACCTCAGTGTATCTTTTTTGAAGGACACAATCCATAAGACCAATCTGTATAGATAAGAATCTTGGTATAGAGAGTATCACCTCCCTCCCTTTGGTCCATCTCATGTTGAAAAAAAGGAGAATGATAGAGAGGATCTTAGTGATTTTATGCCTCAATTTCTCAGTTTTTGGAGATACAGTACTCCAGCCCAAACTGATTACCTTCCATTTCACTACTGCTGTCATCTTAGAAGACATTAGTAACAGTTTTTTTGGAAGTTTTTTTCTCCTACATAGGCTCTTTTTCTTTTAAGTTGTTTCCCGTTTTGTTCCATGTTTATCTTTTCCTTTATCTTGTGTTAGATGATTTTCTCAGATAATAGTCATGGTTGTGTGCCTGTAGTTAATACTGGAGAAATAATAAAGCAGATTGGAAAGTCTGATCTTGAAGTTAGGCTTTGTTGACTTTGGCTTCTGGGTGGCCCTGTGGAAACTCCACCGTGTCATACCTCCCCCCTCCCCAGTTGTCTTTAGTATCTTTCTGTCTTTCTTCTTGGGCTGACTTAGAGTTTCCAGAGAAGTTCTGCCTGAACGTGAATGTCTGAATGGGGATGGGTAGGCGACCAGTGTAGGTTGGCTTCTTGGAGGGTAGGTGTTCTGGGGATCCCCAAGATCATTCCCCATTTAGTGATTCACAGGAAGCACTCACAGGATTTGGCATACAGTCATACTCGGGGCTGTGATTTGTTACAGTTAGTGGATGCAAACATAATTAGCAAAGGAGAAAGAACATAGTTTGAGGACTAGGCACAGGCTCCCAAGGGTCCTCTTATAGTGGAGTCACTTAGGATATACTTTAATTCCCCCAGCAGTGAGTTGTGACAACTAGGGAAGCTTGTTAGAGCCTTAGTGCCCAAGACTTTTATTGGGGGTGGATCATGTAGTCACCCAGTGCTTAGCACATACTCAGATTCCAAACTCACAGAAGGAGAATTGGTATTCAGCACTAGCAGTTTAGGCTCAGTGAATCACTCTTACCAGTTCTGGGAATGATGGGAACTCTCCAAATTCAGGTTCCCAGGCCCTAGCCGAGGGCCATCTGACCTTTTAAAGGATAGTAGGCTTGTGTTACACAGCAGGTCTCAGCGTTCATGTAATTGCTTAATTCCTTTATTTTTGGTACCCATGTGTTAACTGTGCCTGTTCTTCCCTAGTTCAGAGAAACTTTGCATGATCTCCAGAAAAACACGCCGTCATTCTTTTGCTCAGATGGTAGAGAGGTAGTTACTAATTACGTTGAGCAGGAAGGATGAAGTAGGGACCTATCTATATCTCAGACAGCTTACATCCAGTCCTCCTAACTTTAAGCCATTCTTTGTCTCTTCACCCTCAATTTTAGAAATTTTTTTTTCTGCTACCAATTCTTGAGCCTTTTGAGGACTCGGTGGTATAAAGCAGGTTGGTGCTTAATCTTTTTTTTTTTCTTACTGCCGGTATATGATTCACCTTTCTTGAGTATGTTACATCACTTACCTTGTTGTACTTCGACGGCACTTGGCTGGCTGGCTACCTTGTTATACAGCTTTCCAGATATTGTTGCTGTTATCTCCTCTAATGTTTTACTTCTTCTTTATATGTTTGTCTTTAAAAGCAAAACAAAACAAAACCCCTTTATTGTAGACTGTAAAGTCGATTCTAACTCATAGTGATCATATAGGACAGAATAGAGTTCTTAAGGAGTGGCTAGTAGATTCGACCTGCAGATCTTTTGGTGAGCAGCCAGGCTGTTAACCACTGTGCCGTTAGGGCTCGTATTGTATTTAAGGTAGCAGCTAAACTAAATAATTTTTTTGTTCAGTCTTTGATACCTCTATTGATGTAATTTTCTGAATCTTTATTTAAGGGAAAATATTCAGCCAAACTTTGGTTTTCATTCTTTCCCCTCAAGAAACCATCTCAAATGGAATAAATAATTATCTAAAACATTTTTCTAGAACTCTGGGTCACTATGAGTCTGAATCAACTCAATGGCAATAGGTTTGGTTTTTGGCATACCTATCCTGTGTTCCTTTACTGGCAAGTATACCTAATTGCCGGGGGCCAGCCCCGACACTTTACAGGGTCACGCACGGAGGGAGGGAGAGGCGCGGCGGGAAATGAATCAAGGAGACAGAAAAGACTTTTCTGGTTTAAGGCAGCCCGACCCAGAGAGCAAGAGAGAAGGCTGTCTGTCTTTATTGTTTTTATAGTAAGAGTGACGTGAATTTTACCTGCCCACTGACCACACAATCTATTGGCTAGTTTAAAAACAAAAACCTCATGGTTGGCAAATTTGAAACCAAAAACCTCGTGGTCTTGAGGTGATGTAATTTTTTACTCTGCCACAGGAGCTATTAGTTAACTGAAACCTGGTGATCCTTTTAACTGTCAAAGCTTTTTAGATAATGGCCTATGGATGCCTCGAGCTCAATCAGCCCTACTTATACCTCAAGGTTAAAAGGTTCACGAGGAAGGGTCTAAAGTTTATGATCTCTATTTGTTCCTACTTTGCTCTTTATCTCCTCCTGCGGGGATAGTAAACATCTACCGTCCCCCACCCTATGTTCTTCTCAAGCTGTTCTAAAGAGGATAATTCCTTTCACATGGGTGGGGATGTGCAGTTGGGGGAAGTCAGCAGGGGTTGGGCCGGCCTCGTTGCTCTCAAAGCTGGCTGTGTTAGAGATCATTCCTCTGAGCTCTTTCTCCTCAGAAAATTCCTGTACAGTTTTCCCGATATTATTTCATAGACCAAGGGGGTAGTAAAAGGGGGCCCCTCTCAGAAGGCATCTCCCCTGATCCTTGTGCCAGGAGAGGAGGGGGTATCTTTTTGAAGAAAATTTGATTAGGAAGCCAAATAATATCAAGGACAGTAGGCTAAAAAACATGTCACAGGTGAGATGCTTCAGCCCGTCATTTGCAGGAGCTCGTGACTTTGTCTACAAGGCTGATGGCGGACCTCCGCACCTAATGAGTCAGAATTGACTTGATGGTAGTGGGTTTGGTTGGGTTTTTTATACGCAACGATTCTTACATAATGAAGATAAAACTGCTTATTGTAATCTGTTTCCACATGAGTGTATGTTGTTGTATTTGGTGCTGTTGAGTCACTTCCAGACCATAGAGACCCTGTGCACAACAGAATGAAACAATGCATGATCTTGTACTGTGCCCACAACCTTTTTTATGCTTAAGCCCATTGTTGTAGCCACTGTGTCAATCCATCTTGTTGACAGTCCTCTTTTTTGCCCACCCTCCACTCTACCCAGCCTGATGTCCTTCTTGGGACTGACCTTTCCTAACAACATATCCAAGGTATGGAAGATGCAGTCTCTCCATCCTTGCTTCCAAGGAGCACTGTGGTTGTAGTTCTTCCAGAACTGATCTGTTTAGTCTTTTGGCAGTCCATGGAATGTTCATCTCCAACACTACAATTCAAATGCATCCATTCTTCTGTCTTCCTTATTCATTGTCCAGCTTTTGCATATATATGGTGCAATTGAAAATATCATGGTTTGGGTCAGGCACACCTTAGTCTTCAAGGTCACATCTTTTCAATAGTTTAAAGAGGTCCTTTGCAGCAGATTTTAATTTCTTGACTGCTGCTTCTGTGGATGTTGAACAGTAGGGCATACCTGTATAAAACTGTCTTTGTTTAAATAGAGGAAAATCAATAACTGATGTTTTATGGTAGGTGAAAGCTAGGTGAAGCATGACTACAGAAAGTAGTTGTGGTAGTGAGAAGGGCAATCCTTTCTTTCTGCATATCTCATTATCAGATTACTAGCTATTATTTTCAGTGGTAGAACTCTTGGCTTCCATGCAGGAGACCCAGGTTCACTTTCTGGCCAGTTCAACTCATGTATAACCACCACCCATCTGTCAGTAGAGGCTTTCTTTTTTTTTTTTTTTTTTTTTTAGTAAAGAAAAAGAAAGTTTTATTTGCCATATATTCAAAACTGTAAAAGTGAAATGTGGACAAGCATTCTGCCACAGCCATGTAGAGCTTTCTTGTTAGTATCATGCCGAACAGGTTTCAGCAGAAATTGCAGACTAAGGGGTACCAGGAAGAAATGCTTAGAGATATACTTCTGAAAATCAGCCAGGTGATCATAACAGGCCAATCGACAGCTGATCATGGGAATGACACAGAACCAGGCAGTGTTAAGTTGTGCATGGAAGCTGACTCTAGCAAAAATAACAAAACATTCTGATTTACTATTGACACGTGAGTATGTTACAGTTTGGTAGTTTGCATGTATTATAAACCTTTTGAAGATTTGTTTTATAATGTTTTTGTATTTTTTTTTTTTACAATCTATAGAGAAAGCAACCAGTGAAATGAACACTGCTGAGGACTGGGGTCTCATTTTGGATATTTGTGATAAAGTTGGTCAGTCTCGCACTGGGTAAGTGTTGCAGTTTAAAAAGATTTTTATTCATTCTTCCTCTTTATAACCATGAAGAAAACAAGGATTAGGAAGCTAAAGTATACTTTAATTGAAATTCAGTTTGCAAAGAGGAGTTTTTTTTTTTTTTTTTTTTTTTTCTGGAGATAGTTGAAGAATATCTCTATGCCATTTAGGTTATTCTTTGTAAACAGTTAGGGAAACATGGCTAGTAAAAATGTCAAGTGTTCACCCTTATCTGTATCTACTTCCCCAAATTTAGCATTTTTCATTCATTCTTTTCAACTCAGGTATTTGATCTGCCAGTGCTTGTCCACCTTAATATAATGCCTTTAGTCATTCTACTTCTTCAGTGGGGAATGTGTTCCTCTCCCATTTTCTATATCTGTGTTTCGTATCCTTCCAGGTCCAATTTAGAGATCACTTTTTCCGCAGTGACTTTTCATATCCTCTATAATGAAAATAATATTGTCCTCTGAATCTTCAGAATGCTTTTGTTAATATCACTCTTACTCATGATTCAGTCTTGTATCATAATAAGTTATGTTTAGTAAGCGTCAGTTTATGGAATGAAAGATCTATGAATTTCTGTTGTGTAGAGGAGGGAAGCACTTAGTGACTGAGAGTGTGGACTCTTGGGTGAGCCTCCTGGGGTTCAGATCTTCTGCTGACACTTAGCTGTGTTACTGGTAAGTTACCTCTCTGAGCCTTGGTTTCCTAGTTTGTTAGACAACAGGAAAAATAGTACTTGCTTTATGTCGAAGGTTGGTGTATGAGAATATTAGTATACACAAAGTATTTAGAATAATATGTGCACATAGTTAAACATTAAATGGGTGCAGCTCTGCCTGCTTTTGACTATGGTCATATTTTGTGACCGTTTATCTTTTGAGGACCAGATGTTGACCTAGATCCATCTCTGTGTATTGGAGACAAACAGCTGTTATCTAGCTTTCCAGTTACAAAATCCCTCCCCTGTTTTTTTACTCTGCTGGTTTTCTTTTTATCTTTGCTTTAGTATTTTTCATTTTGTAGACACTTTCTATAATAATTGGGTCAGTTGTTAGACTTAGAAAACAAACTTGTAACCCCTATGAAATTTTTATGATGCTGAATGAAGGTGTAGAGATCAATTTATTTTTCTTTATATTAAAATTGTTGTTCCAGAAACATTTATTAGTTACTCTCTTCCATCTTTTCTTGTTGCCTCATATACTAACAACTTACTGATTTGTAGCTTTAAAATCTATCTTTTCAGTTGTCTTTTTTTTTTTTTTAATTCATTGGCAATAAGTTTAAAACCCAAATCAAACCCACTGCCACTGAGTTGATTCTGACTCACAGGGACCCTATTGGTCAGAGTAGAACTGCCTCATAGAGTTTCCAAGGAGCCTCTGGCAGATTTGAACTGCCGACCTTTTGGTTAGCAGACATAGCACTTGATCACTATGCCACCAGGGTTTCCAGCAATAGGTTTAGATATGTTAATTTATTATTGAGATTAGTTTTAATTAAACATGCCAGCTATCAGTATATTTCTTAATATTTGAGTTATTGTTTAGGAAAATTATATGATGTTTATGAATTTACTTAGGTCTTGTCTTTAGTTTTTTTAAATTAAGAATAGAAGTGGCAGTATTTATTCTTTTAATCAGTACCTTTTCCTTTCTTCCCTCCTTTTTTTTCTCCCCAATTCTGTAATTTTTTAGTCCTCATTAAGTGAATTACCAAGTACTTACCTTTTTGTTTGTATAAATGGAATTATTTTTTACAGCTTCTGCTAATAGAAATCTTTAAAAAAACTGAAGTAATTGAGATGCCATTAAGGTATTACAGAAATTAAAAAAATACATATAAAGCCTTAATATTTGTTTGTACATGTGATTTCTCTTTACAGTGTGATAGATACTGAGTTGTGTTTTTGTGTTCTTGTTATCTTGATAATGTGATAAGAAATGGTAAGCATTGGGGTCATATTTTGACTTCTGTATGCCCTGTTTTTGCCTTCATAAGCCCCTTCCTCTCAAAAAATAATTAAAATATTTTATGATTGTGTTGTTACATATATGTGTATGTATTAATTTTAGATGTTGAAATATTTTTGTAGAACTCCACCATTATTGTGAGTCCTGAACATTATGTCTACTGTACCTAATAGATAAACATTATAGAATTGGATTATAATGTCAGACCAACTTAGTAACAAAAATTTTTAAGATTCTCTTCAGCAAGTAGTAAACCATGGGCAATTGAAGATAGTGTTTCTGAAAGGTCATTTAAAAAAAACCTGTACAAATAGAACAACCAGAACAGGAATAATGAGAATGCTCACTCATTGTGACTGCTGTTAAGTGTGACTGAACAACTTTTGTAGCAGTTATTAAATGGCAACCTAAATTGCTGTATAAACCTTTACCAAAAACACAATGAAATATTTTTACAAAATGAGTCATATATCTATATACTAGACACCAAAAATAAAAACAAAATACCATTTACATTAACTTTAAAAAAAAGATAGCTAGAATATGGGATCAGAATGTTGAAAACTATGAAATGCTAAGACCTCAGTCATAGGAGAGGCGTACCATAACCATGATGGAAGACTGAACACAGTAAAGATGTCCGTTTTCTCCAAACTGATCTGTACGTTTAACACAATTCCTACGACAATCCTAGTAGGATTGTTTTGGTATATATAGTCAAGCGATTCTAAAATTATATGGGAAAACAGTGGAACTAGAATGGCTGGAACAATTTTTTTAGAAAATTAGAGAAATTAAAAAAGTCAGTTTATAATTAATGTATGTGGAGAGCTTGAATGGAAGTCTAGTTATATGGGAACCTACTTAGTGTGGGATTCTGATGATACGATAATATCGAACAGTGCTGAAGGTTGTCAGTAAGGTACTCTAGACACCTCATGTTGATTGGAGAACACTGAGAATGTAGTAAGAGTGAGGGGAAAAGGGAACAAGTTTTCATGAGACAAGTTCAAATAGGTTAAGTGGAAGTATAGGGAAGGTAGTGGATTGAAGTACAGTATACAAGATAATCTTTATGCTTAGCCAACAGTCTAGGTTATTCAGAAAATAGCATGCTGTTTTTTCGTAGGTTTGAAATTTTTTAAAGCACAGACATCTGTTTAAGAAGGCAGATTCCAGGAGAGTGTGAAAAGCTTTAGGAAAAGCATTTCACTTTCAGAAAGGTGTGGGTGTTTTAAATCAAAATGATTTGTAACCAGTAGTATCTTATTGCATTATTTAGTGTATAAATAAAATAAAAAATTTACTATTATTTTAAGACTTTATCCCTGAGAAAATTATGTTTAAAAAACCCTTTTGCCTTTTTTTAAAAAGAGTTCCCAGTTTCAGAGTTGTGAAAAACGATCTCAGGTTTTAAGCCAGAGGAAAAAGTCATTATTGTGTAATTTTGTTTATTTAGTACTATGACCTAGAAATATGGCTCCAAGTGGTGTTTAGAGGAACACTCCTCATTTTTTTCCCTTAAAAACACAAAGAAACAAAGAACTGTTTTACTGTTCTTTAAACTGCAAGTACATGTGTGTATGTATTTGTTTGTTGAAAGAAGTATATATAAAAAAAATACAGATATTTTACCTAAAAGATAGGTAATATATTCACCTGAATCAAAAATTAAAATAATCTGAAAAGGTGAATGTTGTAAAGCCTGTCTCTTACTCCTGTTTCCCACTTCTATCCACTTTAAATAACCATGTTTATTAGCTTCTTTTGTGTCTTTTGATCATTTTTTTACCCAAATATAGCTATATCTTCCTCCATTATTATAAAAGAAGTGACATATCTAACCCTGTATTTGTATTTTTCTTAAATATATGTAGAAATGTACTTCTTTTAGTATCTGTTACTGTTACAGTGATTGTCAAATTGACAAATTTAGACATCATTACTAGTTTATTATCAATTTTGACTAGTGGCATGTACAGTGTTTGACATACTTTATTCATAATTAAAATATTTAGTGATTTTTAAAAATATTGTTACTAACCACGGGAAACCTAGTATATTGTAATCCTGTTTGTTTTATGTAAATGGCAGGTTTTTCTTTTAAATCTGAAATGTTTGAATATGCTGGACTTTAAAAATATGTCTAGAAAATTTGTTATGACTTCTCAAGATACTCACATGATTTTTAGTGTGTAGTTCAGGGTATGAGTAAGTACAAAAGAATGCCCAGCCAGTTAGATCATATGATGGACTGAACAATCTCTGTTTGTGTAGAAATGAATGGAACTTTTCAAAATGATAGTGCTAGTTTCCTTTAACGTATCTTCACGTAATGAATAGTTTTTCCGTCTTAGTTTTGACTGATTTGTTTATATGTAAAAATAGATTGTGAAAGATCAGTTATTATCAGCAATAATGAATTAAAATTGTAATCTTGTAGTTTTTCCCTAGATTAATTTATGCTATTCTTTTAAAAATTGTTAGTTGCTGTCACATTGGTTCCAGCTCATGGGGACCTTATGTATAACAGAATGAAACTTCATTTGATATTACAAGTATGCATCAATATTTATTACATGGTTGTTGTTTACTCAGCTCTAGTTTAAGTACTTTATAAATATCTTTTATTTAATCATCACAGCAGCTGTAGGTACTATTGATTTTTCCATTTTGCAAATGAGAAATTTGATTCATATTTAGGATTCCTTAAGGAAAGGAACCCAGGTGATACAAGTAGTTTACAGTTGGCTTGTAACCAAAAAGTTAGTAGCTGGAACCCATACAGCGGCACTGCAGGAGAAAGGCCTGGTAATCTGTTTTCATAACAGTTACAGCCAAGAAAAACCTATGGAACATGTCTTCTGTACACACACAGGGTTGTCTTGAGTCATGAGCTGACTTAAAAGCAGCCAACAATATTTTAAGCAAACATTATAATTCCCGTTTTATAAAAGAGGTCAGCTTGCACTGCAAATCCTACATATACACTTCTTTTGCTGTATCTCATTGCCTTTTTGTGTAGCAGTCTTTCTCAGCCCAGGTGACATTACTCTGTTAGCTATGTTTTGCTATTGTTGTGGTCACACTCTGTCAGAGAGTTACTGCTGACACTGAGTAGGCAGAGACCAGGATGCAACATGCTGGGTAGTCTTATACTACAAAGACGTTCTGCCCCGAACACCTGGTAGGGTATGTATTTAGAAACATACTGCTGCTTTTCCTTTCCCACTTCATAGGTGAGTAGAGGGTAACTGTGCAAGCACATTTATTAGTTGTGCGTAATTTTTTGCTAGTGTTTTACCATTGTTCTGTTATATTTGGAGTATACTCAGGAAGTATTCTCTTACATGCATTCAGTAAACTCTTGTTCCCCGCCACCCTCTCATGTTGCCTCTGAACAAGAGCTGCTCAGATAGCCTCATGTATATATTTAAGCCAAGAAGCGTGTTCTTTCTTGGCGCCTCTCTTAAGTGTTACAGCACGGTCCAATATTTATCTGAAGAATTGGCTTCAGAAACAGAGTTTGGGGAACATTACATTATGAGACCTTCCAATCTGAGGGACCATCAAGTGTGGTCTTCAAACAGAGCTCTGGTTCTGCACACCGATTTTTTGTTCCATACATCAGGGACTTTACAGTGTTTCCTGTCAGGGCAGTCATTGGTGGTGGCCAGGCACCACTAGTTCTTCTGGTCTCATGCTGATGGAGTCTGTGGGTCTTATGGCCCATTCTGTCTCCTGGCTCATATTACCCTTATGTCTTTGATGTCTTTCCTTCTCTGCTGCAGATGGGTTGGGAACAATTGATGCAACACAGATGGTTGCTTGCTGGCTCTTAAGACCAAAAACACCACTTGTCAAAGTGGTATGCAGAACATTTTCTGAAAAAAAAACTTAGTTATACCAGTTAGCATAGATGTCACCTGAAACTGGTCCACAGACCCCTATCTTTGCTACTCTGTCATTCAGAATATTGGGTTGTATTTAGAAAACCTTTTAGTTTTTGGTGTGCTCCAGTTGTACTAACCTCCCTTCTTCTGTTTGCTGTCACTTGTGTCACCCAACCCAATTCCTATCTACTATCTAATCTATGAGTACATCTATCCCTCCCACCCCAGCATTGTAACCATCAAAGATTATTTTCTTCTGTGCTTATTAAACTTTTTCTTAAGTCTTTATAATAGTGTTCTCTTATAAAATTTTGTCATTTTGTAGCTGACCAATTTCACTCAGCATAATGTCTTCCAGATGACTCCATGTTATGAGATGTTGTTGTTGTTAGGTGCCATTGAGTTGGTTCCAACTCATAGTGATCCTGTGAACAACAGAATGAAACAGTGGCACATTCTTATGCCATGTGCACAGTCGTTTTTATGTGTGAGCCAGTTGTTGTGCCCACTGTGTCAGTCTGTCTAGTTGAAGGTCTTCTTCATTGTCACTGACCCTCTTCTCTACCAAGCATGGTGTCCTTCTCCGGGAAATGATCCTTCCTGACAATGTCCCAAGTATGTAAGACACAGTCTTGCTGTCTTGGCTTCCAAGGAGCACTCTGTGCTTTTTCCAGAACAGATCTGTTTGTTCTTTTGTGGTCCATGGGACATTCAGCATTCTTCTTCAGTACCACAGCTCAAAGGCATTAATTCTTCTGTCGTCTTTGTTCATTGCCCAGCTTTCACATGTATTTGATGCAATTGAAAATACCATGACTTGGGTCAAGTGCACTTCAGTCTTCAGGGTGACATCTTTACTTTTCAATACTTTAAAGAAGCCCTTGGCAGCAGATTTGCTCAATGCAGTATGTCTTTTGATTTCTTGATTACTGCTTCCATGGGTGTTGATTGTGGACTCAAGTAAAATGAAATCCTGACAACTCAATCCTTTTCCATTTATGATGATACTGTGTACTGGTCCAGTTGTGAGAATTTTGTTTTCTTGATGTTGATGTGTAATCCATACTGAAGACTGTGGTCCTTAATCTTCATCAGTAAGTGTTTCAAATCTTCTTCACTTCCAGCAAGTAAGGTGGTGGTGTCTGCATAATGAAGGTTGTTAATGAGTTGTCATCTAATCCTGATGCCTTTTTATACTTCATATAATCCAGTTTCTTGGGTTATTTGTTTGGCATACAGATTGAAAAGGTGTGGTGAAAGGATATAACCCTGACACACACCTTTTCTGACTTTAGACCATGCAGCATCCCCATGTTCTGTTCTCATGAGTGCCTCTTGATCCATAAACAGATTCCTTAACAGGACAATCAGGTGTTCTGGAATTCCCATTCTCCACAATGTTAGCCATAATTTAGTATGATCCACATAGTTGAGTGCCTTTGCATGGTCAATGAAACACAGGTAAACAGCTTTCTGGTATTCTCTTTCAGTCAAGATCTTATCTGACGTCAGCAATGACATCCCTGGCTCTATGTCCTTTTCGGAATCCAGCTTGAATTTCTAGCAGTTTCTTGTCAATACATTGTCACAGTTGCTTTTGAATGATCTTTAACCAAATTTTAGTTACATGTGATATTAACAATACTGTTCAGTAATTTTCGCGTTTGGTTGGATCACCTTTCTTTGGAATGGGCATAAATATGTATCTCTTCCAGTCAGTTGGCCAGGTAACTGTTTTCCAGATTTCTTAGTGTAGATGAACGAGCACTTGGGCGCTGCATCTCTGTTTGTTGAAAATATCTCAGTTGATATTCCATCAATTCCTGGAGCCTTGTTTTTGGCCAGTGCCTTCAGTGCAGCTTCGACTTCTTCCTTCAGTACCATTGGTTCCTGATCATATGCTACCTCTTGAAATGGCTGAACATCGACTAGTTTTTTCTGGGATAAGGACTCTGTATATTCCTTCTATCTTGTTTTGATGCTCTCTGTGTCATTTAATTAGTGTCCTATAGAATCCTTCACTATTGCAACTTGAGGGTTGAATTTTTCCTTCAGTTCTCTCAGCTTGAGAAATGTGGAACATGTTCTTCCCTTCTGGTTTTCCGTTTCCAGCTCTTTGCACTTCATTATAACACTTTCTTTTGTCTTATCGAGCTGCTCTCTGAAATCTCTTGTTTAGGTCTTTTAACCTTCACCATTCCTTCCTTTTGCTTTAGCTCCTTAACTTTGGAGAGCAAGTTTCAGTGTCTCTGGCATCCATTTTGATCTTTTCTTTCTTTCCTGTCTTTTTGATGACCTCTTGCTCTCTTCATGGATGGTGTCTTTTGTATCATTCTAGTTTGTCTGGTCTTCAGTCATTATCGTTCAACACATCAAATCTGTTATTGAGATGATCTTTAAACTCAGGAAGGATATACTCAAGGTCATACTTTGACTCTCATAGACTTATTCTAATTTTCTTCAGTGTCAGTTTGAATTTGTATATGAGCAGTTGATGATCTGTGCCACAGTCATCACCTGGTCTTGTTCTGACTGCTGATATGGAGCTTTTCCGTAGTCTTTTCCCACAGAGGTAGTCGTATTGGTTCCTGTATATTCCATCTGGTGAGGTCCATGTGTACAGCTGCTGTTTGTGCTGGTTAAACAAGTTATTTGCAATGAAGAAGCTGTTAGCCTTGCAAAATTCTATCATGTGATCTCCAGCATTATTTCTGTCACCAAGGCCGTGTTTTCAAACTACCAATCCTTCTTTAGGGCTTCCAATTTTAGCATTCCAGTCACCAATAATTGTCACTGCATCCTGATTGCTTGCAATTTGAGACTGCGTAAGCTGGTAAAAATCTTCAGTCTCTTCATCTTTGGCCTTAGTGGTTGCTGCGTGAATTTGAATAATAGTCGTATTAACTGGCCTTTCTTGTAGGGGTATGGATACTATCTTATCACTGACAGCCTAGTACTTCAGGACAGACCTTGAAACATTTGTTTTGAATGGAACACCATTTCTCTTCAAGTTGTGATTCCCAGCATAGTGGACCATGTGACTCAGAGTGGCCGATACTGGTACATGTCAGCTCACTCATGTCCAAGGTATCAATGTTTATGCATTCCATTTCATTTTTGATGATTTCTGATTTTCCTAGATATATACTTCTTGCGTTCCATGTTTCAACGATTATTAACTGATGTTTGCATCTGTTTCTTCTCATATTGAGTAATGCCACATCAGTGAATGAAGATCTCCAAGGCCGTAACTCCATCCATGTCATTAAGGTCAACTCAACCTTGAGGAGGCAGCTCTTTCCCAGTCGTCTTCCAAGCGCCTTCCAACGTGGAGTGCTCACTTTCCAGTACTATGCCTGACAGTGTTCAGCAGCTAGTCATAATAAGGTTTTCCCTGGCTAATTCTTTTCAGAAGTAGAGTGCCAGGTCCTTCTTCCTAGTCTGTCTTAGTCTGGAAGCTCAGCTGAAATGTGTCTACCATGGATGACCGTGCTAGTACCTAAATACCAGTGGTATAGTTTCCAGCATTACAGCAACAAGCAAGCCTCCACTGACAGACAAGTGGGGGCTGCTCGGTCTATATTTATCCTCCTTACCTGATGCTGTTAACCCTCTGTGCCTGATGTTACTACCCTCTTTACCTGATGCTGTTATCCCCTTTACCTGACATTGTTACCCTCCTTACTTGATACATATTATATTTCCTAAAATCATTGTTGTTCTGTATTATTCCTTAGTAGTCCATTGTGTGAATATACCTTATTTTGTTTATGTATTCATCTGTTGATGGGCACTTAGGTTGATTTCATCTTATTGCTGTTGTGGACAGTGCTGCAGTAAACATTGGTGTGTATGTATCTATTCATGTGGCAGCCTTTATGTCTCTAGGATATATTGCAGTAAGAGAATACTAGATCATGTGGTATTTCTGTTTCTGTCCTTTAAAGAAAGAGCCAAACTGCTTTCCAAAGTGGTTGTACCATTTTACATTCCCACCAACAGTATAGAAGAGTTTGAGTCTCTCCACACCCTCTCCAACATTTATTATTTTATGGTTTGGGGGTTAATGCCAGCCTTGTTGGTGTGAGATGATACCTTGTAGTTTTGATTTGGATTATTCTAATGGCTAGTTATTGTGAGAATTTCTACATGTATCTGTTAGTGTCCTGGACATTTTCTTTGGTGATGTGCCCTTTCATATTCTGTGCCCAGGTTTTAATGGGGTGGCACATGGCTTGGCTTATTTGTCTTTTTGTTGATGAAGTTTTGGCCTGCCTTGTAGAGTGTGGAGATTAGATACTGGTCAGATATGTGGTAGCCAAAAATTCTTTCCCACTCTGTAAGTAGTCTTTTTGGTGAAGTCTTTGGATGAGCATAAATTTGATTTTCAAGATTTTCCAGTTACCTACTTTCTCTTCTGGTGTTTGTACTTTGTTCATAATATTTTGTAGTCTGTTCATGCCATGTGTTACGATTCCCAGCATTGTCCCTGTTTTTTCTTCCATGGTCTTTAATGTTTTATATCTTACACTTAGGTCTTTGATCCATTTTGACTTAGTTTTTGTGCATGATGTGAGATACAAATCTTTTTTGCAGATGAATAATCCACTGATAACAACACCATTTGTTATAGACACTGTCTTTTTCCCTGGTTTACAGACATTAGACCTTTGTCAAATATCAGCTGCTCATAGGTGGATGATGTTATATCAAGATTCTCAATTCCATTCCGTTGACCTATGTGTCTCTTTTTGTAACAGTACCAGGCAGTTTTGACTGCCAGGGCGGTACAGTAGGTTCTAAAATAAGGTAGAGTGAGGTCTCCCACTTTGTTCTTCTTCAGTAATGTTTTACTTCTCTGAGACTTCCTCCCTTTCCATATGAAGTTGGTGATTTGTTTCCCTATCTCATTAAAAAAATGCCATTGGAATTTGTATTGAGATTGCATTGTATCTGTAGATTGCTTTGGGTAGAATAGATTTTTTCATGGTGTTAAATCTTACTGTCAGGCGGAGTCAAGATGGTGGACTAAGCACACATCTCCTTATATCCCTCTGGAAACCAAGACATGAATTGATAATAATCTAATGGACCCTTCTGGTCACCTAGTGAGCCCCCAGGACACGGCACAGGGCTGTTAATTTGAACTTCATACCACTGAACAAAAAACCTCCTCTCGTTTGCTGACTCCCGCTCCTGGCCAGCCCTGGCTCTCACGGACTGAAGGTAAATGCACTGTTTTGACTTTTCTTTTCTCTGTCTTGGCCAGCGGGCTGAGCTGAGTCTTGCCTAGTGGCTAGACTCAGACGTACTGCTGGTGGGATAGGCAGGTGATATTGCTATACTTTCAGAGCCAGGCTTAAGACTCTGTTCATCTAGCCACTTTGGGCCTGTCTTTTTATTACTACCACAGTGTGGTTTGTACAGAACCGCAGTGACTGTGTGTGGGATACCATGTTGGATACAGAGAATTAGCGGGACCTAATTCTTAGCCTGGGAGCCAGTGCCTGCAAACAGGACAGTGCTTCTCTGACAGAAAAGCAGTAGTTTACACAGTGTTGCCTACAGTGAGAGCCTGGCAACAGAGGCGGAGGACTCACTACCTCTCAGCACTTTTAGCCCCTCTATCTGCCTACCATGTGGAGGGCGCCATCTTAGATATGGTGGCCACAGCTGGACCTGTTTCTTAGCTTGGGAGCCAGAGCCTGCCCACAGAAGAGTACTTTTCTACCAAGAGTGCTTTTCTACCAGAAAAAACAGTAGTTTACACAGTGTGACCTAAGGCTGGTCCCTGTCAGCAGAGGCCAACAGAGCAGTAGCATTGCTGTATTGTGAGGTAGTTTGTATCATATGGGGTTGGATATAGAGGTGCTTACTTTGCCAGTTGGGAAGGGTGACTTCTACACCTGAAAACCTGACTGACTTGGGAAGTGGCCAGATACCTTTTGTTTTACTTTCTAAGACAACCTAGAGAAACATCTGCAGTCTGTCCTCACAGTATCTCTCCCAGCCTTTACTTACTCACATGGGACCCAAAAAGCAACAGACACTTGTGGCATTCAAGAAATCACTCATGGCTTCAGAAGGCTCCCAAACAAAGCAACCAAGGAGTTTTCTGGATGAAGAAACTTTCCTGAAATCATCAGAAGGTGAATTTAAAATGATTATATGTGAAGGTCTTCTAGACCTTACACAAAATGCAGCAGAAAAAAGGAAAAATAAAGCAAGCTGTGCGATCTGATGGAACACCAGTACTCTGAAATCCAGCAGATCAAGAACAAAATCAAAGACATAGAAACTTCAACTGAAAGCCAAGAAAACAGAATGGAGCAAATGGAAAAAAGAATTTCTGACTTGGAAGGCAGAGCTACTGATGCCAACGTCTATGAGCAGAAATCAGGAAAAAGAAAAATGAAGAAGCATTAAGAAGTATGTGGGACTCCAATAAGGGGAACAACCTTTGATTAATTGGAGTCCCTGAACAGGATGAGATACCTGAGAACACAGAGAGTATCGTTGCTGAGCTGCTGACAGAAGACTTCCCAGAAATCATGAAGGAAGAGAATAGAGATATCCTAGATGCATATCATACGCCGTCCACTATAGATCTTGAAAGACTCCAAGACATATCTTGGTCGCCATGAGTCGGATCTGACTTGACGCACTTGGCATGGCTAACAAAATGAAACATAAGCAGCAACTCTTAAAGGCAGCAAGACTCAAAGCAGAGCTAGCATTCAGAGGGAAGCCCTGTAGGCTCTTGTCGGATTTCTCAGCAGAAACCACGCTGGCATGGAGCCAGTGGCATGACACATTCAAAGCCTTGAAGGAGAACTTCCAACTAAGAATTATACAGCTTACAAAACTATCAAATATGAAAATGAAATTAAGACATTCCTAGATAAACAGAAACTCAGAGACTTTGTAAAAACCAAACCAAAAATACAAGAAATACTGAAAGAAATTCTTGGCTTTGGCTTAGAAGAACAAGACCACTAACTTTATATTTTAAAATGACACATTATTCAGAATTCTACTGTGTTAGGGAAGGCTCCAAATTCTGTCACAGCTTTCATACTGAAAGAAACAATCCAGTGATTATTATGAAAACTATGGTGCCATCATATTAAAAAGAGGGAAGTACTACAATTGTTATAGTCCTTCCAAATGGAGAGGAAGATGACAAGACTGGTAGTAATTAAAATTGGGTTTATATATAGTTTATTAAGGGGAATCACAGGGGCAGCCGTAAAGCACAACAAAGATGTAACATACCATATCAAAAAATGTAACACAGGAGTCTCAACAGCTACAAAAGAAGCTCTGAATAACTCACAAAAAAGAAGGTCCCCGAAAAGACTAATAAGAACAACAGAGAAAACATCAACACAAAAATAAACATATCACAATGACAGCACTGAACACATACCTGTCAATAATTACATTGAATGTGAATAGACTGAATGCTCCAATAAAGAGACACCAAGTGACATCGTGGATCAAAAGACATGACCTATCCGTATGTTGTCTATAAGAAAGTCACTTGAGACTTAAAGATAGGAACAAACCAAAAATTAAAGGACAGAAGATTATATATCAAGCTAACAATGTACAAAGAAGAGCAGGGGTGGCAATTCTAATCTCAGGCAAAATCAATTTTAATGTAAAATCCACCATCATGGACAAAGATGGACACTATTTATTGCTGAAAGGTTCAGTACTCAAGCAAGACTTAACTATATTAAATATTTATGCACGTAATATCAGAGCCAACTTGACCGCACTTGGCTTGGCAATATCAGAGAACCTAAATATGTTGAAGAAACGCTGACTACACTGAAAAAAGAGTTAGATCACTCCACAATAATAGTGGGAGACTTCAACATGCCACTCTCAATACTGGACAGATCATCTAGAAAAAAGCTCAGTAAAGATACAAAAGACCTTATTGCCACAAATCATCAATTAAACCTCATCAATATATGCAGAACTTTCTACCCATCAGCGGACAACTATACCTTCTTCTCCAGTGTACATGGAACATTCTCCTGAATTGACCATGTGTTAGGACATAATGCAATTCTCAACAAAATCCATACCACTGAATTACTGCAAAGCATCTTCTCAGATCATAAAGCCATAAAAGTAAAAATCAATAGCAGGAAAAACATAGAAAGTGAAACTCTTGGAAACTGAACAACATCTTGGTCAAAAAACCATGGGTTATAGAAGAAATCAAGGATGAAATAAAGAAATTCATGGATTCCAATGAGAATGAAAACACTTCCTACCGGAATGTATGGGATACAGCCAAAGCAGTGCTCAGTACATTTATCTCCATAAATTATCTCCGTAAATGCACACATCAAGAAGGAAGAAAGAAACCGAATCAAGGAACTAACCCTACAACTTGAACAAGTAGAGAGAGAACAACAGAGGAACCCCTCAGGCACCAGAGGAAACCACATCATAAAGACTAGAGCAGAGCTAAATGCAATTGAGAATAGAAAAACAATTGAAAAAATTGAAAAGACCAAAAGCTGGTTTTTTGAAAAGATCAACCAAATTGACAAACCACTGTCTAAACTTACTAAACAAAAACAGGAAAGGAAACAAATAACCCAAATTAGAAATGAGACGGGAGTTGTCACCACAGATCCAACAGAAATCAAAAATGTCATAACAGAGTACTATGAAAGACTGTACTGTAACAAATTTGAAAACCTAGAGGAAGTAGACAAATTCCTTGACTCATACCACCTACCCAAATTATCACAATGTGAAGCAGAACAACATAATAAAGCAATCACAAAGAAAGGGATTGAAAATGTCATCCAAAAACTGACAGCCAAAAAAAGCCTGGGCCCAGATGGCTTCACTGCAGAATTCTACCAAGCTTTTAGAGAAAGAGTTATCTCCAATACTGCTGAGACTATTTCACAGTATAGAAAGGGATGGAGTACTCCTAAACTCATTCTGTGAAGCCATCATAACGCTGATACCAAAGCCAGGGAAAGACCCAACCAAAAAGGAGAACTACAGACTTGATATCACTCAGGAATCTAGATGCAAAAATCTTCAACCAAATTCTTGCCAATAGAATACAACAACATATCAAAAAAATAATCCATCATGACCAGGTTGGATTCATACCAGGGATGCAAGGCTGCTTCAACATCAGAAAAACAATTAACGTGATTAAACACATAAATATCACAAAAGACAAGAATCACCTGATTTTGTCCATTGATGCAGAAAAGGCATTTGATGAAGTCCAACACCCATTCATGCTAAAAATCTTAGCAAAATAGGTATAGACGGAAAATTCTTGAACACAATAAGGGCCATTTAGACAAAGCGAACTGCTTACATCATCCTGAATGGGGAGAAACTGAAGGACTTTCCCTTGAGAACAGAAACTAGACTAGGATGCCCACTCTCACCTCTCCTATTCAACATTGTGCTAGAAGTTCTAGCCAGAGCAGTTAAACAAGACCGAGAAATAAAGGGCATCTACATCGGCTAAGATGTCAAAATCTCCCTGTTTGCTGATGGTATGATTGTATATGAAGAGAATCCCAAAGAATCTATAAGTAAGCTACTCAAACTGATAGAAGAGTTCAGCAGAGTCTCAGGATACAAGATAAACGTAAGTAAATCAATAGGATTCCTTTATACCAACAACAAGACTGTTAACAAAGAAATCATCAAATCAATACCATTTACTATAGCCCCTAAGAAGATAAAGTACCTAGGAATAAATATAACCAGAGAAATAACAGACCTTTACAAAGAGAACTACAAGCCCTTACTGCAAGAAACTAAGAGAGACTTACTTAAATGGAGAAACCTACCCTATTCATGGATAGGAAAACTTAACATTGTGAAAATGTCTATTCTGCCCAAAGCAATCTACTTGTGTAATGCAATCCCAATACAAGTTCCAGTGTCATGTTTTAATGAGATGCAGAAACAAATCACTAATTTTGTTTGGAAAGGGAAGAAGCCCTGGATAAGTAAGGTACTACTAGAGAGGAAGAACACACTGAGAGTCTTCTCATTACCCGACCTTAGAAACTATTATACTCCCACAGTGGTCAAAACAGCCTGGTAGTTTTACAAGAACAGACGGATCGATCGATGGAACAGAATCAAGACCCCAGAGATGACACCATCTGCCTATGAACAGTTGATATTCATTCAACTGACATTAAAGTGGGGTAAAAACAGTATCTTCAAGAAGTGATACCTGCAAAATTGGATATCCATCTGTAATAAACTGAAACAAGATCCATATCTTACACATTATACAAAAACCAACTCCAACTGGATAAAAGACCTAAATATCAAATCTAAAACAATAAAGCTCATCCAAGAAAAGGTAGGAACAACAATAGACGTTTTAATACACAATGTAGACAGATGTCAAAATCTGTCAAACAAACCACAAACAACAGAAGAGGAAATAGATAAATGGGAACTATTAAGAATCAAACACTTTTGCTCATCCAAAAACTTTATTAATAGAATTAAAAGGACACCTACAGAATGGGAAAAAGTATTTGGCAACTCTGTGTCAGACTGATGCCTGATCTCCTTAGTCTGTAAGGTAATACAGAATATCAATAAGAAGAAGATAAATCATCCAATTAAGCAATGGGCAAAGGAGATGGACAGAGATTTCTCTAAAGAAGAGATGTAGGCAGCTAAAAAACTCATGCGGACATTTTCATAATCTTTAGTTATTAAAGAAATTCAAATCAAAACTACAGTGAGATACCATCTCACACCAAGTAGATTGGCCATTATCTAAAAAACACAAAACAACAAATGCTGGAGAGGCTGTGGAGAAAGTGGAACTCTCCTACACTGTTGGTAGGGTTGCAAAATGATCCAGCCTCTTTGGAAAGCAATCTGGAGCTTCCTAAAAAAAATGAATATAGATATACTATTTGACCCAGTAATTCCACTACTTGGAATATATCCTACAGAATCAAGGCCATTCGCACCAACAGAAACATGCACAAGAATGTTTATCGCAGCACAGTCCATGATAGCAAAAACATGGACTCAACCCAGACACCTAACAACAGAGGAATCGATAGGTAAAAAATGGTATATATACTCAATGGAGCACTATGCAATGATAAAGAATAATGATGAATCCAGGAAACATCTCCTAACCTGGTTTCAACTGGAAGACATTACATTGAGTGAAAGTAGTCAGCGACAAAAGGACAAATATTGTATGAGACCCCTACGATAAGAACTCAAAAACAGACTTATTTATGGAAGAAAAGACTCTTTGATGGCTGCAAAGGAGGGGAAGGAGGGAGGGCGAGGGGGGTAGGGTTTAGACTAGATAGTTGGTAGAAATTTGGTTGGGTGAAACCAGTGATAGCACACATTGGAAACAAGAACAGTATTAAGTGGACTTAACATAACTTGAATACTCCAATACTCCTTCCATCTTAACCCAGTATTCAAAGGACAGAGTAGCTGGGGCAAGGGCCAGGGGCCATGCTCTTAGGGGAAATTGAGGCCAGTTGACACAACTAGCAGTTGCTAAGAGGGCTCTCTGCACCCTACATTGGTGAGTGGCATCTGGGGTCTTAAAAGCTGCCAAGCTGCCACCTTAGGGCACAGCAAATCATCCCAACTCAGCAGGAATGGATGCTCAGTGAGGACCAAAATGACATGGGGTAGAGACAACCCGGAAGATATAGAGACCCACATGAGTGGGTGCGTACATAGACTTGGGACCGGAAGATCTGGACGGTGCCCAGCCACCACCAGTGATAGCCACGATGGAGGTCACTAAGTTGATTATCACTAGCAACATAAGAGTAAAACAGGGTGCACCCTTAGATCTCCACTAAGACTGCAGTTGATGGTCCAGCAGCTTCGGGGTTCCCTTGGGAACATGGACCTTGGCCTTAATGCTGCCCTTGCCCATAAATCATAATGAAGGTCCACTCTTCGGACACGAATGGATTAGACTTGGTTATGCAGAGTGACCATATAGTGGATACACTTCATAGTTGTATGCATCTATAAGATACCATCCTGCTGACCTCTGGCTGGAGTAAGGGGAGTGGGTGATTAGGGGAAAGGAGACTGTTGGGAGGATGAGACATGTATGGAGCAGAGAGGAATAGCGTGCTGTTACTGGTCAGGGAGAGCAGTGGAAGCTGCATATAGGTGGGCATGTAAATTTATACGGGAATGTACATTTTCACTCAGTCATAATAAGAAAAAAAAAGTCTTAGTGTCCGTGAGAAGAGTAGGTTTCTTTGCTTATGTAGGTCTCTTTTGTTCTTGCAGTAGAGTCTTACAGTTTTCTTTTTATTGGTCTCTTATGTCTCTGGTTAGACTTATTCCTAGGCATTTTATCTTCTTAGGGGCTACTGTAAATGGTAGTGATTTGATGATTTCCTCTTTCATGGTGTCTCTGTTGGTGTGAAGGAATCCAGCTGGTGTATGTATGTGTATCTTGTAGCCTGATATTTGAACTGGTCTATTACTTCCAACAATTTTTTTTTTTTTTGTGGATTCTTTCGGGTTCTCTGTGTGTAAGATCATATCATCTGCGTGTAGAGATACTTTTACTGTATCCTTACCAACTTGGATGCCCCTTGTTTCTTCAGCTTGCCTGATTTCTCTAACTAGAAGTACCAGGCCATTGTCAAACAAGAGTCCTCAGAGTGGACATCCTTGTCTGGTTCCTGTTTTCAAGGGGAATGCCTTCAGACCGTGTCCATTTAGGTTGATGTTGGCTGTTGGCTTTGTGTAAATGCCCCTTATTATGTTGAAGAATTTCTCTTTTCCTATTCAGCTGAAAAATTTTTTATTTTATTTTATTTTATTTTTTATTATGACTGAGTGAAAATGTACATTCCCATATAAAGTTACATGCCCACCTATATGCAGCTACTACTGCTCTCCCTGCCCAGTGACAGCACACTCTTCCCCTCTGCTCCATACATGTCTCATCCTGCCAATAGTCTCCTTTCCCCTCCTCTCCACCCACCAACTTCCATGCTACATCCTCCACAGGGCGGCTGTGGTTGCTTCCTTGTGGGTCAGGTCTTTGGAATTCTATATACTTCTGGTGCTGTTCTCCCTTCCCTTTTGTCCAGTCGAGTTTTTCAGCTTTCTTTTTCATATTCAGGACTCCTGGGATATTGTATGTAGTGGATTCATTTTTTTTGGTGGGGGGTGACAAGGGCTTTGCTGCTAGAGGGATAATGGAATGCATCCCTTTTCTCCACCAGCTTGACCTCACCTCATTTGCTGTAATCTTTATGGAAACAGATCAACAAGCCTTTCTCCTGTGATGCCTGGGTAGGTTTCAACTGTCAACCTTTAGGTTAACAGCCAAGCACAAACCCCTTGTACCATGCATGGACCATTCAGAGAAATTTGAACTTTTATTATTCTTTGGAAGGAGAATTAATAGGAGTGTAAAGTTACTAGTTTTAGTGTTCTTTGATCCTCTGACTATAGAATTGAGCTACATCATAGACATGTTTAATTTATTGACTTTAAATCTTTCTTTTTTTATATAGATAGATAAAGACTTTTTTCCCCATAAAAACTAAATGGTTGTGCATTAGTGAGTTTATATGTGGTGTTTCCATAGTTTGCAGTTTTCTGTGTCTTTTATGCCATGAACTACTGAGTATAATTTTTCTTAGAGTTCTATATTTTGTGTGACATAACTTCATAGGAAACTCAACTTTGATGATGCTCAAAGTAGCAGTTTTGCTTTTGCAGCTGTATTGAACATATTTGAGAGATTACTTAAATATGTTTTCCAGCAAATAACTTGGAGATCAATCAAAATTGATTACCTGTAGTTTTTGCCTTATTCCATGACTTTGGAAGCTACCCCAGGAATTGCTGCTATTCCATGGCTTTTTGAAATAGAGTGACTTATGCAATATCGTCTATCAAATAGCAAGTTAAAAGTTATTTTTGGTTAGGAAAACAAGGAAAGGTAAGAGATAATTCTTCTTTTATTTGTCCATGACTTTATCTCTAGCTTCTTTTGTTTGTTTTTTCCCCATGTCAAGATAAGGAAACCAGAGGATTTGCCTTACAGAGTGTTTAAAAATACTAAAATGGGGTCTTGACATTTTTTGAGGGAAGAGTTGGATAACCCTTAGTATTCGGGTATCCACTTTCATTAAGATTTTTGTGGTTAAGTGAGATCATATTGATTTTTGACTCACAGGGACCTCATGTGACAGGTTTTCTTGGCAGTTATTGTTATGGAAGCAGACTGCCGTTTCTATCTCCTGTTGAGCAGCGGAGTTTAAACTGCCAGCCTTTCCTTAAGCAATTTAGCACTTACGTAATGCACTGCTGGGACTCCTTTCTGGTAATAAATTTATTACGGTCAGGAAAACCATATGGAGTGTGAAAACGCTATTCAGTAACAGTTGGGGTTGTCTTGGTTTGAAACTGAGTGAACAGAAACTAATCAGAACAGCAGTATTAGATGATGACATCATTGGTAGACTCTTTTAATTGCTACTCTTTAGACTCTTTTAAATGTTGCAGTGAGAATCCTAAGAGTTAAGAGCCTGACAAAACTCAAGTGGATTCTACATGGCTTTGTATGAACAAGTCTTGAAAGTCTGGAATGTCACTTCTGCTTGCTTGTTAGCCAGGCGAGTCACTGAGGTCAGCCCAGATTCAAGGGGAGGGTTATAAGACTTGATGGGGAAGAGGCAGGGTCATGTGGAAGAACATGTGGGAAGGGAGTTACTGTTGTAGTTATCTTCTCTCCTCCCAGCACTACTTATTGTGTATTTTTCCCTTTGTGATGGTCTCATTACACATCTAAGAAATAACTTTTATGAAAACATATATGTTTTCCAGTTAGAAAACAAACTCAGGGGAAGATTTGTAGGGGTTGGAAATGAAATATACTGTATAATGAAAAATTGTTCAGTTTTTCTCAATATTGATGATTGTACCACAGTGAGCAGTAGTGTTTTCCACATTTGACTTGTTGACTTACTGCTGTGTTAAAGATACTATTGTAGGCACTATTGAGAATGAGAATGTTTTATCATTGGTACAGGAAAGCAACAGTAGTTGTGAAATAATTCTTTTTTTTTTTTTCTTCCAAATTTCAGAGTTCTTTGCTAGGGAAAGGGGAGCAAAATGCAGTCCTGAACTCTGCTTTTAGGAGCTTCAAGACAGGGAGGCAAAAAAGTTAAAAAACAGAACAACACAACTCAGCAGAGGTGATAAGTGCAGAAGTTTTATCATGTAGTGATTGAGAGCATAGTGCCTGTACCACAAAGTAGTGCTCCCGAGTGTTCAGCTGTTACTTTGCAATTATCATCTGGCAAATTTAGTTGGATATTTGGTCTGCAGCTGGAATGCCAGACATTCTGGGCTCAGTTGATGGAGGGGAGCAGTAAAGGGATGGCTTGATTGTATCAGAAAAAGCCTCTCAGTTTAAGCTGTGATTTATAGGACCAGTAAGCTTTTACTGCAGAAAGCAGAGTGGGAAAGAACTACAGAGGAACATGTTGGAGGGTTGGAGGCCAGAGAAGACAATGCTTTTGAGGAAAGTGGTACATGATGAGATTTGTGAAAGGACTTTTTCTAATTTGTTTTCATAAACTTGAAGCTGATTTGTTTTACTATGTATGATAGTTAAATTTTATTTTTATATAAAGGTCTAAAGAAAATTCAGGCAATTCTAAACAATACAGTTTAAGTACTCTTCAAAGCTAACAATTGTCAGCATAGTTTATTAGAGGCTATTCTAGGTAATCTATTGCTATATAGCAAACTGTTCTAAAATTTAACAGCTTTAGTGGCAAGTTATTATCTGTATAGTTTATGTGAGTAACTGTGCAGTTCTTGCATGTGGTTCTCATGAAATGGCAGTCACATAGTAGCTGGGGCTGGAGTCATTTGAAGAGCTATCTGGAATGGATGTTCAGCATAGCTGGCATTGGATACTGGCAGTCAGCTGAGATCTCAGCTGGGACAATCGATTGGAACACTTTCACGTGGCCTCTACATACTTTAGTTTCTCACAGAATGGTGAATTGGTTCCTAGAGTAAGCATCCTAAGTATTAAGTGCCCCACAAAACCCAAATGTATTCTACATGGCTTTGTAGGAACAAGTCTTGAAAGTCTGGAATGTCACTTCTGCTTACTTGTTAGCCAGGAGAGTCACTGAGGTCAGCCCAGATTCAAGGGGACAGTTATAAGACTTGATGGGGAAGTGGCAGGGTCATGTGGAAGACATGCAGGAAGCGAGTTACTGTTGTAGTTATCTTTGGAATACATGGTCCTCCAAGGAAACCTGTTAGGTGTATGTATGAGTAAATCAGTTCAGTTCAGTTTTTGACACCAATTGTTTTGAGTATCTTTCTGTGGGTGCCTTCTCTGATACATCCAGCTATAGGACAAGATGGAACTGCCCCATAGAGTTTCCAAGGAGTGCCTGGCAGATTTGAACTGACAACCTTTTGGTTAGCAAACATTGCATTTAACCACTATGCCACCAGGGTTTCTACTTATGGCCTAGAAGGTAGTTAATAAATTTTATGTAATGAAAGTTATGACTCTGTTTACTACCTATTGAATATTTTTTCACAGTGCCATTTTAATTTGTTTGGAGAAGGTAATTCAGCCTGCTGGTGTTAACTTCCTGATTGGGTTAATCATAAGGATTGGTATGCTTTGGCACTGATAAATACGTATAACACTGTATGTGGTGGAATCTCACTTTGTCAGTACCTTCAATAAGATAAACATGCAAGAATGGGGAATTTTTGAAAATTTCTAGAACAAAGGAGTGACTGCTAATTAAATTTGTTTTAAAAAGTATTGTTTCCAGATTTACTTCAAGAGTACCATGTCCTACAAAATCTGTATTTTGTATGTGAAGCTGGAAAATGCTTAATTGCAAAAGAAAGCACAATGACATGGCCCTGTTTGTGTCTCAGGGTTAAGGAGAGTTGACACCTTAATTCTTGCTTGCTTGTGAATATGAAGTAGCCTGTTCTGTATAATTATGGCATCATATAGAAACTGAATGGTTGAGAATGGACTGATGAGAGGAGAATGACAATATAGAGGGGTAGATACAGAAATGCCCCTCTTAAGGCTATGTGTCATTTCTTTGATGCAGACTGTATAGTTTGTTGAGATTGATTGAATAACAAAAGTGATTTTGATGCTTTAGTTCATCAGTCATATACAAAGGTAACTAGCTAGGTACATTGCCAAAAGACATTAAGAAGCCAAAAGTGCTCTTACTTTTTCCCTTCCTTCTTGCGAACTACATGACCACATCTATGCATAAAAAGACTTGGGTGACCATGCATCCCCATCTCATCCGTAAGATTTTCATTGGCTGGATTTTGGAAGTAGATCTCTAGGCCTTTCTTCCTAGTCTGTCTTAGACTAGGAAACTCTGCCAAAACTTGTCTAGCATAGGTGACTCTGCACATATTTGAAATACTGATAGCATAGCTTCCAGCATCATAGCAACATTTAAGCCACAACAGTCATTATGACAAACTAACAGAACAGTCTGTATGTAGACCATAACAAATTGTGAATAACTATGAAGAACAGTACTTTCAGGACACATAATTGAAACCCCTCAGGCACCAGAAGAAAACAGATTATAAAAATGAGAGCAGAACTAAATGAATTAGAGAATAGAAAAACAGTTGAAAAAATTAACAAAACCAAAAGTTGGTTCTTCAAAAAGATCAACAAAATTGATAAACCATTGGCTAAACTTACAACAGAAAAACAACAGAAGATACAAATAACCCGATTAAGAAATGAGTTGGGAGATATTACAACAGACCCATCTGAAATAAAATATATCATAACAGAATACTATGAAAAGCTATACTATGACGGGTTTGAAAACCTGGGGGAAATGGACAAATTTCTAGATTCATATGACTCACCAAAACTATCACAAGGAGAAATAGATCAGCTTAATAAATCTATCACAAAGGAAGAGATTGAGGAAGTCATCAAAAATCTACCAACCAAAAAAAGTCCTGGCCCAGACGGCTTCACTGGAGAATTCTACCAAACTTTTAGAGAAGAATTGACTCCAATACTAAGGAGGCTATTTCACACCATAGAAAGAGATGAAATACTTCCAAATTCCTTCTATGAAGCCAGCATAACCCTGATACCAAAACCAGGGACAGATCCCACAGAAAAAGAAAATTACAGACCAATATCACTGATGAATCTGGATGCAAAAATCTTCAACAAAGTTCTAGCCAATAGAATTCAACAGCATATAAAAACAGTCATTCATCATGATCAAGTTGGTTTCATTCCAGAGATGCAAGGCTGATTCAACATCAGAAAAACAATTAATGTAATCAACCATATTAATAACACAAAAGATAAAATCTCCTGATTTTGTCAATTGATGCAGAAAAGTCATTTGACAAAGTTCAACATCTATTCATGCTTAAAACTCTCAGAAAAGTAGGAATAAAAGGGAAATTCCTCAATATAATCCATAGCATCTATCCAAAGCCAACTACTTTCATCATCCTGAATGGTGAAAGACTGAAAGAATTCCCTTTGAGAACAGGAACTAGACAGGGATGCCCGCTCTTACAACTTCTGTTCAACATTGTCCTAGAAGTTCTAGCCAGAGCAATTAGACAAGACAAAGAAATAAAAGGCATCCGTATTGGCACTGAAGAAGTAAAGATTTCCCTCTTTGCAGATGATATGATTGTTTATACAGAGAATCCAAAGAAATCCATAAGTAAACTATTAGAGCTAATAGAAGAATTCAGCAAAGTATCAGGATACAAGATAAACATAACTAAATCAGTGGGATTCCTTTATACCATCAATGAAATTATTAATGAAGAAATCACGGAATCAATTCCATTTACTATAGCCCCCAAGAAGATAAAATACCTAGGAATAAATCTAACTAGAGGAATAAGAAATCTTTACAGAGAATGCTACAAGACATTGCTACAAGAAACTAGGAGAGACTTACATAGGTGGAGTAATCTGCCCTGCTCATGGATAGGAAGACTCAATATTGTGAAAATGTCTACTTTGCCCAAAGCACTCTACTATATAATGCAATCCCAATACAAATTCCAATGACATTTTTTAATGAGATGGAGAAACAAATTATCAGCTTTATTTGGAAAGGGAAGAAACCCCGAATAAATAAAACACTACTGAAAAAGAAGAACATGCTGGGAGACCTCTCACTACCTGACTTTAAAACCGATTACACTGCCACAGTAGTCAAAACAGCATGGTATTGGTACAAAAAGAGACATATAGACCAGTGGAACAGAGTAGAGACCCCAGAGATGCCACCATCCTCTTATGAACAGCTGATATTTGACAAAGGTCCTAAGATTTTGAACTGGGGTAAGAACAGTTTCTTTAACAAATGGTGCTGGCATAATTGGATATCCATCTGCAAAAAATTCAAACAAGACCCATATCTCACACTTTATACAAAAATCAAGTCAAATTGGATAAAAGACCTGAATATAAAAGCTAAAACGATAAAGCTCATCCAAGATCAGATAGAATCAACAGTGGACATTTTAATATGCAATATAGACAGACTTCAAAATCTAACAAACAACACACATTCATCAGAAGAGAAAATAGATAAATGGGAATTAATGAGAATCTAACACTTCTGCTCATCCAAAGACTTCATCAAAAGAATTAAAAGACCTCCTACAGAATGGGAAAAAATATTTGCCAACTCTATGTCAGACCAACACCTGATCTCCATAATCTATAAGGTTCTACAAAATATCAATAAGAGACAAATCATCCAGTTAAGCGATGGGCAAAGGAGATGGACAGACACTTCTCTAAAGAGGAGATCCAGGCAGTCAAAAAACACATGCAGACATGTTCACGAGCATTAATTATTAAAGAAATTCAAATCAAAATGACAATGAGATACCACCTCACCCCAACAAGATTGGCCATGATCCCAAAAACGCAAAACAATAAATGTTGGAGAGGCCGTGGAGAGATTGGAACTCTCCTTCACTGTTGGTGGGATTGCAGAATGGTGCAACCTCTTTGGAAAGCAATTTGGCATTACCTTAAAATAATGAATATAGATATACCATTTGACCCAGTTATTCCTCTGCTCGGAATATATCCTACCGAATCAAGGCCATTCACACCAACTGCTACATGCACATGAGTGTTCATTGTAGCACAGTCCATGATAGCAAAAAGTTGGAATCAACCCAGATGCCCAACAACAGAAGAATGGATAGGTAAACTTTGGTATATATACTCCATGGAGTACTATACACTGATAAAGAACAACTATGATAGCAGGAAACGTCTCTCAATTTGGTCTCAACTGGAAGACATTATATTGAGTGAAACTAGTCATCGACAGAAGGACAGTTATTATATGAGATCTCTATGATAAAAACTTAAAAAGCATACGCATACATAATAGAAAAGACTGACGGCTACAAGGGTGGGGAAGGTGGGAGGGCGGGAAGGCAAGGGGCGAGGGTTTAGATTAGATAATTGTTAGAAATTTGGTAGGGTGAAATTGGTGACAATTCACATTAGTAGGAAGATCAATATTAATGAGACTTTGACACAACTTGTGTATTCCTCTTAACCCAATGTTGTAAGCACAGAGTATGTACTTCCATTTTTTTATTTAATAAAAAAAAAAAGTAGTGGAAAAAAAAACAACACGTAATTGTGCTCATGCATATCCTGTACATGAATCAAGAGGCAGTTGTTCTGTGAGATTCTTCATGGTTCAAGATTGGAAAAGATGTGTGACAGGATTGTTTTCCTTTCACCTGATTTATTCCGTCATCTGCTGAGCACATAATGCGAGAAGCTGCTATATATGAAAAAGAATGCATCAGGATTGGGGAACATTAACAACCTGTAATATATGAATGACATAGTCTTGCTTTCCAAAAATGAAAACTCGAAGGACTTCTTAGTGAAGAGTAAAATCTACAGCTGTTTAGTGCATAATAGCACCTGACTTTGAAGAAAGCAAAAATTCTTATACCTGTACTTGAACCAATAAATAGCATCGTGATGAATGAAGAAAATATTGAAGTTGTCAGTGATTTCATTCTACTTGATTAGATCAACAGTCTGCATCCTTGGAAGCAGAAGTTGAGAAATCAAGCTACGTAATGACATTGTGCAAATCTGCAGGGGAAGGGGCACAAAAAAACCTCTTTTAAAGTTAAAAAGCAAAGATGTCACTTTGATGACTAAGCTTGACCAAAGGCATGGTCTTCTCATTCACCTCTCATGTATGTAAAAGGTGGACAATGGAAAAGGATGTCAGAAGTATAATTGGTACATTCAAACTGTGGCGTTGGCAAATAGTTTTGAAATTACCATGGACTGCCAAGAAGAATGAACAGATTAAATTGAAGACAAACCATTGGAATGCTCCTTAGAAACAAAGATGAGAAGACTTTACTTTCTTACTTTGAACATGTAATCAGGGAAGATCAATTGCTGGAAAAGGATATCACGATTAGTAAAGTGGAGCATCAGCAAAAAAGAAGGAGACCATCAATGAGATGAATTGAAGCAGTGGTTACAGCAGTGGGCTCAAGCACAGTAATGAGTGTGAAGGTGGCATACATGGGCAGGGTTTTATTCTGTTGTGTGCAAGGTAGCTCTGAGTTGGAGCAGACTCCGTTGCACCTTTTGTGATTTTGGTTTTATACAGATGATCTGATGATAAAGGTTTTACGTTACAAAAATTTGTGAAAACAAAAGTAAAAATAATGTCATTTTCCAAGTGTATGGTTCTAAACATGATCTTGTAGTTTATATAAAAGTGAAACAAACCAAGTAAAGTTTATGCAACAACTACAACTCATATCAAATATTGAGAGGTGCGTGTTGAAGTTTTCCACAGAGTGTTTTTCTTTTCAGTTTGGTGTTTTGCTTTATGTATTTTGGAGTTATTTTATTAGGTGTGTACTTATTTAGAATTGTACTTATTTAGAATTATTTAGCACATCCTTTGGACCTGGGATCCCTCTGCTGATAAACTCCTGGAAACAGGGAACCAGGAAAGTGAGAGTATACTGTAACTTTGAAGATGCTGAGAAGTAGTAGCAGTAGAGACCTGATGGCAGAGACCTGGCAGCAGGGGATGGTGTGGTAGGCTTCCTGGCTCATGGAGAGAGAAAACTGAGTGTCTTTGGGCAGAGGCCGATAGCCAGGGAGAGACATGTCTGTGGGCACAGCTGAGGAGCAACTGTCCTGATGCAAGAACTGTATTCTGTGTGTTCCAGAGCCTAAACTGTAACTGCTGTTTCTGTTGTAATAAACTACATAACTAAGAGTATGGTCTTGGAGTTCTGTGTGATCATTGCAGTGAATTGTTGAACCCAGCAGGGAAGTAAAGAATGCTGTGTGAGGAATGGTTGGAGTCAGAAGGTAAAAATGTGAGAAGAGACATATCTGACCCCTACCTTACAGGAATCAGGTTTCAGCTTTTAGTAAGAGAAGGTCAGACAGTACCCCAAGTCATTGTTACAGTTACCTTGTCTTGACGAATTGACTGGCTTATCATTATGTAATATTTTTCTTTATCTCTGTTAGTATTCCTTGTTCTGAGAACTATTGAAGGCTACTCTCACTTTTTATAAATGTTTATATAGTATATGTGTTTTCCTGTTGTTCCTTTTAACCCATCAATGTCTTTATTTTTAAATAAACTGAAGTTTTTCTTTATATATAGCTGTCATAATTGGGTCCTGCCTTTTTTTTTCATTCAACATGACAGTCTCTGACTTTTAAGTGTAATGTTTAAAAGTTTATATTTAATATAGTAATTGTTATGATTGGACTTAAAGGTATCATTTTGCTAGTAGTTTTCAGTGTCTCTGTTTCCTTTTCTCTTTTATTTGAATGCTTTGTTTTATGACTACGTTTTATTTCTAAGTTTGGTTTATAACCCATGGTTCAAGGTGGTAATCACTAGAGTGATTGGAAGGTGTTTTGAATGGAATGAAAATGCAACATATAAAACTTGTGTGATGCAGTTATGTAGCAGTACTTGGAGATAAACTTACAGCAGTAAATACTTACAGTAGAAAGAAAAGTCTTAATGACTGAGTTTCTGCCTTAAGAAATAAGAATAACAAATTCAGAGCAAGGAAAAAGGAAGAAACATTAAAGAGCAGAGATCTGTGAAACTGAGAAAAGAATAACAATAGGAAGGAATGAAAATCAAGTGAGATGTATCCTAGGAATGTAAGTTGAGTTAATGTTCAAAGATTAGTAGAGTAATAAAAACTTGCATGAAGCTGTGAATAAAAGGAATTTTTCTCAACATGATAAAGGGATTCTACAGAAAACCCTATATACATATCTCACAATTAACTTTGCAACTTGCCACCATGTGTTTACCTTCGCAGCACTGTGCAAACAACTCAGTAAAATTTCACAACCTTGGTATTTTCAGTGTCTCACAACTGTGTTCACATTGACGTGTGGTGGTGTCTTGCTGAGTGGTGTTTATTATTGTTGAGCATTTTGGTGTGCCATTGCAAGAATATTGGAGCTTGAATAGAACAAGCAACAAACAGATTTCCTGTTAAACTTTGCAAGAGGGGAAGTAAAATCAGGGACATGTTAGTCTAAGTTTATGCAGATAATACCATGAAGAAAACAGCAGTGTACAAGTGGGTTAAATATTTTCCTGAGGGGAAAGCATTGCTAATGAAGAGAGGTCAGGAGTGACCAGTAACAAGCAGAACTGACAAAAACGTTGCAGAAATTTGTTGAATTGTGGGTCAGAATCATTGGCTGACTATGAGAAGCATAGCAGACCAGGTAAACATTGATAAAGAAACAGGAAAATCTTAACTGAAAATCTTGGCATGAGAAAGATGTGTGCAAAAATGGTCCTGAAAGAGCATACCAGTGACCAAAAGCAAAGAGTCAAAGTTTGCACAGATCTTTTGGAGAGACAAGATGCCATTTTGGACCCTGCTGTCACTGGTGATGAACCATGGGTGTATCCTGAAACAAAGCGACAAAGTACACAATGGAAGTCAGCCAGTTGTCCTGTGACCAAAAAATTTCTGTCAGTCCGAATCAAGAGTTAAAATGATGTTGCTAGGATTGTTCATTATGAATTTATACCAACTGGACAAACAGTTAACCGAGTTTACTGTTTGGGAGTGCTAAAAAAAGTCTGTGTGAAGAAGTTAGATGAAAATGACCTGAACTTTTTGCCAAAAGCTCGTGGCTGTTGCATCACGACAATGCATCAGCTCACGTGACACTGCCTGTGAGGGAGTTTTTGGCCAATAAACAAATAACTATATTGGAACACCCTACCTACTTATTGGTTCTGTCCCCCAGTGACTTTTTTCATTACCCAAAGATAAGGAAAATACTGAAAGGAAGACATTTTGATGACATTCAGGACATCAAAAGTAATATGACAACAGTTCTGATGGTCATTCCAGAAAATGAATTCCAAAATTGATTTGAAGGGTGGACTAGGCCTTGGCATCAGTGCATAGCTTCCCAAAGGGTGTATTTCAAAATGACTGCAGTGATATTCAGTAGTGAGGTATGTAGCACCTTTTCTAGGATGAGTTTGCAAAGTCAATTACCTGACTTCACATACATTGTAGTATTGTTTGGTAGAATTTACCAATGATGTCATGTGGACCCAGCATTTTTTTGTTTGTTTGTTGGAAATCACTTGTGTATGTATTTGTTGAATTCTGGGTGTGTGTGTATGTGTGTGTGTGTGTGTAGCTAGGTGTTACAAGAGAACTACAGAACAGTTATATGTATAGAGGTAAAAATCTTCAACAAGATTCTAGCAGATTATATCCAATAATACATTTAAAAAAATACATCATGACCAAATAGGGTTATCTACAATTTGAGGCTTTTTTAGCTCTTTTTCTACTACTCATTTATAGTTTAATTCTGTCATAAATCAACAACTTGCTATGTATAGTTTCCATTCAAGTTTTTCAGTGGCTCAAATTAAAGTTTATCTTGTTGTGTATGTGATGTGTACTTGGAAAAAGAATTAAAAAAAAAATTTTTAATTTGCTGTTGTAAGATATTTAAATGTCAATTAAGTGAAGTTGGTTCATAGTATTCAGGTTTTTTATATTTTTACTGATTCTGTCTACTTACTTTCTCAATTTTGAGAAACACATGAAGTCTCCATTGATTATTATAGACTAATGTATTTGAATTCATTTGCGTTTGTTTTTGCTTAATGTATTTTGAAACCCCACTGTTAGATTCATACACATTCAGGGTTCGCTGTCTCCTTGGAAAATTCATTCCATTTATTATTAATGTAATTTTTTTTGATCCTCGCTAATACTACTTGTTCTAAAATGTATTTTGTCTGATTTTAGTATAGCTATTCCAGCTTTCTTGTAGTAATTGCTTCCATGCTGTATCTTTTTCCATTTTTTTACTTTTAGCCTAAATATATTTTTATATTTAAAATGAGTTTCTCATAGATAGCATATAAGTGAGTCTTGCTTTTTATACAATCTAGCAGTCTCAGATTTTTCACTGATGTTAGATAATTTACATTTAATATAATTACTGACATGCTTGGTTTAAAATATGCCATCTTGCTAGTTGATTTGTATTTGATTCCTCTTTTTTTTTTTTATTTGTTTTGTCTTTTTGTGGATCTACTTTATGTTTGTTGAACTTCTGTTAATGTCCACTATTGGCTTATTAAGTACTTTGCTTAAAAATATTTAAGTGGTTGCTGTGTTTTGTTTTTTTGGTCTTCTTTTTTCTTGGTATTTCAGTTTGGGTTGTATCAGCATGCTTACAGTTTTACTGATCTCATATTAATAGTATTCAGTGATACTCATTCTAGATATATTTTTCATCTTTAGAAATTCCATTTAGTTCTTTACTATATTAAATGTTCCTTTGCCCAGCATGTTGATGCTGAAGATCTATTTCAATCACTTATATGAAATTCTCAGCTGCTAATTTGATCATCTGTCATGTCTTTATTTTCAGTTGACTGCATTTTTGCCTAGTTACATATTTTTGTGAGTCTCATGTCTGGTAATTCTTGAGTGAATACTTGGTAGTGTAGATACTGATTTCTTGAGTACTGGATTTTGCAGCATTTCCGTTAAAGAATGTTGAACTTCTGTCTAGTACATGTTAAGTGACATTTGCATGAACCCTGTCCATTCATGTTTGCTTTTAAGTTGTTTTAGGCTGGATTTGAGTATAAACTAGCGACAGTTTAGCCCCATTACTGAAGTCTAAGCTCTCTGGTATGTTTGTGTATATATGTATATCTGTATACTCAACAAAGGCCTTCCACTGTGCCCTGAGCTCTAACAACAGTGTCAGCTCCAGGAACTTTTCTGCTTATAGTTCTCAGTCGCTGCTGTCTCATTAAGCTTTTAACCTGTATGTAGGTGGTTTATCTAGCAGCAGACTCAAGGTGACCTGTTGTCTATCTGTAACTTTTTTTTTTTTTTACATCTCTGTTTAACCTTGTAAATTTCACCTCCCTTAACCCTCTTGGATCTCAGTTTCTGTCTTCTCAACTCAGTGCTCTTCTTGGGACCTTGTTTCTTGCACTGACATCCAGAAACTGCATCTGGGCAGAAAGCCTCTAGTGAGTTCTGGAAAGTATCTCTTGGTAAAAAGCTGGGGCAGAGATCGTCATTTGTTTCGTAGGGGTAATGGTTCTATTTCCAGTATTGTAATTATTTGCAACAGAAGTATAAGTCTAGTTCCATTTATTCTGTTATGGCTGGAAGTAGAAGTCTTGCTAACCATTTTATTCTCAGAACTTTTTTCTACCCAACATTAGCGTAAAATGCTGATCTATGAATGTTAGGTAAGACTTAATTCTGGTTGAGAACTTTAAAGGAACTCACCTGTATACAGTTTTTAAAATGTATCATTCATAAAAATCTAACTCTGTTGTACTGTATTTCCTTTTTTATTGTAGCCTGTTGGCTACTTTAGGTAAGGAAACAAAAAATAAAATGAAGAGTGAGGTGTAACACTAAACTGATTGTTACAATTCTCAATTTTTAGACCTAAAGACTGTCTGCGGTCTGTTATGAGGAGGGTGAACCATAAAGATCCTCATGTTGCTATGCAAGCTTTGACTGTAAGTGGTTCCATTTTAAGTTTTATCACAGAGTTATCTGCCAAAATTGAGCCTCATTTTTCAATAATTCTTAACTTTTAATTTTATGCTTTTAGCTTCTAGGAGCGTGTGTATCAAACTGTGGCAAAATTTTTCACTTAGAAGTGTGTTCAAGAGATTTTGCTAGTGAAGTAAGCAACGTATTAAATAAGGTAAGGAACATTATTTCCAGAAATGAATTAAGGCAGTTTTGTATCTGCATATATTTTGTTGAGTTCTCTACATTTTAAATCATGAAAGTCTATTGTTGTTACATGCCCTACAGTCAGATCTGACTCCTAATGAGCTTGTAAAATAGAATAGGATTGCTTTGTAGGATTTTCTAAGCTAAAATCTTTACAGGAACAGGTTACCAACTTTTATCTCTTGTAGAAGGGCTGGTGGGTTTGAACTACTGACCTTTTGGTTAGTATGTATAGTACTATATAACACTACTGACTTTTGGTTAGTAGTCTAGCTCTTAACCAGTATGCCACCAGGGCTCCTTCATAAAGGATTAGTCTATGCTTTTCAGCCCTTTCTAGGCCCTGACTGTTCACTGTATAAGTAACTGTTTTGTTTTGTTGACCCAAAACCATGGCCACAAGTTGATTCCAACTCAGAGTGACCCTGTAGGACTGAGCTGAACTGCCCCACAGAGTTTCAAAAGGCTGTAATCTCTAGGGAAGCAGACTTCCACATCTTTCTCTCATGAAGTAGGTGGTGACTTAGATCTGACAGTTTTTTGGTTAGCAGCCAAGTATTTTAATCACAGTACCACCAGGACTCCTCCCTGTTAAGTTGAAGAGACTAGATATTTACGTAACTTTGAGAATTGTTTGTTTTCAAGCCATGTTAGAGTATTTTTAACCTGTTTTTTCAGTACAAAAAGAAAGCATATATTTTACTATCTGCTTAAATAAAAACAGTATGTTTTAAGTGAACTTTTCATAAGCACATTTATAGTCATGGAAGTATTTTCCTAATGTAGAATCCTTTAGGAATAATGTGTGACACTGTTAGTTTTTATCTTGACATGAGCTTTTATTTGTACATTTGTACTGTATTTGTGCTCATTCCGAAGAAACGTGATCAAAAAGAAAGTGGAAATTATTTTTACAGATTAATATCACACAAATAAAATTTTGTGGAAGTCATTCAAAAGTGGTTGCAGTATTACATTGACAGGGAACTGCCAGCATTTCAAGCTGAGTTCAGAAAAGGAATTGAAATGAGGGATAACATTGCTGACGACAGATGGATCGTGGCTGAAAGCAGAGCATACTAGAGAGAGAGTTACTTGTGTATCATTAACTGTACAAAAGTGTCTGCCTGTGGGTCGTAACAAATTATGGGTAACATGGAGAATAATGGTAATTCCAGAACAATTAATTGTGCTTATGAGAAACCTCTTAGATCAAGAGGCAGCTGTTTGAACACAACAGGGGTATACTTCTTGGTTTAAAGTCGGGAAAGGTATGTGTCAGGGTTATGTCATTTCACCATGTGTGTTCAGTTTGTATGTGGAGCAAATAATCTGAGAAGCTGGACGATATGAAGAAGAAGGCCAACATCAGGATTGGAGGAAGACTCACTAGCAACTTGTGATATGTAGATGACATCACCGTACTTGCTGAAAGTGAATAGAATTTGAAACACTGAAGATGGTCAAAGACCACAACCTTTAGTATGTATTACACCTCAACATCAAGAAATAAAAATTCTCATAACTGGACCAGTAAGCAACAGCATGATAAATAGAGAAGAGATTGAAGTAGTCCAAGATGTCATATTACTTAGAGGCACAATCAACACCATGGAGGTAGCAGTCAAGAAATCAAACAACATATTGCATTGGGCAAATCTGCTGCTAGAGACTTCTTTAAAGTGTTAAAAAGCAAAGACGTCACTCTGAGGCCTAAGGTGCACCTGACTCATCCTGTTTCTGATCACGTCATACGCATATGAAAGTGAATAAGGAAGACTGAAGAATTGATGCATTTGGATTATGTATCTGCAAAGAATATTGAATATACCATGGACTGCCAGAAAAAGGAACAAATCTGTCTTGGAAGAAGTGCAGCTGGAATGCTCATTAGAAGCTAGTGTGGCCAGACTTGGCCTTGCATATTTTGGACATATTATCATGAGGGGCCAGTTCCTGGGAAAGGACATTATACTGGGTAGAGGATCATCAAAAAATAGGAAAGCCCTGAACAAGGTGAGTTGACACGACAGTGATGCAACAGTGAGCTCAAGAATAGCAACAACTCTGAGGATGTCGCAAGACCTGGCTACGTTTTGTGCTATACACAGGGTAACTGTGAATCGGAACTGACTTGTTGGCACCTAACAGTAATAACACGCTCTAGTTAATTACATTTAGGCTTAAAATTAATTTTAATTTTAAAATTGTAAAATTTAAGGTAGTAAATAGTACATAAACTTTCCCAGTACAATATTTGTGCATTCTGAAGGTAATTGTTCCTGACTTCCTTTTGAATTATATAATAAGAAAAAAAAAGTGAGAAAAGGGAAAAGACTGTCTTTCAGGGAAAAAATTGTCAAGATTTAATAGAAAAAAGCAATTGAGAATTGTGATAATGTTAAAATTGTGTACTTGTTTTCAAACATTATGATTATATAATAATTCTTTTCTGGTTGCCTTGAATAACTGAGTATTCACTTATACATAGTTTTACTAAGTAAAAAGATTCTTCTAACATCCTAAATGTCTAGCAGAATGTTCATGTATTTATGAAGGTAATACTGTTTTTCTGGTTAGCAAAGATGTGGAACACAAACTTGATTATACAGTAGTGTACACAACAGTTTTTAAAAACAAGAAAGTATGTGTAGGAGAAAGGAGTTTTCTTTATTTTGAAGTGTTTTGCAGTTGAAAATGTTGACTTTACACATGAAGGAGGAAAAGTTATTTTGAAGAAATGCAGTTGCCAGGATGACTAATGGTGCAGTGAACTTCGGACACATCAGGCCTCAGATAATGAAGTGGCTTGGAGGGAACATTAGAAGTTAGGAATTAGATACAAAGAAATTGTGCCATTTATTCTCTGCTTCCAATTAATTTTTTAATTGCAGAAAAACAAAACACAAAAACGGTTTTTCTTTCTCTTCCTGATCTACAAAGCTTGCTTAAGTATGTAATACTCTGAAAAGTCCTATTTTTACTTTCTTACCTGTTTAAATTATGAAATGAGATGTGTATGGTAGTAACTGCTGTTTTATCGCAGTGTGAAAATAATTTTAGTTCATTTGTTGTAACTGGCTATGTTTGTTTATTTTCAGGTATTTAGTCTACTGATGGAGTAAGTTGTGATTTAAAAAGAGATCTATAACACTTTTATGTTTCAAGTACCTATATTATATCATTAGACACAAAATTAATATTTTTTCATTAACTTTTTCTATTCCTTAGGGTCATCCGAAAGTATGTGAAAAATTAAAAGCTCTTATGGTTGAATGGACGGATGAATTTAAAAATGACCCACAGCTTAGTTTAATATCAGCGATGATTAAGAACCTTAAGGAACAAGGAGTTACTTTTCCAGCTGTTGGTTCTCAGGTATTTTGTAAAACTATGTGTGTTATTTTTTTTTTTTTCTCTAAAATAGTCATGTTTTGTGAGTTTTTTCTGCAGACCCAGGGGTTTTTTTCCTTTCTTTTACTACTTCAGAGGATTTTTTGTTAATGATGATAAGAATAATCTTTCATTTGGAAGACAGGGAAAAAATATAACATGGAGTATTAACATGTTTCAGTCTCCACTTTCCTGTTGTTACTCCCTCTATAAATAAATTGATTTAACATTTACTTTAGGTTAACTTTATTACAGTTTTAAAATTTTATATGTGATTTTAGAAATATAGGCAATAATTATTGTATCAAATGACACAGCCTGTCTTCTGAAATGCTCTTAATGCTATAATTTTACATACAGAGAATTACAGCTCAAAAATTAGGAAATGTCTAAAATTTAAGGATAGGTATAGAGGATCTCTTAGCTAGGAAAGTTACGGATATCTGTGTTAAGAATGGGAAGCAGATACAGGGTCAAGGGGAAGAGGAATACATAAAATAAACCTTTTACTTTAATAGTGCCTGACTGGTTATTTTCCTTAACAGCTATGGTTGACTAAAAGGCTTACCTTTCTCCAGTATGTTTATATTCTATAAAAAGGTTATTTACCTGGTGGAATAACCTCCAATTTATGTAATATAGAAAAAAAGCAAAGACATGCATTTATGTTATTTATCTTCTGGATAACCATCCCTTAGAATGCTCATTGACTCCAGGGGGACTACAATGCATGATACCTTCTTTTCTTAAAGGGGAAGAATATAGTGAATGGTGTGAAACCGTACATAGAAAGTTCTCGACTATGGAGGGGCTTAAATTTGAAGTTTGACCACCTCGTGTTTAGACTTTCTTCCCAAAGCATTTCCAGTTTATGTCAGCATTCTAGAGATGGGAAGACCCAGAAATATATGTGGGGGAAGAAAGGAAGCAAGAAATATTTTTCTTCTCACTTGAGAAGATTTGGTTTATGAATAGTTTTAAAATGATAAATTTTATCTTTGAGATGTGTTCATTGGTAATCAGTAGTTTAGTTTCATTACCCAGAATGATTTCTAGAATCTGTATAACTGGGGAATATTTTTGTACAGAATGATCCAAGATATTTTATTACAAGTTCTTCACAACACAAGTAGTGATTATTTATCAAAAAGTAGACTTACTCCAGACAAACATAGAGTGTAAACGTGAAGCTTCTGTTTCCTAAGAACCTGTTCTACAACTTGGTTACTCTCAGTGTGGTTCATTGAGCAGCACCTTTGGCATCACCTGGACATTTTGTTAGAAAGGTGCTGTCTCAGGTGGCACTCTGGACATGTGGATTCGTTATCTACATTGTAACAAGATTCCTAGGTGATTTTTTTGTGCGCATTAAAGTCTGCTGGTATACAGCTTTCAGTGTCAAAAAACATTGCATTTCAGTCCACAAAGGGAATTACTCTTATACAAAAAGAAAGAATAATTAATTATTTGTTATGTAGGTTTGCTGGGTTAACCAAGCATCTTAGATAGCTATGTAAAAACTTGAGGAATTCTCTAATCTAATCCCCTCATTTTACAGATGAGGAAACTGAGACCCAGAGTGGTTAAGTGACTTTCCCAGGGCCACAGCTAGTAGTTGACAGAGCTGGAACTAGAACACAGGCATCCTGACTCTCAGTCCAGTGTTCTTTCCACTACACGATCCTGCCTTCTGTTTGATATAGAGGTTAGTGGATATGTGTCTGTCCGGACTAGGCTTCAAGGACAAGAAGTGGAGTGAACACTGGCAAGAGCATTTACATATTGATGGGTGTAGAAATTAGATTATTTTCTTGTTCAAAAGATTCAAGACATAGGAGAGTTGGTAAAAATTAGAAGGTAGTTTTCTTCTCTTGAACAAGACGTAATTTCTGTAAAAGCTAATTTTATTATAGTTGCTATTTTTAGGCTACAAGATGTATATAAAATATAGGTAAAGTAAAATATAATGAGGTAGATTTTTTTTGTTTTCTGATGAACTTACTCCTGATAAAGGTGTGTGAAGAACTCTGTATTTCATGAAAAAAATAAATCATCTAGGTTCAATTGCAGAACTCCTATGTTTTAAAGCCATTTAATCATTGATACATTTTAATCTGATGAGATTGCTGCCAGAACCTACTTAACAACAACAAAACCCATAAAATAGAAATATTTGTCTAAGTATATATTTTTAAGTGAAAGTATAGAAGGAAATAATGCAAAAACATTAAGAAAAGTAGTGCTTTGGTCACCTATCTTCTGCTCTTGCAGTTCTGTTAGCACTGACTGTTGATAGAGATAGTTGATAGAGTAGAGGTAGAACTAATGCTGTTATTAAATTTGACTACTTAATAAAATGAATACTGTTTACATTTAGAACCTGATAATAGAAAAGAACATCAATAAAGTGTGCAGTTTGGGAATGCTGGGCTTAGTAGAGCTTGCTTTTATACTTGCTCCTGGGCTGATTGAGATTCTTACACAGACCACAGAAGGTCGATATATTTATATTGTGAAATACACTAAATTGTGGAAAGAATTCATATAAAATAGGAAAAATGTTTTTGATAAGTACACCTTCAATTTTTAGAACTGTATGATGAATTAAAACATCTAACTAAAAATTAGAACTAGTGATGGATCATGGCTGAAAGTGATTCAGGTTGTATTGTTTTCATCACCTTTCTTTGGAATGGGCACAAATATTGGCCAGGTAATTGTCTTCCAAATTTCTGGATGTAGATGAATGAGCATCTCCAGCCCTGCATCTGTTGGTTGCAGCATGCCAACTGATACTCTGTTGATTCGTGGAAGCTTGTTTTCTGCCAGTGTCTTCAGTGTAGCTTGGACTTCCGCCTGATTCTTGATCATATGCTACCTCCTAAAATGGTTGACTGTTGACCAACTTTTTTTGGTACAAGTGACTGTGTAGTCCTTCCAACTTCTTTTGATGTATCCTGGGTCATTCAATATTTTGCTCACAGAATCCTTCAGTATTTGTAGTTTGAAGCTTGAAGTTTTTCTTCAGTTCATTCAGCTTAAGAAGTCCTGAACTTATTTGTTCTTTTTGGCTTTCTAATTCCAGGCCGTTGCACACTTCATTATAATACTTTACTTTGTCTTCTCAAGCTGCCCTTTGAAATCTTCTGTTCACCTCTGTTATCCAAGTATTTCTTCCTTTCACTTTAACTACTCTGTGTTCCAAAGCACATTTGAGAGTCTCCTCTGACATCCATTTTTGTCTTTTCTGTCTTTTTAATGATGTTTTGTGTACTTCACGTATAATGTCTTTTCATCCCACAGCTCATCTGGCCTTCAGTCATTAGTGTTCAGTGCATCACGTCTAGAGATTGTCTCTACATACAGATGGGATATATTCAAGGTTGTACTTGGGTCTTTGTGAATTTGTTTTAATTTTCTTCAGCTTTGACTTGAGTTTGTATATGAGCAATAGATGTGCTGTCCCACAGAAGTAAAATTTTGCTGATAATTCAAAAGTAGTTGGAACAGTGCATCAACAGGGATATGAAGGAATTCAGGCTGAATTCAGAAGAGGATATGAAACGAGAGATATTACTGCTGATGTAGGATGGATCTTCGCTGAAAGCGGAAAAATGTTTGCCTATGTTTTACTGACTGTGCAAAAGCGTTCAACTCTGTGGGTTATAAATTCTGGAAAGCATGAAGAATGGGAATTCTAGAGCACTTAATTGTGTTCATGAAGAACCTGGGTCTATATGTAGACCCAGAGGCAATTGTTTCGACAGAACAAGGGAGCACTGCATTATTTAAAATCAGAAAAAATGTGCACAGGGTTGTATCGTTTCACCATACTTAGTCTGTATACTGAGCATGTAATCAGAGAAGCTGGACCATGTGAAGAAGAATGGGATATCAGGGTTGGAGGAAGACTCATGAAGATGATATAACCTTGCTTGCTGAAAGTGAAGGGGACTTGAAGCACTTACTGATGAAGATCATAGTCTACAGCTTTCACTATGGGTTGTACCTCAACATAAAGGAAACAGAAATCCTCACAACTGGCCCAATAAGCAACATCATAATAAACGGAGAAAAGAGTGACGTTGTCAATGATCTCATTTTATTTGGAGCCACAATCAGTGGCCATAGAAGCAGCAATCAAAAAATCAAGCAATGTATCACATTGAGAAATCTGCTTTAAAAAGACTCCTTTAAAGTGTTTACAAAGGAAAGATGTAACTTTGAAAATTAAGATGCACCTGAACCTCCAACCCAAACTAAACCCATTGCCATCTAGTCTATTCTGACTTGTAATGATCCCATAGGACAGGGTAGAACTGCCCCCAGAGAGTTTCCGAGGAGTGCCTGATGGATGCAAAACAGCAGCCCTTTGGTTAGCACCCACAGCGCTTACTCACTGTGCTACCAGGGGTCTGCCCCTGACCGAAGCTGTCTTATTTTCATTCACCTCATACGAGGTTTCACAGTAAATTAGTAAATCTGCCACCATGCTTGTGCATTGGCAGCACTGTACAAACAACTAGATAACCGTGGTATATCACAGTCTCACAGCTGTGTTCATGTGGCTGTGTCTCCTGACTGGCATTCTTTATTGTTGTTGGGTGTTTTTGTGTGCTGTAGCTAGAATGTCAGAGCTTGATTTAGAGCAACAAACAAACATTACATTTCTTATTAAACTTGGCAAAAGTGGAATTGAAGTCAGGGACATGTTAGTCCAAGCTTATGAGGATAATGCCATGTAGGAAACGGCAGTGTACAAATGAATTCAACATTTTTCTGAGGGGAGACTAAGCATCATTGATGTGGACAGGTCAGGGTGGCCAGTGACAAGCATAACTGACAAAAGCATTGCAAAAATTCATCAAGTTCTGCATTAGAGTCATCAGCTGACTGTGAGAAGCATAGCAGACCAAGTAAATGTTGATAAGAAACAGGAAAATCTTAACTGAAAACCTTGGCACAAGAAAGGTGTATGCAAAAATGATCCCAAAGGAGCTCAGCAATCAACAAAAGCAAAGGAGAGTCGAATTTGCCAAGACCTTTTGGAGAGGCAAGATGATATTTTGGGCCATGTTATCACTGGTGGTGAAACATGGGTGTACCAGTGTGACCCTGAAGCAAAGTGTCAAAGTGTGCACTGGAAGTCAGCCAATTCTCCAAGACCAAAAAACTTCTTGTCAGTCCAAATCAACAACAGTCAAACAATGTTGCCAATGTTTTTGGATATCAGAGGAATTGTTCATTATGAATTTGTAGCAACTGGACAAATAGTTAACCAAGTTTACTGTCTGGAAGTGCTGAAAAGGCTGCATGATAAAGTTAGGTGAAAATAACCTGAGCTTTTCGCCAAGCAACTCATGGCTGTTTCATCAAGACACGGCACCAGCTCGTACAGCACTGTCTGTGAGCGAGTTTTTAGCCAATAAGCCAATAACTGTGTTGGAACACCCTCCCTACTCACCTGATCTGGCTCCCAGTGGTTTTTTTCTTTACCCAAAGATAAAGAAATATTGAAAGACATTCAGGACCTCAAGGATAATACAGTGACAGCTCTGATGGCCATTCCAGAAAGAGTTCCAGAATTGCTGTGAACGATGGAGTAGGCTCTGACATCTGTGCATAGCTTCCCAAAGGAAGTACTTCAAAGGTGGGACCATAGTGATACACAGCTATGAGGTATGTGACACTTTTTCTAGTATGAGTTTGTGAACTTGTTGGGCCTCGTATGGATGCCACAACCTCATGTGTATGTGAAAGCTCAACAGTCAATAAGGAAAACCAAGAAAGAATTGATGCCTTTGAATTATGGTGTTGGTGAAGAACACTGAATATACTGTGCACAGCCAGAAGAACAAATAAATCTGTCTTGTAAGAAGTAAAGCTAGAATGCTTCTTGGAAGTGAGGATGGCGAGACTTTGTCTCATGTACCTTGGATATGTTATCAGGAGGGGCCAGTGCCTGGAGAAGGGCATTAAGTTTGGTAAATTAGAGGGTCAGTGAAACAGAGGAAGACTGTCACTGAGATGAATTGACACAGTGGCTGCAGTGATAGGCTCAAGCATAGCAATGATTGTGAGAGTGGTATAGGACTGGGCAGTATCTTGTTCTGTTTTACATAGGGTCCTGTGAGTCAGAACTGACTCTGCAGCACCTGACAACAGAGTTGTATTTTGTGAAATCCATAAGGTTTGTTTCTCATCAGCAGTTTTTCCCATTATGGCGTGTGTTACATGAAGGATATAGAACTTTATTTTACTATAATACTGAATGTTTTGCCTGTCATTCACTCAGCAAGCGTTTATTGATAGCTTGTTATATTTAGACTTTTCCCTCTGCCCTCAAAGAGTATGTAGTCCAGTCTGGTTGTGGAGATGGACCTGTAGCCATATTATAATATAAACTGAAACTTCCTCTCTGTTACACTACTGTAAGCACTGTGCATTTGGTAATTTGAATATATTTTAGAATTCTGTTTTTTTAGTTGGTTGCTCTGGGAATTGCATATACATTGGTTGCTTTTTGCAGTCTGCTTTGAATTAATATTATGTCATGTGTATTCTCAAAACCTAGGTTCATTTACTCCCCATTCTGCTACCCTTTTTGCTAGAGTTGTGTGTTACACCTATACTTATAAAGCCCATGAGACAGGGTTGCAGTTGTTTTAAACCCTGAGTGGGCCCCCATTTCATGTGATTTTGGAAGCGACAAATGCTAATTTAATCCTCTCAACAGCCTGTGGGGTGAAGGTGCTGTTATTCTCACTTTACAGCGGCACAACAAGGTCAGTGTACATAAGGTCAAACAACTAGAAAGTGTTAAATCTGGGACTTGAAACCATGTCTGCCTGACCCCGAGGCCTGCATTCTTATATCACTCATGACAGTAGCTTGTTTAAAAGTGTTTTCAGAAGAACATAGAGGAGACAATGGTTGGGTAAGCCAATTAGGAATTTTTCCTAGAGAAAATTGTAGCTGTCTATTGACTATTGAGTTGAAACTGCTCAGAGAAAAAGATGAACAGAACAGAAGGAGCCTGAGGAGGCAGGATCTGACCAGTAGAAGCCAATGTGTGTCAGAAGTATACAAGGACTGAGTCAGCTACTGCTGGCCGTTGCTGGTAACTGGTAGAGTTGTTGGAAATAAGGCTGACAAGCTAAGCTAGAGTCGGATTTGCCTGGATTGTTTCCTTATATACTGCCTTATTGACAAAATATGTTTAAGATAGGGTAGTAAATATTGTCAAAGTAAATTACTTGTATTTTGATTTACAAAATAGAATAATTTTATGAACATTTATGCTGTTATGTATAATATAAATCTGGGTTTCTGAAAGTGGCATCCTGATTTTTGATCTGGAAAGAATATAACTTATTGAATAGTTACTGTTTTAAAAAACTCCTTTTACAATAATTATATGTTTTCCTCTCCCAGCCCTTCTTGTGGTTTTAGAGTTTTTTACAAGTTATAGAATCTCTTCTATTTAGTTTTTCTTTTCCAGGTTACATTCTGTTTGCTTTGAGTGTAACCCTGTTTGTAGAGATCTAGGAGGCTGAGCGTAGGCTATCTAAGTCACAGATTGCTCTTAGTTTCTACACAGTTCTGCCTCTTGTCCTCCTCTCAAAGGGGAGGCTGCTCCACTTTGAATTTCTTTCATCTTCCAGAGTTGGGTAGCTTGATGAGAAGGGTTTTGAAAGTTCTCATATCAAACAGGGGTACGAAAACTGGAGAACAATCTCACGTGTTACATTCCCTTCTTTGTGTTAGGCTGCAGAACAAGCAAAAGCAAGTCCAGCTCTGGTAGCCAAGGATCCTGAAACTGCGGCTAACAAAAAGGAAGAAGAAGATTTAGCAAAAGGTGTGTATGTTAAGTCGCTAAGAGTAAGAATAAGTAGGTCCCTCAATTTAATACATTTTTTCTTTTCTGAGACATTTAACAGTAAAACAAGTAGGACGTAACAGCCAAAGCTGAGGTCTGCTTTGTTTACCTCCTCAGTGTCATTTTTTTTTTTCTTTCAGACAGCTGTTATATATGTAGCCTTTCAGTCTGGGTTTTTGTACTAGTGTCACTACACATACGTGTATCCACGAACAGTATAAAACACGTTTTTGTATTCACTAGATTTTTTTTATCATACATGATAATTACTCCTCGGTGCCATTCTGTAACTCTTCCTTTTTTAAGTCAGCTTTGTATTTGAAATCTATTTGTAATGAGACATAGATCAACTATTTTTTTAACTACTGTATAATATTCTAGTATATTAATAAGTATACTTTATGGACATTTCACTGTTTCTAATTTTTCATTGTAACAGTGCTGCAATGAAAACCTTTGCATATGCTCTTTTGTGTACATACATGTGACTTTCTCTTATGTGTGACTAAAAGTAGATGTGTTAGATCATAGGGTGGGTACATCTTCAACTTTGCTAAAGGGTTGTGTGGTTTCTTCCATTAGCAGTGAATGAAAGCTGTGTGTGTGTGTGTGTGTGTGTGTTCTGAGGACAGTTGGTATTGTCAGAGTATAACTTTTGGGAATATGGACAGGTTTGAAATTGTCTAATTATTTTATTTTTTCCTTTATTACTATTGAAGTAGAACTATTGACTACTCTAGTTTCCTTTATGATGAATTGTCTTTTTTCCAAGTCTTTTTTTTTAAATAACGATATATAGAAACTATTTATTTATTTATTAATTTTTATTTTTTATTTAACATGACTGAGTGAAAATGTACATTCCCATATAAATTTACATGCCCACCTATATGCAGCTTCCAGTGCTCTCCCTGTCCGGTGACAGCACACTATTCCTGTCTGCTCCATACATGTCTCATCCTCCCAACAGCCTCCTTTCCCCTCCTTTCCACCCACTCTCCTTCTTCCAGCCAGAGGTCAGTAGGATGATATCCTATAGATGTATAGAACCATAAAGTGCAACCAATATATGGTCACTCTGCATTGCCAAGTCCAATCAATTCCTGTCCAAAGAGTAGACCTTTGTTATAATTTATGGGTAAGGGCAGCATCAGGGCCAGGGGCCGTGCTCTCAGGGGAACCCCGAAACCGCTGGACCATCAGTTGAGGTCTTTTAGTGGAGATCTCAGGATGCACCCCTTTTTATTCTTGTGTTGCCAGTGAGACTCAACCTAGTGAGCTCCATCGTGGCTATCACTGGTGGTAGCCGGGCACCATCCGGTTCTTCCAGTCCCAAGTCGATGAAGGCACCCACTCTTGTGGCTCTCTCTGTCTTCTAGGTTGAAAAGTCTTTATTTTGGGTATTATTCTTTTGCCTATTAAATTTTATGGTAGATATTTTCTTCTCATTTTTAGCTTATATATTAACTTTGATAGTGGCATGTTTTATCAAGTAAAAGTTTTAAATTTTTATGTAGTTAAAGCTTCTGCTTTCTTGTTAAGAATTTTGGTTTTGTGTGTTATTTAAGATATTTTTCCTTACTCAGGTCTTTAAAGATATTTTCTTATTTTTTTTCTAATGGTTTTATTTTCTTCATATTAGGTCTTTTATCAACCTAGAGCAGGGTGGGCAGAAAGAAGGGATTTTGGTTGGGCTGAGAGCAGGTAATGAAGTATATTAGATTATATTGCAAGAGTTCAGGTTGACATGTGGTGATAACCTGCACTGAGAGAGTAGTGGTAAAGGTAGAAAGAGCAGATGTATTTGAGATCTATTTTGAGTGATTATGTTAGGTGAATTTTCTTCAGTATAATTATTTCCATATTCCAATTCTTAGGCTACTTATGTAAGAATTTTTTTGGGGTCAGTAAGCCACAGATTTTCAAGAATTACCTAATGATTTATTAAGTTAGCTGTGAGGTGCGGAACAGTTACTTTCCTGGTGATTTTGATTGTCACTTTTGGAACTTAAGCTAGAGGAATACATTAAAAAGGGGAAAGAAAATATATCAACAGCTGAATTAAAAAAAATTATTATTACCTAGAATAGAATAATTTGATATGTATCTTTTCAGTAAAAATAAGTCATCATACTGGGCAGTATTTCTGCTTATTTTTAACTTTCAATTTTGAGGAAACCGTGGTAGTTAAATACCAGAGCTGGTAACCAAAAGATCAGTATTTTGAATCCACCAGGTGTTCCTTGGAAGTATTTTTGTGTATTTTTAACTTTCAGTTATGAATAAATGAGTAGAATTGACAGTGTGATTTTTTAGTCAGTGAATTACATCAGGATATGCCCTGTTAGGATATGTTCAGCTAGCTTATTGAAAAAATGCTTCTGAGTTCTTTGAGTTATCTTCAGAATTCTTTTTTTTCCCCCCTTTGGCTTCTTGGCTGTATTAACATTTTAGGTCTTCTGAAACCTACTCTTTTTCAGCTATTGAGTTATCCCTGAAGGAACAAAGGCAACAGCCATCCACGCTTTCCAGTTTGTATCCAAGCACATCTAGTCTCTTAACTAACCATCAACATGAAGGTCGAAAAGTTCGTGCTATATATGACTTTGAAGCTGCTGAAGATAATGAACTTACTTTTAAAGCTGGAGAAATTATTACAGTTCTTGATGACAGGTAAAGGTTAAAATTCATATTCATATCCAAGTTGAACATTGACATGGAAATGTGTAACATAATATTTGTAATTTTATATTTCATGTTATCCATGTTGAATCTAGTTACCAGATATAATAAAAATGAAAATAGACCCCCAGGTTTGCTTTATGATATTTAGTTGCTTTGACTGTGTTACATTGCCTGGATTCTTATTTTGTAATTTAATTTTTTCATTTCTATTAAGTAGATTCTTGTTTCAGAGACCTAATTTAAGCCATTCATTTTAAGTTCCATCTAAGACTAATAACTGTTGTTAAAGTCGTTAAGGGGTCAATATTTTAGAAAATATTCCGAATATGTGTATTTACACAATTTCTAAGAAACACGTAAGTGATGTTAATATATTTTCATATGAATAATTCTTACAGGAAAACATCCATATGAATCAAATTCAGTATACATGGAATTATAAATTTAGATTACCATAGGAGGGATTTTTTAGCATAACTTTATTGACAATTATGACTAACAATTAAGTATTAAAATTTGCAAGTGGTTTTTAAGAAAAAAGTAAAATTAGACAAGATTTAAGGTTTCTTTAGTGGAAGAAAATGGGGTAAAGTTTGAGCTTGTTAGCTGGAAACAGCACAAAACCATGAGAATTTGTTTATTTAAAAATGTTTACTAGCTTTCCATGTACAAGTTGGTGATACAGTGGTGAGGAGGCATATGCCTCTGAAAGTATGTTCCTTTTAAATGTTTTCTGCTACATATGGTGTTTTATGTCATGTTTTCTCTTGTGGAGCTTGCTAGCTATGGGGACGTTTTTGGGGAGACAGTTCATTTTCTAGTAGATTCTCTAAGTGCTCACCAACCTTCAAAAAAAAAAGAACTGTGTCCTCAATAGAGGCCTTGATTCTTATTTGTAATGTACGTTCGTGACCCCTTTCATCAGATTATTGTGAGATTAAAATCTGGTAATAAGGTAAGTTAAACAGTATAGAAAATAAAGATTAATAGAGATAGAAATCTTAATTGTAATAAATCATTCTCTTTTATTCATCACAGTGACCCCAACTGGTGGAAAGGCGAAACCCATCAAGGCATGGGGTTATTTCCCTCTAATTTTGTGACAGCAGATCTCACTGCTGAACCAGAAATGAGTAAGTATTTTTTAGTATTTTGTTGCTGTTAGGTGCCATCGAGTCAGTTCTGACTCAAAGCAACCTGATAAGTCAGAGTAGAACTGGCCCACAGAGTTTCCAAGGAGCACTTGGTAGATCTGAACTGCTGACCTCTTGGTTAGCAGCTGTAGCGCTTAACTACACCACCAGGGTTTCCTTCAGTACATTTGTAGATGAAAATTCATAACCCTCCTGATAATAAAAGTTGATTATGATTAACCGTGTGGATCAGGCAATGTTATTGCTTCCAGGATGTCATAAAAATGCAGTTCCCTTGACAGATTGTTTGCCAGAAATTACCAGTCTACCAAGATTATCTTTAGACAGACTGTGGTCATTTTTTTTTTCTATCAAATGTATGCAGATGCGATTGTAAATCCATTAAAAAGTGTTAATAGAATTCATCTATTATGTGCTTTCCTTATCATCAGTTGGTAGAAATGCAACCAATGCAGTGTAACCTCAAAAGGATTCTTAGGCTCCAAAGACTGGGAAGCAGTGGCCTCTAAGAAACACAATGGCTTTCCCAAGCCTTTTAGAGGAAAAATGGTATTAGTGGCAGGCATAATAGTTCTACGAGATGTAACTTTCAGTAGCCTGAGTAGTGGATAGATCACTATATATGCATACAGTATTGTACCTAAAAAATCTTCGTAACAATGACCTTGAGGCATCAGGAAATGTTTGTCATGATTTCCATCTGTTTAAGAAAACAGAAATATGTTTATGTGTAGAAAAATTTTATCAGCCATTGGGTTGTTTAGAATATGTAAGAATATTTGCATGTAAATTGGTAACTACCTACTTACCTGGCAAAAGATCTTGTCTTTCTATGGTACCAGATAGAAGTGATCAATACAAGTTTAAACCAAAGGATGTATAGGTCTTTCTTGGCTTATAAAACTTCTAGGGAAGGGTCTTTTTTTAGTCATCTTTTTATCTAGCATCTCTGGTACTGAATCTTACTAGAATCTGTAACTGTATAAATATTTATAGAATAAGATAGATGTAGCAGCAAAGAGATGACTTTCCTAAAATCCTAAGAGCATTTCTCTTTCAAAAGAGGGCTTTAACTACAAACCAGAGATTATAGAACTGTAAAAAAATGATACCCTTTTTTAGTTACTGCTAGTTTTGAAAAGCATATTGTGAAACCTTGCTTCCCACCACCATACTGGTGGTGCCAGTGTGCCACCGTTTTAACCTGGACTGATAGTGTTGTCTTCTTTCTTTTCCTTTTTTTTTCAGTCGTGAGTCAGTTGTTGGAAAAGATGCAGTTGTCATAGACTTTGTTCAAGATGAAATGCAAGATCTCATGTTGTATTTTTTTCATCATACAGCAGTGGAGCCTAAATATCAGTTTTGTAGTTCTTACATGTTTCACTCTGAACCATTTGAAAAAGAAATAGGAGCATAAGTATGTAATGGTGCTACAGATCTTAAGATTGGAAAAATCCTAGCGTGAGCTCCATGTTATATAGTACATACATGCACATACACACATGGGCTTATTTTGTTCTTTTCATTATTATTATGATGACTGAGTGAGAATGTACATTCCCATATAAATTTACATGCCCACCTATATGCAGCTTCCACTGCTCTCCCTGCTCGGTGACAGCACACTTCCGCTCTGCTGCATGTATGTCTCATCCTCTACTGAAAGATTATTGCTTTTGTAAATCTTTCTTAAAAACTGCGTTCAGAATGCAAGACAAGAGTAATACATAAATTATAAATAGGTTTTATAGGCATATAATACAATATATTATATCAATGTAATATCAGTATAGAAATTTCATATCAGTATAAAAAATTACATATATGAATACCTGTTGATAATATTAGCCCTTAAAGAAGGGCTATAAACTTATGCATAGTCATTCAGCTATTAGAATATGAAATCTGCCATGTGTTCTCTTAGGGGTTGCTGCCAGTGCAGTGCTATCCCGTCTTTGTAGCTGTTAATAATGCTGGACATAGAGAGCAAATATGTCTGTTGGGAGTTTCTCTTTTTGCTCCAAGAAAATGAAATCAGTCAAAAGTTGTTATTGTTTGTAGCCTCTTGCTTTATGATGACTTGAATGGGATGAGTATATTTCTTATATTGTAAATTATTTTCATTGTATATGGAAGGACATAGTAAAATCACAGGCCAGATTCCAGTAGTGTGAGCCACTTGAGCCTGACAGGCATTCAGGTCCACGCTTTGCCATTTACACTAGTTGCTCCTTGGAAACCCTGTGAAGCAGGGTTGTCTTGTGAGATCACTGGGAGTTGGACTTGACTGAGTGGCAATGAGTTTGTCTTTGTTGGTTATTCTGCAGGAGTTTTTAGTCTTCTAAGGTGCTGTTAACGTCATCTGTGATATGGGCATAGTTCGTACCATTGTTTGTGATTCCTTGAGAAATGTGATACTTCGTCTGGCATATTGAATAGTTTAATGGATACTGTTTTCTGCTCTTAATTCTACCTTTCTCCCATCTTTCACATCTCAATTTTTAGTACTTTATGAATACTAGCCTTGTTAATGCAAGGATGAAAAGAACAATCTTACTCAGAAAGCAAATGCATTCTTGTAAAGCTGAATGTGCATCTCAGTATTATTTTGGAGAAAGTTAATTGCTTTATTAATAATACTCATATTTACTAAATAATGTATTAAATAATATATGAAAGATTGGTATGGTGAACAGTCTAGAAGGTCAATGGTTTGCTGATCCTTCAATAACGCACTTTTTCATTGCAAAGCATAATTGTAACAAGAAAATGCAGACTGATTTAGTGGACATTTCAGGTCTTTGCTGAAGTTACTTGGCTAGTTCTCCACTGGCCTGGATGTGATTCTCATAGTGAAAGTCTATAAGTGATATGCCAGAAAATATATAGGTAATTTTTCAGTTTATTACATTAACGTAGCATGATTTTTTGATCAAACAAGATTTCTCCTTGAAGGGACTGATAATTTAAAAAGTGTTTATTTTTACATTGTAGTTTATTCATGCCATTGCAGAACTTTGCTTTCATCCACTACTGTACTGAACTCTGATGTATGGTGGGTATTTAAGCTCCACTTCAGAAATTTATATTATTTTCTATGAATTATCTATATTATCGAAAAATATAAAGTCTTTAGAAGAGAAAATTAAGAAATCTTGGCAGCATTTCATAAAGCAGTGTTCTGTCATTGTTGCCTAAATCTGTAATCTAAATATTCCCTAAATTGAGACTTGGTAGGAATATCAGAAAAAAGTCAGATTCTTTCTTGAAACTTCCAGTGTTTTAAAATTAAATTTTATTATAAGCAAAGATAAATGTTACATATTTTACAGTTAAAACAGAGAAGAAGACGGTACAATTTAGTGATGAAGTTCAGGTAGAAACAATAGAGCCAGAGCCGGAACCAGCCTTCATTGATGAAGTAAGTACTTCCTCAGTGATAGCAGTCCTTTTTTTATATTGGGTTGAATTGTTTTTCTTGCCTTCTTGTTTAAAAAAACAAACAAACAAAATTTTAATAATGTGTGTATTTTTTTGTTATTGTAAGAGTTCAAATAATATAGACTAAGCAAAGATTTTTAAAGGTTTCTGTCTTGTCCATTTTTGCCATCATGTTTAATTCTTTCTCATTATTAAAGCAATATCCTGCATACTATTCCATAGAATGGATTTATCATAGTATATTTAATTATCCTGTTGATGGAGGCTTAGGTTTTTTCCAGTTTTTTTTTTTTTTTGGTATTACAAAGAATATCATAGTGTCATTTGTTTTGTTTCTTTTCTTTTTTGAGCATCTTTCTGTTTCTGTAAGTAAATCAGGAGTGGAACCACTGAGTTAAAGGGGTTTTGTGTTTTCCTGTAATAAATACTGCCAGTTTGTCCACCCGAGTGGAAATTTACACTCACCAGTACCAGGGGAGTACCTGTTTCCGTACATACTTAGCCATGGATATTAAGATTGCTTGTGCAGTACTCAAGACAGGATGGGTCAGTGACTCTGTTGAAAGGATAAAATGAATTCCTGTTCCTAAAAATAAAATACCACAATCATTTTTACATAAACCATTTCTTAAAGATGTTGCTCATATGCTGAATAAAATTGGAAATACAACTCATGTTTCTTTCTTGGATTGAACACATTCTTGTATTTGGGGAAAACATGTCAGTTTTATGATAAAATGTCATTGCTGCCTCCATAATAACAATATGTGTTTTTGGTGGTTGTGTTTGACAATATAGTGTCAAGTTGGGACAACTCAGGTCATGCTTTTCAGAGCTAGACAATACTGCCTAAATTTGTATTGTTGGGACCTCAAACTTAAACTCTTTTGATTAAGTTAATTTATTATACTTAAACTTTTCAGAAATTTCTGTGGTTACTTTTATAAAAAGCAAAAAATTAAAACTGGTTCACTTTTCCAGATTTAAGCATATTTGTCATTATCTTTTTCTATGAAAAATCATTAATGGTATTGACACAATTGTGTTGAATTAATAGTACACTATTAAGTTATGGAACTAGCAAACCATCCAGGAGTTTGAGAGTACTATATTGTATAAATCAGGAGTTGTCAGAGTGTGTGACCTGCGGGCCTTGTTTGGCCCACTGCCTGTTTTATAAGTAAAGTTTTATTGGAACAGAGGTATGCTTACTTGTTTACATACTGTCAGTGGCTGCTTTTGTGCTCCAGTGAGAGCTTTGAGTAGTTGCAACAGAGACCATGTGGACTTCAAAGCCTTAAAATTTTTACTATCTGACCTTTATAGAAAAAGTTTGCTGACCTTAAGTGTAGGTCATTTTCAGAGGATTTTTTTTAGTCCATAGTACTGCTTCCTAAAATTTGTCTACTAGAGAATACTTCCTGTCATCTCTTGTTATTTCATTGTTCATCTCTCAGTGTACATTCTCCCTCTCTCACTTCATAGAAAAAAGGCTTACTCCATACCATCTCGAACTGTATAGAAATTTCCATAGACAGTTTTAAATTTTGGTGTTGGTATTAAGAAAGTAATGGCTATAATGACTGGATAGCACAACTCAGCACCAAGGAGGACCAAAACGATGTGGTATCTAGTAGATCATTAAAAGTAATTTTTAATAAGCCACTTTGATTTCTGGCATAAAATTCAGAAGCTATTGAAAGAACTGCATGATATTGCTATATTAAAATTAATTTACTTAATTTAAACGTAATTTCTCAATACATTCATCTATAAAAAAACAATAGTAACAGTGTTGATGCTGAACCTTAGTTCATTTTATTTTTCAAACTGGAAGCTTGATTGTGGTTTTCTTTGACCCGTTAACCACTGCCATCAAGCAGTTCTGACTCATAGTGACCCTATAGAACAGAGTAGAAATGCTCCATAGAGTTTCTGAGGAGTGCCTGGGTAGATTTGAACTGCTGACATTTGGTTAGCAGATCTAACACTTAACCACTGTGCCACCAGGGTTTCCTTAGACCCGTTAGGAATCATTATCTAGACGAAGTTTTCTAAAACTTAGAGTATTATCATTAATTTATATGCATGTTTTTATTGTAAAGAAATTTGGTAAGGCAATCAGTAGAAAGCCTTCAACTACATTGCATTAGAATAATATTTTCTAAGAGAAACTGAATGGAAATGTGATAGGGCCAAGGAGAAATAATGAAGCATTTGAAATTCATGACAGAGATTGCTCATGGTGTTTTTTTAAGTGGTAATGGTGGGTACATGTTGCTGTGATGTTTGAATTTCTTTGGATTATTTAAAAGCATGTTTAAAAGCCTTTTTTTATGTTAATATTTTGAATGTACTATAAATTACATCCTGTTAACATGTACCCTATTAATGGAAAGTGTGATTATCTTTTTTAAAAAATAAAGGTGTTTGCATTAGATTTACAGCATTCTTTTGGAGGAGACAGGGTAGAAAGTTTGGAGAACACTTACAGAGAAACCACCTCTAGAGACTACAAAGAGTCAAGGAATTCACCTGGGGCAGGGAAAGCAGTGTTTGGCCAGTGGCATTGCATAAAAAAATGCATGTAGAGTCAGAGGAGTGGTCTATCTAGAAGCCCTAACTCTGCCAGTAAATAATTTGAAATAGGGTGTAGTATTTTGTAAACAAGTGGAAAAAATTATTCAGGTGTTAGTTGACTCTTACTTTATCCTTTGTTGTTGTTGTAAACACTTTCTGACATTTTTTAGACACTTGAAAATTATGAATCTTACAATAAAATACTTTCCAAACTATAGAGTTCTTTTGACATGTGAAATACTTTTTTTAACAAAAGAGCAAGAGATGAATTTATCTCTCAAATTTTGTTTGGTTTCAGATGTCTGCTTTGCTTAGAAATTGTAGTGTGAATTGCTTATTCTGTGTGTTTATGTATAATAGAGCATAACCATTTGTAATTAATTTGGTATCACCATCTCTTGGTATCCTTAGGAGATTGGTTCCAGGACCCCTACAAATACCAGAATGCTTGGATGCTAAGTCCTTTTAATTAAATGGTGTAATAGTTGCATATAATGTCTGTGCATCCTCATGTGTACTTTAAATCGTCTCTAGATTACTTATAATACCTAATACAGTATAAATACTATGTAAATAGTTGTTATATAGTACTGTATTGTTCAGGAAATAATAGCAACACGAAGTGAACAAAGCTTAAATAACAAGTGCTGGAAAGAGACTGTGTATCCGGGAAATGGTGAGAGGCTACAGCAAGGTATGCATACACATCATTCATGTAGGTTCAGCATAGTGGTTGGAGTGAGGCAAAATCAAGTTTTGCTTTTTGGAACTTTGTTTTTTTCCCCCAGGTGTTTTTGATCCATGGTTGATTGAATCCATGGCTGCAGAACCTGCCAGTATGGAGAGCTCACTAGTATGCTTTGGTACAGTAGATGTGTATTTTGATTCTTAGAAACATACATGTAAATACTTATGATATGTTTTGTTTCATTAGTTCTTTTTGATTCTTAGAATAGAAGTCTCTGAAATAGATGTGAAGCATTAATTTAAAATAGCTTGCAGTTTTTCTCACATATGTAAAAAGAGAAACCACGAATCTTCTTCTTCGTGATACAGTGAAGTGTTGGTGGAAAGAAAATACCACATGACCTTATTTAGAACAGCTGTAATGTAGCTGAGTTATGACTTCTAAAACAGCTGCTATATTCAACTATGGTGGAGATGAAGTAATAGCTGAGTAGTTAATCACAGGCACTGCCGTCTTGAGGGGGATGCTAAACTGTCTGTGTGGCAAGGTTACAGCTGCTTCTAAACACAGCTCCACCACAATCCACTGCCATGACATAGAAGATTGAAGAACCACATGTTAATCCACTAGCATGACACAGGAGATTGAAGAACCCGTATAGGTATAAATGTGGCTCCATGTTTTCTTATTTTAGAGAATCTCTGTTAACAGTTTGAAAAACAAGTAGGAAGCGCTTTGAAGCCTCTGAGTTAATATGGTCCTAAAGAGAATACATGGATATTAAACATATAAAAGCAGAATTGGAGTTTCTGTAACTATGAATTACAGATACTCCCTGTTTGTAAAGTTTTGTTGCTTTGTACATTAACAATTTTCCTCCTACAGGATAAAATGGACCAGTTGCTACAAATGTTGCAAAGTACAGATCCCAGTGATGATCAGCCAGATTTACCAGAGTTACTTCACCTGGAAGGTAAACCTTGTTTTCTCTTTGTCTTGCAAAGAAAAAATAGAGGCTCTGTCCAGTGTTCTGTTACAGGCTGGTTTTATATTTAAATAAATCTGAGAAGAATATAAAAAATAAGTTACTTCTCCCACTTTTCCTTGACCCAATTTCATTTTTATATGTAGTTTAAACTTTTGGTAGAATTTGAATTCATACACCTTTCTGTCCAAATAAAGTATTTTATTCAACATTTTAGAGTCCCGTAATAAGATCAGTATTTTAGATTAAGTTGCCACCTCCTTACATTAAGAAAAGCAATATTCAGTCCTAAGTATTGAGATTAAGTAATATAACTTGTGTTATTCCAAAATAAAACTTTTATCCCTTTGGTAATATGAATAGCTATCAAAGGTTTGCTGTGCTTTCTTATGTTTCTTCAATTCCTGTCATCTTAGCAATGTGTCACCAGATGGGACCTCTCATTGATGAAAAGCTGGAAGATATTGATAGGTAAAAAAGAACATGTTTCTTCCCTAAAGTTCTTTCTAAAGTATATATTGGGATACACCTGTTCTTTTTCTTTAAGATAAGCCAAGTAAACTAATTCTAGTTCACTTGCTTCGTGTCTGTGCTGACTCGTCTGTGCTGACTAATGTAATCACCTATGCTAACTTGCGTTACCAGTGCCCAAAAATGCTCCCACCTGTTAGCAACTAGGGAAGCCGGTGTTTCAAGGTACAGTGAATTGTGATATGCTAGAATTTTCACAGCACAGTGCTTAAACCTTGAAGAGGGTTAGTTGTCTTGGGGCTAAAGTGCAGAGTATTTTGTGTCATAATGTTTTAATAATTTTTGGTGTTGTCACTTTTACTATTTTCGATATTTTAATGTCTTATTTAGAACATCATAGCATATGAACAACAGCTGTTTCAAATTACTGTGTAATGTTTCAGAAAACATTCAGAACTCTCAGAACTTAATGTAAAAGTGATGGAAGCACTTTCATTGTATACCAAGTTAATGAATGAAGACCCGATGTATTCCATGTATGCAAAATTACAGAATCAGCAGTATTATATGCAGTCATCTGGTGTTTCTGGTTCTCAGGTAAGTTTTTCAGAACTGAAGTACATCATTTTCCATCTGAGATTATTTGGTATAACATTTTATGAAATGTGAAACTTCCTAAAAATAATGTTTAGAGTGAAAACAAATTTCTTACTTGACAAATAAAATACATGATAAGCTAAGTAGAGTGATAGTTTTTTATCTTTATTTTTTGCTTTTGTCCAGGGATGTACATCCAAATTTTAAAATAAAGATTGACTCCAACCTACTCCTATTGCCTCAGTCTTCAAGAGTAAAGCCCAGACATTTGGGTATTTTAAAAGAGTCAGGGCTTGGCATAGCTAATTTTCTGGGTAAGAACTACAGTTTTTGTCCTTGGGAGTAGAATTTCTAATTATTACTAAATTCTTCTGAGTATCTGTGGTTTTTTAGTGAGCTGTATTAGCATGGAATTTTTTCCCCTCCTGTACGTGAGAATGCATATAATGCATTTTGTCTATTCACCCCGAGCAGTTATTGCAAGAGCCTCTTTTCCACAGACTCAGCAACTTCAGGTTACCAGAAGTAGTTGCCAGGCATTCTGTTTTGTCCATGCAGAGTGGCCACAGACATCATTGAAAATATTTTTGTAAGTGATCCATGTCCTGCTAGCTTCTTCTGCTGAAATGAGGTCTAGAACCCTAGTGAGGGAGCAATGAGCTGGAGACACCTTGGGACCAGGGTGCCACCTGCTCAGTGGTCTTGATTACTAGTTTGTGCAACACAAAACAGCTTTGTATTTAATTTGAGAGGTACAGTTAGGATCTGGCTTCAATATGTCCTATAATGTAGTAGAATGTCATTGTTTTATTTGTTTCCTAGGGATAGTGTTTCTCTATTGACCTGTGGTAGCAGTATATACTGCATAGACAGTGGAGTTCTCTTTTTCAGATGTGTGAAATGGAAGGATCTGATAAATACCATTAAAAATCAGAATGTTAGTGTGTTTAAGGCTTAGGGTATTTAAGAATTTAGTCTCTTTAGATTTTTTTTTTGGTATGGGAATAGGTAAACTATGGCCTCAGGGATAAATCCACCCAGTCTCTTCATGTTGTACAGTTTATTTTGGAGCATAGTCACAGTAAACCTGTAAGCAATTGTCAGAGATGCTTTCATGTTGCTAAAGTTGAATAGTTGCACCAGAAACTGTATGCCCCACAAAGCCTAAAATAGTTACTATCTGTACTATCTGTGCCTTTACAAAAAGAAGTTTGCTGACTTTAACTTTAGTTTGGTTTATGCTCAATAAACTGCAGTTTAGAAAATGTAAATTGTATCCACAGGTAAATGTAGCCTGTAAAACAATATAGTCCTTAACCATGCTTTGGAGCTCTGGTGGTGCAGTGGATTAGAGCTCAGAGACCAAAAAACCAAACTCAATGCTGTCAAGTCACTTCTGACTCAGCGACCCTATAGGGCATAGAAGAACTATCCTGTAGAATTTCGAAGGAGCACCTGGTAGATTTGAACTGCCAACCTTTTGATTGTCAACCACCACCCAACCAGGATTTCTTAAAATATCAGCATCAAGATGCAGAGTATATTAGCATAAAGTTGAAAGAGAATTCCTTTACCAGTTCTGTATGGAAATAAATGTGAGTTTAGTGAAATTTACATGAGGAGAAAAGTTACCCAGAAGTCCACTTCGCTAGAAAGTGTTTAAATGCCTGTCAACAGAAGGGATATATATGTATTTTTAAATTCTGCAATTCCGGAGATATAATTTTCCTTTTTGTAACTGAAAACCTTTAGAAAGAAAGGATGTTATGCCAATTAAAATTTTAGTAACATTGGCTTGTAAGAAAATAATCTACTTCTTCTCTAATGAGTTTTATCATTAACTCTTCCAGGTATACCCAGGACCTCCTCAGAGTGGTGCATATCTGGTTGCAGGAAATGCACAGATGAGCCATCTCCAGAGCTACAGCCTTCCCCCAGAGCAACTGTCTTCTCTTAGCCAAGGAGCAGTTCCCCCGCCTGCAAACCCAGCCCTTCCTAGCCAGCAGGCTCAGCCTTCTTATCCTAAGTACTTTGATTATTAACTGTTGTTTAGAGATAGTGCTGCTGAAACTCTTAAGTGCTCTCTGATTATCTGTAATTGTAAGAATGGGAAAAACAAACAGTGGTAGATGGAACTGTTGCCTGGTCATCAGCCCTGTTTGTGATGAGTGGGTTCTATGGGAACTCTTTAGATATTTCATTACTGGCCAGTGAGCACTTCTCTTTTTCACTGACTCACTAGCCTGCTCTCTTCTTTTTAGTGCCTTAGTGTTTATGTTCCTGTCATAATTTTTTGGGGTTTTGCTTTTATTAGAATCTGTGATATGTGATAAAGACTTCAATGAAACTTAAGTTTAATTACTGTAATTTATCATTTTCCCACAAATTTGACATAAAATCTAATTTTTTTATTACTGTTTTAGATTGTATACTTCTGGGCTATATCTTAAATAGTTCTTTTTTGCTGTACATTGAAATGTAGTTTACATTATAGGATGGCCCACCAGTAGAAAAGAGACAATATAAGTGGTCATATGTCACTGTGATTGATGAGACAAGTAGCTAGTAGCTGAACATGAGATGATAGCCAACCAAGTGCCGTCGAGTCGGATCCAACTCATGGCGACTTTTTTTCATCATTTCCTTACAGGACTCCTTACCATGTAGTTAAGCGCTGGTGTACGATGATTAAGTACTCAGCTGCTACCTAAAGGTTGATGGTTCAAGCCCACCAGCCACTCCACAGGAGAAAGATATGCTACTCTACTTCCATAAAAATTACAGCCTTGGAAACCCCATGGCAAGTTCTCTTCTGCCTGTGTAGAATCATAGTGAATCAGAATTTACTCAGTGGAAACAGATTTAGTTTTGTTTTTATCATGTGGTTAAATACTTATGCATTATGTAAATAGCAAAAAAAAAAAAAAAACCTAATCTTTATGGATTCATTAGCACATATTCTAGAAGTTAGGATACTCTGACTTGCAACAGAAGTTTCTAGGTGACACAATCACAAGCTCTAGGACCTTTCCACAGGTGTTGGTGTTTTGCGGGAATGCTCCTGTACTGCCCTCATTGTTACAGTATTCATTCCCTAAGAGTCACACTCTGTTGCTGTCTGGAGGCAGGAGGGTAATGAAGAGACCTATTGTAGCATCAGAGAGGTTGGTCCTCCTACTGGGCTGTATAGTTCAGGAAAAATGCTAGATGTCGTTTTCTCTATCTCAGAAATTTTTTTCTCCTAAGTTGAAATGTGGTGAAAATGAATACTGTTATATGGAAAAGACGCAGGCAGATAGGGAGTAGCTATTCTTAGAAGGGCTATTTTGGAACTAGATACAAAGTAGACAGAAATAGGTATTGTTGAGAAGTCCGCCAGTACTCACTAGGGACCCTTTAGATATTTTAGTATTAACCAGAAATGCCACCTCCTTTCCTGCTAGTCGTCTTTTTCACAGTGTCACATACTACTCTGAATATCTTGTTAGTGGAAGGAGGTTACTTGAGACCCATTCTTGAAGTTCAAGGCCTTTGGAAATTATCCTTGTAAGTGAGACAGTATGTTGATACTGTAAAATGAGGTAACTGTGATGTGGACCACCTTGTTGCTGTATTCTGGGGGTTTCTCTAGTCTGTGCTTGGAGCAGTCACTGTATACAGTCGGTGGTACAGGGCTTTTACTCTGGTGCCTGACACTGTGGAGACTCCTGAAGAAACACATGTTTATTTCAACAGATACTTTTTGGAGAGCATTTCCTTGACATACTTATCCCTCTTTGGCTAATTCTGTTTATTCTTCAGTTCTTAGTTCTAAAAAACTGCCATTTTTACTGGAAGCCTTCCTTACCTTCCTACCTCTGCAACCTGTTCCCTCCTGTGTGCTGTCCTAGAACCCTGTATTTTCCTCTGCACGCTGTGTACTGGCTTTTAACTGCCTTTTTACTTGTCTGCATCTCCCCTCAACTGTAACACCTTGAGGGCTGGAACAATGTCTCATTTTTACACAGGCATACCTCAGAGTTTTTGTACTTTGGCTCCACACCACGGCAGTAAAGGGAATACTGCAGTAAAGCAAGCTCCGTGGATTGTTTGGTTTTCCAGGGCATGTGTAAGTTATGTTAATGCTATGTGCATAAGTGTATAATAGCATTATGCCTAAAAAAGTACATACCTTAATTAAAAGGTATTTTATTATTAAAAAGCCCTAATCACCCTCTGAGCCTTCAGCAAGTCGTCATTTTTGTGCTGGTGGAGGGTCCTGCCTCCTTGTTAGTGGCTGCTGACCGCTCGAGGTAGTGCTTGCTGAAGGGCGAGGTGGCTGCAATTCCGAAAATCCCGTAGCACTGAAGTTTGCCCTGTCAGCTGACTCCTCCTTTCACAGATTTCTCTGTGGCATGCAATGCTGTCTGACAGCATTTTACCCACAGCAGAATGTCTTTCAAAGTTGGTGACAGCCCTCTCAAACCTGCCACTGCTTTGTCAGCTATGTTTCTGTAGTATTCTAAATTTTTTGTTGTTAACAGTGTTCTTAGTGTCTTCACCAGGAGTAGTTCTATCTCAAGAAATCAGTTTCTTTGCTCATCGTAGGAAGCAACTTCTCACCATGAGATTGCAGAAATTCAGAAATTCAGTCACATCTTCAGGCTCTGCTTTTTTTTTTAAATTATGATCGAGTGAAAGTGTACAGTCCAATGTAAACTTGCATGCCCACCTATGTGCAGCTCCCACTGCTGTCCCTGCCTGGTGACAGCACACTCGTATCCGTTCTATACATGTCGTATCCTCCTAACAATCTCCTATCTCCTCCTCTTCACCCTCTGCCCGCTCTCCAGTAAGAGGCCAGCAGGACGACATCCTATAGATGCATAGAACTATAAAGCACACACACAATATGGTCACTCTGTTTCACTGAGTCCAGTCCATTCCTGTCCGAAGAGCTGACCTCAGTAAAGCTTTATGGACAGGGGCAACATCAGGGCACAGGGGCTGTGCTCCCAGGTGAACCCAAGGCCCCTGGGCCATCATTTGCAGTCTTTTAGTGGAGTTTTCAGGGTGCACCCCTTTCTATTCTCGTGTTGTTCCGGTTCTGCTTCTAATTCTGTTTCTCTTGCTCTTTCAACCACATCTACTGCTATTTTTTCCACTGAAATCTTGAACCTCTCAAGGTCATCTTTCAAATTCCTGTTAATGTTGATCTTTTGACATCTTCCCACAAATCAGGAATGTTATTAATGATATCAAGAATGGTCTATCCTTTCCTGAAGTTTTTCAATTTACTTTGCAAGGGAATCACTGTTTATGGCAGCCGTTGCTTTATGAAATGTATTTCTTAAATAATAAGACTTAAAAGTCAAAATTACTCCTTGATCCATGGGCTGCTGAATGGTGGTATGTTACCAGACATGAAAGCAGCATTAATGTCCTTATAAATACAAATCCATCAGAACTCTGGGTGACCAGGTATGTTGTCAGTGGGCAGTAATATTTGGAAAGGATCTTTTTTTCTGAGTGGTAGGTTTCAAAAAGTGGGCTTAAAATATTCAATAAATCATGTCATAAACAGATAGGTCCTCATCCACATTTTGTTGTTTGATTTCTACTGTTTAGGGACAGTAGATTTAGCATAATTCTCAAGGGCCCTAGAATTTTCAGAATGGTAAATAAGCATTGGTGTCAGCTTAAAGGCACCAGCTGCATTAGCCTGTCTTTGAAGCTTCGTAGCCAGGCGTTGACGTTTCCTGTCTAGCTATTACAGTCCTAGATAGAATCTTCCAATAGAAGGGTGTTTTGTGTACATTGGTAATCTGTTTGTTTTGTATAGCCACCTTCATTGATTAGGCAATTTTGCTTTCTACATCCATGTGTTTACTGGAGTAGTATTTTTAATTTCCTTCTAGAACGTTTCCTTTACATTCACAACTGGTTGTTTGGTGCATGAGGCGTAGCTTTCAGCCTGCCTTGGCTTTCGACATACCTTCCTCACTAAGCCAAATCATTTCTAGCTCTTGATTTAAAGTAAGAGACTTGTAACTCTTCTTTCATTTGGAACACTTTAGAAGGCATTATACGGTAATTAATTGTCCTAACTTCAATATTGTCATGTGTTAGAGAATAAAGAGGCCTGAGGAGAGGGAAAGGTATAGGGAAAGAGACAGGGGAACAATGGATCAGGAACAGTTAGAACATGCACATTTATTGATTGAGTTTGCTCTCTTAATATGGGTGCATATTTGATAGGGTCTTCATGGCTGTGACTTTTAGGAAGTAAATTGTCAGGCTTTTCTTCTGTGGTACCACTGGGTGGGTTTGAGTCGCCACATATTTGGTTTCCAGCCAAGAACTTAACTGTTCATACCACCCAGGGATTCTGTATACAGTGATAGCTCTGGTAAAACAGTTAATGTAGGAGATGAGCAAATGATTACATATGGAGAAACATACTGGAGAGACAGTGTAGAACAGAGATATGAGAGACATTGGATCAGTTACAGGGCTTTGCCTTAGGCATCTGGGTGGGTGGTGCAGCTGCAAATTATGATAAAGAATGTAGGACAAAGTGGGGTGGTTACAGTGATAAACCCATGTCTCTTGAGTCAGTTCCAAGTCATAGCAACTCTGTACAGTACTAGCTGACATTTATGGGTTCTTTAGTATGTGCCTGGCACTGTGATATGTGCTTTGCATGCATTTGCGCTTTTATTCCTTGTAACAACCTGTGAAGTACCAGCACCAGCTGCCGTTAAGTCACTGTTGACTTCAGGCAAGTCCATGTGTGGTAGAGTAGAACTGTTCTCCGTAGAGTTTTTGATGGCTGATTTTTCAGAATTAGGGTGTCAGTTTTGTCTGAAGGGCCTGTGGTAGGCTAGAAACTCCTTCAACTTTCAGTTAGTAGCTAAGCATGTTAACCATTTCTACCAGCTAGGGGCTCTGGTCTATGAAGTAGATACTAGTGTTCCCATTTTATAGGTGAATAAACTTAGGCACGAAGAGATTAAAGTCCTGCTTAGTCAAGATTCAGAAACCCTGGTAGCATAGTAGTTAAGAGCTACAGCTGCTGCTAACCGAGAGGTCAGCAGTTCAAATTTGCCGGGTACTCCTTGGAAACTCTAAGGAGGAGTTCTGCCCTTTCCTATAGGGTCACTAAGAGTTGGAATTGACTTGACGGCTGTGGGCATGGTTTCTTGGGGTTTAGATAAGCTTCAGTTTCTGGGCATTCTGGATCTAGAGCTGAACACTCAGTCTCTAACAGTGTATTAGAGCAATATTAACAGTGTATTAGAGCAATAAGCAATAAGCAATGTGTGCTTATTGATGTTGAAGAAATTTGATTGCTTGTAGTACAGCTTCATATTTCACAGTGTAGCATATTTGGAATCATAATAGGTGTTACATTTAAATGTTACTAGTAGAATGTGGAAGTAAATTACTATCTATTAGAATTGAATTGGTTTAATATTTGCAAAAATACAAGAGCACTGAGTTTATCAGCAGTTGACTTATAAATAATTTAGCATTTGGGGAAGAAAATTCTAGAAATAAATAGCTATGCATTACTTTGAAAATTTTGAGCAAGTGTCTTACGTAGCATGCTGTATTACACTTTTACTAGAAATGTGGGGGAAATCTCAATATTAAAACATCATAATATTTTTCTTCATATAACCTAGTATCTTACATATATTAGAAGCACAGATATTAGGTCAGGAATCAGAAGAGAGGAAGTGAAGACAACTCTTTGAAAGAGTTCTGTAAATGGGAGCAATGTACAGGTGGAGAGGACCTTGAGAGAACTGATGGTTGATAGTTGTATCGGGAAGAAAATGGGTATAGGTAGGGATAGTTGATAAGTATAATGTGAGCATATATGGAAGGCCTCTTATTTCCTTTTCTATCTGCAGGAAAATATGAGAAGTGAGATTATCAGGTTTCATCTCAACTAGCCCACCATAACTGCTCTTGCCAGAGATACCAGTGAATTCCATTTTGCCAGATGGAGGAGTTGTTTTTGAATCCTTCTCTGACACCGTTCAGTAGTTGATCATTCCTCCTTTCTGAGATACTTTTTTCACTTGGCCAGGCTCATTCTGTCTTTGTTTTGCTTCTCCTTCACTGGCATACCTTCTCACTGTCCTTTGTCTAGCACTTTTTAGTCTTCACACGTTTGAGTATGTGGCCTGCTTTTTTGTCTGTATGCATTCATTCCCAAGGGATCTCATCCAGCCAGTGATTCAGAGTAACATTTATATGATGTTGACTTCCTAATTTATATTTCTGGACTCCATATTTGAATAGGTGACTATCTACTCATCATCTTTCTTGTGTATCTCAGACATCTCACTTGACATGTCCAAAGTCATACTTCAATTCTTCTTCCATAAACTTACTGCAGTTCTTTCTGTAGTCTTCTTTTAGTAAAGGGCATCCTACCAGTTATTCTGCCATCCTACCGGTTATTCAGTCCTAAAACCTTAGACTTTTACTGCTCTGCGCGTTAGCAGATTTTGATGGCTCTGTTTTCAAAATATATTTGGAATCGGACTGTTTCCTCAGCTATCAGTTGTCGTCTGAACTATCGTAATAACTGACAGTCAGATGTCTTTGCCTGTGTCTTTGTCCTCGGAGTGAGCTTGTTGAAATACATTGGGTCACAACACTCTTCTGCTAAAAACAGCCATTCTCTTTGCATCTGTCATAGTTTAAATTGTGTCCCTCCAAAATGTGTGTAGTAGTTCAGCTGGGCCATGATTCCTGGTATTGTGTTATGTTCCCGCATGCTTAAACCCTACCTCTGTGATGGTAATAAAGGAGGGTGGGCAGCAGTTGTGTTGATGGGGTGTAAGATTGTATTGTCTTTGGGCAGTCTCTTGAAATATTAAGGAGACTAGCAGAGAGTTGGGGGGCTCATGCCAGCAAGAACCAGTGCTGGGAGCTGAGTGCATTCTTTGGAAGGGACCCAGGGTTCCTGTGCCACAGGAATTCCCAGGCCAGGGGAAGATTGATGAGAAGGACCTTCCTCCAGAGCCAGCAGAGAAAGCCTTCCTCTGGAGCTGTCACCCTAAATTTGGACTTTTAGTTTACTGGACTGTGACAGAATAAAATTTCTCTTTTTAAAGCCATCCACTTGTGATATTATTGCTAAAGCAGCACTAGATGACTAAAACATCGTCTTACTTAAAATATAAGTCGTAATCTGTATTACCATCTATAAAACACTGTGTGTTGTAAGGTTTCCTTTAATCCTGCTTCTCACCTGTCCTTGCCCCTCTTCACTTTGCATTGCCACAGTCATGGCCCCCTTGCTGTTCCGGGAACATGCCTAGCATTCTCTTTGCTTGAAATGTGTTTTCTGTAGGTTATCAGGAATGGCCTACTCCCTCACTTTTTTCTGAAAGGCCTTTCCCTACCATCCTGTATAAATTAGAATCCCTTGTCTTTGCCATGGTTTATTTTTTTTTATAGCAGTTGTTACAATTTTACACAAATCCCTTGTTTGGGACTTTTTTTCTCATTCTTAGCAATATCTTAGTACCTAAAAGTAACAATTTGGGGGATGTTTTAGGCATTTTATAAATACTTATTGAATGAATGAATAATCAGTAGCTTATTTACTTCTAAATGTCTGTATCATTCAATACCAACCTAATTCGGTGTTTTTCTCCCTCCACAGCACAATGGTCAGTTCTGTCCAAGGAAATACATATCCCAGCCAGGCTTCAGTGTATAGTCCTCCTCCTCCTGCCGCTGCTGCTGCTGATGTCACTTTGTACCAGAATGCAGGAACTAATATGTCCCAGGTGCCGAACTATAGCTTAACGTCATCAAGTCTGCCTCCGCCAGTAGGCAGTCAACAACCACCTCAGCCACAGCAGCCGTATTCTCAGAAGGCTCTGCTATAGGACTTGGGATTCCTCTCTGTGGCAAATACCTGCTAAATGCAGCTGACGATGTCAGAAGATCCTTTAACATCTTAAGATTTGTCTGTCTGCAGCTTATAGGAATCTGTCTTGGTCAACAAATTTAAATATTCAAGAAGGTAGAACTCTATTCAATTTGCACTGACTTTGTAGAGTTCTCCTACCCTGCCCCACCCTCCACCCAGAGGAATGAAACTACTTAATAACATTTAATTCCTTTCATAATATGAAAGAATTGATATAAGATTGTCTTGTAAAATTACCTGGTCTGAAAAAAAGTCAAACTTACAAAAAGCTGTTGTGACAAATGTTGTGTACATATATTGATGTGTAACTTCATTAGTGGCCATTTTGAATCACACTGGTGATCCTGTGAATATATTTAACACTGTTAAATTAATTTACATTACTGTTTTATTTTAATCTTGAACAACTACCATGTTTCATAATGTTTTGTGTGGATCTAAGGTAATTACACTATCCTTTTAAATAGCAAAAGAACAAAGTTGTCTCATATTTGTATGTAGGCATCCTGTTGTCTGGGTTTTAGTTTTGCATTAAACTGAACCTCGTACTAATTGTGAGCTAAACACACCTGTATATTGTCTTTCTGTAGCCTCTGCACACTACTAGCTGTCATCACACCAACGTACAGTAGCTAAATTTTTGGTGCAGTTATATAGCAGATGATAACTTCCCCTTTTAAACTTTCACATTTTGGTGTGATTTCAGAATATTATGGGACCATGTGACCAATTCAGTAGGATCATAATCTTTATATATTATTTTTAAGGAAATAATGTAAATTTGCAGTTTCCTAGTTGAACATAGTAATTAGATTTCTAAGCTGTATACTGTGTTTATTGGTGGCAGTGACACCAAAGATAGAGGCAATGGATAGGAATTTTTAAACTCGAAAAGAAAAAAACTATGAATTACACTACATTTTCAAAATTTCTTGTGATTATTTAGGATATAAACAAAATTTGATTCATCTGTCTTACCCCACTGGTAGTCTTTTAAATATGTGGTTTTAGCACATTGTATTCTTTAGGTCTTCATTAAAATGGATATAAGATGTCTCAAATTATCTATATTCCTGACTTTCTTAGCAGTTTATGTATTTATTATGTATTTTAAACTGGGTATTTGGACTGCTCTGTGTCTCTTAAAGTTGATCTCACAGAATTAGTTTTGGCTTCCTATTCAAAAAATTTTTGAATTTGAATGTGTTTCTTTTACTCCATAAGAAAAGTGTTTTCCATTGACATTTGAACCTTTCTTCTTAAATATTTACAATTTCCCTGGTTATTTTATACTATTAAACAACTGAGAAATGGAGCCGAGCACTATATTAAATTAATTGATTTGACAAATTTCCTACCATAAACACAAATTCAGTTTGTGTTTTCTAAGATTATTATAATCAGGTGTTTTGTCTATTTGTTTTATGACGAATAGTTTCTTCCTAAGTGAGAAATCTTAGTGGTGACTAATTTCACAGGTTCAGATTTAAAGCACCATCTTCAACTTAACTGCTTTATTCTAATGTTGTGTTTTCCTGACCTTATAATGCCCTCAGATATTAAAATTTGGATCTAAGCTTTATCTTGTTTAAATTTTTAGTAATTTATTTTCTGGTAAACGTTGGCAACCATCACAGTTTTTTGTCTTTACAGTTTGAGTATTTTAACTCAGTTGATAGACTTCTCAATTCCTGTTATATTTTCCTTTTTCTCATGATCAATTCCAGTTAACCACTGTCAAATGAATCGTTTCCCCGTTACACTTTTGGTATCTTTTTTGCTGTGAAATCAATCACAAAATCAACCTACAAAAATCAAAAGTATGATAAAATGAAAAAATATTTACCCTTGATGTAAAGTATATACATTTTTCTTTATTACATTACTCAGCTTGAAAGTTTAAATGGTACTGTATTATTTTGTGCTTTTCGATTACTAAGAATGAAAATACCAGGTGGAAAAATTCCAGTAAAATCTTTCCAATAAGCATAACCAATACAGAAACAGGAAAGATCCATTTAGGAGTTTAAATTTTTTTTTTTTTTTTAAATCTCTGTGTGTTGTACTTTTAAGAAATCTTTTCTCTGAAATATAGCTGTCCCTGGTGGCAAGGTCAGTAGTTCAAATCCACTGAGCACTCCTGGGAAACTCCTATGAGACAGTTCTGTTGGGTCACTATGAGTCAAAATTGACTCAATGGTACTGGGTTTTTATAGCTGTCCCTAATTTGAAGGAATAAAATTATTTATAAAATCACCTAACTACAATGTGAACTTCTGTTAAGCAAATTCTATTTCCCAGTTTATTGTTTTTTATAAAGTTTGAGGTAAAGTTTCTATAAAACAGTGACATCCAAGTGGAAAAAATTGGATCCAGTTACTACCTAGTCTAAATAGCAAATAGACCCCACAGCCAGGTATGGGTTACATCAGTGTCCTGAACCTACTAGGGAGTGCTTTGTAAGGAAGTAGGTTCTATAATTTTACCATCTCTTCTGACTCTGGTCCTCCATCCCTGTTAACTGTCTTACCTACTCAGTGAGGGACCTTCTCATGCATATAGAGATTTTCTCCTTATTAAAAACTTTTGCAACTTTGATTTTATACTTATTAACTTTTATATTTAAATGCTCAGTAGATCACTACAGTTACTTTCTGAAAGATGCAGGTTTCATATATAATGTATGTTTCATTCAGCTTGAAAATACCTTTAGTTCAGAGCTTTACTTTTACATGACAAATTAATGTCCTGCATGATTAACTGTGCAACTATAAAAATTACGTAAATTCTCTAAGTTGAGGTCCACTGGCATAAATGGTTACTTTTTCATCTGCTTAATGTGTTAAAATAACTGTTCGTCATCTGCTTGCTTTCTTTACTTACCAGTTGTACTAATAATTACAACTTCTGCCTGTATCACTTTTTAAATATATAACAAAAAAATAGTTAAAAAGATATCAGTCTAATCTTATTTTCCTTTTTTAATGTGCTTTTCTGGTGCATTAACTGTTAGTGGATTAACCTTTAGAATAAAATATGTAGAATCTTAAATTTGATTGTTTTCTCAAAGGCTGTATATTCAGTTCTGTTTTAGTATAATGATACAATTAAGTGTTCTTGTCAAGTATCTATTATTTTCTGTACTATTTATAACTTTTTTCTTACAATATTCTAGAGCAGTTTAAATCTTATTATTGAAAACCTTTTCGATTTCCCTTCAGAACAAAGTTTGACATTTTATTGGTGGTAACTTATAGTATGCTTTGGATTTTCTGACTTCCTAACTTCATCTCTGAAACCTGGTAGCATGGTGGTTAAGAGCTATGTCTGCTAACCTGAAGTTAGCGGTTCAGCTCTACCAGGTGCTCCTTAGAAACCCTATGGGGCAGTTCTGCTCTGTCCTGTTGGGTCACTATGAGTCAGAATTGACTCCACAACAAGAAGTTTGGTTTTTTTTTTTTTCACTTGTGTTAACAGTTTTGACTGCTGTCATAGTGTCTTTCTTGCTTCTTTCAGACTCATAGAAGTTCTCGTGAGTATATTAAATTCTTAAGGGTCAATAAGCCACTAGAAAAGAGCCGAAGGGGTTGATTTTCATGCTCTTTTGGTGGTTGGAGACTTTAAAAAAATATGTTTTATAGAAAAGTAGTATTCTTGATCAGATACCCCTGGTTAGTAATACATTTTTGAGTATGTAGCCTCAAAATGTATATGTGTCTTTATGAATTATACAAGTTCTACTGTACGAATACATGTGTATTATAAAGCCAAAAGACACTAAAAATAGAACCCTTGAAGGGATGAGAGAAAAAAACATTAATGGAAATTGTGCTGTTTTCTTTTTTGTGTCTTAGTGAATCCTTTTGTTTATGCCCTGTGGTACACACACTCAAATTAGAGAAATCCCATTTAGAGGTTAAGAATAAACAGGGAAGGACAGTAAGCTGTTACTTTTTAAAGCTTGTTTTAAAAAATTTATGCCAAAATGTTTTTTGATTAGGCTCCCTGGTTTTTTTAATACATTGTTTTGCTGTTATTTAGTAAATAAGCAATCTTTTTCTTTCATACATTCATCAACCCATAGTGGTCTTCTGTAAGATTGTTGTTTCTTAAAAGGAAATACAGCCGTATCATCATCTTTGGCAATTTGCTTGTATAGATAGTAAGCACATTAACCATAATGTCTTTTTTTCTCATTGATTTTGAAACCTAGCATAGTGTGTGTTTTACCAAACTGGTTTTAATACACGGATCTGATTTGCTTCTGAATGTTTGTTGTAGTTTTGTGTGTATATACTTTTAAAGCAGGTAGTGTAAAGATGGTGTCTTGCAATTGTTAATTTTATTCATATTGGTGATTTACCTGTGTACTAGTCGACTCTGACTTTAACATATCCCAAAACTTACCAGGTTGGCACCTTGAAGTAGATATCTAACACTTGAGACTTCTCCCACAAAATTTTATGTTGAGAATTTTTAAACTTACAGAAAGATTGACACTCAGATGCTGTTTTTCTAGATTTACTAATTGTTAATATTCTACCCCATTAGCTTTTATCTTTATTATGTATGTGTGTATATGTATATACACACAGAAACTTCTTATGTGAATATTTGTAAATCACAGTTGTTGTAAACTATACCCTGGAGTACTTTATCATGTATCTTGTAAGGATAAGGACATTCTCTTACATAATCTAAACTTTTATCACATTTAAGAAAATTAGCTTATGCTTTTATAATGTCATTGTTAGCAATTGTTCCCCAAGCTATGTTTCATAGACTTCTTAAAAAATTCAGGACCCATTCAGGAAACACACTGTATATTTTATGTTGCTATGTTAATATGGAATAGTCTCAATTTTTTTCACCCCATGACATTGACTTTGAAAAGATCATGTGTTCTGTCCCCGCATTTTGGATCTACCTGATTTTTGCTTATACTCTCATTTAACTTGATGCTCATTCCAGTTACTTTCGTTTATTTGTAGAAGATTTACAAGCAGAACCATACGATCTGTGGTTAAAAGAACTAAAACTAAAAATTGCAGAAGCTGTAGATATAAATGAGCATGATTAAAGCTATGGTGTAGTTAGTCTGTATACACAGAAAGGCCATCAATAGTAGTGTAGCTTAGTGGTTTTGTGTTCTTCATTTCAAATTGAACTCAGTCACTAAAGAAAGTTTGTACCTTAAATAAGTCGTCCTCCCTGTTTTCCTCTTTCAAGCCCGAAGCGGCTTTCACTCAGCGTGTGTATCCACCTAATTCATTCACTCTGAATGACTTATAGGTGTTTTGAGACATTTTATCAACAATTATAGATCTGTTCTAAAATGCATATGTTGTATCATGTTTGCTTTGAAACACTTTTCATTCCCGTATAGTCATACTTACAATTAAGATATTGAAATAACTGAAGACGAAGGAAATTTCTTTGTTTTTACAAGTTCTAATTGTTAAAAAAAAAAAAAAAAAAGTTGTAATTGTTACTTTTGAGTGTGTTTTATTGTGGTAAAAAATATACCACAAACGATTTGCCAATTCAACATTTTTTCCACATTCTGTCACCTTGGTGATGCTCCTCATGATGCCATCTATCATCACTATTTGTTTCCAGATTATGCCACTACCGTTAGCAGTTTAGGTGCCCCCTAAGCACCTCTGGTAACTGCTAATACGCTTCGTCAGTATATATGTGCCTATTTCACGTAAATTTGCATCATGCGGTATTTCCCCTTTATTCAGCATGTTTTCCAGATTCATCTATGTTGTAGCACGTATCAGGACTTCTCTTTGTGGCTGAGTAATGTTTCACTATGTATATGTGCCTTGTTCTGTTTACCCATTCATCTGCTGGATGGACATGGAGAGTGTTTTCGTTTTTGGCTGCTGTGAAAAGTGCTGCAGTGAGCACAATTCTGTTTGTGTTCCTGCTTTCAATATTGGGGATATATTCCTAGAATTGAAATTGCTAGGTCTTATGGTATTATATTTAACCTTTTGAAGGACTTCCAGACTGTTTCCCACAGAGTCTGTGCCATTTTGCATTACTGCTAGCAATAGATCAGAGTTTTTAATTGTTGCTTATTTTCATCAGGTTGGTATCAAGTTGCCAACTGGTTATTCAGCTGCAGGTTAACGATAGTGTGAGCTCTCAGGTTAGTATATAGCTAGCTTAGAACTTTATTTGGATTGATAAATGACTTTAAAAAGCAGAATAAACATAACTCATTGTGTAGAAGGATATGTAAGGTTTCTTAACTGCAGAATCATTAGACACCTTATTACTTTCAAGGTAAGGTGTATAAATGGTTGAGAATGTTTCCAGTTAAATTACACATGATACTGGTCTGTTAAGATGATAAATAGGAAAATTTATGTAAAAAGTCCATCTGATAGAATTAAAAAATATATATACTATTTTGGAGTGTATTCTGTTTCCTTCATGGAGTGTATCTTTTTTAGCGTGTAATTTAAAAGTATGATGATAGTACCCTATAAAGAAGTTGCTTAAAATGACTAAAGAAGTTGTAACCAAGGCTATAGATAAATTCACTTAATAACAAAGAGGTTTAAGTGTTACAAGTTCATTTCTAAAAATGGTGAATGGCCCATAATATTTTCAATAATTTGTATTGTCAGTATAGTTTATGACCACATGGAGATCTTATCTAGGAAGAGCTGAATTGTGCTGGTGGTTTAGGGGAAGAGAGGAATGAGAACTGAAGTTATAGCTGAATTTATTGGAGTTCTCTGCTATCAGAGCCTTGGTGGTACAGTGGTTAAGAGCTTGACAGCTAACCAAAAAGTCAACAGTTTGATTCTACTAGCTACTCCTTGAAAACTATGGGTTAGTTCTGCTCTGCCCTGTAGGATTGCTGTGAGTTGGAATTGACATGCTGGCAGCGGGTTTTGTTTTTGTTTTGTGTATTCTGGTTAAGTGGAAAATTCAGTTTGCTACTGTAGATGTTTAGATAACTGGGTTTTAATAATGTATGTATTATCAAAAGAATGCCTTGCTAGTTACGTGATCTTGTTGAGTTTCATGAATCTCTGAATTCTTCCACTTATGTTTCAATTGTATAATTGATGTGATTACATGATGTTTTTATGTTTTTAGAAATTTGTTTCACATCTGCTTCCACCTACCTAAAATATTCCTGCCATTCAACGTGAATTATTCCGATGACACTAAAGTTAACCTCTGGTAGCTTAGAAGAGGAAAAGGGGGTGGGAGTGAGATTGAGTACTGTAGGTACTTTCTATCATGATTTACAATTTGCTTTCTGAATGTCACCTGGGAATACTTTGTTTCTGTTACTCAATTTCTTAGCCTTAGCCTTTGTTTGAGTTACATCTGTATTCTAGATAGAAAGTGCTTTCATTTAATAATACTTTCACTTTTGTGATGCTGATTTGGATTTTTTTTTTTTAATTATAGCTTTTGGAGTGTATACTATATTTGCATGCTTCAAGTAGATAGATCAGACTGCATGTAACTTTATTGTTGATATAGTCAAGGTTGTATCCTTGGTTTTACGGACCAGAATGGAATGGAGAGATAATACAACACTGGCTGACCTTTAGCCATTTTATCTGTCAGGTAAGCAGATGGCTTGAGATGCTGGAAGACTGTGGAAACTCTTAGTTTCCATCACTGATGCTGGCTAAGAAGATTCTTATATTCCAGATATGGTACAAACTCGGCAGTGGTGGTTTTTTTCCTTTGCATCAGAAGTATTTGACCAAAATGCCATTATTTGTTGTTTACTAACAAGTTACAGCTGTTTTTATATGTGTCAGTTGCCTTCTTAACCCAGATAACATGCACCTTAGTTTTTTTTTTTTTTTTTTTTGCCAACTACACAACCCCTTACACAACGTTTTCTTTAGATGCCCTGTGCATGTTATATGCATTGGGCACCTTATTTGTGAAAATCTGGTGTATGTCTTCATTATTTTATATAGTTAAATTTAAAACAGTTCCAATAATAAAATAATTTTTAGTTTTGTTGCTTGTACTTTAGAAGATTATGTACCCTGTTGTTGGGTGCCATCACGTTCCCACTGACAGCAGTTCTGTGAGCAACACAAGGAAGCACTGCCAGCTCCTATGCCATCCTCACAATCATTATGCTTGACCCATTGTGGCCAGTGTGTCAGTCCATCTTATCAAGTGTCTTCCTCTCTTTTGTAGCCCACCTACCAAGCATGATGTCTTTTTCCAGGGACTGATTCCTCCTGATAACATTTCCAAAGTGTGTGAGACATAGTCCCACTATCCTTGTTTCTAAGGAGCATTCTGGCTGTATTTTTTCCAAGACAGGTTTAGGTACACTGCTGACATTAACTTAGTATTTATTTAATGGAATCAGGTAAAAAAAGAAAAAAGACTTATTCCAAGTACTGAATAGATAAGTTTTCATTGTAGTTTATTTTATTTTTATTATGATTGAATGAAAATGTACAGTCCCATGTAAATTTGCATGCCCAGCTATAGGCAGCTCCCACTACTCTCCCTGCCTGGTGACAGCACACTCTTCCTCTCTGCTCCATACCTGTCTTATCCTCCCAGCAATCTCCTATCCCCTTCTCTTCATGCACTCCCCTCTCTCCAGTAAGAGGTCAGTAGGGCAACTTCCTATAGATGCATAGAACATTAAAGTGCACACATGATATGGTCACTCTGTGTCACCAAGTCCAGTTCATTCCTGTCCGAAGAGTTCACCTCCATTATGATTTATGGACAGGGTCAGCATCAGGGTCAGGCACTATGCTCCCAGGGAAACTCCGAGGCCCCTGGACCATCAGTTGTGGTCTTGTAGTGGAAATCTCAGGGTGCACCCGTTTTTATTCTCATGTTGCCAGTGAGACTCCATCATGGCTATCATGGGTGGTGGCTTGGCACCATCTGGTTCTTCCAGTCACAGGACGATGTCACCCACTCACATGGGTCTTTCTGTCTATTGGGTTCTCTTTCCCACATGTCATTTTGGTCCTTGGTGATCATCCGTTCCTGCTGAGTTGGGACCATTTGTTGTACCCTAAGATGGCAGCATGGCAGATTTTAAGACCCCAGATGCCACTCACCAATGTGGGGTGCAGAGGGCTCTCTTGGAAAGATGCTAGTTGTGCCAATTGGCCTCAAGGTCCCTTGAGAGCATGGTCCCTGGTCCCCCACTTGAGCTACTCCTTACAATATTGGGTTAAGATGGGAGAGGTAATCATGTTATGTTGAAGCACAGTTAATATTGATCTTCTTTCTAATGTGTGCTGTCACAGATTTCACCCAATCAAATTTCTATCAACTATCTAAACCCTTCCCCTTCACCCTCCCTCCCTTTGTACCCTTGGAGCTGTCAAAGAGTCTTCTATGCATGAGTCTGTTTTTAAGTTCTTATCGTAGGGGTCTCATACAGTATTTGTCCTTTTGTTGCTGACTGCTTGGACTCAACATAATCTCCAATTGAAACGAGGTTATGAGATGTTTCTTAAAATTACCGTTGTTTATCATTGCATAGTGTACCATTGAGTCTATATACCATAGTTTATCCATTCCTCTGTTCGGCATCTGGATTGATTCCATATTTTTGCTGTTGTGGACTGTGCTGCGATAAACATTTGTGTGCATGCATCAGTTGGTGTGAATGGCCTAGATTCTGTAGGATAGATTCTGAGCAGTGGAATTACTGGCTCAAATGGTATATCTATATCCAACTTTTTAAGGCAGCGCCATATTGCTTTCCAAAGAGGTTGTACCATTTTGCAATCCCTCCAACAGTGTAGGAGAGTTCTAATTTCTCCACAGCCTCTCCAGCATTTGTTGTTTTGCGTTTTTTTGCATCATGGCCAACCTTGTTGGGTTGAGATGGTATCTCGTCGTCATTTTGATTTGAATTTTTTTAATAGCTAACGATGGTGAGCATGTCCATATGTGGGTTTTGGCTGCCTGGATCTCCTCTTTAGAGAAGTGTCTGTCCATCTCCTCTGTCCATCGCTTAATTGGATGATTTATCTTTTTCTTATTGATATTTTGCAGTACTTATATATTATGGAAATCAGGCATGGATCTTACATATAGTTGCCAAATATTTTTTCCCATTCTGTAGGTGGCCTTTTAATTCTATTAATAAAGTCTTTGGATGAGCAAAAGTGTTTGATTCTTAGTAGTTCCCATTTATCTATTTTCTATTGTTTGTGGTTTGTTTGGAAGATTTTGAAGTCTACCTGTGTTGTCTATTAAAACTTCCATTGTTGTTCCTACTTTATCTTGGGATGCGCTTTATCGTTTTAGATTTGATATTTAGGTCTTTTATCCAGTTTGAGTTGGTTTTTGTATAAGGTGTAAAACATGGGTCTTTTTTCAATTTATTGCAGATGGATATCCAATTTTTCCAGCACTATTTGTTGAAAAGATTGTTTTTACCCCAGTTAAATGTCTTAGGGCCTTTATTGAATATCAACTAGTCATAAGAAGATAGTGTCGTCTCTGGGGTCTTAATTCTGTTCCATTGATTGTCTCTTTTTGTACCATTGCATTTTGATTACCACAAATTTATTCATACTCAGAGAAAGCAAGCCCATATGAATCTGGATTTGACCAAATAGAATCTGCCCATCTACCCTTCTCAATAAAATGTTTCTCAGTAGCCATCACATTCCTATTGTTTGATCTAGAAATTGCCCTACTATTACCCCTACCCTGAGCTATCAAAACAAATAATCATAACCTAATACTACCAGTATCCCTGATTCTAATTATGTTACTAGCCTTAGGATTTGCCTATGAATGAGTCGAAAAAGGATTAGAATGAACAGTATTGGTAATTAGTTTAAAAAAAACCAAATGATTTCAACTCATTGAATTATGATTACACTCATAACTACCAAACATGCATTCTATTTACCTAAATATTATTATTGCCTTTTTAATCTGCCTGGTAAGAACTCTACTTTATTGCTCCCACATAATATCTCTAATATACCTAGAAGGAATAATACTAGCCCTGGTTGTCCTAAGCACCCTACTAGCCTTAAATCTACACTTTACACTAGCTACCATCGTACCTATTATCCTACTAGTATTTGCAGCATGTGAAGCAGCAATTGGCTTAGCACTCCTTGTAACAGTATGTAACACCTATGGTCTTGGCTACGTACAAAACTTAAACCTACTCCAATGTTAAAAATTATTTTACCAACCCTCATACTAATTCCTCTTACTTGATTATTTAAACAAAACCAGGCTGTTTTGGCGACTGCGGCAATGTAATAGGTTCTAAATTCAGGTAGTGAGCGGCCTCCCAGTGTGTTCTTCAGTAGTGCTTTACTTATTCTGGGCTTCTTCCCTTTCTAAACAAAGTTGGTAATTTGCTTCTCCATCTCATTAAAAAAAAGTCACTGGAATTTTTATTGGGATTGCTTTGGGCAGAACAGACATTTTCACAATGTTAAGTCTTCCTATCCAGGGTAGGTTTTTCCATTTATGTAAGTCTCTCAATTTCTTGTATTAAGGACTTGCAGTTCTCCTTGTAAAAATCTGTTACTTCTCTGTTAAGATTTATGCTTCTAGGTACTTTACCTTCTTAGGGGCTATAGTTTTGGTGATTTCTTCATTAATAATCTCGTTGTTGGTATAAAGTAATCCTACTGATTTATTTATGTTTATCTTGTATCCTGAGACTTTTGCTGAACTCTTCTATCAGTTTGAGTAGTTTCTTTATGGATTCTTTAGGATTCTCTGCGTATACAATCATATCGTCTGCAAATACGGATGCAGATGCCCTTTATTTCTTGGTCTTGTCTAATTGCTCTGGCTAGAACTTGTAGTACGATGTTGAATAGGAGAGATGAGAGTGGGCATCCTTGCCTAGTACCTGTTCTCAAGGAAAACCATTTCAGTCTCTTTCTATTCAGGATGGCGTAGGCAGTTGGCTTTGTATAAATGATGCTTGTTGCATTGAGAAATTTGCCATCTGTTCCTATTTTGCTGAGAGTTTTTAGCGTGAATGGGAGTTGGACTTTATCAAATGCCTTTTCTGCATCAATAAACAAAATTAGGTGATTGTCTTTTGTGTTATTTATGTGGTTGGTCACATTAATTGTTTTTATGATGTTGAGCCAGCCTTGCATCTCTGGCATGAATCCAATTTAGTCACGATGGATTATTTTTTGGATATGTTGTTGTATTCTGTTGGCAAGAATTTTGTTGAAGATTTTTGCGTTTAGATTCATGAGTGATAATTGGTCCGCAGTTCTCCTTTTTGGTTGGGTCTTTCTCTGGCTTTGGTACCAGGGTTATGCTGGCTTGATAGAGTGAATTTAGGTGTATTCCATCCCTTTCTATACTGTGAAATAGTCTCAGTATTAATGGAGATAACTCTTGTCTAAAAGCTTGGTAGAATTCTGCAGTGAAGCCATCTAGGCCCAGGCTTTTTTTTTTTGTTAGTAGTTTTTGGATGACTTTCAATCTCTTCCTCTGTGATGGGTTTATTACGTTGTTCTGCTTCACCTTGTGATAATTTGGGTAGGTGATATGAATCTAGGAATTTGTCCATTTCCTCTAGATTTTCAAATTTGTTAGAGTACAGTCTTTTATAAGTATTCTGTTATGATCTTTTTGATTTCTGTTGGGTCTGTTTTGACAGCTCCTCATTTCGTATTTGGGTTATTTGTTTCTTTTCCTGTTTTTCTTTAGTAAGTTTAGCCAGTGGTTTGTTATTGTGGTTGATCTTTTCAGAAAACCAGCTTTTGGTCTTTTCAGTTTTTTCAGTTGTTCTTGTATTCTCTAATTCATTTAGTTCTGCTCTAATCCTTATGATCTGTTTTCATCTGGTGCCTGAGGGGTTCCTCTGTTCTCTGTCTACTTGTTCAAGTTTTAGGGTTAGCTCTTTGATTTGGTTTCTTTCTTCCTTCCAGATGTGTGCTTTTGTGGAGATAAACTGTCCTCTCAGCACTACTTTGGCTGTATCCCATAGATTTTGGTTGGAAGTGTTTTTGTTCTCACTGGAATCCATAAATTTATTTCATCCTTGATTTCTTCTATAACCCGTGGCTTTTTGAGCAAGATGTTCAGTTTCCATGACTTCCACTTTCTATCTGTGTTTCTTCTGCTACTGATTTTGACTTTTATGGCTTTATGATCTGAGAAGATGCCTTGCATTGATTCAGTGGTATGGGGTTTGTTGAGAATCGCTTTATGTCCTAACACATGGTCTATTCTGGAGAATGTACCATGTGCACTGGAGAAGAAGGTATAGTTGTGCGCTGCTGGATAGAAAGTTCTGTATATGTCAATGAGGTCTAGTTGGTTAATTGTGGCAATAAGGTCTTCTGTGTCTGTACTGAGCTTTTTTCTACATGATCTGTCCAGTATTGAGAGTGGAGTGTTGAAGTCTCCCACTATTATTGTGGAGTGATCTATCTCTTTTTTGAGTGTAGTCAGTGTTTCTTCAATGTATTTAGGTGCTGTAATGTTAGGTGCATAAGTATTTAATATTGTTAAGTTCTGCATGGCTAGCTGGCAAGTCCTGCTTGTGTATTGGACCTTTCAGCAATAGTATCCATCCTTGTACATGATGGTGGATTTTACATTAAAATCTATTTTACCTGAGATTAGAATTGCTACACCTGCTCTTCTTTGTTCATTGTTAGCTTGATATATAATCTTCTGTCCTTTAATTTTCAGTTTGTTCCTATTTTTGAGTCTCAAGTGAGTTTCTTGTAGGCAACATATGGATGGGTCATATCTTTTGATCTAAGATGTCACTTGATGTCTCTTTACTAGAGCATTCAGTCCATTCACATTCAACGTAATTATTGATAAGTATGTGTTCAGTGCTGCCATTGTGATATGTTTATTTTTGTGTTGATGTTTTCTCTTTTGTTCTTATTAATCTGTTCTGGAACATTCTTCGTGAGTTGATTTTTCACCTTTCTCAGGGTTGGTTTTGTGGTTGTTGCAACTCCTGTATTATGTTTCTTGATACGTTGCATCTTTATTGTGCTTTATGGCGGCCCCTAGGATCCCTCTTGGTAAACTATGTATAAACCTAATTTTAATTACTACCATTCTTACCAACTTCCTCTCCATCTGGAAGGGTTATAACACCTGTAGTACATTCTGGTTTTTAATATGATGGTATCATAGTTTTCATGATATGATCACCAGATTATTTCACTATTAAAGCTTTGTCTGAGTTTGGAGCCTTCCCTAACTGAGTAGGATGCTAGGTGATGTGTCCTGTATTTGCTTCTAAAATGTGAAGTTAGTGGTTTTGTTCTTCTAAGCCAAGAGATTCTTTCAGTATTGTAGCTTTGGTTTTGTTTTTACAAAGTCTCTTGGGTTTCTATTTATCTGTGAATGTCTTAATTTCCTTTTCATACTTGAAAGATAGTTTTGCAGGAGATATAATTCTTGGTTGGAAGCTCTTCTCCTTCAAGGTTTTGAATATGTCATGCCACTGTCTCTGTGCCAGCCTAGTTTCTGCTGAGAAATCTGATGAAAGTCTACAGGGTTTCCCTCTGAGTGTAAGCTTTGCTCTGAGTCTTGCTCCCTTTAAGAGTTTCTGCTTATGTTTCATTTTGTTAAACTTGATTCTAATGTGCCTTGGTGTGTTTCTTGTGAGATCTGTGTTGAGTGACATTAGATATGTATCTTGGATATCTATATGCTCTTCTTTCATAATTTCTGAGAAGTTTTCTGGCAGCAGCTCAGCAACAATACTCTGTTTTCTCAGATGTCTAGTCCTGTTCAGGAATTCCAATTAATTGTAGATCGTTCCTCGTAATAGAGTCCCACATGCTTCATATGGCTTCTTCATTTTTCTTGTTTCTTTTTTCTGATTTCTCATGGATGCTGGAGTCAGTAACTCTGTCTTCCAAATCAGAAAGTCTCTTTTCCATTTGTTCCATTCTGTTTTCTTGGCTTCAAAGTGAAGTTTCTGTATCTTTGATTTTGTTCCTGATCTGTTGGATTTCCAAGTACTGATGTTCAATGAGATCAAAAAGCTTGCTTAATTTTTCATTCTGTTCTCCTGCATTTTGTATAAGGTCTAGTAGGGCTCTCTATATAATCCTTTCTATTCACCTTCTGATAGCTTCAGCAAAGCTTTGCATCTGGGAGATTTTGTGGAGCTTTCTTTTGGGGGCCTTGTGAAGCCATGGGTCATTTCTTGGTTACGTTTTTCTCTAGTTGTTGCTTTTGGAGCATCATGTGTGTCAATAGAGGCTGAGAGAAATGCTGTGAGAATGGACTACAGTTGTTTCTCTAGCCGAGCCAAGCCAAGTTTTTCTCTAGGCCTTCTTACAATGAAAGGTAAAAAGTGTCTGACAACTTCCAGTCAGTCATCTTTTCAGGTGTATAGGTCCCTCTAGAGAGTAAGCACCTCTATTTCAAACCCCAGATTTTATAAACTAGCTTAAAATACAGAAAGGCTACTGCCCTGCCACCCTCTGCTGTGGGGCCCCAGCTGTAGGTAACGCTGTAGAATACTGCTTTTCTGCTGGAAAAGCACTCTCCTGTGGGCAGGCGCTGCCTCCCAGCCCAGGAATTAGGTCCAGCTGTGGCATCTATATGGGTATCTCCGCCTCCCAGTGGAATACTGCTTTTGTGCCAGAAAAGTGCTCTCTGGGCAGGTGCTGCCTCCCAGCCTAGGATCTAATTCCAGCTTGGGCCTCCCTGTGGGTGTATCCACCTCTCAGTGGATCAAGATTCCATCCCACACAAGCTCGCCACCTGTCTCAGTAGAAGCTACTGTGTGGCAGAGGCAGAAAAAGAGGCCAAAGGTGCCGAGGTACACAGAGTCCAAAGCCGGGCTTTCAAAATATGGCAATTTCGCCTACCAATCCCACCAGCAGTGCATCTGAGATTAGCTGCTAGTCAAGTTCCAGCACCACCCACTGGTTAAGACAGAGGAAAAAAAGTTAGAATGGTGAGTTAACTTCAGTCCATGCAAGCCAGTGCACACCAAGAGTAGGGTCAGCAAAAGAGAGGAGGTTATGTGTTCAGTGGTATGAAGTCTGAATTAACAGCCCTGTGCCACATCCTAGGGCTCACTAGGTGTCCAGAAGGCTCTGTTCAGTAATCAGTTCAGGTCTTGGTTTCCAGAGGGATTTATGGAGATGTGTGTTTAGTCCACCATCTTCACCCTTCAGTTTCTATGTTTTGTTTCTTAGAAGGGTAAGGTCTTTCCAACTGTTTATCACTGATTCTGTTTATATTCATTCTTTGTAAGTAAGAATAATCAATGCCTTTTAGCATATTTTTCTTTGTGGTGTCATACTAATGTTTTCTAAAATAGTTTCAGGAATACTGGTTGGGTGTTACCAAAAAGAAAAGAAAAAAATGCACTGAAGACCAAATTTATGTCAGTGTCTGTTGCTTTCTAAAGCAAGGTGGTTTCACACAGATTTTACTGAAATATTTTAATGTTGAAACAGGACAATGTCATTTCATTCGTATGGGTGCCTCATGTTGACTTACATAGGAAGGCAGGTAGTCTGATGGACTCTCTTCAGGTTAAACATGTATTTGAAATATGAATTTTTCGGTATCTTGTGTAGAATTAAATTAGACTGAAAGTTCAATTATTGTGTCTTTTCTCTTACTCCATTAAACTGGGAAGTATTTGTATTTTTCTGCATGTGTAATCTTATTAACTCTACTTTGTAGATTATGTTTTGTTTATCCCTAGCTGCCTTTAAAATTCTCTCCTTTAGTGTTGGCAACTTTCAGTATAATATGTCTTCGTCTCTTTCTTTTGGGATCTGCCTTGTATGGAGTTCAATGAGCACCTTGTATAGGTATCTTCTCATCTTTAATGCTGTCAGGGAAGTTTTCTGTGAACAAATCTTGAGCAGTTCTTTCTGTATTTTCTATTATCCCACCCTGTCTTGGTACTCCAATCACTCACAGATTGTTCCTCTTAATAAAAACTATTGCCATTGAACTGATTGGGACTCACAATGACCCTACAGGACATTGTAGGACTGCTGCATAGAATTTCCAAGGAGTGCCTACCTAACTCACATTGCCGGCTCTTTGGTTAGCAGCTGTCTCACTTAACCACTGTGCCACTAGGGTCTTTATTCCTCTTTATTGATAGAGTCTCACATAATTCTTGGTGCTTTTTAATTTTTTTTAAAATAAAACTACTTTACCTGAGTTTTCCTCAAATATTTTGGTGTTGAGTGTTTCGTCTTCAGTCTCACTAATTCTGTCTTCCATTGCCTCAATTTTCTTTGACTTCCTATGGAGTTGTCGAATTCTATAATTTTATTTCATCTGAATCTTGGCATGCTGTTTCTGTATGCTTTCTTGTAACCTGTTATGGTGTGGTATGTTTTGTCTGATTTCTTTCAGAGTTCTAAATACTAATCTTTTTATATTCTGACTGATAATTCCATGAAGTTCTCTCATCTGGATAATTTCGTGATTCTTTGTTTCGGGAGCTTTCTGAAGCCATCATGGTTTGCACCTTTAAGTGATTCGATGTTGACTGTTGTCTTTGAGTCATCAGTAAGTTAGTGTACTAGCTTCTTTTGCTTTGAAATGCTAAAATGGCTGGTTGTGTGAGTTAGTTTGATTATTGGAACCTTTGAGGTTTAACACCCTGTCTTCAGATGGTTAGAGTGTTTACTAGGCAGGTGAGCCAAGGCATCAGTTACATTTCTTGTAGTATTCAGCTCAGATCCTTGGCAGTCACTCACCAAGTGTGTGGTGTAGGATCTCTCCTACAATCCTAGATGGACAAGGGTGATTGGTGTAGGCACAGGTATCTGGCTGCATGTGCCAAGAAAGGCAGGGGGCTGACAGCTGTCATTGAGTATCTGTGAGGAAAGAGTGTCCCCTTATGCCTGAACATAGGAAAAGAAACTATTTCTGCTCTGAGATCCTGGCGTAGAGGAGCTGCCAGCAGCTTATTAATTTTCCCTTTCTTTGTTCAACTGTCCCTTCTTTGAATCTGGGGGGCTGGCTTAGGGTGTGTGTAAGGAGTCCTACTTCTGGCCCAGGTAATGGCATCAAACTGGAGAGCCAACTGCAGTGCAGAGAAAGGAGGGGGAAGCACTAGGAAGAGAGAAATAAGTTTACCCCAACCAAGTGCCATCTATACCTGCATGTGATGAATTGGATGCAATCTACTTAGCTTTTGTTGATCAAATGCCATTTTTCACTGATTGAGAAGTTGTGCATAGGCTTTCTGCCCCTCTGTCTCTGCTGAGGAAAGCCCCTGCTGTGCCCACGAAGCTCTGCTCACCTGCAGGGAGCTGATTCCTGTTGGGTTAGAATTCACCAGTCCTAGGTACTTCTGGACCTACTCTCCCTTGTTGCTCAACATGATTTCTAAACTTTACCTTTGATGTTCAGTGCCCTTAAAATGTCATATATAATGGATTCATTTGGTTTTTGGTGTAGTTTTAGGAGGATCACAGAAAGCATCTAGCTTCTCTACCATCTTTCCCCTGCCTCCTTAATGCCTCACCCTTGATGTATTTGAATGAGTATCATTTCCTTAAGGTTTTTAGCATGATACCAGCATAATTCCATTCTCATTTGGACTTTCTTCCAGCATTTGCATGTATCTGACTGGGCTGCTCTGTGTATATGAAAGACAAAAAGAATTTCATCTGCTGAAAAATACTGAAACATGATTCCGTTTATGCTTTCAATGGCAGAAAGTAATGTCTGTACTATGTTATACTATAATTAAAAATGGGAAAAGTGTCTTCAAAACTTAAAGAAGATTAAAAAACCAAACCCAGTGCCGCTGAGTCATTTCCGACTCATAGCGACCTGATAGAACAGAGTAGAACTGCCCCAAAGAGCTTCCAAGGTACACCTGGCAGATTCGAACTATCGCCGGTTTGGTTAGCAGCTATAGCACTTAAGCACTGTGCCATCAAGGTTTCCTGAAGAAGATGGTGATATTTAATAGATAAGGGAGTTATATTTAGGTACTGTTTTAATAAACTTTTACCAAAAGTGAACGTTTTGAAATTAAAAACTTTGAAGTGATACCTGTCATATATAAAGTGGCAAGCATCACCAAAGTAGAACTGATTGGCTTGATCTAAATTACTTTGTTTAATGTCTTATAATTTATGTTTCAAATATTCTTTTTGCCTATTAATTCATGGCTTAGTAATCAGATGCTATTTATAACTTAATTTGTTTCTAGATAGTCCAAGAGCTCTCACTGAAAAACATGAAGTTCTATGCAAAATGTTTAAAATCAGCTCCAGAACATTGGCAGAGGCTTCAAGCAGATAATGCTGTATATTGCACTTTCTTATAATTTGATGAAATGGAGCTCATGATAGAACACAGTGATTTCTGTTATAATGAACATGTTTCTAAAAACCACTAGATATGCAACTCATGCAAAAAAACCCCAAAAGCTAAAGGTTTATGAGTAAAATAAGATTAGTAGGACAACAGTAAGAACCTTCATCAGTGATATACTTAAATACTTGAACTTCATAAAAACACCACAGTCTGGCACATGTTAAATGGTTAAGAAACACATAAGTGCTACAATAAATATAGCACTTTACCTTGAAAAAGACCTTTGGAAATAGGTGACAGAAGTGTTACAATTTATGTGTTACTGTGAAGTGATAGAAGGAGGGTTATTTAAAATCAGGAACACTATAATACTAGATGTGGATGGGTGTTACCCTAACTATACATACTTAAGGAAGCTGCTAGTTTTTTGAAGTGTGAGTGCCTTTGTGTATTCCTACACAGTTGGTTCAACTGAGTTCTGTGTTTCATCTAGTGTTTCTTGTGGATGAAGTTGAACATAAACTAGAAAATGACATTTTTCACATGTGTCGAGAATATCCATCACACAGAACAAAATTTTTGTGTTCCAAAAACAACTGGACGAATAAGCAACATCATGATAAACAGAAACTATTGAAGTTGTTATGGACTTCGTTTTACTTTGTAGTCAACAACCATGGAAGTGGCAATCAAGAAATAAAAACATGCATTGCGTTGATCAGATCTGCTAGAAACCTCTTTAAAGTGTTAAAAAGCAAAGATGTTTGTTACCTTGAAGACTAAGATCAGCCTGACTCAAGCCACGGTGTTTTAACTCATATGCAAGCAAAAGCTCAACAGTGTATAAAGAAGATGGAATAATAATTTATGTCTTTAAATTATGGTGTTTGTGAAGAATATCACATAGACTGAGGACTACAAAAAGAACGAACAGATGTGTCTTGGCAGAAGCATAGTCAGAATGCTCCTTAGAAGTAAAGATGATGAGTCTTCATCTCATATACTTTGGACATGTTGTGAAGAAGACCCAGTCCTCAGAGAAGGACATTATGTTTGGAAAGTAGAAGGTCAGCAAAAAACAGGAAGACTTTGATAAGACTGATGCAGTGACCTTAACAGTGGGCTCAAGCATAACAATTCTGAGAATGCGACAGGACCAGGCAGTGTTAGATTCGGTTGTTGCTGGGGTTGCTGTGAGTTGGAACTAACTCAATGGTACCTAATAACAGGAACAACAAGAAAGGTATTATAGCACAACTGACTCAAGCATAGGTCATTTGGAGGCAGGGGATAAAGTTATTCCTGTTGTTTGTTCCAGTTCATGACGATTCCATGAATTACAGGGTACAACTGTTCTATTTGGTTATGGGCTGTAATGTTTAAGGAAGAAGCCCCAGTGGCTTGCCCTTGGCTGCTAACTGAGAAGTTAGCAGTTTTAGCTTACCCCCACAATCTCATCTAAAATTACAGTCAAGAAAACTCCGTGGCATTTTTCACGTGTATCAAGAATATCACACAGAACAAAATTTATGTGTTCCAAAACCAACTGGACCAATAAGCAACATCATGATAAACAAACTATTGAAGTTGTTATGGACTTCATTTTACTTTGTAGTCAACAACCATGGAAGTGACAGTCAAGAAATAAAAAGATGCATTGTGTTGATCAGATCTCCTGCTAGAAACCTCTTTAAAGTGTTAAAAAGCAAAGATGTTTGTTACCTTGAAGACTAAGATCTGTCTGACTCAAGCCACAGTGTTTTACCTCATATGCAAGCAAAAGCTCAACAGTGTATAAGGAAGATGGAATAATAATTTATGGCTTTGAATTACGGTGTTTGTGAAGAATATCACATAGACCAAGGGCTACAAAAAGAACGAACAGATGTGTCTTGTAAGAATATCAGCAGATATTCTATCTAGCAGCAGATCTGATCAACGCAATGCATCTTTTTATTTCTTGACTGTCACTTCCATGGTTGTTGACTTCAAAGTAAAGTGAAATCCATAACAGCTTCAATATCATATAGACCGAAGACTACAAAAAGAACGAACAAATGTGTCTTGGAAGAAGTATAGTCAGAATGCTCCTTAGAAGTAAGGATGATGAGTCTTCATCTCATATACTTTGGGCATGTTGTGCCTATCCACCCCTCAAAAAAGGGGGGATGGGAGGGTATTAAGGGTAAGCGTCATTTTCTAAGTAGACACACAGCCATTATGTTATTTTCATCAACTTGTGGTTAACTCAATGATTTCCCCTTCATGTAGTTGACATGACCCTGAATCAGGTCAACCAAATGAAGTGCAGAAGAGATTTTCAAGGTTTACTGATTTCTGATTTCTAAATTTTTAATCTTTTATAACACTGGGTATGGCAGGTATTTGTTTAAATATTCACCATTGAAAATCAGAACATACTAACTCAGGTTATTTGCAAGTTCATTTTGATATCAACCAAAATGAGTCCACTATAGTGTCAAAATTTAATAGTTGTACCATATATTATGAGATCTTTTATACAACTTAAAACAAAAATCAAACCCACTGTCACCACTCCTAGTGACCGTGTAGGACAGGGTAGAACTGCCCCCTCGGTTTCTAAGGTGGACCTGGCAAATTTGTGAACTGCTGACCTTTTGGTTAGCAGATGTAGTGCTTCGCCACTAAGCCACCAGGGTTTCTTTTATACACGTGTCAAAAAACCAAAACCAGGCCCACTGCTGTCTAGTTGATTCTGACTCATCTAGGACAGAGTACAACTGCCCCATAGAGTTTCCAAGGAGCACCTAGCAGATTTGAACTGCTGACATTTTGGTTAGCAGATGTAGCACTTACCTACTACTCTACCAGGGCTTCTTTATACAAGTCAGTCATCCCTAACTCGCATGTTCCCCAACTCACTTCTAACCTACTACTGGAAACCATTTTATGGAACAATGCCAAATCTGGTTATTAGGATGCTAAGATCTAAACCTTGTTTAATCTGTGGCATGACTAAAGTGTCGTGTTAACAATATGTTGAACCTACATGAAGACTGCCAACTAAGTTTGTGAACTCATCCTAGAAAAAGTGCTACATATCTCATTGCTGAGTATCACTACAGTTACCTTCAAATTACTCCCCTTAGGAAGCTATGCTCTGATGCCAGCACCTAGTCCACCCCTCAAAACAATTTTGGAGCTTTTTTCTGAAATGGCCATGAGAGCTGTTGTCAGGTTACCCTTGATGTCTTGAATGTCATTAAAATGTCCCCTGTCAATATTTACCTTCAGGCAAAGAAAAAAGTCACTGGAGGCCAGATCAGGTAAGTAGGGAGAGTGTTCCAATACAGTTATTTGTTTACTGGCCAAAAAATCCCTCACAGAAAACTCTACAGTTAGTGAACTTGCACCATGCCATTGTGTGCACTGGCCATTCCAGGAAGAGTTCAAAAACTGTTTTGAAAGGTAGACTAGGAGGTGGCATCCATGCCTAGCTTCCTAAAAGGAGTACTTTGAAGCTGACCACAGTGGTATTCAGCAAAGAGTTATGTAACACTTAACAACAATTAAGTTCTCAGACTTAATTGTCAGACCTCATTGATGGGAGGACACATTCAGAGTCCCAACTTGAATTGCCAGGAGCTTATATTCTAGTGTTGATCAGTGCGTTCTGGTCAACTGGCTTAGGCCAGTTTGCTGTTATCCTATCCTTTTTCCTTTGAGAGTCCCCGGGATAGAGCTACTCCTCTTGCTTCCCACTTTCGGAGCTTGCAATTTCAGATCACATTTTCCATTTACCTAATCCACTGGAGAAGTAAAGACAATCTCAAAGCTCCTCCCTTTTTCTCTCCAACATTTTAGGGTTTTCTTACTGGTAGAGGCCCTGAGCAGGTTAATTTGATGCGTATTCAACATGACAATCCACAACTATGTCTATCATTATTTCTCAGAGAGACTACAGCTTGGATATCCACCTAGCAAACCTAGAGCACTGCAGCAATTGAACCCATCCCCACAAGTCTGTTGCTGTCTTTGAGTAGGCTTTGACTCATGGTGACCCCATGTATGACAGAAAAATGTTGCCTGGTCTTGCACCATTTTCATGATCGTTGGTATGCTGCAATTTGTAGTTGTGGCCACTGTATATTTTGAGTGCCTTCCAGCCTATGTGGCTTATTTTCCGGCACTATATAAAAAAATATTCTATTGTGATTCATAGGGTTTTCATTGGCTGGTTTTCAGAAGCAAATCTCCAGACTTTTTCCTAGTCTTTCTCAGCCTGGAAGTGCCACTGAAACAGTATCATGCATGAGTAAGCCTCTTGATATTTGAAATGCTGGTGATATAGCTTTCAGCATCACTGCAACATGTAAACCTCCCTAGTACAGTAAGGGTGAAGAAAGCAGTTTAGCAGCCGTCTGCTATGGAAGCATATTACTTGTTGGTCGTAGGGTGGATTGGAAAAGGGAGTGGTCCTTTTTGGCACTCCCAAGTACCTTAACAAAAATTCTTTTCATTATAATTCTTTTTCTGAAAGTTTCAACATAAATGCAATATTTTGAATGCTTACTAGTCCAACAATTTTAGAATGTGTTATATCTTAATTCAGCTGTGGCTACTGCCAAGATAGACTGGTGCCACCTGCCCTTTCTTGCTTATTTCATTCATATGAGGTTGACAGTTAAGTTCACCAACTAACCAAAAGGTGCTTACGTTGGCAGCGTTGTACAAACAACTCGGTAAGATTTTATAACTTTGGTATAGCAGTGAGTCACAGCTGTGTTTATGTTGATGTGTCATGGTATCTTGCTGAATGACATTCATTATTTTTGTGTGTTTTAGTGTGCCAACATGATAATGTCAGAACTTGAATTAGAGCTCTGAATAAATGGTAAATTTCTGTTAAACTTGGCAAGAGTGGAAGGGAAATCAGGGACATGTTAGTCCAAGTTTGTGGGTATAATGCCAAGAAGAAAATGGTGGTGTACAAATGGATTAAACATTTTTTTGAGGGGAAAGAAAGCATCACTGATGAAGAGAGGTCTGGATGGCCAGAAATGAGCAGAACTGATGGAAACATTGCAAAAATTTGTTGAATCGATTATTGAAATTGTTGGCTGACTGTGAGAAGTGTAGCAGACCAAGCAAACATTGAGAAATCAGAAAATGTTAACTGAAAAATCTTGACATGAGAAAGATGTGTGCAAAAATGAACCTGAGGTAGCTCACTGATGAACAAAAGTACAAGAGAGTTGAAGTTTGCCAAGACCTTTTGGAGAGGCAAAACAATCTTTTGGGCTGTGTTATCACTGGTCATGAAACATGGGTGTACCAGTACAACCCTGAAACAAAGTGTCAAAGTGCACAATAGAAGTCAGCCAACTCTCCATGACCAAAGAAGTTCCGTCAGTCCAAATCAAGAGTCAAAACAATATTGCTAATCTCTTTTGTTATCAGAGGGATTGTTCATTATGAATTTGTACCAGTGGACAGTTAACCAAGTTTACTATTTGCAAATGCTGAAAAGCTGCATGAAAAAGACAAAAATGACCTCCACTTTTTGCCAACAACTCATGGTTCTTGCATCACGACAATGTACTACCTCACACGATGCTGTCTGTGAGGGAGTTTTAGCCACTAAACAAATAACTGTATTGGAACATCCTACATGCTCACCTGATGTGGCCCCAGTGGCTTTTTTCTTTACCCAGAGATAAAGGAGATACGGGAAGGAAGACATTTGGATGACATTCAGGACCTCAAAGGTATTACAACGACAGCTTTAAAGACTATCCCTTGAGGCTGATACTGAAAAATTAATGCAGAATGAGCCACAGTAGAAAAACAGACACCTTAAAGGAGATGTTACAAATTAGTGGCTCAGTCAGACCCTGTCTTATATATTTATTTAAATATTTCTTGTACTTTAAGTGAAAGTGTACCATCCAAGCCAGTTTGCCACACAAAACCATGTTCACACACTGCACTGCAACTCTCGCTGCTCTCCCTACCCTGCACCAGCTCACTTCTGCCTTCCACCCTGTATTTCCTGTATCTATTCAACTAGCTCCTGTACCCCTCCACCCTCTCGTCTTAGCTCAGGACAGGAGCTGCTCAGTTAGCCTCATGTATATGCTTACGCTCAGAAACACACTCTTTACCAGTATCATTTTATGTCTTATAGCAGTCTGACATATTTTTGTGGGTTTACATGTTTTTAAAGATAAATGTTATTTTACAATTAAGCGATTCATGAAAAAATGCAGAGTTTTGGCTTGACTTGGGAAAAGACAATCAGATGACCTGATGCTAATAAGAGGCCTGCCACCTCTAGTTTGCCCCTTCACTTCTTATAACTCATCACCCTCCCTAACTCACTTGTTCTTGCCTGACCCCTGCAGATACTTGGGGCTTTGATCCCTGCTTTCAAGAGAGTTGGAGCTGATGCCATGCTGTGTATGTCAGCTACTGAATGCTTGAAATTGGCTAGTGTGAGTGTGGAACTAAGTTTTAAATTTTAAGGACTGAAGAAATGCAACATTTTTCCTGTTCAACATAATTCTATTGTTTTGGTAGGGTTATATCTTTCACTGTAACTGTTGTCATCACATGAAGTAGTATTGTGTGTCTGTGTGCTTTTTATTTTTTAATGGGGTGACTATAAAATTTGGCCTGCAACAATGGGCTTAAGCATAGCAACAATTGTGAGGATGGTGCAAGATGGGCAAAATTTCATTTTGTTATACTCAGGGACACTGTGTGTCTGAGCTGACTCAATGCACCTCATCACAATAGCGACAGCTAGAGAATTATCATTGCATATGTGACGCATATTCTATTTATACTGGACAGTACCAATCTAAGCCTTCTAAGACCTTACTGTTAACCTGAAAAGGTGTCTGGTATAGCATGGAAGAAAAGACTCCGGAGTTGGCAGGGCCCTGTCTACAGAAAGTAGTGCCTATGGCTGTTAGTTTTAAGTTGTTCAGTGATCTGTCACAGTTGGTGATGGAAACTCTGATGCTAATAGAAACTGCTCACTAGCCTCTCCTCAAGTGGTCCCCAGGGCATGCACCATACCTGCCATGCCTTAGTTTTGTCTCTGAGAGTGAGTTCTCGTGATCCCCTCCTCATGGTCATGCCTTTGTTTAATCATCTCCTTTTGAATATGTGTTGCTGATAATTAATACTGATAATTAATTATAATATAATTAATAATTAATAATCAAGTTGATATCAACTCATAGTGACCCTATAGGAGACAGTGGAACTGCCTCAGGTTTCCAAGGAGTGGCTGGTAAATTCAGACTGTGACCTTTCAATTAGCATCTAGCCTGTACCACCAGAGCTCAAAATAACCAGTAGAAGACCGAAAAAGTGATGGGATATCACTCTTGTGATTGTGTTACATAAGACTATCTTGGTAGTATACTAGTTGGCCAGCTTGATACCTTTGAAAAAGTAAGTAACCATATTGTGAGACCCATGTGGCAAAAGCTGAGGATGTAGTTCCTTCTAGAACAGCCTCAAGTCAGCAAGAAGTAATGGGTCTGAATCCTATAGCTTTAAATAAATGAATTCTGGCAACAACCTGAGTGAGCTTGGAAGCAAACCCTTATCCAGTTGAGCTGCCAAATGAGAACTCAGCCCAGACCAACACCTTGAGTGCACATTGAAGAGGTCCCAGCTTAGCTGTTCCCAGACTCCTGAGCCCCAGAAACTGTAAGGTAATAAATATCTATTGTTTTAAGCCCGAGTTTGTGGTAATTTGTTGTACAACAATAGAAAATATACAGGCTCAGTAAAGGGAGTAGGAACAGTGTAGAACTATAGGATCTAGCAACTATAGGACTCTACTGGTGGGAATGAATTTTAGCCAGTATATTTTTAATGTTGTAGACTCCTGAATTAGCTCTTTCCCAGGCAGTGATGTGTAAGGCTTTCGTGCTATTTAGCCTAACTACCTTTGTTTTGATTTCATGATCATAGAACAACCTCCTGATTATTACTTCCAGTGTGGGTCTCTTTAAAAACCAGAAAACCACACCCACTGCCATCGAGTCGGGTCTGACTCATAGCGAACCCATAGGCCAGAGTAGAACTGTACCATAGAGTTTCCGAGGACAGCCTGGCAAATTTGAACTGCTGACCTTTTAGTTACCAGATGTAGCACTTTAACCCACTATGCCACCAGAGTTGCCTGGGTTTCTTTAAGGTAGGGGAAATTCTGATCTATTTTAGTCATCTAGTGTTGCTATAACAGAAATACCACAACAGGATGGTTTTAACAAAGAGAAATTTATTTTCTTACAGAAAAGTAGGCTTAAAGTCCAAATTCAGGACGTCAACTCCAGGGGAAGTCTTTCTCTGTTGGCTTTGAAGGAAGGTCTTTGTCAATCTTCCTCTGGACTGGGATCTTCTGAGGCATAGGGACCCTGGTCCAAAGGAAGTGCTCTGCCCTTGGCACTGCTTCTTTCCTGTTGGTATGAGGTCTCCAACTCTGCTTGCTTCCCTGTCCCTTATATCCCTAGAGAATGCCTTAAGGCACAGCACAGTCTTGAGTTGAGTCCTGCCCTACCAGCACAGCTGCTGCACATCCTCCCGCACGGATGTTAGAGAGGCGGGATTTACAACACATGGAAACATCACACAGTACCAGGAATCATGGCCTAGCCAAACTGTTACACACATATTTGACGGGACACACTCAATCCTTGACATGGTTCATCTGACTTTTGAAGGTAAGCCCTGATGGTTTTAGGATTTGTTCTACTGGCTGGATTCAGAACCCTGGATCATAAATAAAGTCGCTTTTGTGAATTGACATCATCCTTCTGGGTTTCAGCTTTAGCCTCATCCTATGGGTTTTAGCTTTAGTTAAAGTCTGTGCTGGGCAAAATTGGTCCTCACTCTGCCAGAGAGATTAATCTGAGTAACTGACAGAATGGCATACTCTTGGGAAAACTAATCATAAATCAAGATGGTGTAGAAACGAGAAGAGGAAATTGTTGGAAGGCAGTCCTCCATGATTGTTTCATGTTTCTGCATTTTGTGAGAGGAGGCACTGACCATGCTTTTCTGGATTATCTTTTCAAGGATGTTTGTACAGCATACAGCTTTGGAAGGTATAATGTCTCTCTCCAGAGGAGAGAACAGCTTGATTATAGTTTTGAAAGATACAGTGTCTTCCTCTGGAACAAAGAGCAAGTTTACTTACAATCTTGGAAGACAGAGTTAAAGTCAGCCTTCAGAGCAACGGGCAGGCAGGCTTACTTACCATTTTGAAAGATTTGAGTTCCCTAAGCTCCGAGCTTCTTTTTTGTCCCACACTTGCATGTGCAGGTATCACCTGGCCTTGTTTCTTCCATGTTTAGGGTTCCAACACAAGAGAATGCTGATATTCTGGCTACTGTCACTGCTGTGAGTAATACTGTTCTTTGTCTCAGACCCATGTGTCTGCCTCTTTTACCAACATCCATGAAACTATGGCAGACTAACTTGTTATCTTGCAAGTAGAGTAAAAGAATCCTTCACTGTTCTTGACAGTTGTGTTGGTTAATAATCTAATGAAATCAAGATATCATTTCTTGTGGAATAGAAATTAATCCACTCCTGACCAAAACTTTTCTAGAAGGGATTTGAATGTACGTCTGTTTCTCAAGATTTTTTTTTTAATTTTTCTGGATAAAATGATTCCATTTGCTTCTAAAGGATGCTGTATCAATGAGCACATCTTCCTAGGAGTGAGCCTGAGATAGTCACAGCTGCTATACTAGCTTATTGCATTCTTTTCTGGGCTTGTCATTGATAAAACGTGAGAAATGTATCTTTTAAGGTCCCTTCAGACTGGAGCACTTACAGGCCCTATAAAAAACAGTGTCACTTGAATTTTAATTATTCAACAAGCATTTATGTAGTCCTTACCATGTACCAGGTACTATTTGAATATCCTCACATTGTAGGTAAGGACGCTGCGAGGTGTTGCAAACTATTAAGTGCTCAGCTACTGTCCAAAAGGTTGGTAGTTTGAGTCCATCCAGAGGTACCTTGAAAGAAAGACCCGGCAATCTGCTGCTGAAAGGTCACATCCATTAAAAACAGTATGATATGCAGAACTACTTGGACATACACGGGGTTGCTCCGAGTTGAAATCAACTTGATGGCAACTTGTTTTAGGTTAGGTGAGAAGACTGAGGCACAGAAAGGTGAGAGACTGTCATTCTGTTTTTAGGAGGCATAGCTGGGGCTGAAACCTAGGTAGAGTTTGTATCACCCTGCTGGTGCCTCCCATCTTGTCAGTGAGTAATTGATCACTCTCTACTGTGGGTAAGACATGCCCTGAGAATCCTGGAGGCCACAGGGACAAAACAAATCATATCCTGGTCTCCGGGATCTTCATAGTAATGGAGAATTTTGTGCCTCCCTTTTTTCTCTCTCTGTTGCACAGAATGACTCTGAGCTTAGCATTTGTATGTGAGAATATCTCATTGGAATGCAAAGAAATACATTTTCTAGTGAAATAATTGGTTTCAGGTTTAAAAAAACCTCAGTATTCTAATCTGGAGCAGGTAAACTAGTCAGATTTTTGTAGGGGACTAGCTGCCCTGGCATAGTGGTTAAGAGCTTGGCTGCTAACCAGAATGTTGACAGTTCAAATCCACCAGGCACCCCTTGGAAATCCTTTGAGGCAATTGTTCTTTGTCCTGTAGGGTCATTATGAATTAGAATTAGTTTGACAGCAATGGATGTGGTTTCATTTTGGGATTGGGACTTAGTTGGCTACTAATCCTGTCTACTAGAAAATTTGAATTAATACATAATGTATAGAAATTAAAAATAATTATGCTGAGTCACATTTATTTGAAAATAAATTTTTGACTCACCCAAACCCCCTTTGTGTACATTAATAGGAGTTTCTCGAGGAGAGAAATGGAGTCTTTTTCAGTATCAATTTGCCATTGCACCTAGAGCACTATTTTTTACAATAACTCACTTAATAAATGTGTGACTGATCATATTTTAAAAATGTATGTGTTGTGTCTCAAGAACTCTATGTATCAGTGAGGGTCCTGACAGGAATTAAAATTACACTCATAGGACTCAACCGAACAGACTTCCATGAGGGAGCTGAAGGCGAAGGGAACAAACAAGGAACGTTGAGGCAGCAAGAGATTAGCAATTGTGGGAAACTGTCGCCACCTCTAGGCCAAAAGGAACAAGTGCTTATGTGCGTGCTGTTGCGGAGTCCAGTGAGAGCTTGAGTGGGGGATGAAGGACAGATGAGTGACTTGTCCCAGGCACGGCTGGCAGGAAGGAGGGACACTGGGAGTAAATACCGCAGCCTCTCCTGCCCACTGATCTGGAAGTTGTCTCACTGACTGAACTTAATCAGAATACAGAATGTTGGGGAATGTATCTGAGGATGGGGGCAGATGGCAAATAGCCAGCATGGTAGAAACATATTTGGATTGAAGCATGCGTTGTCATTTAATGCAATTTAATTCACCACTTGCAAAAATGTTAAATTTTCTCCCTAGAAATTGTGTAATCATATAGATCGTTTTATGAAAAGCAAAACCTGTTCTAGATGTTTTCCACTGCATTGGCATTTACATAGCTAGTAACTTACATAAAGTACTGAATTTAAATGGCCAGTAGGTGGTGCTGCTGAGGCTTCTTAGAAGTTATGGGGAGCGGTAACCTTAATGTGACATAGTTTCTTCGTGATATCTGTAAAGCGTTGATTTTTGAAAATTTGGTTTCTTTAATATGTGGAGTATTCTGGGTTTACCCAGCAATCAAGGGAGTGGCAACTGATACATCTTTGTGGAATCTGAAGTGTGGACATGGTATAGACCATATTATTGATAATATGATAGGTAACTGTTGCCTTCTTTTAATTTCCTGTTAAGAAGTGCAAGCAAGACTCTTCCTTGTATCAAGAAAAAAAAAATTCAATTGGAATTCCTGGAGAACAGAACTATAGGCAAGGAAATTCAAGCTTTATCTCTTGGGATCTCCACCTCGTGAGGCAAAATGAGTCATGACTGGTAACTGAGGTACTACTTCGCCTGTCAGCCCTCAGGAAACAGAGAGTAGTACAGACTTCTACCTAGTTTTAGGAATAAACCAAAACCAAACCAAACCTGTTGCCACTGAGTCAATTTCTGAGCAAAATGTTTGTTTAACCAGATGTGGATTTTAAAGATGCTAAATTCTCATGTTCCCCAAAGCGCAACACTAGAATACTTGGTAAGAGACAGATTCCCAGTCATTTTCCTGAAGATTCTGATTTAATAGATCTGAGGTGGAACTGGAAATCTGTAATTTAACAAGTCCCCCATGTGATCCTTGTGGTCACACTAGCTTAGAAAACACACCGTGCAAGCGGCTCCATTTGATTGAAGCTTCTTTGCGCATTTGGCCTGAGACTTCACAAGCATTCTGATGTCAAACTTAGGTTTGAAAATTTGGGGAAAGCTATGAATCCTCTTCCCAGAAGAAAAACACCCATATTCAGAGTATTATGTGTATCGGGTGCTTCAGAGGCCGCTTTTAGAGCTCATTCAGGTAGGTATGTTCTGTCCTAGTGAATCAGCTTCAGATTCTTCAGCCTCAGTTTTCAAGACTTCCCACAGTCTTGCCTACCTTCTTCCCACCAACTGAGCATTTTTATCCCAGTAGATTCAGGACCTGTGAAGATGAACTGATTTTACAGATCATCTTCCTCAACTATGGAAAAGTTCAAATTGAAGCTACCTGTAGGGTGTTTTTCCAAAACCTAGTATACTGAAGTACACTGAAGGCTGAGATTCCGTCTTCAGTCAAAGATTAGACAGCCTGTAAAACAGAAGGAGATGAAGGGGGCACACCAGCCCAGGGGCCAAAACAAGGCCAGAGGAGGCAGGAAAGCTGAGAAGGGGAAGCCGGGCTTGAGAAGGGAAGACTGTTGACATGTGGTCGGCGTGGCAACCAGACTTACAAAGCAGTATGTGTATTGTTTAATGAGAAACTAGGTTGCTCTGTAAAACTTCATCTAAAGTACAATGAACAACAATGAAAAGATGGTAAAGGATGTTGTGGGGTTCTGTTAAAGTATGTGTGTCACGTCCTTCTCTTCTTGAGGATACAGCCTCTTGTTTGTGGAGCACTGTAGGCCACGTTGCCTCACAGCAGACGTCATCCAGGCAGCACTGTGGTGCAACTCAGCAGCTCAAGTTAGACTTTTGCCAAAACATTCTTTAGCATCAGCAGGTCTGGATCCTACTGTTAATTACAGCTGTTCAATCACTCAAAATTCTTTAACTATTGAGACTAATTCATTTTTCACTAGCCTGAATCAGTTTATTAACAGTTTGATACTGGCCCTGTGATATAATTTTTTTTAAGAATATGATTATCATTTACAGAGAAAGGATCATATAAAACCAAACCCAACCCACTGCCGTGGTGTCAGGTCTGACTCACAGGGACCCTAAAGATCATAGTAGAACTGTCCCATAGAGCTTGAAAGGAGTAGATGGTGGGTTTGAACTGCTGAACTTTTGGTTAGCATATGTAGCACTTAACCTACTCTGCCACCAGGTTTTATTAATTTAAATATCTTAAACCAAACCAAAATGAAATAGAACCCCCAAATTTACACTTTCAAGTTGATTGCAACTCACAGTGATCTTAGGTGAGATTAATTTAAATATCTAAATAGTAGTTAAAAATGGAAGTCCTATCTGCTCCACTGTTGCCATGGTGTTGATCTAATCATCAAGTTCCATTTCTTTGAATGTTTTTTATGATAATTTGCTAGCTGTTTACATGAAATTGGTTTAACAAACCTTAATATATGAAGTAAAAACAAAGTCTATCAATTAAGTGGCAAAACACAGTTTTTCAAAACATGCATTTACCAGCTTTTATATGTAACTAATTCTTTGCAGGTCAGGCATTTTAATTTCTTTTAATGTCCATTTTCTTCTTTTAGAAATAGCATAAATTTGAAAATAGAATTCAGCAGATGTTTGAGCACTTAAATGTGAGATAATGCTGAGCAAGTGGACATAGCAGAGTTGGTATAGCAAAGCTTGGCTGCTCTTCTTTAAAAGGTCTCCTTACAGGGTTGACCCCTAGCTGGTGTCTGAGAACTTGGGAGTGCTCCCATCATTCCTGGAATGGATGAAACTACCTCACTGGCTTAAACTATTTATAAAAATGATATCATTTATGCTGAACGTTTGCTTTCCTTCTAGGAGTCTGGAATTTTGGTGTGTGCATGCAGAGCAAGCCTAAATGATCAGTCCGCACTGAAATCCTGTGTACTGAGTCTTTAATGAGTTTCCCTGGTTGACAACATTTCACTCCTTGCTGGAAGAATTAAGCATGTCCTGTGTGACTCCACTGGGGAAGGACTCTGGAAGCTTGCACCTGGTCTTCCCTGGACTTTGTCCTAGATACCTTTTCTCTTTACTGATTTTGCTTTGCCTGCTTTCACTGTAATAAATCACAGTCATGACTATGCTGAATCTTGTGAGTTCTCCTAGTGGACCATCCAAACGAGAGGTGGTTATGAGGATGCCCCCAGAATGGTTATATCTTGTCACTACCTTTAGAGAGTACATTAACAAGTATGGGAAGTCAAACTAGGTTATTTAAAAGCTACAGCACATGGTAGAATTATGTAGTGTACTAAACATTGTGAGAAGAGAGAAGGTCTTCTAAATGGGAAGTTAGACATAGACTTCAGCCTTTGCAATATTTTAAAGGAAACTTAATAGTATTTTGTATTGGTTTCTTTGAAAGAGTATACTATTTTTGCAGTTAGACTAGTTTCTTGAGTGCAGAATGAGAAGCCACTGAGGGCAGGGGTGATGAATAAGACAACAAGAAACATTTACCTCAGTAAATGTTTGTCAAGATAAATAGACCAAATTCACAAAGTATGGGAGAGGATTTAGATCACAAGATACTAAACCTACAATGTTTTCTAAACATCAGTTAGTGTGATTTAGATACATTTTAAAATGGTTAAAACAGCATGTTTTTGCTATATTTTTACCACAATAACTTTTTTAAAATTATAATTTAAAAATGAAACTGGTACCACCTAGTTAAGATAGGGAACACTGTATATGGGCAGCCCACTTGGGAATTTTCTCTATTTTGTCTGCATAACTCATATCCCCCAAATAATTGTCATTTTAGTTTTATTTTGTGAGGGTATGGGCAGGACTGCTATCATTGTTTTCAAATTATTTTAAGTTAGGAAAGATTGGAGACAATCATCAAGTTCTCAATAGCGAAGATTTGGGAAATTTAGGCTCCGTGGTCTTTGTGAACTTTGAGATGAATTTATACAAGCAGGCTAGGAATGCATCTGCATTTAATTACCTCTTGAATTTATTACTTTGGAATCCTAAAGACTAACTCAGATTATTGCAGTTCTTTGAAAAATAACAAAACTTAAAAACTGTTGTAAACACTAATTTCTTTTTTTCTTTAATATTCTTTTTTTAATTCCTAGCTCCTATTTACACGCAACTACTCATAATTTGTGTGAAGTCGACATAGTAGAGTAAGAAGTCTTAATTCTCTTTCTTTCTTTTAGATCTGGAGAATTATAATAGCACAACACATTTCAAGTATCCAAGCCTCCACATTTCAAGAGACTATAATTATTTCTAAAAAGTATATATATTTTGTTCATTTCAAGAGTTGCTAGATGAAAACCACATATTAAAAGAGTTGTGAAAGTGAATTGCTGTAGTTATTGCTCTTACAAAGCTGTTTATTTTATATCCAGGGAGATGAAATGTAGACTTTTTCTATTAGAATACAAATTTAACACAAAATATAAATTTAGTACAATACTGAATTTAGACAATTGTAATAGAACATATTTCAAGAGAATATCATTATTTTTTAAAAGCAGGGAAATTGTAAATATATGGATTTCAAGAGTCACTAGATAAATACCACATATTAAAAGGGTAATAACAATGGATGGGTACAATATTTTGCTCTTAGAAAGCTGCTTATTTTGGAGCCAAGCAGATGAAATGTATACTTTTTCCTATTAAAATATTATTTTAGTATAAAATCTAAATTTAGTACTACCACAGTATAAACATTGGTGAAAGATGATATGTATCTAAGGGTAGTATAATCTGAATTGACTTGAAGTTATTTAGGATCTGGACACTCCAAGGAAACTGTCATTTATCAATAAATTAGATCCTAGCCTCTTCCCCGGGTGCTTTGTCAGTCCGCTTGTCCTGAGAGTAGTCACGCTGCCGCTCATTCTTGTCTTTTTGCACGTCAGCAGCGTATGATGACAGGAAACAAACCCTGGCTATGCCGGGACATTCCTGGCAGTCTGTACATTTTATCTCATGTTGAAAACAATGCATAAACCTTAATATACAAATTATTTTACTAGTAATTCAAGAAACATAATTTTTAGACTTCCTGGTTGCAGGAAGGAAATGACAGTTGGAAGTGCGGAGAACAGGTGTTACTCTGGACAGAATGGTATCTTCTGCTTACTAAAATAAAAAAACACTGCATCAACAATCCTACATGGAAGTGAATTCTAACCACAAGTCAGTCTTTCCACCACAAATTCAGCTTCAGAAATCCAAATCTGTTTCCTACCAGGAAGTTGTTAACCCAGCATTAAAGATCAGATTAAGAAGCAGCGTTTTTACAATCAGTGCTGGGCTAATCCAAGGAAAGAATTTGGGTGGTTTGACAAATATCTCTCCACGCCGTTCCAGTTACTGGTGGTGCCAATGCGTGGAAGACTCTTCAGGGGGTTTAGGAGGGACAGAAACAGGACTGAGATAAACTGCTGTTAGCTTGAAGGATAGGTAATTTAAAACTCCCTTCTGTGGGGCAACTGACAGGCACTTAGGTTGTTTCCATCCTTTTGCTGCTGTGAGCAGTGCTACAGTGAACACGGGTGTGCGTGTGTCTATTCGAGTGAAGGCTGTTATTTCTCTAGGATGTGTTCCTAGGAGGGGGATTACTGGATTTCTATTTCTAGCTTTCCAAGGAGGTGCCATATCATTTTCCAAAATGGTTTCACCATGTTGCATTCTCAACAGTAGAGCATAATTTCCAGTCACCTGCAGCCTCTCCAATATTTGTTATTTTCTGTTTTTTGATTCACGCCACTAATGCCTTGGTGAGACTGTATGTCATTGTGGGTTTGATTTGCATTTCTCTCATGACTAGTGATTATGAGCATTTCTTCATGCATCTGTTAGTCACCTGAATATCTTGTTCGGCCAGGTGTCTGATCATAGCCATTGTCCATTTTTTTAGTTGGGTTGTTGGTCTTATTGTTGTTGAAGCGTTACAGCATATTGTAGATTTTAGAGATTACATCCTTATCAGATATGCCATCACCAAATCTTTCCCCGAGTCTATAGGTACTCTTCTTCCTCTTTTGGTAAAGCCTTTTGATGAGCTTAAAAATCTTTAGAAGACCCCACTTATCTAGCTTATCTTCTGGTGTTTGTGTGTTGTTAGTTACGGTTTGTATCCCGTTAATGCTGTGTATTAGGGAATCTGGAATTGACCTTATTTTTTCCCTCTATGATCTTTTTAGTTTTGGGTTTTCAGTTTAGGTCTTTGATCCATTCTGAGTTAGTTTTTGCATATGGTATGAAGTGTGAGATCTGTTTCATTGCTTTAGCAGACGGACATCTAGTTTTGCAAGCACTTTTTGTTAAAAAGATTGTGTTTTCCAGGGTCGATGGACCTTGGGCTTTTGTCAAAGATGAGATGACCACAGATGATGGATTTACATCTGGGATTTTAATTCTGTTTTATTGTTAATTTGTCTGTCGTTGTGGTATTATCAGGCTGTTTGCACTACCATAATTGGTTTAGTAGGTTCGGAGGTCAAGTAGTACAAGCCTTCCGAATTTATTCATCTTCAGTAAGTGCTTTACTTATCAAGGGCCTCATTCTTTTTCATGTAAAGTTAATGATTAGTTTTTTCTGTCTCTTTGAAGAATGCTATTGGTATTTGGATTAGGATTGTGTTGTATTTGTAGATTGTTTTGGGTAGAATTGGTATTTTCAGTGTTAAGTCTGCCTGTCCATGAGTATAGTATTTTTAGCCATTTTTTGTAGCCCTCTTTCATTTCTTTCAGTTGGGTCTTGCAGTTTTCCTTGCATCCCTAAGCAAATTTATTTCTAAGGTTTTTTTTGGGGGGGGGGCTTATACTGCTGTAACAGAAATACCACAAGCAGATAGCCTTAATGAAGAGAAACTTATCTTCTTACAGTCTAGTAGGCTGCCAGCCAGCCAAGCCAGGTGCAGTCTAGTAGGCTAGAGGTCCAAATTCAGGCCATCAGCTCTATAGGAAGGCTTTCTCCCTCTTTTTGCTCTGGAGGAAGGTCTTTGTCATCAATCTTCCCCTGAACTAGGACGTTCTTCACGCAGGCACCCCAAGTCCAAAGGACACAGTCTGCTCCTAGCACTGCTTTCTTAGTGGTATGATGTCCCCAACTCTCTGCTTGCTTCTCTTTTGATTTTTCTCTTGTAAGATAAAAAGTGGTACAGGCCCAGGGAAACTCCCTTTACCTTAGATCAGGAATGTGATTTTTTTTTTTTTGCCACAGGCAGAGATTATGATTTATAACATGTAGGAAAATCAGAAAATGGAGGATACCCACACAATACTAGGAATCATGGCCTAACCAAGTTAACATACGTTTTAGGGGGACACAGTTCAATCCATGACAGGGCTGTTATAAATTATATTGCTTTCCTGATTTCCTTTTTGGTGTTCTCTTTATCGAAGTATAGGAACCCAGGTGATTGTTGCATGTTTAATCTTGTATCCTGCTGCTCTGCTCTTTCTATTAGTTCCAGTAGATTTCTTATGGAGTCTTTTGAGTTTTCTATTTGTAGTATTATATGATTCGCAGATTGGGACAGTTTTACTTCTTCAACACCAGTTTGGATGTCCTCTATTTCTTTTTCTTCCCTTATTGCTCTAGTTGGGACTTCTAGGACATTGTTAACTATGAGGACTGATAAAGGGCATCCTTGTCTTATTCCTGTTTTGAAGGGGAATTCTTTCAGCCTCTCTCTATTAAATATGATGTTGGCTGTTGATTTTCTATAGATGCCCTTTATTATGTTGAGGAATTTCCCATCTGTACCGATTTTATTGAGAGTTTTGTGCTGAACTTTGCCAGATGCCTTTTGTGTGTCAGTTGAGAGATCATGTGACTCTTTGTATTTCTTTTATTTATGTGGTGGTTTACATTGACTTTCTAATGATGAACCATCCTTTCATACCTGGTTAGAATCCCACTTGCTTGCGATGTATTATTTTTTGATATGCTGGATTCTATTGGTTAGAATTTTGTTGAGAATCTTTTTGCATCTGTATTTGTGAGAAATATTGATCTGTAATTTTCTTTTTTGTATCGTGTGCTCAATTTTGGTATGAGAGTTATGCTAGATTCATGAAATGAATTCAGAAGTAACTTCTCTATCTATGTTTTGAAGTGGTTTGAGTAACACTGATGTAATCTCTTCTCTCACTGTTTGGTAAAATTCTCCTGTGAAGCCACTTGGCCTGGGGCTTTTTTTTCTTCTGTTTTTCTTTTGTCAGTTTGCCAATGATTTGTCAAACTTATTGATCCTTTCAAAGAAGCAAGTTTTGGTTTTGTTGATTTTGTTATTTTCCTATTCTCTATTTCACTTATTTTGCTCTGACCTTTATTATTTACCATTTTCAGGCAGCTGTGGAATTTTTTTGCCATTCTCTTTCTATTTGTTTGAGACGTGTAGTTTAATGTTTTGATTTTCTCCCATCTTCTATTTTGGTGTGCATGTTTATTGCTATAAGTTTACCTCTGAGCATTGCCTTTGCTATGTCCAAAAGGTCTTGGTATGATGTACTTTCTCTTCTTGTTTGATTATAGGAATTTTTTGATTCCATCTTAGATTTCCTCTATTATCCAATGGTTTTCAAGCAGTGTATTATTCACTGTCTGTGTTTTTTATTTTTTTTTCTTGCTCTTCCTGTTGTTCATTTCTGTTTTGATGGCATTGTCATCAGAAAAGATACTTTGTATTACCTCAGTGTTTTGGATTTTGGTTGAGGGTTTCTTTGGGACCTAAGATGTAGTCTATTTTGAAGAACATTCTATGCGCATTGGAAAATGTGCACTTTGCAATTGTTGGGTCAAGCCAAGTCACCAAGAGTGTTCTATATACATCTATGACATCAACTTCGTTGATTTTGGGCTTTAGATCTTTTGTATCTTTTTCGAGTTTCTTTCTGGATGGCCTGTTGTTTACTGAGACTAGTTTGTTAAAGTCTTTTGCTATTATCATGGAACTATCAGTTTCTCTTTTAAGTGTGATTAGAGTTTGTTTTATGTATTTTGGAGCCTGTCATTAGGTGTGTAGATAGTTGTTAAGCTTATGTCTTCATTGTATTGTCCCTTTAATCATTACATAATTCCCATCTTTGCTTTTTATGATGGTTTTTGTTTTAAAATGTACTTTATTTGAGAGTGGTATTGCTACTCCTCTTTTCTGGTATATGGTTGATAAATACTTTTTCCATCCTTTGATTTTTAATAAATTTTTGTCTTTGTTTCTCAGGCATGTCTCTGGTAGACAGTGTAATGAAGAATTCTGCTTCTTTACTCATTCTTTCACTCTCTTTTTATGGATGAATTTAAACCTTTTACATTGAGTGTGATTATTAATAGGTGTGTTTATTGCTGTCATTTTGTAGTGGTTTTTTAGTGGTCCTGACATTGTCTTTGTTCCTCTTACTCTCATAGCTTGAATTCCTTTTGTTGGTGTATTTTACTTTTTTTCTTCTCCTGGGTTTTGTTTCTTTTCTTTTTCTGTAGGCTTTGTGTTTACTAAAATATTGTTTTCTTCATTATTTTGATCAGTAGGTTTGTTAAATTTATTTGTGATTACCTTGAAATTACCTCTATCTTCCTAAGTTTAGACCAGATTTTATTACTCGACAAAGTTTTGCCTCCTGATGCATCTGAAAGTTTTATATCTACACTGTTTATTCCCTCTTTTATTGTTGTGATATTGTCATTTACAAGTCGATGCCTTGAGTTCTTTGTTGTAATTTTTAAAATTTTGTTTTATCCTTGAGAGTTCATTGTCTAGGTTGCTATTCAACTGATTCTGTCTTGTGCTAGATTCAGGATATTGTCTGATGCTATTTCTTCTCTACCCAAAGAAATCCCTTTAATAATTCTTGTAAGTTTGTTACTTGGTTTTTACATATTACCGTAATTTCTGCTTATCTGAAAATATCCAACTTTCACCATTGTATTCAAGTGGACCTCATCAGATCGAATACACTAGAATCAAAAAGATGACATCTGTGGAAAGAGATAATGGCAAAGCTCAAAATCATCTGTCAGAATAAGGCCAAGAGCTAATTGTACAACAGACCATTAATTGTTGATATGCAAGTTCAAATTGAAACTGAAGAAAATTACAACAAGTCCATGAGAGCCAAAGCACAAGCTTGAGTACTTTGTGTTTAGAGATCACCTCAAGGACAGATTTGATGTACTGAACATGAATGACTGAATACCAGATGGTGAGACTATGTCTTACAAACTTTGGACATACTGCAGGGATTGATCCCCAGAGAAGGACATCATACTTGGTAAAGTAGAGGGTCAATGAAAAAAAGGAAGACCTCAACATGGATTGACAGTGGCCTCAGCAATATCTGGGACAATGGGCTCAAGCATCACAATAATTGTGGACATGGTGCAGGACTGGGCAATGTTTTGTTCTGTTGTACATAGAGTTGCTATAAGTTGATGGCACCTAATAACAACTCTGTCCTATTGGGTCTCTGTGAATCAGAAGTGACTTGGTGGCAATGAGTTTTTACTCGATTTTAGCATCTCTCTTTTTTGTGACAGCTGATCTGGGTGACTTAGGAGCCACAAGAGCCTCTGTCTCCTTCAGTCTGGCATGCTAACCAGGTACTTCCTCTTCTTTTTGTTTTTTAGGGTCACTCATTTAAAACTCCAAATGACTAATAGGCATAATGCTTGGTAGAGTTGAGGGTCAGTGAAAAAAGAAGATCTTCAACAAAGATGGATTAACACAGTCTGCAGTGTTTTGTCCTTTTGTACATAGGGTCATGAGTTGGAACTGACTAGATGGCACTAACAAGAGCGACTTGAGTGAGAGTTTGTAGGATATATTATTCTTGGTTGCCAGGGTTTTTTTCTTTCAAGATTTTTCATAATTTTTCATCCTATTGCCTTCTTGCCTGCATGCTTTCTGCTGAGTAAATCAGAGTTTAATCTTATTTTTTCACCTTTGTATATGGCTTTCTGTTTTTTCTGTAGAAGCTCTCAGAATTGTTTGTCTTTTGTTTTAGTGAGTGTGATTATGATATGTCTTGGTGTTTTTATTTTGAGATCCATGTGGAGGTCATTGAGCTTCAAGATGACTTTTCATCTTTTGTAGTAATAAGGAAGTTCTCTGTCAGCAAATCTTCAGTGATGGCTCTTATGTATTCTGTTTTCTTCTTGCCTCTAAAACCCCAGTTACACATAGATTTTTGCTTTTGATTGTATCCCACCTCGGTTTCAGGATTTTTTTTCCTTTTCTTCATTCATTTTTCTGATTTTTCCCCAAAGTAGTATCTAAACATTTGTCTTTAATTTCATTGACCCTGTTTTCCATTTGTTCGAATGCACTTCCCAAACCTATTGTGCTGTCCATTTCTGAAATCTTCTTGTTTATCTTCTGGATTTCTAATTACTATTTTTGTATGACTTCCTGTTGTTTGTTTATTTTGGCATTGTATTCTTGTATTAGTCTCCTGATTTCTCCCATTGCGTTGTTTGTATTTTCCATGATTTCATCTACTTTTTATTTATCTTTGTTTGTGTTTTCCTTCCTCTGTGGTGGGTTGGAGAATGCTGGGTATTAGAGTTCTTAATTTCCTATCAGGTAGGTCCCATGCCTTTTCTTCTAGTAGAAGGTCATATGGTGTTTTATTTTGGCTGCTTTCTGCAGCCTTCTACTCCTGTTTTATTACATGTTTTGATATTGCCTTTCTTTCTCTGGGGCATCCAGGAATTACCTTCTTCGTTTATTGATTTAGATTTAATTGTTTCATCATGATTTTCTATTTGGTTGTGTCTGGGAAGGTGGGCTTGATGTGTTTTGTTGCTTGCTCACCTTTAGGCATAGTTTTTCTCACCACCTTGTCCAAGTGGGTAGGGCTGGTCACTTAGCCATGGTGCAGCATGACAGGTACAGTGCACGTGTAGGTACAGGAATGGATAGTTTGCTTTATGCACTTGGGGTGATGGGGTGCAGCAGGGTTCAGTGTAGGGTGGGCCCTAGGGGACCACAATGGTATTGTTCAGGGCCATGGCACTTTGTGCTTGGTGTAGCAGATAAGCAGGAAAGGAGTTGATGCATGGAGCTAAGTGGATGGGTGAGAGAAGAGAGAGAAACAAGATCGAGAAAGAAAACAACAAGACAGAAAATGAAGTAAAAAATAATAAAAAGATGAAAAATAAAGAAAAGAGTGATGCAGTAGGATTCATTGGGTGGAGGTAGGACAGATCCAGTGAGGCCATGTGCTAGTAGCTCTCTAGTTGCATGTGTGGCTTGATCTCTTGAGAAGCAGCATGGGTGAGGTACAGGGTTAGGTGGATGAGAGAAAGAAAAGAATGGAAATGGAAGAAAGAAACTAACAAACAAAAAATAATAGCTCCAATAACAAGAACAAAAATATGATGGTAAATGTGCAATCTTTTAGGGGCAAGGTGGAATTGGGATGGCAGCAAGACGATGTCTTTCTATCCAGGTGGCACAGTGCAGTCTGGCAGGAAGGGATGGAGGCAGCAAAAGGCCAGGTCCTCTGTCTCTTACTGGAAGTTTCATGAAGTTACCTTCCTGTACTCACTGTCTGAAGTTCTTTGGCATCTGTTGTCCAAGATGACAAACCCAGGTGGCCATGAATTAGTAACTGGCTGAGTGACCAGGGCCCACTGGCATGTGGTAAAGGTCTCTACATGGAAGAAAAATGTGGAGTGGGAAAGCGTGTATCCCTGGTTACTGGGTACTCTGCCTCCTGTTGGGAGCTCTGTTAAGTTGCCTTCCAGTATTCAATGTCCGAGATCTTTGTCAGCTGTAGCCCAAGATGGTGACTCTGTTATCTCCACTTCCTAGCACTCCTTGTTCTCTGTTAACTGTCAATTTCTTATTCCTGAATGCTTGATTGAGTTCTTTGTTTCTTCATTTAGTATCTAGGATTCTGAGACTGACATTTATGATGATTTTACTTAGATTTTTGTGTCTTTGTTGCAGAGGGATGGTGTGCTGCTTCTGTCTATAGCACTGTCTGAAAGGTGTTTTGACACAAGGATGGAAATGCTCCATTCTGCTTGGAAAGGCTTCACAGAGGAGAAAGCACTTAAACTGAATGCTGAAGGGTGAAGATGATGCTTTTCTAAACTCTCCCATGAGAATAGGAAAGCCAGCCAAGTGCCGTCGAGTCGAATAGGAAAAGACAATCAAATTTAATCCAAAATGTTCAGCCAGGGAACAGTTAGTTGTTCAAGAATTTCCCCTGTCTTGGGGCCGGGGACAGCGCTCTCAGGGTAAATCGAGGCCAATTGGCATAACTAGCATTTTACTAATGAGGACTCTCCACACCCCACATTAGTGAGTGGCGTCTGGGGTCTTAAAAACTCCCAAGCTGCCATCTGAGGGTATAGTAAATGGTCCTAACTTAACAGAAATGGGTGATCACCAAGGTCCATACGACATGGTGGAAAGAGAACCCAAAAGACTGACCCACGTGAGTGGGTGTCTACATCGACTTGTGACCGGAAGAACCAGATGGTGCCTGGCTACCACCAGTGATAGCCACAGTGGAGCTGACAAAGTTGAGTCTCACTGGCAACACAAGAATAAATAGAGGTGCACCCCAAGACCTCCACTAAAAGATTGCAATTGATGGTCCAGGGACTTTGGGATTGCCCTGGGAGCATGCCCCCTGGACCTGATGCTGCCCCTGTCCATAAATCATAATGAAGATCAACTTTTTGGACAGGAGAGTGACCATATTTTGTGGGCACTTTGTGGTTCTAAGCATCTATAGGACGTTGTTCTGCTGACCTCATACTGGAGGAAGGGGTGTGGGTGGAGAAGAGAAGATAGGAGACTGTTGGGAGGATAGGGCATGTATGGAGCAGAGAGGAAGAGTGTGCTGTCACCATCCAGGGGGAGCAGTGGAAGCTACATATAGGTGAGCATGCAAATTTATATGGGAATGTACATTTTCATTCAATCATAATAATAAAAAAAAAGAATTTCCCCTGTCTTTTGCTTGCCCCTTGGCTATTTCACTGCTCTTTCAGTACTATCATTAAAGGGATAAGTAAATGAAATTTGCTTGTTTTGCTTTTTTTAGAAGTGAAGATAAATCAATCAAGGCAATATTTAAAATATGGGAGATGCAACCAACATGGAGGCCTAGAAAGAAATGTAACCACAATTGTAGATCCGTGTTGCCTGTCTGCAAAACCAGGATGTGAGGTGATTAAATGAGGATATTTACTGAGCACCAAAACACAAGAGGCAAGCGGTAATGACTTCTTCCAAAGCTTTCCTGCATGCATAGGCTAAGCCTGGAGATTATATAGCTTGATTAAAAGGAGGGGGATGCTGGTTAGTATTTTTCCTGGGCCCATGCAAGTAATTCTTTCCATGTTTCAACAATATTCTTTGTAGGGGTCTACATGGCTCCAAGTTGGGGTTTGATAATCATCAAACCTACCTGGTGATTTGGTTCCATAGCCTTAGAGAATAACCAAAAGGGGATAAACAGAATAATTAATCAATGTTTCTAACAGAAAAGAATAGCTGTATGACTTATGACCAGTACAAAGTGAATTCTTATGGATGCAGGAAAAGTGAGTTCTCAGGACTTAATGTTTATAAAATGATTGTCTTAACTACTATCTGTAGCAAGATCGAGGTAGGCTGGTCAAGGGTCTCCCTTTCATCTCGCCCCTTATATGGATACCTTCTCAACCACGGGACGAGGGGTGCTGAGCTCCTCTAGCTACTTTCTGCTGACCAGGGCCATTGACTAGGGTTGTCTTTCTATTCACAGTAAAGGAGAGGTTTATTTTGGAAAGTAGCGGCATCTCGTATGATGCATGTCTGCACGTGGGAAGAAGATAGGGCATCCATCGTGAATACCCCTTCTGTCTGGAGGGTGCGACTAGCTCTTCCCAGGATCATTTTAACAAGATATGGTATACAAACTCAGATTAGAATAATCACCATTGTGATAATAAGTAATGGTATTAGCCAAGATTTTAGAGAGGGGAACAAACTAGACAGCCAACTACCCCAAGACCACCAGTTTGGGTCTGGATGAGTCTAATCAGCCACCTTGTGGATTTCATTTGGGCTTTGTAAGAGTATTAATACAGTAAGGAGTTTTGTCACTGAGTGCTGGGGCAGCCAGGGGATGAACTAGAGCTCTTGAGTGGGGCAGATGGTAGCAAATCCAACAATTTTTAAGTTTATCCCCTGCCCCCAGTAACTGCATGGAACATGGATATCATGCCGTTAGAGGACCAGTCCCATCCATCAGGTTGAAATCTTACTATAACTTGCACCCCTTGTCCCCTCAGAACCTCAACATCCTGAGAGGTCGCCTTACAAAATTTAACACAAAAATTAATGCCTTTATCAAGGGGAGTGATACTAGAGAAATCATAATAGAAAAATCCATATCATTCCCCTGGCTGTTATCAGCAATAGGGAAAATGTAAAGATATTTATTTTTTGTTTCCAAAACTATAATACTCCCCTTCCTGAGGTTTGTTTCACCCATTTTATTGGTCCCACTGGAGTTAAGGCAGAAACAGTGCAAGTAAATGTCAGAGTCCCATTGGTCACCCCAGTGAGAGTTTCTTCTGTCTGAAGTAAAACAAGTTCAGACTCTTCTGTCAAATTCTGAAAAAGGAGAAACAAAAAAATATCGTGTTTTTTTGGATTTGTCCTTAAGCCTTCCGACTGGTGTGCAGGAATATTTGTAATGAGGCTCTTTGTCTTCTCCTTGTTGTTGGTGGTGTCCAGGTTGTAAGGGAGGGCTAGCCTTAATCCGGGCGTGATGTACCCACTATCCCAGAGAGCTTCACAGGGGAGTGGGTGGTCAATACGACCTCATATGGACTGTGGAGACACCTGGTCTTCAGGATGCTGTTGTTTCCAAACCTTCAGAAAGACTTGGTCACTAGGCTTCAATCTGTGGAAAGGTGTATTGGCCAGGAAAGAAAGATGAGAGGAAGCATATTGATTAATAATAGCAAGAGCTTTTTCAGAGAACGGACCCATTCCTGCTCCTCCACTGAGGTCAGAAGAGTGAACTGTTTCAAGAATGGCCTCCTATATATTAACTCTTAAGGGCTTAATTTAAACCCACTTTGAGGGGCCCCCTAAACCCAGAGCAGGGCAATAGGCAATGCTTGAATCCATGCTGAATGGGTCTCTTGCAAAGCTTAACCAATGTCTTCTTTAAGGTGTGATTCATTTTATCTGTTTTTCCTGTTGACGGGGTCACCAGGCAGAATGTAGCCTCCATACTATTGCCAGCTCTCTGCTTACCTCTTGGGTTACTTGGGCAATAAATGTCCCACCATTATCACTCTGGATAATTAGAGGCAAAATATCTCTCAGAAGAGATATTTGGTCATTTTCTGGGCTTGTTCAGCCTGACAGGGAAAACTTCTACCCATCCAGAGTATGTGTCCATAAAGACCAATAGGTACTGAAAATTTCCTGGGGCTTGAGGCATTACAGTGATGTCCACCTGCCAATGTACTCTCATATCTGTTACACAGAACTGGATCTCTGGTCCTGAGCGTTATGGGATTGTCTTTGGATTATTTGGGGCACAGAGGAGACACTCTTGTGTCACCTTTTGAGCAGTCTTTAAGAGATTAGGTCCAACTATTATTTGCTGTGTCTGCTCTGTGCTGGCATCCTGACCATAGTGAGTGCTGTCCTGGAGAACAGACACTACATCTTGTACCTGACCTTCAGGTACCAGGACTTTTCCATCTGGACGAATCAGCCGGTGAGTGTTTGGGTTGGGCTACAATCCCCATTCCTCAACCCTTTTTAAATCCAGAGAAGTACAAACAGGCGTAGGGAGATGTGGAGATGCAAGAGTAGGAATGAGAGCAAAAGTAGAATTGGACTCACTTGGTTGGAGTGAGGCTTTCTTAGCTTCAAGATCTGCCTTTCTATTTCGCATGGCCTCTGCCATCCTGCCCCACTGGTGGTCAGGGCAATGGATAACTGCTACTTGGGCAGGGTCTCCCATAGCCTGCAGGTGCTCCAAAATTTCAGGCACATGTTTTATCTCCTGGTTTGTCACAGTGAGGGCTTGCTCTCTCCACAGGAACCTAGGAGCACGTAAAAGCAGGTGAGCATACTGACTGTTAGTATGCTGCAGCCAGGCGAAGGGCTCTTGCCAAGGTTACTACCTCTGCCTTCTGGGCCAAAGCACTTGTGCGTAGAGGACTAGCCTCTAACACGTCAATCAGAGTAACTATCGCATATCCAGCCCTTCTTTTCTCTCCCAACATGTAACTGCTTTCATCTGTGTGTATTTTAACTTCTGGGTCACCAAGGGGACATCAGAAAGCTCTGGGCTGCTAGAATAGACCTCTTCAATAGTCTGTAAACAGTTGTGTTGAGGTGGGCCTTCTGCAACAGGCAGCAGTGTGGCTGGATTCAAAGTCGTCACTGCCTGTGAGGTTACATTTGGATTGTCTAATAGGATGGCTTGATATTTCCCCGTCTGTCTTGCTGTTAACCAGAATCCCCTCTTCACTTCTAGGAGGGGGAGGACTCCATGAGGGGTATTTACCATCACTTTGCTATCCCAGAGTAATCTCTGCTTTGTGGAGCAAATCACAGGTGGCAGTGGCTGCCCACAGGTACGGGGGCGATCCACAAACTACAGCATCTAACTGCTTTGAAAAAGTAAGCAACTGGTTACTTTGAAGGCCCTAGAGTTTGGGTCAGGACCTCCAAGGCCACTCCCTGTTTTTCATGTACAAACTGTTCAAAGGGCTTTTTTGAGATCCGGGAGTCCTAGAGCGGAGGCTGTCATTAGTTTACGTTTAATCTTTTCAAAGGCTTGTTGGCACTCAGGTGTCCACAGCAGAGACTCCCTTTCTTCACCTTTTAATGTCTCATGCAAAGGTTTAGTGATTAGTCCATACCCTGATATTCAAATGCAGCAGAACCCTGCCATTCCTAGAAGCCCCCACAGTTGTCACTTACTTGTTGGTGACTTCAGTTGGACAGTTGCTTCCCTCCTATCAGGCAAAAGATCTCTTTGTCTGTGGGAAATCTGGAACCCCAGTACTTTACTTGAGGTTGGGAAATTAAAGCTTTTTTCATGGAGACCTTATAACCACATTTAGCTAGATATTTTAAAACAAGTATAGTGTTTTGGTCTAGTCCTCTTTAGTTTCACTGGCCACCAGTATATCATCTACATATTGTGAGATGATGCTTCCTTTCAGTTCTAAGGCCCTCAAGTCCCGTGTAACTGAAACTCCAGTTAGTTCTTTACCTTCACAGTCCAGCAGTTTTTGGCCACATTCACACAACACCCAGTTCCACTTAAACATCCTGCTCTTCACACACACATGCACGCATGTGCGTGTGCGCGTGTGCACACACACACATACACACACACACACACACACACCCTTCGGGCCATCCAAAAGGAGAACAGTTGGAGGTGATCAGTGCACCCAAAACCAGGGTTGGTCCCTACTCACACACCAGACCAGGCTCTATGGATGTCCAGGAATCCAAACCAGGTGGGTCTGACTCACGGAACTAGCAATGTTGGAAATAATCCAACCCAGGGACACGTTTTTCTCCCAGACCTGACACACTAGTCCAGCCCTGAGCACCACAGGCAGGGGAGCCACAGACCCAAAACCCCGTGGGCATTTCCAGGTCCCCATTTACTCACCTCCAATCACAGCCGTTGGTGACTGGCAGCACCAAGACTGAGAAGAGAGGGCAACATCCCTTCATGGGCTTAACTAGCCCTCCCACTACTAATGAAGCAGATCCCTCACTATGGCCACTGTGTACCAAGCAGCAAAAAAGGGAAGGAGGCTTCTCCTCCCAGGCCACCAGAATTTGTAACTGCAATCATGGATTCGTGCCGCCTGTCCGCAAAGCTAGTACAGAGACAGACAGTGAGGTGATTAAATGAGGATGTTTACTGAGTGCCAAACGCAAAAGACAAGGGGGAATCAGTTCATTCAAAGTTTGCCTGCATGCATAGGCTAAGTCTGGAGGTTATATAGGTTGATTAAGGGGATGGCAGATGCTAGTTAATATTTTTCCTGGGCCCATGCAAGTAATTCTTTCCATGTTTCAACAATATTCTTTGTGGGGATCTGCATGGCTCCAGCAAGTTGGGGCTTGATAACCATCCAAGCTACCTGGTGATTTGGTTCAACAGTCTTAGAGAATAACTGAGAGGAGATAAACAGAATAATTAATCAGTGTTTCTAAGAGGAAAGAATAGCTGTGAGATTTATTACCAGCACAAAGTGAATTCTTATGGATGCAGGAAAAGTGAGTTCTCAGGACTTAATGTTTATAATATGGTTGTCTTAACTACTGTTTGCAACAAGATGGATTCAGGATGGACAAGGGCCTCCCTTTCAGAAGCTTCATGTTGTCCCCCTGGAGCAAAAATCTGAAAAACTAAGTTAGACAGATACAAAACTGCTTAGCAGGGATAAAGAATTAAACACCAAATGGAAGAAAAAGCTTTAGGAAAACAGAGAATGAGGAGAGGTAGGATGCAGAAGTCTCCTGACAAGTAATACAGCACAGCTCTGTCATCTTGGAGCACAGCCGGCAGCAATCCTGGACAGGGGGTAGCAGAAGGCAGCTTCACAGAACGTTCAACAGGAGACACAGCACCCAACAACCAGGGGAACATGATCTGCCACACCTCATCCTTCTTCACCAATAAACCCTCCACCCCTTCCAGCCAAGCCTTGCCCTACTACCTTGGCTAGAAAGCCACCAGCCCACCACTAGGCCAAGTCCACTCTGCTTCTAACTACTGGCTCCCCCTGTGTCATTTTTTTCCCCCCTCTCTTTTCTTTCTTCCACCCAGTTGGCTCCACACCCCAACTCTCCTCATTCCCTTCGGGTTACCATGTGCCACTTTGGCTAGAGAGCCTGCCACTACCCCAGGTCCACGTTACCCCCACCTGCCCGGTCTTGCCATGTCCTTATTCTCCTTTTGTCTTTCCTCCTGTTCTTTCACCTTCCCACCTGTACAGCACTGCCTCTTCCCCTCGAGCCACGCCACACTGCTGTGGACAGTTCCCTGGCCTGCCGCTGCCCTGGGTTTGCCCCACCCCCGCCGCCTGGCTCCTGCTGGGTCAGTACTTCTATTTATTTATCTATTTTGCATTCTCTGCTTTCTTTTCTTTCTCCCACCTAGCCTCATAGGTCACCATCCCTCCTTTCCCCCAGAACCTCAAGCCTGCTACACCCTGGTTCACTGGTCCCTACCATGTAGTGTTTTTATTTTTTTAAAAAATATTCGTATCTATTTTTCTTTCCTCTTTTTCTACCTCCCTCCCACCTGTCCCTGTATGTCACTTCCCCCACCTTCCCACCAGACCAAACCACAACATCACAACTAGAGAGGCACCAATGCATAGGTCTGTCACTGTACCCCATGCCTACCAGCAGCCGCCACCAGGCTTCCTTTTTTTCCTCTTTCTTTTCTTTCCCCTTCTACCTAACACCATATGCCAACTCGATCCCGCTTCCTCCCAGCCCCCACCACTCCACTGCAGATAGAGTGTCACTGGCACAGGGGCTTGCCACTGCCCTGGGGTCCACCACATCCCCACTATGCTACATTTTAGCTTTTTTTGTCTTCTATTTCTACCTCTCACCCAGCCCTGCATGCTCCCTCTTCCTCTCCATGCTGGCTCCTAGATCCACCCCTTACCCATATCCCCATACCTAGCCCCATTAGTGGCCTCAACATGCTGCTGGTCCTCAACATGCTACTGTTGCTAGAGCACCCACAGTGATCAGGCTTGCTGCTACACCGGGCCTGCACTGCCCCTCCTCTGCCACTGTTTAATCAGTTGCTCAACAGTAGGAAATGAATCCATACCACTCCTTTTCCAACAATATCTGGCTATCTTGTGAAGGGCTGTGAACACTCCCACACTGTTAGATCAATATTCGCAGGCAGACAGTACCCACCAACACCACTCCCAGCCACCTCACCAAAATAGTATATACATCAAAGTGGCCTTACCCTGACTGCTGCTGCCCTGCCCACTGAGAAATGGTGTTGTGAGATAGTGTACTCCCAGAAAAATCAACCAGTGCAGCACACCTGGCACACCTGCCATGACTCATCTAAACAAAATAAAGCAGGATGAAACAAATACATAATCATAAGTAAGTAAAATAATAATGTCTTGGAAATAGCAGACAGTATCAAAATATGTGAAAAAGCAGGACAAGATAGCTCCAGGAAGTGTCCAAAATAAAGCATCAGATGACCTTCTAGTCAAAGAAAAGGGAGTAGAACTACCTGATATGAAATTCAAAAGACTGATATTTATGGTTCTCTGTAAGATTGTAGAAGACAGCAAGAAAAACACAAACAAAAAGCAAGGAAAAAATAGGTAAAAATAATGGAAAACATGGCAAAACTAGTGAAAACATAGCTAAAAATAAGGAAAATAAGACAAAGCAATTGAAAAATTCAAGAAAATAATATAAGAGCAAAACATCAAAATAAATAAACAATTAGAAATCTTACCGAAACAACAACTGGAAATCCAAAAGATAAACAACAAAATTTGAGAAAAAGACAATGAATACAAGGTGTTAGGAGCAAATCTGAAACAATGGAAGACATAATCAATGGCACTGAAAACAAATCCATGGACACCACTTTGGAAGAAGAATCAGAAAAAAGAATGAAGAAAATCTAAGAACTATATGGGACACAATCAGAAGCAAAAATTTGCATGTGACCAGAGTTCCAGAACAGCAGGAGAAAATGGAAAACACAGAGAAAGTTGTTGAACATTTGCTGACATAAACTTCCCAAATATGCTGAATAAACAAAAAGCTGACCATCCAAGAAGCTCAAAAAACCTGATAAAGAATAAATCAAAACCAAACCCATTGCTGTTGAGTTCATTCTGATTCAGAATGTATAGCATAGACCCCCACAAATAAATATCTAAGGACATCATGCTTGGTAAACTAGGGAGTCAGTGATGAAAAGGAAGACCTTCATGAGCTGGATCAACATAATGGCCACAAAAATGAGCTAAAGCATAAAATTGACAGTGAGGATGGTGTCGGACTGGGCAGTGTTTTATTCTGTTGTGATAGGAACGAACTTGGCAGCACTCACCACCACCACCACCGCCACCACCACCACCACCCACCACCACCACCACAATATGTAGTTAAGAGCTTGGCTGATAACCACAATGGTGGCAGTTTGAATCCAACACCTCCAACACCTGCTCATGGGATACACTGTGGGCAGTTCTACTGTGTCCTACAAGGTCTCTCTGAGTCAGAATCAATTTCATGGTAATGGGGCTTATAACCCCTTCCAAAAGAAAAGAAAACTCAAACTGGCTGCTGTCAATTCCAACTCATAGGACAGAGTAAAACCGCCCCATAGAGAGTTTCCAAGGAGCGTCTAGTAGATTTGAACTACCAGACTTTTGGTTAGCAGCTGCAGCACTTAATAGCTACACCACCAGGGTTTCCATGGAGTATGTGTATATGTACATGTGTGTGTGCACATATGAGTGTGTGTATGTGTATATGCATATATATATAATCATACTTGCCAAAACCAAAGACAGATTATAGAGAATGGCTTGAAAAAAAGGAAAAGTCACTTCCAAAGGGGAGAAAAATAAGACTAAACTTAGTAGAAACTATGGAAGCAAAAAGACAATGGAATGATTTATATAAGGCCTTGAAAGAAAAAAAAAACCATGGTAACCAAGAATAATGGATCCTACAAAACCCTACACGTACATACACACATACTCCACGTCAACCCTGGTGGTGTAGTGGTTAAGTGCTATGGCTGCTAACCAAAAGTCTGGTAGTTCAAAATACAGTGGTGAAATTTGGACACTTTCAGATAAATAGAAATTAAAGGAATTTGTAAAAAGCATACCAAACTTGTAAGAAATATTAAAGGGAGTCCTTTGGTTAAAGAATCAATAATATTAGAAGTCTAGGACACAGGACAGCATCAGCCGGATACCACCCTAATTAACAAACTCTCAATAAGAAAACAAAGCTAAAGGACAGAACAGAGAAATTGATGTCATTCTGTAAATGATGACACCATCAGAACAATAATAGAGGGAATAAATAGTGCAGTTATAAAACTTTCAAATGGAGAAGTCAAGGTATACCAGGTAATCAAATACTGGTTCAGACTTAGGAAGATAATGGTAAATTTCAGGGTAATCACAAAGAAAATTAACAAACACTCACCAGAACAAAAAAAGAAAACCATAAAGTTCTCAGTAACACAAAGTCTGTAATACTAAAAGGAAATCCACAAGCCAAATGAATTCACCATGAGAAAGTAAGAGTAACAAAGCAAATGTCAGCACCACACACAGACACAGACACACACAGACACAGACATACACACAGACACAGACACACAGACACACAAGTACAGCACTGTGACAGTAATAAACTCACACCTATGATGGTCACACTCAATGTAAATGGCTTAAATGTATTTGTAAAGCGAAAGAGTGGAAAAATAGATAAATAAGTGTGACCCATCAGTATATTAGGTACAAGAAACATGTTTTAGATGCAAAGACAAAAATATATTAAAAATCAAAGGATGGGAAAAAATGTATCAAGCAAACCATAACTGAAAGAGTGGAAATGTCATATAATAGAATGTAATCCAAAATCAACCATAAAAAACAAGGAAGGACATTATATAAAGATTAAAGAGAAAATCCACCAAGAAGACACAGCTTTAATAAATATATAATAAACAAATAAATATATAATAAATAAATAATAAGACAGGGTTCCAAAATACATAAAACAGCCTTGAACAGCATAGATAAAGACAGAGAAGCAAATCGTTTCACAAAAATTTCAGGAGACCAGCATACCTCTCTCAGTAAAGGATGGTACATCTAGAAAGAAACTCAACAAAGAAACAGAAGATTTAAAGGCCAAAACAACCAACTTGACCTCTTGCCATTTATAACAGCCTTAAAAAGATGAAATACTTAGGAATAAATCAACCAGAGACATAAAATACCCACACAAAGAAAACTACAAAATACTATTACAACAAACTGAAAGACACCTACATAAGTGGAGAAAGATTCCGCACTCACGGATAGGTAGAGTCACCAGTGAGAAAATGTCATTTCCAGCCAAAGTGACCTGCAGACATAATGCACTCGTGATCCAAATACCACCAGTGATCTTTAACGAAAAGGAAAAACTAATCACCAAATGTATACGTAAAGGAAAGAGGCCTCGGATAAGCAAAGTATTACTGAAGAAAAACAAAGTAGGAGGACTCACAGTACCTGATATCAGCCACAGTAGTCAAAAGAGCCTGGTATTGGTACAATGACAGCCACATAAATCAATGGAACGTAATTAAATCCATCTACCTATGGTCAGCTGATCTTTGACAAAGGATCAAAGTCCACTAAATGGGGGAAATAACAATCTTTGTAACAAATGGTGCTGACAAAACTGTATTTCTATCTGTTTCAAAAAAATGAAACAGAGCCCATACCTTACACCATACACAGGAACAAACTCAAAATGGATCAGAGACCTAAATATAAAACCTAAAACAGCAAAGATCATGAATGAAAAAATAGGAACAACACTAGAGGCCTTAATACCCTGCATAAATACAATACCAAACATAGCTAACAGCACATAAACACCAGAAGAGAAACTAGATAACTGGGGGCTTCTGAAAATTAAATACTTATGCTCATCAAAAGATGTCACTGAAAGAATAATAAGAGAACCCACATGCTGGGAAAAAATTTTGGCTATGACCTATCTGATAAGAACCTAATCTCAAAGATCTATTCAATATTTTAACATGTCAATTACAGAAAGTTAAATAACCCCATTTAAAAAATGGTTAAAGTATATGAACAGATGCTTTGCCAAAGAAGACACTCAGGTAGCTAGTAGACATGTAAAGAAATACAATCATTAGCCGTTAGCAAAGTACAAACCTAAGCTACAATGAGGTATCATCTCACCCCAAAATTATTGGCACTAAAAAAAATATATATATATTAGAGAAGATGCAACTTATGCATTGCTAGTAAGAGTGTAGAATGGTACAATCTCTTTGGAAAATGATATGGTATCTACTTAAAAACTTGGAAATGGAAATGCCACATGATTCAGCAATACCTCCCCAAGGAATGCCTTCTAGAGAAATAAAAGCTGTCACATGAGTTGACATATGCACAACTATGCTTATTGAAGCATATTCACGATATCAAAAAGGTGGAAACAACCTAAGTGTCCATCAACAGATGAATGGGTAAGCAAATTATGCTACATTCACAGAAAATTATACTACACAATGATGAAGAGCAGTGATGAATCTGCAAAAGAGCTCACAACATGCGTGAATCTAGAGGGCACTATGCTGAATGAAATAAGTGAATCACAAAAGGAGAAATTTTGAATGAGACCATTGTTATCAAAACCCAAGAAAAGGTTTACACACAGAAATAAGCAATCTTTGATGGTTATGAGGGAGGGGAGTGGTGGGGATGGAAAATCACTCACTAGGTAGCAGACAAGTATTCTGGTGAAGAGAAAAGCAAGACACAATGTAGTGAAAGTCGGGACAATGTGACCAAGACAAAGTCATAGAACCTTCCTAGACACATCCAGTCATCTTGAGGACTGAGTTACTGGGGCCAAGGGCTGGGGACCATGGTCTCAGGGGATATGTAGGTCAATTTACATAGCGTAGTTTGTAAAGAAAATGTTCTTCACATTACTTTGATGAGGATGGGAGTCTTAAAAGCTTGCAAACAACTATCCAAAGCACACGTATTTGTCCCATCATGTTTAGAACAAAGGAGAAAGAAGACAGCCAAAGACAGAAGGAAAATATGAGTCCAAAGGACTAATGGGCCACGTGGACCCCAGCCTCCACCAGCCTGAGCTCAGTAGCACGAGACAGCACCTGGCTACCACCACTGACAGCTCTGATGGGGACTGCAATCAGGGCCCCAGACAGAGTGGGAGACAAATGTACCACAAAATACAAATGCACACAAGACACAGCAGACCTACTGGTCTAAGAGCCCTTGGAGGAACCCCAGAGAGTGTGGACCCCCAAGCCCCTGCTAACTCAGAACTGAAGCTACACCCATAGTCTACTTTTCAGCCAAAGATGTGACAGATCTGTAAAGCAAACAATAGCACAGACGAGGAGTATGTTTCTTAGTCCAATCAAGTAAACCAGACCAAGTGAGCAATACTTGTCCAAAAGAGATGGCAGGAAGGGCCAGGAAGATGGGATGAATGGCCAGGGAGAAGTCAGGGTAGAAGACCCTGTGCTGACACAATGTGCTGACACATTGTGAGAGTGCAACCAGTGTTAGAAAGCAGTTTGTAATTTTTGAATGGGGAACTAATTTACACTGTAAACTTTTCCCTAAAACACAGTGAATTAAAAGAGAAACATCTAACATAAAAGGAAAAAAAAAAATTTTAAAATAAAGAGTACAATATTCTGTATTAAGTTGTAATTACTTTTAAAATGGATTTTTTTAGTCTAAATTTATTTCCTAATTTTCATGCTTGTGAACTATTTAAACTATGCAAGTATTAGTAAAGTAAAGGGGAAAACTCCCTCCAGTACACCTCACTTGTGACAATTTGATGAGTATCTTTCTGGATTTTGAAATTTACATGTGTATCTATACCCACAATGTTTTAAGGAGGCCCGGTGATGTAACTGTTAAGTGTCTGGCTATTAATCAAAAGGTTGGAGGTTTGAACGCACCCAATGGGTCTCAGGAAGACGTCCTGGTGATCTGCTCCCATAGAGATTGCAGCCTAGAAAATCCTATGAGACAGTTTTCCATGCGGTGGGTATGAATCAAAAATTGACTCAATGGCAACAACAATGCCATCACAACACTTTAAAACAAATGAGATCATGCCATTCATATTGTTACATGTAGCATCTTACTTCTCTGACTCATTACATTGTGAACATTCTTACAATTTGTTTTTCAAAGCACATGTTGTAATACTCAGCAGAGGCGATTGCTGTACTAATACATAGATGGAGCTTGGAATCAACTAATATATCATTACAGTCCAAAATTTACCTGCTCTGAGAATTCTCTGATTAACTTTGTTTGGAACCATTATCTCCTCTGAATAATCTCAGTATTTTCACTTATTATTTCTGCACAACATATGGCCCTGCTCAGAAACCTAGTTCTTTGTCTTACGTTCAAGCTCTCTTGGTTGCAAAGAACAAACAGCCAGTTTTGTAAAGGCCTCCATAAGTTGGAAAGTCCAACAACGAAGGCGCTTTTAGAGACCGGTAGCTCTAAAATCCTCTCTGCTTATCTGTGCAGTCTTCTTGGAATCAGCTTCTTCACTTTGTACTAATTCTTTCATTCGCTTACTTCTGGTTTCCATTCGCTCTCTAGTGCATTCAACAGATGTTTACCAAGTGTTGAGCAATGTGCCAGATGCAGTTACATCATATACAGTGTGGGCTTGCTGTATCCCTGGCTCAAAAGCATGGTACCCATTACCTCTGCTTATCAAATTCTCCCCATGTTTCTTAGTTTTAGTTTCCAAGAGAGATAATCTGATTGGCCCAGTTTATGCCAGACCATACTTAGATATCGGGATGGTCAATGGCCCAGTTCCTGTTTGTCAGAAAGATGCGGCTGCAGAAGGAACATTTGAGGTGTGTAGGCAGGGCAACACCTCACTAATCTAGCCTACGCACCATAAGCTATAAGCTACATGTAGGTCTTACCTATGTATTCATTTCATGTCCCTTTCCATACCTCCATACAATAAGAGTTCAATGAACAATATTAATACAGACAATCATTTCTTTCCACGGAGTTGGGCTCACTGTGGGTAAAGGGTAGGAATTACAATTCTTTCTCAAAGAAAGCTAACCCAGTTGCCATGAAATCAGTTCAGACTCACAGCAGCCCCAGTTGTGTCAGAGTAGAACTGTGTGTCACAGAGTTTTCATTGTCTCATTTTTCAGAAGTAAATTGTCAGGCCTTTCTTCTAAGGTGCCTCTGAGTGGACTAAAACCACCAACCTTGAGGCTAGCAGCAAGCACACTAGCCATTTACACCACCCACGCTGGGACTCTTCTTAAAGAAAGCACAGCTAGTTATCAGAGCATTTTATGCGGTAGAGAACAGTAAGTCATATCACACCAGTGGTAACCTACTTGGTGTTTGAAGACAAAAGTGAAGAGAGGTTAAGAACCAAAGGAAAAGTATAGGTGACAGCAGGCAAACTGCAAGCCAGCTAAATTCAGGGACATCCCTAGGGTTGGTGTCACTACCCCTTCCATGGTCATCCCAGACCACATAGAATTCTTAGTAATATTTTTTGTAACATTTGTAATTTTTTCTCCTGGTTTTCCTTGAGTTACTATTTCATTCTCAAGTTATTGATACAAATTCACAAATACTAATTACCACAATATTGTAGTTGAAAGAGAAAATTTGATGACATCAGTGACTATAAAAAGAATGGCAGCGATAAAACCAGTAGTGTGTGCTGTAGCATGTGCAGACAAAACCGCAGGATCTGAAGTGTCGCTGCAACTGGGTAATAATGACAGCTGTGACTGGAGCACATTAGAAGGTTCAAAAGGTAAAGCAGCATCAAGTTTTAATTTTGTAGGTATATTGATACATGTAAGTGAGGGCTTACTAAAAAGACGTTTTTGTTGTAACAGCTGCAGAAGGTGTTTTCTGAATTTTTTTTAATTGTGATTAAGTGAAAATTTGTAATCCAAGCAAATTTTCCATGTAAGACCCCAGGTACCCACCTCTCTGTAACTTTATCTGCCCTCCTCCCCCTGTGACAGCACACTCTTCCTTCTCCCTCTTCCAGTAGCAACTCAACCAACACTTGTCCCCTCCTCTCCAACCTCTCCTCTCCCCTCTAAAACCAGTAGAACAGCCTCATGTGTATATTAAACTATAAAGTACACATACCACATGCATCACTCTGTGTCCCCAAGTCCAGTCCACTCTTTGTTGCTACAGGAGTAGTTTTACAAAAATAATGAATTTCTGCTGAAACACTGCACAAAAGTTTTGTGTACAGTCATTTTTGTGTCATCCTCTATCAGTGTCACCCGCCTCCGCTGCACTCCCTAGTGACGCTGCTGTCGAAGGAATTAGAGTCAGTGTCTGTTGACTCAGGCGCCTCCTCCTCAGCAGTGCTGTCAAGCTGGGGCTGTCTCCCGGCGTCTCACCTGCCTTCCTCTGTGGCTTCTAGTCAAGCTTCTTTGACCCCAGGTGAGTGTCTCTCCTGTACTTCCTGCGCACTAGCACTCTTTGTCCCAAATGATCATTTGATCATGTGTCTCCTCAGTCACGTACCACCTACACACACACACACACACACACACACACACACACGCTATTATCCCACCCTATTTCTCTAACTAGTATCACTTTCCCCTGTTTCCTGCTACGCCACACCAGACTTTCTTATCTTAGCTCACGTTAACCACTTGCTCCTCCCTTGCCCTGCAGGGTGCTCTTTTTTCCGCCTACAATGTCCCTGACACCCCAACATCCTCATCTGCCCTCAGCGTTCTTATCGTTCCCTTCCGTTCGCACAGTCCAAAGGTGAAGCTCTCCGCTGTTACCATTGCGTTTCATTTGCACCGCTGACCTCAGCTACTTTTGGTTGCACACTGGTTTGCTTCCTCCCTTGGACCGTATTTTCATGGGAAGAGACTTTGAGTCATGGGTTTGTCTTCACACACCAACACCTGGCAAAGTCCTCAAAAACATTTTTTGAAGGAAGGATATTCACGGAGATGGTGGTTGTCTTTTAAACATTTAATATGCTTTTGGACTGATGCAGAAACAAATTTTTCAATACCACCATGTTAGTTTCCTGACTAGCAAAATGAAAATACCATTAATCTGTGTTAAATGGTAGTAGCATGGAATAACTATTATTTTAAGTATCAAGAAGAATTCTGGTTAGGAAGTTGTCAGATCGAATCAAAACTGCTTTGAAAGCACTTGGAGGACAAATGAAGGGTAGTTTTCCAAGACAGATATTCAGGTTCTGAAGATCTCTCTTCGCTTGAATTTTCTTAGCTGTTAACACACATGATTGAGCTATATGTATTCTTCCCTTTTAAATCTATATTTATATTATTCTAGTAGTCGTAATCAAGAAGTGCTAAGTAAACATAAATGTTTAGTGTGCTAAAATTAGCAATAAACCTTATATTGAAAGCATTTATTTATATTAATGCTCATAACCATGCTACCGAGCTCATTTAACCTCTAATAATGAATGTGCAAATACGTTAAGTAATCGCTCCTATGATTGCTCTGTTTCTTTAAGAGACTGTGGTTGTTAGGGCAAGAGATCACTGAACCATATGAGGGTCAATAAAAGAATAAAAAGTCACTGGTTCATGATTCTAGTACGAGGAACTTGATCCCTAGTTCAATATCTGAGTCCATATGTTGCTCACCATCAAAAGGGGAATGTTTTATACTCAGCAACTTAACACTTGCTGGGGATGGCTTCTGGAAAACTAATTAAGCTTCTGGTTTTTGAGCTTCTTGAGTTTGCTGCTTTCTCCGTTCCCACACTTGTGACTGCGGAGCAGTTTGCCTCTGCCTATCAAAGGACTAGGAACACAGCTGAGAGAACGTACTACTGGCTTATTGTTTCGTCTTCTATTGCCTATGTGGCTTCAGGGACTCTGTTGATTTGGGTGCCCATAAAAGTGCTCTTATACAAAAAACATCACCTTCAAAAAAAAATTAGAGGATGGTAAGTAAATGATTTCTTCTGCATGAAAACCCTGCTATGCTTTCAAAGAAACTCCACTGTACTGTGTGTAAGGATGTTACCGTGGAATACTGCACATAAGGTGAGATTAATGAGAAAATCACTGTTTGTACAAATGTACTGATATTATGGTATGCTCTAATTCCTCTAGGACCATTTTTCCTGAGTATAGTAACAAATTACATGTGTTAATACGACTGAAGTTAGCAAAAGTCTATGATACCTTGAGTTGTGAGTGTTGGACCCAATTCCTCTATATATACTAAGGCGTGTAGGTTATTACAGTTAATTTATAAAAATCATTATCTCTAATATATATATGAGGCTTTCCTATGGGTTTATTTATTTTTTTTTAGAGGGGAGAGAAGAGATTGGAGAAGAGGGGACAAGTGTTGGTTGAGTAAATACTGGAATTAAAGAGTGGAAAAGAAGCATGTGCTGTCACAGGGTGAGGAGAGCAAACAGAGTTACAGAGAGGCAGGTGCTGGGAGTTTTATATGGAAAATTGACTTTAACTGTAAATTTTCACTTAATCACAATAACAAAAATTTTAAAAATCAATCTCAAGATTGCAACACCAGATTTTACTTCTGCATAAAACTGCGAAAGTTGTGTCTATTTTTTTTAATGTTTCCAATTGTATCACTTTGCAAGTAAGTCTGCAGCATACTTTGACCGTTAACCAACTGAGACTTTTAAGTGACTGGTTTGCTTAATTAAATTTTTTTAAAGAACAATGCTGTGTTGGTAAATTCCCTTACCCTTGGGGTGAGGAGTACTTCAACAATTATTCAGAAATATTTTATATTTGCTGTTTATTTGATTAACAGCTTAACTGATTATGTATCCATGTAAAGGTATTGAGAACAATCTCTGATATGTTAGTATTTTTCTTTTTAGATGTTCCAATCTAGTTCTAACTAATTTGAGATTAATTTAATACACTACATTTAAATATAATGCATTTAAATTTTTTTTTCATGCTGGTCTTTCTAAGTTGAAGAACACAACATATTTGAAAAGCAGGGAGCTGGAAATTGTAACATAAACTGGAACAGAAATATAAAAAAAACGCAGATAGAGCAATATACCTAGACATATTGATGAGACAAAGCCCAAGGGGAGCGTGCAAGTGTGGCACTCATAAAGCACTCTGTAGGTATTGATACCAGGTGTGACCCCCAAGCCTTGCTGGGGCACTTTCAGTTCCCCACGAACAAATTTCTTGAGGGATTGCCAGAAGAACTGTTTTGTTGTTGGTACTGCTTTTATTAGCAGGGCTAGGGGCTTTCCAAACCCCAGCCTAGAGCTCAGGGATATCTAGGGGATGAGCTGAGCTTCCTGCCACTCAGAACCTCCAGGTGTTGCTTTGACTACCTGAGACTTCTGGCTGCTCAGAAACTCTTAAGAGAGTGGGTAAATGTCTAATGAACCAATATAAACCAATGGGAACCCGGCTCACCTCAGCCGAGTCTGCTTTTCCATTATCTCAAATCTCCAGTACCCTAGGTTCTGAATGTCATTCAGACACTCAAGATGCCCATATCCTTTCCTCCTCTTCTTCCTGAGCTGTTATAGCATCTTCACTGATCACTTACTGTGTGCCAGGAACTTCATACGTGGATTTCATTTAATTCCATACCACCTCTTGAAGTAGGTGTTCTCCTGAGTTTAGCATTATTATTCCCGAGAGGGAGGTGATGATTAGAGAGGTTAAGCAACTTTCTCAATCAACTTGTGCCTGAAAGAGCTAGGATTTGGAGCTAGGTCCATCTGGCTTCATAACTGGTACCCTTAACGGCTATCTTAAACTGTCCTTTTGAAAGATGAAGTTCCAGTCTCCTGGAGGAAATTGAGATTAAGGGCAAGAGTGACCTTTCCTGCTCTCAGTGCCAATATAATACATTTGATGTCTGCTCAAATCTTTTATACGTCTGCTTAAGATATTCTCTTGGTGCTAAGGTTTTGGAGATGCTACCACAACTGCATCTCCCTTCAGCAATTTCTTCTGGGATGTATTCTTTAGGAAAGTACTCTTTTAGAAACTCTAGTGGTGTAGCGGCTGAGTGCTACAGCTGGTAACAAAAGCATTGGCAGTTTGATTCCAGCAAGTGCTCCTTGGAAACTCTATAGGGCAGTTCTATTAAGTCCTATGGGGTCACGACGAGCTGAAATCCACTCAACAGCAGTGGATTTGGGGGGCTTTAGGGTTTCAGTTTCTGCTTGTGGGTGTGGCTGGCCACTTATTATTATTATTTTTTTTAATGGATAACAGGCTAACCATAATTTCAGTGAAACTGTGGCACTATTTCCTCAGGACTTCATTCATGAACACTGTCAAATTGTGATCTCTTAATGGTGTAAAAGGGATGAATCAGCTATTGAGCACTCTCCCAGCAGTTTTGCTCGTTCTGTACCAACAAATTTAAACCTTGTAATAACTCAGTGAGTTAGGTGTTAGTGTTTCTCATACAGATGAAGAAAATGAAGCTTAGGGAGGTGATTAGTTTTGTCGAGTGATAAAGCTTTGATGCGGTGGAGCTGGGAACTTGTGAGCCCAGATCTTTTGGATTCAATGCAATTTCTACTATCTTAGTCACTTTTCCTTTATTCTTCTTGACATTGAACAGCAAATATGTTTCAAGAAATACGAAAATATCTTTTGAGTTCTAAGATATTTAGAAATTAGGATACATTTCCTCCCACAGATGTGTGTGTGCGTATTATAATCAAACCTCTTGCAGTTGAGTTGATTCTGATTCATAGTGACCCACGATGCAGGATAGAACTGCCCCAGAGGGTTTCCGAGGAGCAGTTGGTGGATTCAAACTAACAGCCTTTGGGTTAGCATCCTGAATTCTTAACCAATGCGCCACCAGGGCTTTTTGGTAATATGCAAAAAAAAAAAAAATTAATAATAATCCACTGCCATCAAGCCACTTCCAACTCATAGCAACCCTATAGGACAGAGTAGAACTTCTCTGTAGAGTTTCCAAGGAACACCTGGAGGATTCAAACTGCCAACTCTTGGTTAGCAGCCTGAGCACTTAACCATTATGCCACCAGGGTTTCCTTGGTAATATATAGGAAGTCAAATATCTTCACCTTAGTACCTTAATCTCTAAAAGTAGATGCAAAAATAGTTAACTGTAGAAAGTGTGGATTGAAAATATGAATTATTTTTAAAGAATACTGTTACTGACTGGAATGTCTTTGGATCCTTAGCATTTGTAGGTTTAACATTTGTATCCTGTGCCCCATGAGACCAGTTCTCAGGAGACAGTAAGTCATTGTGCTAGTAAAAGGAGTACCCCAGCACTCCAGCTATGAGGGAGCAGATCTGGGTTCAGGTTCCAACTCTGACATTGACTATGAGACCTAGCATGAGTTACTTAAAATCTCTTGCGTGTGAAACAGGGATAACAGAATTTCCTTAGAGTGTTTTGAGAAACTAAATAAGGAGATGTATATAAAACTAACTGTATGTTAGCACCTGACATACTTGTTGTTAAATGCTTAGGAGTGGGCTCACACTCATGATGGCCCCATGTACACAGAACAAAACATTGCCTGGTCATGCGCCATCTTCCCAATCATTGTTGGTATGCTGTTGTAGCTCCTGCGTATTTTGAGTGACTTCCAACTTGAGGACTCATCTTCTAGCACTGTAACAGACATTATTTTGCTATGATCTGTAAGATTTTCATTGGATAATTTTAGGAAGTAGATAAACAGTCCTTTCTTCCTAGTCTGTCTTAGTCTATGTCTTAGGCTGAGTTCTCTAGATAGGCAAACTAGGGACACATAGATAGATGAACAGACAGATAGATAAAGAAACAGAGAAAGACACAGAGACAGAGTCATCCAAGGAAATGGCTCACGTGGTTGTAGAAGCTACAAGTCCTGGGTCCATGGGTCAGGTGTCAGGATAGGGACTTCTACTGGTTCATGTAGCTGCCAGGTCCAATGAATCCAAGATTGGCAGGTAAGATGGGAGGCTGTTGTCTCACAGGCTGTAGAGTCCAGGAAATCCCAAGACCAGCAGACCCCTGGCTCAGGTCCTGAGAACTGAAGGTTGGTTGATGGTGAGCTGGATACAAGATCAAGAATGAATAAAATCCAGTGTGCTTTGATAGAACACCTATATATATAGGATGCAGGCTACACCCTGAGGAAACTCCACTTACAAATGATTAGATGATTACATCAAATCACATCACAGAGATAATAACATTGTGTCACAAAATGGAGCCTAATAATGTCACTATGTAACTGTCAAATTACATCACTACATAACTGCCAAACTGTCATTACATAATTGCCAAATCTTTGACAATCATGGCTAATCCAAGTTGACTCATAACCTTAACCGTGAAAGTCTACCCCTTGTTAACTTGGCATCTATACATATCACCTTAAACCATATATAATGTCTAAGTATGGATGATTACAAAGTCATATTCACACCTAACATGACACAACCAACATGGGTGTGACAAAAAATACACTAGCTCTGTTTACATCTCATATTTTATAATAATTAGTGAAATAAAGAAGGGAAGAAAACAAAACAAATATATATACATACATACTTACATGTATAACAAAACATGGGAGAAATACTCATCACACAGTCTTTTGTTCAGCAACTGGTCACACTGGTGTAACCGATATTTAGAACTACCTCTTCTACCATCTATTCTGTATTCCCATTGCCCTCAGCAAGCACCTCTGCTGGTCATGGTTCTGTGCCTGGGGGGTGTCTTAACCTTCATTCCTGAAGGGTCAAGCCCTTTAGTAATCATGGTGGAGTTGAGTCACTGTAGTTATCCATTGCCTTTAATCAGAGGGCATGGTAGTGCTAAAAGATACTCTAAGGGATCTCCTGTATTTCAGACATACTCTACCTCCCTTATGACATGTCAGTTTGATTTTCCCTCAATAATCAAGGTCAGTCACACCAACTTTCTTAGTTATCTAGTGTTGCTATAACAAAAATATCATAAGTGGATGGCTTTAACAAAGAGAAACTTTTTTCTGTCATAGTTTAGGAGGCTAAAAGCCCAAATACAGAGCACCAGCTGCAGAAGAAGGCTTTCTTTCTGTGTCAGCTTTGGGGGAAGTCCTTGTCATCAATCTCCCCTTGGGTCTAGGAGTTTCACAGCACAAGGATCCAAGGTCTAAATGATGGTCTCCAGTCCAGGTGCTTACTTATTGGTAGTATGAAGTCTCTCTCCTCTAAGCTCAGTTCTTTCTTTTATGTTTCAAATGAGATTGACTCAAGATACAATCTAATCTTGTAGATTGAGTCTTGCCTCATTTAACATAAATGCCTCTAATCCTGCTTCATTTACAATGTGGAAATTAGGATTTACGACACACAGGATGACACATTAGACAACAAAGTGGAAGACGATACACAATACTAAGTCAGAATCATGGTTTAGCCAAGTTGACATTTCTGGGGAACGCAGTTCAATCCATATAGTAGTCAATACAGTAACTCCCTTCTTTACCTGTTAATCCAGAGGTATCAGGATTCCAAGTAACTTCCAGTTTGATGGAATCATTGTTGTGTCAACTGGTAGGCACATTTCTGTCTTGTCTTTGGAAGAAAGACTCTTAGATCCTCAGAGGACAGGGTCATGGGTAAAGTAAGCAAAAAGTTTGCAAGTCAGCCACTAGGAGTAGTGAGTGGTGCCACTCCCATTTCCACACCTTGATTCCTAGACCCTTGAATCTTGTCTATGGGAGAAGCAGGACCATGCATTGGGTGCTGGTTTAGAGTATATTCAGCCACTGGGAGAACATTGCCCAAACCCTGCAAGGTATTTAGAAGGCCATTGCCTTGTTCCATCAAGCCAACTGCTTCAGGATGATGGGAAACATGGTAACCAGTGAACTCCATAAGCAAGAGCCAATTGTTCACTTCACTTGCTGTGACTGGAGTCCCTTGATCGGAGGTGATGTTGTGCGGAACATCATGATGTTGGATAAAGCATTCTGTAAGTCTGTGAATGGTAGTTTTGGCAGAATAACTGCATGCTTGGAAGGCAAATTCTGTATCTTCAATAAGCATCTATTCCATTATCAACAAAATGTTGCCCTTTCCAGGATAGATGAAGTCCAATGCAATCAACCTGCCACCAGGAGAACTGGTGTTATATAGCGGACATAGTACTGATCTCTACTGCTGGCAGACTGGCACTCAGCAGTGGCTATAGTCTGGCTAGACTTGGTGAGTGGAGGTCCATGCTGCTGAGCTCAAGCATAACCTTCATTCTTATTATCAAGGCCATTTTGTTAATGAGTCCATTGGGCAATGATGAGAGTGGCTGAGGAAAGAAGATGACTGGTTTCCCAGAATGCATTCTTGTCCACTTGATTATTAAATCTTCCTCTGCCAAGATCACCCTTCTGTGAACATTCACATGAGACACAAATATCTGAACTTTTTGACTCATTCAGGAAGCTCTGTCCACCTGCTTTTTCCTGATACCTCCTTGTTGCCAATTTTCAAATCATGTTGCATCCAAATCCCTGAACAACCAGCCAAACCACTGGCCACAGCCACAAATCAGTGTACAATCACACATACGGAGTTTTCTCCTTCCAAGCAAAATGAACAACCATGGGCATTCCTTGATGTTCGTCCCAGTGGTAGGATTTCCCTTCATCACTGTCTTTCAGGGAGGTCTCAGAGAGGGGCTATCGTGCTGCTGCTGTCTACTTTCCAATGGTGCCTGCACGTCATGCAGAACCATCTGTAAACCAGGCATGAGTTTGCTAGTTCTCAGCCAACTGATCGTAAACAAACCAAATCCCTTGCTGTCAAGTCAATTTTGACTCATAACAACCTAGGGACTTCAAATAAGGTCAGTAGGTACAGAATAGGAGAGGGCAGATAATATGATAGGAGTGGAGAGCATGGGTATTTGCACTGCTTTCTCATACAACTTACTTGTGTTTTCAGGTCCTGCTTGGGCCCCATCTCACTTATACCACTTCCCTTTAATAAGGCAGTGCTGCTGTGAATATTCAACTTTATGGCTCTGTGGATCAGAAAACACCTAGTTCATGATGGGCATCTCAGGCCACATGGTGATTTGGTGGCCCATGTTTAAGCATTCAGTCTCTACTAAGGCCCACTAAGAAGCCAAAAACTGTTTCTTAGAAGGTGAGTAGTTATTTATAGAGGATGGCAGGGCTTTGCTCCAAAATCCTAAGGATCTACACTGGGCTTCACCAATAGGGGTCCACCCAAAACTCCAAGTAGCATATGTCACTGACATTTCAAACACTATTGGATCAGCCAGATCATATGGATCAAGTGGCAGAGCAGTTTGCACTGCAGCCTGGATCTGTTGCAGAGCCTTCTGTTGCTCTGGGTCCCAATCAAAACTAGTAGCCTTTTAAGTCACTTGATAAATAGGACAAAGTAGCACGCCTAAATGAGGGATATGTTAATTTAAAATCCAAAGAGGCCTACCAGGAGTTGTGCCTCTTTTTTAGTTGCAGGAGGGACCAGATGTAATAACTTATCCTTCGTTTTAGTAACAGTATCTTGACATGTCCCACATGACTGGATCCTTAGATATTTCACTGAGGTAGAAGACATCTGAGTTTTTGTCAGATTAATTTCTTGCCCTCTAGCAAGCAAATGTTTTACAAATAAGTCCAGAGTTATTGTCATTTCTTCCTTACTAGATCCAGTCAACATAATGTCACCAATGTAAAGGACCAACTTCATGGATTGAACTGTGTCCTTCAAAATTATGTGTGTCAGTTTGGCTGGGCTATGATTCCCAACACTGGAGGAGTTCAGAATTAAGTTTGTGAACTCATCCTGGAAAGAGTGCTACATATCTCATTGCTGAATATCACTATGGCCAGCTTGGAAGTATTCCCTTTAGGAAGCTATGCACCAATGCCAATGTCTAGTCCACCCTTCAAAGCAATTTTGGAACTCTTTTCCTGGAATGGTTGTCAGAACTGTAGTCATATGCTGTCTCACAGTTAAATTTGTGAACTCATCCTAGAAAAAGTGCTTTAAAGGATGGACCAGGCACTGGCACTGGTGCATATCTTTCCTAGCGGAGTACTTCAAAGGTGACTGTAGTGATATTCAGCAGTGAGGTATGTAACACTTTTTCTAGGATGAGTTTTCAAACCTACTTGTCAGACGACATGGATGGCCATTCTGATGGCCATTCCAGAAAAAGATTTCCAAAATTGCTTTGAGGGGTCGACTAGGTGCGGCATAGGTCCTCAGCTTCCCAAGGGGAGTACTTCAAAGGTGACCATAATGATACTCACCAGTGAAATATGTAGTGCTTTTTCTAGGATGAATTGTCAACTTAATTGTCTGACCTTGTATGATTGTCCACCATTTTGTCATGTGATATGATTTTCCTATGTGTTGTCATGATCTGACTCAATGGCACTGGTTTTTTTTTTTTTTTTTTTTTATGTGTTGTGGATCTTACCTCTACTATGTTGATGAGATGGAACTATTGGCAGTTATAGTAATGGAACAGGACTCAGTCTACAAGATTAGGTTGTACCTTAAGGCAAATTGTTTTGAGATATAAAAGTGAGAAGCAAGCAAAGAGATATGAGGGCCTGATATCGCCAAGAAACAACAGCTGGGAGAATAGTGCACTCTTTGGACCCAGAGTCCCTTCACTGAGAAGCTCCTTGACTGGGATGATTAATGATGAAGAACTTTTCCCAGAGCCAACATAGAGAGAAAGCCTTTTCCTGAAGCTAGCACCCTAAATTCAGATAGCCTCAAGACTGTGAAAGAATAAATCTCCCTTTGTTAAAGTCATCCACTTGTGGTATTTCTGTTATAGCAGCATTAAGTGAATTAGAAAACCGATGTGACATCTTGTTGAAGGGAAAGGCAATCAAGGTCCCTGCAGAGTAAATTTTGACATAAAGCAGGAGTGTTGATGGACCTCTTAGGGGGGACAGTGAAACTGTACTGCTGGACATACCACCTGAAGGTGGATGCTTCTGGTGCTCCTTCAAAACTGGAGTTGAGAAAAAGACATTGTCCAGATAAATACCTGCGTACTAGGTAGCAGAAGGTGTATTAATTTGCTCAAGCAATGAAACTAAATCTAGAACAGCAGCTGCAGTTAGGTCACCAGCTGGTTAAGTTTGCAATAATCCACTGTCACTCTTCAAGACCCGTCTGATTCAATCAGTGATTTGAATTGGGATGTGATGAGAATTACTACCTCTGTACCCTTCAAGTCCTGGATTGCAGAAATAATCTCTGAACTAACTCCTAGAATGTGGTATTGCTTCAGGTTTACTGTTTTTCTGCTAGGGGGAGGTTTAATAGCTTCTCCTTGGTTTTTCCTATCATAACATCTGTTATAACTCTACTTGTCAGGGATCCAGTGGGGGAGTTCTGCCAATTGCTAAGTATATCTATTCCAGTCATACATTCTGGACCTGCAGAAATCACTATGGTTGGGTTCAGGGATCTGCTTGACATGCTCTGAGATGACACTGAAGCAAGATTTCACAAATAACTTGACCTCTGTGTGACCCCATTTCCTGGTGGACTGCAGGAACATTTTTGGTCTTTTGGAAAAGTTTAGACTCAGTATCCATTTGTCTTAGACTGAATAGTGCTCCATCACTCCAATGTGTGCCAACCTGGCTAGACCATGATTCCCAGTGCCATGGGATTGTCCTCTGCCTCGTGATCAAATACAGTTTTCTTACCTGTTGTGAATTCTAATCTCTGCCTGTGGCTAATGAGGCAATCTCAGGTCATGTTAAAGAGGATCAGGGTGGGATACATCACTCTTATTCAGGTCACAACTCTGATCTGATGTAAAGGGAGTTTCTCTAGGGTATGGCCTCGATCACATTTCATCTTACAAGAATTGTTGTAACCTATGCCATGGGAGGCCCCCCTGCTAGTATTTGAAATACTGGTAGTCTAGCTTCCAGTATCACAGCAACACCCACGTGATCACAGTATTACTGACAGTCCGTACTATTAACACTCAGTAAACATTTGTGTTCTTATCCCAGGCTGACTTTGCTACCTCCATTTAAAATATGATTGTGTTTAATCTTCAGAGTGATTCTGACTACTGATAGAAGTGGATGGTAAAACTGAAGAATTTATATGATACAAGGAATATTCCAGGAATATAGAGATTTTTGAAAATCTTTTTTATACTTTGAGACTAATGAGGACCAACACAATGATATTATTACTATCTTATAAGGTATTTTCACTTTACACAGTGTTTTTGTTTCATTTTCTCACTTGACACACACACCCATGTTGTGAGATGGATTAAGTGTATAGGATTCTCATAAGGGGGGGAGACAGTCTCAGAAAACTTAAGGCAACACTAAATCTATGGTAGAGTCAGACTTTAATCCTATGCTCTTTACTCCTGTAAAGAGTAAAAACCATCCAAAACCACTGACATCGAGTCGAGCCCAACACTCAGTGAGCCTATAGAACAGAGCAGAACTGCTCCAGAGTTCCCATGGAAGACCTGGTGGATCTGAATGACCAACCTATTAGTTAGCAGCCATAGCACTTAACCACTACTCCACCAGAGTAAGCACGTTCTCATTTTTTAGAATTGTTATTCTTTCTCAAGATTTGATGCTTCTCATAATTTGTAACAGTCCAGGAAGATGCTCTGAAGAGTAAAGACAATCCATTAACATGCACACCAAACTGTATATTCTAGTGAATAAGAGAAATCCTTTCCTGGGACATCAGTGAATGTATGAGATGATGGAGCAACGAGGCTAGCCAAGAGGGAATCCTGGAGAATTTGTGGTGTTTCCGGACTGTCTGGAGGCACAGAACTATATATTTAGAATTCTCTTGAGTCCTGAAGAATACAAATACATTAAATTGCATTAAATTGTGACATATCAGGAATCCTGGGCAGTGCAAAATTTGAAAGACCTCAATACTTCGAGGCTACATTTTACTTAAGATCTTATTTTATTCAATAAGATTTTGCTGTTGATCTCTTTTAAGTAGTGTTGGTGCTGATAACAGTAGTAGTAGTAGTAATCATAATAGCAGTTGTAATATTAGTAAAATAATAGTAAATATTTATTGAACAATATACACCAAGCACAATTAGAAAACAATGCATTCATTATTTTAGTGAATTTTCTGTATTTGTTTAGTAGGATTGCTGTAACATAAAACAAGCTGGCTGGCTTATAAGAACAGAAATATATTCTCTACAGTTCAGTGGTTTAGAAATCATAAACGGAGGTATCGACAGGGCATTACTCTTTCTGAGAGCTGTGGAGGAGAATCTGCTCCTTACCTTTCTCTTAGTCTGGTAATCTTTGACTTGTAGATGCACCAAGTCCAGTCTCTGTCTCTGTTAGCACACATTATTTTTCTTCTGTGTATCTATATTTCTTTTCCTTTTTTTTATAAGGGCTTCTTATACTGGACAAGGGCACACCCTAGTACAACATGATTTCATGTTAACTAACTGTATTTGCAAAGGCACTATTTCTATAAAGTTGCATTCATGGGTACCAGAGATTAGGACTTGAACACATCTTTTTAGAGAGCATTATTCAACTTGTAACAGTCTCTAACATTTATAGATAATAATTATAATTCCCATTTTATCAGTGAGGAAGCTGGAGCACCCAAAAAACCCACTGCCGTCGAGTTGATTCTGGCACATGACAACCCTATAGACACAGTAGAACTGCCCCATAGAGTTTCCAAGTTGTGGCTTGGGAATTCGAATTGCCAACTTTTCAGTTAGCAGCCATTGCACTTAACCACTACGGAACCAGGGTTTCCAACTGGAGCACAGAGAGATTTAAAGCTCACACAGCCAGTGACTATTGAAGCCAGGACTGGAATAGAGGCATTCATCTTCAGACACTATTTCAGAGTAGCTCACCCAGGACAGTACGTAGCACCAGCAACATCTGGGCACAACTGGATAGACTGGCTAAAGTGGAGGAAATAGAGTTTGCTCTTCTTAGTATCTCTGTTAAGTTACTTGCAGTTAACTAAACACCAGTGATTAACAGTTGTTGGTTTCTCTCAGTGGGTCTGTCATCTTCTCGTGTGGCTCAGTATCTGTATCTTTGCCGTGACTGTCTGTGGGATCCTCCTTCCTTGCCCCATCCTACACAGTACATGAACAAGAGTATATTTACTTTTGCTTTTCACTCCCTGCTGCACCCAGTGGCAACAGATTCCATTCATTCTTCCTTTTTTGTGTTTCTTGCACCAGCTTATTTTCTATGAATGGTTTCTTATCCCAAATAGGGCTTTATTTTTAGATGTATCATACACTTGAGTTCCTGGCCTGGCTCCACAAATTTCTATATATTCAGATCCAATGTCTAATCCTTTGTCCTTCTATTATTGTTGTTTAGGAAAGATGAAGAGTATTCTACTAACTAATGCAGTGACCAGAAACTCTTAACAGCCTTCTATTGCTTCTCTCCCCCTAATCCTTTCTCAGTCATTGTTGAAAGAATGATCTTGAAAAAAGTTTCTGCACATCAGTTCTACCCCTTTGAAATCTACTCTTCTCTTTGCTTGAAGAAATAAATTATGACATTGTATCATATAATTTTAAAGTTAGAAGGAGTCTTATAGTTCATCTCATGAACTATTTCTAACAATACAGATAGTCTACTTCTGATTTCACAGGAAATTCACTACTTTTTGGGTCTTTAATTCCAGAAGAAAAATCCAAACAGACATCCTCACAACTGGAACAATATGCAACATCATGATAAACAGAGAAAAGGTTGAAGTTGTCAAGGATTTCGTTTTACTTGGATCTGCAACCTATGGAAGCAGCAGTCAAAAAAATCGAAACAGGCATTGCACTGGGCAATCTCCTGCAAAAGACCTCTTTAAAGTGTTAAAAAGCAAAGATATCACTTTGAGGACTAAGGTGTGTCTGACCCACACTGTGGTGTTTTCAGTCACCTTGTATGCATGTGACAGCTGGGTGATGAGTAGGGCAGACTGAAGAAGAATCAACTTCTTTGAGTTGTGGTGTTGGTGCAGAATATTGTATATACCATGGACTGCTAAAACAACAAACAAATCTGTCTGTGAAGAAGTATAATCAGCATATTCCTTCGAGGCAAAGATGGCAAGACTTGGCTCACATACTTTGGGCTTGTTATCAGGAGGGATCAGTCTCTGGAGAAGGGCATCAAGCTTGGCAAAGTAGAGGGTCTACGAAAAAGGAGAAGACCCTCAACAAGATAGACTGGCACAATGGTTGCAGCAGTGGGCTCAGGTGTAACAGTGATTGTGAGGATGTTGCAGGACCACACATTTTTTTATTCTGTTGCGCATGCAGACAGTCTGCGTGGAAACTGATCTGATAGGGCACCTAACAACATCAATTATTAGAACAGTCGTTTTTGAAGACTGTTGAAGTAAAATGTACCACCATGTAACTTCCTTCCAAGTCTTCTTATTAGATGCCACCTCTTCTTCCTTTTCTTGATATGCCCGTGAATTTGACCACAGACAGGAACTCTGCCCATCACCCCTGATTTCCCTTTTTTTATTGATTTCTGAGTACTCTTACCAGCACTCATAATGTAACACCTGCCACTTGCATCATGATAACTCTCAAAACTGTGTTTTTAGGGGTAAATCTTTTCTGAGCTCACTGTATTGACCTTAAAGTTTTTCTACCATTTGAAGAAGGCAGCGTTACTCTGCCATTGCCTACTTCTTGGCCCAGTCAGCTAAGTCTTCTCCAACATCCAGAGTTCCATCAGTTCTCCTTATTTTATGGTTTCTGATCTTTCACTTTTCTGAAAGTTCCTTGGGAGGCTTCTTGACTTGTAAATGTCTGGATATGATCTCATTAATGCAGTTTGAGACTTCAATGATAATCATATCACTGTTGTTTCATAACTGAGGATGCAATTGACTAAAATTCGTGAAAACCCTTGCTCTCCAATGCAGGATTTCCTCATCTTAAACTTAGACAACTCCCAAAAGATTCTATGTGACTTAAAATCAAAGTGCCTTTAGATTCTTGCAACAAAGTGTAATACACATATTTAAGAACAGTTTAGATGAATGAGTGAATGAACAAAAAACTCTATTTTAAAACCTAAATTCAGCAGTTCACTCTTATTCCTGCTAGATATCATTGTGCTGGCTTTAGCTACTTTCTAATCAATCCACATTTGTTGAATTCTGATTCTATCATTGAAATGCTGTCTTTCTTGATTTTGTGTTATCTGTAAAGAGGTGAGCATATTGTCCTCATCTGCCCTGGACTCACTAGTAAATGTGTTAAATGGGATTAGTTTAACGAGAAATCCTTCATGTTATCAGGGATCCACTCGTGTGATCTCAAATAGCTATGAACCTACTTATCTGAATTTCTTCCTCCCAGTTCCCATTGCATGTTTCAATAAGCATTTATTGTGTAGCAGTTGGCTGTTCAGCAGACATTGTCCACACGCTGCAATCAGGTATACTAGTCATCATTTCCTAGCACTGAGCTAGCATTTAGCTAGTACTCTCTGTTCTGTATCTACTTTTCCAAATGACCTTGCTGCCAGTTCTTCGTTACAGTGAGTGGTATTCACAGGCTACCCGAAAATACATAAGGTGTTACATCTTTCCTTAGGGATCTTGTTTGTAACCTACTGGAGAGATGTAGTGCTATACAGCATAATAGTAGAGATCCATATAAAACAATATACAACAGATCACGAAATATTATGTCCCTTATTGGAAGTCCTTTATTATTCTAGAGAAGGGAATTATCAAAATGGTTGATACAGACAGTAGGGGAGGTATCCTTTCTGGTTCACCCTACCTACTTGTCTTGGGTTGAGTTGTGTCCCCCTAAAATATGTGTCAAGTTGACTAGGCCATGATTCCCAGTAGTGTATGGTTATCCTCGACCTTGTGATCTGATGTAATTGTCTTGTGTTGTAAATCCTAATCTCTGCCCGTGGTTAATGAGGCAAGACTAGGTCATGTTAAAGGGGATTTGAACGGGATGCAACACTCTTCCTCAAGTCACAGCGCCGATCCAATGTAAGGAGAGTTTTCCTGGGATGTGACCTTTATCACCTTATATCTTACGAGAGATAGAAGGAGAGAGAAGCAAATAGAGAGATAAGGACTTCCTACTTTCAAGAAAGTAGACCTGAGAGAGGAGTGCATCCTTTGGAACTGGGGTCCCTGTACTGAGAAAGTCCTAGATCTGAGGAAAGGCTGATACCATGCATGTGAAGCTCTCCAAGGAATGCTAGTCTCACAGGTGTTGAAAGGAGATAAGGACCTTTCCAGAGCTGAAAGGGAGAAAAAGACTTTCCTAGAACTAACACTCTAATTTGAACTTCTAGCCTCCTAATCTGAAGGAATAAATTTTTGTTTGTTAAGGCCATGCACTTGAGGTGCATCTCTTATAGCAGCACGAGAGAACGAAGACGCTACCCTCCTCTTACCCCACTCCGTGAGCTCATCTCATGGCTTGGCACTCAGTAGGTCATTATGTCATTATGGATTCAGGCTTTTTAAGAGGTCACTGTGCTTTGGAGTAGCCAGTCTTCCCTTGGAGAGCAAGTCTCATGAGAGAAGCTAGATATGAGTTGAGCTTGGAAAGACAGTAAGAAGAAGACATTCTAGAAAGGTAATCAATATTAGTAATAGGCTGATATAGGTATAAGCCTGAATTCTTTGAGGTATGTGAGAAAGCCAACTTGCTTAGAAAAACAGGCTGGCAATGCAGCAGAGCAGTTAAGAGTGTGAGTTTGGGACTCAGAAAAATCTGGATTAGAACTCATCTTTCATGTCCTAGTTGTAGGGTATTGAGCAAATTCATTTAACTTTCAACATGGATTTCTTCGTCTGTAAAACAGTGATGATACATTAGACAGAGAGCTGTTGTCAGGTTTAAGTAACGTGTGTGAAACGCTTTTCTATAGTCAGTGCCTTAAAGTTAGAGATCGTGACTTATGTATCTTTATATCCTTAGCACAGAGTGGTGCACATAACTTTAATGATAGTTTAAATTAATAGGTGAAAGAATGGCATTCAGTACTGGAAGAAGTACAGCCAGAATACTCCTTAGAAGCAAGGATAGTGACACTTCGTCTCATGCACTTGGGACATGTTATTAAGACTGACCAGTCCCTGGAGAAGGACATCATGCTTGGTAAAGCAGACAGTCAGTGAAAAAGAGAAAGACACTCAAAGAGATGGATTGGCACAGCAGCTGCGACAACGGGTTGAAGCATAACAATTATTGTGAGGAAGGCACAGAACCAGGCAGTGTTCCATTCTGTTGTACCTAGGGTCGCCATGACTCACAACCAACTTGAAGGCACCTTAATAACACCAGCAAGTCATAATGTTGACTGGAGGCATTTACTGTTGCATGTTGGAGAACTGAAACCAGACTGATGGGAGCCTAGAAAGACAAACGGGGAGATTTTGACTTAGTGGGTTATGTAAAAGAGAATCTTGATAATTTTCTGAGGAGGGTGGTTTCTCCAGTTGCCTGACTCATCCCACCCACCATGCTTCCTGTGTGAAGAAAATTAGAGCTGGACAGTCTTGCCTCACTTACAGGAATTTTCATAGCCCTGCCCTTTTCTCTGCTCCATCCGTGACTGAACTCAGGTCTTTCTTCTTGAGTCCCACTGCTGGGGAGTCCTCATTGCCGGTTCACACAGATATACTGGGGAGTCCTCATTGCCAGTTCACACAGATATACTCAGAGTTCTCTTTGTAGCCCCTTAGCTCAGTCTGCTCTGTCTTGAGATTTCACGATGACCACAAGTCTTGTTTAATCAATTTGTACTATGGTTGCATCTCTGCATTAGTTTTAGCCTGATTAGATCTTCAAAGAAGCTTTTGTGATGTTTCTAATATAAATTATATTTCTCCTTAATAAAATTACAAGCATACCTTAGCAATAAATCAAGAATTTTCAAGAGGGATTAACATTATTTCTAGCTAATTAAAACTCAGGCTTGGATTACCCTTTGTAGTCTTGTCATCCTGACTCATAGCAAGCCAATAGAACAGAGTAGAAATTGCCCCATAGAGTTTCCAGGGTTGTAAACCTTTACAGAAGCAGACTGCCACATCTTTCTCCAGCAGAAAGACTGATTGGTTGGAACTGCTGACCTCTGAGATAGCAGCCCAGCACTTAACCACTTTGTCACCAGGGTTCTTTCATACTTAGATTAGTATTCGTTTACTACTGATGCCATCCTTTCATTTAGCGTTTATTAAATTCATACTATGTGCCAATTGGAGCAGTATCAAGCAGTGTATTATTCTGTTGTACGTAGGGTCCGTGTGAGTTAGAATCAACTCAGTGACATCTAATAACAACAACAACATGAGCCAGACATCCTTTAGTGTCCAGAGGTTCTAGAACTTGGATGAGAAACGAGTTGTGTCTATATTCTTACTGACCTCTGTTATGAATATTGGTTAACATTGCGCATGCGGGGGCACACACGCGCACGCGCACACACACACACACAGAGAGAGAGACAAGAATTAGCAAACCCCGTTGACACAGTGGTGGAGCAGTTCTACACCATCTATAGGGTCTATATGAGTCAGAATCCACTCAGTGACAGTGGGTTTAAATTTTGGTGACCTTCTTGAAGCCCTAGTTGTGCAGTAGTTATGAACTCAGGCTGCTAATCAAAAGATCAGCAGTTCAAATCTGCCAGGGACTCCTTGGAAACCCTGTGTGGCAGTTCTACTCTATCAGTATGAGTTGGAGTCAGCTCAACTGCAACTGGTTTTGTAGTTCTTTTTTGTTGTTGTTGTTGACTATATTACATAGATTTTTTTCATATCATTTACCAGATCTTTTTGTATCACATTACAGTTGTTGCATATACCTAAGAAGATAGTTTGTGATCTTTACTACCTGGAAATTTGAGTGGTTCTAATTTCTACTTGATCTTAAGTACTCCTCCTGCTCCCACCAAAAAATAAATAAAACCAGGAGGAGGTGTTCACAGAGAGGCACATACCATAGTTTAAAAAATATTGGGATAGCTGCATGTTAATGTAATTGGTTTGTTTTTAATTTCGTGTGTTTCATGCACTTAGAAAATTTATCCTGAGTAGGGGTCATAGTACGTGTTGGATTCTCAGAAGGCTGGTTGCATGAAAAGATGCAGGAACATTTTCCTAGCATCTGCGGACAACGCGGTGAGTAAGACAGATAAGGACCCTTCTCCCACAGAACGTACAACGGCGTGTGAGGGAAGAGGGGTATGATGAACAACATTCAGGCAAAGAAATAATCAGCAGAATTTCAGTTAGTCATACGATTACAAAGAAAATATTACAGGAATGTAGTTAAGAATGACCAAGGAGGGAGAAAAAGTTGACTACAAGAAGTTAGTCACGGAAGATCTGACGGGTAAAGGAAACAGCCAGTATTAGTACTCAGGTAGGCTAAGGTTGGGGTGATCAGGAAGTACCAGAAGGCCAATAGGTCTAGATGTGGGGTGGGGGTCTCGTAGTAAGTAATGAGGTAGGCGAAATAAGAGAGACCAGATCACGTAGAGCATACGGACGTGGGTAATGTGATTCAGTTTGATTCTAATTACATCACACATTCATCTGAGGTTTGTAAGAAGGGCTGTGACATGATGCACTTTACATTAAAAACAAATATGACTCTGTTTGCCACATAGCCAAACTTCTGCTAGGCAAGAACAGCAGCACCGATGAGAGACCATTTAGGGAAGAGTGCAGGTGAGAGACGATAGCTGATGACCTATGGTGTTAGCAGAGGGTGGATTTGAAATGCATTTTGGCAGCAAATCAGGTAAGAGTAGATGGGGGTTGGAACATACACGGAGGAGGATTTGAGTTCTGTTCTGGACATACTAAGTTTGAACTGCTATAACGGAAATACCAAATATTTGAATGTCAGGTCCAGAGCTCCAGAAAGAGGCCAGGGCGTGTATGTGTGTGTGTGCACATTCTCTCTCTCTCTCTCTCTCTCTCTCTCTCTCTCTCTCTCTCTCTCTCTCTCTCTCTCTCTCTCTCTCTCTCTCTCGCTCTCTGTGTGTGAGTGTGTATTTAAAGCTACAGGACTGGATGAGATAATTTAGGGATATAAAGAAGAGCTGAGGAATAATTTCAGAAGCACTCTCATCTTTTAGTGGTAAGGCTGTGAAGAACTCCTTGAATACTCTTAAGAGAAAAAAAGAAAAAGACCAATTACCATGGAGCCACAGAGTAGCTTTGATAACGACCCCACGTGTGTCAGCGCAGAGCTATCCTCCTGTAGGATTTTCAGTGGATGACTTTTCAGGAGGGGATTGCCAGGCCTTTCTTGAGGCTTCGGCTGAGCACATTAACATTCTGCACCACCAGCAGACGCCCGTAAATGCTCTCGCCCGTCCCACTAGGACTAAGGACTGTTGGAACCTGAATCTGGGCATAGACGAAGTAGCAACACTACTAATTTAAAATTCATAACTCTCATTTTACTCAGGTAGTGCCAACTCTGCTAACTTACAGATATTTTACTTTTGTAGTACGCTTATGAAAATACCTGGGGAGGGGTCTCTCGTGTACAAACAAATGTGGAGAGTCCCCGTTCTTGACGCCAAAGTCTAGAACATCTAAGATAGGGCTGAGGTAAGAAGAAGCGTGACACAATCAAAGAGAAAATTTTAATTTGTGTACTTATCATAGAAATATAATTAATATATGTACATGTTCAACTAACTTACTTCAACTGAGCCATTGTCATAAAAGGGAAAAAACAAAAAAAGAAACAAAACAAAACAAAACCCACTGCGGTAGAGGTTACAGTAGAACTGCCCCACGGGGTTTCCAAGGACCGCGTGGCGAATCTGAACTTGCAGACCTTTTGGTTAGCAGACGTAGCCCTTAAACCCTCTATGCCACCAAGGTTTCCCATAAAACAGGAGGTAAATATTTTGTTAGAGCAAACTTTTGATGTATCTCCCATGAATTAAAAATGTTGAATATATGTTGCAATTTTCTGTCATAGCATTGTAATAGTGTATACAAATTATATTCTTAATAACTACTTGGTTGATTGATCATGCAAGGTTAAGAAACCGTGCAGAAACTTTTGAAAAATTATGTGATTTTTATGTTTATGTAATTTTGGGGGGTTTCAAGTAAAAAGATATCCAATTATTTTTACTTTCAATGATATTTAAGTATCTAATAGGTTTAATTACATCTGTATGTAGTTAAAAGAAAAAGTTCAAAATGTGGATATAATGTAAAGAGAAAGATACGCTGTTCTCTGTTTTTCATTTGGTCCCCTGAGCCTGAGTTCTTGCCCAGGATTCTAATGAAATATGGAAATGTTGAACATCATTTGACTTGTACTGTGATGTTTTTGTGAGTATCTATGGCTTGCTAGAGGAGCAGTGGCGATGCAGTGGACAAAGCACTCGGCTGCTAACCAAAAGGTTAGTGGTTTAAATCCACCACCTCTGCCACGGGAGAAAGATGTGGCAGTCTGCTACTTCTATAAAGATAACAGAGCCTTGGAAACCCTATGGGGCAGTTCTGCTCTGCCCTACAGAGTCACCATGATTTGAAATGGACTGGATGGAATGGGTTTGGTTTGGTTTACTATTCTCTAATGATTTAGAAATTTCTCATCCTTTTGTTCTAGAAAAATGTTCTGGTATTGGTGCATGTTCCCTTTTGCCATATTGACTTATTGGGAAATGGAAATAGGGACGCGGTAGCTTCTGAGAAAAACCATAGCTGAATTAGCAGAATGTACTAGAAACTGTTGATCTGCTACATTATTGCTTTTGCTTATTTTTTCTCCTTTGCTAGGAGACCTACTATGATGATGTGTCTAGTACTCACCACACTGCCCAGCTTCAGCTTTTCTATAGCAGGGACAGAGGTATGCAATTTTGACTTCTTCTGTTACTGGATTTTGAGATTTTAAAGTTTCCCATTATTGAGATTTGATGCAGCAACGTGTTCAACAAATGGCTTAAGTTTCATTTTGCTCTGTGTTATTACAAATTTATACATATATATGTCTAATACCTATATTTTGAAGTATTAAGCTCATTGTTATCTGTGATTACAGATGCAAGGTTAATATTAGTTTTAATGCTTTGGTTGTGATACAGGAATGTTTTTTTAAAATGATTTTTGAAAAGAAGCTTAAGAAATTTGAGTAGATACAATTTATCTCTTTTACCAACCTTCTGTTTTTCATGCTTGTCCTCATTTCTAAATGGAAACAGCAAGGTCCTAGGAAGCAACCACCCACATGTGAAGACCTTTGGTATTATACCTACTGACAAATCATTTTGTGTGTGACATTTATTTACAAATAACTTGGAGTTTATGTTTGGCTCAATATGGCTTCACAAGGACTCTGAAATGTGGATGTTTACAGAGCAGGAATATTACAGGTGTAAGTTGCCAGCTGCGAGAACTTTATTAAGCCAAGAGGGTCAAAGGAGAATGTCCCACTAACCTTAATAATTTCCAAGATGCTGTGTCACTTATAATTTTTCATTTCTTCAAAGTGTGTAACTTCAAGTATTCTGTCACATTTCATTAATATGTTGAACCACTGTTCATTCAGTGCATATTGTATGCCAGGCACTGTTAAGCACAGGAGGTACAGCACTTAGGAAGTATAATAAATTGTCTGGCCATCAGTACATTATTTACTGACTCAGGGAGGAAAATAAACTGGCAACTAAAGCAAGTGTGGTGAGTGTTGTGAGAGAATCATTAGCAGTAACATTGTTGTCAGTACACATCTTACATGCTGTATCAGGACAATATAGGGATGTGTAGAACAATCTCAAAAGACCATGTGGATATACCAAATATGCAACAGATGAATTTTTAATTTACATTTTTCATTCTCTCCACCCAAAAATATTTGCAAAGAACTTCAGATTGTCCAAGTACTTAAAAAAGTTTATACCATTTCCAGGAAGAGTGCTATCATAAAGTGACACCATATTTATACCTCAGTGGCCTTTTTGGTTCTTTTTCATTGTGTCTCACTCACTGCTATGTACTTTTATTTCTTTTTCTTTTATGTACTATTTCAAAGTAATGTAACCACAAATGGAAAAATGCACAAAGTATAAATGTACAATAGGAATCGAATATTACAAAGCAAATCTCTGTGTAAACACACTCAAGACATAAAACATCACCAGCTCCATAAAAGCTGCCCTCCTGTTCCTTGTAATGACTCTCATTCCTTCTTCCCCAGAGGTAACATCTCCCTTATCTTCTAACCACAGATTGGTTTGGCAGTGTTTCAATGTTTTGTAAGTGCAATCAAACATTTTATAAATGAATACATGCATATGTTTATTACTTCCATAAATGTGTGTATATATTTGTGTCTGACTTTTTTTATTCAAAAGTATGGTTGTAGGACAACATCCTGTAGATGCATAGAACCATAAAGTGCACACACGATATGGTCATTCTGTGTCACTGAGTCCAATCCATTCCTATTCGAGGAGTTGACCTCACTAATGATTTATGGACAAGGGCAATATCAAGACTAGGGGCCATGCTCCCAAGGGAACCACCAGGCCTTTGGACCATCAACTGTGGTCTTTTAGTGGAGGTGTCAAGGTGCGCCTCTTTTTAATCTTGGGTTGCCACTACTGGCTTCTTACTACAGGGGAATGGAGAAGATGGAGAAGAGGGGACAGGAGATTGTTAAGAGGATATGGCATGTATAGAACAGAAAGGAGGAGTGTGCTGTCACCAGTCAAGGAGAGAAGTAGGAGCTGCCCGTAGGCGGGCATGCAAATTTAAACTGTATTGTATACCTTCACTCAATCATAATAAATTAATTAAAAAAAAAAGTATAGTTGTAAGAGTCATTTGTGTTCTTGTGAAGAAACGTATGTAGTGCATTCAATTTCACCGCTGTAAAGTATCTTGTTTTATGATTGCATTGTGATTTATTCCTTTTGGCTGTTATAAATAATGCTGAACATCCTTGAACATGTGTCTGATGTTCACACACATGTGTTTCAGCTGGCTAACTGTACTTCTGTGGAACTGGTGGGTCATACAGTATGCATATGATCAGTTGTAACGGATAATGCTGGTTTTTCAAAAACACTGTAGTGATTTAGATGCCCCGTAGAAGTGCATTGGCATTGCTCTTGCTCCACATCCTCACCAGCACTTGAATCACAAGTTGTTTCATTTTAGTCATTCTGATGGGCATGTTTTTGGATGTCACTGTAGTTTTTAAGTTGCATTTTTCAGATGATTAATGAGGTTGAGCATTTTTGCCCATACTTTTGGTCATGTTTTATTAAATGCATACTCAAGTCTCTTACTCGTTTTTTATTTTCTTATCTTTTGTTTATTCATTCAGAAGACTTATTTCTGCATTCAGATAAACCCTATGTTGGTTATATGTATTGCAAAAATATCTTCTACCACTTTGTGACTTCTACTTGTACTTAAAAGGTTTATGTGTTTCAGGGGTTAATAGTATCTCTTGAGGAGTGAAAATTCTTAATTTTTAAATGCCCCAGTTTATCAATTTCTTTCCTTAGTGAGCACTGCTTCTTTTATCTTGTTTAAGAAATATTTTCCTACCTTGAGGTCTTGATGATATTCCCCTGTAGTATATTTTGGGGTTTATATTGGTTTACCACTCTCATTTAGATTCATAATCCACCTGGAAATGACTTTTGTGTATGTGATATTTTCAATTGCCTCCTATGCATGCAAAATTTGGACAATGAATAAAGAAGACAGAAATGGAATTGATGTCTTTGAATTATGATTTTGGTGAAGAATATTGAGTATACTGTGGATTGCCAGAATGACCAAATCTGCCTGGAAAATATACATCAAGAATGTTCCTTAGGAGTAAGGATGGTGGACGTGTTGTCAGGAGAGACCAGCCCCTGGAGAAGGACATCATGCTTGGTAAAACAGAGGGTCAATGAAAAAGAGAAAGACCCTCAAGGAGATGCATGGACACAGTGGCTCCAAAGACGGGCTCAAGCGTAGCAAAGACTATGAAGATGACACAGGATTGGGCAGAGTTTTGTTGTACACAGGGTCACTATGAATTGGAATTGACTCATCAGCACCTAACAATAACAATATGTTGTACAGTAGGGAGTCAAGTCATATTTTTTTCTAAATAGTAGTCCTTGGGTCTAGTACCATAAATTATAATGACTGTACTTTTTTCATTTCTTTACACTTCTCTTTCTTTCTTTATATTTTTTTGTTGTGATTGAGTGAAAGTGTGCTATCGAGTTTAAATTTCCATACCCACCTATCTGCAGCTCCTTCTGCTCTCCTTGCCTAGTTACAACACACTCATCCTTTCTGTTTTATACATGTCATAGCCTCTTAGCAATCTCCTGCCCCATCCTCACCATCCTCTCCACTCCCCTCTAGTAAGAGGCCAACAGGACAACATCTTACAGATGTGTAGAACCATAGAGTGCACACACCATGTGGTCACTCTGTGTTCCTGAGTCCAATCTATCCCTGTCCGAAGAGTAGACCTCAGTAATGATCTGTGATCAAGGGCAGCATCAGGTCCAGGGGCCGTGTTCCCAGAGGAACCCACAGGCCTTCAGATTGTCAGTTGTTGTCTTTTAGTGGAGTTCTCAGGGGGCACCCCCTTCTTTTTCTTCTGTTTCCACTGGAACTCAACATTGTAAGCCCCATCACGGCTGTCACTGGTGGTGGCCGGGCACCATCTGGTTCTTCTGGTCACATGTTGATGTAGTCACCCTTTCACATGGGTCTCTCTGTCTTCTGGGTTCTCTTTCTCCCGTGTCGTTGTTGTCCCTGGTGATCCTTGGGACCATTTGGTGTACCTCAGATGACGGCTTGCTAGCGTTTAACACCCCAGGCACCACTCACCAATATGGGGTGGAGAAGACTCTCTTAGCAATAGGCTAGTTATACCAATTGGCATCAGTGTCCCTAGAGAACATGGTCCCTGGATCCCTGCCCCTGTTACGCTGTCCTTGCAATGTTGGGTTAAGATTAGACTCAGGTTATATGAAGTCCAGTCAAACTGATCTTCTTTCTAATGTGTGTTGTCACTGATTTCACCCAAACAAATTTCTATCAACTGTTTAATCAATAACCAGCCCTCACGCCCCCTCCCTCCTCTCAGTTCTCTCTTTCTTATGAGGCAACTGTTCATACTCACAATCTGCTTCTGGGCTTTCTGTTCTGTCCCATCCTGTTGCCTAGTTTTCTGTTTCTGTGTCAGCACCGCATTGTCTTAATTCTTGTGGCTTTGGATTACTCTTTAAATTCTGAAGAGTAAATATTCCTATCTTTTAGAGTATCTTTCTTTAAGAAATTTTTTTATTGTGATTAAGTGCACATTTAAAATCCAAGTCAATTTTCCGTCCTCGACTCTCTACCACTGTTTCTCCTCTCCTTAACCCATGTGAAGTTACACTGCATTTTTTTTCAGATCTTAAAATCATATTTTAAAGTGTTATTTTCTAACTTTGCTGTTAGTATGTAAAAATAATTTATCAAATTTGGGGGAGAGACATTTTCTTATGCAATCATATAGTCTATGGATGATGAATGATGTATGTTTCTCCCAACACTAATGCCATTGATGTCTTTTATCTTAATATGCTGCCTGGGACTTCAAACACAATATTGAATAGAAATGGTCACAGCTGATCTCAGGGAAAAAGCTTTCAATCTTTCACCATTAGACACTTGCCGTAGATTTTTTTTTTTTTTTGTAGCTACCATAATGAGATGAAGGAAGTATCCAAAGCTTGACTAGGTTTACCTGGGCTGTCCCTCCTTGGAAGAGCCTAAACCCTAATTTTTGTCCCCTTAGTTCTTTGAGTCTGGACTCTCAAAACCTGTGTTCACATACAGGATTGGAAGGAATCACCCATCCTTCCACTGCCTGGGCCTTGCCCTTATATTTTCACAAGTGTTACCCAAGCTTCACCTTTCACTGGAAGCCCCCTCATTGCTATGCTTCTTTCGTCACAGTTGCTCATGTCTTAGAAGTGGTGCCAGACCTTGTGGAGTTTAAAACTGTGAAGCTGGAAACCAAGATTTTAGTGTTTTATGAAATATATTTATATTCAATTTAGTGATGCTTTCATATTGTGAATTTTGAATTAATGAAAACACATTAATTTAATGCTTCTAAATGGTTTTCTAAACACAGGTTCAAAAGAACATCAATGGTTCCACTGGTGTCTTAGCTGATACCTTACCAGACCTGCCAGTATCTTTGGTTCTGAACTGCTTAATCATGGTTGATATTATTGAAAAACTCAGGCTGTATCCTCTCAGAGGAAGTCACCAGAGTAAGTATTGTTTTGAGTATAATTTTTAAAATAAAGCTTCATATACCTTTCACTTTTATGTTGTCCTTTAATGTTTAATGATGCTTTTCCTTAGGGCAAATATTACTAATAAAAGATCCCTGCAAATGAAGGCATCTAAATATAATTATTGAAAAAGTTATTTTCATAATTATTCTTATTTCTTATTTGTATTTTGATACATTGATAAAGTTACCAAATTGTAAGTGCCAAAAATTTTAATATTTATTCTATTAGTTAAATTTTCTGAGTAAATAATCATATATTTATCTTTTTCTAAGAGTGTGTTTAAAATTGTAAGTTTGAATGAATAAGTAGTATAGTTTGCATGCCTTTAATGTTGGAATTAATAGGATTAACTGCATTTATGTTATAGAGCATTATGTAGTTTTACTTGTGGAGTGTAAAAATGTCAAAGATCACACTAATAAAACCATGAAATATCAGATTCTTTGAACATGACCAGTCAAACCTAAATACAGGTTGGCCTAAATAAAAGCATTTTGTTAATGGAATACCTTGCTTATTCAGTCATAAATTCCCTGAATTTCCATTTAATTATGTATCATAGTATCTGTGATTAATTCATAAAATCTGCTCTGTTATTGTATGACTGAGGCTGTCATGTTGTGGTTATGAAATGGGTTGATTTTGGAAGGACCCTCTGGTGGTGTAAACAAACAGCTAAGGGCTGAGATATTAATGGAAAAGTCGGAAGTTCAAGTTCACCCCGAAACAGCGCAGAGGAAAGTCCTCAGGATGCATTTTCAAAAAAACCACCATGGAAAACGCTATGGAGCACTCACATGCATGCAGTTGCCTTGATTTTGAATAGCTTTGACAGCAACTAGTTGGTTAAATTTTGTAGAGTCACGTCCTGAGTGGGTGGACTGAGTAAATCGAGTGAGTCCTAGAAGAAGGCATCACAGGCGTCAGGGATGACTGCGGCGACCAGGAAGGAAGCAGCCCGTCAGTCACTTACAGGTCACGTACCACCAACCTGCCAGTCACCCTTGCTCTCTCAAATTTAAAAAGCAAAACTAAATAGGGAGCACCAGGAAATCTGAGACTCCTTGCTTCACATTATTGGACTTCGTCCTTGGGTGAGAGAAGATGGACTGGTATGTTTGAAGAGCACAAGTGACAGGGGAGATAAGGTGACCGCCACAGACTCTCTGTTGAGCAGAAGGCACTCCTAAATTATATCTGCCTTCCACAGCCAAGCGAATTTATCTGAAGCTGAGGAGATACAAGAGTTTTCATACCCTTTGGTATTTCTGTAGGCCCCTTAAGGATATAACCCTCTTTGGAATGGGACTATTTTTAATGACTATTTTCCAAGTTATTGTAGCCTTTTCTGTCCAAGATTTTAGTAAACATTCTTCGTTAAAAACACACATGCATATTTTGGGAAATAATGGCATTTTATTTTTGAAAGTGATGAATTGTGTTTTTAAGGGGAAATTTCCCCTGCATCCGGAAATGATGACAGTGAGAGCTGAAGTGAGGCGATCCCAAAGGAGAAGTCAGTCCGTCTTTGGAAAGAGATTCCTGAACATTTTGTATGATTGCTTCTTCTTAGTGGAAGAGTCTTCTTCTTTAGATCTTTGCCCACACTTTGGAGGGTTTAACATTTGGTTTGATGGCCCCATCATTTAATAAAATCACACTTTGGAAAGATAGCATTCACTCAGCATACCTGTGTAAATGTTAATATATGAATAAAGTTTTTACACCAACTTTTAGTTCAAATAATCTCCTGTAACCATTTTAGCATACATACATGTAAAAAAGATTAGATCAATATTCTATTTGTGAGGTATTCTCATTTATTCCCTGGAACTTAAATTGATGCATAAATATACAGATACTATAAGTTATAATACACAAGTCTGAAACTAGGTTAAGTATATGGCTTTACTTGCACTTGGTACTTCTGCATCAAAGAGGTAGGATAGCAATGAGGCTCCCTTTGGAAAATGTAGAGAGAATGAACATATTCTGTTCTGTACTCTAGACAGTTTGAAGTACATATGTCTCTATCTGCCTGTAGCAGTTTTGATCTATTACTAGATGACAATGCACAAGGCCTGGACTTATGGACCCTTTTTACCATCTTACCTATCTTAATTCCAAGCAACAAAGCTTTGCCCTTTCTGTAGATTTTCTTTTTCCAAATTTTAAAGTGAGAGTTATTTGTGTATTTTAAATATGCTTATGAAGTAATATTTTCTGCTGACTTCCTACTACAAAGAGAAATTCCTCAGTGTCAAGTATTTATGGTGCCACAATTTCTACATGTGTTGTTTCGTGTAGACAGTCTTGAAAGAGAATCTTTTTCTAGTACATAGATAGAGCATGGCAATTTCATAGATGTACACAGAACTAATAATGTCAAACTCTCAGTGATATGAACTAATAACAAGAGTACAATTTATAACCTGAATGTCCCCAGCTCTTTATAGTCAGTGGTATGGGCATCTTAAAATTTCCATCTGAATTCAGCTAACTCAGCTCTAGCCTGCTTAACAACTGTACCTTCATTCTCCTTCCTCTCCCATCTTATTCCCTCTCTGATGTTGAAACCAGGGGCCAGGGTAGGTGTCCTGTGCTCTCTTTTCTTGGTTTATATCTTTGATTCTCCCCTTGCTCCTGCTGTGCTCTCAGTTGCCATTCTGATGCACCAACAGCTTGGCATGCCTTTTTTCCACTACTGTTGCTAGACCCTTCCCTCTAAGCACTGGGAGTACTGCTGTTATTTGCCTCTGGGCTATTGGTTTATGTTCTGCTAGGGTTTTAAACTGACCACCTTTCTTCTGCTGGTTGTAATATTGACCTCCTTTCCGTAAGTTCTGCTTTCTCAGAGAGGTCTCAAGCTGAGTAGTGGAATTGTGATTCTAGATTAAAGACAACTCTTTTATTTTCAGATTGCATATGTACTAACATGTTGGCTGGGCTTCAGTGATTTCAAGCAATGGAAACCACTGGAAACCACCATTTTTTCTCCTATTCTTAGTCCTTGTGGTGGGATCTGGTACCCCAGGGTCTTTCTTCCTTTGAGGAGCTTTTTCCCGTGGATGACTCACAGTTTGTCCTTACATAGATCTGAACCCCAATCATGGTCACCATTGTCCAGCCACACAGACACCTTAACCTCCTTATAAACCAGTGACTGCAAACAGACACATGTTGGAGTCCGTGGTTAGGGTAGGTGTTTTCAGCTCTATCTGCAGGATGGATTTTAGTAACATTTGTAGCTCATATACCATCTTGCAAAGCTGTATGAAAAGTGTTCCACTCTGACCTCTAGGGTTGCTATGAGTCGGATCTGACTTGATGGCAATGAGTGGGTATAAAAAGTGTGACAGTTCAAGTCCTATGGGGCCACAAATGAGAGCACACTTGTTTGTCTCTAAGGTGCTGGAGGTCAGAAACGACTAAATAGAACATTTGGGATTTGCAGGAGTTTGTAGGCAAAGTGAAGGAAGCTTTCCACATAGAGGGAAGCTTGGCCCTCAAGGAACTCACAAGTATACCTAGTGAATAAATATGTTTGGAATGCAAAAATACTTGAGTTGAATTTACACTTGGAAACAACAAATCCATTGTTGAAATGGAAGTTACTTTCTTGGAACTGAAAATCTACAAAGCTGCTTCTGGAGCTACTGTGAAGACCTCACGAGCCGAACTGGGGTCTCTCGGTGACACTGGTGTTACTTCAAGCACATCAAGACAATTTTTGTGTATGATTTGGTATTTTGTGTAAGATTTCATTTGGAAAAAGAAAAGAAAAATGATTCTGCTGCTAAATTATAAACACTGTTCATCATTTAAAGTCATGGGCTGTATCCATTTCCACTTGAGTACTGTAACTCAAGGGGTCAACTCTCTGCATCTTCAGGCCCTGGTGCCCTGAGAATCATGACACTGTACCACCTAGAGGCAAAGTGACTCCTCCACCCAAGATCTTGTGCCAAGTACAGCCTTGCAATCACAGGGAGCCACTCGGGGAGAAAACACACGGGCGTGAGGTTCACATACAGACATGGATACACACTGGTCTAAGGTACACCATGGCACGTGCACACACACACACACACACACTCTAACATTTTTAGCATTTGATTTTGAATTGTTTTGTTTCTAATGTTCTGTGTTTCTAAAATATCACATTCATTTTAAAAGGTTATAAAATAGAAAAATAGAGATAAGCGCAGAAAAAAGGAAAGAAAGGAAGAAAGAGAGAAGAAAATGGAAATCAGCCATAATCCTACAAACTAGAAATTTAAAACTGATGGAATCTTGATGTGCATTCTTCAGTCAAGAAAACCTAGTTTTGTAACCTATCCTTAACAATATGTGGTGGAGATCATTCTGGTTACTACGTATTCTTCTACTGTGCCATTTATTGGTTGAAGAATATTCCATTGCATTAATGAACCATGATTTATTTAACTAACTCTCTGTTGTTGGACAACTAGATGTTTTCCCCCTAGTTTTTAGCTATTATGCTTTTTGTTCAGAAGGGCTGAGAAGAAAAGGACCAGGATGTGGATAGAGCGAGTTGGGCAGGGGAGATGAAGAGGTATACCATGATTTGTGCAAAGGTATACACATATGAGGCCCGAAATCTGTGTTTAAATGTGCCTTGTGGCATGTAGGGGACTTAGAAAAGACTCTGCAATGTGACCGGCCAAGCAGTCTCCTGGGACAGTAGAGTTAACTGCCACTAGACAAGAGTGAATGCTGTGAGGGTGACAACCACAGTGAGTGTCCTCAGAAGACCAGGACTGTCTGCACATGCCCAGACTCCCTGGCAGCAAGTCTGCCTGAAGAATGTGACCATTATGAACCGGCTGCACGTGCAGAAGGGATCATAAGAGGATTGTATAAACGACGTAGCAAGAGTAGTTAGGCTCCGTTAAGGATATCTGCATGGTCAGAGAAGGATTGCTGGATACAGGTGAAATCAACCCGGTATTTGAGTGAAAAATATCAGATCTCTGCAGAGGAGGTGGTTTCACTGTCTTATCAGTAAGGGGTGTCAGGTGTCATGTTGGCAGGGAAAGGTTTTCAAATAAATCTACACCGATGGCCCTAGTCCAATTCCTTCTGTGTAATCTTTTTAACACCCGGAGACTTGAGCCAAGTGCAGCAGGGACTTCAGCAATATAGATGATTGTTTTCCCAGGTAAAATGTCTAAGTGTAGAATTTTTGGCTCAAAGCATAGGTAATGCTATAAGGTTTTTGATATGTGTAGTCAAATTACTCTGTTTAAAGAAGGCCTAATTTACCCTCCAAACAGCAGTGTAAGAAAACATTTGTTTATCCTCAACCTTGTAACATAGGATAATTTATTCCTTTTTATCTTTGCCAATGCCATAGACAAAAATAGTATCTTATTGCTTTAGACTGTGTTTTTTAAAGTCTAGTTGTGCTGAATATTTCCCCGTAGGTTTCTTGACTTTTTTTTTTGAATCATATATTTAGATTCTTGACTTACTTTTTTTGGTTGATATTACCACTTTTTTTTTTTTACTACTACTGACTCATGAGTTCTGTAAATGTAAAGGACAGATTGTGGTCTATTGTGTGTAGCATACATTTTCAGAGTTATTTGTTTTTGATTTTTATTATGGTATTTTTAGTGTAGTCCAACTGATTGATACTTACTTTGTGAATTCGGTCTTCGCTGTTAATGCTTAAAAGTCTTATTTCACTCCAAAGCAATACAAATATTTGCCATTTTTTTCTCAAAAAATTTTACATGAAATGTCCAATCAAGAAAAGAAGTTGTATTTTCTGTAGAATACAAATTCACTAATGTATATGTAGCCCGTAAAGTAGGCAGGAGAATAGGCTTATTTATTGATCTGGCAGATCTTTTGGATCTCTGCTTCTAGTGTAGTTGGAGCCATTTCTTCTGGTGTTTCCATTATAAAAAGAATTTACTAGAAGGAAAAATATCCTTGCTAAGCACAGTCAGCCCCAATGAACTTAGTCAAACTCTAGGGATAGGAATTGCACGTGTGTAGATTTTTGAGCACAAACAGTGCATCAGTGAAGTGTTTGGCTGCTAAATGAAAGGTCAGTGGGTTTGAACACACTCAGTGGTCTGGAGGGAAAAGACCTGGCAATCTGTTTCTATAAAGTTTACAGTCTAGAAAACCCTATGAGAAGTTCCGCTTTGTTCCATGAGGTGACAATGAGTTGGAGCCATTCTGTGGCACCCAACAACAGACAACAACAACAGATTTTCTAGAAAGAAAAGCTCATTCAGTGATCCTGATTTATTACCCTCAATTAAGAGCAATTGTTCCCACTGTTAGACGCACATTAGTATCACCTAAAAAACCAAAAACCCACTGCCACTGCGTTGATGCTGACTCACAGCCACCCTATAGGACGGAGTTGATCTGCTCTATAGAATTTCCAAGGAGTGCATGGTGGATTTGAACTGTGGACCTTTTGGATAGCAGATGTAGCACTTAACCATCATACCTGCAGGGTTTCTACCCACGAAAAACCCACTGTCGTTGAGTTGGGTCTGACTCATAGTGATCCTAGGGGTCAGAGTAGAACTGCTCATTAGAATTTCCAAGGAGTGCCTGGTGTATTTGAACTGCTGACCTTTTCGTTAGCAGACCTAACACTCAACCCACCACACCACCAGGGTTTCCACCACCAGGTTTGCACCAGTGTTTCTAGCATCACCCAAAGGGCATTTAAAACTTTTGAGGCCCGGACTGCACCCCATATAATTAAAGCACTATCTTTGGGGGTAGAACCGAGGCATCAGTAATTTTGAAAGCTCCCAGATGTGTAGAAAGAGGTGCATGGGTAGAAAGAATGTTCAGCTACTTCGTGCCTGCTGTTGCCCCACCTTCTCTGGGAAATAGGAAGCTAAGTTATACACTGAGACCAAGAGGTGAAGGGAAGGGAACAAATCTTTAACAGGATGAAAGTTTGGATAACTGCTATGGGAATGGGTAGGCAGTGCGCCAGTGACAAGAAGATGGATGCATGAGCCGTGTTGGGGATATAGCGAATTGTGGGAACTGTGAATTTGGTCTGGGACCAGTCTCATGATTTTCCACCAGTGAGGCTCAGAAATCTGACCACCGACTGCAGAAAAAAACTAGAGCTGTAGAACTGCCCTGGGCTTGGGAGTTTGCAGATCAGAAATAGAGGAAGGAAAAAGAATTGTTAGTTTTTGAGTTATTTCTTCTAGTTACCAAATTAGTAAGATACAATTTCTAAAATGAATGGCAGTTTTGATTTTTATTTTACTTTTAAGCTATGTCCAGTGTCCCTGGGCAGAGCAACTAGCTAATGCATTTGGCTGCTAACAGGAAGTTTGAATGTTGGAGCCCACCTGGAGGTGCCTCTGAAGGGCCTGGTGAGCCACTTTAGAGAAATCAGCCATTGAAAGCCCTGTGAAGTACCAGTGGAGTTGTCGTGAGTCAGAGTTGACTTGATTGTAACCGGGAACTGGTAGAACTATGTTCAGTGAATCAGTCTCCACCGGTGAACACACACACAGGGGCTCTTAGCAGCAGACACCCACCAGGGCAGACTTCAAAATGCACATTCACGTGTTCTTCTTCCTGGTCACCACACAGAAGAAATCCTGACATCTCTGCTTCTTAAAACGCTCCACAGATCCTCCCTATGCCTGCCCTGACTGAGAACCCCTGATTACAGGGGCACTGAGAAGCTCTGACAAATACCAACTTGAAAGCAGAGAGATCGAATTCAAATTTGTCAAGTAGCTTGCTTTCCAGATTCTTTGAAAACAAACTCATTACACCTTAGCTAAAAAGTATGTAGGAGATGCCACAGAAAGCAAAGAATGAAAAAGGATGTTACTTTTTTCTGAATATAATGAATGGCATTTTGAGTTCCTCTTTTCTTTTCAAGAAAAAGCTTATCATACAATATAAGCAGCTCGGTGTGGAGCTGGATTTCCATAGTGTGTTTTGCAATATGTTCAAGGAGTGTGTATGAGGAACACTGTGTTTGGGCCCATGCCAAGAAGGAGGGCATTTCCTTTCATATTCTGCTTTTGCTATTTAAAAGAAGGAAGTTTCAGGAATATATGTTAGCTCTAGGCCTTTTTTAAAAAAAATCCTTCTCAAGAAATAAGTAATCATTTACCGGACTAGTGTGGGAGAAGGACAGAATTTCTGATTTATACTTTCCAGTGAAGTACCAGCTGTCAGGATTAGGTCAGCGAGGACTGGGCGAAAAACTATATTGGAGTGAGCCTTGTGCCAACAGACACAGAACGTCAGGTGCTATCAAAATCTGAAGGAAGGGCTCCTGCTGGTTGGGATATCTTTACATGATTTCAACAGTTCGGCATTATATTGTCAACAATTTCCTACATGGGAAAAATTCATGAATAATTTTATTGTATAAAATGAAATACTTGAAAGTTGCAAGATATTTTTGGAGTAAATATTTGAAGGAGATGAAAAAAAGAACCTAAGCATGAGTTGCATTATAACACCAAGCCCATTTCTGTCTATCAGTGTTAACTAATGAAACCTTTCAGCTTTAGTGTGAAATTAAAGGCATGGGCCTTAGACTTCCCATATCTAAGTTTGCTTGTTTTGGATTCAAGAGAGTGACATAGGTTTTTGAGTTGATAGCTTATGTAATGTGCGAACATTCTTTTGTCATTTTTTGTTTACACCGTGTGTCTATTACTATTGAGGTCCCGTGTAGTGTAAAGGTGTCCGTGGGTGGTACACACAGTTCAAGTGCTTGGCTGCTAAACTAATGATTGGAAGTTCAAGTTCAAGTTTGCCCAGGAAGGCCTGGTGATCTACTTTCAAAAAATTGGCCACTGAAAAGTTGGAACACAGTTCTACTCTGACTCACATGCAGCTGCCATAAGTTAGAGTCAGCTCCATGGCAACTTTTTGTTTGTTTGTTTGTTAATGTGCTGTAAACTGTTCCTCTCAGACTCTGTTTCCACCTGCTAAGGTAGGACTGCCAGACCCCTATTTTTCTGGATGGGAGGGGTACCTTGTTATGTGTTCACAAACATTGTCTTCTTGGTATCACAGATTCACCTTCTCCTTCTCCTGCATGAGGCACTGTAAAAGGCCTGGATGGCCCTACTGCTCTTGGGCCATCTCCCCCCATTTATGTGTCCCCCAGCCCTGCTGGGCTATTCAGTTGCCACACTGTGCTGGCATGTTGGCTGGGACTAACGCCAGGTTACATCTTCCCTTACCAATGAGACATGCAGGTCCCCAGGCTGCACTGTCAAGTGCTCTGAACCTCTTCCAGGCTTGTTAGTGAAATCAGTCCTTGCTATCTTGCTTAAAGTGTTTTAAGACTGGGGCCAGAGGGCAATCAGAGTGATAGATGCTGTGTACAGCTCAAAATTCCTCCTTCCTTTTGACCCCGGGAGATTGCTATTGGGTCAAGCTTTTATGCTTTCACTTAGTAGGTCAGCTTTTTCTCTTGGATGCTCATTGCTCCCTTGTGCATATACTGTCCAGAAGACAAATGCCTCTTATCTCTTATTAGCAAATATTTATGGAGAATCTGTTCCATCCCAGATACTCAGCTAGGTGCTGGGAGTACAGGAACTCCTTTCTTCACTCTTGTCAGTGCCCGTCAAGTTAGCTCAGACTTATGGTGACATTATATATGTCTGATTAATCCCTACCTATCAGCAGGTCCCAGGATGAATGACACTCCTCAGATAAACCTCCCTCCACACCCCAATCTGATTCTGAACCCCATGGTAGTTGCTCATCATATAGTTTACTTTCTTTTAAACGCCTTGTCACAATTTATTATTCTCTATTCATTGACATGATTGTTTGTTTAATCTCTGGGTCCCTAAGTGTCATAAAAGCAAAGACTGCCCACACTGTTTGTTAGGCTGTCCCCAGCACCCAGTACGGTATGCCCCTCTAGTATTCCTGCTTCTAACAGACAGTTGGGAGACTAAATAGTGCACTTTTAGTTTTGACTTCCTTCCTGGCTTGTTGTTAGGTTAACTTTCCTGGTGATTTCCATGTCTGTTTCTCTCAGTTGCACCCTTTTTTTAAAATTTAAATATCTTGTTTCACTTTCCTGTTCTCTTTGCAAGAGGATGCCTACTCACTGCAGTGAAGTGTTCCCTCCTGATTCACTATGTTATATCTCATTTTTTCCAATGTAAGCTGTCTAAAACTTAGAAGAATTGGTATAAACTGATATCAATTAATGCTAGAGGAAAATAGACAGGAGTCACTTAGCATGTCCTGTTTATCAAAATGACATTTTCATAGTTGCTTTTCATGGTAAAGACAGAAAGTTGTTTTGCCAGTTGGCATCAGAAGCAGGGATGACACAAATGGCTGGCTATTTTTACTTTTTACAGGGCAACATAAACCTCTAAGGAGGTGGGCACGGAGCTCTCCCCATGTTTGTATCTTTCACGAATTTGTACAGCTAGATATTGTTTTAATCCAAATAGAACAATAACAACAACAAGCAAAAGAATTATAGCAGTTGTAAGGGGAAATTAAAAAAAACCTAAAAACAAATAAAAAGCCCCCAAAACATGGAGCAGACATTAATTGTGGAGCCCACAGAAATAGTATTGGATACATGAAAGTTTACGTTTTTCAGGAAGATGTTCTGTGGTCCAACCAGATTTCTGGTTTTATCAACTCTTCCCTGTCTTCTGAGAGGTCAACTGACTTTGGAGCCAAGAGTTCTAAGGCTTCTCACAGGAAAGAGGATAGTTGAGTTTCTGTGCTCCCAAATCAAATTAGTCCTTAATGTGCCCTGGGGAGGTTGGGAGCTCTCAGCCCTGCTTTCCCCAAGTATATATGAATGGGGGCTTTAGGATCTTTTGCAAAATAAACTCTAATTAAGAAATGACTCTTCTCACTGGCAACACAAGAATAAAAAGGGGTGCATCTTGAGATCTCTACTAAAAGTCCTCAATTGATGGTCCAGTGGTTTTGGGGTTCCTCTGAGAGCATGGTCCCCAGCCCTGATGCTGCCCTTTCCCATAAATTATAACAAAGGTCCACTCTTTGGACAGCAATGGATTGGACTTGGCAATGCAGAGTGACCATATGTTGGAAGCACTTTATGGTTCTATACATCTATAGGATATCATCTTGCTGACCTCTGGCTGGAGCAAGGGGAGTGGACGGAGAGGAGGGGGAAGGAGGCTGTTGGGAGGATGAGACATGTATGGAGCAGAGAGGAATAGTGTGCTGTCACCGGGCAGGGAGAGCAGTGGAAGCTGCATATAGGTGGGCATGTTAATTTATACGGGAATGTACATTTTCACTCAGTCATGTTAGATAAAAATTAAAAAAAAAAAAGAAGTGACTCTTCTTACAAACAGCTCTTAGAGCCTTAGCTATGAAGACTTCTAGTGACTAAAAAATGTTACTGTGTGCCTTCTTGGACTGCTGCTTCCTGGCTTTGAAATAATGCTGAATTTGCAATCCCCCTCAAAAGCGACAGTTAAGCACTGTGTTCAAAGCGTTGACAAGGGCGTCTGGAGTTTGATTCACACTACTTATCTACCGGGAGAAGTGAAGTATATGCCAGGACACGATATAGTCCTGAAACATATTTTCTATGTTATTTTTAGGAAAATGAGAGATGCAATTGATACCATTGAATATTGGATTTTTAAAGTTCTATGAATGTTAAAATAATGTCAACTAGTATAGAATTTCTGTCTTCCTTGGTTATTATTTGTTCAAGTGATACCCACCCATTCCACTGTGACCTCTGAGACTGCTAATGGGAGTTAACAGTCACGGATCCTGGCGTTTACTTATGATTCATACCAGAAATCAGTCATTGGAAACTGTGGTGGTGACGTGGTTAAGTGCTGCATCTGCTAACCAAAAGGTTGGCTATTTGAATCTGCCAGGCACTCCTTGGAAACTCTATGGAGCAGTTCTACTGTCCACAGGGTTGCTATAAGTTGGAATCAACTCAATGACAATGGGTTTTTTAGTTTCTAAAGATATTCTACTCATGCTTAAAGTTTTGAAATAGTTAACTGCATAAAAAGGTAAGATATACTGTGTATTTTTTTACCCCCTCCCCACAAAAAAGGCATTTTTTTAGTCATTAATTATTGTAGCTTTTTTATTTTAAAATGGTTTCATTTTCAGCTCAGTACAAATCAATGCATTTTTTAAATGCCTTTGTTTCTTTAACCTTTAGAACTATTCATTCTAATAGCTCTTTTTAAGTTTTGTCTTATCAGGCAATAATGGCAGCTCAGCAGTTTGTCTGAGTACACTTTGTCAAGGCTTGTAAATTCTTACCAACAGATAGGGGGCAAAAGCCAAAGGGTTCCAGTGGATAAACGCTTGAGAAATATTGTGTCACTCTGGCAGTGTGTATTGTTTAAGTACTACATAGCTAATGAAAAGGTCTGCAGTTCAAATCCAATAGGCACTCCCTGGAAACTCTGGGGCAGTGATCTTCTGTGCCACAGGGTGACTATGAATCAGAATTGACTCAATGGCAGTCGGTTTGGTATTTTGTTTCTTTCGCGTATAAAAACAATCACAGTGAACACCATTAGTAGGTCATGAGATCTGTGGGTTCCGTCATAATCCTACAACTTCAGCATCTGTATGCACGTGCAGATGCGCATGCATACACACACACGCGTGAACACACATATACACATGTGTACTTGCATACACGTGGTATGACAGTGATGGATTAAATGCCCTCTTATTCAGGTGACTGGAGCCTTAGCAAGTCACAGTCTTACAGCAACAAGTGACGCTCTGTATAGTCTAAGCAATTCTATCGGTCAGTTCAGAAAAACTTTTGGAAAGAACAGCTGAAAACTCTTGAAATCACAGTGTCACTCTTCATTGTGATTCCAATAGTCAAGCAAATTTACTAATTTTAGCAGCAAACTATAAGTCTGGAGACTTGGGTTGTTTTCATTCCTATGGGCCTCTGTCTCTTTACCTACAGAATAATTAGTTTGGACCAGGTAAACTTGCGGTTTATTTAGCCATCATAACATACACTTTTATGATATTTCTATGTTTTATAATTAACATAAGATGTATTGCCTCTAGACAACTGTAAAGTTAAGAGTTTGTCAATTGGAATTAAACAAATCTCGCTGTGAATTTCAGATCTGCCCATTACGGTATATTTGAATTTGGGCAAGTCACTTAACTTGTTGGGCCACAGTTTTCATATTTGTAAAATGAGATTGTGTGTTAGTTTCATAGGGTGGCCAAAGGAAATGACCACAGACTGGTTGCATATTAGTGAAGTGCTGCAGCTGCTAGCCAGGGGGCAGGCAGTTCAAATTGACCAGGTGCTCCTTGGAAACTCTGTGGGACGTCTTGTGTGGGTGTGGTAACTTGAAATAATAGATACTTATCTCGCCGATTCGGAGGCCAGAATCTGAAATCATGGTGTTGGCAGAAGTGGCTCCTTCTGGAGACTCTGACATTCTGTGCTTCTTTCTTAGCTTCTGGGGATTGCTACAACCCTCAGGGCTCCTTGGCTTGTAGATGCTTCAATCCAGTCTCTGTTTTCATCTTTATGTCACTTTCTTTTCTGCATTGCTATGTGACTTTTCCTGTCATTTAGAGCTCACCCTAATCCGTTATAATCTCATCTTGATGCCTAGCTTAATTAAATCTGCCAAGATTCTTTTCCCCAACAGGTTACGTTCTGAGAGTCTGGGCAGGCAATAGATGGGGGTGGAGGAACTATGACACTGCCCTGGTGGCACGCTGCGGTTCCTAATAGTGAGGTCAGCAGTTCAAATCCGCCAGGTGCTCCTTTGAAACTCTGTGGGACAATTCTACTGTGCCCTTTTGGGAAACTATGAGTCAGAATAACTCAACAGTAGTAGGTTTGGGTAGTGGGATTACACTATACCCGCCTCAAACACTAATTGCTGTCTTCCAAATTCTTTCTGAGGATTCAGTGAGGTAATTCATGAAAGCGACCAGATTACTAACCAGTAATGGTTAATTACTACAACCTGGTAAAAATGATTTAGGATCCATAAATCCGACTCGACGGCACTTGGCTTGGCTGGCGTCGGAAACATGTGAAGTCAGGAAGAGTCGTCTACATTTTTCTATTTGTTCAATATGCTATACTGTGTGGCCTTAAAATTTCATGTATAAAACAAGCCTCAAATGAGAGAACACTTACAGTGTTACTTTTTATCTGAATTTATTGCAGGTAGCGAAGACGAGTACATTCATACCACTACTTTGCAACAAGTAACAACTGTGACTGGACAAGCCACGCAAAAACCAGAGAACACAGTGCCTCCCCAGGCAGCTAGCAGCACGGAGTTGCCCCGACAGGGAGAAGCCACAACGTGCAGCAGGGCTCCTGTGTTCACAGGACCCACGGAGCCATCCTTCCACTCGGGAATTCTGAGGACCATGTCCCAGCGAGACGTTCGGGCAGAGCTCTTCCTCAGGAGCTTTCTCTTGTGGTCCGACACAATTGAAATGGTGCGAGTAGCTGGTCACTCTGCTGTGTACAAGTCCAACTGGATATATCCAGTCTACATCTTTAGTTTTATTTCTCTGCTACGACTTATACTGACACCGCAAAACCCCCTTCTGAATTCCCTGGGCATCCTGCTTCAGGATTTGCCTTTTATTTTTGTTAGACTTAGTTTAATCACTGCCCTGGGAACAATCACACCAGTACTAGGTCTTTGTAAAAACGTGTTAGTGACTCTATCTTATATTTATTTCAATTACTTAACCAAATACAGACTTTTCTCTGTCTTTGAAACTTAATTCTAAAAAGAAAATATAACAAAGTGAAATCTCTTCATTTTCTTGTATGTTTGCATGTGGACAAATTTGTAGTAATTTTATCTGGGTCATACTTGTTTGTGCTGTATAAAGACATGAGGGATAGATTATAAAGAGAATACACTTTTCCAGTAACTAGCATATTAGTTTTTATGTACACAAATGGTACTAAATTAAACAAGCTGGCATCCCTGGGATCTCTAGAAAATGTTAATACTTAATTTTAGTTAGATACATTGCAATTTTTCCCAGAACAGTCTTCAGTATACATTTTTAAAACATGAGAATGTATTTTCCCACTGTTGGTCCACAAATGAGATTTTTATCATCTATACAAATTAAAGAGCTTAAGATTAATCTTTAGAATAGCTGAAGATATGGAATAACTCTTAAGATTACATTTTTCAAAAATTTTAAATTATAGTTTAGGGAATCTTTTAAACATAGAATTATGTTCTTGATTCCACCTTAGCAAGTGACTTCTATTTACTGGATTGATTTCAGCATGAAGAGCAATTCAGTTGAACAGATACGTAAATCAGTTTGAGGTTTAGCTGTTTACCTAGTATTACAGTACTGGCATGAATGTTGTTTAGTATAAGGAAGTCAGAATATACCAGTGACATCTAGATACAATTTTATAATAGAAAGCCATACATTGAAACTATAGGCTTTAAAGTGAAAGAACATTTTATTTGTGCAATTTGATACCATTATAAACATGGTCAAGCAGAAGCCCTATTTAAAACTGGGAGTTCAATTTACTTCTGTCTTAGTCATCTAGTGCTGCCGTAACAGAAATAGCACAAGTCAATGGTTTTAATGAGCAAATTTTTATTATCACACAGTCCAGCCAGCTAGAAGTTCAAATTCAGGCATCAGCTCCAGAAGAAGACTTTCTCTGTTGATTTTGGAAGAAGGTCCTTGTCATCAGTTTTCCCTTGGACTAGGAGCTTCTCTGTGCAACAATCCCAGGTCCAAAGGAATTGTTGTGCTCCAGTTTCTGCTGTCTTGGTGGTTGGAGGTCCCCTTGTCTCTCTGCTCGCTTCTCTCTCTTACATCTTAAAAGAGATTGGCTCAAGACATAATTCAATCTTGTAAAATGAGTCCTACTTCATCAACATAACTGCCACCTATCCCACCTCATTAACATTTAGAGGTAGGATTTATAACACATAGGAAAAATCACTTCAAAGAGTAAAATGATGGATAGCCACACACTGCTGGGAATCATGGTTTACCGAAGTTGACACATATTTTTGGAGGACCAATTCAATCCATGGCATTCCACCCTTTGGCCTTCCAAAATTCCTCTCATTGTCACATGTAAAATATGTTTACCTCATCATAGCACAAATCTTAAATCAACTCCAATCCAAAATCTAAAAATTCTTCATCTGTAAAATCTGGAAAACAAGTTATCTGCTTTCAAAGTGCAGTGGTGGGACAGGCACAAGCTAGACATTTCCATTACAAATGGGAGACATTAGAGGGAAAGAAGGGGTAACAGGTACCAGCAAGCCAGCAGAACACATTGTATTAGCACTCAGGGCTTAAAAATAATATCATGTTCTCTGAGAACATTTACTCAATGGCCTGACCTTCAGACTCTAGATATTGTCCACGCTCTCTGAATTCTTGAGTGGAGATCCCTCAGCTCTGGGCTTCAGCTCCATGGAATGGCAATTCAGTTCCCTTATTTTTAAGCATGCTGTTTTCCCAGTTGGGTGGCGATTCCACCCTTAGAAATGCCAGAGGCCATGGGTCCACCCTTTGAAACCTCAGAGATTGTAGCCATACCTTTTGCATCTGAGACAACTCTGCTTCCTGTGTTTCTTGTCTCTTTAGCTTCTGCTTCCTGGTTTGTTGGCCTCTCAGCCCCTAGGGCCCCATGCCTGCACCTGCCCTAACTAGGGCAAGTGTTCCAAAGCTCTGAAACTGCACCAGTAAGTCCGTGGAGTCCCCAACTCTGCCAGTAAACCGAGACTGCAAGGTACTCAGCTCTCTTGATCTGTGGGTCAGATCCAGTTCTAACAGGCCAGTCTCCTGGTTCTGCTGCTTCTGGTTCTCCAGTGTTGCTGATTCTCTGCTGCTGCTGGTTACCTGCTGATGTTTCTCACTATCTGTGCCATCTTCAGTATTCAGAAACCAACACCTGCTGCTGTTGAGTCTGTTTTGACTCATAGTAACCCTGCAAGAGAGTAGAAGTGATCCACTGAGTTTCCAAAGAGCGCCTGGTAAATTAAAACTGCAGAACTTTTGGTTAGCAGCCGAAGAACTCTTAACCACTGCACACTAGGGTTTCTGTAGTATAGCTAGTTCTTCTCAATTCCTTCTCAGTTCCGTATCCATTCACAGTATCAAGAACATTTCCACATCTTAGGTGTCTGTTAGAGCAGCACTCCACCCTTAGTACTGAATTCTTTTTAGCCATCTAGTGATACTGTAAAAGTAATATCACAAATGGGTGGCTCTGATTAAGAGGAATTCATTCTCTCATAGTCAAGTAGGCTAGAAGTCCAAATTCAGGGTGTCAGCTCCAGGGGAAGGCTTCCTCTGTTGCTCTTGAGGAAGACCCTTGTCATCAGTCTTCCTATGGCCTAGGACCTTCTCTGCATAGGAACCGCAGGCCCAAAGGATGCACTCTGCTCCTCGTGTTGTTTTCTTGGTGGTATAAAGTTCCCCGCCTCTCTGTTCATTTCTCTCTTTTTAATACATCTGTGACTTGTGTGATAATACATCATGGATATCTTGATACTAGAAAATAATTAGATATACATGTATATTGTTTACCTTGACTACACTATGTTGTTACTTGGTATTTATAATATAGCTTCTTCATTTTATATGCATTTTTCAGATGCTAGAAAGATTTGAGAGAGGCTTATGTGTGCAGAGCAATGATTTACATAGCCACTCTGTTCAATGATCTCTGCTAACAATACCCTTCCCTGTCATCCTCAAGACTCATTCTTGTCAATTCCAAATTCTACAGACCCTATAGGACAGAGCGGAACTGCCCTATAGGCTGTAATCTTTACAGAAGCAGACTACCACGTCTTTCTCCCATGGAGCTGAAGTTGGTTCAAACTCCTACCTTTTGGTTAGCAGCCAAGCACTTAACCACTTCACCACAAGGGCTCATAGTCCCAGACACTCCTACTCTTCATCAAATCCTCCAACCTAGTTTTTCCTTATGTTTCAAGAGAAGGTCTATCTATAGGTAAAGGCTTGACTTCCAGCTTTATGATTTAAAGAACATTCCTTCACCACTGTGCGTCCCAGTTTCTATATTTAAATTATGAGCACAGTAAAAATTACAATACTACTACTAATAAACAGAAAAACTCAGTTATCATTGAGTCAGCTCCAACTGAGGCAATCCTGTGTGTTTCAGAGTACAGCTGTGCTCCCTAGGGTTTTTAATGGCTGATTTTTCAGAAGTATATTTCTAGGTCTTTCTTCCAAGGCACCTCTCTGTTGACTCAAACCTCTAACCTTTCTGTTAGTAGTTGAATGCATTAAATGTTTTTATCACTCTGGTACACCTAGTAGGTTGTTTAATAGGGCTAGGGGATTAAATGAGACAGCAATATTCTTAGCTCACTGTCAGGCAAACAATAAAAACCTAAAAGACCAAACCCACTGCCACTGAGTCGACTCTAACTCAAACTGAGCCCAATAGGACAGCACAGAACTGCTCCATAGAATTACCAAGGAGCTCCTAGTGGACCCAAACTGCTGACCTTTTGATTAGATGATGTAGCACTTAACTACTATGACACCAGGGATTTCAAGAGTACCTTGGTGGATGCTAAGTGTTTTAATTGTACGAAGTTCCAGAGAAATAAGCAGCTAAATGCACTGCTTGATTTTCTTGTTTCATTCCTTTCTGTGTCCCTGTTCATCCTTTGAGAATAAAAATTTAAATCGCATGTCTTAGGCTGAGTACCTAACAAAACTAGCAAAAAGTATATATAAAAATAGAGAGAGAGAAATTTATTTCAAGGAAATGGCTCACACAGTTGTGAAAGCTGGTAAGTCCCAAATTGATGGAACTGGTGTAGGCTGGAGGTTTTTCCTGAGTCTTGTAGTGGCAAGGGTGAACAAACCCAAAAGGTGCAGGTCAGAAGGAAAGCTATTACTGGCTTATGAGGTTGTTAGAGCAAATCTGCAGGTCAGGTGACAGGTTGCTGGCTCTCATTCTAAGAACTGAAACCCACAGGATGACAAGTTGAATGCTGGATCAACAGCAAGTGAGCTTTACTAGTCTGTCCATAGATATTGGCTATAGATCAAAAACTCCCCTTACATCAGATCACACAATGGAAGATGATTACATACTGTTGGGAATCACAGCCTAGCCAAGCTGACACGTAAAATTAACCATCACAGTCTACCCTGTTGACTTGGCATCTGTACACATCTCATTAAGCCATATATAATCTCTAAAGACAAATACAAAGTCATATTTGAACCTAACATTGTACAACTAACAATGACACAACTAGGCAATGCACTAGCCCTGTTAACATATTTTATAAGCAATGGGCTAAGGGAGGGAATAAAGCAAAAAATACATAAATGTATATATGTGTGCATATGTGTATATATACAGACATTATATATGTATACATACACACACATAGACACACAAATAACAAAGAAGAAATATTCATAACAGTTATAGACCTTGTTTCTGCAACAAGGTTGTGGCTGGCATATAGAACTCCCTTCTTCTACCACCCATTCTGTGTTCCCTTTGCCCTTGGTAGGCACCTCAGCTAGTCATGGTTCTTTGTCTGGTGGGGTGACAGAAGTCTTTATTCATGAAAGGTTGGGGCCATTAGTAGTCATGTTGAAATTGGGTTGCTTTATATCACAAGGCACAGTAGTTGTTTTAGTGCTGCTGTAACAGAAATACCACAATTGGATGGCTTTAAAAAGAGAAATTTTAATCTGTCAGTCCAGTAGGCTACAAGTCCAAACTCAAGGTGTCAGCTCCAGAGGAAGTATTTTTCTGTTAGCTCTGGAGGAAGGTCCTTGTCATCAATCTTCCTGTGGGCTGGGAGCTTCTGAGGTGAAGAGTGTGCTCTGCTACTGACACTGCTTCGTGGTGGTGTGAGGTCCCCAACTCTCTGCTTGCTTCCCATTCTGTCATATCCCAAGAAGTTACCTCAAGGCACAGTACAGTCTTATACATTGAATCCTGTCCTGACAATACAACTGCTGCCCATCTTCCCTCATTAACATCACAGAGACAAGGTTTACAACATATAGGAACATCACACAATACCACAAATCATGGCCTAGCCAAAATTCTACACACATTTCTTTTGGGGGATACCATTGAATCCATGATAGTAGTACTAAGAGATGTTCTAAATGATGTCCCCCATTCTGTATTATCAATCCCATATTCTCTTGGTAATTAAGATCAAGCACACCAGCCAATACGGCAACTCTCTTCTTTGCCTGTGGATCCAGAGGCATGAGAAGTACAAAGTGGTTGGTGGCATTATTAATTTCCAGTTCAATGGAATCAGTGTTGTGTGTCCAGGTGGGAACAGTCTTCCTTTTGCAACTAGATCCTCAGAGCATAGGGTCACAGAACAGGAAGCAGAAATTTTGCAAGTGAGTCAGTAGGGGTAGTAGTGAGTGATATTACTCCCATTTCTACTCCTTCATTCCTGGACACATAAATCCTAGTTATGGGAGAAACAGTTCTGTATATTAGATGCTGGTTTACAGGATATGTAGCCTGCTGGAAAACATTGCTCTAGTCTTGCAAAGTATTGCCACTTAGCTTGTGCTATAGTTGCCTCTTTAGAAGGCCATGCCATTATTTATCAAGCCAGATTTTTATAGGACAATGGGAACCATGGTAAGACTGGTGAATTCCATGAGCATGGGCCATTACCACACTTCATTTGCTATGATGCAAGTCCCCTGATTAGAGGCAATACTGTGTGTGATAGCATGACAGTTGATAAGGCATTTATAAGTTCATAAATGATAGTTTTGGTAAAAGCATTGGAGGTAGGGAAGGACAATTCATATCCAGAAAAAACATCTATCCCATTAAGAACAAAATGTTGCCCTTTCTACCTTTTCTATAATTAAAGTGGTTGAATGTAATCAACCAGCCACCAGGTTGTTGGCTCATTGCTTTGAGGAACGTTGCCATATCAGGGACTCACTATTGGTCTCTGTTGCTGACAGGCTAGGTGCTCAGCAGTGGCTTAGCCAAGTTGGCCCGGATGAATGGGAGTCCATACTGCCGAATCCATATATAACCTCAATACTGGCAACTATGGCCAGTTTGTTCATGATCCCATTGAACAATGACAGGAGTGGCTAGGAAAAGAGAATGACTGATTTCCACAGAACATGTCATCCTATCCAGTCGATTTTTAAAACAGTCTTCTGCCAAGGTAACCCTTCGGTGAGCATTCATATAAGACACAAAATATATTCACTTCCCTTGCCCATACAGAGAGGTCTATCCACATACTCTTTTTCATATCTCCTTATCAACAATTTTTGAGTCATGTTCCAAGTCCCTGATCATTCAGTGAAGCCATGCACTCCAATCAGTATACAGTTGGACACATGGCAACTCTTCTTACAAGCAAAGTGAACAACTAGGTGCACTGCTCAAAGTTCTGCCCACTGGGAGAAATTTCCATCAGCATTGTCCTTTGGGGAGGAGACAGAAAAGGGCAGCAATGCTACTGTTACCTACTTTTGGATGGTGCCAGTGTATTGCACAGAATCTGTAATCCTGGCTGTGAGTTTCCTTCCTTAGTCAAATGATCATAAGAAACTGCTCATGAGACCATAGATGCAGGCTGGTAGAGGACAAGTAATGTGACAGGAGTGGAGATCACAGGCATTTGGGTAACTTCCACATGTAACTTGCTTGTGCCTTTAGGTCTTGCTTTGGCCCAATCTCATAGATAGCACTTCCACTTAATGATGAAGTGCTGCTGTACACATCCAACTCATTTTAACTTCAAACACCATTCAAAGTAAGTAACTGAGTTGGCATTGTAATTCAGCCACTCTTGTGATAAGACTCTGGGTTTTGTTTTCAGCAACATCATCTCTGTTACTGCAAGAAATGAAGCTTTCTGCCAGAGCACACATGGCAACTATTGTAGCCCTTGAGTTGTGACTCTGTAGCTCTGAATTTATCTTTCTTTGATCACTTTTCCTAGAGAAATACCACGAACCAGTCTCCCTGTACTTCTCAGGCATCGAATACGCAATCCTGACAGGCTTCAAATATACAATCACCAAGAGCCTTGTTTCTCACAAAGATTCAATCTGATTGTGGTGATATTTTATGCATTTCTAGTCCTACCTCATGCCCTAGATCAGCAGTGCCTTCTTCCCTACTAGAATTAGAGTAATCAGTATATTTAGGCTTAGCCTGAGCTGAGAAATAATTCAGAAAACATATCTTAAAGATTCTGTTTCTCTAGAGCCACTCTCAGCATTAGATGTCTTAAACTGGGTTCTCCAAATGTATGTCAATTTGGTTAGGCCACAGTTCCTAGTATTGTATGATTGTCCAATATTTTGTCATCTGGGGTGATTTTCTTATGTGTTGTAAAGCCTACTTCTGTGATGTTAATGTGGCAAGATTAGAAGCAGTTATGTTAATGAAACAGGACTCAATCTACTAAATTAGGTTTTATCTTGAGTGTTTCTCTTTTGAGATACAAAAGACAAGATTGAGATAGGGGACCTCATGCCACTGAGAATGAACAGCTGTGATAGGAATGCATCTTTTGGATAGAAGGCTTCTGAGCTGAGAAGTTCCTAGATCAAGGCAAGATTGATGCAAAGAGCTTCCCCCTGAGCTAATAGAGAGAGAAAAACATTGTTCCTGGAGCTGGCATCCTGAATTCAAATTTCTAGCATCCTAGACTGCAAGAGAATACATTTCTGTTTATTAATGCCATCCACTCATGGTATTTATGTCATAGCAGCACAAGAAAATTACTAGAAGATTTATTTGAAGAAATGACCCACATGGTTGCAGAGTTTGACGAGTCCCACATTCCATCGGCAGGCATCAGACTGGAGGCTTTTGTTGACTCCTGTGGTTGCAGGGGATGATGAACACAAAATCTGCAGCTCAGGAGGCAGAATGGCATAAGCCTTCCGAAAACTGGAAGTCAAAGGATAAGTCAGATAGTGACATTTGCCATAATGTCCATATATATTGGATGCAGGCCACGGCCCCAAAGAAATTCCCATTGTATCAGATCACAAAACAGAAGATAGTTACATAAAATTGAGAATCAGTGTATACAACTTGACATATAACATTAACCATCACACCATGTGTTAGTGAAAAATAATACTTAAAATCTTCAAAGTTGCTTCAGACTACAATTTTTTTATCACATAATATTAGGTTCAAAATAAAATATACAGATTAAAAATGATGTGAGGATTCATTTATCTGATGTTTGCATGTCCCACTTCTGAGTTCGCACAGAACCCAAATTACAGAACTTTACTAAGATGTTCATTTCATGTTTATCTTTCTGTTGTTATTTGGTGCCACCTAGTTGGTTCTGACTCATTGCAACCATATGGACAACAGGAGAAAACACTACTTGATCCAACATCATTCTTACAGTTTTTATTATGCTTGATCCTATCATTGCAGTCATTGCGTCAATCCATGTCACTAAGGGTCTTATTCTTTTTTGCTGACCCAAATTTCAGGCAGTCCCTTGTTGGTATGCCATTGCAGTTGTTTTGTAATGATCTTGAGCAAAATGTTACTTGCATGTAGTATTAATGATATCCATTTCCAGCTCTAAGTACTAATTTCTGTTCGTGATTAACAGATACAATTATGTTAAAGAGGGTTAGGGTGGGATTGTAACATTCTTCCTAAGGTCTTTTGTAAAGGGAGGTTCTCTGGAGTGTGGTTTGCACAACCTTTTATCCTACAAGAGATAAAAGGAAAGAGAAGGAAGTACAGAACTGGGGACCTCATATCATCAAGGAAGAAGCACTGAGAGCAGAGTGTGTCCTTCAGACTGGAGGTTCCTGCACCAAAATTCTCTCAGACTGAAGAAAGACACAAGGATCTTCCTCCAGAGCAAAGACGGAAAGCCTTACTCTGGAGCAGACATGCTGAATTCAAACCTGTTGCCTACTGGACTGTGTAAGAATAAACTGTCGTTTGTTAAAGTCATCCACTTGTAGTGTTTCTGTTGGAGCAGTATCAGATGACTAAAACAGTTTCCCTAGTTTTTGCTGACTCTCCACTTTGCCATCCGTGGTGATCTTTTCCAGAGATTGATCTTTCTTGGTAACATACCGAAAGTAATTGAGGTAGACGGTTATCGGTAATAAATAGGGCACATACAGCTTTTGTGTCTTAATAAAGAGTATAGTTTTCTGTTATATGAAATTATATATGACAATAATGGAAGGATATATAGTAGACAATATGATATTTTACAATTTGCCCATTACTTTCTGTATCTCAGAGTTATTGCTTATCACATTATTCAACTGCATAACTGTACCTTCTTTTTTTCCTACTGACTGACAAGAAATAATCTTGATTCTATTTGAGGAAATTTCCCATTAAAAAGTAGGCCAAGATGGTTGGATAGTCAGCTGCTTCCTATGATCCTTCTAACAACAAAGACATCCTAAGAGTCCTGAACTTCAAGGGGAAAGTTGAGAAATTGGACTGATCAATGGGGAAGGGATAGTAGGTACCCAGGACTAGCTGGACCTCACTGGTCAGAATCAGCTGCAGGCAGTGTTGTGAGCAGAGTTTTGACCTTCAGAGGGCACCCTGTGCAGTGGCAAAGAGCAACAGAGAATATTCTCAAGCTGCTAGAGCTAGGGAGAAGCAGTGCTTGACTGTGAAAAGCTAAGTGACTGATGTCTATCTATCTCACTTGGACCTAAATCTCTCCTTTGGGATATGCCTCTCTCCCTTATCTCAGTGTTTCCTCTTCTGCTGTGTGCACTGTTCCCAGATCTGGAGTCTGACACCACTGATAGAACCAGAGTAGGACTCCTTAAGACTGCCCTGACCCATTCTTCTAGACTAAGAGAAGGTACAATTTAACAAACTGGCAGAAGGCGGGGGGGGGAGGGGGTGGCAGCGAGAACTGCTAACTCCCTTAAGCAAGAAATTCAGGGTAGAAACAATGCTTTCACCTAGAAACAGACATAAGGGGACATGATATACTCACAGACACTCAGGGATGCCTGTTAGCTCTCTGCCTTTCAAGGTACGTCCAGCTAGGAACCCGCGCCTACACCAATCACCCTTGTCCATCTAGTACAGTAGGGTAGAGCCTGTACCACACACTTGGTGACTGACTACCTGGACACCTGGGCTGAAGTCATACAAGAAAAGTAAATGCACTCTTGAGTTTGCATGTCTAGTAACAGCTCTAGCCACCTGCTGACAGGATGTCAGAGCTTCAAAGTTACCAATACCTGAGCTAGAACAAATAACCCGCCTATTTGGACATTTTAAAACAAAACAAGAAGATAGAACGCAGTAAGCAAACATAAAATAAAGAAATTCAACAGCTTACTGATGACTCAGAGGCAATGGTCCATATCAAATGACTTAAAGAGGCAGACCATGATGACTTCAGAATATTTCTACAACAAAGAATTAAGAAATTTTCCAGATGAAGAAACTTTCTTGTAATTATCATGGGTAAAATACAAAAAATTACTATTTAGAACTCTTCAAGAGATCAGGAAGGAGATGAGGCAAAAGTCAGCATAATATACTGAAAAAGGGGAGAGGCTGCAAGAAAGCATATAGCAGCAAGAAGTAGTTATTAAAATAATAATAATAAAATACAGATTTAGGCAATTCAATAGAAAGTCAAAGGAACAGAATTGAGACAATGGGAGCTGAATTAATGAGACTGAATATAAACCAAATGACACCCAGTTATTTGAGGAAAAATCAGACAAAATAATTAAAGAAAACTAGGAAATACAAAGAACTATGTGGAACTCAATCAAGAAGAGTAATCTACGAATGATGAGTACATGAACAAAGAGGGATAACAGAAAATACAGAGAGAATTGTAGATTTGTTGAAAGAAAACTTCTCTGATATCATGAAAGATGAGAAGATAGCTGTCCAAGATGCTCATCAAATTCTACATGAGGAAGATCACAAAAGAAAGACACTAAGGCATGTTATAGCCAAACTTGCCAAAACTAAAAGTAAGGAGAAAATTTTAAAAGTGGCTAGGGATAAACAAAAATAACATACAAAGGAGAATCAACAAGTCTAAACTTGGACTACTCAGCAGAAACTATGCAGTCAAGAAGATAAGGTGATGACATATACACATTCTTGAAGGAAAATGATTGCCAGCTAAGTATTGTATGTCCAGCAAAACATTCTTTCAAATATGATGGTGAAAGTAGGACATTTCCAGATAAACAAAAATTTGGGGAATTTGAAAAAAATAAACAAATCAAAATTACAAAGAACAGAAGTTCTTTGGTTAGAAAATCAGTAACATCAGGGAACAATCCAAGACTAGAACACATAACAAAGCAAATGGATATTAATCCAAATAGGGGAATCATAAAAATAAATCAAAGGCAAAACACTTAAAATAAGGAATTAGAGATTTCATTCCATAAACACTGTAACAAAAAAGAAGGACTTAAAAGGAAATATAGTCACATACAGTTCATATGGAGAGGAAGTCAAGGCAGTAGAAAGAAATTAAAGACTGTTTTAAATTTAGAAAAATAAGGGTACCTTAGTCAGCTAGTGCTGTTTTAACAGAGCTACTACAAGTGGATGGCTTTAACAAAGAAAAGTCTATTCTTACACAGTCCAGTAGGCTACAAGTCCAAATTCATGATTTCTGCTCCAGGGGAAGGCTTTCTCTCTTTGTCAGCTCTGGAGGAGCATCCTTGTGTTGCTTCAGTCTACGGTCTGGGAGCATCTTGGCACAGGAACCTCAGGTCTGAAGTTCAGGCTTTACTTCTAGTGCTGCTTTCTTGATGGTATGAGGTTCTCAAACCTCTCTGCTAGGTTCTTTCCTGTGTATCTCGAAAGTGCCTCAAGGCCCAAAACAACTTTATACATTGAGTCCTGCCCCACCAACACAACTGCTGCCCATCCATCCTCATTAACATCATAGAGGCAAGATTTACAACTTGGGGGATATCACACAAGAATACCAAGAATCATGGCCTAGCTAAATTGGTACACAGATTTTTGGGGGAACACAATTCAATCTATGACATCCCATCCTTTGTTCTCTAAAAAAAAAATCACATATTTTCAACTCTAGGTATGGGCTGCCCTCTTCAGATTTTGAGTGAAAGTCTTCCAGCCCTGTACTTATGAAGAATCTACTTTAGGTACACAAGACCAAATGGGTGGCTCCTGTCTGGAGTCAGAATGCAAAGGTAGGAAGGAGCAGGAACTAGCTGAATGGACACAAGAAACCAGGGTGAAAAAGAGGAGGGTCCTGTCACATTATAGGAATTACAACTAGTGTCACATAACAATATGTGTATAAATTTTTGTATGGGAATTTAACTTGAGCTATAAACTTTCACCTAAACACACATATGCACACACATAAAATATTTACTTAAAACCAACTTCTCAATCTGTGAAAAACCTTACAACAAGTTTCCAAAGAATTTACAGAGTCAACTTTTTTGGCACTATCTCAGACTAAAGCAGACAGACAGCAAGTTCATTTCATACAGAGCTGACTGGGTAAGAGGTACACAATGATTGAGAAAGTCTAGAAGGAAATGAAATAATTCAGCAACTCAGTTTTGTCAACAACAACAAAAAAGAGGATTTCCTTCATTTCATAGAAATATTCCTTAAGCTTGAAGGAAAGACCTGTAAAAAACAATCACCATCATCAACAGTGAACCAAAAACAAGGACTAAAAATTAGTGGGGTATAAAGTGGATGGCAAGAGTAGGAATTTTCTTTCTTTCTCTCTCTGTGTCCCTCTCTGTCCCTTCCTCTTTCTCTCTTTCTTTTTCCTTTCCTCTCTCCCTCCCTCTCTCTTTCTTTTTTGCCTTGGTTACTTGTTGTATTAATGAAACAGTTGGCAGGTCAAATCCACCAGGTGCTCCATGGAAATTCTACACTCTACTGGATAGTTCTACTCTGTCCTTTATTCTGTATCTTCACTATCTTTTTTTTCTCCTGTAAGAATATTCTTACATTTATAACAGTAAAAAAAAAGAAGGAAAGGAAAGGAAAGAAAAGCCAGATCAGGAAGACAACTCTAACACATTTTGTATTAGGAAATAAAATTTGTAATTTTCTCACAAATATGCTGATTCCTGCAGCTTTCTTCTTGAAGACAACATATTAATATAAAATTTCGAAAAATATGTTTCTAGCAACAGCTGTTTTGATTACTAACATTTCCCACACTTCAGTTGATAGTTGGCTATCTGATTACTAGTATCTCCTTCAAATTGTTCTTAATTTAATTTTCATTAAAAAGATAACATAGTAGATGTTTGGGGAGTTATGTTTATTAAGGAACTGTCAGCAGTTTTGATTTTCTTTTTAAGGAAAAAATTCCACTTGTCGTCTTTTGACCAAACAATCAGATCTTCTCATTTGAACAAGAAAACAGTTCTAAGTGAGGGAACTCTGTCCCTAAAATTCAGGGAGGTCATTGAGAGGACTCTGTCCTTCAGGGAGGTCATCTCAGCCAATGATCAGACCTTCCATCAGCTGAAAACAGCCTGGTAGGCTCCACCTGGTACAACCATAAATAATTTTAAGCCTGTCTTCCCCAGTCTCCTAACTGAAAGCTCTGCCCTTATCAAAGTCTTGACAATAAAAAACCTTAGCTCTTCCCCTCCTAATTAACACGTCTTCATTATTCAGACCATAAGCCCTCTAACCAGAATTTCTTGCTGCCTCTCTTTCTTTCCTTATCAAACCATAAATCCCCTCAACCTACATTATCTCACTGAAACTTTAAACCTATACAAAAACCTGCCCTCCTCGGGAGAGTGGGGTTGAGCCACTCAGCTCAGATCCCACTCTCTTTCTCTCCCAATAAATTTGCCTGGACCTATGGACTGGTACATCTCCGCCTCTGTTTCGGGCCACTGTCTCCCCAACACTAAGTTTGCAAAGGATGACTGTAGTTGGAGGCGGGCAGTGAGGTTTTGTTACAAATCCTTTGCCAAAGTTTCCTCTCACTTTCCTGATCCAGGAAGAGAGGCGATCTCACTTTCCTTTTTTCTCTAACAAGAGATGCAAATCTCTTTGCAAACTGGTTTTTGTTTTATTTTTATTTATTTATTTTTTGTAGCTTTCCAAAAAGAAAGAAACACTTTCACAGACCACTCTGATAGGGATCACAACAGAGTTCGTGGCAGAACACATGAGGAAAATGTAGAAAAGAATTTAAATTCATGAAAAAAAATCAGACTGACTGGTCTTACAGAGACCAGAGGAACTCCTCAACTCTGTGACCCCCTTGGCTATCTGCTAACACAGAACTGAAACTATTCCTGAAGCCTGTTTTTCAGGCACAGAGTATGCAGGCCTATAAGGCGAAAAAGGATGCAAGTGAGGTACATACTTCTTAGTTTAAATGAGTTTTTGAGTCCAAATGGACCATTCCTGCCCACAAGCAAGACGAGAAGGCAGGAAGTGATTGAATGGACACTGGGAACCCAGGGTGGAAATGGGAAGATTGCTGTCACGTTATGGGGATTACAATCAATGTCACAAAACAATATCTGTATAATTTTTTGAACGAGGAAGTAACTTGAGCTGTAAACATTTCCTAAAGCACAATGGAAAAAAAAAGAAATACTCTAAGCATTGCACGTGGGAAATAAAGCATATTAGTTTCAACCATTAAGTAAATGTTTACCCCTCCTGTGACATGGCCCTGTCCTTTCTGTCACTTTAGAGTGAGGGCTATCTGACTGAGGGATCTCTGACTGGTCAGCTTCCCAGGGAGACCTCAGTTTAAGGCCCAGGTGATCTCCTCCAGCCTGCCCTCCACCCAGCTCCATCCAGAAGGCAGGTAGGCCCTAGGCTGTTCCATTTCTTCCCTTCCAGCAGGCCAGCCTTCCTCCTCATTTCTCCCCATCGCCCTCTCCTCCCCCTCGTCCTCACCCTAATCCCACACATGTCCTTTTCTCTCCTTCCTCTGTTTCTGCTCTTCTCAGAAGTTAGCTTACAAAGCAAAGTTGTAACTTTGAATTCCTGTTTTTCCGAACACCCTCATGTGACAGGATATCTCCTTATTGGAGGTTTCCCCTAAATTCAGGAGCCCTTTAAAAGTGAGCACTTCCTCCACTCTTCTTTTCAGCGGGAGGGCTCTGCGAAGGGACCTGGTGGAGGTGGGGGGGGTCACCTAACACTCAATTTTTTTTCTTTTTCACCCCCTCCTCTCTGTCAATAGAAAAAACGGATAAGCTCTTGGCCATGAGGCTGCCGGTGCTCCTGGTTTTCCTCTCTCTCGTTCAGGTGGCTGTTCAGCAGTTGGGTAAGTCTGGTCTGAGGTGGGGAAGCCTTCTGACTTGTGCCTGGTACTTAAGCAAACCTTCCTGTCTCTGGGTCAGATGTAATAAATGACTTTCAATACCTGTGGTGAGCAGGAAAGCAAAACTCCCTGTACCACTCGCTGTGAGAGTGACAACTTTTTAAAAAATTCGTATCTTCTTTTCAGGGAGCTATTTTACTGATTCATCCTTTTTATTGCTAGCAAGCTCATCCGTAACTGCATTCTAAATTACTCAAACTATTGCATAAGCAGAATTCTTCCTGTTTCTGGAGACCAGTGGTTTATTCATCAGGGACAGATTCAGGGCTTCTCAAGTTTTCAAAGATCTTGTTGAGACTTTTTCTCTTTCTCCAGACTCAGCCTGCTTAAACTTCAGAATGAGACTGCCTAGAAGAACTTTCACTCCCAGAGCTGCTTTGCTATTTTATAGGGGGAATTTCCACCTTGAGCTTTTGTTTCCCAGTTTTTCATTTCTGTCAAATTAGGACTTATTGAGTGTAGTTTATGCTGATGGCACTGCTCTGTGTATTGTGGAAATGGCAAGGTGAGGACTGAAGGACAGATAAGTGAATCTCTACCACCAGCAACATACCAGGAGAGAGGCTTTGACTGCAGAAAAAGCCAAATCCTAATAGGCATTAGGAGTGTTGAGCAGAAGGTGTTTTGGTGCTGAAAATGATTAGGTGCTTGGCTGCTAATGAAAAGGCTGACAGTGAGAACCCACCCAGCAGCGCCCTGGGAGAAATGCTCGACTATCTGCAGCAGTGGTGGCGCAGTGGTTAAGAGCTCAGCTGTTCACCAGAAGGTTGGCAGTTCAAATCCACCAGCTGCCCTTCAGAAACACTGTGAGGCAGTTCTACTCTGTCCTATGGGGTCACCATGAGTTAGAATCGATGGCAATGAGTCTGTGAAGATTACAGCCTAGAAAATCCCATGGGAGCGGTTCTACCCTGTCACGTGGAATCGCTCTGAGTCAAAACCAACTTGGCCGCACTGAGCAACAACAGTAGCGGTGTTAACTACTCTGCAGTAGCACTCATTGCTGTTGGGTCCATTCTGACTCGTAGCAGCCCTGTGGGACAGAGCAGAAGTTGCCCACAGGGTTTCCAAAGAGTGGTTGGTGGATTTGAACTGCAGATCTTTTGGTTAGTAGTGAGGCTCTTAGCTGTTGCAAGACCAGAGCTCCACTAAGCAGTAGCAGTGACTATAAAAACACAAGAAAAGGCAATGTGGTTTGCTCCCTGTTTTCTGACATATGTACTAGCTGTGTGACCTTGAATAAGTTACTTAAGTTCTTCATGCTTTCATTTCCTTGTTTATAAAGTGAGGATCCTAATATTACCTGCTCCATCACTTGTTGCAACGATTCAGTGAGTTACAATATGGGAAGTGTTTAAAGCAATGTGGTACAGACCGAGTGCCTGGCAAGTATTAGCTACAAAGAGAAGTGACTTTGTTTTCTTTCTGCGTTAGTGATTAGTCCAGCAAAGGCAGTAGATTAACCACCGAAAGGAGAGGTTTCCACAAAACATGCTGAGAAAAGATACCGGAGAGCTGAGTTGCTATTTTACCTTGTCCCCAACAGGCATATCTCTCAATTAAAGCTAATGCTACAAGAGGTGTTGCTCAGCGTGCCAAAGAAGACCACAGCCAGGAGGGTAAAGTTAGGCGTTGTCATTGTTTTTATCTTGAAAGTCTATCAAGCAGAATAATATATTCTCTTTGGAAACCCTGGAGGCGTAGTGGATAAGGGCTACAGCTGCTAACCACCAGGCACTCCTTAGAAGCTCTGTGGGGGCAGTTCTGCTCTGTCCTCTAGGGTCACTACGAGTTTGAATTGGCTTGACGCGCTGGGTTTGTTTCTGTGACCTCAAAGGTTAAAACGAAGACCAATGAAAATTCCTGAGGTTTGTGCTGTTTAAAATGAAATAGATAGTTTCAGCGTAGTGCCTTCTCTATCATGTAAGGCATTTGCCTGAAGCTGGGTGAACAATTCAAGAACTATTTATGAGACTTGGACTGTATAACCCAGTGCTGTCTGATAGAAGCAGTGTGGGGCACAAAGGTGAGCCAAGAGCACTTCATTTCAAAATTATGAATAGGCACATTAAAAAAAAATTGAAATTTATTTATTAATATATTGTATTTTACTCTATCTAACCAAAATATTGTATCATTTGACCAATGTAAGAATCTTTGAGATATTTTTACATTTGTTGTTTCTAACTCAAGTCTTCACAATATAATGGGTAATACGTATGTTGAGTGCCTCTCACCTCAGACTTAGCCTCGTTTCAAGTGCACGATAGCCACGTGTGGCGTGTGGCTTACTGTAGATCTGGACCACAGGGGCTAAAGACATAGCTCCTAATCTCTGTAAACTGACTCTTGACGCTGTAGAGCAAAAAGTGTTTCTTCATTTGGTTAGGCTTTTTCTCTGTCAGAGACAGTAGGATGTCTTACTCTGACTAATGACTTCCTGGAGACAAATACTGGGAGAAGGTTGGAGGGGCTGAAGATCTGTTTATTTTGAGACTAAAAATCAAACTAACAACACAGACAAAGTGTCCTCTTCTAGATTTTCTTTCTTTTTGCAGTTTCACTTGGGTTCTATAGTTCTTATTTTACCTTTTCCTGGGCCCATGTTTCAACAGAGGTTTCTAGATAAAAGCAGAACAGCGACTTAGTTAGCAGTAGCTTAAATGACAGGTGAATCCTGAGAAACCCTCTGCCCATAGCTTCCTACTGATTAAGAAAACCCACAGAAAGTTCTCACTGATTCTTGCATTTTTTTATTTCTTTCTTTTTAAAATTATGATTGAAGGAAAAGGTACGTTCCCATATAAGTTTGCATGCTCACCTGTATGCAGCTTCCACTGCTGTCCCTGCCCAGTGACAGCACACTCTTTCTCTCTGCTCAGTACATGTCTTATCCTCCCCCAAATCTCCTATCTCCCCCTTTCCACTCCTCCACCTCCAGCAAAAGGTCAGCAGGACGACATCCTATAGATGCATAGGACCATAAAGTGTGCACATGATATGCTCACTCTGTGTTGCCGAGTCCAATCCATTCCTGTCCGAAGAGTTGACCTCCACTGTCATTTACAAGCAGCATCAGGGCCAGGGGCCATACTCCCAGGGGAACTTCGAGGCCCCTGGACAGTCAACTGCAGTCTTTTAGAGGAGGTATCAGGGTGAACATCTTTTTATTCTTGTGTGGCCAGTGAGACTCAACTTTGTGAGCTCCATCACGGCTATCACTGGTGGTGGCCAGGCACCTTCTGGTTCTTCCTGTCACAAGTCGCTGTAGTTACCCACTCACATGGGTCTGTCTTTTGGATTCTCTTTCCCCCATGTCATTTTGGCCCTTGGTGATCATCCATTCATGCTAAGTTGGGACCATTTGCTGTACCCTCAGATGGCAGCTTGGCAGTTTTAGAGACCCCTGACACCATTCACCAATAGTGTGGTGCAGAAGGCTCTCTTAGCAAAATGCCAGCTGTGCCACTTAGCCTTGATTTCTCTTGAGAACATGGTCCCTGGATCCCCACCCCAGCTACTCTGTCTTTGCAATATTGGGTTAAGATGGGAGGAGTAATCATGTTATGTTAAAGTCTAGTTAATGTTGATATTCTTTCTAATGTGTGCTGTCACAGATTTGACTCAACCGAATTTCTATCAACTATCTAATCTAAACCCCCCTCTCACCTTCCCTCCCTCCCCACCTTTACAGCTGTCAAGGAGTCTTTTTTTTCTATGTGTGTGTCTGTTTTTAAGTTCTTATTGTAGGGGTCTCATACAATATTTGTCCTTTTGTTGCTGACTACTTTCACTCAGCATAATGTCCTCCAGTTGAAACCAGGTTATGAGATGTTTCCTAAAATCATTGTTGTTCTTTATCATTGCATAGTGCTCCACTGAGTATATATACCATAGTTTACCTATCCATTCCTCTGTTGCTGGGCATCTGGGTTGATGCCATCTTTTTGCTACTGTGGCTTATGCTGTGATAAACATTTGTGTGCATGTATCACTTGGTGTGAACGGCCTTGATTCTGTAGGATATATTAGGAGCAGTGGAATTACTAGGTCAAATGGTATATCTAGATCCAGCTTTTAAAGGAAGCACCAGATTGCTTTCCAAAGAGATTGCACATTTTGCAGTGTAGGAGAGTTCCAATTTCTCCACAGCCTCTCCAGCATTTGTCATTTTGCATTTTTTGGATCATAGCCAACCTTGTTGGGGTGAGATGGTATCTTGTTGTTGTTTTGATTTGAATTTCTGTAATAGCTAATGACTGCAAGCATGTCCGCATGTGTTTTTTGGCTGCCTGGATCTCCTCTTTAGAGAAGTGTCTGTCCATCGCCTTTGCCCATCGCTTAATTGGATGCTTTATTTTCTTCTTGATATTTTATAGTACCTTATAGATTATGGAGATCAGGTGTTGGTCTGACATAGTTGCCAGATATTTTTCCCATCCTGTAGGTGGCCTTTTAATTCTATTAATAAAGTCTTTGGATGAGCAAAAGTGTTTGATTCATAATAGTTACCATTTATCTATTTTCTCTTCTGTTGTTTGTGGTTTGTTTGACAGATTTTGATGTCTGTCTATGTAGTGTATTAAATCTTCCATTGTTGTTCCTGCTTTTTCTTGGATGAGCTTTCTCATTTTAGATTTGATATTTAGGTCTTTTATCCAGTTTGAGTTGGTTTTTGTATAACATGTAAGGTATGGGTCTTGTTTCAATTTATTGCAGTTGGATATCAAATTTTGCCAGCACCATTTGTTGAAGAGATTGTTTTTACCCCAGTTTAATGTCTTAGGGTCTTTGTTGAATATCAGCTGTTCACAGGAAGATGGTGTCATCTCTGAGGTCTCAATTCTGTTCCACTGATCTGTCTGTCTGTTTTTGTACCAGTACCAGGCTATTTTGATTACTGTGGTAGTGTAATAGGTTCTAAAGTTGGGTAGCAAGAGACCTCCCAGTGTGTTCTTCTTTTTCAGTTGTGTTTTACTTATCCAGGGCTTCTTCCTGTCCAAACAAAGTTGGTGATTTGTTTCTCCATCTCATTAAAAAATGTCACTGGAATTTGTATTGAGATTGTGTTATATAAGTAGATGGCTTTGGGTAAAGCAGATGTTTTCAGAATTTTAAGTCTTCCTATCCATGAGCAGGGTAGGTTTCTCCATTTATATAAGTCTCTCTTAGTTACTTTTAGCAAGGACTTGTAATTCTTTTTGCAAAGGTCTGTTATTTTTCTGGTTAGATTTATTCCTAGGTATGTTATCGTCTTAGGGGCTGTAGTAAATAGTATTGATTTGGTGATTTCTTCATTGCTAATCTTGTTGTTGGTATAAAGTAATCCTACTTTATGTTTATCTTGTACCCCGAGACTTTGCTGAACTCTTCTATCAGTTTGAGTAGTTTACTTACGGTTTTTTTAGGATTCTTTGAATATACAGTCATATCATCTGCAAAAAGGGAGATTTTTACTTTTTCTTTGCCAACACAGATGCCCTTTATTTCTTGGTCTTGTCTAATTACTCTGGCTAAAACTTCTAGTACAATGTTGAACAAGAGATGTGAGAGTGGCATCCTTGTCTAGTTTCTGTTCTCAAGAGAAACTGTTTCAGTCTCTCTATTCAGGATGACATAAGCAGTTGGCTTTGTATAAATGGCCTTTATTGCATTGAGGAATTTGCCATCTATTCTTATTTTGCTGAGAGATTTTAGCATGAGTGGGGTGTTGGACTTTATCAAATGCCTTTTCTGCATCAATAGACAAAATCAGGTGATTTTTGTCTTTTGTATTATTTATGTGGTTGATCACATTAATTGTATTTCTGATGATGAACCAGCCTTGTACCCATGGTATGAATCCAACTTGGTCATGGATTATTTGGATATGTTGTTGTATTCTATTGGGAAAAATTTTGTTGAAGATTTTTGCATCTAGGTTCATGAGTGATATCGGTCCGTAGTTCTCCTTTTTGGCTGGGTCTTTCCCTGGCTTTGGTCCCAGGGTTATGCTGGCTCTATAGAATGAATTTGGGAGTATTCCATCCCTTTCTGTACTATGAAATAGTCTCAGTGTATTGGAGATAACTCTTTTCTAAAAACTTGGTAGAATTCTGTGGTGAAGCCATCTGGACCCGAGCTTTTTTACTGTTGGTAGTTTTGGGATCACTTTTTCAATCTCTTTCTTTGTGATGGGTTTATTAAATTGTTCTGTGTCACCTTGTCATCATTTTGGTAGGTGATATGAATCAAGAAATTTGTCTGTTTCTTCTAGGTTTTCAGATTTGTAGGAGTACAGTCTTTCATAATATTCTGTTATGATTTTTTTTATTTCTGTTGGATCTGTTATAACTACTCCCCTCTCATTTTTTATTTGAGTTATTTATTTCCTTTCCTGTTTTTCTTTAGTAAGTTTAGCCAATGGTTTGTCAATTTTGTTGATCTTTTCAAAAAACTAGCTTTTGGTCTTTTTAGTTTTTTCAGTTGTTCTTCTCTAATTTGTTTAGTTCTGCTCTAATCTTTAAGATCTGTTTTCTTCTGGTGCCTGAGGGATTCCTCTGGTCTTCTCTTTCTACTTGTTCAAGCTGTAGAGTTAGTTCTTTGATTTGGTTTCTTTCTTCCTTCCATACATGTGCATTTATGGAGATAAACTGACCTCTGAGGACTGCTTTGGCTGTATCCCATAGGTTCTGGTAGAAGTGTTTTCATTCTTGTTGGAATCCATAAATTTCTGATTCTTGCATTTTTTAATGCAAGAATTTCTTTCACCTTCTCAGAGCGTTCCACTTTGTCAGCTCTGTGAGAATCTCTAGGGTGAACCAGTGGGCGAGTCAGTCATAATTTGAGGCCTAAGCTTTACAGATGGAGTCTACTGTGTTTCTTGTCCTTCTATCGTTTTAGCAGAGAAAATTGCTTTCAGTGACAAAGATTAGGCCTCCTGGGGATATGATTTTTGTTGAGTTAGTGTTGGTCAGACTCAGGCTGATTTTTGAGAAGAATCTGAGCATGGATGTTCACCTTGGAAGTAGGAAGGTTTGGCTCACAGACAGTGGTGTGCACAGGTAAACATTTAACAAATAATTCTCAGCAACACAGATGTGGTTTGTCACATTTGCTAATTTCCATTGTGTAAACACTTGCACCACGGCTGATTTCGAGCTACCTGCGTGATTTCACTGGAGGTTGAACTGGAAAGAGATTCTAGCAATAGACTCTCACTAGTTGTTGCCAGAGCCCCAGGGTAGCTAATATGATTGATGCTCAGCTGCTGATTGAAGGTTGATGGTTTCAGTCTATCCAGAGGTACTTCAGATCTCCTTTCAAAGAATTAGGAACTGAAAATCCTATGGTGCACAGTTGTGTTGTGACACACATGAGGTTACTAAGAGTCTGAATCCACTTGATGCAATTGGTTAGTTGCCATTAGCTAGCTCCAGCACACCAGGCCACATGGCAATACCCTATCTTTTTGTCTAGGTTCTCAGGGTGCAGCTAAAACAAAGGGTCAAGTGGCAAGAAAAAGCCTATTTGGAATGAAAATTAAAGAAATTCTTAGGAGTAGGGAAGAAGTCTTAGTACATTCCTGGGATATTAACCCTTAAGATAACTTGGAAATATGCTATTACTTTGATCTCATTTTATAGATGAGGCAATGGAAAAATAATCTTGAGGGTCTCTACTTAGCAGTAGATCTGGGACTCTACATCACTTATGAGATTTCTCACTGTAATACAGACCAAGAAAGTGTAACTTTGGTCTCCTCTGTTGGAAGTTTATGTTATGCCCTGAGAGCAATTAAATTGTCATCTGACACTGATTTGTCAAGTTATTCTGATATTCTTCCTCTTTCAATTTCTCATCTAAACACTGAGGAAAAATCACTGTTATGTTATTATCATGGTAATGATTCTTGTGATCACTTCTGAATACTTCAATTCCATTATAAGCATGTATCATACATTGTTAATTTTTTGATATATTGTTTATTTCTTACAAAACTGAGTTACGTGGCAGAAAAATACCAGCCTCTTTTGATGCTTTTTGTATTCCATTTAACAGCGTGCCTGGGGTTTATATTTGAAGACTGTGCTAATATTTATGTCTTGAAGCATACAGGTTGTTTAGATTTTTTGAGTGTTAAGAGTAAGTTTTAGTTACTCTGCAAGTATTGGGCACAACTAACTAAATCAGGGAAACTCTGGTGGCATATTGGTCAAGAGTTAGGCTGCTAATCAAAAGGTAGCATGTCCGAGTTTGAAGCTACCAGGTGCTTCTTGGAAACCCAGTGAGGCAGTTCTACTTTGTCTTATAGGGTCAGTATGAGTTGAGATTGACTTAGCAGCAACAGGTTTTCAGTTTAACTAAATCAGAAACTCAGACTTGAAGGGACCATAACTTTACATGAAACAGATGCTCTATAAATGTGTGTTGAATTAAAAAGGCAAGAGAGATAAATTAAGAGACAACAGTGAAAGCAGATTAACTAGTTGTGTGGACTTGACTATGACTTATGGCAACTCCCCATGTATCAGAGTAGAACTGAGCTCTATAGGATTTTCAAAGGTTGATTTTCAGAAGTAGATCATCAGGCCTTTCTTCCTAGGTACCTCTGGTGTATTTGCCCTTCTGGTCTTTGGGTTAGCGAGTGTGTTCACTGCACTGCCCAGGGACTCTGAAAGTAAATTCAGTCAAGTGAATTCTAAACAGTTTTGCCCCTGACCACACAAGATACAAAATGAACCTTAGTGGGTGTCCTGAGGTAATAGTCACAACCTGCTCTCTGCTTCAGCTCACGTGAGGAGCCTTGCAATCCCAGCTGCCACAGTGGCTCACAATGGCAGTGATCGTCAATGAGTGGAAGGAGCATAAGCTGGATTTTGAAGCTCCCCAGCTAATTATGATTTGTGCTGCCTCCCTCCAGTGAATGTCCCCCTACTTTCTGTTGGAAGAAAGCATTTGTCTTGCCACCAGAATAGAATTATGGACCAGAAAGTTTGCACATATAGGCTCACTTAGCCCTCATAACACTCTCTGATATAGGCATAGTTATTTGCATTTTACAGATAAGAAAACCGATAATCAGAACAGCTATATAACTTGTCAAAACTCACAGACAGTAAATAGTAGAGCTATATAGCAGTTATTTTAGAGAAAAGTTTCAAGATCTTTTTCTAACTCATTTTCCAATCTTATATATATTTTAGTTGATGTTTACTCATAGATCAAACTATTTGACCATTAAATTTTATATTTGACTTACAGTTTTAATTTACACACTTTTTTGGTGTTTTTGACGAGGTTTTACAAAGCAAATTATTTTCTCATTGAACATGAAACATTGGTTGCCAGCCCAAAGACCACGGGTTCCCTGTTACCAGCTTTCCTGTCCTTCCTGTATTCTCATCCTTGTCACTGGACTGGTATGCCTACTTAGTCTCGTTTTATCTTACGGGCCTGTCTAATCTTAGCTGAAGGGTGAATCTCAGTGGTGATTTCATTACTGAGCTACAAAGGTGTCTAGGGGCCATGAGATCAGAGTTTCTGCAGTCTGTCAGACAAGTAAATCTGATTTTTTATATACACCATTTCTTTTCTTTTTTTTTTAATAACTAGTAGTTTAGACTGGATTTCAGTGTAGAGCAGAAGTTCTGTGATATAAAAATGTGTATCTTTAGTCTTCTGAAAGTGTTTCAGCTGAAGTCCCAATGGACTAGCCATCTTTTGTTGCCTATTCTCAAAGTGGCATGCATCAAAGCAATTTTTGAAGAGTGTCATACAGCAGTGTGTACCCCATCTGGGTGTCCTCATTTCTGAAATTATGAGTGCTAAGTTAGCGATCTGTAGATGGTTCTTTGTGGGTGCAGTGAGAGAATTTGAGGAACTAGAATCGAGAATGTAATGTTGGGCTGTGTTTTGATTTGGATGAGAAAAAGCACAAAACACTTGTTGGTGTTGTTTGCCCTTAAGTCCACTCTGACTTACAGTGACCCTACCGAATGAAATGAACCCATAGAGTTTACTAGGCTGTAATCTTTATAGGAGCAGATCACCAGGTCCTTTTTCTCATGGAGCCCCTGACTTGTTCTAACCACCGACCTTTCTTTGAGCAGCTGAGGGCTTAACCATTGCACCTTCAGGACTTTGAAAAAGCAGAGAAATTCTCAATGAATGCTCACTGGGTGAATCACATTTCAATTAACAAACTGGGAACTTAATTGCTACATAACCTTATTATGCCTATTACTTTATTATAATATGTATACAAATCATCGAAATCAGGGCTTGCACTTGTCAAATGGTCATTCTGAGTGGTGTAGGTACTCAGCTCCCAGGGCAGAGGACACACCCCTCTCAAGTCAAAGGGCTGTTAGCCAAATGGTGAAGTCTACACATTTTCTCTTCAGCTTCTCTCCTTTCTGGAGCCACTCTTCAAGAGGCTTGAGTCCTTCTGCTTTTAGAAATCATCTGACAACAGTTTTGAAAGCTTTTGGATGAGCCTTGTACACTCAAGTGCAAATGGATTTCAGTATAAGTATGTCCTTAGAGAGCATAATTAGTTCTTTTCCTTCTTGTCGTTGGAAAGAAGGCTTTTTTTTTTTTTTTTTTTTAATTTTGGTGGTGGGGAACTGAGACCCTGGAAACCCCTGGAGGAAGGAGTGGAAAGGGAATTGCCTTGCTGTATGTGGTTTCAAGAAACCCGTTTCTGGAAATCGGTAGGATGCAAGGGGAGGAGCTAATGTCCTATTCATTTATTCATTCCTTTTCCCCCCAGATATGTTTACTGAGCACCCACTATGTCATGGGCACTTTTGTAGGCATTTTAGATACATTGGTAATCAAAATGTATGAATGTTTCTTGCCTGAGGGGTATCAGTTGCAAATTTCTAATGTAAATGAATAAGTTACTTAATTGTGTGACTTTCAGCAAGTAATTAACCTCTCTGAAAGACTTATTTAAATGCTTTTTAATGACAATTAGAAAGTGTATGTAAAGGGCTTGGCCTAAAATAGCTTCAGCCTTTCCCTAAGCCCTAGCATCAGACTGACTGAGTTTGCCTTCTAATCTCTAGGTCAAAATGATGCTTATTAAATGATTCCTTTCTTCAAGGCCATAACCCCCTTCCTGTTCTCTCTTCTTTAATTGATTTAGTCCAAAAAGAATCTGCCACTTGAGCTGGGGTGAGTAAACCCTATCCAGTCTAAGTATCTGTTCTATACCATGGGATGTTATGGATTGAGTTGTGTTCCCCGCCCCCCAAAAAATTTGTGTAGTAATTTGGCTAGGCCATAATTCCTGGTATGGTGTGATGTTCCTCCATGTTGGAACTCCGGCCTGTACGATGAGGGTGCTGTTGTGTCAGTGTGGCAGGGCTTAATGTGTGAAATTGTTTTGTGCCTTGAGGCAGTCTCTTGAGATATAAGGAGGCAAGCTGAGATTTTGGGACTCCATACTACCAAGAAAGCAAGCAGTGCTGGGAGTTGAACATGTCTTTTGGAAAGGACCAGGGTCCCTCTGCCTCAGAATTTTCCAGTCCGGAGGAAGACTGAAGATACGGATCTTCCTCTACAGCCAGCAGAGAAAGCCTTCCCGTGGAGCTGACATCCTGAATTTGGACTTTTAGCTTACTGGACTGTGACAAATAAAATGTCTTTTTTTTAAAAAAGCCATCCACCTGTGGTATCTCTGTTAGAGCAGCACTAGCTAACTAAAACACAAGGTAAGAACAGAATGAATCCTGGGGAGACAGTCACGGTGCCACCAAAACTACTAAAATAATGTTTCCAGGTATGACCACAATGCAACTATTAGGTTTTTGAAAGGTGTTTTGTATTGTGTTAGTAACAAATTAGACTTTCCTACTGTAAAACAAATTCTGAAGCTTTATAATGCATTCCCACGCCTGTTCTATTATTTAAACAGAAATGCATTCTTTCTTATGTGGCAACATCAGGACCTAAGTCTGCAAACCTTTAAGATTACCAACTGGCTATTCACAGAACAGAGCTGTCTGTCCCAACAAGTTGACGTTCAAACTCTTAATCTGGCTTCGACCTTGTCTTTTCAGCTTTATCTCCTCCTACTATAGGGAGACTCTGGTGGTGTAGCAGTTCAGGGCTATGCCTGCTAACCAAAAGGTTGGCAGTTTTAATCCGCCAGGTACTCCTTAGAAGCTCTTTGGGGTGGTTCTGCTCTGACCTGTAGGGTTGCTATGAGTCAGAAGCAACTCCACAGCAGTGGATATGTTTTGGTTTTTGGTTATTATAGGACAAAGACCTGTTAATTAGGTCTCATAAAGGTTACAGCCTAAAAACTCTACTCTGTCACATGGGGTTGCTGTGAGTTGACATTGACTCACAACAACTCTTCCACCATTCTCGTAAAATTGCTCTTGATCTGTAACACTTTGTGTACTTTTCTTGGGTCCATATTTACTGATTCCATTCCTTATGTCCAGAATACACTACCCATGTTTCTGCCTGTAGAAATGTTTCTCATTTCGTACAAGATCCTGACTCCTGCATAGCTTTGAGGGAGGCCAAATGTGTCCTTGGCCGCAGTGCCCACACTGCTCGTCTTGGAGACCATCTTTCTCAGTACCGTCTATGGCTATCTCCAGGGATGTCCCTGGAGCTGTGGGTCAAGACAGTGTCCCTGAGAAAGAACATCTTCTTCCCTGAGGGGGAGTTGTCTCCTGAGGCCTGCAGCTTTTCCTTTTAATCTTCAAAGCACAAAGAACCTTTTTACTGGACAAGTAATCCCTCCCTCTGCATCTACCCTTCTATGTCTCTCAAGTAGGGGTGAACAAAAGCAACACTAAGTCTAAGCAGCTTCTGGAAACTTCATTCTGAAGAAGATTTTTTTTTAGATAAAAGAAAACTTATTGTCTTAGTCATCTAGTACTGCTGTAACAGAAATATCACAAGCGGACAGCTTTAACAAAGAGGAATTTATTTTCTCATGGAAAAGTAGGTTAAAAGACCAAAATCAGGGCATCAGCTATGGGGGAAGGCTTTCTCTGTCAGTTCTGGAGGGAAATCCTTGTTCATTAATTTTCCCCTGGACTAAGAGCTTCCGAGGTGTGGGGACATGGATCCAAAGAATACGCTGCGATCCAGGACATCTCTTTGCTTTATATCCCAAAAGGCACAACACAGTCTCACAGACTGTACCCTACTCCAGCAGCACAACTGCTTCCCATTCTTCCTCAGTAACTCTGGAGAGGCAGAGTATACAACATGTAGGAACCTCACACAATACCGGGAATCATGGCCTAGCTAAATTGCTACACACATTGTTTAGGGGACACAATTCAATCCATGACACTCATTCTTTAGCACAGCAACTGGCTGCATCTAAATTCCTTGTTATATAGGTAGGAAAGCTGAGATCATGCCAGTTTAAGAGATTTTTCCAAGGACTCACAACTAGTTAGCTGCAAAACCTGTTTAATATTCAAGACTCCTAACTCTCAGTGGAGAATTCTTGCTCTTAAATGGTATTTCCATTTTTGCTGAAGGAATCTGCTACCACTATTTTATTATTAGTTTTATTTCTCATAAAATTTCCTTATATTTCTAATTTTCTTTATTCCTAGTTTATTTCTTCCTTTATGGATAAGGCATGTTTTAGATGCCCAATTTAAGATACACTTTCTGTAAGTTATTTTGCAAAACCAAGTTTTTGTCATCTTTCTTTTTTAATTTTTTTATACTTGTTTTTTTGTTGTTATTCTTCCAAACTGCATCTGATTTTTCTATAACTCAGAGGTAGAGGTTTGTGTACAGAGACTGTTGTGGATAGAGATAATAAGATCATTTCTTGGGTGCATGGTATTATTTCATTGCTTTCTGAAGGTGTTGGAACTAATTTCTGGGTAACCCATTGCTGATGAGTTGATTCCAGTAGCGTTTCTGGGTAGGAAGAGTCGTTATTGGTTAAACTACAAACTTCACAGTGTCAAAACTGGTCATCCCCAGTTAAAGAAAAAACCTGTTGTCTTCAAAAAGAGACTGGAGAGCACAGGTGTCCCTTGTCTCTCACATTCCGTGACCTGATCTCTGAATGCAATCTTGAGTGGCTGCAGGAAGACAGGGTCTCAGAGGCCACCAGAAGAGCTGTATAAAAGGAAGTCACATGAAGAAGATTTGTGCAAAAGTAAAGTAGCTTTGGAAACTGTGCATTTGCTTAACAGAGAGGTTGTAATTCTGGTGTCAAAGTAAGAACAGCAGTATCTTGCTCTTGGCTTACCATCAGTTATTGTTGAATGACAGAGATAATGTGGTTAAGCTGGTCCACAGAGGAGGCCTGCAGAAATCAGGGGGAACAGAAGTGGAGTGGAAAGAGGTAAGGTGGCCAGTGCTTTTCGGAAAATGCACTGAAATTAAAAAAGAAAGAAAAAGTCAGTCTAAGGAAAAAGACTTTTCAATTTTAGGCTAAGTTCAGGTCATACAGTGCTTTCAGATTCTTCATGTCAAATTCTCACAATAACCCATGAGTGGGATGGTCAGGGGTTACTATGCTCCATCTGTTATTGGGAAAACTGAGGGTCAGAAGGCTAAGTGGTTTGCAGAAGTAAGCTAGCCGGTAAGGACCAGAGCTAATGCTTGTCTCTGAAGTTTTCTGACTCAGATTGACATTTATTGAGGGGTTCCTACATGCTGAATGAAATGCAGAGTGCCTCATGTAATTAGAGCTCTAGTGGTGCAGTGTTTAAGAACTTGGATGTTAACTAAGTGGTCAGCAGTTCGAATCCACCAGTCACTGCTTGGAAGCCCTGTAGGACAGTTCTACTCTGTAGCATCCACATGAATCAGAATCAACTCAACAGCAACAGTCTTTGATTGACATTCATTACCTCATTTAAAACATGATAGCAACTCTTTTGGATACCATTATTATGCCCATTTTTCAGATGATAAAATTGAGAACAGAATAATTAGTTTAATGAAATGCAGTTGGAAATGGTAGAATCAGGAGTTGACAGCGCATCTGTTGCTCCAAAAGAACATACCTCACTCCACATCACCACTTTGCCTCCTGAATTTGGCAGCTCTGTGGTTTCTATTTTCTCTTGTCCTCTGGTCCTTTCTGTGGGCTGTGGCAACAGTTTTCCTTTCTGCCTGATTTCACTCTGTTTTGAACAATTTCATGCTGTCTTCAAGCTAATGCCCTCAAGTTAATGATAGTAATAACTAACATGCATCAAGTAATTTCTATGTGTCAAAGACTATTCTAGGCACTCTATTTAGAGGATCGTATTTAATTTTCACAATGTGGAGCATTGTGTTATTCCCCTCTTGTTTTATGAATGAGGAAATGGAAACACAGAGTACCTAAGAAATGTCAACAAGTTCACACAGCCAACTGAACCTATTCGCCAAATGCTGGACTTCTGGTGATGTCATGATGATATTGATACAATACACAAAGTTAAATTAATTTTTAAGCATGGTATTTAAGTGGAGGAAGAAAGCAGAGTATAGTGTCAGCTTCTCACCCCCAAGTTTTGTTTGTTTTTTCTGAAGTGAGAGGCGAGACAAGCATTCTTTGGTTAAAGATACACAGGTGAGGAGAGAGCCACCTGTGGAGAAAGGCCTCTTGAAGCGTCAAGAAGGGATGGGTCTGGGGCACCACCGAGTGAGGACAGCATCAGCAAGAGGGAGTCCTCTCCTGCTGAGGTTGGAGTAGATGACGCTGGGTGGGTCTTAAGTATGCAGGAAGGAGGCCAGGAGTTGCTAGAGTGTCTTACTTATGATCTCTCTTTCTCCTTACTAGACTCATGTATGTCTCACCTTGACCAAATTCAGTTTAAATTAGTAGTCTTTCTGTTGGATGAATGAATGAATCGCTAACATTCAAAATAAAGTTTTTCTTTGATTCTTTTGTTCAATATTGCTAACCCCAGTACTATCATTGTTTTTGTAATTAATTTCAGTTCTGTGAGGGAAATATGTAGATTTTACATCTGTTTCCTGAGGCTAATGGACATGTTTCTTAGTTTGAGTTCTTCAAGAAGCAGACCTATGACAAAGACTTGGGTGCAAGTAGTACATATGGGAAGTGATTCCAGGAAACATTGGTAAGGGGTGGGGAAGGGAGACAGGAAGAGAAGGAAGCCATAAAGGGCGTGTTAACAAGCCAGGGGTCACTGTGGGCAACTGGAACTCAGCCCTGCTGGGAAGTCCTCGGGGACAATATGTGCTACGTGCCCCAGAGTCATTCACCCAAGGTACAACCTCTTTAATTATCAATTCCCATCAGTCACTGATAGAAGGCTGCTTTTATGTATGTGAATTTGTGGACCCTTTAAATTTGTACAGTGTGTGAGTATAGTGGGCTCTGATAGACAGAAAAAAGGCCCCTGTCTAAGTGAAGTGGTTCTGGCATTGGGATGCGAGGCTGGCACGCCTGGATATTACAAGATAAAAGTGGGGTTCAGGCAATGTCTGCTATAGAATACTGACTTATCTTCCCCTTAGTGAGCTTGAGTTTTTGTTTTCTTTTACATTTCAAAGCCAGCATTTTTTTTAATTCATAATGGGGAAAATGTATATTAAAATACAGTGTGTAATGTTTATATTTCTAAATAATCACTGCTAATAAACTAATATTCTTTGTTAATAGACTTAGGAACCTAATTAGATGCTCAGTGTTATGGAGAAGCTGATTTAAAAATGTTAAGGCATACTTAAAAGACACTTTATACCAACAGTATTGGATAGTTCTTGGGTGTCACTGAATCAATTCTGGCTCGTAGTGACCACATGTGCCAGAGTGGAACTGTCTCGTACAGTTTTCTTGATGGAAGCAAATCACTAGGTTTTTCTCCTGCAGAGCTGCTGGGTTCAAACTGCCAATCTTTTGGTTAGACACCAGCATGTAATTTTTACACCACCAGGGCTCCTTACTGGATGATTAGTCTTTGGTTATTTTTTATCTGAGCTACTGAGTTGAAACTTGTTGCTGCCTTCCTAAGTGTATTTTGATCCATGACATAAACCAAACCAAACAAATTGCCATTCAGATTCATTGTGACCCGTATATGTCAGAACAGACTGTTCTCCGTTAGCTTTTTGATGGCTGTTTTTTTGGAGCTGCAGACAGTGCTAACCATTTTCACCATTCCAGGAATAGGAAACCCTGGTGGTGTAGTGGTTAAGTGCTATGTCTGCTAACTAAAAAGTTGACAGTTTGGATCCTCCAGGTGCTCCTTGGAAACTCTATGGAACAGTTCTACTCTGTCTTAAAGGGTTGCTATGACAGTAGTTGCTACTTGGGTTGCTACTTGATAGTAGTCAGTATTAAAAGGAAGAAAGAAAACTCATATATTAGATCCCATACATGCAGACTAACCTCACTTGTTGAACTTTGTGATATTTTTATTACAATAACATAATGTACATAGACAAAAGATGGGATGTTTAAAAATGTTTAAAAATTGTTGTGAGTGAGAGCAACAGAAATACCACCAATTGCCTTTTGGTCAAGACCGTGGAATGTACTTCCAGAGGAAGAAGGTTGACACTGGAGATCAGGGACACTTCTCAGAGACCGTAGAAAGTGAAACTGCCTGTTGGCAACTCACATTGTCTAAATGTATCATCATCAAACGATAATCTTACATTTCCTTGCATTGTCTGCCAAGGGCAATATCAGACTTACCCAGCTTCCTAATGTGCTGGAAGCCAAAAGACAAATAAAGGAAATAAGAATAGATAAGTCTGTACTGAAATAGAAGATGTTCATTTCCAAGCCCTCTTTTCGTAAGTTCAAACATTTATAAATTGCTCGGCAGTAAAAATAAGCTGTTAAGGGAGAAACAAATATCAAATCAATCCTTAATCATTATTAAATAAAATAATTTATCTTGGTTACTCATCACTATGCTTCAGGCTTAGTAAAAATTCTTCCATTCATTCAATTAATACTTGTAAGAGTCTGTTAGGTTCAGAAAGAGAGAATCAGATAAAAACCAACCAAGCAAGAACAAAAAACCAGTTGCTGTTGAGTCAGTGCTGACTCAAGGTGACTCTTTGTGTATCAGAATAGAGCTGTGTCCCATGGGGTTTTCAAAGTAGACTGCTAGATCTTTCTTCCCAGATGTCTCTGTGTGGATTCCAACCTCTACCCTTTGGGCTCCTAGCTAAGCAGTTAGCCACCCAGAAACTCTTCAGTAAACTCAAAAAATAAAGTCCCTTTCTCAGGGAGTTTACATCCCAGTAGAGGGAGATAGACAAAACACAAGAAAATAAATGTAAAAGGATATATTTTAAAACAAAGAAGACAGAAGAAGAATTTATGCCTTCAAATTGTGGTGCTGGAGAAGGATGTCGAACGTACCACAGGCCACCAAGAGAACAAACAGATCTGTTCTGGAAGAAGTACAACCAGAGTGCTCCTTGCAAGCAAAGATGGCAAGACTGTAGCTTACATACTTTGGACATGTTGTCAGGAAGGATCAGTCCCTGGATAAAGACATCATGCTTGGTAGAGTGGAGGGTCACTGCAAAAGAGGACCCTTGACAAGATAGATTGACAGAATGACTTAAGTATAAAAATGATTGTGGACATGGTGCCAGAAGGGGCAGTGTTTCGTTCTGTTGTGCATAGGGTGGCTTTGAGTTGGAACTGACTCAACAACGTTTAACAACAACGTTATGTGTTTAAGATTGTTATGAATATTACATAAAGAATAAAAGAATAAAAATAGTTAGAATGGTGAATTTATACTTGAGCTGAGACCTGAATAAACATCTGAAGAAGAGGGAACTCAAAAGTATGAAGTTCCTAATGAGCTTGGGGTGATTGAGAAACTGAAAAGTTCTGTGATTGTGGCAGGAGATGAGGGTGGGGGTAGCTGGAGCCAAATCGTGCTCTGTCTAGGGAGTTGTGATTTAGAATCCAGGTGTTTTGTTTTCTTCTGTGTGCCTTGGTGCACACTCAGAGGGTTTAAAGTGGAGGGATAGCATTCTTTACTTTTTTCAAAGATCCTTTTGGCATCTCTGGGAAGAATGGATGCTAAGGGGTGAGGGAGATGAGTCAGGTGGTGACTGCAGCTGTTTTAAATCAAGATCAGTTTGTTTCGGCCTATGGTGGTTGCAGTGCGCATACATAGATACAGGTGGGCTAGCGTAGGTCTTTGGGTGGAGTCAACAGGTCCTGCTCTAGTCCTGGAAATGCTATTGTCTTGGAAAAGGAGGCCTTGTGGTGCAGTGGTAAAGCACTCATCTGCTAATTGAAGTTTTGGTAGTTTGAACCCCCTAGCCACTCTGTGAGAGAAAAAAAAGATGAGGCAGTCTGCTTCCTGAGAGATTTCATCCTTGGAAACCCTGTGGGACAGTTCTACCCCATTTTATAAAGTCCATGAGTTGGAATCAATTAGATGGCAACAGATTTACTGTGTCGGAAGTAAGCAAAAACTGGGAATCCAGGATGATTCCTAGGATTTGGGGCTTAATGGATCTGGGTGGGTAGTGGTGCCATTAATGAGAAACAGAAGATTGGATGTTTAATCCCAACCGAGTGATGTCGAGTTGATTCCAACTTATAGTGACCCTAGAAGTCAGAATAGAACTACCCCACAGAGTTGTGACCCTAGAAGTCAGAGTAGAACTGCCCCATAGAGGTTCCTAGTAGATTTGAACTGCTGACCTTTTGGTTAGTAGCCGTGGGACTTAACCACTACACTACCAGGGTTTCCAATTGGCTATTCACACTTGACCAAAACCAGCGCCATCAAGTCAGTTCTGACTTACAGGAATCATTTGTTAAAGAGTAGAACCGCTCCACAGAGCTTTCTTTCTACACTCTTCACAGCGGCAGATAAGGAGGCCTTTCCTTCCGTGGTGCCTCTGGATTAGCTCAGTTTGCCGGACTTTGTTACTAGTCAAACACAAGTAGTTCTTACCAGCCAGAGGTCGTGTTTACTAGTTAAGTATCATTGTGCTTAGAGTAAAATGAAGATGGAACCACAGGTGAAGACAAAGCACATAGAATCAAAGTCCACAACTATAAAAGCTCTGAAGAAGGAATGTCATTCCTATTTGAAGATTTATTTGAAATGATGGATTATCAGGTGATTACCTGATTGAATTTGCTAGCTTGCCCAATACAACCAAAAGGCTCAAGTTTGAGGTCTCTAGGTGGTGCAAATGGTTTGCATTTAGCTAGTCACTGAAAGGCTGGTGGTTTGAACTCACCCAGTGACACCTATCTGATTTGCTTTTGTAAAGATTACAGAAAAGAAAATCCTATAGAGCAGTTCTGGTGTTACACATGGTGTCTCCAAATCACTAAATTAACAGCAAAAACAAAATCAAAATATCTCAAGTCTCAGTAGAAAATGTATGTTATTAACAATGAGATGTTACTGAACAAAGTTATCACAAAAGTGTAGGTTAGGTCTAGACATGAAAACAATTGATAAAATAGCAAAAGTAAATTACTTTAAATATAAAAGTCAATATAGTTGAGTTTCTAGATGCATGTATCTGCACAATTTTGTTTTGTATGTGTAAATATTCAGTTCGTTACCTTTTTAGACTAAAACCAAGCCAAACCTATTGCTGTCAAGTTGATTCTAACTCATAACAATCTTATAGAAAAGAGAATTGTCCCATGGAGTTTTCAAAACTTGCTGGGTGGATTTGAACTACTAACCTTGTGATTAAAGATGTAGGGCTTAACCACTATACCACTAGGGTTTACTTTTTAGACTAGAAGGGCCAAATTTACATTTATTTGTGGTGAATCATGATAGGAACTGTTTTCAAAAGTTGTTTTTATATTCCTATTGCCTATGTTTTAGTATGAACTGTGCACCATATTATTAAAATTTTAATTTTATCAACAGTATAGAAAGTGACTTGTTTTGTCTCATGAGAACACAGCAGCAACAGACTGAGTCCAGCTGGCAGAAGTTTGGCTAATCGAGAGGATTCAGTTATATGTTATATATTCAGCTGACAGATACTGAAGTCCAGGGAAGCCAGTAGAAGCAGGTAGTCTAGACCTAGGTGTTACTGAGGTCTGTCTCTATGTAAATAAACAGCCCAAATGAGTAACTCAGCTGAGGAATCCAGGTAGAGTTCTGTGTAGCTCAGAATTAGGAAGGAAAGCAGTTTCCAGGCATAATAAAGGCAGCAGATTTCTAACAGGCATGGAACTGGAGTAGAAGCCAGAGAGGGTTATGAGGAAATTGTCCTCTAAAACAGAGATTCATGATAAGCCCTAAGGTGATGGTCCTAAGACTGCAGAGTGTAAGTGGCATTGATCTCACAGGGTTACTGACAACAGTCAACAGAATGTGGTAGTGGAAGTGCTTTGTATATGGTCAAGGTCAATACTAATCACCCTAATTTTACCTTGTTACACTGCACCGGGATGATATGATGAAAAACAGCAAGAGCGTTTATTCCAACTCCAAAAAAATCTCTAATACTATCGCATTTTTTCAAAGAACCACAGAACTAAAAGGAATTTAGGATAAGAAGCATCGAATCTATCTTTATGTCACAAAATTAAAACAGATCAGAGTCAGTTTCTTAGTCTATTCTTTAAAAATAAAATTAAAAAAAGGAAAGAAAAGCCTTTACATGGACTCAATTTTTATTTGAGAAAAGAGAAAAAAGATCACCAGGCCTTTTTTTTTGCAGCAGCAGTAAGTCAGATTTCACTAGCTAACCAATGTATACAAGCAAAAGCCATAGACATTTTTCTTAAATCACCAGTCCCAAACAGAGTTTTAAACAGTATGTTATTTGTGAACTTATTGCCGTCTTGAAATTGTAACTAACAATCTAATGATTTACTTTTATTTCACTTACTATGAATTTTACAAATTATTAAATTCCTAGGACATTTTTGTATCATTTTGTTATACAAATATTAGACTGAATGTCAGTGAAATGAAAATTAAAATTATGTAACAGATACTAATTTATCTCTAGATGTTATACCTAAGTTACCTGTTGTTAGAAGACAAAACAAAACGAACAAAAACCTTTCAGTAATGTCTAGTTACTTAGACCTGGGTGACCCGCTAAGTACTTAGCTCAAAAATTTGCAGAACATGCAATAAATACAAAATTAACGTAAATAAAATTATTTTTAGAATTGCAAAACAAAAAAACAAAAACCCTGTTGTTATAACTTAGTAATTAAATATAGGTTTCATGTATCTCAGAAATGGGTAGGGATAAGTCAGGTTTCGAAATTCCCTTCCAGGATCTACATGCATCTAATTTTATACCTTATTGTATTCATATTGCCTAGATTTTCTTTTCTCAGATTGAAGTTATTTCTATTTCTATTATCTACCTTTTATTTTTTGTCTACTACACTATAATTCATGTGCATATGACAAACTTTCTCCTACCAACAAAAACAAAAAAACTTCATTGTCTTCCAGTCAACTGTGGCTGATAGTGACCACTGTAGGACAGAGTAGAACTATACCACAGGGTTTCTAAAAAGTGGCTGGTGGATTTCAACTCCTGGACTTTTGGTTAGCAGTCAAATGCTTAACCGTTGTACCACCAGAGCTACTAATAATTAACTAGAGCATCTGGAAGATTTCTGGCCAATTGCCAACAGCCATACTTCCTCCTCAAGGCAGACTCCTGCAGCTGGTTCCTTTCTCCAGCATGAGTGGTCCCCAAAGAGGTACTGAGATGGCCCACACAGAGTCTCCTTCACCTCTTTTCCTATGATCCTAAGTTTTTATGGAAACAGGAAGGTTAGGATCTTATCACATAAAATGGTTTTTGTCACACGTACCTACTTAAGCATGTTTCTTTCTTCTCTTTCAAACAGACACCAAACAATTTTTAATATATAATGAAGATCACAAGCGTTGTGTGGAAGCATTGAGTCCCAGTTCAGTCCAGACTGCCACATGCAACTCAGAAAGTGAAGCACAGAAGTTCCGATGGGTGTCTGATTCCCAGATTATGAGTGTTGCATTTAAATTATGCTTGGGGGTCCCATCCAAAACTGATTGGGTTCCTATCACTCTATATGCTTGTGATTCCAAGAATGAATTTCAGAAGTGGGAGTGCAAAAATGAGACACTTTTTGGGATCAAAGGAGAAGATTTATTTTTTAACTATGGCAACAGACAAGAAAAGAATCTGATGCTATACAAAGGATCGGGTTTATGGAGCAGGTGGAAGATCTATGGAACTGCAGATGATTTATGTTCTAGAGGTTATGAAGGTAAGAAGCTTGGAGGTTCTACTTTTGTGTTGAATTTTTCTCATTTTCTTTGTCAGCATCTAGTTCAAAAAGTGTGTTCTTCTTTAAAAACTAGTGGTAAAAATGTTAATGGAGCCCCTTCTTTGTATCAAGAACTCTTTTGTGTTCTTTGAGAACATGATTGTGAATAAATGTGGGAAAAGTCCCAAATGATGTCACAGCTATTTGCAATGGGTGACGAGTCACTTCTTTTCATTTTATCTAGAACATTTTAATTTTTAAATCAGAGGTTATGATTTTGGGAAAGTAATTTTCACTGGAGCCTTTGATCGGAAGTTTAATATGATAAAATTGTGATAAATGAATTTAGTCAAATATTTCTTTTCCCCTGGTTTAAATTACTGCATGAGAAATCATAACAACATTCTGTACAAATTCAGATTTCCTGAAATGAAATCTTGGTGAATTCCCCGGCAATTTGAATTTCCAAATGTTACTGATGTATTTGGGTATTTAGAGACTATAATAATCAGGAGATTGAAAAGGCTGTGGAATTATCTTATAAATTAAAATGTAGCATATTTAGTTAGTGATCTTAGAAAACTATAGCATCATTGCTGACCCCTGCTTCTGAAATCAGTTCTGTAACAACACGTGAAGGTAAGTAACGTCACATATAAAAAAAATCTTGAAATGACAAATGTTCTATTTTATGTATATACTTACCACAATAAAAAAAATAATTTTATATGCAGTTGGCTCCTTGGAACCTTGAAGTTTAAATAAAACCAGCATATTTAGCCTTCTCTTGACTCAATTTTCTTGGCCAAATTTTATTTTCTGTCAACTGAGCAAGAAAAGAAAAAAGAATATGCAGTCTTTTACAAAGACTGGATCTCTTAAGTGTGATGATTTTGTAACACATTATAGGACTGGACACTTGGTTACTGTGAGTTGTTATCTAGAACAACCTCAAGGTCAGAGAAGACATTGCCTTTTAGGACAAGAGATTATGTGTTCGCACAATTACTATGTTGTCAGCACTGCTCAGATTCGCTAACCTAGTTTCTCAAAGCTAAAGCGGAGCATAGGAGTTCTTTGTAAGAAGATAACTTGTCAGCTTTCCATTTTCTTTCCGCATAAGGAGGAGAGAAAAGTTGGAGTTGAAGGAGGAGGGGAAGGAGAAAGAATTTATCCCCGGCATTTATTGAACATGATGTAGGTTTAGGAATCATCTGGGGGACAACCAAAGTAATACAGCCTTCAGGACCAATTTGACAGAAAGTTATAGGGCAGGACAAGGTGAAGAAACTTGACTGAGTTGAAGTCCACAAATGGGGCAATAGTCCTGAGTGAGGAATTTGATATGACAAAGATTAGTGCTAAGATATGCGGCATAGTGTTTTATTTTAAAATACAGTATTGTGTCTCATTCCACTTTTGTTCCATTTTCTTTGAGAAGAATATACATAGGACAGTGAATGGTTCTCAAACTTTAATGCATAAGAACCACCTAGAAAACTTGTTGAAGATGAAGATCCCAAGCTCCTCCCCCCCCCCCCACAATATTCTGCATTAGCATAGCTGGGGAAAAGCCCAGAAACCTATTAAACTATTTTTATGAGGACCTGGGTGATCCTAGTATAGATGGCTCATTGCCTTCACTGAAGGTATTCTCCAATTATCCCCCAACATTTAAGATTTTCCTGCCAAGGGTTTTGGCCCTCAGAGTGATCTTGGAATCAGCAACTGGAACAAACATCAGAACTAAAAATAATTAAGAGGGTGTGTATCAGGGTCTCTTTTCTCTAAAGAAGACTTGGGAAAGGAAACTGGTTGTGGCCAGAGATTATTTTAGAGAAACAGAAGCATCGTTTTAGCCATGGAAAGCTCTAAGTGTTGCTGGAAAGCTAGGACTACCAGAGGAAGAGTCAGCTGACTACAGTGAGGCGGCTTGGGGTGGAGCAAGGAGAACTCAGTTTTTTCTATCCCCATTAGCATCTGGTATATAGCATGATTCAACCGTTAAACAAACTTAGTTCTGAAAAGGCTATTTCCCATTGGCATCTACAAAGCAGGACTGAAAATTTCTCGGCTACCTTAATTAGGTTTGAGTACATTATCTTCCTATGAAGGAACAGGTGACCCAGTGACTAAGAGTGTCACAAAGACTTCCAAATTCAACTTGTTTCTTATACAAAATATGATTTGGAAGAGTCAACCATGTAATATAGAATATCGTTTAAAATTTATTAAGAGCTCAAAAGAACCAAAACTGTTGCCATCAAGTCAATTCCAACTCATAGTGACCCTATAGACAGAGTAGAACTGCCTCGGAGTTTCTAGGGAGTGCCTGGAGGATTTGAATTGCTGACCTTTTGCTTAGTGCTGTAGAGCATGACCAGAACACCACCAGGGTCTCTAACTAGGTGACATAAAATTAACAGTGTAATTTTGAGATTAAAGATAAACCTAGTCTTTAAAGAGGGTTGGATGACCTCACTAAGTAAAGAGAAATCAGGGAGGATAAGGAGCTAATGTTTCTTGTGTTTTTAATGTATGTTAGGTGCTACGCCATCTGTTTTACAAACTTTCTACTACTTACAAAATTAATACTTACACTACTTAAGATTTACTGCTTATTTAACCGCTACTTATATAACTTAAGGTTGCCATGAGTCGGATCTGACCTGAAGGCAGTTGGCTTTTGGCTTGGCTATATAACTTAAGAATTTTTTTAAGGTCATAGAATCTATGAGACTTAACTAAGAAAAGGGAATTTGCAACTAGGACAAACGCTGTATATTACTGGTACCAAGAGACCAAATATGTGGATACAGAAGGTTATTATCTGCCAAAGTGGGGGATGCCTATGAAGACAGAGACCTGTGATGTACCGGAGAATGTAGCTAGGGGCGTTGTTCTGTCATCAATGGACATACAGGCTTCTCTAACCCTGCTGGTTTAAGCCCAACCATAGTCACCAGTAATCCTGTATTTGCTTCAGTTTTCCTTTGTAACTGAACACAAGCCTTCCCATTTTGGTTTGTTTGAATACAGTTTTTACAAAGTTAGATACTGGCTATAGATTGTATCAATCAGCTTTGAGTGGTTTTTCTTCTTGATGGGATTATTGAGTTACGCCAAAATTTTTACCGTCCCTAGTAGTCATTGTTGAGGGACTCAGTGCCAGGAAGTCATTGGAAGGGATTTAAATCTTTAACGTGTATTTGGGCTGCACTGCTTTGAGGTTATTGTCAATCTAGAGATTCTTCTATGATTCCAACCATCAGGAAGAATGGCATATTCTCTGTTTAGTAGAAAATGCAGAAATCCAAACTGGTTTCACTGCAGAGACCACTATTTCCTCTTAAGAGGAAAGAGGAAATCTGAAAGCAGAAACGAAGTGATGCTGAAGTTACGCACACACTTCTGTATGTACCCAGCGAAAGACTGGGCAGAGGGAAATAGGAAAAGACAGAATGAGAAGAAGAAAAAAAAGGAGACAGCGGATGGAAATTCCTGTGTGTGCAGACACTGGGTATGATCAAACAGGCAAGACTGATTCTTTCAGTGTGCTTGTTTTCACAAAGTCAGTATTCGGAATCATTGTTCACATTCTGAACACAAGTCACTGTGTTTCTTCAGCCATGTTCACACTTCTGGGCAATGCAAACGGAGCCACCTGTGCGTTTCCTTTCAAGTTTGAGAACAAATGGTATGCGGATTGCACCAGCGCTGGCCGATCGGATGGATGGCTCTGGTGTGGAACCACCACAGACTATGACACAGACAGACTGTTTGGATTTTGTCCACTGAAATGTAAGTAACTATTTATTAGCAAGAAAAGAACGGCACATTTAATCTGACAATGTTGTTGTATTCCTTGCATTTATCTACAACATTTTCCTCGGGAACATGATTTTCTCAGAGCCACAAGCATTCCGTGTGTATGTAAGTAGTGCTAACAAGAATAGACTGCATCTCCATTGTCCCGACATTGCCTGCATCAAACGATCCCTTTATTTTTACCGAATTCTTCTTTTATCCAACCTCCACTTTGACTTCTAGCCTTTTTCTAAGATTTTAGGGCAAATCACACTGTAGAGGAAACCCTGGTGGGGCACCGGTTAAGTGCTATGGCAGATAATCAAAAGGTCCGCAGTTCAAATCCACCAGGCACTCCTTGGACACTCTATGGGGTGGCTCTGCTCTGTCCTATAGGGTCACTATGAGGTAGAATCGACTCCACAGGCAGGGAGCTTGGTGAGCTACACTGTAGAAAATGCAATATATACTTGTTTCCAGAGGCATATGGGACACTCTGGTGGCATAGTGCTTAAGGGCTACAACTGCTAACCAAAAAGTCAGCAGTTCAAATCCACCAGGTGCTTTCTGGAAACTCCATGGGGCTGTTCTGCTCGGTCCTAGAAGGTCAGTATGAGTCAGAACTGGCTCGATGGCAATGAGCTTGGTTTTTCATTTTTAGAGGTAGGTATGCCATTTCTCACCCTCAGATGATTTATTAAACTATAGATCAGTGGTAGAATATGACTATGAATGATGTCACAAATATGTGGTTTCATGGAGAGAGATGAGGAAAAGAAGAGAAAAAACCTATTGTCAGTGAGTGGATTCTGAATAATAGTGACCCTATAGGACAGAGTGGAACTGCCTCATACGGTTTCCAAGGAGTATCTGGTAGATTCAAACTGCCACCCTTTTGGTTAGCAGTTACAGCATTTAACTGTTCTGTGACTAGGTTTAAGAGGGCTCCAGAATTTTGTTTGAGTGTAATAAAGAAGACTCCTTACCATGGAAATGAGAGTAATGATACTCTTCTTAAATTTAATTTACATAGCTTTGAATTCATGGAAAGGGATAATTTATATGCTTAAAGATTTTCTTTTTAAATAAAAATTGCAAATACTACTGCAATAGTGGAAAATAAGAGGTACTGTATTGTGCTGGTCACTGGAGGCCAAAACAGATGATTTCTTGGTGTTCTTTCCACATTTAAGAATCTATAAAGCAACAGTCCAGCAGATTTGGGGTGGGGTGGATGCAGGCATCACAGGTGGGGGACAGAACTGAGCACAGGAAGGAGAACAAGGAACGGTACTCCTTTGCTATACTTTCTCCGTCAGCCCACACCCTCCTTCTGTTGCTGACTTCCCTTTTCTTCCTCGTCCCCCTAAACTTCTTACCCTTCATCTCTCACCTGCCTCTTCAGACTTCGTAAGTCCGTGGGGCTTCTGCTTTCTGGCATTAGTGAGAACTCTTTCAATGCTGCCCTTCGAAGAGTCTGGGCAGGCAACATCGTCAGGTGCAGACTGGGCAGCTGTGAATTGCAATAGCACTAATTATGACGCAACTTTTGGGACCACAAGTCACACGTAGTCATATTATATTACCCAAAGCATTAATTACAAGACAGTAACTTACAAGTACATTTTAGTTTGTCATATTAAAGACAGAATTCTGAGGATTGTCCCTATTTATCTTGTTTTAGTTGATAATCCCTAATCATTCTCACTTTCATATCCATGAAGAGGGGACTTCAAAAGGCCTGGAGATCTGCTTCTGAAAAGTTGTTCCTGGATGCTGTTGTGTTGATTTTGATTTTGTAGCAACTTCATGTGACAGGGTATCATGGCTCCACAGAATTTTCTAAGCTGTTATCTTTACAGGAGCAGATTGCTGCTGGAGCTTGGTTCTCCTTTGTAACACCGGAGGTGGTCACGAGTGGGAGTCAACTCCACAGCAATGAGTTTGGCTTAGATCTTGGTTCATCACCCCACTAAAAGTAAATTCCATTTCTCGGCCCAGTATGTTATTGTGTGCAGTTTCTCCATTTGGAGTGAATGCCCGCAAAAACGCACATTCATAGTGGCACTGCTCTCCCATTCGTGGGTGAGGTGACTGCATTTGTTTGCTTCACTTATATTAATCTTTAGACAAGTGATTCCCTTTGAAGGTTTATAGATGTCTAATCTCTATCATAGAAGTCTTTTTGTCTGAAAAAAATAGTACACACATATATATTTTTACTATAAATACCATTTCCCAGTGTTCAAAGTATGGATTTCTGCTTCATTCTCTTTGTAGCAATGAAATTTTCAAAACCTATTTGTTGAATTTTTTTAAGGATGTGATTTCATGGGTCCTTCTATAGCACCCCACACTTAAATGGTGCTGACAAATCATCATTGGATAACTATATGATTTAATGCATGAAATCTGGGAGACAACTGCCAAGTCATTAATCAGAATGAAAACTTTAATGATGTGTGTTGGAAGAATCTCTTTAGTATTTTCAGTAGAATATTCTTTTAGTTTTGTCACCTCTAATTTATGTCTTCAGAACCAAGTCATACACTTTTCCTGTTAAATGTAAAAGTACAAAAATATAAGGCAAAACTGAGCCGACTTTGTCAAGTGGATTCTGATTCATAGTGACACTCTTGGACAGAATAGAATGCTCCATAGAGGTTTTGAGATGCGCCTGGAAGATATGGACTAGTGGCCTTCTGATTAGCAGCTGTTAACATTTAACCACTAAGCTGCAGCAGTAACCACATGGCCACCAAAGTTTTCAAAGTAACTATACAAAGTAAAAAAAAAATGTTTAATTTCAATGTGCATTAAGAGTTTTAGACATATTTTAAAAACTAACACCTTTTTAAAAGAGCTTTGCAATTTTCTGATCTATGTCATTTTCTTTGCTTTGTGTTCCTGTCAAAGAACATTTTCCTTTATATACCTTTAGTTAGCAGGCTGAATACCTGAAGACGAGGAACTGGTAACTGAACTAAGTAGCAGTTGATACATGTTCTTCATTGTCTTTGGCATTATTTATTGTAATGTTTTCCATCTATTTAGACATTTCTTTTCAAGTGTCAGGAGCTTAGGAAGACCCATTTCTCTCAATTCCCTGTGAATTGCAACTTGAGCTTTCAACAGTATCAGCTGGGCTGGCTTACTGTGGAAATGTGAACTTTTTGGAGAGACAGCGTACCTATCCAGTCACTGAGAAATGTGTTATAATTTTTTAATTTAAGATGCAAAATATTCTTTCTTTAACGAAGAGTCACATTATTTTTCCTTCTTTGGTTATTTATGTCCATTTCCTCTGTGCCTGGACAAGCAAATACTCCCCCCTTTTTAATAGTCTGCATTATTGAGCATGTTCGAAACAAAACTGACAGATTTTAAGACTTCCTTATGAGCATGTAAAATAATTTGTTTAAAACTTTCTTTTCTTCAAATAAACTCTAAATTGGTCTCACCTGAATCATCTCACTTATATGGGGAATATTCCATTTGGACACTAAATAAGTAAGGCTTCAGATTGTTATAATTTAGTTTAACATTCCAAACTCAAACCCACTGCTGTTGGGTTGATTTTGACTCATAGTGACCCTATAGGACAAAGCAGAACTGTTTCATAGGTTTCCAAGGAGTGAGTGGATGGTGGAATCTAACTGCCAAGTTTCTGTGATTAGCAGCTGAGCTCTTAACCACTGTGCCACGAGACCTCCAGTTTAATATTACTAATTAAAATTTCTTTTTATATAAATATGCAATGATTTTTATAGTTGAAACATTATTGAAGTGTTTTTGTTATTGCCTGAATGAAATTTAGTTTTAACTTTTTTCCTCCATGTGCCATGGGACCTCCAATTTCGTATAACAGTCTATGGTGTATGGATGACAAAGCTCTATGATCGCTTCTTCATCAGATACAGATCACAATTAGGTACAGAATTAAGACAGTGTAGGCCATATGCCTATGAGAAATGCCTTAATTTTCTAGCAAGTTAAATATATATCAAGAAATTTGAGAAATTATGCAAACTTTTCTTTCTAACTTGCACAGGAAATAGAAGAATTATTTCCTGTGGCTTGTAAGTAGAATTTTATATTATTAAAAAGACAAAAGGAAAATATCCATATCCTTTAAGTATATGCAAATATTTCAGTTGTTTGTTAATTTCCCAAACATCTTATATGTAAAAGCTGTACATATGTATTTATCTGTCTACAGTATGGGGACCTGGTGACATAGTGGTTAAGCATTTGGCTCCTAATCAAAAGGCTGGCAGCTGGAGTCTACTAGCTGCTCTTTGGAGCTCCTTGGAAACCATAGAGGGCAGTTCTTCTCTGTGCTGTGGTGTCTCTATGAGTGAGAACTCATAAAGTGCATCCCAAATTTATGGAATATATTGGGAATCATAAAATAGTGAAGGGAAAATAAGCTAAAACAACTATTTTCTACACTGAGAGAAGGGAGACTAACACTCAGCATCAAATGTATGCTGGGAGCTTTAAATGTATTGAATATACCCTAAAGATGAAAAAACGAGGCTGCTAAAGTTAATGAGTTAATAACTACCAAGCAAGGAGTGAGTAGCAGTGCAGGGTGCTGGTACCTGTAAGTGGCTTGCAGAGTCCGTGCCTCTCCCTCTAATGCTTTGTGTTTCTAAGAGGACCACATTCTGAGAGAAGAAATATGCATTCATTTTCTTTTCTCCCTTTTATTTTTTGTGACCAGTTGGGCTGGTAATTATAGTCTTTCTCAGTGTATTTGCTTCATTTCCCAACTCCTCTGATCCCAAATGCCCTAGTGGAAAAATTGGGAGATCATACCTCCTTTTCTTTTGTTAGGGATGTGAAAGAGATTGGATGTGGTTGATCCTTTAGAAATTCCCCTTCTTCACTCCAGGAATAAACAAAATCTCATAGGTCCTTGAAAAACAAATGAAAAAATTTGGGCAATGACACTACTGGGATTGTTGGAAAAATATTGTTCACTGCAAGTCTTTCTGTGTAGCATGCAGCAAATTTTCATTTGTGTTTTTTTGCAGTTGAGGGCAGTGACAGCTTATGGACGAAAGATCCTTTGACGAGCATTTACTATCAGATAAACTCCAAATCCGCTTTAACTTGGCATCAGGCGAGGAAGAGCTGCCAACAACAGGGTGCTGAACTGTCGAGTATCACGGAGATACACGAGCAAACATACCTGACAGGTAACGACGGGAAAAGGAAATCAGGTTGTAAATGAAATCACTATTATTTTATTTTGATATGGTTTAACTTCAAAGTAGACAGCGCATGTGGATACAGCTTTTGTTACAGAGGTGGGCCCTAGCAGCTGATGTTGATGGGATGACAGATCTGTCACCTGGAAATGACACTTGGCAAATGGGTTTCATCACATGGGCCAACTTTGTTCTACTGGTTGTGACAAGCTCTAGAGCCTGTACTGAGAAGGATTTTGAGGACTAATCTGGGCTCAAATTAAATGATGCTACAATCAGTCAGTGATGTTCCTCTTGAACATAGCATGATGACCATGTATTCACCATCCAGGTCTGACCCGATGTCACATGTCTTCCACTGGGATCTTAGAGCTCAGCATGATAAAATGAAATTCTGCCACCACAAGCAAGAACAAGTCAAGGGCTTTTTTGCAGCTGTAATTCTTCTTTGCCTCCTTTCTCTCTGATCTCCAGACTGTACTGGGTTTTTAGATCTTATTGATGTACCTGCATAGTTTTTTTTTTTTTTCCAAACATTTGCTCTTATGGGGGAAACCCTGCTGGCACAGTGGTTGAGTACTACAGCTGCTAACCCAAAAGTCGGCAATCGGAACTCAGCAGGTGCTCCTTGGAAGCTCTATGGAGCAGTTCTACTCTGCCCTGTAGGTCACTGTAAGTCAGAATTGACTGGATGGCAATGGGTTTAGGGTTTTTTTGGTTTGGTCTTAGGGGACTATCAAGATTAAAAGAGCTAATATTTGCTTGGGAAGACAGTATCTGTTTTACCTTCTAAAATCCACACTTGGGAAACAGAGAGATTAGGATCAGAAATTGGTCTGAAAGGAAAAGCAATGACAATTCCTTGCCTCCAGAATCCCTTCCTTCCAGTTCAACTCTGACACTGCCACTAGATTAATGTAGGTCTGCTCCTACGACTACCGTGATCTAAAACCCTTAATGGCTTCTCAATTTTTAGCATTATCATATAATCTCAATTTTTATCATATATCATATAATTTTATCAATTTTACCCTATTTTTATCACATATTCAAAAGCAGTCAGTCATGTACCTACTACTGTTCCCCTTCTTGCATTTGTAGCACTGACAAAAGAAGCATTGGTGTTTCTTATCTTTGCCTTAGATTTTTCACCTCTATGTCTTTTCTTGTGCCACTTATTTTACCTGAATTTCCATTTTTTGGAATACTCCAGATTTTATATGCACAGCTGAAATGTGATCTGTTCCATTAAGTCATCTTCTCTGTTTTCATCTTGATTTCTCTTTATTTGCTCATCACTTTTACTATAGTTAGTGACATATGTGACCTATTCACCCTAACCAAAATGTTAAACCCACTGCGGTTGAGTGAATTCTGACTCACAGTGACCCCATAACACAGAGTAGAAGCCCCATAGGGTTTCCAAGGAGGATGTGGTGGATTCACACTGCCTATCTTTGGTTAGCAGCCGTAACACTTAACTAACTGTGCTACTACAGTTTCCCTCTTCCCCTTAGAAGGCAACAAAGACATTCATTTGTTATTTTTTGTACATTCATGGATTCATTCATTCAGTCTACAAGACACCTGGTACTTGTGTGCAAGGTTTGCGTTTGGTCCCAGGGTTCAGTGTCAGCAAAGCTGGTTGATCCTGCCCTGATGAGCTTAAGGTCTAAAGGGGGAGAACGGACATAAACAAGTAAACAAATCAATGAATACAAACAATTTAGTAAAAAAGCACCATGAAGGAAGCAAACTGAAGGCTGTGTGGAGAATGGGTTAGAGGGAGAAATGACTGAAAACAAGGACTGTCATATGACTATTTATGCCCCTCCTGAGGAGACTAGCAGATGACCTTTCAAGAAAGCAAGATTCTCAGTACATGTTTGCTGAAAGGCAAATAAAGTAGATAAAGACAGTTGCTTAGTGATTCAACCTAATCACTGGCCAGTCAGACACCTCATGGCAGGAAGACAGTAAGTATGTACCTCTTAAATGTGAAATTTCTTATCAGTTTCCTAGGCATGTGGTTTTGGTGTAGATGTCAGACCCAATCATCACCAATTCTAAATTAGCGTGAGACGAGACTCAGCACTCTGCATTTTTAACAGCTTCCCAGGTGATTCAGAGGCAGGTAGTTGAAGACCACAGCTGACAAAACAGTTTTAGTATCTATTGTAACAGTGATACTTACCAATTCCTTCTGACTGATTTCAGGAGTAGGAGGCAGGATTACAGGTAAGGACTCTGGAGCCAGTCTTTGTCCCACTTGTGGGAAGAAAATGGTGATTGCAGACAGGGTTGCTATGAGTTGGAATCAGCTTGATGGCAATGGGCTGTGGCTCGGTGCTTTCATGTGTAGAAGGTGATGATGTGTGTGAACAAGCTGTGCTAGTTGTATCTGTGTATAAGGGCCTGGGATCTGGGCTACAGTAGATGGAATAGAGCATGTCTTGCCTCGTTTTTCTAGCGGTATTTCCAACTATTTTCAGATCTTACCATTCATCAACTGACACATATTTCCCCTAAATTATTAACAGGATTAAGACAGGAAAAGAAAAGGCACACATAGCCACAAAAAGGGAGTTATGTTGTAGTCTGCTGAAATAGTCCCTTCTGTGTCGTCTCTGGAAACTTTCTCGTATCAGGAAGAAGGACCAGGGAGATTAGTGTTCACCAGTTCCCAGATGCTGTGCAGTTGAGTCTGACGCGTGGCGACCTCATGTATGTCAGAGTACAACCATACTCCACAGGGTTTTCTTTGGCTGATTTTTTGCAATCATATTGCCAGGGCTTTGTTCTGAGGCACCCTTGGGTAACTTGAACCTCCAAACTTTTGGTTAGCATCCAGTACCTTAACTGTTTGCGATTATGTGTAAAAATAGCAGGAAAGACAGTACAGCACCAAAAGAGACCAATAAACAAATAATAACTCAAACCATGAGGGAATAGGAAAGATTATTCACGACAGTCTTGATGGGTTTTGTGCACACTTGCACAGGCCACAGGAAAACATACCAGAATTGAAACAGTTTCAGCTAACCTTTTTTTTAAAGGAATCTTTGGGTTGTGTTATCTTGCATTGTCGGAATTTTGCTAGATGTTTGGCTTTCTGGCTGCTAAGGGGTGTAGTGATTAAGAACTACAGCTGCTAACCAGAAGGTCTGCAGTTCGAATCTGCCAGGTGCACCTTGGAAACTCTGTGGGGCAGTTCTAGGCTGACGTATGGGGTTGCTATGAGTCACAATCAACTGCACTGCAGTGGCTTGGGGTTTTTGGTTTCAGGGGCAGAGAACAGATTATTTTCACGTTCTTAACCAGCTGTGTGCGTGGAAAAAACCCACAGACACAAGTTAGCCACTTACACTCTGTACTCACTTCCAGATTAGAGCTTCCTCCGCTATCACTGGGTCAAGCTCTGGTGGCAGGAAAGGCTTCTCTAATCAGCAAGGGCTGTTGTGTCCCTCAGGGGGAGCAAATAAGTGCATAGAGATTCAGACGCCCAGTTCACCTCTGATACTTAATTGAACCTTATCCAAACCTCCAGGAATTTAGTCAACAAATTTGACTGGAATCTCGGTAAGACTGACTAATGAGATTTGTAGTAGTTCCTACTTTTTCTTGAGTCTAAAATGGCAGCATGGGTTGGGGCGGGGGTTGGTGTTTGACAAGGAATTAAAACAACAAACAAACAGCATTTTGTGTTTTTATGGAAGGAAGATATTCAGGCACTGTATTTTTTGTTTTCATATACAGTGGGTGAGAATATAAAAAATAATGCTATGGGCACGGGACTGAGAACCACTCTACTTTCGGCCACTGTTGATGTTGTTAGGTGCCACGGAGCCAGTTCTGACTCATAGCGACCCTATGCACAACAGAATGAAACACTGCCTGGTCTTGTGGCATGTCCACATGCGATGGCCACAATCATTTTTATGCTTAAACCCATTGTCGTGGATCTTCCTCTTTTTTGCTGACCCTCCACTCTACCCATCATGATATCCTTCTTCGGGGACTGATGTCTCCTGACAACATGTCCAAAAGATGTAAAACACAGTCTTGCTATCTTTGCTTCCAAGGAGCACTCTGGTTGTACTTCTAGAATGGATCTGTTGGTTCTTTTGGTGGTCCACAGTATGTTCAACATTCTTCTCCAACACCACAATTCAAAGGCATCAGTTCTTCTTCGGCCTTCTTTGTTCATTGCCCAGCTTTCTCATGCCTATGATGCGATTGAAAATACCAGGGCTTGGGTCAGGTGCACTTTAGCTTTAAAGGTGACATCTTTACTTTTCAATACTTTAAAGAGACCCTTTACAGCAAATTATCCCAGTGCAATGTATCTTTTGATTTCTTGACTGCTGCTTCCATGGGTGTTGGTTGTGGACACAAGTAAAATGAAATCCTTGACAGCCTCAATCCTCTCTCCATTTATGACGATGTTGCCTACTGGTCCAGTTGTGAGGATTTTTGTTTTCTTGATGTTGAGATGCAATCCATGGGCCATAGACCACTAAAATGAAGAAGAATAACAGTCGTGACAAATAATCATAGTTTGAAAATAAGATTTATGTGAAGAGTTCAGGGAGTTACTATCACTTTTTTTTTAAACATGTTCACTCTTTATATGTCAACGTATTTCTTTTATTGTGATTAAGTGAAAGTGTACCATCCAAATTAATTTTTCTTGCCTGCCTATCAACAGATCCATCTACTTTCCTCGTCCAGTGACAGCACATTTCCTCTTTTTACTCTATACTTCTAGTATCTTTTTAATGAGCTCCTGTCCCCTCCTTTCCATGGTCTTTTCTCCCATCTAGAAAGAAACCAGTAGGACAACCTCCTATAAACCATAAAGTACACACACCATCTGGTCACAGTGTGTCCTTGAGTCCAGTCCATTCTATTCTGAAGAGTTGACCTCAGTACTGGTTTCTGGTTAGGGCTAGCAGAAGATCTAGAGGATATGTTCGCAGGGGAACCTCCAGGCTGTCAGACTATCAGTTCTAGTCTTTAGTAGAATTCTTGAGCTGCACATGTCTTTTTTAATGTTGCCTCAGGGACTCCACATTGCGTCTTCTGTCACAGCTGACTTTGGTGGTGACTAGGCACCATCTGGTTCTTCTGGTCTCATGTTGATACAGCCTCCCATTCCTATGGGTCTTTCTGTCTTCTGGTCTCTTTTTTCTTCATGTTTTTATTAATCATCTATTCCAGATGAGTTGGGACCATTTGGTGTACCTCAGATGGCTGCTTGCTGGCTTTTAAGACCCCAGACGTCACTCACCAATATGGGGTGCAGAAGACTCTCTTAGCAAAAGACTAGTTGTGACAATTGGCCTTGGTGTCCCTTGAAAACATGGTCCCCAGGCCCCTGTCCCTACTACTCTTTCCTTTGAAATATTGGGTTGAGTTTAGAAAACCCTTTGGTTTATGGTATAGCCCAGTATGTTGGTCTGCTGTCTACTGCGTGCTGTCACTGCTTTCACCTAACCAAATTCGTAACTACTATTTAATATATGACCAGCCCACTTCCTCCCTCCCCACCTTTGTAGCCATCAGTGTTTTCTTCTGTACGTAAGTCTGTTCTGCAGTCCTTATAGCAGAGGCCTCATAGAATACTTATCCTTTTGCTGCTGACTTATTTCACTCAGCATAATGTCTTCTAGTGGAAACCAGGTTATGAGAGACTTTCTAATATTGTCATTGTTCTTTATCATTGCATAGTGTTCCACTGAGTATGTGTACCACAGTTTGTTTATTCATTCATCTGTTGATAGGCACCTAAGTTGATTCTATCTTTTTGCTGTTGTGGACAGTGCTACAACAGACGTTCATGTGCATGTGTCTGTTCCTGTGACTGCCTTTATTTCTGTAGGATATATTCTTAGCAGTGGGATTGCCGGATCATATGATATTTCTATTTTTAGCTTTTTAAGGACACACTGAATTGCTTTCCAAAGAGTTTGCACCATTTTGCATCCCCACCAGCAGTATAGGAGAGTTCCTATCTCTCCACAGCCTCTCCAGCATTTATTGTTTTGTATTTTCTGGATTATTGCCAACTTTGTTGGGGTGAGATGATATCTCATTGTAGTTTTGATTTGCATTTCTCTAATAGCTAGTGATCATAAGCATTTCATCCTTTCTTTTGGCTACCGGGATGTCTTCTTTGGTGAAATATCTGTCCATCTTGTTTACCCATTGCTTAATTGGGTTATTTACCTTTTTCTTGTTGATATTTTCCAATACCTTGTAGATTACGGAAATCAGATGCCAATCTGACATGTAGTTGCCAAGTATTGTTTCCTATTCTGTAGGTAGTCTTTTAATCCTCTTGATAAAGACTTTGGATAAACATAAGTTTCTAGTTCTTAGTAGTTTCCATTTATATAGTCTCTCTTCTGTTGTTTGTGCATTGTTAGTCATATTTTGTAGTCTGATGTATTAGAACTTCCATTGTTGACCCTATTTTTTCTTACAAGGTATTTATTATTTTAGGATTGATATTTAGGTCTTTGATACATTCTGAGTAGTTAGTTTTTTGTGTAAGGTGTGAGATATGTGTCCTGTTTCAGTGTTTTCCAGATGAATATCCAATTTTGCCAAGACTGTTTGTTAAAGAGACTGTTTTTAACCCAGTTTACAATCTCTGGGCCTCTGTCAAATGTCAATAAGAAGATAGTAATATTTCTGGGGTCTCAGTTCTGTTCTATTGGTCTACATGTCTGTTTTGTGCCAGTAACAGGCTTTTTGCGTCCTGTGGCAGTGTAATAGGTACTGTGACGGTGTAATACGTAGTGTGAATCCTCCTACTGTGTTCCTCTTCTTTGGTAGTGCTTTACTTATATGGGGTTTCTTCCCTTCCCAAACAAAGTTAGTGATTTGTTTCTCCATCTCATTAAAAAACTACACTCAAATTTGCAATGGGATTGCACTGTATACATAGATTACTTTGGGTAAAAGAGACATTTTCACAACGTTAAGTCTTTCTATCCATGAGCAAGGTAGGTACTCCACTTATGTAAGCCTCTTTTGGTTTCTTGCAATGAAGTCTTTTAATTTTTCTCTGTATAGTCTCCTATTTCTCTACTTAGATTTATTCCTAGGTATTTTGTCTTCTTGGGGGCAATAGTAAATAGTATTAATTTGATGATTTCCTCTTTGATGATGTCTTTGTTGATGTAAAGGAATCCTGTTGATTTACTTATATTTATCTTGCATCCTGATGCTTTGCTGAACTCTTCTTTTAGTTCCAGTAGTTTATTTATAGATTCTTTAGAGTTCTCTGTCTATATGACCATATCATCTACAAACAGGGATAATTTTACTTCTTCTTTGCTGATTTGATGCAGGTGCTTTTACTTCTTTGACTTGTCTGATTGCTCTGGCTAGACCCTCTAGCACAAGGTTGAATAGAAGTGATGATAGTGGGCATCCTTGTCTATCCCATTCTCGGGGGAAGTTCTTTCAGTCTCTCTCCATTCAGAATGATGTAGGTGGTTTGCTTTGCATAGATGCCCCTTATTGCACTGTGGAATTTCCTTTCTATTCCTGTTTTGGTGAGAGTTTTTAACATGAATGGGTGTTGGACTTTGTCAAATGCCTTTTCAGTATCAGTCGAGAAAATCAGGTGATCCTTTTGTGTTATTTATGTGGTTGACCATATTAATTGCTTTTCCGATGTTGAACAAGCCATACAACCTTGGTATGAATCCAACTTGGTCATGATGAACTATTTTTTGATATGTTGTTATATTCTGTTGGCTAGAATTTTGTTGAAGAGTTTTGTATCTAGGTTTATGAGTGATACTGATCTGTAATTTTCTTTTTTTGTGGGATCCTTCCCTGGCTTCTGTATCAGGGTTATGCTGGCTTTGTAGAATGAATCTGGGAGCATTCTGTCATTTTCTATGCTGTGAAATAGCCTCAATAGTATTGGAATTAACTCTTCTGTAAAAGTTTGATGGTATTTTTCAGTGAAGCTGTCTGGGCTAGGAGTTTTTTTTGATGCTAGTTTTTATTTTAAATTCATTTTCTCAATCTCTTCTTTTGTGAAGGATTTATTAAGTTGTTCTACTTCTCCTTGTGATAATTTTGACAGGTGATGTGAATCTAGAAATTTGTCCATTTTCTCTAGGTTTTCAAATCTGTTAGAGTACAGTTTTTCATAGTAATCTGTTATGATACTTTTGATTTTGGTTGGGTCTGTTGTGACATCTGCTGTCTCATTTCATTTTGGATTGTTTCCTGTCCTGTTTCTCTTTTCTAGGTTTAGCCAATGCTTTATCAATTTTGTTGATCCTTTCAAAGAACCAGGTTTTGCTTTTGTTAATTCTTTCAATTGTTTTTCTATTCTCTAATTCATTTAGTTCTGCTATAACCTTTATTACCTGTTTTCTTCTGGTGCTCATGGGGTTCCTTTTTGCTCTCTTTCTGCTTGTTCAAGTTGTAAGGTTGTTCTTTGGTTTGTGCCCTTCATTCCAGATATGTGCATTTATGGAGAGAAATTGACCTCTGAGCACTGCTTTTGCTGTATCCCGTAGGTTCTGATAGAAGGTGTTTTCATTCTCATTTGATTCCATAAATTTCTTTATTATGTCTTTGATTTCTTCTGTAACTCATAAATTTTGAGCAGTGTTATTTAGTTTCCATGAGTTCAACTTTCTACTCATGTTTTTTCTGTGATTAATTTAAACTTTTATGGCTTTATGATCTGAGAAGATGCTTTGCAATAATTCAGTGGTTTGGATTTTGTTGAGACTTGCTTTATGACCCAACATGTGGTCTACTCTGGAGAACGTTCCATGTACACTGGAAAAGAAAGTGTACTTATCTGTTGTTGGGTAAAAAGTTCTGTATATGTTAATGAAGTCTAGTTGGTTGGTTGTTGCAATAAGATCTTTCATATCTTCACTGAGCCGTTTTTCTGGATGATCTGTCCATTACTGAAAGAGGAGTGTTGAAGTCTCCTACTATTATTGTACAGCGATCTATGTCATTTTTCAAGGTTGTCAGCATTTGTTTGATGTATTTAGATGCTCTGGTATTGAGTACACAAATATTTAATATGGTTATATCCTGCTTATGTGTTAAAACTTTCAGCCAAAAATAGCAACCACCCTTGTCCACGATAGTGGATTTTACTTTAAAATCTATTTTATATGCTCTTCTTTGAATTTTGTTAGCTTGGTTTTCATTTCTTCATCCTTTGACTTTCAGTTTGCTCGTATCTTTGTTCCTTGTAAGCAACATATAGATGGATTGTGTTTTTTGATCAAAGTTGCTACTATCTGCATCTTTATGACAACATTCAATCCATTTATATTCATTGTATTTAATAGGTATCTGTTTAGTGCTGTCATTCTGGTGCCTTTTTTTGTGTGTTGTTGATTTTTTTTTTTGTTCCTTTAATATTCTGTTCTGGATTTTTTTTTTTTATGGATTTACTTTACATCATTTTCAATGTTGATTTTGTGTTTGTTGAGACCCCTGTATTATGTTTCTTGTTTTGATATGTAGCATTGTTAGTTTGCTTTGTGGCTACTTCTTTGATCTCCTTTAATATTCTAAGTTTATAGCAGTCTTTAACTTCTGGATAGCTCCTTAATTTCCTCTGCTGTGAAAGCATTATGACTACTGTAATATATCCCTCTTTTTGGTGTGATGATGTCATAGTTTTCATGTTAAGATCTCTAATTTCCTACTTTTGATGTTTTAACTCTGATTGAGCTTTGTGGCTTCCCTAACTGAGTAGGACTTGGATGCTGTGCCCTGCATTGCATCGTTAAGTATATATCTGATGTTATTGTTTTTCGAAATGAAGAGCTTCTTTCAGTACTTCTTGTAGTTGTGGTTTAGTATTTGTGAAGTCTCTAAGCTTCTGTTTATCTGATAATCTCTTAATTTCACTGTCATATTTGAGGGACAGTTTTGCAAGATATATAACTCTTGGTTAGAAGTTTTTTCTCTTTCAAGGCTTTGTATGTGTCATCCTTGTGCCTTCTTGCCAACATGTTTGAGAAGTCAGAGGGAAACCTAAAGGGCTTCCTTTGTATGTTAGTTCTGCTTTAAGCCTAGCTGCTTTTAACAGCCTCCCTTTATGTTTCATTTTATTAAGCTTGATTATAATATGTCTAGGTTTCTTTCTTTTGGGGTTTAGTTTTTGTGATATTCAGTAGGCATCTTGAATATCTATATTCTCTTGTTTCATGGTGTGAGAGAAGTCTTTCAGCAACACTTCACATTTCTCTCTGTATTTTCTTCTATCCCTCCCTCTTCAGGAATTCTGGTTATTTGTAGATTATTCCTTTTCATAGAGTCCCACATGCTTCTTAATACTTCTTCATTTTTCTCATTTCATTTATCTGATTTCTCCTCATAAATGCTGGTGTCAGTTGTTTTATCTTTAATCTTACCAATTCTACATTACACTTTCTCAACCTTGCTCTTGTCTTTGCATTGAATTGTCTAATTCTGTAAATTTTATTACTCATATGCTGGATTTCAGATCACTGATGCTTTAGGAGTTCATATAGCTTACTTAACTTTTCGTTTTGTTCTACTGTATTTTGTTTAATCTCTAGAAGGGCTCTATACATAACTTTTTTGCATCCTACCTCTGATAATTTCAGAAAAGCTTCTTCAACTGGGAAGTTTTTAAATTATTTTGGGAGTTTTCTGGAGCCATGGTGGTCTGTTTCTTTAAATAGATATTGATTGCTGTCTTGACACCATCAATAAGCTGTTCAGTTTCTCTGGTGTTACACCAATGGGAGCTGTGGCATAGTTCTAAGAAGGGAGTGAGTAAGGGTACTGCTAGATTTGGTCTCCAGCCACTGCTGCATTCTCTAGGTGCAGGTGACTTATGTATTGCTTCTATGGCAATATAGACTCTGTCAAGCCTTGCGGTGCTACATGGCTTGATAGCTGGCCTCAGCTAGGCCCGCAAAGTTGGCAGGCCCAGTGTCCTGGCTTATAAAGGTGGTGAGATATTTGTGCCGGCTTTCCAGCATCACACCAGTCAAGACTATGGTGTAGCTCAGGGAAAAGAAGAGAGAAGAATGCCACTAAATTCAGCTGCCAGGGACTGCTGCACTCTCTAGATATGCTTATCTTAAAAACTGCCTTTCTGCTGAGAGGGGCCCTGTCCAGTCGCAGCTGAAAGCAGATAGGGCCTCAGGGGTGGCAGGCCCTGCCTCCTGGCTTGTGAAGGTGGCACCTTACTTACAGAGTCTCTGGGGAGCTGTCAGCCGACACTATGACGTGGTTTAGAGAAGGTTGGTAGAAATTGCACCGCCACACTCAGCTGCCAGTTACTGCTGTGTTTTCTAGCTGCTCTTATCTTAAAAGCTACTTTTCTGCTGAGAGTGGCGCTGACCAGCCACAGCTGACAGCACCCAGCCCCTCAGGGGTAGTAGGCCCCTCCTGGCTGGCAAAGAGGGTGTCTCTTTGGCCATCTGCAGAGGCTGTGACATGGCTCAAAGAAAGAAGGTGTTAGGGCACCATTGCACTCAGCCACCAGCCACAACTATGTTCTGTAGGTACGATTGTTTTAAAAACAGCTTTTCTGCTGGGAGAAGCACTATCCAGGCAGGCATTGTTGCTAAGAGTAGGAATTAGCACCAGCTGAGCCCTCAGGCATGGCTGACTCCACCTCTTGGTTGACCAAGATGATGTCCCTCCTGAGCAGCCTCTCCTGTGCCTAGTCATCAATATCTGTGGTGCAGCTCAGGAAAGGGAGGAGGGAGGAGCACTGGTACCCTTAGTCACCAGCTGCTGTTGGGTTGTCTAGATGTGCCTGTCCCAAGCACAGTCTCTGTTGTGGGATGCGCTGTTTATTTACTCACAGAGGTTAGCATAATAACTGCCTGTGCCAGGCTCACAGGCTTGGCCCTCAGTCCCAGCCTCCTGGTTAACAAAGAAGGTATGTGTACCTGGAATCCTTTCAGCCAGTGTGCCAGCCAAAGAGGAACTCAGTGTGCCACTGTCCTACCTCTGACAGGGTAGTTTCCCACTTCCTGTCACCCAGTCCAATCTCACAATGCTATGACTGATCTTGGGGCTCTCAGAATGTCCACTCTGCTCCATTCAGTTATATTTCTAGGCCTTAGTTCTCAGAGGGAATCGAGGAGATGTGTGTTTAGTCCACACCATCTTGGCCACACTTCAGTATCATATCACTTTTTTAAAAAAAATGTATAAGCCAGTTTTGATTCTGAGAGCTAATTAACCGCCACTTTTGTGTGCCAGACACTGGGCTTTGTTTTGAAAGCTTACAGTCTTATACATAAATACTATCATCCCTCCTTTATAGATGAGATAACATGTTCAGACAGTAGCTGTTTTTCCATGTTGGAGTCCCTGAGCAGTACAAATAGTTAAGCACTTGAGTACTAGCTCAATGGCTAGTGGTTCAAACCCACCCAGAGGCACCTGGGAATCCAGGTCTGGTAATCTGCTTCTGAAATGTCACAGCCTTGAAAACCCTATGGAGCAGTTCTGCTCTGCACACATGGAGTCACCATAAGTCAGTGTCAACTTAATGGCAACTAACAACAACAACAACTTTCCATGTTACCATACTGCATCTCACTTAAACTAAGCAGATCTCTGGTGGTCCCCAGGGCATTTGCTGTCAGTAAACCAGTTGCCATGGAGTTGTTCTGAGTCAGTGTGACCCCATGTATATCAGAGTAGAAACGCACTCCATAGTTTTGGAAGTCAATGGCCAGGACTTTCTTCTGAGGTGACTTTGGGTAGGATATTACCTGCAACCATTTGGTTAATAGCTGAGTGTATTCACTATTGGCATCCTCCAAGGACCCCCAGAGCACTAACTACTCAAATCAAACCAAACCAAATCAGAGCAAATGAAACCAAAATCATTGCCATTGAGTCACTTCCATCTCATATAACCATAAAGAACAGAGTAGAATTGCCTCTTAGAGTTTCCAAGAAGCACCTGTTGGGTTTGAACTGATGACGTTTCGGTTAGCAGCCATAGTTCTTAACCATTAGGCCACCAAGGTTTCTGAGCAGTAACTAGAACTGTGAATTTAGGATGTCAAGATCTCCTTGCTCCAGTAAATTTACCCTTACCTGGCAATCTGATTTTGTATTACCAACCAGACTAAATGTTTCTGCCCAGAGGCCCATTCTTTTATTGCCCATTGGCTTTTTATCATCTTCACTTCTCCTACCCTGAAGAGGGTTGGGATACTCTAATCCTTAATTTCCAAATCAGCTTCATAACTACATATGTGCAGGACTCAGTTTTACAGAACTGAAATAAGATATAGGAAGTAAAACTGGCTTGTCACTCTGATTGTTTTTGCTAGTTTCATTTGATGTTGGTTGGAAAAAAAGAAAGAGGGTGAAAAAAAAAAAAGACCTTAATATGGAAAGAAGATAAGAAAAGGCGTATATTATTGGATACTTATATATCTCCTGTGATTACTAAGTTCAAAAGTAGATCTATAACTTTTAGATATTCCATGTGGAAAAATTAAATTAGTATTAAGGGAATCAATGCTTTGTATTATAACCCTAAAAATTTGATCTGCCTCTTTATAAAATGATAGAAGCCCTGTAGAGAAAAAGTTTGTGCACAGTGCTTACCTGCCATAAGTGATATGTTTAACATGGGGATAGAGTTCTGTTTCTAAAGGTTATCTTTTGCCAACTCTAATGCAATATGAGTGGTGGTGGTTAAGAGTTTGGCTACTAACCAAGAGTCAGCAGTTCAAATCTACCAGTAGCTCCCTGGAAACCCTAGGGGGTGTTCTGCTGTGTCCTAGGGTCACTGTGAGTCAGAATCGACTCAATGGCACCTAATAACAAAAATGCAATACAGAATTAATAATAATAATAGTAATGACAATAACCAATTGCTGTTGAGTCGATTCTGACTCATAGCAACCCCATGAGGTTCAGAGTAGAATTGTGTTCCATAGGTTTTCCATGGCTGATTTTTTGGAAGTAGATCACAAGGCCTTTCTTACAAGACACCTGAACTAGCAGCCAAATGAATTAACTGTTTGCACTACCCGGCGATTTTGCTAGTAGTAATAGCTTACGTAGTGTTGAGTACATACTGAGTGTTAGGCCCTGTTCTAAATACTTCATGTGCATTAATTTCTTCAGTTCCTGAAAAGAAGTCTAGAAGCACTTACTTAGAGCTGATAAGTAATATCAGCTTAAATAATATCTCTTAAAGAACCATTATCTTTGGGCATCATGGCAAACATAGCAATTTAATTCAACAGTGTTAGAAAATCTACTTAAATTTTTCACATAATTAGGAAATTACGGTGTGGAAAACAAGAACACGCTGTTTTATTTTATCTTTTAAAGAGACAACATTAAAAAAATACCACAGTAATTAATTTTGAGAGTAGCTATATATAATATTTTAGAAGTGTCATCTTAACATTGCCTCTAGTACACCACTCTGTGACTATAGCCACAATTATTATTCAGGCTAGTGTAACTTGAAAGAATCAATGAAGAAAAAATCATTAAACTTCCCATAGACTTTAAGGTAGTGATAATTAACATAACATACTAAGTTAATCGGACAGTGATCCAGAACAACATTTCTAAGGTAAAAGTGGATAGACAGGTGTTTCCTCTTGACACCTTATAAATTTTCTCTATACATAAGCAAAATGGAATAGCAATTTTTTATTAGTTTCTGTAATGTGCCTTAAGAAGGCAAATATGCTAATACTCAAATTAATGATATCTAAATAATGGATAAAATAAAAAGAACTGCTGATGAGATGAGCAATATTGAATCCCTGAGGTAACATGAGAAAAAGAGGGTTGCAGCTCAAGAACCCTACTAAAAGACCACAATTGATGGCCCGATGGTCTGAGGATCCCCTGGGAGCATGGTCCCTAGACCTGCTGCTGTCTTTGTCCAGAAAACACTAATAGACTGGACTCAGGGACACAGCGTGTGTGTACTTTACGGTTCTCTGCATTTATAGGATGCTGTCCTACTGGTCTCTTCCTAGATGGCAGAGAAGAAGGTGGAAAGGAGGGGACAAGAGCTTGTTAAGGAGATATGACAAATATAGAGTGAAAAGGAGGAGTGTGCTATCACGGGGCAAGGAGTGCAGAAGGAGCTGCAGATAGGCAGGCATACAAAATCAATTTGGATTGAATACTTTGACTTAATCACAGTAACAATAATAATAATAAAAAGAATGCATTCTCACACCAGAGGTTTGAAAAAAAAGAAGTATTTCCTCTTTGATAATGTCGTTTCCTGGATATAGCTTTACCCTAATTATTCCTTTTGTATATCTATTTTAATTCCAACTTTGGAGAACTAGATATGCAGGCTTCAGTAGCAGATGACAAGAGTGAGTTCTGGCACTGGGGGGTAGAGACGCTAATATTTAGGGAGCAATGGCATTTATCAAAGATACATTCTGAGTTCTTTACTCTTTCCGTAACAGTGCTCCATCATTTAAAATTATCTATAAAGGGTATTGTAATTGTGAATCATGGGCATATTTAAATTAGCTATTGAAATCATTGGAAAAATTAATTGAACCTTGAGTTTCAGTCCTGATTCACTAATCCTCTGCTTGACTTTGGACAAGTTATTTACCACCAACACCTCTTCCCTCAGCATAAGGAGCCCTCGTTGTGTAGTGGTTAATGCACGAAGTTACTGACCAAACAGTTGGTAGTTCAAACTCACCAACTTCCTTTTGAGAGAAAGACATGGCAGTCTGATTCTATAAGGATTTTAATCTTGAAATCTGTGGGACAGTTCTACTCTTTCCTACAGCGTTCCTATAAATTGGAACTGACTTAGTGGCAACAGTTTGGCTTTGAGTCATAGTGCTCATTTTCCCCATCTGTGAAATGAGTTGAATTACTTACTTCCTAGGGTGTTCAAAGCATGCTACCTGTGTAAAACTCCTGCAGCTTTTCCTTTTTATTTCTAGAAAACTTGATTAAAATAAGTGAGTTTGAATTAATTTTCATTGATTTTTATGTGCTGGTATTTAATTTCACCTCATTTATCTTTTATAGCTTTATTTTAAAAAATCAGACATCAGCTTGTACTTTCCAGTGAATAATTCCAGTTATTGAATTTAGTTGACTTTACCAAGCATTCATCTACCTAATCGGTATCAACCTAATCAATGTCTTCAAATGGGTTCTCTCAGAGCCCTTTGCTAAATGCTGAATGAACTGAGGGCGCCATTGAGGTCACACAGTCCCTGTGCAAATGTGATCAGCATTCTTGTGGAACTGGGGTGTAATAAATGTCAGGGATGAATTTTTTGCATTCAGTCAGTTTACCTCTCTTCATTTGAATTTGTGACATGAAATATAATGTATGTGTAAGTATGCGTTTGTGCCTTTGCCAGCTAATGAAAAATTGGAGATGAATTTGAGTGACTTTGGGATAGTTCCCCAGGGCTCTAGTTACTATAGTTACATCCGAATGACAGAGTCTGGCTGCACTGCTGTACAGACCTAGGTTCCAGTTTCATGTTTGCTACTTATCAATTGTACCTGTCACTTACACACTGAGTCACGGTTTCCACATTTATGAAATGATGATAACAGTATTTAATTTATAGTCTGTGAGGATTAAATGAGCAAACACAGTGCTGGGAATGGAGTTCATGCTCAGTAAATAGTAACTGTTAAACCATTTTAAAGATTGGGGATGTAGACAGCAGTAAATGTGAATTGATCTATTTATAGTAAGCAACCTGTATGAGTAATTGACGGTGTATACACACACACACACACACACTCATGTATCTTTGTGTATATCCATATATAGATATGAAATGCATATATGTAATTTTTATACATATATATACACACATACATGTAAATTGGCTCTCTTTGATCAACTGGAAGAATATGCAGAGAACAGAGAATGCTTATCTATTTTTTTTTTTAAATAGCAGTAAAAACCCATTTTCATTGATTCCAACTCATAGTGACCGTATAGGACAGAGTAGAACTGCCCCATAGAGTTTCTAAGGAGCGCCTGGTGGATTTGAACTGCCCACCTTTTGATTAGCAGTCAAGCTCTTAACACCGAGACACCAAGACTCCTTAAAATAAAGAGCTAGGTAGTGACCTATATAGAATGACACCAGTGGGCTGAGGGCCACATGGACTCCACCTTTTTTAACTTTCACATCATGCCTGGCACAGAACTTGAAACACTGTAAGAATGATTTATTAGCTGTCTATACAACAAGTGGTTTGCTTTAGCATAAACATTTAATATTTAGAATTTCATCATCATTTTAATAAGGCAAATTAACTTCTAAAATATCACAAAATTCTTAGAATTACCTCCAGAGTATGAGGTTGGGGTAATAGCTTTGCAAATGATAGACTAAAATGTTTATTAAACTTTCCATGACAGAAAACTTTGACTTTTATGTAAAATATGTCTTATGTTTGCTCTAAAGTGAAGTAAAAAGGTCATTATTTGGTGATACTTAAACACTTCTCCAAATAAGAAGCTGTATTCATTCTGTCCTAGACAAAATATACAGTAGTGGCCCAGATTATGGGATTTGAATCCAATCAAATCTGGGCTGGAAACTCAGCAAGAATTTAAATAGTTTGCCTATGTTCTCTCAGCCTCAGTTTCTGTTATCTGTTCAATGGAGGTAAAAACTGGTAGTGGTTTTGTTTCAAGCATTTAACTCTGAATTAGATTTCGCTGTTTTTTCAGAATGTCTTCTTTTTTGGTCTTTGTTATATAGGACTAACCAGTTCCTTGACATCGGGACTCTGGATTGGACTTAACAGTCTGAGTTTCAACAGTGGCTGGCAGTGGAGTGGTGACAGTCCATTCAGATATTTGAACTGGCTGCCAGGTACAGTAAAAGCCTTTCTGTAGTCAAATGAATGAAAATGTATTTCCATTGACTGTCCTGGGAACTTTTATGATCTCATATATAGCTCTCAAAGAGAACTGGGAGACTACATCAAATATGGTCTACTTCTCACCTTGCTTTGAAATCTGCCCACTTTTTTTGGATGGCAGAAACTGCTCTGAACTAATTCAATTGTTATAACACCCAACAAACATCACACAGAAGACTAGACAGTAAATGCAAGTCTTGTATAATTAATCAGAGGAAACAAAAGGCCAGTCATGACATTTTTCCTCTTATTCACCAGTGTTAATAGCTTCTTGGGATACTGTAGTGGGTACAGTTTCAAGACAACCCCCATCTGCAGTCTTGGATTATCAGGAAATAGTGATATAGACCATTAGTGATACTTGCTATAGGTGTGAGAAGACAGAGGATGAGCGCATGGGTCATTCATTTATTTTCCAGCTCTGCTATGGTGTTACAAACATGGTGTTCTTTCACATGGTCAGACTTCTTTTTTTAAACCGTGGAGTGATTTTTTTTCATTAGAGTTAGAGGAAAAAAACATCTCCATTTTCTATATGTATTAACATATGCTATTAAAAAATATCTGAGAATGTGTTATTCAGAATAGATGCTAAAATATGGGAGAGAAATTTAATGGCTCCATTTTCATTTAAATGGATTCGATTTTTTATGAAATCCTACTCCTTCTATGTGTAATGATTACTTGACTGCAGCTAGAATCATGGAATACTAATCAATTCTGTTTTCCTCTGGAATAGGAGAAGTAAACAGTACTGCATGGGAATATATGATATTCTTTTTATGGCTGAGGGTTTGATTTGTTTCCCTGCCATGAATGTACAATGCAGCACTAAGTCACATTACATTGAAGAATACCAATTGGATTCAATCAGATGCCAGACAATAGTTGTCAATTAGAGTTTCAGAGTTTATCCTTCTCTATTGCTGAAGTATTACAAACTATTAGGAAGGCCAGTTAATTTGAGGGTGATGATTATAACATTTAACCATTTGTATTCTAAGAGTTCAGTGTCTAGAACTGGGAATTAGCTTATGTGAAGGTAAGGAATGAGATTGGAATGTTAGGCAGTGAAGAAAAGAAATACCCTTCCTTGTTAAACCAAGTTCCTAAGAGGCAGGAGCAAAATTAAGTCATCTTCTGAAATAGCATAAGAATTTCTTTAAACTCATATTAGAAACCTTGTGGAATATTATACATGGTTATTGTCTGAATTATTCAGAAAAGATTTCAACAAAGATACATTCCCATTTGCAGCCAGCATATTTTACATAAATGATGCCTAGTGTGAATTCAAGTGACAATAATTATGATAAGCATTTGAACAGACTGCCCATTGATACATGAAGGTTGGCACTGGTTTTGTATTGGTAATTAAACAAATACATAAAGTGATTTACTAATGAATACATTAATAACTAATGGCTGTAAAATGTGTTAGTGTTGACTGAAAGTTTCTTTCTAGTACTGCCTCACATCTGTCAGATCAACTGTCCTGTTAGTTGTTTGGTCATAGCACCAAAATGCGTCAAAGTATTTTCAGAATACCTTTACACTTATTACTAGCAATTATTTTTCTTTATGTGTTATTCAAATAACCTTCAAAAACTTCTGATTAGAACTGTGTAGAGCAGGTAAGTTGACATTTGAGTAAGACAATGTGAAGTTCCAGCACAGGTTATAGGCATGCTGAAGGTCACAAGGCAGAGTCACTGATGAAATGTGACTCACTCACCTTGACTTCAGGCTTCAGCTGGAGCTTGTTTTTAGAGCACTGGTTTTAAAATCATGTAGCATCAGTGTAAGTTGCCCTTACAGTTAGAGGCTCAGGCGGCTAACTGAAAGACTGGTGATTAGAACACACCCAACAGCCCTGAGGGAGAAAGGCCTCGTGATCTGTTCCCTTCAAGATTATGGTCAATCAGCATAACTTGAGTACTCTTTCCATCTTAACCCAGTATTGCAAGGATAGAGCAGCTGGGGCAGGGGGCGGGGGACCATGCTGTTAGGCAAAATCAAGGCCAATTGGCACAACTACTGTTTTGTTAAGAGAGCTCTCTGCACCCAACATTGGTGAGTGGCGTCTGGGGTCTTAAAAGCTGCCAAGCTGCCATCCGAGGACACAGCAAATGGTCCCAACTCAGCAGGAACGGATGCTCACCGAGGACCAAAATGACATGGGGTAAAGACAACGTAGAAGATAGAGAGACCCGCAAGAGTGGGTGCCTACATCGACTTGGGACCGGAAGAACCGGATGGTGCCCGGCCACCACTAGTGATAGTTGCAATGGAGCTCACAGAGATGAGTCTCACTGGCAACACAAGAATAAAAAGGGGTGCATCCTGAGATCTCCACTAAAAGACCTCAGTTAATGGTCCATTGGTTTCGGGGTTTCCCTGAGAGCATGGCCCGAGGCCCTGATGCTGCCCTTGCTCGTAAATCATAATGAAGATCCACTCTTTGGACACGAGTGGATTGGACTTGGCAATGCAGAGTGACCATATATTGGATGCACTTGATGGTTCTATACATCTATAGGATATCATCCAGCTGACCTCTGGCTGCAGGAAGGAGAGTGGGTGGAGAGGAGGGGAAAGGAGACTGTTGGGAGGATGAGACGTATGGAGCAGAGAGGAATAGTGTGCTGTCACCGGGCAGGGAGAGCAGTGGAAGCTGCATATAGGTGGGCATGTAAATTTATATGGGAATGTACATTTTCACTTAGTCATGTTAAATAAAAAAAAAAAGAGATTTTACATTAAAACAAAAAAAGATTATAGTCAAGAAAACTCTACTTTGTCACATGGGTTCCCTCTGAGTCAGAATTGACTTGACAACACCAAAAACAACATTATCAGAATTGTGAAAAGCAAGAGAAACATATGTTATCAATGTATGTATCCATTACTTTAGCAAAAATGACTCTATTTGCGTCTTCAATCAGCTACCAGGAAGAAATGGGACAAGGGTTTAGCTGGTAGAAATACTCTTCCAGGAGGCTGAGCTGCAAACATGATTGAGAAAGAGGTCGTGGTCCTGGGAGTGTTTATCATCCTTAAGTAGGGCATGTTGCTGCTTCCAGTATTTCTTTCCTTTGTTCTCTTTCCTGTCTTCCCTGACTGGAGAAAGTTTTTCATGCCTAAAGACTTCTTCAGCCTGATAGTTACAGTTGGCTTGAATGGACTTAAATTTGTAATGTGTGGGTTGACTAGTTTGTAATATCATGAATTGCATTTGTGGTTTGATACCCCTTCATGATACATAATATAATCCAGTGTGAAGATTGTTCACGTTTTAAGGCTGAATTTTATTAAAGGATATGGTGGAGAAAAAGGTAGTTAAAAAATTATACTCGTAATTAACTTTTACGTATTGGGATGATCCAAGAATGAGTGAAAAGAGAAAGATGACATCTTGTCTTTTACTCTACATTCACTAATTTCTTTTTTTTGGTGAATCTGTAGTCAAAGCCAAAGTGAGAGTCCTTTAAACTCCAGGGGTCAAGACAAGAGGTCGTAAGCACTTTTACTCGCATTATCTGTAACAATCCCATTTAATGTTTCCTTTTCCTCACAGGAAGCCCATCAGCTGAACCTGGAAAAAGCTGTGTGTCGCTAAATCCCGGGAAAAATGCTAAATGGGAAAATCTGGAATGTGTTCAGAAACTAGGCTACATTTGTAAAAAGGGCAACACTACTTTGAATCCTTTTGTTATTCCCTTAGGTAAGTGATCTATTTTATCTAAAGTGGGTAAAATACTAGAATTTAAAGACATACAAAATTACAGCCTGCTCTTAACTGCATGAAATGACTCCACAGGTTTTGTTGATAATTTATGGGGTAGGCATAATGATACTCCTACAAACTGTCTTTTTATTGGTTGCTACTACTGGTCACTAGCATTTCCTGAGTGTGTCCTGGTGTTCAGGTGTGGTGTCAACCCTGTGATATATGTGACTAAATAAGAATTTTATCTCCTATGCTGAAGGCATTGCTATTCACACATTACAAATGAGGAAATAGATATTCAGAGAATACAAACAACTTGCACAAATAACAAAACTGGAATTCAAACAAGGAAATAAATATCCAAAATTGATGTTTTATTATGTTCTCAGTTTTAAGGATCTGTCTGGATCCTGTATTATTTACCATCTTACATTGAAGTCTTCACAGAAATTGAATAAAAATATCCAAACAGTAGGAACTGAATGTTATATCTAGGCTTGATTTCAGAAATAAAACCAAAAAACCACAAACCAATTATGCTCTATGATCTCCATTACAATTTTAATGAAAGAATTAAACTAAGGCAAGAATACGTTTTTTCCTTTAGATTGACTACAAACAAACAAATTACATTTTGTTTGCTGTGACTTTTTTTTTTTTTTTTTGAGTGACACCTAGTTCTTTCTTCACCCTTGGGAAATCTGACAATGTGGCATTCTTGACTTTTTTTCTGTGACTTTACAACACAGTAAAAAATACAGTTCACATAGCTAGAAATTCAAATGAGACAAAGTGATAAATAATAATATTTTCTTCCCATCTCTTAATTCTAACTGCTCAGTTTCCTTTCCTGGAAAGTATTTTTTTCTAGGTGTGCATCATTACAGAATGATTCTCTCTGTTAGTGAACAAATAGGTTTAGAATCGTTTTTGTCTGTTTCATTCAAATGGTAGTATGCTATAAACCTGACTCTTTTTTTTTTTTTCACCTTACAACACTTTGGGATATCATTTCATACAGTCCATAAATTGTTTCTACATTCATTAAAATTTTTTTGTGTGTGATTTTGGAGAAAATTTCCATAGCAAATTAGGTTCCCATTTAACAATTTTTACATATGTTTTTGGAAATTCTGATGTCATAGTGGTTAGGAGCTGTGTCTGCTAACCAAAAGGTCAGCAGTTCAAATCCACCAGGCGCTTATTGGAAATTGTATGGGAGCAGTTCTACTCTGTCCCGCGGGGTCACTATGAGTGAGAATTGACACGACGGGGACAGGTTTCTAAGTATGTTTCTGTAACATTGGTTTCACTTTTCACAGTGTATCAGCATTTGCCTTGTTTTCATTCTGGTTGTTCTGTTTCCATTAATCCAGCCTTCTTATCACCCTTTACCTTCTCATCTTTGGTCTAGGGTAAATTTTGACTATTAGGTCTCACTTAGATTATTGTTTAGAGTGTGATATTATTTATTTTATGAGCCACTCTGTTTTTTGACTAATAAGTGTCCTCTAGGGATGTGCATTCATTTCTATGGCTGCACAATAACCATTGAAAGGAGAGACTATATGTTTTTTTGATCAGTTCTCTATTATGGAACCTTTAACTTACTTGTAGTCTTTTATTATTACAAACACTTCTGCGGTAGGTAACTTTATACACTTTTCATTTCATGCATGAGGTGATTCCCAAAGAAGGAGTTGTTCGGCCAGAGGGTAGGTGTATTAGCAATTTTAGAAGATTTGAATCGAGGCAGACATGGCCAAGGTCTGTAATAGATATAGATGAGGGTCCTTGTTATTGGGATTGGTGACACTTTAAAGTCTCTCTGTTGTGGCATATGGCTTGCCTTGGGAAGACTCCAATCTTCTTTGTATTTTACCTGTTTTATTCCTTCTATTGGACTCACCTGGTGACACAAAAAGTTAACATGCTTAACTGTTAATGCAGTGGTTGGAGGTTTGAGTCCTTCCAGAGGCTCCTAGGAAGAAAGACCTGGTGATCTACTTCTGAAAAATCAGTCATTGAAAACGCTATGGAGCCCAGTTCTACTGTGGCACTCGTGTGCTTGCTGGGGGTTGGAATCAACTCCATGGCAACTGTAGATCCACTAGGGATCTATAGTCTACCAATCAGTGCAGTACCAGCCTTCCTTCTTGGAAAAGCCCATACAATTTTCCTTCAGAAGAATTGGAATTGCTTCTTTGGGGAAGAGGAGGATGCTTATTTAATGATTTTGCTGGTACAGGAGACAGAGCTCTGTGAATTGACTTATTTGCTGAACTTACCTGATTTAGATGTCTCATGTATGAAATGGAAATATTAATGTATTTTTCTTTCTGTAGAATTCTGTTGATATTCACAAGCACTTAATAAATGACTCTTATTTCTCCACCATGCCTCACCTTGTTCTACTTGCTAACATTCACTCGACATTGGTTTTTGAGTATCTCTATACTTCCTGGATTAAACATTCAGTCTTAGCTCTGAGCTCAAATACACCAGAGCTTGGAAAGCATAATGGAGGTCAAATAGTGCAGCATACCTGATCAGCGATGCCTTTGGGAAAGAATTCAGCCTTGTATGATGCCAGTCCTTGCAAAACTACCGTATTTGTCTGTAATTCCTGGGTCCCTAGAGTTGCACTGTCTGGTTCCATAGCCACTAATCAGCTGTTGCCACTGAATACATGGAATATGACCTGTTTGAACTGAGATGTGTTGTAAGTGTAAAATACCCACTGAATTTCCAAGAGTATGTACTAAAAAGAATGTAAAATATCTCATTTTTACTGACTAGTTTTGGGTATACGAGTTTTAGAAATATATTGTTAAAATTCATTTTATTTCTTCTTCCTTTTACTTAATGTGGTACTAGTAAATTTAAGATTGCATTTGTGACTTTTATGCTACTGCTTTTGGACAATGCTGTTCTAGAAGACCAAGAAATCTTTTGTGGCTTCCACAGGGAATTCCCCTTCATTTCACTTGGGTTGATTATTTTCACAGTTTAGGATGTTTTTAAAGTCCTTCTGTTTGAGGCTTGAAGCCCTTAGCAGTTACTTTTTTTTTTTTTTTCGTTTTACTAGGCAGCGAAATTAAAATATCTCGCCAGAGGGCTCCAAAGCTATACTAAAATCTTTATTTCTGTAACCACTAAAAGTGTACATAATCTAAATTGGATTTGGGGTATAGAGGTTTTAAAAACATACAATATCTTTCTATTATAGTAATAATGATATTTGGTCACTGTGGCCATTTACTTGGATAATTACTGTGCACAGAACTCCAGGTGTAGGGGATCTTTGCCTTTAGAGGAAGATGGGACTAATTCCTTAAGAAAAGTCTTTTTAAGCTTACAGTAAGCATGTATTAAGGCAGCACATTTGAGAACATTTTATATCAAATTTAAGATATAATTTTATTTCCTTTTTTATTATGCTTCAAGTAGAAGTTTAGAGTTGAAGCTAATTTCTCATGTAAAAACGTACACACATATTGTTTTGTGACCTTAGCTGCATTCCCCACAATGTGGCAGCGCGCTCCCCCTTTCCGCGCTGGGTTTCCTGTGTCCACTTGACCAGTTTCTTCCTCTTTCTACCTTCTCATCTCATCTCTGGACAGAAGTCTCCCATTTGGTCTCATGTACTTGACTGAACTGAGGCCCACTCTTCATGAATAGTATTGTATATTTTATAGTCATGTCTAATCTTTGTCTGAAGAGTAGGGTTTGGGACTATCTTCAGTTCTAGATTAACAGACAGTCCAAGGGCCATAGTTTTGGGGGTTCCTCTGGTCTCTGCCAGACCTAATATTAAGTCTGTTTTTTTATGTGATTTTGAGTTCTGCCTCACACTTGTCTCCCACTCTGTCCAGTACTCTATTGTGTTTCCTGTCAGGGTAGTCACTGATGGTGGCTGGTCAAATTTAAAATATAAACTGGCAATACACAATACTGGTCAGCACACAATACTTGGTCAGTACAGCTGGACCAAGGGAAAGCCTCAGAAGCTTTGTAGACACATCTACATTCCCTGAGCAACAGTTACTGGGCTGCAGGCTGCAGACCATGGTCATGGGGGACATCTAACTCAACTGGCGTACTATAATTTATAAAGAAAATGTTCTGTGTCTGACTGTGGTGAGTAGTGTCTGGGTGAGAACATAAACTGCAACTTTAATGTTCTTTGCATGCAGCTATGAACTCTTCCATAAAGAGAATGACAGAAAATACTGCTATAATTACAAAAAATCTTCTGTGTTAAATGTTTTCAAACTTGTTTTTTCAGAACCTGATATGCCTACCAGCTGTCCCAGTCAGTGGTGGCCGTATGCAGGTCACTGTTACAAGATTCACAGAAAAGAAAAGAAAATCCAAAAAGACGCTTTGACTGCGTGTCGGAAGGAAGGTGGTGATCTGGCAAGTATCCACAGCATTGAGGAATTTGACTTTATTTTCTCCCAGCTGGGATATGGTAAGAAACCTTGCACTGGTATTATGCCTTGCTCCAGCCCTCCCCACTTTCCACTCACCTCTGGAAAATCTAGGAATAAATATCAAGCCATATGATTTAATAAATTTAATAATAATAAATATTAATAATACCTAAAATGTGAAAATTATATACAATTTAAAGATTTGTTACTATGGAAAGATACTTCAATTTATTTTTTAAATATATAATCAATTTATGAATAGTGTTTTTACTGTTTAGTTTTCTAGATATAACCTGGACTCAACACAGTCTGACTTAAACTTGTCAGCAATGTTTCGTGTACACTGGAATAACTTAACTACTTAACTCTGTGTGTGTGTGTGTCTCTGTTATGTCTGTGCATTTTTAAGAATGTATTTTAGCTCACAAGAATTAGAGAAATTCAGTGTTTTACTGAGATGGTTAGGTGTTGACCTAAATGTTTAAAAAGATATGTAAATTTGTTTCTCACTTTTAGATAAGAAATACACAAAAGTGTACTAACTAAAATATTACATTATAAAGTTTTCAAAAACTTTGTTTTAAAAAACAAAGAAAGGTTGAGTTGGGAGCATTTTTCCTTGAGAAGAAGAGGCTGAGGAACAAAATGATAACAGGCACTCAGCAGTGCTTGCTGATTAAATGATTATCATTTTCAGCTTTCATTGATGAGACTGCTGAATAGCTGCAGCCGTTTTTCATTTCCACCAAGCCAAACAAGAGGAAGTGGATTGTGGTGGTGGTGGAGACGGCTTCCTGACTCTCACTGCCTGAAAATTGATAGCGGTGAGGGTTGGGGGGTAGAAGAGGAAAAACCAGTTAACTAGTAGGTGAGAAAAAATGGTAATAGCAGAGAAAGGTGTAAAAGAGAAAACACAACCACTCCGAGGACACTTCCTCCTCTGCTTACTTCATTGAGTTCAGTAGCCTGTTGCAGCTTATCCAGTGTTTCTGGATTACTCTGTGTTTATCTACCCCAGAAATTTCAGATGAAAGGATGATAGTGTAATTAAAACGGACATATCTGAATAACAGTCACTTAAGATTATTAGGATACTTACAGCCCACTGCCATGGAGTTGATTCCAACTCATAGCGACCCTATAGGACAGAGTAGAACTGCCCTACAGAGTTTCCAAGGAGCATCTGGTAAATTTAAACTGCTCACTTCATGGTTAGCAGACATAACGCTTAACCACTATGCCACCAGGGTTTCTGATGATACTTATTGATGGCTAATAAAATCTTCGAAAGAATCAGGTTAATGAAGGTGCTGTAGATCTAAAATGCAAATTCTGCTCTGCTTTATGTGACATGGTGTAATAACGGAAGAACCTCACGCTGTTATTGCTATCATTATTTTGAGAAGTTGAATGACAAAAGTTGTTTTTAAATTCAGCTTGAGAGTTAGTAAAATTCAAGTTGGGAAACTTTCTAAGTTTTAAATTATTAATAAGAATTTATTTACTTCAGACAATAAAAACAGAGTTGTAAAGTTAAAAATACTACTTACAAATTAAAACTCTACTAACTGTAACTAATTGTCATGTTTGTTTATATTAATCATGGAAGTATACGTAAGTTGGATAAATCAGGACCTTTCCACATGAGTGGAGTCCTGGGTGGTAAAAAAAATGTCCAACTGCTAACCTAAAGGATAGACGTTCAAGTCCACCCAGGGACACCATGGAAGAAGATCTTGGTAATCTATTTTGAAAGACCAGACATTGAAAACCCTATGGAGCATCGTTCTACCCGGACGTACATGGGGAAGCCCCGAGTTGGAATTAAGTTGACAACAACTGTTTTCCGCCCAAGTTATGACTGACTTCTAAACTCAATCTGGCAACATTAAGCTCACGTGTATTCTTATGGGATCAAGATTTGCTTAGCATTTACAAAACTGAGAGGGAAAGAACAATTGAGTGAAACTTTAATCAAAAGCTCTTAAAATCAAAGTCCTTGAGGGGTATAAGAGGTTTTGAAACCTGTATGTGTTGCTCAAGCATTCACAATCTGTCGAAGTGGTGAAAGGAAAAGGGGCACACTTGTGCTGGCAGTGCCATTCACACTTTGTGGTGCTGGAAACATCTGTTGGGGTTGGCAACAGGCCCACCAGGGACTTCCTCAAAAGCAACGCTTAGTGACAACTTTTAGGAGGAAGAGACTCAACTACTTAGGGAAATTCCTTTGTAGTGTGGTATTTTTCTCATTGTTGACGACAACATCTTTACTATCCTTTAGCAAGTACTTTTTTTTTTTCCTTTGATTGTGTTTTAGGTGAAAGTTTAAGCAGCAAGTTAGGTTCGCATTTAAGAATTTTTATATAAATTTTTCCCGGACACTGGTTACATTTTTTACAGTGTGTCAGCATTCTCATTCTTTCCAGCCTGTTAGTTCTGTTTCCATTAATCTAGCTTCCTTGTCCCCTTCTTACCATCTCATCTTCGCTTTATGGTGAATGTTGACCATTTGTTCTTATGTAGTTGATTATTTAAGGGAGCATAGTACTCACAGGGGATGTTTACTTTATAAGCCAATCTATTATTTGGAGGAAAGGCGGCCTCTGGGAGTGGCTTTAGTTCCAAGTTCAAAAGTATCTTAAGGCAATATTTGTGAGGTTTTCGATAGTTTCTATGGGTCCAATAGGTCTGGCCTCTTTTAGGAATTTGAGGGTTTTTTCCTACATTTTTCTTCCGTTCTGTCTGGAACTTTCTATTCTCTCTGGTCAGAATAGTTGATGGTGGTAGCTGGGCACCACCTAGTAGTTCTGGGCTCAGGATCTATGAGGCTATGGTTCCTGTGGGCTATTAGTTGGCAAGTACTTTTGTTGTACTGTTTAAAGAACAAAAACCCGACACTCATTATGGAATTCCCAGTAAACTGAATAGCTACAGAACTGTGTGTTCTCTGGGCCTTTTGCTAGTTTTCAGCTGAGTCTAGTGTTCAAATGTGGAAATGTTCATGCATGCAGCATGAAATCTCAGGCTTTGTTTGCTTCAATTTTGTTCCATTTTAGCTGTTTCATATAGAAATCCCAGAATTATAACTATTTATAAAATCAGTAATGCTCTGTAGAGAATTTCAAAACAAAATGAACACAGTTCCTATTTATATCTGGTTGTTTTTGTCATAACTTTTATTTGCTATTTAGTTCTTAGTGTTATTTAATCATATTTCGTGGTGAAAGTCAATCGACTCATTTATAGACTGGTAAATAAGTGGCAGCTATCAGAAGGCAGCTTATATCTTTAGTTTATATTTCTTCTTATTTTATAGATCATATTCACTTGTATTAGAGTACTTGAACTTTAACAGAAGCACCTAGAATGTTCCTTTTTTCTTTAAACTTCAAATGCTGTAATTTATTAAAAAATTTACTGTGCTTCAGGTGAAAGTTTATTGTGCAAATCAGTTTCTCATTCAGAAACGCTTACAGGATCGTTCTCTGACACTAGCCACAGTGGCGTGGCGCTCTTCCCCTCTCCACCCCAGGTTCCCTGTGTCCATTTGGCCAGTGTCCTTTTGCTTCCAGCCTTTTTTTTTAATCTTTGTTTTTTGCCAGGTGCTGCCCGTTTGTTTTTATCTATTTGACTGAACTGAGAAGTACACTCCTCCCATGTGTTATTGTTTGTTTTATAGGCCTGTTTAATCTTGGCTGAAAGGTGTGTTTGGGGCATGTCTTCAGTTCTGAGTTAACAGAATGTTTGGGGGCCGTACTCTTGAGGGTTCCTCCACTGCCAGATCAATAAGTCTGGTCTTTGGGGTGTGTGTGTGAATTTGCATTTTGTTGTACAAATTTGTCCTCCTCTACCCAGGACCTTCTGTTATCAGAGGCTCTCTGTCAGAGCTGTTCATCCTAATCACTGGGTGCCATCCATTTCTTCTTGGCTCAGGCTAGTGCAGACTGTGTTTGATGTGGTATATCACTTCTCTGAACCAATGTTTTCCTTGTATCTTTGGTTTTCTTCACTTTCCTTTGCTCTGAAAGTGATGGGACCAACAGACTTGTTTTAGATGGCTACTCACAAGCTTTGAGGACCCCGGATGCTATTTACCAAAGCAGGATGTAGAACATATTCTTTATGAACTGTTGTTGTGCCAGTTGACCTAGATGTCCCCCGAGACTATGGTCACCAGACTGCAGCTCCAGTAACTCAGCCGCTCAAGGTGTTTGGATGTGTCTAGGAAGTGCCTGTGACTTTGCTTGGTCAAGTTGTGCTGACTTCCCCTCTGTGTGTATTGTTGTCACCTTCACCAAAGTTAACCCTTCTCCCTATCTAGTTAGTGATTTCTGCTCCCTACCCCTCCCCTCCCCTGTAACTGTTAAAGATTTTTCTTTTTTTCTGTGTGTAAGCCTTTTCTTGGGTTTTTATAACAGTAGTCTCATACAATATTTGTCCTTCTGTGATGGACTTATTTCACCGAGCATAATGCCCTCTAGGTTAATCCATTTTGTGAGATGTTTTACAGATTTATCATTTGTTCTTTATCATCGTGTAGTATTCTACCGTGGTTTGTTTATCCACTTGTCTGTTTACGGACACTTAGGTTGTCTCCATGCTTTTGCTGTTGTGAATAATGTTGTGAATAATGGATATTAGACTGTTCTTAATAACAAGACTGTTGTTATAATTTGCCATTGTGTCTGCTGTGACTCATGGCAACTCCATGTGCAACTGGCATTGTATACAGTAAATTAAAAGTGGTTTTCAATTTTTACTATTTTAAAACATTCTTAAGACTTAGAAGTAGTCAAATAGATTTATATAATAATAGCCTATCACATTTCCGACAAAGAGTGTAGGTGGTATGTTATTTTCTAGTTAAACCTGGTAAATTACTTTTAACAAAAAAGTACAAGGTAGCGATAATAAGCAACATGCCTCAGTTTCGGAATACAGCTTGTAAGTCGTATAAGCACTCATCAGGGTGATCTGTTAAACAGCTAGAATATCAAAGGAAACAGAGCCATTCTTGATAAAGCAGACAGTGTCCTTTTCTGATACCCTTCTAACCTTTGGAAAGCCACCTTTGTGTAATTACTTTTGTGCTTTTATTTCTGTTTAGAGTCAAATGATGAGTTGTGGCTTGGTTTGAATGATATCAGGGTTCAGATGTACTTTGAATGGAGTGATGGGACACCTGTAACATTTACCAGGTGGCTGCGCGGAGAACCAAGCCATGAAAACAACAGGCAGGAAGACTGTGTTGTGATGAAAGGCAAGGTAAGCCAGCCAAAGCCAAGTGCCGTCAAGTCGGAACCAACTCTAAGGCAACTTTCATTATTGATACTTAGCAAAAGATGAGTTTATTGCATGCAAAACTATAACAGGAATTTTTTTCCTTCTGCTCATTTGTTATATACAGTTGTTTAGCTTGTTTCTATTGTAGGTAAATTGACACAGACCAAAATGGAACCCAAATTCAGATTCAGTCTCTTAAGTTTCTTTCAGAGGTGCACAAAGGCAACAGACAGAGATTTTTGATTTGAGGATGAGATGGGTCAAGAACTGTTAAAAATAATATTCCTGTGCTGGATCCTATATGTAAGATTTTATATATGTATCTCTCTCTCTCTATTTGATATATGTGTGTATATATTTTATAGATGTATCTATCTATATATTTATATATAATATACATATATGTATTTTATATATATATATAAAATCTTGATCAAATCACAGCTTTGGTTCTACTTTCAACTGGTCACTCTGAGTAGATGCAGACCTAGTTAGATCCATTCTGGCCTCTGTTGCCTCAAATCTGTATTTGGAGAACTACATTTATTTTTTTCGGGTTGAATAAGCAACAACAACAAAAACAAACCAGTTGCCCTCTGGTCGATTCCAACTCATAGAGACCTTATAGGGCAAAGTAGAACTGGCCCATGGGGTTTTCATGGAATGCCTGGTGGATTCAAATTGCCGAACTTTTGGGTAGCAACTGTAGCTCTTAACCACTCACCTCCAGAGCTTCCTCAGGTTGAATGAAAGTCTTGAAGTATCAAGAGTTGCTTCTATGTGTTACATATGACCTTAACCACTCAAGGCTATCATAAAATTGTTTTTTGCTAATAAGTGATGAACATGGTAGCTAAGAGGCTGGCTTTTGCTATGTTACTCATTTCTGAAGTGGGGGTAATTATTGGTGGGTTTGAGTGTGAAATGGGTTAAGGTCTATGAAGAGCATAGTGTGTGGCCAAAAGTTATTGCTCAAAAAATACCAGCTATTATTTCTTTCATTGTGTCTTTTGTTATTATTATTATTGCTAATCCAGAGCTTAAGAAAAGGCTCCAAAGAGTAGGCATAAGACCGTCCTGAGCAGAGAAAATTAGAAAGTACCATGCTTGAAAGGACTGAAGGAACAGTATGGCTGGAAATGGAGAGCTAGCGGTAGACTAGTAAGTAGGGACACTAGCATTGAGGGTAGAGAAATGTGTGTTAGCTCAGGAGTGGCAAGGCCACATCTTTTAATTTATAAATACTACTGTATAAGTCTCCTAGTGCTGCCATAACAAATTACTATGAATTTGGCAAGCTTGCAAGGACAGAAATTTACTGCCTCACAGTTATGGAACCCAAGAGTCCAAATTCAGGGTTGCAGTGGGACCATGCTCCCTCTCTCTCTCTCTCAGCTTTAAGGAAACATTCTTCCTTGTATCTTCCAGCTCCTGTTAGCCTCAGTGTTTCTTGGCATTCCTCAGCTTGTAGATGCATTTTTGTCCAGCCTCTTTCCTCTGCATTACTGTGTCTGTTCTCGTTTTCTCTAAGGACAATGCTTAGATTGAATTAGGTAGGATTTCTTGTTAACTGTTAACATCTTTAAAGACTCTACTTCCAAATAAGGTGCCATTTGCACTAACTGGGATTTGAACTTCAACAAATCTACAGCTCAGTCCCTATCAGTTACCCTGGCTACAGATTTGAGTACCAGGTTGCAGGGGGTTGAGACAAATGAGAGATGAAGATCTGCGAGCAAACAACGGAGAAAACTTTTCAAGAAGGTTAAGTAACAGTAAAGGGAAGGAGCAAAGAGGTTGTTGTCAACATGAAATCTCTCTAAGGAAGTAACCAAAATCAAACCCACTGCCATTGAGTTGATTCCTAAGGAAGTAGGAGGGGATCAACTCTGAAGCAAGGTGGATAGTTTAGCACAGATTCAAGAGGACAAATCATCAATTGACATAAGAAGGGGGATAAAAATAACTGCAGCTTTAGGTGTGTTTTCAGATGTAGTGCTCTGAGTGAGGGACTTTCAAGGGGGGATGGCTGATGTATACATGGTTAACTAGAAGACAGAGCTGACTGTTGAGACTGATAGGAGATTGCATGCGAATCTGTTAGTGCTGTCATTAGGGTTGACAGGCATTTTGTCTACCTCTATGGTGGTGGGTTCTGTAGTTGTTAGCTACCCTCAGATTGGCCCTGAATCTCAGTGACCACTAACTCATGGTGACTCCGTGCACAACTAAATGGAGTGTTGCTACGTCTTGTGCTAGTTATGAATTGGGTTGTGAACCGTAAGGTTTTCATTGGCTAAATTGTGGATTTCCAGGTCTTTCTTCCCAGTCTGCTTTTAGTCCAGAAGATCTGCTGCAACTTGTTTAGCATCAAGGCAACATTTAAGCCTTTACTGATACATAAAGTGCTGACTGTGCTTGAGGTGCATTGGCTAAGAATTGAAACTTGGCCAAGAATTTTACTTCTGAATTACCAATGCATCAGTGTCTCCCTTTAGATTCTTCTAAGCAGTGACTTATTGATATATATGTATATCTAAATCCACCCATTGCCATCGAGTCTGACTCCTGGTGACCCTAGAGGTCAAAATAGAACTTCCCCTAGAGTTTCCAAGCAGTGCCTGTTGGATTTGAACTGCTGACCTTTTAGTTAGCAGACATAGCACTTGACCCACTACGCCACCAGGGTTTCTATATATCTATATCGATATGGATATTGATACAGGTATAGATATCAAAGGACTGCAATTTACAATCTCTCTTTACCTCTTCGTAGCAAACTTACTTCGCCTTTTTTAGGGACTGTTTTCCCCTGATAGCCATATCCGAAGCACAGGGAAATATTAGCAAAGTCAAGCCACTGAGAATCCTTCATCTCTTCTCTTTGCTCTCTGCAGGATGGTCACTGGGCAGATCGGGCCTGTGAGCAGCCTCTTGACTACATTTGCAAAATGAAAGCACAAACCCAAGCTCCAGAAACAGTGGAAGTAGAAGCAGGCTGCCAGAAAGTGAGTACAGAGTGTACACAGTGGTTTAAGATCAGCAAATATTATTTCATAGTTGTAGTTTTATTTCATTTGGTCTGGGAAAAAAAGTGCTTTATTTAACATCATTAATAGTGAGATGTTTCGATTGTTTCAGAGTTGAATGGTTTATTATTTGTTAGTATTCGGCGTTACTATTCTTCAAAAAAATCTTTGATATTCTCCACAGTTAACGTGGGTTCCTCAGAGTCGGGATTTCCTAATGTCACGGGAATTGGGAGGAGAAGGAAGGAGCCTAGAACCACACACACAGTGGAGCCTGGTGAGGGCAAAGGGACCAAGGCAGGTCATGGAAGAAGGTGCCGTTAAGGAAGTGGTATTCTAAGACACTGTGGATTGTCAAGAATATTTCCAGTAAATAATCTTAAACTGCTGATAGCAAACTGTCCTCAGTCATCTTTTCTGACTAATATTATTTCTGCTGAGCCTACTTTCAGGGGAAATTATTTTCAGTAAATCACTGCCTGGAGAGATACCCGGCAGAGCTAGCCTCTAACTCAGCAGTAACTCTGTTAAATGGAATAAAGTTGTGTAAGCTTATCATGCTTTGACTTCACCTGTAGAACAGAGTTAATAATACCTTCCTGCAGGTCTTATATTTTTTTTAAGGATGAAGTAAGTGATCATTGTGAAATAATTTTGAAAGCATTAACAAGCTACAAAAATACAGGGTTGACAGTTAACTATTTTTCCGTTTGCTGGTTTCTCATCTTCCTCTTTTTTCCTGTCTCACTTCTCTTGTATAAAAATAAAGTAGCAACTAATTTTCTTTCCAAATATGTTGCATTGTGATCAAATAATTTTACAGCAAATTTGTAAAGGTTGAAGAATACATGAAAACATAATTTAATACAGGGCAAATAGACCCTAAAGAATAATCAAACAGATGTGAGTCATAGAACATCAGTTGTACTAAGGATCAAAATCTTCCTTCTGAGTTTTACATTCTGGAAATTTCTGCCAGAAAGCTATATGATTTTCTTCAAGTCACTCAGAGGAAAGGCTAGAACCTGGCTCTTTTGTCCTCCAAGAAACTATACTTTGTATCATTACTAATATACTTGTATCTTCTTTGCCTAATCATATGCCTTTTGGTATATTGTTACAATTTTCTAAAAATAACAAATTATCCTTACACTTTTATTATTTATAGTCAATGCAAGTTATGTATTTTCATTTTTCTATTAATTACACCTATGTGAAATTTCTAATAATAACCAAATTTCCCTCATTTGAGTGATAATAATAAAAACAAAATAATAGCAACTGTGCATCAATTAGCAAACACAGTTATGCTCTCAGGGATCTTGCAGGATATAGAATTTCTAAGGAGACAGAAAAAGAATCTGAAGCTCAGAGAGATTAAAAAGTTTGGCCACTTTAAAAACATCTGCTTTAGGCAGTCACCCCCACAAAGGTCAGAATATACTGGGGAAAAATCCAGTCGCCAGTGGAAGAGGCTAATAAGGCAATTTTTTCGTGCGGAGGGGGTTGGGTCTGGGCCAAAGTAGTCAGTAGAGTAGGGGTCTTTTGCAAATGTAAAATGATCTGCCTGTTCTCAAACAGTCCTGGGATTCCTTTTTTTGCTACCTGTGGCTAGTACTCCAAGATGCCTGACACCTCTATAGTACATGGTGCTGTGTTTAAATTAAAAAAGAAAAAGCAGTACAGCATGCTTATGAAAATACCTCATGGGGTGAAGGTAAAAAAATGTATAACTTGCCCATTATCTGCATAAAAGTACAGTAAGTCCTCTTTGTAAATCCCTTTCATCTAGGCTGACTAGAAGTTCACCAGATGAGTTTGAAATCCAAAATTATAAAATATACCACCAGAATCTTCAGACAGTGGAATTAATGGCTATGACATTAAAATTAATGTGTTTAAAATGCATAAAAAATAAAGATTGGAATTGAAATCATGAGGCAGGAGTATTGAGCCGTTAAATTTTGTTATGTAATTTTTGCATTATGATTCAATGCTAAATATTTGTAAGTTCCATTAAGATTTTTTTTGACTGGTGAATTATTTAGAAATGTGTGTGTACTTGTGTGTGTGGAAGGGTGGTGGTGGTGGTGATGTACTGGTCAGGTTTTGTTTGATTTTTAATTTCTAAATGTGAGAATTACTGATTTTAATTTCACTGTGTTGTGATTAAAGTGGTTTCTGTTGTTGTCTGTTAAGATTTTTCCTTATGGCCTGGTTCATAGCCAGTTTTCATAAACATCCCATGCATGTAGAATGTTCTTTGATTATAGGGTGCAGGACGTATTATTGCTTTAATTGATGAGATAAAATCTAGTAATTATATTACTTAGGTCTTCAATATTCTTAATATTTTGTGCTTGATCTGTCAGTTACTGGAAGACACGTGTTAAACTCTACTTCTATTGGGACAAATTTCTCACTTTCTCCTTACAACATTGCTAATTTTTGCTTTATATACTTTGAAACTGTGTTGCTGTATCTTCCTAATGACATTGTTAATTATTATGTAATTGCTTTCTTCATTCCTAACACTTTTTTTTTTTTGCTCCATAATATCTGTTTTATGTAGCATTAATATTACCATAGGAAGCTCTGTTTGGTTGATATATCCCTAGGATCCCTTTTTTCAGCTTATTGCTCATAACCGTTCTATGTTGTTACATTTTAGATATGTCTCTTGTAAATACATAGGCACATTTTTATTTTTAATCAAATTTGAGAAACTCTAGCTTTTACCTGGCAACTAAATGAGTTCTGATTTGTTTTGCTTTCTGAGATATTTGGATTTATTTCAGCTGTCTTATTTTTTGTGGTATTTCACTTATCATTATTTTTTACCCCCCTTCTTGACTCCCACCAGGTCTGTTGAGTGTCTTTATTCCATTTTATTTTTCTCCCACTAGAGACTTGGAAATTATACATCCTATTTCTATTTTTTCAATGGCTAACTTAGTTTTTTGAATATGCATTCCTAACTTCACAAAATTAAAGTTAACCAGTGTCTTCATCTGCCTCCTGAACAAAATGAGGATCATTGTTACGCTTTTTAAATTCTTAAAGCTTTTTTATTTCAAAATAATTTTAGATCATAAGAAGTTGCAAGAATAGTACAGAGAGTTACCCTGTATCATCTGTCCAGCTTCCTTTAATAGTAACATCTTTTAACAAAAACTTGAGTATATTATCACAACCAGGAAATTGATATTGATACAGTATCACTAACTAGACTGCAGACCATAGTTGTGCTCTCACAAATCAGTGGCAGTTGCTATTTGTATCAGCATTTGGATCTGGACTTACTAAGACATTTATGGGTTTCATGTGAATCTTACTTACTCCTCCTGAATTAAAGTTCTTTCCTGCCAAAAAAACTCTTTAGTAGTTTTTTCACTGTGTATCTGGGAATGTGAAACTCATTGTCTTTGCCTGAAAATGTCTTTAATTCATCATCATTGCTGAATAATAATTTGTATAGCCTGAATTAGAATTGAGATTGACAGCTGTTTCAGACAGCATTTATGGATCGTCACTCTGTTTTTCTCCCAGCCTTTATTTTTTTCATTGAAATTTCTATTATCAGATAATTCTTTAAAAAATAAAAAATTAGTTTATCTTAAGACCTTCTCATTGTTCTTGGCATTTTGCAGATTAATTACAATGTGTCTAGAATTGAATGTATTTTATTTCTTTCATTTCATACTTAGTGTGCTTCTTCACTTTGAGAATTTGTATCTTTCTTTGAATTTTTAAAAATTCTCATCTATTAATATTATTCTCTGCTTATAAAATTTCTGTTAAATCAATGTTCAGCTATCTCATTCTGTTACCCATGTTTTCTTTCTATCAACATGTCTTATTAACCTCTTTTTTAAAAGCTCTTTATTTCTCTGTTACATTAATCTGATTTACTAATTCTCTCTTAATCACTGTCTATTAAATTTAATGTGGCCATAGTGTTTTTAATTTCATGACTAGACTTTTAATTTTTAGAAATTCTGTTTCTCCATATCCTCCTATTCTTTATCCAAAGCATTTTGTTTTTTCCTTATTGATTTTATTTCTTCTTTTGTTATTTAAATAATATCTAAGATGATTCTTTTTCTTCTGTTTTTTTTTTTATTGTGACTTAGGTGAAAGTTTACAGAGCAAATTAGTTTATACCACACTAATTGTTTTGTGTTGTTGATTGCCAACCATGTGATGCATCAATACTCTTCCCTTTTCCACCCCCATTTCCTTTTGTCCAATTTTTCTGTCCCTTGCTGCCTTCTTGTCTTTGTTTTGGAGGTAATGTGCCCTTTAGTCTCATGTACACGATTGAACTAGGAAGCACATCCCTCGTGTGTGTTATTGTTGACCCTATAAAAAAACAAACAAACAAAATCAAACCTATTACCATCTAGTTCTTCTGGTCTCATGCTGACGCAGTCTCTAGCTCATATGGCCCTTTCTGTCTGCTGGGCTCCTCTTTTCCTCAAGTTTTGGATGTCTTTCATTCTCCTCTGCTCCAGGTAAATAAGACCAATTATGCTGCTTAGATGGCTGCTTGATAGCTTTTAAGACACAGATGCCATTCACCAAAGTGGTATGTGGAACATTTTCTTAAAAAAAAAAAAAAGAACTTAGTTATGCCTGTTAACCTAGATATCCCCGAAAACCATGGTCCTCAAACCCTGTCTCTGCTACTCTGTCCTTCAAAATGTTGGGCTGCTTTTAGGAAAATTCTTAGCTTTTAGTTTAGCCCAGCTGTGCCAACTTGCCTTCTGCTGAGTGCTGTCACTCCCTTCACTTAACTCAATTCCTATTCACTATCTGATCTATGAGTACCTCTCTCCCTTCCACCCCACCTTGGTAACCATCAAAGATTATTTTCTTCTGTGCTTAAACTTTTTCTTGAGTCGTTAAAATAGTCGTCTCATGCAGTATTTGTCCTTTTGCAACAAATTTCATTCAGCATAACATCTTCCACATGGCTCCATGTTGCGAGATGTTTCCCAAGATCATCATTATTCTTTATCATTGCATAGTATTGCATTGTGTGAACATACCATGGTTTGTATCCATTCAGAGTATCTATTCATGTGACAGCTCTTATTTCTATAGCATATAGTTGAAGGAGTATGATTGCCGGATCCTCTGATATTTCTATGTCTAGCTTTTTAAGAAAGTGCCAAATTGATTTCCAAAGTGGTTGTACCATTTTACATTCCTACCAGCAGTGCAGAAGAAATTCCAGTCTCTCCACAACCAATCCAACGTTTATTATTTTGTCATTTTGGGAATAATGCCAGCCTTGTTGGGGTGAGATGATATCTCATTGTGGCTTTGATTTGAATTTCTCTAATGGCTAATGATTGTGAGCATTTCCTCATGTATCTATTAGCTGCGTGGATGTCTTCTTTGGTGAAGTACTTTTTCATATCCTTTGCCCATTTTTATTTGGGTTACGTGTCTTTATCTTAGCATGATTATTTTTTATATTTGTTTTAAAAAACAGCCTATTAAGTTGTTGACCACTATAATATGACATTTTCTCACAATGGACAAGTTAGTGTTTTTTGGATGTTCCGACAACCCTCCCTCCCCCTTGCTGTAATCTCGTGTAAGTCTGTTGAGTGGTTTTGCATTTTGCTACTTTGGGTGCTTAAGAAATTTTCCTCTTTTTCATGAAACTTTAAATTTTTAGGTGTAGAGTCGTACACATGAGTAGTGTAAAGCTGTAGACCTGGAAACCATTTGTAGACCTGACAACCATCTGTGGCACAGCCTTGGTTTTTATTTTCAAACAGAAGATTTTTTTCCCTTCACCTAGAACCCAAGACAGCTGACAAGAATCTTGGTCACTCCCTGGTTCTATAGGTAGGGTTTTCTAGCTCTCTACGTAGAAAGGGCACTCTTAGTGATTATCGTCTTTATTCAAAGACTTCAATTTCATTTCCCTGACTCTTGTGGTTAAAAAAAATAAAAAGACCAAATATCATAATCTATATAATCCATATGGGTGTTAACATCCCTAATCCTAGACCTTCTGACCTTAATCTCTAGGTCTAATACACATCGGTACCCATAATCTCAACTGTGTATTCCCTACCCCTACTTTTAGTTTTCCATTTATTGTTGGTACCTGGAGATTTACTCTTATTTATTGCCAACACTACTATCTAGTATTTCTGTATGTTTAAAGTATGAGAAAGGAACCATGCCAAATCATGTTGTCAGGAGTTTGGAAAGTACTCTTTTATGACTCGATGGTGTAGCTCTGTATCCACTGTCTGCTATTGATCTCAATAAGCAACTAGACATGCTGTTCCCTAAAATGATACTGTGGATACATATTCTAAAACTGAAATCTTCCCAACAGTCATTTATATGGGAATATACATTTTCACTCAGTCATTGGCGTTTGGCTATATTAAATTAAAAAAAAAAAAGAAAAGAAAAAAACTGAAATCTTAATCACTGTTTTCAGCTTCCCCAGTAAACATTCCAAGTAGGTTTTATTGGGAGGAGTGTCCGTAAGTGAAGAAATTTCTTTCTCTCCTTCTTGTGTCATAATTTACTATATGAAGAACAACATTAATATTTTCTTTGTTCATGCAGTTCATTATCATTGCATTTCAAATTATTCAGATTTGCATTTGTTAGACATTTCTATTGATGATTAATTTATGTTTCAAGATACTTTTAGGGACTTACTAAAATAGTATGTAATAGCTAAGGCAATCAGCTCACTTTTTGATTGCTTGATATAATTAATAGGGCTGGAAAAGACATGGATTTTACTGCTATTTGATTGGACACACCCTTTCAACATTTGCAGAAGCAAATCAAACCTGTAGAAATGAGAAGGCTTATCTAACAACTGTTGAAGACAGGTATGTAACTGCTTTAATTCTATTTTAAAATATATATAATAATAAATTAAAAACACCTAAGTGTAAACATGTTCTAAATTTCTAAGTAAATTACAAGTCATCTTCAGATATTCTGTACATACGTAGAAGCATGAAGAATAATATCCTTATTTGGATTCTTTGTAAATATTATAAAATATTTTCCTGTTTATAGTACTATAAAGGAATATTCAGAACAGCTATTCTATTAACAATTTGGTAAATGTAGTTAAAAGATATAGCTTTTTTCCTGATCTAGTATATGCCAAAATTTTTAAAGCAAGAATATGAGTCAAATGTGTCAGCTTAAAGTCTTATCTTTATCACCCCACCCAACAATAAAAAGGGCAGAGATTATCTGAATGATTAATTGATTCATTTATTCATTCTTTCCTTTCTTTGTGTCATTTTGCTTTGCTACATTTGCCAGGCTGATAGGCCAAGAAAACCACATGGACATAGAGTGTTTTATGTAACTGATCATTTACAAAATACTCCCGCACTATCTTTTTGAATACAAAATGAAATGTGAGCTGAACTTTAGGTCAAATTAGGCTAAAAGAAGACTGATAAACAAGTTCTCAACCAGGGCCACTGAGTGCAATGACTTCTAAATCTAGCTGAGGTACAGAAGCGTGCGTAGAGTTTTCAGCATTACAGAATCTGGGGACCTACCTTCAGAAATTCTTATTTCCTGTGGCTGAGAAGGTCTGATAATTGTGTTTTAAGGTTTTCTATATTATATTTATCATCAGCCAGCTTTGGGGATAGCAGGATGAGGGCATTCATGTCCACACTGGATGGAGGGCATCTCCAAAGATTGTGCAGATTCTGTGTTTGTTAAACACTCTTTAAAAAAATCAATAGTTTGAATGTCAACATAAGCACTTCTGTTAAGAGCTATGAAGACTCAAATCTTTACTGGATAGCAGACTTAAATCTCTAGAAGTCTTAAAAGAGCCAGAATAATAAAACAAAATTAAGAAGACAAAATACAATAGGTACATAGGTAGACTTCTGTTTCAAAAATGAAGCAGTCATGTAAATCCAGGATATGTGAAGTCTGGCTTAATAGCACCTTATGAGAAATGACTGGGGATTTTAAAAACTAACTAAAAGCTTTGTGTGAGCCAGTGCTCTAACCAGTGAAATGAGCTAATATATAATTAATAATTATATAAATATGTAACTGATAAATTTCCATTTCTGACTCAGTTCTCTAAAAATAAGGTATTTTGCTACTACACTTTGTGCTGACTGAAACCTGGGACCTTGTGCTCCAGATGGGGGTCACACTTCAAAAGGGACCTTGAGGCTCAGCAAGGCAGTTCGGTCTGTGGAGTATTCAAACACCTGTCACAAGGAGGAGACCCTAGTGGCATAGTGGTTAAGAGCTTGGTTGCTACACAAAAGGTCAGAAATTTAAATCTGTCAGCTGCTCCTTGAAAACCCTATGGGGACAGTTCTACTCTGTCCTATAGGATTGCCATGAGTAGGAATCAACTCACCAGAAACAGGTTTGGGTTTGATATCACAGGAGGAATGGTTGAAAGATTGGAAGAATGTCAAGAACAACACAGTAGTGATTCATAATACCGTCGATTCTCCTCAGGGTGTCTGACTTGTTCTGAGCAGGGCCTCAGGGAGGCATTAGGTCCATCAAAGATGAGTACAGTTTCATCTCAGGAGAATGGCTCTTTAAATCTAAACAGCCTCCTATGAGCTTCTGAGAAACTGGCACTGATGAGATTCCAATAACTGAAATTGCTTCAGTGGATCCTGGTGTGGGTGAGGAGTTTATTATTTTGCCTCTGGAGTCCTATCCATATTTAAGAGTTTGTTGTTGTTGATGGTAGGAGCCATTGAATCTGTTCTGACTTACAGTGGTCCTGTAAGATGGAGAACCATCCTCTCAGGTTTCCCTAGTTATAATTTTCATGAGTGTAGATCATCAGGTCTTTTTTCCCACAGAGGAGCTGGTGAGTTTGAACTGCTGACCTTTCAGTTAACAGCCAAATGCTTAACCATTGCACCACCAGGGATCCTTTCTAAGACTTTTTTTTTAAACCTGTTGGCGTTGAGTTGATTCTGACTCAGCGACTCTATAGGACAGAATAGAACTGACCCCTAGTGTTGCGAAGGAGTGGACAGTGGGCTTGAACTGCCAACCTTCTGGTTAGCAGGCAAACTCAATGATTGTGCCATCTGGGAGCCTTTTAAAAGAATTTAAGGCTTATTTTTTTTTGAAAGAGTTTGCTGCTTATTTATTCTTCACTTGCTGTTTGCAAAGCCCTGGATTAGGCACAGAAGCAACTTACAAAGGTTCCTTTTCAGTTGTGATAAAGACATATTAAATTACTGAGTTTTAACACAGTAAATTATATTCACTAACTTTTCAAGGTGGACTCAGTAATAATTTGATAAAAATGAAAGACGTCATAGCATCTGTATAATCTCTATAAAAGACCTTATCATCAACCACCATTATTTCATGTAATACAGTGCTTGTATCTGAAAATCAGAACGTGGATACTTTTTATCCTACCTAACAAGGGTCTGATCTGCGTGTAATTGATCATACAGTCTATTGGAGCACTACATACAGAGATTTCACTCTATTTTAGGCTTATTTTTTTCTGTGTTTTCTATAATTTAATATTCAGCACCTCACAAGCTGGTTGGTTTTTAGACATCTAAGAAAACTTAGCTGGGTTTGGAACTTTTACATGTTTTTGGTTTGTTCTCTTTAGGGAATGAAATTATTCTGACTACATTCAAACACATGTCCTGTTATTGTCAGCTCTTTCTGCATTTCCATTCCAGCACTCTCTGGAGTCATTTATGGTTACTTTTGTTCCTGGAAATGTAGTTTATGTTCATCAATCAAGACGAACTTTGGTTCACTTGCCAACCAAATCATATTTTGACCCAATGATTCCCAATAGGTAGAAAGCCAAATCCAACCCACTGCCATAGAGTCAGTTCCAGCTCATGGGGGTCTCTATGAAGTAGGTAGAGGAAGCCCCAGAGAGAGAGAGAGAGAAAGAAAGAGAGAGAGAGGGGGAGAGAGAGAGAGAGAGAGAGAGAGAGAGAGAGAGAGAGAGAGAAGTGTTGAATTCCTGATTCTGCCTCCAAATACTTTGCGGAGATTGGATCTCTGCTTTTCTGTATCCTTGATGTGAACATGAAACTGAAGGGCAAATTCATGCAAATGTTTCCATTTGTATTATCCTTGGTAATGTCACTATCCCTCAACACAGTTAATCAAGAATTGAGTAGAGCATTTGGCTTATTTGAAAAGTAGACTGCTTTTGTAAACAAAGCATTCAAAACTGATAGAGTTTTTGACTTTGTATTTTGAAAATTCCCTTATATTGAGAAAAATAATGTGTTTGGAGAAGGGCAGAGAGGCTGGTAAGGAACAGAGGGTCTTCTATTGAATAAGTAACTCAGCTATATGGTCTTTTCCTTCTTTGCACTCATGTACCCCTTAAAAATTTATGCAATTTAAATTACATAAAATATAATGCAGAATGTTTGATTTACCAAGTAAATTATAGCTTAAAACAGAATCGAGATATTTTTCATGTTGATAGTTAGGAAAAATTTATACAATTTTTCTAAAATTTGTTGTATGTGTACGTGTTTATTTAAGATATGAACAAGCCTTTCTAACAAGTTTGATTGGATTGAGGCCAGAAAAATATTTTTGGACTGGGCTTTCAGATGTGCAAACCAAAGGAACCTTTCAATGGACCATTGAGGAAGAGGTTCAGTTCACCCACTGGAATGTGGATATGCCTGGTATGTGCAATGCTTTGGTCTGAGGGATTCATTCAACCTATAAGTCTGTCGGGCAAGCCTGTGGTTCCTTCTTGAGCCTTTCCAAATAGACTGTAAATTAATTGCAGTTGTAGTAATATTTTATATTTGTTTCTCACATTGTTTTTCTTTCTTTCTAATATTCCTCATTTAGTTTGTGGTTTCCTAAGGAAAAAAGGGAGAGAAAACTGCTAGCTTTCTTAGCTCTGCTGTATTTGAAAAAGATTTGTGAAATCCTAGATGGTCACAAATATTGCATTTGGAGCATTTGTTTTTGAAAACTTGAAACTGTATTATGCTAAAGGGATGTAAAGCTTTTCAGTGTCATTAGGAATAGAAACTCTAGTGTTTTAAGCTGTAAATGAGGGATAGTACTTACACAGAGCTCGTTCTGTTATCTTCCATGTACCAGTATGTTCAGTCCTGATGTTACAGTTGGTTAAATGCTTAGATGGAACCTAGAGGTTGGTGGTTTGAACCAGTAGCTGCTCTGCAGAAGAAAGATGTGAAAATCTTCTTCCATAAAGATTACAGCCTTGGATACCTTACGGGACAGTTCTACTTTGTCCTATGGGATCTCTATGAGTCAGAATCAATTCATTGGCAACTTTTTTTTAAAATACTTTGGGTATTATTGGAAAACTCTGGTGGCTTAGCAGTTAAGTGCTATGACTGCTAACCAGAAAAGGTTGGCAGTTCAAATCTACGAGGTGCTTCTTGGAAATTCCGTGGGCCAGTTCTACTCTGTCCTCTAGGGTCACTGAGTTGGAATTGACTCCATGGCAGTGGGTTTGGATTTTATTTTATCTCTGTAAGAAATTTGCAAGGTAAGCTTGTGTATCTTTAGTTTCATGATGAGGAAACTGGAACTCATGACATTTCTGTGACTAGATGCCTCCTGAGCATGGAGGAGCCTGTGTTCTGTGTTACTCTCACATCTGTGCACTACCACTTGGCCTCAAGATAAAATTTGATTGCCTTCCCTAGTAAGAGGTTAAAAGTAATTTCTGAAAAAGAATTGCTTTCTTCACAGACTGTTATTGCCAGTAAATGACATTATATAGTATGAAAAGAAAAAAATCCAGAAAAATTCAACATTGTTTATAGCATGTATTTTATTATGCGTGTGTAAAAAGCTAGAAAAAGAAAGTCTGTATGCATGGAATACTTGGCCTAATAAATCCTAATCTTCAGCAGTTCTTTTAATTTATATTCTAAGCTATCTGTGGGGAAACTAGATCAGTAATTAAGATTATGCAATTCTTATTTAATTGTTGAACTTTTTGGAAAAAGCATTAAGATGAAATAGTAAAGTTATTTCTTAACCTTTAAGCAAAACTGCTTTTCACTTTGCTAGTATTGCTGAATCAACAGGAGAATTCTGAGAGATTCATCTTGAAGCATCCTTCCCACCAAAAAACCTACTGCCATTAAGTCAAGTCCAACTCATAGTGACCCTATAGGTCAGGGTAGAATTGCCCCATAGAGTTTGCAAGGAGCCATTGGCAGATTTAAACTGGAGACCTTTTGGTTAGCAGATGTAGTGCTTAACCCACTATGCTACCAGGGTATCTGAAATGTACTTAGGGAATAAAAATAAATCAGTCTGGAGCCATAACTTAGTTGCCACAATTTTTATCTTGCATCACCAACTGAAGGATGGTTTCCTTTACGGGAAGCTAACCTCTCAGAGTGTGCAGCGTTAGGAAGAATGGGTGTGAGGTCAACTGATAGGATTCTGGCAGTCAGGGGGATGACAGACGGTACAGTCCCAGTCATCTTCACCCCAGGGTTATCAAATTTTACTTCAGTGCTGGTAATGAAACAAACCCTGGTGGCACAGTGATAAAGAGTGGTGGCTGCTAACCAAAAGCTTGGCATTTTGAATCCACCAGCTGCTCCTTGGAAACCCTATGGGGCAGTTCTGCTCTGTTCTATAGGATCACTGTTAAGTTGGGATTGACTGGACAGTGACAGGTCTGGTTGGTTGGTTTGTTTTGGTAGTAATGGAAGAGGATTATAACAGGAATTAGAGAAAGAAATCAAGGACCTTAGGATGTGTTGGAAAAGACGCTCCTTCTCAGAACTTCGAGAATTACTTTTGAACTCTTAATGTTCTTGCGCCAAGCCGAGTGCCGTCGAGTCGGAACCAACTCATGTCTTTAAAACAACAATAATGAAAAGCTACCTTCTATTAGCAGCAAGGAAATCTAATATGGTCAAACTCTAGTTAATTGCTGTGCAGAAATAATCATGACTATAAACAGATTGACAGCGATGAAACCTATTGTCTTCTTCACTTTGTATTATGAGTATCAAGTGTAGCATTTACTACGGCTCTATCAGGTAGCTAATGGTATTTGCATTTTAAGGTGAAACAAAATCAGAATGATTCTTTGACTCAGGTGTGTTTAACACTGAAGTCTGACTTCACCATACTGTCCAGTGAAACCAACGTGAACCTTAGGAAAGAACAGGATCCTAAGAAATTAAAAAAAAAAAAAAAAAGACAAGAACACATTAAACTAGTATTTTTGCTGTTACAGTAAATTCTGTCATAAAATATTAAGAAAAAAAAATTTAAGTGCCTGTATGTGGGGCATCCTTTCAGATGTCAGAAATACAAAATGTTGGCAAGATCCCTAGATTTGAGATCATAATTAATTTGGGGATACAGGGTCTACAAATAAACGGTAAATAACATTTAAAGTAGTTCTAACCAACTGCCAAATGAAGCAGGCTCTCTTCTCTGTGTTTTTTTCACCGTGTAGATTTTGCCACGTAATTAGGCCCTGTTGGGAAATGTCTTACGTGAGCATGGTAGGCTGCCAGCAAGACCAGTTTAATGAATTCCACCTTGTGCTTTCTGTGCAGGACGAAAGACAGGCTGTGTTGCTATGAGAACAGGAGTTGCAGGGGGACTATGGGATGTTTTGAAATGTGAGGAGAAGGCAAAATTTGTGTGCAAACACTGGGCAGAAGGAGTAACTCGCCCACCAGCGCCCACCACCACTCCTGAACCCAGATGTCCAGAGAATTGGGGCACTACTGATAAAACCAGCTTGTGTTTCAAGGTAAGGCTCTATTGTTAAACTAAAGAAGAATCTTGGAATATGCTTTAGGCTAAGGAGTCACCTGGAGAATTTCAAAATGATAACAAAAATAATGTCCAGGCTAGACCTCTAGATATTCTGATTTTATTGTTTTGGAGGAGACCTTGGTGTCAATGATTTTTAAAGAACACTTTGCTTGGGCAGATGCTAATAACCAGTCAAGGCTGAGGATCGCTGAGCAATGTCAGTGAGCACAGGCAGAACAAGAACCACCGGAAGGCTTTCCTTACGTGCTCTGCCTTTATCACCCCTTCTCTGCTTCCCTCCTTTTTCCTAGGCTTTGCATCCTAGACTGAGTTCACTCATCTGTTCATCTGGATGAAATGTTATCCTATCCTATTGCATTTCTTATATGCCCTCTGTCAGAGCCCAAGCTTTTTAGACAACTTAATTGATGAACTACTCTCCAATAATACAATCTAGGCATTCAAGAGATATTACTCCATTTTTTTCTGATTTAACCCCCAATTATCCAAATGGGAGAAGATTAAAAGCATTGATACACAAGGCAGATGGCCTTTCAGTGTCCTTCAAGTGACAGGTAGACATTTTGTTATTATTTTGTACATTCCTAGGTCAGACCATCCACTTTCTCACTGCATGCAATCAAGTTCCCTGAAACAATGAACCAACCAATCAAATATAGAAACAAAACAAAACAAGCAACCAAATAAAACAAAAACAAATATGCAAATACAAAAACAAGCAAAATATCCAATGAATTAAGCGTTTGGGTCCTTTTTCTCTCTTGCAAATTATGTCTTTTTTAGAGAAGTTTAGATTTAGCCAAAGACAGAAATGTGCTCATTTTCTGCTTAATAATAATATTCTTTAGTAGTCCTGTTTTCTGGACTTTTCTTGAAGCCCTTTGAAAGACATATGGCTCTAGTATGCTTTGTAAATCAGCTAGGCAAGGCCAATAAAAAACTTGAAATTACTAATTTGCTGTAGAATAAGATTGTTCTGTCTTCCCTAGCTCAAGAGGGATGTGGCTACTTGATGGCTTGGTCACTCCCACTAGTAACAGGAGCTGTTCAATGCAGAAAGGCCAGTCTAAGGTAAAGCTTAATCTGACTATAAAGGGATGTATTGGGCTAAGACAGGACAGATTTTGTAAGTGGATTGTTTGAGGACTAACAAAAAGCAAATCTCTTTCGTAAAGAAAAATGAAGTCCTGACAGAGGATGGAAAAATTTGGAAACAGATGGTTCCACAACATGAAGCCAGCCAAAAAACCAACCACAACGTGAAGAATGTCTTTAATATCATTGAGTTACACATGTAAAAAGTGTTAAAATATTGACATGACAGAGAAAGAGAGAGAGAAAGAAATATACATTCCTAGATCAGATCATCCACCTTCTTGCTGTATGGAATGAAGTTCACCTAAGCAATTGACCAACCGACCGATCAAAAATAGAAACAAAACAACCAAATAAAACAAAAACAAGTATGTAACTACAAAACCAAAATACCAAAGAATTAAACAAATCAGGTATTTTATTGTTGTCTCTGGAAATGGCTGAATCACACAAAGGTTGGGTTTATCTAGTGCACTGCCATTAGTCTGAGGATGGTAGGCTATGGAATTTGTTGCGGGTATTGGAGAGAGGCAGCGAAGCTTTCCACAGCTAAGAGGTAAACCAAGGGTTTGAATAAGACAATATCTAGGGAGACATTGAACAAATCAAAATATATATGCTTCACAGCTTTGGGGAGCTCTGGGGGTACGGTGGTTGTTTCACCATTAACCAAATGCATGACAGTTGAAATCCACCATCTGCTCCTTGAAAACCCTGTGGGCTACTTCTACCCTGCCATGCAGGGTCTCTGTGAGTTGGAACTGACTCTACAGCAGTGGGCTTGGTTTTGGGGTGCTTTTGAGTTTGCTTGGATGTATAACTCGACGGTACTTGGCTTGGCTGGCTGGACAAGCATAGACCTTTGTAAAGAATCAGGATGTGGAATTATTAAGAAAATTCAGATGATAGAAAATTTTATTTAACAAAATAAAATGTTACACTTACCGTCTAGCAACTTGAAGTGCTCTCCAGAATCTTGGGAATTAGTGATGGGGAAACACGCTCACGGTGTATTTGTCCATACAGCTCAAGTGAAAACTGAGGTCAAGGTTGCCTCAGTGCGCTTCCTGACAGCTTGGCGGTCATGGTCCGCTTTTGCACCAGGCTACAATGATGGGATCATGCTGAGCAAAGGTCCAAGAAGGTGAAATGTATGAAGACGAACTCAGTGTCAGGATTGGAGGAAGTCTTATCAACTCATTAATCTTTCAAATGCAGATGACACAACTTCACTTGCTGAAGAAAATGGGACTTGAAGCACTTAATAGCCAAAGCCAAGTACCGTGGAGTCGGAAGCACTTAATGGTAAAGACAGAAATTAAAGGGAAGCATTAAAAGAAGATACAAGAAATACAGAGTCAGTATACCAAAAAGAACTAGTTAACATTCCACCATCTCAGGAGGTAGCACACAATCAGGAACCAGCAGCAGTGAAGGAAGAAGTCCAAACTGCACTCAGGGGGCCAGGGACTGAGAGAACAGCAATAGAGATGTTTCCCCAAGTGGGTGCAGCACTGAGAGAGCTCATTCACCTCTACCAAAAAGCTACCTGGCGAAGCGACTGGAAGAGATCCACGTTGATGCTTATTCCTTAGAAAGGTCATCCATCTGAATGCGGAAATTATCGAACAATATCACTAATATGACATACAAGTACAATTTTGCTGAAGACGATTCAAAAGTGGTTGCAGCAGAGTATTGACAGGGAACTTCCAGAAATTGAAGCCAATCCAGGAGGATATAGAACCAAGGATGCCATTGCTGATGTCGGGTGAAGCCTGGCTGAAAGCAGAGAATACTTCAAAGATGTTTACCTGTGTTTTATTGACTATGCTCAGGAATTTGACTGTGTGAATCATAACAAATTATGAAATTGTTGAAAAGCAAATATGTCACCTTGAGGAATAAGATCTGTCTTCCAGAGACTGAAATATAAAATCCAAGTAACAATGGAGCCACCAGATACACAATCTTGAAAAATTGCAGATGGGTTGGAAGAGGAGATAGAACTGTGTAAGAACTCCAGAACATTTAACTGTGCTCATGAGGAACCTGTACATAAGCCATGAGGCAGTTGTTTAAATAGAACAAAGTGATATTGTGTGGTTCAAGTCAGGAAAGGTATGCTTCAGGGTTGTATCATTTTACCATACCTTTTCAATCTGTATGCTGAGCAAATAACCTGAGAAAGTAGATTATATGAAGAAGAATGGAGCATCAGGATCCGAGGAAGACTCTTTCACAGACTGCATTATTCAGATGACACATCTTTTTCTTGCTGAAAGTGAAGAGGACTTGAAGCCCATACTGATGAAGATCAAAGACCACAGCCTTCAGTACAGATTGTATGTCAACATAAAGGAAACAGAAGTCCTCACACTCGGACCAATAAGTAGCATCATGATAAACAGAGAAAAAATTGAAGTTGTCAAGGATTTCATTTTACTTGGATCCACGATCAGCACCCATGGAAGCAGCAGTCAAGAAATCAAAAGCCATATTGCATAGGGCAAAGCTGCTGCAAAAGACCTCTTTAAAGTGTTGAAAAGCAAATATGTCACCTTGAGGAATAAGATCTGTCTTCCAGAGACTGAAATATAAAATCCAAGTAACAATGGAGCCACCAGATACACAATCTTGAAAAATTGCAAATGGGTTGGAAGAGGAGATAGAACTGAAATTTCATCAAATGTTTTCTGCCACAACTAGCACTGCTAAACACTGCCAGGGGGCACCAGAGCCTCTCACTTCTCCATTCTCTTCTTCTAAGCATTTTTCCCCACGATTTTCTCAATAAGCTCACCCTCTAAGTTTTGTTACCAAAATATGTGGTCATAAATTGATTTTAAACCAAGACACTTGCATTATCTTGATCCTTTGCAATTTATTGCTTTTCTATAAATGAAATCTTTTGATATGATAAATTATGAAGTGTAAAATGACTCTTGAAATTATATATTTTTAAAGCTTTTTACAAAAGGAAAACATGAGAAGAAAACATGGTTTGAATCTCGAGACTTTTGCAGAGCTCTGGGAGGAGATCTAGCTAGTATCAACAATAAAGAGGAACAGCAAGCCATATGGCGCTTGATAACGTAAGTCTCTTTTCTTTGTAATATTCCTTTCTTTTATTGATTAGGTACAAATGATACTGAGAGTATTCTTACGTTTCTAAAATTGTTCGCTCGTAACAGTAACATATCGCACCATATCCAAAATTCACGGGTTCTGTAGGATCTACTTTGACGTCCGCATCCTTATTTTTGGAGGCATATAGCCAGAAATGAATTGCTCTATAAAATTTCAAGACATGCAATAAGTATTTGTTAAACAAGTGTATGAATGACCACTTCCTCTGCTTTAAAATTGTGTATTCTTCAACAGTTGCCCATTTTCAGGTTGTTAAGGGTTTCTCCCAATACTCACAACTACTGCATAATTTTTATTTTTAGTCACTGAAATCTCTAGGGGTTAAGTGCTACATCTGCTCACTGGGTTGGCAGTTCAAATCTGCCAGGTACACCTGGGAAACTCTATGGAGCAGTTCTACTGTGTCCTGTCGGGTTGCCATGAGTTGGAATAAACTTGATGGCACTGTCTTTTTTTTTTTTTTTTAGTTTTGTATACTAACTAATTCATGGTTTAGAGATAGCTTTCAAATCTATGCAGTCCTCCTAGGTTATGAAACTTGTTCTAAGTGTGTTTTCCTTATGTCTTGTGTATTATAGGAGTAGTTCGAACTACCATGAACTGTTTTGGTTGGGACTGACTCATGGAAGCCCGTCAGAAGGCTTTACTTGGAGTGATGGCTCTCCCGTGAGTAATTTGGTGTAATTTATAATCATCTGAATTTATCCTGTATTTGTTTTGAAGTTAATATTATGGTTTAATCCAAACTTTCAGTAGGACTGTTCATTATAACAGCAAGAGATTTTTTATTTTTATTTTATTTTTTTTTAGCTATGGTTGCTCCAATTTAGTTCCTCTAACCATCCAACGTATAGCTTTTGAGCATGGTTGACTAGATGGAAAAAAAATTAGAATAAAAACTCGTATTTATATAATATAGTACGCTCTCAGGGTTGCCATGAGTCGGATGCGACTAGATGGCACTTGGCTGGCTTGGCTCATTCTATGATGCAAAATGGATGTGCAAGTAGTTAAAATTCTTAAAAGTTGAGCGTTTTGTGGTATCTCATAGATCAGTGGACCGGGACACAGCTTTTCGTATTCCATTAGTAACCACTGGGCTTTGTCAGACTTCTCCATTTTGGAGAATGGAGAAGTGAGAGGCTCTGGTGCCCCCTGGCAATGTTCAGCAGCGCTAGTTGTGGCAGAAAACATTTGAAGTAATTTCAGTTCTATCTGCTCTTCCAACCCATCTGCAACTTTTCAAGGAACTTTCATAAGATTGCGTATTTGGTGGCTCCACTGTTACTTGGATTTTATGTTTCAGTCTCTGGAAGACAGATCCTAATGCTTAGCCTCAAACTCTGTGGGCTGTGACTGCAACATCAAAAACTCTATAATCCCATTACCACTGAGTCTATTTCAACTTGTAGCAACCTTGTAGAATAGAGTGGAACTGCCTTATAAGGCTTTTACAAGGTTGTCATCTCTACAGGGAAGCCCTGGTTGCGTAGTGGTTAAGTGCTGAAGCTGCCAACCAAAAGGTCAGCAGTTCAAATCTACCAGGTGCTCCTTGGAAACTCTGGGGCATTTCTACTCTGTCCTGTAGGGTCAGTGTGAGTCAGAATTGACTGGACAGCAGTGTGTCTTTGAATCTTTACAAAAGCAGACTGCCAAGTAGTTTTTCCCTTGGAGTGGCTGGTGGGTTCAAATTGCAAAACTTTTGCTTAGCGACCGTTTGCATTAGTCACTGTGCCGTCAAGACTCCTTGACCTCCCCTTAGGGGAACTACCTCCAGGGCCTCTATTCATTTTCAGTGTTCACTTTGGTGAAGCTGAACAGCCTAGTTGGCCATATTCCCTAGGTCTTTTTCTTTTGTAGAAAGAACAATTTGTATTTTCTTATCTTAAAAAAACCAACAACAACATAAAAAGAAAGCTTGCAAACAACACACTTAAATATTATCTCTTAAGAATGGGTTGTCAAGTTAAGAACTTGTCAAGTTAAGAACTCCCAATGGCGAGGAGTGGAGCTTTTTTTGCCAGGTTTTTTCCTGCATATGATTTCTGCTTTCACAGTCCTCAATCTATTCTGTTTAGTGAAAGTAAAGTGAGTGCTGTGACAGTTGGCACCAGACTCCGTTCAACTTCAGCTGCGTCCACATAATAAATCTGTTTCTTTCCCATCCATGTCTGTAAGCCTCGCTGCCAAAGCACAGGTATTGTGAAAAACAGTTAATGGATAAAAGTGCAAACTTGTCTTTCCTATTTGGATAGATACTTGGCATTGGCCTGATATAAATGATTGCAGTTTAATGTTTCTAATATAGGTTTCATATGAACATTGGGCTTATGGAGAACCTAATAATTATCAAAATGTTGAATATTGTGGTGAATTAAAAGGTGACCCAGGCATGTTCTGGAATGATATTAACTGTGAACATCTTAACAACTGGATTTGTCAGATAAAAAAAGGTATGATAATCTTTCCTCTCCTTTATGTTGGGTTGGAGAACTGAATTCCAGGAACCCCAATACTCTCCATTTGGTAGTAAAACCAAGTAGACAAAATATGAAATAAGGGAACTATCAGGGGCCATCGTTTTCCAAGATAAGAATGAAGTCTCTGAGTGCAGATAAACGTTCCAAAGGAACAGAAGATAGAAATGCCAGCCGGGGAATCCAAGAGACTTACGTCATGCTGAGCAGTTCCCATGAGCTGTGATTCTGGCTGAGGTTCTAGAGGGAGGTGTGGGAACAGGAGCGTGAGTTCTACTCTGGAAACAGAGCAAGGAAAAGGCAATTAAAATTTTTTCTTTTCCCTTTTTATTCATCACTACATAAGTGAAACCAAACCAAAAATCAAACCCTGTGCTGTTGAGTTCATGCCGACTCATAGCACAAATTTCCTTGAATCCTAGTATTGATTTATCAGGTAAATGTTTAACACAAAAAAGGCAGCATTTTTTGTTTCAGCCCTAGATACACAGGCAGACAGACAAATAGATAATAAAATAAACCAAGAACTAACTAACTGACCAACAACCCTTGCATCAAAATACACAACGTCCTCCTCTGAAAAGAGATACGTGGAACTGCACTGCCATCTTGTGTTGGAAACCTTGACAGTGGCCGCAGCTCTAATGTTGGAGATACTGGATTGATTTGCTGTCTATTGGTTTATTTTCTTACTCTGATGCAGGTCTTTCAAAAGGCTTTCCTCAAAACAGAGGAGTAGAAGTGGCCAGTTTTTTAAAGGTCTCCTGGTTGCCAACAGCTAACACATCTCTTATGTTTTTAGTAATTATGCAAGTCCCCAAACCTGCTGCCATTGAGTTGACTCAATTCCAGCACACAGTGACCCCATAGGACCGAGTAAAACTGTCCCATAGGTTTTTCAATGTTGTAAATCTTTACGGACGCAAACTGCCTCATCTTTCTCTGACAAGTGGATTGGTGAGTTTGAACCACCGATCCACCAAGCACTTAAAAACTGCGTCACCAAGGCTTTTGTAAATTACCACCTATTGTCCATTGCCCTTGAGCTGATTCCAACTCATAGTGACTCTATGGATCAGAGTAGAACTGCGCCATACAGTTTCCAAGGAGTGCCTGGTGCATTCAAACTGCTGACCTCTTGGTTAGAGATGTAGCACTTAACCACTACCCCACCAGGGTTGTCTTAAATTTCTACAGGATGGTAAATGAATTAGACCAAAACTAGGAAACCAAAATCCTTTTATCAGATCCCAACAAAGTCTAAATATATCATTAACTACTTGGAAAGAAAAATGTTCCATTTAATTTTTATTCAAGTATGCAGTTGATTACTCGACGGCACTTGGTGGCAGTTGATTAAAGTATAGCCTTTGAGAAAAATGTCTTTTATATTTTATAAATGATCCACATTTAGTAGTTTCAAGTAATGGAATAATAAATAGTCTAACAGCTACTTAAACACTTTCACAGTCTCCTGGAAAACAAACCTCTGTTGTTTTTTTGTTAAGTGCTATGGAGTCAGTTCTGACTCATAGCGACCCTATGGGACAGAGTAGAACTGCCCCGTGGGATGTCTGTAAAGCAGCTGGTGGAATGAGTGCTGACCTTTTTGGTTAGCAGCTGAATTCTTAACCATGATACCATCAGGGCTCCGTTAAGGTCTATTAGGTTCAAGTTGTTAGCCCTAGTATTGTTAACTGCAAAAAGGAGTTTAATAATAGGTGTAAATATGGGAAGTAAAATATGTTTGATTGATATTTATTTGTAGATGACATTTATTAAGTACTACAAATGTCAGTTACACACTGTATGTATTTACAGCTATTATGAACTCCTATTTGCAACTGACAGTATTAGGACTAATAGTTTAAACCTTGGCTTCCTGATCCCGAAACTAATGTTCTTTCCCCTTTCTATTTGTTGTGACTGAAACTAGAAACACACTTTATGTTTAATTTTCTTTTGTTTTATAGGACAGACACCAAAACCTGAGCCAACACCAGATCCCCAAGACAGTAGGTGTTTATTTTCTGATCTGCATATTTGTAGTCTTTTTCTTTTTCTTTTGTTTTCCTTTCCCAGTGAAAAATTACTTGTTCTAGGAAGGAACAGAGCAGTAGGTCTTAGCATCTTTGAGAATATCATGAAAGTTCAAGTCTTTAGCTCCAGGAAATCACAAAATCTGTGGCCATTGAGTCAATTCTGACTGATAGTGACCCGAGAGGACAGAACAGAACTGCCTCATACTGTTTCTGAGGAGCACCTGGTGGATTTGAACTGCCAGCCTTGTGTTCAGCAGCTGTAGCTCTTAACCACGACACCACCAGTTTTTCCTTCCTCTCAAAGAGATGCTCAAATGCACAAACACAAGGCATGTTAATACGGCATGTTAGAGATACATGATCATAAGGTTTCTTCCTTAGCTCAGAGTCTTAGAATTCCAAGGGTTGGAAGCAGCCTTAGGGCTTCTCTTGGTATTTGCATTCCTTGGCACTCCCATTCTGCCCTGAAGCATTCTGGTCTAACTGTTAGAAAGTGCTTTCTCATACTGGGCTAAAATCTATTTTCTCCTCATTTCTGCTCTTTGACCTAGAATACCATATGTGCATGTATGTAAATCCTTTCAGCTGTATTATCTTACTGGTGAAAGTAGCACTGGGAGTTCCTATACCTAATAATGATATATGGCACTTAGTTGGGAAGGGAAAGCAGTAGTTTTTTACAGGGTTGAAGCAAAGTGGATATTTGACCTGATGTTATTCAAAATATATGAAATAATGATTCAGCTTATTCTGGGCTCTCATAGTTACCAGTGACACAGATAGCTACAGTGTCCTTGTCATTCTGTGTATCTTACATGCCAGACACTTGAATTCTTGTAAGTAAAACCTATCACTTTTCTTCATTTATTTTATTTTTTTTCAGATCCACCAGTCACTGAGGATGGGTGGGTTATTTACAAAGATTACCAATATTATTTTAGCAAAGAGAAGGAAACCATGGACAAAGCACGAGAATTCTGCAAGAAGAATTTTGGTGATCTTGTTTCTATTCAAAGTGAAAGTGAAAAGAAGTTTCTATGGAAATATGTAAGAATATGATTCATTTAAGAATGGAACCATAACAAGTGATAAGCAAAGATAATATCTAGGATTGGTACCCCATGCACAATTGCAAATTATCTCCTGAATTTATACCTTCTAAGGTCAAGGGTAAAGATGTGAATGCTAGAGGTGGGCAGGTAGGAAGGGTGGAGGAGGGACAATATTGACCTGACAGAAGCAAATTACCATTTGCTGGAACGTTTAGTGTAGAAGTCCGGAAACCCGGAACCCCAGAACAGAATTTAGACTGAGCTTTGTGAGGATCTGCACTTGGTGCCTTTGAGTTCATCAATGTGATTTTTAAAGATTATAGCACAGAATCTGCTGGTGTAATTGTTAAGTTCAAATCTACCAGGTGCTTCTTGGAAACCATTCTACGCTATCCTGCAGGGTCACTATGAATTGGAATCAACTCAACGGCAGCTGGTTTGTTTTTTTGGTTTAATTCCTAACAAAGCCCACTGCTGTGAAGTCAGTTCTGACTTGTTGCAACCCTGTAAGACAGAGTAGAACTGCTCCACAGAGTTTCCAAGGAGCACCTGGCAGATTTGAACTGCTAACCTTTTGGTTAGCAGACATACACCACCAGAGTTTCTGAACTAGTTGCTAGTAAACAATCCCCTTAATCTTTTGGGAAATGTGTCACTTAATTATTACTAAAAAATAAGTCTGTCTTTATTGGACCAAATTACTGGCTGACAGGTACATGGCTTGGTTACTCATATAGAAATCTTCGTTGGTTGTACCAAAATTGTTATCTAACAGTGAAAGTATCACTTGTTTTTTCCAAGAGTGATTGGCTTGGTATCTTTCACTTTCAAAATGTTCATGGCAAGAGGAAAAACAGCAAAAGAGAATTTGAGCAGCAGTGAAAGAATAAAAATTCCTTTGGTTACAAAGGTCAGATGGAGAAGAGTGTAGTCTTATCTTCATTTTTGCGGGTATATCTTGCCTTGAAGTTCTCCAAATATTTCATAATATTGCACAGGAATGTTTACGTGTGGGTGTAAGGGAGAAAGTTTTTCCTTAGATGAGCAATGCCCACTGGCTGCTTTGTTATAAGAATATCTTCAGTAATCGAATTACTATAAACCAAACCAAATCCATTGCCCTTCACTGGCCTCTGACTTATAGCAACTCTATGGGAGAGAGGAGAATTGCCCCATGGAGTTTCCAACGATCACCTAGTGGAGTCAAGCTACTGACCTTTTGGTTAGCAGCTGTAGCACTGCCCCACTATGCCACCAAGATTACCCAAATTACCGAAGACATTTGAAATTACAGAGAATGACTCAAGGTATTGATCTAAGGTTTATGAAGGTTATTAAATAGTATGTATATTTTTTTCTATAAAGAAATATTTCAGAATATGTGACTTTAATGTCAGCATGTGGTGGTGTTGCTAGGTGCTGTTGAGTTGCTTCTAGCTCATAGCTTTTACCCTACATGAGTAGAATAGGCTCATATTGTTTTCTAAGCCAAAATCTTTCTGAGAGCAGATGACCAGAGTTTTTCTCCCATGGAGCTTCTGGTAGGATCAATCTAGTGGTGACATTTTGGTTAGCACCTGAGTGTTCAACCTCTGTACCAACAAGGACCCTTGAATCCTTCCTTAAAAAGACAGGAAAAAAAAAAAAAAAACCCTAATTGCTGTTAAGTTGATTTCTGACTCATACTCTGCAGAGCAGAGTAGAACCGCCCCATAGGGTTTCCAAGGAGTGTCTGGTGGATTCAAACTGCTGACCTTTGGTTAGCAGGCGTAGCACTTAACCACTACACTACCAGTTTTTCCAAATACCTCCTTAGATTTGTCTAACCAGTATGTAGATTTTTCTTAAGAATTTGTGTATTGTGCAAACATAAGGTGTATTATGTATAAATTTCTATGTTTTAGGTAAACAGAAATGATGCCCAGTCAGCCTATTTTATTGGTTTATTGATCAGCTTGGATAAGAAGTTCAGGTAAGTAAATCAAGATTCAACTGCCTTGCTTAGAACAGTGACCTGTTAAATATTTTGAGACTTCTGTTTGACTAAATACATCTGAAATAATCACACATGCTTCTCAATATGCAAAGGATAAAAAAATGAAAAATAATTTAAAATAATCCTATTAAACTTTTGAACACTGTAATTCTCAAACAACTTAAAATTGAATTTTATCTTGTAAAACTTCACCTCTCTATGTTTTAGGGCTTCCTCATTTATCACCAAATTACCTTTAAGAAGATGGATTGGATAGATGTGGATACTGAATTTATTTTAAAAGTTATGGCTCTTGTTTGCAGGGACTTGGGTACACAGAACCAAACGATCCATCGTGTTGTCACCCTTGCTTCTTCAGCAGCACTGCTTGGAAGTACTCTTTCAACTGCAACAAAATCATTTCCCTTCAAAGGACTAATTGCACTGTTTTCCCTCTCAGATACAGGGCCCAATGAAGGCTTCAGGAGGGAAGAGATTAGTACTTTTTTGTTTCTGTCCGTGTTCATTAATACATATGTTCTCACGAGTTGTAGGAGCAAATCTGTATTCCTGGCTTGTGGACAGATGTTTTAGCCACAAATGTTTCATGCAACTATTCTTGCTAGTAGTCCTAGTGGTGCAGTAATTAAAAGCTTGACTGCTAACGAGACAGGCAGCAGTTCAAATCTACCAACTGCTTTTCGGAAAACCTATGGGGCAGTTCTGCTCTGCCGTGTAGAGTTGCCATCAGTTGGAACTGACTCAGCGGCAATGAGTTATTGCCATTTTTAAGCTATAAAAACTAAACTGAAGCTTATTTTTTTTTAAGAACACAGACGCTTGATCCTTATCAGACAAACACCTGTTTTGTCATCTGCAAAATGACAGGGCCAGATTCCACAATCTGTAGGTCCTCTTCCAGTGGCTGCAGTCTCTGAATTTCTAGAACTTAATAAGCATTGCCCCCACATGAGTAAGGTGAATCCAGAGAATGGTTTCATGAGAACTTCTAAGTTCTGGGCCTGTCTATCGGTGGTATTATTTTGTTAGACTCACATCTGAGGAGCACCATGGAAGGGATTTTGCTTCTGGTTCATTTCCAGAGTAGAACCAGGATTTCCTACTGCTTCTCCCAATTCAGGAACAAAGGTGACTTCCTCCTGGGAGGGCAAAGAAGCCAGACTAGCCAAGGCATCAGGGTCGCTACAGAGGAGCACAAGAGGGCAAGCACCCAGGACTGAGAAACTGGGGGATGGGGAGATCTCAGCGAGTACACCAAGGTCCTTTCTGCTGTGTTGGCACTCTGTACTCCCTTCTTCATGATTACCTTCCCTATTGTCCCCACTAGACTGTAGCCAATTATTGTAACAAGTGGACTGATGCATGCTGTCTGAATTTTCTTTTCCAGTTGGATGGATGGAAGCAAAGTAGATTATGTGGCTTGGGCCACAGGTGAACCCAACTTTGCAAATGATGATGAAAACTGTGTAGCCATGTATTCAAATTCAGGTAGACAACATAAAGATCTTTTGAACTTGCCTTGTGGTGTGAAGTATCATTTCCTACTGCCCTAGGTTAAAATGATCAATCTGGGTATTTCTAGAGGGTTGCTGTGAGTCAGAATCAGCTCAGCAGCACTGAGTTTGGTTTTAGTATCAGGCAAGAAAAGGAGAGAATCAAGGAGAACTCCAATGTTAGTGGCGTAACTTGTCCAAAGAGAAGGAGAGGTTAACATTTACTGTAGGGCGTGAGGCAGTCAATCTTCTCACTTCTCATTTTTTGGAAAATGGTTTTCACGTAGGATTTGAAGAAAACACTTTAAATGTGTTGATGACTTTCCATTTCTTATCTGTAAAATGGGAATCAGAACTTACCTAATTTGTTGTAGAGAAAAGTAAATGAGATAAGGCACCTAAATCACTTAGCAAATGCTTGCTAAGTATGAAGTTCAGGTATGAGACAATGCATCTGAAACACCAAGTACTTGTCTGCTTTCACAGAAAGTGCTTTATTAAGTTTACTAGTTGTGGTTTATGACAAGGAGGAAAGGGATCTTGCATGAATTCTTCTAGTGAGTTATAGAAAAGTTTGACTACAGTCTGAACAGGTTTTTGAGAACCCTTATAAAATCTAGAGCCTTTTTTTTTTAAATTGAATAAGTGGTTCTAAATGTAAGCATGTAAATCTAACGCACCTGATTCCCCCATCCTGCCCCAGGGCTTTGGAACGACATCAATTGTGGTTATCCACACTCCTTCATTTGCCAGAGACATAACAGCAGCATCAATGCCACCGCTCTTCCCACCACCCCTCCTGTCAAAGGCGGTTGTGAGCAAGGTTGGAAGTCTTATGATGACAAGGTACTGGGAGAATTAGCCACAGTCTTGGCATCAATAACATGGAAAGGGGCAATGTAAATCTTTCAGCACCTCTGCTGACCTCAGCACTTTAGAAATTTTTCACTAACAATAGGTGGGAGACTCCTGAGACAAATTCTCTATAGAAATTAAGTGTATACTAGAAGATACTGTCCAAATAGTGGCACCATTTGTCTCAGTGTTCTAAAGAAAGAATCTTTGTGTCTTAAAACTAACAAACAAGCAAAGAAACTCTATTTGACTGTGAGACATTTTTTATTTATCGATAACTTTTTATGAATGTTAGATTTTTTTTTTTTTAGTAAACTCTATTGTCTTTAATGAACCCCAGTGATTTTTGTTGGTATATATATTTTTCCCTTCCAATTCAGTGTTTCAAAATCTTTGGCTTTGTTGAAGAAGAAAGAAAAAACTGGCAAGAAGCACGCAAGGCTTGCATAGGTTTTGGAGGAAATCTGGCATCCATACACAATGAAAGAGAGCAAGGTATGCAGGTCATTTTATAAACGATGATGTATTTATAAATGTAGTTCTCTTCACACAGCAGTAGAGTACTGCTGATAGTAAATGATTTTTCAGTTTTCCAGCATAAAAAAATAGGAAAAAAATCAAATATTTACTGAAAACTGTTCTATTCAGTTGTAGGCATTATACGGGCTTGTTACATATGAAGTCTTTTTTCATTGTATAACAATGTTATGAATAAGATATTATTATTCTCATTTAAGAATGATGAAACGAGATTTAGAGAGGCTTGCGTCAGAGAGTTTACCTAGTAAACAGTAAAGTTGGCCACCAAATCTGTCTGTCTAGCTTAAATCCCATCCTACTCATGGTGAATCAACCTACTTCTCAAAGAGCCAAAGAAATAAAAATTGCATTTTTCCATCTATTTGATCACATAACTTACAATGCAATAAAACTGATATTTTAATATAAATTTGGAACAAATTGAGAAATTTTTTTTTAAATAAAATCTGTTAAGAATCAGCTAGAGTCAATGAAGAAGTACAGAACAGGAAAAAAAACAGCTATCCATAAAGCATGCAGATTGTCATAGTCATTACTTTGCTGCTTTCAAGTAAAAGGCACTTACTTTTGCTTAGTACTGACTCTACTTGAAGAACGTATTAGGTTCAGTTTGTGACTTGTCCATTTAACAGTGACATTTACCAACTGAAATTGATTCAGATGACAGTAGTTAAACTGATGAGGAATTTGGACACCATGGCATGTGAATGACATTTGAAAGACTCTTAGGTTATATAGGCTCAAAAGAAAGGATGTAGACCCTGAAGGATTATCCTGTGTGACCCCAGAAGGAAGATTTAGAATCAATAAATAGAAGTTACAGGGAAATTTAGGCTCAAAAAAGGAAATCTAACAAGCAAAACTGACTGGATGACTGCCATGTGAGGAAGGTGAGTTTTCAAAAAGACTTTGAAAATGCTTTAACATGAAGGTTCTGAAATGAAGCTATGGAGTCACCTATATTGGCTGGTAGGTAGCGTTTTAGGTGCCCAATAAATGTATTTATGAATTTACGAGCATATTGTAGAGGAGAGATGTTGGCTAGACAAATTTTATATTTCCTTTTGGTTCTGAGGGTTTTTTTTTACTTCCAAAATCATTTACTGGGGAAAAAAAAAGATACATCTCAAAAATAATAGAATTCTGAACAGCTATTTCCCACATGCTTAATTTGCTCTATAAAAGCTGCCATATGATCTCTTAGATCACAGTGTAAATAAATGAACCAGTCTTTCTCTGAGAACCTTTGACAAGTTCAGGAACTTGCCAGATGCTGAAAGAAAAGGATCAAACCGTAGAACACAATAAAAATTGTTAAGAATACACCTTTCACGTTCCTCTAACTGGTCTACCACATTTGGGGCTTAGCTACCCAGCAGAGAAACACAGGCATTGATTTCCTGTTATAACCACAAAGTGCTGATTCCTGGCATGACAAAATTAGAAAATGGGTAATACAGATGGACAGAAGGAAACCATTTTCAGGTAAAATAATATTATTCCTGGCACAATAGGCATATGCTGTTGATTTCTTACTGTGGTTGTTGGCAGAAAAGAAATCAGTGCTAAGATATTGGCAGGTAGAGCTTTTCCAACATTTCTTTTCAAGTTGGGGATCAGGCAAAAGTTATGTTCTTTTTTTAGAAACCAAAATAAAACAAAAATAAATCTCTGCCTGTGCTCTCCTCTCTCTGACAATTGTTGGAAGAGGTTTTCTTTTTTTTTTTTTTTTCCTCCCCTCACTGTGGCTCTTCTGTGGAGTTACTTGTTTCTAAAGAAACAGAGAATCATATTTCTGTGGGCTTTTATCTGTTTTGGACTTCCTATCAGCAACCCCTAGTGCTTTAGTAATTTAATTTCCTATTTAGGAATCAGGAGATGCAGTTAATGTTAAGCATTTGCAAATTGTTGGTCAGCAAAGTAGGTGCTCATCCACACAGGAGCCCACTGCTTCTGGCAGAAGGTCGTTGCTGTGGGATGCGTGTTGTCAATCACCTTCACACTGGCCCCAATTCGTGGTGACCCCACGCACAATGAAACCAGTTGCTATCTAGTCCTGCACCACTGCCATGATTGGTTATAGATCAGACCACTGTGCTTATAGGATTTTCATTAGTTAACATTTGGAAGTGGATCACCAGGCTTTTCTTTCTAATCGGTCTTAGTTTGGAAGCTTCGCTAAAACCAGGTCACCATCATAGCAACATGTAGGCCTCCACTGAGAGACAGGTGGCGGGAAAGGGCTACAAGAGAAAGGAGGGGGCTGTATACATTTCAGTCTTTCACAGCTCCTGGGTATTGACACCATCGTCTCTACCACAGAACTGACAGATAAACAAGAGAGCATATTTGTGCTATAGTCTCTGAATTTCTCTAGGTCTTCTCACTGCATAATGTGAGCTCTGAAATGTCGGGATGTTCCCTGGCCAAGGCACACTCAGTGCAAAACCCTGGCCCCTGGGAGCAGGCCATTATAGAGGGAATCCCAGTTTGGTAGCTTTTGTGGTTTGTCAGGTCAAGGTATTGATTACTTGACAAATTAATACTTCTGGTTTTGACGAATAGTTTGTATTTACAAAATTTTTCTGGATCAAGAGTTCTCTCCTTCCTAGTGTTATAAGCAGTCTCTTATTTATAAATCCAGGACAACTGCTAGCCCATATGAGGTCCTTGAATTAGAAAAAAGCACTTATTTCTATGGATAGTAGCTGAACACAACACAAGTCAAGGTATATGAAATGAAGAGTGGGGTTAGGTATGCATTTCGGCTTCCTTTGGTTTCCATGGAAACCCTGGTAGCATAGTAGTTAAGCGCAACATCCGCTAACCAAAAAGTCAGTAGTTGGAATCAGCCAGGTGCCTCTTGGAAACTCTATGGGGCAGTTCTACTCTGTCTTATGTAGTTGGAATCGACTCAACGGCACTGTGTTTTTTTCTTGTTGGTCCCTGTGATCCAGTGCCTTATGCTGGACACAACTTGTACAGCCATGTACAGTGACCTGAATTAATAAAATAAAGCCAACCTAGAATTTGCTTGTGAGAAACTTTTCAAAGTCCAGAGCTGAAGTCATAATACTACGCTAAGGTAAGAATGTGTTTGTTTTCATGATAAGTGCTTTTAAATAATAACAAGACATTAACGACATGTTCAGTATTTTGAAATTAACAAGTTTTGGCTGCTTCCCACATTTAGAGTCATCTCCCCTAAAGTTTCAAATTTTGTGAAATTTTTTCCCAGCATTTCTTACCTATCATATGAAGGGCTCCAATTTTCATGTGTGGACTGGGCTCAATGATATCAATTCAGAGCACACATTCCTTTGGACAGATCAACGAGGGGTTCATTATACAAACTGGGGGAAAGGTTATCCTGGTGGAAGAAGAAGCAGTCTGTCGTATGAAGATGTAAGTATTGGTCACAGTCACCTCTGTACACTAGATCCTGCTCAAAGTCCTCATATTAGTGATTGTCAATGAAAACTAGACCAGAGGATTCCTTGATCTGGTTCATGTTTGCAAATTTTAACTGCTTCAGACAGGACCAACCAGGAAGGGATATAAATTCAGTTATGAATTCTTTGGCTTGGGTGTGTATGTGGGGATGAGGCGGAGAGTGTATTTGGGGGGTAGGGAAGCCTAGCTTCTCTCTGGGACTATCTTATGGTCTGAACATGTGATTTAACATGGAGTTACCAGCTTTGCTTGCATCAGTTGTCCCAGAACTTTTGAAGCTACCATGGTATTTAGTATGTAGATCTGGGACTTACTACTACTTTTAAAGATAGCTTTATCATCACTAAGCCAAGCCAAGTGCCATATGTTATAGAGTGCTTACAGTGTACCAGGCACTGTGCTTACTGCCTTTGTACATTAAGTGAGACACTATTACTTCTTTTGTCTTTACGTATGGAATGGTCAACCAGTCCATCCAATCCATGCCAAACACCAGGTATAACCGTAGCACCTACTTCGTAGATGTGAGTTTCAATAGTAGGTGTAAAGTACTTAAAACCGTGTAAACAGAAGATATGATTATGATAGCTAGTAGATTAAAAGAACTCAACATATGATATAATCAAAATCTTCCTCTGACACTCAGTGAAAACTCAAACCCTGGTGAGACAAGTTCTATGTGTTTTTTAGCTCACTTTGAACATACAGACTGTGTCAGTAGTCACCTAGTGCTGCTAGAACAGAAATATCACAAGCGTGGCTCCAACAAAGAGAAAGTTGATTCTCTCACGGTCTGTAGGCTAGAAGTCTAAATTCAGGATGTCAGCTCCAGGGGAAGGCTTTCCTTCTCTGTCAGCTGTGGAAGAAGGTCCTCAGCATCAATCCTTCCCTGGACTAAGAGCTTCTCTGTGCAGGAACCTCAGGTCCAAAGTGTGTGCTCTGTTCTTGGTGCAGCTCTCTTGGTGGTATAAGGTACCCTACTCTTCGCTTCAAAGACAACGTTGGTGTAGGCCACACCCTAGGACGACTTCCTTTGTATTGGATCAGGGATGTGACCTGAGCAACGGGTTACATCCCACACTAATTCTCGTTAACCACAGGCAGAGATTATGATTTATAACTTAGGAAAATCACAAAATGGAGGATAACCACACAATGTTGGGAATCACAGCCTAAGCAAATTGCCGTGTATTTTTGTGGGGAACACACTTGAATCCATAAATTGGACCATCCTAAGGAGGTTTGAAATTACAGACATGCAACTGAAAAGTAGAATATTTTTCCTAGCCCTTTCTGGCAAGGGTAAGGTTTTTAAGACCTACTAGCAATTAATTATGAACCAATAATAATACTTTCATAAACTAAGAATAAAAAATATAGGTTGGGTTTATTTCCCTTTAACTGTATTTCTGGGTTTGAACAGCAAGAATTCATGCAGAAAAGATATTGTTTTCCTAGCTTATTTTGTTCATATTTTGACAATGATTAATGACATTACTGATTGTGAAGGATCTCAGGCCCATATCCAAAAGTTATCCAAATCTGTTTCATTTTTGAATTCAGATATCAAGAGTTCAGATATGAAGGATTACTTGGAAAGTGGATGTAGTTTTATGAAACATAATAATGGATTTCACATGCTACAAATGAATTTGGAATTTCACATGGTACAAATGAATTTGGAAGATGTTAAAATTTGGAGGCTGTGCGTAAATGATGGATTTTTACAAATCTTGTTAATGGATTGACTTCAGTCATTACTGATTCATACTTGTTTCCCTTTCCTTTCTCCGTAAATCTGTAGGCCGACTGTGTTGTTATTATTGGAGGCAAATCACAGGATGCAGGAAAATGGATGGACGACACCTGCGACAGTAAGCGGGGCTACATATGCCAGAAGTTATCCAGTGAGTTCTGCCATCACTTTGCTTGCCTGTGAGACCTGGGTCTTTTCATGCATTCACTAGCTTACCTAAAATAGAAGATTTTTTCTTACTATAAACAATGAAGTTTTCTTTTTACTATAAACATAAGTGTTGGAATATTTGTCACTTGTAAAAATAATTTGAAGGCTTTTAATGAATTAAGGGAAGGCTTACAAAGATAAAGTAAAAACATCGAGAATGAAAATTTATAGACTATCAGTTATATAAAATTCATTATTAATCCCCCTTTAAACAAACAAGTGTAGTGGGTTAAGTGCTAAATTTGCTAACCAGAAGGTCAGCAGTTCAAATCCACCGAGCGCCCTTTGGGAACTCTATGGGGCAGTTCTACTCTGACCTCTAGGGCTGCTATGCGTTGGATCTGACATGACAGCAGTGGGCTTTAAATACACAAGAATATAAAAGGCTTAATGGAAATACTTTAAAAGAAAAGAAAAAAAAACCCTGCCCAGTCATGTGTCATCCTCATGATCGCTGTTAATGCCTGAGCCCGTGGTTGCAGCCGCTGTGTGATGCTGTCTCATTGACGTCTTCCTCTTTTTCATTGACCTCTACTTTACCAAGCATGACATCCTTCTTTAGGGACTGGCCCTCCTGATAACATGTGCAAACTATGTGAGACCAAGTGTCCCCATTGTTACTTCTAAGGAACCATCTGGTTATACTCTTCCAAGACAGATTTGCTGGTTCTTCTGGCGGTGTGTGGCATACCCACGTTCTTCACTAACACCACATTTCAAGTTGTCAGTTCTTCTTTGACCCTCCTTATTCATTGTCCAGCTTTCACATGCATATGAGACAATGGAAAACACCATCATTGTATCAGGAGCACCTTAGTCCTCAAAGAGACACCTTTGATTTTAATGCTTTAAAGAAGTCTCTTGTTCGATCTAGTAAGTCACCTGATTTCTTGACTGCTGCTTCCATGGGTGTTGATTGTGGATCCAAGTAAAAGTGTGTCTATATGTGTGTGTGTGTGTATTTGTGTGCTTTTATAAACATATATAATTGTATCTGTATATAGTTTTTAAAATCAGCAGAAATCATTTTCAAAAATTTCTGTGTATTTATTGAAAATTTGGAAAATACAGGAAAACAAAAAGGAGGGAAAAAGTCACCCACAATTCAACCACCTAGAAATAACTTCTACATATTTTAGTTTTTTCCTTATTTTTTTCAATGAATGCTTTTATAGCAAGCTAACTGGACAGATGAGCTGTTTCTTTGTGTTCATAAAATAATTCTCTCATTATTTTTTTGAGATAAATGTGTATGTATATATATATAAACATTGACATTTAATTGAAATGTAAACATTTTTGTGTGTGCAATTCAGTGACATTAATGTCACACGACCATCACCACTGTCTGTTGCCAGATTTTTCAACCTCCCTTAACAGTGCCCTCTAAGTAATGATCCCCTTTGTCCAGCTGCCTCCTATTCCTACCAAACACTAATGAACTTTAGTGTCTGTACATTCCCATTAATTTGAAATACCTACAATGGGCAAATGTATAAAAATAAGTTTTTGGCTTTACCTCTAACTTCATTTGCCATTTTCAGTAGTCTGGAAATTTTTTAATGGTATTAAGATGAGCTCAGATCTCCCCAAACTAGGAAGTCATTAAGATTGCTCGGTCCTATAAAGGCTTGAGTTACTTGGCTTAATGATATTACACCAACACAAGATGGCAGCAACAACAGAAAAAGGGGAGGCTACTGTTTTCTGTTTTGTTTCATTTTCCTTTCTCCCTGAAATGATGCTGTTGCATTACCAGGTATATTCAAAAGAAAGACTGGCTTTTGCAAGTGACAGAGCAAGGAAAAATGTGGATAAGAGTGAGTAAAAAGTGGAAAAGGTTGAAGAATTGGCCAAGATAAAATTGGTAGGCAATAGTGTTTAGAAACTTGGGAAAAGAATCAGCTGGCTTTGTGATTGTAAATACAGTTGTCCCCCAGTATTCCTGGGGATTTGGTTTGGAGACCATACCACTCCTTGCAGATGTAAAAATCCACAGATGTTCAAGTTTCTTATATAAAATGGTATCATCTCTAGGTTACCTACAATACCTAGTAAGATATAAACGATGTGTAGATAGTTGTTACACTGTGTTATTTAGGGAAAAAGAAAAGACAGGTGGCCAACAATGCTCAGTGCCATAGAGAGACTAAGGATCTACAAAACAGCAGGAGGCTACGGCAGGGTATGCCTATACATCCTTTCCTTCCTGTGGATTCAGTGTAGTGCTTGGTACACTGCAAATCCAGGTTTTGCTTTCTTGGAGTTTTTGTTTCTTTGAATATTGTCAATCTGTGGTTGGTTTATTCCATGGATGTGGAACCTGCAGATGTGGAGGGCCAGCTGTGTTTTAAGCTTTGTGAGCCACAGAGCCTCTGTCATGCTACCCATTTCTACTGTGGTAGCATGGAAGTGGCCATTGGTAATATAGAAATGAATAAAGATCTGACAAAGCACAACCAACGAAAGAGAAATTAGATAAATTGGAACTACTAAGAATCAAACACTTCTGTTCATCTAAAGACTTAAGAATTAAAAGACCACCTACAGAATGGGAAAGAAATATTTGACAACTGTATGTCAGACCGACGTCTGATCTGCATAATCTATAAGCTACTACAAAACATCAGTAAGATAAATAATCCAATTAAGCGATTGGTGAAGGAGGTAGATACTTCTCTAAAGAGGAGATCCAGGCAGCCAAAAAACACATGCAGAAATGCTCATGGTCACTGGCCAAGTGCCGTCGAGTCGGATCCGACTCATGGTCACTAGCTATTAAATAAATTCAAATCAAAACTATGATGAGATACCATCTAACCCCAACAAGGTTGGCCATAACCCAGAAAATGCAAAACAACAGATGGTGGCAAATGCTGTGGAGAAATCGGAACTCTCCTACACTGTTGGTGGGATTGCAAAATGGTGCAACCTCTCTGGAAAGCAATCTGGTGCTTCCTTAAAAAGCTGGATATACATATACCATTTGACCCAATAATTCCACTGCTTGGACTATGTCCTACAGAATCAAGACCATTCACACCAACGGATACATGCACACAGATGTTTAGTGCAGCACAGTCCACAGTAGCAAAAAGATAGAATCAACTCAGATGCCCAACAACAGAGGGATGGTTGGGGAAACTATGGTATACATACTTGATGGAACACTATGCAATGATAAAGAACAATGATGATTTCAGGAAGCATCTCATAACCTGGTTTCAATTGGAGGACATTATGTTGAGTGAAAATAGTCAGCGGCAAAAGGACAAATATTGTATGAGACCTCTACCATAAAAACTTAAAAACAGATTCATGCACAGAAGAAAAGACTCTTTGATGACTGCAAGGGTAGAGAGGGAGGGAGAATGATGGTGGGGTACAGACTAGATAGTTGATAGAAATTTGGTTGCGTGAAATCTGTGACAGCGTGCATTAGAAAGAAGATCAGTTTTAACTGGACTTCAACATAACATGATTACTCCTCCCATCTTAACCCAATATTGTAAGGACAGAGTAGTTGGGGCAGGGGTCCAGGGACCATGCTCTCAGCAGAAATCGAGGCCAATTGGCATAAGTAGTGTTTTGCTAAGAGAGTTTTCTGCATCCCACATTGGTGAGTGGCTTCTGGGGTCTTAAAAGGTGCCAAGTTGCCATCTGAGGAACACCAAATGTTCCAACTCAGCAGGAATGGTTAATCACCAAGGACCAAAACGACATTGGGGAAAGAGAACCCAGAAGACAAAGAGATCCACATGGGTCCATGACTATATTGACATGTGACCAGAAGAACTGGATGGTGCCTGGCTACCACCAGTGATAGCTGTGATGGGGCTCACAAAGTTGAGTTTCACTGGCAACACAAGAATAAAAAGGAGTCCACCCTGAGATCTCCACTAAAAGTCCACAATTGATCATCCAGGGGCCTTAGGATTCCCCTGAAAGCATGGCCTCTGGCCCTGATGCTGCCCCTGTCCATAAATCATAATGGAGGTCAACTCTTTGGACAGGAGTGGATTGGACTTGGTGACACAGAGTGACCATATCATGTGTGCACTTTCTGGTTTCATGCATTTACAGAATGTTGTCCTGCTGACCTCTTACTGGAGGCAGGTGAGAGGGTGGAGAGAAGGGGATAGCAGATTGTTAGAGGGATATAACATGTATAGAACATAAGAGGAAGAGTGTGCTGTCACTGGGCAGGGAGAACAGGTGCACCTGCACATAGGCAGGCATGCAAATGTATACGGGGTTGTACATTTTCATTCAATCATAATAAAAAAAATTAAAAAAGAGTGAGCTTAGCTATGTCCCACTAAAACTTTATAGACAGTGAAATTTGAATTTCATAAAATTTTTACATATCATGAAATATTTGTTTTAGTTATCTAGTGCTGCTATAATAGAAATATCACAAATAGATGTCTTTAACAAGTAAAGTTATTTTCTCACAGTTTAGGAGGTTAGAAATTTGAATTCAGAATAGCAGCTTTAGGGGAAGGCTCTCTCTCCCTGTCAGCTGTGGAGGAATATCATTGTCTCTTCTGAGCTTCTGCTCCTGGGTGGATTTCAAGTGGATTGGTGTCTCTTCTCCCACATCTCTCGTTCTTCGCTTGCCTGTTTAGACTGTTTTATAGCTCAAAAGAGATTGGTTCAAGACATACCCATTGTTAATCCCGTCTCACTCACATAACAAAGACAGCCCATTCCCAAATGGGATTAGAACCATAGTCATACCCATTGCCATGGACTTATAGTGACCCCATAGGACGGAATAGAACTGTCCTACAAAGTCTCCAAAGGGAGCAACTGGTGGATTCAAACTGTCAGCCTTTTGATTAGCAGCTGTAACTCCCTGTAGCTCTTAACCATTGCACCACCAGGGTTCCAAGCACAGGTATAACCCAAACCAAGCCCATTGCCACTGAGTTACTTCTGACTCATAGTGATGGTATAGGACAGAGTAGAACTGTTCCCGTAGAGTTTCCAAGGAGTTCATGGTGGATTTGAATGGCTGACCTTTTGATTAGCAGCTATAGCACTTAACTGTTACTCCACCAGGGTTTCCAGCACAAGTATAGAGGTTAGAAATTACAACACATATTTCTGGGGGACACATTCAACCCATAACTTTGTTCTCTGATTCTTTCAAACCATCTAAGAAACTTTCTTAGCTCCTGGGCTGCAAAAACCAACAGGTGGCCAGATTCGGCATTTGGGCTCATCCATTTCCTAGAGTACCAGCTAAGGCGTACAGGAACAAGCTCTTTTTTGAGGGTCTTGATAGTAGTGGAAACCCTTGTGGTCTTCTTACCAAAAGGTGAGCAGTTCAGATCTGCCTTGTGCTCCTTGGAAACTCTCAGGGCCAGTTCTGTTCTGTTCTGTGGCATCATTAAGAGTTAGAATCAGCCTGATGGCAGTGGGTGGGTGACAGTAAGTGGCTTAGAGTAAGGGTGGGCTTCAACAGGATTAGAAACTCATATAGGAGATTGAGGAAGAAAGAAGAAAACATAAAACAAACAATAATGACAAAAAGTGACTTGTTTACGGGGGCTTCAGCCTCTGGATCAGTTTGGATGAGGTGTGTGGGGCTTGGTGAAAGATACAGTAAATTATCAATAAGAGCAGAGCTCAATCATGAAATAAGGATAAACGAACCAGTAACTTGTTTATTCCAGAAACCTAAATTAGTGTTCTGTAGGGGCATTACTCGTGGCATCAAATAGATGCAAACTCATGGATGAAATGGAACAAATGGATGGAAGGGGAGAAAGATTGTTCTCGACCTTGTGGTAAAAAATCCATTGTTTACTAGTGTGGTATTTTTTTCATCTAGATACCGAATTACCATTGGACTGGCAAGCCTTTTTTGGTCTTCTCTTTGGAAGCTTGCTTTGTTTACCTTAGTACTTTCAATACAGTTTAGAAATTATAGAACTTATTTAGGCATCCTGATTATGAATAAACTTTGTTTTGTGGTACAAACACATGGAAATATTTTTAATACTTGGTAGTTTAGATTTGTGCTCTTCTGATTATTTTTGCAGTGTATAAGATAGAGAACTCATCTACTAATTGGGCTCCATAATGTTCACTGAAAATGCTAATGAAAATAATGTTTTTATTTCAGACCCTTCTTTACCTATTTCTCCAACAACAACTCCATCAGATGGTTTTATTACTTTTGGTGAAAGCAGCTATTCACTCACCGACTTAAAACTCTCATGGTATGAAGCAGAAAAGTATTGCACTCTTCACAATTCCCTTATTGGAAGCATTCTAGATCCTTATAGCAATGCATTTGTGTGGATGAAGATGCAAAACTTGGATTTACCCGTGTGGATTGCCCTGAATAGTAACTTGGTAAGACACCAGAAACAAGCACAACTTGACAAGTTGATAAACTGTGATTGAAAGTGGTACTTTTTCTGCTTATTCTGTTGAACACTTGTTATGTAGACATTGCATATGGGACTAAGATGAACAAAACCTGATCTGGAACGTCAAAAAGCTAGCCAGCCACTGATGTGTGTCAAAAATAGGAATTAGGTAACTAATGAATTCTCATATTGTTTTGGAATAATTACATTTTCGGTACAGTTTTATTTATCCATTATTTTTATTTCTTGCTTTCTAGTATCATGTTTACAACTCTACCATAGGAATTAAGAAAGCAGTTCAGGGGCACAGCTGCTGGGTGATGGAATACTTTTAATTTTTTACGGCAAGTCAGTGTAGATCATTATAGATACTGAAGTTGTGGACCTTCTATGTGTGAGGGATATTTCACTGCAGTATATTCCCTATATTCTGCATCAGAGAAGGGAAGTTTAACAGATAATGGAGCAAAGTGAAGAACGAGGCTGAGCAGTGAGAGTAGGGATGTAGTTATCAACACGCTCCTTAAATGAATCTTCTCTGGTCCCTGTGACTGCACCTTCATCTGTCCATCCTCCATCCATCTACCCATCTATCCTGCAGACTTCCTAGTAGAAGGAATAGTAGATATGCCAACAAGTAATTAAGGGAAGAGCCACAAGACAGGCATGTGTAAATTGCTATTGGTGGATGGAAAAGGGACAAGTTGTGCTAGGGGAGATGACCAAGAAGAAAGTCGAACTACATAGATATGGTCTAGGATGGTAGAAAATAAGGAAGGAACATCAAAAAGAGAAAAGGGGATACCAAAAATCCAAACATACTGCTGTTGATTCCTGCTCATAAACTAAAAAACAAAAACAAACAAAAAAATCAAACTCACTGTTGTAGAGTTGATTCCAACTCATAGCAACCCTATAGTACAGCATAGAACTACCCCATAGAGTTTCCAAGGAATACCTGGTGGATTTGAACTGCCATCCTTGGTTAGCAGATGTAGCACTTCAGAACTATGCCACAGCAACCCTACAGGGATCAAAAAACAAAACAAAACCCATTGCTGATGAGCCGGTTCTGACTCATATTGACCCTATAGGATAGAAAGGGATACACTTGGAAAATAGATTGGTGTCAGATTTTATGGAGCTTCTAATAATGTGATACGAAGATCAAAATTTACACTTTAATTTGCTGTTAGAAATAATTTTGGTGGAAAAGTGAATATTTAAAATGAAGTAGTTCTATGAAGTAGTTCCATACATTTAGGCAGGACATGTTTATGCTTCTGCAGAAACTATGTTTTCAGTAATTAACTCTCTTGATATGTCATTCATTTTCTATTTACAAACGTGGCAATTATCTTATGAAGTTAAATTAGGCTATTATTTATTTTTAGAAAGATTAAAGAGCTTTCCATTGTATCAATGTTTATAACTAAAACAGTACTATTATCTTCTTTGTATTGATGGAGTTAATGATTATTCAAGTCCTGTCTGAGTATATGCAGTGCAATACCACAAAATTCTAAGACTGACTTAGTGACAAACATGTGTACATAGGTCAAAATGATAGATATAGAAAACTTTCTTCATTGATAGAATTTAATACATAAGAGCTTCTGAATATTTATTATTGAGACTGGTCTCTGAATCAGTGATACCAGATTCCCCAGGAAATTATGCTTAGTTTTGATTGTCTACTGTACAATTATATATCAACAATTTTATCAGAATGCATATATTGTTGTTGTTGTTACGTGCCATCTAGTCAGTGTTGATTCATAGCGACCTCATGTATAACAGAACAAAACATTACCTGATTTTGTGACATCTTCACAATCTTTGTTACGTTTGAGCTCATTGCTGCAGCCACTGTGTCAGTTTATCTCATTCAGGGTCGTCTTTTTCTGACCTTCCACTTTACCAAACATGATGCCCTTCTCCAACTTGGAATAACACATTTTGAATTTGCCATTGAATCTTTGTTAATTGGTTTGGTAAGTTCAATGATACAGTCAAGAAGGAGCCGATTGGTTGAATTAATAAAAAATGTTCTTATCTCTGACTGGTATCATGCATTATCAGTCTGTTCTAAGGCTTTACCTATAAAATCTTGTCTATACTGGTAAAAGAATATTCTTGGTAAATAATATTTTTGATATTATCAATTAGGCTGCACATGACCGTAAATTTATACATCTAAATTCAATAAAAGGGTAAGTTGGCAAATTTTTTTAAAAAGTGATTTCGTGATTTGCATAGTTGTATAATTCCTGGAAGGCCAGGAACTTACGCTCCTCTAGGAACTACCTGTGTGTACAATACTAAGTCATTTATCACCAACACTATTTCATATTAGGTTATTGCTTGTCTTAGGGTCCCACAAATTCATTGAAAATTACTTAATTTTAATAATATAAGAAATATTTTATTTGTTGGAAGATAAAATGTGCTTTCTGCACTGAAAATCCACATTAATGTAAAAGAATTTCATAGGTAAGATATCAGTTTTTTTATGTCCATGTTTTTCAAATTGGCTTCCAAAGACACATTCCTGGGGATCTCCAAGAAACAGTCTTTTTTTTTTTTAACAGAAGATTGCATTTAGTGGATTTGAGAGAAACGAATAGAAATTATTTATAATGTTCTTTTTCATTCCCTAAAGGTCAAAATTGTATGTCAAGTCACAGTCCTAAATGTCCTTTTTCCTCCTTGCTTGGTTCTTTTGGTGTTTTCTACTTGGAGAAAAGACTCCCTGTTAATGGTTGTTTTTGTCCTTGTAGACCAATAATGAATACACTTGGACTGATAAATGGAGAGTGAGGTACACTAACTGGGGTGCTGGTGAACCCAAACTGAAATCAGCCTGTGTTTATCTGGATGTGGATGGCTATTGGAAGACAGCACACTGCAATGAAACTTTCTATTCTCTCTGTAAAAGATCAAATGGTAATTGAATACATAAAATAATCAGGGTTTTGAAACTTTCTAAATAGTGTACCATGCACCTACCTCTATTGATACTCTTAAACAGTAAGGTGACTCAGGTAGTTAAGACTATATAAAGCATTTTCTTTTACCTAAAAGAGACTGACTTAGTGATAAACATGTGTAAGAAGGTCAAAATGATAGATGCAGAAAATTTTCTTCATTGATAGAATTTAATATGTAAGGGCCTCTGAATATTTATTATTGGGATTGGTCTCTGAATCAATGATGCCAGATTCCCCAGGAAATTACGCTTAGTTTTGATTGTCTACAGTACAACTATATACAAATAATTTTATCAGAATGCATACATTGTTGTTGTTGTTAGGTGCCATCTAGTCAGTTTTGATTCATAGCGACCCTATGTATAACAGAACAAAAACATTGTCTGATTTTTGTGACATCTTCACAATCTTTGTTACATTTGAGTTCATTGTTGCAGCCACTGTGTCAGTTTATCTCCTTGAGAGTCTTCTTTTCCTGACCTTCCTCTTTACCAAACGTGATGCCCGTTCCAAGGACTAATCCCTCCTGATAACATGTCCAAAGTATGTGTGATGTAGTCTTGCCATCCCTGCATCTAAGGAGTATTCTGGCTGTACTTTGTCAAAGATAGATTTGTTCATTCTTTTGCCAGTTCATGTATTTTCAGTGTTCTTTGCCAAGATCACAATTCAAAGGTGTCGGTTCTTCTTCTGCCTTTCTTACTTACTGCCTCGCTTTCACGTGCATATGAGGTGATTGAGAACAGTTGTATCATGTGCTCAGTCCTTGAATTCTAATGATGTCATTTAATTACATCACAGATGTCTCTGATAGCCAAGAAGGGTTTATAGAGACAAGGATCTCAGAAAGGGAAACAAATGTCTTGAAGAGGGAATCCCTTTTAAAATTATTTTTGGATGACTTTTTTTGACTTAATATCTTTAGAGATACCTGTAGATTTACATTCTTGATTATGTGATTGATTACTACCATGACATGGTAAATTTTACTAAATATACTTAATATGAAAAAAATGGATAAAGTGAAAGAAAAACCCACTGCTGTTGAGTTGATTCCAACTCATGGTGACCTTATAGGACAGAGTAGAACTGTTCTATAGAGTTTCCAAGGAGCACCTGGTGGATTTGAACTGCAGACCTCACGGTACGCAGAGGTAGCACTTGAACACTACATCACCAGGGTTAAAGTAAAAGAAAGCACAATAATAAAAATGGCACATCTAACTAATGACTATTGGAAGTTTTACAGTGACAGGTGATAGAACTTGCCTGATCTAAGGTATTATTCTATCTGATATACACATTTTACTTTTTATTTTAAATGCATTTTTATTAATAGACACACCTGCCACGGAACCTCCACAACTGCCTGGTAGATGCCCGGAGTCAGAGCACACAGCCTGGATTCCGTTCCATGGCCATTGCTATTATATTGAGTCCTCGTATACAAAGAACTGGGGTCATGCTTCTCTAGAATGCCTTAGAATGGGTAAGTACCAAATTTATTATGAGAAAATTTATTCTTCAATCTTAATATTATACATTAAAAACATAAGGGATGTAAGTTAACCTTTTTTTCGTAAATTTATCTTTTATTTTGTTACTGTTCCAGGGTATACAAAGCATTTAGCTTTCATGTTTCCTTAGACTTCTTTTGACTGTGACAGTATCTCAGGCTTTCCTTGTTCTTGATGACATTGACAGTTTCGAAGAGTACTAGTTATTTTGTAGGACACTCCTTTATAGGAATTGTCCTGGTATCTCTCTCTCTCTCTCTTTTTTTATTATGACTGAGTGAAAATGTACATTCTAATATAAATTTGCAGCTCCCACTGCTCTCCCGGTCTGGTGACAGCATACCCCTCCTCTCTGCTCCATACATGTCTTATCCTCCCAACAATCTCCTATCCCCTCCTCTCCACCCACTCCCCTGCCTCCAGTAAGAGGTCAGCAGGACAACATCCTATGGATGCATAGAACCATAATGTGTACACATGATACGGTCACCCTGTGTCGCCAGGTCCAATCCATTCCTGTCCAAAGAGTTGACCTCCATTATGATTTATGGACAGGGTTAGGGGCCATGCTCCCAGGAACTCTGAGGCCCCTGGACCATCAATTGCCATCTTTGACTGGAGATCTCAGGGTGCACCCTTTTCTATTCTTGTGTTGCCAGTGAGACTCAACTTTGTTAGCTCTATCATGGCTATCAATGGTGGTGGCCAGGTACCATCCAACTCTTCTGGTCACAAGTCAGTGTAGTCACCCACTCATGTGGGTCTGTCTGTCTTCTGGGTTCTCTTTGCCCCATGTCATTTTGGTCCTTGGTGATCAGCCATTCGTGCTGAGTTGGGACCATTTGCTGTACCCTCAGATGGAAGCTTGGCAGCTGTTAAGACCCCAGATACCACTCACCAATGTGGGGTGCAGAGAGCCCTCTTAGCAAAATGCTAGTTGTGCCAATTGGCCTCAATTTCCCCTGAAAGCATGGTCCCTGCCCCTCCCCCCCCCGCACTAGCTACTCTGTCTCTGCAATATTGGGTTAAGATCAGAGGAGTAATCATGTTATGTTCTAGTCCAGTTAACACTGATCTTTCTAATGTGTGCTGTCACAGATTTCACCCAACCAAATTTCTATCAACTGTCAAATCTAAACCCTCCCTACCTCGTGCTCCCTCCCTCTCCTCTCTTGCAGCCATCAAAGAGTCTTTTCTTCTATGCATGACTCCATTTTTAAGTTCCTATTGTAGGGGTCTCTTACAATTTTTGTCCTTTTGTGGCTGACCACTTTAACTCAGCATAATGTCCTCCAATTTAAACCTGGTTATGAGATGTTTCCTAAAATCATGATTGTTCTTTATCATTGGAGAAGAAGGTGTATTGTCTGCTGGTAGAAAGTTCTGTATATGTTGACGAGATTTAGTTGGTTAATTGTAGCAACAAGGTCCTTTGTGTCTTAATTGAGTATTTTTTCTAGAAGATCTGTCCAATATTGAGAGTGCAGTGCTGAAGTCTTCCACTATTATTGTGGAGTGATCTGTCTCATTTTGGAGTATAGTCAGTGTTTCTTTGATGTATTTAGATGCTCCACTATTAGGTGCATAAATATTTAATATTGTTAAGTCCTGCTTGCGTATTGAACCTTTCAGCAATAAATAGTGTCCATCCTTGTCCACAATGGTGGGTTTTACATTAAAATCTATTTTATCTGAGATTAGAATTGCCACACCTGCTCTTGTTTGTATATTGTTTGCTTGATACATATTCTTCCATTCTTTAATTTTTAGTTTGTTCATATCTTTAAGTCTGAGGTGACTTTCTTGTTGGCGGCATATGGATGAGTCGTATCATTTGATCCAAGATGTCACTCAATGTCTCTTTACTAGGGCGTTCAGTCCAGGCACATTCGATGTAATTATTGATAGGTATGTGTTTAATGCTGTCATTGTGACATTTTTATTTTTGTGTTGATGTTTTCTCTACTGTTCTTATTAGTCTATTCTGGGATGTTCTTCTTTGTGAGTTCATTTTTCTCCTTTTTCAAGGTTGGTTTTGTTGTTGACACTCCTATATTAAGTTTCTTGATTTGATATGTTGCATCTTTATTGTGCTTTATGGCTGCCCCCATGATCTCACTTAATTAACTATGTATAAACCCAATTTTAATTACTACCAGTCTTGTCAACTTCCTCTCCATCTGGAAGGACTATAATGACTGTAGTACATCCCTCTTTTTAATATGATGACATCACAGTTTTCATGATATGATCACTGGATTGTTTCTTTCACTATCATAGCTTTGATTGAGTTTGGAGTCTTCCCTAACTGAATAGGTTTCTGGGTAATATGTCCTGTATTTGCTTCTAAAATGTAAAGTTAGTGGCTTTGTTCTTCTAAACCAAGAGATTCTTTCAGTATTTCTTATAGCTCCAATTTTGTTTTTACAAAGTCTCTGAGTTTCTGTTTATCTGCAGATGTCTTAATTACCTTTTCATATCTGAAAGATAGTTTTGCAGGATATATAATTCTTGGAAGTTTTTCTCCTTCAAGGCACTGTCTCTGTCCCAGCATTGTTTCTGCTGAGAGATCCAACAAAAGCCTACATGGTTTCCCTCTGAATGTTAGCTTTGATTTGAGTCTTGCTGCCTTTTAAGAGTTTCTGCTTATGTTTCATTTTTTTAAGCTTGATTATAATATGTCTTGGAGTGTTTCTTTTGAGATCTATACAGAGTTGCATTAAATATGCATCTTGGATATCTATTTTCTTTCATAATTTCTGCGAAGTTTTCTGTCAGCAGCTCAGCATTACAATACTCTCTGTATTTTCAAGTGTCTCACCCTGTTCAGGAACTCCACTTAATCGTCGATTGTTCCTCTTAATAGAGTCCCACATGTTTCTTAATGCTTCTTCATTTTTGTTGTTTCTTTTTTCTGATTTTTTCTTCATAGATGCTGGAGTCAGTAGCTCTGCCTTCCAAGTCAGAAAGTCCATTTTCCATTTGTTCCATTCTGTTTTCTTGGCTTTGAACTGAAGTTTCTATGTCTTTGATTTTGTTCTTGATCTGTTGGGCTTCAGAGTACTGGTGTTCCATCAGATCAAACAGCTTGCTTAATTTTTCATTTTGCTGTGCTGCATTTTGTAGAAGGTCTAGGAGGGCTCTCTATGTAGTCCTTTTGTATTCACTTTCTGATAGTTTCAGAAAGCTTTCTACATTTGGGATGTTCTGTGGTGCTTTGTTTTGGGGGCCTTCTGAAGCCATAGGTGATTTCTTCGTTATGTTTTTATTGAGAGTTTTTTGCTTTTTGAGCTTCATGTGAGTCAGTAAAGGCTGGGAGAGATGCTGTGAGGATGGACCACAGTTGTTTTTCTAGGCCTTCTTAAAATGAAAGGTAAAAGGTATCTAAGAACTTCCAAAATCAGTCAGGTTTTCAGGTGTATGGGTCCCTCTTCCAAGCTGGCAAAGTGAGCACCTCTATATCCAACCCCAGATGTTATAAACTAGTTGAAAATACAGGAAGACTACTGCTCTGCTGGCCTCTGCTGCCAGGCCCCAATACTACTTTTCTGCTGGAAAAGTGCTGCCCCCTAACAGGTGTTGCCTCCTAGCCTCGGAATTAGGTCCAGCTGAGGCCTCCTTAAGGATATATTAGCCTCCCAGTGGAAGAAGATGGCATCCTGCATTAGCTCTCCACCTACCACAGCACAGGCCACTCAACAGTGGAGGCTCAAAGAGAGGCCAAAGGTGCTGAGATGTGGAGTCCAAAGCCAGGCTTCCAAAATGTGGCAATTTTGTCTGTCGATCACACCAGCAGTGCTCCCAAGGCCAGCTGCCAGTCAAGTCCCAGCTCCCCCTGATGGCCAAGATGAGAAAAAAAGTTAATATGGCTAGCTATCCTCGATCTATGAAAGCCACCACTCACTGAGAGTGGGGGTCAGTAAAAGAGAGGAAGTTTTCTGTTCAGCAGTATGAAGTCCAAATTAACAGCCCTATGCCATGTCCTAGGGCTCACTAAATGTCTGAAAGGCTCTGTTTAGTTATCAGTTGAGGTCTTGGTTTCCAGAGGGATTTAGGGAGATGTGTGTTTAGTCTGCCATCTTGACTCTGCCCCCACTTATTCATTTTTTAATAGTTTATTTTGTAAGATGTTTAACATATGCACCATTCCCCAATGTAATGTCTACAATTTGTGGCTTATTCAGTAGCATAGCCTCCAAATTTCGGAAAGTTGAGGTGAAAAGCATAAATTTACTGAGAAAATCTTCCTTCTATTATGCCCTAATGCTCCAAATTCTTATTCTACTAGTCAGTGTTGTACTCACCTCCCAACACCAATAAGTTAGGTTTAACAAGTGCCCAGACCATCATTTTGTTTTACCATTAATCAAAATGTATTTAATTCTGTTTATCATATGTATAAAGAAAATCAAACCAAGAACTAAATAGATGCAATATTTTTCCTACCTGAAAAAAAATTCTTGGGTGCATTTAAAAATCCACTTGGGTAAATCACATTGAATATTTTACTGAGTTATTATTATTATTATTACCATATTTTGATTATGTCTTAAATCAAGATTCTTCATCCAAAAGTGGTTTTCAAAAATTATATTTGCATATTCTTCAGGTTTATTCAAAAGCCAACTTTGAGTTTTGGTTTTCACTTCTGAGTCCTATGACATCTGCTTTGTCAGTTTTTTCTTTTGAGGCTCCATTGTTAGGTGCTTATTTGTTTTTAATTGTTACGTATTCTCTTAATGTATTAAAACTTTTATCATTACAAAATGTTTCTATTTGTCACTGGTAACAATTTTTGTCTAAAAATCTGTTTTATCTAATATCAGTACAAGCACTGCAGCTCTGTTTTAGGTACTGTTTGCATGAAATATCTTTTTTTATCCTTTTACTTTTCATCCTGGAAAACCTAGTAGAGTAGTGGTTAAGTGCTATGGCTGCTAACCAAAGAGTTGACAGTTCAGACCTACCAGGCTGCTTCTTGGCAACACTATCGGGCAGCTCTCTCTGTCCTATAGGGTAGCTATGAGTCAGAATCAACATTGATAGCATTTTTTTTGTGTTTTTGTTTTTTTTGCAAACTGTGTACAATTGGGTCCTTTTTATAAAATCCATTCTACCAGCCTCCATCTTTTGATTGTACTCTTTAATCCATCTGACACCTATTTATGCAAATAACTGGCACCTGTTGCATTTTTGCCATCCATGTCCTTTCCTCACTAGGTGTTTCCTTGAGCATGCCATACAGATGTTTTTACAGCAATATGTGGAAGAGGATTGGTATAGTTGTGCCTGTGAGGGTGCCAACTAGTGAACAACTCAGGTGTGCATTATTTGCATAAAAATACAGTATATCTAATGTAATTACAGATAAAGTAGGAGTTTTCTCTGCCATATTGCCATTTGTTCACTGTCTTGTTTTTTATCCCTTATTTCTTTGTTACTGCCTTCTTTGGTGATACGTATTTTCTAGTGTACTATTTTTATTCCCTTGTCCTTTCCTTTACTATATAGAGTCATATGTCACTTAAAGTCCATGATACATTCTGTGAAATAGGATGTTATATGATTTGGATATTGTGTGAACACTATAGTCATGTGTCACACAATACTTACTGAGGCATCATCCGACCATATATACATCACTGGTCCCATAACGTTGTACAGTGCCAGGAGGAGGTGGAACTTGTGACCCTGCCCCCTACAGGAGCAAGGGAAAGAGAAAGGAGAGAGGGGCTAAGAGTGTACAGGGAAGAGGCACCCTATTAAGCAGCGAGACAGCAGGGAAGGAGTCCAGAAGGTGAGTGCATGTGTAACATGGTGTTTGCACAAAATCCAAATTACACAGTATCCTATTTCCTAGTACATGTCATCAACATTAACTGACACATAACTGCCCACCTTTCTCCTTCCATCACCCCTGCATGGGATGGGGCCTCAGCTCCTCTTCTACTTGACATTGTGTAATCTTATGGCACCACAGTGGGACATTGCCTGACTGGACATTATATGGGCAACTGGCTTTATATATTTGTTTTCTTACTAGTTGCTTTGGGAATTACAGTTAGTGTCTTAATTTATAACAGTCTCATTCAGATGAATACCAATTTAATTTCAGTAGCATACAAAACTTCTGTCCTGTGTACCTCCATTCCTTCTCCCCTCTTTTGTGCTGTTATTGTCATATTTAAATGACAACTTTATACACTGTATGCCCAGCAGCACCTGCCTATAATATTGCTTCATGCAGTTTGTCTGTAAATCAGAAAGATGCAGAGTTACAAACAAAAATTACACTTCTGCTGTTTTTTAGTTTACCTCTGTACTTACCTTTAGTGGTACTCTTTATTTCTTCATATAGACTCCAGTTACTGTCTAGTGTCTTTTCATTTCAGTTCAAAAAACTCCCTTAAAATTTTTCTGTGAATATGTGGAAATATCCTTTTCAATTTTAGGTGACTATATTTTACTGTAAGTCAAATGAATCATTCTCATTCCTCAAAATATTTTGAAATGGCTATTGTGGATGAAATATATTTCATAATGAAAGGGGAAGTAATGCAATGGAAAGAGTCACCAAAGGGATAATCCAGGGACCAGTAATGTGGGGTGCAGTGTATAAAGTTAAGTGAAAAGCCTCCAGTGATCAGAATAACTGTCTCTGTCCTGGACTTAGAAAATCACTTATCCTCTGTGCTTTAGTTTTCTTATCTATAAAATGGGGGTGGTAGCAGTATCTATTTCGTGAAGTTGTTGAAAAAATTTGATGAGATCCTAACTATAAAGCACAAAGCAAAATGCTTGGCCAGTGCTTAAAACATATGAGTTACTTCTACTGTTAAAAAGTTATATAGGCTTTTATGGTAAAGTTCACTGGTGACACTGAATCAGTTTTAATTTAGTCTGGGTTGTTGATATAATAATCTGCTAACTAGTTTTCTAGTTTCTTCTTACTTTGAACTGATTAATACTCTAAAAAATGCATTTTTATCACTCTACTGTTAAAAAATACTGTTTTTATTGTCACAAATCCTAAATATCAGTCCCCTGCCCTCTGCAGTGAGACCTAACCTGTCTTCCTTTGCCTGTTGACCAGATTGCTACTGCACTTCTGACAACTGAGCCACCCCGTTCCCAAAGAAACTCAGGGCTTCTCTCCTCTTTGTCTTCCCCTTGTTATCTCTTCTTCCTGCAGTTGTTTTCTGTCCTTTCTGTTGTTTAATGTCTTAAGTTCTACTTCCTCCAGGTAGTCTCTTGGCAGCTCTGCCTAAAGTAAATCTTCTCTCTGTTGAATACCTCGATGGTGTATTGTATTTGTTTATTTTTTATGTATGTATTTTTTTGTACTTTCAGTTTACTACTCTCTTTTGTATTCTATGCTTATTATTAGCCATTGAAACATGTGTTCTGTCTTCCTCATTCTTGCATATCTTCTAGCAATTAGTTCAGTGTCTTGCACACAAATGATACTTGAAAAATACACTTGCAGAATAGAAGCTGAAATTCTGAAAAGGCAGATGTTCACTCTGCAAAGTTGTTCCCTTTAAGTGGAAATATGGTACTGATTTTTATTCCTCTTAATATCAATATGATCATAAAAACATTTTAAGCTACTTACATGTACTTCCATCAAATTTATCCTTTTATATGTTGCAGGTTCCTCATTGGTTTCCATTGAAAGTGCTGCTGAATCCAGTTTTCTGTCATACCGTATCGAGCCACTTAAAAGTAAAACCAATTTTTGGATAGGATTGTTCAGAAATGTTGAAGGTAATTTCTGCAGAGTCATTATTTAATCAGAAATATTTGAAATGTGGTATGTAAAGCAAGGTTTCAGTTCCAGAAAGTCTTGCCTTGAATAATGATTAATATGTGGAAAATTTGAAAATGCAAACTCACGTTTTTATTTAAAAGATAAGAACTGAAAATTTAAATGACTCACATACTAAGCTTTCCTCAAAGATGCTAATTAAAAAATATCTCTCATAGCTAAGTTAGTTTAAGGAGATTCATAAAATAGTTTCCATCTGCCCAACTAAAGCTGTATAAAAATATCTTCTCCATTTCTTTTCATGTAATAATCAGTGATTATAGTCTTGCTGGGTAAAAGTCTGGATGTAAATTATTATTTTTATGGTTTGAAATAATATACTTAGAAATTTTGTGTGAATAAGTTGTGTTTACTTTAAGAAGCATTGTTTAAAAAAGTGAGATATATATCTATATATACATTTCAACACATTTTACATATTCAATTAAGTGATATTAATTACATACATTGTGTTATACAACCATCTCCATTAACCATTTGCAAATTAAGGTGTGTGTGTTATTTTCAACTTCTTGTTATTGATTTTACCTGATAATCAGGAAAGTGGATCTGGATAAACAACAAGCCAGTCTCCTTTGTCAACTGGAATGCAAGAGACCCCTCTAGTGAACGCAATGACTGTGTAACTTTGCTTGCATCTTCTGGGTTCTGGAATAATGTTCACTGTTCTTCCTACAAAGGATATATTTGTAAAAGACCAAAACGTAAGTTAGAAGTTTGTAATGTGATACATATGTTTACAGGCCACTGTTTCTTCCAGATAGGAAGATGTCAAGTGTGGGATTATAATGTGACTGCCAGCTATCTCCCTTTATAAGTGAAAACCCATTCTGCTATGGGAATCCATTACTGTCTTCAGCCGGGAGTTAGAAAGCGACACCCTCTGCCTCTTAGCTGACATAATTATTATGGCTTATCAGTACTTCAAAATGCGATATCCCCGCATGTGGATTTGCAAAGTTGTAAGGAGTTGAGAGAATCAACTGACAAAACCTCACTGCAGCAGGGAAAAGGGAGTGAGGCAATCATCCATCCCAAACCAGAAGAGGCCAGGGTTCTGGAGAGCAAGCAGAATTTGTTACAGAATAATTCATGTAAGATTCTTACTGAGACTGAGTGGCAGACGACGCAAAGACAAGGATTGGGAAAGTTAATTGTATTAAATGTCCACCATATGTCACTTTCTGAACTTTAATAGTATTGATGCATTCCATCTCGTTTAATATTATTTCCAAGAGATAAATTTATTAGGTAATAGATTAACAAAAAAGAATTTGATAAAATATCTCCTTCCTCAGTTAGATTTTATTATTTTAAATTGAACATGTCTTTAGTCTTTTTATTCAACTCTGCTATAAGAGTTTAAAAAATTGTTACACACTCTGGTGTGCTGTTGGAGGCTTAATGTCATTTTTCATGTTAGTACTTTGCAATACCTTCGACTTCAGTGGGCCAATTTCGAAACTCTTTGCCTAGAACACATTATACATGGGTAGATTTTCAGGGCCAGTATCAATCAAACAATGTATTCATATCAGATGAGTATCAGATCTTTCAATGTATTCACAGAACTGTAAAATATATCTGTATATCTACACATACATACATAGACAGCATATTACCATAAAGCAGATATGAAGAATTCCATGTATCTAAACCAAATAGCCACTGTCTGTGTAATTATTGTGCTTTTTTAAAAATATATCTTTCTTTCATTTTTTGCAGTTGTTGCTACTGAAGCTACTCCTACCTTGACGACAACAGAAGGTAAAACCAATATTAAATTTCAAAGTCCATATCTGTAATACAGTAATGCAATTGTTTTAAGAATGATGACAATCCCTTCTTACTCCTTCCTACTCTCAGTAGAATTGCTTTAGTTATTCTAGACTCTGTTACTGTGTCATCAACGATATATCAGTATGTTACCCTTCATCTTTTTCTGAAAAATTTTTTTTTAATAGCAGCCCCAAGGAACATGAGCCTTTCGAAACCATCTTCCAGAGTGGCGGGAGCAGTTGTTGTGGTCCTCCTGATTCTAACTGGTGCTGGCCTTGCTGCATACTTCTTTTATAAGAAAAGACGTGTGCAACTACCTCAAGAAGCCACCTTTGAAAACACTCTTTATTTTAACAGTGGATCAAGTGCAGGAGCTGGTGATACGAAAGATCTCGTGGGCAACATTGAACAGAATGAACATGCAGTCCTTTAGTATCATAATGTAATTTAGATATATTTGAATTTTTTAAGGTTGCAACTAAAGTATTAAACTCTTTAATTCAATGTGATTGTTTCCTTTAAAACTAGTACTATATTACATTGTCTTTTTTTTTTTTTCTTCTTTGCCTTTTTAAAGAAACAATCACTCATTTTCTAGCCTGGCAGGATCTTTTCACCCACAAAAAAAAGGATAACAATTTTGAGTGCAACTTGTTAAAATGTCTTAGGCCGATATATAGCACAACTGTGCTAACACTTGAGCATCATCAGTGTGCCATTAGAGTTAACTTTTAAGTACATTCTAAGAACCCGAAAGCGGATTACTGAGGTTTCTCAAATGCTTTAAGGAACTTCCTAAGATATCTTTTGAAATATAATTCAGCAATTAGAAGGTAATTTAAAAAATGGAGTACAAATAACTTCTGGTAGCATAAAAATTAATCACTTTCTCTTTTCTTGACCATGATTTTCACTCCAATTATTTATGATTGTTTTTCTTCATGTGCAGAAAGAAATAAGGGAGCTGAGAAGCTTGTTTTCCCCAGACAGGGTTTTACAACCTGAATATCCTAAATGTGTTCTTGGCTGTGTGTATATCAGGAAAAGACATATGTGAAATAAAAATGAATATTTGTGTAAATGGATATATTTAGATAATGTGAAATAAACATCAAAGGAGAGGTTTGTTTTCAATAGATGTGCATTTTGGTGATCTTTGTAAGTGTTAATTTGCTTTGCAAGGAGATTTATCTATCAAGTTACACTGTAATCTTAAAAAAATTAGCAGAAAATTTCTTTAAATTAAACCTTTCATCTTTTTGGAAAAGAGACACTGCTAAAACACGGTGCTTAAAATGATTTTTTTTTAAAAAAATCATAATGCCTTGCACAGTTATCCTACATCTTACCTGATACATTGACCCAACCAGAATTAAGCAATCAAGGCACTATTACTAGGACTTAGAACTGTAAATTCATTCCCCCCTTTAGCAGTTCCTTTTGGCTGGGAAATTTTGCCTCAGATAAAATGTCATCTACATTATGAAATACTTCGAAGGTTTCACATCCCCACACAGGACCATACTCCCAGCTTATCCTTTGATTTTCCAAAGTGACTCCTGTGGGTAGGGTCTCTTTACCTGTGATTCCTGAACAGTATTCGTTTGATGGAATTAAGGGGTCAGTAATGGCCTAAAAATTGCATGAAAAATCTTGAATTTATTTGTGCTTATGTATTTTCTTTCTGAGAAGGAAATTACTAGATTTTCAAGGAAGCTTGTAATTCAAGAAAGATTAAGAAGCAGCATATTGGGTGAGGGGAGAGGATGGGAATTGAGTTTACAACATGAGCCAGCTTAGCTAAGAGATGGGTAGAAACAAATAGGAAGTGAGAGACAGCCAGTTGTATGAAAAATAGCTCAGCACAAAAAACTCCCTCCCAAACCTCAAACAATAGAAAACAAATTGCTTTTCATTTTCTTGGTTATATAAAGCATATTCCACTTATAGTGACATCAGCAGAAACAACAATTACAGAGTTAAAACAGTATATGGGCCATTATACTAGCCAGCCAGCCAAGCTCTTTCCATATATATCTATATCTATACAGATATAGCGATATATATTGTTTTTTTCTACAAGATATAAGAGAGAATTTTAAATGCAGAATGAAGAGAAATATGTGAGTACATATAGTTTACAAATTATTTATACAAATCTTTCTCTTCATAGTTCAGAGCTATATTTTTGCAGAAAATATTTTACACTCCAAAGAACATATATCTCAGCCATAAATGTCTTATTGTCTCACAAAATAGTCAGTGTTCAGCAGTATATGAACATTCTACTTCACTCTCTAACACTATCCACTCAAAAACATATAATCAAGATCTCTTGGAGGTGCAGCCAAGACGTGAAGTGGTCAGGTGTTTCCTGTGATCCTTCAGACAGCAAAGACCAAAAAGAACAAGTGAATCAATATATGACATTCTAGGAGCCCTGAGCGTCAAATGGAAAGTTGAGAAATTGACCGAGGAACAGGAAAGGGAGAGTAGGTCCAAAAGTACCTAGAAATGACCAGATCTGACCTGCTCAACATTGGCTGCAGCCAGCATGGTAAATGGAGCAATGGCATTTGGAAGATGTCTTATTCAGCATGAGAGACAGCAATGGAGAGGACAAAAGCTAAGTGGCTTGCATTTATCCTATTGCATGCAAATTTATCCTATTGCATGCAAATTTCGTTGGGATAAACCTTTCTCTTTTTTCCTGTGCTTCTCCCTCACTTCTCTATATGGCACCCCAGCACTGGAGTCTAATGCCATTAACTGAATTAACTGACCCAGAAGTAGACTCGTTATGTTTACCCTGAGCAGTTCTCCTAGACTCAGAAAGGGCACAATTTCACAAACAGAAGGAAGGAGAAAAAGAAATCTACCAACTCACCTGAGCCAGAAATTCAGGGTGGAAATTGTCCTGTCAGAAAAAGCATAAGGAGAATGCCTTGCTCACAAACTCTCAGGGATGGCTATCAGCCCCCTAACTTTCTCAGCACATTCAGCCAGATATCCATGCCAACATCAATCACCCTTGCCCATCTAGGACTGTAAAGGATGGCCTGCAACATACACTTTCTTACTACCATGACACTTGAGCTGAATCCATACAAGACAAGTAAATAGACTCCTGGGCTTGCATGCCTAGTAATAGCTCTAACCACTTGGTGACAGGATGTTAGAACTTCAAAGACACCAAGAACCAAACCAGCACACATGAACAGTCTAGTTGGACATTTTAAAACTAAACAAAAAAAGAAGCTAGAACACAGTAGGTGAACATAAAATAAATACAACAACTTACTGAAGGCTCAGAGACAGCAGTCAACATCAAATTGCTTAAAGAGGCAGACCATGATGGCTTCAGAAAGCTCTCAAAACAGAATAAAAAATTTTCTAGATGAAGACAACTTCCTGAAGTTATTGGAGGTAGAATATAAATGATTCACATCTAGAACTCTTCAAGAGATCAGAAAAGAGATGCGGCAAAATGCAGCACAGCAATAATGACAAATTGAGCAGGCTACAAGAAAGCATACATAGACAGGAAGTAGAAATTCAGAACATCAATAAAATTACAAAATTAGACAGTAGGCGATCAAAGGAGCAGAACTGAGGCAAGGAAAATCTGGAATAGTTATCTTGAAGATAAGGCAGGTGATACCAATATATTAGAGGAAAATCAGATAAAAGAATTTTTTAAAAAATCAAGAAACACTAAGAATTATGTGGAACTCTATGAAGATGAATAATCTACTAGTGATTGGAACACCAGAACATGGGGCTGGGAGAGAGGGAGAGACAGAAGGTACAGAGAAAATTGTTGAAGATTTGGTGACAGAAAACTTCCCTGATATGAAAGATGAGAAGATACTTAAGATGCTCATCAAACTCCACAGAAGGCAGATTGCAAAGAAAGACACTAAGGCATATTGCAATGAAACTTGTCAAAACCAAAAATAAGGAGGGAATTTTCAAATGGGCTAAGGATAATCAAAAATTTAACTACAAAGGAGACTCAGTAAGACTAAGCTTGGACTACTCAGCAGAAATCACGCAGGCAAAAAGGCAATGGGGTAACACATACAAAGTCTTGAAGGAGAAGAATAATCCCAGACAATAACTATATTCAGCAAAACTCTTTCTTAGATTTGATGGTGAAATTAGGACATTTTGAGACAAACAGAATTTATAGAATTTACAAAAAACAACCAAAATTACAAGAAATATTAAAAGGAGTCCTTCAGTTAGAAAACCAGTAATACCAGATAACAACCCAAGACTGCAAAGCAGAACAGAGCAATTGGCTAACAGAAGTAGGGAAATCACAAAAGTAAATTGAAGGCAAAACACTGAAAATGGTAAAACAGAGATATCATTATGTAAAAGGAGACAACTTATAACAAAAAACAAGTCTTTAGAAAATGTAGTCATACATCTTCCATATGGACAGGAAGCCAAGGCAATATGAAGAAATTAAAAACTGACTTAAATGTAGAAAAAATAGGGTAAGTAGTAAGGTAATGACAAAGGATGTGAACAATCCAACACATCAAAATAAAAACACAACAAAAAAATGCAGTCTCAGCAAATATAACACCCAAAACAATGAAAAAGATGAAAACGCATAAAGAAAAATGATTCAGCACAGATGCAAAGCACCAGAATTGAGAATCCAGACATAAAAGCATCCATCTATGAGCAGATAATATTTAACAAGGTCCAAAACCCCCAAACTGGGGAAAAGATAGTCTCTTTAACAAATGATATTGGCATAACTGGATATCCATCTGCAAAAAAAAGAAAACAAGACCCATATCTCACACCATGCATAAAAACTAAAAATGGATCAAAGACTTAAATTTAAAATCTAAAGTGATGGAGGTGGGGCCAAGAGGTAGACTAGACACATGTCTCCTCAATTCCCTCTGAGAACTAAGGCCTGGAATGATAACTGAACAGAGAAGTGTGGACATCCAGGGAGCCCTAGGATCGGGCATACGGATGACAGATTGGACTACATACCAGTAATGGGGTAACTACTTCTCTCAATCACAAGGCTGCAGTACTGAGTCCTGCTTCTACTGACTCACTATTTGGGAGGACTTCAGGTACTGACACCTTCTTTGTTATCCAAGAGTTGGGAACTGGGCATGAGCTAGCTAATATACTGAACTTCAGTGCTTACATAAATAGCATATAGCGCAGCAGAGAAACTATGCTTGGGGTAGCCACATACTGAGAGCCCAGCTGCTGATTGAGGGTACCAATGACCCTACACCATCTCTTTTCTGAGATGTACCGTAGATTCTGCTGTTTCATGGCAGCAAGGGCAGCTTGGGTGAGATGCCATCTTGGTCAGCTGGGAAGTGGAGTCACCCAACCAGAGGTCTTAGCTGGGGCCAGTTCTCAAGAAGAGAACCAGTGCCTGTCCAGAAAGTGCTTCTCCATCAGAAAAGCTGTATTTAGGACCTTGGTGGCTAGAAGTAAAGGTGGTGCCCGGCAGAAGTTGTCAGCAAGGCCATAACCCCTCCCTATTTTGAACCACATCATAACATCTTGGGACAGCCTGTGAGGTGCTCTGCTTCTTGCTTAGCAGTAAAGTACCTTTTAAAAACAAGACTACCTGGAGAACTGACTGCTGAGTGGACAGGCAGGATGTCCTCCACCCTTCACTGATCTACATCACAGAGTTGGCTGATGGCCCACCAGTGCCTCCATAAGTAGGCACTGTCTTTGTCAGCCAGAAGGCAGAGACTGCCACCCCAGAGAGTCCACCTGGAGCAAGCCACTAGGGTACACAGAGACAGCTGGTGACCAACTCCTCTCTTAGAACTATGTCTCAGCTCCTGCAGAAGAAAAACCAGACAAACCAAACAACTTCTAGATGGTTTGAAGGCAACAATCCATAGCTAACTACTGAAGGAAACAGTCTACCATGGCTCTGGAAAACTCCCAAATTAAAGAATCAAAAAAATTCCCAGATGAAGAAGGCTGTCTGAAACTATTGGAGGTTGAGTACAAAAGAATTATATAGACAGCCCTCCTAGAGATTAAACAAAACACAGAAGAACAAAATGAAAAATAAAGCAAATTATTTGAACTGATGGAAAACTAATGATCTAAAATCCATGAGATCAACAATAAACTTACAGAATTAGACAATTGAATACCACACCAAAAGAGCTGAATTGAGGAGTTGGAAGCCAGAATTAGTGAGCTTTGAGGATAGAGCAACTGACACCAACATTTATGAGGAAAAATCAGAGAGAAGAAATGAGAAAAATGAAGAAACCTTAAGAAACATGTGGGACTCAATTAAAAGGAATAATCTATGAATAGTTTGATCTTGAGCAGGGAGGGATAGGTGAAAATACAGAGTATTGTTGTAGAGTTGCTGACAGAAAAATTCCCTGAAGTTATTTCCAAGATGCTTATTGAATATCACAAAAGCTAGACCCCAAAAGAAATACATCAAGATGTATTATAATCAAGCTTAACAAAATGAAACCTAAAGAGAAGTTTTTAAAGGTAATGAACTATAAAGCAAAGCTAACATTCAGAAGGAAGCTTTGATGGCTTTCGTTTGACTTCTCGACAGAAACCATGTTGCCAGAGAGGAAGTGGGATGACATATTGAAAACCTTGAAGGAGAAAAACTTCCAACCAAGCATTATGTATCCTACAAAATTGTCTCTCAAATTTGGAGATCAAATTAAGACATTCACAGATAAACAGAAGCTTAGAGACTTTGTAAAATCCAACCCAAACTTCACAAACTACTGAAAGAATGTTTTTGTTTGGAAAAGCAAAAACATTAAGTGTTAGAACATAAAGCAAGACTCAATAGAATCCAAACCACTGAATTAATACAAAGCATCTTCTCAGACCAGAAGTTGAAATCAATAGCAGAAAAAACATAGGTAGAAATTTGAGCTCATGGAAACTGAATAACACTTTGCTCAAAAGTCCATGAGTTATAGAAGCAATCAAGGATGAAATAAAGAAATTTATGCAATCAAATGAGAATGGAAATACATCCTACCAGAACCTATGGGATACAGTGAAAGCAGTGCTCAGAGGTCAATTTATCTCCATAAATGCACACATCCTGCATGAAAAATGGACCCAAATTAATCTTACAGTTTGAACAAGGAGAAAGAAAGCAACAGAAGAACCCCTCAGGCACCAGGAAAAAACAGGTAATAAAGATTAGAGCAGAACCAAATGAATTAGAGAACAGAACAACTGAAAAAATTAACAAAACCTAAGGTGGTTTTTCGAAAATGTTAACAAAATTGATAAAATATCAGCTAAACTTACAAAAGAAAAAAAGGAGAGGAAACAAATAGCCTGAATAAGAAAAGAGATGGGAGATGTCACAGTAGACCCAAGTGAAATAAAAAATATCATAACAGAATATTACAAAAGACTGTACTCTAACAGAGTTGGAAACCAAGAGGAAATGGAAGAATTTCTGGATTCACATCATCTACCAAAATTATCACAAGGAGAAGTAAAACAGGTTAATAAACCTATCACAAAGGAAGAAATTGAAAAAGTTGTAAAAAAAACTACCAACCAAAACAAGTCCTGGCCCAGATGGCTTCACCAGAGAATTCTATGAAAGTGTTAAGGGGAGATAACTCCGATACTACTGAGACTATTTCATAACATAAAAAGTGATGGAATACTCCCAAATTCATTCTATTAAGCTGGCATAACCCAGATACCAAAGCTAGGGAAAGACCCCACAAAAAAAGAAAATTACAGACCAATATCACTCCTTTGGCATATCACTCCTGAACCTAGATGCAAATATCTTCCACAAAATCCTAGTCAATAAAATTCAACAACATTTCAAAAAATAAAAATAAAAAACAATAATAATTTGTCATAACCAAGTTGGATTCATACCAGGAATGCAAGACTGGTTCAACATCAGAAAAACAATGTGATAAACCACATAAATAGCACAAAGGATAAGAATCTCCTGATTTTCTCACTTGATGCAGAAAAGGCATTTGACAAAGTCCAACACACATTTATACTAAGGACTTTCAGCAAAATAGGAATAGAGGGGAAATTCCTCAACACAGTAAGGAGTACCTATGCAAAGCCAGCTACCTACATCATCCTGAATAGAGACTGAAATAATTTAGCAAAGAAGAAATATAAACCTCACTATTTGCAGACGATATGATTGTATATGCAGAGGATCCAACAAATCCATAAGTAAACTACTTGAACTAACAGAAGAGTTCAGCAAAGTATCAGAATGTAAGACAAACACAAGGAAATCAGTAGGGTTCCTTTATCCCAACAAAGATATCATCCAAGAAGAAATCACCAAATCAATACCGTTTACTATCGCCACCGAGAAGATCAAATATCTAGTAATAAATCTAACTAGAGAAATAAGATACAGGGTCACCATGAATCGGACCCGACTCAACGGCACTTGGCTGGCTTATACAGAGAGAAATACAAGACGTTACTGCAAGAAGTCAAAATAGACTTACATAAATGAAGAAACCTATCCTGCTCATTAATAGACAGACTTAACTTTGCGAAAATGTTTACTTTACCCCAAATGATCTACATATACAATGCAATCCCAATGCAAATTCGAGTGTCATTTTTTAATGAGATGGAGAAACAAATCACCAACTTTGGAAAGGGAAGAAATCCTGGATACATGAAGCATTACTGAAGAAGTGGAACACAGTGATAGGTCTCACACTATTCCACTTTAGAACCTATTACACTGCTACAGTAGTCAAAATAGCCTTGTGCTTGTACAAAAAGAGACATATAGACCAATGGAAGAGTTGAGACCCCAGTGATGCCACCATCCCCTTGTGAACAGTTGATATTTGACAAAGGCTCTAAGATTATAAACTTGAGTACAAACAGTCTCTTGAACAAATGGTGCTGGCAGAATTGGATATCCATCTGCAAAAAATTGAAACAAGACCCATATCACATATCTTACACAAAAACTAACTCAAAATGGATCAAAGGCCTAAATGTCAAACCTAAAACAATAAAGATCATACAAAGAAAAATAGAGTCAACAATGGAAGTTCTAGTACATGGCTTAGACAGACTTCAAAATCTGACAAACAAAGCATGATCAACAGAAGACAAAACAGATAAATGAGGATTACTAAGAATCAAACACTTTTGCTCATCCAAAGACTTTATCAAAAGAGTTAAAAGACCATCAACAGAATGGGAAAAAATATTTGACAACTACATGTTGCACCAATGTCTGATGTCCATAATCTACAAGGCACTGCAAAATATCAACAAGAAAAAGGTAAATAACCCAATTAAGTGATGGATAAAGGAGATGGACAGACTCTTCACTGTGAAGGACATCCAGGGAGTGAAGACACATAAGGAAACACTTATGATCATTAGCTATCAGAGAAATCCAAATCAAAACTGTAAGCACATACCATCTCAAACCAACAAGGTTGGCCATGATCCAAAAAAACACAAAACAACAAATGCCGGAGAGGCTGTGGAGAGATTGGAACTCTCCGACACTTCTCTGGAAATGCAAAATGGCACTACCTCTCTGGAAAGCAATTTGTTGCTTCCTTAAAAAGTTGAAAATAGATATACCATTTGACCCAGTAGTCCCACTGCTCAGAATGCATCCCACAGAAATAAAAGCTGTCACATAAACAGATACATGTACATGAATATTTATTGCAGCACTGTCCACAATAGCAAAAAGATGGAGTCAACCCAGACGCCTAATAACAGACGAAAGGATAAATAAACTATGGTATATATACTCAGTGGAACACTATGCAATGCTAAAGAACAACGATGATTTTAGGAAGCATCTCACAACTCAGTTTCAATTGGAAGACATTATGTTGAGTGAACTTAGGCAGCTGCAAAAGGACAAGTATTGCATAAGACTGCTGCTATAGGGACTTAAGAATAGACTTATGTACAGAAGAAAAGACTCTTTGATGGCTACAAGGGTGGGAGGGAGCAAGAAGGCTGGTCATAGATTAGATAGTTGATAGAAATTTGGTTAGGTGAAAGCACACTACAGAAAGAAGATCAACTTTATTGGACTTTACCTCAAACTGACAACTCTTCTAATCTCAACCCAATATTGCAAGGACAGAGTAGCAGGAGTGGGGTCTGGTGACCATGCTCTCAGGAAACACTGATGCCAGTTGGCATACCTAGCCTATTGTTAAGAGAGTCTTCTGCACGCTATATTGTAAGTGATGTCTGGGGTCTTAAAAGCTAGCAAGCTGCCATCTGAGGTACATCAAATCGTCCCAACTCATCTGGAACAGAAGATCACCAAGAACATGAAACACATGAGGAAGAAAGAGCTCGTGAGACAGAAGGACCCATGTGAATGGGAGACAGTATCAACATGCAACCAGAAGAACCAGATGCTGCCCGGCCATCACCAAAGACAGCCATCATGGGGCACACAATGTTGAGTCCCTGTGGCAACATGAGAAAAAGAGGGGTGCAGCTCAGGAAGTGTACTAAAAGACTACAATTAACAGTCTCAACCTGGGACATCCACCAGGAGCATGGCCCCTAGTCCTGCTGCTGCCCATATCCAGAAAACACTACTGAGGTCAACTCTTCAGACAAAAATAGACTGGACTTGGGGACCCAATGTGACCACGGGATGTGTGTACTTTAAGGTTCTATGCATTTATGGGAGGCTGTCCTAGTGGTCTCTTTCTAGATGGGAGAGAAGAGGGTGAAGAGGAGGGGATAGGAGATTGTTAAGAGGATATGACAAGTATAGAAAGAAAAGGAGGACTGTGTTGTCACTGGGCAAGGAGAACAGAAGGTGCTGCAGAGAGACGGGCATGAAAAATTAATTTAGATTGTATACGTTCATTTAATTACAACAAAAAGTAAAAAATAAAAATCTGAAGTGATAAATATCATGGAAGAAAAAATAGAGACAATATTGGGAGCCCTAGTACATGGCATAGATAGGATACAATATATTATTAACAGTGCAGAAACACCAGAAGAGAAAACAGGTAGCTGGGTTTTCCTAAAGAGGAAAAAAAATGTTGGTTATGACAAATCTAATTAGCATCTGATCTGTGTAATCTACAAGATACTGCAAAACCTCAATAACCAGAAAACAAATAGCCCAATTAAAAATGGCAAAGGAAATGAACAGATAACTCACGAAAGAAAATATTTAGGCAGCTGACAGATTCATAAGGAAATTTTCAGAATCATTAGCTGTTAGAGAAATCTGTATCAATACTACAACGAGATACCATCTCACCCCAATAAGGCTGGCGTTAATCTGAGAAACACAAAATAATAAATATTGGAGACATTGTGGAGAGATAGGAACACTTTCACACTGTTAGCTGGAATGTAAAACGGTACAGCCACTCTGGAAATTGATTTGGTGCTTTATTAAAAAGCTAAAAATAAAAATACCGTATGATCCAGTAATCCCACTTCTTAGAATACATCCTAGAGATACATTCTATAGAGTATATCCCAGAGGGCTGTGACATGAATACATATATGCACACTAGTGTTTATTGCAGCATTGTCTATGATAGAAAAAAGATGGCATCAATCGAGGTACTAAACAGCGGATGAATGGATAAACAAACTATGGTGTATACACACAGTGAGAAAGAACAATGATGACCTTGGGAAACATTTCTTAATGTGAAGAAATCTGGCAGGCATTATGCTAAGTGAAATTAGTCAGTTGTAAAAGGACAAATATGTTATGAGACCGCTATTGTAAGGACTCACGAAAAAGTTAAAGCACAGAAAAAAAATAGTCTTTGATGGAAACGAGGATGAGGAAGGAGGGAGAGGGTTTTCATTGATTAGATAGTAGATAGGAATTAGTTTAGGTAAAGCGGGGGACAGCACGCGGTAGAGGAGACATCAGCACAGCCGGACTGAATGAAAAGCTAAGAGGTTTCCTAAATATAACCTAACACTTCAAAGGATAGAGTAACAGGGACAGAAGTCTAGGGACATTGGTTTCAGGAGATATCTAGGTCATTTGGCTTAATAAGTTTTTTAAGAAAATATTTTGCCTCCCTCTTTGGTGACTGGCATCTTGCTTCTAGCAAATGGCCATCTTAGTAGCATCAGCTGGTCCCAATCTACCTGGAGCAGAGGAGAATGAAAGTCTTCAAAGAGATAAAGAAAATATGAGCCCCAAAGACAAAAAGGGCCACATAATCCAGAGACGGCATCAGTATGACACCAGAAGAAATAGATGGTGTCCAGTCACCACCACCAGTGACTACCCTGACAGGGAATACAGCACAGAATCACTGACACAGCAGAAGAAAAACGGATGTGCAGAACTCAAACTTAAAATGGAGCAGACCTGGTGTTAAACAGACTGGAGGGTCCCTGTCTTAGGCTGGGTTGTCTAGATAATCAAAACCAGTAATACACCTAAGTATGCATATAGACAATTATATGTGACAGAAAGCTCACACAGTTGCAGAGGCGGAGATGTCTTAAGCTGTGGATCAGAATTCAAGCCTGACGCAGCTGTGGAAGCTGGTGAATTGACGGTCAGCAGGTCGAGAGCCGTGTTCCTGCTCACAGGCATGAAGGCTGAGGAATCCCAAGGTGGCAGGCAAGACTGCATGTTTTCTCCTGATTTATGTAGCTGCAGGGACTGACAAACCCAAGATCAGAAAGTCACAGGCTGTGAAGATTAATGAATCCCAAGATCAACAGATAAACCTGCTAGCTCAAGTCCCAGGTCCCAAGAACCGAACGTCAGAAGACAGGAGAACAATGGCCGCTGGATCCACAGTAAGCTAGCAGGCAGAGGAGGGCAGACAGATGAAGGCTGAGGGGTCTGTGAGCCACCACCAGCCCCACCCCTGCCGGCACCACAGCACATTCCATCATGGCACTGACCATGTTAGACCACTGCCAAAATACTGAGAATCATGGCTCAGCCAAGCTGACACACAATCTTAACCATCACAGTCCCCTGAGGACATGGCCCCCAGACCCTGTTAATCTAGATCTGAAGCTAACCCTGAAGCCAGCTCTTTGGACAGCAATTGGACTGGACTATAAGACATAAAATGATACTGGGGAAGAGTGTACTTCTTCTCCTAAGTTGATACTGAGCAGCTCCTGTCCAGAGATGGATGTGAGGATGGAGGGGGACAGATGCTGGCTGAACGCACACAGAAATACAGGGTGGAAAGGAGGAGTGTGCTGTTGCAGGGTGGAGAGAGCAGCTAGAGCTACAGAGCAGTGTGTGTGCAAGTTTTTGTATGACAAATTGAATTAGATTGTAAATTTTCACTTAAAGCACAATAAAATATATATTTTTTAAATATAATCAAGTAGATAAGTCACATGTGACTACATACCCATCCACACACAATACTGAAACAGCAAGGGTTGGTGTTGGAGTTGGGGGCAGGTACTGGGTGGAGAAGAGCAGCTTTTACTTTGCTTTATTCATGTTTTTGATTTTTGGTTTTTTCGCTTAACCAGAAGTTCTCTCTAGGGATTAACTGTTTAAGTGTTCTCCTCACTGACTTGTTACTTTAGGCTTTCATCCGATTTCAGTGGCTAGGAGAGTCTTAAGTGTGTTTTTGTCTCAGCTGTATTGAACTCAAACAGTGTGAGTGCCTGTACCTTGAACACTGGAAATAAAGAGGTATCTGTGGACACTGGCTGACCATTCATTCATTTTTTTTAGTTTTTGCTCATGCATCCATGTGTGTACTTATCCATTCATTCATCAAGTGTTTCTTGGTTATTTAATGTGTGTGCCAGCTAGGCCCTGGAAATTTAAAGACAGGGGAGAGGAAGTGCAATTCCACCAGAAACACTGTCCGGTGAAGGGGCAGACATACAGACAGATCATTATACAACAGTGTGGTGGATTCCCTGTTAGAAATATGGTTAGAACATTAGTGACAAGTGAGGGACGGAGATACTGTTGCCAGTAACGGCAAAGCTAAGTTTTGCGGTGCCTGAGAATCCCAATTTGGGGAGCTCTCTTAAAAAATACAAAAAACTATTTTAAAAATATTCAGGAGTAAAGAAATCATGCAAAATAGCAATTTTAAGAAACCGGCAAGTACAAAAGTGCTACAAATTGAGGAAAATAATAAATTACTTTTAGTAACCGGCTTCCTGACACATTCTTATAATAATTTCTTCTTGGTTGCTCCTTCTGTGGTGGTGGTTTCACAATAATATTTATAGAGGGAATAGAAAGATAATTTAGTCTTTGCTCTAGTGTAGCTGACCAAGAAATTTTTTCAGTCTGTTTAAAAAAAGATTCTTTCAAACGTTTTAGAGGAAAGCAAGAGAAAGGCATATGTCTATGGTATGCAAGGGTGTATGTAAAGAGAAAGCAAAAACCAACAAACAAAACCCACAATCCCACTGCCATTGACTCAATTCTGACTCATAGCGACCCTGTAGAACATACTAGAACTAACTGCTGTATAGGGTTTCCAAGGAGCACCTAGCAGATTAGAACTGCTGATATTTTGGTTAGCAGCTGCAGTACTCAACCACTATGCAATCAGGATTAAAGGAATCACAATGTGGTGAAATCAATCAAGCAGAGAATTATTAAATGTGAAGCCATCAGAGAAATAAGCAATGGGCAGAGCTGGGAATTTCGATGTGGAGTCCAATCAGAGCCAAGATTTGAAATTTTATTTGCCTGTGAAATCACCTTAAGCAGAAGAGTCATATTCTGATTTGACTTTGTTTGCAGATATAACTCTAGGTGCTTTTATAAAAAGTAAAAAAAAACATAGTAGGACAAGATTGGAATCAGTAATACTAGTCCAAAATGAACACACTTAAAGAAATAGTAGCAAAATCTAGGAGTTCCAAATTAAAAGTCTTGAGTTTCTTTTTTGTTTTACCGTTTTAAAAATCTGAACATTACAGGGAAAGAATGATTCTGTGGTTACTAAGCATGCAGTATCAACACTAAAACGTCAGGAATCTATATTGTATACACACTGAAAACCTTTTTCAGAAGTTACGGTTGTACATGGATTTACTTATCTTAATTAAAAATGGTATAATGTCTAAAATAATGTTTCTTTCAACTCTATAACATAGTGGCAATACGGTGTAAAATTTTAGCATTGTCGTATTTGGAAAACCTCTTGAATTCTTTCATATGCAAGCAATAATATTTCAGAGCACTTGTTCTAAGTTTTTGCATAATAAATACTGTTAAATGGTTTTGGATTTGATGACTCATTATTCAGTTTGTTGACACTGTTTCTATAGTGGCATACTGTGAGAGATTGATGAGGTTAGTATTTTGTGTAAAATGAGTTAGAAATTTAAATCTTTTTCCAATATATTCATATGATTCATTTTCCTTCATTCACTAAATGCAATTCTAGACTCTCTTCCTTCTTCAATTTAATGTTTATCTTTTCTTTATAAAGTATTATTTTTAGAATGATTTGAAATTTTTCTTATTTCCTTCTCAATGTCAGAATAATTACTGTTGGTTTCATGTCTATGTTTTTGCTTTCTTCCATATTTCCACTGACTTTGCTTGTGTTTCCTTGTAGCTCTTTAAAAAATAAATATAAAGATGAAAAATCATATACAATTTTTTAGCTCTTTTATTGAAATGTTCCATTTTTCTGAAGTTGCTGTTAAAAAGGCATATTGGATAAAGCCACAGTGACTCACTTTCACTTTTTTGAAAAAGCCTGGTATTCTTATATTTATATGTGTTACATTATGTAGACCTTCTAATTTGACTAGCTCTGGACGAAAGTTGAAATTTCCACATATTTTTTTTACACTCTGTTGATCAAAAGAAAATCTACAGCCTGGCTTCTGGTTTCACATATTTCAAATCTTGGTTCTCTAATTCTCACTTACTTTAGTGCTGGGTAAATTGGGATGTACTCATACTTTTGTATAAGCTTTATCTGTCAACTTTCCAGTCAAGGCTGGATGATTTGATACAGTGGACAATAACATAGTTTTAGAAATCATTTGTGATATGGCTTTCTAAAATGTCAGTATCGCTAGGCCGAACCACCATCAAAAAAAAAAACTCATTGCCATTGAGTCAATTCCAACTCATAGAGACCCAAGAGGACAGAGTAGTACTGCCCTGCAGAGTTTCCAAGGAGTGCCTGGTGGATTTGAACTTCTGACTTTTTGTTAGCAGCCACAGCCCTTAACCACTATGCCACCAGGGTTTCCAGGCTAAACTGCAGTCCTCAATTTTTCAGCGAAATACTAATATAGGTGATACAATGAGTTGATAAAGAGCCCTGATAGCACAGGGGTTAAGAACTTGACTACTACACATAAAGATCAGCAGTTCAAATCCTCCACCCACTCCTTCGAAATCCTGTAGGGCAGTTTTTCTCTCTCTTATAGGGGTGCTGTTGGAATCAACTTGATAGCATTGGGTTTGGTTTCAAGAAATTAGTTGACAAAGAGCCCTGGTGGTACAATGATTAAGCTCCTGGCTGCTAGCTGAAGTTCGGTGCTCTGAACTCACCTAGCAGCTCCTCAGGATAAAGACCTAGCAAATAGCTCCTGTAAAGATCACAGCCTAGGAAACCACATGGAACAGTTCTAGTCTGTCCCATGGGATTACTGTGAGTCAAAATTGTCTCAACAGTACCTGACAATCAGTTGAGTGCACCTAAATGAATCAGTGAGAAGAGAAATCTTGGGCAGGCCTGGCTTAATCAGTTTAAGGATCTTAGAATTAGGCTTGAGAATTCCTTGGCAAAAGAGACTTCTGCTTGCGAACAAGATGTTTGGACTGCAGGTTTCCAGCCAGCTCTTGGTCTTCACTGTGTAATAACCTGTGCTGTAGATTTGGACCTGCTTAACCAGCCTGCCACAACTGCATAAACCACCTTCTTGTGATCTCTTTTTGTATCTCTATCATCTATCTGTCTGTTTACCATCTATCTATCTATCTAATCTATCATCTATCAGCCTATCATCAATCAATCAATTAATTTGCCAGTGTCTCCTATAGGTTCTGTTTCTTTGGCGGAACCCTGACTGCTTCACCGTCCCTATACCAGCAACTTCATCAAACGTTATTCTACTAAACACAAACTAAATATATTTCAAACTCAGTATCTGTTTACTCTGATCCCGGAAGTGTCCGTGGTCACTCCAGTGCATGACATGTGATGAAGGAAAAATCAGAGTAGACAGTCTCAAACGATTATAGTTAATATACCTTCCTCCCACCAATTTTCTTAAAAGAATATGGCCACATGAACACTCTGCTAGGGCACCTCACAGGGACTCATATAGGTGAGGACCCTAAAACTTAGGCTTCATTATACAAACACTCTGAATGTCAGGAACAGCTTCTAAGAGAGGTACCACTTGAACAGAGATCTGAGCTGTCTAAAAGGAGAAAAGTGTCAAGGAAAGATGGAGAGAGAAGGCAGGAATGGATTCTAGAGGGAGGAAAAGCTTGTTCAAAGTCCTTGAGACGTGAAACAGTTGGTTGCACGTAGGGAGTAAAGTGCGATGGATGCGTAGGCAGGGATGAAAGGCTAGGGGTCACACAACAAAACGCCGACAGAAGGTCCACCTTCTGCTTGATCTTCAGTCACCCTTGTGTGGCGTCAGGTTCTGCCTATGTGACGCAGTCAAGGAGACAACATGTATTACTACTTTTGTCTCAAAACATGTAATCAAAGCTGCGTGCACGACCTGGCCTAATTCAAAGAGGCCCAAAGATACAATACCACTTTAAACCCAGGGCTTTTGAGTTTGGGCAGTTAGGATACTCTAGTATTCCTACTATAGCAGACCGGGGAGGTGTTAGGCTAAAAGTGTCTAAGACCGTGCCTTAGGTCACATCGCTAGGGAAAGCCCCAAATGATGGACTTTTCTTCATACAAAGTTAGAGGCAGAAAACTCTATCTTAATTCAGAAACCTTTCCATTATCAGAAATATAAAGCATCTAGGTTGGTGAGAAATTATTCGCCGCTAATATTTGATGGAAAATCTATTTCATTGGCTATAGATTAGTGTTCTTAATGCTGGTTGCGCACTGCAATCACCTGGATCTCACCTTGAACCAATTAAACAAGAATTTCTGGGAATGGGACCTAGGTTGGCTTAAATTAACAGAATGAAACTACCAAACAAAAACTTCCCAAGTGATTCTATGCACTGGGTAAGGAAACTATAATATCAAATATTATTGACTTGTAGGTATTAATTATTCCTCAGAATTTGCTGTTAGACCAAAGCAGGCATAGTAAAAGGTGAATGTATGACCTGTCCTAATTAAAACAGATTCTCAGATACAACAATTTTTGTACTCAGACATTCAAATCTGGAGCCACTAAGACATATAGTCATGTTCATGATAACATAACTATCACAATATCACTCACAATTACGGAGAGCACCATTAGGATGACAGCACATAATAGAGTCATTTTCTACCATTCAAGGAGAGACTAGAACCAGCAATTGTCCCAAGGTGATTTGCCTCTTAAGATTTCTTGTCTTATTGAACCAGTTGCTATGGAGTTGACTCTGACCCCTGGTGACTTTACGTGTATCAAACTAGGGTTTCCAATGGCTGAAATTTCAGAAGTAGATCACTAGACCTTTCTACCAAGGCTCTCTGGGTGGCATCAAACTGAGAACATTTTATATAGCAGCCGAGCATGTTAACTACTTGTACTATCCAGGGCTCTGTTATGTTTATTAGGGAATTCACACTATCTCCATGTATGAAGAAAAAAAAAAATTCCTTTCAAATGTTTTTGGTGGAGCCCAAACCATGGCATCCCTATGAGTTGGGATTGACTCTATGGTAACTAACAGCAATACCAACAAAATGGCATGAATGTAGCAGGAGACTGTCTCTGCTCAACATACCAGGAACACATATTTTGGTATTACAGTTCTTTTAGCATTCCATAAATACTGTTTCTCACTTGGAACAGCCCTGACAGGCAGCTCCATTAAACAAAAGGTGACACTGACATTGAAAAGACTCCCTGAATGGGCTGGAGACCCAGGCTGCACTGCAGTCATTTTAAAATATTAACATTATCCATGGCAGCTCTCTGCACGATTAGGTTTTGGCAAAGATGATTGATCTCATTCAAGTATCTCCACGGGATGAGAGAAAAATCTCCCTTAGCAAGGCTTTCTCCTTGTGAGTCTAATTACAGCTATGCACACACAGTTCTCTACAGTTAAAGAATCCTACATAGCTGCCATGTTTTCTTTTCTGTTGATTTATTATTTTTTTCTTTAAGAGCAAAAAATCCAAGACTCTCTGTACTTGCCCCACACAGCTCAGATTCAGAGTTTTGGCAGGGGTTCTCAAACTCTGATGGGCGTAAGAACTGCATGGAGAGCTTGTAAAGAAAAAATGCAGATTTGGGGGCCCACACTTGTGATTCTGATTAATTCTGGTTCAGAGTCCTGGAATCCACACATGAACGAGCATCCTAAGAGATTGTGATGCCTTGGCCCTCAGACCAGGCCTTTGATGAACACTCTCTTTTGAAATCAGTTTGCACTGATACAGCATTTCTCCAAAGCTGTCAGAAAACTCACAAAAATCAGTGAGGTTACAAAAATCCAAAACCACCAAACCAGTTGCTCTGGAGTCTCTTCCAACTCATAGGGACCTTATAGGACAGAGTGGAACTGCCCTATAGAGTTTCTGAGGAGTGACGGGTAGAGTCACACTGTTGACCTTTTGGTCAGCAGCCTGAGCTCTTAACCGCTGTGCTACCAGGGCTTCGGGAGGTAAAAGCAGTGGTAAACAATCCAGTAAAGCTAAGTAACCAAAGTCCCCGACCAAAACTGTTCCTGCACGTCTGACTCACAGCGCCCCCGAGGTACAAGGCAGAACTGCTCCACTGGGTTTTCTTGGCTGGAATACACAGCTATAGAAGGAGTTTGCCAAGGTTTTCCTCATGAGTGGGCTCAGGAGTCATTACGTGGGATTGAACCACCAATCTTTACGTTAGCAGCCAGTGGCAAAAGCTTGCACCATCCAGATTCCTGTAGTTAATTAAATAGCATAGGAGTCAACTAAAGCTTCAGCTTCTCCATTCTTTCTGTGAATTAACCGGTAGGTGCTAATATTCAGTTCTGTGTTTCTTTCCCTGAACTACATTTAAACATCTGTTGTCATCAAGTTGATGCTGGCTCCTAGGGACCCCATAGGCCTGGGCAGAAGTGCCTCAGAGGGTTTCCCAAGAGCAGCTGGTTGATTTGAACTGCTGATCTTTCGGTTAGCAGCTGAGCTTTGAACCGCTGTGCCACCAGGGCTCCTGAACTACTTCCTGCTTTCCTAATTCTGTACTGTTCCTGAATCCTGTTCATTGTCAACATTAATGAGTATGTATAAGCCAGTGTCTCCCATTCAATCTTAGGATATAAACCTGAGTGCTGAAAGACCAGACATCATACTGTATTAGGTAGCATCCTAGATCTTTGTGAAAAGAAGCAATGCTCTAGGCTGTGGGTTATAGCAGAAAAATTATTTCTCCTCATAGAGAATCCCATCACATAAAAACATGCATCTTCTCAGGTCAAGGTAAGATTGCCATGGGTGAGAATCATCTCCACAGCAGCTAACAATAGCAACACAAAGGTAACAGGGAAACGGATTACAGAGCCCTCCCAAGCCAGGGACAGTGGTATGCAGGCAAATGCAATGCTGTGTAGTCCCATCAACTGTACGCATGTATGTTTGCTGACTCACACATACCACCACAGCAGTTCAATCCAAACTCAGAAGACTTGGCTGTTTAAATAGTGGGAAGAGAGGAGGGAAGATTTAGAGTTTCCATGGAGAAGAAAAGAGGGTATGAGGTCCGCGGTCTCTGGCATTCACCTGTAAATATGAAGACTTGTTCATCTGACAAGATCTGTTCATCTGACCCCCTCAAGAAAGTTCTGAGGTGAGAAGTTCAACAGTTTCTATGCTCTGTGTTACGGATCTTGGGCCTCTTAATAAGAGTCCTGATTTTATTTGGCTGTGTCTCGGCTTCTCTGTTGGCTGTTGCAGCTATGCATCAGTAGGCTACGACTAGAGATGGATTATGCCAGACTTGCTCTTGTACCAGAGCCTGTTCCCGACCCTCAAGTAGTGAGGAGCAGCCTATGTACTCCAGCGGTGCTGCACCTCTGCTGCTAACCCTTGCCCCACGTGGCCTGCAGCTTGGTCGGATGCACCTGGTACTAGTCTCGAGTATTTGTGTTAAAAGCATAGTGAAACAGTATACTCTTCATCCAGTGTGGATGGCCAGGCCAAATCTGCAGAGAATGAAGAAAGCCAGCCTAGTTTGCGATCTTAGCCTGAGCAGCTGACTCAGTTTCCACTGCCAAACAAAAAGAATCTGACACAATCTTGGAGGCGTCTCAGCCAACTGGAATTTCTAGAACCACAAATTTCTTCTGAGCTGCCCCTCAAGATGTGTATAGTCCTTGTGCTTGTTTTGCTTTCTTCTTTTTTCTTGTGTAAAAGCCAGATTTCTTCCTTAAAAGGCAGCAAAGCCCCGATTCTTTGGGGTTTCCATGTGGGCAGAGAGGAGCAGTGAAAACAAGTTTGAGGAGGCCAGCGGGTATCAGGTAACCTTTCCCAAAGCTGATCCTTGGAGCATCCAAGCCGCTGTGTTCTTTTGGACAATCTTCAACCAAGCGCTGTATTCCATGGCGCCAAGCCTCAGGATATCAAAGAACAGCTCACAAAATACTAACTCCCTCATAAGAAACAGAGGATTTAGCCAAAAGGGCACCCCTGCCAACAAGTCTCACATAAGCTAAGACACAAACTGTACAAGAAAACAGAAACTAAAAATCATGATAGCGTGTTCTGGGTGAAATGACCAAAGTAAATTCTCCAACAGCTCCCATTATCAGCTAACCAGAGGTGTCAACCCTAAAGAACTCACCAAAAAGACTGAAAAAGTAAAAAATGTAATGTCTCCATAACTGTAATAGGTACAAAACCTGGGCAGCCACTAACTTCTAAAATTCATGCATTTTCTAGATGAGTTTGTTCTCATCAGTAATGAAAATTCAGTTTCCACGCATCTGACATACAAGCATCAAACAGTAAAATGTTGTAAAGAAACAAGACAGAAGCCAGACAACAACACAAGCTACAAGCTCAAAAGCTGGTGCTGTATGGGCTTAGCCAAGTGCAAGTGGGTTAAGAATGCACTCTGTTCTTCTGGAAACACGATATCTAATGTCACTACTCACCACAAGCCTTTCAGTATTTGAGAAATCTGCAGAAAGTATTGTCTTAGTCATCTAGTGCTGCTATAGCAGAAATATCACCAGTGGATGGTTTCGACAAAGAGAAACTCATTTTCTCACAATCTAGTAAACTACAAGTCCTAATTCAAGGTGTCCAAATTCCTGGAAAGGCTGTCTCTCTCTCCGTCAGCTCTGGAGGAAGGCACTTGTCAGTCCTCCCTTGGTCTGCGAGCATCTCAAGTCCAAAAGATGTGAAGCACTGCTTTCTCCACTCTCTGCTTTAATCTCATTCTTTTAATCTCTGTAAAATAAAAGGTAGTGCAGACTACACCTGAGGAAAACTCCGTTTGTATCAGATCAGGGAACTGACCTCAGAGAGGGTCCCCCCCTAATCCTCTTTAACATAATCCAAGTTTTCCTCATTAACCACAGGCAGAGATTAGGATTTACAACAGATATGAAAATTATAATCACAAAATAGATAACAGTGACACAGTACTGGGAATCACGGCCTAACCATGTTGACACATATTTTGGGGGGACGCAATTCAATCTATGACAAGTGTCATCTTAGAGATTCCAGCCTGCCATTCTGTAGCTAACAAAGTAGAACTATACTCATTTGATTGAGATTTGAGGCCAAAGCCAGAACTACAGAGATGATCAACAACATCAACTCTAAAGACTTTTGTCTAAGATACCAGTGACCACCACCGAGGTGTGAAGAGCAGAGTCAGCAGACAATGTACCACCGACTGGCCATTGAAATGAAGCCATGTCCAGTGTTGGACACTACCAAACCTTACAATTTTCAACAAAGAGATTGAGATATTATGCAGATTATTGATAACAGAAAAATCTGAAGTTGAAGTCATTCTCAGTACTACCCTGGCAGACCTTACAGAGATGCTAAAAATGCCATTAGGAAACACAACACAGCAGGGATCCATTAGGCAATACCAGCTCATTGCCACAGAACTTCTGACTGGTACTCAAACAACAGCTCTGTCCTTGGTGGATTTCTTAGATTTTTGGTGTCACATTCACCTTTAAAAGTTACAGGCAGAAGAACCACATCCAACAGAATAGACTATATGTAGACAGATTATGAAGAACCATTTGAAGGACATTTCTATAAAGGTCTATGTCTATATTAAGTGTGCTTGGAAATTAGGTGGATGTTTCTTCATTTTTGGGTTGCTTGTAAGTCTAAATCAAATATTTTTATAAATTAGTCTTGCAATTTAAGAGAAATGTCAGATGCTTAACAGACTAATTGGTAATAGAATTAATTGTGTTACTACTGCACATCCCCTTTAAAAAACAAAAAAACTCATACTGTTGACCAGGATTGCCAGTGTTAGCTGTAGGTGATCCTAAACTCATTTGTGGACTTGTTTCATTGGGTCATTTTTCAACTTGATAAGATTTAAAGAGAGAATTCTTGGTTCTAATTCTTTTCTTCCTTTTGACTATTTACAGTCCACTCCAATTAGAATTTCTGTGAGTGAATTTACAGATTGCTTTGTAAATAAATAGCCACTTAGTTAGAAAAATGAAGTCCTGTAAAAATAAGTAGGCTAGCGAATCAATTCCATTTATATGCTGATGAAGCTCAGGACTATATCATTATCCTTGATTCTATCTGGAACTCCTAAGCTGCTGGTTCCATAGCACTGCTGAAATGTTTCAAAAACATCAGATTTAACTAAACACAGCACTGCTTCCACCACCCCCGTGTCTTTCCCTGATCTTCTGATCTTCTCCATCTCAGGAAACTGTAACCCCCACTCAATCTAGAAACTGTGAAGCCACCCTTGTAACTCTCTCACCTTCCGTATCTGTCACCAACTCTTTCCAGTTCTGCTCCCCAGACAGCTCATTAAGTTGTCCACGTCTTCTCTCTGCCATCACTGCTTAGTCCAGCCACTGTTGTCTCCTGCCTGAAATATAACAACAGCCTGCTATTTGGTCCCCCTGCTTCAATTTGCATATCCTTTCATTTACAGTCCACATTGCAGTAAGAGTGATTTTGCTAAAATATGGGTCATCTTATGTCATTCTCCAACCCAATAGCTTTCAATAGCTTCCGATATAATTTAGCAGAACACCTAAGTTTCTAGGACTTGTATGATCTGCCCTCAGCCTGCTCTCCCTAGCATTTATGCTCCGGGTATGCTGCACTTCCCTTAGTATCTGAGATGTGTTGAGCTCACCTATCTCAAAGCTTTTGCACATACTGATAGTACATACCTGGAATATTTTCTCTCCAGCCCCTTCAATAGCTAGCACTTTTTGATCCTTCAGTTTAGATGTTAAGCAGGTTCTATCCTGTTGTTCTTCAATGCAGCCACTGCTTTTTTCCGTCAAAATACTTATTGCAATTTCTTAGTATTTTCTTTAGGTGTTTATTTTGTTTTTCTCTCCCCTAGTATAAGGCAAGCTCCATGAAGGCAGGAACCACATGTTGTTTCCTTCATCAGTGGCACAGTGGCTAAGTGCTACAGCTGCTAATCTAAAGGTCAGCTATTCGAATCCACCAGTTGCTTCTTAGAAACCCTGTGGGACAGTTCTCTGTCTTGAGGGTCTCTGTGAGTTAGCACCGAGTAGATGGCAATGGTTTGGGACTTTTTCTCATCCGCGGAATCAATGAAAGAACTTAAAACAATACACAGAGGACTTCAGACAGCACCAAGAGGAGTGCTAACTTTCCAGGGGTGGGAAACAAGCTTACAAGGAAACTGGGAAGAAGAGGCCAGAGAAGGAGGATGAAAACCACTAGAGGACCCTGAAAGCGAAGGAAGAAGAGCACTTCCAGAAGGAACGTGAGGGGAAGGTGGTACAGCTGTTCGTCGACGGTGAGTTGGCTGCATCTCATGGGGATCCCATGCATTGTACAGATACTTGGCCCTGTGTCATCCCTATGATTGGTTGGGATCTGATTATTGCTGTTCACAGAGTGTTCGTTGGTTGATTTTCATAAGCAGATCGTCAGGTCCTTCTTCCCAGTTTGGCTCAGTCTGGAAGCTTCCCTGACACCTGTTCAGCATTAATAGGCAAGCCCCCACTGACAGACAGGTGGTGACTGAAGGTAACGTTCATTAGTCAGGAAAATACCCTGGGTCTCCCACACGGAAAGTGAAAATTCTACCATTGAACCAGTGCTTCCCCAATGGGAGGAGCCATGGATGTCGCCAAGAGCTGCCTGATGTACTTGTGAGATAAGTGGATTTAGTGTTACAACTGTAATTAGTGATCTTGGCAAAAGCAGCTTCAGGAAATTTGTTGAAGGAAAAGAGATTAGGCAAAAGTCCCTTAGAGACAGCGACCCTAGTGTCCCTGAGTGTAGACAAGGAGCTAGTGAAGAGGAGAAGTTTAAGTACCAAGGTACACTTTGCAGTTAGGGGTGAGAGGCTGCAATCAGGACAGCTCAGAGTCCACAAGATGGCAAGAAGTGGGGCCCAAACACAAGTGGAAGAAGTAAAAGGCCGCCTACAGAACCACTTTCTGTAAAATAACTTGCAGAACTTTCAAAAATATAAATGCTCAGGCCCCAACCCCAATTCAGTTAAATCAGGATTTCTAGGGGTGGGACCTGGATGTTGGTACTAAGGTCCTTCCAAAGTGCAGCCAGTGGTTGAGAAAGGTTGCTTTAAACTGCCTTTGGGGTGTGTGTCTGTCTGTCTGTCTGTCTGTTTTAAAACAGTGCCTGCAAGAGGAAGAGAAAGGTTCTGGATACTGGGCAGTCAAACATGGAGCGAGGGCAGCGAATACAGCTGCTGCCGGGAAAGGTAAGGAAATTGTGGGTACCTTCACCTCTGCTCAGTCAAGCTTGTTTGAATCCACTGACTTTTTCTTTTTCCTAATATCGTATTTTACTGTGTTTAGGGTGAAGGTTTACACAGAAGTTTAGGTTCCCTTTCAGCAATTTCTATATCAGTTGTTTAGTGGCATTTGTTAAATGTCTCACAATGCATCAACATTCTCACTATTTCAGTTCTGGTTGTTTCCTTTCTGTTAACCTAGTTTCCCTGCTCTTTTACTTTCTCATTTTTGTTTTAAATTAATTATTGACCTTTTGGTCTCACAGAGGCTATTTTTTTTTTAAAGGAACAGAGTCCTTACAGGTGGTATTCATTATTTCTTGAGTAATTTGTTATTAGCTGCAAGGTGACCTCAGGGGTTAGTTTTAGGTCAAAGTGTGAAGGATGTCTCAGGCCAATAGTCATGAGGAGTCTTCCATTCCCAACCAGACCAGTAGGTCTGATTATCCACCCACCAACACACCCATCCATCCATCCATCCATCCCCCCATCCATCCATCCATCCCCCATCCATCCATCCCACACACCCCCACCCCAACCCCCCATCCGCATCCCTCTCCCACCCCTCTCCCACCCCTCACCTATCCTTCACCTATCCCTCCCCATCCCTCCCCTATCCCTCCCCCACCCACCCACCCATCCATCCATCCATCCACCCACTCACCCACCCATCCATCCATCCGTTTTAGGACTTTGAGGTTCTGTTCTACATTTTTATCCAGTTTTATCAGGATCCATCTCTTATGGCCCTAATTAGGATGGTTGATAGTGATAGCAGGGCACCACCTAGTTCTTTCGGTCTCAGGGTAGATGAGGCCATGGTTTACGTAGGCTATTCATCTTGTGGACTAAATTCTTCTTTGAGAGATTAATAGTTGTACTTCCACTTGCAAGGCATTGCTCACCAAACTAGGTTACAAAAAACAGCTTTATGAACTGTATTATGACAATTGTCCCATGAGACTATAGTCCTAGTCCTTAAAACTCAAAAATCCAGTCCTGAAAGATGTTTGGTTATGTCTACACAAAGTCTGTAACTGTGCCTTGTATATGCTTTATTATATAGATGAATATGTGCATACAATCACATAGCTGCAAAACATCCATTGATTTGTACTTCCGTTTCCTTCTAAACTTCCTGAGCCAGTCGTGCTTCCTGGGAAATTAGACTTTAGCAATGTTTCATCTTTTTTTTTCTCTCTGTTAAATTAAAAATCTTGATGTCTTGAAAATAAAGAAAACTTCCTAATGATTACATGTCGTCTGCAGCCAGTTTCTCACTCTCTGGGTAAGGTACGTGCACATAGTCTTGTCTAAGTTGACTCTCACTCTAAACTCTAGAGAGATGTTGGGAGAGGAAATTCCATTTTTCATTGCTGCTCATTTTATGTAAGCTAAACATTGCCAGAGGCTAATGGATTGTGCAGGCACCAAGCTGCTGACCTCTTCCCTGACTTTGTCTGTAGAAAGTATCACATCAGTCAGAGAGAGAAAACTATAAGAGTGCCTGATAATTAGATCAGGTTACAAAAAATAAAACAAACAAACAAAAACCACTGCTGCTAAGTCAATTCCAACTCAAGCATCAAAGCAACCCTATAGAACAGAGCAGAACTGCTCCATAGGGTTTCCAAGGAGTACCTGGTAAATTTAAACTGCCAGCCTTTTGGTTAGCAGCTATAGCTCTTAACCACTACACCACCAGGATTTCAACACCCACATAGACTCTGAAAAAATTAAAAAAATCAAAGTAATATACGAAAACAACTGTGCTACCTACTGTGAATAGTTTATTCATCTAATTTTTATAAGAGCTTACAAAATCTACCACTGCCAGTTGCTGTCAAGCTGATTCTAATTTGTAGTGATCCATGTGTGTCAGAGTAGAACTGTGCTCTGTGGCTTTCAGTGGCTGAGTTGTCAGATGTAGATTACCAGGCCTTTCTTTCGATGTACTTCTGGGTGGACATGAACTGCCAATTTTTCTATTAGCAGCCAAGTGTGTTAAGCATTTGTGCCATCCAGGGACTCCAACTTATGAAATCAGTACTGTTATATAAATGAGAAGTTGGGACTTCATATTCTGCTCAGCTTCATACCCTGAGTAACTAGTACAGCGGAACTTTGAAACAAGGTCTATGTCCAGATTCTCCATACCTAACTAATTCTCTGTTAGAGCCCCCGTTGACTGGCCAGCTACAACTCAGCATATCTTTTTGGGAATTTGAGCTACAAGGGGGATCTTGGGGGTCAAATGCATCAACAGTGCAGCACTGAAGTGCTAGCCTATGGGTTCCTGCTAAGGAAGCTTCCGATGGTGCCTGGGTTTCCCCTTTCTTCAAGGCTGGGGTATTCAAACCCTCCTTCAAGTGCATGAGAGTTCTGGATTCTTTTAAGAAAAACATTGCTAGCTCTTTTGCATGATTTATTTTAAGTGAATGCTTGACACTTAACACCCAAATACTCTATGACTAAGACTGAGTACAGTGATCGGTCTGTGACCGCACAACCAGATTAGTGCTCTCGGCAGAAAATAATTTATGAAATGCCACATTTTTAGGCCTCTTTGAAGAGCTTTTTTTGACTTTCAGAAACTACAAAACTATGCCCCGTCCTGCATCTAGTCCTGATAGACAGTAGTCTACTCACCTTGTCATCACATAGTATCCAAAGAGCTATTTTAGAAATTAGCTGTAGAATACAGGTTCTTGTAAAATCTAGCAAAACAAAATGCTTTGATCTTGATTATGTTTCAGAAAATCCTAGTACTATAGGATGAAATGGGAAAAAATTTCCTGAGTTAGTACTTCAAAAAAAAGAGCAACTTTGGTGAAAAAAGTGAAAGAGAAAATGTTAATTTAGTGTTCAGAAAGTTCTCCCATCTGGGATGCAATTGAGAGAGTCCTGCTACAAGGCTCACAGAAACGAAGACGGCAGTGTGAGTTCAGGATTTAACTTTACGTGCCAAGGACTAAAATTGCTGTCACCTTTCTCAACACTTCCTGTCATCCCGTCTCAGAGAAGCATGCACAGCCCAAGCAATAAGATCAAATGCAGGGCTCCAAGCTCTCTGTCTACTAATGAATTAACCCATCTGATATAGACATCTGATATTCACTATAATGTTCAAAGCCACCTTGTCCTCTGTTGTGTCCCATGCCCTCAACAAATGCCAGGTTAGGTTACATGGGTTACATAACTCATAAGTCCTGGTCCCTCTAGCTGAACTTCTGCAGAGAGTCAACTTCCAGCTAAGTGCCAGAGTGAGGCGAAAGTATTTACTCATTCCTGTGGGTTTAGGAAAGGACTGGGGTCTAACAACTCCTTGTAACAATTTCAACTAGTGGTATGCTGGAGCTGACTCACTCTAACTATTTCTAAGAGTGAGCTCAGTATCCTGTTCTTAACAGCTTACAGTCTGTCCTCGATGGAGTTTTCACACCACTGAACTCAGTTATGGTGCAAACCAGTGTTCCACCCAGTGGCAAATTGTTCATGTTTATCTGCATGTTACTGCTTCCAACCAATTCTGCTTTCCGACTCACTTCTATCCCACGCCTTCAAACGTACCAGATGCCTCTCTGCCTGAGTCCCATGTGATATAAGGTTTGTTTCTCTTCAGTTTGTTTCATTATATGAATGTCAATTTTCAATTTAGTGTGCCAAGCTAATAGCCACTCATCTATTTCCAGCTTCTAAAACTTGCTTAATCTTTACTGCCACTGCTCCTGTTTGTTCTCTTTATTTGATGGGTTCCACTTCTTTTAAAACAATGACAACAACAACAAATATTTTCTTATTTCATTGTACTGAGGTCTGGAGGACAGCTCTCAGATAAACACACACAGTGTTTGTAGCCTGAGACACGGTACTGAGGCAGAGGATTGTGGGACTGGGCAATCACGAGGGCTCTGTGAAATCTGACCAATTCGGAGGGGGAAATGCATCTAACAAAATCCTGGCTTTAATAGTAACAATAATGTTTCTTAGGTATTTTCCAGGCATTGCACTTTACCTGGTCTACCTCATGCAATCCTCTCAGTTCAGAGTTGAGGACTCTGAAGCTCAGAAGGGTTTAGTAAACTGACAAAGTCCCTATAGCTTATAAACAGCAGAGCTAGGGATTTAAATTACATCTGCCCTTGAAAATCTTTCTCTTAACTCCTGGGCTGTTTATGACATACTCCTTACGGCCAATTCCTGACCCCCAAGGATGGATTTTGGATGGAACTCTGGCTTTGAGAGCTAATGTGCAACAATGAAGAGACAGCTGCTCAGTACAACTTTCCAAGGTCTGTTCTGTTCAAAGGGCACTTGAGAAATCAGAAGTATCATCCTAGAATTGCTGGATGAGAACCAGTTTATTTTAATTCTGCTTGAAGACATCCCTCCTATGGTTTCCGATGCCTTCCCAAAGCACACTGCATACCCTGTCCTCCTCCCCTAGAATGGCTCTAATCTTTTATACACCCTCTCAGACTTTAAAGCCTAAGGAATTCATATGGGAAGTGCTATGATGCCCCAAAGACAGAAGCATTTTCCAGAAGTTCTGAGTGTTAAATGGATTGAATTATTTCCCCAAAAGCATTATGTTGAAGTCCTAACACTTGTACTGAAAAATATGATCCTGTTTAGAAATGAAGATTTGCTTTTGTTATATTGATAAAGTCATGCCCAAGTAGGGTAGATTCTAAATCCAATCCCTATGTCTTACAAACAACCAGGGCAAAAGAGATACCTTGTGAAGATATGTCTGTAAAGCAGCCAGGGAACACCAAGGAATCCCCAAGACTTCAGAAGCGGAAAGAGACAACGATCTTTCCTCAGAGCCCCAAGAGACAGTGTACTGAACCCTGCTGACACGTTGAATTCTGACTTGAAGCCTCTAAAACTGCGAGACAACACATTGCTGTTCTTTAAAGCTACCTACTTGTGGCATTTTTTTTCTTAGGGCAGCACTGGGTAACTAGCACACATAGAAAGCTAGGTTACAATATTATCATCTTGGCTTGGCAGCCTCAAAATGTAGTACATAGGATGGCTGCATTGCATGTCACCAGCGGGCACCATTCACATCCGGGATTGTCTGAGTAGTTGTGTGATGGTTGTTTGTATGTGCCGTCTTGTCAGTTCTGACTCCTAGTCACCCTGTGCACAGCAGAATGCCTGGGCCTACGCCATGGCCACAATCATTTTCAGGCTTGAGCCCATCAGTGCAGCCACTGTGTCAGTCGTCTTGTTGACAGTGTTCTTTTTTTCTGACCCTCTACTTTACCAAGCATGATGTCCTTCTCTGGGGACTGATACCTCCTGACAACATGTCCAAAATAGGTTAAAATATAGTCTCACCATTCTTGCTTCCAAGAAGCACAGTTGTAATTCTTCCAGGACAGCTCTGTTGGTTCTGGCAGTCCATGGTATATTCAATATTATCCTCCAACCCTACGATTCAAAGGTGTCTATTTTTTCTCTGTCTTCCTTATTTATTGTCCAGGTTTTGCATGCATACGGTTAGTTTGCAAATACCATGGCTTGGGTCAGGTGCAACTTAGTCTTCAAGGTGACTTCTTTAGTTTTCAGTATTTTAAAGAAGTGCTTTGCAGCAGATTTTCCCAGTGCACTGTGTCTTTTGATTTCTTGACAGCTCCTTCCACAGGCCTTCATTATGAAACCAGGTAAAATGAAATCCCTGATGACCTCAATCTTTTCTCCATTTATCATGATGTTGCTTATTAATCCAGTTGTGAGGATTTTTATTTTCTTGATATAAAAGTGCAATCTATACTGAAGACTGTGGTCTTTGATCTTTATCGGTAAGTGTTTCAAATCCTCTCTGCTTTCAGCAAGCGAGATTGCATCATCAGCGTAACACAGGTTGTTAATGAGTCTTCCTCTAATTCTGATGCCTCATTTTTCTTCATATAGTTCAGCTTCTGGGATTATTTGCTCCGTACACAGAAATAACAGCTATGGTGAAAGGATATAACCCTGATACATACCTTTCCTGATTTTAAACCATGCAGTGTCCCCTTGTTCTGTTTGCATGACTGCCTCTTGATCCATGTACAGATTCCTTGGGAGCACAATTAAATGTTCTGAAATTCCCATTCTCTGCAATGTTATCCATAATTTGTTATGATCCACACAGTCAAATGCCTTTGCATAGTCAATAAAACATAGGTAAATTTCTTTCTGGTATTATCTACTTTTAGCAGAAATCCATCTGACATCAGCAATGATAACCCTGGTTCCACATCTTCTTCTGAATCTAGCTTGTATTTCTGGCAATTCCCTGTCAACATACCGCTGCAGTTGCTTTTTGTATGATCTTGAGCAATATTTTACTTGAATGTGGTATTAGTGATATTGTCCAATAATCTCTGCATTCAGTTGAATGACCTTTCTTGGAACTAGGCATAAATATGCGTGTTTTCCAGTTGGTTGGCCAGGTAGCTGTCTTCCAGATTGCTTGTCATAGACGAGTGAGCACTTTCAGTACTGCGCCTATTTGTTGAAACATCTCAACTGACATTCCATCAATTCCTAGAGCCTTGTTTTGTGCCAACAACTCAGTGCAGCTTCAACTTCTTCCTTCAGTACCGTTGGTTCCTGATCATGTACTACTTCTTCAAATGGTTGAACAGCAACCAGTTCTTTTTGTAATAATGACTGTACATTCCTTCTGCTGAGTTGTTGAATGTTTCCCCTGTAGAATCGTTCACAATTGCAATTTAAAGCTTAATTTTTTTCTTAGTTCTTTCAGCTTGAGAAGCACAGAGTGTTTTCCTTCCTTTTTTGGTTTTCTATTTCCAGCTCTTGGTTCATGTCATTATAATCCTTATTTTGTCTTCTACAGCTACCCTTTGAAATCTTGTGTTCAGTTCTTTTACTTTGTCATTCTTTTGCTTTGCTTTAGCTACTCATGTTCAAGAGCAAATTTCAAAGTGTCTCCTGACATCCAATTTGGTCTTTTCTTTCTATCTGTTTTTTTAAAATGACCTCTTGCTTTCTTCATGGATGATGTCTTTGATGTCATTCCACAATCTGTCTGGTCTTCAGTCATTAGTGTCCAAAGCATCAAATCTGTTCTTGAGATGGTCTCTCATCTCATGTGGGATGTAGTCAAGGTCATACTTGGGCTTCCATGGACTTGTTCTAATTTTCTTCAATTTCAATTTGAAATTGCATGTAAGCAATTAATGGTCTCCTCCACGGTCAAAACTTCATCTTATTCTGACTTTTCCATCATCTCTGTCCACAGATATAATTGATTTCACTCCTTTATAGTCCATAGTCCATCTAGTGACATCCATGTGTACAGTCACTCTTTATGTTGGTGAAAAAACATACTTCCAATGAGAAAGTTGTTAGTCTTTCAGAATTCTACCAAGCGATCTCCAGGATCATTTCTATCACCGAGGTCATGCTTTCTAACTACCATCTTTCTTCATTTCATATTCCTGCATTCCAGTAACCAGTAATTATCATTGCATCCTGATTTCATGTTCAATGATTGCAGAAGCTGTTAAAAATCTTCCATTTCTTCATCTTTGGCTCTAATGGTTAGTTCATAAATTTGAATAATAGTTATATTTAAACGGCCTTCCTTGTAAGCATATGGATATTATCCTATTACTGACAGTGCTGTACTTCAGGCCAGATCTTGATATGTTCTTTTGGATGACGAATGAAACACCATTCCTGTTCAAGGTGTCATTCCTGGCATAGTAGACCATATAATTGTCTGATTTAAAACTGATGAATGCCAGTCCATTTCAGTTCCCCAGTGCCTAGGATACTGATGTTTATGTATTCCATTTCATTTTTGATGATTTCCGGTTTTCCTAGAAGTTGTGTGGCACATAGAGCTAATTACCTCCACTTTCATAACAGTAAGGTTTTTATAAGCAGTTGTGAAACCCCAACCAGGCCCCTTTTATGAAATATCTCCAGTTTCAGGAGGTTCTGACTAGAGTTTCTTTATAGTCAGAATTCTGAGAGGTGATGATTATTTGAAAAAGGGTCTCAGCTTAGTAAGAAACTTCTTGAAGTCCTTGCTTCAGTTCCTCTTTAGAAAAGGAAGAGGGTGCGTAGAACAAGATAGGAGGGCATACTTTACCATGTTACTGTTTTCACCATCCAGTGCCTTATCTTCTTGGCAGTGGCTTTGCTTTTCTTTGCTTGAGTCATGTTTTTTCTTAAGTTAGGCCTCTCCTCCCACAGCCTCAGCCTCCCTGACCACATGAATTTCCACTTTTATCCATCCAGGGGTCACCCAATTTGAATCCATGTTCCCTCCTCTGGCTCATTCATTCAATCATTAATTTACACATTCATCATATATTTGCAGCACACCCAGTGTATGCCAAGCACTGTGACAACTGGGGACACAGCAGTGAGCAGAAAGACAAGGCCTCTCCTCCTGTAGACTTTATAGTCCTGTAGGGGAGACAAAGTTTAAACAAATACTCAAATAACTTCACTGTTACTGAAAGTTAGTTATGGAAAAAATTACAGGAAATCATAAAGGTATACATTGGGGATAAAAGAAGACTTGAGAAAGTGATATGTAAGCTGAAATCTGATAGAATGAGTCAGATGTTTAGAACCTGCTAGGAAACCCTGTTGGCATGGTGGTTAAGAGTTCAGCTGCTATCTTAAAAGGTGGCAGTTCAAAACCACCAGACGCTCTTCCGAATCCTTATGGGGCAGTTCTATTCTGTCCTATAGGGCCACTGTGAGTCAGAATCAGCTCAAAAGGAACAAGCTTCAGGGTTTTGTTTTTTGTTTTTTCCTGTTATATACAAGTTATTGGTACAGTTTGTGTGAAATACAAAGATAAATAACATCAAAGCACTGCTCACTCATGAACTCGGTCTAGTAGAAGTCCGTGATAAATCTCCAAACAGCTCCAATACAAGGTGGTCCAGGGTATACTCTGCATTCTGGTAGTACTGAGGAGGCAGAGTGTTACAGTTTGACTAAACGGAGATGGGTAGTGGTCTGAGGAATGTGAGAAAGAAGATGCAAAGGTAACCCAGAGTGAGTAACCTTGAAGGACACTGCTCAAGGAGAGGTAGCCAAATTTCCTGACACAGAATTAAAAAAAACTCTTTGTTAGCACTCTGGTTTTATTTTCCTCTTAGTTCTTCAGAATTTAATTTGAAAGGAAACTCTTGTACAGCATCATTTTTCCCACTGTATCTAAACCACTAAAAATGAAGTGTTTCCTATTTTGCTTGGAGTTCTTCAGTGATGCAAACAGCTCCTGTGCTTGACTGCTAGTTGAAATTAAGGGTTGGTGGTTCGAGTCCACCCAAAGCTTCTCAGAAGAAAGGCCTTGCTACCTAGTTTTTAAAAATCGACCACTGACAACTCTATGGAGTACAGTTCTACTCTGATACATGTGGAGTTGTCGTGAGCTGGAATCCCTGCAATGGCCTTTGGTTTTCCCTCTGTGCTTAGTTCCTGCCTAACAGTTACACAATACATCCTCAACTACCTTGCAATAGAGCTGTTTGGAGGTTTAGCAGGGACTCTCACTAGACCCTGGTGGTATAGTGGTTAAATGCTGCAGCTGCTAATCAGGGCTTCCCTGCCCCTCCACGTGATGGGAATGGGAACATGGAGGGTGGCTGGACTGTAGCAGAGCTACAGAGGTGGAGCAAGCTTGAGGTCAAACGGGGCAGGTGCTGACACACACAGCAAGAGGAAGTCCATGCACTGGGAAACCTGTGGTTTGTAGCTAGAACACAGAGGTGCTGGGGACAGGCATAATGGTTAAGAGCTACAGCTATTAGCCAAAAGGTTGGTGATTTGAAATCACCAGGCACTCCTTAGAAACTATGGGATGCTCTGTAGGATCACTATGAATTGGAATTAACAGCAACAGGTTTGGCTTTTTCTGGAAGGGGTGGCAGTTGAGACTGGTGGTTAGTGCTAGAGAATTCCTGCAGGAGATAACACATTGATGCCTGGTCAGGAGGAAATCTCTAGCTTCAGGGCAATACAGGACTTCTAGGCTGATCACTGGCATAGGGGAAAAAAAAAACCAAACCCAATGCTGTCAAGTTGGGTTTGACTCATAGTGACCCTATAGGTCAGAGTAGAACTGCCTCATAGAGTTTCCAAGGAGCAACTGATGGATTTTAACCGACAACCTTTCAGTTAGCAGATGTAGCACTTAACCCACCACTCCACTAAGCTTTCCAGTGTAGGGAAATATACCAAAACCCCCCACAAATACCAACGAATCCATGGCCAATGAGTCGATTCTGACTCATAGCTATAATTAGGGCAGAGTAGAACAGCTCCATAGAGTTTCCAAGGAGCTCATGGTGGATTCCAACTGCTGACCTTTTGGTTAGCAGTCATAGCATTTATCCACTAGCCACCAGGGTTTCCATATATACAAGGTAGGAAATTCTCACCAAGACTGCTGTTCCTTGGAAGATTGATCAAGTAAATCAGGATTCAGTCCTGAAGCAAGTAGGCAGGATGTACCGTGGGGTTCGGTAATGGGGGACAGATTTAGTGATAAGTTAGTTGGAACTGGGTGAGGAAATCAGGGCTTAATTTCAGGGACAAGGCAAAACATAAGAACTTAGAGGCACCAGGTCACAGCAGGACCACATAATTTGTTCAGTGACTAGAGGTACTGAATTGCTTTTCCTTAGCACCTAGTTCTCCCAAGTTCTGAGACTGGGATAAGGCTGAGCCTACAAATGTCTCTGCCTTGGGGATAGCAACAGACGAGGAATCTGCAGGGTACTGCGATCTACTACCCCTCTGGCTTGTCCAGTTCCCCTCTGGTCATGGTCCCAAACCCCTCTCACTTTATCCAGTCCTCCTCTATCTCTGTCTAGCCCCTTCTGGTCCTGTTCATTCCCCTTGTGGCCTGTCCAGCCCCTCTCTGGTCCTGTCCAGTCCCCCTCTAGCTCTATCCAGTGCCTCTCTGGCTCCATCCAGTCCCCTCTGGTCCTGTCCAGTCCTCTCTCTGGACCTGAGCCCATTCCCTTTTTGCTTATCCACTTGCACTGCGTCCTCAGTTTGGAGGTTTTGACTTTGGTCCAACTCCTCACTCTTCTGTTTGACTGATGATTCTGGACTGTAACTCCAGTTAATCTCACTGCAGAGCTCAAGAGAATCAGTCCAAGTCCTTCCCTTGACAGCTGAGATAAATCGGTAAGTGCTCTGCAATGAGCAACTAAAGAGAAGCTGAGTGTCTTCTGGGAATTCTGCCTTCCCTATTTCTATCAATCTTAATAGCATTCTCTCAGAATTACTCAATCTGTTGGTGTCAATTTCCATATCAATTACTAATTAATAAGGCTACTTCCAATTACTTTCTCTTCCACTTCTCTCTGCCTCATCCTGTGCAGCCCACTGTCCCTACACCTGCAGAATTGAACTCACAAGTATCTATTCATTGAGTACTTTTTTCTGACTCACTTTGTGTATCCATGAACTATGTACTGTTTGCATGTGCCCTGTCCACTTTGAAAGCTTGGGTTTTTAACAAGTTTAACTGCCTATAAAATGTACCGATCACTGACCAGTAATTTGAGAGCCTGTGTGTTGCAAAGCCTGAAGGGTCAGAAACAATTATTTCTACCCCAGAGTCTAAGGACCACAATACTGTTTTCCACTTGATCTACTAATTTCCAAAGTGAACAACAAAATACAGTGAAATCTCTGAGAGCTAGAACTTGATGGTTCTACCTGTTTTTCTAAATCTGGAAGGTTTACTATCTTTCACAGGGTGCAGTCTTAGCTACATTTTTATTGCTCCTTTTAGAAGAAAGTATTTTCATTCTCTTTCTCTGAGAGGTTTCCATCTTTCACAGGTTCCAGCTTTCACCAGATTTACTGTATTTTTCTTTGTCTTAGAAAAAATCTATTTATGAATGCTTTGAGTTTTTAAGGTAACCCTGCTGGCATAGTGGTTAAGTGCTACATCTGCTAACGACGAGGTCTGCAGTTCGAATCTGCTAGATGCTCCATGGAAACTGGGGAGCAGTTCTACTCCGTCCTGTAGTTTCTCTGTCAGAATCGACTCAATGGCAGTCGGTTTGGTTTCGGCTTTGGTGTCAGTTTTTAAACATCTGTACTTTGCGAAATTAATAAGTTGCTAAAGCTTGGTGTGAGACTAGATACAACAGTTATCGAAGAATCAACTAGAAAGAAAAACAAATCTTGATTTTGAAGTCTTTCCATTCTGCGAGGTGAAATCCTTTGACCTGGATTCGTTCCCTTTAAAGGCAAGTGACTGTAGATGATTCTAAGTAAATCGCTAAATATTGGTATAAAAAGTCTGACTCATTAACCACATTTATTTGATTATCCTGAAAAGCGGCCAGACAGAAAGCATTCTCACTTCTATCCACCTTCCCTGCCGCCTTCAGAGCTGCTCTCTCCATAGCAACTGGAAACTTCTCTAGGCGGAATAATCCGCTCGAGTTCCCAGTGCACCATCAAGGAATTTTAAAAACGAGGGACTTTGTAACCATGAAATACTCTCTGAGGTTTGAAAGGCCACAGAGCTCCAGATAAATAACCATTTGTCTATCTCCTGAAGGTAAGCAGTGGGTTTAGAAATGTTTGTATCCTCCTCTGTCATTTTTAAAATGCTAGCATAAGAATCTCTCTCTTTTTAAAGTGAAAGTAATTCTTCATCTTTGGGTTGTCTCACAGTCATTATTAACTCATCTCTTTGGCCAGGATTTGACATGAGATGCTGTTAACATTGTGTATTTTTTAAACAATTGGCTGTAGAGATTAATTTTTTTCCAGAACATTGATTGACCTAAAATGCAACCCCCTGTCAGTGACCAGTGGGCGACTGGATTTAACCATGACTGAGGAGGTCCAGAAATTCTCTTGTTTCCCTAAGACATTTTGTACTCCAGAATCTTGATTCTTAATAAATCAACAAAATTATCAGCAAACTCAGAAGTGCTTTTACCCTCCAGAAGTCTACTTTATCTAAAACCTTCTAACTCAACATCATATTGGCAATTCAGTAAACTTTATTTTCTTTTCACTTTTAATCACTTACTGTGGTGATGAGGGACACCCCATTACTTGGAATTCTACTTTGCAATGAGAGAAAATGAAGGTGTTTCCTCTGTGGAGTCCTGGAAATTATACCATCTGCAGGATAAACTGAGAGAGACACTCTTCCTAATTTTTTGACTCTGTGTTCAAAGAGCCCCAGCAGTGCGATGGTTAAGTGCTCAGCCGCTAACTGAAAGGTCTGTGGTTTGAACCTAGCAGCTGCTCCACTGCAGAAGAGACTTGACAATCTGCTTGCATAAAGATTACGGTTTTGAAAAGCCTGTGGGGCAGTTCTACTTTGTTACATTGGGTCACTATGAGTTGGCACTGACTCAACAGCACATAACAAGAACAGCCTGCCTAGTTCTGAGAATAACAGTGAAACAAGTTTCTAAGCTAATCCACAGTATGAATGTTTATGGCCAGGGTAGCTTCCTGCTGTTTAGGGTTATAAAAAATACCTACAGACCCCCTGTTGTTTAGAAACAGCTTGTCTTTGCAAATCAGCTTAGCCACCCAATTAATGAATCCTTTCAAACATGTTGCAGGCGAAATAATTGAAGCCTTTATTTTTCCCCTCCACCACAGAAATTTCTCAGGTTGCAAGTTTACCCCATAAACAGCATTCCACTCTTCACCTCCATCCGAGACAGATTCAAGCTAAAGGAAGAACAGGAAATGTGTTTCTGGACAAAGTTTTGGATGCCGTTGTGGCTTCTACTCAGCCTTGTTGTAGAAACGCGGCCAGAGTACTCCTCCAGCGGGGACAGCAGCAGCGCCCAGAGTTCCGGCCATCTGACAGATGTTCTTCAGGTTCTCTCAGCTGGTGACCACACATCCACGAACCATTCAAAAAACCTCATGAAAAGACTGTTGCAGGAGACCGGCTGCCCACGGAGGACAAATGGAATGCAAGAAGATTGCAATCTGGTCAGTGCAACGGAACTTGGATCGGTGACTAGGTCATGTTTAGAAGAGTTTAATGGATTCTGTAGTCGTTTATACTTCATAAGGCAAAAGCACATGCAACTCTTTCAGTGTCCAGGCATGCAATGCATTGTGATAAAATAACTCCCGTAGATGGGTATAACCCATCTTTCAGCATTCTGTCTTTGCATAGATAGCACGTAAAGACAGATTTTATCATTCGAAGGGAAATGTTTCAGCAAGACGTTCTTTAGCCCTTCTGCATGTTTAGAGATTTTATTTGCAAATGTGACCTTTTAGTTTTCTCTTCTTTCTGATTTACTAATCTTTTCCTTTTGCCTGCAGTGAACTTGCATAGGATTGGACAAAGAGAGACTTTTTGTTTTCTATAGCATAATAACAGTATTTTGCCAATACGGTGAAGCCTGTGAGAGCTGGAACCTGCTGAGACTGCCTTCTTTTCCCAGGTCCCAAAAGTTTTCTGTCTTTGACAGGGTGAAGGCTTACCACTTGGTTGTTGCTCATTCAAGTGGAAAATATTTTGCCTCTTCCCTCTCCATCAGGTGTCCACCTTACACAGTTCGTTCTTTCTCAGGTTTTCCTGTATTCTTTTATTTTAATATTACTCTGATATTTGTCTAAAGCTGAATTTCTAAGTATTAGCTGGCATGTATTGATTTTTTCAGGTCTTGTGTACCAGGGAGTTAGTGAACTAGACAATCATCTTAAAAATGAAGAATCTGAGGCTGGGGGCAGGAAATGGTGCGGGTGGGGATGAATGGGAGCTGCAGGACCCGAGTCCAGACTCATAGCCTCTTCCTAGTTGACTTAGTGAATCTCAATCCCAGCTGCAAGAACCACCTAGTCAGGCCGCGCAAATCGCCCCTGCTGGGGCTTGTCCTCCAGAAATGGAGCTGTCACTGGTGTAAGGCGAGACTTTTTCAAAGCTGTCCAGGCTGTTTTGGAGCCTGACAGCACAGTGGTTAAGAGCTACTGTGGCCTATGGCTGCTATACAAAAGGTCAGCAGTCAGAATCCATCAGCCACTCCCTGGAAGCCCTGTGGGACGGTTGGACTCTGGCCTCTAGGGTCACTTTGAGTCGGACTCAGTGGCAACAGGTTTAGCCAGGCCATTTCAGTGTCAGAAAAATTGGGGCTGAGCAAGTTCCCATGAGGGCTGGTAGCTGGTCTGGAGGGGAAGGGCAGGATGGCACGGAGCATTAGCCCAGGGGGTAAACACTCATGTCTTAAGCATGTCTGCAGACAAAAAACTCTCTCCACTCTTCCTTTCCTGAGCCACTCAGCCTTTTGTTCAGAATGAACCCATGAATAAATAGGTGAATGAATGAATAAAAAAATAAAACAAAAGGAAGTAACTGTCCCCCAATAAATGTTAGCAGATATTCTCCCTCACACATAGTTTTGGGGGAAACATTTCCTGGCCAAGTGGTTTTCTTTTTAATTTTTTTCAAAATTTTATTTCAAAAGGCTCTTGCTAGTAGAGAGAACTTCTCTCTATTCAGTTCAAACAATAAATAATACAATAATTATTAGAATTCCCAGTGGTTCCTAGAGAAAACCTGTGTTATCGTAGGCAACTCCCCTGCAATGAAAGTCATTTCTGTAGAGAGCAATCTAAGGAAACAATGATTTCCCACTGGAAAGAGTTGCTAGTTGTATCTTATTCTTGTTCTCTGAGAATTTGCTTCAGGGGAATGTTCTCCACTAAAGACATGAAGTGCTTATTAAAGGCTGGTTAAATATTGGTTTTGCTAGGGGAAATGTAAACACGCAAAATTGTTCTTCATGTTTCGGGGGAGAAGGGTCTGTCTTGCACTTACTGTTTTCTGCAAGTTTGGCCAAATTACCTTCATTTTGAATTCACTTCATTCCCAAAAACTGAAACATTGCCTTTAATGGGTTCATCTTGTTACCACTGCTATTTCCTTCTTTCTTTTATGTTTCTATGAAAGAGGCTGAGGTGAAACACAGGCTAAATCTCAGCCTCACTTGCTCCAAGGCCTTCAACTTACTCAAAAGTATCACCCACCATCAATGAGCCCATAAATATGTGCCTGTCACTCATGAACAGCCAGGAGAAACAGTGTCCTAATGATTTCACAAACACTGCAAGGCTTCAACTTGTTGTTGAGTCTCTTTTTTCCTGTTACAGACTTTGTCCTCAGTTCTCACAGAAATTCTGTGGTAAAAAGAGAAGGCAGTGGGTGTGCCCATACTCCTCAGTGTTTGAAAAAGGAGGGAGGTGGTGTCTTGAATTTGTGGAAGGCAATAAATATTCCCAATTTTATCATGAGTTTGGGTAAAACTGGAAATTTAAAAAAGCAGTGTAAGTCAGTTTGTGACTGCTGTGCCTTTGAAAGTAGACAGGTTTTCCTAATCACAGCTTCTTCTTTATTTTGTTATTCTTTTAATGAGAAAGATTAGAAGGGAATTTCAAAAAACTTATCCAGGGATTAAGTAACACTAATAGAATGAATTCTGTTTCTGCAAAGATGAGAATCCTGCCTACATATGTTCCTGACACAGTCAAGGGTAAAGAATCTGGCATCTGAATCAGTTGGCAAAGGGCCTACATCCCTGTTCCGGCGCCTGCTGGCTGTTAGGAGCTGCCCTACCTCAGCTACCGCATTGTAGGACTGAGGTAGAGTTCCCATTCTCAGGGGTTTCTGGGAGGATAACACAGCCATATACATACGAGCCCACGCACGGGGGCTCAAGTACTCTTAGTTCCCTCTACCCCACAGTAATGTCTGATCCCTGCCATTCCAGGGACACTGGAGCAGGGTCTGCAGGGGACTGGGAATTTTCTCCTCAGAAGCACCTGCCAAGACAAACAACAACAAATGCCCCAAATCCAGGCCAGTTGCTGGCAGGTTGAAAACCCTACGTAGCACAATTCTACTCTGATATGCAAGGAGTTACCATGAGTTGGAATTTGGATATTCGATTTAACTTGGTGGGACTTGTCCTTGCATTTTATTCCCTTTTTTCCCCCCAAAGTTTATTTTCTTATGAAATATTTAAAACTAATCCTCAGAAATCTGTGTTTTTTTCCTTCAAACCTCATACTCTCACCTGACTTGATTTAAAGTGAAAATCAATGGATTATTTCTGAATGAGTCTATTCTTCTTTAACAAAGAGTCTCTTTAACACCCAGTCACTTTACCAGAGTCAGCTGTCTGGATGGATCTCGATGCTAGTTTGGGGAGAGGAAAGGTCGTTGCAAACCTTTACTCAGCACTCTCTCTTAAATGCAATTCAATCCCTGCTAAAAACTTCAGCAACAAAACAAACGCAGTGGTGATTAGCTTAAAATTCCAGCCCACCCTGCCAGCTCCTGTAATGTTTTTAATCCTGACTCTCCCTGGGTATAGCAAATAGTTAATGCACTCAGCTGCTAACAGAAAGGTTGAAGGTTTGAGTCCACCCACTGGCACCTCAGAAGAAAGGCCTGGCTATCTGGATCTGAAAAATCCACCACTGAAAACTGTGTGGAGCACAGTTTTATGCTGACACACATCTGGTCACCCTGAGTCAGAGTCTACTAAGTGGCAACTGGTTGTGTATGCCCCATGTAGGAACTAACATTTTCTTATGTTAGCTCTGGAAGCCACAATCTTCTTTATTAAGGTAACTTGTTCAACATGTAAACCTCATAAAATAGCCTGACTCTTCCAACCCCCAACCATTTAATCCACAGTCAAGCTTCAGTCTGAGAGGCCTCAAAAAATCAAAGCAAGAGTTAAGCAAGAACTGTTCATTCAAAATGATGGAAATCTCTCGCCGTAATTAATTTAAATGTTTTAAAGTCAGGAACCAATCTTGCCTTCCACATTGTATGTTTATACAAATCAATTCTGGAATGAATATCCATGGTCTAACAGTTCAAACTCAGTTCTCTGCCATCCCAGGCAACATCTCTCCTACCCCAAAGCCAGAAAGGTACACAGCAAAAGCATAGAGAAGGGTTTGGAAGATGGACAGGAGATTCAGCCACCTCATGTGGGGTGAGATATGGTCAAGTCCAGGGCTGTGGGCTGCTTGACTGAGCCCAGGTCAGATGTGCATGGTCTGGCAGCCTCATGAGTGTCCTATGCCTTGTCCTCCTCCAGCTCCTTGAGTTGTTGATATTCTTCCTATTTATCCAGCCTGTTAAACAACTTAAGAAGCACTTCAAAACATCTCAGTATGAGCTCATTTAACACTTTGACTGTATCCTGCTCTCATTTTGATGGACATCAGAGTCTTTCAGAATCTCTAGCCTCCTTAGTGACCCCTTTTCCCATCAAATATGAGGTAGAGAAAATTACCAGTTGAACGTGCCAAACGTCAAGAAGGACATTGAAAAACAAACCAAAACCAAAAAAAAAAAAAAACCCACCTAAATCCATTCTTGTTGAATCAATTCCAACCCACAGTGACACTTCAGGAGTGCCTCCAGAAGGTTTCCAGTGTTATGTATCTTTACAGAAGCAGACAGCCACGTCTGTCCCCCATGGACCAGCTCGTGGGTTGAAACTGCTGACCTTTTGGTTAGCTGACGGACATTTAACCATGACAGCACCAGGAATCCTGGAACAAGAACATGACGCCTGTTTATTCTATGCAGTATCTTCACAGCACACTGCACACAGATGTACATATTAATTAACTCATTATGCAGGAAATAACTAGGTACTTGTTCTAAATGCTTTTGATTATACAGACATATTTGGTAGATTATTACACAAGCTGGGGACATTTTATTTTTACCATTTAAAATAATGATGTAAGGTTTATTATTCTTTTACATTTTGTAGAACCAAAAAAGATTCATACAGTAAGAAAAACTTGAATACATAAGGTGCTTAGCACATACTGGGCACAGGACTCTCAGTAAAGGGCAGCTGGTACCACCATCCAGAGTTTGGTTTTAGGATGTTATATCCTGCCAAGAATGAATTTATGACATGTTTGTTTTCAACTGATTCACTTCCTTAGGTTTTGGTGTTGGTCTTGCCAGTGGCTATCAACCCCCTGGCTTTTCTTATGGGTTACTTAGGGAACAGAGAAGGGCCGCTGAGATTTTGGTAGTGGAGCTAACCATTCACATCAAGAGTCAGCACTGTTAGGAAACGTGTGACTCCGTTTTCTGAGTTCTCCTCCCCCTGCAGTTGTGTGGGGAGGGCGTGGAGTCTGCCTGGCTCAGTGGGAAGAATGTGATTAATGCTTTGCTTTGGATGTGGATGACATTTGTTTCTTCCTGACTCAGACGGTATGTACCAGCTGTTACTCAGTGGGCTGCAAAGCAGACGTGGAATTAGCACCCCAGAAACTTCCACCTCAGAGAAGGATAGATCAAGAGATTGTAGTAAATTGTCCCCACCACTGGACAATTTCCTTGGGGCTCAAGACATCCACACCTACACTTTGAGGGATATTGCTGTGTAAAAGAAGCTGCTTTGATCTTTTGAGAATTCCTAAGTTCTCCCAACTGTTGATGCAGGAAAGAAAGCAGCTTCTGCCTGGCTGAGAGCAGTTCCTGTTCACAACCCTGTAATCATCTTTTTGTCACTGTCTTACCTCATTATCCCAAATGCTTTCTTCTGCCCTGTAATCTTCTCAGATGAGAAAGGTGAGAAACCTACTTGTGGTCTGTGAAGCAATCACATTTGCAAAAATGTTGTCTTGTTAATTCTCTCTGGTAGCATAAAAGATGGAGAAGTAGCATTCATTCATCCAATTGTCCATTCACTTATTCAACTTTCACATCTCTTAAGTGCCCACCTGGGGACAGAACCTTGCACAAAGCAGATGAGACCTTGCCCTAAAAGGACACATGTTCTCACAGAAGACAGAGAAAATCAACAAGCACATGAAGAAATTCTATAATATTAGTGCTATGAAGAGAGTAAAAATGCACTGTACTGTCCAACGTGGTAGCCACTTGCCCAGTGTGGCTGTCAAGCACTTGATACATGCCCAGTCCAAACAGATGTGCTGGAAAGTATAAAATACACACCAGACTTGGGAGACTAAGTACGACGAAAGAGAGCGTAAGATATCTATTTCATTGATGATTTTAAAATCGCATGATGATTACATGTTGAAATGATCATACTTAGAGGTATAAGATTAGGTAAATTATGCTATTTAATTTTACCAATTTATGTCTTAAAAATAAGAATACTTTTTAAAAATAAGCTACTAATTAGTGAAACCCTGGTTTGATAGAGGTTCAGCGTTATGGATGCTAAACAGAAGGTCAGCAGTGCAAATCTACCAGATCCTTCTTGGGGACTCGACAGGACAGTTCTACTCTGTCCTATGGGGTTACTATCAGTAAGAACTGACTTGATGGTAATGAGTTTTTTGGCTTTTTTTAAGTAACAAATTACCATTTTGAGTTCAATTCATAGTGACCCCGTGTGTGCCTTTATACAACAGTACTCCAAGAGGTTTTCAGTGGTTGGTTTTTCAGAAGTAGATCACCAAACTTTTCTTCTGAGACACGTCTAGGTGGATTCAAATCTCCCAGCTTTCAGTCAGCAATTGCACGTGTTAGCAGTTTGCACCACGCGTAACGTCAGTGGGACTACTAGACAGTGATGACACTTGGGGTTCGTGTTTGTGGTTGTATGATAAGGCTATTGGACAACACTCATTGTGCTTTCTGCTTCTGACACGGTGTCCAGGAAGGTGTCCCTAAGGAGGTGATGCTTTATACTGAGACCTGAGAAAAGACAGAAACAAGCAGACCTGAAAGATAGGGGTAAAGAGTTGGGTAGGATTGACAGAAAATCACAGAGGTATTTTAGTGAGAATTAAGGGAGAAGGTAACCAGGAGCCAGATCACAGGGAAAAATGTGGGGAATGACAAGGAGTCTGGATTTTATGATAAATGCCATGGGACATTGCTCTAAGTGACAAAGGGTGACTGGTTTTACTCATGGTGGCAAATGGACAACTTGTGGCCACGGTAGGTAGAGACAGGAGAACCACTCCTAGGGAAAAATGACTCACTAGAAGGGTGTCTTCACTGTGCAAAAATTCAAGGACAACTGTCTCAGTCATCTCTGGCTATTGAGTCTGCCTGCTTTCTCCTCACTTTTGTAATAGGCAATAGAGACTCAGCAGTCAGTAGTGTTCTGCAACTATTTGCTAGATGTTTCTTTGTTTGAATTTTTGTTTTGTTCTGAACAGTGCTTTGAACCGGATGCTCTGTTACTGATAGCTGGAGCAGAATTTGAAGAGCACTTCAGAGAAGAAGTGTTCCAAAGGGTTTCTCTTCTTCTCCTCTATTACATTATCCACCAGGAGGAGATCTGCTCCTCAAAGCTCAACATGAGTACCACAGAGTATTCATTCTACCTACACAGCCTACTCAGCCTCAGGCAGGATGAAGACTCCTACTTCCTTTCAAAGAATGAAACTGAAGACATCTTGGCTTTCACCAGGCAGTACTTCAACACCCCCAGGAGCCAGGTGAGAAGGGCAGAACTGCCAGTGGGCTCTGCTTCTACGATACAGATGCACAGCTTCATTTCGGTCCCTTATTTATTCCCAAAACATTCAAGGACTTGTGAGAAAGGTAAGTATTTATGGTTTTCAGTCATGGGATGTTAACTGACATCACTGAAAATTCTTAGTCTAACAGTAGAAATGGCAATAATTGGTAGGAGTCACCATGTAATGTAAACAGTTAAGTGTTTGGCTGTTAACCAAAAATTGGTGGTAGTTCAAATCCATCAAGAGGCACCTTGGAAGAAAGACCTGATGATCTGCTTCTGAAAGGTCACAGCCACTGAAAACCTCATGGGGTGCCATTCCACTCTGACACACGTGGCGTGGCCCTCTGTCAGAATCAATATGGTGGCAACTGATTCTGTTTTGTTTCACTTACTACTAATTGCCTGGTAAGGAGTCCTGGTGGTGCAGAAGTTAAGTGCTCAGACACTAACAGAGAGGTTGGAGGCTTGAACCATCTCAGCAGCTCTGTGGAAGAAGGACCTGGAGATCTACTCCTGTAAAGAACGCAGCCTGGGAGCTCTGTAGGAGAGTTCAAGTCTCTCACATGGGGTGGCTGTGGGCTGAAAATTGGCTCAGTGGCGTCTAATAGCAACAGCAGTCAGATGAGTTTGGGCCACAAGCTAGGGGGTAGGTGAGCGGACAGGCCAGGTAACAGGGCAGTCCTCTGCTGAGTCTCCTTCAGCACTGGGGCCACTGTGACTTAAGGTTTTTTGATTAGGCTCCAAGGACTGAACCCTGATGGCAGAAGGCAGTGCTTGAGGAAAGCTCTATGCACGACAGTCAGCACACACCACGTCCCGTTTGTGGCCTTTGATTGGTGCTGCATGTGTGCAAGGCACCTTATCTCTCACAGCACGTGCTGTTCAAAGGTGGCTCTGGCTTCTTGTTGCCTTCATACCATTCCCGCAAGAAGTGACCTTTCCGTTGCCTTTCTGCTCTCTGGTTTTCAAGGGGTAGTTTCAGCAGATAAAGTCCTCTGAACGTAAGAAAGCCCTTTTTTTTGAAGCCATGTTTCCTTGAAGAGTTAATTGATGTGCCATCAGCAGGTCTTGCAGGGTATAGTGAAAACAGTTATTCTTCTGGAATTAGTCACTGAAATGTATAGACAGATTTGATTCTTGGTCTTGATTCTGTCTTCTGAGATCCCACATGTATCTAGCTGAGGTTTAGCAGCCAGAAAACTTATCCTCTAATTTGCTGTTGGCAGAACAAATGGAAAGGCTGTTAGCTGAGGACTTTACAGACATCACTTCTGAACTTCTAATCTTTTGGATCTCAAAATTGGGCTGTGTTTTTTGTTTGCATTTTTTTATATTTATGTTATGATTAAGTGAAAGTATATAATCCAAGTCCATTCTGCATATTTGCCTCTCTACAATTCTGTCTGCTCTCCCCACCCTGTGGCAGCACACTCCTCCTTTTCACGCTTTAGTACTGGTATCCTCCCAATGCATAGCTGCCCCTTTCTCCACCTTCTCCTCTCCCCTCTAGAAAGAAACCAGTAGGACAGCCTTCTATAAATGTATGCAACCATAAAGTACACACAGCACTTGCTCACTCTGTGAGCTTAGTCTGAAGTGTTGACCTCAGTACTGTTTCAGGTCTGAGGCAGCAGCAAATCTAGGGGCCGTGTTCTCAGGGGACCCTCCAGGTTGGCAGACCACCAATTCTGGTCTTCTACTAGAGTTCTTGATTCTGCATACCTGTTTTTCTTGTGTCACATCAGGAACTCTACATTGTGTTCCCTATTAAGGCTGTCTTTAGTGGTGGCTGGGCACCATCTGGCTTTTTGTTTGCATTACAAACTTAGAAAATGAGGCACTTTTATGAACTTCAGAAGGAACCCTGCTCAAATACTAGGCTGCTAAGTGAAAGGTCTACAGCTTGAACCTACCACTCTGCAGGAGAAAGATGTGGCAATCTGCTTCCACAAAAGACGAACAGCCTTGAAAACCCAAGGGGACAGCTCTGTTCTGTCCTATAGGGTTGCTATGAATTGGAATCAACTTGACAAAACATTTTTTTTTAATATAATTTGGTTTTCTGCTTAAATGTGTCCACATAGAATTTCTTCAGTGCAACATCTATGTAATAAAAGATTGGTTTGCATTAGTCACTAGGATTTTAGCTTTGCTATCCGTGTATATCCTTTGATATACACTGGAATGGAGTCACAGCACTTAAAAGCTGATAGTGTGTATATAGTTAACCAGCCTTCTGGTTATCCAACACATACCGCAAATACCTGGGCTTCTGAGTGTGTGTGAGGTAAAACATTCCTAGAGCAGAATAAAAGAATGCACTATTATTATGAACTACTTTATCCACCTTTAATTGTGCAAGAATTTAACTCTTGCAGTCATAGCCCTTTGCTAAGCCTTACACTAATCATCTCCTGGAAAACACTACTGTCTCTAGTTTCTGCAAGGGACTGTTAACACAGTCACCTGGGCTGGGGTTTCCCCAGGAGACCAATCAATTCAAACCCCCTCAGGAGGCTTTTTGGACCTCTTTTTAGGCTGCTGCAATTTCCAGTGAGAGAAACTGTAAAGCCATCTAAGTTACTGGTACCCAGGCACAGAACTAGTAGCATTGCTGGGTCTCAGCCTGCCCAAGACTCAGCCTCTGTAGACCAGGCCACTAATAGCCATGCCAGGTGGTCCTCAATCAGCTTCAGGAGAGAGCAACATTACCCTGTAATATCCTTAGGCAGCGATTCTCCTTACTTGCCCAGTATGGAAACATCCTTCCATTCTGTCATTCTTTTTATTCCAGACTGTTGCTGTTAAGTGTCACTGGGTTGGTTCCAACTATAGCAACCTATTTACAACAGAAGGAAACACTGCCCAATCTTGCACCATGCTCACAATCATTGCTATATTTGAGACTTTTGTTATAGCAACTTTGTTAAGCCATGTCATTAAGGATCTTCTTCTTTTTTTTTCCTGACTCTTTACCAAACATGGTATCCTTCTCCAGGGACTAATGCCTGCTGATAAGACCTCCCAAGTGTGTAAGATGTAGTCTCGCCATTCTTGCTTCTAAAGAGCATTCTGGTTGTACATCTTCCAAGGCAAATTTGTTCATTCTTTTAGAAGTCAGTGCTATATTCAGCATCACAATTCAAAGGTGTAGTTCTTCTTTAGTCTTCCTTATTCACTGTCCACCTTTCACATGTGTATGAAACAATTGAAAATACCATGGCTTGGGTCAGGCACACTTTATTCCTTAAGGTGACATCTTTGCTTTCAAACACTTTCAAGAAGTCTTTTGCAGTCAGTTTTCTCAGTGTATGCATTGTTTGGTTCCTTGACTGCTGCTTCCATGAGTGTTTATTGTGGATCCAAGTAAAATGAAATCTTTGACAACTTCAGTTGTTTCTCCATTTATCACAATGTTGCATGATGGTCCAGTTGTGAGGATTTTTGTTTTATGCTTAGGTACAGTCCATACTGAAGGCTGTGGTTTTTGATCTTCATCAGTAAGTGCTTCAAGTCCTTTCCACTTTCTGCCAATAAAGTTGTATCATATGCATATCTCAGGTTGTTAATGAATCTTCCTCCAATTCTCAAGCTACCTTTTTCTTCCTTTAGCACAGCTACTCAGATTTTTTCTGCAGCATACAGATTGAATAGGTAGGTTGAATGGATACCTCCCTCACACACATTTTCTGATTTTTAAACCACACAGTATCCACTTGTTCTGTTCGAAAGTCTGTCTCTTGGTCTGGGTACAAGTTCCCCAGGAGCACAATTCCACACAGTCTAATGTCTTTGCATAGTCAATAAAAGACAGCTAAACATCTTTCTAGTGTTTTCTACTTTCAATCAAAGTCCATATGACATCAGTAATGATATCTGTCATTCCATGTCTTCAGAATCTGGCTTGAATTTCTGGCAATTTCTTGTCATTTTACAGTTGCAACTGCTTTTTGCAATAGCAAAAAAATTTACTTGCATATGATATTGTTTGATAATTTTCACATTCTGTTCAATAACTTTCTTTAGAATGGGCAAGATATGCAGCTCTTCCGGTCAGTTGACTCCAAGTTACTCAGTGCCTTCTCTTCCTTACTCAGTCTGGTAATGCTCCCACCAATCTCAGTTCTTTCCTGTGTTTGCTGTTTCCAAAGTAAATAAACAGGAATCTGTCGGAGCTTTCTACTAGCCCTGCCTCTTGCTTGTATGGAGGATGTGCGTTGTTGACCACATCCTAAGGATTTCAGGGATGCAGAATGTGGTTGGAATTATCCTTTATCCTTAATGGTACTACAAGGCTGTTATTCACTTACAACTTTCATAAAAAAAAACACATTTCTAAGAGGTTTGTGCCTCTTTCGTGCTATCAGTCATTTCAATATATTATTTTCATCTGTGCAACTTCTGGCTATTCCTCCAACTTTATCAGAATTTTGGCAATGGACTCCTAGCCTTCAATTCTGTTTTCTACTGCCCCTATAACTATACACTTGCTCAGCGATTACAAACTTAAAGCAAAACATCCAATGGATGTTGTTCACATCCTGTGCTATGTAACAAGACTGCAACATTGACATAAGAATCTTCCCATGATTTCCTTTTCCTCTACTTTCTCCTTCTCTTCAGAGCCAAACCTCATGAGGGAATTCTCTGTCCTGTTTAGCTGCATTTTTCAGTTCCATTATGTTTTATTTCTCAACCTTGTATTTCCTATTTTTTACTCCCTTACTTTCATCAAATCTTGTGCCCTTGAAATTCTTTTTTCTTGATTGGTTTCTATCATCTGGTAGCTGGTTGTTTATTCCCATCAGTTCACCACTCCTCCATCTCCTGTTCTCTACTCAGTTGTCCGATTATTTGTATCAAGTTCCTTTTGAGGATCCTCTTGGTCTGCCATCCCTGGGGTCTTGGTGCTTTCCATGGCTCCACTTTTAGATTTTCCTCTTCTCACTGCACGTTCTCTTGCTGGGTAATATACTCTCACAGTTTCAATCATTCCTGAGTAGATTAGCTTCAGTTATGATTCTAGCTCAGATTTCTCTTTTCATTCTTAAACTCATATGTATACCAGTATATCAGAAAACTGAATTTGAATATCTCCCAAGCACTTGAAACTCAGTATTAACATTTAGAATCATCATTTTGATTCTTTGGCATTGCTTATATAGCATTGGAAACATTCTGAACTTTGCCTTGTATAACACAGCAGCTTGTTGATTTTTTTTTTTTTTCCTGTCTCTATGGCTCCCTTTTTACTCTTTAAACTCTTTTTTCATCTATGCAGGTTATAAATGTTTATGTTCCTTAAGGCTTTGTCATACCATTTTGTCACTGAATGCTCTTTCTTCAGGATAGCTCATCTATCTATATCACAGGTTATTAATGAATCTTCCTCCAATTCTCAAGCTACATTTTTCTTCTTTTAGCACAGCTTGTCCCCAGAGTACATCTCAGTTCCAAACCTCTCCTCTGATCTTCAGACCTATATATTCTGCATGATGCCATTTTGAAGATTTGCAAAGCCACTCTACACCTTGCATATCTATAGTCAAGTGCATAAATTAACCCAGTACCATCTCTTGTCTTGTTCCATGTGTTAGCAAAAGGCATCATCATTTAGTTCAAATAGAAATTTAGAAGCTACTTTGGTTCCTCTTCCCTCCTCCATATCCAATCCATATACAAGTCTTATTATTGGTATTACGTTGGCTGGCTTGGCTCTAAAGATTTCCCTGAACTGTTAACTTTTCTCCATTATCATTACCACTGTATTCTATGTCAATCCACCAACTTCCTAGTGACCCTATAGGACAGAGCAGAACTGCCCCATAGAGATACCGAGGCTATAATCTTTACAGATGCAGATTGACACATCTTTTTTCCCATGGAGCAGCTGGTGGGTTCAAACTGGCAGCATTTCATTTAGCACTCAAGAGCTTAGTGACTGCATCATCTTCTTTGTAGGCCACCTCGAAAACTTTTAAATTAACAAAGCAGAGTGTAGTGAAAAGTTGAACAGGCTGTAAGAAAGCATAGAGAAGCAGCATGTAGTAATTCAGAAGATTAATAATACAATTACAGAATTAGACAACTCCATAGAAAGTCAAAGAAATACTGGTGACATAGTGGTTAAGTGCTGCAGCTGCTAATCAAAAGTTTAGCAGTTTGAATCTACCAGGAACTCCTTGGAATCTCTATGGGGGAGTTATAGGGTTGATATGAGTCAAAATTGATTCAATGGCTACTTTTTTTTTTTAATATGAAGTGAAAGGAGTAGAGTTGAGGCAATAGAAGCCAGAATTAGTGAGACTGAGGATAAGACACTTGACAGCAACATATTCAATGAAAAATCAGATAAAACAATTTTAAAAAATGAAGAAACATGGAGAATTACGTGGAACTCTGTCAAGAGGAATAATTCACAAGTAATTGAGTACTGAAAAGCAAGGTAACGGAAAACAGAAACGATTGTTGAAGACTTGTTGACAGAAGACTTTGATACCGTGAAAGATGAGAAGCTGTTTATCCAAGATGCTCATTGAATTCCACACAAGGCAGATCCCTAAAGAAAGACAATAAGGCGTATTATAATAAAATGTGCCCAAACTAAAAATTTAGGAGGAAATTTTAAAAGCAACTAGGGATAAATGAAAAATAATCTACAAAGGAGAGTAATGAGAATAAGCTCAGACTATTTGGCAGAAACTATGCAGGAGAGAAGGCAATGGAATGACATAAGCAAAGCCCTGAAGGAAACAAAATGCCAGTCAAGAATTATTTTCACTCAGTCGTATTAAATAAAGAAAAAATTAAAAAAAAAAGAATTATGTATCTGCAAAACTCTTTCAAATGTGGTGGTGAAATTAGGGTGCTTCGAGATAAACAAAAGTTTAGAGAATTTACAAAAAACAAGCCAAATTTACAAGAATTACTAAGGAAAGTCCTTTGGTTGGAAACTCAATAACATCAGATAGCAATCCAAGGCTAGAATGAAGGACAGAGAAACCAAATATCAACCCAGATAGGGACATTGTAAAAATAATTCAAAGCTAAAACACCTAAATTAGGAACAGATTTCATTATGTAAAAGATGACAACATTGTAACAAAAAGAGGGGTTGAACCATGTAGTCATAGATCTTTCATAGGGAGAGGAAGTCAGGACAATACAAATAAATTACAGATGGGCTTAAATTTAGAAAAATAACAGTAAATATTAAGGTAACCACAAAGGAAACTAACAATCCTACAAGTCAAAGTAAAAAATACAAGAAAAATACAAAGTCTCAGCAAACATAAAACCAGCAATAATGAAAAAGATGAAATGAAAACACATAAAGAAAAAAAAACTCAGCACAGAAAGTTAAATAGAACAAAGAAATGATCAACAACACACAGTAAAAGACATAAAAATGACAGCTATAATCTATACCTATCAGTAACTATGCTGAATGTAAATGGATTAAATGTACCAATAGAGAGACAGAGAGTGGCAGAATAATAAGAAAACATGATCTGTCTATATACTGGTGATAAGAAACACACCTTAGACCTAATGACTCAAACTAAAACCCAAAGGATGGAAAAAAATATGCCAAACAAACGGCATTCAAAAAAGAGCAAGGATGGCAATATTATTTTCCGATACAGTAGACTTTAAAGTAAAATCCTTCATATTGGATAAGAAAGGACACCATATGATGATTAAAGGGTCTATAAACCAGGACACAACCATGTTCAATATCTATGCACTCAAAGAGAGAATTCCTAAATACATACAACGAACTCTGATAGCATTAGAAAGAGAAATATACAGCTCCACAAAAATAGTAGATTTCAACACACCACTTTCAGTGAAGGATAGAACATTCAGAAAGAAGCTCAACAAAGACATGTAAGATCTAAATACCACGGTCAACCCACCTGACCTCATAGATATTTGTAGCGCACTCCACCCGTAGCAGCCAAGTATACTTTTTCTCTAATGCACACATAACATTCTCCAGAGTAGATCACGTATTAGGCCATAAAGAAAGCCCTAACAAAATCCAAAGCATTCAAATATTTCAAAGCATGATAAAGAACAATGTGAATTTGTGGAACATCTTACAACATGGATGAATCCAGAAGACATCATGCTGAGTAAAATTAGCTGGGCCTAAAAGGACAAGTATTGTATGAGACCGCTAATATAATGACTCTAGAAAAAGTTTATACACAGAAAAAAAAAAAAACAATCTTTGATGGTTACCATGCTGGGGAGAGAGGAAGAGATGTATTTACTAATTTAATACCGGGCAAGTATTTTAGTCCAATAGAGAAGAGGTTAACACAGCTGGATGAAACCAAAAGCTAAGAAGTTTTCTAAATAAAACCAAACAGTCCAAGGGGTAGAGAAGCAGTGGCAGGGGTCTGGGGACCATGGTTTCAGGGAACATCTAGGTCAATTGGTATAACAAAATTTATTAAGAAAATGTTAGGCGTCCCACTTTGGTGAGTTGTGTCTACAGTCTTACAATTTAGGAAGTAACCATCTAAGAAGCACCAGTTGGTTTCAAACCCTCCCACCCCCACCAGAGCCAAGGAGAACGAAGAATGTCAAAGACGTAAGGAAAATATGAGCCCCAGAGATTGAAAGGGCTACATAAACCAGAGACTGCAATGTGAGACTGAAAGAGCTGGATGATGCCTGGCTACCACCAATGATTCCGCTTTACAGGGAACTCAGAAAGAATCCCTGACAGAGCAGGAAACATGTGGGGTGGATTACTTAAACTCTAGTAAAAAGAGCAGACTTGATGGTTTGACAGACTGGTGGGTCCCCAGAACTGAAACCATTAGACCAACACTGAAACCATTCCAGAAGCCAACTCCTCAGACCTTGTATGTAAGACAGAAAATGATACTGGTGGAGAGTGTACTTTTTGGTTTAAGTAGATGCAGGAGACTAACTGGGCAGATTTTGTCCAGAGCAGGATGAGAAGACAAAAGAGGGCAGGAGCTGGTTGAGTGGACATGGGAAATTTAGGGTGGAGGAGAGTGGTGTGTTGTCACAATGCAGGGAGAGCAGCTAGGGGCACATAACAAAGTGTGTCTGAGTTTTTGCATGAGAGAGTCACTCCAGTTGTAAATGTTCACTTAAAACACAAAAACAGAGAAAGGCAAACAAGACTACAACTCTTAAAAAAATTGTCTTAAGCACACAATTTATTTATAAAACAATACAGTTTAAGTATTTATGATTTTTCAGTCATATATTTTTATCATCTTTCCTAAAGTGTACATTTGGCTCACATGTATTTGCAAACTCAGAATTATAATCGTAACTCTGGAAGTCATACAAAGTGTTTGATTTGCTTGTTCAAACCCACCTGCTCCTCACAACAAACATAGGTCAGTTATGCCTTGTGATTTACTTACAATCTCACTAACCAAGAATAAGTTCCAACTTGTGCTTGTTATGCTTAGAAAACACTTGTCCTTTTCTCTGTGAGAAACTTATGCAAGTAAAAATTCATTCTTTTTCTTTGTAACTGGCCAGTTTACGTCAAAATAAACACCTTAACCGTAACCCCAACCCTCCCATCCCCTTGCCTCCCCCAAAGAAATCTTTAAATTGCACTACTAGTGTCCAATATGGGCTTTTTGCCAATCTATTTATTCTCTAGCATGTGAAAAAAAAAACATTGTCGTTGAGTCGATTCCAACTCATAACAGCCCTATACACAGAGTAGAACTGCTCCACAGAGTTTTCAGTGAGCGCCCGGTGGCTTTGCACTTAAACACTACGCCACTAGGGCCAGAGTGAATTTTTCAAAATGTAAGTCTACAACAATACCCTCTATTTCCACTCCGTGCTCAAAATTCCTCCTTTGGCTCCCTGTTGATTTAGGATAAAGCTGCAACTCCTTTACATGGCCAATAGACCTTCAATTTGCACTGTGCTAAAACTGCTCCCTCTATCTACTCCAACTACTGGTTCCCTCTAGGCCTTCTTTTCTGTCATGTCCCGTCTGCACATGCTGTTTTTCTGTCTGGAATATTCCTTTCTCCCATACCTTCAGATCAGCCTGTGTGCCACAATTTCAAGAAAGCAGTCTCTGATTTACCTGACTCATTAGGACAGGTATCTATTTTTCACTCTCACTGTACCAGGTACTTCTTATTCAAAGCCATTACTTAAGTTGTCTTATCTTTGGTTACATTATTGTTTTATTAACAGCACTGATGTATAGGTTCCACACTAGAAAATACTTCTGTTTCTGATCATCTTAGTGTCTCTAGTTTCTAGGAAAATCCTGGACACAAAAGAGGACTGATGGTTAAGTTCACAAACTCATCCTAGAAAAAGTGCTAGTCCACCCTTAAAAGCAATTTTGGATTTTTTTTCCTTGAATGGCCATCAGAGCTGTTGTCCTATTATGCTTGATGTCCTGAATGTCATCAAAATGTGTTCTTGTCAATATTTCATTTATCTTTGAGTAAAGAAAAACGTCACTGGGGCCAGATCAGGTAAGTATGGTGTTCCAGTTAAGTTGCTTGTTTACTAACTAAAAACTTTCTCACAGACAGCTGTACAATGAAGTTCCTGAAATTGCCACCGTGCCATGTGCACAAAGGCCATTCCAGAAAGAGTCCCCAAATTGCTTTGAATGATGGACTAGGCACTGGCATTGGTACCTTGCTTCCCAAGGGGAGTAGTTTGAAGGTGACTGTAGTGATACTGAAGTGTGTAGTACTTACAACAATTAAGTTTGTGGACATAACGGTCAGACCTCATATTAAACCCATTGCTGTTGAGTCAACTTCTACTCATAGCAACCCTATGGGACATAGTAGAATTGCTCTGTAGGGTTTCCAAGGAATGGCTGGTGGATTCAAGCTGCTGACTTCTTGGTCAGCAGCCAAGCTCTTAACTACCACGCCACTAGGGCTGCGGACACGTATTAGGTGTTCAGTAAATATTTTGGGGGAAAGACAGATGACATTTCCACCATCCAGTTGCCCGTTCCAGAAATGTGGGTCATTTTTGGCTTTGTACTCCTTCATATTTCCCATCAAATCCTTTATTCTACCTATATGCCTTTAATATTTCTCAGAGGCACTCACTTCTCTTCACCTCTAGTGCCAATATCTTAGGTCAAGAAATACCTTGGATTACATAAGTAACTTTTTCTGTCCCCACACCTCTGTGCAAATCTAGCTGCTCTCCTAACTCTGTGATAGCACATTCCTCCTTTCTGCCCTGTGCTTCTGTGTTCATTCAAGCAGCTCCTGCAGTCTCCTCTCTACCCTCCCATCTCATGTTTATAGGGGAGCTGCTCCAATAGCCTTGTGCTTCATACTCTGCTCCTGTTTTTGACTGAAGAGTTGTCTTTGGTAGTGGTCTCACCTCTGGGGTAGCAGCAAGTCTAAGGATCATGCTCTCAGGGGATCCTGATGTCAGACCATCAGGTCTGGTCTTTTAATAGAAATCTAGATCTGCATCCCCATTTTTTCTCCTGCTGTGATAGGGAGTCGACATTGTGTTCCTTGTCAAGGCATTCCTTGGTGGTGGCTAGGCACCATCTAGTTCTTCTGGTCTTGTATGGATTTAGTCTCTGAGTCATATGGCCTCTTCTGTCTTCTGGTCTCCCACTTTCCTCCTGTGTTTGATGTCCCTTGTCCTCTTCTGCTCTAGATGGATTGGGACCAATTTCAATAACTTCTTAACCAGACTTCCTGGTCTTAAATTATACTCCTGTCAGTACATTTTCTTTGCTACCAGAGTAATATTTCTAAGGCATACCAGTGGTAGTATTTTCTTGTTTACAGTTTTTAGTGACTTACTGAGAGCCTCGAGGGGAAGGTTCTCTCATAGTATTAAAGATAATTTTTTTTTATCTGACCCTTGCATCCAGCCTATCAGGCATACTACTAAACACTAGGGACAATAGTGAGAGTAGCTACGATATGCTGACTGTGTCGTGTGCACTAGATACTATATTAAGTGTTTTACATACACTATCCAATCTTAATAATCTTTACAATGGGTGGTATTATCCCATTTTACAGATGATGAATATAAAGGTTAAACATTTTGCCCAAGGTCACCCAGCTACTAGATGTTGGATACCATTTTAAAGTCTTACCTGCCTATCCCAAGTATGATGCTATGGGACTTGCTTAGATGACATGAAATTGCCATCACTATCCTGTATTTCAATTTACTTCCATATACAAGACAAACAGCATTTAAACTCTACCCTGTGTAGTAAGATCTGAGTAGAAATCAGGATTCTGCTCTTACTGGCAAGGTGATATGTTCAATGAAAAGGAACCTAAACCTCCCAAAGCTTTGAGAGATGAAATGAGACCATATATGTAATTGGCTTAGCATAGGACCTGGCAATCAGCAGATGTTTAATTAAGTGAATGGGAATACAAATGGAAGAGTTGTAGCCTTTAAGGTGCTCACAATTTAGTAGAGGAAAGTTGACATGCCCCTATGAAAAAGGTGGGAGATTAAAGAACACACAGATACAAGTGTATTAACAGCCTGCTTTACAGAATGTATTGTCAGTTCCTTGAATAGCACAAATACTCTCCACCTATCAGGTAATCATATATTTCATGGATTTTACATCCATGTCACACAGAGCTTTGGTTTGCAATTAGCACACACTGAACTTGAGACAAAAGGCAGCTATTCAAGTGGAGGTACTCTTTGTAATACAAGGGAGCAGAGCCAGTATAAAGTCAAAGCTGTTTTCAGTAGAGCTGGGAGAGAAACAATTCACCAAGGGAAAGGATGCCAAAAGTAATGTCTTCTTGGAGGAAACATAGAAAATCTGACAATTAAGTCCATGAACTTCATTGTTCTAAGTGCTGCATACCTCATTGCTGAATAGCACTACAATCACCTTTGAAGTATTCCCTTTGGGAAGCTATGCATCAATGACAGTGCCTAGCCTACCTTTCAGAGCAGTTTTGGAACTCTTGACAGAATCGCCTTTGGTGCATGGTGGCAAGTGTGCATGCTTAATTGTGTAGTTATCTGTGAGGGAGTTTTTAGTCAGTAAACAAATAGCTGTATTAGAACACCCTCCCTACTCACCTGATTTGGTCCCATTAACTTATTTCTTTACTTGAAGATGAAGGGAATGTTGAAAAAAAGACATTTTGATGACATTCAGGACATCAAGAGTAATATGATGACAGCTCTGATGGCCATTCCATAAAAAAAGTTCAAAAATTGCTTTGAAGGGTGGACTAGGCACTGGTGCCAGTGCATAACTTCCCAAGGGGAATACTTTGAAGGTGACCCTACTGATATTCAGCAATGAGGTATATAGCTCTTTTTCTAGGATGAGTTTGCAAACTTAATTGGAAGTCCTCATATTTTTAATGGGATAGTAAAGAAGAATAGATTATGAGGACCAATAGAGTGAGGGGTAGAAAGTTCAACATGTGGCAGATGAAGAAAGTTCAACACGTGGCAGATGAAATAAATACTTATTTTTAAAATAGATCTACATCTGAGACTATGGAATGATGACAGCCGTACTTCTACCAACAGGTCAATTTTCTTTAAGATGAACTGTTCTTTGTCTTTTGGAGCAAATCTTAGAGTTGTTTTGATCAAAATTGTTTTAAACGATAACTTTTTTTTCCCCACTTTGTATCTGGATTTCAGTGTATGGAAACCAAAATGCTACAGGAAAAATCTGGAATACTAAGCAGTGAAGGTGCTGATGAAAATACGCTTCCTCAGTTGGCTGCAACAATCATTGCTTTGTCCCTCCAAAATGTTTGTTTGGGACACATAAGCCTGCCTTCCTCGGACTACTTTACGGAATATATTTTCAGTTCCTTAAACAGCACAAATACTCTCCACCTATCGGGTAAGGATATATTTCATGAATTTTCCTTCCATGTCACACCTAGTGCATAAACTGTGCCAAAAGCCAGTGCTGGCATGTGTCAGGTATGTTCAGGTATGTCTTAAACATCATTCGTTCTTGGCATGTAGTGAGGGAGCAGAGATGTTGGTGACTCAGTGGCAGAATTCTTGATTTCCACATAGGTGGCCCAGGCTTGATTTTAGGAGAAAGGTGGAACTCCTATAACATGACCAGTAGATCTTTGACTTGCATTATTCTCCCACTCTCTCCGTCTGCTGCAACTGCTGCTTTCTTCCAGCCCTTTGTGTCTGTCATGCTAAGTCAAGGCATCTCATGTGCATCCAGTATCCATCTATCAGTGGAGACTTGCACGTTGCTCTGATGTTTAATACTTCTAGGAGTGTTCCCAGACTAAGACAGACTAGGAAGAAATGTCTGGATCTGCTTCTAAAGATCAAACAATGAAAACCCTATGGACCATAACATTAGGGTCCAATCTATAGTCAATCTTGGGGATGACACAGGAGCAGTCAGTGGTATTTTGCTGTTGTTTTTAACTGTGAGGCCCAAAACTGCTTTCTTGATATTAATCTTCAAAATACACAAAGTCACAAAACTAGAGCAAGTTTTTGTAAACAAAATCTCTTCCTTACAAATTTCAAAATCTGCACTATCAAATACTTATATGCAGAAATTTTAAGTACAAGATTATTTTAAAACTGACACTATCAATTCACTGGTTTAGGTAGATCATGTGTCAGAATGTTTTTTCTCACAAGTACAGGTATATTTAACATTAAAATTCACAGTGAGGGACAAGGACAAGTGAAGCAAAGAACTGTGGTTTTCATATCACTTATATCATTAAGTAAGTTAGTACAAAACACAAGGTTCTTCGCTGACTAGACTTTTTCATTGCCATGGTCAAAATCAAATCCAAATTATACTTTTAAATTACAGTACAGATTTTTGGAGAACCTGAATTTAATTAATAATAAGAGGCCAGATGAAGCAGATAGTTACTGGTATTACCTCCGTAAAATGAATGATCACTCATGCCTAAAGAGGCATAAACACAACCACAACTCACAATTTTTTTCATCAGTTTTTCTATAGCAGTTATAAATGATGTACTCATTATGGATTATTTCAGTGTCAAAATAGACAAGTAAGAAATTCTGTTTACAGACCATTTTGCATTTATTGCAAGAGTATCTGAACAAACCCCAAACCAAACCCATTGCCATTCTCATAGTGACCCAATAGGACGGAGCAGAACTGTCCCACAGGATTTCCAAGGAGCCGTCAGTGAAAAAGCCAACTGCCTGCTTTTCAGTTTAGCAGACTAGCTCTTAACCACAATGCCTCAGGGTTCCAGAGTATCCAAAGGCATTTGAAATATGAAAAATTGCCAGGAATATTTATACTACTAAACACAGAAATGTTATAAACGTACGTATATACAATACATAATATCACAAGCCACTAAAAAGTTTAAATTGTGCCAATATTTTCTACCAGCTACTACCAGGCAGCACTGTGTTCCCTTGTGTGTGGGTCTGCTATGAGCTGAGGGCTGACTCATGGTAGCTAACCACAGCTCATGAGCGCTCAGGTAGTCTTTTCAAGGCAAATATGCTATGATATCTATGTGGTGATGGGATAAAAATCACAGACTCTGCCATTCGGCATGACTTTGAAATTGTGGATGTAGAACCAAGTGCGGTAATTCTTATGACCTACCGTAAGTATGGATTAAACGCTTTCCTGTTTGATAGGTAGTGCTGGGCCAGGTAGCAAAGTGTTGTACAGAAAGATGAAGTGGTATTCCAAATGGTACAGGATGTTTGATAAACATTTGCTTATCACTATGAAAGCAAGTTATTTAATTTTAAATAAAAACAAGTTGGAAGTATCCACTCTTGCCACATTCTTGTCCACCGCTAGCTTTGGGGCTGGAAGGGAAAATAAATATCAACAGTGAAATCAGGATGTTTGTTTTGCACGTTTCTTTGTACCTTGTAGGTTATTATCTGCATCAAAATGCCTTGCTTTCTATACTAAAGGGTCTTACAGTGTTGCGTAACAGTTGCTGTAGGTGCTGACAGAACTTTCTCACGGGAAGTCATACACAGATGGAGAGATGGACAAGGTCCGGGCACCTGAAGGAGCTCTGGTAGCACAGCCACTGAAGTGCTCAGCTGCTAAACTAAAAGGATGGCAGTTCCGACTAAAAGTTCTGCAGGAGAAATATGTGGTAGTCTGCTTCTGTAAAGATTACAACCTTGAAAACTCTGTGGGACAGTTGTAGTCTGGTATATAGGGTTACTCTGAACTGCAACGAACTGAACAGCAATGGTGTTTCTTTTCCCTAGGTCTCAGGCTTTATCAAGAGACCAGGAGGCCCTCATGGATTGGCCTAAGTCTCTCAACTCTGTAAGAAGGGATTGGGAGCTCTGAGTCATAGGGTTTTGGCTGAACCTTCTCTGCACTTCTTTGTACAATAGACTGAGTGATGGATATGTTTTATTACAATTCACTTATGTTTTTCTGTTGAAATGAAACTTGAAATAATTGCATTTCAAGTTTCACTTTGTATGCTTCACATACTTGAAATGAATGTTAATTGTGTCATGTAACCTAGCTGTCCTTGCTAGAAAATAAACAAGAGACAATCATTTTGATATGGGAAACAAGAGTTGGGAGATTCAATTTTGAGCAACTGAGTGTTAGCAATACAGCTTCCATTTCAACAGAAGATATAGATCTGATTTCACCTTTTCAGTAATGTAAAAATGTTTGCCACCTGAAAGCATGAGTATGCTAAGAAATATGAAGAGACAGATAGAGGGTGTTAGAGGCAGGGTATGCTACCTGATCAAGGCAAGTTGTCCGTACATAGATCATTCATGGAGGGTGGCTTAGAAACCCAAATAATCACTTATAAAAAATGTTCAGTATTAACTATTGAGGCACAAATCAGCCCATTTAGCACGTGACTGCTCAGACTCCATTTCTGAGTCCCAACTAGAACCCCATCTGTATGCAATTAGGTGCTGATTCCAGAAGCCATGAGACATCTGTAGCAGCTGCTTCTGAGAGATAGCTGACCATCACTGATTTTACTTTCAGCAGGAAGAAGAAAAGAATACTGATTATAAGTTTTTAAATGTTTTTGATAGGGAAATTCTTGAATGTAAACAACAGTAGAGACAGTAGCATAACCCTCATGTATACAATGTGTAGCTTCAACATTTACCAGCAGTTGGATAATCTTGTTTCATGTTTATTTCCACCTACACCACTTGACTCTTTTAAAGCAAATAATTGATCTGTAAATCTGTCTGTAGGAACCTCTTAATGAGGACTAAAAAGAAAACATATTACCGTTATCACAGTTAAAAAAATTAATAATGGTTCCCTGAAGATTTTAAAAAATTCAGTCAATATTTACATTTCTCTGGTTTCATTTTTTTTCACTTTTTATTGACTCATAATATCTATGTTGTTGTTGTTAGGTGCTGTCCAGCTGATTCTGATTCATAGAGATACTGTGAACAACAGAACGAAACCCTGCCCAGTCCTGCAGCGTGCCCACAGTTACTTTTGTACTTAAACCCATTGTTGTTGCCACAATGTCAATCCATCCTGTTGAGGGTCTTCCTCTTTTTCACGGACCCTCCACTCTGCCAAGCATGATGTTCTTCTCCAGGGACTGATCCCTCCTGACAACATGTCCAAAGTATGTAAGATACAATCTGCCCATCTTTGCTTCCAAGGAGCACTGTGGTTGTACTTACTGCAGGAAAGATCTGTCTGTTCCTTTGGCAGCCTATGGTATGTTCAACACTTCTCCAACACCACAGTTCAGAGGCATAAGTTCTTCTTCTGTCTTCCTTATTCATTATCCAGCTTCCACACACACAGAATGTGATTGAAAATACCATGGCTTGTGTCAGACACACCTTTAGTCTTCAAGGTGACATCTTTTCAACCCTTTAAAAAGGTGTTTTTCAGCAGATTTTCCTAGTGCAATGCATCTTTTGATTTCTTGAGTGCTGCTTCCATGGGTGTTGATTGTGGAATCAAGTATACTGAAATCCTTGACAACCCTAATCCTTTCTCCTTTTACCATGATGTTGCTTACCGGTCCAGTTGTGAGGATTTATGTTTCCTTGATGTAGAGGTACAATCTATACTGAAGCCTGTGGTCCTGGATCTTCATCAGTAGGTTTTTCAAATCTTTTTCACTTCCAGCAGGGAAAGTTGTGTCGTCTGCATAACAGGTAGTTCATGACTCTTCCTCCAATCCTGATGCCTTGTTCTTCTTCATATAGTCCAGCATCTTGGACTGTTTGCTTGGCATACTCATTGAAATGGTATGGTGAAAGGATACAACCCTGATGCACACTTTTCCTGACTTTAAACCATGCAGTGCTCTCTTGTTCTTTTTGCAAAATTTCCTCTCGTTCTATGTACAGATTCCTCATGAGCACAATGAAGTGTTTTGGAACTCGCATTCTAACAAAGTTATCCATAATTTGTTATGATACACACAGTTGAATGCCTTTGCATAGTCACTGAAACACAGGTAAACATCTCTCTGGTATTCTCTGCTTTTAATGAAGATCCATCTGACATCAGCAATGATATCCCAGGTCCCACGTCATTTCTGAATCCGGCTTGAATTTCCAGCAGTTCCCTGTCAATGTACTGTTGCAGTTGCTTTTGAATAATCCTGAGCAAAATCCTACTTGTGTGTTGTATTAATGGTATTGTTAAATAATCTGTGCATTCAGTTCAATCACTTTTCTTGGGAATAAGCATAAATATGAATCTCTTCCAGTCAGGTGGCCAGGTAGCTGGCCTCCAGATTTCTTGGCATAGATGAGTGAGCACTTCCAATGCTGTGTCCATTTGTTGAAACATCTCAGTTGATATTCCATCAGTTCCTGGAGCCTTGCTGTTTGCCATTGCTTTCAATGCAGCTTTAAATTCTTCCTTCAGTACCATCAGTTCCTGATCATATGCTACCTCTTGAATGTCGCCAAGTTCTTTCTGGTATGACTCTGTGTATTCCTTCCTTCTTCTTTTCATGCTTCCTAAGTCATGTAATAATTTCCCTGTAGAATCCTTCACTATTGCAACTCGAGGCTTGAATTTTTTCCTCAGTTCCTTCAGCTTGACAAATTCAGTGCGTGTTTTTCACTTTTGGTTTTATATCTCCAGCTCTTTGCACATGTCATAATGATCCAGATAAAGTTCATAAAATACAATAATTGGTCAGCCTCTTGAGTCTCTTTTATAAATACCATGACCCCTTTCTCGCCTTTCTTGAAAATTTTTGTTGGAAATAAAAAGGAGTAATTACTTCTCCTGTCTCATTTTGTTATTTAATATTTAATATGTATTTCATGTATCTTGGTTGTTACAGTTTTAGTTTTGTTTCTTTGGTGATACAATTTTATAGCTGGGTGCTTTCAGTTATGAGGAACGTAATATCGGATAACCTCTCTTTTTAAGATGTTATAAACTGTTGATGATTGTTGCCTAGATTATTTAGGGCTTAACAAAATTGTGATATTTTAATTCTCTCACTTCCTCTTCATTATGAGTGTAATAATTCTCTAGTGGAAAAACTTGCTCTCATCACTATTTCATGTGATTGAGCTTCTTGAAGGAAAATGAGGATACATTCTTGATTCTTTTTTCTAGTTTTCAAAATAATAATTCCTTTTCATCCTTCATAGGAGTCTAATGAACTTTGTTATGCCATTGTTATTTCATGTATCTCAATCTACAGTCATTATTATCTTAATTGATGTTCAGATTGTTCCATGTTTGGCCAGTCATATTTAAATTGGTTACCAAATCCTTAATGAACTCTTAAAACATTTTATGTCTTCCTTGCTGTCTAGTACAATATGTTCAAGACTGAGTTGAAAGCAATTCAGTGGCAATGGCTTTGGTTTTTTCTCTTTTTTAAAAAACTGCATACAAAGAAGAATTTCACCATAAAGTAATATAACTGACAATCAGTAAACAAACTCCAGTCTTATCTTGCACATTTCCTGTCCCAGTTCTGTAATTAGTCATCTCTCCAAGGATGCCTGGTTCTTCTTAATGGGCAAGATTAAAAACAATAATCCAAAATAGAGAGATTTTTTTTTAATTCCTTTTAACAGTTGCATAGTACATCATTGTAGGAGAGTGCTACTATTTATTCAACCATGATTGAAATTTGGATTGTTTCTAGTCATCTGCTATTACGAATAGTTCTATAATGAATACTCTTGCAAATTCTGTTTTTCTTTCACATTTGATTGTTTATTAAGGATAAAACTTTGGTTTTTTTAATTAGAATTAAACTTACTTTGTAAAATATCTATGCTGTGGCCTTGCGATATTGTGATTACTCTGTAATTGACCTGTTTTTATTCTACATGACATGAGATTATGTATGAAATTTCTAGAACTTGACCAACTCCTCAGCACTCTCTGGACCAAAAGTACCTGTTACAAAAGGGATAAAATCTACCAGCTTCAGAGAACACAAAACAACATAGCACTCCAGGATTGGGTCTACACTAACCTATCTGTATCCATGGACAAAGAGTCAAAATTGGGTCCAGTTTCCTGGGATCAGGTATTATTATTAATCCTCATTTGCTCCTGTCAGACAAAGGCAAGTTGTGAAAGTTTTGTAAGAGTTGTATAAAATTTAAAGGATGTTCCCTGAAATGTAAGACTATTTCCACAATGTGGTCATAGATGTCTTCATTTACAAGGGGATCTCTCTAGACATAAACATATTTAGGAGAATCATACATATTGCCCTTTTCACTGAGCCCACATTGAATCCAAGAATAATTAATGCTTCAAAGATATACTGAGTACTTATTATATGTAAGCCACTATCTTATATCCCTGAGTATTAAGGATAGAGCTGTGGAACCAAAATAGTCATAACACTTGTAGAGCTTATGGGGTCATTTCGTAAATACTCATACTGATGAATGAACACTACAAACTTAGATTAGAAAGAGATTACTTTGGGTTGTCGACAACAAAGAAGTATTTGTAGGGTAGGTATCATTGAGGAGGTCTTTTGAGAAAATATGATATTTGCACTTACGCATATATCCATATATCTTAAAATTTCATTTATAGTACATTCACTGCTTCTTGAAAAGGAATGGAATAGTCTAATCTGTTTGAGACATACTGGAAATTCACATTATGTTGTAGCTTATTAAGCTCAATGGAGGGGTATTCCACTAAATAAACTTCTTTAATCTTATTGAATTCAATATTTCTCAAACTTTGACCATAGAATCCTTTCCTGCCCTAGTCAATGAAAATTCTCAGAAATTGATGATGCATAATATGGTTTACATTCATTGAATATTTACTACAAGTCAAATGCTATATTCTTCATCCATATCACCTCACTTAATTATTAAGACAACTATTTGAGGTTAGGATATACTAATCCATCTTACAAATGAGGGCATGGAGGCATTGAGCTAAGAAGTATTTACTTAATTCACAAAAGCTGGGAATATATTATGGGTTGCCTGATAGCAGATTCTGGGCTCCTGAAAAATATGGTATTGTTTGGAAAATGTTGATCTAAATAAATTAAAATTATTTTTGTGATTTGTCTCTTAGACAAGCAGTACTCCTTTAAAGCACATCTGTATCTTAAATGAAAGTAATTTCTTAAATATCCCCAACAACATTGACTGTTATTCCCACATTATGAATATCATGATCAGGCAATATCAGTATACTTTTATTAACATATATTTTAAAAAGTGAATTTCTGTTATTTCTGTCATGTATAAAAGACATGTTTTAGAGTTGATTGTTTCAAACGCATGTTTATTGTGCACAACGGAAAGTGACAATGATTACCCTACTATGTTACTCTTTGTTTGTGAAGTCTGCTTAAGCACTTCTTCAGGGCCAAATCTTAGGAATGGGACACATATGCTCAGTACTGATCCTATTTGCAGAAAGAGTGGAGGTTATTTCATAAAGTTTGGGGATTACCTGCTTAAGGCATACATTTACTAAAAGTAGTAATGATCATTTTCTGTACCGCCTGTTAAAAACAAACCAGATAACCTCTTGCATGATTCTTCTTCTCTGTCCCAGGATATGGCTTTCTTAGTGGCTTTTGATTGGCACTTAGAGATGGGAGGCAGATCTGAGGATCCTGACCATATTATTTAGAACAGGAGTTCTCAATGTGTAGTCTCTGCTCAGTAGCATTAGCATCACCTGTGAACTTGCTGGAAGTGAAATTCTTGAATCCCACTCCAACCCACTGCCTTTGAGTCAATTCCAACTCATAGTCACCCTATAGGACACAGTAGAACTTCTCCATAGAGTTTCCAAGGAGCATCTGGTGGATTCAAACTGCCAAAATGGCCATTTGCTTACAAAAATGCAAAAGCCAGGCTGTGAGGGAAAATACATTTATGTAGACAGAAACAGAAAGGTGAAAATCCTTGGCACCAGTACATCTGTGACTCCAACTTTCCAGCTTTCAGCTGCAGTCCCTCATGAGGTGTGACTATCCTTTCAATTTCTGAGTGTATTCATTTCTTATTGCTGCTGTAACAAATTACTGCAAAGTCAATGGTTTATAATGACAGTTTTGGATGCTACACATCTACAATGAGCCTTACAGGATTAAAACCAAAGTGTGGGTGGGGCTGGTTCCATCTGGAGGCTCCAGGGGAGAATCCTTTGCTTCTCCTCTGGTGGCTGGTGGCATTCTTTGACTTGTGGCCACATCACTCCCGTCTCTGCTTTTATTGTCGTATAACTTTCTCCTCTTCTGAAGTCAAAACTCCTTCTAGCTCCTTATAAGGTCACTTTGATTATATTTAGGATTACATCTGGATAATTAGGATAATTTCCCATATCTCAAGATCCTTAACTTAATCATGTGTATAAAATTCCTTATTGCCATATAAACAAGGAATCTTGGCTGCTAATTGAAAGGTCAGCAGTTCATCATTCTGAAAAGATTTCAGCCTTGGAAATCCTATGAAACAGTTCTGTTCTGCCCTCTAGGGTTGCTGTGAGTCAGAATCAATTCATCAGCAAAGGGTTTGTTTTTGGCCATGTAAGGCAGCAGTCACAGGTGTCAGGGCCTATGATCTAGTTATTTTGGAGTGACTTTATTCAGCCTGGAAACCCTGATGGTGTAGTGGTTAAGTGCTTGACTGCTAACTGAAAGGTCAGCAGTTCAAGTCTACCAGGCACTCCTTGGAAACTCTGTGAGTCAGTTCTATTCTGTCCTATCAGGTCACTATAAGCCAGAATTGACTTGATGTCAATGAGTTTGGTTTGGGGTTTCATTCTGCCTACCACACTAGGATCTATGAAATGTCTTCCTCATTTCCAGTATAGTGTCCTCTGGGTTTTTCATGGCTTTAGATGGATTCTGTTCCATGCAACCAAACAATTCTTGATTAAGATGCTTCGTTACCCGTAGAATCAAGTCAAAAGATTAATGTCACCATTGTTCTCTGATGAGCAATGTGTCTTTGTTAGAAATGCCTGTCCTACATCACAGCAAGTCAGGCAAGCTGCTGAAATTTCTGATTTTTGAAAATACTGATTGTAACTAATCACAGGGAATTTTATTTCAACAGAAGTCATCCATTTGTGCTAGTGAAGCTATCTGTGATTCTTGTTAACATATAAAAACTCTTAAATGTAAATTTTTATGCATAAAATGTCAGCCCTTAAGACTTGTGAGGTGGACAAACACCTTGTGGTGATTTTTAGAGTCCTGTTGCTTTCATTGTTTACAATTCTCATTTCCTATAAACAAGCATATACAAAATGAAAAAAATGCAGTTAAAAAGAGAAAAATTAGTAGGGAATAGTAAATTCAATTATTTTTGTGGAGAAGGGATATCAATTGATGGAAGAAATCATACTGTCTACTTTTTGCACAACAGTTCACTGACATAAGATGCACTTTTTAAAACACTAACTTGTATTGCTTTTGAAAATACATGTTGCCTACACAGAATTAGGTTCCTGGGTATGGTAGTTAAGTGCTTGACTACTAACCGAAAGGCTGGTGGTTTGACCCCATTTAGGGGCTCCTTGTTTGGAAGACAGGTCTGGCAATTTGCTTTTGAAAGATCATGGCCTTGAAACTCGATGGAGAATTTCTGTTCTGTGCATGTGAGGTCTACATGAGTCAGACTCAACTCTACAGCAGCCACCACCACCACCAACACAGGATTAGTATCAGAAGGCTAAGAACAGTGACTTCATTGCCACACAGCTCCTAACTGTCATATGAAGTCTCAGCTTTGTAGACACAAAACTATCCCCATTGAAAAGCAGCACAAGCGTGGAGTCTTCCTTACACTGCTGGTCACAACACTACTGAACGTGTTGTAAACCACAGTGCGTCTTTTCAGGGAAAAAAATGTGTGCAAAACTCATATTAAATGACACTCATCATAAAGTGAGATATAGCATACTATGATTATAGAATAAATCTTACAAATTATTTATGGGCAAAAGTTTACGGAACTTCACATATTCACCTTTGCCATTCCATTTATTTTTCAATAACGGCAATTGGTGGGAAGTTTGGTTCAGTGAAGCGGTTGATAACAAAATGTGTTTCTCTTTGCAGACTTGCCTTTCTACAGAGCAGCTGGTGGAGATATTTTTACACAACAGCCATTTGCCCATTTCTAAGGAGGTCTTTAAGCAAATGAGTCCAGCAATCATCCAGCAGCTTCTTAGCTGCTCTTGTCAGCTGCCCAAGGACCAACAAACAAAGCTGATACCCAGCACTCTAGAGAGTAAGTTTTGTTGCTTCAAAGTGAGGTTCAATATTTATCCTCTCAGGATATTAAGTGCCAAATATATGATGTATGTAGTAATAGTAGTGAACCCGGGATACTTAATATATACTAGGCTCTGTTCTCAGCATTTCGTGTTTATCAACTCATGTACTCCTTACAACACTGTTAGGCATGAGATATTCTTATTTTGCACTTGCAGAAATTGAGACAGGGAGGTGAAGTGACTTCCATGAGGATAAATGTGTGGTAAGGGATGGAGCTGTGGATTCAAATCCAGGCAAACTAGCCCCAGCATCCTTGTTTCTTAATTTTTATCCTATACTTCTTTTTCATTAGTATTTTATACTTTGTATATAACTCATGTAAGTTGATTTAGTTCCCTGTATCTGCCTCAACCATAAGCCAATTTAAAAGTCCGTAATTGAGAAGTGACATGGCCTACAAGAAAGAACATTAACCCTAGAATCAAAAACTGAGGGTGAGTCATGTCTCTGATCACTAGCCAACTCCGTGGTCTTAAACAATCTCTTTATTTCTCTAAGCCGGCCTCTTTTTCCCACACAGTGAAAACTACAGGGCTTTCATTCTGTCACATGGGATGGGACACATAGAAGGACACATTGGGGTAACCCCCAAAAAGGCTGCTCTGGGATGACAGTGACCAGTCCAGTGATGTACCAGCCTCCCAGGCCCCACTGGCAGTCCCAAGAAGTGCAGGGATCCACATGTGCTGCTTGTCTGTATCCCACTGAGACACTGCAGTGGGTGAGCTATACCCTAAGGAATCAGGGGCTGCTTGTGAGCTTCAAATGGTATAATGGGTACAAAGATGTGTTCTAAAAATTTTGCAAAACCCAGTGCTGTCAAGTCAATGCTGACTCATAGTGACCCTATAGGGCAGAGTAGAACTGCCCTAAGCAGTGCCTGATGAATTTGAACTGCCAACCTTTCGGTTAGCAGCCATAGCACTTAACCACTACACCACTAGGCTTTCCTAAAAATTTTAAGTGCTCTGTATTTCAGAAACAATAGCAACAGCAACAGCAGCAACAAATTGGGTGTCTTAATATCTAAAATGCACAATAAAAATGTGACCATTAACTCATGCTACTCTTAGGGAATTACCATTGATCTGAGGTCTTGTGTATATTTTTTCCATCCTCCAGTGGCTGAATTGCTTAGACACTCGTCTCTAACTTACGGCGGAGCCTACAGCATCAAGCGATTCCCCTGAAGATTTTATGTCAACAGAAACATGCCAGGTCTCGATATTTAAGACTCCACATTCACTGAGAGAGACAGAGGAGTAGAGGAGTAGAATAATAATAATAATAATAACAACCTCATTAATAGACAGTAGCTAATGAAATCATCTTTGCGCACCACTGATAGTACACTAAGTTGACAGGGAAGACAGAACGGTGGTGCCTCTGAGCTTCTGAGAGTGTGCCAGTGTTCCTATCACAGAGTCCACTGCCTGGCACTTAGGTGGTACCTAGCAAAAAAGGTTTTTGAACTAAACCAAAAAACAAAAAACAAAAAACAAAAAAAACAACCCACTGCTGTTAAGTTGATTCTGAGTCACAGAGCATTGGAAGATTTTACCCCTTTCCTAATTTATTTCTGGACTCTTCTAAAGAGTAGTCTTCCTGAGAAAAACTCAGAAAAGTCACACTCACTAGAGAAACCAAGGAGAACATCATTGTTTTCAACTTAAAATGTTTCATTATGTCATTAAAGGGATGGACTTGTTTTGGCCTTTTGAAATTACAGAAATGTAGGATGTTATATTAAAGAGGACCCAGAGAGACACTGTTAAGAAAATATCATGCAGTGTGCTGAAACACAACTCCTAAGCATACTCTTCAATTAGGTTTCCAGGAAAGGCTGTTCAGTCATGCAAAAATCAAGTATCAGATGTATTCTAAGTAGTAGCTCAGGAGTGGCTAAGAATTTAATATGTTGGTCAAGTTCTAATTTAAGAGTGGGAAGTATTTACACAGAACCTGTTTGCAAGATGCCTGACTCCCAGCAAGACACCATGGAACTTATATAAGAGACCAGAGGTAAATCAGCAGAGTGCTATGGCTACAGAGGGAGCTCTGGTAGTGTAGTGGTTAAGTGTTACAGTTGCTAACCAGAAGGTCAGCAGTTCAAGTCCACCAGGTGCTCTTTGGAAACTATATGAGGCACCTGTAGTCCTTCTTATAGGGTTGCTATGAGTTGGATTTGACTCAACAATAATGGGTTGGGTCTGTTTGTTTTATGGCCACCAAAGGAGCCCTGGTTGCAGAATGATTAAGCCTTTGGCTGCTAACCTAGAGGTCAGCAATTTAAACATACTCAGTGACTCTAAAGGAGAGAGACCTGGTAATCTGTTTCCATAAAGATTACAACCTAGGACTGTTGAAAGGTTCTGCTCTGTCCTAGAGGGTTACCATGAGTAGAATCAACTTGATCACATATGATAACACACACTCATGGCCACAAAAGTCAGAGATTTCATGGATTTTAGGATGTCCTTCCCAAGTGAGAGCAGGAAAACCTGACTCACAGAAGACCTAAAAAGATTTTGTGAGCTCTAAAATTATGAAACTTCCATTCTCCAGTACCACATTGTAGGTGCCCACACAGCAAAGCAGAGAGGAGTAGACAAAGAACTGAAGAACCTGAAACTTTGCCTTTTGCCTGGGAAATCTTAGACCCTAACTTTTCCTTGTGAATTCTTGACATTTTAAGGGCTTCTGTAGATACCCATAAAAATGTGACAATTTTGAACTTTGTTAGACATAGAGGCACTTGTGTCCATTATCTTCACTTCTTAGATGAGAGCAATGATACTCCCACTTAAAGTCTTCAGGGAAGAGGGATGTGTGGAACTTGATTGAAGATCTATATACATATTTTCATAAAATAGGAATTTTAGGTGAGGAATTAAAGTTTGAAAGTTCTTGACCTTCTCTGAACTCACCACCAAGCCTATTTTAATACACCAGACCAAACCCACTGTTGTTGAGTCAACTCTGACTCATAGCAAGCCTATAGACAGAGTAGAACTGCTTTTCATAGAGTATCCAAGATATGTCCGGCAGATTTGAACTGCCAACCTTCCAATTAGCAGCTACAGCACTTATCCACTGTGCCACCAGGGTTTCCATTTTTGTTTAATTTGAAACATTATAATTCAACAAGGGACCTCTTAAAATTGCAAGTCTAACTCTGGTGGTATAGTGATTAAGGGCAACAGCTGCTAACCAAGAGATCAGTGTTCAGAACCATCAGGCACTCCTTAGAAACCCTATGGGGCAATTCTACTCTGTCCTATAGGGTCTCTGTGATTCAGAATTGACTTGATGTCAGTGGGTTTATTTGTTTATTTTTAGATTACCATGTTATCTGGTATTTTCTAATGCAAAAGATGAACCTTCCAGAAATGTACAACAATAGTGCGAATGGAGTATTTTCTGTAAGAATAAACTTCAAAATAATGGTTCCTTAAAAATCACAATGAGCTTTAGCTATTATGATAACTGAATCGTTTGATTTAACTTACTATTCATCTACAGTCACTAAAAGACATGATAGTTTGATTTTCTGTAGCGATCTTCCCTCATTAAACAAGCCATTTTCCCATTTCATTAGTGATTTCTAAAATAAGTGGAAAGCAGAGTATTTGCTCTGATATATACAACAAAAGGAAAATGATAGTGTGCATATCCCCATATTATTTATACTCCTAACCAAAAAGCTGGATGTGCACATCCATCCAGAGGCTGCATGGAAGAAAAGCCTGGTGCTTTGCTTCCAAAGGCCACCGTCTTGAAAACCCCACCAAGCCATTCTCCTCCGCTTACGTGGGGTCCCCATGCATCAGAATCAACTCTATGACAACTGGTATTAGATGTAACCATAAGGCTTCTTCTTTTGACAGCTTCACTAATGATTTTTAAATAAGTGGAAAACAGGGCATTTGCTCTAGTAAATGTCAGAGAAGGAGAACATGGTGTGAATATCCCCGTATCATTTACTATTGATTCTAGAAGCCATTAGTCCTCTCCCTCTTTTTTAATCCCTTTCCACCTCTTTGTTCCTTCTCCTCTTCTCAAGTATAGTTTTTTTCTTTTTGTTTCCAATAACCTTTTAAAATGAGACTCTCTAAATATTTTTAAAAAGAAACTCAGACAGCCTATAAACATGGAATAGGTTTCCAGAGTTATATGTGTATATATTGCAATAGTCCTAAATGCAGGCTGTTCTAATTTGTGTTATCAACTATTACGCACTCACTGGTGAGTTTTCAGCAATATAATTGCTTATTTTAGACACTGAGAATCATAAACTCTTTGGACATTATGAAGAATTTTTAAAACTTTGAGGAAAAGCTTTTTCCAAAATATATACCCCTTTTATGCACAGACCTAGGTTTAGAACAGATCTGTCAGTACTCTGTATTGTCACTGACACAGTGCTTTCTTACCTTCAAAATATTTCAATGTGATTAGATAAAAATCATCCCCAATACATATGTTAGTGGATTTCTGTAGCTTGATGTGTAAGAAATTTGATTTCTGTGGGGGGTAGAGGAGTGAGTCGAGTTTCCTCTGAGCAGTATCTTTGCTTGCCATGAAAAAAGTGAACCCACAGCTATCAAGTCACAGTAGTGACTCGCGAGACCCAGATTCAACTCACAGCAACTCTCCAGGTCAGAGAAGAGCTACCCTGTAGAGTCTCCAAGGAGCACCTGATGGATTCAAATGCTGACCTTTTGGTTAGCAGATGTAACACTTAACCACTACACCACCAGGGTTTCTTGCCATAGTGATTTTTATTAAGAGTCAGGGGAACTTAAAAGCAACATAGGATCATTTGGTAAAGACTTGTTCATTCTTTTTCTTGAAAACTAGAAGGAAATAAAATATCATACCCAATATAAAACTTAAAAAAAAAAAATCCATAGTTTCATTAGCTGCTGTGAGTCCTGGGTGGGACAAATGAACATGTGCTTGACCACTAACTAAAAGATTGGTGGTTCAGACTCACGCAACAGCTCCAGAGAAGAAAGGTTTGCAGGTCTGCTTCTGAAAGGTCACGGCCTTGAAATTCCTAGGGATTGTGGTTCTAATCTGCACATGTGGTGTCACCATGAGTCAGAATTGACTCCCTGGCAAAAATATTAGCTGTCGCAGTAAGGTGGCTTTTTCCTCTGACAGCTTCCCTAGATGAGTCATTAGCAGAGGTTGACAGGCACTGACGGCTTTTGTAATCTCCCTCTGACTTAGAATATGGCTACAGCACAGTGGCTGTGACACTCATCACGCTGGGCTCCATGCTTGGGACAGCACTGCTCCTTTTCAACAGCTGTGAAGAGAACTACAGGCTTGTTCTACAGCTGTTTGTGGGCTTGGCCGTTGGGACACTTTCTGGGGATGCTCTGCTCCACCTTATACCTCAGGTAACCTGCTGTTTTACATGTCTAATTTTCCTTACCTTTACCCACTGGAGGTATTTATGCACATTTCTACAGCACCTCTAATGAATAAACACAGCGGCTGTCGTTTTTTCTGAAAGGAAACATTATTTGCCTGAAGCCTCTCTCCCCTCCCAGGAGAGAAAAGATGATCAGATGTTAGGTCCACCACGTGTTATCCTTAGTTTTGAAACAAAAAACGAAAAGGTGAACAGATGTAGAGTTCCACTAAGAAAAAGACAGGAAGCACACACTACTTGCATGGAGGACAGTGGTGGTTCGCTGGGAGAAGTCACCCTTTCCGTTTGGGAGACCCAGATTTAATTCCCAGTCAACACACCTTGGGAGCAGCTACCAACCTCCTGTCACTGGAGAGTTGCGTGCTGTTACAATAACAAACAGGTTTTGGCAAAGATGCCAGATTAAGATGGACGTGAGAGAAAGACTGGTGATTTGCTTCTGAAAATCAGTCAATGAAAACTATAAATCACAATGACCCAGTGTGCAACTGATCAACAGAGATGGTGCAGAACCAGGTGGTGTTTTGTCCTCTGTGCAGTGGGTCACTGTGAGTCAAAGTGCCAACTCAGCACCAGTTAGCAGTAACAATATACTAAATATCAATAAATAAAAATGATCAAGCCATGAGATCTTGTGCTGATTATTCTCCAGCTGCCCCCACCTTCATCAGGTAGCTCTACTCTCGGCCCTTCTCTGTACGCTCTCTGCCCTACTAGATTGATCTTTCAGAGCTGGATCTCCCCAGCACCCTTACCTATTCTTTCTTTTAAGGGCCTTATTTATTTATGTATTTACTTATTCTCAGTGCACTTTAGATGGAAGTTACAGAACAAATTAGTTTCTCATTAAACTAATAGCCACGTCATTTTGTGACGTTGGTTGTCAACTCCACAGCGTGTCAGCTCTCTTCCCTTCTTAGGTTGTTGTTTTGATTCAGCCAACAGGCAGCACAATAAAGAACCCACGGTAGGAGAAGAGAGAAGCAGGGGTATTTCCTTCCGCCCTCCCTTCCTCCCTCCCTCTCGTGCCCTCTCCCGTCCTCCCTCTTGCCTTCCTTCCCTCTCTCCCTCCCCGCTTTGGTACCTCACTCTAGAAGTAGCTCACTCCCTGTCACCGCAGCTCCTGTGGGAGGACTCTGCTTCCCAGCTTTAGCCCTTCCTGGGCTCCAGTCACAGCTTTCTCTCCCTTTGTTCTTTTCCGCCTGAAGACACTAGTCTCAGTGTGCCTCAGTGTCCCTTCTTTGTACCTTGACCCTGGCCACACCTCTGTGATGGTCCAGTTATTAAAGTCTTTTCATTTGAACCACCTGAATGGACTTGTCTTTCCTGTCTGACTAAAAATGTTTAGATTTCCCCTAAGAAAATGTAAGCACCAGGAAGGTGGCCCATTGCTGAGGTTTTCTGAGGTTTCTTATTGGTCAAAAATGAAAGGATTACGGCCTCAGGTGCACTGTGCTGACAGAAGGGTCTTCAGATGAGTTGCCTTTTCCTCCATGAAATCTCTTACTGGGAATAATGCCATCCACAGATGATCTCCCCTCTCACAGAGCCTGAGATGTTCAAATTTCCCACAAGCCTCTGGCGGCTTCCTGCAGGGTCCCTCTTAGTGCTTAGAGGCTCAGTATTTACTAAATATTCTCAAATTGCAAAGTGAGCACTGGAGAACTAAAACAAATCATTTATTAGTTGTAATTTCTCTCATAATCTAATTTTCCGGAAATGTCTCAGGACTTACTGGTCTGTGGCAACGGCAGAGGCATTTTCTGGGTCACCGCCGTGGCTGTGGAGCTGTGCTTACCAGGGTCCTGGGAGACAGTGAGAGGACCTCAAGGCTGCTGAAGGCTCCCCTCGTTGGGGACTGCACAGCTTGGGACTGTCAGCTGGCACGGCACAAACATGTCACCGTGATCAGTCTAGACAAGCTGGGTTTCCTGGGTTCTAGAAGGCAGTCTTTGCACTGGAGAGAAGCAAAACAAGAAACAGAAAGAGGCAGAACGATGCAGCACTGTGGAGGCAAACGTGGTGGAGAGCTCGCTCAAGCTGTGGTTCCTGAGTACAGGGGTCCATTTCAAGCTTCCGAAAGGTCTATGCAGAAATGAGGAAAACTACTACTGTCGTGACTTCTGCTTTGTATTACCTGGGATTATTCAATTTGAAGATCTACGTTTTAGTCTCAGATTTCAGGTCTTCTGCTTATTTTTTAAAAAATTTATTTTGTTTTCAGATATTACAAAGTTCTCTATTCTGTGTAATTAAAAACCAACTAAACCCACTGTTGTGCAGTCAATGCTGACTCACAGTAATAACAGCAATCACAGATGTAGGCGGATTTCACTTTATGTCGTATCAAAATAAAAAGTTAAGTAACATATATTGGTTTTTAGTTATAGCCCTATATTAAAAAAAAAAAAAAAGACAAAAAATACCTGATTGCAGTAGGTTCAGTTTCCCACTCATGGTGACCCCATATACAGAAAAGAACTGTCGCATGGGGTTTTCAGCAGTGACTGATAAATTCAAGTGGCTAGCCTTTTGGTTAGCAGCCATTGCCTTAACTACTGCGGCACCAGGACTCCACATCTATGTAAAACCAACCAAACCCACTGGCGTCGCATCAGGTCCGACTCATAGCGACCCTAGAGGTCAGAGTAGAACTGCCCCTTAGAGTTTCCAAGGAGCATCTGGAGGATTTGAACTGCCAACCTTTTGGTAAGCAGATAGAGCACTTAATACACTACACCACCAGAGTTTCTGGTGTAAGTATACACATATGTACATGTGAATGTATATGAGAGTGCATTTGTTTGTGTATGACTACATAGATATGTAGAAACCCTGATGGTGTAGTGGGCTAAGTGCTACATCTGTAACCAGAAGGTTGGCAGTTCAAATCCGCCAAGTGCTCCTTGGAAACTCAACAGGGCAATATCCTGACCTCTAGGGTGGCTGTGAGTCAGATACAACTGGATGGCAGTGGGTTTGGTTTCTGGTTTATATTAAAAACAAAACAAAACAGCAAACTCTCTGCTGTTGAGTCAGTTCCAACTCATATCGACAGTATAGAACAAAGTAGAACTGCCTGTAGGGTTTCCAAGGAGCAGGTGATGGATGGAAACTGCTGACCTTTTGGTTTGCAGCTGAACTCTTAACCACTGTGCCCCCCCCACACCCAAATACTGACATGTATATGTATGAACATACATGAACACACACACACCCAAATACTGACATGGATATGTATGAACATATATGCACACACACACACAAAATATATGTATACACACATGCAATTTCTGTTTTTTTTTTTAATTTACTGGTCAGTAACTTTCCAAATCTGGAAACCACTGAGCCATTTCACTAACTGTCTTTTCTTGGGGAAGCAAATGTTACTTATGATTTACTAGCTAACAAGAAATCATGACATCAACCACTGCAAGAAGTCAACTGGATAAAAATTCCTTGGATCCTCTGGTATCCCAGAGTGCTTACAATATCAGCAATAATATTTTGTGTACTCGACAGCATATACTATGCATTCAGTGGAGAAAGTCTTCTAGGAGATTTCCTATTTATCTCTATATTCATTAAAATTTGATTTACTTGCAATGGGTGCTGGGGAGAATTAACTCCAGATGAAATATGTACTTAGTGTTCAAGGTGTAAACCATGTTAATTTTATATGAAGTGTTGCTTTGTGAAATCAGATGTGCACTGAATTCCTGGGGGACAAAAAAGAAAAACTCAGCTAAGGGACCAAGAGTGTGTGAGAATCTAGGTCACCTGTGGAAACAAAGCTTAGGCTTCATTTTGTTCATTAGATCAAGCTGTTCAAAGCTTTTCTCTATTTTTGATTGCACACATTTTATTTGATTCTGATTCAACTATGTAGTGGAGGTATTCACATACTCAGAAGCAACCTAGACTTGTGGTGATTTCAAGAGTAGTCACGGGCTTCCTCAGCATAAAAGTTGAATATATTCAACAAGACTGGGATATTTATTTTAGTTTTTTTTATTCTTAGATTCTTGATTTACATAAGCATGAAGACTCAGCATTGGAAAATTTCCATGAAAGCAAGGATCATGTTTGGAAACTGCTGGGATTAATTGGAGGCATCCATGGCTTTTTCTTAATAGAAAAATGTTTTATTCTTCTTGTGTCACCAAATGCCAAGGTATATTTAGATTGCCTTTAGCTTCTGTTTTAGGATTCTATAATAATCTTCTATTTGGAAAATATTTCTTTAAAAGTAATCAACATCTTCGTGAAGTTGTCTGAATAAGGGATAGAGCTCCCTTTTCTGGAATGCTCAGATCAATCTCATTGGCACATTCCTCCAAAAAAAAGATAATTTGTTTCTTTTCTTTTTTTTATTAATGTCTGTTGCTGGCCAGTTAATGTGATTGTTACCGTCTGATGTTTCGCCTCCAAACGGTTCCGAAGCAAAAGACTATCACATGTGCTGGCCAACGGGCTGGCTACAAGTCAGTGTTTTGCATGTCTGTCCTAACAAAACAACCAACCAAAGGAAAAAAAAAAAAAAAAACCTTTGGAAAATTCACAAAATTACTTGTCACTTTCTGTCTTAGGGTCCCTTGAAATGATAAAAAAAAAGAGAAGTTCAGGAATAGAGTTTTCAGCAAGTCTTCTTTCAGCTTGAGTAATTGCTGATAAACCTCTAAGTATATCATGTACAATGAAAAACACCATATGTTTAGGTACAAACTCGTATTTTAAGGATAATTATGTTACTCAACGCTGTGGTTTATTATGGATCACTTTTTCCTTGCTCTTGTACATTATTGTATAAGAAAAATAGATTAATTCCTGGAGATGAAAATAAAGTGAAAACTCTTTCCCAAACCTTAGGGTCCTGCAGCCCTGCAATCCTGCATGGATTTCTCCTCATTCCCTAGCTCTTCATCTGTTTGTATGACAATTGGAAAGCCAAAAATAGAGCACCTGCACCTATGACAAATATTCATAATAGACCTTTAAAATACCAACACTTTTTTTTGTATCATTATTCTTCAGTTTACTCTAGATTCTGCCTAATACTTTGAAAAATAAGAGTGATGGGCAGATAAAAGCCTGCCAGAGGGATAGGTATGCTGTGGTCAGATAAGTAAAGGAAGATGTTATGGCAGCGTCTAGGCAGTGGTTATATGAATATTCATGCTAAAACTCTTTCAATTTTTCTGTAGGTTTCAAGCTTATTTTAATAAAATTTTATGAAGTTTAAACAAAGTACGGTTGTTCTTTGGCCCAAGGCACAAGCTAAGATCTACAGAAAATTTGGAAATTAGGAACACTGGCTTCCATTCCAGCATTTAATAACCTTAAGGTTTAGAAAGTTTGTTTGTTTTGCTTTGTTCCATCAATGCTTGTCACAGAGTTTAGTGGTACAAAGTTGTTCAGTTGTTGGCTCCTCACTGACATTGATAATATATATTTAAAAAATATTTCTCAAAATAATATTTCTTTAATGATACAGTTCTGCCTGTCTTGTGCATAATGTCTTTGTTTTCTATCCAACTGCCCCCCGCCCCCCTGGCATAACCATCAAATATAGTTTGTCCCTTTATGTAGACCTTTTCATAAATTTTCACATGACATCTATCCTTCCATGACTGACACATTTCACTCAGCATGCCCTCCAGTTTGCTCTGTGTTATAAGATGACATCAAAATTTGGACAGTGCCATATGCTAAGAAGACTGTCTTTTTCCCATTTGATGGACTTTGAGTTCTTGACAAAGATCAAGTGATCATAGGAGGATGGAAGTACATCCGGATTCTCAATTCTGTTCCATTGTTCTATGTTATCTCTTGCTGTTCTAGTACCAGGCATCCTTGCTTCTAAGGTGTGTCTCTTTGTAAACACCATACTGATGAACCTTGTTTTTATAAGACCATTCTGTCACACTTTGTCTCTTTATGGATGCATTTAGATCATTTTCTTTCAGTATAATTGTTGATAAGTGTGAGTTTATTGTTATCATTTTGTGGTGCTTTTTCTTTTTCTTTTTGTGGTGCTGACACCTTCTTTGTTCCTCTTACTCTCCTGTGCTAATTAACTGTGCTGCTTTGTAGATTTCTTTTGTTTTTGTAGATTTTGTTTTTATTGAAACTTTATGTTTTCCTTCTTTGTTCTGATTAGTAGGTTTGTTAAGTTTCTTTGTAGTTACCTTGAAATTTACCCTTATCTTCCTAGGTTTGAAAGAGTCTATTGTTACTTGGCAATGCCTTGCCTTTGACTCCATCAGAAAGTTTTATACCTGCACCATTCATTCCCTCTTCTATCGTTCTGATGTTGTTGTCATTTACAGACTAACCTCTCTGATTTCCTGTTGGAATTCTTTTGGTTTTGGACAGTCCTTGAGAATTCATTTTCTTGGTTGGTATCTGACTGGTACACTTTTGCATCCTAGATTCAGGTTGCGGTCTGATATTGTTTGTTCTCAGACCGAAGGACTCTTTTTAATAATTGTGGTAAGTTTGCTTGGATTTTTACATATTTCTCTAATTTCTGTTTATCTTAAAAAGGCCCTAATTTCACTACCATATTTGAACAAGAGTTTTGTGGCATGTGTTATTCTTGATTGGGACTTATTTTTCTTTCAAGATTTTATATATGTCATCTCAGTACTTTCTTGCCTGTATGGTTTCTAACAAATAATTAGGGCTTAAACTCTGGTGGTGTAGTAGTTAAGTGCTATGGCTGCTAACTAAAAAGTCAGCAGTTCAAATCTACCAGCTGTTCCTTGGATACTCTATGGGACAGTTGTACTCTGTCTATAGGGTCAGCTATGAGTCTGAATGGACTTAATGGCAGTGGGTTTGGTTTTCGTGGTTTGCTGTGGAGAGACAGCATGGTGCTTCCACCTATGGTACCATGTTGGCTGGAATTCTGTAATTTAGAAACTTAGTATTCACAGAGGAGTTCTAATCTCAATAAGCATAAACAAAAAATAGATCTCCATTTATACACAACAAATCATTATTCCTGAGCTGGGAAAACTAGGGTAAAAAGCCAGCACATCTGCCTATGCATAAATTTTAAATATATAACCAGGATGAAATGATGAAAGAAATTCTGAATGCTCAAAAAATGTATAACTTATTCAGGTTATGCTTGTGGTTTTCAGGATACTAAAAATGGGTTTTTAAAAAACATAATTTCAGCGTTCCTGATACACACAAAATAAAAAAAGAATGAGAACGTTTTTATCAGGTACAATGCTTTAATTGATGGAGATTTTAATTTTCATAGTTACTGTTTTAGTAGTTACAAAATGAAACATATTTTCAATTGTTATCACTTTAGTAACATCACGAAAAAGAATGCAAATTATTATTTTGTAATAAATACAACTTGTTGGTCAATATAGTTTTTATTGTGTTGAAAATAACACGAAATACTACCATTAGTGAAGCCTCATTGAAATATAGCTCGATGTTGTTTGCAGGTGAATTCTTAGATCTTTCTGGATATGCATGATGTGTTAAAGCAGGTCTGGGCTTCTGTGGGATAAGACCTATTAGCAAGTATTTATCACAGTGATATTTTTTCAGCACTCCTTATGTTCATCATTTCGGCCAGGGAGCAAATACTAAGTTGAATTATGGAGTCAATAAAACCTGCAACTGTGATGTTACAGCTTTGGCACTAACTGTAGATCATTCTCACCCAGCAGAATGCATCTTTGTTTAATGGACATGTGGGGCACTCTCACCATCTTGCACTGGACTCTGAGTTAAGTGACCTGTCAAGAGGGGTCCAATCTACATCAACTATCCAATTGGTACGTTACTGATCTGAAACATTCCATTGATTTGATTTTTTGCTTTCCTTTATACTTTGATAAACAGATGAACATCAGTAGAATAGATAGAGCATTCACTCCTAGTTTGCCTCTTCTTGATCATGACAATTACTGCTTGGAAAACTGTGTCAAGCACCTGAAAGGTGTTTTTAAAAAGTTAAATGTATTTTCCATATATCCAAATCATTGCTGTCTGCGCCAACTTGAAACGTACGGATCGGATTGATGTAACACACAATTTCCTAATCATTTTGTTTACAAATTTTCACAAACCAGTTGATCTTTAGAGTCTCCATTGATTTATCCTTAGCAATGGCTGGGTGTCTAGAAAGAACTCTTCAGTGCATCTAGGAGTGAGCTATTCATTTGAAAATGCAGGATTGATTCTGTCCAGTGGAATCTCTCACAGCAAGTATCTCCTGCTGTACTGAGTTTTCTACCAAATTTCCAGTATTAATTCTCAAAAAACACAATCTCCAGTCGGGTTTACAATGACATTCTAATTCTTAAGGTAACCAAAAAGTAAAATGAAAACACATGTCTTAGCAAACTTGCCTCCGGAAAACTTTGCCTTGGGGTAGAGGTTTTACAGTTCAAAAATAGATTCCTAAGTCTGAAAACCCGTTGCTGATGAGTCACAAAATCCCTATGGGACAGAGTATAACTGCCTCATAGGGTTTTCATGGAGTGCCTTGTGGAGTCCAACTCTTGACCTTTAGGTTAGCAGCCAAATGCTTAACCACTGTACCACTGGGGATCTCCTAAAGCCTAAATAGGCCAAACTTGTGTATTACCCATTATTGTTGAGTTGATTCTATAGGCAAAGTAGAACTTCCAAGGAGTGCTTGGAGGATTTGAACTGCTGGCCTTCTGGTTGGCAGCCATAGCACTTAACCACCACACCACCAGGGTTTCCCCTTGGACATTAGTGTAGCAAAATAGAAGTCTAGTTGTAGATTTCAGATCTAGAGGTAACTCAAAGAGGTAAGCAAGAAACACCCCTTTCAAAACCTAATTTTAAAAGCCTTATTGTGTTTGTTGTGAAAATATTGTAAATGTGGTTCATAAGAGAGTAACTTCAGGCTAGAATTACTTTTAAAATCACTTTAAGGCTGAGTTCAGTTTGAATGAAGTGTCTGCTTCCTAAAGATGCGTATAGGAAAATCTCTCATGCTAACAGAATGAGCTTTGAACCATCTTAACTCTGTAGCTTGTTAAGGAGGAGCGCTGGTGGCACCGTGATTAAGCACTTGGCTGCAACTGAAAGGCTGACGTTGAACCTGTCAACTGCTCCAGGGGAGAAAGATGTTGCAATCTGCTTCCGTACAGATTTACAGCCTTGGAAACCCTGGGGGACAGTTCTACTCTGTCCGGTAGCCTCAGGAGGAGTTGGAATTTCATTCCATAACAATAGGGTTTTTTTTTTCTTTATTTTTAATATAGTCACCTTTCCTTTTGTTATTTAAGCTGCAAGAATGACCTAGAAGTGAAATTTTTCAACCTAAAATGATGCGAAATTTTAGGATTACTTGATGGATGCAGTGTCCTGGTTTTTGTTTGGTTTTTGTTTGTTTGTTTTCTAGGACTAAGTTGTCTTGGTTGTTTGCCTTTACATTACTTGCTGTGAAAACATATAGCTTTTTTTTGGAAAAAATGAAAAAGCAACTTGTGGAGTAACGACTGAAACTTCTGTGTTTTAACAAAACTATAGAGGCTTTTCATTATCATCTGGCATGTAAAGGCATCACATTGTTTTTCTCCATTTCTGTTGGTTAGATGCTTGTCAGTCCCAGCTCGTAGCCACCCTAGGTCCCACTGAATGAATCATGGCCAGTCACCACCCGACTGCTACTGTATTTGCAGCCATTGTTTGCAGCCACTGTGTCAGTCCATTTCATTGAGCGTCCTCCTTGTTACAAACCCACTTTGTTTCTAAACACAGTCATTTCAAGCAAGAGGTCTTGCCTACTTCTTCTTAACTCCACCCCCTCCTGACACTAACGTAGTGGTCCCTAAATTTCACAACCTTTCTTCTGCAAAAATAGCCTTTCATTATATTTTTGGAATTACTACTGTTATTAAAATATGTGAACTTTAAGTTCATTTTCTCTTTTTTATGTAAGGAGAAATGCTTATGTCTCACACTAAGTTTGTCACAGAGCTTTATAATTCTGTGTGATAGAATTATGTGAGTACTCTTTCTAAAAGGCAGGGTTCCACAGGCAGGTGAGAAGTATGGTTTTAACATAGTAGGATAAGAATCTGAGGCAAGGAGAGGGGCAATTACATCCTTAGAACTGAACTATGAGTCAGTCTCTAAAATAAAATTATGAAATGTTAAGTCTTGATAATGGAACCAGCTCCAGATAATTTCTGGCACTAGAAGGGATTAGAAAAAAAAAACTATTATATTTGTCTTTTGTAAATCTGACGGCACTTGGCTTGGCTCCCTTTGTAAATCTGTTGATCTACTTTCTCAATTGGCAATATTCTGTTACTGATTGGCAAAGCAACAAAACAGACCATTTACGCTACTATGATTGGAATGAGATGCTGGGTTTGCATGGGTTTCTTCTCCATCCAGAATGCACCATCTGCTAAGGTCAGTAAACAAATCCCAGATCTATGATCCACAACACAGAAGTGTGGTGTCAAATTAGGTCAAGAATCATTTGTTTTTTGTAGCTATTGAGCTTCATAAAAGCTTTCATAATTTAGAAGTCTGAAGAACACACTGTCGTGTTCTCTAAAGAAGATTCTGAACTATGTGAGAGTGGTATTTTCATTTAAATATAGGTAGTGCAAAAGGGTGCTCTGCTCCCAGACCTTCATCTCTACTATCTAGGTTCCTCTCTGAGTTTAGAAGTTCTGATACACATCTTCTGGTGCAGGGCTGAAGCATTTGCCTCTAAACAAAAGATGGACAATTTTAACCCACGTGTTGCTCTGAGGAAGGAAGATTGTTGTTATTGCCATGGAGTAAATTCCAATTCATAGTGACCCTACCGGATAGAGTAGAAGTGCCTCCTAGACTTTCCTAGGCTATAATTTTTACACATCTACTGGTAAATTCAAACCACTGACCTTTCTGTTAGCAGTCAAGCACTTAACCCTTCTGCCACCAGGGCTGTCATTCATAAATATTTCAACCTTGGAAACTTAATGAGACAGGTCTATATTGTTCTATAGGATTGCTATTTGTCGAAATCAACTCAAAGGCAGTGGATAATACACATAGCAGTAATATGCCTTTTAAATCCAACATAACTCTTTTAAGTGTTTATATTTAAATAAAATAATTGATGCTATCTTTGATCAGTTATCTCTTAATTTTAAATAGAAAAGCCCAGAAGATTCACAAGCAGCAGAAATTCTTATGAGCGGTAAGACAGCCCTCAACAGGAAATGTGAGTACTGATTTTTTTTTCACAAAAAGCTAAACTTTCGGTGTAGAAAGTGGCATAGAAAAAAGCTTTTTAAAAATACGTATACCAAAACCATGTAGATTTTATATTAGACATCTATTTCATGTTAAAACGTCATGATAAAATTGTTAAAATAAGGCTATCAATTTTTCAAATATAGTATTGATGAATATCCATTGTATGTTTTAAAAATGATTTTTTTAAAAGATAAACTTGATTTTGAGGGGGATATTTTAGGTTTATAAAAGAATTGCACAGAAAGTACCAAGTTCCCATATACCCTATCTATGTATCCCCTACACTAAGTTTCTTTTGTTAGCATCTTGGATTCGTGTGGTATATTTGTTTTGAGTGACACAAGCAATACTGATCCATTATTATTAACTGAAGTCTAAAGTTTACACTGAGGGTCCCTTTTGCGTTGCAGACTTACTGATATTGATAAATGCACAGTGTCATGCATGAAAAGAATATCTAAGATCACATTAACATTCCATTTATGAAAATATATAAACAAACATATAAATGAAGAAATATTTTGCCCAGTCATTTAAAATTGATACTCTGTAAATTTCAATGAGTGTGAATACATACATGGTTATGCAGGCTTCTTTTAAATGTAGTTGTATATACAGATAATATACACTGTACAGTATATACAGATACATGTTTATAACTATCACTATTCTAAATATTCTGAATGTGATGTCTGGAGACAGCCGTGAGATTTTCATTTTCTATCACACTGTCTCATTTATGGCACCGTCTTGGAGAAGGCGGTGTTTAAATCAGTGATATTCCATGCACCTTATTCAAGAACTCAGTTATTCATAGTAATTTACAATCAATCTGTTCCTCCAGAATTTTCCTTCTTTCAGAATTGATTTACTTTTTATGAAAAAAAAAATAGGACTTTATTCTCCTTCACCCATGTTTCTAAATAATTCTTTGAAGCTTTTTTTGTCTTTCTGGTTTTCTTCAGTTATTCTTAAATGTTCTCCCCATTTTTCTCGCTTATATTGCTCTTTTGTGATAAACTTTTCAGTGTGTTCACATTAAGCAGTCATAACTAACTACTACTATTCTGCTGTCAGTTAGTTACCCAATAATAAAATTAACCATGACTTATTGAACACTTACCCTAAGCTAGGCACAGTGCTAAGCACTTGACATGGATTATCTCTTTCAATTCTCCCTGAAAATTTGGGAAGTAAGAATAATTATCACCCAAATTATACAAAGGAGAAATCAGTTATTAAAGAGGTTAACTAACTGCCCAAGATTATGCAGCTGGTAAGTGCCAGTATTGAAGAACCAAAGAAGTGCTAATGTACCAGCTATTTTGTTGTGATCCTTCATTCATGCATCCTCTCAATTTTTTTCATTTGCTCTAGAAATGTTTGAGCACACATGTATACCCAGGAAAATCAAATAACACTAGTTTTATCCTAGTTTGCAGTGTAGTTTGGGTAGATAGACACTAATAAGGACACTTTTATTACTATCACTATCCTAAATGTGCTAGATATATTGACTTATGTAATTTATTTATCGTATACAAATTATGTAATTACATACACTGTCCAGTTCTGCTTTCAGGATGTTATTAATATTTTATCCCAAATTTTTACTTCTTGAAGTAATTTTAGAGTGCCCGACACATAGTAGGTCTGCAGTAGACTTTTGTCTTTTTGTCTTTGAAGGAAAGGAAAGGCTAAGAAGGCTATGCCAAGTAAAATTAGAAGTGGGGAGCAGATGCTAGATCAGTGAGCAATGATTATCTGATTCAAATATTCGGTAGGTCTGATATCTTTCCACTTTAGATATCAAGCTTGGCACACAACATGAATAGTGAACAAATCCAAATTAGATTATGCAACTGCCCTTTTGCCAGGGACATATTGAATTAGCTTCAAATATTCAATTACTTGTTTCATATTACCTCATTGGTGGAACTCAACTTGTGTTTCAAAAACCAGGATCTCAGAATCCTGCCCACAATCTGACTTGAATAAACAGAAAAGCAAACTGATACTGGTTCCAGCCCATGTTTTACTGTGAAAAACATCTGATAGTTTAACAACATGACACTCAACATGACTGTCAGGTACACAAGTAAAGGTAAAATATTACAGATAATTTTATAAAAAGTACTTTAAATTATGTTAAATTACCAGTGAATGCTTCTCACTCTCTTCCACTGAATAACAGTTAAATGATCTTAAATATTACATACAGTGTGTTCCTTGTGGCTTACATGCAAATATTCATTATTTGCCTTGTGGCTTATTGCATATCTATGGTCTGACATTTAGATCCCATAATCAGGGATAATAAAATAATAGACAACAAAAACAGGCCACACTGTTTACCAGTAGAAAATAAATTGGATAAAAATCTTCTACTTGAATATAGGCTATTAATACCAAAACTACATGTTAGTATATGGAAATCCCAGTTTTATTTGTGTACTGCAATATTTTCAAGTACATTACTTTAAATTTTTATGTCTCTTCCACAAAGAACAACTTTTATTTCTGAAAATTGGCAGAAACAGCTGGTGGAATTGTTAGAGTCTGAGCACTTCCAGGCAATGCCAATGAGAGCTTTCTGAATTCAGTAATTCAATTTGTATTCTATGTTTTAGTGACTATTGCCTGGAATCTGCCCATTTTGGACAAAGAATAAAATGAATCAGTAAACCACGAGAAGGACATAAGTCATTCCTACAGTGATGTTTTCCAAATAAGTGTGGTTTTTAGAAGCAAAATGCACTGGACACCTTTGTAACTCAGGCAATAAGCTAAGTCCTGGTTTATAGCCTAAGTGATATCTACTGTTCACTGAAGTTGCTTGGTTTATGCAATGAGTCAAATCATGCTACCATGATTCTTTTATGGAATTTTTTATCAAAATGTTCAATAATGGTAGCTGAGCACTATTCAGTTCTTCTGGTCTAGTGGCAAAACAGGCAGTTGTTCTTAAAGCAACTGAACACATTTTTTATGTCTTCCTCTTATTCTTCACTCTCTTCTTCTGTTGCCCCAAGTGAATAGATATTAATTGTGCCTTAGATAGTCACTTTCAAACTTTTAATACTCCAGGCACTATGCAGTGAACTAAGAGGTAGAACAGAAGCCCTAGACACGTTGTTAGATCCGTTAACTGGGATGTCTTATGAAACCACAACCCTGAACCTCCAAACCAAGGAACAAAATTCCATGAGCTAACTGGTTGTATATAAGCAGCCTCAGAAGCTACACTTCTTTTATTATTCCATTGTTTAAAATGTAACTATCACATAACTTTTGCCAGCCCAGCTTTTCACAGGTGTGCAACTTATTGACAGCAATTATGATAATTGGCTGTACAACCCTACCCTTAATCAATACAATTTCTCCATCACACTTAAACCTCCACTTTTCGCTGCCTCCAATGCCTAGTAACCACTTATAATAATCTTTGATCTCTGTACATATGCCTTTTCTTGTTGTTTTAATATATGTGAGGTCATACAACACTTGGTCTTCTATGACAGGCCTATTTATTTCGCTCAGCATAATGTCTTCCAGCTCCATCCTTACCGTAGTATGTATCAAGACTGCATTTCTCCTACTGGCTGAATAGTATTTCATTGTGTGTGTGTGTTACATTTTGTTTATCCATCCATCTGTTGATGAGTATTTACATGATTTTCAATAAACAGCTGCAACAGACATTGGTATACAAGTCTGTTTAGGAGTCTCTGCTTTCAAGTTTTTGTGGCATAATCCTAGGTGTGGAATTGCTGAGAAATAAGCCAAGTGCCGTCGAGTTGGATCCGAGTCATAGGGTAGTTCTATTTTTAGTTTTTTAGGAACCATCACACTATTTCTACAATGATTATTCTCTTCTGCATTCCTATCATCAATGGATAAGGGTTCTGATTTCTCCACATCTTCATCAACATTTGTTATATTCTTTTTTATTTTTCTCCTATGCCATCCTAGTGGGAGTGAAATGATATCTCATTATGGTTTTGATTTGCATCTCTCTGGTAGATACTGATGCTGAGCATTTTTCATGTGTTTGGTCGCCATTTGAATATTCTTTTTGGTGACATGTCCACAAGACTCCTCTTTTTCTATTGAATGGATTTAGCTCTCTTGTCAAGAACTGATTAACCATAATGAACCACATGTTGGTTTATTTCTATATCCTCAGTTCTGTTCCACTGGTGTATTTGTCTATTGTTATACCAATGTTGCATTAGCTGTGTGGGGCCTCTTTTGGAATTTTGATGAGGATTCTTGATAGAATTTTGATGAGGATGTGTTGAATCTATAGATTACTTTGAATGGTATTAACACATTAACAGTATTATCTTCTAATCAATGAACATAGAAGCTATTTCCAATTATTTAAGTCTTCTTTCATTTCTTTCAGCTATGTTTTATTGTACAAGTCTTTCATGTCCCTGGGTATATTCATTCCTGGGTATTCTTATTCTCTGTGATGCTATTGTAAATGAATTTCCCCCCTAATTTCTCTTTCAGATTTCTCATTGCTAGTGTATAGAAACCCAGATGACTTTTGTTTGTTGACCTTGTACCCTGCAACTTTGCTAAATTCCTCTACCAGCTCTGGAAGTTTTGTTATGGGCTCTTTGGAGTTTCCTATAGGTAGGATCATATTATCCTCAAATGAAGATGATTTTACTGATTCTTCTCCAATCTAGAAACCCTGGTGATATAGTCATTAAGAGTTTGGCTGCTAACCAAAAGATCAGCAATTGAAATCCACCAGGCACTTCTTGGAAACTCTGTGGGGCAGTTTTACTCTGTCCTATAAGGTCAGAATCAACTCAATAGCAACGGGTTTGCTTTGTTGTTTTCCAACCTGGATACCTTTTATTTCTTTTTCTTGTCTTATTCATCTGGCTAGGGCTTCTAACACAGTATTAAATAGAAGTGGTAAGAGCAAGCATTCTATCTTGATCCTCCTTTCAAAGGAGAGGGTCTCAGTCTTTCTCTATCAGGTTGGCTGTTGGCTTCTCATATATGCCCTGAATCATATTGAAGAAATTTCTCTCTATTTCAATCTTCTTTAGAGTTTTTAGTCAAGAAAGTATTTTGGATTCAATCAAATGCCTTTTTTCTACATGCATAGAGATGCTTATAAGGTTCTTTTCCTTTGTTCTGTTGATGTAGTCTATTGCATTGATTGGTTTCTAATTGTTGAATCATCAAAAAATCAAAACTTAATTAAGCCCATTATAATCTAAATATTTCATTGCCTCTCTCCAAATTAGATAATATGTATTATGTGGTAGAATCCTACAGAAAGAAGTTTTTCTTTGTTTTGCTCATTATCTAGCTGGTGTAGAACTAAAAGTTATTTTTTTGAAAAGGCAAGAATATTAAATAATTGTTTCAAAACTAACTTTGAGGTCAGAAGACTTTGATAGCAGTTCTGTCCATCAAAGGAGTAAATGAGGCACTTAGGGAGGGTGATCAGCATCAACCACTGAAGGAAACGCAATGATCACACACCCTGGAAAGCACACTGCAGTCAACTGACACCGAGGCCAATCTGACACAAAGGAAACAGTTTAGAAAATTAGACTTCTTTTTAATGATGTACCACATAGAGGTTCTTATTTTATCAGTCTTTACAAAAAGCGCACATGGAAAGATTCTCAGTGGCATCTTGGGAGTTTATGGCAATATTATTTTTGTTTTCTTCTTTTGGCATATCTGGATGAGGTGTTAAATAATGCATGCCAATGCCAAAGCCAAAGCGAAGTGCCGTGACCATGTATAATTTATCCCATTACTCAATCAGATAGAAAACCAGTGATCCCCCATCAAGAATTTTGGTTACCATATTTGCATCTCCAGTCTTGACTTGCTCTGAATACTGAATCAAACTGAGGTTACTTAAGGAGTTTAAGACTGTCAATAGTAGAGGGAATGTTACTTGTGTTCGAGGGATTCCATGAAATTTGTAGTGCTCTGTTAATGCTTCTCACACTTTCATTTGGTTCTTTAGGCAACGCCATTAGCTTGTTAGCTATAATGATACTGGTTGGGGATAGCCTGCACAATTTTGCAGATGGCTTAGTAATAGGCGCAGCCTTCTCATCTTCATCTGAGTCGGGAGTAACCACAACAATTGCTATCTTGTGTCATGAAATTCCACATGAAATGGGTAAGTCTAACAGTAGAACTGATTTCCAGTTGTTGAGAAAGTTATGATATCTTTTTAGCTGTGGTTACTAGGCTTCTTTTTCAAACATATAATTGAAAGATGAATCCTTTCCATTCATGATTTATTTAAGCCATAAGAGGAAGAGGAGGAGGGGGAAATTTTTCCAGTACTGCAGGGTAAAATTCACTACGGCAGCATTTCCTGGGACCAGAAGTGACATTTTGGGAGGAGTTTCAGAGCATTCTATATGGAGAAAGCCATTCAAAAGCTTCGTTTTAAAGAAGTTTGATGAGGTGTTTACATGTGCGTATTAAATGTGGTAAAGCATTAAGAGTGAAACTTGGCTCATTATGTTAGTAAATAGACCAATGAGATAAAATAGCATTTAAATTAAAACCAAACCATGGTTCCGTCAACCTGATTTACACACAGTGTTTAAAGCCAAGTGTAAAATTGAAATGATGGGCATATAGTAGCAGATGCACATATGATCTTCTTCCGGATAATCTTAATAGCCCTGTAATTGAAACTGTCTCCCAGGAATCAAGATGGTTTAGAATAGGCCTTTCTGAAACAGACCCAGAACAAGTACAGGTTGGCCCAGGCATACATATGCTGTAGGGTGTATGATTATAGAGACACTCTTTCTGTTTCTACTTTCAAAACTGCAGTGACCCTGGGCTACCTCTGTACCCGTTCCACTCAGTATTCATCGCCCAAAGTCCTTTCTCTGTATCATTTTTGACCCATCTTTCTTGGAGCAGTTTGTCCAAGATCCTTCTTGAGCCCATTCAGCTGTACCTGGAATGACTGCCATATTCTCATGCTCCTGCTTTTAGCTACTATAATAATCTTATAATTCCTGATCCTCAGTAGAACACCACAGCATCATGGGAAAGCCTGTGGCAAGCCAGTGAGAAACATGTTTTCCACGTATTCAGAGGACCAATTAGGCTGTGGAACTAGGAATAAGAGTCTCTAGCTGTCTCTACTGACTTTCAGATCTCAAAACTTTAAGAAAAGAGGCTCTGCCATTTATTAATACATCATTCTTCTTTTGGAGGAAAGATGTGAAAAGAATAATCATTCTCCTATATTCCTTATGGCAGTAAAATCATTTCTGACATGAAATATGTACATTTTTCCTAACTTCTGCAGTAATTTCAAAATCATGTATAAAGTATGTGTGTGTGTTTTTCCCCATAGCAGTATCTGCATCAGTAAATAATAAAGTCCATATGTTTATTGCCTCATGATTTCACTAGGCAGATCTCTAGAAAGTTCCAGAAAATATCACAGACATCAGGATTTGGAGTGTACAGACATCTCTCTGTGTGTGCTAACTTCAGGAGCTGCATAAGAACCCCAAAGCCAATTGCCATCCAATCAGTTCCCACTCATGACACGCCCATGTGTGTCAGAGTTGAACTGTGCTCCACAGAAGTTTCAGTGGGTGATTTTTCAGAAGTAGGTCAGCAGCTCTCTCTTCTAAAGCATCTTTGGGCAGATTCAAACATTTAACCTCTGGTTAGCACCTGAGAATGTTAACAGTTTGCTCCACCCAAGGACACATAAGATACAGAGCAGTTGAAATGTAACTTCCTGATGGAATAAGTTGGCTAAGAATCTTAGAGAAATATAGGAAAGTGGTTTATTGACCAATTATTCAACTTGTAAAGTTGGTTCCAGTTGCTGAAATTTGAGCTAATCTAATAGCATATTATTTTACCACTGGTATCACCAGTTAAATATTAATTATATTTTATTTCCCTTAAACTCCAGGTGACTTTGCTGTGCTCTTGAGTTCTGGACTTTCTGTTAAGACTGCCATTCTTATGAATTTCATAAGTGCTCTAACTGCCTTCATAGGGCTTTTCATTGGCCTGTCAGTATCAACTGATCCATGTATTCAAAACTGGATCTTAACAGTTACTGCTGGGATGTTCTTATATTTATCCTTGGTGGAGATGGTAAGCTTTATGGCTTTTTAATTTTGTGTTTCTAAATGTTGAAAATGTAGACCAGAGAAAAAGCAGTAAAATAGAAGAACAGATTGGAGTGGGGGAGGGGGCGGGGAGAAGAATACAGACCATAATATAAAAAAACTAAGGAAATATTTTGCAAAATCTCAGAGGGAAGGTTGTGCAGAAAAAACATAGTTTTAGATACAGAAAACACTAACTTTTTTTCAGCAAATTTAGGTGGAGTGAATGTAGCCTTTAGAATTGTCAAAAACTGATCAGTAGCTCATTCTGTTCAGGCTTCCATCTACATATGACAACTGCACTTACAGCTTAAAAGAAAATGTCCTGATAAACAGCCAGCTATACGGTTTATACAATACAAAATGACTTGACTGAATTTGTCATTGAATTAAATCATTGTTTGAAATTTAATCAACTAACTGTATTCTCAATAGCAATGATTTCATTTTAATTTTATTGCCAAAGGCCTATCATACTGTGTGAAATGAAAAAGTAGGTTATTATAGTGTCTTAGTCATCTGGTACTGCTCTAATAGAAATACCACAAGTGGATGATTTTAACAAAGAAAAATTTATTCCTACACAGTCCTGTAGGCTACAAGTTTGAATTCAGAGTATCTACTCCAGGGGAAGGCTTTCTCTCTCAGTGGACTCTAGAGGAAGTTTCTTGTTGTTGCATCAGTCTTTCTTTGGTCTGAGAGCATGCAGAAGCAGGAACCTCGGGTCCAAAGCTGGACTCTGCTCACAGTGCTGCTTTCTTAATGGTATTAGGTTCCCAACTCTCTGCTTGCTTCCCTTTCCTATTATCTCTTATGGTATACATGGATAAAAACTGGTGCAAACCACACTCCAGGAAAACTCACTTAGTAAGGGTATTGTAGTCCCACCCTACTCCTCTTTTAACACAATCGTATCTGTTCAACCACAGGCAGAGGTTAGGATTTACAGCATACGGAAATCACAAACTAGAGGGCCATCACACAGTAATGGCAATCATGGCCCAGCCAAATTGCTACTCACATTTTTGGGGGGATATAATTCAATCCATGACATATATAGTGTTTGGTCTCCAAAATTAAACATGTATCTCTTAAAGAGGTTTCTACTGACATTAATAATAACTCAGTCATCACTTTTCACCCTCTGTAATCTTATGAAGGAATCAAATCTGAGCAATCCCCATATTTTTTGCCTCTTGAAGTTCTGATCTCCACAAGATAAACCAGTGTTTTTTAAGGTCACTGTTTGATGGCCTTGTTGATAGTTCAAATGGTGCATGTTGAGTGCCATAATAATGATTCTTACTGGAATAAGTCAAATGAAAATGACATTAACTAACAAAAGGTACTAAAAATTTACAGAAAACTGATCTGAATGGAAGTAAAATGTATTATGGCATGTCTCATGAAGCAGATAAATTGAATAAGTGAACTTGAAAGTCATATGTAGAATATGCCCAATACGATTGAATGACAATGTGGTAGAATCTAGCTATTGTCCCAGAAATGAATTAAAAGAAACATTTCCTAAGGAAAAAACAAACCTGAGAAGGAGGCACAATGCTCATACAAACAGAAATAACAGTACATTCATGAAGTGAACTGCAGTGATGGAATTCTCAAAGGAATCACCACCACCTTTTCAAATCCCAGTGTCAACTCTTCTGATTTCCTGCTTGTTTCTGTAAATTTTTGTGAGGTTGAAGTTGATAACACATACACCAAGTGTACTTCCATGTTTATGAATATTCTCACAGACTAGCCATGATACTCAGAGAAATTCCAAACCTTGATAGTAAAGATAGCTAAAGTGGGGGCTAATGCTATTCCCCTTCCCGAACCCCGTTTCCCAACTCATGGTCCAGGTTACAGAATCCTGTGACTTTTCCTGTCTGAGAAACTTGGATTTCTAGCGTTCTCTGATTTCAGAAGCACAGAGCCACTGATCATTAAAGGATGTGAGCTCCCCCTACGTATCTGTCCTTGAACTCAGTCCTAAGCCTCCTAATTTCTGACTTTCTAATTTCTTTCTTCCATGTGCATCAGTTGGGGGCAGTTTATGTATTCTTTTGAAGTATGTTCTAGTTTTGCCACAGTCTGAATCTGTCTTCAAGTACAATGGGTGGATATGTAGGTAGTCAATCATTTTTGTTTGTTTCAAGGTCCACTTTCTGGAAAGTAATCTGGGACAGTTATCAAGAACCATTTGTCTTATAGAACCTTAAGCTCGTACATCATTTTCCTCTCAATGTTTCTCCTCCTGGTCTTGAATGATAGCAACGTGGCTAATATCATAAGAGATTCCAACCAGCATAAATCTTGACCTTGTTGAGAATTGTTATTGGGCAGGGAAAAAAAAAAAAAAACAGCATCCTGGCAAGAAGACAAAGAAGAAAATACTCTGCGTTTCCTGGGGTTACGTCCTATAATCCAGGTCGACTGCTCTCATGGACCTCTGAGTAACTTTTTCTAAACAAACACCACTCTTTCACATAGCAGCAAGTCTGACTTGCTGTACCCTGAGACTGTGCCAAAGAAAACAGTCTTTGGTCATTTAAAGGGAAGAAAACAAAGCTCTGTAAATCAGACCTAAATAAATGCGTAAATGAGAGCAACTAAAAGGAAAGGGGAGGACTTGAATCTACTCATTATGGAATAAATCATGAAGATTTCCTGGGCACCTTCTGAGCTGGTTTGATGTGAAAAGACTAGTAGATGTTTACATGGCTTGTTCCAAAGAAATTGGGTGTATTATTTCAAATTCCTCAAAGAAAAAGAACCACGGACTTAAAAAAAAAAATGCAAGCCTTAGCAATAAGGCCAACAAGACAAAGTTTTCTCTAGGGAAACTGCCAGCATCAGTTCTCTAAAGAGGTCTCTTCTTGCCCAAGCACATGAACTTCCAGTTGTATTGAATCATTTTCTAAAGGAAGTTAAGAATGAATGCAGCTCTGGGTGGCCGGAGGAAATGAATTCTGTCTTATAAAGATCAGTGCCCTAGACTGGGATTTCCCCAAAGCAGAAGCTTAGACAAAGGCCTGTGTGAAAGGAATTTATTTAGGAGAAAAGTCAATTTAACAATGCATTTTTAGTAAGCTGACTGTAACCACAAAGGGCTTCATCACACAGGGCACTCTAAGGAGTCTTTGTAAATGTTTCTCAGAACTCTTCACCTGGGGAATGACAGAGGATTTATCCATGGGTGCTGTCCCCGTTGTTCAAGCTGACCCCACAGCATTATCTGTTCACGCTTCCACGTTTACGCAGGCTGAGTGCTAGATGAGTTCCCATTGGGGGGACAGGCCAGTTTTTCAGGGAGAAAAATGCAGTGTGGGTCTGAAGGAAGGTGCTTTAGGAAATGGTCAAAGCTCTCTGGCAACTGGTCTCTGCAGCAGAGTCTAGGGTAAGAGATGAAGCTAGGAGATTATGTAATAGGACACTACCAGTTCCAGTGGCTGTCATGTATACTTTGACTCATGGAGACCCTGTGTATGTCAGAGGAGATCTGTGCTGCACAAGGTTGTCATGGCTGACTTCTCAGAAACAGATCACCAGACCTTCCTTCTAAGGGATCCCTGGGTGGACTCAAACCTCTAATCTTCAATTAGCAGCCGAGTGAGTTAACTGTTTATACCACCTAGGGAGTCTGAAACAGCACACAAGTGAGGCCAATACACTTAAGTCTCATTTATTTCAAAATCCCTTCCTGGTAGTAGCCAGCCAATCCTACAAGAAGGGCTTAAAAAAGAGTTAGCCAAAACAGCTCTGAACACTGCTGGCCTTGGAGGCATGTTTAATATTTATCATTTCTGTCTTCTAGCACTTAATACCGATTCTTCTCACCGTCAGGCACCACTTTGGTTGACCTAAGATTTACTTCTGGTGGTGGGACAACCCAGATCTTTACTAAGGGATCTGAAAATTAGTTGTTTTGTCCTTGTCAGGAAACCCTGGTGGCCTAATGGTTAAGAGTCATGGCCACTGAGGGGGCGGAGTCAAGATGGCATACTAAACACATGTCTCCCTAAATCCCTCTGGAAACAGAGAGCTGAAATGATAATTAAATGGAGCCTTCTGGACACCTAGTGAGCCCTGGGATGTGGCATAGGGCTGTTAATTTGGACTTCATACCACTGAACACAAAACCTCGTCTTTTTCACTGATTGCACTCTCGGTGAGCAGAGGCTTGCACAGACCGAAGACCACCTAGAGAAACCACTGTGGTCCATCTTCACAGCATCTCTCCAAGCCTCTGTGGAACCACATGAAGCCCCAAAAGCAACAAATGGAGAAGACGGTAACATGGAAGTCACCCGTGGCGTCAGAAGGCCCCCAAAAGAAACCACCTCAGAACTTCCCAGATGAAGAAGCTTTTCTGAAACTATCAGAAGGTGGATACAAAAGGATTATATAGAGAGCCCTCCTAGACCTTATACAAAATGCAGCAGAACAAAGCAAAAAATGAAGCAAACTGTTTGATCTAATGGAACATCAGTACGTTGAAATCCAACAGATCAAGAACAAAATGAAAGACATAAAAACTTCAATTCAAAGCCAAGAAAACAGAATGGAACAAATGGAAAAGGGGATTTCTGATTTGGAAGACAAAGCCAGTGACTCCAGCATCTACGAGGAGAAATCAGAAAAAAAAAAAAACAAGAAAAATGAAGAAGCATTAAGAAACATGTGGGACTCTATTAAGAAGAACAATCTGCAATTAATTGGAGTTTCTAAACAGGGTGAGACACTTGAGAACACAGAGAGTATTGTTGCTGAGTTGCTGACAGAAAACTTCCCAGAAATTATGAAAGAAGAGGATATAGATATCCAAGATACGTATCGAACACCACTCAATATAGATCTCAATAGAAAGACTCCAGAACATATTATAATGAAGCTCAACAAAATGAAACATAAACATAAACTCTTACAGGCAGCAAGACTCAAAGCAAAGCTAATATTCAGAGGGAAACCCAGTAGGCTTTTGTTGGATTTCTCAGCAGAAACAATGCTGGCACAGAGACAGTGGCATGACACATTCATAGCCTCGAAGGAGAAGAACTTCCAACCAAAGCAAAACTGTGTTTTAAATATGAAAATGAAATTAAGACATTTGCAGATACACAGAAATGCAGACACTTTGTAAAAACCAAAGCAAAGCTACAAGAAATACTGAAACAATCTCTTGGCTTGGAAAAACAAACCTGCTAACTTTGTATTTTAGAAGGATACATTATCCATGATCCTACTCAGGGAAGGCTCCAAACACAGTTGAAGCTATAATAGTGAAAGAAACGATCTAGTGATCATATCATGTAAACTGTGATATCATCATATTAAAAAGAGGGATGTACTACAGTCGTTATAGTCCTTCCCAATGGAGAGGAAGTTGACAAGACTGGTAGCAATCAAAATTGGGTTTACATGTAGTTATTAAGCGGGATCATAGGGGCAGCCATAAAGCACAATAAGAAGCAACATTGCATATCAAGAAATATAATACAGGAGTCTCAACAACCATAAAACCAACCCTGAAAAAGGTGAAAAATCAACTCACAAAGAATGTCCCAAAACAGATTAATAAGAACAAAAGAGAAAACATCAACACAAAAATAAACATATCACAATGGCAACACTGAACACATACCTATCAATAATTACACTGAATGTGAATGAACTAACTGCTCCAGTAAGGAGACACTGAGTGACATCTTGGATCAAAAGACATGACTCATCCATATGCGGCCTACAAGAAACTTGCCTTAGACTTAAAGATATGAACAAACTGAAAATCAAAGCATAGAAGAATATATATCAAGCTAATAATGAACAAAGAAGAGCCACTGTGGCAATTCTAATCTCAGATAAAATCGATTTTAATGTGAAATCCACTATCGTGGACAAGGGTGGACACTATTTATTGCTGAAAGGTTCAATACACAAGCAGGACTTAACAATATTAAATATTTATGCACCTAATACTGAGCACCTAAACATGTCAAAGAAACACTGACTACACTCCAAAAAGGAGAGAGATCACTCCACAATAATAGTAGGAGACTTCAACACTCCACTCTCAATATTGGACAGATCGTCTAGAGAAAAGCTGAATAAAGACACACAAGACCTTACTGCCACAATTAACTAACCAGACCTCAATGACATATATAGAACTTTCTATCCATCAGCAGACAACTGCACCTTCTTCTCCAGTGCACATGGAACATTCTCCAAAATAAACCATGTGTTAGGATGTAAAGCAATTCTCAACAAAATCCATACCACTGAATTAATGCAATGCATCTTCTCAGATCATAAAGCCATAAAAGTCAAAATTGATAGCAGAAAAAACATAGATAGAAAGTGGAACTCATGGAAACTGAACAACACCTTGCTCAAAAAACCATGAGTTATAGAAGAAAGCAAAGATGAAATAAAGAAATTTATGGATTCTAATGAGAATGAAAATACTTACTACCAGAACGTATTGGATACAGACAAAGCAGTGCTCAGAGGTCAGTTTATCTCCATAAATGCATACATCTGGAAGGAAGAAAAAAAAACAAATCAAAGAACTGACCCTGCAGCTTGAACAAGCAGAGAGAACAACAGAGGAACCCCTCAGGCATCAGAAGAAAACAAATCATAAAGATTAGAGCAGAACTAAATGAATTAGAGAATAGAACAATTGAAAAAACTGAAAAGACCAAAAGCTGGTTTTTTGAAAAGATCAATAAAATTGACAAATCATTGGCTAAACTTACTAAAGAAAAACAGGAAAGGAAACAAATAATCCAAATAAGAAATGAGAGGGGAGTTGTCACAACAGATCCAGCAGAAATCAAAAATATCATAGCTGAATACTATGAAAGACTGTATTCTGACAAATTTGCAAACCTAGAGGAAATGGACAAATTCCTTGATTCATATCACCTACCCAAATTATCACAAGGTGAAGCAGGACAACTTCATAAACCCATCACAAAGGAAGAGATTGAAAAAGTCATCCAAGAACTGCCAACCAAAATAAAGCCCAGGCCCGGATAGCTTCACTGCAGGATTCTACCAAGCTTTTAGAGAAGAGTTATCGCCAATACGAGTGAGACTATTTCACAGTACAGAAAGGGATGGAATACTCCCAAATTCATTCTATGAAGCCGGCATAACCCTGATACTAAAGCCAGGAAAAGACCCAGCAAAAAAAGGAGAACTACAGACTGATATCACTCATAAATCTAGATGCAAAAATCTTCAACAAAAGTCTTGCCAATACAACAACATATCAAAAAAAAATAATAATAATCCATCATGAACAAGTTGGATTCATACCAGGGATGCAAGACTGGCTCAACATCAGAAAACAATGTGATCAACCACATAAATAACACAAAAGACAAGTATCACCTGACCTTGCTTATTAATGCAAAAAGGCATTTGATAAAGTCCAACACCCATTCATGCTAAACACTCTCAGCAAAATAGAAATTGACAGCCGATTCCTGAATGTAATAAGGGCCATTTATACAAAGCCAACTGCCTACGTCATCCTGAATGGAGAGAGACTGAAACAGTTTCCCTTGAGAACAGGAACTAGACAAGGATGCCCATTCTCACCGTTCCTATTCAACATTGTACTAGAAGTTCTAGCCAGAGCAATTACACAAGACCAAGGAATAAAGGGAATCTGCATTGGCAAAGAAGAACTAAAAATCTCCCTATTTGCAGATGATATGATCGTATATCCAGAGAATCTCAAAGAATCCATAAGGAAACTACTCAAACTGATAGAAGAGTTCAGCAAAGTCTCAGGATACAAGGTAAACATAAGGAAATTAGTAGGATTCCTGTATAACAACAATGAGATTATTAAATAAGAAATCACCAAGTCAATACCATTTACTATAGCCCCTAAGAAGATAAAGTACCTAGGAATAAATCTAACCAGAGAAATAACAGACCTTTACAAAGAGAACAACAAGTCCTTACTACAAGAAACTAAGAGATTTACATAAATGGGGAAACCTACCCTGTTCATGGATAGGAAGAAGTGACATTGTGAAAATGTCTTTTTTACCCAAAGCCATCTACTTAACATAATGCAATCCTAGTACAAGTTCCAGTGACATTTTTTAATGAGATGGAGGAACAAATCACCAACTTTGGAAAGGGAAAAAGCTCTGGACAAGTAAAGCATCACTAAAGAAGAAGAACACACTGGGGGGCCTCTCATTACACTATCTTAGAACCTATTACACTGCCACAGTAGTCAAAACAGCCTGGTACTGGTACAAGAACAGACAGATAGATTAGTGGAACAGAATCAAGACCCCAGAGATGACAGTGTCTCATCTGCCTCTGAACAGCTGATATTGGACAAAGGCCCTAAGACATTAAACTGGGGTAAAAGCTATCTCCTCAACAAATCGTGCTGGCAAAATTAGATGTCCATCTGCACTAAATTGAAACAAGACCCATATCTTACACCTTATACAAAAACCAACTCAAACTGGATAAAAGATCTAAATATCAAATCTAAAATGATAAAGCTTATCCAAGAAAAAATAGGAACAATGGAAGGTTTAGTACACAACATAGACAGACTTCAAAATCTGTTGAACAAACCACAAACAACAGAGGAGAAAATAGATAAATGGGAACTACTAAGAATCAATCACTTTTGCTCATCCAAAGACTTTATTAATAGAATTAAAAGGCCACCTACAGAATGGGAAAAAATATTTGGCAACTCTATGTCAGATCAATGCCTGATCTCCATAATCTATAAGACACTACAAAATATCAATAAGAAAAAGATAAATCGTCCAATTAAGCAATGGGCAAAGGAGATGGACAGATACTTCTCTAAAGAGGAGATCCAGGCCGCCAAAAAACACATGCGAACATGCTCACGATCATTAGCTATTAAAGAAATTCGAATCAAAACGATAATGAGATACCGTCTCACCCCAACACGGTGGACCATGATCCAAAAAATGCAAAACACTAAATGCTGGAAAGGCTGTGGAGAGATTGGAACTCTCCTACACTGTTGGTGGAATTGCAAAATGGTGCAATCTCTTTGGAAAGCAATCTAATACTTCCTTAAAAAGCTGGAAATAGACACACTATTTGACCCAGTAATTCCACTGCTTGGAATATATCCTACAGAATCAAGGCCATTCACACCAACTGATACATGCACACGAATGTTCATCGCAGCACAGTCCACCATAGCAAAAAGAGGGAATCAACCCAGATGCTCAGCAACAGAAAAATGAATAGGTAAACTATGGTATATATACTCAATGGAACACTATGCAATGATAAAGGACAACGATGATAGCAGGAAACATCTCATAACATGGTTTCAGATGGAGGCCATTATGTTGAGTGAATGTAGTCAGTGACAGAAGGACAAATATTGCATGAGACTCCTATGGTAAGAACTTAAAAGCAGACTCATGTATAACAGAAAAGACTCTTTGATGGCTGTAGCAGTGGGGAGGGCAGGAAGGCAAGGGGGAGGGTTTAAATTTGATAGTTAGAAATTCAGTTGGGTGAAACTGGTAACAGCACACATTAGTAAGAAGATCAATATTAATAAGACTTCAACACAACCTGTGTACTCCTCCCATCTTAACCCAATATTGCAAGAACAAAGTAGCTGGGGCAAAGGGCTGGGGACTGTGCTGTCAGGGGAAATCGAGGCCAATTGGTATAACTAGCGTTTTGCTAATGAGGACTCTCCACACCCCCACATTGGTGAGTGGCGTCTGGAGTCTTAAAAGCTGCCAAGCGGTCATCTGAGGGTACAGCAAAAGGTCCCAACTTGGCAGGAACGGATGATCACCAAGGTCCATAACGACATGGGGGAAAGAGAATCCAGAAGACAGAGAGACCCACGTGAGTGGATCTGTACATCAACTCGTGACCAGAAGAAACAGGTGGTGCCTGGCCACCACCAGTGATAGCCACGATGGAGCTCATGAAGTAGATTCTCACTGGCAACACAAGTGTAAATAGGGGTGCATCCTGAGATCTCCACTAAACGACTGCAATCGATGGTCCAGGGGCCTCAGAGTTCTCCTGAGAGCATGGCCCCTGGCCCTGTCCATAAATCATAATAAAGGTGTTTTAGTCAACTAGAGCTGCTCTAACAGTAGTACTGCAGAATGGATGGCCTTAATAAAGGGAGGTTTATTGTTACACCGTCTGGTAGGCTGCAAGTCCATATTCAGGGTGTCTGCTCCAGGGTAAGGCTTTCTCCTTGTAGGCTCTGGAGGAAAGTCTAATATTGCATCAGTCTTTGTCCAGGGAGCATCTTGGCCCAGGCACCTCAGGTTTGAAGGATGCACTCTTCTCCCTGTGCTGCTTTCTTGGTGGTACAAGGTTCCAAATACTCTGCCTGCTTCTCTGTCCTGAAAAATACTTGAATACAGGAGCTACTGAGTCTGAGGTTCTGTAGTATCAGTTAAGTCAGATTAGTTGATACTGTTGTTTGTATCTTCAAATTCCTTAATGATATTTTTTTATTTCACATATCTGTTAATTATTTACAGCATGGTTTTTACATATCAGCTTGTGGATTTGCCTCTGTCTTTCTTTAGTTCTGTCAAGTTTGCTTCATATGTTTGATGTTCTGTTCTTAGATGTCTGCAGGTTTAGGGCTGCTATACTTTCTTGATGAATTGATATTTCTATCATGTCCAAAGATCCCTCTTTGCCTCTGATTAAACTCCTTGAAGTCTCCTTTGCCTAATGTTGCTATTTACTGTTCACAGTTTTTCATGTACCATCTTTTTCTGTGCCTTTACTTTTCACCCTACTTGTGAAAAGTAAGTGGAGGGCCTAAATAGAATATTCAGAGTGGTGCATGAGAAGTATCTGAGACAGTCAGCACCCTCTTTGATTAATGGGCTAGTTTTCACTGTTACTTATCCACTTTCTGTAAATCTTATTTATAACCAGATTTATTGATCTTCTGTCTTTCTCATAGTGTCATCTGGGTTACAAAGATCTCGTGAAATGAGTTCCCTGTAGATATATTGCTCCCATACCCAAATGTGTCCACATCCTAGTCAGGGGAATAGTGTGTATGTTACATTACACTTTGGAAGGGACTTTGCAGTTGTAATTAAGGTTTAAGGACCTTGAGGTGAGGAGATAACCTTGGGTTATGTTAGTGGGCTCAGTTTAACCACATGGGACCTTAAAATTGGAGACTCTTTCCTAGTTCTGCCAGAGAAGGAGATGGTGATGATTCAAAAAGGATTGGCAATGACAGGTTGCTAACACTGAAGAAAGGAGCCCTAGTGATGCAGTGGTTAAGCACTTGGCTGTAAACCGAAACTTCAGTAGTTCTGACCCACCAGTAATTCCATGAAAGAAAGATGTGGCAGTCTGCTTCTGTAACAACTGTAGCCTTGGAAACCTTATGGGGCAGATCGACTCTGTCCTATGGGGTCATTATAAGTTAAAATTGACTCAAGAGTAATGGGTTTGGTTTGGACATGAAAGGTGGAAGAAAGGGTCCATGAGCCAAGGACTACAGGCTGCTTCTTGAAAGTGGAAAAGGTCGGAAAACAGATTCTCCCCTAGAAGCTCCAGAAAGAAAGCAGTCTTGCCAATGCTTTGATTTTAGTTCAGTGAAATCTGCATCAGACTTTTGACCTATAGAAGTAGAAGATGATGAATTTGTGTGGGTTTAAGTATCTAAGTTTGTGATTTGCTAACAGCAGCAACAGAAAACTAATGTATTTCCTTTGTAACGAACTTTGGTTTTGACGTGGTTGGGAATTCAGGCAGTTATGTAGAAGCATCCCATTTTAGTTGAGAGTCAGAAGTTTTTTTTCTAAGAAAATTATCAGAACTAGGAGTTTTCAGGATTTCTCATTTTCATTTCCCTAACATTTATAAAATTCCTCAAATAAAAGGAAAAGATAAGCCCTGAAAAAAGAATATTTTTCCAAGCAGTTTGGATAAAAGGGACTTTATTGTTAACTAACATGAGAAACCAAATAAACAAAAAATCCCACTGCTGTCAAGTCCATTCTAACTCTGAGTGACCTTTATAGTAGAACTGCCCCCATAGCATTTGCAAGGCAGTGAATCTTTATGGAATCAGACTGCCCTATCTCTCTGCTCTGGAGCAGTTGAGGGGTTCACACCGCTGACATTTCAGCCAGCAGCCAAGCGCTTTAAGCACTGCGCCAGCAAGGCTCCTTAATATGACACACTGCTTAAAAAATTAATTCATTTAAAAAACGTAAGTAGATTGTGTCAAGGAAAGATTTATTTGGGGTCTGAAACAAGGTTTCAAAACTTTAGGCATTTTTCCTAAGGTTTTAGATCTTGTGTAACTATTTCCATAGCAACAAACTCATGGAAACCTCAAGGGGCTATGCTTACAGATGTAACTGGAGATGTCCCCAGAATTGGGAGAACTGGAAAATTGCCCAGGACATTAATAGAACTCAAGTTGCTGGTGGATGACTTATAAATGAGGAAGGTAGACAATGGAGAAGGAAGTGCCTCACTGATGCATACCCAAAGCAGAACAAAACTCAAGTGCCTCTTCCACAAGGTCAAAGGCAAATCAGTTGAAAATATACCTTGTTTGTACTCCTCCACCCTATAATCTCCCTTAGTACCTCATCTCCCCAGCTCCTACCCTCCCCCAATTTTTTGGATGCTCTTTTAAATCTTCTTTTGCTCTTTAATATGAATAATGATGTGCCTTTAGTCCCGATCTCACTTGCTTAGAAAGAAAGGAGTAGTCTCTTAAAGCAATTTGCATATCTGCTGTTTTCTTCTGGCAAATGGCCAGGACCAGACTTTTGCCTCAAGCATTTCCCACTTTCCAGATAAATATCCTTATAGAAAGGCAAGGGAAACAATATTTAAAATTAAGATCTAATGTCTTTAAAAAAATTCCCAATATGCAAAAACTAAGATTTAAATAAGCTTCTGCACACTGAAGCTGATCTGAGAGCAACTAAGAAGACCATTAGTATTAAACCCAGTCAATAAATAGCATTATCTATAGCCCAGATTGAAAGCATTCTTTGGCTTCCCTACAATTATTGTAGCTCTGTAAATGTAATGGTATCATGGTAGTCAATTTTTTATGAAGAATCTAACAAATTAGGTCATAAAAGAGCAGTTTTGCAGCCGAACTTCTTTCTAAATCACATGATTACAAAATTATATTCAAATAGAATCATATTTTTAGAATATTGGTCCCCTTTCCATTTCCCAACAATTCCTTCTTTATATTGCAGTTCTTGGAGTTTAAATCTTTCTTTCTAAAGAAATTTAGATAAGTTCAATACTATTCAGTCAATACTCTGCAGTTACCAACATCACTCTTGTTACTGGGTCCTTTCTCCATCCAAAAAACTTCTTCAAAATTTGACAATATCTAGGTACAATGCCCTTTAAATAATATCTGTCCACAGGAAGGAAATGTTTTTTTAAAAAAGACAAGTAAAGTCCAGCCTCTTTGGAAAGCAATCTGGTGCTTCCTTAAAAAAATGGATATGGATATACCATTTGACCCAGTAATTCCACTACTTGGAATATATCCTACAGAGTCAAGGCCTTTCACACCAAGGGACACATGCACAAGAATGTTTATCACAGCACAGTCCACAATAGCAAAAAGATGGAATCAACCCAGATGCCCAACAACAGAGGAATGGATAGGTAAACTATGGTATATATACTCAATGAAGCACTATGCAATGATAAAGGATAATGATGATTCCTGGAAACATCTCGTAACTTGGTTTCAACTGGAAGACATTATGTTGAGTGAAAGTAATCAGCAACAAGAGGACAAATATTGTATGAGACCCCTACGATAAGATCTCAAAAACAGACTTATATATAGAAGAAAAGACTCTTTGACGGCTGCGAGGGGGGGAGGGAGGGAGGGCGAGCGGGGAGGGTTTAGATTCGATAGTTGGTAGAAATTCGGTTGGGTGAAATCAGTGATAGCACACATTAGAAACAAGAACAATATTAAGTGGACTTCAGCATAACTTGAATACTCCTTCCATCTTAACCCAATATTGCAAGGATAGAGTAGCTGGGGCGGGGGGCAGGGGACCATGCTCTTAGCGAAATCGAGGCCAGTTGGCACAACTAGTGTTTTGCTAAGAGGGCTCTCTGCACCCCACACTGGTGAGTGGTGTCTGAGGTCTGAAAAGCTGCCAAGCTGCCATCCGAGGGCACAGCAAATGGCCCGAACTCAGCAGGAACGGATGATCACCGAGGACCAAAATGACATGGGGTAAAGACAACCCAGAAGATAGAGAGACCGACATGAGTGGGTGCCTACATAGACTTGGGACCAGAAGAATTGGATGGTGCCCGGCCACCACCAGTGATAGCCACGATGGAGCTCACTAAGTTGAGTCTCACTGGCAACACAAGAATAAAAAGGGGTGCATCCTGAGATCTCAACTGAAAGACCTCAATCGATGGGCCAGGGGTTTCGGGGTTCCCCTGGGAGCATGGCCCCTCGCCCTGATGCTGCCCTTGACCATAAATCATAACGAAGGTCCACTCTTCGGACACGAATGGATTGGACTTGGCAATGCAGAGTGACCATGTATTGAATGCACTTTATGGTTCTATACATCCATAGGATATCATCCTGCTGACCTCTGGCTGGCGGAAGGGGAGTGGACGGAGAGGAAGGGAAGGGAGACTGTTGGGAGGATGAGACATGTATGGCGCAGAGAAGAGTAGGGTGCTGTCACCGGGCAGGGAGAGCAGTGGAAGCTGCGTATAGGTGGGCACGTAAATCTGTATGGGAATGTACATTTTCCACTCAGTCATAGTAATAAAAAAAGACACATAAAGTAATCTTAATGTATGTGTTTTTTTTCAACAAATGTACTTGAAAACAATGAATACAACCAGCATCATTTGAAATAACGTGCCTTTGCTGAAAAGAAAAAAGATAAGCATTTGAAAACCACTTCAGACAGCAAAAATTAATGTAATTTAATATTCACAATTATTTCTTCACAAAAGCAAGAATTGTGAATCATTCTTAAAAGAGTTGGAAAGATTTCTAGTGTCTCTAAAAATCAGTCAAAGCTTATACTTAGAAATTTTCTACTGAGAACATGATTAAGATCCTGCTTTGATGAAAAATTTAAAAAACACCAGAAATCTCTGGTTTATTTCTGCTCCTCACGTCTCTATCCTAGTTCCTCTCCCAAGCTTTGTCCTCTCTATACAAATAATGTCTTTCAAAGTAATCCATTTCTTGAAATACAAAAGCTGGCTGACAGCTTTCTTCACTCAGCCGTAAAAGCTATATTGTTTGTCTAACTCAATCCTTTCCCTCAAGGAAAAAATGGACAAGTGAACTGTTAAATGAAACTTAAAAGCAAATAACATTTTTCTCTCTCCTGGTTTTGAGTAACAATGACCATCATAGTGACATCAGTATCACAGTTTATGACTCATATAGTTTACGAAAGAGAGACTGTCATTTATCTTCTGCTGCCAACTGCTTCATAAATTGTCTTGGGAAAATGCCACTGGGAAGTTACAGGCTGATAATACCCTGTATTTGAATATTCAGGAAATAACATTTTCAATGTTGAATTTTTAAAAATAGTCAGGAGAGCAGCCTCTGGTTTGGTGACCACAGACACACTGAGTGCTTGGTGTCCTTCCTTTTTTGCTTGAAAAGGAAAATTAAAAGTGCCATTTTAAGTCATTTGATGAACATAGCTACTAACTGTAATTAATCTAAACTCAAAAGACAGCCTCCTGTGCTGGGGCTGGAAGGGTTGGGAGTTACTGTATAAAAGGTAAGGAAGTACTGTTTGGGGTGATGCAAAATGTTTGGAAATAGATAATGGAGATGACTGTACAATTTGGTAAATGTAATTAATGTCACTGAATTGTATTTAACAGTGGTTAAAATAGCAAAATTTTTCATATGCATGTATATATGCATATAAAACACAATAAAATTAAAAATAGATCAAACAAACAAACCAGAACAATTCTCCCTGTTTCAGGTATTGTTGAGTCTATATAGGAAGTGATGTTGGGGCTGCTATTATTAATAATCAAATATAATTAAAAAACAGAACACACTCTAACATTTCCCTTTTCACTGATGTCAAAAAGGATAGAAAAACAAATTCAGTGAAAAAAGGGAAAAGCATGAATAATAAACACAGATTAGATTATGTTATAGTCTGTGCTTAAACATGTTCATTTAAACTCTTGGAAGATTGTTAAAAGAGAGATGAATCGATAGGGCATTTTTGAGCAAATATTTCAGAACAAATTTTCAGTCCCCAGAAAATAGTAAAAAGAGAAATCCAGCAGTCCCTCGTAGGAGTTTTTAAAGGATGTTAACTCATCTGCATGAACAGATAGCTGGTCCAATCACAGGTACAGTCTGGTTTCTTAAAGAAAGTGCATCTCCCTCAGCAGTGTTTACAGTAAGTATTCACAAATTCTGAGAAGTAGTCAACAATGCAAAGGCTACAGAAGAAAAAACTTCTACTCTCCAGAAAGTTTTATTCTACAGTTATTAATGGAGCTTGGTAGTGCAAACGGTTTGCCATATGCTGCTACCACAAGATTGGTGGTTCACATCCACTCAGAGGCTCCACGGGGGACTTTGTGATCCGCTTCTGTGAAGATTGCCATAATGAAGCCCTTTGGGGGCAATTCTACTCTGTAACACATGGGGTAGCCATGAGTTGGAATCAATTCCATAACAGAGATTTTGATTCCTTAAGGAGCCCTGGTGGCACAGTGATTAAAGTGCTCAGCTTCCAAATGGGAGATTGGCAGTTTGAATCCAGTGGTCACTCTGCAGGAGAAAGATGCGGCAGTCTGCTTCTGTAAAGGCTTACAGCCTAGGAAACCTATGGGATGCTGCTGCTCTGCCCTACAGGATTGCTGTAAGTCACGATAGATTTGACTGGAGTGGGCTGAGCTCCCTCAGCATGTATTTTTCTCTTCTCTCCCGATTTAAATTGAAGAAATATGGAAATATGCAATGATCAGAAAATCAGCAAATCAAAGAAATCTCTACTGTCTCTTAAAATGAGACAGGATGATATCTTTTTAAATTCTTAACTTGGGCTGTAGGACAGGTGGAAATAGATAGAGACTGCTTTGCTTGGGACCATCCAAGGTAATTTTTGATTCACCAGAGAAGATTTTTTGGCATTTTCATAAAATTTGTGACAGTAAATTCCCAATGCAGGCTGGTTTGCTCACTGGGACTGATGTAGGTTGTTTACAAATTCAATACAGTTAGTTTATTGAGTGCCTGTAATGGTCACTGCTACAGAGATTAGGCATCTATATATGGCTCCATATTTTCAACCACCTAGAGGAAAAGCAGGAAGATCAAATGATGTTCTGAGTGAGTGGTCTCATGCCCCCGTATTTGGGAGAAGTGTTGCTAAGACACCAGTGGTGGTGCCTTGTATGGCTGAAGCACTAAACCGACCGGTCAACTATGAAACAAATACAAGGGTAGAAATAAAAGCAGACAAGAGTTTCTCAATCCACTTGGGGATTCGTAAAGCACAGTCTTCCTAACTTTCCAATTTTTCAACATACTGTAATCTCATAAATGACTTTTTCAGCAGATTTTCTTGTAGACAGTGCATGGATAGAAGTTATACAGACCAAGCGTTCAGGTTTTATAAACAGTACATAAACTTCTAGGTGTCATTAAGAACCACATTAAATCTATATATTTAATGGAAGAACTCTTACATATCTTCTTTAAATCTTTTTTTTTAATTGGATAATATGTTATTTACAAGTAATCATTAAGTGACCCTTAAAAAGCTATGATAAAAACTAGTTGAATGATTTCTTAACATTGCTCTAAATATGTGGATGAAGGACTGTTTTAATGACTCACTTTTTCTCTGTGTGTGACAATAAGGAGGTATTTCAGGGGTTCTTCCTAGCAGTAACTGACATTTGGAAAAAGTCACCTAGGTATATTGGTGGTATAAGAGGTATAAGACTGTGGAAAGCATTTGGACTGAATCCTCCTGTCCGGGGTATAAATAGAAGACTTCCAGATGACACAGTCTTGTTTGGTCTTAAATGCTAAACACTCCAGTCACTCAGAATATGCCTGAGTTTTTCCTTTTTTATTTTTAGAGTAAGAGGAATGTGTGGGTGGGACAGAAGAAAGATAGATGGACCCATAACCATAATAACTTTTTTCTACGCAGCCCTGTAGCACCTGCAAAGATGAGAGTGTTTCTTTAATGTACTCTGAGAGTCATGTAAACCTTGTTGGTCAGAAGCTGTAGCTGCCAACCAAAAGGTCAGCAGTTTGAATCCCCAAGGCAAGCATGGAAGCTCTACGGGGCAGTTCTACTCTGTTCTCTATGGCCACTATGAGTGGGAATCAACTTGATGGTAACGAGTTTCGTTTTGGCTTGGGGGTCCGATTACTTAATTCAACTTTTAAGTACATAGATTGTACATGCTGTCAGGTGGTTGCAGCTCGGAAGCCAAATGGTGACTTGTACCAACAAGTTTCCATTTTGTTCTTAGATGTGTACTCTCCACAAAGACAAAATTAAGGCGTTTGCCAGTGAAAAAGTGTTCAAATGTGTCCCTGTAGGTAGATTAAACATGTTTAGGAAGTCCTCCCAAATAAGTTCCTGAGTTTTCTTCCTCATCATATTTCATAAGAATAAGGTTGGCTCTACTTGTCAAATCCAAATGTTTCAAATCCTGCCTCAGTGTGCATGACGGATTTGAAGTCCCTTCTGAAAGACGATAGATCTAAAATCAGTCATCAAGTGAGCTTTATGAAGGAAGAAGTAACTCACTTCTCTTAAAAATTAATGATAGCAAAAAATAAGCATTTCTGAGAAAAATATTTGAATTATACTTTGACCTTCATAAGGAACATTGTCAAATGTCTTCAGTAGATGAATATTGAATTTCTATATTTGACTTACTTTTTTAAATAATGAAAGATCTTTGATATCTTTAGACTACTTGGGAAGTATTAGCAGCTGATCTTTCTTTTCTAACATGTATCTTTATGAGCATTAAAAAAAGAAGTTGTCATTGGGTTGACTTTGACTTACAGAGTGTCAGAGCTGTGATCTGTAGTGTTTTCAATGACTGGTTTTTCACAAAAAAAAAGTCACCAGGTACTTCTGAGTGGACTTAAACCTGCAACCATTTGGTTAGCAGCTGCTTATATTAGCTGTTTGCATCACCTAGGGACTCCTTATGAACAATACTAAAGGTAATTATGGAGATATTTACTAATAGATCATTAATGACACTAATAAGAAACATTGGTCAGATAGAAGTGGACAAAGAAGACTTTGCTTAGCACAAGAGTTTGAAGCTTAAATAATGTAGACATGCATCAAGGAGAGATGAAATCTTTTTTCTAGAGCATGTTTTATAGACTCCGCTTTTCGGTGACAGGTGCTTTCTAGTGTGTCGTTATCATATAGTGCGATGGTATTGATGATATCCATCTACTCTCTTTCTTGCTGTGTTCTCTTAACATTCTCTGTAGAGTTCATTTTAAAGAGTCAGCTAGACTAGAAATGCCAATACAAGTAGTAACTCAAGTTTAAAACTTTTACTTATAATATCACTTTCTCAAATATTCAGAAATCCTAGTTAGGGGTTGACTATCATAACTACAGCGTTGCAAGGACCACAAGCTGTAGACAAGTTGTTGTCAGTATGTGGATTGACAGTGGTACACCTTAGGGAATTTCTTACTGTGCCTTAATCCAGAGTTTTAAAAAAGAACTTAACAATGCTAGGCTTAATGACTACAATTTAGGTTAAAAAATTTTCTTTTCTTAAAATGACAACTCTTTGACTATCATTTCTTAGCAATCTCTGGCTTGCTAAGAATGGTGGTAAAAAAGGAAATGATTTTCCTACTCCAAGGTTGCCAGTTGTTGCAGCAGAAATGTAAAAAAAAATCTCTCAGTGTTCTTCTCTGGTATTATCACACGGTACAGTGGTGTTGGTGGCATCTGTTTACTTACTTTCTGTTGTGTCCCCGTAACAGTCTCCACAAGCATTCGGGCTCTTTGCTAGCATTTCTTTTCCTTTCTTTGTCTCTTTAACGTCAATATACTCTATCCGTCTGTTTCAGTCAGCTAGTGCTACTGTAACAAAAATACCACAGAGTGGATGGCTTCAACAAAAGAAAGTTTATTCTGACACGGTCTGGTAGGGTACACGTCCAAACTCAGGATGTCCGCTCCAGAGGAAGGCTGTCTCCCTTGTCGGCTCTGGAGGAAAGTCGGATGCTGCATCAGTCTTTGTCCAGGGAACATCTCGGTGCAGGAACCTCAGGTCTGAAGGATGCCCTCTTCTCCTGGTGCTGCTTGCTTGATGGTGTGAGGTTCCCGATTCTCTGCTTGCTTCCCTTTCCTTTTGTCTCTTGCAGGATGAAAGGATTAAGGGTGGGGCAAGCCACACTCCAGGGAAACTCCCTTTGCAGTGGAACAGGAGATGATCCTATGAAGAGATTTATAGTCCCACCTTAATCCTTTAACAAAATCACAGAATGGAGGACAATCACAAAATATTGGGAATCATGGCCAAACCACATGGCTACACATATTTGGGGGGGGTGGGGACACAGTTCAATCTATGACACCATCATTTCACCACCTGTAGTTTTAGATGGAAACCCTGGTGGTATAGTGATTATTGCTACATCTGCTAATCAAAAGTTCAGCAGTTCAAATCCATCAGGCACTCTTTGAAAACTCTGTGGGGCAGCTCTATTCTGACCTCTAGGATTGCTCTGAGTTGGAATCAACTTGACAGCAGCAGGTTAGAAGAAAAAAGAATGAACCCTGGTTGCATAGTGGTTAAGTGTTCAGCAGCTTATCCAAATATCTGAAGTTAGAACTTACCAGCTGCTCTACAGGAGAAAGATGAGACAGTCTGCTTCTGTGAAGATTTACAGCCTTGGAAACTCTATGGTGGCAGTTCTACTCTGTCTTATAGGATCACTATGAGGTGAAAATGATTTAGCAGTACTGAATTTTATTTTGTTTTCTGGTTTAGAGGAAAAAGAGACTTTTCTTTCTTGTGATCCAGGGGGGCATCAGGTGGTGCCTAAGTTCTTGTCAGGAATTTTGGAAAAATGAAAACAAAAATATGTCTAAAATATATACCCTTGAAAATTAATTCACACAGACCTTTGTTTTCTTTCAAAATTTACTGACTCTGAAGAAGTGAAAAAACATGAATAGATTTGAAGAGGTGAAATGCTGTAACCAGATATGGTTTGTGCTGTAGTATTTTATATTTGTCCCTTTTGGAAAGACTTTCTGTGGTACTCCCTGGTATTTTGGTATGTGTCCAAGAGATATTATGGTTCATAATATGTTCACCCATAATCATGCTAAAAAGAGCAAAGTATTGTCTCCAAAACTAGCTTAGCTGGGTTTTCTTACCAAACCAGTTTATCTGTAGACATGGAAAGTTCAGACAGGCCACCCAAAATGAGATTTAAACTTCCACATTAGGATGAGCATCTGCTTAATCAAGCTTTTTTTGAAGTTTTAATTATCATTAAGCTTAAATAGCTTAGATATACATCAGAGTATCTAATACTGTGACTTTTAGTAGTTTGCAAGTAATTCCCAATAGTTATTCCAAGGCCAGATTACAAATTCTACTGGATTCCTTCTGCCCCAGTAGGCTATATCTCAGCATCTGGGAAATACAATCTCTGGTCACCTAAAGGTTCACATTTCGATTCACTTTTTTTCCAAATATTGAAATAGAACATTATGCAGTGCCTTCATCTTCTTGTTTGAATTTCAGATAAGATAACGAGTGCCCATTTACTGTGAGTAGATTAAAAGATGTAGCTGGACCAAGAGCTTGTCTTCCTTCTGTTGCTATTAGTTCTACCTGGCTGCTGTTCATCTCTGATAAATTAGTAGATGTAGTTTCTAGAAAAACTTTTCTTTGCTAAGATTTTTAAAATATGAACTGTTTATTTAACTCTCATGATGGTTTCATGTGGTGAAAATTGTTCTGGTTCAATAGGCGGAACTTGAGATACATTTTCAACTCATGAGCCATTTAGTGAACTTACATTTTTGAAAACTCGTAATTATCATCTTTGCCTCAAACTTCCACTCAGAGTCTCTGTTTTGGGGAAAAGCTGTTTCTCGATGAGGTGACAGTTAATAGTTAAAAGTTTTAGATATAAAAACACAGAGCTAGAATTCATATCTTGGGAATTATTGTAATATCTCAAGCAGTTGCAGTCCCCCTCAAATCCCAGAATACCACAAGCTTTAAAAATAATTGTTTATTATTTTTCTTGCTAGCCTAAGCTTATCGGCCAGCTGTTCGCTTGTAGTGTCTCACACATGATAAAACTGAATATATGTGTTTGTAAGAGCTTCCAGAATAGGAAAGGTTTATGGACTAAGTAGAAAGACATGAAAACATTCACCATAAGCCCATTGTTAACTGTATGAACAACTTGCTACAATTACATTTGATTTAAACATTTATTTTGATTAAGTGTTTCCATTTCCTTTTACTAAGTCATTTCACTACAAGATTTGAAACGTACGGCTATATTTTACTCACATTGTGTGAATTTTCAAATGTCGAGTTTTAATTTATAATAGCTAATTAATCACAGAAGATTTCTCTAAAGGAACAAAATGAACCTCATGTTTAAATGTGGCAAAAACAAACAAACAAACAAAAAACGCAAGTGTTTAAGGCCATCCATTCAGGACAGCAGCTCTGGTTCCTGCATTGCCCACTGTTTCAAGCTAAGATGCTGGATAACAGGTCACAGTGAATAACCCAAATGTTCAGTCCATGAATTTAGCTTGTTAAAAGGGAGGAATTACCCATGTCCAGCACACCAAAAGGAACATTCAGTATGGTCCCAGAAGGCATTTGAAAGTATGTTAGCCTGTTTTCTGTCACCATAAATCTAATTACCACTTTTTATCAGCTACCCTTGAGTGGATTTTGACTTATGGTGAGCCCAGATATGTCAGAGTGGAACTGTGCTCCCTAGGGTTTCCAATTGCTGATTTTTCAGAAGGAGATAGCCAGGGCTTTCTTCCGAGGTACTTCTCAGCAGCTAAGTGCATTAACTTTTTGTACCACTCAGTGTGTCCATGACTCTAAAGTTCTTGTATCCTCTGTATGTTTGACCTTTTCTTACCAGATAAAATAATCCACTGGTTCTCTTTTGTACTATCTGTTCTCTAAGGCCTTTGTAAATGTTTAGGGATGCCTTTGAGTATCATGACTGGGGAAAGGTGATAGGATAGATTTGGGAGTGCTGTTATCATCCCCTGAGTAAAGGCCTGAGATGCCAAAAAAAACCCTACAGGAGAGCCCCCACAATAAAGGATTATCTTGCCCAAATGTCAGTAATATTGAGGGTGATAAACTCTGGGGTGATCTGCCTGAATTAACAGAACTAGTTCTCTAATCTGCCTTGACCGGCAGCCTGTGGCCCCATGGAAATGATTATACCCTGGAAGAGAGATATCTAAGGTGAGGGATTTGAAATTTGGTGAGCTAAAACCATGTCGGGAGACTTCACAAAGCTTCTCAAGTGAACCTTTCCCTCTAAATGGTGGTATGACATTTCACAAATATCCCACTTATCTCTCTATGGATAAAAAATAGCCCTAGGAGATAATCATACTTTTACTGCTATAAAGGTCAGGGAGACCTTGGCCATCTCTTTGAAAAGAAAAATTAAAAAAATTCTTTGTAGTAACCTGAACATTTAGAAGCTTTGTAAACATAACAGGACAGTCAAATACAGTGCTTTCTATGTCTTTTTCAGTCTCACATTCAAACAGTTGCTGGAAACAAAAGGACTGTGAGTTTACTCGTCACTGATAAAGTCTTTTAAAGGCTTCCAGCTACATTAGGTTCCTTATAAACATTTTACTATTTGAAAAGTACAATTAAATGGCTTAATTTATCTTGTATTTTAGAATTCTGCTAAGAGTAGGTAGTAAGCATTTTGTAACTGTTTTTGGAATTTTAAAGGTTACTAAGTTCCGAATAACAGAGTATCTCATGTTTTCCCACCAAGCTTTTTCCCAGCAGTGAATATATCTGGATCTTATTCTAGTTTATCATTCTTTTTTTAGCTTCCTGAAATGACTCATGTTCAAGCGCAGCGACCCTGGTTGATGTTTCTACTGCAAAACCTTGGATTGATCCTGGGTTGGCTCTCTCTCTTACTGTTGGCTATTTATGAAGAAAATATTAAAATATAAAGACTTTGTTAAACCTGTTGCCAATGAGTCAGTTCGAATGCATCATGACTCTCCAGGACACAGAATTGCCTCCTAGGGTTTCCAAGGAGTGGCCGATGGATTCGAACAGCCAACCTTTCAGTTACCAGTTGTAGCTCTTAACCACTGTGCCCCTAGAGCTCAGATTCTCAAAATTCTTCTACAATAAATTTATATGGTCTCACTCTGTTTCTTCTCCTGTACTGTAAAGTATTTTATCTTAAGTAACATATGTGTATTTTAATTCATTAATGTTATTAACTTTATTATGCAATTTTGTTTTTATAAATACATAAAGATCAGGTTGTCCTTATCTGAGATTTCATTTTTGGCTTCCAACATTGTGATACAACTCGCACTGTTTTCAGTAAACACTGAACTAATTCTGGTAATCTTTCAAAAACATGTTACTTACCTAGTAAAGAATGTGTTTGAAGTGGGCAGATGCCTAAAGGGATAAAATTTGCAGTAAATGCTTTGATGAAATTACACACACACACACACACACACACACACACATCTATAAGCACACACACATCCATAAGCAAACTAAATTCAAACAAATGCAATAAAATCTAGTTTAATGTAGGGGCTTAACATCCTCTGTTGCTGAATGTCACTTTCAGAATCACCTGTCTCACAGCATAGTGGGGTTCACCTGGAAACGTTATCTACTGGCTTCTAAACACTCAAGAAGTCATCTTGGAAAGCTTAAAGGGTAAATACGTCAACGTTCTTACAGATAGTCAGCAAAGGGACTCTGTGTCAGGCAAAGAGGGCTTGAAAGGTGAAGTTCAGAATCTTGAAGAGTAATAAAACTTGAGTCAGACAGTAGATTCATGCCTGAACTCTGACAGATTTAAAAGAAGGCATTTCTGGGAATAATCTTACTGACAACTGAAATACATGTTACATTATTTCTGAGGAAACACAGATCTCTCGACTGTATTTTAGTAGGTAAGTTCTTGAAGTGAACAAGCAACATGACTAACAGACTGGCAGGATTACTAAAATACAGAATAACCCAGGCTTTAGCCATCTCTTTAGAAAATAAATGCCTAATACTTCTCTTACTTTTTAAAATAATATATCTCAGACAAGGGAGGAGGAACCCTTTTTATGGGCAAAATGACTGATCGTGTTAATTGATAAACCTCTCTTGTACCCACAGACCTGTGTAGGTAGGTTCTGTTTGTCATGTCCTATCCAATACAATTGGTGTCCGTCACTTGCCATTTTTATGTATCAAAATTAGGTGATTTATTCTTCAGTTGTCTCAGGACTTGTATCAGACTTAAGGGGACATCTCAACACAGTGCAGTCGTTCTAAAACATTGGTACATGTCAGCATCCACTGGAAGAGATGTTAAAACAGAGATTGATGGACACTCTTCCGGGAGTTTCTGATTCTGTCATTGTTGGGCCAGGCCAGAGACTTTGGCTTCTAACGAGTTTCAGGTGCACTGCTGCACCTCCCGGTGTAGCCACTGCTTTGAGCACCACTGACACTGTCGGGATCAGGTACACGTGGCTTCCAAAGAGAGCAGGCACACAGCTCTGTCACTGAAAAGCCAAGTGGTTCTGAGCAAGTTAGTTAACACTTCGGTAGTTAAGTTAACACTAGCGGTGGCTGGAGCTTTTGCAACTTCATTTTCTCTTCCCTCTGCCTTCCTCCCTTAGAGCCTAGGATCAGTTCCAGGAATGACCGGATAAGAAGCCAGCAAATAGTACTTTAATTCATGTTCACCTTGAAGGATAAACAGATGTGACACTCAGAGCTTTGTCTCTACTTTGTTAGAGAATAATTTATAGATGAACAAAAAACCCCTTTGTGAAGGTAAACACAGTGTGGAGGTCACATGCAAGAAGAAGCTGGCATCATCTGTGTTTGGGTTTCCGTGTCCAGGTTCTGATTTTGACATTAAGCTTTAATTTAAGCCAATTTAATTAGAAAAACTCTGATGGATGACTTTGTTCCAAGTTCAAGTTTGGAGTATTTGGGGGCTGGCTAAATTAATTTTTTCGGCGTGAGCTACACTGCAACCTTCAAGTTGGAGAGAGTTTATTATGACCCTGGATGTCTCTGGGTGGTGCAAACACTAAGTCCTTGGCTGCTAACTAAAAGGTTGGAGGTTCTAGTCCACCCAAAGGTGCCTTGGAAGAAACATACCCGGTGATCTAGCTCCAAAAGACCAGCCATTGAAAACCCCATGGAGAACAGGTCTACCCTCACACACATGCCATTGCATGAGTCAGAGTCAACTTGACGTCAACTGGTTTGGTGTTTCTTTTTACAGTGAAGTTGTGAGCAGGGTGCAGATAGTTTGAGGGGAACCAGCTTAAAGTTGGAAGGCTTAAAAAGGACATCCCTAGTATTTTCCAGGTATTTGTCTGGTGTTCCCTGACGGTAAGCATAGATCTGATCATCCAGTGGTCATCTGCAGGGAACATCCCAAAACTAGTGAGGTAGAATGGCTCCAGTGGATACTTTTCTAGGGCCACAGTTCTTCCTCTGGTCTGCCATTAACACTGGCTTTCTAATCCATATCAGTTTCCAGGCACCACACCCACAGCCTCAGATGGACCTGCAGCCACAGCAATCTTAGAATGATTATAATTTTTCTTACCTTCAAAATTGAGTGGTAATTGTGGACAGACCCTAAATATAAGTGGCTGAACATCATTTTCCCTTCAAAGTTGTTTAAGTTGTATGTTACTCATTGAGACTTCAGGTAAGTAGTGTTTCCCTTGAAATAAGATTTCTTTCTTTTTTTTTAAGTTGGATCAGTCTGAATTTATTGATATGAGCCCATTAAGCACAGATTGTTTTTTTGTTTCTTGTTTTTTTTGAGTGTGTGACTGAGTGAAAATGTACATTCCCATATAAATTTACATGCCCACCTATATGCAGCTTCTACTGCTCTCCCTGCCCGGTGACAGCACACTCTTCCTCTCTGCTTCATACATGTCTCATCCTCCCAACAGTCTCCTTTCCCCTCCTCTCCACCCACTTTCCTTCCTCTAGCCAGAGGTCAGCAGGATGATATCCTATAGATGCATAGATCCATAAAGTGCATCCAATATACGGCCACTCTGTATTGCCAAGTCCAATCCATTAATGTCCGAAGAGTGGACCTTCATTATGATTTGTGGGCAAGGGCAGCATCAGGGCCGGTGGCCATGCTCCCAGGGGAACCCCAAAGCCACTGGACCATCAATTGTAGTCTTTTAGTGGAGATCTCAGGGTGCACTCTTTTTTATTCTTGTGTTGCCAGTGAGACTCAACTTAGTGAGCTCCATCACGGCTATCACTGGTGGTTCCGGGCACCACATGGCTCTTCTGGTCCAAAGTCTATGTAGGCACCCACTCATGTGGGTCTCTCTATCTTCTGGGTTGTCTTTTGGTCCTCGTCATTTTGGTCCTCGGTGATCATCCATTCCTGTTGAGTTGGGACCATCTGCTGTGCCCGAGATTTCTTAATAATATTACAGTACGTCTGTTTACCAGGCCTAAATTTAGGGTTATACTGTATTTCTACTTTCTGAGTCACTGAACTGGAAATACTTCCAGGGAAACATCAAAGAGCAAATCAGACAGGAATTTGATATAAACATCCATCAGCCAATGACAGAGACAGCTTGAGGGAAATGGGAATTGGCACCATCTTTCTGTGATGCTGAGAGTAGGGCCCGGGAAGATAGTTCCACAAGACAGCCTTATACGGAGGTACCCATAAGCTATGACTACCACCCTCTACCATTCCTCCCAGAATCCAGTCTGTCTCTGAGACACACCTCTCTGTATGCTCTGCATTTGCTACTTCCTCTTCAAGAGTCCCTGGATGGCACAAATAATTAACATGCTCTGCTAGTGGGAAGGTTGGAGGTTTCAGTCCAGAGGCTCCTGGGAAAAAAGCCTTGGTGATCCAAAAAAACAGCCATTAAAGACCCTATGGAACACAATTTTATTTTAATGTACTTGGAAGCACCATGATTCAAACACAACTTGAGGAAATCTGGTTTTTCCTCCTCAAAGATGGAAGGGAAAGGCTCACTCATGAGACTGCTAATGATTGGAGTAGAAAAGTTGGGGCATTAGAGTGGTGGTTAAGAATTTAGGCTCTAAATCTGAATCTGGTTCAAATTCCAGGTATGCTGTTGAGTAGCCTTATAACTTCCTTGAACATTCATTTCCCCTTCTGTAAATTGGGGATAAAAATAGAACCTACCTCGCAGAGTTGTGTTGAGGTCAAAATAGGATACTGCTCATGAAGTACTTGGCACAGTTCCTGGAACATACTATGATTCAACAAAAATTAAACCACCACCATCATCACGAAGATGCCCTTCTTTCATCTCAGTTTGACAAGTTAACTCTCCAGACTATACCGATGGATGTCTTTATATACATACATTTGTAATCCTTTACAGAAGTTTTCAAACCAGCTCACACTAGTCCTTCAAATTGCCTTTAATGTTCTTTTCACTTCCACTAACCTTCAGAACCAAGAAATGGGGCCCTTCTAGCTTGCCACAGTCCACTCATCCTCCCCTGGAAGATTTGTCCACGGGTCATAACACTTACATTCAGTCTTTGCCACTGTCTTTTATTCTTTTTATCACTATTGTGATAAGTTTACAGAGCAAATTGCCAAGCCAGCCAAGTGCCGTCAAATTAGCTTCTCATTAAACAATTAATACACATATTGTTTTGGGACACTGGTGCCATCACAGTGATGCATCAACACTCTCCCCTTCTTGACCTTGTGCTCTCCATTTCCATTCATCCACCTTTCCTGTCCTCTTCTGCCTTCTCATCCTTGCCTCTGGTTGAACTATGAGTGTTATTATTGGTTTTGGCTGAAGGTAAACCTCAGGTATGACTTCAGTACTGAGTTAAAAGGGTCTCCAAGGGCCATAATCTTGGCATTTTTCCAAACTCTGTCAGACCAGTTGGTCTCTTACTCTCTATCACTCATAATAAGTACAAATTTATCATGGACCACTGCAGTCCTGCTTCCAGCGATGTGCATATGGAAAATGCAACCTGATGGAGAACCTTTCAGAGGCCATCGATGTTGTCACAACTTGATTTCAACTCAGGGAAAAATAAAAATTATCCACCTTCCAACCTCCACTGTAAGTGCATCTACTGAGAGAATGAAACTAGCCTGTGAAGAATGCAGCACTATCATGGTAGAAAGAGAGCTGGTTCCTTGGAGACTTGGCTTATTTAAATAAGGCAATGTGCTCTCTTTGAGGATTTCAGAGCAGGCAGCATATACAGTTTTTCCTCCCACTGAGGTCGCTGTGGAGAATGATGCTCTATCTTAGTGAGGGTTGGACATACCCATTTCAGCACCCCTTGATATGGGAAGACTGCTGGCAACCATTGGAAGCTGAAAAAAGGCAAGGACTGTTAGTTCCCCAGAGGCTTTAGAGGGAACATGGCCCTGCTGACACCTTGATTGCAGACTTCAGGCTTCCAGAACTGTGAGAAAGCAAATTACTCTTATATAGGCCACCCAGTTTGTGGTTATTTGTTACAGCAGCCACAGGGAACATAATAGTCACCATGGAAGAAAATTCTCAACCATTAAAGCCCCTGAGGCTTTCATCAATAGCAGCATAAATATTTGAAAAATTATATTGAAAAAAAACGCAGGTTAAAGACTGTCTTCAAACCAGAAAAGAATTTTTTCAGTTGCCATGCTTCCATAGACATTTCCTAACACCCCAGAAAATCTGGGGAGTCTAAGGAGTCAGACCACCATTCATCTCTACATTTGTCATATTTCTATTTATGACTAACTTTTATAGTAGGTTGTATGTTGCTATGATGTCAGAAGCTATGCCACCAGTATTTCAAATTCCGGCAGGTCATCCATGGTGGGCTCCCCCTGATTCCTATCCACACTTTTTGCTTGATGCAAGGCTTTGGAAACTATCTGGAATTCCTGGTTTGTGAATTAATGGTACTTCATGGTCTCAGTATTTTTCCCTTAAATACCAGGCTGCACAGAGTTCTCACAACTCAGCCCACAACATCACATATCACTGGAGCTGGAACTGATTTTAGAGATTTAATTCAACTCCCAAATTTTATAACAGTGATGTAGAGCAAACCCTTTACTATGTGCCAGACATTGTACAAAGTGCTTTGTATATACTAAGTCATTTTATCTCTTAGGTCCTGAGAGAGTAGGTGTAATACTATTCTCATTCCCATTCTGTAGATGAAGAAGGTAAAGCTCAGAGGAGTCATTTAAATTGCCCAAGTTTACAGAGATAAAACAGGCTGACTCCAGAGTCTGCAGTCTTAACCCCCAACCCCACACAGAGGCTCTACAAGAAGGAAACTAAGATTTAGTAGTCTACATGATGACCCACGTTCACATCTCTGAAAAGGAGTTGATGTAGGACTATATACTGGATGTCCAACTTCTAGTCCGACAATATTTATCATTTTTGCAATCCTTCCTGATCCTCCTCAATCCAACCTTCTCATCCAGAAGGTCTCAATCAGGTCTCAGTCTCTTTGAGGCTGCTTTTACTATTACAGTTCATATCCATTTCTCCCTCTGAGGATCAACTGTCTATACAGCAAGTGTTGGCACTCTTCTCTGTTTTCTAATTGTTTACCAAGTAGAAGGGTAAAGAAAGGGCTGAGAGGATCTAGGCCTGGATCCACCACTAACTCTGCATGGGTCTTCAGGCCTCCATTTCCTGCTCTAACAAATAAGACAATTAGCAGCACGATCCCTTGAGATGTCCTGAGCACTAATCTTAGATCCTGTCTAAAGTCTTTCACTCTGATGGAAGTGGTGTTTGCATCACCACACTGTATCAAACAACATGCAGCTTAGGATAGGTCTCCACCATTCTTTTAGATGTCAATGTACTACTGAGCTAAATAGTGTCCTCTCCAAAAAATTCATATCTTTCTAGAAATCCAGAATGCAACCTGTTTGGAAATAGAGTATCTGAGGTCATGTTGGAATAATGTGGTCTCCAAATCCAATAGGAATGATGATTATACAAGAAGAGAAAACTTGGACACAGAGGCACACACACAGGGAAGAAGTCTATGAGGAGATGGAAGTAGAGACTGGCGTGATGCACCTAAAAGCTAAAGAATGCCAAGGAGGGCAGAGTCAACATGGCAGACTAAACACACATCTCCCTAAATCCCTCTGGAAACCAAGGCCTGAACTGATAATTAAACAGTGACTTCTGGACACCTAGTGAGCCCCAGGACATGGCATAGGCTGTCTATTTGGTCTATATACCACTGAGCGGGAAACTTCTTCCCTTTCACCAACCCTCGCCCTTGTTGAGTGTCAACTTTTGTAGACTGAAGGTAAATTGTCATTTTAACTTTTTATTCTCTGTCTTAGCCAGCAGGAGGGGCTGAAGTTTGACTGGTGGCAAGGCTCAAACTCACTGCTGATGAGATCAGCAAGCAGAGTTGCCACATTTTGAGAGCCTGGCCTTGGAATCTGTGCAGCTCGGCACCTCTGACCTCCCTCTCCAGGAATCTCAGAATCTCTTCCATTGAATAGCTTTTTCCGACGCAGGCGGGGGAGCTTATGCATGACACCATCTTGATACACTGGGAGGCAGAATTTCCTATACAGAGGCCTCAGTTTGACCTAATTCCCAAGTTGGGAGGCAGTGCCTGCCTGGAGAGCACTTTTCGACAGTAAAGCAGTCTTTGATACAGAGGTGTTTACTTTGCCAACTGGAAAGAGGGGCTTGCAGTCTGATTAATTTTGGAAGCTGTGAGATAACTTTTACCTTTCAATAGAGAAATAACTGCAGTGCATCCTGACGGCATCTATTCCAGCCTTTACTGCCTCACATTGTGGGGTCAGCTGATGGCTCCCCAGTGAATTTGTAAGTGAGGCTGTGTCTTTGTCAGTTAGTAGGTGGAGCCTGCTACCTCAGAGATTCCACTGAGCCTAGTCACCAAAGTACATCGAGGTGTCTGGTGATCAACTTCCTTTTCAGACTGTGCTTTAGATCCTGTTAAGGTAATGCCAGAGAAACAAAACAACCTACTGATGCCCCCAAAGCAACAAACTTTGGGGCAGAACATTAGGAACAATTCACCTATGGCTTGAGAAGGCCCACAAAATAAGGATCCGAAGAACTTGCCAGATGAAGAAGCTCTTCCGAAACTATCGGAGGGCAAGTACAAAAGGATATATATGGAGCCCTCCTAGACCTTATATAAAATGCAGCAGAGCAAAATGAAAAATTGAGCAAGCTGTTTGATCTGATGGAACACCAGTACTCTAAAGCCCAAAAGATCAAGAACAAAATCAAAGAAATAGAAAATTCAGTTCAAAGCCAAGAAAACAGAATTCAACAAGTGGAAAATACACTTTCTGACTTGGAAGACAGAGCTACAGAATCCAGCATCTACTGGAGAAATCAGAAGAAAGAAACAAGAAAAATGAAGAAGCATGTGGGACTTTATTAAGAGGAACAACTTATGATAAACTGGAGTTCCTGAACAGGGTGGGACATCTGAGAACACAGAGAGTATTGTTGTTGAGCTGCTGACAGAAAACTTCCCAGAAGTTATGAAAGAAGAGAATATAGATATCCAAGATGCATATTGAGTGTCACTCAACATAGATCCCAAAAGAAAAACTCCAAGACATTATAATGAGGCTTAACAAAATGAAACAGAAGGAGAAACTCTTAAAGGCAGCAAGACTCAAAGCAAAACTAACATTCAGAGGGAAACCCTGAAGGTTTTTGTTGGATTTCTCTGCAAAAACAATGCTGGTATGGAGACAATGGCATGACACATTCAAAGCCTTGAAGGAGAAGAACTTCCACCCAAGAATTACATATTCTGCAAAATTATCTTTCAAACACAAAAATGAAATCAAGACATTTGCATATAAACAGAAACTCAGAGAGTTTGTAAAAACCAAACCAAAGCTACAAGAAATACTGAAAGATGCTCTTGGTATAGAACAGCACGATCATTAATTTTATACTTTAGGAGGATATACAAGACACATAATCCAGAAAGCTCCAAACTTAAAGCTGTAATATTAAAAGAAGTGATGCAGTGATCATATTACGAAAACTATGATGTCATCACATTATAAAGAAGGATGTACTACAATCATTACAATCCTTCCAGATGGAGAGAAAGTTAATAAGACTTGTAGTATTTAAAATTGAGTTTATATATAGTTTATTAAGTGGGATCATAAGGGCAGCTGCAAAGCACAATAAAGATGTAACAAATCAAAACAAGAAACATAATACAGGAGTCTCAACAATTACAAAACCAACACCGAAAGAGGTGAAAAATCAGAACGGAATAATAAGAACAACAGAGAAAACATCAACAAAAAAATAAACATATCACAATGACAGCACTGAACACATACCTATCAATAGTTACATTGAATGTGAATGGACTGAACCCTCCAGTAAAGAGATATCAAGTGACATCTTGGATCAAAAGACACAACCCATCCACACGTGGCCTACCAGATACTCACATTACACTTAAAGATATGAACAAACTGAAAATTAAAGGATGGAAGAATATATATCAAGCTAACAATGAACAAAGAAGAGCAGGTGTGGCAATTCTAATCTCACAACAGATCCAGCAGAAATCCACCATTGTGGACAAGGATGGACACTATTTATTGCTGAAAGGTTCAATACACAAGCAGGACTTAAATATTAAGGCACCTAATATTGGAGCATCTAAATACATCAAAGAAACACTGACTTTGTTCAAAAACGAGATAGATCACTCCATCATAACAGTGAGAGACTTTAACACCCCCCTCTCAATATTAGATAGATCATCTAGAAAAAGGCTCACTAAAGACTCAGAAAATCTTACTGCCACAATTAACCAACTAAACCTCATTGACGTATACATCAGCAGATAACTACACCTTCTTCTCCAGGGCAAATGGAATATTTTCTAGAATAGGCCATGTTTTACAACATAAAGCAATTCTCAACAAAATCCATACATTGACTTATTGCAAAGCGTCTTGTCAGACCACAAAGCCATTAAAGTCAGAATCAATAGCAGAAAAAATGTAGATAGAAAGTGGAACTTGTGGAAACTGAAGAACATCTTGCTCAAAAGCCATGAGTAATAGAAGAAATCAAGGATGAAATAAAGACGAGAATGAAAACACTTCCTACCAGAACTTATGTGATACAGCCAAGCAGTGCTCAGAAATCAGTTTATAAACACACATACCCAGAAGCAAGAAAGAATCCAAACTAAAGATCTAACCCCACAGCTTGAACAAGTAGAGAGAGAGCAACAGAGGAACCCCTCAAGCATCAGAAGAAAACATCATAAAGATTAGAGAAGAACTAAACAAATTAGAGAATAGAAGAACAATTAAAAAAATTGAAAAGACCAAAAGCTGGGTTTTCAAAACGATCAATAACGTTGACAAACCATTGGCTAAACTTACTAAAGAAAAACAGGAAAGGAGACAACCCAAATAAGAAATGAGAGGAGAGTTGTCACAACAGATCCAGGAGAAATCCTAACTAACAGAATGCTACGAAAGACTGTACTCTAACAAATTTGAAAGCCTAGAGGAAATGGACAAATTCCTTGATTCATATCAACTACCAAAATTATCACAAGGTGAAGCAGAATAACTTCATAAGCCTATCACAAAGGAAGAGATTGAAAAAGTCATCAAAAAACTACCAACCAAGTGAGGACAGATTTAAGATGGTGGACTAAACACACATTTCCCTAAATCCTTCTGGAAACTAGGACTGGAATTGATAATTAAAAGGAGTCTTATGGACACCTAGTGAGCCCTAGGACATGGCATAGGGCTATTAATTTGGACTTCATACCTCTAAATGGAAAATCTCCTCTCTTTTGCTGACCCCACTCTCAGCAAGTGCTGGTTTTCATGGACTGAAGGTAACTCACCATTTTAATTTTTTTTTATCTCTGTATTAGCCAGCAGGCGGAGCTGGGCCTTGACTAGCCTCTAACCTCAGATGCACTGCTGGTAGGATAGGGTTAGGGTCATATTTTGAGAGCCCAGCTTTGGCCTCTGTTTTCGTCAGCTAGGGCTGCTCTAACAGAAATACCACAGAGTGGATGGCTTTAACAAAGAAAGATTTGTTCTTACACAGTCCAGTAGGTTGCAAGTCCATATTCAGGGTGTCCGCTCCAGGGGAAGGCTTTCCCCTTGTCAGCTCTGGAGCAAAGTCCAGTATTGCATCAGTCTTTGTCCAGGGAGCATCCTTAGGCAAGAACCTCTGGTCTGAAGGACGCGCTCTGCTCCCGGTGCTGCTTGCTTGATGGTAGCAAGGTTCTCAAACTGTCCTTTGTTTCTTTTTCCTTTTATTCCTTGCAAGCTAAAAGCATTAAGGGTGGGGCAAGCCATACTCCAGGGAAACTCCCCCTACAGCAGGAATTTACAGCCCCACCCTAATGCTTTAACATACAGGTTAGAAAAACTACACAATGGAGGACAGTCCCAAGATACTGGGAACCATATCCCAGCCACGTGGCTGCACACATTTTTGGGGGGACACAATTCCAACCATGACAGGCTCTGTGCAACTCGGCACCTTTGGCCTCTCTTTCCACCTCCGCCACAGAGTGGCCTGGACATAGCCAGGAGGCAAGCTTGTGCAGGATGCCATCTTGATCCATTGGGCGATGGACACACCCATACATAGGCCCCAGCTAGACTTAGTTTCTAAGCTGGGAGGCAGCGTCTCCTCAGAGAAGAGTGCTTTTCCAGCAGAAAAGCAGTATTTTACACAGTGTAGCCTACAGCTGTGACCTGGCAACAGAGGCTGTGGATTCTGTGCATCTCAGCACATTTGGCCTCTATTTCCGCCTCTGCCATAGAGAAGCCTGGATCCAGCCAAGTGGCAAGCATGTATGGGACATCATCTTTTTCCACTGAGAAGTAGGGATACCCATATGGAAGCCTCAGCTGGATCTAATTCCTGGGCTATGAGGCAGCGCCTACCTGCAGGATATATCAGTTTTCTGTCAGAAAAGCAGTATTCTACATAGTGTCACCCACAGCTGGGGCCTGACAGCAGAGGTCAGCAGGGTAGTAGCCTTTCTGTATTTTGAGCTAGTTTATAACACCTGGGGTTTGATATAGAGGTGCTTGGTTTGCCAGCTGAGAAGAGGGACCTATACACCTGAAAATCTGACTACCTTTGGAAACTGTCAGATATTTTTTACCTCTCCTTTTAAGACAGCCAAGAGAAACAACTGCAGTCCATCCTCACAGCATCTCTCCCAGCCTCTGTTGACTCACATGATGCCCAAAAAGCAACAAACTTGGAGAAAAATGCAACCAAGAAGTCACCCTAGCTTCAGAAGGTCCCCAAAAGAAAGCACTACAGAACTTTCCAGATGAAGAAGCTTTTCTGAAAGTATCAGAGAGGAATATCAAGGATTATATATAGTGTCCTCCTAGACTGTATACAAAACGCAGTAGAGCAAAATGAAAAATTAAGCAAGGTGTTTCATCTGATGGAACACCAGTACTTTGAAGCCCAACAGATCAAGTACAAAATCAAAGACATAGAAAATTCAGTTCAAAGCCAAGAAACAAAATGGAACAAATGGAAAACAGACTTTGTGACTTGTAAAACAGAGATACTGACTCCAGCATCTATGAGAGAAGTCAGAAAAAAGAAACAAGAAAAATGAAGAAGCATTAAGAAGCATGTGGGACTCTATTAAGAGGAACAACCTACGATTAATTGGAGTTCCTGAACAGGTCACTATGAGTTGGATCCAACTCAATGGCACTTGGCTACGGCTGAACAGGGTGGGACACCTGAGAACACAGAGTATTGTTGCTGAGCTGCTGACAGAAAACTTCCCAGAAATTATGAAAGAAGAGAATATAGATATCCAAGATGGATACTGGACACCACTCAATATAGATCCCAAAAGAAAGACTCCAAGACATATTACAGTCAAGCTTAACAAAACAAAACACATGCAGAAACTCTTAAAGGCAGCAAGACTCAAAGGAAAGCTAACAGAGGGAAACCCTGTAGGCTTTCATTGGATTTCTCATCAGAAACATGCTGGCATGGAAACAGTGGCATGACACATTCAAAGCCTTGAAGGAGAACTTCCAACCAAGAATTATATATCCTGCAAAACTATCTTTCAAACATGAAAATTAAATGAAGACATTCTCAGATAAACAGAAACTGAGAGACTTTGTAAAACCCAAAGCAAAGCTACAAGAAATACTGAAAGAATCCCTTGACTTTCGCTTAGAAGAACAAAACTACTCACTTTATATTTCAGAAGCAAATACAGGACACATCACCCAGAATCCAATTCAGTTAGGGATGGCTCCAAACTCAACCAAAGCTATAACAGTAGAAAGAAATAATCCAGTGATAATATTATGAAAACTATGATGTCATCATGTTAAAAAGAAGGATGAACTGTAATCATTATAGTTCTTCCAGATGGAAAGGGAGTTGATGACAATGGTAATAATTGAAATTGGGTTTATGCATAGTTTATTAAGGAGGATCACAAGGGTAGCTGTAAAGCACAATAAAGATACAACATATCATATCAAGGAACATGATACAAGAGTCTCAACAACCACAAAACCAACCCTGAAAAAGGTGAAAAATCAACTTGCAAAGAATGCCCCAGAACAGATTAACAAGAACAACAGACAAAACATCAACACAAAAATAAACATATCACAATGTCAGCACTGAACACATACCTATCAATAACCACACTGAATATGGATGGACTGAATGTTCCAGTATAGAGAGATTGAGTGGCATCTTGGATCAAAAGACATGATCCATCCACATGTGGCCTACAAGAAACTCGCCTTAAACTTAAAGATATGAACAAACTGAAAACTAAAAGATGGAAGAATATATAATACCAAGCTAACAATGAACAAAGAAGAGCGCGTTTGGCAATTCTAATCTCAAACAAAATCAACTTTAATGTAAAATCCACCATCGTGGACAAGGATGGACACTATTGCTGACAGTTTGAATACACAGCAGGACTTAACAATATTAAATATTTATGCACCTAATATTGGAGCATCTATATACATCGAAGAAACACTGACTACACTCCACAATGAGATAGATCACTCCACAATAATAGTGGGAGACTTCAACACTCCACTCTCAATATTGGAGAGATCATCTAGAAAAAGCTTAACATAGATGCAGAAGACCTTATTGCCACAATTAACCATTGACATATACAGAACTTTCTATCCTTCTGTGGACAACTACATCTTCTTCTCCAGTGCACGTGGAACATTTTCCAGAATAGACCATGTGTTAGGACATAAAGCAATTCTCAACAAAATCCATACCATTGAATTAATAAAAAGCAAAGCATCTTCTCAGATCATAAAGTCATAAAAGTCAAAATTAGTAGCAGAAAAAACATAGATAGAAAGTGGAACTCATGGAAAGTGGAACTCATGGAAACTGAACAACATACTGCTCAAAAACTCATGGGTTATAGAAGAAATCAAGGATGAAATAAAGAAATTTATGGATTCCAATGAGAAAGAAAACACTTCCTACGAAAACCTATGCAATACAGTCAAAGCAGTGCTCAGAGGTGAATTTATCTCCATAAATGCACACATCTGGAAGGACGAAAGAAACCAAATTAAAAGAACTAACCCTAAAGCTTGAACAAGTAGAGAGAGAACAACAGGAAGCCCTCAGTCACCAGGAGAGAAAGAGGTAATAAAGATTAGAGCAGAGCTAAACCAATTAGAGAATAGAAGAACAATTGAAAAAATTGAAAAGACCAAAAGCTGGTTTTTTGAAAAGATGAATAAAATTGATAAACCATTGGCTAAACTTACTAAAGAAAAACCAGAAATAATACAAATAAGAATGACAGAGGAGTCATCAAAACAGACCCAGCAGAAATCAGAAAGATCATAAAAGAATAAGATGAACAACTTTAACAAATTTGAAAGCCTAGAGGAAATGGACAAATTCCTAGATTCATATCACCTACCCAGATTGTCAGAAGCTGAAGCAGAACAACTTAATAAACCCATCACAAAGGAAGAGATTGAAAAAGTCATCAAAAAACTGCCAACCAAAAAAAGCCCAGGCCCAAATGGCTTCACCACAGAATTCTATCAAGCTTTTAGAGAAGAGCTATCACCAATATGACTGAGACTATTTCACAGTATAGAAACGGATGAAATACTCCCAGATTCATTCTATGAAGCCAGCATAACCCTGGTACCAAAGCCAGGGAAAGACCCAACCAAAAAGGAGAAGTATACACTGATATCACTTATGAATCTAGATGCAAAAATCTTCAACCAAATTCTTGCCAGTAGAATAAAATAACGTATCAAAAAAATAATCCATCATGATCAAGTTGGATTCATACCAGAGATTCAAGGCTGGTTCCACATCAGAAAGACAATTAATGTGATCAACCACACAAATAACACAAAAGACAAGAATCATCTGATTTTGTCCATTGATGCAGAAAAGGCATTCGATAAAGTCCAACACCCATTCATGCTAAAAACTCTCAGCAAAATAGGAATAGATGGCAAATTCCTCAAAGCTATAGGAGCCATTTATACAAAGCCAACTGCCTATATCATCCTGAATAGAGAGACTGAAAGAATTCCCCTTGAGAACAGGAACTAGAAAAGGATGCCCACTCTCACCTCTCCTATTCAGCATTATACTAGAAGTTCTAACCAGAGCAATTAGACAAGACAAAGAAATAAAAGGCATCTGCATTGGCAAGCCAGCCAAGTGCTGTCGAGTCGGATCATTGGCAAAGAATAAATAAAAATCTCCCTATTTGCAGATGAGAATCCCAAAGAATCCATAAGTAAACTACTCAAATTGATAGAAGAGTTCAGAAAAGTGTCAGGAAACAAGATAAACATAAGTAAATCAGTAGGATTCCTTTATACCAACAACAAGATTATCAAGGAAGAAATCACCAAGTCAATACCATTTACTATAGCCCCTAAGAAGATAAAGTACCTAGCAATAAATCTAACCAGAGAAATAGTAGGCCTTTATGTATGAGTATGCTTTTAAGTTTTTATCATGGAGTCTCATGTAATAATTGTCCTTCTGTCACTGACTAGTTTCACCCAACATAACGTCTTCCAGTTGAGACCAAATTGAGAGATGTTTCCAACTACCATAGTTGTTCTTTATCAATGTATAGTACTCCATTGAGTATATATACCAAAGTTTACCCATCCATTCTTCTGTTGCTGGGCATCTGCGTTGATTCCAACTTTTTGCTATTGTGGACTGTGCTGCAATGAACATTCGCATGCATGTAGCAGTTGGTGTGAATGACCTTGATTTTATAGGATATCTTCTGAGCAGAGGAATTACTGGGTCAAACGGTATATCCATTATTTTAAGGCAACGCCAAATTGCTTTCCAAAGAGGTTGCACCATTCTGCAATCCCACCAACAGTGAAGGAGAGTTCCAATCTCTTCACAGCCTCTCCAACATTTATTGTTTTGCATTTTTTGGATCATGGCCAATCTTGTTGGGGTGAGATGGTATCTCATTGTAGTTTTGATTTGAATTTCTTTAATAATTAATAATCATGAACACGTCCGCATGTGTTTTTTGGCTGCCCGGATCTCCTCTTTAGAGAAGTGTCTGTCCATCTCCTTTGCCCATCACTTAATTGGATGACTTGTCTTTTTCTTATTGACATTTTGTAGAACCTTATAGATTATGGAGATCAGGCGTTGGTCTGGCATAAAGTTGCCAAATATTTTTTCCCATGCTGTAGGTGGTCTTTTAATTCTTTTGATGAAGTCTTTGGATGAGCAGAAGTGTTTGATTCTTATTAATTCCCATTTATCTATTTTCTCTTCTGATGAATGTGTTGTTTGTCAGATTTTGAAGTCTGTCTATATTGTGTATTAAAACATCCATATCATTACTCATAATGGTTACACTGAGTGATCTGTGAGATTTCTCCCACATGTAACATTTTGTGATTTGCTTATTGTATTGGTCAGAAGCTCAAGATGTTTAAAACGTGTGATGCATCTGTTAAAAAATTTTTGAGATTCAAGCTGAGTTAATAGCAGTAATGTTCTTTGCTTCAGAAGGGGCTGTCATCTAGACACTTACCTGCCTGTTGGTCATTTGAAGTTTTAAATGAATCAGCCTTAAAAAAAATTCCTGAGGAAACATCTGGTTATCAGGCCAGGCTAGAAAAAGTGGAGGCTCTTGTGGCTACTAAGTCACCCAGATCAGCTGTCACACACAGTAAAAAGGGAGATGTGAAAATGGAGTAAAAGCCCATTGCCATCAAGTCTGCTCTGACCCCTTAGGATGCCATATTGTTGTTAAGAGCCCTTGAGGCTGTTCTGACTCATAGCAACCCTATGTCCACCAGACCAAAACTTGGCCCTGTACCATGCCCACAATTGTTGTTATTCTTGAGCTCGTTGTCATTGTCACTGTGTCAATCCATGTTGTTGAGGGGTTTCCTCTTTTCTGGTGACCCTACACTATACCAAGCATGATGTCCTTCTCCAGGAATTGATCCATGCTCACACATCCAATGTATGGAAGACATACTTTACTTTCTTGCCATCCTGGCTTCTAAGGGGAATTCTGGTTGTATGTCTTCCAGGACAGATCTGTCATTAGTTTGACAATCTGCTGTATATTCAGTATTCTCCCCCAATGGCATAAATTCTTCTTCAGTCTTCCTTACTGATTGTTCAGCTTTTGCACATAGATGATGAGATTGAAAATGTTGTGGCTTGGATCAGGCACACCTTAGTCTTCCAGGAGACATCTTTACTTTTCAATGCTATAGAAAGGTCTTTTGCAGCAGATTTGCCCAATGTAATGCATCTTTAAATTTCTTGACTGCTGCTACCATGGATGTTCATTGTCAATCCAAGCAAAATCAAATCCTTTTTTTCTTATTATTATGATTGAATGAAAATGTACACTCCCACATAAATTTGCATGCTCACCTATATGCAGCTCCCACTCTACTTCCTGCCCAGTGACAGCACACTCTTCCTGTCTGCTCCATACACGTCCTAGTCTCCCAACAGTCTCCTATCCCCTCTTCTCCACCCATTCCCCTTCCTTCAGTAAGAGGTCAGCAGGATGATATCCTATAGATGCATAGAACCATAAAGTGCCCACAAGATATGGTTACTATGTGTTGCCAAGTCCAACACATTGCTGTTTGAAGAGCTGACCTTCATTATGATTTATAGACAGGGGCAACACCAAGGCCAGGGGCCATTCTCCCAGGGGAACCTCGAGTCCCCTAGACCATCAATTGTGGTCTTTTAGTGGAGATCTCAGGGTGCACCCCTGTTTACTCTCGTGTTGCCAGTGAGACTCAACTTTGTGAACTCCATCGCACTATCACTAGAGGTGGCCAGGCAGCATCCAGTTCTTCTGGTCACAAGTGGATGTAGTCACCCACTCACGTGGGTCTCTCTGTCTTCTGAGTTTTCTTTCACTCATGTCGTTCTGGTCCTTGGTGATCATCTGTTCCTGCTGAGTTGGGACAATTTGTTGTACCCTCAGATGGAAGCTTGGCAGCTTTTCAGACCCCAGACAGCGCTCACCAATGTGGGGTGCAGAGGGCTGTCTTAGAAAAAAGCTAGTTGTGCCAAGTGGCTTCAATGTCCCCTGAGAACATGGTCCCCAGCCCTCTACCCCAGCTACTCTGTCCTTGCAATATTGGGTTAAGATTGGAGGAGTACTCAAGTTGTGCTGAAGTCCAGCTAATACTGATCTTCTCTCTAATGTGTGCTGTCACTGATTTCACCCAACCAAATTTCTAACAATTGTATAATCTAAACCCTCCCCCCTCATCCTCCCGCTTTCCCCACCACTGCAGCCATCAAAGAGTCTTTTCTTCTAGGCATGAGTCTGCTTTTCAGTTCTTACTATAGGGGTCTCATACAATATTTGTCCTTTTGTTACTACTTTTCCCTCAGCATAATGTCCTCCAGGTGAAACCAGGTTATGAGATGTTTCCTGAAATTATCATTGTTCCTTATCATTGCACAGTGTTCCACTGAGTATATACACCATAGTTTACCTATCCATTCCTCTGTTATTGGGCATCTGGGTTGATTCCATCTTTTTGCCATTGTGGACTGTGCTGTGATGAACATTAGTGTGTATGTCTCAATTGGTGTGAATGGCCTTGATTCTGTAGGATATATTCTCAGTGGTGGAATTACTAGGTCAAATGGTATATCTATATCCAGCTTTTTAAGGAAGGGCCAGATTGCTTTCTAAAGAGGTTGCACCATTTTGGAATCCCACCAACAATGTAAGAGAGTTCCAATCTCTCCACAGCCTTTCCAGCATTTAGTGTTTTACATTTTTGGATCATGGCCTATTTGTTGGTGTGAGATAGTATCTCATTGTCATTTTGATTTGCATTTCTTTAATAGCTAATGATCGTGAGCATGTCCACATGTGTTTTTTGGCTGCCTGATCTCCTCTTTAGAGAAGTTTCTGTCCATCTCCTTTGCCCATTGATTAATTGGATGCTTTATCTTTTCCTTATTAATATTTTGTAGTACCTTATAGATTATGGAGATCAGGCATCAGTCTGACATAGAGTTGCCAAACATTTTTTTCCATTCTGTATGTGGCCTTTTAATTCTATTAATAAAGTCTTTGGATGAGCAAAAGTGATTGATTCTTAGTAGTTCCCATTTATCTATTTTCTGTTGTTTGTGGTTTGACAGATTTTGAAGTCTGTCTACATTGTGTATTAAACCTTCCATTGTTCCTATTTTTTCATAGATGAGCTTTAAGTTTTACGTTTGATATTTAGGTCTTTTATTCAGTTTGACTTGGTTTTTGTACAAGGTGTAAGATATGGGTCTTGTTTTAATTTAGTACTGATGGACATCAAATTTTGGCAGCACCATTTGTTGAAGAGCTTGTTTTCACCCCAGTTTAACGTCTTAGGGCCTTTGTCCATTATCAGCTGTTCATAGGCAGATGGTGTCATCTCTGGGGTCTCGATTCTGTTCCACTGATCCATCTGTCTGTTTTGTACTAGTACCAGGCTGTTTTGACTACTGTGGCAATGTAATAGGTTCCAAGGTTGAGTAATGAGAGGCCTCACAGTGTGTTCTCCTTCTTTAGTAGCGCTTTACTTATCCAGGACTTCTTCCCTTTCTAGACAAAGTTGGTGATTTGTTCCTCCCTCTCATTAAAAAAATGCAACTTGAACTTGTATTCAAATTGCAGTATATAAGTAGTTTGCTTTGGGTAAAATAGACATTTTCACAATGTCAAGTCTTCCTATCTGTTAGCAGCGTAGGTTTCTCCACCTATGTAACTCTCTCTTAGTTTCTTGTAATAAAGGCTTCTAGTTCTCTTTGTAACAGTCTGTTATTTCTCTGGTTAGATTTATTCCTAGGTACTTTATCTTCTTAGGGGCTATAGTAAATGGTATTGACTCAGTGATTTCTTTAATAATCTCATTGTTGGTATAAAGGAATCCTACTGATTTACTTATGTTTATCTTGTATCCTGAGACTGCTGAACTCTTCTATCACTATGAGTAATTTTCTTATGGATTCTTTGGGATTCTCTGCATATATAATCATATCACCTGCAAATAGGGAGATTTTTACATTTCTTTGCCAGTGCAGGTGCCTTTTATTTCTTGGTCTTGTGTAATTGCTCTGGCTAGAACTTCTAGTACAATGTTGAATAGGAGAGGTGAGAGTGGGCATCCTTGTCTAGTTCTTGTTCTCAAGAGAAACTGTTTCAGTCTCTCTCCATTCAGGATGGTGTAGGTAGTTGGCTTTGTATAAATGGCCCTTATTGCATTGAGGAATTGGCCATCTATTCCTATTTTGCTGAGAGTTTTTAGCATGAGTGGGTGTTGGACTTTATCAAATGCCTTTTCTGCATCAATAGACAAGATCAGGTGATTCTTGTCTTTTGTGTTATTTATGTGGTTGATCACATTAATTGCTTTTCTGAGTGGAACCATCCTTGCATCCCTGGTATGAATCCAACTTGGTCATGATGGATTATTATTATTATTATTTTGATATGTTGTTGTATTCTATTGGCAAGAATTTGGTTGAAGATTTTTGCATCTAGATTCATGAGTGATATCAGTGTATAGTTCTCCTTTTTGGCTGGGTCTTTCCCTGGCTGTGGTACCAGGGTTATGCTGGCTTCATAGAATGAATTTGGGAGTATTTCATCCCTTTCTATACTGTGAAATAGTCTGTCATATTGGTGATAGCTCTTCTCTAAAAGCTTGATAGAATTCTGTGGTGAAGCCATTTGGGCCTGGGCTTTTTTTGGTTGGCAGTTTTTTGATGACTTTTTCAATCTCTTCCTTTGTGATGAGCTTATTAGGTTGTTCTGTTTCACCTTGAGATAATTCGGGTAGGTGATATGAATCTAGGAATTTGTCTATTTTCTCTAGGTTTTCAAGTTTGTTAAAGTCTTTCATAGTATTCTGTTATGATCTTTTCGATTTCTGTTGGATCTGTTGTGATGATTCCTCTCTCATTTCTTATTTGGGTTGTTTGCTTTCTTGTTTTTCTTTAGTGAGTTTAGCCAATGGTTTGTCAATTTGGTTGATCTTTTCATAAAACCAGCTTTGGATCTTTTCAATTTTTTCAATTGTTCTATTCTCTAATTCATTTAGTTCTGTTCTAATCTTTATGATCTGTTTTCTTCTGGTATCTGAGGGATTCCTCTATTGTTCTCTCTCTACTTCTTCAAACTATAGGGTTAGTTCTTGATTTGGTTTCGTTCTTCCTTCCAGCTGTGTGCATTTATGGAGATAAACTGACCTCTGAGGACTTCTTTGGCTGTATCCCATAGGTTCTGGCAGGAAGTGTTTTCTTTCTCATTGGAATCCATAAATTTCTTTATTCATCCTTGATTTCTTCTATAACTCATGGTTTTTTGAGCAAGGTGTTGTTCAGTTTCCAAGAGTTCTGTTTTCAGTCTATGTTTTTTCTGCTATTGATTTCAACTTTTATGGCTTTATGATCTGAGGAGATGTTTTTCATTAATTCAATGGTATGGATTTTGTTGAGAATTGCTTTATGGCCTAACACATGGTCTGTTGTGGAGAATGTTCCATGTGTACTGGAGAAGAAGGTATAGTTATCCACTGATCGATAGAAAGTTCTATATATGTCAACGAGGTCTAACTGGTTAATTGTGGCAATAAGGTCTTCTATGTCTATGAGCTTTTTTCTAGATGATCTGTCCAATATTGAAAGTGGAGTGTTGAAGTCTCCTACAGTATTGTGGAATGGCCTATCTCCTTTTTGAGGGCAGTCAGTGTTTCTTTGGTGTATTTAAATGCTCCAATATTAGGTGTATAAATATTTAATATTGCTAAGTTATACCTGTGTGTTGAACCTTTCAGCAGTAGTGTCCATCCTTGTCCGTGATGGTAGATTTTACATTAAAATCTATTTTATCTGAAATTAGAATTGCCACAGTGGCTCTTCTTTGTTCATTGTTAGCTTGATATATATTCTTCCATCTTTTACTTTTCAGTTTGTTCATATATTTAAGTGTAAAGTGAGTTTCTCGGAGGCAACATATGAATGGGTCGTGTCTTTTGATCTGAGATGTCACTCAGTGTGTCTTTACTGGAGCATTCAGTCCATTCACATTCAATGTAATTATTGATAGGTATGTGTTCACTGCTGACATTGTGATATGTTTGTTTTGTGTTGATGTTTTCTGTGTTGTTCTTATTAACTTGTTCTGGGACATTCTTCTTTGTGAGTTGAGTTTTCACCTTTTTCAGAGCTAGTTTTATGGTTGTTGAGACTCCTGTATTACATTTCTTGATGTGGTATGTTGCATCTCTATTGTGCTTCATGGCTCCACCTATGATCCCACTTAATTAACTATGTATAAACCCAATTTTAATGACTACCAGTCTTGTCAACTTCCTCTCCATCTGGAAGGACTATTATGACTGCAGTACATCCCTCTTTTTAATATGATGTCATCATAGTTTTTGTGATATGATCACTGGATTATTTATTTCACTATTATAGCCTTGATTGAGTTTGAAGCCTTCCCTAACTGAGTAGGATTCTGGATGATGTGTCCTTCTAAAATACAAAGCTAGTAGTTTTGTTCTTCTAAGGCAAAGTCAAGACATTCTTTCAATATTTCCTTTAGCTTTGGTTTGGTTTTTACAAAGTATCTGAGTTTCTGTGTATCTGCTGATGTCTTAATTTCATTTTTGCAGGATATATAATTCCTGGTTGGAAGTTCTTCTCCTTCACACCTTTGAATGTGTCATGCCACTCTCTCCATGCCAGCATTGTTTCCACTGAGAAATCCCATGAAAACCTACAGAGTTTCCCTCTGAATGTTAGCTTTGCTTTGAGTCTTGCTGCCTTTAAGAGGTTCTGCTTATGTTTCATTTTGTTAAGCTTCATAATAATATGTCTTGGATTTTTTTTTTGAGATCAGTATTGAGTGGTGTTTGATATGCATCTTGGATATCTACATTCTCTTCTTTCATAATTTATGGGAAGTTTTCTGTCAGCAGGTCAGCAACAATACTCTCTTCATTCTCAGGTGTCTCACCCTGTTCGGGGACTCCAATTAACTGTAGATTATTCATCTTAATACAGTCCCACATGCTTCTTGATGCTTCTTCATTTTTTTTTGTGGTTCTTTTTTCTGCTTTCTCCTCATAGATACTGGAGTCTGTAGCTCTGTCTTCCAAGTCAGAATGTCTATTTTCCATTTGTTCCACTCTGTTTTCTTGGCTCTGAATCGAAGTTTCTATGTCTTTGATTTTGTTCTCAATCTGTTGGATTTCAGAGTACTGATGTTCCATCAGATCAAACAGCTTGCTTAATTTTTCATTTTGTTTTGCTGCATTTTGTATAAGATCTAGGAAAGCTCTATATATAGTCCTTTTGTATTCACCTTCCAATAATTTCAGAAAAGTTTCTTCATCTGGAAAGCTCTTTGGTTGTTTCATTTGGGGGCCTTCCGAAGCCACGGGTGATTTCCTAGTTATGGCTTCCTCCAGAGTCTGTTGCATTTTGGGCTTCACGTGAGTCAATAAAGGCTCAGAGAGATGCTGTGAGGATGGACTGCAGTTGTTTCTCTAGGCCATCTTAAAATGAAAGGTAAAAGGTATCTGACCATTTCCCAGGTCACTCAGGTTTTCAGGTATACCTGGCCCTCTTCCCAACTGGCAAAGTAAGCACCTCTATATCCAACCCCAGACATTATGAACTAGTTCAAAATGTAGGAAAACTACTGCCCTGTTGGCCTCTACTGACAGGCCCTAGCCATAGGCAACACTGTAAAATACTGCTTTTCTGCTGGCAAAGTGCTGCCCTGCAGGCAGGTGTGCTGGGAGCCAACCCCCAACACAGAGGGAGGGGAAGGCATTGACAGGAAAAGAATTGAGAGAGACAGGTAAGAGTTTTTTGGTTAAAGGCAGCCCAACCAAGACAGAGAGAGCTGTCTGTCTTTATTTTTTATAGATGAGGTGACATAATTTTCACCTGATTTTCTTCACCATATAAACTATTGGTTAACAAGAAGCTAACCCATCATTATTGGCTAACAAGAAACTGACCCCTCGTGGTCTTCTTTTTCTGGTTAATTGCCAGGGCTTTTTGGATAATGGTCTGAGAGAGGTATTTATGGTGGTAAGTGTCAGTGAACACAATTAATGGTTTTATTTGTACCTCAAAGTGGAAGGCACAGAAGGGTAGACTCCCCAAAGCCTCACCACTTGGCTGTCTCCACTTGTTTCTCTAAGTTTTTATTTATCTCTTCCTGTGCAGATAGTAAGTGTCTGCCATCCCCTAATCCAGCCCAGCTGCTCTAAGAAAGATGTTTCTTTAGTGATAATTCATTTGCCATACGAATTATAATGGACTTGGAAGTTTATCTATCTTTCTGCTGTAGGGAGTGAGATGCTTGTGTAGCTTTGATGGCTATGTGGAGAATTGCCCCTGGGAAGCCTCTTAGGGGTTTCTTTGTAAACCTGTGTCTGTGGAGAAAAGGGAGGGGGGACGCAATTAGGGGGAAGTCAGCGAGGCTGGGTAGGCCTCAGTGCTTTCAGGGATGTTGTATTGAAATCCATTCCTCCAAGTTCTTTTCCCTGGAAGTTCCTGGTCAGATTTTCCCAATATAATTCCATAAACCGAGGGGGTTGTAAAGCCCCTCTTAGAAGGCATCTTCCTTGATCCTCATGCCAGGAGGGGAGGGGGGTCAGCCCTCCACACAGGTGCTGCCTCTGAGCCTAGGAATTAGGTTTCGCTGATGCCTGCTTACCTATGATGGAATCCCACACAAGTTCACCACCTGCCTCCTCCGTACAAACTACACTATGGCAGAGGTGGAAAGAGAGGCCAAAGGTGCCGAGATGTACAGAGTCCACAGCTTCTGCTGCCGTGCCCCAGCAATGTGTAAACTACTGGTTTTCTGCCAGAAACATGCTCTCCTGTGGGCAGGCGCTGCCTCTCAGGCTAAGAATTGGGTCCAGCTGAGGCCTCCGTATCCAAGACAGCATCCAGCACAAGCATGCCGCCTGCTACCTCTGTACAAATTACACTATGGCAGAGGTGGAAAGAGAGGCCAAATGCGGTGAGTTGCACAGAGTCCTAAGCTGGGCTCTCAAAATATGGCAAATTCACCTGCAGATCCCACCAGCAGTGCATCTGAGACTAGTTGCTAGTCAAGACCCTGGTCTGCCAGCCAGCCAAGACAGAGGAAAAAAAGTCAAAATGGTGAGTTGCCTTTGGTCTGTGAAAGCCAGGACTGTCCAGGAATGGGAGTAAGGTAAAGAGAGGAGGTTTTCCGTTCACAGGTATGAAGTCCAAATGAACAGCCCTATATTGTGTCCTAGGGCTCACTAGGTGACCAGAAGTTTCCGTTTAATTTTCAATTCAGGTCTTGGTTTCCAGAGGGATTTAGGGAGATGTGTTCTTAGTCTGTCATCTTGACTTCACCCCCCAAAATTAAATCTTTGCCAACCTTAGTCTTTTCTCCATTTATCATAATGTTGCTTATTGGTCTGGTGTGAGGGGTTTTCTTTTTGGTGTTGTTTTCCTGATGCTCAAGAGTAATCATACTGAAGGCTGTGGCTTTAATCTTCATCAGAAAGTGTTTCAAGTCCCCTTCACTTCCAGCAAGTAAGATTGTGTCATCTGCATAATGCCTCATTCTTCTTCATATAGTCTAGCTTCTCGAATTATTTTCTCAGTAGTCATATCAAAAGGTATAGTGAAAAAGGATATAACCCAGATACACATCTTTCCTGACTTTAAACCATGAAGCGTCCCCTTGTTCTGTTTGAACAACTGCCTCTTAATGCATGTACAGATTCCTTATGAGCACAGATAAGTGTTCCAGAATTCTCATTCTCTGCAATGTCATCCATAATTTGTTGTGATCCACGTAACTGAATGCTTTTGCATAGTCAATGAAACACAAGTAAACATCTTTCTGGTATTCTCTGCTTTCAGCCAAGATCCATCTGACATCAGTAATGATATCCTTGGTTCCACATGCTCCTCTGAATCTAGCATGAATTTCTGGAGGTACCCTGTCAATATGCTGCTGTAATTGTTTTTGAATCATATTTTGAAAAATTTTACTTGCATGTAATAACAATGATATTGTTCAATAATTTCCACATTCAATTGAATCACTTTTCTTGGGAACAGACTTAAATAATACAGATCCCTTCCAGTCAGTTTCCCAGGTAGCTGTCTTCCAAATTTCTTGGCATAGATGAGTGAGCACTTCCAGCACTGCATCTATTTGTTGAAACATCTCAGTTGATATCCCATCAATTCCTGGAGTCTTATTTTTTGCCAGTGCTTTTGATGCAGCTTTGACTTCTTCCTTCAGTACAGGTGGTTCCTGATCATATGCTATCTTCTGAAATGGTTGCATATTGACCTTTTTTTTTTTTTTTGATATGATGACTTTGTGTATCCCATCCTTTGATGCTTTCTGTTTTGCTTAATATTTTCCCTGTAGAATCCTTCACTATTTTAACTCAGGGCTTGAATTTTTTCTTCAGTTCTTTCAGCTTGAGAAATGCAGAGCATATTCTTGCCTTTTGGTGTTCTATCTCTAGCTCTTTGCACACATGGCATCACAGTACTTACTTTGTCCTGTGAAATCTTTTCAGTTTTTTCCTTCATTATATCTTCCTTTTGCTTTTGCTATTTGACATTCAAGACCAAGTCTTAGACTCTCTTCTGATATCCATTTGTTTTTTCTTTCTTTTCTGTCTTTTTAATGGTCTCTTTTTTTTTCATGTAGGATGTGCTCGACATCATTCCACAACTTTTCTGGTCTTCAGTCTTTAGTGTTCAACACATCAAATCTATTTTTGAGATGGTCTCTAAATTCAAGAGGGAGAGACTCAAGGTCATACTTTGGCTTTCGTGGTTTTGTTCTAATTTTCTTCAATTTCAGTTTGAACTCTCACGTGTGCAATGGATGATCTGTTCTGCGGTTGATATGTGACCTCATTCTGACTGATGATATTGAGCATTCCTATCACCTCTTTCAACAGATGTAGTTGATTTAATTCCTGTGTATTCCATCTGGGGAGTTTCATGTGTATCATCACCATCTATATTGGTGACAAAAGGTATTTGCAATGAAGAAGTCATTGGTCTTATATAATTCTAAGACAATTACCAGCATTGTTTCTATCCACATGGCCTGCTTTTGCAACTACCAATCCTTTGCGTTCAGTCTCAGGTAATTATGTCTCCTGATTGCATGTTTGATCAATTTTAGACTGCAGAAGCTGGGAAAAATCTTCAGTTTCTTCATCTCTGGCCTTAGTGTTTGGTGTATAAATTTGAATAATAATCATATTCACTGGTTTCTCTTGTAGGTCTATGGATAGACCTGGCAGCCTTGTACTTCAGGATGGATCTTGAAATATTCATTTTGATAATGAAGGCAATGCCACAGCTCTTCAAGTTTTCATTCCCAGCATAGTAGACCACAAGATTGTCCAATTCAAATGGTCAATACTGGCCCATTTCACCTCACTAATTCCTAAGATGTCTATATTTACTTGTTCTATTTCATTTTTGATGATTTGCAATTTTCCTAGATTCATACATCATGCATTTCAGGTTCTAATTATTAATGGATGTTTGTAGCTGTTTATTCTTATTTTGGTTTGTGCTACATCAAGAAATGAAGGTCCTGAAAGTTTGACTCTACTTCAGGGAGGCAGCTCTTCACCAGTTATCATTTAAGTGCCTTTCAATCTGGGGGCTCATCTTCAGGCACTATATCAGACAGTGTTCCACATAACGTTCTCACTGGCTGATTCTTTTCAAAAATTGACTACAGAGTGCTTCTTCTTAGTCTGTCTTAGTCTGGAAACTCAGCTGAAACCTGTCTGCCACTGGTGACCCTGCTTGTGTCAGTACTGATATTGTAGCTTTCAGCATCACAGCAACACACAAGCCCCCTCAGCATGACAAATTGACAGACACATGGCAGGAGGACAGAGTAGATATTACAAATTGCCCCAATACTATTCTGATCAAGAGAAATAATAACTAGAAAGAATTCTCTGTTGGCTAGACTACCATATCCTAGGTTCTGAGTTCAATACTGGGAGTAACATTTAAAAGAAGTTCATGGAGGCCAGATTTTTTTTTTCCTTAAGAAGCTGGAGGCATTTCAAGAACTTATGCCTTAATATCATTTACAGAACTTCAATATGCAAGCCAGTTGGCAAGTGCTCAAATATATTATTATCCTTGTTATTTAAGCCCTCTATCAACCTATTTTGGAAACCCCGGTGGTGTACTGGTTAAGTGCTATAATTGCTAACCAAAAAGGACAGTAGTTCAAATCCACCAGAGTCTCCTTGGAAGCTGTATGGAGCAGTTCTACTCTGTCTTATAGGATTGCTCTGTGTTGTGTCAGAACTGACTTGATGGCAAGGGGTTTGTTTGTTTTGATCAATCTGTTTTATAATCCCTGGATGGTACAAACAGTTAATGTGCTTGGCAGCTAATCAAAAGTTTGAAGGCTGAAGTCTACTCAGAGGTGCCTCAGAAAGACTTCATGATCTAGATTTAGAAAAAAGGCATTGGAAATCCTATGGAACACAGTTTCAGTCTGACACACATGAGTTGCCATGAGTTGGAGTGGACTTGATGGCAACTGGTTTGGATCAACCTATTTTACAGATGAATGACTTGAGTCAGAAGAGTTAATTAGTTTACTCAGGATCACACAGCTAATTAATGGCAGAGACATTTTGATTTCTTGGCTCCAGATATTTTCCACTACACCAAGCTATCTTAGACGATATTTGAGGGAAATGGAAAAGTGTATCCAAAAGAGGAGACTCTGAGGTACTATGCAAGAATGATTTTTAATAAATCTGTTTCTGACTATGGGACAAACTGCTTACAATGAAATGGAACCCTAGTGGGGAAGGGCTGTTATTAAAGGGAGGTTGAATGGCATGACTTCCAAAGTCCCCGCCAAATCAGTGGAGCTGATTCCTATGTAAAGGCATCTTGCTGGACAGAGTAGAGGTTGATGGTGTATTTGTGTTGCAAAGCCTCAAGCTTTGCACTACAAACAATCCAGGAAAGGGAGGCATGTTCTCATCTATTTTTGGAGCTGGTATGGGTTTGCCAGCTACATCTGGTTGCTCTTTGCTCAGACATCCAGGTCACGATCATAGCACTTAACAAAAGTTTTGATGTTAACTGTTTCTTTGGCTATATTTTCTGATTGACTTATCTCTTTCATAGTAAAGATGTTATTCATTTTTATAATCTTCGTATCTACAGTACTGCCCAGAAGATGCTAAATAAAAATTTATTTTAATGAGCTATCTAAAACACAGATCAGATTGTATTACTTGAGTACTAGGGTTTTCTTGATAAAAGAAAGCAATAGGATACCAAGACAGACAGAAATTCATTTTAAGGAATTGGCCTGTGCAATTTTGGAGTCTGGCAAGTCCAGAATCTATAGGTCAGGCAGTCATCTGAGAATTCCAGCAGTCTCAAGTCCAAAATTCAGAGGTCAGAAGGCTGTAAACTCCAGCATAACATGTGTGTAACAGTCCTGAGGCAGAATTCTTCTCGTTCAAGGAACTTCAGTTTCTGTTCTTAAGGCTTTCAACTGAACTAACCAGGCCCAAGCACATTATCATGGATAATTTCCTTTGCATAGAATCAGTCAACTGATTGCAAATAAGAATCACACAACTGGACACTGTTACCTAGCCAAGTGAAACACAAAATTGATCATTACAACTTGCCTATTCAAAATATTTCAGCTACACCACATTGCCTTTAAAAAAAAAGTTCAAGTGATTTAACGTGGAGTATAAGACTCTACAATGTGCCCCTTTTCTACCTTTCCTGTCTCATTTCTTTCCCATTCTTTCTTTCATGTTATGCTCCAACTAAATCAGATTGCTGGTTTATTTTCCTTGCACACTTGCTGTTTTTCACCTCTGTATAAATGCTGTGGGATTTCCTCTGGGCTGCCTCAGGCCTATCTTTCTCCAGAAGTTTTTTCTTCATGCATAGCCACCCTGTAGAACAGAGAAGAACTGCCCCACAGGGTTTCAAAGGAGCACCTGGTAGATTTGAACAACTGAACTTTTGTTTAACTGCTGTGGTTCTTAAATACTATACCACCAGGGTTTCCTTAACTCTCCCTACAAATCACCAAACCCCATAAAATCATGTTATCATCTTCTTTGCACTTACAGAGCCTTTATTAGGACACTTACTGCTCCATATTATATCATCAGTTAGCTGACCCTCTTTCCCACCAGACTGCAATGTTCTTGAGGACAGATTGCACATTATCTTCATCTCAGTGTTTCCAGAACCATCATCTTTACTTGGGCAACAGAAGAGAGTCAGTAAATATCTGATGAATGACTAAATAAATCAATCAAAGTGCTTTGACAATTACTATTAAAGTTATTTAACTAGTATGAATTATTTCAGCAAGAATTTATGAAAGGAGCTCTGAGTTTGCTTTGTCTTTGAAAATATGAAGCAGATCAAATTTGCCTAAATAACAGTGAAAGGATTAAATGAAGGAAATGGTAGAAACTGCCATTATTTGTTTCAAACAACTGATTATGAAGTTATTTTATAGATTCATAGATCATACTGGAATAGCTGAGATGGGCCCAGAAGTATGGTATTGTTTTGCAAAGCTATTCCTGTTTAATAATAGTGACAAATGCTAATATGATCCCTGGTAAACCCAAACCAAACCCATTGCCAGCAAGTCAATTCTGACTCATAGTGAGAGTAGTCAGAGTAGTCAGAGTAGAACTGCCCCATAGAGTTTCCAAGGAGCACCTGGTGGATTCAAACTGCCACCCTTTGATCAGCAGCTGTAGCATTCATTTAACCACTACACCACCAGGGTTTCCATAATCCCTAGTAGAGTTCTATAAATACTGAAGTTAGAAAGAACTATTTCCTAGAGATTTTTAAAAGAAGGATATACAATCATCTTTTCAGGATTGTTTCAGTGCAGGCTTTTCAGGGAAAAGAAGATTAAGATCATCCTTCAAGTTCTTTTCCTCACCTACCCACCCAGTATCGTCAAGCTGATTTTGACTCACAGTGACCCTATAGGAGAGAGAACTGTCCCATAGCGTTTACAAGATGGATTCGAACTGCTGATATTTTTGTTAGCAGTGGTAGCTCTTAACCATTATGCTACCAGGGCTTCCAAAGTTTGCAGGTAGTCCTCAACTTCAGACAGCGTTCCAATCTGACGAGTCCATTGTAGTCAGTTCTAACATTAAGTCAAACACAATATTTATTTATTTAATTTTAGTTTTTATTATTGCCTTTTATTAACCTTCTCTTTATAAACCCAGTTTTTATCTTTGTGGATTGCTGCAAAAATGATAACATCAGCAAATTATGTGCTGCAACACTACATGTAGTACATATTGCCAACAGTAAGATGGCAGGAAGGATTGTTCTAAGTGCAGCTCATCTTAACTTGAATATGTGTATGTATTGAGTCAGGGACTACTTATATATATATATCTACACACACACATACATATGTGTATACTTACCTACAGGGTTGCTATGAATCCAAATTAATAGCAATGGGTTTGGTTTGTTTATTGGTATGTGTACACACACACATACATGTATGTGTTTATAACTATGTCTTCTGGTATATTCAAACTCTGTTGAGTAAAAAGAAGAGACTAATTTAATGAAATGTCGTCCTAAACTTTGGGATGGCATAACAAATAAGATATTTAAAGTATTTGCTCAAAATGATATAAACATTAGGGTTTTTTTCAGATTATTTAAAAAATATTTTTATTATTATCCTACCAGTGTTGGAGGTTGATTAAATACTATTAACCTAGTTTTGTAGGAAAGGTTGACTTACAAAAAGCAGTCAATAGATAATAGCCCTTATTATATTGTGGCTTCTGTTTATACATATTTTTATCAGCCTGGTTACAAGAAAATGTTGTCACTAGGAGCCCTTAAATTGATTCTAACCCAGCAACCTCATGTGACAGAGTTTAAAGTTTAACATGAGTTCATTCAAAAGCAATAATAATAATATTTGTCATGTACTCTCTATAGTTCAGGTAACATTTTGTACATAATATTTGTATTATCTCATTTAATCTTCAGAACAACCATCACTACCTACTTCATGGTGTGGTGTCATTAGGAAGATAAATGACTAAATACTTATAAGGACTTAGACTATTTTCTGTCATATAGTAAATGCTGTGTTGCATTTATTAAAATTAAAAAAATTCTATTTCTCCACCTATCAGATGGACAAACTGAGTCACATGTGGCCCAAGTCACATGGCTAGAAAGAGGTGAGGGCAAGGCACAAACCCTGGTAGACTGACCTCTGCATCCCTTACACTTAAATGTCTCTTCAAGGCATCCTGATATATCCCACAAATTAGAAGTTTGTGCCCCATGAAGGAAACAAGGAGTGTGACTTACTTTCTCAGGTGTCCTGTAAGTTACCTCTTTCTCTCATTTCTTTAGAGAATTATTTCTTCCAATCACCATTATACTATATAATACCTGGCTGTCTTTCATTATCTGCTTGGTGGTCTTTTCTTTTCACAGAGACCACTCAACCACTACAAGTATCTTTCTTCTTTATGACCACATAAACCAAAAAACCAAACCCAGTGCCACTGAGTCAGTTCCAACTCACAGCAACCCTATAGAATAGAACTGCTCCATAGGGTTTTCAAAGAGCACCTGGAGGATTCGAACTGCTGACCTTTTGGTTAACAAACAAAGCACTTAACTACTATGCTGCCAGGATTTCCTTATGATGACCCAGAGGCTTTTAAAAGCCACCATTCTCTCTCCAGAGATTTGCTGTTTACAATAACCGTCACGCTGTAAGCTACAGGTTAGCACAAACCAGAAATACTCTTGCTTCATTCCCCTGCTGTGTGGTTGCCGGCATGATCCTAATTCCCATTTTTGCACAAATCTGTATACCATTTCCCAAGTGTGCTACGAAACACATTCCTGAAACTATGCATTCAAGTTACATAATTGTCCAGGAGACGTGTGGAAACGTATGTTACCTTTTAGCCCCTCGCCTTCCACGGCCAGGCAGGGTGACAGAATGCCCATTTGTCGTTAATACAGCTGTTTACGTTTTCTTCCCTGTTTCATGCTTTTGCACAGAAAGCCTCATCTGTATTCCGAGTCTGTTATTTTGATCTGTACGATAAGAAAATCACTATCATTTGAACACACAACAAGAGGGGCCTGCTTTGCTTTTCAAGTACGATAAGTTCTTAAACACAAGTGAGATGAAAAACATATTGCACATCCCTCAGGGGCTATTTAAAATGTGAAATATAAATATTTCCCCTTTGAATGTACTTAACTTAGCAAGCCTGGTTCTGGTTTGTATCCTTTCAGCCATCGCACTGACACTGTGTTTGTTCTTCCTTCATTTAGCCGAGCTAGAGAAGCGAAAATCAGCACCTCAGCCTTTTCTGCAGAGCAGAGCAAACGAACGTTGCCAAGTATCCCTTGATCACATAATGCCTTTCAGATAAGTTCAACGCCACAGTAGGCCCTGCCTCGTGTTATTGCTTTATGGTGACAGATACGCTGGCTCGCGGCCTCCTGCTGCCCTGAGTTTGTTGTAAGGAAAAGCTGACGGGAAAGTCAACTGGCCAGGAGGGCCACACTCACCTCACGGGGGCACCCTCATCCCGGGGGGGTCACCTTTACCTCAAAAGCACTGATGTGGGACTTTGACAACCTGTTTTTTTTAATGTCAACCAACATTCTGTCAACACACACACCAACACATACCATGCCTTTCCACCTTAACCCTAACAGGGGCCTTCAGAACAATTCTGATTTGAAGGAAAAACCAAGAAAGAGGGACTCCTTCTTCTTCACCAAGCTTAACAGCTGTGCTTCAAGCATGACTGAGAATATCGGCTTGTCTCGTGCTTCTCGGTTTTCAGAAATCCGGTGTGCCCCTTCTTTCTGCCTCATAATTTAGAATAGAGGGCATGTAATGGCCAGGGACACAGGAGAGAGGGTTCTGAGTCCATTCCGAAGGTAAGATGTTAATGGATATTTATACGTATGAGCAAGTGAGGTTTCCCTATATGCTCTTTCTGCATGCCTCCCTCTGTTATGAGAAAAAGAAAACAACCAAGAAGTTTCATTTGGTGAAGCAAAACTGTACCTTGTTAAAACCAAAACCAAACCCATTGCTGTCAAGTTAATTCTGACTCATAGGGACCCTATAGGTCAGAGTAGAGCTGCCCCATAGACTTCCCAGGGAGCATTTGGTGGATTCGGACTAATAGGCTTCTGATCAGCAGCTGTAGCACTTAACCACTATGCAACCAAAACCAGGGAAACTTCGGACTCCTGGGAAAGCACCGTGTGGGAACGTGGCTTCCAAGTCTTCCACCCATGGAACACCTTACCTCACACAAAAGCTGACGGGGAAGCAGCACCTTAAGAGATTTTTTTCTGGTTAAAGGAGGGTGTTAGGAGGCTTGGAGTACCTATGAATAGCACCCCTAGGAACCAGCTGAGTCTTTGAGGAACAGAACTGGAAAATCGTCTGGAAGCAAGGGAAGCATGCCGCCCAGGGTCTGGGCTCCAAGTCAGCTCTAACCTGCTAGAATGGTATTAGCAAATGCTTTCATCCTTCTCGGCCTGCTTTCTCTCTGTAAGTGGGTGTACGGATGAGACTAACCTGCAGGGATCAGTCTGGTAATTGGACAGCATGCTGGATCCCTGGGTGGTGCAAACAATTAATGTGCTTCCTGCTAAATGAAAGACTGGAGATTCAAACTCACCCAGAGGTGCCCCAGAAAAAAGGCTTGATGATCTACTGCTGAAAAATCTGCCATTGAAAACCCTAGGGAGCACAGACAGTTCTACTCTGCCGTACATGGGCTTGCCATGAATCAAAACTGACTCAATGGCAATTGATAGTAATCGAGGGGAAGTACAGAGGAGTAACAGTAGAAAATTCTGTTTGTTATTTACCTTCTTGTCCTCCCCATTTCCCACCTCATTTTGGATTAGCAAGAGAAGTGACTCATCATAGCTGGAGTCCAAGAGACTTGTAGTTGGAGTCTCACCCCATTTCCAGCTGCAGCCTAGGTTACAGGCCAGACAAAGACAGTTCCTGTTGCTTTCTCTCTCAGGGGTCTACAGAGCCCTGGTGGTACAGTGGTTAAAAAAGCCTGACTGCTAATTTAAGGATAGACGTTTTGAATTCTCCAGCTGTTCCTTGGAAACCCTATCAGGCAGTTCTATAGGGTCACAATTAAGTTGGAATTGACAACAGGTTTAGGTTTTTCATTTTGGATGAGGTCTCTATGGAACCTTTCAGATGTAAATAAGGTTCTGTGACTTAATTTTCTCTGTTCTGCTTTCATTTTCCCTTTTATGTTTTCATTTTAAAAAAAGGACAAGCAAGGACTATACTAGAGACTGTAATGTGTCTATGACTTGCTAGAGCTAGGAGAGGTAGCATGAGTCTGTAGTCCTAGAAGTAGATAAGATCAGGAGCCTCACAGCACCTTTGCACGAGCCTGGAAGGGCTTCAACGTTTTACCGACATCAGAAGCCATTAACTGCGTCCTGGCCCATCATGAACTCCAGGGCTCTGTCTCCCTGGGGGTCTCTGGGCCTCAGGGTCCTCACCTGTAAAAATGTAGGTGGTGAGTTTGCAACTAACTTACCAAGACGCCTTTTGTGTTTAACCTCTTTTATGGTTGTCATTTAAACACGTGTTAAAATGGGGTTTGGCTGGCAGTTAGCTGCAGCATCAGTAATAGGTCCCCAAAGCAAGGGAAGCAGAGCTTTGAAAAATGAAGCTCTAAGGTCTTGCACTGGATATTCTTGGTCCTGCTTGCAGAATGTTTGGAAAAATGCATTTCATAAAATCACCTGTAATCACAATGATCTAATATTACAAACATTAAACTGTTTTTTCTGTTTCAGAGGTAGCTCAGCTACTTGATTTTTACAAAGTTCAAATGCATGTATTCAGTGTCTTTTTTATTCCTGTATTCTGGGGTCCTGTCGGCACAGTGATGAAGAATTCAGCTGCTAACCAAAATTCCACAGTTCAAATCTACCAGTCACTCCTTGTAAATCCCGTGGGACAGGTCTACTCTGTCCTGTAGTCACTATGAGTCAGAATTCACATGACGGCAATGGATTTTTTTATAATCACATTATCCCAGTATTATAAACATTAATTTTTTTTTCTGTTTCAGAGGTAGCTCAGCTCCACGATTTTTACAAGGTCAGAAGGTACTTAACGTGATGCCTTTTTTAGTTAACATTTGAACTTGACTTTGAATTTTTTTTTACTCCTTATAATCATCACTTTAATATTTGTAAAATCTCATGAACTTTTAGAGTATTTGACTTCTTCCAGGTTTTTGCGACATAGGTAGTGCTCAATTGAATGTCTTCATACAAATAGATCTGTCCTTTGAAATTCTTAACTCTCTAGGTATTACTGATTTTTGTTGAGTAACACACTGCCGGGCTAACAAATCCTCAGCATATACACCTCACATAACTTTGCAGTATAATAAGGTCAGAGGTTCTGGGGTCAGACAGCCACCTTCTACCTGTACAACTTTGGACAATCTGGCTAAAGCATAGTTTCCTCAGCTGGAAAACAGAATAACCATAAAGTTTAAATGTTCACATTTGTGAACATACATGGTACAGAGTTTGACATATAAGTGGTACTTAAAATGTTAGTTTCTTCCCTTTTCATCTCCTAAATATCCCAAGCAAATATGATTTATGATGTTTCCCACATAATGAATTAAACTTGAGCAGAGATTATGAATATAACTGTTTTGTTTTACCAAAATTGTGTTAGTTGGCAATGTTATTGCAGCTCAACAAATCTGTGTTGAACTTCCACTTTGTAAAGGCAGGATGCTTTTCTCTGCATATCTGTTTCTGTCAAGTGAATTCTGACTCATAGTGACTCTATTGGACAGAGTAGAACTACCCTATAAGGTTTCCAAGAAGTGGCTTGTGGACTTTAAATGATGATCTTTTGATTAGCAACCAAGCTCTTAACAACTGTGCCAACAGGGCTCCTTTGACTGCACAGAGTGTGAAAAAGAACGATCCTAGTTTTCAAGAAATTTACCATTTGGGGACATAAAGCAAGTATGCCAGTAGGCACGTCATGATGTGAGATTGCCGAATGAGGAGTATGGACTGCGCTGGGAGTCCAGAGGAAAGAGAGGCAACTTTCACCTGGAAGTCTGTTCTAGCTCAGCTCCTTTAGATGAACTGGCTCAACCAGCATGAGCCCTAGTCGTTGGCATGTTGTGCATTGCTTATTATATCTTCTGGTTTCCCCAGTTTGCTTAATGTTGTGCTTTTGTTTCTGTTTCCCACTTACCCTCTTGGGTTCAAAATCCAGTTTGAAACTATCTTTCCATGTCTGCCCTTCAGGACATGGCATCTCAGCCCCTGACTTTACATATGGTGTGGACACGGACACAGAGTTCTCTCTTAGACTCTGTCCCAGCTCCAAGATGCCCACCTGGCTGGCTACACCCTGACTCATCCCTGACAGAGAGAGTAGAGAAGGATTAGATTTGTTTCTTTAACTCTGGATGGTATTTCAAAAGATAGAGGTAACTTCTAAATGGTTAAAACAGTCTAAGAAAAGATATGAAAGCAGAGCATTGTAACATGTCTGGGAAATGCTGGGTAGTTTGGCTTATCCTATAGGAGATACACAGTGAGATAATGCTGGAAAGACAAGTTGAGGTAAAACTACAGAACCTTCAGAAAGTTTAGTTAATTACATCATGGGTGAGCAACAACCATGTGGTCCCTCTGTCGCAAAGACCTGAAAAATTAAGTAAAAAGATACAAAGTCAATCCTAGAATCTTAAGCATCAAATGAACAGATAAAGAACTAGATTAAGCACTGAATGGAAGAAGAAACTGACTGAGAACAGAGAATGAAGAGACCTACAGAGTCAGGTCCCCTACCAGCAAATGTGGCGCAAGGGTTCACCACTATGGAATGCAGCCACTAATGACCCTCAACAGGGAGCATGGGACAGCAACTTCATGGAACTCCCAAAAGAAGTAAGAGACCCACTCTGCACATCACATCTTCTCCTGCCCTTCTGATTCTCTGCATCATGCACTGGTGAGCACTTTCGAGGATCCCCATCCTGTACTGGTCCACAGCCCTGCCCAGCTGGCCACAGTTTGTGCAAAAAAAAATGGTCCATTTCCATACCTTCTCCACTGCAAGATCCGCCCTGCAGCACCACAGCTGAGAGACTGGCCATGCGCACCTGGACAAGATGCTGAGAACTGTCACACATACAGATATGGAAAAGCACAATCCACCTGTCTGGACATAAACTAATGAAACAAAAAACCACAAAGAAATAAACAAACCTAAAATCAATAAAATAAGAAAATATTGCCTGCTTCTTGGAGACAGCAGGCAACATCAAGACATACATGGTCCTCCTATTACATCTGCCAACTTAATTGTTCTAAGTGCTACATACTCATTTCTGAATATCCCCTTCAAAGTACTCCCCTTGGGAAACTACACACTGATGCCAACACCTAGTCCACCCTTCAAAGTAATTTTGGAATTCTTTCTGGAATGGCCATTATGCGTGGTGGCATGGTGGCAAGTTTGTGAACTTAACTGTGTAGTCGTCCATGAGGGAGTTTTTAGCCTGTATACAAATAACTATATTGGAACAGCCTCCCTGCTCACCTGATCTGACCCTCAGTGACTTTTTTCTTTACCCAAAGGTAAAGGAAACATTGAAAGGTAGACATTTTGATGACATTCTGGGTATCAAGGGAAATAGGATGATAGCTCTGATGGCCATTCCAGAAAATGGATCACAAAATTGCTTTGAAGGATGGACTAGGAGCTGGCGTCAGTGCATAGCTTCTCAAGGGGAGTATTTGGAAGGTGACCATGGTGATAGTCGGCACTTTTTCTAGGATGAGTTCACGAACTTAATTGGCAATCCTCATATATGAGACTAAATAGGTATTGCAGCCCAGGAGCAGGGACAAGAAGGCAGGAGGGGACAAGATAGGACAGAAAAGCTTCATGAATGGAAATGTGACACCCAAAGTCTAGAAAGGAGAGTGTTGACACGTTGCCTAGTTGGCAACCAATATCACAAAACAATGTGTATATTAATTGTTTATTGAGAAACTAATTTTCTTTGTTAGCATTCTTCTAAAGTACAACAAAAATAATAAGATGAACAGAAAAAAATAAAATGTCATGGATTGCACTGTGCCTTCCAAAAAAGGTATGGTGAAGTTCTAGCCCCAGGACCTGTGACTGTGACATTGTTTTAGAACTAGGGTCTTTCTTTGAAGATGTTATCAGTTAAGATGACTTGAAGATGTAGCCAGGTAGGGTGAGTTCTAACCCATCTGAATGATGTTTTATAAAGAGAAAAACAGACACAGGTAAACACAGGGGAAGACACAAAGTATAGATGCATCTACAAGCTAAGAAACAACAAAGATTGATGGCATTATCAGAAGCTAAGAAACAGGCATGGAAGAGCTTCTCTCTTAGAGTCCTCAAAAGGAATTAGCAGGGCTGACACTGATTTTGACTTCTACACTCCACACCTGTGACACAGTATACTTCCATTTTTATAAGCTACCCAGTTTGTAATGTTTTGTCTTGGCAGCCCTAGGAAACTAAGAAAACAATCTTAAACTTCATACAGTAGATAGTGTGGAGCTATTAGTGGTTTCTAAATGAATATACTCAGATTTCCCTGACAAGTATTTTGCCGTGTAGGCCGGATTCTGATCTTTTAGGCATCAGGCATCTCTTTTGCCTCTCTGTGAGTCCTGTGGCCCACTTTTACTCCATATGTTACCTGACAGCATTTGCATTGGTGTCTTTTCCACTTTTTGACCTGGTACTTCTCCAGTAGTGCAGGCGGCTGGGAGAGAGCTGTCCTAGCTGACGCTTACTCTTGTACAGCCTGACATGTCAGAATGTTACCCCACGGGGCAATGACGCTGCCTGAATTGGGAAGGAGAGTGGGTGATAAATCCTACCTGTCCCTTGGGCAAACAATTCTCAGTGGCATTCTACACACAGGTCCTAGTAGTACTCCAGCAGGACTGAGTCCAGAATGTACTTTGGAGATGGCTGACTTTCATCCTCTGTTTCACTTTCCACAATATTCTCCTCCTATTCCCTGGGATCACTTCCCAAAATAACTATTGTTTAGCAACCCCTTGTCTCAGGGCCTGCTTTCTTTTGAAAAAGCAGGCTACGACTCGTGGGACTTGTGTCTGTTGTCCTATAGCAAGAATGATAAACAAGTTCCAAACCGCACTTTGGATTGATTAAGCTATTGAATTGTGGTTTTAAACATATATTCTTCATGGCCACTTCCTATATGTAAACTTTTTTAATCATTACAGAAAACCTATGTTGGATTATTGTCCCCTTTTGATTCATAAGGACATTAAAGCTCAAAAATAGCTATTTTTTCCCCAATATCAAATAATAATGGGGCAGAGATTTGAACTAGTGTTTCCAAATTCCTTACAGACACTCATTTTCAGGGACAAAATATAGCATTCACAAGATCCCTCAGAAACTCAAAAATTAGTCTTAAAATACTTTCAACAATTTTCAATGCTAGCAAAACCTACTGGATAATGTTTGGGCAATTTCACGTTCAGATCCCCTAGAAAGGCTTACAGCAGACTCCTGTGTAGAAATCTCCAGTTTAAGGACATATTTGCTTCTGAAACTTGTTATTTCTTGGAACACCATTCACAGGATTTAAATAAAGCATTGCATGTATATAAACTTATTAGTATTTATTTTATTTGCAAGAATGACTCACTGTTCACAGCAGAGAGGGCACACACACACACACACACACCCTTATACTAGGACAACAGCAAGACTGATGGATTAGATCATGTCCATTTCTCTCCTTTGTTTATTGTTAAGCTTTAGTTCTTCCTAGAGAATAACACTTCTCCCATTTTCTCAATTTCTCAACTTACTTTTGTCAGGATTTGGAAAAACATAAATTTTCTGAGAAATGCCAAAAAAGAATTCTTTCATGGTAACACTAATGAGAACCAGGTCTGGGCGCTTTTCCCCCCAAATTCTTGTTATTTCACCATTATATCTGGCAGCATCCTAAGAGGCTAAGAAGGAAGGGAAGATGAAAAAGACCATTGGGTTTTACGACCAGAAAGTGTTGGCATAACATCTTGAAAATGATCATTAGGTCTATTAGTTTCCTGTTGATTCTGTAATGAATTACTACAAAGTTAGTGCCTTAAAATAACACAAATGTTCTCTTACTGCTCTAGGGATTGGAAAGCCAAAATCAGTTTCAAAGGGCTAAAGTTAAGGTGTCGTCAGGGCTGGTTCATTTTGGAGGCTCTGAGAGGAGATTCCATTTCCTTTTCAGCTTCTAGTGGCTGTATTCCTTGATGCTGTAACTCTTTATTCCACCTTGAAAACACATCAGCCTCTACCTTCATGATCACATTGCCCTCCTTTCTCCCTCTGATTCTTCCTTTGTCTCTCTTATAAAGACAATTGTGATTACCTTGAGCCCATTGGATAAGCTAGGATAATCTCTCCATCTAAAGATCTTTAAATAAATCACATCTGCAAACTTCCTTTTACTAAATATGGTGACAGTCACATTTTTGCGTATTAGGAACTAGACATTATTCAGGTGATTATTCAGTCTAGCACACTGGATATTGTGATTTACTTTTCAAGTAAGAAGAAAAGGCAGATAGTCGTGAGGACAAGTGAAAAAAGAGAAAAGGTGGAACACATAGGGCAGTATCCTGAAGAATGTGCTAAGATGCCAGAAAGATGTCATCTCACCAACAAAATTCGGGGTAAATCAAAATTCAGCAGACTTCCACCATGACCAAAGTCAGGAGGTGGTATCTTAAGCTGGGTTCTCTAGGGAAGCAAAACCAGTAAAGCATATAAATATGTATATAGAGAGAGCTTTATATCAAGGAAACAGCATCTGGAATATGCCAAGTACATGGATCGGGATAGACGTTTCTGCTGATTCACATAGGTGTAGGATCTCATGAACCTGAGATCAACAGGTCAGAGAGCAGGGCTGTCGCTCACAGGCTGTGAAGATGAAGGAGTCCCAAGATCAGCAGGTAATATGCTAGCTCAACTCCCAATAACTCGAGGGCAAGCAAACTAGAGACAGCTGCACAATTCAGAATAAGCCAAAAACCTTGACAAGACAATCAGGAAGGAAGGAAGTGTGGGTAGAAGGCAGAGAGATGAAGGCTGAGGGAGTGGTGAGCCACCACAGGCCCTGCTCCCACCAATACCACTCAGCAGATTCCATTATGAGGTGATCACATGTAAAATTTTAACAGGGAAGTGGTCACATCACGCAACTGCCAAAACACTGAGAAAAATGGCCCAGCGAAGTTGAAACGCATCCCATCTATCACAGGTGGCAAGGGATCTCAGCTAAAATTACAAAGGAGCTCAAGATAGGAAGGAAAGGGTCGGCATCCAGATGGCTGATGTTCTGAGATCCTAGTGAACAACCGCTACGAGGAGTCTATCTATAGAACCAGAACTCCTGCTCCAACTCTGATTTAGAAGGAGATTCTAGTCTCTAGAAGGAAGGCAGAGTAGAACCTAGTGTGGATTCAGGGCTCACAGGACAACTAGAGGAAATAGTTACTGCACTAGGAATCTAGAGTCTGGACAATGCAAAAGCATAGGTCTCTCATGACCTAAGAGTCTCAGAAGAGAATGGGTTTTAGACACTAGGTTATCAAAATCTGGCAAGGTTAAGGTATATGCGGAGTAAGTGAGCTCTGACTCAAGAAACAAATTAGATTCTATAGAGTTATAATCAGAAATAGGCTCAGGCAAACCAGATCTGCAGAAATAGTTAGCTATTCTTAAGATCCATCACTCATCTGTCAGTTTGTCATACTGTGGTGGCTTGTGTATTCCTGAAATTTGGAAGACTATGCCACTGGTATTTCAAATGCCAGAAGGGTCACTTTCATGGACTGAATTGTGTCAGCCCCCAAATCTATGACTTTGGCTAGAATATAATTCCAAGCATTATATTGATTATTTACTATTTCATCACCTGATGCAATCTCCCTGTGTTATACATCCTGTCACTCTCATGTAATGAGATGGACTATTGGCAGTTATATTAATGAGACCTACAAGATTAGTTTTTTAATCCAATCTCTTTTGTGATATAAGAGAGAGAATCAAGCAGAGAGACATGGGGACTTCACACTACCAAGAAAGCAGCACCAAGAGGAGTGGTGGAATGACATCAAGGACATAAAATATGAAGAAAGCAAAAGGTCACTAAAAAGACCAGAAAGAAAGAAAAGAGCACAGGGGAAGAGTAGTGACAAGGGCCTTCCTGAACAGCTGACAGGGAGGGAGAGCCTTCCTCTGGAACTAATGTCCTAATTTGGCCTTGTAGTCTACTAGATTGTGAAAGAATAAGTTTCTCTTTGCTTAATCCATCCACTTGTGGTATTTGTGTTATAGCAACACTAGAACAAAGCCAGTAGCTCATGGTGGACACGTTTCAGTGGAGCTTCCAGACTATTACAAACTAGGAAAGATGACCTGGAGATAATCTTCTAAAAAAATTGGCCAGTGAAAGCCTGATGAATAGCAGTGGAACATTGTCTGATGATACTGCTGTAAGATGAACCCCTCAAGATGGAAGACACCCAAAATATGAGCTGGGGAAGAACTACCTCCTCAAAGAAAAATCGACTTTAGTGACGTGAATGGAGTCACTGATTTCTGATTTCTGATTTTTTATGAATCAAAATGAGAAGAAACAGCCGCAAACACCCACTAATAATAAGAATGTGAAAAGCAGAAAGTATACATCTAGGAAAATTTGGAAACCATCAAAAATGAAATGGAACTTATAAAGATTGATGGTATTCTAGGCATCAGTGAGTTAAAATGGATTGATATTTGCCATTTTGAATCAGGCAGTCATGTGGGCTACTATTCTGGAAATGACAAATTAACGAAGAATGGCATTACATTCATTATCAAAAAGAACAGTTAGAGATTTATCCTGAACATCATATGCCTACAGTGAACATCAGTTAACATGATTACTATTCAACATCTAACAATTAAGGCCCAAAATGAAGAAATTGAAGATTTTTACAAAATTCTGCAATTTGAAAATGATCAAACTTGCAATCATGATGCACTGATAATTATTGGTGATTGGAATGCAAAGGTTGGGAGCAAAGAAGCACCGATAGTTAGAAAATATGATCTTTGTGACAGAACCTATGCTGAAGACTGCATGACAGAATTTTGCAAGACTAATGACTTATTCATTGTGAATGTCTTTTTTCCAACGATATAAATAGTAACTACACTGGTGGAGCTCTGTGAAGGAAAACACAGCAATCAAGTCAGCTACACTTGTGAAAAGACATAAGAAGCTCAGTCTCATCAGTCAGAACAAGCCCCGGGGCCAACAGCAAAACAGACCGTCAACAGCTCATACACAAATTCAAGCTGAAACTGAAGAAAAAAACAAGTCCATGAGAGTCAAAATACAACATTAAGTATATACCACGTGAATGTGGAGACATTGTCAAGAACAGATTTCGTGCAATGAATACTAATGACCAAAGACCAGAGGAGTTGTGGAACGACATCAAGGACATCAAATATGAAGAAACCAAAAGGTCATTAAAAAAACAGGAAAGACAAGATCAAAATGCATATCAGAAGAGGCCCTGAAACTTACTGTTGAATGTAGAGTAGCTAAAGCAAATGGAAGACATGATGAAGCAGAAGAGTTGAAAAGAAGACGTCAAAGAGCACCTTGAGAAGACAAAGTAACGCACGGAAATGATGTATACAAAGACCTGGCATTAGAAAACCAAAAGGGAAGAAAATGCTCAGCATTTCTCAAGCAGAAAGAACTGAAGGGAAAAAAAATCAAGCCTTGAGTTACAATTTTGAAGGAGTCTGTGGATAAAATACTGAAAGATGCAGAAAGTATCAAAAGATACAGGGATTACACAGAGTTCCTGTACTGACAGAAATTGGTTGATGTTTGGACATTTCAGGAGGTAACGTACGATCAAGAACCAATGGTGATAAAGAAGTCCAAGTAGCACTGAAGGTGTCAGCAAAAAACAAATCTCCTAGACTTGGCTGAATACCAAGTGAGATGTTTGAAGAAATAGATGCAACTCTTACTTGCAGACACCAGAAAGTTTGGAAGGCAGCCACCTGGTCAGTCAACTGGAAGAGATCCTTACTTATGGCCATACCAAAGAGGTGATCCAATAGAACATGAAAATTATCAAACAATATCAATAATATCACACACAAAGTTCTGCTGAAGATCATTCAAAAGCGGTTGCAGCAGTACATCCACAGGGCACTGACAGAAATTCAAGCTAGACACAGAAGAGGATGAGGAATGAGGGCTATGATTGCTGATGTCAAATAGATCTTGGCTGAAAGCACAGAATACCAGAAAGCTGTTTACCTGTGTTTTATTGACTGTGCAGAGGCATTAGACTGTGTAGATCATAGCAGATTATGGATAAGATTATCATAAATTGGGATTCCAGAACACTTAATTGTGCTCACGAGGAACCTGTACATAGACAAAGAGGCAATCATTCAAATAGAACAAGATGATACTGTGTGGTTTAAAATCAGGAAAGGTGTGCTTCAGGGTTGTGTCCTGTTACTGTATTCATATTTATTCAATCTGGTAGCTGTGTAAATAATCCAAGAATCTGGAATATATGAAGAACAGGCATCAGGATTGGAGAAAGATTCATTAACAACCTGCATTACGTAGACGACACAAACTTACTGGCTGAAAAAGATGACTTGAAGCACTTACTGATGAAGGTGAAAAATTACAGCCTTTAGTAGGGATTACACTTCAACATCAAGAAAACAAAAATTCTCACAACAAGAGCAATAAGCAACATCATGATAAACAAAGGAGATTAAAGTTTTCATTTTACTTGGATCTACAACCAACACCCATGGAAGGTGTGGCTAAGAAATCAAAAGATGCATTGCGTTAGGTAAAACTGCTGCACAAGACTTCTTTAAAGTGTTGAAAAGTAAAAATATCTATTTGAGGACTGATAGTCACCTGACTCAAGCCGTGATATTTTCAGTCACCTAGTATGCAAGCAAAAGCTGGACAATAAATAAGGAAGAACGAGGAAGAGTTGATGCCTTATTATGGAATTGGCAAAGAATATTGATTGCACCGTGGACTGCCAGAAGAATGAACAAGTCTGTCTTGGAAGAAGTACAGCTAGAATGCTCTTTGGAAGTGAGAATGGCAAGATGCCATCTCACATACTTTGGGCATGTTATCAGAGGGACAACTTCCTGGAGAATGATACCATGCTTGGTAAAGAAGGGGGTCAGCAAAAAAACAGAAGTTTCTTAATGACATGGATTTACCCAGGGGCTGCAGCAATGGGCTCAAACGTAGAAACATTGTAAAGATGAAGCAGGACAGGACAGTGTTTTGTTCCATCGTGCATGCGATAGATAGGAGTTGCAGCCAACTCGACCAGCAGCTAACAGTAAGAATTTAGAGGACGTGTTCCCACAGTAGATGATCTGTTAAAAGTTATTTGCCTTTTTCTCAGTATCTTCATCATCTTTCAAAAATTGAGCTATAATTCAAGTACCACAAAATTCAATGTGCTAGTCAGTGGTTCTGAATATATTGGCAACCATCACAGTTATCTAATCAGAATCTTGTCATCAGCACAAAAAAGAACTTGGTACCTGTTAGCACTCACAGCTCACTTCTCCCTCCCCTCAGACACTGCCAACTACAAATCTACTTTCTGCCTCTACAGATTTTCATATTGTGAACATGTCACTTCAATGGAATCATACAATACGTGGTTTTTTATGGGTTGTAATCAACTTGATGGCAATGAGTTTGGTTTTTGTTTTTGGTTTCTCTCAGCATATTTTTAAGGTTTATCCATGTTGTAGCAGACACCAGTACTTCATTCCTTGTTATGAATCATATTCCATTATACGGACATAGCATATTTTGTTTATTTCTTTATTCTGTTGATGGGAATGTGATTTGTGTCCTTTTTGACTTCATGAATAAAGCTGCTGTGACATTTGTGTACAAATTTTTAGCATGAACATATGTTTTCTATTCTGTTGTGCATATATCATTTCTGTATATATGAACTGTGGAGCTAATTTCATTCTTTTGCATGTGACTAATTGCCCCAGTACCATTTGCTGAAAAGACTATTCTTTCTTTACCGAACTGTACAGGCATCCTTGTCAAAAATCAGCTGATTAGAAATGTATGGGTTTATTTCTGGACTCACAATTCTACTCCATATCTACACATATATCACTACACCAGGAGATCTGGAGGCACAGTGGAAACCCTATGTGGCAGTTCTACTCTGTCCTGTAGGATCCCCATGAGTTGGAGTTAACGGCAATGGATTTAATTTGGTTTGGATTGGTTATCCCTACTCCAGTGCACAATTCTTGGTTACTGTAGCTTTGTAATATGTTTTAAAATTAGAAAATATCATCCCTCCAACTTTGTTCTTTTCAAGATTGTTTTATTTTATTCTTTCTAATAAACTTCAGAGTAATTTTTAAACTTCTCAAAAATTTCAAATACAATTTCCATTGGGTTACATTTAATTTGTAAAGTTCAATATGGAGATAACTGATTTCTTATAATGTTAATATCCAAGAGCACGGATCTCAGAGTTTTAAAAGCCACCCAGAATGCTCAGCAGCTCCTGGAATCTCCCACCTCTCCTAAGAGCTTAATAATCTTCATTAACTTCAGAAAAAAAGTCTTCTGCCACCCAGCAGTCCTGATGCCTTTATCTGAATGGTTTACTTCACCCACTCTCTGTAATAGATTTGTTTCATACTGTCCTTGTTTTTTTTATTTTTATTTATATAACCCACAGCAGAAAAGCACACAGATCATAAGTATATTAAAAAGAAAAAAAAAAAGAAAACCCACTGCCATCAAGTCAATTCCAACTCATAGTGACCCTACAAGACAGAGTAGAACTGCTCCATGAATTTCCAAGAAGCACCTGGTAGATTTACACAGCCAACCTTTTGGATAGCAGACAAAGCACTTAACCACTATGACACCAGGGTATCCTGTAAGTGTATAGATCAACGAATTTTCACAAGGTAAACATACCTGCATGGTCAGTGCTGGAATCAGGGAAACAAACTCAGCTCTGAAGACTCTGGTGAATTTTGTTTCACTTTCAGCTAGTGAAGAAAAGCAACGCAAGAAAATAAATAGACACTAGAATAATTAGGAAACCCTGGTGGCATGGTTGTTAAGTGGTAAGGCTGTTAACCTAAAGGACAGCAAATCAAATCCATCAGGTGCTCCTTGGGAACTCTTTCAGTTCTACTCTGTCTACAGGGTCTGTTTTAGTCAGCGTGTGCCGCTCTAACAGAAATACCACAGAGTGGATGGCTTCAACAAAGGAGGATTTATTCTTACACAGTCCAGTAGGTTGCAAGTCCGTATTCAGGGTGTCCACTCCAAGGGAAGGCTTTCCCCTTGTTGGCTCTGGAGGAAAGTCAGGTATTGCATCAGTCTTTGTCCAGGGAGCGTCTTGGCGCAGGAACCTCAGGTCTCAAGGACGCGCTCTTCTCCCAGTGCACATTTCTTGATGGTGTGAGGCTCCTCATTCTCTTTGTTTCCCTTTCCTTTTATCTCTTGAAAGCATTAAGGGTGGGGCAAGCCACACTCCAGGGAAACTGCCCCTACTGCAGAGCAAGGAAGTAATTCTATGCAGGAATTTACAGCCCCTTTAGCATACAGTTTAGTGAAATCACAGAATGGAGGACAGTCACAAGATACTGGGAATCATGTCCCCGCCACACGGCTGCACATATTTTTGAGGGGACACAATTCAACCCATGACAGGGTCACTATGAGTCAAAATCAACACGATGGCAGTGGGTTTGGTTTTTGCTTTAGAATAATTCAGGTTTAGCTTAAAGCGAGATTGTATCTTACATAAAATGAGTTTTTAGTAAAAGAAGCCTAACACTTCTACAGTAGCATTTCAGCTTTTCTTTCTGTTTTAAAAAGTAGGCTTAATGGTTTATTAAATCACAGCTAATTTTAATATTTGTGGCCAGTTTGCCCTTTGATGTTGTAAATGGATGGCTTCAGGACAGAAGGACAACCAAGTGCGAGCTAGCCTTGTTCAGAGAAGACAACACTCCCCAAATCTTGTCATATCCTGTTCTCAAAGGCCTTCATTTGAGGTCTAAGCAGGAACCCTAGGGGCATAGTGGTGGTTAATTGCTACAGCTGCTTACCAAAAAGTTGACAGTCAGAATCCACCGGGCACTCCTTGGAAGTTCTACTCTGCCCTGTAGCGTACACATGAGTTGACTTCAAGTCGAAGGCAGTGGGCTTTGGAATCCAAGCTATCCCTTAAGGCAAGCAAAATAGACAAATTTCTGTGCGCAAGAAATGTCAAGAATGCCTCAGATTGAAAAACACTCAACAAACCAAAAACAAAAGCCTAAGCCCTCGCCATCTAATGAATTATGACTCATAGTGACCCTGTAGGATGGAGAAGAACTGTTCCATAAAGTTTCCAAGCTGTAATCTTTACAGAAGCAGACCATCACAGCTTTCTTCCACAGAGCGCTGGTGTGTTAGCAGTGGTGTGCCTAACCTTTGCATCACCAGGACTCTTTAAGCTCAAAGTCTTCCTACTTTATTTGTTGGTTTATTTTTAAAGTTCCCCAGCTTGAGTTTTATTCATTTCCTTCAATGCTGTTATACTTGGCAAAGGCAAATACTGTTGGAAGAGCACCACTTATTAAACTACCACACTTTAGAATTCTAGTAAGCTTGCTTTCTTTTCAGGTACAATGTTTCTTCTAGGAAAAAGAGAAAGAATAATACTCTGAGACAGGGACAGCAGGGGAAACTGACATCTGTAAGAACTAGCACTTTCATTGGCTAAGTGATCAAGCCTTGGACAGACAACACAGGTTCAAATCCGCACTCTGCTGCTCAACTACCAGTGTAAGCTATGGATCATTACATTCAACTTCCCTAAATATCAAGTTCCTTATCTCTAAACTAGAATAATAATAATAGCTTTGTGAGCCTCTGTAAAATGAAAATAATAGTGGTAATAAAGTAAGGATTAAGTGAAATAATACATTTGTGGTAGGCAGAATAATGATCCCAAATGATGTCCACCTCCTAATCCAAGGAATTCATGAATATGTTAACTTACATGTTAAAATGGAGCCATGGTGGGGTGACAGTAAAACACTCAGCTGTTAACCAGAAGGTTTGCAGTTGGAACCCACCCAGTGGCCCCACAGAAGACCTGGCCATCTTCTCCAGTAAAGAATATAGCCTAGAAAACTCTAGCAGACAGTTTTTCTTTGTAACATGAGGTCACTACAAACATAAATTGACCCTGTAGCTCCTAAAAACATGTTAAAAGGAACTGTGGGTCATTAAGGAGGTGGGGAAATGGAAAAAGGAATTAAAGTTGCTAATTAACTGACCTTAAAATAAAGATATTATCCTGATTTATCTGGTGGACCCAATGTAATCAGAAAGACCTTTAAAAGTGGAAAAAGGAGGCAGAGGAAAAGGTCGGAGTGATTTGATATGATGCTGGAGAACTCTATTGCAATCGCTGGCTTTGAGGGGAAGAAGAGGGCCATGAGGCAATGAATGTAGGCAGTCTCTATAAGAAGGAAAAGGCAAAGAAATGTATTCTTGCCCTAGACCTTCCAGAAGGAAATGTGGCCCTGTTGACATTTGTCATTCTGAGCCTAGTAAGACTGATGTTGGACTTCTAACCTATAGAACTATAACATGATAAATGCATACTGTGTTTTAAGTCACTGCACTGGTAATTCATTATAGCATGAATGGAAAACGAACACAATATTTAAAGATCCTAGTGAAGTAATTTTCAAAGAATGTCACAGTCTCTTTCCAAAATGCTGGTGTTATAGTGGTTATGTGCTACAGCTGCTAACCAAAAGATTGGCAGTTTGAATCCACCAGCCTCTCCTTGGTAACTCTATGGTGGCAGTTCTACGCTGTCCTATAAAGCCAGTGTGAGACAGAATTGACTCAACAGGAGTGAGTTTAGGTTTTCTTTTTCCTCTCTAGTTTATGATTTCCAGCTAGCCTATCTGAAATGTGTGTTCTGGCCTACCAGGACAACTCCTTAACCTCTACAGTTTGTACCTACTTATCTCCTCACTTTTGCCATGCTGCTCCCTACCCCCTGGAACGCCTTTCTCTGACATCTTGGCAAGTTAGGTGTTATCCAACATTGCCTGCAGCCTTTACACACCATCCCACCTATACGTACTTTCCCATCTGAGTTCAAAAAGCTACTATAGTGCTTGTTTATCTGCTGTCTTCTAGGATGAGAATTACGCACATCTAGGCTTCTTTAAATCAATCCAAACCCACTGCTGTTGAGTCAATTCCAACTCATAGCAACCCTATAGGACAGCGTAGAACTGCCTCACAGAGCTTCCAAAGAGTACCTGGCAGACTCAAGCTGCCAACCTTTTGGTTAGCAAACATAGTACTTAACCAATATGCCACCAGGTTTTCCCAGGCTCCTTCACAAACATATAAACCCTCTAAGGAGAAAGGAAGGAAGGCAGAAGAAAAAAAAATACATATTTATGATTCCCACATAGTATCCAGAACTATACCAACTATTATGGAAGCCACTGCCACACGTGGCAACTTAGATTGAAATTAAATAAATTAAAAATTCTTCAGGCACATTGATTGTAGCTCACCTACTTAACTGATAGATGTGTTTAGTGGCTACTATATTGGACACCACAGACTCGGAACATTTCCACTATCTGTGAAGCTTCTATTGGGCAATAGTGATCTAGAACAGTGTAAATGACTGATAAATATTTGAGGAGGAAAGAAACAAGGAAAGTAGGGATGATAAATAAAATTCCAAAGGGATGTCAGAAAAAAACTATTCAAAACTTGGCAATGGGCAAAACAGATTATTAGTTATTTTTTCAGCAAGGCTAGTGAATATTTTGGCGATTATCTGATTCTACACAGGACTGTGGACACTCGTGGTGTAATGGTTAAGTGCTACAGCTGCTAGTTTGATAGTTCACATCCACCAGGTACTCCTTAAAAGTTCTACTCTGTCCTACAGGGTGCCGTGAGTCACAATTAACTCGACAGCAATGGGTTTGCTTTTACATAGAGAGATAAATAGATAGATAGATGTCCACCTTTCCTTGGCTTTTTATTATCTACACTATTTTATAACTGTAGGGGAAGACATTAACTTGTAGAAAACCGAAGGCAATCAAAATGATTTTTATCCACAGCAATACAAATGAATTTTGTTTCACTAGAGAAATAATTGATTTCTGCTTCACAGAAAGGATAATCTCAACTGTTACATTTTATTGCCCTGTAGGATATTAACCAATTTTGCATCTATTAGCAAACTTATTTCAGCATTCTTGACTGACTATATGTATCTTTGTCCTTTACATCCTCCTTTGGACAGGCTTTAATATTTCACTTCTTTTCTCCTTTTCTTTTTTCTTTATTGTGATTGAGTGAAAGTGTACAATCCAACACAAGTTTGCACACATGCCTATGTGCAGCTCCCACTGCTCTCCTTGCCCGATGATAGCACGCTTCTCCTTTCCATTCTATACCTGTCATATCCTCCTAACAGTCTCCTGTCCCCTCCTTTTCACCCTCTCCCCTGCCTCCAGTAAGAGGCCAGCAGGACACCCTAAAATGCTTAGAATCATAAAGTACACAGATGATATGGTCACTCTGTGTCATCGAGTCCAATCCATTTCCGTCCAAAGAGCTGACCTCAGTAATGATTTGTGGACAGGGGCAGCATCAGGACCAGGGCGCATGGTCTCAGGGGAACACCAGGCTTTTAGACCATCACTTGCAGTCTTTTTGCAGAGTTATGAGGGGTGCACCTCTTTTTTTTTTCTCATGTTGCCAATGAGACTCAACTTTGTGAGCCCCATCACAGTTATCACTGGAGGTGGCCAGGCTCCATCTGGTTCCTTTGGTCACATGTTGATGCAGTCACCCATTCACATAGGTCTCTCTGTCTTCTGAGTTCTCTTTCCCCCATGTCGTTTTGGTCTGTGGTGATCGTCAGTTCATGCTGAGTTGGGTACATCTGGTGTGCCCCAGATGGCAGCTTGTTAGCTTTTAAGACCCCAGATGCCACTCATCAATATAGGTGCAACAGAGTCTCTTAGCAATGAGTTAGTTATGCCAACTGGGCCTCGATGTCCCCTGATCATTTTCTCCTTGATTAAAGAGTTGATTAAAATTTCTGACACCTACTCCATAATGTTTTGCTTAAGGTGTATTTTCTTTCTAATGTTTTAAAAACTATATTTCATGATGTTTAAGAATGCAGTGAGATGCCCATGTGGACACAATTGATGAGCCTGGTCAAATTCACTGGTCAGGAAGACTTCTCCATGGGTTTTTGAAGCAGGGCAAGGTAAGTAACAAATTGGAGGAAGCCTTTCTGTCAGAGGTGACTTTTGAGATGCTGTCCCCTGTACACCTAAACAAAAAATGAGAGTTTGTGGTAGCCTTTTGAAAGAATAAAATTGCTTTACCAAACATATAACCAAGTATTCTTCAAGTTAATTCAGATTGACAGACTGAGTCAAAGTAACACATGAATGAAAAATGTACATTAGAGTTCTTGAGTGTGGAAAATGAAGGAAATAATAAAGGCTGGAGCCCTGGTGATGTAACAGTTAGGAGCTCAGCATTAACCAATAGATCAGCAGTTCAAATCCACCAGGTGCTCCTTAGAAACCCTCTAGGGTAGTTCTACTCTGTCTCATAGGGTGCTTCTGAACCAGAATCAACTGATGATGATAGGTTCCAGCTTGGGTTAGTTTCCAGGCTAAGAAGTCAGTCTTAGAAGTAATTCAACCAGAAGAGTGGGATGCTGAGACTTCAGCTTGCTTACTTTGGACTTCTCATCAGGAAACATCAATTGCTTGAAAAAGATAGCATATTTGCTAGAGAAGAGGGTCAGCAAAATGAGGAAATCCTCAATGAGATACAATGATCCAGTTACTTCTACAATGGACTCAATCAAACATATCAACTACCATTCATGGAGATGATGCAGGACAAATCTGATCCCACAATAGCTGACAACAATAACAAAGAAGTGAAAACACTTTGAGTTTCTTTTCTGAGTTAATATATTAACAAGCAGGGCTTTCTTTTTTAAACACAGTCTCATGTAGTCAAGGTAGAAGTCTGTTTGTATTAATGCCATCCTTTGAAATTTTAAGAGTGGAAAGAAGGAATAAGAAATAACCTGAATATAAGATGATGACTGAGGAGGCAGAGTCAAGATGGTGGACTAGACACACATCTCCTTAATTCACTCTGCAAACTAAGGCCTGGATTGATAATTGAACAGAGCTGTCTGGACACCCAGTGAGCCCTAGGACACAGCATAGAGCTGTCGGTTTGTACTGCACGCCACTGAACAGGAAACTGCTTGTTTTTCACTGAGCCCTACTCCGGTTGAATTGGCTGGCTACCATGGACTTAAGGTAACCAGCATTTCTAATTTTTTCGTTGTTGTTGTTGGCCAGCAGGCAGTGGCACAGCTCAAAGAGCAGTTATGCTGCCCCACAGTGCTAAAGTGATCAGCAGGTGGAATAACCACATTTTGAGAGCCTGTCTCTGGACTCAGAGCATCACAGCCTCTTCACCCTTTATTTTTGGACTTCTGCCATAGGTTCTGCTGTTTTGCGGGGGCAGGACAGATTGACCTGGACTCCATCTCGTTCGACTGGAAGGCAGAAATACCTAACCAGAGGCCTCAGCAGGGGTTAATTCCCAGGCTGGGAGGCAGTTCCAGTTCAGGAGCCACCTTGCTAGCAGAAAAGCTGTGTTTACCACAGGGTAGCCTTACAGGAGTGGCTGGAAAGGGGATGACATCAGACCAGTAATCTGTCCAACTTTGAACTATATCACAGCATCTGGGAACTGTTGATGAGGTCCCTCCATTGTCAGCCAGAGGGAGGCGCTTGCCACACCTGACATTTTGACTGATACTGGAAGCCGTCAGATAGCTTTTACATTTTTAAAATAAGACTGTCTAGAAAAATAACTGCAGTACAGCCTGTAGGCATCTCTTCCAGCCTTTACTGACCCACATTAGAGGGTCAGCTGAAGGCCCCCCAGTGACTCCATAAGTAGGACCGTGTCATTGCCAGCTAGGGGGCAGAGCCTGCTACCCTGGAGATCCCACTGGACCCAATCACTGGAGTACATAGAATTAATTAGTTATCAACTTCCTTCTCTGAATGGCACCTCAGCTTCTGTTAAGGCAACCCCAGAGAAAAGAAACAGTCTAGATGTCCAGAAAGCAACAGATCATAATGAAAATTTTTTTAAAAAATTCATCGGCGCTTGGCTTGGCTTGGCTCCAGAAAACTCCCCAAAAGAATCAAAGAACTTCCCAGAGGTTAAGTACAAAAGAATTACGTAGAGAGACCTCCTAGACCTTATACAAAATGCAGCAGAGCAAAATGGAAAATTAAGCAAGTTGTTTGACCTGATGGAACATCAGCATTCTGAAATCTGACAGATCAGTAACAAAATTACAGAATTGGACAATTCAATTCAAAGCCAAAAGAGCAGAACTGAACAACCAGAAACCAGCCTTTTAGACACGGAAGATAGAGCTACTGACACCAGCATATATGAGGAGAAATCAGAAAAAAGAAACAAGAAAAATTAAGAAGCATTAAGAAACATGTGGGACTCTATCATGAGGAACAATGTATGATTAATTGGAGTTCCTGAACAGGGAGGAATGCCTGAAAACACAGACAGTATTGTTGTTGAGTTGTTGACAGAAAACTTCCCTGAAACTATAAATGAGGAGAACATAGATATCTAAGATGTCTATCAAATGCTACATAAATTTGACCCCAAAAGAAAGACACCAAGACATAATATAATCAAGCTTAACAAAATGAAACATAAGCATAAACTCTTAAAAGCATCAAAACTCAACGCAAAGCTAACGTTCAGAGGGAAGCCTTGTAGGCTTTCATCTGATTTCTTGGCAGAAATGATGCTGGCATGGAGGCAGTGGGATGGTACATTGAAAGCCATGATGGAGAAAAACTTCCCACCAAGAATAATATATCCTGCAAAACTGTCTTTCAAATATGAAGATGAAATTAAGACATTCACAGATAAGCAGAAACTCAGAGACTTTGTAAAAACCAAACCAAAGCTACAGGAAATGTTGAAAGAAGCTCTTGGCTTAGAAAAACAAAACCATCAAGTCCATATGTAAGAAGGCAATGCAGGGCACAACATCCGAAAATGTACTCAGTTAGAGAATGCACAAAACTCAATCAAAGCCAGTATATTAAAAGCAGGGATCCAGTGATCATACTATGAAAATGAAAATACCATGACACTAAAAAGAGGGATATACTACAGTAATTATAGTCCTTTCAGATGGAGAGGAAGTTAATAAGATAAGTAGAAGTTATAACTAGGTTTAAACTTAGATTATCAAGGGGGACCATAGGAGTAGCCACAAAGCATAATAAAGATGCAGCTTGTCAAAACAAGAAACACAATACAGTGTTCTCAACAAACATAAAACCCACACTTAAAATGATGAAAAACCAATGAAGAATGACCCAGAACAGAAATTTAAGAGCAACAGAGAATATACCAACATGAAAATAAATACATCACAATGACAGCACTAAACACATACCTATCAATAATTACACTGAATGTAAATGGACTGAATGCTCCAGTAAAGAGACAACAAGTGACATCTTGGATCAAAAGACGTGACCCATCTATGTGCTGCTTACAAGAAGCTAACCGTAGACTTAAAGATATGAACAAACTGGAAGTTAAAGGATGGAACCATACATACAAAGCTAGCAATATACAAAGAAGAACAGGTGTGGCAACACTAATCTCAGATAAAATAGATTTTAATGTAAAATCCACCACTGTCGACAAGAATGGTTGCTGTTTAATGCTGAAAGGTTCCATACACAAGCAGGACTTAACAATATTAAATATTTATGCATCCAGTACGACAGTATCTAAATACATCAAGCAAACACTGACTACACTTGAAAACTGAGATAGATCAACCATAGCGGGAGACTTCAACATACAATATTGGACAGATCTTCCAGAAAAAAGCTCAATAAATACACAGAAGACTTTATTGTCACAATTAACCAATTACATGTCATCGACATATACAGAACTTCTTATGCATCAACAAATAACTACACCTTCTTCTCTAGTGCACATGGAACATTTTCCAGAACAGACCATGTGTTAGGACATAAAGCCAATCTTAACAAAATCCAAACCATAGAATTATTGCAAAGCATTTTCTCAGACCACAAAGCCATAGAAGTCATAATAAATGCAGAAAAAACATAGACAGGAATAGGAACTCATGGAAACTGACCAACACCTTGCTCAGAAAGCAGTGGGTTATAGAAGAAATCAAGGATGAAATAAAGAAATTTTGTGATTCAAATCAGAATGAAAACACTTCCTACCAGAACTCACAGGATACAGCCAAAGCAGTGCTCAGAAGTCAATTTATCTCTACAAATGCACATATCCAGAAGGAAGAAAGAACCCAAACCAAAGAATTAACCCTACAGCTTGAACAAGTAGAAAAAGAGCAACAGAGGACTCCTCAGGCACCAGAAGAAAATCGATAATAAATATTAGAGCAGGACTAAATTAATTGTAGAACAGAAGAACAACTGAAAAAATTGATGAGACCAAAAGCTGGTTTTTTGAAAAGATTAACAAAATTGACAAACCATTGGCTAAACTAAAGAAAACCAGGTAAGGACACAAATGACCCTAATAAAAAATAAGATGGGAGATGTCACAACAGATCCAACAGAAATCAATAGTATTACAACAGAATACTACAACAGACTGTACTCTAACAAATTTGAAAACCTAGAGGAAACAGACAAATTCCTAGATTCATATTGCCAACCAAAACCATCACAAGGAGAAGCGCATCACAAAGGAAGAGATTGAAAAAGTCATCAAAAAACTACTAGCCAAAAAAAGCCCTGGCCTGGATGGCTTCACTGCAGAATTCTACCAAGTTTTTGGAGAAGAGTTCACCCAGATACACTTAGGCTATTTCACAGCATAGAAAGGGGTGGAATACTCCAAATTCATTATATAAAGCCATTATAACTCTGATACCAAAGCCAGGGAAAGATCCAACAAAAAAGGAGAATTACAGACCTACATCACTTATGAACCTGCATGCAAAAATTTTCAACAAAATCCTTGCTAACAGAATTCAACAACATATCAAAAAAATAATTCATCACAACCAAGTTGGATTCACGCCAAGGACGCAAGTCTGGTTCAACATTAGAAAAAAATTAATGTGATCAACCACATGAATAAGACAAAAGATAAGAATCACCTGATCTTATCAACTGATGCATAAAAAGCATCTGACAAAGTCCAACATCCATTCATGCTAAAAACTCTCAGCAAAATAGGAATAGAAGGCAAATTCCTCAGTGCAATAAGGGCCATCTGTGCAAAGCCAACCACCTACATTGTCCTGAACGGAGAGAAATTGAAATGATTTCCTCTTGAGAACAGGAACTAGACAAGAATGCCCACTCTCACCTCTCCTATTCAACATTGTACTAGAAGTTCTAGCCAGAGCAACTAGACAAGACAAAGAAATAAATGGCATCTACATCAGTAAATAAGAAGTAAAAATATCCCTATTTGCAGATGATGTGATTGTATACACAAAGAATCCTAAAGAATCCATAAGTAAACTACTCAAACTAATAGAAGAGTTCAGCAAAGTATCAGGATACAAGACTAGCATAAGTAAATCAGTAGGATTTCTTTATACCAACAGTGAGATAATTAAAGATGAAATCACCAAACCAATATCATTTACTATAGTCCCCAAGAAGATAAAAGACCTAGGAAAATGTAACTGAAGAAACAAGAGACCTATACAAAATGAACTACAAGCCCTACTGCAAAAAACTAAGAGAGACTTTCAAAAATGGAGAAATCTACCCTGCTCATGGATAGGAAGACTTAACATTGTGGAAATGTCTATTTTACCCAGTGCAATTTACTTATATAATGCAATCCCAACATAAATTCTAGTGACATTTTTCAATGAGATGTAGAACCATATCACCAACTTTGTTTGGAAGAGGAAGAAATCCCGGATAGGCAAAGCACTCCTGAAGAAGAAGAACATAATAGGAGGCCTCTAACTACCAGACTTTGGAACCTATTACACTGCCATAGTAGTCAAAACTGCCTGGTACTGGTACAAAAAGAGACACGTAGACCAATGGAATAGAATTGAGACCCCAGGATGCCACCATCATCTTACAAACAGCTGATATTTGACAAAGCCCTAAGATTGTAAACTCCAGTAAAAACAGTCTCTTTAACAAATTGCGCTGGCAGAATTGGATATCCATCTGCAAAAAGTTGAAACAAGATCCATATCTCGCACCTGACACAAAATCAACTCAAAGTAGATAAAAGATCTAAATATCAAACTTAAAATGATAAAAATCATGCAGGAAGAATAGGATCAACTATGGAAGTTTTAATGCACAACATAGACAGATTTCAAAATCTGACAAAGTACAATCAGCAGAAAATAGATCAATGTGAACTACTAAGAATCAAACACTTCTGCTCATCCAAAGACTTTATCCAAAGAATTAAAAGACCACCTAAAGAATGGGAAAAAATATTTGGCAACTACATGTTGGACCAATGTCTGATCTCCGTAATCTACAAGGTACTGTAAAATATCAACAAGAAAAGGAGAAATAATCCCATTAAGCAATGAGAAAAGGAGATGGATAGACCCTTCTCTAAAGAGGAGATCCAGGCAGCCAAAAGACACAATCAGAATTGCTCACCATCATTAGCTGTTAAAGAAATCCAAGTCAAAATGACGATGAGATACCATCTCACCACAATAAGGTTGGCCTGATCTAGAAAACACAAAACAACAAATGCTGGAGAGGCTGTGAAGAAATTAGAAGTCTCCTACACTGTTGGTGGGATTGCAAAGTGGTGCAACCTCTTTGGAAAGCAATCTGGAGCTTCCTTAAAAAGCTGGAAATAGATACACCGTTTGACCCTGTAATCCCACTGTTTGGAATATATTCTATGGAAACAAGGGCAGTCACATGAACAGATACATGCACACGAATGTTTCTTGCAGCACAGTTCACAATAGCAAAAAGATGGAATCAACCCCAAAGCCCAACAACAGATGAAGTGATAATCTTATAGCATATACACTCAATGGAACACTATGCAATAATAAAGAACAATGATGATTTTAAGAAGCATCTCATAACCTGGTTTAAATTGGAAGACATTATGTTGAGTGAAATGAGTCAGCGGTACAAGGACAAATATTGTATGAGACCCCTACTACAAGGGCTTAAAAACAGACTCATGTATAGAAGGAAAGACTCTATGATGGCTGCTAGGGAGGGGAAGGAGGGAGGGAGGGAGGACTGGTTATATATTAGATAGCTGATAGAAATTTGGTTGGGTGAAATCACTAACAACACACATTAGAAAGAAGATCAGTTTAACTGGACTTCAACGTAATTTGAAAAGTCTTCTAATCTTAACCCAATATTGCAAGCACAGAGTAGCTGGGGTGGGGGTCCAGGGACCATGTTCTCAGGGGCCATCTAGGTCAATTGGCATAACTAGCCTATTGCTAAGAGAGTCTTCTGCACCCCGTATTGGTGAGTGGCGTCTGGGGTCTTAAAAGCTAGCAAGCTGCCACCTGAAGTACACCAAATTGTCCCAACTCAGCTGGAACAGATGATCACTAGGAACAACAACAACATGGGGGAAAGAGAATCAAGAAGACAGAAAGAGCTACATGAATAGGTGACCACATCATCATGTGACCAGAAGAACCAGGTGGCACGAGGCCACCACAATGGCAGCCATGATGGGGCTCACAATGTTGAGTCCCTGTGGCAACATGAGAAAACAAAGGGTTGCACCCTGAGAACTCCACTAAAAGACCACAATTCCTCTGGGAACATGGACCCCAGACTGATGCCGCCCCTGATCATAAATCACTACTGAGGTCAACTCTTCAGAAAGGAATGGATTGGACTAGGGGACATAGAGTGAACATATTGTGTGCACATATTATGGTTCTATGCGTCTATACGATGTCATCCTGCTGCCCTCTTACTAGGTGGGAGTAGAGAAGGTGGAGAGGAGGAGACAAGAGATTGTTAAGAAGATGTGACATGTATGGAATAGAAAGGAGGAATGTACTGTCACTCGAGCAAGGAGAGTAGAAGGAGCTGCAGATATGCAGACATGCAAATTTAAACTGGTTTGTACATTTTCACTCAATCACAATTAAAAAATAATAAAAAAATAAAAAGATGATGATCGAGAACATCAAAGGCACAAGGAAAAATGAGTCCAGGAGATAGAAAGACCCAGATATTGGGAGACTACATCACCATGAGACCAGAAGAACCAGTTGGTGCCTGGCCACCACCAGAAGCAGCCTTGATAGGGGACACAATGTAGAGTCCCTAATGCAACATGAGAAAAAGAGGTGTGCAGACCAAGAACTCTATAAAAGACCAGAACTGATGATCTGGCAACCTGGAGGTTCCCTTGAGAACATGGCCCTTAGAGTTGCTGCTGTCCTACACTTGAAGCTAGTACTGAGATCAACATTTCAGACTAAGAATGGATGGCACTCAGGGACTGAGCTGAGTGAGCATGTGGTATGTGTACTTAACGATTTTATACATTTATAGAAGGCTGTCCTACTGGTTTCTTTCTAGAGGCCAGAGGAGAGCATGAAAAGGAGGGGACAGGTGTTCATTGGGAGGATAGTAGAAGAGTGAAAAGGAGTGTGCTGCCACAGGGTGGGGATCGCAGACAGAGTTGTAGAGAGGCAGGTATGCAAAATTGACTTGGGTTATATACTTTCACATATTGATGATAATAAAAGTAAAAAAGAATCTGAATACAGCCAGGACAAAGATTTCTCTGGTAGATATAAGAATAAATGTAATGGACTTCGTAAAACCCTATTAAATCTTGAACTATAAAGATTAGCAAAAATCAAAGACAGCACTCATTCATTGTATATTACTCCGTGCCTGCTTTGAGGTGGCATCTAGCCTGGACCCAAGCATACAGAGAGGGATGAGGCGCATTCTTAAAGGCTTTCAAGCTAGTAGGGAACAAATATGGAAGCCAAGAAAGTGGAACACAGTTACAGATTCAGCAACACAGGCAGGTACATGATACAAAAAGAACACAACTGGATGAATTATCTATTCTGCCTGAGGAGGTACATAATACAATCTTGAAATTATGAATGTTGTAGTTATTTTCCATGGCTTCTGACAAGCTCTGGCTGCAATTTGAAATCTGAGTCATTCTCTGACACAGTAATGAGTACTGTCAAACAGCAGGCTTAGCTAGCAAATTAGTATCTGCTGGAAGCTCTGCTCAATAAACTATGGAATTTCAGACATTACTTTGGTTTAACATGTATATCTTTCAGTGTTTTACCAGTTGTTTATTTTCTTCAAAAGGAAAAAGTAAACCAACAAAATGATAGTAATTATGCCCATATCTAGTAATAGATCACTGTAAAAAAAATACAGAAAAATTGAGGTTTGGGGATGTTCAGTGGTCTTTCAAAGTCCATTTCTGATTACTAAAAAAGAAAGAAAGGGAAAGGGAAACAGAAGGGAAAGGAAAACAAAAGGAAAGGAACAAACCAGTCACTTCCAATTCACAGCGATCGTATAGGACAGAGTTCTCTTTGGTTAGCAGTGGAACACTTAACCACTTATGTCACCAGGGCTCCATCTATTGCACTAACATACCCTAATTACCTGTGACTGACATATTTCTAACCTAGTCTGGGAGCCTTTTAATAAAATGTTTTAATTAGAATTTTATGTAGTGACATTTGTTCACTATGTGAAAATGCACAAACTGGATTTGTTTGGTTATCTCTATGCCTCTGGGCAATCTTTTTCTTAAAAGATATCCAATAACTTGTGTGCAATTCTAAGAACTCAAAGTTATGTAATAGCACTTTTTTTTATTTTACGAGCTCAACATAGATAAAATATAGTGTTCTTTTCCTAATTGCTTGATGTCTTTCTGCATACCTATTATAATCCAATCCCAAATCTATTATCTTTCTTAAACTATCAATCACAGGCAAGATCTCTGCACACTAAATCAGTTGCCCCGAGCAACACCAAAATGCCACACATTACGAGAAAATCAGCATGGCTCTTTCAAGTCAACAGGGGTAATTTGGCATTCTTTTTTAGAATACTTCGTGCCGGTAGAAAAATCACACCTCAGGGTGACAATAATATAAATTTGTTGCTCTTCAATCACAATCTGTTTGACTCAACTGCTGTTAATACCAGAAGAAAGGTTCTTTTGTAAGAGAATCCTTTCTGTGTTTCCCTTTTTTGTGTGTCTTTGTGCAGGCTGCAGTGTGTGGGCAAAACGGCACCGTTCCTAATACTACTGGGGTGGGTTGTGCAGGTGGATCTGTTAGGCGATGACAGCTATAAATGGCCATTTATTTCAAAAGCCAAGCTGCTCATGCCTGTGTGCAGAGAACACAGCAATTATTTGAAATTACTTTTCAAAATCTTATCTCTGACTTCATCAGTTTTTCTTTTAAAAGCTCTGTTCCATTCATTTTTGCTTGTACAATTTATGAAAGGATTTCCAGGATTAATTTTTATCTTTCATCATTTTTTTTTCCTGAGTCTTTTGGCAGGCTGCCCTGTGATGCTCTGTAAACCTCTGGTCTACCTACTGTACACTTTCTGCCATTATTTTACAGGGGTGGAGACACAGAGAAAGACTAGCGCAAGACCTTCCAGCTAGCAGAGTCCAGAGGACCAAGTCTTGTAATTGTAAGTCCCACTTAAAATGGGACCACAGAGCTCTTCTAGAGATTTGTGTTTAATCAGTTCTACAAGGTAGCTTGTTGTGTAGCACAGTTTTGTTTCCAGTTCAGTTGCCATCAAGTTGATTCCAATTCATGGCAACCCTGTGTGTGTCACAGCAGACCTGTGCTGTATAATATTTTTAATGACTGATTTTTTTTGGAGGTAGATCACCAGACCTTTCTTTGAGGTATCTCTCAGTGAACTCATGCTTCTAATCTTTTGGTTAGTGAGAGCAAGAAATACGCTCACGATGAGGACTCTCACAAAACCGTTGTTCCTTAAACTGGGATTCATGGACCCTGAGGGGTTTTGTGACATCTTCTCAAGGATCTGTGAGTTTCTCTATGAACATTTTTTAAATCTTGCATTTTGATGACAAAGTGTAAAAACAACATAAAAACCAAACCTACTGCTGTCAAGTTAATTCCAACTCATAGCCACCCTAAAGGGTATAAAAATCTGGGTGCTTAAACCCTGAAGTTGATGGGCAATTTCAGCACCCACATTTGTTTTTGCATTTGCTGGTTTCCCTTTGGAAATTCTGGTGGTATAGCAAAGAGCTATAACTGCTGACCAAAAGGTCAGTGGCTTGAACGCACCAGGTGCTCCTTGGAAACTCTGCAAGGGGCAGTTCTACTCTGTTCCACAGGGTCACCACGAGCCAGAGTTGAGTTGATCACAATGGTAGTAGTGCCCCTATTAAAAAAAAAAAGCAGTTTCGCTGTAGTTCACTCCGACTCATAGCAACCCATGTATGTCAGAGTAGAACTATGGTCCATAGGGTTTTCAGTGGCTGATTTTTCAGAAAGAAACCACCAAGCCTTTCTTCTGAGGTACTCCTGGGTGGTCTCAAACTTCCAACCTTTCAGTTAGCAGCCCAACAGGCTAACCATTTACACTACCCGGGGACAGACTCCTAAGTAGTTAAAAAAAAAAAAAAGTGCGATTTTCCTTTAACTTGTAGCTACTGAATGAAATATTGGAAGCAGTTTTTGAAAGAGGCCATATACACGTAAAATGGTCACTTTTGAAACTGGACAATCCACTCCAGATTTTAATAAGGATTGAATATAATCATGCCACATGGTAGGTAGGTGATTACTTTTGAACAGTCTCCAACATCAGCAACCTCAGTCAGGTGGATGTTAGCTGGATTTGCACTGCAAAACACAGCATGATGCTTTATGCGTTTTCATTAGTTCTTTAGTTTTGAAAGTTTCCATAAGGCTGGGAGTTTGTTAACAGCATTGCGATTAATGCTTGGGAACTGCAGAGCTTTATTAAATATTTCCCCACTGCTGTTCCTCAGCACTCCCTCCCACTCTTGTTATCTGTTCTGAGTCGAGTGACTAAGTTTTTTGCATTGTAAGGTACACTTGCCTGCAGAACAGTCATCCTCCTCCGTTTTCTGGCTTCTTGTAAATGTGTTTCAGCCCCAGATCCCCACAGTTCTGCTCTCACTTCCTTCTGGTCTCCAGATACTAAATGTTTCCATGCTTCTTCCCAGGAGCACTCCAAATTTTGGCATGAAGTCAAGGATGGAGATAGGAAGTATTTTCTGGTTCTTTTGATGATTTGATAGATCCGTTTAGCTAGAATGTTTTCATTTGTTGTTTCTTGTGTTGTTCTCTCTCTGTTTTGCCTGCTTTTCATATCTTCCTTCCTTATCTTTATCTCTCTGTCTGCCACATACTCACCCTAAAATAATACTTAAGCCACGTAGATTAGTCTTGACTCCCAATTCCTATCTTTTAACACAAACAATCAAGATGCTTGCGAAATGTTTCAAGGGGACTCTGCTATTAATGATCACATCTTATATTTGATATACATCTTTTAAGGATTCCAATCATGCCACTCAGGCAAAAGAGGGCAATTACTGGTTTATATCAGCAGACCAGATTTATTTCTCTTAAAAAGCTAATACCTTTTTGACCCTTATACCTCAAGACTTCAGTTATTGGAGAGGTACTAACCCAGATCATTCTGTTCAAGTCTAAGGTGCTGTGGGATGGAACATTGGCTTCATCAAGGCTAGGTGCCCACACTGGAACTCACCAATTGTGACCAAGGGCAGAGACAACTTTCATTAATGCTTTAGCTTCCATATGGAACCAGGGAAGACAGGACCCAGAAAAGGAGTATTGGGCAGGTCATTTTAGGTGAACATTTTGTACAATCTCAACAATCACATGAGGTTAATATTACTATTACTACTTCAGAAAAGAGAAACAAGTCTTGGAGAAGTTAAGCTACACACAAGACTAACGATAAGTCAGGTCAACGTCTGAACCAAAATTTACTCCATTCTCTCTGTGACACAGCAGTTTTAGATAGACACAAAAGTTGAGTTGCTTTAAGAAATTAAATTAATTCTTAATTATATACAGTAACTATACATTGAATTCACTAAAGGTCATTTGTTTGTTGCTTTTATAATCAAGCGGTATGATGTTAGATCTGTAGATGACTTTGAGACATGATCCTGTCCACCACACACTCTATTAGAATCCCAGCTACCTTTCATACCCACCTAAACAACCAGTCAGAATCCTTGATGGCATAGTGGTTAAGTGCTAGGTCTGCTAACCAAAAGGTAAGCAGTTAGACTCCACCAGGCACTTCTTAGAAACTCTATGGAGCAGATCTGGTCTGTCCTATAGGGTCGCTATGTGTCAGAATCAACTGCACTGGGTTTTGTAAGCAACTAGTCTTACATCCAAACCTCTCAGCTTCAACATCACTTGGATTCCAATAACTTCCTAATTCCCTCACTTACATTTTCATCACCACTTCTCAGATAACGTATTACCCAAACTGGCTCCTTTTAAAAATCATAAATCCAGAGCTGGTACTCTCTAGCCAACTCTGTCACTCAGTTACCTCTATCACATCTATTGTAAAATGCTGGCAGCAGCAGTATCAGAACCTGTCTAACCTTAGGTGGGATACCGGAAAAACAGAGCTGCCCAAGGCTAACCCCTCTGAGGTGTGGGTCAGGCATACTTTCACTCTCCAAACTTTTCACCCATTCTTGCACCAGTTGCTCTCCTGATGACACTCTCTTGTTATCTGCTGGATTCTGTAATTCCTTGTGATGGCCACACAGAATTCACAGACTATACATATAATTATGTGGTTTACTAAGGAGGTAACAGGGTACAATCTGGGGTCAGGATCAACAGACTACAACTCAGGATAAGAATAAGGAAATATGTAGGCAACTTCTGGAAGTCTTCCCCAAAGTAAAGCACAAATTCTTCCCTTTTCCAGTTCAGGGCAGCTCTCTCAGCTCATCGTTGCCATACAAGCAAGCAGATCTTGCTCTCTGCCATGCATGCCCAGCCCCAGCTTCTTCTCAGTCTCCTGCGGACGGGCTTCTCTCGGCCCCGTGAGGACAGGTTCCTCTCCTTCCTCTCTGGACAGACTTCCCCTAGGCCTCTTCAGGATAGACCGCCTCTCAGTCCCCTGAGGACAAATCCTGTATCATTCCCTCGAGGACCCATTTCTTCTCAGGCCCCTCAGATGAATCTCTCTGCCATCAGCCTCCCTACTTCTAATGACTCAGCCCATAGCCAACGTCACAGTTTTGTTCATCTCCATTTGCTGCATTCTTAGAAGAAGGCTTCTGCTGTCACCACCAATTCTGCCACAGGGACCCCTCTGTGTCTCTTGCTGCCATCTCTGCCAAAAGACCTCTTCCAGGGCTTTTGCTGTCTTCAGGGTTACAGCTCATCTAGGAATTTTTTTGCGCCTTCCCTGCTGCTTCTCTCTTCTTGCCTCTTTCCTTCCTGTAGTTTTCTTCCTTTTTTGTTTGCCTTCTCTTTCTGCCTGTCACCCTTGGTGGAACTGACTGCAAACTACCTATCAATTTCATTGCCTGGCCCTCCCGCCAAGGCCACTAACTTCTCAGTAGGCCACAGGGCAATTCACGTGCCTAGTAAGCTATAGTCACCTCGTTTGAAAAGTATATTGACTTTGCAAAGTGCGTAAAATAAACTAATCACAGGACAGGCAGCTGCCCAGGGTCAGGTAAACAGTATTAAACTACAAGGTGCTTACAGCTTACTCAGGAAATGTCGGTCAACCTGGGAAAAGGTAACAAATCCTCTAGGATACAAAACCAGGGCAAAGGTAACTCCTTAAGACTAAGGAAAAAATCTCTCAAGCTGTTTTTACCAAAGAATGAAGACAAAAGACCACATGAAGTAACTTATTTCACCACACTTGTCATTGTCCTTGGCGCCCCCCACTTCTATTCCTGACTTAACGCGTGGGGACTCCTCAGGCCATCTTTTACCACTTATTCGGCCAGAGCCAATGATGCTTTACTTCAAGTACTCTGTTCCAATTCCCTCTGTCCGTGGTCTCCACGTCATACTTCTGCAGCAATTCACGTGCTAGCAACTCAAGTGCTAGCATTTTCTGCTCATTGTACCCTCTGGGGGGAAAAAACCCCACAGAAAGCACAGATTGGTAAGAAAGTAACACTCAAGATCTCATTCTCCAGTTCTCTGTAGCAGCTGTTTCAAACCTCCAGGGCTTGTCTCAGTCTTTTCACTCCATAATGTCCTCCTCATTCTTAGAAGATGACCTTACCTTCTACTTCAGAAGAAAAATTATCAAAGCTTTTCAGTGACAGTCTCTCACTTTCCAACCCCCAAACCTATGACTATCATGTGTCTTCATTGAACCTTGTATCAAAAGAAGGCTTACTTTTTTCTCCTTGGGCTTCAGGTGCTCCTTCTTCCTTTTTCCTAGAGAGCAGAACTTATGGATTCTCTTCCTTTCAGGTAACTCCTTTCCATCAAAACCGAAAAACATTCAGTTCTACTTACATAGGTTAAACAAACACCCTACCTTTCCACTTTAACTCTTTAGTTCCTCATCCTCAAACTATGAACTCCTTGAAGATAGATATTATCCAGCATAGCTGCTGGCTCTCAATATAAAGATATATTAATAAACCAAAAACAAAAACACCACTGCTGTTGAGTCTATTCCAACTCATAGTGACCCTATAAAACAGAGTAGAACTGCCCCATATGATTTTCAAGAAAAGCCTGGTGTATTTGAACTGCTGACCTTTTGATTAGTACCCATAGCTCTTAACTACTACACCATCAGCGGTTTTCCTTATATTAATAAAGAAATCAATGAATAATGCTTTGTTGGATGGGGCAAGGAAACTGAGGCAAGTTTATTGTCCATGTTTACATAGTGAAACCAGATTTTATTTATAAGTGATAGTCATTTACACAGCAGAGGAGAAATCAGCATAAGTGGACTAAATCCAAAGCTTAAAAGTATTTTAAATAAAACCAAACACTGTGAAGGACAGAGTGCCAGAGTCAGGGTCTGAGGATCATGCATTTGGGGGACATCTAGGTCAACTGGCATAACAAAGCTTCTTTTAAGGAAATTGTTCCACATTCCACTTTGGTGAGTCATGTCTTGGATCTTAAAAGCTAGCATGCAGCTGTTTGGGAGGAAAGAGAAAGGAAAGAATCAAGGACACAAGAAAAGTGTGAGCTCAAGAGATGCAAAGGGCCACACATACCAGACACTACGTCAACATGAGACCAGAAGAACTAGATGGTGTGCAGCTACTACCAAAGACTGTCCTTACAAGGAACACAGCAAAGAGTCCCTGATGGAGCAGCAGAAATGTAGGGGACAGAAGTCCAACTCTAGTAAAAAGGCCAGACTTGATGGTCTGACAGGGTGGAGGGCTCCTAGAAAATGTGGTCCCCAGACTTTGTTAGCCCAGAAATGAAATCGTTCTGGAAGCTAACTCTTCAGGCAAATATTGAACTGATATGTAAGATACTATATGGTACTAGTGAAGAACATGCTTCTTGGCTTGGGTAGATACAGGAGATTAACTGGCTGGCTCCCGCTTGGAAGCAAAAGGAGACAACAGAGGGTAACAGGAGCTGATAAATGGACACTGGAAATACAGGGTGGAATGAAGGAATGTGCTGTCACCGTGTAGGGAGAGCAAGTAGGGTCACATGGCAAACTGCATGTATGTTTTTGTATGAGAAACTAACAGGAACTGTAAGGTTTCACTTAAAACACAATAAAAAAATATATTTATTTATTTATATTTAAATGAGCAGCCATCCAAGAATAATCAATTGATCCCAACCCACCTGGAGCAGAAGATAATGAGGGACATCAAAGACACAAGGAAAACAAGAGCCCCAAAGACAGAAAGGGCTGCGTAATTTTGATACACACATCATCATGAGACCAGAAGAAGTAGATGGTGCCCAGCCACCACTAATAACCGCCTTGACATGGAATACAACAAAGAGTCGCTGATGTAGCAGGAGAAAAATGGGACACAGAACTCAAACTCTGTTAAAAAGACCACTTGGTGGTCTGACAGACTGGAGGATACCCAGAAGACACGGCCCATGGACTCTGCCAACCCAGAACTGAAACTATTCCTGAAGTTAACTCCTCAATGAAAAATTTGGCTGGACTATAAGACATAAAATGATACTGGTGAGGAATGTGCTCCTTGGCTTAAATAGATATATAAGACTAACTGGACAGCTCCTATCCAGAGGAGAGACGAGAGGGCAAATGGGGACAAGGAGCTAGCTGAATGGACACAGGACATACAGGATAGAAATAACAAGTGCTTTGTAACAGTCCAAGGAGAGCAGCTAGAGTTGCACAGCAATGTGTGTGTAGGTTTGTGTATAACAAATTGACTTGGATTGTAAAATTCCACTTAAAACACAACAAAATATTTAAAAAAATAATATTACAGGTGTCTGATTTTCTCAGCCCTATTTAGACAACTGCTAACATGTTTATGTGTATACCTATGCACATAGCAGCTGGATGCTTTCAAGAAATACATTTTTGGAATTGCTAAATAATAATTTGTCTTCCATAGGTACAGTAAGATGAATTTGGATTTCATTGTTGTTAGATGCTACTGATTCAAGTCCAACTCATAGCAACTGGATAGCAACAGAACGAAATACTGCCCAGTCCTGTGCCATGCCCATAATTGTTAGTGTGCTTGAACCGATTGCTGCAACCACTGCATCAGTCGTCTTGTTGAAGGACTTCCTCTTTTTCTCTCACCTTCTGCTTTACCAGGCATGATATTCTTTTTCCAGGAATTGATCCCTCCTGACAACATGTCAAAAGTGTGAAAGAAGTAGGCTTGTCATCATTGCTCCTAAGGAGATCTCTGGGAACACTCCTCTAACGACAGAGAGGTGTGTTCTTTTGGCAGTCCATGATATGTTCAGTATTCTTCTCCAACACCATAATTGAAAGGTGTGAATTCTTCTTCTGTCTTCCTTGTTCATTATCTAGCATTTGCATGCATAAGATGTGATTTTAAATAACATGGTTTGGGTCAGTCACTCCTTAGCCTTCAAGCTGATATCTTTACTTTTCAAAACTTTAAAAAGATTTTTTTGCATTGGATTTTCCCAATGCATTGCATCTTTTAATTTCTTGACTGCTGCTTCCGTGGGTGGTGATTGTGGATCCAAGTAAAACGAAGTCCTTGACCACCTCAATCTTTTCTCCACCTATCATGGAGTTGTTTATCGGCCCAGTTGCAAGAATTTTTGTTTTCTTGATATTGAGGTATAATCCACACTGAAGGTTGTAGTCTTCTATCTTCATCAGTGTTTCAAGTCCTCTTTACTTCCAGCAAGCAAGGTTGTGTCATCTACATAATGCAGGTTGTTGATGAGTCTTCCTCCAATGCTGACACCCCGTTCTATTTCATGTAGTCCAGCTTCTTGTATTACTGACTCAACGTACAAATTGAATAGGCATGGTGAAAGGTTACAACCCTAACGCACACCTTTCCTGGCACTAAATCATGCAGTGTTGCCTTGTTCGATTTGAAAGACTGTCCCTTGATCCATATGTAAATTCCTCATGGGCACAATTAAGTGTTCTGGCATCCCCATTCTCTGCAATGTTATCCATAATTTGTTATGATCCAGTTGAATGCCTCTGCATAGTTAATAAAGCACAAGCAAATATCTTTCTGGTATACTCTGCTTTCAGCCAAGATCCATCTGATATCACAGTGATATCCTTGATTCCGTGTCCTCTTCTCAGTCTGGCCTAAATTTCTTGAAGCTCCCTGTCAATATACTGGTGCAGCTGCTTTTGAATAATCTTTAGCAAAATTGTATTTGTCTGTAATGTGAATGATATTGTTCAGTAATTTCTGCATTAAGTTGGATCACCTTTCTTTGTAATAGCTATAGCCTGGCAGCTGTCCTCCTAATTTCTTGTTATAGACGAGTAACTATTTCCAGTGCTGCATCAATTCGTTGAAACATCTCAATTGATATTCCATCAATTCTTGGAGCCTTGTTTTTCACCAATGCCTTCAATGCAGCTTTGACTTCTTCCTTTAGTACCATTGATTCATGGTCATGTGCTACCTCTTGAAATGGTTGAATGTTGACAGTGTTTTTTGGCTGATAACTCTGTGTAGTCTTTCTATCTTCTTATGATGCTTCCTTTACCATTTAAGATTTTCCTTGTAGAATCCCTCAGTGTTGCAACTCAAGGTTTGAATTTTTTCTTCAGTTCTTTCAGCTTGAGAAATGCAGAGCATATTCTTCTCTTTTGCTTCCCTATCTCCAGCTCTTTGCATATGTCATTATAGCACTTTAATTTCTCTTCTTGAGTTGACTTTTGAAATCTTTTGTTCAGTGATTTTACTTAATCATTGTGCTTTAGCTACTCAGCATTCATATTTCACAGTCTCTTCTGACATTCATTTTAGTCTTTTCTTTCTTTCTTGTCTTTTTAATGATCTCTTTCTTTTTTCAGGTAGGATATCTTCAGTGTCATCACACTACTTGTCTGGTCTTTAGTCATTAATGTTCAATACGTTGACTCTATTCTTAAGATGCTCTAAACTCAGGTGGGATAGACTCCAGTCATACTTTGGCTCTTGTGGACTTAAAATAATTCTTCACATGTAGCAAGCAGCTCTTAAGTAAAGACTATTGTCAACTAAGCAGCCAGGACTTTTAAAATGTACTTCAATTCACAGCTTTCTCTCCTCAAAACACTTCAATACTTTCCGTCTCAAGAAGAATAGAAATCCAACCCTGGCAATTGCCTTCAGGGCCCTACAAGTCCTGACCTTACTGCTCTAGCACAGTTTTTCCTTTCTTCATATTCTCCACAGCATATCAGACTGGATCCCTCCAGGGCTCCTGCACTTTTCCTCTTCGCCTGAAAAGTTCTTTCCCCAGAGAGCCCCAGAGCTTGCTGCCTCACCCTTCTTTGCCAAAGCCTTGATTCTTTCTCAGTGAATTTCAAACAGCTCCATGTTGGTCACTGAAGCTTAAAATAATAACTTCTCTACTTCTAGAAGAAAAATCAGAGAGGATATTCTGCAGCATTAAGGTAGAAGATGGTAGCCACCAAGAACCTAGGGGAATTTCAAGGCAGACAGGCCTTCCCTTTGCCACTTTCATGAAGCTGCTTGTGAGGCTGTTGGTGCAGTGTGCTGATGTGCTCTGAGCAGTCAAAGCTCACTGGGTCTACCCACTCTCGGGTGCTCACGGTCACAAGGTGCCTTTCCATCTGCTCTCTCTCTGTCTGCTCCTTCCCATCATAACCTCCTTTTCTTCAGAGCAACTAAATTTGTTGAACATATTAAATCTGTGGATGTGATAGGTAAAAAGTTATGTGTATGTTATGTCCACTCCTCCTACAGGCTATTTGCTCCTTAAAAGATGAGCTTATTAATCCAAACAAATATCTACTTGATACATCGTATAGGAAAACTATTTTGACGAGGAAAAATCTTTCTGGGAACTGGGGCTTCCTCTGGGATACAGTCTGGTGGTATCACGAAATATCACAGCAGGTGGAAGCCTTACTTTTGAGAATTGGTCAAACCCTGACATGTGAGGAGTTTCTTTGAAAAATGTCATAAAATGTAAGGTGTTGCTATTATTTCATTTTAGCAGAAACATGCCCCACATAATGCTACTCTGTTTCACATTAAGCATGTACATTTTTTCAAGGGCACTAAGTTTTATAAAGTCAGTACTGTAGTGTTGGAGCCCAGGTCTTAATCTTGCATTCTTTTTGGCTGAGACTGCTCATTAGTTTTGAAGTGTAGAGTTTGATTATCATGGCCTTAAGGATACACTCTGTCTTTAAAGGAAATGTTTAACCACAAAACAGGACAACTTATCACAGGCACTTAATTTTATGTGGAAACCCAGCTGTTACTTTCTCTGGAACTTTCAGTAACTGTTAAGGAAGGTAAAGCGGCAGAAATGGAACCTGAACTTTGGCTCATGGGCCAAAAGAGTGTTCAGAAGAAAGATCTCAGATTGGCTGAAAAGGAAGCTGGAAGCATGGCGGAAACCCCAGCATATGAAGCCAGAATACAGAGAGTACTTCAAACAAACAAAAGCCCAGCCTCATCCTTGAGCTGTCATTTGTTGGTCAATGGCCAGAGGAAGATATGTGGAACAACTGGGAAGTATGCCCAACGCAAAAGTTCAAAGCTCCCTTTTTGAACAAATTCCGAGCACTCATGGATAAAAGGCCATCATCGTTTTAGAAAAGACTGGGGGTGCTTTTATACCAAGTTGCCTGATTTGGAGATATTTCGTAATGCGCTGGTCTCCCTGTACCTATTATCCATATCTATTGCCTTTAATCATCAGATTTTCCTAGACTGTATTTTGGGGGTAGGCTTGATGAAATATAATAAGTTTAGAAATTACAGAGTATTTAGAAGGTTTTATGTAGAAAGAAGCCGTTGTATATAAACTCCCAGAATGTAAGTTACTCTAAATGATAGGATTCTGACTTGGGGCATACACAGATTTCAGACTGGATTACTGGTTTTAAACTGCATGAAGATGTGTTGGGACAAACAAAAATTTCTTCATTCAGACTTAATTTGACATCTTAAGAGATCCTCTTAACTTACAGCCTTCCTTTAAAGAATAATCTATTAACATTTAGTGTTTGGCTTTAAATTTGTGAGCAGCATCAAGGTTAAATGGGAGAGAATAAAAGTGATTCTTTGTGTATCAGTAAAGATGAAGGAATATAGGGTGCCTGAAAACTTTGTCCTCCAGTGAAAGCTACTTGAGGGAAATTACTACATATAATTGGATGGTTTTCCAGAATCTATCATAGCTCTTGGTGCATTGTAAGTACTCAGTAAATGTTTGAAGAATAAATAAATCAGTAAATATCAGGGATTTAGTTTTTCAGAATTCAATCTTTTCAGTCTTCTTGGGTCCATAACAAGAAATTCTTATGGTGTTTTAAAACAATACTGGAAAAGCTATGCATTTGGAAAGTTTGGGTGACTGAAATTAATTTTGGAGCAATTATTCAGTAACTCTACAGGGAGTTAGGAAAACTGGTTATGGGTCGGAGAGAAAGAGAATGAGGAACACAATACAGCTTGAGTCAAAGTCCATTTAAGCCTCACACTAGTAACAGGAAATTGGATGGGTTGTGAGCAGTTATATGGCATTTTATGGCAGGAAATTTTTGAGAGCTCCTAAGTAAAGAAAACTGGCATAATGTGAGTATAATTTCATAGACTTCTCCTGGCAAATATGGCTAGTCCAGCACATTTTTGAGTTTCATGGCCCTGGGTAAGGCTCCCTTAGAATTCCAGGAACGTGAACTTGTCCCAGCCAGTATCCTGACCCTGAGCAGGTCTGTGCATTGCATTCTCATGCCTGTTTGAACCAGCAGCATCAACTGCTTCAGTGCCTGAAAAACACTGCCACCCAGGCACACCAGTGTGAACCTCCATCTAGCAGGTGCCTGAGTCCTGCCAAATGACCCACTTGCCAATGTGAATGAATCTCCTTGTGGAGGCAGCAACAGTAAGATTAGGTCTGGCCACTTCGTTTGTCATCTATTGTTTATGATATTGTGCCTTACTTGGGTCCGTGGTCATCTAGAAATGATGGTATTACTAAAGATTTGCGAATCGGTACAACCTGGAGTGCACCTCGCAAGTTTGAGATCTGAGGTCTGTACTTATGTGGAAGATGTGGACCTGGCACGGTTACATTGTGGGGGCAACTCATGTCTTGGTGGAGGGAACCGTGAGGAGGAAGGTGGGGCTGGTGGAGTATGGAGTATCTCAAATCAGTCTCTGACTAAGTGTTCGGAGAAACAACAGAGAAAAAAACTGAGGCTGTCCAGAATTTCCTTTATTTGGATCTACAGTCGACACCAAAGGAAGCAACAGTCAGGCAATCAAATGATCCATTGTATTGCACAAGTTTGCAGCAAAAGACCTCCTCAGAGAGCTAACAAAACGAACACGTCACTTTAAGGACTGAAGTGTGCCTGATTCCAGCCATAGTATTTTCAATTGCTTCACATGTGTGAGAAAGCTAGACAATTAATAAGGCGGACTGAAGAAAACTGATGCCTTCAAATTGTGGTGCTGGTGAAGAATATTGAATATACCACGGAATGCAAAAGAATAAACAAATGTCTTGGAAGAAGTGCAGACAGAATGCTTCTTAGAAACAAAGGTAGTGAGACTTTGTTTCACATGCTTTGGACATATTGTTAGGAGGAATCAAACCCTGGAGAAGGATGTCATGCTTAGTAAAGTAGAGGTCAGCAAAAATACAAATACTGTTAATGAGACATAGTGACACAGTGGCTGCAACAATGGGCTGAAGCATTAAGACAACCATGAGGATGGCACAGAATCAGACAGTGTTTTGTTCTATTGTATACAGGGTCACTATGAGTCAGAACTGCATCAATGTCACCAAACAACAATAACAGAAGATAGGACCCCTTTCCCTATATTTCTTCTGAGAGTTCATAAAAACCAGGAGAAAGTCTGGAATAATTAGGCCAAGTTATAGACCACAGTTTCTGTTTGTTTTTAGTTGTCATTGAGTTAACTCCAACTCATGGTGACCTCATTTATAACAAATAAAGTGTTGCCTGGTCCTGTGCCATCTTCATGCTCTATGTCTTGGCCCATTGTGCGGTTATGATGTCGATTCATCTTACTGAGAGTTTCTTTCATTTCTGTTGACAGCTTACTTTATTGAAAATGATGTTCTTTTCTGGGCATTGGTCTTTCCTGATGATGAGTCTAAAAGGAAGCAAGGTGCAGTTCCACCATCCTCAGTTCTAAAGGAGCATTCCATTTGTATTTCTTCTAAGATTGCCTTGTTCAACCTTCCAGAAATTCATGGCATATTTGATATCCTTTACTACCACCACAATTCAGATTCATCAGTTCTTCTGTCTTCATTTTTCTCTGTCCATCTTTCACATGCATAGGAGGCGATCGAAAAGATCATTACCAAGACTTCCAACCAAAATGGCACCATAGAAAGAAGCACTGTGAGCACTCTCCACAGCAAAGACCCCAAGAGGTAAGTAGAATAGAGATAAATGTCAATCCTGGAATGTGAAGTGTCAAATGAGAATATAAAGATGTAAGCCCAAAACCAAATGGAACAAGAAACTAATAGAAAACAGTGAGTGAGAAGAGATGTGTGAGTGTTCCCTATCAGCTAACACAGCATGGATTTGTCATCTTGGGCTCCTGTCAGAGATCAGCAGACAAGGAGTATAGAAAAGCAGATTCATGGAAATCTCAGGAGAAAATAAAGTTCCTGGTGAGAAGCAAGACACCCTTTCCCACTCTGTATTTTCCCACTGCTTTACCTCCAATGTCTCCTGGCTATCTGTGATAGATCAGCCAGCTGGGAAGTGCAGCATCTGTGCCACTTGGATTTATCACACCTACATAGGAGATTGGCAGATGGAGTGTACATGGAAATGTCTTTAGGAACTCACAGCAGGACATAGATCACCTGCTGGATCTGCCCTGCTATACCAAGCTGACTGACTGGCCCTGCACTTTGGAGAAGAAAGTGAAAAATATCATGACCACAAGCAAGCAAAGAACAAAGACCATGCAGCCTACATGCTCTGACATAACCAAATAAAACAAAACAGCAGAGCAAAACAAACAGATGCACAATCAATAAACAAACAAAAGAAAAACTACTGAATGTTCCAAAGACAACAGACAATACCAATACATATTAGTAAAAAAATAAAACAAAACAAAACAGGGCAGGAAGGTTCAAGTAGGCACCATAGGTGTCCCAAGTAAAATACCAGATGACCGCCAGTAGAAGGAAAGGCACTAGAATTATCTGACAAAGAACTCATCTCTAATATTCAGAGCTATCTAGCAGTTGAAGAAAAAGGCAGACAACAATTAAGAAGAAATAGACAATCTCATGGAGAAGGCAGACAAATTCATGGAAGAATTCAGGAACACAATACAGGAAAAAAACGCCAAATTAAATTCACATCTAGAAATCATACAAAAACAACTAGAAATCCAAAAGATAAACAACAATATTTCAGGAACAGCATTGTGGAAGGGCTTGGAGCAGACTGGAGATGATGGAACACAGTATCAGCAAAATTGAAGACAAACACTTGGATACATTTCTGTTTGTGGAAAAATCAGAAGAAAAGTTAGACAAAAAATGAAGAAAGCTTGAGAATTATGCGGAATACGATCAAAAGCAAAATTTGCAAGTGATTGGCATTCCAGAGCAGAAGGAGAAAGTGAAAAACACAGAGAGGATCATTGAATTACTGCTGACAGAAAGCTTCCTTAATGTCATGGAAAATGAAAAACTGACCATCCAAGAAGCACAGTGAACCCCATATAGCACAGACCCTAAAAAGAAAATCATCAAGCCATATTATAAGCACTCTCACTAAAACCAAAGACAGAAAAAATTCTAAGAGCAGCTTGAGAAAAGCACAAAGTCACATACAGACAACAAACAATAAGATTAAGCCGTGATTATTTGACAGAAACCATACAAGCAAGAAGGCAACTGGATGATGTATATGTAAAACTTTGAAAGAAAAAATTGCCAACCAAGAATAATATATCTTGCAAAACTCATTCAAATACAGTGGTTAAATCAGAACATTTCCAGATAAACTGAATTTAAGGGAATATTTAAAAACAAAACCAACTTACAAGAATTATTAAATGGAGTCTTTCAATCTGAGAGCAAACAAATCAGACCACAGCCTGAATCTAGGGTGCAAGATCATAACAGTCAGATACTAATCTAGGAAATGAACTCTCAAAGAACATCCAAAACCAAAAGAGTTACAACAGGGAGCCAGAGAGGTTAATCTGTAAATAATAACATCAGAACAACAGAAGAGGGAATACACTCGCTAATGGACTGAAACACAAGGCAATACCAAGTAATTATATACTGGTTCAAATCTAAGAAGATGTGGGTAAATTTCAAGGTAACCACAAAGAAAGTTAGTGAACTACTAATCAAAATAAAGAAGGAAAACAAAACATCTTAAAAAAACAAAATCTACAAACACTATAGAAATGAAAAAGAAACCCACAAACCAAAAGAATTCAGCACAGGAGGGTAAGAGAAACAAGAAAATGTCAGCCACACATACAAGCACTATTGAACGACAGCAATAAACTTATATCTGTCGTCAATAGCATTGACTGTAATTGACCTAAATGTACCACCCATCAAGAGACAGTGAGTGACAGAATACAATTAAAAACAGAAATTATCAATGTTCTGTTTACAAGAGACAGACCTTAGAAACAAAGTTGCCTGGTACTGATATGATGACAGATACACTGATCAATGGACCAGAACTGTTATAAATCTATCCATCTATGGCTACCTGATCTTTGACAAGGGCCCAAAGTCCATCAAATGGGAAAGGACAGTCTTTTTAGCAGATGGTGGTACCAAAACTGGATGTCATCTCATTACATGGATCAAGCTGGAGGGCATTGTGTTGAATGAAAGGAGTCAGTCACAGAGGGACAGATGTTGTGGAAAACCACTGCTATGAAATCCCATGAGAAGGGTTACACACACAGAAACAATCTTCCATGATTACCAAGGAGAGGGCAGGTGAGAATGGAAAAGCATTAAATAGACAATAGATAAATGGTAACTTTGATGAAGGATAAGAGAGTGCACACTACTGAGGAAAGCCAGCACAACTAGTATAAGGCAAGGGTATGGTAGCTCCATGGTCTTGTCCAAACTCCCTGAGGGACCTAATTGCTGGGCTGAGGGTTGGGCGGACTATGGTCTTGGAGAACATCCGGCTCAGTTGGCATACATAGTTTATACAGAAAACGTTCTGCATTCTACTTTGGTACTTGGCTCTGTATTTACTGCAAGTTATCTTGTAAATAAATTAATCCTTTCATCAGGGACTTTTATTATTTGTTTTACAAAAACAGAAAGCTGAACTTCCACAATAACAAGTTTGAGTGTTTAGTTAATTGTGCTCTGGAAATTCATCAAATAGGTATGATGCAATACCAAAACCAAACCTGCTGCCATTGAGTTAATTCCAACACATAGTGATCCCACAGGACAGAGCAGACCTGCTGCACAGAGTTTCCAAGGAACTTCTGGAGGATTCGAGTTGCCAACCTTTAAGTTAGCAGCCAGAGCACTTAACCACTATACCACCAGCGTGTAAAGTACAAGCAAATCTGTGTTTAATTTTTTCTGGCTTTCTGACTGTCACTGTTTCAAATCTTTCAGGTTTGAAATGTCTAATTATTACTAGACTGAATGAGGAAGACAGTCTGCTGAAAGAGTACCTGTGATGGGAGAAGAAGATCTCTGTTTCTGCACCAAGTTCTAGTCTGTAAGAAGAAGTACTCTGCACACAATTTAGGAAGAGAGTTATGAGCCAGATCTTGATATTAAATATTTAGGGGTACAGTGTTAAGAAACTCAAAATCCAAACCTGATGCTGTTGAGTCAATTCCAACTCGTAGCAATGCTACAGAGCAGAGTAGAATTGTCCCACACAGTTTCCAAGAAGCGCCTGGTGGATTTCAACTGCTAACCTTTGCGTTAGAAGAGATAGCACTTGTTCACTACATCACTAATTCAATGTGCAGTAAGTTTTTGATCACAAGGTTGTAAAAAGTATTTTATTGAAGTCTCACTTCATGCTAAGTATTGTAAATTCCAAGGATATTCTTGAAAAGCTTACAAATTTGCATAAACAGAGGGAAATACTTTTCTTCTAGAAGCTGCCAGAATTTGGGGCCAGCTGCCCTAGAACAATAGGAGAATACTAATTTGGGAGAAATAGGCTCTTCATGTGAAAAAATACCTACATGACTTTCAGATTCTACAAATAAACTTCAGAGCTAGCCTGGATAAGAAAGGGAGAAAAGCAGAACTCTTGGTAAATAAAAGTGGGAAAATGTCTAAATAGAGTGAAGATCAGACTGGTGAGAACCTCACCAAACAGCACAGGTTCTTTGAGGAGAAAGATAGCTAACAAGAAAGTCTCTTTGTTATCGATGATTGGAGAATTGAAAGTAAAGCGATGCCCAAAATTATCTCCTTGTTTTCCTTGTGCTATTATCTCTGAGAATGAAGGAAGAAACAGTATCAATAAAAACAATGAAATACTTTGCAATGGACAAAAAAGATTATTTAGCATCTTGTCCAGTGTACCCGGCTGAGTTTTTCTCTTTCACCAGCCTTAAGTGAAATAGGAGGATTTTTTTGGACACCAAGTGAAATAACCTGGCTTGACTATAAGAACTGGCACAAAGCTGGTTCCTCTGAGATATAGGTCAAATAGGCTCCATTCTCCAGCTTCTCCATCACTTCTACCATCAGCCATTCCCAACACATCACTTTCTTTATTGGGTTAGATAACTCATTACAACAGTCACAGAAAATTCGTAGAAGCACTTATCTGCACCAGCAACTTTAATAACAGATATGTATATAAGCATAAGCATAAACTAAAACAAAGATATGAATGGGGAGAAGTTTTGTAGGGTCCTAGCAAAAGCCTCAGTGTCTCAGGGGGGCCCACTTAGCTCTCAAAGAGGACCTGTTTATCCTTGCTGAAAACCAGTGTTTACTCTTACTGATAGGAGATTTTCAATAGGAAACTCAATGACATCATGCGGCAGTTTCAGCTACTGTTCACGCCTCTCAACTGTCACACAGAGTTGGAGCTTTACACTCTGCTGCCACCTTCTAAGTCCACTCATTGTCTTTGCCTCTTCTGATAGACTCTTGAAGGCACTGCCTCAGTTGCAGCGCATATTGCAGGTTTACTCTGTCCGGAAGGTTCTGTATGTCAGGGCGCCATCACACTCCTCCTGGCGTGGGGCCTCATCTAAGCCTCTGTGTTCTAGAGTTTTCTTTCTTTTTTTTTTCCCAGGCAGGGGGAGGGGGGAACAGTTTAATCTGTGTAAGGGTCAATTACAAAATGAGATTCCCAAACTAATCTGGGTAAAGGTTGAACTAGAAAGGGCCTGGTAAATGGCAGGCCAAGTGGGGCTCAAAACCTGGGATGAAAAGGCCAATTTGTTTTTCTGAAAGGTAATTTCACTCTACATGGCTTGAGAAATTTTTATAACTGTATAATGTCAAATATTGGTAGCAATGTTTGCTCATAAAAATGCAAACTGTGAAAACGCAGTACTTACTGTCATGGATATTGACTAGTTTTGTATGCGTCTGTAAATTTTTTTCAGCATCCCTGTTGGCCTACACATGTGTGTATTTTTTAAGTCTCTTCCTTGAGCCAGTGGCAACATCTCTATGTCTCTCTTATTAAACAATGAAATATTTGACGTGTGTTCATTTTGTATTTGTGCAGCATCATGATTTAATATTTTAAAAGATTTTTTTTTCCTTTAACAAAAAAGGAAGGCACAAAAGAAGGAACATACGAGATTGAAAAGACATCAGGAGGTAGAATTCAAAGAGACAACTGTGAAAATAATGTCCCTTGATCCACAGGTTCCACAGAAACCTTGTTAAATGTGTCAGAGTTTTCACAGATGGAGGGACATCATAAGACATTTCTTGCTCAATATTTAAGGAAAGTGTAGTCCCAGAAAGGTGGAATATCTGCATACTAATAATTAACAAATGTATGTACCAGTTTGATGACTGTCAGACTGAAGAGAGCTTAAAGTTTCATGAACTCATAAGCAAGGAGACCTAAATCTACTGATTCGTATCATTGTATCATTGTATATTTAAGGCAGATATGCTTTGCTAATTAAGCTAAACTACTCTTTGGTTTGAAAGAAATTTCAGGAATATTTTTGGTTTAAGATTTAAAGATCATCACAACGCAATAGTTTTGGGAGTACAGCCAGCCTCGATAACTCCAGAAAGTCTGGGTTCTGTGACAATTTGAAAGTATGCTCCATGGTTTTATCCCTCTTGATCAAGATTTGCCTATAGAATTTCTGATCAAAATGTTTCATAATGGTAGCTGGATACCATCCTATTCTTTCAGTTTCATGGCAAAAGGAGCAATTACTCATGAAAGCAATTAGCCAGATATTCCATTTGCTCCTCCTGTTCCTGACTCTCCCTCTTCAGTTGCTGCAGGAAATTGATACCAATGGTACCCGGATTGCCACTTGCAAGCTTTCAGGATTTCAGGCACTACACAAGGTGCTAGAGACAGAACAGTTACACTAAAGCAATATTAAGCTGTCTAACCGAGATCATCTACGAAACTATGACCCTAAACCTCCAAACCAAGAAACAAAATCCCATGAGTGTGTGTTTGCACATAAGCAGCCTCAGAAGCTTCTCTTTCTGTCTCCTCTCTCTCTTTTAAAAATATGTATCACATATTTGTCAATTTGATTTTTTACAGTACACAACTTATTGACATCCATAACAGATAGTTTTTAAGACATTTTTCTTCTCAGAATAATTCTGTCCATAGATTGATAGGCAGATCACTAGCTGCTTTTAGTCATAGTTGAACAATGTCAGATTAACTGAAAAGGCTCTCCTTGCCTAATGTTTAAAAGATCTTTTTGAAATAGATTAGCAGTATCTTTTCTACATTAAAGGGGAAAAGATGCCACTTCCCCAAAAGAAGAGACTATGTGGACTGAAATAACAATGTGGAAAGAAGGAAGAAGGTGGCTTTGTTATCCAAGAAGTTTTAGTACCTCCAGTGAAGCTGTATAAGAGGAGCTTATACAGTGGGGGGAGTTAATGTTTTGTAGACAAAAAAGTTAGTTCTTTATCAGAGTCTGAAGTACTATCTCCTTTTTTTCTAATAACCCTTCCTGTAACAAACACTCAATACTCACCGAAATTGTCAGTCCAAATTGGCTTTACCACAGGGACAACTTTATGGACCCCTTACTAGAAGGCTGTTAGCCACATAACAAAATCAGAGGTGCCTATGTGGCAAAGTAACAGTACTAGAAAGTGGAAAGTAAAACAGACTTGTCTGTTCACCCTGCACCCCGAACAACCTACTTGCTCTTCAAATTGTAGGATATTCTTAACTTTCCTAGAGATTTCCCATCAGCAACATACTGAGATAACTATGTTAAACTTGAAGGCTCATTGAGAAATAAATAACATACAGAATTTGACATATTGTACATGTTCTGTAACTGTTATTTCTATTGCCTTATCGATTCATCTCCCCCACTTCTCCGTCAGTTTGTCAGACTGTGGGGGCCTGGGTTACCGTGATGCTGGAAGCTACACTGCTGATATTCAGATATCAGCAGGGTCGGCCACGGCTGACAGGTTCCAGCTGAGCTTCCAGACTAAGACTAAGAAGAATTAGCCAGTGAAAATCTTATGAACAGTAGAAGAACATTACCAGATATAGCACCAGAAGATGAGCCCCCCTGGTTGGAAGACTGGGGAAGAGCTGCCTCCTCAAAGTAGACCTTCATTTACTGAGGTGGCACAACTCAAAATGAGATGAAACAGCTGCAAACATCCATTAATAACTGGAACTTGGAATGCACAAAATATAAATTTAGGAAAATTGGATATTGTGAAAAATGAAATAGAATGCATAAACATCAATATCCTAGGAATTAGTGAGCAGAAATGGATTGACATTGGCCATTTTGAACTGGACAGTCATATGGTCTACCATGCGAGGGATGAAAATTTCAAGAGAAATGGTGTTGCATTCATTGCCAAAAAGAACATTTCATTGTCCTAAAGTACAGTGCTGTCAGTGATAGGATAATATCCATATGCCTACAAGGAAGGTCAGTGAGTATGATTGTTATTCAGATTTATGCACCAATCATTAAGGCCAAAGATGAAGAAACTAGAGATTTTTACCAGCTTACGCAGTCCAAAATTGATCAAACATGCCGTCACAATGCATTGATAATCTCTGGTGATTGGAATGCAAAACTTAGAAACAAAGAAGAAAGATCAGTAAGTGGAAAATACGGCCACGGTGACAGACATGGTCCAAGATTGAATGACAAAATTTTGCAAGACTAACGACTTCTTCACTGCAAACACTTATTTTTCACCAACATAAACTGTGATTATACACATGGACTTCACCAGACAGAATACACAGGAATCAAATAGACTACATCTATGGAAAGGGACAATGGAAAAGCTCCATATCAGGGGCTGGCTGTAGCACAAATCATCCATTGCTCATATGTAAGGTCAAAATGAAGCTGCAGAAAATTAGAACAAGTCCATGAGAGTTAAAATACAACCTTAAGTACATCCTACCTGAATTTTGAGTCTAGCTCAAAAGCAGATTTGATGCATTGAACACAAATGACAGAAGACCAGACAAGTTGTGGCATGACAGCAAAGACATCATCCATAAAGAAGACAAGAAGTCACCAAAAAGACAGGAAAGAAAGAAAAGACCAAATTGGATGTCAGAAAAGACTATAAGGAAAAGAAAGGAATGATGAAGCAAAAGAACTGACCAGAGGATTTCAAGGGGTGGCTCAAGAAGACAAAGTAAAGTACTATAGTGACATGTGCAGAGAGCTGGAAATCGAAAACCGAAAGGGAAGATCACACACTGCATTTCTCAAGCTAACCGAACTGAAGAAAAAACTTGAAGTCTCAAGTTGCAATAATGAAGGATTTTCCAGGGAAAATATTAAACAACTCAGAAAGCATTAAAAGAAGATAGGAGGAAAACATAGTCCTTATATCAGAAAGAACTGGTTGATGTTCAACCGTTTGAAGCTGTAGCATATGATGAGGAACTGATGGTACCAAAGGAAGAAGCTGAAGCTGCATCGAAGGCACTGGCAAAAAACAAGACTCTGGGAATTGATGGAATATCAAGTGAGATGTTTCAGCAAACAAATGCAGTGCTTGAAGTGCTCACTCGTCTATCCCAAGAAATTTGGAGGACAGCTACCTGGCCCGCCATCTAGAAGAGATTAGCATTTATGCCTATTCCCAAGAAAGATGATCCAACCAAATACAAGAATTATTAAATAATATGATTAATATCACATGCAAGTAAAATTTTACTCAGGATCATTCAAAAGCTACTACAACAGTGTATCGACAGGAAACTGTCAGAAATTCAAGACAGATTCAGAAGAGAATGTAGAACCAGAGATATCATTGCTGACATCAGATTGTTCTTGGCTGAAAGCAGAAAATATCAGAAACATGTTTACCTATGTATCATTGACTATGCAAAGGCCATTCAACTGTGTGGTTCATAACAAATTATGGCTAAACATTGTGGAGAACAGGAATTCCAGAACACTTATTTGTTCTCTTGAGGAAGGTGTATATGCATCAAAAGACTATCATTTAAACAGAATAAGGGGACACTGCATTGCTTTACAGTCAGGAAAGGTATGCATCAGGGTTTTACCTTTCACCATGTCTTTCAATCTGTATGCCAAACAACTAATCCGAGAAGCTGGACTATATGAAGAAGAATGAGGTAGCAGGATTGGAGGAAGATTCAATATAACCTATGTTATGCAGATGACACAATCCTGCTTGGTGGAAATGAAGAGGAGTTGAAATACTGATGAAGATCAAAGACTACAGCCTTAAGTATAGGCTGCACTTCAACATCGAGGAAAAAAAAGTCCTCGCAACTGGACCAGTAAGCAATGTCATGATAAATGGAGAAAGGATTGAAGCTGTCAAGGCTTTCATTTAACTGGGTTCCACAGTTAATGCTCATGAAAGCTGCAGTCAAGAAATCGAAAGACTCACTGCTTTGGGACAAGCTGCTCAAAGTACTGAAAATTAAAGATATCACCTTGAAGACTAAAGTGCACCTGACCCAAGTCATGGCATTTTCAATTGGATCATATGCGTGCAAAAGCTGTACTATGAACAAGGAAGACAAAAGAAGAATTGATGCCACTGAATTGTGGTGTTAGAGAAGAACATTGAATGTACCATGGACTGCCAAAAGAACAGATCTGTCCTGGAAGAAGTAAAACCAGAGTGCTCCTTGGAAGCAAGGATGGTGACACTGTGTCTCACATATTTTGGACAAGTTGTTGGGATCAATTCCTGGAGAAAGACATCATGCTTGGTAGAGTGGAGATATGTATTGTCAGTGACAATGGACTTGATTCTCTCCTTTCTGACCTTTTTTGGCCCTATTAGAGCAATAAAGTACTTTTATTAATCTGTAGTCTATCCACCATCAATTATTGACTGTGTTTGTCTCCTAAGATTCATACACAAAGTGCCACAGCTGAGCAGCTTAAAGTCATGGAAATTTATTCTCTCATTTCTTGGAGACTAGAAGTCCAAACTAAGGCTGTTAGATGTTTTGATTCCTTCTGATGGCTCTGAGGGAAAATATGTTCCATGTCTCTCTCATACCTTCTGATAAGAATGGCAATCCTTGGCGTTCCTTGGCTTCTGGTAACACTATGAGTATCCGTCTCTGTCCTCACATGACCATCTGCTACCTACGACTATCCTCCTCTTTCTATAAGAACACAGTCATAAAAGAAACCAGGGCCCAATATGATGATTTAATCTTTACTGATTGTATTTGCAACCACCTATTTCCTGGTAAGGTCATATTAACACATACGGGAGTCAGGTCTTCAAAATATCATTTACATGAAACAACTTCAACTCTTCATACCAATCAACTCATTGGCAAATGTTTCAGAATGACTTAATTTTAACCTTTGAGCATCTATGTGAATCTAAAAGGAGGAGGCAAGTGTTGACTGTCGCACTCACTGTCCCTTACCAGTACACTCTGAATGTTAATGGCAGGTAGACTCAGCCTCAAGACTCTATCAAGCCCTCAAATAGTCAACAATTTGACTCCTACCCACAAAATTGCCTTTAGCTGGGAATAATGACTCTTCCTGCTTGGCAACGATGACTCAGCTCAGTGTTTTTTGTCACTGATTATTTTCCTGTGGTTTTGACTAACAGTACACAGCCATGGCCTTGGTAGCATTCTTTTTCTCATCATAGTACCAGCTGCAAATTCACTGTTATTTCAGAGAGTGGCATCTCAAATCCAAGGCCAGGAAATGAGTTTCCAGAACTTCAGTGAGAAGATCACACTTTAAAAGGATCCTAAGGCGTGGTCAAGAGCACTCGGAGTGTCATTTCACTTACCCTGCACACTGACAGTCATTGCCAGGACATTCTGCCTGTCATCTCTGGAGGGTCAAGAAGAGACTGAGCAAACTGGACCTGTGACAAATCTTGTCTTGGAACAGAGAGATCATTTCTCAAACTGTCCTCACAGCACTACATTTATGCACATAATTTTATGACACTATTTCACTGCCAGCATTTTTTGGAAGACAGCAGTCACACATCTCCTTTTATTGTGAGCAGCAAGTGGGAGCCTTCCAACTATTGTAAAGAAAAACTTGACAAAAAAGCAGGGCTTCAGTGGAGCTACTGGTTATTACTCTTGAGGGCTCACATACAGGTAACGTCACAGGTCAGCCGGAAAAAGATGCCAAAGCCAATTAAGAGTGAGGTCACCAAGGACGTGAAGAGCTCTTTGTAAATCCATGTAGAGGTTGCCTTGGTAGAAGTTCTTCAGAGATATCACCTTGTAAATGAAGAACACCATGGTAAGGAACATGCCAGTGGCCAGTAGCAGTAGTATCACATGGGGGAAGACAGCTGGGGTCACTGAGCCAGTACCTGTTCCTGGCCTTGAGTCCCATTTTTCCAGGCATAGGATAAGTTATCACTTTGTCACCTGAAGAAAGCCCCAGCAGGAACAGTACCAACTTTTAAAACTGCCTATTACCTACCATGTGTTGAGATCTAACTAGAGTATACCGGAAACTACGTTAAGCCTATACAGATCTTTGATAATTTAATCTCTATAACAACTTGCATGTGAAACAGCATTAGCATTTTGTGGACAGGAAACTGAAATTCAGAGAAATTAATTGAACTGCCTGAAATCACGCAGCTAATAAGTGTTAGAAGCATCCTGACTCTTAAGCATCTCAGAACTTTAAATTTATAAGGCTCAAAACATGATAACAAGATACCTGCCATGTTATTTCCTTAATTTTATTTTATTAAGTGAGGAATGCTTTTAAATAGGTACTTTATTCCAGTTTTCTCTTAAATAAGTTTAAAAAATTAATACATCAGAGTGAAAAATAAGCAAACTACAAAACTTAGAAGGAGGTTATTCACCATAAGAATATAATATACATGGAAAAAAAATGAATTTAGGCTATATGGCATGAGTGGGACTTGGGAGGTAGCCCAGGAAGTATCTCTTAAGGGGACATTCTACTTGGTGAATTTACCACTAACTTTGGTCTGGCCTTGAGTCAGCCTTGTAAGCTGAATCTCATCAGTGACTCAAAGTTGATCAGATCCAGTGCTGACTTGCAATTAAAAAAGTCTTAAGGGCCATGCACAAAAAGTAATTCAAAATGGTTCAGAGACCTAAGTATAAAACCCCAAACCATGAAGACCACAGATGAAAAAAATGGGGTCAATGCTAGCTGCCCTGATATACTGCATAAACAGGACATAAACCATAACTAACAATACACAAAAACCAGAAGATAAGCTAGATAACTGAGGTCTTTTAAAAATTAAACACTTAAATGCTCACCAAAAGACCTCTCCAAAAGAGTGAAAAAGAGAACTTTCAGACTGGGAAGCAATGTTCAGCTACAACAAATCTGACAAAGCTCTAATCTCTAGAGAAAAGAAATCACACGAATAGATAAATTCATTGCGTGTTCATTGCACATTCATTGCACCGTTGTTCACAAAATGATGGGAACAACCTAGACACCCATCAACAGATGAATGGATAAACGAACTGTGGTATATACATGCAATAGAATACTACACAATGATAAAGAAAATGGTGAACCTGCGAAACATCTCACAACACGAATGAATGAAAGGTATTATGCTAAGTGAAGGACAAATGCTGTACTAGATGACGACTGTAAAAACTCGTGAAAAGGTTACACACAAAAAGAAACAATACATGTCAGTTACAAAAGAAGGGAGGAATAGGGAGGGAAAAATACTAAACAGATAATAGATAAATGGTAACTGCGGTGAAGGGTAAGACAGTACACAGTATTGGGGGAGCTAGCACAACTTGACCAAGGCGAGGTCACAGAAGCTTCATAGGCATATTCAAACATCTTGAGAGACCAAATGATTGGGCTGAAGGCTGTACAGACTACCTTTATTTCCATAACATAGTTTATAAAGAAAAAGTTCTACATCCTACTTTGGTGAGTAGCATCTGGAGTCTTAAAAGCTTGTGAGCAGCCATCTGAGATACTCCACTGGTCCTGCATTGTTTGGAGCAAGGGAGAATGAAGAAAACCAAAGACAAAACGGAAAGATTAGTCCAGATTGAGTCCAGCACAACTAGATGGCATAGTGGGTTAGGTGCTACCACTGCTAACCACAAGGTCGGCAGTTCAAATCCACCAGGCGCTCCTTGAATACTCTGGGAGTCAGCTCTATCAGCTCTACTCTGGCCCTTAGGGTCACCATGAGTCGGATCCAACTTGACGGTAGTTGGCTGGCTGGCTGGCTGAGAACTAGGTGGTGCCTAACTACTATCAACAACTGCTACTACCACCCACAAGAGAAGGCCGCAGTTAGAGCTAGAGAAGAATGTAGAACAAAATTCTAACTCACAAAAAAAGACCAGATGGACTGGTCTGACACAGACTGGAGAAACCTAAGAGTTTGCCCCCAGGCACCCTTTGAGCCCTGTAAAGATGTCAAACTCTTGAGATTCACCCTTCACCCAAAGATCGGACTGGCCTGTAAAACAAAATTAGAGTAAATAGACACAAGGACAAGGATGAGAAGGCAGTAGGGGACAGGAAGAATAGTAATGGGGAACCCAAGGTCAAGATGGAAATAGTATTGATACACTGTGAGGATGGCAACCGATGCTACGTAACAACAGAGAGTGTGACAAGTAAGTTCACGAACTCATCTCACAAACAGTGCTACATACCTCAATGCTGAATAGCCCTATAGTCACCTTTAAAGTACTCCCCTTGGGAAGCTGTGCACCAACGACAAAGCTTAGTCCATGCTTCGAAGCAATTTTGGAACTCTTTTTCAGGAACGGCCAGCAGAGCTTTCACTGTATTATCTTGATGTCTTGAATGTCATCAGAATGCCTCCCTTTCAATATTTCTTTTATCTTCAGGTAAAGAAAAAAGTAAGGGGGGGCAGATCAGGTGAGTAGGGAGGGTGTTTCAATACAGTTATTTGATTACGGGCTAAATCTCCCTCACAGACAACTATACAGTTCACAAACTTGCTAGTGTAACACCATATGCAATGGCCCTTCCGGAAAGAGTTCCAAAATTGCTTTGAAGACTGGGCTATGTGTTGGTGTCAATGCGTAGCTTCCCAAGGGGAGTACTTTGAAGGTGACCACAGTGATATTCAGCAATGACGTAAGTAGCACTTACAACAATTAAGTTCGCAGACTTGTTAGATCTCATATGTGTATTAATTATCTAATAAGAAACTACTTTGCTCTGTAAACCTTCTTCTGAAGCACAATAAAAAGATTTCACAAGAGATTTCTGTATAAAATTAAGACTGCTAATTTACAACAAAAGAAAAATAACTGCCAAGAAGATTCAATAGACACATCAGCTTAAGCAACGTTTCAGTTCTTGTAAAAACTCTCTGAAGATCACAGTGAGCATCAAATGCGGGCAGGCACCTCTGAGTGTGGGATTCATAGGTTCAACGCCTCATTTTCTGGTGGATTCTCTGACCAGGTACATGGTAGAGCTATGCCTACTTGAGAGGGCAACCCTTCTCCTTTGTGTAGTTGTTGCCTGTCTTGACGGTCCATTTTCTGTGTTCCTACCGCTAGCTACAGAAGCGCAATGGTTAAGTGCTCAATTACCAATCAAAAGTTACTGGTTGAATCCCACTCAGTGGCCCTACAGGAGGACCTGGCAATATGCTTTCATAAGGATTACAGCCTATAAAACCCTATGGGGCAGTTGGACTCTATTACATGGGGTCACCATGAATCAAAAATTGACTTGGCAGCACTTAACAACAAGAACAATAGCTAGCTAACTTATTTTTCCTACCACTTCCAAATGAGAGATTTCTCTCTTTCCTATTCTTTAGGTACATTATTATAATCAGTCTGGTTGCAATGCTATTCATCAGATTCTTAAGTCAAGCCAAGTGCCGTCGAGTTGGATCTGACTCATGGTGAAGGTGATTGTATTATTTCTGCTCTGAGTTAATCTCACAGGTAAACTCTTGAAGAGTAGCCTTTCTCACACATTTTTGGTATCATCACTCTGAGTAGGAAAATCGTTCACTTTACTAAAACTCCACAAAAAGATCATCAAAGATTTCCTGTATGTGACTCTTGAGCAGAATTAAAGTTGGTCACTCAAAAGGACAGCACAATTTATAGAGACATATGCTATCTATTAGTGTGAATTAGGAATGGAATGGTACTATTATTATAATACCTTGTTTGGACTATTAGTTATATGACCTAAATGAACCAATTAGACTAAACTGAGGCTAGTTTCACGAGACAGGAATTGTTCTGTGTTCTGTGCACATTATATGCTAGACACAAGCTAAGCAAGGTATGATGGAGACACCATTTCTGCTGAGGGGTCCTGGATCGATAGTCCTCTATGTCCACAAACAGAAGCCAAGTCACACATTCCGGGTTACATACAGCTAACTGGCATAGGATCTAGCTGTGGTGGTTAAAAAAACACCTGGCATGGGTTGTTGACAGACCACTGCTAACAGCCTGTTCCTTGGGAGGTGTTCTGTACTGAATACTTAGCTACTGGACTCAATGGGTTGGACTTTGAAGGAAGCAGCAAGCACTTTCCACTTTGCAAAATATTTATCATGTTTCCTAAAATCATGAGATACCCCAGTATGGGAAGGATGAGTTCTAAATGTGACATTTTAAACAATATGGCATATTAACATTATTTGATTTTACATACTATTCATTTATCTGTTAAAAAGGGGGTGGTTTGAAGTTACAGAGTGTATCCAATGAGATTGTTAAAAGAAGAAAAAATGAAAAGGGAAGGCTAAGTAGTTTCTGTAAGAATAGATCTTTCCAGGGTAGTGTAGAAGTCTGAAAAGAGATTGGCTTTTTCTGTGCACTATAGGAAGCACAAAGAAAGTTGATTTGCTTTTATATTAAGAGGTGATAATTCTCTGTTCAGTTTCTGCTGATCAATATTTTAAATCAATGACATTTAAACAACTTCTGTAAGCCTGTTGCCGTCAAGTTAATCCCAATCCATAGGGTCCATGTGGGACAGAATAGAACTGCTCTACAGGGTTTCCAAGAAGCGGCTGGTGGATTGGAACTGCCAACTTTTTGCCCGAGCTCTTAACCACTGCCCCAACAGGGCTCCAAGCAGTTGGTGTGTTGCTGTTGTTAGGTGCTGTTGAGTCAGTTCTGGCTCACAGGAACCCTACGTACAACAGAACAAAACACTCCTGTGGTCCCGCGCCGTCTTCACAGTCTTTGACACGCTTGAGCCCGTTGTTGCAGCTCCTGTGTCAGTCTTTCTCATTGAAGATCTTTCTCTCTTTCACTGAACCTCTATTTTACCAAGTATGATGTCCTTCTCCAAGGACTGATTCCTGTTTATAACATGTCTGGAGTATGTGAGATATAGTCTCGCCACCCTTGCTTCTAAGGAGCATACTAGTTGTACTTTTCCCAAGACAGATACTAATTGCTATAGGCAGCATATTTCTCAAACTATTCAATTGTGGAAGGTGATAAAGCCTGCAGAAAACCACACACTTGAGCTGAACCTCAGTCTCTGTATAAATAGGAGCATGAGTATTGTCTTGATATCCATTTGGCAGGAATATTAAGTTTTTGTTTTGTTTTGTTTTCCCATAAAATATCTGAGTTCCAGTGAGAAAAGCTATGGAACTACTAAGAAAATCTTTTTTTTTTTTTAAGAAACATGTTGACAAATGCTCTTTTTCCAGTAAACTCTAATGGTACATGTAGATTTTCTCAGATTTTAAGATCTTACTCTTTTAGTTCTCTTTAAATAAATTTTCGTATTCATGGTTTTTGTGAAAATCAAGAACAGGAAAGTGAATTCCAAATATGTCTGTTGTTTTGCTACATCTAACAAGTGTACATAAAGCTGGCAACTGTGCACAGTAGAAACTGTCCCCTGAGTTCATGTGACTCATTCATGTGTCTTACAGGTTTCAGTGCATCTTAGAGCTTCTGGAGAATCAACTACATCTTTTTCTATCCATGAATGAACTGGCCAACGGGTTCTCTATCATAGGAAATAGATGCAAAACAAATACAAATACACTTATTTGCCCATCTGATTATTCTCTAAGCAAGATTTTCATTTGAAACAGTCCAGAGTCCTTTAGTGAACAGAGAATGAGCAGGAACACTCTTCAGAAATGAGAAGATTAATCTCTATCTTCATTCTTCTTTCAGGGATGACTGAGCTTTCTTACTTTCAACCCTGAGGACCTATATACAATCAACAGGAATATTTCTTTTGCCAGACCTTGAACTCCTGTTATATTTCTCTTCAAACTTATTTGTTAAAACTTGTACATACTAATGTGATGAATAATAATAATTTATTATTTATTGAGAACTTGACGTCACATTGAGGAATACTTTACAGATATCTTGTTAATCGTCACAATGACCTATGAAGAAATGTCATCCCCATTTTGCAGATGAGGACACAGAGGATTAGAGAGGGAATGAAACTTGCACAGGATACATGATACATGACTGGAAAGTGCTAGAGCATTTATAACAATAATTAGGTAGATTTTGTTTTTTTTCAGTGACTTGACATAAAAGGACAACCTAAATATTTATGTTTTCTTCACACGCTAATCTTATTTGGGTCAGTTATGGGACCAGAAATCAAAGTGAAGAATGTTAGCATGAATTGATACTCTATTATCCTATTGCAAAATGGTATAATTGACCTGGTGAGCTATGAATTCATTCACACAAAAATGGTTTCTTACTTGAGGCTTATGATTTTATTCATCCTTCAAATCCCTGCTCAAATCTACTTCATGCATACATACAGCCTTCCTCAGTTTATGTTTATTTATTTTGTTTCTATGGTCACTTATTTGTTATTTCTTTAGTCCCTAAATGTGGTACGTGCACTCCTGGGAATACATGAGATAATTTTAAATGACACACAGACATTTTTAATAGTTCTAGTTTTATGTAGATGTCTATTGGAAAACATAATTAGTACATTAATTCTGTTATTTTGCAAATCATATTGTTTATGACAAAGATAAACTTACTTATCAATTAAAAAATAAATGGCAGCAGAGTTAGGACTATGGTCTGTGAATTCTGAAATTAAGGAAATATCAGGGAAAACCACATATAGTGACAAACTCTTATGTTATCTAATTGTTGCAAACAAGATAATTATCATCATTTAGTGTCTCTCATATGCTAAACATATAGCATACATTATCTGGATTTTTTCCTTATAACAAATGTTGTGAGGTAGGTACTATTATAAACCCATTTTATAGGAGAGGTTAAGAAACCTGCTATCTTAGTTATCTAGTGTTGCTATAATAGAAACTTCACAAGAGGATGGCTTCAACAAGCAGTTTTTTTCTCTTACAGTCTACTAGGCTTGAAGAGTACACAATTAGCAAACAATACAGCCAAGATTAAAATCCAGATCTATGTAATTCTCAGAGTCATCTTCTCACTACCTAGATTTCCTTCATTTAAGGAAATTTCTCTGAATTCAAAATTGTTGGCAAATAGAAGGTATGTTGCTCAAGCATTTTGACACTTAATAAGAATTTAGATAGCTAGAATTGCTGAAAACACCAATATTTTAAGTTTGTTATTTTTTAGAACTCATGGCGATGGCACTTGGCTGGGATCTTTTAGAAGAACATAAAATTTCAAGAATTGGGATACGGCATGATCATTTCAGTAACAAGCAGAGAATGTGTCAATACTAAGAGAGTCATTCTTTGTGTCTTCATCATTGTTGAAAGACACTGCTAACTGAACAAAGGAAAAGCTTCCAATATCTTCTTTGCTTCCACATATACACATTCATTCACACATGCACACATACTGCACACATGCACACCCACACTCTCACCACATGCTGTCTTTCCTTTAAATTAGAAGTTATTATAAATTAACAATACTCTCAGGCATAAAGTTGCTTACAGAATAATCTTCAGTACTTTGTTACAGAAAGGATAATTAAAATACTTCTATGTGTTCTAGAAAACAAAATATGCATGTAGTGTTTTGAGGATGAACTACAGCAATGATTTGCATTTTATTTCCTCTTCCCCAGAACAATGTTAAAGCTTTCTGGTGTGCGTGGCAGGGAAAAAGAAATGTTCTTTGTTGCTCCTACATCAAAAACACACTAAATATTTCAGGATTGTTTGGAGCAACTTCATCTATTTTCGGACCTGTTTTCATGAGCATGGAATCTCTCCTTAGAGCCTGAGAAATGAATTGAAAGCCACAAACTATATTAATTTGTGATGCCCATTTGTATATATGTCCCATAGTCTTGTGGGACCTGAATCACTTTGGAAATGTGACTTTTTCCCCTTGACTTGGCACTCAACCAGAAACTTGGGGACTGTCTCTTTTCTGAGCATACTACTGGACATGCGAACACACTGGTGCAGTGTGTAAAAACTACTTCTTTTTAAGAAAAATGAATGAATGCTATATACTAGGTATCAAGCAAGTGATAGTAAGCTCAAGTCTCTCCCCCAAAAGTCTGCTATCCCAGTACATTTTACCGCCTATGTCTCCGGGAGCCCATTCCGCAATCTGTTGTACCGCCCTCTGCTGGCCGCCCTGTGCTTCCTGATGAAGAAAAGGAAAAACTCCTCGACGTAGATGTTAGGAAAGGAAGTTTCAAAATTTTATGGATTTGACTATTGATTACAGCTATTCCACTGTAATCCACAAGTCTACCAGAAAACTGTCATCTATTAAGTACTTATGGAGCACTTACTTCCTACCAGGCCGTACACCCTGACAATACAATAATGAACTTCAGTCTCTACCATAGACATTTCCAGTCCAGCACAGGAATTGGTTAGGTAAACTTATAACTAAAAACAAACAAAACAAAAAACAAACCCACTTCCACTGAGTCAATTCCAACTCATAGAAATCCTATAGAAAGAGTAAAACTGCCCCCACAGAGTTTCCAAGGACAGTGTAGGGCAGATTTGAACTACTGACCTTCTGGTTAGTAGCCATAGCATTTAACTGCTACTCCACCAGGGTTTCCAAGTAAACTATAAGGGGTGAAAATGCCCACACTGGGTAGTGACAAAGCTGGTGGTCTACCTAATTAGGGCTACAGAGCCTACTTACTTTCTGGGTTCAAGATAAAGTCTTAACTTAATTTCCATGCACTTGCTGTAAATATTCGTTATCATAGATTTGTGATTTCCTTTAGGCATAGACCAGTTCTACTGTTTGTCTGGGAGATTAATCCTTAAGGATAGCTGCCCAGCAATTTGGACACTTAGATACAGACTGTCAATGAAGTTCGCAAACTCATCCTAGAAAAAGTGCTACCTACCTCAGTGCTCAGTATCTCTAGGATCACCTTTGAAGTACTCCTCTTGGGAAGCTTTGAACCAAGGCAATGTCTAGTCCACTTTTCAAATCTGTTTTGGAACTCTTTTCCAGGAATGGCCATCAGAGTTGTTGTGATATCACCCTTGATGTCCTGAATGTTATCAAAATGTCTTCCTTTCAATATTTCCTTTATTTTGGGGTAAAGGAAAAGTCACTGGAGGTCAGATTAGATGAGTAGGGAGGGTGTTCCAATACAGTTATTTGTTTAGTTGCTAAAAACTACCTTATAAGCAACAATACACTTAAGTTGGCAAACCTGGCACTGTGCCACCGTGTGCAGTAGCTGTTCCAGAAAGAGTTCTAAAACTGCTTTGGAGGCTGGACTTGGTGCTGGTGTAGATGCATCATTTCCCAAAGGGAATATTTCAAAGGTGAACATAGTGATATTCAGCAATTAGGTATGTAGTTTGCAGACTTAATTGTCAGACCTCGAAATTTTAAGACTCCAGGTGTAATTAAGTCAGAGTGTAGATGGAGTCTGAGAAGGTAAGCTAGGAAAAATGTGAGACATTGACTGAAAGGAGTCCCCGTCTTTAACTGTATTTTTTGGGTTTGGGCTGCAAGATCAAAATCCTAGTAGGTTAATCTTTTTTCCCACTTAGCCTGCTTTTCTGAAGTTAGACTAATTGCTATGCAGTAGAATCATGGTCCCAAGACTCTGGTGAATTGAGTCAAAGGAAATTCCATATTTTCACAGTCATCTGGACTTGTTCTAATGAAAACAGAATTTAATTTTTTTTTTTTAAAAAAACACCTTTAATTAAACGTCTATGAGAACAAGTTCATGGAAGCTCCATGGACACATCCAAACTCCTTGAGAGACTGAACTTCTGGGCTGAAGGCTGTGAGGACACAGTGTTGGGGAACACTTAATTCAACTGGCAAAACATTGTTCATAAAGAAAATGTCCTGGATTCTACTTTGGTGAGTGACATCTGCAGTCTTTAAAATGTTGTGAGCAGCTATCTCAGATACTCTACTGGTTCCATTCCACTGGGGGCAAGGGAGAATGAAGAAAACCAGAGACGCAAAGGAAAGACTAAAGAACTAATGGAGCAAAACTACCACAGCCTCCACCAGACTGAGTCCAGCACAGCTAGATGGTGCCCAGCTACAATCACTGACTCCTCTGACAGAGATCACAAAAAAGTGAACAAAATTCTAACTCACACATTCACGGGAGCACGTGCTCACACACACACACACACACACGCATGCAAAATAGCAGGCTTACTGACCCCACAGAGACTGGAGAAATCCTGAGAGTATGGTCCCTGGACACCTCTTAGCTTAGTAATGTAGTCACCCCTGAGGTTCACCCTTCAGCCAAAGATTAGATAGCCCCAAAACAAAATGAGATCAAGGGGGAACATTAGCCCAGGGGCAAGGACTGGAATACCAGAGGGGACAGGAAAGCTAGAGATAGGGAAACCAAGATAGAGGAGGGAGAGCGTTGACACGTGCAGTTGGCAACCAATGTCACAAAACAATATGTGTACTATTTGTTTAATAGGAAGCTAGTTTGTTCTGTAAACCTTAATCTAAAGTTCAATTATAAAAATAAATAAATTATAAGCAAATTCTTCAAATCTGTTATAGTATCCAAAATGGCAATTTAACGCAAGGTTAGAGGAATAAAACCCAAACCCACTGCCGTCAAGTTGGGTCCGACTCATAGTGACCCTAGAGGTCAGAGTAGAACTACCCCAAAGAGTTTCCAAGAGCATCTGGCAGATTTGAACTGCTGACCTCTTGGTTAGCAGACATAGCACTTAACTCACTATGCCACCAATGTTTCCATTAGTCACCAACTTGCATTAATAATTGCTTAGTCTAATCTGTTTTTCTCTCATACATGAGTAAAACAAACCTACCTAACTTATCCCGATTTCAGAGGAGTCTGTAATTTGGGTTTTGTTTAGTTTAGCACGTGCTTGGCTCCAGGATCTCCAACTATCTTTGCATTAGAATTTCACATTGCAAACTATCCTTCGGTTCTGGGTTTCTTTTAAGTAAAGAACTTGGTGAGTTCCAGCTTAACATGAAGAGATACTAATTTGCTTTCTCAAGACTCAAATAGTTCTGAGTTCTGAAATTTTCTATTGTGTTTCTTTTGACACCCATTTATTTCTTCCCTCCCTGTATCAAATACATTTTTTTGAAATAGAAGGTGAGAGAGAACTTGAGAAAAATATCCTTGCAATAATTTAGTTATAAACTTTCACTTTCTCATTTGTTTTTATTACTAGAGATATAGATATACTTAGAAATACAGAATCCTTTCTCTAATTCTCAGAAATAGAGCTTGGCTATTAGTAGAGGCTGAGACTGAGAAACAAGACCTCTCTTATGAAAGCTTGAGATAACCAAGACTTGAGAATAGATAGGTACACCAACCACCTACCAAAACTTACCACTGACATCTAACAAAGTGATTGGCACTTATTGTTAGCTGTCTCTCAATGCAACTCCAAGTATAACACACCAACTCCTTCTGGTCCAGTGTCATCCCCATGATTGGTTGTAGATCAAACTGTTGTGATTCATAAGGTTTTCAGAAGTTGGTCATCAGTCATTTCCTCCTCGTCTTAGTCTAGAGGCTGTCTTGAAATCTGAAATCTGTTCAGCATTGTAGCAATATGTGAGTCTCCGCTGAATGGTAAGTGTGGCTATACATGAGGTGCTTGGACTGGAATCAAACCCAGGTCTCTCTTGTGGAAGGCAGGAATTGTACTATCACTGCCCCTGTAATTAGCACACAGTACTCGGTAAAACGTTAACTGATGAATAGCTAGATGACAAACTGAGTAAATCTATTCCTATGCTCTGCGAACAAGGGCTGTTGCCTTCCCAACATGACCCAATCAGTTATTGAACAAATCCAGAACTGAAGTTCTGTGTCTTGACTTTGAGCACATGTGTCCCCTACTCTACCACCCACCTATGATGACTAGGACAGAATGTCAGTCAGCCCCTCTTTTGATTTTCGCAGTCATATTAGAATACTAGAGTACTTTGTCATTCCATCTTAACCCAATATTGCAAGGACAGAGTAGCTGGGGCAGGGGGCAGGAGACGATGCTCTTAGGCGAAATCAAGGCCAATTGGCACAACTAGTGTTTTGCTAAGAGGGCTCTCTGCACCCCACATTGGTGAGTGGCGTCTGGGGTCTTAAAAGCTGCCAAGCTGCCATCTGAGGACACAGCAAATGGTCCCAACTCAGCAGGAACGGATGCTCACCGAGGACCAAAAGGACATGTGGTAAAGACAACCTAGAAGACAGAGATACCCACAAGAGTGGGTGCCTTCATCGAATTGGGACCAGAAGAACTAGATGGCGCCTGGCCACCACCAGTGATAGCCACGATGGAGCTCACTAGGTTGAGTCTCACTGGCAACATAAGAATAAAAAGGGGTGCATCATGAGATCTCCACTAAAAGACCACAATTGATGGTCCAGCGGTTTCAGGGTTCCCCTGAGAGCATGGCCCCCGGCCCTGATACTGCCCTTACCCATAAATTATAACAAAGGTCCACTCCTTGGACAGGAATGGATTGGACTTGGCAATGCAGAGTGGCCATATATTGGATGCACTTTATGGCTCTGTACATCTATAGGATATCATCCTGCTGACCTCTGGCTGGAGGAAGGAGAGTGGGTGGAGAGGAGGGGAAAGGAGGTTGTTGGGAGGATGAGACATGTATGGAGCAGAGAGGAATAGTGTGCTGTCACCGGACAGGGAGAGCAGTGGAAGCTGCATATAGGTGGGCATGTAAATTTATATAGGAATGTACATTTTCACTCAGTCATGTTAAATAAAAAAGAAAAAAAAAGAATACTGGAGTACTTTGGTATATGCCTGGCATCTTTTCTTTTCTCTCTTTTGTATTTTTAAAAATTCTATTGTAACTTAGTAAGACAGCAAGTAGTAAAAATGGTAGATATTAAGAGAGCAAGGGATTTAAAAGCCAGTGAAACTACATAAACATATTCCTTATATGGGCTTCTGTTTAAGAGGAATTTGACATCTTGCCATATTTTCTATACCACAAAGTGCAGAGCCAGTTTAGGCATTACGGAATATGGAAAATGGGGCTTTTGTAACTAGGGACCCAGGGGCATCAGAAAGCAGGCAAGTGGGGCGCTACTGCATCTGTGGCAGTCAGAGGCAATGACACCAAAATGACTATAAAATTTCGTGCAATGTTTCAGCAGAAATGTTTTATTTTTTAATAAAAATATCTCTATAGTTAGTTATAACAAAAAGAAAGCTTTTGTAAATCTCACCACATGTAGCAGTCAGCTCTTGGAAACAATGCTGTCGAATTCAGGCATGTCTGAGGAAGCATCACTGGAACAGACCTGACGTTTTATCTTTTTAATTGCATTTTAGGTGAAAATTTACACTGCAATTTAGTTTCTCATTCAGAAATTTGGACCCGATTTTTTTTGTTTGTTTGTTTTTGCAATATTCTTTGCAATTCCTACAACGTGTCAGCACTCTTCCCATTTCCCTTGACACCCTGGATTCCTCACATCTGTTCCTCCAGGTTTCTTCTGTTCCTTCCCACGTGTTGATCTTTGCTACTGGGGGGGCACTGCCACGTGGTCTCATATACTGGATGCTACATATGTGTTGCTGTTTTATAGGCCTGTGTAATCTTTGGCTGGAAGGTGGCCTTTGGGAGTGGCTTCAGCTCTGAGTTAGCAGGATGTCTGGGGGCCACAGTCTCTGGGGGTCCTCTAGTTTCAGTCAGACCAATGTCTGATCTTTTTTTATAAATTTGAGTTTTGTTCTATATTTTTCTCCCACTCTGCCGAGAACACTCTGTTGCAATCTCTGTCAGAGCAGTGAGTGGTAGCAGCTGGGCACCACTAATTGTTTTATTTTCCTTGAGTCTTTGATTTTCTTTGTTCTGCTGTGCTCTGAATGTGGTGTGACCACCAACTGATACATTACAAATGGCTCCTGGAAAGCTTTTAAGACCCCAAATACCTACTCACCAAAGTAGGATGTAGAACATTTTCTTTACAAACTATGTTATGCCTATTGACCTAGATGACCCCCAAGGCCAAGGTCTCCAGTCCTCACAGACATGAATTTTCAAAGATATGATGATCCAGAAAGACAGTCAGAATGGGAAAAATTACAGGTCAAAGTCTTCTAGACACTTTACAGCCCTTTTAGAAAATGAGGTCAGCTTGTATAATGCTTCGCTAACAAATGACTTGCCCTTGGATGTTGAGTGGTCTTAAGCAGCACTGCCCAGCTCAGAGATGATGGTGCCCTTCTCAGAGACAGTGGCACCCCACCCTTACCCCTGAAAGACAATTACTGACCCAGCCACTTTGAATGTGTGTCATTCTCCTACACTCCTGCCAATAATCCAGTTTCACTCAGCAGGTTCCTGAAAGAGTTCACTGTGTCTCTTCCATGTCTCCCTTTCCAGGGCTTCAGCCCATAATGTTTTCCATTGCAGGTACCATGCTGAATGGGCCAAATTGCGAAACTTCAGGTCTGTTCCTCTTTTACTTCATTGTTCATGACTGAGCTGATTTCAATCAGTCTGAAGACCTGGTATCAATATACCCACAAAGCTAAAACTGTATGCTAATTGCTGCTTGAAACTTCTAATGTATTCCAGTGCAGGGAGTAGTCATTGTCACCCAGTTACAAAGAGGTTTGGAATCAGTGGTTTCATTTGCATGCACTACAAGAACAAGTTGTTGTTTTCATTGCTGCTGGTGTTCTTATCAACAACAACAACAACAAAAAACCACTGCCACAGAATTGATTCCAACTCAGAGTGACCCTCTAGGACAGAGTAGAACTCCCCCATAGGATTTCCAACAAGAGCCTGGTAGATGTGAACTACCAACCTTTTGGTTAGCAGTGGTAGCTTTGAAACACTGTGCCGCTGTGGTTTCTGGTGTTCTCACAGTCACTGAGTTTTGTGAAATTTTCTGTCATTTTAGCTACATTATTGTGGTAATGAGCACTTGCGGATCTGTATCAACAGCATTTTTGAGAATGAAGTAGTAATTGAAGAAAGAAAAATTTTTTAAAAGGCTTCTGCTTAGTTACTAGTAATGCTGGAATTTAATGTAGAAAGATTTTACAAAAAACTGTTAGCATTGGTATTACACACACACACACACACACACACACACACTTGACTCTAATGAAATTTTCAGGGTTTATGTTTGAATTATGGCATGAAAAATAGTGACACATTAAAAAAGAAGTTGTTGAAAGGTATTGCTTTTAATGAAGTCATTCACAAATTCACAGCTTTCAAAGTCAGGAAAGTTAAGTTCTGACTTATTCAAAATGTTCACTAAGTGCTGAAATGCTTGCATGCTTGTTGTTTATTTTTATGGTATTATTTCATTTATGGATACATTTCCATATGCATTTGTCTGCTATTTCTGCATTATTTGGGCTGTTATCGATTATACAAACTGAATTCATTAACATAAGTGATGTAGCAGTGATGTCTAACATTAGACTGACTATAATTTTGATGCAGTTCTTAAATATTGTTACTTCTATTATTTTCTTACCAAATTTTCTCCTTAACCCCATGAAACTACAAACGTAAATACATGTAGGCTGTACATATGATATTGTAATTGAAAGGTGTAAAGTTATTTTTGCTAGTTGTTTATGTCACTACTGTTGCCATTGCATTCACTGATCTTTGGGAATCCCAATTTATGAGTCACATAAGGAATCTGCATGGTTTAGTACCGGAGGAAGTCCGTGGGGGCAACCCCAACAGTGCTGATGCCACTGTACTGCTCTTCCATCTGTTCTGTTTCACCCCACTAAGCCCACCACTGTCAGGTCGATTATGACTCAGACGGAAACTCTGGTGGTGTGGTGGTGAAGTGCTACATCTGCTAACCAACAAGGTCAGCAGTTTGAATCCACCAGGAGCTCCTTGGAAACTATGGGGCCGTTCTATTCTCAGTCCTATAGGGTCACTATGAGATGAGGTTACACCAGAAAGATGACGATGCTCAAGAACACTGTTAATATGTTTGAGGACATTCATAAAGCCACAACACAATTCAGTGTTGAAAGGTAAAAAATTTATAAACAAGGTGTCATTTTGAAGCTCAAAAAAAAAAAAAATCTGAGATTCTTCAGTAACAGATGAAGTTAAATTGCTCTTACTTTATTTAAACTAAAAATCATCTTTCTAAAAACAGACTTGGAGCACGTGCACCAGTAAAGAATGTATCTGAAGATTCTGCTATCAGAAATAGGCAACAGAAGAAGGGAAATGACAGCCTTTTTTGGACGTGCAATGAAGGCCTAAGTGCAGGTACTTTGCAAGCGTCTGATAAAGTGAAAACGACTAAACATTTATCTGAGCTAAGAGTTCAACCAGGAAAAGACAGGAAGCAGTGGGGCAGAAAATATCTACAGGACAGGAATGAAGCCCAGCTTTCTTCTTCAGTGTTTTACAAAACTTTTCATCTATGTCTCTGATAAAATAAATAAACCTTCTGCAACTCTTGCGATTATTTATATTCTTACGGCTCCTTTGGAATTCTTTTCATGTTTTTAAATCTCTTTTATTAGAGTCAGGTTCATTCTTAATCACGAATATTGCTTCTTCTGTCACAGTAGATTGTAAAGTTTTCTTTTAGATCTTTTAACTTTCTTACAAAAATGTATTAAGTGAGATTCTTAATATTTCCTATTCAACTGAATACTTGAAATGTAGCAGTTGACTGAGGCTGCATACAAGGCAACGACAAAAAGATGGACTGTTTAGACGTAAAAACCAGTTTTGCTGTTTGCTAGGTCTTTGACCTTTGAACATAGTTATGAAGCGAATAGTGTCCCCCCAAACATCAACTTGGCTAAGCCATAATTCCCACTGTTGTGTGACAATCTACAACTTTGTTATCTGATGTGATCTTCTTACTGTTGTAAATCCCACGTCCATGATGTTAATAAGACAGGGTTAGAGGCAGTTATGTTAATGATTCAAGATTTGGTCTACAGCATCAGGTTGTATCTTGATTCAATCTTTTTTGAGATGTAAAAGAAAGAAGCCAGCAGAGAGGCAGGGGAACCTAGTTCCAGTAAGAAAGTAATGCCAGGAGCACAACAGCAACCTTTTAACCCAGGATTCCTGCACCAAGACACTTTTAAACCAGGGGACAATTGATGTTACAGACTTCCTCCAGAGCTGACAGAGAGTCTTCTCCTGGAGCTTATGCCCTGAATTTGGACTTTTAGTCTACTAATCTCTGAAAAATTAAACCTCTGGTAAAGCCATGTACTTGCGGTGTTTCTGTTATAGCAGCACTAGATAACTAAAGCAGACACTAAGCTCTTCAGCCTGGGTTTTTGCATATTTAAATAGGAAATAAAAATCCACTCCAGGTTGTTTGGCCCTCGATGGTGCAAAGGCTAAGTGCTCAACTGCTAGCTGAAATCTTGGAGGTTCAAATCCAGCCAGAAGTACCTTGGAAGACAGACCTGGCAACCTGCTTCTGACAGGTCACAGCCTTGAAAACGCTGTGGAGCAGTTCTACTCTGCTCCCATGAGTGGGATATGATTCAATGGCAACTAACAGCAACAGCACAGGGCTCAAGGGAACATGTGTGTGAAACCTGAGCGCATTATCTGGCCCTCAACAAAGGTGAGTTTTCCTTGCTATTTTTATGTCTTGGCAGTGTGCAATGGGTTAAAATATTAAGAAGGTATCAGGTGAGTGAGCAAAAGTGGGGAGTTTTCTGTCATGGACTTTTAGTCTTTAGACTCTGGATTTCGTTTCACTACAAAGTGAGGGAAGTGTGTATGCAAGTGTGTGTCTAAATGTGTGTGTGTGACAGAGAGAGAGAGAACCCATCTTTTTTTTTTTTTATTTAACATAACTGAGTAAAAATGTACATTCACATGTAAATTTACATGTCCCCCTATATGCAGCTTCCACTGCTCTCCCTGTCCGGTGACTGCACACCATTCCTCTCTGCTCCATACATGTCTCATCCTCCCAACAGTCTCCTTTCCCCTCCTCTCCGTCCACTCCCCTTCCTCCAGCCAGAGGTCAGCAAGATGATATGCTATAGATGTATAGAACCATAAAGTGCTTCCAACATATGGTTACTCTGCATTGCCAAGTCCATTCCATTCCTGTCCAAAGAGTGGACCTTTGTTATAATTTATGGGAACGGGCAGCATCAGGGCCGGGGGCCATGCTCTCAGAGGAACCCCAAAACCGCTGGACCATCAATTGAGATCTTTTAGTGGAGATCTCATGATGCACCTCTTTTTATTCTTGTGTTGCCAGTGAGGCTCCTCTCTGTGAGCTCCGTCATGGCTATCACTGGTGGTGGCCGGGCACCATCCGGTTCTTCCGGTCCCAGGTCGATGTAGGCACCCACTCTTGTGGGTCTCTCTGTCTTCTCGGTTGTCTTTACCGCATGCCATTTTGGCCCTTGGTGAGCATCTGTTCCTGCTGAGTTGGGACCATTTGCTGTGTCCTCGGATGGCAGCTTGGCAGCTTTTAAGACCCCAGACGCCACTCACCAATGTGAGGTGCAGAGAGCTCTCTTAGCAAAACGCTAGTTGTGCCAATTGGCCTGGAATTCGGCTAAGAGCATGGTCCCCCACCCCCCGCCCCAGCTACTCTATCCTTGCAGTATTGAGTCAAGATGGAAGGAGTACTCAAGTTATGCTGAAGTCCACTTAATGTTGTTCTTGTTCCTAATGTGTGCTGTCACCGCTTTCTCCCAACTAGATTTCTAGTAACTACCTAAACTAAACCCTCCCCCCTTACCCTCCCTCCCTCCCTCCCTCCCCTCCCTTGCAGCTGTCAAAGAGTCTTTTCTTCTATACACAAGTCTGTTTTTGAGATCTTATCGTAGAGGTCTCATACAGTATTTGTCCTTTTGTCGCTGACTACTCTCACTCAACATAATGTCTTCCAGTTGAAACCAGGTTAGGAGATGTTTCCTGGAATCATCGTTATTCTTTATCATTGCGTAGTGCTCCATTGAGTATATGTACCACAGTTTACCTATCCATTCTTCTATTGTTGGGCATCTAGGTTGATTCCACCTTTTTGCTATTGTGGACTGTGCCGCGATAAACATTCTGGTGCATGTGTCCGTTGGTGTGAAAGGCCTTGAATCTGTAGGATATATTCCAAGTAGTGGAATTACTGGTTCAAATGGTATATCAATATCCATTTTTTTAAGGAAGCGCCAGATTGTCTTCCAAAGAGGCTGGACCATTTTGCAACCCCACCAACAGTGTAGGAGGGTTCCACTTTCTCCACAGCCTCTCCAGCATTTGTTGTTTTGTGTTTTCTGGATCATGGCCAATCTTGTTGGGGTGAGATGGTATCTCATTGTTGTCTTGATTTGAATTTCTTTAATAGCTAAAGATAGTGAACATGTCCGCATGTGTTTTTGGCTGCCTGGATCTCCTCTTTAGTGAAGTATCTGTCCATCTCCTTTGCCCATCGCTTAATTGGATGGTTGATCTTCTTCTTATTGATATTTTGTAGTATCTTATAGATTATGGAGATCAGGCGTCGATCTGACATAGAGTTGCCAAATATTTTTTCCCACTCTGTGGGTGTTCTTTTAATTCTATTAATACAGTCTTTGGATGAGTAACAGTGTTTGATTCTTAATAGTTCCCATTTATCTACTTTCTCTTCTGTTGATTGAGGTTTCTTTGACAGATTTTGGAGTCTGTCCTCATTGTGCATTAAAACTTCCATTGTTGTTCCTACCTTTTCTTGGATGAGCTTTATCGTTTTAGGTTTGATATTTAGGTCTTTTATCCAGTTGGAGTTGGTTTTTGTATAAGGTGTAAGATACGGATCTTGATTCAGTTTATTGCAGATGGATAACCAATTTTGCCAGCACCATTTGTTGAAGATGCTGTTTTTACCCCAGTTTAATGTCTTAGGGCCTTTGTCGAATATCAACTGTTCATAGGCAGATGGTGTCATCTCTGGGGGAGAGAACCCATCTTGAAACCTTAATTTCTGTGACACAACTTCTGGGTATCTTTCAGTTTTGATACGGCTCTCTCCACTGTTCTCGCTGGCTTCAGTTTCTCTGCCCACCTCTCTGCAGTCTGTCCTTAGAGCTCTTCTCTCGTCTTCCTCATTGCCCCTAGATGGTCTCATTCATGACTGTACTTTCAACTTTCACACATCTGGTAATGCCAGCTCTCCTGAGCTCTATTTAGATTGTTTTCTGATGGCTTATCAGGCATCTACCTTGGATGCACCCTTTAGAGGTACCTTAGTGCTAATCAAAAGATTGGTGGTTCAAACCCACTCAGCAGCTCCACAAGTAAAAGACTTAGCAATCCTATCCTGTGAAGCAGTCTACAGAACCTTATAGGCCTCTGTCACATGGTATCTCTATGAGTCAAATATCTTACTGACAGTACCAACAACAAGGATTCTTCAACTCAGTATTTCTAAAGCAGAACAATTTTTTTTTTTGAGGTAAATATCCATAGAGAGAGAAATAGAGAGAGAAAGCAAAAGAGGAGAGAGGAAGAGGGGAACGTAGAGGAAGAGAGGGAGGAAAAGAGGGGAAGAGAGTGAGAAAGACTCCATATGCACTTGTGCACATGCGTGCACACACCTTGGTGGCAAAAGGGTCTAGTGCTTGGCTGCTAACGAAAAGGTCAACTATTTGAACTCACCAGCAGCTGCACAGGAGAAAGATGTAATTATAGCCTAGGAGATCCTAGGGGCAGTTTTACGCTGTCATGAGTCGTTATGAGTTGGAACTGACTCCATGGCACAGAACAACAGCGTATTTATTTTAAAAACTTCAGTTCAACAGTTTTACAAAAATAGATTTGACTCTTTGAACACTAATGACTGAAGATCAGACGAGTTATGGAATGAAATCAAGAATATCATACATGTAGAAAGCAAGAGGTCATTAAAAAGACAGCAAAGAAGGAAAAGTCCACAATGTCAGAAGAGACTCTGAAATTTGCTCTTGAGTATTAAGTGGCTAATGGGAATGAAAGAAGCAATGAAGTAAAAGAGCTGAAAATAAGATTTCAAAGGCCAGCTCAAGAAGGGAGAATATTATAATGGCATATGCAAAGACATCAAGTTAGAAAACCGAAAGGGAAGAACATGTTCGACATTTCTCACGCTGAAAGAGCTGAATAAAAAATTCAAACTTCGAGTTGTGATAGTGAAGAAGTCAATGGACAAAATACTGAACAACACAAGAAGCATCCAAAGAAGATGGAAGGAATGCATAGAGATATTGCAACAGAAAGAACTGATCAAAGTTCACTCATCAGAAAGTACCATGTGATCAAGAATTGATGGTGTTAAAGGAAGAAGTCCAAGCTGCACTGAGACACTAGTGAAAAACCAGGCTCCAGCAAGTGACAGAATACCAACTGAGATGTTTCAGTAACTGATGCAGCCCTGGAAGTGCACAGTCACCTATATGCATGCCAAGAAATTTGGAAGACAGCTACCTGGCCAACTGACTAGAAAGATCCAATATTTCCCTACTCCAAAAAAATGTGATCCAACTGGATAAGGAACTTGTCAAACAATGTTACTAACATCCCGTACAAATAAAATTTTACTAAAGATCATTCAAAAGCAGGTGCAGCAGCACATCGACAGGAAACTGCCAGAAATTCAAGCCAGATGCAGAAGCAGGCATGGAACAACAGACACCATGGTTGCTGTCAGATGGATCTTGTCCAAAGTAGAGAATGCCAGAATGATATTTACCTGTTTTGTTGATTACACATACTTGACTGTGTAGTTTGTAACAAATTACCAATAACATTGTGAAGGATGGGAATTACAGAACACTTAGTTGTTCTCGTACAGACTCTGCACGTAGACTGGAAGGGTAGTCATCTGAACGGAACAAAGCAACATTATGGTTTAAAGTCAGGAATAGTGCACATCAGGATTGTATCATTTTACCACACTTTTTCATTCTGTGTGTTGAGCAAATAATCTGAGAAGCTGGACTTCAGGCAGAAGAATGTGGCAGCAGGTTTGAAAGAAGACTCATTAACAACCTGCGTTATGCAGATGACACAACCTTGCTTGCCGAAAGTGAAGAGGACCTGAAGTACTTATCCAGGGTAGAGCAAAGACTTTACTATGGATTATACCTCAACATAAAACAAAAATCCTCACAACCAGACCAATAAGCAACATCAGGATAAAGTAAGAAAAGATTGAAGTTGTTAAGGATATTTTATTTGGACCCACAATCAACAGTCATGAAAGCAGCAGTCAAGAAATCAAACAACGCACTATCTTGCACAAATCTGCTGCCAGAAATCTCTTTAAAGTGTTAAAAAAGAAAAGACAAAGATGTCACTTTGAGGACTGAGGCTTACCTGGCCCAAGCCATACTGTTTGTTCAATCACGTTATATGCATGTGAAAGCTGGACAATGAACATGGAAGACCAAAGAAGAATTAATACATTTGAGTCATAGTGTTGGTGAAGAATATTGAATATACTGTAGGCTGACAAAAGAGTAAAAAAATTGTCTTAGAGTAAGTATAGCCAGAATGCTTCTTAGAAACAAGGCAAGACTTTGTATCACATACTTTCGACGTGGTGTCAGGGTGGTCAATCCCTGGAGAAAGACATCATGCTTGGTAAAGTAGAACCCACTGCCGTCAAGTTGGGTCTGACTCATAGCATCTGTAGAGGTCAGAGTAAAACTGCCCCGTAGAGTACCAAAGGAGCACCTGGAGGATTTGAACTGCTGACTTTTTGGTCAGCAGAAGTAGCACTTAACCCACTACACCACCAGGGTTTCATAGTAGACGGTCAATGAAAAAGAGGAAGACCCTCAAGCAGATGGCCAGACAAGAAGAAGGACCGGGCAGTGCTGCATTCTGAGTCACTATGAGTCAGAACTGACTGCAGCTGACAACAACAATTCGGTGAGATTTATTGCATTCATCATGTTTTGAACACAAGATTTTTAACCCTTCTCTCAGCTGTTAACATGCTCCTCCTGAGTTTGGGTAGTAGCATTGTGACCTACATGGACTTTCTAGCTGAATAATCTCAGAGACATTTTTAAACTGATTTTCTAAATCAGCTTACCTACCAACTCCACTTCTAAATTAACTTCTCATTTCTTTGTAGAGATTCGTAGGGATGGTAATTTGGTAGGGACAAGATGGACTCCTCTTTGAAGAAACATTTGCATAGGTTCGCTTATCAATCTCTCCTTGCCCAGTTTAGACTCTTCGCCATCTTTCTCCTTCCTTGTTGGAGAATCCTCTCTAATTCCCTTTACTAGCCTGTCTCTTCCAAATTCACCTTGAATTCCTCACTAGAACTTCTCATTGTCTGTTACATACAATTCACAATCATTAACATAGCACAGCCAGCCAAGTGCCGTCTTGTCGGATCCGACTCATGGCGCCCATTAACATAGCATACAAATCTCTTTACTCCTGGCTGACTTTCTAATCTCTTCCCAATTCTCTGTCCTTGGCACACAATCTGTATTTTACCTACAATAAATCATTTTTTTTTAACCCTAACACAACACGTATATAGAGCTCAGTGTTTCATTGAAAGTAATCACAGATAGATTCTAAACATAGATTGATGTTATTATTTACTGAAGTTTTCCAGTGGAGAAAGAAGGTACTTTGTAACACTCAGAGAAAGAGTTTATGTCTAAAACTTTCAGCTTTGTGGCAGCTGCTCAAAATCTTCTAATGTCTCCATTTGTCTCTTTGGGGCTCTCTCTCCCATCACCCTGCAGCCTCATTCATCCTTCTGGGTCTTTCCTTCTGAGTGTCTTTCTCCTCTTATCTCACATGGTCAATTTTGGCCTCTCAGCATTTCTTCAATTCAGGACTCATAACCAGTCAACACAATAGGACTCAGTATCCACACATCAAAACAAACAAAAGATGATAGAAGGCAGGGTGGCTGGAGATGAGAGTGACAAAAATGACATATCTTATAGATTCTTAAGTTTAATTTTTTTGCCCAGCTAACACTGATATACATTGTAACTTCATACCTAAGTATTCTTCACTTGGTAAACCATGTCCTTTGAATGTCCTGCCATTTCTATGGAATTCCAGTCCAGCTTGTCTGCCGTATCTATTCATTCTGTAAGTTTTAACCCAGTCATTTTTTTTCCCTGAAGCTCCCATTACCCCCAACATAGTTAAAGACTCCTTTTATTCTCAAAGTGTTCTGAACACACTATTGTGACTGTCACTCTCATTGAAGAGTAAGCACTTCAAGGATAGAAATCCATAACTTCAGTAAATAACTACTGATTTGCTATGATGTGCCAGGCTGTTTTCAAACACTTAGAAAGCATGGGTGAGCAGAACAGATGAAAATTTCTGCTTTTCAAGAAGCTTACAGTTTGGTCAAGGAACAAGGGCAGTAAATAATGAGAATTTGATGCAAATAAACCATAGCATATGTAAGAAGTTACTAAATTAAAAAGAAAGGAAGCATGTAGGGGAATCTAGAGTGTTGGATGTACAGCTTGCAATTTTGGATTGGTGGATAAAGTAAGCTCATTGAGAAGGTGAACGTTGAACAAAATTTGAGTTACCCTAGGAGTTTACCCTAGGAGTTACCCATAGAGTTTTCAAGGAATGCCTTGTAGATTTGAACTGCTGACTCTTTGGTAAGCAGCAACCGCATTTAACCATTAAGTCTCCAGAGTTGGAGAGACCTAGAGGAAAAAAATCCCAGGAAGACGAACCAGTCACCGTAAAAGCCCCAGGGTGGGAGCTCACCTGGCAATCTGGAAGAATAGCAAGGCGTGTGATGTGGAGGGAACAGAGTGAGTAGGGAAGAGTAGCAGGAGAGGATGCTGGAAAGGTTATCGGAGTGACAGAGGAAGCCACTGCAGAGTATTTCACAGAGTATTGACATGATCTGACTTACATTTCAAAAGGACCACCCATGCTGCTGTGTTGAAAATTGACTTTAGGGATTCCAGGATAAGAAACAGGAAAATCTAGTAGCAGGTTGTTATACAAATACAGTAAGAAACAGGAGCTGTCAGAACCACCTACTACAATTTCAAGTGGTAAAAAAGTGGTCTATGCTGAAGGTTCACTCAGCAGGAAGCTGAGAAAGAAGAGTCTAAATCTTGGGATTTTGACCCAAATAACTGGAAGGATAAACTTTCTATTAACTGATATAAGGAAGACTTTGGATGAAATAAATTTAAGAAGAGTTTTTGACATCTTGAGTTAGAGATGTTTCTTCAATATCCAGGTAGATATCATACCAAATAGGTAGATGAGTGTTTAAACAAGGGCATAGGAGAGAAGTCTGAACTGAATGAGAGATAAAAATATGGGTATCATCAGGATCTAGATGATACTTAAAACCATGTGACTACTTGACATCACCATGGGAGTGAGTACAAATGGAGACGATAAGAGGATGAAAGACTGATCCCTGAGCTACCCCACCACTAGCTAGTCAGAACACAAGATGCAGTCAACAGAGGTGACCCAGGAGTCATCAGCAAAATGTGAGGAAATTGAAGAGTGTGGTGTCCTGAGGGCCAAGGGAGGTGGCTCAACTATAACAAAAGCTGATCACCCATCAAGAAAGACGAAGACTGGGGCAAAATATCAGTAGAGTGGTAGGATTAAAAACCTGATTGGAGTGGGCTTAAGAGAGAACAGGAATAGAGGAATCCAAGGCTCTCAGTTCTATCAGTTTTAACAACCCTCTGAGGAATTTTGCTAAGTAGAACAGAGAAATTGGTAAGGAATTGGAATTGGAGGAAAGTGAGTTCAGAGAATGTTGCTGGTTGGTTTGGTTCCTTGCCTCCTGATGTGAATGATCCAGAAGGAGAGGTGGGAAGGATAGTAGGTAAGAGAAAAATGGAAAAATTCCCGAATCAATGACTTTGACAAGGTGAGAGGCTACAGGATCCAGTGCATAAGCAGAGGCAGTGCGTTTATTAGTTCACTTATACTAACAGAATCACATTTTCCTAAACTAGCACAATGCCTTCTACATGATCACTGTTCAGTAAATGTGTATTTATTGTTCATGACTTCATTAATGAATAGAAGAAAAGAATGCATACTCTCCTATATTTTCTCCCAACTCCCCCCCTTAATAAAAATCTATTTATATTATATTATACCCTGGTGAAGTGGTAACGAGCTTTAGTTGTTAATCACAAAGTCAGCAGTTTTAATCCACCAGCTGCTTCTTGGAAATCCTTTAGGCAAGTGCTACTCTGTTCTATAGGGTCGCTATGAGTTGGAATCGACACAACAGCAATGGCTTTGGGTATAGTCTCTATTATATACTTTACTACACTATATCATTGGTTCATCCAGCATTTCATAAGGATAGACAAAGAGACAGTGGGAAGGGAGAGAGGATGGAAAGGAGAGAAAGATGGAGAGCAGGAGGCAGAGAGAAAATTATCCATGAGACTTTATGGAGCTTTCTTATTCAATTATCTGACAGATGAAAGCAATAAATAATGAGAGAAATTCTGTATTCCCTGTCCTTGCCTGATTTGTATCTAGATAGTTTACAGAAGAGCATAGTAATGAATCAGTCCTAAGTCCTCTGTCTCCTGCGGCGTCACAGCTAACGGAGAGTAGCTGTTTTCCTGCCCACTTCTCGTGTCTCTCCTATCATGTGCACTGTTTTTCTCTCTTAGGCTCTTTTCCTGTGTTCCCAGCTGTCTCTCCACCCCCCACACAGGGACTGGTTTCCTCTGTGGGACAAAGTTTCTATTTTCCTTATAAAACTTGAAAGTACTTTGTGTTGCTAAATCGGTTCTCTTTCCTCTCCACATCTAGATGTCTGTTCTAAATATTGGTGAGATCTGATCCAGTATAAAAAGGCACTCCAAACTTCTTTTCCTAATGTTAACACTAACTACATACCCTTATTATCATTTTTTTCCTACTCTAAGTCTCTATGTTAATGAGTCAAATCAGACCATAGCTGAGCTGCCTTAAAACTAATTTAGTAGTAATTGGGTATATTTAACTTGCTATAAATATGCTTGATTTTCAGTGAGTCTGGGCCCAGTAATGAATGACTTACACTGTGAACCTGACTACAACATGACAGTCAGGATTCCCCTGGGCCTTTCGTGTCAAGAGTACAAGGTTAGCCAGGGATTCTTCAGAAGAATTCGTCTAGGGCTATTTTAAGGCTTCCTTAAGTCAGGGCCTCTGAGACCAACAATCAGCTCAGAGAACATAAGCTGATGATAGCCAATGCAGCCAGAAGCTGCTCAGCCATTATAAAAACAAATCTTAAGTGATAGCACTGGATATGAATCGGAGCTGCTCAAACCAAGTAGAACCTGTCCCCTGTTGTCCACTGTCCTCAAAACGCTGCATATAGCTCAGGTCAATCAAACTCGGCTTACTAACCTACATGCTAAGGAAAACAAAACAATTTGTCCTACTTTATCTGTACCATGATAACTTAGTCCATAATGTTTTTATGTGTTTCCTTATGAAAGTATAAAAGGTTTTACCTCTTTATTCAGGGAGCTGGATTTGAGATATACATCTCTTTTTTCCCTGTCTGTATGCCTGCAGTAAGTACTATTCCTCTTTCCTCACCTTTGTGTGTTTTTACTGATAAGAAGCTGCCCCAACGAGGATCTGTTTAGGGTAACACTGATGCCTAACTTCTAGAGATCTGGAGTTTTCTCTTCACACTGAAAAGTTATCTAAATTTATGCAGTGGGGCTTGCATGTTCCACATTTAAGTCTCTGAACTTTCACCTAAAATCTCATGTTCTCTTTTGATTTAACTGTTGACACTCTGTGTGCATATCAGAGATGCCAATTAGAGCCCCTGCTGGAGTAAGTGTAGGGTGTGGTGTTGTGTCCCATGGGACAGTTTCAGTAGCTGTTTAGTTCTGGACACCTGATAATGGCAATCCTTCCATAGGGTGATCAGTGATTTACGATAAACACTTGAGGCCAAACCTACAGTGTTGAGTCAGTTCTGACTCACAGCATCCCTATAGGGCACGGTAATCAGAAATACCGCCATAGAGTTTCCAAGGAGCATCTGACAGAGTCAGCTGGCAATTTTTGGTTTGTAGCTGTAGCTCTTAACCACTATGACATAGGGTTTTGTGATTTATGATATGGGCTGGTAAAAAGGACAGTCTGGGCCAATCCCTATCCCACTCTGATATTTAAATTCAAACTATTGAAAACATTGGATGGATACAAATTTGAAGAATGATGAACGCCAAAGGGACCAGAGAAACCATCATGGGCCGTGGGAGCTGAGCTCACATGGAAGCCGATATTGTATTACTGTATTTAGTCATAGGAAAACCAAGTAGAGAGAAGGCTATAAACATAAAAAAAGACTCTTTGCTGACTAGAAAAGATCAACTGCCCACCAGGACTAGAATAAACTATATGGGGCTTGAAAGTTACACAATTCTAAGGCTCTTATACGAGAAAAAAGAGAAAAAGTTACGAATACGAAATCTTTACAGAATGTTCCAGATTCTTGGCAAACATCTAAGCAAGCCATGAGCCCTGAATCTGAAATTTTATTAGGTTCTTAGAAAACCTAAGCCTGCTAGTCACTAAACAGACTCAGTTTCTCATAGTGGTAAATATCTTCAAAATAAACAGCACTTAACTCACGTGAGTCTTTTTCTTTTTTTAACAACAAAAAGATTAAAACATGCTTGTGGAAATCAAGTAAATTAACAACAGGTAGTCAAATTAGTAGATTTGTTTATCTGATCACTGTGGTAACAGAAAAAAATATTGAATCCATTAGTGAAAAACTTAGTTTCTTAGTGCTGCTGTAACAGAAATAACACAAATAGGTGTGTTTAAAAACCTTTTTTTTTTTTTCTCTCTCTCTCACAGTTCAGGAGGCAATAAGTGTAAATTCAAGGAAACAGCTCTGGTGGAAGTTCTTTATCTCAGCTTCTGCAGCTGGCCACCTTAGGAGTTTCTGGGCTTATAGACTGGTCTGTTTCCATTGTCATCAGACAGTTTTGGTTTTCTTTCTGTGTCTGCTTTCTTCTACACCTAATCTGCTCTTTTATACCTTACAAGTGATTCATTTAACACACACACTGATACATCGTTATTCATTAGCATAACAAAGAAAACCCTGTTCCTAAATGGGATTACAGCCACACGTACAGGGTTTAGAATTTACAATTATAGTTTTGGGAGAAACAATACAATCCAAAACAAAAACTAGATTTTCCTTTCGATTAGAAAGATAAATTGATAATATCTCCACCATTATAGTGTCCTTTGTTCTAGCCTATTCAGATCACACTCTGAGGTTGCAAACTGCTTCTTAAACAGTCTTTTTCTTTCAGAAACTAAGTTTAGGGTGTTATTAAAAATGAGGGTAGAGAGAAAGATACAGAGGAAAATAAATTCTATGCTTGTATGAGACTCAGTTTTACCTTTAATGTAGTTGAATTTATCAATTTTCCCTTTGTGGTTAATGTCCTGGGTTCATTCAAAATAAATCTTTGCTTATCCTCAGGTTGGATATTCTCCTATGTTTTATTCTAATTCTTTTTACCTTTCATATTTATATTTATAGTTCATCTGGAATGGATTTATGTGTGTGATATGAGGTAGGGATCAAGTCTGTTCTTGCTACACTTATTTTTTCAGGCATATGCAATTGACTCAAATCACTTATTTAAAAAGCATATTTTCCCTCACTGTACTTCACTGAAAAATAGATGCTCATGTAAATATAGTCTGTCCTGGACTTTTTGTTTTAACTGTATGTTTTGGGACCAATATTGCAATTATAAACTTCTTTGTTATTGTGTCATTATGACACAATAAAGAGAATAAAAAGGTAAGTCACAGAGTGAGAGGTGATATTTGCAGAATATAGGTAAAACACAGCACTAATGTCTAGAAAATATAAAGAATTTCTACAAAGAAGGGAGAACAATAATCAAACTTTTAGCAAAAATTTGAACATGCACTTTATGAAACAGTATACACATATTGTCAATAAATATGATAAGGTGCTCATCTTAATTAGTCATCAGTAAAATAAGAATTGAAATTATAATGCACTCCATTACCACTGAGAGATAATTCTCCACAAGTGTCTTATGTTTTTGCATAAATTACAAGCAGAAGCTCCATCTTGCCTTGTGAGACTGCCTTTGTTCAAAATTATTCTTTAGAAGATGTTCGTATATTAAATTGTCTTAGAAGAAAGGGTAGTGTCTCCCTCTGAAAAAAAATGACAGGCATACTTACTGCCTATTATAAAAGATTTGGGTTCCCTAAACTAAGGATTCTTTCCTGTAATGCAACTCACAACTTGTACAGGTGTTATGGTCTTCACCATGTTGTCTTGTGGCTGAGGCCTGGAGAACTATCACAAAATTATTGTAATGTTATTGCTGGTTATGCCTTTGTTGTGAAATAATAAGCTATCCTTCATCTTTGACCCAGAACTCTTGAAACTGCTGCCAGGATCTGTGAAATTATGGTAAGCCATCTTGTTAGTTTAAGATTAGGGTAAAATCTCAGACCCTCACAGGCTGAGAGGCTTGTATTTTCTCTCTGAAGATCTCTCTATTGGAAAATCTCTTTTCTCTCACATTGTAAGATTAGCTAACAGCCCCCAGTTTCTCCATAAACAGAGTAGCCTCTTTGCTACCCAATAAACAAAGTCTTCTACCCTTGAGAGTCTACCCGAGGCAAATCACTAGAGTAATAGAGAGGGCTGGTGACCAACAATTCTCTTAGATCCATTATCAGAGAAATGAAACAGCTTTACAGCTCTTGATGGCACATTCTTTAGAATGGCTAAAATTAAAAAGTCTAACTATAACAAATGTTAGAAAGAATGTGAAGCAGTTAGAACTCTCACTGTTAAGGGGAATGAATTAAATACCTCAATATTACAAAATTGTTTCACAGAATTTACTAACACTGAACATCATACCCTATGAGTTAGTAAATCTCTTCCCTCATCATGGCTTTCTGAGGCAAGACACACGAAAGCTTAAACGCAAAGTGAAAAAATATACATATACGCAAATTTACCAGTCTGAGGGGCTAGCTCAGAAACCAAGCTTATACAATATTGTAGAAATATATGAGTCACTCCTTTTAAACCCAATTCATTTTGCCAGCTACAGTTTTTCTCTTACTTTAGATATATCAGTCTCTCTAACTGGAAAGTGGTTAAAATTCACTGAAAAAGGATAAATTGTTTCTCTAAAGGATCCTATAAAACATGTAGGAAATAAAACTATGAATATATGACAATATCTTACTCTGGATGGTATTATTATATTAGATTATAACATTTCTTTAAAGAACTTTATTGTATCTTAACAGAAAATAAGTGCTAATACAAATTAAATAGTCCTACTAGTCCCAGGAATTAATAAAATGGATGTAGAAAGTTGTAGAAGGCCAGGAAACAAAAACAAATAAATAAATAAATAAGTTACTGTCAATTTCAACTCATAGCAACTCTATAGGTCAGAGCAGAACTGCCCCATAGAGTGCCTGGTGGATTTGAACTGCCAATCTTTTGGTTAGTAGCCAGAGCACTTAACTACTATGCCACAAGAGTTTCCAGAAGGTTAGTAGAAAGATAAACAGAGAGCTAAAGGTACTAAAGAAGGAAAGCTAAACTTATATCACAGAGAAAAAGCATGTTTGTGTATTTGAGTCTAACAGCAAATACATCTGCTGCTTAAAGAAATATGGCAGAGAACTATACAACAGAGACCAGAAATTGAAAAGTTTATTAAAGATTTTTTGTATAATCAAGGTTCTTGTCTATTATTACTAAGGTTTTGATAGGTTAATTCATAAGAATTTTTAGAACTTTTAATATCAAATAACAATGAAACAAAGAATTGGAATTCTCACTATTAAATAATAGTATTTTTTTCATTACTGGGTTAAACAGCTAAATTATTTTTAGAGTAATCTGCCTGGAAGACAAGGATTTGACTTCACATTGAAATAAAAATCCTAAGTCAAAACAAAAGTGTGTATTTTTGAAAAATTGAGGTGTTTAACCTTTGAAATGTTTGTTTTAAATAAATGAAGTATTGTTTCTTGGTAATCTGTAACAAACTCCTGACAACTTTGAAGCTTCATGGAAAGCGACAAAGCAATCACTTCCATTTTACAATAAAGGAAAAAGAAGTTATTTAATATATTTTGAATTATGTGTAGCATATTATCAACTCAAGAAAAATGTTAAATTTTCTTTAAGTTAAAAATTTATGTACTTGACACTTAACCACAATCACATAGTATTGTGCAATATTGTCAACTTCTTCAAAACTTTGTTTCCCTTACATCTAGCAACACCAAAGCCATTGCTTACCCATAAAGTTTTTGTTCCCATTCAATCTTTAACTTAGTGCGTTCTTAATGTATCCTAACAATATGGTATTACGTCTCAGAACTATCACGTGTTATATCAGAAGCTCCTTGGAAATAATATTAGTCATTATGGTTGGAAATATTATTTTTGTTTAAAGTTTTTATTTGATTTATTAATTTTGCGTTAGTTTTGTAATTAACTTCCATCAGATCTTTTCACTTTTAATAATAATTATTATGATAAGTTAATCATACTTTTAAGTCTGTCATTCACAGATAAATTTTACCTTGGAGATCTGCTGAAAGCATAACAAGAAAGGACTCAATCTAACAGGAATATAATATTTTAAACATGGATATCAAATATTTCTAGAAGTCTTTTGTAGAAACTGACAAGAGATTTGCAAGTTACTGCTGATCTACAGTAGTTTCTTTCTGCCTTTGCCCCTCACCACTCTGTCTGAGGCTTCAATTACCAGTAGTCAAGTGCAGTCTGAAAATTTTAAATGAATAACTTGATGAAATCTTACACCTTCCTGCTCTATCCTGCCTGAGGAATCACACTCATAACTTTTATTACACTATATTGTTATTATTGTTCTGTGTTACTGTTAGTCATTGTTGTTAATCTCTTACTATGCCTACTTTATAAATTAAACTTTGTTATAGTTATGTATGTATAGGTCAAAACAAATTTCACATAGGATTTAGTACTACATGCTGTTTCAGCCATCCATGGGTGGTTCTGGAATATATCCCCTGTGGATAAGGAAGTACTACTGCAGTATGAAACCAAAATCAGCTACATGGGACTAAGTAAACTGAAAGAAGTACCAGAAGGCTTTTATGAAAATAATGCTGATACTCAATGTTCAAATTTCTAGTTACAGGAAATCATTTTGATTTTAAGATACATTATGACAGATGTTAAAGTTCTAGGTATATTTAGAATGTTTTAAATGATTCCACCCACAGAATCTAATAAAGATGAATGCTGAAATGACTATGATAAGCAGTTCTTCAAAACCAAATGGCACTCCTTCATGTTGCTTGTACCAACACTAAATATTGCCAGTCTTTAATTCAGCCCTCTAAAGAATGCTTGAATACTGAAAGTGGAAGCCCCCAAATCTGCCTGATACTATTCCAGGGGATCGTGTATGTTAGAAAAGACATTGGCCAAAAGATTTCCCAGAACGTCCTTTAAAAGGACTACATGAAGTTCTCCTTACTAATCATTATGCCACTAAATTTCAGGGAATGAAGATCTGAACATCCCTCTCCAAATTAAAGAAGACCATGATTCCTGTTAAGATTATCCAGCTAACAAAGATATTAAAAGTTAAATTCACCTTCTTGGTGTCTAGAAGCAAACAAGTGCGATAGAAGCAATAACTCTGCCCCAAATCATGTAACAAGACTGAGATTTTTGGACTGTGTTTTATAATCTTTGCTTTTCTGCTTATCTTATTTGCTCTTTGTCAAACAGGTCTAGTTCCATGATAGAATATGTTATATGGGACCCTTGGAAGTAGTTTCTTTTTGATATTTGTAGTTTTAGAAATGGCATGTTTTATCAGCTGAGATTTACAGATTAGTGGCTTTGCACTTAATACTTTCTGATTTACATCTGCTCTTTTTTCCCCCACTCATACGCAAGCCACTGAAATCTTTGGGCTTCTATTCCTACTGGCATGGGTGATCCTTATGGGATTACATTTAGGATGCTTTATCTCTATATCAGGAAATTTTCATCTATGGTGATAGCTCTTTACGTCTCTACCAAATGGGTTGCCCCTGCCTGATAAATATAGCATTTAAAATTGCCTTCTATTCTAATGCAAAAGAAAGACCAGACTCACTGGCCTCACAGACTGGAGAAACCCTGGGAATATGACCCTCAGATACCCTTTTAGCTCATTAATGAAGTCACTCCTGAGGTTCACCCTTTGGCCAAAGAGTGGACAAATCCATAAAACAAAACATCTCAGGGACAAGGCCTTGAATGCAGGAGGGGACAGGAAAGCTGGCAGTAGGGAACCCAAAGTTGAGAAGGGGTAGTATTGACCTGTTGTGGGGTTATTAGCCAACATCATAAAACAAAATGTATGCTATTTAACAAGAAACTAGTTTGTCATATAAAGCTTCCTCTGAAATACAATAAAAATAAATAAAGTCACCTTGCTCTATAAATTAGTATTTATAGATTGCTAATGCTACAATTATTAGATAATATCAAACTAACCTTTATTACTTGAATAATCATAATAGCCACTGTAGAATATAGATTACACCTGTTAGCTCAACCCCAGATTCCATGTTTCCATTCAACCCATATTAGAGTTAAGGATCATTCTGAAGTGATCTAGAACTCTTCAGACTATAAAAATGAGTGTTCAGTTTTACACAATACTCCTCCTAGATTTTGAAAAGAAACTTTGACAGGAAATTTAACAGTATGCCTGCAAGAAAAGAAATCTTTTTGTATTCAAATGTGGATTAACTAAGATTAGGATGATTACTTTTTTTGTAAAAATTCCTTAACAGAAAATTGGCTTGAAAAAATAAACCTAGCCAACCTTTTCCCAAGTACAAACACTAAAACCTGCATAATATATGTCAATATGGATATGTATTTTATGTGGAGAATCAAGCTATCAAACTACCCAACTAAGATTAGGATGATTACTTATTTGTAACAATTTCTTAACAGAAAATTGGCTTGAACAAATAGACCAAGTCATCCTTTTCCCAAGCACACACACTAAAGACATGACAATACACATGTATTTTATGTGGAGAATCAAGCTACCCACCTGTTGGCCAACTGAAATCCAAAAGACTAGTCCCATACTTGGGCTCTATCTTGTTTAGATAGTTGCAACATGAACAGCACTTTATGTTAGATGGGCAGAGTCAAGATTGTGGAGCAGGCAGATATTTCCTCTGGTACTTCTCACAACAAAGACTTGAAATACGACAGTCAAGGAGCTCTGAACATCAAAGACAAAGTTGAGGTGTCAGATTGAGTGGCAGAGGGAGGGAGAAACAGTTTAGAAGCAACAAGGATTTACCAAACCTGACCTGGCAGGAACCCTGTAGGCTAGATCAGTCAATGCGTATTAGCTGAGGCAAGCAATAGCACTTGGGATGCATTTTCCAAAACAGGAGAAACTGAGTGATGATGAGTCTGCTCAAGCCTTTAGAACTTTGGAGAAGCACACTGAATCTGTGAAAGTTAAGTACAAATATCGCGCCTGCGCATATAGAGTCAAAAACACCCTTTCTCCAATTTACCCACAGCCTCTCTGCTCTGCTTTAGTCCAGGTTCTTTTCAGCAATTGGCAAGCTCCCTAAGCTGCAACTGAGACCCATAATATGCCCAGAGCCATTCTCCTAACTTTGGAGAGGGAACAAGTTAACAAACAAGAAAAAAATAATCTGCCAGCTCCCCTAAGTGGGGAACTCAGAGCAGGCACAGCCTCTTTGCCTAGGCATAGGCATAGGCATAGGCATAAGCATAACAGATTTTGAATGTGTTTAATCCCTTTAACCCCTGCCTAGACTGATGTGGGCCGATTTCAACAAGACACTCCCTCATGAACACAGTATAAAACAGTATGTTCCTGAAGCCTACTTTTAACTCCAACAGCTAAGGGTCAGTGGCAGATTCGGGATATTTGACAAATATATTGTGTTTCCTTACTGTGTCCTAGCTTCTCACTTTGTTTTGATATGCCCAAATAGGTTCATGGCGGATCCAACTCGATGGCACTTGGCTGGCTAAATAGGTTAGTCATGTGAACTACTTTAATTATTGGTGTCTTTGAAGCTCTTATATCCTGTCACCAGGTGATTAGATCTGTTACTAGGTATGTGAGCCTAGGAGTCTGTTTACTTTACTTTTGTTATGTAGATTAAGCTCAGGTGTTCAGCTCATCAGTCACTGAGTGTGATACAGGCTCTAAGCAAGGTAGGGGGCTGATGGCTCAAAGACAATATTCAATGTCAAATCACATAAAGAAATAGACCATGGTGGCTTCAGCAAGTGACTGAAAAAGATAAAAAAATCAAAAAACTTCCCAGAGGATGAGAAGGTCTTGGAATTACTGGAGGTAAAATTCCAAAGATTAATATACGGAGCTCTTCAAGAGACCAGGCAAAATGCAGACTAAGCCAAGGAAAACACAGGCAAAGCAACAGAAGAACTTAAGAAGGTTATACAAGAGTACAGTGTGAAATACAACAGGTTGCAAGAATCCACAGAGAGCAAACAAGTCCAAAAGTTTACAAATATAATTTCAGAATTAGACAACTCAGGAGCAGAATTGAGCATGGGAGTCAGAATTACTGAGACTGAAAATAAAATATTTGACACTAACTTTTCTGAAGAAAAATCAGATAAAATATATTTTTTAAAATGAATAAACACAAAGAATTATATGGGACTCTATCAAGAGAAATAACGCACAAGTGATTGGAGTAACAAGAGGTAGTAATAGAAAATACAGAGAGAACTGTTGTAGATTTGTTGGCAGAAAACTTCCCAAACATTGTGAAAGACAAGAAGATATTTATCTAAAGAGCTCATCAAACCCCACACAGGACAGGTCCCAAAAGAAAATCGCCAAAAGCAAAGAAAAAAATAATTTTAAAAACAGCCAAGGGTAAACATAAGTCATTTACAAAGGACAGTCAATTAGACTAAACTCTGACTACTCAGCAGAAACCATGCAGGCGAGAGGGCAATGGGATGGCAAACATAAAGCCTTGAAGGAAAAAAACTGTCAGCCTAAGAATTATACATCCAGCAAAACTGTTTCCCAAATATGATGGTTATTTACTGTATTTCCAGATAAACACAGATTAAGGGAACTTGTAAAAAACAAATCAAATTTACAAGATATACTAAAGCGAATCTTCCAGTTAGATAATCATTAACATCAGATAACAACCCAAGACTAGAACATACAACAGAACATACTGACATCAACACAGATAGGGAAGTCACAAAAATAAATCAATACATGTCTGGTCTTTCAAAAGGCCCTCTAGAAAGCCATTGCAAACGAGTATTCTAATAAGGATGCCCTATTTTTGACAGCTCACAGAGGCAATAATCTGAAGTTACAGTGACCACATTTATCATCTTTTTTCGGTTTGTCTTGACAAATAGCTATGAAAAGTCTACATGATTCCACAATGTGTAAAAATTGTTGAAATTTATTATGAAAATGGGTGTTCAAATTGCCATATATTCTGTGCATTATGTGAAATTTACTATGCACATAATTATCCCACCAAGAGAACAATTCAACTGTTTATTCAACAAATTTGAGACAGCCAGGTCTGTTACCAATCAGACGACACCTTTGTGTCAACAAACTACATGTTCCAATGAAAACATTGCCACCATTGGAGTGTATGAAGAATTCATCCTAATCAATCTCACACAGCACAAGAACTGGGCCTTTTGTCAACCATCGTTTGACAGATTTTGCATCTGGACTTAAAGCTTTACCCTTATGAAATTGTTTTAATTCAAGAACTGATGTCCATCAACGATAGCCTGTACTGTACATTTGCTGACTGGGTCTGGAACAATTGTAAGTTAACCTGCTTTTGGCAGAAAAATCAACTTCAGTGAGAAGACCCATTTTTGGATGAATGGTTTTGTTAAGAAACAAGACTGTTGGACCTGGAGAGATGAGAATCCAATAAAGATACAAGAACATCCACTTCATTCCAACAAAGTTACCATTTGGAGTGGATTTGGGTCCAGCAGAATCATTGGCCCTTATTTTTTCCAAGATGAATGAGGACAGGCTGTGACTACCACTGGTGAAATATACCAGACTATGACAACTGATTGTTTTTGGCCTCATTTGGAAGGTGCCAGAGTGGCCATTTATTTGAAGTTCTTTTCCACACATCATGCTCTCAAATGTGCTTCAAAATAATAAACCATTAAAACTGTGTCATTTACATAACTTGTTTTATTCAAATTCAAAGATAGGACACACTTATTGGAAGGCCCTCCAGATAACAGCAAATTTCACAATTTTAAATTACTCTGCCCAATTCATAATTGGATGATTCTAAGACAGATCTCTTAGAAGAACGGAATAAATTATTATACTCCAGTCAACATGCATGCATACATATGTGTATAAACACCTGGAAACATTGTTTGCCATCAATTAGTAGCAAAATTTCACAATTTTGAGTTACTCTGTTTCCCCATTTCATAATTAAATGATTGTAAGACAGAGCTCTTATAACAACATAAATAATTATACTCTAATCAATATGTATGCATACGTACATGTATATGCATCTTCAGACTTATATCAATGTTTGCCATCAATTAGCTGTTTAGCCTTTGTCAAGTTTTTCATCTTACTAAGTATGTATTTCCTTTTTTATAAAGAGGGGTTAATAATGGAACTCAGTTCTGAGAAATATGGTGAAGATTAAATTAATCAATCTGTGAAACAGTTCCACAGGGCCTGATACATAGTAAAGATCTAAGACATGTTTTAAAAAATTCAAGCATGCATACATTTTGTGGGAACAGAATTCTCTTGCTTAGGGTTTGATCTGCCAAACTGTGGTATTTTTTTAAACAATTATCTCTTACTTATTAGTTATTATCTCTATATAATTATCTCCTAAGCTATTATCTTTTAATAATCTAATCATACCTTTATCTTACTGTTATTAAGGATTCTGTTACTGCAGTTTAAAGTAAACATATCTTGTCCCCAAACTGTTATCTGGTGTTAATGCCTGTGATTAAAGACACACTTGTGTTCTGTCTAGAGGGGCCTGGGCTTAAGCATATTCAGTTATATTTACAAAATCCTTTGAGACCTTTTAGCATAAAAGAAAGGCATTTTCTATCTTATTATTGCCATATGGCATTTCAGGCCTGTTTTATGTCTCATGTGATGACAGTATGTCCCTCCTCCGAAGTTCTCAGTATGCAGTCTGAAACATATTTGCTAGAGTATCATTAAGGCTCTGTTAATTTGTAAAGTTCTTTGAAACACTTGGATTTAAAGTACCACATTGGTAGAAAGTACTATTTTAAACCCCTTCAGGTGCCTCTTGAAGTACGATTAAGACACTTCTCTTAAGTCAGCAAAGCAGTGAGATAGTAATTCTGACATCTGGATTTCATATTAGAAAAGCATAAAATACATCTAAAGGTGCAGAAGAGTGTTTTCCTTATAACCTATAATAGAAGATTGGGCCAAAGAAAACTTTCTCTTACATTCCCAAACCCATCAGCACATGTGTCTCATCGAATATTACATTGCAGTTTTTATATGCCTTCTGCTACTTTACCTTTACTATAGCACAAACATTTTGGATGACCTGGAAACCTTTTTCAGGGACTCCATGTTTCCTTTGGGAATTCTGGTGGTGTAGTGGTTAAGTGCCACATCTGCTATTCAAAAAGTCAGCAGCTCAAATCCACCAGGCCCTCCTTGGAAACTCTGTGGGGCAGTTCTTCTCTTACTTCTAGGATTGCTATGAGTTGGAATCGACTCAACGGCAGTGGGTTTTTTGTTTTTTATGTTTCCTTTGAAGAGGGCAAATCCAAACAAGAATAAAATTGGAGCATTGAATAACTATGAAACAGCACTTCACTTGCTTCCAGCTTCTCTTCATAAAGTATAGAATGGTAGTGCCGAGCGTAACACTGAAAAGTAATGAAAATGTATTATAACTTCCTTCCTTGAAAATAATGGAAATTGAGATTGAACAGCATGGATCACCAGTGTTTAAATCTAGAACGGGTTCTAAAATCTTCTGAACTCCTCTTTCAACATTATTTTCTTAGAAACACTATCTAGACTACCATGGGAAACAGCCTGTCATGTTTTGCGACTTGGGCTTTTTACCTCTAACCTCTGTTTTAGGAAAAGCTACCAAAACTTAACTAACAACTTAGCAATTCCTGGTTCTAAAATTGTGTCTTGCTTTCAAGGTTTAGCAAAATTCCCCCCACCAGCAATGGGGGAAGTGGAAAAATCAACTCAATGTATTTATTTAAAATAACAAAAATTCATCAAATTATCTCTGGGTCCTGGAATTTAAAGGTAATTAAACATTTGACTGGACTGAAATATTCTGAATCATTATCCGATAAAACCATTGCTGTCGAGTCGATTCTGACTTGTAGTGATCCTATAAGAAACAGTAGAACTGCCCCATAGAGTTTCCAAGGAGCACCTGGCAGATTTGAACTGCTCACCTTTTATTTGTTAGGAGATGTAGCACTTAACCACTATGCCACCCAAAGTCTCCTCTATTGTCGTCTGAATTCAATGAACTAAAATATTACATACCCTGAGAACTCCGGCTAATAGAGGACTTGACAATAGATTTTTTATTTTCAAAGTTTCATCCTTTATTTTAATATACTTTAAAGAAATGTGTAAAAAATAATATGTCTTGCCATTGTCACTCACTAGTCTAATGGATAACTGGAACTTAACTTTTTTAACAAAACTTTTGCTAATTGATCATAAATAATTTTAAGGACTAGGTTTGAACCTCTAACTGAAGAGTTAGAAATTTAGGTATATCCAAAGTGTTACAGTAGTTAGGAGATATAGCTGCTAGCTAGGAGGTTAGCAGTTTGGAAATTCTATGGGCAGTCCTACTGCGGTCCATAGGGTCAGTATGAGTAAGAATCAACTCCATGGCAACATATTAGATCATCTTTTTCAGTATAATTTTTACCCTAAAATCTTAAGTAGATCTTATATCATCTTAACTTGATCCTCATTATAGAGATGAGAAGATAAGAGCCTTACCAAGACATCACAGCTAGCTGGAGGCAGGGGTAAGAGGAAAATCAGGCCAGTACTCCAGTGGACAGTATGCCAATAACCCCAACTATCTTTTTCTCACAATGTATCCTTTAAAAATATTAGCTCTGTGTTCACTTTAAGTCTGTAATAAATCTCAGAATGAGACATCGAATGCTATATTCACTGTCAAAACTTAATTTATAGTCAAGTGCTCCTTCTTGACTTATTGGTAACATTCTATACCTCAGCTGTTTGGGAAACTTGACCAAGAAGAAAGACAAACTTGATTTAGCTGAAATATGGTCTTACTTGGTGAGATGAGTGAAAACAAAACATCCAAATTTAACTAAGACCTTAGGAATTCTCAGTTCTAAAATTGTGTCCTGCTCTCAAAGGCTTAGCAAAATTCCCCCCACCAGCAATACTAAAATTCTTAATCAGTTATGCTTCTTTATTAATTACATGAGTTTATTTACTTTTATTACAGTAGTTATTTCTAACAACATACATATACCTGTACAATAATATAAGCATTATATTACAACATATGTGATATCAAAAAAGAAAAAGAACTGTTCAGAATATTCAAGAATATATTAAGGCAGTTGTCTTCAAATATTAAATTTATGTGAGTTATTTTCTAGAATAATTGTTTGTAAACTTTTTTCCACCTTGTTATGTAAATCAGTTTTTGTGAGTTTCATGTCCCTAGTGGAATATCCAAATTATAAACTAAAATTTAAATGATAAAGATGATAGGTTAGAAAACGCTTAAGGATGTTGATGAATAAACAAACAAAAACTGAGCCCATTGTCTTTGAGTCAATTCCTTCTCGTAAGTACCTTGCAGCCAAAAGTAAAACTTGTAGCACAGAGGAAAACTGCTCCATAGATTTTTCCAAGGATTTGAACTGCCGACCTTTTCATCAGCAGATGTAGCACTTAACTGCTATGCCACCAGGCTGTAGGTAAGTAGAGTAATGTTAATACAGGATGACCACGAAACAGCTATAACTTCAAGAATAATTAAAACATCAAATTATTTGGTAACCTGGAACAAAAAAGGGATGTTCAGAAACATGTCACTAAACACTACAAGAAGGACTGGAAAATTTTTGTTCTAAACAATTCTTAGGAATTTAAAAAACTGTAAGCTTTTGTTCCCATATTCTTTTCTAAAAACAGAAGCCCAGAGCTAGCTAAATGAAGACTAATCAGCTAAAGACACTAGAAGTATAGTAACTAAATGTACAATCTTAACAGTTTGAGTGGCATTCTACTGTGTATTCACCTGCCCTTGAAATGTTGGGAACAGTTAAAAATAGACACAAGAGAAGAGTCATAACAAAAGCTAGGGACATGTCTGTAATAAGACTGCAGTTGACTGATAAAGATAAATTCTCTTCATTACTTGCACTAGTATTTATTCCAGTCTCATTGAAGTCAAAATTAATATTTTCCTTAAATATAGGAGTTCTATTGGTTATTAATTATTTGGAGATGAGGTATACTGGCTAAGCATGGAATTGAAAACTCAAATCTAGCCCTGATCCTGTGTGACTTAAGCTCCTGAGGCTCAGTTTCCTCAATTCTGAGACGGAGATAATAGCACCCTCCTCAACATGTGTGGGGAGAATAACATGATATGATTCATGTGAAACACACTACCAGCTACAGAGTAAATAATGATTAAACAATAGTTTTCCCGTTAAAAGAAAACCTTGTGTACCCTGAAGTTACTTAAATGAGGGTTGTGTTTTATAAAATATTTGTACCATGTTTTAGTGTTTCATTTGAATACTAAATTTAAAAAATGTAATTCTTCTGGGAAAGAGTACCATAGAGCTTTGAAGCTAAAGACGAGCCTTTCCCTATGTTTTAAGAATGGATGCCATGCTCTCCGTATAAGGTACCTTGTACAGACAGTTATAGATTATCATTAGGAGCCATTTCTGAGTAGCCACATTTCTATTGCTGTTTCTCATGAATGCCAAGCCAAGCCAAGTGCCGTCGAGTCGGATTCATGAATATAATTTTCTAATTACTTCATCATCCAGGGAGACTATAATACAAGATTGAGAATACAAAGTTCTGAACATTTCCTGTACTCAACTCATTTGAGGCCTGGGTGCCTTGACGATCTCCTTTTATTTGTATAATGAAGGAAAGATTCGACTGATTACTTCCTGGGTGCAGTGTCAGAGTTGGTATTTTTTGAATAGTTTGAAACAGGTTTGTAAAAACACATCATGTTTGTTTATCATTGGAAAATCATTCTATTTGTGGAAGATGTCAAGAAGGGAAAATTTAGTCCATTTAGAATTTGTATTTTAAAATCAAATGGGTGAACAATCAATCACCCAGGAATTATTGAAATTCAGATCATGGATTCCAAACAAATGTAAAAATACTGACTTTTAATACTCATATTTGTGGATTCCCTGAATTAACACAATTTAGTTTTGGTGAGTTGTGCTACTCGAAGTTTCAAAATTAATTTGTCAGTAGTTTAATTGCTTAAAACTAGAGACTGGTGAAAAAAAACTAAGACTGTTATTTCGTAGGTATTGAATTTTAGTCCAAGAATAACTTCTTCTCAGATAATAAATATGATCCATTTTCACCCATACAAATTACATATTCACCAGCCTCTAAGGATTTTACAGTACTGATTTCATATTTAAAATACTGGATGTGCACACTAATTTTTCATCACAATAACAAAATGTGGTGAAAAGTCACAACAAACTATAACTATTAGTTAAAAATATCAGCTCTTCTTAAGGAGTTCATGCAATGATGTCCAACAAAAGTATGACACAACCCACACATGTAATCAATTATCTAAGTAATCTAAAATTTTCTAGGAGCCTCACTTAAAAAGGGAAGAGGGTGAAATTAATTTTAATGAGAAAATAAATTTAATTAGCTTGAATAAAATAATTTTCCTTTAGCACAATACATTTCAAATTCATAATTTTAGCATATCAATAGAAAATTATTAATGAGGTATTCTAGGGTTTTCTTCCTTTTATATTGTTTTCCCTTAAAAAATTGTAAAGGTGGCACTAGCCACATTTCAAGTGCCCCATAGGCTTAGCAACTAAACAGAAAAACAAACTCATTGCTGTTAGTTGATTCTGCCTCAGAGTGATCCTGTAGGACAGAACAGAACTGTCCCACAGAGTCAGGAAAAAGCTTTTGGTAGATTCGAAATGCTGACCTTTTTGGTTAGCATCCATAGCACTTAACACTACTCCACCACGGTTATTTATAGATGACTAAACCAAAAAATCAAATCCACTGCCATTGTGTTGACTCCGACTCATAGTGACCTTATAGACAGAGCAGAACTGTCTCACAGAGTTTCCAAGCAATGCCTGGTGGATTTGAACTGCTCACTTTTTGGTTAGCAGCTGTAGCACCTAACCACTGTGCCACCAGGGTTACCTACTGCCATTGAGTGAATTCCAACTTATAGCAACCCTATAGGCTACAGAGTAGAACTGCCCCACAGAGTTTCCAAGGAGTGCCTGGTAGATTCAAACTGCAAACCTTTTGGTTAGCAGACATAGCACCTAACCACTGCGCCACCAGAGTTTCCCATATGTGACTAAAAACCAAAAAAAAAAAACCACCCACTGCCTTCAAGTCGATTCAGATTCATAGAGACCCTACAGAATGCAGTAGAACTGCTCCACAGAGTTTCCAAGGAGCACCAGGTGGACTCAAACTGCCAACTCACTATGCCACCAGCCAGTGGCTACTAAATCATGCAGCACAGTTTTATAATGCTTGCTTTTCCCACAGATCAGTGATACCGCTGAGCTGAGAAATAGAACCCTGCGTAAGACAGGCACAACTGAAACTATTCTAGTTAACCACTGCTGAGGGACCTTAATTTTAAGATTTCCCTCAGTTTGGTAACATGACGAACTAGCAATGAAAAGACAAAATCCAGAGAGCAGGATAATACTGTTTCTGGAACTAAAAGTTAAAAGATACCTTGGTTTGTTTCCTGAGGTGTTTTATTTGTTTCTTGGTGCGGAGGCAAAGTAATCAAGGAGACAGTAGAGGGAGGAGAGAACTCTGGTGACAAGTGGTTAAGAGCTGGCTGCTAATCAAAAAGCTAGCAGTTTGAATATGTTAGCTGATCCCTGGAAAACCCTATAGGGTAGTTCTACCCTGTCCTATAGAGTTGCTATGAGTGAGAATGGACTCGACAGCAATCGATTTCACCTGTTTTTTTTTTTAGAGAGTGGGTCATGAAAGAGAAGTTAATGAAGAGATATCTAAGTATGTGATAAAAGTATGAGTTTACATTGGTGCTTTTTAATCACCATAACCTAAAAAAAAGCCAAGTGCCATGATGTCGGATCCGACTCATGGCCTAAGGCCAAACCAATTTTTCCCACCAGTGGGGAGTATTAGGTTTTAAACATCGTATTTAACAAGTACAAAAGGGCTGCTTACAGTCCTTTTTACACACTCCTGTTTTAGCACAATGCCGTAAAGATTAAATCATGTATTTTATGCAAAATAGCAGGCAAAGGACTAAAATCAAATACTAACTTCGTTTATAGTGGGCTAACAGATTATTAAGAGTGGTTATAGATTAAAGAGTGGTTAATTAATATGGGGAAACCGTGGTGGTTTAGTGGTTAAATTCTGTCTGTTAACCAGAAGAACAGCAGTTCAAATCTTCCAGGCGTTCTTTGGAAACTCCAGGGAGCAGTTCTACTCTGTCTTATGGGGTAGCTATGAGTTGGAATTAACTCAATGACAGTGTGTTTGGTATTTTGGTAATCATATGAAATGCTCTCTAGTTGCATCAGAAACCCTGGTGGCACAGCAGTTAAGAGTCACTACTGCTAACCAAAGTCAGCAGTTCAAATCTACCAGACTGTCCTTGGAAACTCCATGTGTCAATTCTACTCTCTTTTATAGGATTACTGTAAGTCAGAATTGACTTGATGGCTTTTTTTCCCTTTTTATAGTAAAGACTTTTATAAGTTTGCATTAATTTAATGAATATTTACTGAGTGGTGCACTAGGCAGCCAGGATTATAAAGATTAATAAAAGAGGTGCTCTGTCCTGCCAGTCTAGTGCAGAAGAAAGTTGTCTTTGCTATACAATCTGGTAAATGCAATAGCGTAGGTGGTTGGGTAAGTTTTCTGGGACAGAGACAAACGGTTCAGTGGTAGAACTGTCACCTTCCACAAGGTAGACCTGGGTTTGATTCTCAGCCAGTGCACCTCAAGCACAGCCACCACTTGTGTGTCATTGGAGGCTTGTATGTTGCTATCATGCTAAATATGTTGCAGTGGAGGTGCCAAATGAAGACAGACTAGGGAGAAATGCCTAGCTATCAACCTCTGAAAAATCATCCAGTGAAAACTCCATGGATCACTATAGTCCAGTTGTGTTGTGCATGGATTCACCATAAGTCTGGAGTAGACAAACTGAAGACACGTCATTTCAGGTAGAGAGCAGACTGACCACGCATGAAACAATGAAATTTAAGTAACTGCCAGTCATTCAGAAGAATAGTTTTTCTTTGTATAATCCAAAAGCTTCAGCCACTTACTACCTGTGTGATCTTACAAAATTAATTAACTTCTCTGAGCCTGTTTTAGTCATTTAGTGCTGCTGTAACAGAAATACCACAAGCAGATGGCTTAAAAAAGAGAAATTTGATTTTGTCACAGTCCAATGGGCTAAAAGTCCAAATTCAGGGCATCATCTCCATGAGAAGCCTTTCCATGCCAGCCCTGGAAGAAAGTCTTTCCTGTCAATTTTCCCTTGGGCTGGGAGCTTCTGTGTGCTGGGACCCCAGGTCCTTTCCGGAAGACATGCTCAGTTCCTGGCACTGCTTCAAGGTGGTATGAGTTCCCCAAATCTCTGCTTCTCTCCCTTTCCTTTATATCCAAAGAGCTTGACCCAAGGCACTATACAGCCCCATGCTGAGTCCTTCCCATCAACACAACTGCCACTCACCCTTCCCCAATAACATCATGGGGCAAGGTTTATACATAAATGAACATCATAAAATATTGGGAATCATGGCTCAGTCAAATTCCTACAAACATTTTTGGGTGGAAACAATTCAATGCATGACAGCCTAAATTTCCTTTTTCATCAAATGGGAACAACAGTAGTTACATTTCAGAATTACATAATACTTATATCTCAGATATGTTGATTAATTGAAAAATCTATGTAAAATGTAAGTATGCTATTTGTTATAGATTAAGCACTTTATAAAATATGCCTACTATTAGAATACTTGGATGCATATATACTTTGCATATTTATATTCATAATTCAATGTTGTCACTATTAATACAATATTTAAAAAAGAGACTATACTTTCTGAGAACAGTTAATTAAATAAGAGACATACATCAAGTATAAACGAAGTGCTATTTCTCAACCCAGGTGACCATACAAACTACACAAAGCTTCTTTAAAAATTACATAGAAAAATCACAACATAAAGAGAATTCTGTGATAATTTTAGGAGGGACTATTTTTTGTCCCACAACTCCATCTCTGTAATGATCCCTACAGGGAGTATTAGGCTGTTCTTGAATATGACAAGAAATCCTATTTTTGAAATATTATAACCATAAACCACTGCCATTGAGTCAATTCCAATTCACTGCAGCCCTATAGTTGAAAGGCAAGAAAGTTGCAATATAGCACCCCTAAAGTCTTGTATGGAAAGCACAAAATATTCAGGATGAGGAATAGATAACCTGAATATTACTGTATCTATTAAAGAGACTGACTTAATAATTTAAAAGTCCCCTAAAAGAAAACTCTAGATTCACTGGTGAATTTTATCAATTCTATTCAAATCCCTCCAGAAGTTACAAAAAGGGGAATTCTCGATTTGCTTTTACGAGGTCAGCATTCTTCCTGGTGTATAGGGCAAGGTAAGGCAAATTATTCTTTACCAGTTGCTGTCATTTTCAAAGCAGAGGCACCTCTGGGTGGATCTAAACTACTGATATTTCATTTAGTAGTTCAGTAGTTAACCATTTGTGCCACCCAGAGATGCACTGAGAAAGCTCCTTTTAAAAGAAAAAGCAAGAGGCAGGGCTAAAATGGCAGAGTAGTCAGACGCTTTCTGTGATTTCTCTAACAACAAAGACTCACCCCAAATCAAATGAATCAATCACATATGACATTCTAGGGGCCCTGAACATCAAAGGGAAAGTTGAGAAATTGGATTAAGAGATAAGAAAGGTATAGTAGGTCCAGAAGTACCTAGGACTGGACAGACCTTACCCAGCAGGAATTGGCACCCAACAAGCTGAAGAGTGGCAGCAAGCTTGGTGAGGGAAACAGCGGTGGTCAGAAAACATCTTCTGGAGGCCCCTCGCGCCTCCAGAGTCAGTGAACAATGGTTTGATTGTCAAAAGCTAATATTCTATGACTAACCTACCACACTTATCTTAAACTTTCTTTCAGGATAAACCTTTCTCCTTTTCACTAGCACTTCCCATTCCCTTCTCCACCACTGCAACTGAGCTAGCTCTAAAGACTAGCTAGGCAGGAAGTAGAATGATTTACATGCACCCTGAGCCATTCTGTCAGCTTTCACCCTAAGCTAGGAACTCAGGGCAGAAGGAGTTCCTTTGCTTAGGCACAGACAAATGGGTACACAGATCCAGCCTCTCACCTCTGCGTACAGCATCCGACACTCATAGTCCAGCTGCAATATTTATCCACCCACATGCCTTAAGGAACAGAAACACAATCTCCTCTCATACACTCATCTACAGGTGTCAGCTCCCCACCCTTCTCAGCATGTGTAGCCAGATACCTGTCCTACAGCAAACACCCCTGAACATCTAGGACTGTAAGGGACAGCTTGCACCACACAGTTGGTGATCAAATACCTGGACACCTGAGCTGAATATATACAAGAAAAATAAACAGACTCCTGGGCTTGCATGCCTAGTAACAGCTCTAACCAACAAGCAACAAAATGCTAGAGCTTCAAAGTCACCAGTAATCAAACTCACACAACTAGCATATTTGGATTTTTAAAAACAAACAATACAAGAAGCTAGAACACAGTAAGAAAGCATGAAACAAAAAACACAACTTACTGACGGCTCAGAGACAACACTCAATATCAAGCCATGTAAACAGGCAGCTTCAGAAAGCTCCCAAAACAAAGAATCAATAAATTTTCAAGATGAAGAGAACTTCCTGGAATTTATCTAAGAGAATACAAAAAAGTAATATTTAGAATACTTGAAAAGATCAGGAAGGAGATCAGGCAAAATGCAGCAGTGTATAATTACAAATTGGATAAGCTGCAAAAGGGTGTACAAAGATGGTAAGAACAAATTCAGAGGATTAATAATAAAGTTACAGAATTAACGCAAGAGAAAGTTAGAAGAGCAGAACTGAGGCAGTGGAAATCAGAATTATTGAGACACAAGATAAAGCCTTTAACACCAAAATATTTGAAAAAAAAAATAAGGTAAACTAATTTTTAAAATGAAGAAACACTAAGAATTATGGGTGATTTTATCAAAAGGAATAATTTATGAGTTATTGGAGTACCATAACAAAAAGGGATAATGAAATACAGAGAGAATTATTGAAGATTTGTTGATAGAAAACTTTCAATACCATGAATGATGAGACAATACCTATCCCAGATGCTCTTCAAACTCCACAGAAGGTAGATACCAAAAGAAAGACACCAAGACACAATATTATCAAACTTGCCAAAACTAAAGGAGATAGTTTTAAAAGAGAATAGAGATTAATGAATCTACAAAGGACCATCAATAAGACAAAGCTCAGACTACTCTGTGGAAACCAGGCAGGCAAGAAGGCAATAGGGGGATGTTTTAATTATCTAGTGCTGCTTTAACAGAAATACCACAAGAGGATAGCTTTAAAAAAATTTTTTTTTTATTTGTCACAGGCCAGTAAGCTAAAAGTCCAAATCCAGGGGAAGGTTTGCTCTGTTGGCACCAAAGGAAGGTACTTGTCGTCAATCTTCCCTGTGAAGCTTCCGAACTGCAGGGATCTCAGTCCTTTCTAAAGGATGTGCTCGGCTCCCAGCACTGCTTCTTGATAACATGAGGGTACCAAATCTCAGTATGTCTCCCTTTCTTTTGTATTCCAAGAGGTTGCCCCAAGCCACAGTAAAATCCCACATGTTACGTCCTGCCACACCAATTCAACTGCAGTCCATCTATCCTCAGTAACATCATAGAGGCAGGATTTACAGCAGGAAGCCCATAACACAATACCAGGAATCACGGCCCAGCCAAATTGCTACAGATTTTGGGGGAAACACAAGTCAATCCATGACAGAGGACATACACAAAGCATTGAAGAAAAACTTAACAGCTAAGAATTAAAATATTTCTTAAATATGATGACAAAATTAAGACATTTCCAGATAAACAGAAATTTAGGGAATTTGCAAAAACCAAACCAAAATTACAAGAAATACTAAAGGGAGTCCTTCAGTTAGATAATCAATAACACAAGATAACGAGACTAGAATGCAGGACCAAGCAAAAAGATATCAATCCAGATAAGAAAAATGCAAAAATAAAACAAAGGCAACAACACTGAAAATAGGAAATCAGAGATGTCATTATGTAAAAGATGAACACATTATAACAACAACAAAAAAGGGACTAAAACAAATGTAGTCACAAATGTTGCATATAAAGAAGTCAAGGCAAAACAAAGAAAGAAGAGACTGGTTTAAATTCAGAAAAATGAAGGGGAATATTAAGGTATCCATAAAAGAAACCAACAATCCTACATGTCAAAATAAAGATTAAAAAATAAAGTGAAATCTCAGAAAATAAAAAAACAAAAACAATGAAAAAGATAGGGAAAAAAACACACAAAAGGATAAAACACTCAGCCCAGAAAATTAAGTAGAACAAAGCCATTGTCAACAAAACACAAAAAAGGTATCAAAATGACAGCTCAAAATTCATACCTCTCAATAATTATACTGAATTTAAGCGGATTAAATGAACCAATAAAGAGGCAGAGACTGGCAGAATGGATTAAAAAAATTTACATGATCCAGATTCAGCCTACAAGAGACACACCTTAGACTTAAACACACAAACAAAAAAATAGATCAAGCAAACAACATTCAAATAAGAGCAATATTAATCTCTGATAATTAATATCAAAGCAATAATTAAATTGAATAAACAGTATTCAAACAAGAGCAATATTAATCTCTGATAAAATAGGCTTCAAAGTAAAATCCACCACAGTGGATAAGGACGGACACTATATGATGATTAACAGGTCAGTACACCAGGAGGACATAATCATATTACATATTTACAAACCCATTGATCCACTGCTGAAACCCACCATCTCTGAGTCAATTCCAACTCCTAATGACCTTGTAGGGCACAGTAGAACTGTTCCACAGTTTCGAAGGGGTACCTGGCAGATTTAACTGCTGACATTTTGGTTAGCAGAGGTAGCATTTAACCACTAAGCACCCAATGATAGAGCTCCTAAATACATATAACAAATTAACTGAATAGGAAAAAAAAAAAGACAGCTCCACAATCGTAGAAAACTTACCACTTTCAGTGAAGGACAGAACATCCAGAAAGAAACTTGATAAAGACATAGAAAATCTAAATGACACAATTAACCAACGTGACTTCATAGACATACACAAAACACTCCAACCGACAGCAACCAAGTACACTTTCTATTCCAACACATATGGAACATTCTCCAGATTGGCTACATATTAGGCCATAGAGCAAGGCTTAATAAAATCCAAAGTATAAAATTATTGTAAACATCTTTTCAGACATAAAAATAGAAATCAATAACAGAAAAAGCAAAGACAAAAAAATCAAACACTTGGAAACTGAATAACATCTTGCTAAAAAACTATGCAGTAATAGAAGAAATCAATAAAAAACATCTAAAAAGAAGACTGGTTCCAAATCAAAGCATTAACTTGACAACTTGAATAAGTGGAAAGAGAGCAGCAAAAGAACTAATCGAGCACCAAAAAAAGCAAGAAATAAAAATTAAAGCAGAACTAAATAAACCAGAGCCTACAGAAATGATTGAAAGAGGTAGCAAGACCAGATGCTGGTTCTTCGAAAAAATCAACAAAATTAATAGCCCACTGGCTAAACAGACAAAAAAACAAACAAACAAACAAACAAAAACAGGAGAGGAAACAAATAATCCAAATCGGAAATGGGATGGGCCATATTACAACAGGCCTAAATGAAATTAAAAAATCATAACACAATACTATTAAATATACTCTAACAAATTTGAAGACCTAGAGGAAATGGACAAATTTCTGGAAACACCCTATGTACCTAAACTAACACAAACAGATACATGACAATTTAATAATCATATAGCAGAAGAGCCAAAGGCCAAGAGGAGATTTAAAAACTCCCAACAAAAAAAAGGTCTGGTACTGACAGCTTTACTGGGAATTCTATCAAGCTTTCAGAAACAGTTAGTGCCACCATTACTAAAAGTATTTCAGAATACAGAAAAGAATGGAATAGTTCCAAACTCATTTTGCAAAGCCAGTATAACCTTAATACCAGAACTAGGTAAAGATACCACAAAAAAGGCACAAAAAGGAAAATTACAAACCAGTATCTCTCAAGAAGAGTAGATGCAAAAATACTCAACAAAATTCTAGACAATGGAATTCAAAAACATAAAAAAGTAAAAAAAAATTGCCACAACCAAGTAGAATTCATACCAGAGATGAAGAGATGGTTCAACATTAGAAAAACAATCAATGTAATCAACCACATAAATAAAAGACAAAAGCTATTTGATTTTTTATCAATTGATGCAGAAAAGGCATTTGGCAAACTCCAACACCCACACACGATAAAAACTCTCAGCAAAATAGGAATAGAAGGGAAATTTCCTCAACATAATAAAGGGCATTTATACAAAGCTAACAACTAACATCATCCTAATTGGAGAGAGTTTTGAAAGCATTCCCCTTGAGAACATGAGCCAAAGAAAGATGCTCTCTGTCACTTCTTTTATTTAACATTGTGCTAGAGTTTCTAGCCAGTGCAATCAAGCTAGAGAAAGAAAGGGCATCCAAATTGTTAAGTGTCTTAGCCATCTAGTGCTGCTATAACAGATACCACAAGTGGATGACTATAAAAAAAAATTTAAAAAGAAAAAGAGAGAAAAGAAATTTTATCTTGTCACAGTCCAGTAGGCTACAGGTCCAAATTCAAGGTGCCAGCTCAAGCGTAAAACTTCCTCTATCGGTTCAGGAGGAAGGTCCTTGTCAGTTTTCCCTTGAACCGGAAGCTTCCGATGTGCAGGGACCCTGGGTTCTTTCCAAAGAATGCACTCTGCTCTCAGCACTGCTTCTTGTTGGTATGAGGTCCCCAGCTCTCTGCTTGCATTCCTTCCCTTTATATCCCAAGAGATTGTCTCAAGGCATAACACAATCTTACACAGTGAGTCCCGTCCCTACAACACAACTGCTACCCATCCTCCCTCATTAACATCACAGAGGCAGGATTTACAACTTAGAGAAACATCACATGGTACTGGGAATTATAGCCTAAGCCAAACGGGCACACACATTTTTGGGGGTACACAATTCAATCCATGACATTCCACCTCTCGGACCCCACAAAATCATGCCCTTGCAACATGCAAAACACATTCACCCCATCATAGCAAAATCTTGACATCCAAGTGCAAAATCCCAAAATTCCTCTTCTACTATGAAATCTAGAACACAACTATCTGCTTCCAAAATACAATGGTAGAAATTCTCTTAGTCATCTAGTATTGCCATGCAGAGTTACCAAAAGTAGACAGCTTTCAAAAGAGAAATTTTATTCTATCACAGTCCACTAGGCTACAAGTCCAAATTCAGGCTATCAGCTCCCAGAGGAAGTCTCTCTCTGTTGGCTCTGGAAGAAAGTTCATGTTGTCAATTTTCTCCTGGACTGGGAGCTTTTGAGCTCAGGGATTCCAGATCCTTTTCAAAGGACACACTGTGCTCCCAACACTGCACTACTCTCCTGGTGATATGAGGTCTCCAGTTTTCTGTAGATGGATATCCAGTTACACCAACACTTTGTTGAACAGACTGTCTTTTCCCCATTATACAGACTTTGGGCCTTTGTTAAATATCAGCTGCTCCTACATGGGTGATGTTATACCTGGATTCTCTATTCTGTTCCATTGATCTACATATCTGTTTTGGTACCAGTTCCAGGCTGTTTTCACCACTGTGGCAGTGCAGTAGTTTCTAAAGTCAAATAGTGTGAGCTCTCCCACTTTGGTCTTTTTCCTCAGTAATGCTTTACTTATCCACAGCTTCTTCCCTGTCCATATAAGGTTGGTGATTTGTTTCTCCATCTCATTAAAAACTGCCATTGGAATTTGTACTGGGATTGCATTGTATCTAGAGATATCTTTGGGTAAAATAGAAATTTTCACAATATTGAGTCTTTCTATTCATAAGCAAGGTAAATATCTCCGTTTAGGTGGGTCTCTTTTGGTTTCTTATAGCAGTCTTATAATTTTCTTTGTAGAGGTCTTTATAGCTCTGCTTAGATTTACTCATATTTTATCTTCTTGGGGATCACTGTAAATAGAACTGATTTGGTAATTTTCTCTTTAATGGTCTATTTGTTGGTGTAAAGGAATCTGATTTTTTTTTAATGTTTATCTTACATGATGATAACTTACTGAAGTCTTTTATTAGTTCCAATAGTTTTTTTTTTTTGCAGATTCTTCCAGGTTTTCTGTGCATAAGATCATATCATCTGCAAATAAAGATACTTTTACTTCTTCCTTATCAATTTGGGTGCCCTTTATTTCTTTTTCTAGAATGTTGTTAACTCAACATATATATTTTTTTCATCTTTTGAGTTTTAGTTTATTCATGTCTGTAAGTCTAAGGTGTGTCTCAGATAGATGTAGATGGGTTATATTCTTTATATCCAATCTGCCACTGTCTGTCTCTTTATTGATGTATTTAATTCATTTGCATTCAGTGTGACTACTGATATGAGTTCAGTACTGTCATTTTGATGTCTTTTTTGTGTTGTAGACAATGCCTTTGTTTCATTTCCTTTTCTGTGCAGTCTTTTTTCTTTATGTGTTTGTTTTCATGTTTTTCTATGTTGGTGGTTTTATATTTGCTGAGACTACATGTTTTTCTTGTTTTTTATTTTTATGCATAGGATTGATAATTTCCTTTGTGGTTACATTACTTTTACTCCTATTTTTTCTAAATTTAAACAGGTCTTTATACTCTTTATATAGCCTTTATGTCCTCTCCACATGAAAAGTCTACGCATACATTTTCTTTTAAGTCCCTTTTTTGTGTTATGATGTTTACATATTGACATATCTGTTTCTCTATTTTCAGGGTTTTGCATTTGATTTATTTTTCTAATTGCTCTACTTGGGTTGATTTCTAGTTGTTCTGTTCTGTGTTCTAGTCTTGGTTTATACTCTGATATTATTGATTTTCTAACCAAAAGACTTCTTTTAGTATTTCTTGTAATTTCGGTTTTGTTTTTGTAAATTCCTTAAATTTCTGTTTATCTGGGAATGCCCTAATTTCACCATTATATTTAAGAGACATTTTTGCCTGGCATATATATATAACTCTTGCCTGGCAATTATTTTCCTTCAAGGCTTTGTGTACATCATCCCCTAGCCTTCTTGACTGCATGGCTTGTGTTGAGTAGACTGTGCTTAATCTTATCGGTTTTCCTTTATAGGTTATTTTTCTGTATCCCTAGCCACGTTTAAAATTGTCTCCTTATCTTTAGTTTTGCCAAGTTTGATTACAATATACTTTGGTGTCTTTCTTTTGGGAGTCTGATGAGCATCTTGGACAGATATCATCTCATCTTTCTTGATATCAGTAAAGTTTTCTTCAAAACATCTTTGAAAATTCTCTCTGAATTTACACCTGCCATCTTTCTATACTCTCTTATAGCCTGTTCAGTTTGTCATTATGCTCTGCTGCATTTTTCCTCATCTCCTCCTGATTTCTCCAAGAGTTCTCAATGGCAATTTTTTGTATTCTACCTCTGATAGTTCCAGGAAGTTTCTTTACCTGGAAAATTTCTTGGTTATCTGTTTTAGGAGCTTTCAAAAGCCATCATGATCTGCCTCTTTATGTGATTTGGTATAGACTGTTGTCTTTGAGCGATCAGTAAGTTGCTGAATTTATTTATTTTACATTTGGTTACTGTGTTCTAGCTTCTTGTTTTGTTTTGAAATGTCCAAATAGGCTTGTCTTGTGTGATAGTTGGTTATTGGTGACTTTGAAGCTCTAATGCCCTGTCATCTGGTGACTAGAGCTTTTTACTAGACATGAAAGCTCAGGAGTTGATGAACTTTTATTGTATGAATTCAACTCAGGTGTCAGGATTGTCAGTTACCAAATGTGTGGTGCAGGCTCTCTCCCTACTGTCATAAATGGGCATGGATGATTAGTGTGGGCACAGGTGTATGGCTGCAGGTGCTGAGAAATGCAGGGGGCTAACATCTTTGAGTGTCTGTAAGGATGGTGTATCCTCCTACATCTAATTCTAGGTAAAGAAACTGTTTCCATCCTGAATTTCTAACACAGGAGATTCAGCAGAGTCCCCATTCTTTACCCCCTTCCCCTAGTTTGCTAAACTGTTTCCACTCCGAGTCTAGGCAAATGGCTCAGTATGGGCTTAAAGAATCCTAATTCCCGGCTTCTTTAATGACATCAGACTCTGGACCCAGTTGTAGTGGAAACATGGAAAAGGGAAGTGCTGGGTAAAAGGAGAGAGGTTTAGCCTGAAGGAAAACATTTAGATCTGCCCATAATAGGTAAATGGCATTCAGTTTGGTTTTGATGGAAAGTGCTGCTTTTCACTTATTCTGGAGGCTCAATTGTACTGTCCTCTGTCCTTTGCTCCTGAGTAGGCTATCCTCCAGATGCTACTGCTGCTCACCACACTGGCCATGGCTGATTATCGGTGGGACAGATCTGGCCAGTCCTTGATACTTCTTCTGGACTGTATTTCCCTTCCATTCAATTTCTGCATTTTCCTTTCATGCTCAGGGATCCTAGGATGTCATATGTAATAGATTCATTTGTTCTTTTTGTTTTTTGTTAATAAAGGGATCACAGGAAGTATGTAACTACTCCACCATCTTGGCCCTGATTCCCAGTTTTCTATATTCTGTGCTTTCGTTAAGAACATTTTTTCCTGATCTTTTTTTATTTTCTCTCATAATACTTTATACTACCATTCATCATATTTTATCTATGTTTTGCCTACTCAAATGTCTGTTCTATGATTACAGGACTAATATCGCATCCAACAGTATTACTCTCTCATTTTGAATTGATGTGAATTAATGAAGTTTCTGCTTTTAATAGCTATTTTTAAAATCAGCTCTTCTCCTAGTGAATACATTGCTGTAATCATCACAGCATACAAACAACAGAAATATGAAAATGCTTTTCTCCAACCATAAAGCTTAAGACTTCATTTGTGTGGCAGAGCTCTTTGAAGTACACAGAGAGGCACTGTGGTTTACTAGAAATGAGTCTTGTATTTAGGGTTTAAAAGACATGGTTAAATCTTTCTTCTGCCACTTGTCAGCTCTTTAGGCTTGGTCAAGTTACTTTTTGCTAGCTGTTCATCAGAACCCACTCTCTTGATTTTCCTAAGACACACAACTAGATTATGTTTCCCAGCCTCCTTTGTAGTTTAGCCACATGATAGTCCTGGCCAATAACATACTGAAGGAAGAGATGTATGCCACTTCCAAGCTTGACCAATAATAACTCAAGTGCCCCACTATCTGCCGCCACATATGCTATGCTACATCACCCTTTCTCCTCCTTCTGACTGACCCATATGGGAATAAACAGCGACAGTGGAAACAACATTTTGAACATGCACAATAGTCACTCAAGCCTGGATTCCTAAATGCACTATGACCCATCTGTTACAGACTGTATTGTCTTCCTCCAAACTGTGTGTCAACTTGGATAGGCCATGATTCCCGGTACTGTGTGGCTGTACATCATTTTGTAATCTGCTATGATTATTGAGTCGGATCCGACTCGTCGGCACTTGGCTTGGCTATGATTATTCTATGTATTATAAATCTTAGTCTCTATGATGTTAATGGGGGCCTTGGTGGCTAAATGGTTAAGAGTACAGCTGTTAATGAAAAGGCCAGCTGTTTGAATCCCCCAACAACTCTTGGAAACCCTACAGCACAGTTCTCTTCTGTCCTATAGGGCCACGGTGAGTTAGAATTGACTTGAATAACATACAACAGTAATATGATGTTAACGAGACAGGATTAGAGGCCGTTATGTTACTGTGGCAGGACTCAATCTACAATATTAGATTGTATCCTGAGTCAACTTTTTTGTGATATAAAAGACAGACTTAACTAGAAAGTGGTGGGACCTGATGCTACCCAGAAAGAAGAGCTGGAAGTCAGCATGTCTTTCAGACTGTGGTCTATGCACTGAGAAGCTCATACACGAGGGCAACACTGATGGCAAGGACCTTCCCTAGAGCCAGGACAGGGAGAAAGCCTTCCCTTGGAGCTGGAGGTCCTCATTCAGACTTCTAGCCTCCTAAACTGTGAGAGAATAAATTTCTCTTTGTTAAAGGCATTCACTTGTGATATTTCTCCTATAGCAGCATTAGATAACTAAGACATCAGCCCAACATCTAATATCCCACTATCAAAGGAACACACTTCTTGTTCTCTAATCCACTAAATATCTAAGGTGTATTTTTTCCAGCTATTTGACTTACTCTACCTAATACAATGAAGCCCTAGTGGTGCAGTGGTTGAGAGATCAGCTGTTAACTGATTACACTTTTGCTTTTCATGATAAAAGGCTGGCAGTTTGAGTCCACCAGTGGCTCCTTAGAAACCCTATGTGGCAATTCTATTCTGTCCTATATGGTTACTACGAGTCAGATTTGACTGGATGGCAGTGGCTTTGGTTTTTGGTTTTACTAACATGAAAACGGCACTTGGCTTGGCTTTTGGCTTCAACATGAAAAAGCCAAGTCCAGGAGTCAAGTTGATTCCACCTTAGAGTGACCCTGTAAAACAGAGTGGAACTTCTAATAGCATTTCCAAGGCTATAATCTTTATGGAAGCAAACTGCCACATCTTTCCCCCAAAGAGCAGCTGGTGGTTTGAACTACTGACCTCCAGGTTGACAGCCACATGCTTTAACTGCTATACCACCAGGTATCCCTATTACCAAACATAATGGATAATCACATCTACCTCACAGATGAGCAGATACATATATAAAGCTATAGCACAAAATCTGGCACTTAGTAAACAAAAGTATCAGTTGTTATAGTTACTACAGAGATTGCATGAGAAATAAATCAGATGACAAATGTACTCTGTAAACTAAAAGTACTGCACAATATTGAGTATTCTAGAGCTCTCTGTCTCCTTCGTAGTTTCTAAAAATTCATGAAATCTTACTTCCATAAAGTCATTCTTCTGGAAGTGAAATTAATCTTTCCTTAACCACTTGCATGCTTTAGTTTTAACCTTTCACTGTACATAGACATACACACAGCACTGTCAAAATGGAAGAAACATTCCAGGTATTGTTACTGTTGCTTGAATCTTTGTATGTGTTTAAACAACAATCCGAAGCACACGGCATTCACATCACAGTGTAAGTTCATGAAAAGCAAATGTGTAATTTAGTGGAGTACATCAAACCAAGTCAGGCTGCTGGCTGATACAGACATTACATTCTTACGAAAATATGATTAATAATGACAAAAGTCCATAGCCATAGGTCAGGCAAAAATGATGTACTAAGTAAAATCGGGAAAAGAAAAAAAACTCACTCATGGTAGGTATCTGTCCTAAAGAGCTCTTACATCAACAGTTTAAGTGTACTCACAAATCTCAGGAGTCCTGGGTAGTACAAACTGTTAAGCACTTGATAACTAACCATAAGTTGGTGGTTCAGATCCACCCAGAGACAACTCAGAAGAAAGGCCTGGCAGTCTGCTTCCACAAGGCCATGGCCATGAAAACCCTATGAAGCCATTCTACTCTGCACACATGAGGCTGCCCTGATGTAAAACTGACTTGGAGGCAACTGGTTTGGTCCTCTTAGAGGGAGAAGAAGAATAAAGTAATTGTAGTCACTGTTTCTTCCACTTACAGGAAAAACAAAAAAACAAAACAAAAAACCCTTTCAAACTTCTCACTTCTTTGGTCAGTGTCTCTCACCAGGTCCTGTCCTCATCGCAGAGCATTGGAAATTCTCACAATATGCCTGTCCATAACAACAACTAATGAGCCCACCAAAGCTAGCATACAGCTTGAACAAATTAGTCATCTCCATTTGAATGCCTCCACTGACAACTGTACGTCCATTATCGCTCAGGTATCTTGCATATCTCTAACTTTTAACATTTGGAGAACTAGGCCTTACTTCTCAATTTTCCCTTTCAACTGTGGAGTTTAAATACTGCACAAATCAAGGTATGTCAAAAGCAAGAAAATTGACCATGCCAGAAGGCATCAATGAATTTTCAGGCCTTTTACGTCTCTCTTTATAACGACATTGCTCTCCTTTTTCGAAGTAACATTTTGCTATTTTTTATTTGAAACTGTTTGTAAGACAGACTGGAGTCTGAATGGATACACTGTCCTGTAACATTAATGTACTGTGTTAATGTTCAGTACATGGGAATTACATTAGCATGGGTATAAAGAAAGAATTCACATAATGCCCTTGTGGGAGTCACAATCAGATAAATGTCATTGTATGTTAAAACTAATAAAGTTATATGCTATGCTTTAAGAAACATGAAGACATACATTCATTCATTCCTTTATTTAACAAACATTTTCATGCTACAACTAAATCTAGACACCACCCTTGGTGCTGGCGATACTAAGATGAATAAGATAATCATTGCCCTTAAGTAATTATGTCTAGTGGCATACCAAAACAAAACAAAACCTTTTGCTGTTGGGGCAATTATGACTCATAGTGACCCTTTAGGACAGAGTACCCCTCTCCACGTGCCCCCCTATAGAGTTCCAAGGCTGTAATCTCCATGGAAGAAGACTGCCACATCTGTTTCCCACGGGATGGCTGCTGAGTTTGGACAGCAGCCTTTGGGTCAGCAGACAAGCAATTAATGACTGGTCCACCAGGGCTCCTTCCTACTGGCATAGAGAATCACAAAAAGTTCAGTGTCATAAATTCTATGAAATGAAAATGACATGCAATATCATACTTAAACATTTAATTCAAACCTCACTTGCCCTTTCGTGACAAATACAAGCACTATTGCAAATGATTTTTGAACTTGTTTCAATATTTTGTAGTCTTTCACAAAATTTGATTAAAGATAAAACTGTTCATGACTGCAAAGCAGTCTGGTCCACCACTTCCCAAGTGGCCACAACTGAAAGTGAATGTACAAGAGCAGTCCAGTGAATTACTTAATACTACCCTTCCAGTCTCTGTAACATACTTAAAACTGCCCTTACTCAGTACTTTGTAACTTACTTAATACTGCCCTTTCAATCTTTGTAACTTACAATCACCAAATGAGACCAGGAGGTCTGACAATGAAGTCTGTGAACGCAACTGTTGTTGGGCTGCCTAATGGCTGAATATCACTTCGAAGTATCCCGCTTAGGAAGCTATGCTCTGATTCCAGCACCTAGTCTGCCTTTCAAAGCAGTTGTGGAACTCTTTCTGGAATGGTCATTGTGCACAGTGACAAGTTCACAAATTTAACTACATAGTTGTCTGTGAGGGAGCTTTTGGCCAGTAACAAATAACTGTATTGGAACACCCTCCCTACTCACCTAATCTGGCTCCCAATCACTTTTTTCTTTACCCAAAGATAAATACTGAAAGGAAGACATTCTGATGCCATTTAGGACACCAAGATAATATGATGACAGCTCTGATGGCCATTCCAGAAAATGAGTTGCAAAATTGCTTTGAAGGATGGACTAGGTGCCAGCATAGGTGCTTAGCTTCCCAAGCAGAGTACTTCAAAGTTGACAGTAGTGATACTCAGCAACTATGTATGTAGCACTTTTTCTAGGATGAGTTTGCAAACTTCATCAGCAGTCTTTGTTATGCAAATAAGATATATGTAACCCTAGTGAGGGGGTTTTCTTGTGTTTAACATACTCTGATTTGTGCAGTATTTTACCATGCCACCAGGTTTCAAATGAGCCATGCCAGAGGCAGGAGGAGGAGAGGGTCTTATCACCAGCCAGGAAGAGATCCAGGAGTGGAGTGCATCCTTTAGACCCAAGATTCCTGTGGTGAGAAGCTCCTAGGAGCAGGAGATTGAGACAGGGATGTAAAATTGAACATGGTGAGAAGTGGTGGCAGAGAAACTGTGGCAGCAGAGGCAGAAGACTGACAGGAGACAGCGTGGTGGGCTTCCTGGCCAGCGGAATGAGAAAGCTCAGTGTCTTCAGGCAGGAGGCTTGGTAGGGCATCTCCAGGCTCTTGGTGGAATCAGGTTTGCTAAGCTACAGAGCTAGAGGTGAGCACTGTGAGGCTGAGGCTTACTGGTGAAGTAGAGTGCCTCTATACTTATCAGCAGAGCTAAAGAGCTTTGTAACCCTTTCCTGCACAGGGCAGAGGCTAAGGAGCCAGAAAGAGGCCTGAGAAAAAGTATCTTGATGTAAGTACTGTGTCCAGAGTATTCCTGAACCTGAATTGTAACCTTTTATTTTCCTAATAAACCCCATAATCGTGAATATTGTATTTGAGTTCTTTGTGGCCATTGCTATGAATTACTGAACTCAGCAGAGAAGCAGAGAACGCCATGGGAATGATGGGTGGTGTCAGAATTTATAAAGATGACACAGGGAGGAGGCACATCTGACCTCCGCCTCATAAAAATCATCCTTGAGCTGTTGATCTAGATTCTCCTTTCCGTTTATGAACTTAAAAAAGGTCAGACACCCCCTCCATGCCATTTTTACAACATATAATTAAGTATGGCATAGTTCTTAAGTGCTACAGCTGCTAATAAGAAAGTCAGGAGTTCAAATCTACCAGGCGCTCCTTGGAAACTCTATTGGACAGTTCTACTTGACAGCACTGGGTTTGTTTGTTTGGTTGGTTTTACAGAATCTGACAGATGTCATGGGAAAACAGTTTCATCAAAACTGGTGTTTTTTTAAAATTGTGTTAGAAGTTATCCTTCATTAATTAATTCCCTCACTCCACAAGTATGCATTGATTGGTTTCTAAGTGCTTACAAACTAGAGTGTAACCTCCAGGAAGGTGTTCACCTGGCTTTGGTTATCTGTGCTGGTTCAGCAGCATACAAATTGAAGCTAGCCTCATACTTTATTGAATGAATATTGAAAGAACTTCTGAGTGTGCCCTGGTGAATAAACATAGATCCGGCCATACAGAGTTTACAGTCTAGTCTAAAATTAGATTTAACGTTATCTCTCAGATGTAAACACACCATGGGGAAAACCCAATGTCCAGAATCATTCTGTCAACAATCATGGAGCTAAAATAGACTATAAATCTTCAAATACAACTTATTTTTCATTTAACATACATGCACACATACAAAATCACTGTTTATTATTATGCAAATAGATTCTTTAAAACATCATTGCCAGGGGCTAAGGAGATGCCTAGCTATGTCTGTGAAGTGGATAGAGCCCACCCCTCCATTTTGCTGGTCCTCCACCCACCCACACCCCAAGCCAAAGCTCCCCAGCTCTGCTGTCTGTGACTTTTCAAAAGGCACTTTGTTTTTCTTACAAAAACTTCAGTGCTTCTGTTTAACATTTAGTAAAATTTAAATTAAAATAGTAATTGCAATTAAATTTAAGAAAATCAGTAACGTTTTGGATATACCCAAATTTCTAACTGTTCAAAGATTCAAACCTAGTCCTCAAAGCCTGGCCAAATCACTATATGTTGAGGACAGATTTATAATGTCTATAATTATCTTTGAGAAGAGATGTTGCATTTCCTAATAGTTTATCACAGTAAAGTTATAAAAAGGAGATGAAGCCTACTGAATTAAATTTCTGCATATATATACATGTATACCAAAATGTGTAAATTCTATTGTTGAAAAACAAATCTAACGCCTGGGAAACTTGCTCTACAGACACTTCCACTAGTTAAACTTTTTGCAATGAATTTCACTGTATAATATAAATTTTTTTTAGGGATATACGAAGGGAATGTTTTAAATGAGACATTCTTTATGCCACCACCCCTCACCAATAGCTCTTGATCCTAATTTTAATCTTAAGAATTTCTTTTGTCCCCAACGTAGACTTCTCAACCCTACAGAAAAGTCCAGCTTTGTGAGTAAAAAGAGTGCTGTTCGGTGTCAGAGCAAAGATAAAGAGGAATCTTAAGGAAAAAAAAAAAACTGCGAGCTCGGATTTGGAAGTGTTCAATTTGGACCTAGTTCAAGAGGTTGGCGGCAGATTCCACTAGGATCCCGATCCTTACTTCATCATTACCATTCCTTGTCTGGTTTCTCATTATTAACTTCATCAAGTGCCTACAACTGCTCACTGGCCATTCGTTGTAGACACTTGCTTTCCGGGGCTATGGGAGGTCTTTACAGACTTAGAACATTCAATTTACAAATCGAGCTTCTCCAGTTCACTCTACCCTAAGCCCCTTCGGGAGTCGGTGACAAGTTCTCACCAGGAAGCTCCGAGGGTTCCGAAGAGGTATCTTCGAGAAGTGAGAGTTTAGCCGGGCAGCCTGAGAACAAAACCTCCCCGGCACAAGGCCGTGCCTTCGCGGCTTTGAACAACTTTGCAACGCGTGTGCCACGGCGACGCGCAGCGGCTAGGTTGGAGCCCACGCAGCCCGCGCCTCTAGAGAGGAACTTTTCCGCGGCGTTTTGGTTGCCTTGTCACTCTCGTTTTCCGACGCGCCACCCCCTGGGCTCACGCTCCCCCAGCTCCCTCCCTCTTGGCGAGGACCTCCCCGGCGCCGGCAGCTCGCGTTTCTGTTGCTGCGCTCCGCCGCCGTTGTTCTGCGCTCACCTTGTCCTCTACGGAGGGGCGAGGCTCCTGGCCACCGCTGCAAAGCGGACTGAGGCTCCCCTCACTGGCCACTAGACCGTGTCCCCGCGTCCCCGCCTTCCAGCTCCCCAGCCTCTCGCTTTTCAAAATGGCACAGCCCCGTCCCGCGCTCTAAGAGCGAGGGAGCGCAGAGCGGAGCACCGGGGCGCTGCGGGGCGCTGCGGGGCGCTGCGCCGCCCGGCTGGGCCGAGCCCGGGGCTGCACCCAGCGCTGGGGGAGGGGGCCTGGGAAGAGAAAAGAAGGAGGAGAACCTCCAAGAGGGGCTGACAGCTTTCTTCAGGCCGACTTTTCGCCAATGGTCCAAAGCGACATGTCCAAGTCGCCTCCCACAGCGGCGGCGGCGGTGGCGCAGGAGATCCAGATGGAACTGCTGGATAACGCAGCTCCCGCGGGGGCGCTCGGAGCCGCGGCACAGGTAGCAAGAGCGCGGCTCTTTCTCCTTTCTTTGTGAGCGGCGCGGGTGCTGACTTCCATCTCTCACGGCGCCTGCTCTCCTAAGATCTCTAGCCTTGCAGCTTCCTCCTGCCTGGGTCTCCTCCGCCACCTCCTCCTTTCTCACCGTTTGCCACCCACTTCTCTCCTGGCAGCGGTGACCCTGCCCTTTTTCGTCTTTCCCTGGCTCTTTGGCTTCCATTTTTTGCTGCTTCCGTAAAGCAAGTGGGAAGGGGGCGGGGGAGACCTCCCGGTCTTCGGCGGTTTCTCCTGGGCTGCCCCTGGTCCGCTCTCCTCGCCCCTTCCCGGCAGAGGCACATGGAGAGACATGAACCAGGCGAGTGGACTGGACCTGCTCAAGATCGTGAGTCCGGGTTGGGCGGGTGGGGGCTCCGTTTCATGCATCTCTTTCTTCAACGCAGACCTTTCTGGACAAACTCTGGGCTTGGGGTGGGGGTTCGTTTTTTGTGTATGTGCGTGTGAGGGGGATGAAGGAAATAGGTGGGAGTGGGTGGGGGGACCTCTACCTAACTCTGGAACAAACACCCCCGCACCTGGGGCGATAGATAGGCCACTGTGACAGCGCTCCTAGACCCTCGGGGCAATTGCCAAGGTTTGCCTGGATCCTTCGTTCCTTACCCTTTGCATGAGTACAAGTTGGGGAGGAGAAAGTTTTTTTTTTTTTTTTTTTTAACATTTATTTATTTACCTTATTTTGGTTTTATCCCTGTAATGTTAGCTATTTCAGGGTCCAGGACATCTTTTCCACTCTAATGAGAATTTGCGGTTTCTGGAAAAAAAAAGTCAGGCTTTCTGCTTCTGCTCTTTGTGAAATAGGAGATGTCAGTTGTGGGCATTGGGCAATGATAAGGTGGCTTTTACGTAAGACTTGGCAGGTGGAGTTTGAATTACACACACCTTGAGGTAGCGGCAGTAATGAGTTCCTCAACTTTTTATGCTGGCAGTGAACTGAGTGACCGGTGATGTGAAGAAGTTAGGATTACATTTCAGTCATTTTTGGAGAAATGTCTCTTCCCAGTGTTACTGGTTTGTTGATTTTAAACCTACATGTGCCAGATTGTAAACTGTGCTGATGTGGCCAGAAAGTATGTTCTAGTATCGTTTACAGTAGTAATAGGGATAGGGGTGAGAAAAGTTGATAGAATTTACAAGTGTTTTGTTTTGTTTTTGATAGGTGGTAGAACTTAACTGCTTTAGATATTTTAATACCATAATAGTGGTGATTTCAGTGGCGTAATAGCCAAGCTTCGTTAAAAATTCTGTTGCCACTGCGTTGATTTGGGGTGGAGGAAGAATATAGCAACCGAGACTTGTATTCTCAGAAATTCGTTTCTTTCAGAGGAGTGAAACAGCTAGGTTTTAGTTTGCTTTGGGCTTTTTAGCATCACCAGCAGAGTGGGAATATTTAACTAGCCACCTGCATTTCCCTATCTAGCTCTGCCAGAGAATCTGAACTCTTACCAAAATATTTCACATTTGTTCTAGACTTCTGATTTTATCTAGCTGTTTGCCAGCTTAGATGAAAATGAAACACGTGCCACGAAACCTTGGTTATTCCAGGAGGAAGGTCTGTAGTGTTGACAACGGGGATAAGTTCTTGTAGACTCCTCTATTTTTTTTTTTTTTTAATTTTCCATAAGAGGTTTTTGAAGTTTTTATTCTTGACATAAAAATAGAGTTCCCTAATTCCTGGAGGTCAAAGTTAGGGGAGATGCAAAGTCATGACTGCATTCTGATAGGAGATACTAATTTACTCAGTGACTTCCATAATTAAATGTATGTTAACATATTAATTGTGCAGCTGCAAAATGAACTGATTCAGATGTGAGACGATGTAGTTTCTGCCTTCAGAAACCTTGTACTGTATTAACTGCACATGAAAAATAAGGAATGATTATATGACAGTGGTTTATAAGAGAAATGCAGAATGTTATATGGTTTCAAAGGATCGTATATTTTATTTGGAGTAACTTGTTAGGACTTCATGGAAGAGGTGGCATTTTACAAGAGATTTGGAGAAAGGGTCAGCTTTCAAGGGAGCTCCTTAGATGTGCTGAGCAGCCAGACATGTAGCAAAGCCACAGAAGTTGGAAGTTTTATAGCACACATTTATAATCTCTAGTTCAAAAAGAGAGGCAGGTACAGATTGGGCACAGTTAGGGTGACAAGGCAGTTTGAGGCCACATCTCAGAGGCTTTAGAACCTGTAGTATTCTTGACAGGAGCTGCCTGGGTAAATCAGATGATTAAATACTAGAATGACTAGCCCAAAAGTTGGTGGTTCAGGACTCAGCCAAGGCACCTCAGAAAACTCATTATAGCTTTCTGCTTGCCAAAGGGCACAGCACTGAAAACCTTACAGAGCAGTTCTACTCTGTGCACTTGGGGTGGCCATGAGTATTCTTAACAAGAGAGAACCACAGAAGGTGTACAGCAGTGGAGACATATAATGGCTCATTCAGAGGATTCACCCAGGAATGCCCTGTAAGGTAGCTCAGATCAGAGCTTTCGAATCCAGCACTGGAGTTGCCACGGGGAAGATTATCATAACCACTTGGGTGGACCAGAGAGATAGTAAGGCTTAAACTGATAGTAGAGGTGAAAGCTCTAGGCATGAGACATTTTGGAGAGCTGATTCACAGAAATTGGAAAGGAATTGCATAGGTATGGGACGAAGAGACAAGACTGGATTTTATAAGCAGATTAGTATAACATTCAACTACATCAGCATCCATCTCTTTACCTTCTCTGCTTTCCAAAATGAAAGCCATTTGACTTGAATTGTATTTATATCACATCCTTTATTTGAAGGAAACATTGTCTTGTTTATTTTATAGCTAATAAATCATAGCATCATGGGGCTCTATGAAACTTGGCAAAGCCATCTAATTCATCCCTGTTTGGGCAAGACAGGCCAGCAGTGAAACCGCGTGAAAACAAGGAGGCTGCCTGACGAGTATCCCACTCGAATGTGGTCTTGGCTATCAGTAATTCCACAGGGAAATGAAATTTTTGTCTACAAATGGAACCTCTAAGCAATCGTTGATTTTAAGAATGTTTTCTGTTTCATCTCAGATGTACTGCTAGTTTTGTATGATCAGAGTAAAACATGTAGATTCACATACTTGGCCCATTTTCATTTTTGTGTGTGGATACTCCTGCGTGTGGATGGGACACCCTCGGACATTCTCGTCTAACCTCCAGCTCACTATAAAAAAATAACACAAAATACTGTTCTTACATGAGAAGTGGAGGAGCAATCTAACTGCAGATTCCGAAAGTTCTGATTTGAGCAAATTGTGTTGCATTTTAGGTAACCTGTTGAACAGTTTGTCAGCGCAGCCTCAGGCACAGTCTACCTCCAAAGAAAAGGCACAAAAGTAGGAGTCTCTATCCAAAACTCTTAAGTTATATGTATTGTCTAATATATACTTGATACATACATATGTGTATTATATGTATGGTATATTTTTCAGTGTAGTAGCACTGCCCACACGTGGCTACTGAGCACATGAAATGTGGCTAACTAAATTGAGATGGACCATGAATACAAAATATATACTTGATTTCAAAGACTTGGCATGAAATAAAGAACACAAAACATTTCTTATAAAAAGCAGTTTTAATATTGATTACAGGTCAAAGTGATAATTACATACAGTTCAGTAAAATATATAATTACAATTCATTCTACCTGTGGCTTTTTACCTTTGTAATATGCTATAGGAAATTAAAATTTCTGTGTGTGGGGGTTGCACTGTCTTTGTCTTAGCCAGCAGGGCTCTAAAGTATAGCACGAGTAGTTCACAGAGCCATTAAATAGATGCTGAATGAAGGCTGGGTAGATGGGAAGCAGGTGTAAGGGACTGAGGATAGGATGGGGACAGAAGAGGAAATGCATGAGAAATAAGAACAGTATCGCATCAGTTTAGGCCTCAAAGAGATTGTAGCCAATACCTCCAGTCGTACCTGAAAATGAACAGACAGTAACCAGAGGGCCTGTTTGTTTTGCTCCTAGCAACAGATTGCAGCTGGTTCCGCCCCAGCTGAGTTTGCCAGATGCTTTTTAAGCATATTGGAGTCATACAGCCTGGTAATGGCAGCATCCTGAATTGTCGTGGCAAGGAGCTTTATCTAAAACGAGCAGCCTTGTTTTCCTGAGGCTCTTGACTGGGTCAACACTGTTTTCCAGAAATGTCCTGATGTCTTAGTTTCAAGTGAGTCTTTTGTAATCTCCAAACAGTGGTGATGGGTCCTCTACTTTGTTTTGCTGAAACCGACCCACTGTCAATTTCCTCTTGAATGATATTTTTACTATTTTCATTTGTGCTCCTCCTTTGGATCTGGGAGAATTTTTAAAACATGCCCATCAGTTTCTGGGTGTGCTTTAAAAGTGGTAATGTAATATCTCACTAGAGGGGTGGTTTGAAGTCCAGTTAGTCTTCTTGTTTCGTTTACCTTTTCATGCTTTTTATTTTCGTGTAAAGACTTCACTTAACCTGTATTCACTTTCGTTGAGTTTTATACAGTGTGTAACCTTGGCCTTTTTAAGGAAAAATGAACGAAATATGTTAACCCTGCAGAGAGATGTTGGCGTCTTCACTTTTATTATTGTAGGATACATCTACACTGTGCAAATGTTATGTGGCATGCACGTAACATTCACAATTATGGGGAGGTAAAATTAATTATTACACCTCTTAGAGTAACTGGGCCTGGCTTAGAGCTCTTTCCATGTCTGGCTGGAGGTAATTGTGCAGAAGGCAAATTTGTCCTTAGACTTTTCCTGTGCAGTATGTGACAATGACCTTAAAATGACCCCGTGTGACAGAAGAGAACTACCCTATAGCTTTTCTTGACTATAATCTTTGCATGAGTGGCTCACAGAACTTTGTCTGCAGCTTGGTGAGTTTGAACAGCCCGTGTTTGATTAGCAGCCTAGTGCTTAATCTCTGAGCAACCAGGCCTTCTTATTTCATATAGCTAATGGGGAAATCCTGGCCTCGGAAACTCTATGGGGCAGTCCTACTCTGACCTCTAGGGTTGTTATGAGTCAGACCCACCTCCACTGCAGTGGGTTTAGGTAGTGAAGTGGTTAAGTGCTACATCAGCTAATGTGAAGATTGGCAGTTCGAATCCACCAGGTGCTGCTTGGAAGCTCTGTGACGCAGTTCTACCCTGCCATGTAGGGTCGCTGTGAGTCGGAATTGACCCCGTGACGGTGGATATTAAGCAACAAATGGGATTTATGACTTTTTGGACTGTGTCCAAGGGGGACTAAGGTCCTATATGTGTTGGGGAAAATCTTAAAGCAGTGCTTTGGATTTGGGTCAAATCCCCTTTCTCCTCTCGTTTTCCTTCCTGTAACCTGGGCTTCTCTGTTCTCTCTTTCATACAGTGTGAAAAAAGGGTAGTGTGACTGAACAATATTCAGAAACACCATTGGTCATTAAAGTAGCTGCATTTGAAGCAGTAACTTAACTAAGCAAACTGTACTTCTTTTCCAAATTTAGTCAGCTTAACACTTGAATGCTTTATCCTACCCACCTTTTTTTAGTTAGGGGATGTTTGGCATCAGTTTTTTTGTTTTTTCGCCTTTCAGATGAAACACTCTAGTTGTTGTTTTCAAAGATGTAAGGTAACTAAATAACAAGTCAGTACCATGAAATGGATTTAATTTTAAATATGAATTTAATTAAAAGAAACTTAATTTTGTAATGACAGTGTAACTTTTCATGAAGATTTTTTAAAATACATAAAAATGAATTATTAGCTTTCCAAAAAATGCTTAATTTCTTTCTTGGTCCTGGATATTCTAAAAAGTAACTAGTCTATACCTCATAAAAAAAGAAGAAGACTATTGAAGATAAGTTATTGCTCAAGTAAGTAAAACAGCAGAATAGAGGCATACTTCAGCACATCTATTTATTTGGGTTTTTAATAAATACAATACATGATGAATAGGGACTTACTAGGATACTGTTAAGGCATGAACAGTTAAATTTTCGATACACCACTCTTTATAAAGTTAAGTGATTGAGGGATAATATGTTTTTTTTGACTTATTTTTCTAAAAATCACCACCACTTTGCATGCCATTCAGTATGCCATAGATTGTTAGTGTGCAAACTACATCCTAGTACAGTTGAAAGCTGTAATAGTTGTGCCATGTAATCATTGCCCAGCGTATTGCTAAGGACACCTGAAAAAAAATTTATGGTACTGTAGATGAAGTTTTATGGAACAAACTACTTTGTCATTAAAGAGTTAATACACGTTTTGTGGCATTGGTTAACAGCCCCACAACATATCAACCCTCTGCCATTTGGACTTTGGTTCCCTATTACCGGCTTTCCTGTCCCCTCTTGCCTTCTGTTCCTTGCCCCTGGGTGAAGTGAAGCTTTTTTCCACAGTGATTCCAGGGACTTGAAAGAATTGAGGACACTTTTTGAATATCTCTAAGTAGGTCCTTGGTGGTCCAAACAGTTTATACTAACCAAGAAATTGGTTGTTTGAATCTACCCGCTGATGCTTTGGAAGAAGGACAGTCTACTTTTGTAGATTAAACAAACCAAAAACAGCAACCCTGTTGCTGTTGAGTAGATTCCAGCTCCCGGCTACTCCATGTATTTTCTTGCACTGCATAGGATTTCCTTGGCTATGATCTTATTGGAGGAGCTCTGGTGGCACAGTGGTTAAAATGCTCCAGTGCCAACTGTAAGGTTGGTGGCAGTTCAGTCGGGAGAAAGATGTGGTAGTCTACTTTCCGAAAAATTTCAGCCTTGGAAACCCAGTTGGACAGTTTTACTCCGCCTTCTGGGGTTGCTGTAAGTTAAAATCAAATTGACCTGATGTCAGTGGGTTTGGTTGGTTTTTAATCTTTACAGAAGCATATGCCAGACTGTTTTTCTCCATGGCCCTGCTAGGTGAATTAGAACTGCCACATTTTAGTTGGCGTTGAAAACCCTATAGAGGGAGATCAGGTCTACTGTAACATCTTGAGGCTCTCTCCAAGGGCCATGTGTGCAGTTGTGAGCAATGATGAATAAGGTGACACCCCAAAGCAGCTGAACAGCCACATACACTTACAAAAGAGCTGCAAAGCAGTTACAAGGGTCGAGTTTCAAAGACACACTTCTCCACCCATATCAAGATGGCACTGGAATGACATATGGTAATGACACAACTTGTCTTTGTTCTCAAAGATAATGTGTGCTTCTGATGAGGATAAGTAACAATTTAAGAAACATTCACTCCCCACCCCCCAACCAAGGAACACGGTAGACCTCAATACTGCTTTCAAGGTAATGGTATTTTTTCATAAGGAGTAATGTAAGATTTGAATACATAAAGAACATTTTCATACTTTATTTTAACTTTCCTAAGTCATGGAATACACTTCTATCCAAAACTTTACATAATTGGAAAAGAAAGAATGATGTTGAAAGAATATTATTTTTCAACAGTTTACTGAATGATGTTTACATAAGTAAAAAGAATAAGCTGCTAAGTGAGGAGAACCTTGTACATTGCATTATGAAAGCCAAGCCTAGATGGTCTTTCTTTTTACGAAGCTGAGAGTTAATTAAATACCATGGAAACACATTTGCATTATAGAAATCCCCTAGATACTTGGAAGAGGATAAATTTATTGAAGATTTTTTTTTTGCTTTAAGATGGTATCATTCTCTCACTGATTGCAAATTCCTCTAAATTACTCATGACACAAATGTTTGTAATAGATTTTAACTAGCCCAAGTGCTATGTATATTGTGGTTTCTAAGATATTTCCATGTTAATGAAAGTCATATGAATATGTAAAACGTAACAAAGTAACATTTTTTAAACTAAACTGTAATTGTTTCAATTTTTTTTTTGATAATTTAATGAAATATGTCTGAATCTAATAGTTCTAAGCATATTGTAAAATTTTAGCCCAATTTATGCACTCCCAACCGTAGAAAACCCTGGTGGTGTCATAGTTAAGTGTTACAGTTGCCCACTTAAAGGTCCCAAGTTCAAATCCACCAAGCATGCCTCAGAAACTCTATGGAGCAGTTCTGCTTTGTCTTGCAGGGTCACTATGAGTCAGAAGCCACTCAACGGCAGTGGGTTAGGTTTTGAGTTTCTAACCCTATTCCTATTATATCTCTTGTATGATATTTGCAACAATGCTGTAAGGCGCTAATATCCCCATTTTAAAGACGAGAAGCCTGATACTTGGAGAGGTTAAGAAATTTGCTCATCCAGTTCTTCAGACAAACATCAGACTGGACTATAAGACATAAGATGACACCAATGAAGACTGTGCTTCTTGGCTCAAGCAGATACGTGAGACTAGATGGGCACCTCGTGTCTGGAGGTTAGATGAGAAGGCAGAAGGGGACAAGAACCTGGTTGACTGGACACAGGAAATACAGGGTGGAAAAGAGGAATGTGCTGTCGCACTGTAGGGAGAGTAACTAGGGTCACAACAAAGTGTGTAAGTTTTTGTATGACAAACTGACTTGAATTATAAACTTTCACTTAAAGCCCAATTAAAAAAATAACTTAAAATAAGAAATTTACTTATGGCTTGCTACCGCAGAATTCAAACCTAAGCATATTTATCTCTGAAGCTCAGCACTGAGCTAATTTACACGGATATTTTAATGTTTAATATTTCCAGTAACATTATTTGTGCCTGGACTTAAATATAGATTGATGCATAGTTTATTCTTTGTGCTTTTATTGTAAACTGTAGATACAACAGAAAAAGCAAGTTCCTTTGTCAGTGTTTGTGCTTAGTCTAGTTTTATTAGTAAAATAATTCACCTTGCACTTCACTTTTTGTTCTTAAATACTTATTTTGAAATGCTTGATCTTCAGCAGCTTTTGCCTTTTGACTGCTAACGTATTTGCAAATACCGTAAGTTATGTTGATTCACCAGTTAGTGAATTCCTTGTCTGGAAACTTTTCTTCCCTCTCTACCCACTGCCAATGAATTGGGTCCGACTCATAGCGACCCTCTATATTCCATGATTTAAGGTAACTTTTATCTTACAAGTGATCCCAATAACTTTCTAATGATGCCCATGTGACGGCAATTGAGTCCTGGTTTGGATTTTTGGAGTGCTATCAAACTACGCCTAGATTCCTTTAAAAGAGTCTAATAATAGTCTCCTTTGTCTTTATTTCTGTCTTTTTTGTAGTCCTATGGAAAAGGAGCTAGAAGAAAAAGCAGATTTAAAGGGTCTGATGGCAGCACTTCCTCGGACACTACCTCAAATAGCTTTGTTCGTCAGGTAAGGTGGCTCTCAAAGTCATGGCTTGGAGATGTGTCTGAAAGTGAATGTTCTGTTTTTAAGTTGATTTTTCACCCTCAATCTGTAAATTTATGTTTTCTTAGTACACTTACCTAGTGTTTAAGTGAAAATGGTGTAATACTGTAAGAAAAATGTTTGAATTGAGACTCTGAATACTAATTATACTCTTTCCTGACAATGTGGGGAAAGACGTGCGAAATCCATTACAAAGGATTTTTTTTTGTAAAAACATGAGTGAGCTCCTGAAGAAATACTGAAAACCTTTTTTGTTGTTGTTGTTTGGATCACCAACTTTGCTGTTCAGATAATGGTGTCTTCTCTAGCTTGCCTTAAGTTTGCATTTCCTTCTTTACATTTTGGGCTTGCTTGGATGGAAAAAAAGAAAACTGTTCTTGGTCTTGAAATGGTTGAGCCTGCTGAGGTGGACTAGAACATGTGATGTCTTTGAGACTTGATTTAAATTGTTGCAGCTTTTGGAGATGTAGCCTCATTTCAATAATGTCTGACATACTCTTGCCCAGCAGTCTGGAACCGTCCTCTAGACTAAACAGGCAGTGTCTTGCTCCCTAATACATAAACATTCTTCTATATGTAACAGAAGGACTTTAATGAACAGAGAAAAAACACAGGGGCAACCAGACTACTAACGGTTCTGTATCAACAAATTGTCAGGTTTCAGTGAACATTTATCTTCAGCTAACACCTCTCAATGGAGAGGAAAAAGAGGGAGGAGACTATAGGGCAGAACCTGCTTTTCTCAGCAGCTCTGTGACCAGTGTCTGGCCAACTTCGTTATAATCTCTCGTCAGTGACAGCTAGCTCCCCAGAACATTGATTGTGAACTGGGAAGCTGCTGCATTTCTTTTGGATGTCATTTTTCTCCTTTGCTTTGTGTGCATTTCACCATGGTCTTAGGTTCCGCCTTGTTCTTGTTTCTTTGGAAGGAGGGTCTTCTATAAATTCTTTATTATCTTTTGGGCTTTTGTTGTTTTTTGGTCGAGGGCGATATGCCTTGCTCCTTGTTGACTCTGCTTAGCTCTGTTTGCTCTTTGTAGCACTCTCCCTGAGCCTGTATTCCTCCCCATCTCTCCCCAACAGTTAGCAGCATTTGGACTTCAACTTGTTTGTTCACCTGCTGCATCGCTGAGATTTTGTTCTTAGCTGGATGATCCCTCTTCAACCATTAGTTCCTCATATCCAGCATTTGAGTATGCAAACTGTGTGCCTGAACCTCTCTCAGGAGATTAGTCAAACTGTTAATTTTGTTATGTGGCAGTTGATAATTGTTATGGTGGCAGGGAGTTAGAAAAGAGAGCACTGGTCAAGAAGAAATGGAGCCTTTTTTTTTTTTGCTAAGAAATATCAGAGAGGAAAAAGAAGATGAAGCCAAGTGAGGCCCAGCGTTACAGCAACATTCTCAGGGTGTCAGAAGGAGTGAGGAAGGTTGTTAGAGGAGCTGACAAAATGTGCATTGGTCTGATGTTCTCATGGGCAGAGTACAGGTGTTCTGGGCCTCAGTGTGGATGAAGGACCTTCAGAAATAGTGACTTAGCTCAGGTGAGTCAGTTAAAGGAAAGTTACCCAAGGACTTTTCCATTTCAAGTATCCATGCTTATTCTACCACTGAGACATGGAGATTGAACCCAAAGAGCTAGGGTCTACAAGTCTGAGTCATTGTGTTGGGGCTGAACACTAGGGAACACGATGTTGGATAAAAAAAAAAAAAAGCTTTCCTAGTATGCATAGTAACTGCTGTAAAGCAACACAAAATGACCAGTAACTTTGAAGACTTTGGAATTATATTTTACAAACAACATGTTTCTATAGGAGCTTTAAAAACTGTTTGGATACGTGCTACAGTATGGATGGAGCTTGAGAACGTCGTGCTGAGTGAAATAAGCCCCTCATGAAAGGATAAACATTGTATGATCTCACCTACATAAAGAAGACAGGATTTATTAGTGGGTACCGGGGGTGGGTGAGAGAGGGAAAAGTGGGGTTAGCAGTGATGAAAAGTTGCGTAGACTAAGCATAGGGTTGCACAGCCAGTTATTGTATAATAGTTGCTGTTAGTAAGTTATATACCTGTAGAAAGTTGGATTGGCAAAGTTGTCTGATGTATTTACAGCAATGAAAAAAAAGAGTAGCTGCTGAGTCTGCTTATGTATAACTAAACACTTAATGGGATTTGATTCCTTGGTTTGGAGGTTTAGGATCACGGTTTTAAAGGACACCAGTTAAATAGCCTAATGTGTTTAGTGCTTCTATTCTATCTCACAGTTCACTGCATAGTGACTGGGGCCTTAAAATCTTGCAAGAGACCATTCAAGGCACAACAATTGGTCCCTATTCATCTGGATCAACAGAGGAAGAAAAAAAGTGAGGAATGGGAGAAGTATATGGGACATATGGCTAGTGGCCTCCGTTAACAGCCACCTCCTTTGCCACAAGACTAGAGGAACTAGATGGTGCCCAGCTACCATTACTGAACTTTTGACAAACGTTCCATAGAGGGGTCCTGATGATCGAAATGGGGAAATCCAGAACACAATTTCAAATTATCATCAACTCTAGGTTTTCTGGAGCCAGGAAGGGGTAGATGAACCACTGAAACTATTGCCTGGAGATAATCCTTAAGCCTTAAGTCAAAAATATCCCCTGAAATAATCTTAAAACCTAACAGTAGTTTAGCTTAACTACTGAAAAAGATCACCTTTGAGCATTATGCTTTTTTAAAGAAGTGTCTAATATGGGATCAAATTAACAACAGTGATTGCACAGGTTAAATAGAAACCTTAGGGCCAGTGAGTTCATGTTACTAGAGAGATACAACTCAGAAAAGGAGAGTGAGAATGGTTGTACAACTAGAACAAATGTAATCAGTGTCATGTAGAGGCTGTTGAATTTATGTATAATTTGCTGTGCATATTTTCAACAACAGAAAACTAGAAAACCCTGGGTACTTTCAGGTAGGTTTCGTAACGTTAAGATTTAAAAATTTTAGAAGTTGAAAATATGAAAATGTACATAAGAATAATTAAGAACTTTTTAAACAAATGGGAGACTAACAGCATAATTTTTTGAACTTTGAAAATAAATTTTCTCACTGATCATGTAGCATGTGCAAAACTTGCATAAATCCTAAGTGTTCAGTCTGATGAGATTTTACAAAGTAAATATACCTATGCTGTCTTATAATTCAGGTCAAGAAATAAGTAGTAATAGCAGCATGCCAAAGTCCTCCTTCTGACCGTCTTCAATCGCTGTTGCATCCTTTCTCACTGAAAGTAGCCATTATTCTTTATTCTGATACCATAGATTATTTTTGTCTGTTTTTGAAGACTTATACTAATGGAGACACTTTGCAGCTGGATTATTCTACATAACTATATGATTTATATTCATTTTGTATGTTTCAGTAGTGGATTCATTTCCTTTGTGACACAGCATGCCATTGTGGGAATATATACAGTTGATTTATCCTCTGTATTGTTGATAGACTTTGGGTGGTTTCCATTTCGGTTACTGAGAGCAGTGCTGCTATTCACAATTTTTCATGTATCTTTGGTATGCATATGTATGAATTTTCTGTTGAGTGCATGAAGTGGAATGCTAGGTCATATGGTACACATATTGTCAACTGAAGTAAATACTGCCAAACAGGCTTCCTAAGTGATTGCTCCAGTTTGCACCCCACAGACAGTATATAATAGTTTCAGTGGCTTTACACCCTTGTCAACACTTGGTATTGTCAGTCTTTTTCATTTGAGCCCTGATGAGAGTATAGTGTTACTTCATTGTGGTATAAATGTCCATTTCCCTGAAAACTAAACCACAGTTTTCTGTGACTGGATTTAAGGAATCTTGCTTATGACAAGGATACGTGGTTGGTCAGTGGTTAAAGCACTTGACTGCTAACGGAAAGATCAGCACTTCGAACCCTCCTACTTCGTGGGAGAAAGATGTAGCAGTTTGTAAAGATTTACAGCCTTGGAAATCCTATAGGGCTGCTCTGCTCTGACCTGTAGGGTTGTCCTGCATTGGAAATGACTCAACACTAATGGGTTTGATTTTTGGTTTTTGTGAGCCACGTGTGTGTAAACGCAAAATCAAGTTTATGGGGGGTGTAACGTAATTTAGGGAGCTGTGGTGGTGTACTGGTTAAGAGCTCAGGTGCAAACCTAAAGGTCCAAAGTTTGAATCTACCACCGCTCTTTGGAAACCCTATAGGGCAGCTCTACTCTGTCCTGTAGGGTTGATATGAGTTGGAATCAACTTGATGGTGAGTTTTTTGTTTTAGCATAATTTAGAATCTGAAAGATCTTCTGAGAGTTTTCTATCACATTCTGTGGTAAATATCCCATTTGTCATAGTAATTAGGTCTGTGACCATTTGATGACAATTATAACTATGGATTACATTTTCTTAAAAGTAATACATTGAAACTCATTGAAGTATTTTAGAACATGAGCGTAAGGAAAGACTACAACGTAAAAGGCATTTACCAGTGGTTTTACTTTTTTCCAAACTTTTAGTTGAATATTTTTAGCCTTCATTTGTTTCTGATGCTCTAACTAAAGTTACTCTTTAAGGACAAACAATGGTCTTAAGGAAAAGGTGCTTATAGATATGGTTTTGCTTTTAGGCCATGAGGCAGGATAACAGGTGTCCTGGAATAAGGTTTGCAGTGATAAGTAAAAGTTTTGTTTCCTTAACCAGTTTACCATGACTTTACCAGTTAACATCACCAAGCTAATTGAAGTCAGTAATATTTCCACAGATGGAGGTTGGAGGATGACTTCCCTCACAGAGTTTCCCCACCTCCCCAGGACATCTGGCTCCATACTAGAGTTCAGGGTAAAGTCTGGGTACTGACCAGTGCTGTAGTGTGACCTCTGTCAGCAGGGATTGTCAAGTCTGTGTGGTAGATGTGAGTGGGACTTCTCATGGGTTGTGGAAATGAGGCTGCTCTGAGTTCTACTCAATATATGATTGTTGTACAGTGATGGCCTAGGTCACCTTATATATCAGAGATTTCAAAGACAGAACCTGTTTCTTTCTGCAATGCTAAAACATTAACTCCAGGAAAAGTTAAGTGGTTTTTCTCTTTATTTATTTAGTATTATTCTTTTTTGTTGCGGAAAAAAATAGGACCTGTATACAATGTATGCTCATTATGTACTGAACTTATGTACAAAATTTTCTTTTAAATAAATTATTATGGTATTATCAGATTTATTTAAAAGCTCCTTTCTTCAAAAAGCATCAGGGATAATGGCTGAAGGCATGGAATATGAAGCCAGGCTACCAGAGCCTGCATTCTGGCTCCGCTGTTTGTTAACTGTGACCTTGGGAAGAATTCTGGCTCTGTCATTTGTTAGTAGTGACCTTGGGGGAAGTAACTTAATTTCTCCACACCTTAGCATTTTTCATCTGGGAAATAATGCCTACCTCAAAAGTCAGCTGTAAGAATTACATATGTTAAAATTTGTAAATTACTTAGGAGACTGCCTGGCACGTGGTGATGTCAGTTACTGTCCATCCAGCTCTGACACGTGGCCACCCCATGTACAAGAAAGTGAAACATTTGCTTGGCCTGTGCCATTGTCATGATTGTTGGTATGCTCCCGTCCTTTGTTGTGGCCACTCCCATCCTAGGGGGCTCACCTGCTAGCACTGGACTGGGCAAGATCCTGCTGTGAGCTGATGGGATCCATAGAGTTTTCACTGGCAAGTTTTCAGAAGAACATCTCTAGGCCTTTCTGCCTAGTCGTAGTTTGAAAGATCCACTGGCACCTGTCCACTACTGGTGACCCAACTTATGTTTGAAATATCAGTTGTAAAATTTCCAGCATCATAGCAACGTCCAAGCCACTACAGTATGATAAACTGACAGAGGAGTGGCAGACCTGTTACATAGTAAGTACTATTTAAGAGTACCAGTATTATGTAAAAATATTACCATCTATTTGGAATCTAATAGGTAGTGCAGAGCAGGTAGCAATGCTTAATATTTACTGAATGCCTATTGCGTGGTCTATCTGTAGCATTTCCATTATATAGTCACATTACAATTAGCGTGGAGCTTGAGTCCAGGTAGCTGATTCAAGATTCTTGCTTTTGCTTAATAGACTACTTTCCTTTGTAGCAAAAGATAGTAGATAAATGAAAATCAGTGAGTGTTTAACTCTGGGCTAAGAAAGACACACAAGAAGGATCCCTATCAGTATTTTTATGATGCTGCATACAAAGTTAGTCTTTTTTCTTCTTTTTTCCTCATAGGAAATTGAGGATGTTTAAGCTCTGTAAATTTCCCCCAGGCATTATGATTTTACAGAATAGTAACATCTTTCTCCTACTTCTTTCATTAACAGCTGTGCAGATTTCCAGTGTGCCACCCTTTCTGCATACTTCGCATGTCTTTTTGGTAATGCTAAGAAAGAGAATCAGAAGAATGCTTATTTTTTCCTTCTTTCCACAAAAGACACAGGAACATAAAATTCTTGAGTCTGGAAAGTCCTTTAGAAAAAAGCAAACTTGAAAGTATAGTCTCGTGTGTATTAACTGCTGCATCTTGAGTTTGATTGAGGCTGATGTGAGTCCTTGAATCATCCTTGCTGTGGAGCTGGGTAGTGCTGGTAGTGCTGGGTTCATATATAGTACATAGTTTTATGTTAGACTCCTTGAGGAACTACGTTTCAGTTCATTCAGGCTTTTATTTAGTAAATATGCATTTTAATTTTAATTTATTAGCTGACAGAAGGTGTTCAAAATGACTTCTGGGCATTCTAATTAGAATTAATGAGGAATATTGTTCAAATTGTTGCTGTACGAAAGAGTACAGCAAAGCCAGCAGAAGTCAGAACCTGTAAGACAAAATCCTGTTGGAGAAGGAAAACTCCAACATTTTCCACTCAGAGAGAGTAATAGCAAAGTAGTGAGACTGAAACCCTGTCAAATGCAGAAAACTTGCAAACCCAGACAAACAAAGCATGGAGTTCTGAGTCTCATGGGTTTCACTGAATTTCGTGGATAAAACTGTGGTTATCTGGGACTTACCATTGAGATAATTGTTGATTTTGAACTCGTCATTCATTTTGGTATAATTCTTTGGCTGCGGGCTGTCAAGGGATACATGCGTAGCAGAAAATTTATCATAACAGTAAATATAGTAAAGCTATTTTCTTAAAATTCTTTGCACTTAGTGCCTTGTATATGGCTATAGTATATTAAAAAAATTAGTTTTTGCATAAGTTATCTCTTGTCTTCTAACTTCATTTAAAAAAAAAGAAAAAAAAACTTAAAAAAACAAAAAGGTAGTTTACATTAGCACCAGAACCTAAGAACTTAAGAGGGTAAATTAATTTACAAGATGGAAAATAGGTGGCCAGGAGTAACTAGGCCTGCCTGGCATTGAAGGATAGAATATTTGTGCTGTTCTTTCTGGGAGACTGTGCAAGAACTACTAACTCTATAAATTCTTTCATATTGCCAAGGTCAGGAAAACTATGTACATCTGCAAATAGGTCCTGGTCATCAAAGTTACAGCTGTTTGTGGGTGGCAAAGAGGGACTTGCTTATTTAGCCAAGTTAGTTGTTGTTCTCTCTGTCTCTTGCCCCAGCTTTTTCTTTCCTTTTCTTAAAGACATGTGTTCTCCCTGGCTACATTTATGTACCTGGCACTGTTCCTAAGATGAGCACCAAATGCTAAGGGGACTTCTGCCAGTTTTTGCTCTATTTTGACAATTCCACAGCAGGGCAACTTTCATTCAGAGTACAGTGTAATCCAAGCTCTACTATGTGTGCCTTCCGTGTATGGCCACAATGTATAAATTATACACGGATTCTTTTAATAAGTCACTGCATTGTACCAGATAGTGTTCTTTCTGCAGCAAGATGAGGCTTAAGAATTAACAGCTTCTTGGAATTTTGAAATGCCATCACTCTTTGAGGAAAATGGGGGAAGAACTCTGCAACTGATCTGAGATTTTGTTCAGCAACACACTTTGTGGTTGTAATGAAATAATCATGCAGTTTCTAAGGGCTTCCAGAATACAAATCAGGATGACAAGATGGAATGAACCAAATATTTAACAGAAGGTTGCATGACACTTTCAGAACATGGTATTCTAAACAAATTCCGTCGTCTCCCAGTGCCATGTTCTTGGTGCTGCTTTTTTGGACCTTTTATTAGTTCAGATCGTCTTTAAATACTAATGATTAATCACAGAGACACACAGTCTATTTTTTAATTTTGTTTTGCAAAGACAGATTAAACTGTGATAACGATTATAGACTCCAGGCCTGTGTAGACTGATATGTTTAAGGTTTGATAAATCTTTTGGCCCATAAATACTGGCTTGTTGCCTTGTTATGCTGTATTCGTCACAAACATAACTATAAATAATAATGCCATAGATTTATTGCTACTGTGATTTCCTGTAAATGTCTTTCTATCTTATTAGGTATTCACTTAGATTTTGTGAATGGTAGGATCTGTTTATTGTAATTTTAAGAACCCTTCTTAAATATATCAGTATAAAGATGTTGAACTTTTCAGTAAAGAATCTCTGTGTTCTTTCTTTGGTACAAACCTGTATACTACCAAGAACTTTTAATTCTTTTGGACTTTAGAAAGTATTAGAACAAAAATTAGATTTTGTTCTTCATCATGTAATTGTTTTTTCTAAATAATAGTTTATTATGGTTAAGTGAAAATTTGCAAATGAAGTCAACTGGCCATATCAAATCCCATGCATAGACCTCTGTGTGACCAGAAGCTGTGCTCTTAGGTAACCCCCCAGAGTGTCAGACCATCAAGTCTGGTCTTTTAACAGAATTCTAGGTCTGCACCCCTATTTTTCTCCCCCTGCGTCAGGGAGTCTGATATTGTATTGCCTCTGAAGGCAGACATTGAAAGTGCCGAGCACATCTGGTTCTTCTGGTCTTATGCTAGTGTAGACTCTGCATCATTTGGGCTCTTCTGTCTCCTGGGCTCACATTTTCCTCCTGTCTTTGATGTCCTTTGTTCTGCTCTGTTCCAGTTGAATTGGGACCAACTGATGCTCCTTAGATGGTAGCTTGCAAGCTTCTAAGACCCTAGATGTCATTCACTGTGTTGGGATTCAGACCATTTTCTTACAAAGAAAAAGCTTAGTTGTGCCAGTTGACCTGGTTATTCCCCTAGTGCACAGTCCCAACCCCCACTTCTGCTACTCTAACCTTCAAAGTGTTAGATTGTGTGCAGCAGACCTTTCAGCTCTTGGTCTATTCCAGCCGTGTTCGTCTCCCTTCTGGTGTGTGCTTCCTTCACTTAACCCGGTTCCTACCTGGTACCTAATTTCGGAATATCAGTCCCCTCCTGTCTAACCAACAAAGATGATTTTCTTCTGTGTGTAGTACGTTTCCTGAAACTTCATAATAATGGTCTCATACAGTGCTTGTCCTTTTGTGACTGATTTCACTCCATCATGTAATTGTTTTAATGTATCTATCTGAACATAATTTTTGAGGAGGAACAGTAGCATTATTATTTGACAGATCACTCTTATTCTCAAACTTGTTTTTCTGTATTTCGTGTGCCTGCCCTGTGGACAGTTGGGGGCTGTAGAGTTGACTCCAGCTCATAGTGACCTTGTATGACAGAATAGAGCTGCCTCGTAGGGTTCTCTAGCCTGCAGTCTTTACAGAAGCAGATCACCAGGTCTTTCTTCTGATGCTCCACTCTGTGAGTTTGAACTGCCAACCCTTTGGTTAGCTGCTGAGTGCTTAACTGTGGTGCCACCATAGCCCCTATTAAGTTCTCTGATTATTAAAATAACTAGATGAATTGAGACACATTTCGTTTTTGCTTCTCACTTTTCCGCTAAGTATAGCATTTTGAAACTCAGAATTATGTCAGCAGGTGTTTCTAGTTTTCTAAATTAGCAGATGTGTTTGAATTATGTTTTCCACCTCTGCCCGTTGTCATCCATCTGCTCAGCCAAGCTGTGCAGAGTGTTGGATATCTCAGACTGAATGAACCCCACTAGATTAACTGGAAATTCGTAGGTGATCTAAGGTAATGAGTATGACCAGGAAAGTAGGGTGTTATTAAACACTGAGTTTTCAGAAGGCATATGTTTCAGTTAAACTGTGAACTTTTAGGAGGACGGTGAAGATCAGTTACTGAGCTTGTTCAGGTTAATTATTCATGTGTCTCACATCTTCACAGACATAGTACCCAAGACAGTAGTCTGGTAAGATCAAGGGACAGTTGCTTCTTCCCTACTCTGTCTTTTGCAATGTAAATATTGTCAGTTCCTCACCCTATTGATTTGTTTCTGGAAATCTTCGTGTGTGATTATCAGATGCTAAAGAAGTCATCATTGAGATTTTGACTTATGCCTCAAAAATGCGTGCTGCAACTCGGCTCAGCAAGTAAGTATTCCAGTTTTATCTCATCATCATTCCATGTTGGTGACCAGAGGGAGGTGTGTGTGTGTGTGTGTGTGTGTGTGTGTGTGTTTATTATGAGGACCTGAAGTGGGGAAAATGGAACAGAGACCCCTCGTCTGATCTTACTGTGCTTCCTTTCACCATCTGCTTGTTTTTGAGCTTGAGGCTAAAGGAGGGCAGAAGACAGGGAGCCCTGGAGGAGGAGGGGAGAACCTTTGTGGAATCTTCCATTAATCATAATTGGAAAAATGTAGTTAAAGTTCTTCAGCAAATCCCTGTCCCCTACCACCCACCTCACCATCTGTAACAATGCTTCAAAACTTTGATCAAGTTTAGAGACTTATCTTGGCTTCCGGTTTTTCATTTTCTTTCTCATTTCCTTGTGTCTTTATGGTATGTAGAAGAGGTCTGTTCCTTCAGGAGAGCCTAGGGGACAGGTTGATTATTTTGACTCCTGACAGGAGTACAGAACACTGTACTCTGACTCTGCTCTCTTGTGTCCACCCTGGCTTGGGGCCTGGGTGTTGCGAACTCATCCGTTTGTCTTTGTTGGAAAGAGGTAACTTTTCTGCAGTGAGAACCTTCTTTTTCGTTGTAACAACTATCAGCTTCCTTTTTCTCTTTTTTTCTGTAGCATTGGTAAATCAAACCCCCCAACCAAATAAGGCCTTTCACTAAAAAAAATATATACATGTGGTGACTGTTATAGCTAGCTTCATGTATGTGTATGTATGAGCTCTGATAATTAAGTGTGCAAACTCATCCTAGGAAAAGTGCTATGTACCTAACTGCTGGATATCACTATGGTCACCTTTGAAGGAAGCTATGCACTGATGCTAATACCTAGTCCACCCTTCAAAGCAATTTTAGTACTGTTTATTCTGAAGTTGCCACCAGAGCTGTTGTTGTATTACTCTGTATGTCCTGAATGTCATCATATTACTCTTGATGTCCTGAATGTCATCAAAATGTCTTCCTTTCAATATTTCTTTTATCTTTGAGTAAAGCAAAAAGTTGCTGGGACCAGATCAGGTAAGTAGGCAGGGTATTCCAATACAGTTATTTGTTAAAAGACTGAAAACTCCCTCACAGACAGCTATACAATTAAGTTTTTGAATATGGCACAGTGTGCAATGACCATTCCAGAAAGAGCTCCAAAATTGTTTTAAAGACTAGATTAGGCACTGGCATTGGTGCATAGCTTCCCAAGGGGAATACTTCAGAGGTGATTGTAGTGATATCCAGCAGTGAGGTATGTAGCGCTTAGAACAATTAAGTTTGTGGACTTCATTGTCGGACCTCGTGTGTGTGAGAGTGTGTGTGTGTGTGTGTGTGTGTACACATATATAATATGTATATACACATATACAATATGTATATACACATATGTATACATATGCGTATATATTTGTTTCCTTATCCATGAGTCGGATCTGACTCGATGGCACTTGGCTTGGCATAGCTTAAGTGCTTAACATGAAGATAGACTTACACAAGAAACCATTGAATCAAAAAAGTGAGCATATATCAGAAGGAAAAACATCTTTTGCTAGAATAATGAAATAATAAAAGCTGTATTTTCACTATATGTATTAATGTCATTCATATAAGAAGGTAAAAACTTATTTTCTTTGTATAGTCTATTTAATAAAGTTAACTAATACCATAATTGTGAACTTAATTTAGCTTTATTTCTTCCATGAATTTTTATTTAGACTATTCTGTTTCTTCAAAGTATAAAATCTCTTCCTAAAGCCTTGATAGCTAATGAGAAATCGGGGATTTATAAAATGTTTAAAAGGCTTGGTTTTTTAAAATATTACATTTATGATTGTAACTCAGAATCTGGCATACTGTCTATCATCTATCTGATGCGTAAAAGGTGTGGGAACTGTTGTCATGTATACAATAGATGGATTCTTGGCAGCTTCCTGAAAGTTGTGAATGCACACACATGTATACGTATGTATAGATATATGTGTGTATAGGTATATGCATGTCTATACCCTATAATGCTTATGTTTTCCTTTTTCTCTTTGCCCTCTCATATTTAAAAACAAGACTGTCTTAAAAATGTGATTATACACTTAAGTCCATATTCTTCACAATGTGCTAACATTTGAGTTACAAATAAAAAAGGTTCATATACTTCTACTTTTCTGGGTACCTTATTAAATCTGTTGAGTTCTCATCATTATCATTTCAAGCTTACAAAATTTTAATACCAAGAAGAATGAAGAATTTAGGCCCTCACTTAATCTGACAATTACAAGGACAGCTGCAGCAAAGAGAAAAATCAGATGGTGGGTCAAAAATCAGATGATGTTTTAGTTACTTGTGCAAAAATAAATAAATACAATGTAAAAAATCAAAGCTTATATGCTACCCCCTCTTCTCTTGCTTGTGTGTTTGGTAATGTAAAATGGTTCACCAAGATGAGGGATGTACTGAAGAATATTGCTGTTTCTGATGTCTTATTTCAAGTCACGTTACTAAGCAGATGAGCCTGCACTACACCCTGGAAGGGCCTCAGGGCTCGGTCTGGGTCATAATGGAAAAAATGAGTAGGAACCGCCTACCAGGGAAGGAGGCCACTAAGGCATAGCATGCAAATGAAACCAGACCCTTTGCTTCAAGTCAATTCAGACTCACAGTAACCCTATAGGACAGAGTAGAACTGCCCCATAGGGTTTCCAAGGGGTGGCTAGTGAGTTTGAACTGCTCGACTTTTGATTAGCAGCTGAGTTCTTAATGGCTGTGCCACCAGGGTTCCAGGCATAGCTACTAACATGTAAACCATTCGTGAGTTCGAATGATTACGTTTTAATAGAGGAGAATGTCCTCTGCAAACCATGAGGAAGTAGTGTCTTGTTCTGCATAGTGAGGATAAAATGCATTTGAGCATTTACCCCAATGATAATTTTTTTTTTTTTATGTGAATGCATGATGTGTTTCTGGGGTGGTGTGTGTCTATTATATTTGAAATCAGGCTAATGGAATGATGAATGGAGAGGAGGTTGGAAACAAACTTGTGCCGTGATGGGTTAGGGTGAAGCATCAGGGATGAAGAAAGACAAGTTAACAAATTGGAAAATCAAAAGAAATGTTTGAATAAAGATGACAGTAATAGCTAATATTTGTCGAGTACTGACAATATGCCAAGGATTCTTGATTTAATCATTAGTGTAAGTCAGCGAGGTGGGTACTATTGATATCCCCATTGACCAGATGATGAAATGAGGCTGAGATATGAATCATATATTTGTGTTTATTATATCAAATTGGTGTACTCTTGGAAATGTGTAGATGTTTGTTGGGCACTGAGAGATTTGAGAGAGCAGTGATGCTGAAAGTCCGGTAAAAGCAGTGTGGTGGTCCTGGATCATTAGGCAAAAGACAGAGACTGTGATTGCGGGTCTGAGGCACAGGGTCCAGCTGCCTGAAGCCAGGGGTCTGGCATAAAGTTGGATCCCAAGAGCTGAGTTAGCTTTAGGCAGGACTCCAATATCAGCAAAGAACCTTTTGTTGTCGATAGTATGTAAAGAGAGGTGTTCACACCTAGTGCCTTTAAGTGGTTAACCACCCCCCAAACCAAACTCACTGTCATCCAGTCGACTCTGACTCTTAGCAGCTCTGTACCGCTATTAATGGTATCAGTCATCTCCTCTTCACGCAGTTTTGAAAATTTTCAAAATAAATACTTCGGAGCAGGAGGAAAGAGGTAGGTTGCGGGGGTGTGGACAGGGCTCCAGGAAGAAAAAGAGGTCGCAGCTGTGTTAGAGAGATGGGACCACAGGGCAGGTTTAGAAGGGCTGTGCCTGGTGAACATCTGACCAGTCACACAGAGGAGGAGTGCTTGCACTCTCTTGAGGTAGAGGTCTCCTGGTGGTGCAGTGCTATGGCTGTGAGCCAAGAGGATAGCAGTTCACATCTGCCAGGGGCTCCCGGGAAACTGCAGGGCAGTTCTACTCATAGGGTTGCTATGAGTCGGAACCGACTCGACGGCACCTAAGAACAACAACAACAACGAGCTAGACATCGCCGGTACTGCATGTAATTAACACTCTACTACTCATCTAAAGGTTGGTGGTTCAAATCCACCCAGCAGTGCTATTGGCAGTTTGCTTCTTTAAAGATAACAGTCAAGAAAACCCTATAGAGCAGTTCTGTGTAACTGTTATGGATTGAATTGTGTCCCCCCCAAAAACCTGTGTAGCTACGTGTCTGGGCCATGATTCCCAGTATCTTGTAACTGTCCTCCATTTTTTGGTTTTTCCATGCTGTATGTTAAAGGATTAGGGTAGGGCTGTAAATCCCTTCATAGGATCACCTCCCTGCTCCACTGTAAAGGGAGTTTCCCTGGAGTATGGCTTGCCCCACCCTTAATGCTTTCATCCTGCAAGAGATAAAAGGAAAGAAAAACAGGCTGAGAATTGGGAACCTCTACCATCAGGAAGGCAGTACCGGGAGAAGAGCAGAAGAGCGCATCCTTCAGACCTGAGGTTCCTGCGCCAAGATGCTCCCTGGACAAAGACTGATGCAACTCTGGACTTTCCTCCAGGGCCGACAAGGGAGAAAGCCTTCCCCTGGAGTGGACATCCTCAATATGGACTTGCAGCCTACCAGAATAAACCTTCCTTTGTTAAAGCCATCCATTCTGTGGTGTTTCTGTTAGAGCAGCCCTAGCTGACTAAAACAGTAACTGGTTAGTTATTGTCACCTTCTATGACAACATGTTTGGTTTCTGTGGTGGAGGGCAATCGGAGATTGTGTGAAAACTTTTTTTCAGGTGACCTTGCTTGTCTTCCTTTCTTATTTCAGACATTTCAGGGACTGAAGAGTTTCTACGACTTGACTGGTGGAGGGTAGCGGATTTTTTTTTTTTTTTTATGAGCAACCCTGTTATGAGGTCTTACTTTTCTGTTGTTGTTCATCTTTTAGAAACTTTTCAGCAGATAAAAGACTGGAAAAGCACAAATGTCAACAAATTTTTCTACACAGATGTCAAGTTGGAGAAGGTTTAAGACATTTATAGCCCCAAATAGCTGCTTATCTCTAATGATGTGTTGTGACTTTTTCAGTGAGTTTATGTAAACCTATTTTGAACTGCTGCCACTGACTACCAGATATGTCCCCCTGCACAGAAGTAGTCATTAGTGGTCATGTAAGTTGAAAATCAGCCATTCTCTCTCTGCCTCTGGTGTTTGTTTGTGGGAGAGCAGTTGGCTGACAAAATTAGTTTATTTGGTTACCAAGAGACACTGTTCTTTATCTAATTACTTCTTTTGAAAGATTGTTGGCTTTGTTTTTTGTTTTGTTTTTTTAATATTTTATTGTGCTGTAAGTGAAAGTTTACAGATCAAGTCAATTTGCCTTAGGAAACCCTGCAGGCATACTGCTGTGCAACTCTAGCTGTTCGATGTTGAATAAAAGTGACAGTGGTCTTCCTTTTCTATTTCCTGTTCTCAGTGGTAATGCTTTCAGATTTTGTCCTCTTATGATGATGTTGGCTGTTGGCTTTGCGTAGATGCCCTTGATTATATTAAGGAATTACCCTTCTATTGCATTTTGCTGAGTTTTTTTCTTTTTTTTTCCCACTGTGAGTGGATGTTGGACTTTATCATACGCCTTTTCTGCATCAATTGGTAAAATCAAGTGAGTCTTGTCTTTTATTTATGTTGTTGATTATGTTAATTGTTTTTCTGTGTAGAACCATCTGTGCATACCTGGTATGAATCCCACTTGGTCATGGTGAATTATTATTCTATTAGCTAGAATTTTGTTGAGAATTTCTGCATCAATGTTGATGAGAGATATTGGCTATTAATTTTCCTTTTTTTTCTGTCTTTACCTGATTTGGGTATCAGGATTATGCTAACTTCATACAGTGAATTTCAGAGTGTTTCATCCTCTTCTATGCTTTGGAATAAAGCACTTTTAGTAATAATGGCGTTAACTCTTCTCTCAAAGTTTCGTAGATTTTTTCCAGTGAAGCCATCAGAGCCAGGACATTTTTTGGTTGGGAGTTTAAAAATTACCTTTTCCATCTGTTGTGTAATGAGTTTACTTAGTTGTTCTACTTCTGTTTGTGTTAGTTTTGGCAGCTAATGGGTTTTTAGAAATTTGTCAGTTTCTCACAGGTTTTCAAATTCATTGGAGTATAATTTTTCATAGTATTCTGTTATGATTTTCTAAAAATTTTGGTTGAGTCTGTTCTGGTATCACGTGTCTCATGTCTTATTTGGGTTATTTGCTTTCTTTCTTGTTTTTCATTTCTCATTTTGGCCAGTGGTTTATTGATTTTTCTTGATCTTTTCAAAGAACCATCTTTTGGTCTTGTTAAATATTTCAATCATTTTTGTATTCTGTAATTCATTTAGCTCTGCTCTAATTTTTATTACCTGCTTTCTTCTGGTGCCTGAGAGTTCTTTTGCTGCTCTCTTTCTGCCTGTTCAAGTTGTAAGTTTAATGCTTTGCTCTGGGCTCTTTCTTCTCTTTGGATGTGTGCATTTATTGAGGTGAATTAATCATGAAGATGTAGTCTGACTAGAAGAGTGAAAACATAGGCTTGAATTAATGCTACTGCAAAGCAAAGCACTGCTTTTGCAGTGTCCCATAGGTTCTGGTAGAATGTGTTGTCATTTCTCTCTGTTCTATGAATTTCTTTATTCTGTCCTTGACTTCTTGTATGACCCAGTGTTTTTGAGCAAGGTGTTCAGCTTCTATGTGTTTCGTTTTTTCTTAGTTTTTTTTTCTGTTACTGATTTCTACTTTTATGGCTTTATGGTCTGAAAAGATGCTTTGTAATATTTCAGTACTTTGAATGTCATTAAAGATTGCTTTGTGGCCTAATATGTGGTCAGTTCTGGAGAATGTTTCATGTCCATTGGAAAAGAAAGTATATTTGGCTGCTACTGGGTAAGGTGTCCCCTGTATGTATATGAAACCAAGTTGGTTGATTGTGACATTTGGATCTTACGTGGCTTTATTGAGGTTTTTTCTGGATGTTCTGTCCTTTACTGAAAGTGGTATGTTGACGTCTCCTACTATTATTGCAGAGCTGTCTATTTCTGTTTTCAGTGCAGTTGGTATTTTATCTTGTATATTTTGGAGCCCTGTTGTTGAGTTTGTAGATATTCTGCATGGTTGTGTCTTCCCAGAGTACTGATCCTTTAAAGGCTATATATGTCCTTCATCATCCAGTGTGGTAGGTTTTACTTTAAAGTCTATTTTATCAGAGATTAATATTGCCACTCCTTTTTTCTTTTTTTAATATAGTTAGCTTGGTATATTTTCTCCATTCTTTTAGTTTTAATTTTGTGTCTTTGAGTCTAAGATGTGTCTCCTGTAGGCAGAACATGTATGTGTCACTTTTTTTTTTTCATCCAATCTGTCATTCTCCGTCTGTCTATTGGTGCATTTAATTCATTTACATTCAGTATGTTTATTGATAGTTATGAGTTTAGTGCCCCTATTTTGATGTCATTTGTTTTGTGTGTTGTAGACAACTGTTTTGTTCCATTTAACTTTCTGTGCTGAGTCTCTTTTTTTTTTAAATGTGCTTTATTTTCACATTTTTCAATGTTAGTGGCTTTCGTTTTGCTGAGACTTCATATTTGTCTTGTTTTTTATTTCATTGCATAGGGTTCATAGTTTCCTTTGTGGTCACTTTAATTTTTACTCTAGTCTTTATTTAAATTTAAGTAGTCTTTATTTCTTGATATCACCTTGCCTTCCTCCTTATGAAAGATTTATGACTACATTTTAAGTCCCTCTCTTTTGCTATAGTGTTTACATTATGACATCTCTATTTACCTATTTTAATTGTTTTGCCTTTGATTTATTTTCATGACTCTCCTATTTGGGTTGATATCAGGTTGCTCTGTTCTGTATTCTAGTCTTGATTTGTTACCTGATGTTATTAATTTTCTAACCAAAGGACTTCCTTTAGTAATTTCTGTTTGATTCTTGCAAATCCCCTAAATTTCTGCTTATCTAGAAATGTTCTAATTTCACTATCATATTTGAGAGATAGTTTTACTGGATATGTAATTCTTGACTGGAAAATATTTTCCTTAAAGGTTTTGTATAAGGTCTTCCCACTGCCTTTTTGCCTGCATTGTTTCTGCTGAGTAGTCTGAGCTTAGTTTTACTGATTTTCCTGTGTATACAGGTTTTTTTTTTCCCCCGTTCATTCCCTAGCCACTTTTAAAATTGTCTCCGTATCTTTCGTTGTGTCGTGTTTGGTTATAATATGCTTTAGGGTCTTTCTTTTGGGATCTGTCTGATGTGGAGTTCGATGAGTATCTTGGATAGATATCCTCTTGTATTTTATAATATAAGGGAAGTTTTCTGTCAACAAGTCTTTGATAATTCTGTCTTTATTTTCTGTTATCACCCCCTTTTCTGGTGCTCCAATCATTCATAGATTATCCTTTTGATAGAGTCCCACACAATTCTTAGTGTTCCTTGATTTTTTAAAAATTTTTTTATCTGATTTTTCCTCAAATATGTTGATATAATGTGCTTTATCTTCAGCGTCACTAATTTGGTCTTACATTTCCTCAATATTGCTCCTTTGAGTTTCTGTTGCACTAATTCTGTTTTTTTTATTATTATTTTTTGAATTTGTAATTCTTGCTACTGTATGCCTTCTTGTATCCTGTTCAATTTGTCAGTATGCTGTGCTGCATTTTGCCTCATCTTCTTGAGCACTAGAAGAGCTCTAAATGTTAATATTTTGTCTTCTACCTTTATTAATTCCAGGAAGTTTTCGTCTTCTGGAAAGTTCGAATCTTGGTTTTGGGAGCTTTTTGAAGTCATAATGGTGTGTCTCTAAGTGATTTAAAATTGTTGTCTCTGAGCTATTAGTAAGTTGTATTTATTTTATGTTTGCCTACTGTGTTCTAGCTTCTTTGATTTTGTCTTGAAATGTCCAAATAGGCTGCTTATGTGTGATAGTTTGATTATTTTTACCATTGAAGGTCTAATGTCGTGTCACCAGATGGGTAGAGCTGTTACTAGATATGTGAACCCAAGAATCCATTTACTTTCCTTTCATGGATTCAGCTCAGGTGTCCAGGTAGTCAGTCACCAAGTGTGTGATGCAGGCTGTTACCTCCTGTCTGATGAGCAGGAGTGATTCATGTAGTCACAGGTATCTGGTTGCAGCTGCCGAGAAAGTCAGGGGTTAACTGCCATCTCTAAGTGTCTGTGAGGATGGCACATCCCCTTATGTCAGAATTTAAGTGAAAAAACAGTTTCTGCCTTGAATTTCTGGCTCAGTGAAGTCAGCTGATTTTTTTTTTTCTTCTCCCTTTCCTGCTGATTGTTAAATTGTCCCCTCTCTGAGTCTCTGGCTCAGTACAGAGAATAGAGGGGGATGTGCTAGGAGAAGGGAGACAGGTTTATTGCGAGGAAAAGATTTAGATCTGTGCACAGTAGATTACTTGTAGTGACTTAGCTTTTGACAATCTTGTGCTGTTTTTCCCTGATTCTAGAGACATGAGTGGATTCTTTGGCCAATGCCTCCTGCTGGGGAGATACCCTTTAACTCCCATGCTCAGCTCATCAAGCTGGCCTCAGCCATTTCCCAGTGGGTCAGGTCTGGCAAATACTACTCCCTGTTTCCTGTTGTTCAGTCTGATTTATCAACTTTCTGTTTGCTTTTCTGGATTCCTACTGTATCATATATAATGGATTCATTCACTTGTTTAGATCTTTCTTGTCAGCGGGATCAGAGGAAGTGTTTGACTACTCTGCCATCTTGGCCCACCTGCAGATTCTTGGCTTTGTATGTTATACCTTAGTATTTGTTAATATTCTATAGAATATTAACATTATTCTGTTGAAGAGGCCAAACAATTTTACCAGCATTGTCCACAGTTTCTATTGCTTTTAATGTAGGAAATACAGACTCCTGAAGGTGTGATATATAATACAAATACAGTAATAACCTATATTTTAGTGACTGAGATAATGATTGAATGGAGTTGGGTTTTCATATGCTGTTATTTTGGTACTACACATCTGTGTTTACCCTTTCCTGTTAAAGCAGAAGAAAACTCTGAGTTCAGGATTTGAAGGTGTCACATATTTTATTGTGAAACAGTTTTCCTTACACCTTTTTGTTGAGTATGAAATCTCATTGGAACAAAGGCCAAGTGGGCAAGTACTTTCTGATTTTATGAGGTTTTATTTCAACTAAGTTATTTTTGCTGGTTCTCATTCATTCATTCATTCATCTGTTCACCAGCATGCCAAATGCTTTTGCCAGACACTCAGCCAGGTATAGAATAAAATAACAGAATTTCTAGATAAAATATTAAATCTATTGATGTTCCAAAATCCACTGTTATGAGTTCTGTAATAGATGTGAGTGTGAAATGTGGCAGGTAGATGGGGAAGGGACTGATGAATTCTATCATGGAGACATGGAGAGAGTGTCACAGAAAAGTAATATTTTAGCTGGGTGTACAAGGATAAGACGTGTTCTAGGAGTAAAAAATAGGGAGGGATATGCCAAGCTGAAAGAGGTCATCATGTGCAAAGGAAGGGAGGAGGGGTGGAATATGGCATCTTCTACTTTAGTGTGGCTGATGGCTGGGTGGCTGAAAGATAAGCTAGACAAGCATAGTGTGGCCAGGTTCTTCAGGTGTGTCATATTGAAAAAGAGAAACTACATCACTGCGCTTCTGCCTCCTACCTAATGCAGGCTTGCTTTTCTTGTCAGGAATCCTTCAGTATCAGGGAATGTTCACACATCTTTGAAAATATCTTAGGCTCAGACGTTAATTCTTAGTAGGCTATTTAGAAAGTATTCTATCCTAACAAAAAATCAAATAAGGGTTTATTTTCATGGTTCTGTCATTAGTGTAGAGCATTTTTAACGGTGTTTTGTTTATGACCAACTGCCGTATGCCTTTTTTATTTTCCTTCCAACTGACATTAGATTCAAAGTAGATGTTTATATTTCTGTGGTTCAAAGAGCTGTGGGTTTTTGGATCAAAAATATTGTATCTTATTTTAAATTAAAACCCAGCCTGACCTATGGAAAAGTTCTGTATTTTAAAAAATGGGTTCTAAGTATCAATTTCCCAGTGTGTGTGTCAGTGTGTCTTACTGTGAAGGATTGGGCCTTACTCTGATGCTGGAAACTCTGCCACCAGTATTCAGATACCAGCAGGGTCACCCATAGTGTACAGGTTTCAGCTGAGCTTCTGGACAAAGACACACTAAGAAAAAGACCTGTGAATCTACTTCTGAATAGAATTGGTGACTGAAAACTTTGTGAAGACCAGCGTAACACTGGCGGATACAGTGTTTGAAAAAGTGCGCTCTCCAGGTTGGAAAGCACTCAAAAGATGACAGAGGAAGAGCTGCCTCCTCAAAGTAGAACCAGCCTTTATGATGTGGATGAAGTCAAGCTTTCAGGACCTTCATGTGCTTATGTAGCATAATTAAAAATGAGAAGAAACAGCTGTAAACACCCATTAATAATCAGCACATGGAATGTAAGATGTATGAATATAGGAAAATTGGCTATGAGGAAAAATAAAGTGGAATGCATAAACATCAGTATCCTAGGCATTAGTGAACTGATACTGGCCATTTTCGATGGGACAAACATATAGTCTGCTATGCTGGGAATGACAGCTTGAAGAGGAATGGTGTTGCATTCATCATCCAAAAGAACTTTTCAAGATCTGTCCTGGACTACAGTGTTATTGGTGATAGGATAATATTCAGATACCTGCAAGGAAGGACAGTTAATGTGACTATTATTCAAATATATGCGCTAACCACTAAGGCCACAGATGAAGAAATTGAAGACTTTTACCAGCTTCTGCATTCCAGTATTGGTTGAACATGTAATCAGTATACATGGATATTTACTGGTAATTGGAATGCAAAAGTTGAAAACAGAAATAAAGGAGTGGTAGGTGGAAACCATGGCCTTGGTGATAGCAGTGATTCTGGAGATCGTGTGATAGAGTTTTCCAAGACCAACAACTTTTCCATAGCAAACACCTTTATCAGCAATACAAATGGTGACTATACACATGGACTTCACCAGAAGGAATACACAGGCATGAAATTGACTGCATCTGTAGAAAGAGATGATGGAAAAATCTCAATATCATCAGTCAGTACAAGGCCAGGTACCAGTTGCAGCACAGACCATCAGCTGCTCATGTGCAGCTTCAAACTGAAACTGAAGAAAAGTAGAACAAGTCCACAAGAGCCAAAAGTATGACCCTGAGTACATCCCCTCAAAGTTTAGGGACCATCTCTGGATTTGACACATTGAACAATAATGATCGAAGAAGCCAAGATGAGTTATGGAATGACATCAAAGACATCATCCATGAAGAAAACAAGAGGCCATTAAAAAGACAGGAAAGAAGGACCAAACTGGATGTCAGAAGAGACTCTGAAATTTGCTTTTGAATGTTGAGTAGCTAAGGCAAAAGGAAGAAATGATGAAACAAAAGAACTGAACAAAAGACTGCAAAGGGCAGCTTGAGAAGATAAAGTATTATAATAACATGTACAAAGAGCTGGAGATAGAAAACTAAAAGGGAGGAAGATGCTCTGCATGTCTCAAGCTGAAAGAACTGAAGAAAATGATCAAGACTGTAGTTGCAATAGTAAAGGATTCTATGGGGGAAATTATTAAATGACTCAAGAAGCATCAAAAGAAGATGGAAGGAATATACACAGTCATTATACCAAAATGAATTGGTTGGCATTCCACCATTTCAGGCAGTAGTGTATGTTCAGGAACCGATGGTACTGAAGGAAAAAGTCTAAGCTAATTGAAGGCATCCATGAAAAACAGTGCTCCAGGAATTGATGGACTGTCCACTGAGATATTTCAACAAATGGATGCCATGCTGGAAATGTTCACTCGTCTATGGCAAGCAATGTGGAAGACAGCTGCCTGGCCATCTGACTGCAAAAGATCCATTTATATGCCCATTGTCGAGAGAGGTGATCCAACTGAATGTGGAAATAATTGAACAGTATCATTAATATTGCATGCAAGTAATTTTGCTGAAGGTCACTCAGAAGTGACTGCAGCAGTATATTGACAGAAATTTACACAGGCTTCAGAAGAGGACATGAGATATATCATTGCTGATGTCAGAGGGATCTTGTCTGAAAGCAGAGACTACCAGAAGATGTTTACTTATGTTTTATTGACTATGCAAAGGCATTAAACTCTGTGGATGATAACAGAAAATGAGAATTCTAGAACACTGAATTGTACTTGTGAGGAATCTGCGCATGGGTCAAGAGGCAGTCTCGAAACAGAACAAGGGGACACTGCGTGGTTTCTAGTCAGGAAAGGTATGCATGAGGATTGTATCCTTTCGTGATACTGGTTTGTATGCTGAGCAAATAATCTGAGAAGCTAGACTGTATGAAGAAGAATGAGGCATCAGGATTGAATAAGACTCATTAATAACCTGCATTATGCAGATGACACAACTTGCTGGCTGCAAGTGAAGAAGATCAAAGACCACAACCTTCAGCATAGATTATGCCTCACCATCAAGAGGATAAAAATCCTTACAACTGGACCAGTAAGCAACATCACAGTAAACAGAGAAAAGATTGAGGTTGTCAAAGATTTCATTTTACTTGAATCCACAACCAACATCCTTGGAAGCAGCAGCTGCAGTAAAGAAATCAAAAGACACATTGCACTGGGAAAATCTGCTGCAAAATAACTCCTTAACGTGTTGAAAAGCAAATGCATCACCTTGAAGACTAAGGTGCTCCTGACCCAAGCTATGGTTATTTTCAGTTGCACATTCTAACACATTCTAAAGCTGCACAGTGACTAAGGAAGACAGAAGAAGAACTGATGCCTTTAAATTGTGATGTTGGAGAAGAATATTGAATATACCATGGATGTGTTGGGAGAAGTAAAACCGGAGTGCTTCTTGGAAGCAAAGATTGAGAAACTACGTCTTCCATACTTCGGACATGTTGTGAAGAAGGATCAGTCCATGAGGAAAGATATCATTCTTGGTAAAGTAGAGCGTCAGTGAAAAAGAGGAAGACCCTTTACAGGATGGATTGACTTAGTGTCTGCAACAATGGACTCAAGCATAAAAATTGTGAACATGGCACAGGACTGGGCAGTGTTTAGTTCTGTTGCATATAGGGTTGCTATGAGTGGGAGCCGACTCGATGACACATAACAACAAAAATTATAAATTTGTTCTATAACTTAATATATATGGCTATAAATGCACATGTATATACAAATACATACACATTTCATTTGGATAGATGATGTCAGGGAGAATGCCTGTACCCTGCCATTGTTAAAGTGGCAAGTATAAATTGACAGTGAGAAAACTTAAAAATCAAGTAGTTCAAAGCTGAATTAATAATACGTGTATGTATATGTGTGTGTGCATGTGCATGTATATATATTGACATGTATGTATGTATATATACACATTTATGAATTTCATAGTTTTAATCTCTGAATTTATAAATCTTTCTAGGTATACACTTGAGAGATTAAACATACTTTATTATTTCAATACACCAGTTCTTTTTGTTTGTGAGGTGTAGTCCAGAGTGGTGTTCTCAGCCTCTTATGCTAAGGGTACAATGATACAGTTTATGGGGGCCTCGATACTACTGTCTCATTTGGACTCTTCAGTCTAGGAACTCGTGTCAGAGATACTTAAACTGACTAAAGAAAAATAGTATTATGCTTCAGACTCTGCTACTCAGTACTTGTGTGATCTGAGGAAAGTCGTACGTATTCTGACGGGTCAGCAAAGTAAGGCTAATCATGCAGGATGGCACGGGGGGAGGCTGCTGGGAAGAGAAGTAGCTTGGCATGCTCAGCATCTCCATCAGATCTACCCTAAAGCCCTCACAAATCTGTAATCGAAGGCAAAAGAGTGCTTTCTCTAGGTGAATGCAGCATCAAATTATGAGTGCCTCTCATAAGTGCCACATCAAACAAATCTGTAATCTGAGTGAAAAACTACAGGTTTACCGAGCCAGTGAAGATTCTAGGCAGATAACCCTAGACTCTTCCCCTAACCCAGTCTGAGCAATTTGCTACCTTTAAAGCCTTCTATTGTCAAAATTCCAGAGGAGCCACTTATCATACCTCCACGTCCCAAGAAACAATCATGTAAACAACTCATATTCCGTATAGCTGATTTTTCTTTTATCCCTGTATTGCTTGTTTTGTTAATTGCCTTGCAAAAGAGTGCTTAGAAGCCACCTGTTTGTTGATAGGTCTGAAGGGCCTCACTGCTGAAAATATCAGCCACTGGGAGACTTTTTAATCCACAGAGAAAAAGTGATTTTTTTTTTTTGCCTTAGACATTGGTTTGGAAGAAAATGTCTTACATAAAATGGTCTTTATTCAGCAAATAAATATGCTTTCTTGATCACGTCTTAGTCTAGATATAAATCCTCCCTTCCGATCCCACACCTATTCTTTTGTTGTACAGAGGAGTTAAATTTGGAATCCGTTAATCATTTTATACTGCCTGTTTTCTCCTTTCGGTTTTTCACATTTTACTCAGACATTTGAAAACCAGGCTTCACATTCTTTTTTTAATCAATGTTCTTTTGTCTTCTGGAGCTGTGGGAGCATGGAAGATTGGCCTAGGTGATTTAGTGGAAAATTAGTTGTGCAACCCATTTTGAAAACAAAATATATTAGTTTTCCCCAAATATAAGCCCTCTATGAATGCTTTTGCCTTTTATATAAGTCAGTGATGTTAAATTGGCCATGGTTTGTGTTTCCTTGCCAAGACCTTGTAAAACATGTTGCATCTAGAGACCCTCATTTGTTATACACTCTATTAATATTCAAGACAGCTAAAAAACAACTGTTTTCCTGTGCTTAGTTGACTCATAATCTTCATTGTCTTAATTATATCTAATAAATGATGACTGTGTACCCACACTAGGCCTAAGTAACATTTTAACACCAGCAGCAGCTGAAATTACATAGCATTTCAAGTAATATCAGGAGTCGTAGTGCTACTGTTGCATTGGTGGTGATTAAAAAAGCAAGAAACTGGTTTTTATATGTCTGGCGTATATTAGAAAAAATAAGTGTGATGTCCATGGGTATGATATGCCCATGGGTTTGTAGGGCTAGAAAAGTCTTACTTGCAGTGAGCAGTTGTGATGTGTAGGAGGACATATGTACAAGTTTACCAGGAGATTCAACTTAAAATATCTTTTTTGTTTTACATTAATTTTTTTTTCTCAGTATAATAACATTATATTCTTATTGAAGAATAATTCAGGAAATAAATATTGCTCATGCTTATACTAGCCAGACCTCTTTACATTTTAAAATAAAATATAGGGAATTAATGATAAAGGACATAGTTGTATGGTAAAAAACAGTGAGTAAAGCTCTCTAACAGGGTCCAGCTGCAACTAGAGTACTTTGCTTAGTATTTTTTAGATTTTGGGGCAAATGTTTACACAGGAAACCTGCAGAAACTGGAACCTGTGTAAGGCAGAAACTAATCAGAGAAGGAAAATGCGAATATTCTCCACTAAGAAGAGCTATTGAAAAGTGGTAGAACTGCTCCCTGTCAAAGGTGGAAAATTTTGCCAGACCTAGAAAAAGGATTGTGACTCTCACAGGTTTCACTGTATTTTTTATGAGCTGAATATTTCATGCTAGGTAATGTAGATTTGGAAACTCTGGTGCAGTAGTAGGTTAAGTGCTATGCCTGCTAACCAATAGGTCGGCAGTACAGATCTGCCAGGTGCTTCTTGGAAACTCTAAGCAGCAGTTCTGCTGTGACCTCTAGGGTCACCGTGAGTCAGACCTGATTTGATGGCAATGGCTTTTTTTGCAATAGATTCATTTTTTATTGGATATTCTTCTTGGGTCACTGTTTGTCTCCATGCTTGTCACTTACATTATAGAGCCATTCTTCACACTTGTTCACATCCTCCCACCAGTGATTTCCTATGCTGATAGTCTAAAAATGAGAAGATGTCAATTACAATTCTCTGTTCTAGTGGAAAGCAAACATGACTTAGGCTAGCTTAAGCACAAAGGAAATATATAGACTCACTCATTTTACTGCAAATCCTCGGAGCCAGTCTGGGATGATGACATGGGTGACGTCATTGTCTCCTAGTCTGTTCCATGTTTGTCTCATTCTCAACTCTAGGTGGTGGTGGCGGGATGGTTCCCAACACTTTAGACCTACTCCTTCGGATTTCACTTCCAGGACCATGTCATTGACTCTGATTGTTGATTGCATATCCATGAATCACTCAGGCTTGCATTGTGTGGCCAACTGACTGGTGCTCTGGCGGTGGGAGTGAAGTCATCTCCAAGTGTCTTACACCAAGGTGCATGAACTAAGAGTGAGGGAGGTGGTTGCTCCTTAGGGGAGATATCAGAAAGCTTGTATCAGAGGAAAGGTGAATAGATAGAAGACGACGGCAGAAAGAGCTGATGTCCATCTCAGAGTCTGAATAAATCCTGTTGACTTACGAATTCTCTGATTCCCAGGGACTTCAGACAACCTCGTGCCCTGGGTGTAGGTGGACTAGTAAGTCAATAGTGTAAGCCTTCTTAAAACTGTACTGTGCCTTTTCTATCTGGTAGTAAATGGATTCGTGGTGGGAATGAGTTTGTCTGTTTGTGAAAATATATCTTCCTGGGAATCTATGTGTAAATATGTGTGTCTTCACATATACATTCACAGCCATATGTGCTGCCTCTATGTTTTTTAAATTGTCAAATCTTTCTGTTAAAACCACCACAGACTGCCAGTATGGGATTAGAATATTTCAGTGCTCAATGTGTGTTTTGTATGTGTATTTCAGAAAAACGTTTGTGGGCACAAGAAGACATTAGTAATATTTGACATTAGTAATATTGGACATTTAGTAATATTTGAGCAGCAGCAGTGCACTGGGGACAGAACCCAGTTTTACATTGTTTTTAGAAACCAGTAAGTCATGTTCTTGACTTAATGATTTCTTTTAGCTTACATGTGGTCTTGTCAGGTCTTATCACAATAGAAAATGTTAGAAGATATTTGAGCATTTTCCTAAATGGAGGAGATGAGCCTAATATGATTTAGACTTTATTTCCTTTTTTTCAGTAATAATAACTTTTGCTTGAGTTCTTAATTCCATGGGAAAAAGTATCAGTTTGTGAGGTGTTTATCACTGTATGCACTTGTGTTTGATGGTACTGACTTCCCCATTAAAAGCACATATCCAGCCAGCCAAGTGCCGTCGAGTCAGATCCAACTCATACATCCACAGAAAGTTGTTATTCTTACTGTTTTCAGACCTTTGTCGAGTAATCATCTGCTATGTTGACTACATAGCTCAAGGATTCTTGCTAGCTGACTTGGCTAGACCTATTCAGGACGTGCAGTCCTGTCCTGGGTTTCGTCAGGCACTAGGGGTCCTTCTGATGCGTGTTTGTTGCCTTTGGTTTCTCCACAAAGGAGAAACTTGTGTTACTTTGGTTCTTCAGAAAGAGATTGTGACTTTTGGACTGGAATTGTCAGAATCCTACCTCAAACTCACAACAGCAGAAGGGATTTATGGTCTCCCATAGCTGTAAAAGGCAGGGAAGGAATTTTGCTGGAGATGGCTCACTGTAGCCTACCAATCACAAGGTGTCTCCAGGCCATTGGAAACTCTAGGCTTTGTATTCCCTAGCTTTGATAGCAAAGAGTGAGAGAGAGATTGAGAGAGAGAAACAAAGCTTTTCCTTCCTCTTAAACCCTCCTAATCCCAGTTCAAAACACCCCGGAAGACTCTTGCCTGTTTTTTGCTTAGTTCATGTACTCATTCTCAGACCAATTTCACTGGAGACGGATAGAGCAGGGTGATGTGCTGGCCTGGATCAAATGCTCACCCCTCTCTATGTGTGTGCAGATAGCACTGTCACAGTAGGGGAGGGACAGTTCAGGCAGGAAAGGAAGGTGAAAGGTGTTAGAACACATCAACAAGGGATGTTGGGCAGATTATCAGTGGAAATATCTGACTTTCATTTCTGTCTCATCTTGTCTTCATGTACAGTGTACAGAGGGAAAGCAGACATGTCATAGATCCTGTGGGCCCTTTATAATGTCCTGTGACTTTCCTATGAAGTAATTGTCATGTATGCATGCATCTAGATGAAGTGTAGTGGAAGGTGGGTGGCTGAAAGGTTTACTGTATAGTATAAGACCAGCATCCCTGAAAGTGTGAAAAGCTAGCATTTCTATCTGGATAATGAATTGAAAATTCTTTACTGCTATTTTCAACCTTTGCTGTTTGTTTTCCAAGTTCTTTTTTTTTTTTTAGATGAAGGTTTACAGAACAAATTGGCTTCTCAGTAAAAGATTCGTGCACATATTGTTTTGTGGCATTGGCTGCTAAGCCCATGACATGTCTACACTCTCCCTTCTTGACCTTGTGTGCCCTATTGCCAGCTTTTCTGTTCCCTCCTGCCTTCTAGTCCTTTCCCTAGGGCTGGTGTACCAATTTATATGCATTTTGTTTTATGGGCCAGTCTATGAGTACTTTTTGGTTGAAGGGTGAACCTCAGGAGTGACTTCATTACTAAGCTAAAAGGTGTCCGGGGGCCATACTTTCAGGGTTTCTCCAGTCTCTGTGAGGTCAGTAAGCCTTGTCTTTTTTTGTGAGCTAGAACTCTGTTCTACATTTTACTCCAGTTCTGCGCAGGACCCTCTATTTTGAACCCTGTCGGAACAGTTGATGGTGATAGCTGGACACCATCTAGTTGCAGTGTACACAGTCCTGTGAAGGCTGTGGTACAGTAGTCTTTTGAACTACTCTTTCCCTTATGTCTTTGGTTTTCTTCATTCTCTCTTGCTCCCAGTGGGGTGAGACCAGTGGAGAATCTCATATGAGCTCTCGCAAGCTTTCGAGAGCCTAGATGCTACCCACCAAAATAGAATATAGAACATTGTCTTTACACGCTATGTTATGCCTGTTGAGCTAGATGTTCCCAGAGATCATGGTTCCCACAGCCCTCAGCCAAGCAGTTTGGTTTCTCACAGAGCTTGGATGTGGAGCTCCCGTGACCTTGGCCGAGATGCGCTGGCTTCCCCAGTGTGGCGTACTGTCTTACCCTTCACCTAATGAACTTTCACTGTTCTATAGAAGGCATTTGCATTGGGCTTTTGAGTTTTCCATGCATTTTCCTCAGATGTATTTTAAACTATACAATATCCTTGAGAGTATGGAAATCGAGGTTCAAAGAAATTAGATTCAAGGCAAGGAAAAGACAAAAGTCAGACTTCACACCTGGTGTGCTGTCCCAGCTGCACCCCATCAGGCTGTTTTTATTAGCAGAGTTTTATCTTAATATTAGCAAATGAGTATTCAGTGCTAAAAACTGCAGTGATTTTACTTTAGCTTTAATGTGTGTCCTAGTTCTTTGACATGTGTGAGGCTTGCATGACAGAGGCAGAGTTGCCTAGCTGTTCCCACTGCAGATTCCAGAGGCAGATGCATGAATTCAAATGCACATTCCCAAGACTTTGTGTCTGTCTGACTTTGAGTAAGGCTAATGAATGCTTGTGGGTTTCAGCCTTTTTGTCTTAAAATGGGGAAAATAGTAAGGTGTATCTTGCCAAGCCATCATGTGAAATGCAGTGATGTAGATGAAATAAAGATGATATACCAAGTACTATGTCTGCACTAGCATGTTGCTTGGCATGTGATAATTACTGGCTCTCTTCACTTGAGTGGAAATCCTGGTGGTCGAGTGGTTAAGTGCTACATCTGCTAACCAGAAGTCAGCGATTCAAATCCACCAGGTGCTCTTTGAAAACTTTATGCAGCAGTTCTACTCAGTCTCGTAGGTCACTATGAGTTGGAATCGACTCAGTGGCAGTGAGTTGTTGTTTTTTTTTTTTGGCTTTTTGCTTGAGTAGTGCTAATAGAATATTCAGGCCAATAGCTTATTTTAGGACAGTGTCTATTCTTAAAAGGGACTCACAGGTGAGACTTGTATTTGTAGATGAGAGACTCTGGAACATGTTAAAGAATCATAGGCCATGGTAACTTGGAATACTGCTTTGACTTTGGGGGAGCAGATTTAGATTTCTTAAGAATATTAAGATTATGAAAGTACTTTCTGCTCTTAGAATTAACATTATAAGATGAAGTACTGTAGATTCTAAATATAAAGAAGCATGCTTTTCAACTGTTTAACATGTTTTCTTAGCATGAGAAGCAAGGATATGTTTTGTTAGCATTAAGATGTTTGTATGAGGTCATAACCTACGTAATGTCTTGTTCCATTTTGGAAGGGTTCTTAAATGCTTTTCAGTTCACTGAGACTTCACTGTTTAGATGTTACATTTCTATAAAAGTACTGCAAGTACACTTGCAAACCGATCAGTTCAGGCAGATCTAGTGGTGGCAGAGGTAGGTTGCCAGCAAAAAGCCGAGTCAGTGAGTCTTCATTTATTTATTGTGTTTTCAGTGAAAGTTTATAATGCAAGTCAGTTTCTCCTACAGAAACTTATACACACATTGTTATGTGACTCTAGTTGTTCTCCCCACATTGCGTGAACACACTCTTCCTCTGCACGCAGTATTTCCTGTGTCTCTCTAACCAGCTCCTGTACCCCTCTGTCGTCTCATTTTGCCTTCGGACAGGAGCTGCTCGTTTAATCTCATGTATCTACTTAAACCAAGAGACACAACGCTCCTCACCATTATCTTTTTATGCCTTATAATCCAGTCCAGTTTTTGTCTGAAGGGTTGGCTTCAGGAATGATTTCATTTCTGGGATAACAAAGAGTCCAGGGTCCACGTCTTCCAGAAGCTCTCAAGTTTGTTAGGTGATCAAGTCTTGTCTTTTATTAGAATTTGAATTCTGCACCCTGGTTTTTTCCCAGTCCATCAGGGCCTCTTTGTTGTATTCCCTGTAATGACACATATTAATGCTAGCCGGGTACTATCTCGTTCTTCTGGTCTCCCCTTGGTTTATGTGGCTCTTTATGTCTCTTGGGCTCATGTTTCGCTTATGTCTTTGATGTTATTCCTTCTCCTTTGCTCTGGATAGGTAGGGACCAGTTGATGCATCTTAGATGGCAAGCTTTGAAGATCCCAGATGCCACTTACCAAAGTGAGATGCAGAACATTATCTTTTTTCTTCTTTTTTCTTTTTTATTTAACATGACTGAGTGAAAATGTATATTCCCGTATAAATTTACATGCCCACCTATATGCAGCTTCCAGTGCTCTCCCTGTCTGGTGACAGTACACTCTTCCTCTCTGCTCCATACATGTCTTATCCTCCCAACAGCCTCCTTTCCCCTCCTCTCCACCCACTCTCCTTACTCCAGCCAGAGGTCAGCAGGATGATATCCTATAGATGTATAGAACCATCAAGTGCATCCAATATATGGTCACTCTGCATTGCCAAGTGCAATCCATTCCTGTCCAAAGAGTGGACCTTTGCTATAATTTATGGGTAAGGGCAGCATCAGGGCTGGGGGCCATGCTCTCAGGGGAGCCCCCAAACCACTGGACCATCAGTTGAGATCTTTTAGTGGAGATCTCAGGATGCACCCCTTTTTATTCTTGTGTTGCCAGTGAGACTCAGCCTAGTGAGCTCCATCATGGCTATCACTGGTGGTGGCCGGGCACCATCCGGTTCTTCCGGTCCCAAGTCAATGAAGGCACCCATTCTTGCGGGTCTCTCTGTCTTCTAGGTTGTCTTTACCGCATGTCATTTTGGTCCTCGGTCAGCATCCGTTCCTGCTGAGTTGGGACCATTTGCTGTGTCCTCGGATGGCAGCTTGGCAGCTTTTAAGACCCCAGACGCCACTGACCAGTGTGGGGTGCAGAGAGCTCTCTTAGCAAAATGCTAGTTGTGCCAATTGGCCTCGATTTCACCTAAAAGCATGGTCCCCTGCCCCCCGCCCCAGCTACTCTATCCTTGCAATATTGGGTTAAGATGGAAGGAGTACTCAAGTTATGCTGAAGTCCACTTAATGTTGCAGAACATTATCTTAATAAATTTTGTTATGTCAATTGACCTATAGGTCCCCTAAAACCATGGTCCCCAGACTCCTTTCCTGTGCCACTCAAAAGTGTTTGGATGTGTTCAGGAAACTTCTTAGCTTTTAGTTTAATCCAGTTGTGCTGACCTCCTGATACTGTGTGTTGTCCTTATCTTCACCTTAAATAATGGCTATCTACTTTCTGATTAGTGAATGCCCTTTTCCCTCCCTCTCTCTCCCTCCCCTTCTCCTTGGTAGCCACCAAAGAATGTCATCATCTGTGTTGAAACCTTATCTTGAGTTCTTATAATACAAAAGTAGTCTCGTACAACATTTGTCCTTTTGCAACTGATGAATTTCCCACAGCATAATGACTTCCAGATTCCTCTTTGTGACGAGGTGTTTCCTTAATTCATCGTTGCTTTTTATCATTGTGTTGTATTTCATTATGTGAATATACCATAGTTTGGTTATTTTTTGCTCTTCTGTTGATGGGTGCCTAGGTTGATTCAGTCTTTTTGCTATTGTGGACAGGGCTGCAGTAAACATTAGTGTGCATGTATGTGTATGGCAAAGCTTATTTCTCCAGGATATAGTTCAAGAAATGTGATGGCTTGATTGTGTGGTATTTCTATTTCTAGCTTTTAAAAAATGCACCAAGTTGATATCCAAGTGGCTTTACCATTTTATATTCCCACCAGCAGTGTATAAGTGTTCCAGGCTCTCCACAGTCTCTCCAACATTTATTATTTTGTACTTTTTGAATTAATGCCAGCCTAGTTGGGGTGAGATGGTATCTTGTACTTTTGATTTACATTTCTCTAATGACTAATGATTGTGAGCATTTCCTCATGTGTGACGTGTTGAATCTTGAATGGCCTTTATTAAATAACTACTTTAAAAATCTAGTAGAAACTTCTGAAGAATGGAGACTAGCTAGACTATTTTATGGTAGTTGTAGATAATTAATTTTTTTTTCTTGTTTTTGCTTCATCTTGCCATTGTTGACCAAAATCTTTTGCAAATGAGTTGATCCTAACTCATAGTAACCCTGTAGGGAAAACTGCCTGAGTAGAACTGCCCCGTAGGGTTTCCAAAGAGTGACTGGTGGATTTCAACTGCTGACCTTTTTGTTAGCAGCTGTAGCACTTTACCACTACACCACCATAATTTCCATTGTTGAAGAAAAAAAAACAAAACAAAAACACTGCCATCTAGTCGGGTCTGACTGATAGCAACCCTAGAGGTCAGAGTAGAACTGCCCCATAGAGTTTCCAAGGAGCATCTGACAGATTTGAACTGCCGACCTTTGGGTTAGCAGACATAGCACTTAACATTGTTGAGGAGGCAGAGTTGAATTTGGTAATACAGAAAGTGACACCTCCATAAGCCGTAAAGCAGTAAGGATTGGAGACTTTATTGCTAGTGCACATATCCTTTTATGGTGGTCATATCTGCTGTCACTAATTTGCAGACAAATATGTTAAATATTTAAAATTTAAAATAATACTTCAAGCATCAACTTTATGTTAACTTATGAGGCTTTGTTAGAGCTTAAATAGTAATGGGTCTTGTCAGATTCATTCTACCATTCAGGATACCTTTGTCCATTTCCCGAGCTGTGCATGTATAACCTAATTTGAATACAGTGGAGAGCACACGGGGATTAATCACACCATGGCCATGTCCTCAAGGATCTGATTGACCAACAGCACCTCTTCTTTTTCTTTGGCAAATGAGTTTTATTTTTTCGTGGTGAGATAAGGACATCAAAAGATGGTGGTTTGGGGAGTATGTGTCTTAGCTTTTTAGAGCTGCTTTAACAGAAATCCCAATTGGGTTGCTTTAACTAACAAAAACTGATTTTCTCACAATTTAGGAAGCTGGAAGTTTTGATTCAAGGCACTGGTTCTAAGGGAAATCTGTCTGTCTGCTCTAGGGGAAAATGCTTGTCTCAGCTTCTCTGTTGCTGGCGTTCCTTGAGTCCATGGCCATCTTCATGTGGCATCTGTCTTTCCTCCATTTGTGCTTGATCGTCTCTGTGTCTGTGTTCTCCTTATATCTCTCAGAATTGGTTAGGTTTAGGATACACTCTGGGCTGATATGACTTTACTAGCATAATGAGGGAAATCCTATTCTCAAATGAGATTGTATCCACAGGTATGAGGATTAAGATTCTAACACATGTTTGGGGGGATCCTGTTCAGTCCATACAGAAGCAGGGTATTTCCCTCTTGTTTCATCTAGCTTGCATGATGGAAACATCTTTGATTTAAAATAAGAGTATTAGAAGTGAGAATGGAGCAGTTTATGTGCATACATCCTTTAGATGTAAAGTCTAGCAGAAATTTAGTGAAATTTGCATCAGTGTTTCTGTTCTTACTCTGTTCACTTCTAAAGTACATAGGAACTCACCATGGTGTTTCCATGGTGATAGAGACTGTTAAGAGGAGCCACTGTTAGCAAATCTGTTTGAAACTCTGAGAGCCTTTGAGCTACAGGGACATGATGCTAGATAGACCTGGAAATGGACCCCTGAAGGATCCTTGGATATTTTACCTTCCATTTTTCAGAGAAAGAGCAGAAAATGACTGAAATACACAGTAACCATTGATTATACATAAAGCACTCAGGTCTCCCTTTCGAGAGACAGACAGAGAGAGGAACCTCCCAGCTTTCCATGTTCCAATTGAAACATTCGAATGGACTATTGTTACTTTTCTAGGCTTTGAATGACTACAGGTATTTCCGTTGCAGTGTAAGCTGATGCTACGAAGTAGATGTCAGTAACTTGGATTTTTTCACACTGTCTTGTAGCAGATTATCAGAAAATGTGGTAATCATGTTATGAGGTCTGGAGAGATAAGTGATTAATAGCAGGATGAATATCCTACTGTTAGTTGCCTTCGAGTTGGCCCCCCATTGGGGTGATCCCATGCTTAACAGAATAAACCACTGTCTGTTCCTGTGTCATCCCATGATCCACTGTGGATCAGACAGTTGTGATCCATGGTGTTTTCATTCAATGATTTTGGGAAGTAGACCTCCAAGCCTTTCTTCCTAGTTCATTTTATTCTAGAAGCTCCTCAGAAGCCTATTAAGCATCATAGCAACACATAAGTCTCCAGTAGCATTTGTGTGGTAACTGTGCATGTGGTGTATTTTTGGTGATCAGATCTGGGTGTCTGGCATGGAAGGCAACTGTCACTGCCCCCCATAGTATCCCATATTGTTTGGTTAATTGTGGTAGAGAGCTGGTGTCTATCCAACAATATTAATAAGGGTATTTCTACTTCTAGGTAGGAGGGAGTGTGATCACCGAAACTCATCTGTAGTGAGCTGGTGCTACCTTTCCAACCTATAGCCTACTGCAAACACCAGTTTCTTTCCATTTATTATATAAAAGATCTGATCACTATTATTGAACAAAACTTTGATTTTTGTGGTCAGATACATGTGTCTTGGAAGCTAGTAATTCTGAATGTGCTGCAATAAGTCATATTGTGTTTGTCTTCATTAAAAGTGTTAGGATTTGAGATATGTTCAAATCAGTAGATTTTAAAGATAGAATTTAAGGATATCTTCAAAATGTTTTGTTTAACAATTTGTGTTAAAAAATCATTATGATGTCCTTTTATTCCTTCATAAATGTATTTTACAATTAATGTAGTTTATAATAAAATTACTTTATAGTAAATATTTAAATGTTTTTATAATAAAAGTGCTTTATAATAAAAAGAATGACTTTAAAATTCTTTTAGTTCCAACACGCCACCAGACCACAATCTGTCTCCAGTTGTCCAACTTGTGAGTGCTACCTTTGGTCTTACTTGCAGAATTTAGTAAAAACACTTTAGCTCATCTTGGACAAAGGTGTTGTTCTACATGGTTTTCTTCTTGGATATAGATGAGGCTTTAAAAATAAGGTATGTGCTAACGATTCAGTCCCGATACTTGTATGTACAAGTTGGCATGACTACAAGGTCCACTTCCTCTGCTGGTTGAAGCTGGGGCTATTTATAGCGTCTTTTCTTGGCATCCTAGTTAGCGTATCAGCGTGTATTTATGCAAGGAAGAACTCTGAGGCCATATAAGACTGTAGTTCAGAAACCTAGTAGCCTCAATTGCCTTTTTCTCTGTGGAGGGAAAAGAATGATATATTTGGCCAACATAAACATGTAATAGGATAGAGTGGAGTGGCACTCTGGCTTCTCTGAAACCACTGCTCTGAAAGGTGACACAGCTGAGCAGGAGGAAGAGTCCACATGATTAGAGAGGTTGTTCCATGGAACTTTGGAGATACTGGGGCTGCTCTCAGTGGCACTAGAGTGAAACTTTAGTGTCTTTTGTAGGTAAGCAATATCTCAATTCCCTTGTCTTTGATTGCCAGAGGCATTGATATTTTCACTGGGACCAGTGGCTTCCCGTTGTGATGCCAGAGCAAGCAGCATGATGTAATAGAAACAACATGAGTTGGTTACACTGTGGTTTCTTCAGTCACCAGTTGAGTGATCAGATGAAAGTCAGCTTCTCTGACTTTTATTATCCTCATCTGCAAAGCAGGAAAATATGCACCTCCTTCAAGGGCAGTTGTGAAGATTAGAGGTAACGTAAGACACATGCAAACACAAATGTCTGGCACAGAGTAGATGTTGATCAGTCTCTGAAAACTGGAAAACAGAAATAGAAATGGGAATTAGGGATCTTTCCCTCAAAGAGTTGCTTTAAAGATTCAGCCAAAAGAAAACCAGAGGTCAAATATATCTTTGAGCTCCATTTCCCTTGACCTCTGTCTCCGCCCTGGACATCCATTGAACTGGAGTTGTCTTGTCCTAAGACTCTCCATCTGAATAAATGCATGAATCCAAAAGGCCTTGTCTCATGTCTCTTCCTTTCTCCAATAAACCTTTCTTCTGATAAAAGCAAAGCTGAGAATTTAAGAAATTCTCATGAACCAGTAAGCTAATCGTAGTAAAATTATTATTAAGATTATTGACTTAAGACCAAAGCCCTGATTAGCTAGATCTCTTTACCCTGTTGGAAGAGCCCTGGAGGCACCGTGGTTAAGTGCTTGGCTGCTAACCAGAAAGTTGCCTGTTTGAACCACCAGCCACTCTTCTGGAGAAAAGTGTGGCACTCTACTTCCTTAAAGATTACAACCTTCAGAAACTCTTTGGGGGCAATTATACTGTTTCCTGTAGAGTTGCTATGCATTGGCATCAACTAAATGGCAACTGGTTTGGTTTTGGTTTTACCCTCCTGCAAGAGCCATGTTGGCATTGTGTTTAAGTCATCAGCAACTAACTGAAAGGTGGAAGATTTGAGTCCACTATCAGTCCTACAACAGAAAGATGTGGGAATCTGCTTCTGTAAACATTTACATCCTTGGGAAGGCAACAGCAGACTGCTCTAGAAATACTGCTTCCCTGGGGATGCTGCTTCCCCAGCTCCCCAAGATGCAACACTGTAGAGTTGTTCTACTCTCTCCCATAGGGTTGCTATGAGTCAGACTCAACTCAGCACCAATGGGATAAATGAATAGACCCTCTAGGAATTTGGTGTCCTTCATTAGAGAACTCTGCTAAGGTTTAGTCTTTAAAGAGAATAACCTACCCACAGCACTCTTTTACCAGAATAAAAAGAGGTGAGAAATTTGAGGTTAACTTTAAACCAATGCAAAGGTGTTGGGGTTTGGATTTCAAGATGTGACCCAGAATTTCTTTAAAGGTTAAATTTTATTAAAAAATATGCCCAATAGGAAAAAGACTGGTGCACCAGGGACGCACCCCAAACTGTGCAGAGCAGGGGCGGCCACGAGATTCCTCAGCACCCAGTATTTAAGTCGTGAGATTACAAAGTAGGGAGGGGGAACTGACCTTTACATTGATTGGTTAAGGCCACCTGAAATTTCTGTTAGTTATAAAATGTGGTCAAGGTCTAGGGATCACTTGCAAGACTGTCCCCAGGCTTTGTCTTGTGACAGATGTTTTGTAAGACAAAGGTGATATTACTCTATGGTATTTTCTGCTATTCAGTTGTTTCCTGGGGCTTTCTTTAATACCTTGAATTTTTACTGCACCCTTCCTCCAAATGGAGTCACTTATGCCTCATTCCAACAAAGGGAATCCAAAGAACACTTAATGACACTGGCAGGCATTTATATAACAATTTGAGCACCAGATTACCATTTTGAAAATAAGGTAAAAGACAGAAAAATAATAACAAGTCAACAATCAGGTAACATTTTATCTCAATTCATAATTTAAAATGTAAGCTCATTAAGTAATTTCTATACCTTTTTTCTATGTATAGAAGTCATACATGCTTGTAACAGAAAATTTGAAAAAGTAGAGAAGTTTAAAGGCAGGCATGGATTGAATTGTATTCCATAGAATATGCGTGTCAGTTTGATTGTGCCATGTATTCCCAGTATTGTGTGGTTCCAGAGAAACCAAACCCATTGCCATCAGTCAAGTGGACTATGACTAATTTTGTCATCTGATATGATTTTCCTAGTGTTGTAAATTCTGTCATTATGATGTTAATAAGATAGATTAGCAGCCCTTATGTTAATGTGATCTATAAGATTAGATAATGTCTTAAACCCATTCCTTTTGAGACTAAAAGAGAAAAGCAGCGTAAAAGAGAAAAGCAGGCAGAAATCCACGGGAACCTCCTACCACCAAGAAAGGAGCACTTGGGGGCTGAGGCTGTCCTTTGTACCCAAGGTCACTGCATAGAGAAGGCAGAATTGATGACAATGACCTTCCTCCAGAGCCCACAGAGAAAAAGCCTTCCCCTGGAGCCAATGCCCTGAATTGAGACGTCTAGCCTGCTAAATTCAGAGAATAAACTTCTCTTTGTTAAAGCCAACCACTTATGGTATTTCTGTTACAACAGCACCAGATCACTGGGACAGAGACACAGGTAAAGTCACTCTTAGTTTCCCTCCAGCAAAGGTCACTATGAGTCGTAATCCAGTAGATGGCAATGAGTTTTTTTTTAAAAAAGACTTTTAACCCTTGTGACTATCTTGGTGGCTTTATTCACAAGTCTTTGTTTTCTTATCTTTCTTTGACTCTCACACACTGATGTATACATACAGTCATTACACACATGTATACCAAAAAACCCACTGCCGTTGAGTTGACTCTAACTGATAGTGACCTTATAGGACAGAGTAGAACTGCACCATCGAGTTTCCAAGGAGCACCTGGTGGAGTTGAACTGTCAGCCTTTGGTTAGCAGCTGTAGCACTTAACCACTATGCTACCCGGCACAAACATGTATAATAGATGAGAAAACACTATACAAATATAATTGTGGCACCTCTCTTTCTTTCTTTCTGCATTAATGAAAGGCAAAGCAACAATGTGGTTATGAGCACTGTGTGTTGAGTCACACAGACATGTGTTTAAATTCTTGGTCCAGACAAAAGTATTGTATGAAGATTTAATTACTTTTCAAGCCTATATTTCCTTGTTTTTAAATTTTGGTAGCACAAACTCCCCACACATCATGGAGTTGTGAGAGTTATGTGAGAGGTTATACATAAAGTATTTCAGCTGTTGCCTGGTAGATAGTCCACATTCTCTAGGCAGTAATCTAAGCAACAGCCATCACCTAGACTTTCTTGCCTCGGTTGCATTTCTTATTCTGTTTCCTCACTCTTCCTGTTATTCCTTTTTATGGAGAAGAATGTTGAATATACCATGGACTGCTAAAAGAATGAACAGATCTCTCTTGGAAGAAGTACAAACAATGCTCCTTAGAATCAAGAATGGTGAGACTGCTGCTCACAGATTTTGGACATGTGGTCAGAAAGGATCAGTTCCTGGAGAATGACATCATGCTGGGTAAAGCAGAGGGTCAGAGAAAAAGTAGAAGACCTTCCCTTAACAAGGTGGATTGCTGCGGTGGCTACAATGATGGGTTCAGTATAGCAACAGTTGTGAGGATGGCACAAGACCAGGCAGTGTTTGGTTCTGATGTGCACAGAGTCTCTATGAGTCAGAGCCTACTCAAAGGCACCTTACAACAGCTAATCATTTAAAGTCAACTCGAATTTTATCACAAACCTGGTAACTTTCTGAAAGTGGGAGATTATTCTAGATGGTAGCCTTTAGGTGCCCCTGGGATGCTCCACCTTGCTTTACGTAATCAGGAGACCTTATAGTTTAGTGGTCAGGAGAACAGGTGCTTCTCTAAATCCCTTGTGTTCAGTGCTGTGTGTCTTAGTTATCTAGTGCTGCTATACCAGAAATACCGCAAGTGAATGGCTTTACCAGAAAGTTATTGTGTCAGTGTAGAAGGTTGAGAGTTCAAGTTCAGGGTGTAAGCTCCAGGGGAAGGCTTTCTGTGTCTGTTGGCTCAGGGGAAAGGTCTTTGTCATTGATCTTGCTCTGGTCAAGAAGCTTCTCCTATCTCTTGTTTCTTGGTGGCATGAGTTCTCTTGTCTGTCTACTCGCTTCTCTATTTTGTGTCTCAGAAGAGACTGGCTTAAGACACAAATTAATCTTGTAGATTGAATTTTGCCTCATTATCATAACTGCCTTTAAGCCTGCTTCATTAACATCACAGAGGGAGGATTTACAGCACATAGGAAAATCACATCAGATGACAAAACGGTGGCCAATCACACAGTACTGGGAATCATGGCCAAGCCAAGTTGACACATATTTGGGGGGAACACAATTCAATCCTTAGCATTGTGTGACCTAGACAGAGTTACTAGTCACTCCAAAACTTGATTTACTTGTCTACAGAGATGTCATCTTTACAGTACCAACCTCATGGGATTGTTGAGAGGATTCCAAAGGTAATCTATGAAATACGTAAAACTGTACTCTGTGAATCACAGCTGTTATTACATAGGACATGTTGCATTGGATTTCTTGATTTGGATGCTGTGTCCATCTTTGAGGAGGGCATGGGTTTCATCTGCGTCTACTGTATCCATATTTTATTTGTATTCTGTAAGCCTAACAGTTTCAGGTCTGTGGTGGATGTCCGTTTATGTTTGTGGAGCTTAATTGCATTTACTGAAAACTAGAGAAAGGCAGAGCTTCTTGAGCTGATGGCAAAGCCGAGATTTTCTTGCTAAAAACTTACAGATATTCAAAGTACTACATACCTGAATTTCAAAGAGTAAGCTAATTTTTTTTTGAGTTAACTCTTTATTATATAACACTTTGAGAGACGGAATTATTGTGAAAATAATATGGAGCATTCCAATGTAACAGATACCCAGTTATCCCTATTACTAATATTTTACATTAGCCTGGTACATTTATCACAATTAATATACCAGCAAAACTCCCTGAAAATCAAAACCCATTGGTGTGGAGTTACTTCTGACTCATAGCAGCCCTATAGGCCAGATAGAACTGCCCCATAGAACGTCTAAGGCTATAATCCTTGTGGAAACAGACTGCCACATCTTTCTCCCATGGACTAAACCAATACTGATATTTTATTATTAACTAAAGTAGATACTTCATTCAGATGTTATTTCCTAATGTCCGTGTCATTTTTGTGTTCCAGGGTTTCATGCAGAATAACTCATTGGTGTTGAATCAATTCTGACTCATGGTGGTCCTATGTATTACAGAGTAGGACTGAGCTCCATAGGATTTTCTTAAATGCGACCTTTATAAATGCAGTTTTTCAAGGCATTTCTTCCACAGAGACACTGGGTGGGTTGAAACCACCAGCCTTTAGGTTAGCAGCTAATCGTAAAACTACTTCTGCCACTAAGCTCCTATCCAGGACACTATGTCACATCCATTTGTCGTGTCTCCTTAGACTTCTCTTGGTTGTAACAGTTTCTCTTACTTTCCTTCTTTTTGATGACCTTGACAATTTTGAGGAGTACTGGCCAAGAATTTTGTAGGATGCCCATCAGTTGGGATTTTATTTTAATTGAGGTATTGTTCGTACACCATAAAAGTCACCCTTTTAAAGTGTATAGCAAACTAAATTTAAAACAGTTGTTTGGTAGTTAGATTTTGTTAAACCTAAAATTTATTGATACAATCTGATTATTTAAATTGTAGACTGCTTCCAGATAGGAAATGTGTTGTTTAAGTTCCTTTTATGTGGTGAGCTGAGCTGCTTCTGGTCAGATTGTTTGAGCAGGGTTACAATGCATTTTGGCAAAAAGGGAACCAGAAGGTCATCTTGGGTTTGCCGTTGCTCTGGAAATGTTGAAAGGAATAAATTCGTTCTGGCATCTTGGACTGTTTTGGACACAGTTTCTAGCAGGGTACTTGTTTTTATATACTAACTGAAATAGTACTGATGTCAGAGTTGCTTGCATTTGGAAAACACAAAGGAAAATGGAAATACATCTTTTACCTTGACTAAAAGCCAGCAACTGATGGACAGAGATGATCAGAAAGCAGAAATCAGGCTGTGTGAGTGATTTCCCATTTATGCAGCTGTAGAGTGACAGTGCTTATCCATTCATTCAACCAAATATTTATTCAGTGCTTACTATGTGCCAAGAAACCCTGGTGGCATAGTGATTAAGTGCTATACCTGCTAACCAAAAGGGCAGCAGTTTGAATCTACCAGACACTCCTTGGAAACTGTATGAGGCAGTTATTGTCTGTTCCATAGGGTCACTATGAGTCAGAATCAACTTGATGGAAATGTCTTTTTTTTTAAAAAAAGAAAACACAACACTTGCCAGAAAATGCTTGAAATACAGGAAGGAAAAAAGAAGATAAAATCCTGCTCTTATGGAGCTTATGTTTGGGTAGTGAAAGTGGAAACAGACAGTAGGTAGATGCGTGTGTTCATCGTGATAAGTGACTTAGCGAAGCAGAAGTGAAGAGAAGGAGATACAGAATATTGGTGGGAGGTGGTCTTCAAAACCCTTTTTGGGTTGGCATTTGAGTAGAGATGCAGATAAATATTTGAATAAAAACATACGTAGAACATGGATGTTCTGTTTGGAATTAAGGCACTATAATTTTAATATTCATTCAATCAAAACCAGTAAAAAAGTAGGACTTTTATATAACTATCATGGTTCTGTGCTCTGGGGATTAATTAGCAGCAAGACACATGGTCCCTGCTTCCATGACACTTAGAACCTAGAGCTGAACAGGGTGTTTATCAATTAAAATGTGCTATGAAGAGTGAGTACAAGAAGATCTGAGCCATGAGAGAGTGTTAGAGGAGAGTCAGCCTCATCTATCTGGTGGTCTGGGAAGGCTTCCTGAAAGAAGAGGCATTTGAGTTGAGAATCCACAGAGGTGTTGGAGTTAATAGAGGTGAAGAGGGCTTGAACAGAAGGCCTGGGGTGGGTGGGACACTCAGAGTGAGAGAGAGAACTGTGCGAAGAGCCTTCAATGGCAGTGGTAGCTAGCAGAACATCAGTTATGCTGAGTAGAACTTTTAAGTCATTTGGTGCCTTCTTCTCTTGGAAATGGATATTCTTATTATAAATGCTTGGAAAATGGTAATAAATAAGATAAGTTAATCTGCAAAAAAATCATTGAGTTGACTTTGCTAACCAAAACATTGGCATTTTGAATTCACCAGGCTCTCCTTGGAAACCCTATGAGCAGTTCTGCTGTGTCCATTAGGGTTACTATGAGTGGAAATTGATTTGATGGCATTAGGTTTGGTTTTTTGGTTTAGAATATATGTTAGATTTTGCTAAGATAAGTTGTTGTTAATAGTTGCCTTTGGGTCAGCTCCACTTCCTGGTGACCCCGTGTGCAACCAAACAAAGCATTTTCTAGTTCTGTGCCATCTTCACTATGGTTGTTGATATGCTCCAGTCACTTAATGCAGCTTTTGTGTATTTTGAATGCCATCCAACACAGGGAGCTCATTATCTAGCACTGTATCAGACAGTAGTGAGTTATGATTCACAGATTTTCACTGGATAATTTTTAGAAGTAGTTTGCCAGGCCTTTCTTCCTAGTCTGAGTCTGGAAGGTTCACTGAAATTTGTTCACCGTGAATGACTTCTGCTGATATTTGAAATACTAAGTGGCATGGTTCCCAGCATCATAGCTGCATACAGTCTGCCATAATACAACAAACTGACAGAAGAAAGAATGTACTGTTACATATAAAATATGATTCTTATCTTTCTTCAGATAGCCAGCAATTAGAGAAAACAGCATGACCGTGTTTTCAAACTGATTACGTTAATAAGAAAAAATACAACTTCTTTTTAGCAAGATGGTTTTTAACTCAAAGCGGGAACATACTTATGTTTTTCATGTTTTATTTTTTAAATGTTATAAAGTGAGATTTTGAGAGAGTCATTTAATTGCTTTACACAGTATGGTTCTGAGAGATAAAACAGCCTTCAAGGAATGTTTCTTAGTTTAATAAAATTAATTAATTCTGTTAAGCTTTCCTCTAGTACGTTCAGTTATTTAAGGTTGTGTATTTTAAGAGTGCTCAGAATTAAGTCACTTTTTGAAGGCTGAACCTGCCCTTTTCTAATAATGCAAAATGCCTAATCCCTGGCTTTTAAAATGCTTCTGCCTTTTCAGGAAAATCTAGATGTAACTGTGGAGTAGTCTGAAATGCAAGGCTTCACCAGTGGCAGTGGCAGATAATGCTCGGGGTGATGGTGGCATGCAGGTGGTTTGAGCTGTTGAGCTCAAAGTTCCATTTACTATTTAGATTCTTCTTTCCAGAGCTTTTAAATGCTTTTAAAACCGAAAACTTACAAACGTTTTGCTCTTGTATATACTTATTTTAGAAAATTTGGAAACGCAGGAGCTTAGAGACAAGTGTCTAATCTTACCACTAGCCTTACCATCTCCTTATAACATATGAAAGGGATTTTCAAGAAGAAAATAGCTTTACTATTTTTTTCTGATTGTACAAATAATATATATTTGGTACAGGGAGAGAAAGGGGCCCTGGTGACACAGTGATTACACACTTGGCTGCTAACCAAAAAGTTAGTGGTTCAAATCTACCAGTGATTTTTATGCTAGAAAAATATGTCCATCTGTTTGCATAAAAATTAATGTTGAAAACGTTATGCAGTAGTTCTTCCAGTGGAGTCATGAGGAGGTGTATCAGAGAGGATGACACCAAAAAGACCCCTGGGTCTGTAGCAATAGACAGGCTGCTGGCACTGTTGAGGGAGGGGCTGCCAAGATAGTGGTATTAGTATAGTTGGTGGTATTCATCACCCAGTGTGGTTACTCCTCACTCCTCCAGTCCCCTGACAGTCACTAGGGTTGGTGTCACCCAGTGTGGCAGCTCATCACTACTGCCACCACTCCTTGCTCACCAGTTGGAGAGGACGATCTCCAGCTTAGCCAGTGGGAGAGGAGAGGAGCTTTGGGAAGCTGTGAGGAAAGGGGCTGTGGGGGCTGGAGGGAATGACAGAGTACTTAGCCCTGTGTGGGGGTGGGACTGGGTCACTATGCCTGCCTATAGGGTCATTGGTTGTCCCCACTCACCCCAGGTGAGGAAGACAGCGGCCTGTGAAGCCATAAGTTACCTCACTGGGTGAAACCATTCCTCGTGACACCATTGAGTTCTACTCTGGCCTATAGGGTTGCTATGCATTGGAATGAACTTGATAGCAATGGGTTTGGTTAGGTTCTTTCAGGAGGTGGCATGTTACCAAGAAAACGATGGTATTGAAGGTAAAACTCCAAGCTGCACTGAAGTTGTTGGCAAAAGTCAGGCTCCAGAAATTGATAGAGTACCAACTGAGATGTTTCAATAGATGGATACAACACTGGAAGTATTCTCTCATTTATGCCAAGAAATTTGGAAGATAGCTACTTGGCCAACTGAGTGGAAGAGATCATATTTCTGCCCATTTGAAAGAAAGGTATCCCAACAGAATGCGAAAATTATTGAACAAAATCAGTAATCTCCCATACGGGTAAAATTGTGTTGAAGATAATTGCGGCAGTACATTGACAGAGAATTGCTAGAAATTCAAACAAGGTTCAGAAAAGGACATTTGATGAAGGATGTCATGACTGGTGTCAGTTGGATCTTGGCTGAAAGCAGAGAGTACTGGAAAGATGTTTGTCAGTATTTCATTGACTGTGCAAAAGCATTCAGTTGTGTGGATGTAACAAATTATTGATAATCAGAGGATGGGAATTCCAGAATAACTATGCTCATAAGGAGCCTGAACACAGATCAAGACACAGTTGAATGAGCAGAGCAAGGGGATACTGCAGGGTTTAAAGCCAGCAAAGTTGTTCATGAGGGTTATTTCCTTTCACCATACTTATTCAGTCTGTGTGCTTAGCAAATAATTCAAGAAGCTGGACTCTGTGAAGAAAAATGTGACATCAGGATTTGAAGAAAGCCATTAACTATCTGTGATCTTCTTGGTGAAAGCAGAGAAGACTTGAAGCACTTACAGATGAAGATGTAAGATTACAGCCTTCAGTATGGATTACACTTCAAAATAAAGAAAACAAAAATCCTCACAATTGGACTAATAAGCAGTGTCATGGTAATCAGAGAAAGTATTGAAGTTGCCAAGGATTTCATTTTATTTGAATCTGCAGTCAACATCTACGGAAGCAGTAGTCAAGAAGTTGCATGACATATTGCATTGAACATATGTGCTGCAAAAGTCCCTTTCAAGTGTTAAATGCCAAAAAATGTCACTTCGAGGGCTAAAATGTGCCTAACCCAAGCCATAGTGCTTTTAGCTACCTCACTGCATGTGAACGCTAGACAGTCAATGAGGCAGACCAAAGAAGAATTGATGCCTTGGACTTATGACATTGGCAAAAATATTGAATATATCATGAACTACCAGAAGAACAAACACATCTGTTTTGGAAGAAATACAATCAGAATGTTTTTAGAGGCAAGGATGGCTAAACTACATTTCATGTGCTTTGAACATGTTATCAGGAGGGAACTGTATGTGGAGAAAGGCTTCATTCTTGGTAAAATAGAGGGTCAGTGAAAGAGAAGAACACCCTCGGTTAGGTGGATTGACACAGGGGTCTCAAGCATGACAGCGCTTGTGAGGCTGGGTCACATCTGGATAGTGTCTTGTTCTGTTGCACAGAGGGTAGTAGCTATGAGTAGTAATCGACTTGTCAGCAGTTAACAACAACGTGGGAAAAAGAAACAATATCCAATGGGAGAACCACTGTTAAGATATTGATCTGTATCTGCTGTGTGTGTTTCGTGTTCTAAAACTACAATGCAGACCAGTATCAGGATAGACTCTGGGAAGGGTTAGCGAATACACTTTAAAAGAATGTCTATTTAAATACATTTTTTTCAAAGTAGGTACTTCTTAAAAATCTTGGGCTTTCGCATTTTGAAAGGCATCATTCAAGGGAAAATAGTAGTTGTTTAGCATGATTAGTGTTGTGATATCTTTACACTGGCTGATATCCTTGTTTTTAGTTATGGCTTTCAGAGCCTTATTTCAAGTGAGAAATGAGTGCTAAGGAATATGCCATTTAAAAAGTAGTTACTAACTAATTTAATAAATGCATATTAGTTGGAGGCAAACTAGGAAATAAATATAACCAAAAGGAGATAAATGTATGTCATGGGTCAAATTGTGTCCGCCCAGAAGTAGATGTAGCCCTGTGGCTGGACCATGATTCCCTGTATTCTACGATTGTCCTCCACATTGTGATTTTGCTGTGCTGTATGGTAAAGGATTAGGGTGGGACGGTAAATCCCTTTGCAAGATCACCTCCCTGCTCCACTGTAAAGGGAGTTTCCCTGCTTGCACCACCCTTAGTCCTTTCATCCTGCAAGAGATAAAAGGAAAGGGAAGCAGACAAGAGAATTGGGAACCTCACACCCTCAAGCAAGCAGCACAGGAAGAACATGTCTTTCAGACCTGAGGTTCCTATGCCGAGATGCTCCCTGGACAAAGACTGATTCAATATCAGACTTTCCTCCAGAGCTGACAAGGGGGAAAGGCTTCCCCTGGAGCAGAAATCCTGAATTTGGACTTGTAGCCTACCGGACTATATAAGAATAAACCTTCCTTTTTTAAAGCCAACCACTCTGGTATTTCTCTTAGAGCAGCCCTAGTTGACTAAAACAATGTGTATTAAGTAACTTTCTAGATACTGTGCTTTTTGACCCTTTCAGGCTTTTTCAGTGCACATGTATGTGTGTATGTGTTTAATGCAAAATGAGTTCATATCATTTCTACTGCCTTATAGCTTTTTTTCATCTTGAGTATTGTGAACGGTTTTTTTCCATTTGGTCAAAATAATTTAATATTGTTATTTACAGTGGCTACATAGTGTTTGGTTTTATGGTAGCATGATTGTTTAGATGAATTTTTATTGTAAAAAATGTGGGTTGCTTCCTTTTTTTTTCACTATTAAAAACAGCAGAATGGTGAACATCCTTGTCTGATTATCAGCTGAGGATACATTTCTAGACGTTGAGCTCTTCAGCATACTGTTAAGAATATTTTTGAAGCTTTCCTTGCAGTTGTCAACTTGGCCTCCTGAAATGGGGTTACCCCACCACCACCTTTCATTCACCTTAGTGACAAGGGACGTTATTGTTCTTTGAAATTCTTGCCCATAGAAGGCAAAGAGAAGCATCTGTTTGCTTTCATTTCGTTTGCCCTGGCCACCTTTAGGATATCATATTTTAGACAATTTAGTTCACAAATATTCATGGAAAGACTATGCATTTTCTGTTAAATATCAGCACAAAAGTGGTGATCTCGAGAACATGTCACCAAGGTGTTAGTGACTTCAGATTTTGATCTTTTAGTGAGTTTCACAGTTTACCCTTTGAGTAAAAGAGCTTTAGAAATTCAGAACTTGTATTAACTTCATGATGGGTGTACATGCCACTCAAAGGGAGATTTGTTTTTTGTAAGGGTGTATGTCCATCATACACAAAAGCAGTCAATTTATGTTTCATATACGTTGAAAAACCCGTTGCCAATGAGTCGTTTCTGACTCAGAGCTACCCTACAGGAGAGAGAACTGTCCCACTAGAATTTACAAGGAGTGCCTGGTGGATTCAAACTGTTGAGCTTTTGATTAGCAGCCGTAGCTCTGAACCATGTGACACTAGTGTTTCTCCATATAAATTTACTGTGAATTATTTGAGTTTGGGAAGATTCTGTGACTTGCCAAAAAAGATTTTAGGTTAAATATTAGGTAAAATTTTTGAATTTCTTGGGTTACTTTTTGCAGATTTTCAAGGACCATAGATTCTTCTTACTAGTGGGACTTTAGGACATTTTGCACAGTATTTCATTTGTTTGGAATGCAAGACACAGAAAGGTAAAACTTCTTCTCAAAGACAGAGGTAGTCACAGAGGTGATCCAGATGTTGATCTGCCTCCTGCTTCTTACCTCAATCTGCCTCCTGTTTTTTACTTCTTATAGCTGAACATGAACCTGCAAGGGGGAGGTATCTGCTCCTCTACCACTACACAATAAGCCCGAGATGAAAACAGTCTTCTTTAGACCATAACAACTAAACAAACTTAAAAAGTCCTTGTAGTGGAGGTGGTTCTGGAGCTGGGGAGTAGAGCATGAACACGACCCATGTGGAAATCATTGTTTTATGTCGTTGTGTTGTTAGATGCTGTTGAATCAGTTCCGACTCATAGTGACCCAGTGCTCAGCGGAAGCAAACACTGCCCCATCCCGTGCCACCCTTCTGTCTGTTGCCACACTTGAGCGTATTGTCGCAGCCACTGCATCAGACCAGCTCACTGAGAGTCTTCTTCTTGTTTGCTGACCTTCTACTTTCCGAGGCGTGATGTCCTTCTCCACGGACTGGTCCCTCCATATAACATGTTCAAAGGATGTGAGATTTAGTGTCACCATCCTTGCTTCTAAAGAGCATTATTCTAGTTTTACTTCTTTGTTTTATATACCACTACATTTGAAATACTTTCCTTTTCCTGAGGCTTTTCTTTTTCATTGCCACTTAGCTAAGAGTTACAGTTTTGAGAAATTTCAAGAATTCTATGTGTTTTTGAAGTGACAGGTTGCATTTATTCTTCCTTATGTGCATTGCCTAGTTGGGGTCTGCATGAAAACCCTAGTAGATCTGACAGCTCGGACCACTAAGAATTCTTTGCCTACACCAGCAAGGTATAAGTGGCTTCTTTTCAGTTAGCCATTTCTGGTTTTCCCTTGAGGAAAGAGCTGCTTTCAAGCAGTAAATAAATTTCCAAGGAAGTAAATTTCCAGAAAATAAATTTCCAAGGAGATAGATTCCGGAAGAGGCTCTGAAGAGAGAGCTTTCTTCTGGACCTCAAGGCTTTAGCCTCCTGACCCAGTCTCATGGTCTCTCCACTCCACCATGGTGGCTTCTTCACTTCCTTACCTCTGACGACTGACTCTAGTCCCCTTCCTTTGAAGGTACGATGAGCTGGCAGCGTATGGTGGAGGGTTTGTAGAGAAGACTAAGTTTCCTTGGCCATTAACATCTTATGAGTTCTGACAAGTACGTTTGTGAACTTACCACTGTGTGCTTACGTTGGCAGTGCTGTACAAACAAATTAGTAAGGTTTTGTAACCTTGGTATATCAGTGTCTAACAGCTATGTTTGAGTTGATGTGTGGCAGCGTCGTGCTGAGTGGCGTTCATTATTGCTGTTGCATTCTTTTGTGTGCTGCTGTGAGAATGTCGGAGCTTGAATTAGAGCAATGATGAAACATTACATTTCTTGTTAAGTGTGTGTTAAATCAGGGACACATTAGACCAACTTTATGGGGATAATGTCATGAGGAAAATAGCAGTACCCAGACAGATTAAACATTTTTCTGAGAGGAGAGGAAGTGTCACTGATAAAGAGAGGTCAGGGCAGCCAGTGACGAGCAGAACTGACAAAAACATTGTAAAAATTCATCAAAATATGTGTCAAAATTGTCAGGAAGAGAAGCATAGCAGATGAAATAAACATCAACAGAGAAACAGGAACATCTTAACTGAAAATCTTGGCATGAGAAAGATGTGTGTGAAAATGTTCCCAAAGGCGCTCCTTGATGAACAAAAGCAAAGGAGAAGCAAAGTTTGCTAAGACCTTTTGGAGAGGCAAGACAATGTTTGGGGCCATGCTATCACTGGTGACGAAACATGAATGACCAGCATGACTCTGAAACAAAGCGTCAAAGTGCGCAATGGAAATAGGCCAATTCTCTGACCTAATAGTTGTGTCAGTCCAAATCAAGAGCCCAAATGGTGTTGCTAGCCTCTTTTTTTGCTGTCAGAGAGATTGTTTGTCATGAATTTGTATCAACTGGACAAACAGCCAAGTTTACTATTTGAAAGTGCTGAAAAGGTTACATTAAAAAGCTAGATGAAAATGATTTGAAGTTTTCACCAACAACTCATGGGTCTTGTATCACAACAGTGTACCGGCTCACCTGATGTTCTATGAGGGAGTTTTAGCCAGTAAACAAGTTACTCTGCTGGAACACCCTATCTACTCACCTGATCTGGCCTCTAATGGCTTTTTCTTTAGTCAAAGATACAGGAAATATTGAAAGGGAGACATTTTGATGGCATTCAGGACATTAATCACAATGCAATGACAGCTGTGGTGGCCATTCCAGAAAAAGAGTTCTAAAATTCCTTTGAAGGGTAGACCATGCACTGGCATTGGTGCATAGCTTCCCGAGAGTAGTACTCTGAAGGTAACCATCAGCAATGAGGTATGTAGCCCTTTTCCTAGGATGAGTTTGTGAACTTAAGTGGAAGGCCTCATAGATTCATTCATTTAAAAAATATTTATAAAGTATAAATTGTAGCATTATATGGGGCAGGAGATAAGATTTGAGCACAGATTTGAGAGTTGGCAATTAAGGGATTCTCTGTATCACAAAGCTTCTGTAAACAGAGATTCCAGTGCAACTCAGAAGTCTCTCCTGTGTTTCCTTGTTGTTGTTAGTTACCCGTAGACAGCAAAATAAAATGTTGGTGTCCATCAGCTTGTCCTTCTGTGGTGCCTTGTGTGTTGCTATGGTGCTAGAAGATGCGCCTCTGGTATTTCAGATACTAGTAAGGTCACCCAAGTTGGACAAGTTTCAGTAGTACTTCCAGACTAAAGCAACTTAGGAGAAAGACCTGGAGATCCACTGCCGAGATTTGGCCAATGAAAATCCTATGGATTATAGAATATCATCTAAGACTGTGACTCATTTAATTGGAACAGTTCATCAAGAGAAGCCTTTTGCTGGAGAAGGACACCATGTTTGGTAAAGCAGAGTGCCACTACAAGCAATGAGATGGATTGACACAACAGCTGCAAGAGTGGACGCAAACACACCAATGATCATGAAGATGGTGCAGAACTGGACAGTGTTTTTCTGTCATTCATGAGGTCCACATGAGTCAGAACTAACTCAACGGCAAATAATAACAACAATCTGTTACATACCAGGCATTCGTCTAAGTGCTGTTGATACTTTAGTGACCCAAACCAATGAAGTTCCTTGCTTTTTTGAGCTTTTCTTCTGGCACTGAACAGTGAACATAATAGATAAACTGTACAGTATGTTAGAAGATTATGTGCAGTGGAAGAAGGAAAAAGCAGAGCAGGCTAAGAAGGCTCTGTAGTTCTTGGATGGGGGTTTCGGTTTGTAATATTAAATAGGGCAGGAGGGTAGACGTTTTGGAGAAGTCAGGATTTGAGCACAGATTTGAGAGTTGGCCATAAAGGGATTCTCCGTATCAGAAAGCTTCTCTGAACAGTCAGAGATTCCAGTGCAACTCAGAGGTCTCCCCTGTGTTTCCTTGGTGTTGTTAGCTACCCGTATACAACAAAATAAAAGACTGCCGCATCCTGCACCATCTTCACCATCACTGGGATGCTGGAGTCCATTGTAGCCACTGTGTAACTGAGAGCATTCCAAACTAGAAGCTCTTCTCCCAGCACTCTGTCGGATAATATTCTGTTGTGATCCACAGGGTTTTCATTGGCTGATATTCAGAAGTCGATCACTAGGCCTTTCCTCCTAGTCTGTCGTAGTTGGGAAATGGTTCCTTGGTAAGTTGCATTTTATTACCTACCTTTTTAGGTTTTGATTTTCCATGTCGTCTTTAGACAGTCTTCTGTGACTCTTGCTTTTTGCTCAGTCTATAAAGAGCTCTTTTGAATTGTGAGTGCCTTAGTAGAAATGGTGTAAGTCAGTCACTTCAGAGTCTTACCTAAATGTGAGCTTCAGTAGGCGGGGAAACCAGACATGAGTGAACAAAACCTTCCAGGGTGTCTGAGGGTTGAGATCCACATTGTGAAGATCTTTGTGCCACAGCTCAGTTTGTAAGGACTTTTTTCTTACCGTCTGTTCTAAAACAGGGGCCTTTAGAGGACTGTGAACATCTTTATGGTTTTCTTGTTACTGTTAGCTGTTGCTCAGTCAGTTCTGACTCACACTGTGCCTGGCCCTGTCCGTCCCTGTGATCAGATTCATTGCATATCAGAACATTGTGATCCATAGGACATTCACTGTCTTATTTCTGAAGTAGAGCTCCAGACCTTTCTTCCTTCTTCATCTTGGTTTGTATGCTCTGCTGAAACCTTGTAGCAGCATAGCGTATGTAAGCCTCCACTGCCACGTGGTGGCTGTGTTTGAGCTCTCGTGGTTGGGAGTTGAACTGAGCCTGTGTGGAAGGCAAGAATTCTGCCAGTTTAAAGTTCAGAAATGTTTGTAATGATGAGATACCCCCTGTACTTCTGGTGTTGTGTCCTGATGGCACCTAGTAGAGGCCTTCAGTTAGCCACCTTCCTCTTTGTAATCTTCTCTTACCTAGAGCCATGAAGTTGGGAACAGACACCTTAGCTGAAATGTGGGCAGGTGTAGGTGATTTATTTAGTGTCTCCATTGAGGAGACTTTCACTTAAAAGAGGAGAACCAGAATCGTTTTGACACTGAGACCTCGTATAGGTTTTACCTTATCTTTGCAAGCCTTTTACTATTCTGTGTACAAGTTTGCATTTTATAAGATGAATGTACCTGTAATCGCACTGTTAACAGTCCCAGTTGTATAAAATAGGATAACATAATTCAGACATCATATTTCCTTTCACTTACAGTGACGGTTTTCACTTTGTCCAGTTAGGGCTCATTTTGGAGATAAAAATTGCTTCTGATTTAAAATATTTTGCTCTGTATACAGCACTTGCAGAACTGTGCTTATGTGGATTATTTGTATCTGTTTATGATGTGAACATTTTTTTTCCTTGAATTTTAAAGTACATGATTAAGTGCAATTAAGCCAAGACACTTCTTTAAATATCTAGCTATTTTAAGGGAGACTTTTTGCAAATACTTTTCTGAAATGTAATGGGGTTTGCTCTTTTTCACTTGCGTTATTTTAGGCAATCATTAAACAGTTGTTAGTCAATTTAGTAAGTTTATATAAAACTGCATATTTTGAGGTTTTAAATGCCACAGGAGAAGTTCCAGTGTAAACAGAGGAGACCAGAATCAGTGTTTCAAACGGAAGCACCCAGCACTATACCTCATTCCAGTTGATGAAATGCTTATAAATACAACCACATGAACACAAGTTGTCTCAGGCCAGCAGTTAAAGAGCCTCAGGGTTTATTAATCTCTACTCGTCAGCAGCGAGTGGGGCCAAGGAGGCTGGGTCCTGATTCCAGTTCTGTATGGGTCAGCTAGATTCCCTTTGTTCTAGGGTGACAGATTCCATTCCAGACCCTGGTAAATGTCTCATAAATGCATTCCATTCAGCAAGAGTGTGCAGAGTATGAGCTACTGGCTCGCTGCCACAGGGATGCTCAGCAATTCTGGGGCACATGAGCCCAAGCATGTACTCTATACCAAGTGTCAATGCCTCTCTTCCTCAGCGTGACGGCGTGACAGGTCAAGTTGCACTTAACTCTGCATATGGTGACTGGCCCTGATCTTTGTCAGTTTCTCCCTCAACGCTTATTTATGAGAGAAGAAACTGGTAAAAGGTGGGGGAGGGGGGTGTAACATCAATGAACTTTCTGTGTAACATCAGTGAACTTGACTTGTTCACGAGAGTTATCCTTTAGATACTGAGTGTTCTACTCGTTGTTTCGTTAAGCGAAATGTAGCTGTATTCTTAAACACAAGCTTCAACCTGGATATTTGGAATATGTTTTCAGAATCCCTTATTTCTAGCAGCTCTCATTTGCCGTGTGGATAACAGCAGCAATGGCAATGCTAGTTAGTAATAGCTGACCTTACTGATGCTATAGTCAGGTGCTGCTGAGTTGGTTCCAACTCACTGTGACCCTGAGTACCACAGGACAAAGCACTGCCTGGTCCATCATCATGTCATAAATCATTGTTAGGAGGCTGTTGTTGCAGACACTGCGTCAGTGCATGTCATTGAGGGTCTTCTTCTTTTCTGTTGATCCTCTCCGTTAGTAAGCAAGATGTCCTTCTCCCAGAATGGATCCCTTCTGACAGGAGGTCCAAAGTATTGCATGCTAACTGTGTTACAGGATTTGTTTTGCATGTGCTTTACGTATGCTAACACATTAAACAGTTGTGCTAGACGTAGTTCCTATTTCTGTTGACCGTGGGTATGTCCACATAGAACTACATAGGGTTTTTAATAGTTGATGTTTTTGGAAATAGATCTCCAGGGCTTTCCTCCAAGGTACCTCTGGGTGGACTCACATCACCAGCTTTTGGCTTGCCGTCCATGTGTGTTAACAATTTGTACCACCCACGGACTCTATTAATTCATTAGATTCTCAAAAGAATCCTATGGGAAAGAAATTAGTATCCTCATCCTTATTTTATAAATACAACTCAGAGAGCTAAATAAATTGCTTAATCATATACTAGGTCATGGGATTTGTATTCAGTATATGACTCCAGAGTTACCTTAACTTGCTCTACTAAGCTGTTTAACAACACAGCAACAACAACAAAATATGTATTGAATGTATCCTGTCATGATCACTTGTTAAAGTCAGCCTTAACTTTTATTATGCTATTTGATTTCATCAGTATGGGGAACAAACTCATCATCGTCTTGCTAAACAGGTTCTGTCTTTTCTTTTACTTCCATCACTAAGAATGGAATATGTTTTGCACGTGTCCTGCTTTGTCCTAAAAATAATTTAGGAATGCTTTCAACCAATTGTCTACCAGACAACTAAGCTCAAGTTACAGTCACTTTCCCTATACTTCTGATGTTTCCAGTTCCAAAAAAAAAAAAAAAAAAAATTATAAGAAAGGCAAAAAACAAAACAAAACAAAACAAAAATCCCTCAAATCCACTGCCATTGACTCATAGTGATCCTACAGAACAGAGTAGAACCGCCCTGTAGGGTTTCCAAGGAGGAGATGACATATTTGAGCTAACAATCTTTTAGTTAGCAGCCAAGCTCTTAACTGCCATGTCTCCAGTGTCTTTTAATTCTCTCACATTCTGAATTTGTTTCTTATTCCTGAACTTAGGAGACTCTCTTGAGTCTCTCTCTTTTCCTTTCTTGACCCACCCCCTTGACTTTCTACAGGACATTACATTCTTCTTCATACATCTGTAACATTTCTCTATTGTAATGATCATGCCATTGATCAGTAATGGCCAGGTAAAGATGCCAGGGGCCATGTCTTAATTCCTTTTCTTGTTCCTCTAGCACCTAGAATTGGACCTTCCACATAATGAAATGCTCAGTAAATATTTACCGAATGAGCAAATCCCTTCCTTTCCATTTGCTTTTTTCCGCACCCAATAACCCATCTAGAGACTCATTGTTATTTCATGCCTAAAGTATATCAGTTAGGATGTGTTTGCTGGTAAAGTGATAGAACAGGCTACTCAACCTGGCTTCAGCAGTAAGAAGTTTTCTTGGCTGGCAGAACTAGAAGTCTAGAGATAAAGCAGACCTCCAGATGGACCAAATCCAAGCAGTCCATTGTGCTTCTTTGTGAGTCTCTTGGTTCTGTTCTCCGTTGGCCGGTAATGAGATGGTTACAGGCTTTCTGACACTTAACATTCAGCTACAGTGACATCCAAGGTACATCCTGAGACACACTTTTCCCAGCAGGTTGTAGGAAAAATCTGTACTCCATTGGTTTCAATGCGGTCGCATGTCTACTCCTGAACAAATTCCTGGGACCAACCATTGACATGTGCTAATTGTTTGATAATTGCGGTGGTTAGGATTCAAAAGTTGGAAGCAAAGAAGGATCCTGGCTGGAAAATACGGCCTTGGTGATAGAAACGACACTGGAGATAAAATCAAAGAAAGCAATCGATTGCCACTGAGTCAGTTCTGGTTCACAGCAACCCTATAAGACAGAGTAGAACTGCTCCATAGAGTCTCCAAAGAGCACCTGGTGGATTTGAGCCGTAGCTCTTAACTGTTACGCCACCAGAGGCACTGGAGATGGCATGTTAGAATTTTCTAATAGTTGTAAGAGCAACAACTTACGGATTGCGAATGCCTTTTTTTCAACAACTTAAATGGCAACCGTACTGCTCAAAGTGAAGAGAACTTGAAGCACTTACTGAGGAAGATCAAAGAGCACACTTGGACATAGAGAAAGCAAAAATCACTGCAACTGGACCAGTAAGCAAGATCATGATAAGTGGAGAAAAGCTTAAAGTCGTCAAGGATTTCATTTTTCTTGGACCCACAATCACCACCTGTGGAAGCAGCAGGCAAGAAATCAAATGCCATATTGCATCAAGGAACTCTGTTGCAAAAGACCTCTTTGAAGTGTTAGAAACCAAAGATACCACTTTAAGGACTAAAGTAATATGTGCCTTACTCAAGCTGTGGTACTGTTATCTGACAAAGCTCTAGAGTTCATGCCACCTGCCATTAAAGTGAATCTAAGAGACTGGAGATTAGATGAATGATCAAAGGTTTTTATTTTTGGTGTTGCTGGCACATGGGGGGCAGACAGCATTTTCATTCTTAAAGCCTGTCTGAAGCTGCTAAGCAAGGTTGGGGTTTTTAAAGGGGAATCTATGTGCCATGCTAGCACAGGGGGCTGGTGTCAGGGAGAACAGTGAGGGCAGTATGGGGAGGGGTGTTCGTCTGAGAGCAGATCTCAGGGATAAATATGCATCCAAACTGAATTCCAGGCAGAGGGTCTCCAGACTCTTGTTTCCACTGGCTCCTTCACTTGGCACCTCTACTGGCCACTCCGCTCTTTGATGTTCCTAAGAAAAAGCTGCAAAAAGCTGCAGGGATTTTATCTCAGTATCTCCTAGAAATTGATGTGTGCTTTGCTGGACCAGGTAGTGCTTGGAAGCCAGATATTTTAAGAAAAACAAGTAAAGAATCAGTTTTATAAAACAGGCAGATAATTAGTTCTGACTGTCTGTTTCAATTTCCCTCTTGAAAATAGGGGCCTGAAACTCCTGCTCAGTTTCAGTATTTTCAGTTGCCACATATGTGTGAGAAAACTGGAAAGTGAATAAGCAAGAGCCAAAAACTTATGCCTTTGATTTATGGTGTTAATAAAGAATATTGACTATACCACAGACTGCCAGAAGAACAAATAGGTCTGCTGGAAGAAATGTAGCCAGAATGCTCATTAGAAGAGGAAATGGTTGAGAGTCAGTCTCACATACTTTGAACAGGTTATCAGAAAGAACTGGTCCCTGGAGAAGGACAGTAGAGGGTCAAAGAAAAAGAGGAAGACCCTCAAAGAGATGGCTTCACACAGTGGCTGCAACAATGGGCTCAGACATAGCAAGAATTCTGAGAGTGGCACAGGACTGGGCAATGATTGTTTTGTTGTACATAGGGTTGCCATAAGTTGAAACCAACTCAACTGCACATAGCAATTGTTTGCGATTCTATTGTTGAACCAGGAGGATGGGATTGCTTTGAGATAAAAATACAATCTGATCAACTTTTCCTGAAATGCATAGCTTCTTATGGGAGATGAGTGGAAATCTGAATACAGGTTCAGTACTGATAGGAAGGGAGGGTGGATCAGGCAGTAGTGCCCAACAATGCTTTCTGTATTGCAGAAACCCAAACTGCTTGCCATTGAGTAGATTCTGACACCTAGTGCCCTGATAGGACCCATTGGATTTCTAAGGTTGTAATCTTTTGGGAAGTAGACTACCGCATCTTTCTCTGTTGGAGCAGCTAGTGGGTTCAAACAACTAGCCTCTTGGTTGGGAGCCATATGCTTTAACTGTTTTGTAGTGGGGCTTCTTTGTCGAAATACTAGGCTCTATAAAACTTCCCAGTTGTTTTCCCTGCCTGTGAATGCTTCCTCCCTCTAGTCCTTTGTGTAAACACCACTAGATGAATCTTTCTGAAACTTATTTTTATTATGCAACCCTGATTTTTCATTGCCTACTTGGAAATAATATTTGATCCCTTGTTGGAAACAATTTCATTTAACTCTTACAGATTCAATTTCCTTTTTTTTTGCATAGTGAACCTGGGCTTTGACCATATCAGTTTAGTGTTCTTTCCAGATAACTATAGTAATACCTTGCCTTCTGCATCTGTACCCAGAATGACTGTTTTGCTTGTCTGTACATATCAAAGTCCTAAGCTAACTTTAAAATCCAGCTTAAATTCTTCTCTCTGAACCATTTCATGACTTTTCTACTTTGAAACAACCTGTCTATACTCTAAATACTTTAGCAGCCTTTATGGCTCTGTCTTGTTGGTTTGTTCATTTTAATGCATTTTTTCTAATTTTCCTCATGGTAAAGCTAAAGATGTGTGTGCATTCATGATCCTCATAGTGTTTAAGTTACTGCCTTGCAACTGGTAGGCAAATGCTCAATAAATACATTTATGTGTACCAGACAAGAAAAATGACAGCAAATAAGCATACTAGGTAGCATTGGAAATGTCAAGGCTCTAGTCAGGCCTTTGAAAATAAGTAGTACATATACTTAGTGGGTGACTAAGGTCACTATTCAAGTTTCTGCAAATACAACAATAAATGAACAACATCCATTTTCTTCAAGAGTTTACATTTATACTGGAGAGCAGGCAACAAAAAACAGTAACAACGTGGAATAAAACGTCAGATAATGACAACTAGGAAGTAAAATAAAGGAAGATAGGAAGACAGTGGGCTTACCTGAAAGGTGGATTAAGTGATCAGGCAAGGCTTCTAAGAAAAGACCTGACCAGCAGAGGGCCATGAAACCATATGGGGCAGAGGGAACCCATAAACGGAAGCTCTGTGGAGAAAACTTGTTTGGCTTGCTTGAGAGCCATCAAGATGGCTAACGTTGGTGGAGTGCAGTGATGGAGAAAGAGAGATAGGAAATGGATTGTTGATGCAGGCAGGGGTTGGATCACGTTAGTGTCATGGATTGAATTCTGTCTCTGCAAAAAAGTGTGCAGTAATTTGATTGGGCCATGATGGCCGATATTGTGTGGTTGTCCTCCATTTTGTAGCTTTTCTTTTGTTGTAAGTCCTGATCTCTGCCTGTGGTTAATAGGACAAGACTGCATTATGTTAAAGAGGATTAGGGTGGGACAGCAACACTCCTACTAAGATCACCTCCCTGATCCAATGTAAAGGGAGTTTCCCTGTGGCTTGCATCATGTTTTATCCTCTTACCTTATAAGAGATGACAGGAAAAGGAATCAAGCAGAGAGTTGAAGACCTCATAAACAGAGAAAGCAGTGTCAGGAGCAGAACTTGTCTGTTGGACTTGAGATTCCTACACTGAGATGCTCCCAGTCCAAGAATGACTGATGAACCATAAAGACTTTCATTAAAGCCAGTGGAGAAAGACAGTCTTTCTCTGGATCTGATGCCTTGTATTTGGACTTGTAGCCTACTGGACTGTGAGAGAATAAATTTCTCTTTGTTGAAGTCTTCCACTTGTGGTATTTCTGTTATAGTAGCACATGATGACTAAGACAGGTGGGATCTTGTCAGTAAGACCAAGAATTTCAGTTTTGTTCTCAGACAGAAAGCCTTTGAAGGATTTTCAGTAGGATAGTAACCTGATCTCGTTCACATTTTAAAAGAATCACAGTGTGTTACAGGAGCAAGACTGGAAGAAGGAAGGCTACATAGAAGGCTATTTTAGTGGCAGAGGTAAAGTAATGATAGCAGTGCCATCTAGAATGATGGAGGTGGAACTGGGAGAACAGTTGGGTTCTGTATGTAGTTGGAGATAGAGTCAACAGGATTTGCTGATGGGTTGAATGTGAGGGTTGCATGTGTGTGTCATTATAAACAAAGACGAACAAAAAAAGGATCGTGAGAAAATAGTATCTTTTCAAATAGATTTTTTTTAAAATAAACATTTTATAACACTGAACCTTTAAACAGATTATTAAAAATACCAAATATTATTTTAAAATACTATATAAATGACAGGAAATAATCAAAAGACACTTAGAGGTGTCATTTGCACTTGTGGCTTTAAGTTTGCCATTTGAAATCACAATTTAGACATAATTTTTTAGACATTGTGTTCATTATACTCTTTTTTTGAAATCTTCATGTGAAGTCATGAATTAGTTTGAAAAATTTTGATTTATATAACTCATATGTTGTACTGACTTAAAAAAATTATTGTGCTTATTATAATCTTTGGTATATCACATGGCTTGCCAGAATTTGAATATGTGTGCTTCTCAGGGTTAAAATGAAGGGGAATTTTGCTTCGATTAGTGCATAAGTGTGAGCAGAAATACTTTTAATATAATGAAAGTGAAAACTTCTGGTAAAAATGACCCTTTGCTTCTGTGACTATTAGGTATGCTTACTGCAGTATTTAGTTGTTCCTTGTTTCATCTGTTTAAATGTATTGGTCTGTCTGTTTTTTGTTTTTTTCTTCTTCTGATAAAGGGCTTCTTACAAAATTGAGATATTTAGTATTCTTTTATGCAAATTTTTAAAAGAAACTCAGAACGGTATAAAATTCATTAATTTTTACAACAATTTTGTCATTATCCAGAAAGCCACTGCCGTCAATTCCAACTTGTAGGTCAGAGAGGAACTGCCGCCATGGTTTCCACGAGGTGCCTGGCGAATTTGAACTGCTCACCTTTTGTTTAGCAAACATAGTGCTTCACCACCGTGCTGCTTGAGTTTCCTTATTGTTATCAAGTAGTATTTATTTGTTGTCTTCATTCATTAAGTGGAGAAATTTTGAAAGATAAGGAAATGAGTAATTGATATGGAAAAGTTGTTTTCTAATGCTCAGTGCCTGACGTGAACTCCATCTGGAATGCCTAAGATTCTAAAAGCAGCAGGTTTTTGCATTATGCACAGTATTTTGGGGATTTAAACTTATCTCTGTGACATGGATACTGACTCTACATCATGGAATAAAAATTTGGTTTTATAGTGACTTCCCTGACAGGAAATCAACATAGAGTCCCTAATGTAGCAGGAGAAAAATGGGTGTCTGGAACTAGAACTCTTAAAAACGAGCAGGCTTGATAGTCTGGTAGACTGGAGGGTCCCTGGAGGAAATGGTCCCTGGATTCGGTTAGCCCCGAGCCAAAGCCATTCCCAAAACCAACTCTTCAGACAAAGATTGGGCTGTACTGTAAGACATAAAATGATAATGGCGAAGAGTGTGTTTCTTGGCTTAAGTATGTACATGAGGCTAACTGGGCAGCTCCTGACCAGAAGCAAGATGAGAGGACAGAGGGGGACAGCAGCTGGTTCAATGGACATGGGAAATACAGAGTGGAAAGGAAGAGTATGCTCTCACAGGGCGAGGAAAGCAGGGAGAGTAACATGGCAGTGTGTGTGAACATTTTTGTGTGACAAGTTGACTTGGCTTGTCAACTTTCACTTAAAGCACAATAAAATATTAAAATAAAAAAATTTGGTTTTAGTACTATTATAGGACTGATGATCCTTGCCTTCATTTTTATGGCCAAACTAGATCTATTTGATAATATATATATATTTTTTAATGTCCCTATGTTGTTGTTGCTAGCTGCCATTGGATTGGCCCATGACTGTTGGTGTGGTATGATGGGTCACTTCTGTGTGGCCTTTCTTGCCATGATCTTCTAAGTGCCGCATAAGTGACTGGGCACCCACAAAACCCCAAACCAAACCCACTGCCACTGAATTGATTCTGACTCATAGCAACCCTGCGCAGATAAGGTAATTGTGGCCCACTAAGTGGGTTGGTCAGTTTTGCCATCTTGCTAGTCTTAAAAGAGAGCCAATTCCAGGGCAACAGATGATCCCACCACCACCAAGGAAGAAGGGCCAAGAGTGGAACATGTTCTCTGGACCCAGGATCCCTGCTCCAAGAAGCTTCAGGAGCCAAGAGACTAAGTGAGAGAGAGAGCTGCAGCACTGAAGACTGAGAAGTGTTGCCAGAGAAATGGCGGCAGCAAGGCTGGCAAGAGATGGCACACCGGACTTCCCTGGCCCAGGAAGGGAGACAGCTGAGTGCCTCTGGGTAGGACGTTTACTGGTTGGGTGGGTTGCCTCAGGGCACTTACTGGCAAAACTAAAAGACTTTTGTAGCACTTGACCAAGGCTGAGGTTTGAAGGCTGAAGGTTGAGAGCTGGAGAGAGGTGTGCCAGAAGGCACAGTTAGGAAGAGATTGTCTTGATGGCAGAACTGTATCCTGAGTATTCCTTAACCTGAATTATAATCTGTTACTTCCATAATAAACTCCATAATTGTGTGTATGGTCTGACTTCTTTGTGGCCAGGGCAACAAATTACCAAACTCAGTAGAGAATAAAGGGTGCCATGAGAGGGATAGTTGGTATCAGAATTGGTATAGACAGTGGGGAGAGAGATGGCATGTCTGACCTCTACCGCATAGGGACAGACCTTTGGCTGTTGATCTTGGTTCTCCTCCTCCCTTGTGAAGTCTAGAGGAGGTCAGATGCCAGCCCTACACTAGTGTCACATGTGGCAATGCATGTATAAGATGCTATCTGTTCCTGTATCATCTTTATGATCAGTTACACATTGGACCATCAAGATCTATAGGATTTTAACTGATTGATTTTTGGAAGTATATGGCCAAGCATTTCTTCCTTGTCCATTTCAGTCTGGAAGCTATGCTGAACCTGTCTGTCATCCTAGCAACGTGTGAGTCTCCAGGGAAGGAACTGTGTATGAGGTCTGCTGGCTGAAAATCAAACCTGGGTCTCTTGCATGGTAGTTGAGAATTCTGTCACTAAACCATCAATGTCCCTTTATGAGAATTAGTGTTTGTTTTTTTATACTTTATCAGTTAATAACTGCACTACTTGGAACAATTTGCCTGCATGTTACAATTTTAGTCATTTTTTTCACTTGCTAGAAATATACTGGACACTATGCATTTTCCAGCCATTGTGGATGATTGTTCACTAGACTTTGAAAGCAGTAGTCCTGTTAAATTTCTCATGTACTTATATGAGAATGCCTGGATCCTTCTGAAGTATCTTCTACAACTTCAAGACCAAATATATCACAACAGGTAGAAGTTCAAGCCTTCTTGTTTTATATATTGTCTTACCTTCTTTTATTCTCAAAACTTAACAAAGACAAAAATCTTTCATGACATAGCTAAAGAAAAAATGATTAATATACTAATGGTGTGTTAGGTCCCTAGACCCTAGTACCATAGTGGGTAAGTGCTACAGCTGCTAACCACAAGGCTGGCAGTTCAAATCTGTCAGGCACTCCTTGGAAACTCTGGGGCAGTTCTGCCTGTCTGTACGGTCACTATGAGTCAGAATCAGCTTGATGGCACTGGGCTTGGTATGGTTGGTGTAGCTGGTACAGTGTGTGTTTTACTTCTAACTAAAAATGTTGACTGTTCAAATCTACCCAGCAGTATTGTTGGAAGGAAAGCCTGGTGATTGGCTTCTGTAAGATTATGGCCAAGAAAACGCTATAGAGCAGTTATACTCTGTAATACATGGAGTTGTCATGAGTTGGAATTGACTTAATGGAAACAGTTATTTATTTATTTTTTTAAATATTGGTTAAAAATGCTGAGCAAAATTTTACTAGTTCCGTGTAAATAGGTGTTTCCTTGTTTTGATGATCATTTGGGTAGAAAGAGAAGAGAGCATCGTCTTTGAGTCCTTGAAATAAAACCTAGGTTTGTCTTTGTTGAATGAGGAGACCAGAGAAAAACATGACTGACAACACAAATAGTGAACTTGGAATGCATCAAAATAGTGCCTCAAAAGTTCTATTGATCTGTCTCTGGGTGGGAACAAACAGAACCTGTGAGGAAGGTCACTGGGTATTGATTTGGAAGACAGATGTACTGAGCCTAAAGTGATCTCATTGCTGATTTCTTCTCTGGTTGTCTGGGACCTCACATTCTCTGTATCTTAAACAAGGAATCACATATTTGAGTGGTGAGAACAAGGGGCTTTGGAGTCAGAAAGATCTGGATCAAAAACTCAGCTCCACTAGTTACTTCAAAAATTGCTTCTTAACTTCTTTGAAACCTTCATTTCTTCATCTGTAAAGTGGGGATAACAATGCACTCTATACCAGGAGTTAAGAAAATTAGAGATAATATGGATTAAGAATTTAGCGTATTGCCTGGGACAGAGTAGGTAGTTGGTAAATCCTAACCAAATGGACGGAACTGAGCAGGTAGTACCAGAATCTATAGTTTTAAAATCAATCTCAGATTCTGTTTTGCGATGTTTAGTCATTGTGTGGTGTGCCTGTGTGGTCACCTGTATCTGTAATGCTGTAGACCACTGAAGCAGCAAGTTCTTTACTCCTGCCATCTTTCTTTCAAGAGGCATTTACTTTGTAATCTGTGATATTTTTACACTGAAATTCACTTCTGTGATATGTGTCCTGGCATGGTATAAGTTACTCAGTTTCATATTATCTCTGTTACTACACTTGACCACATTTCTGTTTGGAAATCTCTGTTAACAGGGTACTTCGCTGAGCCATCACTGAACCTTTGTCTGTTTGATGTTTTGAACTTCTATCACTCACTTTTTGAAAATACCAGAGTCTGTAACTCTGGAGCAGCCTTTGCATTATTCTTCAGTATCTTATGGGTACCAAGGCGACACAAGGAAATGAGTACATTTTCTATTACCATAACATCTATATCCAGTTTTCAGTAGAAATTTGATTCCGTCTTCTCTGCATCCCACTCAGCCAACTAGAAATAGGCAGACAGGCTCTGTTGTTGTTAGGTGCCATTAACTCAAATTTCGATTCATAGAGGCCCTCTGTGGCAGAATAGAAGTGCACCTCGCCCTCCCCCGCCACGTTTTCCTAGGCAGTAATCTTTTTGGTAGCAGATTGCCAGGTCTTTCTCTTGCAGAGCTGCAGAGTGTTTTCAAACCATCAGTCTTTTGATTAGCAACTGAGAGCTTAACCATTATACCACCAGGAGTCCTTAGACAAGTGCTAAAAATGAAAGCAAACCAAACCTGTTGTCACTGAGTTGGTTCCAACTCATAGTTGCCCTATAAGACACAGTACAGCTGTCGCCTAGGGCTTCCAAGGAGCGACTGGTGGTTTTGAATTACTGATCTTTAGGTAGCAGCCAAGCTCTTAACCACTACAACACACTAGGAGCATGTATATTGTCATAGAAAAATATCAAGGGTTTGTTGAGGAGCAGCCAAGCTATGGCTAAAGGCACATCATCTTTACAAGCCAGTCTGGCATGGACAGTGAAGTGTGAACCTCTGACTGAAAAAGGGTTTTGCACCTTCCTTAGTAATTAGCTGTATTTCTTCTTTTGATGTTTATGGCTTTCTCATTTCCTGTGTGTAGATTTTGAGTAACACACCATGAATGACTGCCAAAAAAAAATTAATTAAAATAAATTGAAAAACACGTTTCTTATAAAGGTAGGAATTTTGCTCAAGATCAAAGTGTTTTATTATTTTCCTATGTTAACTAACATCTTTTTAGGGGAAAAAAGACTACTTGATAAGAGGGAAAACAATCATACACATACACACAGAGGAGAGAAAGAGAGAGAAAGAGAGAGCAATTGATCAGTTAGATGTGAATGGTAGTTGATTATGTCAGGAGAGACTGGAGAGTGAGCGCCACAATTACATATATAGTAATGGAGAAGGAACAAATAGTTGTGTTGGAATTTCCTTACTCTGTTTTTGCTATGACAGCTATTATGAAAAGCAAGGTGGAGGAAAAAAACACTAGATAATCAAGAATGATAATTTTGTCATTGCCTTTTATAGTATCTGTCTTCTAAAATATAATAAAAAAGCTTCACAATCCAAGTTGCTCTGCTGTTACCAATTTATCCATTGTATTTATGAATATGTATTTATGCATGGAAGTGTTAGGAGGAAAATAAAGTCATTTTTGTGAAGGTTAGATTTATAAACTTCAGTAAAACAAGACTCATTCAAACAAAAAACAACCAGATTCTGGAATGACAGATAAAGGGAGAAGCTTATCTTCATAGAAGAAAAAAATATTAAATTTCACTAAATTGTTTAATAGAGAAATGGACCTACTGCAAGTTTTAAAAATGCTTATTTTGCTTCCACTGCTGTGTTTCTGCTTACAGATGGTCTATGTGATAGTTGCCATAGAAACAAAACCTTTTTCATCAATCTCTCTTTGTTGCTATGGAGTGTTCAGTGTTGCTACACGTAACTTTTGTGTGAAATGTCATCTATGTATCTCATGACTGACCTTTTGGTGAATCATATCAATCATGTATTCATCAACAAACTGTAGCATAAAATTATGCATTACTACTATGTTGACTGTTAAACAGGATAGGTGGACCTATATTTGTAGGCAAGCGCTGGGCGTTTGTTAACTCGTGTATTTGAAATTGTAATAATGTGATAAAGGACACATGTTCTGATGGATACAAGCAAGTTTTTTTTTTTTTTTTAGTATATCGTTTTGATTGTGGTAGCTTTTTCTTGAAAGAATTTAAGATCTCCTGAAAGTTAGAGGTGTTGTGAGGTTCGGAATTTCTCTTGTAGTTTTTTCATCTGATGCTTGCTGTGTGGGCTTAGACAAATCACTTAACCTCAGGTTCTAATGAGATAATGAAATTAAGGATGATAGATTTCCATGTGGTAAACTCCATAAAGGCAGGGGCACTGCCTGTTTTTCTTATCCCTGTGCACATTTCTAGAGTTAAGGTAACACAGTGGTTAAGAGCTATGGCTGCTAACTGAAAAGTTAGTTGTTTGAATCCACCAGCCACTCTTTGGACACACCATGGGGCAGTTATACTCTGTCCTGTAGGGTCACTGTGAGTCAGAATTTACTCAGCAGTAACTGGTTGATACATTTAGATGTTGGCACAATATCTAGATAAAGATCCTGGAGAAGAATAAAAATACTTTTTGAGGGAATGAATATAGACATTGTTGCTTTGAGTTACACAAGAATCTCAAACTCTAGTCTGTATGTTAAGTCAATTTCAAGAGTAGGATTCATTTCATTTTAATTCAGCAAATATTTATTGAGTGACTACCAGTTGCCACTGAGTTGATTCTGGCTCATAGTTGTAAAATACTGAACTTCTTGCTGGATTTCTTATATTTTATAAAACAAAACAAAAAATGATTTGGTTTATATTTCTACCATTCTGTATTCCAAACTCTAATCATCACTCATTTGAAGATCTGTTCTTCTCCCTTGTACCAAAGTATGCATCCTTGAGTTTAAGTAACCTGACCTATGCATTCAAGGTATGTTATTAACAAGAAACTAATGTTATCCAGCAATGAAAAGCATGAGACGTTGTTTGAATCAGACAGAGTCAACTGTAAATTTACTATTTCTGCAGCACTGGGACGCTTACTTCCCCTCTCTACCTTTAGTTTCCTCATCTGCATGATACAGGTAAAAGTACCTATCTCATTCATGTAGGTATCATGAGAATGGAATGGAGTTTATCAAGTCTAAGCCCAGCAATTAATCCTGGTGGTGTAGTGGTTAAGACCTATGGCTGTTAACCAAAAGGTCAGCAGTTCAAAACTCCTTGGAAACTCTGTGGGGCAGTTCTCCTCTGACCTATAGGGTCACTTTGAGTTGGAACCAACTCTGTGGCACCTAACAGCAATAACAACAGGCCCAGCAATGAGTCCTGGTGATGTAGTTGTTAAGATGTAGTGGTTAAGACCAAAAGGTCAGCAGTTCAAATTGGAAACTGTGGGGGTGTTCTCCTTTGACCTATAGGGTTTCTAGGAGTTGGAACGAACTCTGTGGCACCTAACAACAAAACAACTAGCCCAGCAATTAATCCTGGTGATGCAGTGGTTAAGACCTATGGCTGCTAACCAAAAGTTCAGCAGTTCGAATTCACCAGGTGTTCCTTGGAAACCTTATGGGGCTGTTCAACTCTATCGTGTGGGGTGGCTCTGAGTTGGGCTCAGCTTGATGACACTGGGTTTGGAAGCACAGCCATTAACACAGAAGGAGAGCTCCACAAATGGTGGGTGTTATTTATCCAGTTGCTGTCCACCCAGTCCTGACTCCTGGCAGCTCCATGTGTATCAGAGCAGAACTGTGCACCAGGGAAATTTCAGTGGCTGATTTTTCAAAATAAATCACTAGGCCTTTCTTCTCAAATGCCTCTGAGCAGACTTGAACTGCCAACCTTTTGGTTAGCACCCAAGTTTGTTAATCACTTGTAGCACCTAGATACTCCTGTTGTTATCCATGCACGCTGTAATAATGTGCTTCTCTTGAATTTATTGAACTGTCTAAAATCTGTAGATTTTATTATTTTATGTTTCCATTTAACTCTTCTAACTGTGCTGTGCAGCAAGTAGTTTTCCACTGAGTGAGGATTTCTCAACTCTTGGCATGTTCTGTAACTTAACTAGTCATTTTGTATTATTTAAAAAAAAAAAAGTCTTACTCAGCTGAAGATTACAGTTGCAAATATGCTTGAAATCTGACTGCTGCTACCTCTAGACCAGACTCCTGGGTCTTGGAATTAGGTGGAAACTTGGACTGTGTGTCGCTTCTTCCTCCCATTCTAGCTCCTTGGAGTTACAAGGGAGTTAGATGGTGTTTAACTCTTTTCTTTTGCTTATCAAAGCCTACATCCTCTAGTGTTGTGAATTAGGTGAGAAATCAAGGATGCAGAAATTTTAAAACACCACTAAGTGGTGGGAAGCCACCTTGTCCTTGCTCTGATCTGTCTGGTTCCATCTCTTGCTGCTGACCTCCTTGGGGGAGCTCCAAGGAGATGGTGTGCATGGTTCTCTGGTTCCCTTTCGCCCTCCATCCGTGCAGAAGGACTCACAGGGAAGGAGGGAAGGACAGCTTTGTCTGCTTTTGACTCTTGCAGGCAATCATCTCACCTACCTTACCCTCCAAGTGGGACACCTGCTGGCTTGAGCTGCTGCCTTGGCATCCTCACAGCTCCTGCCCTGTTTTCCTACCTGTGTGCTGGCCCACACAGAGCCTTGGAAACTGTCAAGCCCTGTAGCTCCATTTGCCCTCTCTTCGTCCCCCAGCACTGTACTGTGATCCCTGCTTTCCCTGTGAACACATTTGCTCCACAACCACCCTCTTACTTTCAAATCTTTCCCAGCAGGAAGCCAGACACAAGCTGTGTCCATACACTTGCCTCAGGTTTCAGAGGGCAAATTCAGGCTCTCCCAGCAACTCCCCATCATGCTACAGTCCTCTCTAAAGGTAGCCTCAGGTTTCAGAGGGCAAATTCAGGCTCTCCCAGCAACTCCCCATCATGCTACAGTCCTCTCTAAAGGTAGCCTCAGGTTGGTGGTGGCCACTGGCATTGAGACTATCAAGCAAAGACTGAAGAGGGAGAGGTCAGTCCCTATTCCTTCCAGTTAGATAAAGTAGGGGATGTTTACATGTATGTTGTTGTTGTATGTGATGTTGCATTGGTATCAACTCATAGTGACCTCACGTGACAGGGTAGAACTACCCCTTAGAGTTTTCTTGGCTGTAATGTTGATGGGAGCAGATCACCAGGTTTTCTCCCACAAAGCAGTAGGGTGGGTTTGAACCACCAACTTTTCAATTAGGAACTGAGTACTTAACCACATCACCACCAGGGTGCATTTAAGAAAATTTCAATTTCAGTAGGAGGCAGAGATTGGCATGTCTTAGTTGACATGCCCTAGAGAGCTATAACACATGCAGTTACCGTTTACCAAAAAATTAAAGTTCAAAGCACTCGCAGAAGTCATACAGTAATTAAATCTGTAACATAAGCACTTACAGTACCACAAAGTTTAGAAAATGATTTGCACACATTTAATTTAGTTTTTTGACTCTTCATTCACTGTCCCTTCTACATATATTTAATAACACAAGCATTCTAATGGACATAACTTACTACGTCCTATATCATTTAGAAGGAACTTGAGCTTCCTTTGTTCCATAGGAATCATTATTATTATTATTTTAAAAATAGTTTCTTTATTGTGATTGAGTGAAAATGTACAATCCAGTTTAAATTTGCCCACATACCTGCAGCTCCTTCTGCTCTCCCTGCCTGGTGACAGCACATTCCTTCTTTCTGTTCTATACAAATCATATCCTCTTAACAATCTCCTGTCTTCTTCTGTCCATGCCCTCCACTCCCTTTTAGTAAGAGACCAGTAGGACAACATCCTTTAGATGTGCAGAACCATAAAATACACACATGATATGGTCACTCTGCATCTCTGAGTCCAGTCCTTTCCTGTCTGACCTCAGTAATGATTTATGAGCAGGGGCAACATCAGGTCTAGGAGTCATGCTGCCAAGGGAACCCCCAGGCCTTTAGACCATCAACTGAGGTCTTCTAGTGGAACTCTCAGGGTGAGCCCCATCATGGCTGTCATTGGTGGTGGCCGGGCACCATCTGGTTCTTCTGGTCATATGTTAATGTAGTCACCCACTCACGTGGATCTTTCTATCTTCTGGGTTCTGTTTCCCTCATGTCATTGTTGTCCTTGGTGATCGTCTGTTCCACCTGAATTGGGACCATTTGTTGTATCTCAGATGGCAGCTTGCTAGCTTTTAAGACCCCAGTCACCACTCACCAATACAGGATGCAGAATACTCTCTTAACAATAGGCTAGTTATGCCAATTGGTCTGGATGTCCTCTGAGGGCATGGTCCCTGGATCCCCGCCCCTGCTAAGCTCTGTACTTGCAATATTAGGTTAAGATTGGAAGAGTTTTCAGATATGTTGAAGTCCAGTTAGATTGATCTTCTTTCTGGTGTGTGCTGTCACTGATTTCATCCAGCCAAATTTTTATCAACTATCCCTCCCCTCCCTTGCAGCTGTCAGTCTTTTCTTCTGTACATGAGTCTATTTTTAAGTCCTTATAGTAAGGGTCTCATATATTTGTCCAAGAATTATTATTATGAAAAATAGTTATCAGTGTACCAGCAGAATAAAAAGTTAATAAAGCTTGATATACAGATCTAAATAATGCAAGTTGATGTGTGCATATGTGCGTGCGTGTGTGTAGTTCTTTGTGTATATGTCTATCTATATATATAAAATCATGGTATCATGGATTAAATTGCGTCCCTCCAAAAATATGTGTAACAATTTGGCTGGGCCATGATTCACAGCATTGTGTGATTGTCCTCCTTTCTGTGATTTTTGCATTCTGTGAATCCTAATCTCTGCCTGTGGTTGAGAGACTGTTAAACGAGGATTAGAGTGGTGCTTCAGCACCCTTCCTAAGGTCACCTCCCAGCTCCAGTGTAAAGAGAATTTCCTTGAAGTGTGGCTTGCACCACCTTTTATCTTTTTGTCCTATAAGAGGTAAACAGAAAAGAAGCAGAGAGTTGGGAACCTCACATCACCAAGAAAGAAGGCAGTGCTGGGAGCTGACAAGTCCTTTGGAAAGGACCAGGATCCTTGCACCTCTGAAGCTTCCTGTCCAGGATCTTTCTTGAGAGCCAGCAGAGAAAGTCTTCCCCTGGGGCTGACACCCTCAATTTGTACTTGTAGCTTATTGGACTGTGACAGATAAAATTTGTCTTTTTAAACCCATTCCACTTGTGGAATCTGTGTTACAGCACTAGATAACTAAGACATGTGGACTCCATTAAAAGTCCTGAATATGAAAAATATACTGAGATTAAGTGCATCTTTCTACCAAAGGGATTGTAAAATACCAGTTTAGCATAGTGCTAAGGGCTGGACGTGTGAGTATGTCCATGGGCTGACAAGCCCTTTTCTTAGCCATTGATGCCTGATTCCAGAAGAGCTGTTTTAATGGCAATCCTCTCGAATGCAGCTGATGATATTTCTTGTTTCTTATTGCTTGATGACCTCGTTTGTTAAATTTTCATCAGCAGACACCTTGGATCCCAGCCTGTGGTAAGAAGGTCTGACGTGCTTTCACATAGCCATCTCAGCTATCAGGAGCGGCAACTCCTAAACTAGCTATTTTAGAAAAGGTCTAAGTGACAGAGGAGCACAAGCTAGTTCTAATGACTTATAAAGAATTGGTAAACGAGTGTCTGCATACTAACCCACGGTGATGGCAAGCTTCTCCTCTGTAGATTTCCGTTGTTTTCACTTGTGACTATTCAATCACCGGATCTCAGATGAATAATGAATAGAATATTCAGTGCAAAACTCATACCATATTTTTCAGACTGCCTGCAGTAAACTTCCTTTCCTTTTTGTGAGAAAATATGTAAAATAATGATGCAAATGTTATGACTTAATACTGTCAGGAATATCTGCTTTAAAAATTACCTTTCATCACACATGCAAAGATATAGTTGAATTTGTGTATTTTTTATGTAGGTGTGTGTATTTTATTAAAATATATCTGTAACTTTCTGTGTAATGTTTCCTAGCATCAAAGACAAATAAACGTAAGATTTATAAAGATGCTGGTAATAATAATGGAAAGGCAATAATAATGGAAACTAAAACAGAAACTGGATTATTTGACTTACGTCAGCACTACTGTATGACAGTCATTGAAACAGAACCCTCTTGGAAGTTGGGAATGTCATACTTTCAGTTCATGTTATGCAAAGTAGGAGAGTGGAACTGATGAGAGTATGGCTCTTGGCCTCAGTGTCTTGGTTTGGATCATGCCTCTACCATTTCACACCTGTGTGCCTTTGAACTAGTGACTAGTTTCTCACCCATTCTTAGCGGTGGTTCCGTATCTGTAAGTGGGCGTGAGCGTGATAACTGCCTCATTGAACTGTTCTGAAGACTAAATGAGATAGCAGCAGAAGCACTTAGAATGGGACTTAGAGTGAGCACGATAAGGACCTCCTGAATTATTAGCTACTATTGTTGCTGATTTCACAAACAGGTTCTGAGAAATGTGTAGTACATTGGTTTGAAGGTGAGAAGTAGAGGAAGTGAGAAACAAGACTAGAGAAAAGAGGAAGACGGCGAAGAAGACTGGAGAAAACAATAGAAAAACAGAAGGTGTTGGGATTCAGTGGGTTTTGAGGTATAGGAGTCACTTTATATGTGACACTCTCATTAGACTTTATTATCTGTGGACTACTGGTCTTTGAAATGTTTGATCCTATATGTTTTGTATACACATTTATTAGTAAAGAGCTCATCTGGTTCTATTTTTAAAAGTTTATCACGCAGTATTTAGACATACAAAAAGTTATGAAAAGTAGTGAAATTAACTCTTGTGTACCCATCACCCAAATTCATAAACCAGACATTGTCAGCACGTTGCTTCTACTTGTGTAGTACTCCCTGATTTTCTTACTTTTAATTTTTGTTGTTGTTGTGTGCTGTCAAATTGATTACAACTCATAGAGATCCTATAAAACAGATTACACCTGCCCTGTGTGTTTTCTAGCTGCTCAGCTGCTAACCAGAAATGCCACCCACCAGCTTCTCATTGGGAGAAAGATGTGGCGATTTGTTTCAATAAAGATCGCAGCCTTGGAAACTCCATGCAGCAGTTCTACTTTACCATGTAGGAATACTGTGAGATTAGTAGACTCAATGGCCGTGACTTTGTTTATCTAAGTTTTTGGTTTTAATCTTTATGGGATCAAATCATTGGATCTTCTGCTGAGGAGTTCAAACCATCAGCCTGTTAGCTGGCAGTCAAGCTGTGAACTGTTGTGCCAGCAGGGCTCCTCACTGATACTGTGTACCACTCTCAATTTTGTAAATCATTTACATGACTTTTTATATTTTATTGTTGTTGTTAGTTGGCATGGAGTTGATTCTGACTCATGGCATCCCATGTGTGCAAAGTAGAACTGTTCCATAAGGTTTTTAAGGCTGTGAAAGCAGATCACCTGGCCTGTCTTCCATGGTGCCTCTAGGTAGGTTTGAACTGTCAACCTTTTGACTAGTAGTAGAGTGCTTAACCATTTTTACCACCTACAGGTTCCATTTATATTGCATTACATGCGTACGAATCTCTAAGCAATCTTGAAACAAACAAACAAAAAAAACACACAAAAAGACCAACTTCCATCAAGTGGATTCCAACGCATAATGACCCCTTAGCGCGGAGTAGAACTGCGCCGTAGAGTTTCAAGGAGTGCCTGTTGGATTCAAATCGCTAACCTTATGGTGAGCAGATGTAGCACTTAACCACTATGCCACCACTGTATATAGTACTAAACATTGTTACATGCTTTCATGTAGGATGTGTTTATATGTTTTCACACAGGATATGTTTGTGTTTTCAGCTTTATATATAAAATACTATATGTATGTGTCTAACACCTTTTCCTCTCTTTCTTTTTTGCTAAATGCTGTGGTTTTAATTCATCCATAGTATAGTTCATTCATTTTCATGCAGTATTCTATTGTGTGAATGTAGCACAGTTTATTCATTGCTTTTTCTGTTGATGAATATTTAGGTAGTGTGTGTGTGTGTGTCTGTGTGTGTGTGTGTGTGCATGCGTGTGTACACACTTTTATCACCCATTATACTGTGAATATTAACATTCGTGAATTCTGATGCAAATGTGTAGAAATTTATCTGGGAGAATATGAAAGTTAGCATCTCTAAACATTATCATTTTTCCCCTCTTCTTGTTGTTAGATGCCGTCAAGTTGATTCTGACTCATAGCAACCCTATTCACAACAGAACAAAACACTGCCAGATCCCATGCCAGTTGTTTGTTGCTTACAACTGTTGCTATGCTTCAGCTGAGCCCATTGTTTTAGTCACTGTGCCAGTCCATCTCATTGAGGGTCTTCCTCTTTTTCACTGTCTACTTTACCAAGTATGATGTCTTGCTTCATGCTTCACAGACTGATCCCTTCTGATAGTATGTCATAGTATGTGAAACATAGTCTTGCCATGTTTGGTTCTAAGAGACATTCTTGTTATACTGCATCCAAGATTTTTGGCAGTCTATGGTTCAATATTTTTCCAGCACCACAATTCAGAGGCATCAATTCTTCTTCTGTCTCCCTTGATCATGGTCCAGCTTTTATTTGTATATGAGTCAGTTGAAAATACTATGGCGTGGATCATTTTTTCCCCTAGGAAATAGAATAATAATTCTTTCACATGGTTCTAAATTCTCAATGAGATAATGCATATTAGTGCTGAGTTGTGTTACATAGTAACTAGTCACTACCTGCTGACTATTGATAGTACGGATGTACTCTATAATTCTTGATTTATCTTATAAGAATTGTTGTATATATCCAACTCATGTTAAACTCATTGGCTACAGAGTTTTCCTAACTTATTTCAGAGTGAAGACTTAATATTATTTGCAGTGAATCAATTCCAACTCATAGAGACCCTATATGACAGAGTTTAACTGTCTTATAGGGTTGACTTGGCTGGAAACCCTGATGTCATAGTGGTTAAGTGCTATGTCTGCTAACCAAAAGGTCAGCAATCCGAATCTGTCAGGTGCTCCGCTGAAATTCTGTGGGACAGTTGTACTCTGTCCTATAGGTTGCTATGATTCAGAATTGACTTGCTGGCAATGTTTTTTTTGGGGGGAGGGGGGAAAATGTTTTTGGAGAAAACCCTAGTGTATAGTGATTAAGTGCTGTGTCTCCTAACCAACAGGTCAGCAGCTCAGATCTGCCAGGCACTCCTTGAAACTGCATGGGGCAGTTCTACTCTGTACTGCTGAGTCACTATGAATCAGAATCAACTGAATGGCAGTGGGTTTGGCTTTTTTCTTTGGTTTAATCTTTAATCTTTATAGGACATCACTGGATCTTTTCTGTGTGGAGCCACTGGTATGTTCAAGCTGCTAGCCTCTGGCAATTAAGCACTTTTTGATCTGGATCAGAGTTTACTTTAAAAACATTCTACTTTCTTGACCATTTACTTGAGGTGAAAAGCTGACTGTGAAAATAGAAGAGCTTCTAAATAAAGTTTAATAATGCTTGTCAGTATTATGATATGTTCATAAGATAATGGAAAAAATATTTTCAGAAGTTGAATCTCCGGAAGATAAATTTTAACTTATGAATTATAGAGGAGATCCTATCTCTTAAGGAATAAAGAAGAAGAAGGGGCCAAAATGGTGGACTAGCCACACATCTCTTGGATTCCCTTTGAGAACTGAGGCCTAGAGAAACTGAACAGCTTTTTGATGATATGAAGACAGCAATCAATATCTAACCGTTTAAAGAAGCAGACCACCATGGCTCTGGAAAATGCCCAAAATAAAGAATCAATAAACTTCCCAGATGAGAAGCCTTTGTGAAATTATTGGAAATAGAATGCAAAAGAATAAAGCAGAATAAAATGAAAATTTAAACAAGAATTTTGCAAGACTAATGACTTCTTTGTTGCAAATACCATTTTTTTAACCAACCTGAACGGCAGCAGTACACATGGACCTCAGCAGATGGAATGCACAGGAACTGAATTGACCACATCTGTGGAAAAAGATGATAGAAAAGCTCCTTATCAGCAGTCAGAATAAGACCAGGTGCTAACTGTGGCACAGATCATCAATTGCTCATATGCACGTTCAAATTGAAACTGAAGAAAATTGGAACAAGTCCATGAGAGCCAAAGTATGAACTTGAGTATATCCCTCCTGAGTGTAAAGACTGTCTCAAGAACAGATTGAATGTGTTGATAACTAATGACCAGAGACCAGATGAATTGTGGCATGACATCAAAGACATTATCTGTGAAGAGAGCAAGAGGTCATAAAAAAGACAGGAAACAAAGAAAAGACCAAATTAGCTGTCAGAAGAGACTCTGAAACTTGCTTTCAATCATCGATGAGCTAAAGCAAAAGGAAAGAGTGGTGAAATAAAAGATCTAAATTGAAATTTCAAAGGGCAGCTTGAGAAGACAAAAGAAAGTATTACAGTGACATGTGCAAAGCACTGGAAATGGAAAACCAGAAGGGAATAACACAATCTAGATTTCTCCAGCTGAAAGGACTGAAGAAAATATTCAAGCCTTGAGCTGTAATAATGGAGGATTCTGTAGGGAAACTATTCAGTGACTCAGAGAGCATCAGAAGAAGATGGAAGGAATAGACAAAGTCATTATACCAGAAAGAACTGGTCGATGTTGAGCCATCTGAAGAGGTAGCATATGATCAGGAACCAATGGTACTGAAGGAAAAAGTTGAAGCTGCACTGGAGGCATTGGCAAAAACCAAGGCTTCAGGGATTGATGGAATATCAATTGGGATATTTTCACATAGATGCAGTGCTGGAAGTGCTCACTCATCTATGCTGAGAAATTTGGAGGACAGCTACCTGGCCAACTGACTGAAAGAGGTGTGTATGTCCATTCCAAGGAATGGTGTTCCAACCGAATGCAGAAGTTACCGAACAATATCGTCAATACCACACTCAAGTAAAATTTTGCACAAGATCGTACAAAAGTGACTACAGCAGTACATTGACAAGGGACTGCCAGAAATTCAAGCTGGGTTCAGAAGAGGACGTGGAACCAAGGATATCATTGCTGGTGTCAGATAGATTTTGGCTGACAGCAGAGAATACCAGAAAGATATTTACTTGCACTTCACTGACTGTACAAAGACAATCAGCTATGTGGATCATAATAAATTATGGCTAACATTATGGACAATGGGAATTCCAGATACCCAATTGTGCTTTTAAGGAATCTGTATGTGAATCAAGAGGCAGTTGTGCGAACAGAACAGGGGAACACTGCATGGTTTAAAGTCAGGAAAGGTGTGCATCAGGATTGGAGCTTTTCACCATACCATTTCAATCTGTATGCCGAGCAAATAATCCAAGAAGGTGGATTATATGAAGTAGAATGAGGTGTCAGGATTGAAAGATGACTCATTAACAACCTGCATTGTGCAGACAGCACCACCTCACTTGCTGGAAATGAAGACTATTTGAAACACTTACTGATGAAGATAAAGGACCACAGCCTTTGGTACAGATTGTACCTCAATATCATGAAACAAAAATCCTTACAACTGGACCAGTAAGCAACATTGTCATAAATGGAGAAAGGATTGAGGTTGTCAAGGATTTCATTTTACTTGGGTCCACACTCATAGCCCACAGAAACAGCAGTCAAGAAATCACAAGATGTGTTGCATTGGGAAAATCTGCTGCAAAGGACCTCTTTAAAGTATTGAAAAGTAAAGATGCCACCTTGAAGACTAAGGTGTGCCTGATACACCCAAGCCGTGGTAGTTTTAATCACATTATATGTGTGTGAAAGCTGAACAGTAAACAAAGAAGACAGAAGAAAAATTGATACTTTTAAACTGTGGTGTTGGAAAAGAATATTGAATGCATCATGGACTGCCAAAAGAACAAACAGATCTGTTTTGGAAGAAGTACAACCAGAGTGCTCCTTGGAAGCAAAGATGGCAAGACTGTGTCTAACATACTTTGGACATGTTGTCAGATAGGATTAGTCCCTGGAGAAGGACATAATGCTCGGTAGAGTGGAGGGTCAGTGAAAAAGAAGAAGACTCTCTACAAGATGGATTGACACAGTGGTGGCAACAATGGGCTTAAGCATAAAAATGATTGTTGACGTGGCACATGACTGGCCAGTGTTTCATTCTGTTGCTTATAGGATCATAGGAGTCAGAACTGACTTGACAGCACCTAACAATGCTAGAACATCAATGATCTGAAATCTAGCAGATCGATAATCAAATTACAGAATTAAACAATTCGATGGAAAGCCAAAGAGCAGAACTGAGGAAATGGAATGCAGAATTAGTAAGATTAAAGAAAAAGCAACTGATACTAGCATTTATGAGGAGAAATCAAAGAAAGGAAAGAAAAAAATTAAGAAGCATGTGGGATTCTATCGAGAGGAATAATCTATCAATATTTGGAATTCCTGAACAAGGAAGGGTAGCAGAAAATACAGAGAGAATTGTTGAAGAGTTGCTGATAGAAAACCTTCCTGACATCATGAAAGAAGAGAAGATAGATATTCAAAATGCTTATTAAAAACCACCAAAGGTGCACCCCAAAAGAAAGACACCTATGCATATTATAATCAAGCTAAATAAAATGAAATAAAAAGAGAGGTTCTTAAAGGCAGCTGGGTTTAAAGCAAAGCTAATATACAAACAGAAGCCCTGTAGACTCCCTCTGACCTTTCAGCAGAAAACCTGTTGCAAAGAAGGCAGTGGGATGACACATACAAAACCTTGAAGGAGAAAAACTCCCAACCAAGAACTACATGTCCTACAAAATTGTCTCTCAAACATAACAGTGAAATTAGAACATTTTCAGATAAACAGAAGGTTAGAGACTTTGTAAAAATCAGAACAAAACTACAAGAAATACTGAAAGAAGCTCTTTGTTTATAAAAATCAATAATATCAGATATATACTCAAGGATGCAATGCAGAATACAGCATCCAGAGTCCTACTCAGTTAGGGAAGTCACAAAGGTCAATAAAAAAAAATATTAAATATAGGGAGCCAGAGATCTTAGCATGTAAACAATGACATCATCAGACAATACAGAGGGATATATTATAGTAGTTATAGCCCGTGTAGATGGCGAGGAAGTTAAGGAGGTAAGTTAAAGATTACTATAAACTTAGAGCATTAAAGGGGGTCAAAGGATTAACTGCAAAGCAAAGTAACAGTGCTACGTATCAAAGCAGGAAATATAATGCACGAGTCTCAACAATCACAAAACTGGCATTGAAAAGGATAGAAAGAACACTTGCAAAGAAAGATGACCCAGAAGAGAATATTAAGTGGAACAAAGAAAATGTCAACAGCACAAAAACAAGGCACCAAAATGATAGTACCAAACACGTATCTTATCAATAATTACATTGAATGTAAATGGATTGAATATTCCAATTAAGACAGATCAAAACACACAATCCATCTGTATGCTGCTTATAAGAAGCACATCTTAGACTCAAAGTTATCAGGAAACTGAAAATCAAAGGATGAAAAAGTATATACCAAGCTAACAACATGCGAAGAAGAGCAAGAGTAGCAATACTAATCTCAGATAAAATAGACTTTAGTGTAAAATCCACCAATATGGACAAGGGTGATTGCTATTCATTGCTGAAAGGTTCAGTTCATAAGCAGGATATAACAATAGTAAATGTTTATGCACCCAATACCAGAAAATCTAAATACATTGAACGAACGCTAACAACATTGAAAAGTAAGATAGGTCATTCCACAATAATAGTAGGAGACTTCAACACTCCACATTCAGTAATGGACAGATCGTCCAGAAAATAACTAAATAAAGACACAATAAAATACTAAATAAAGCTCTTATTAAGACAAATCGACCAACTAGATACATACAGAAATTTTTACCCAACAACAAATAAGTACACCTTCTTTCCACATGGTACATTCTCCAGAATAGACTATGTATTAGGTCATAAAGCAAGTTTCAACAAAATCCAAACCACTGAATTATTATAAAGCATCTTCTCAGGTCATAAAGACATAATAGTTGAAATCAAAAGCAGAAAAGACACAGGTAGAAATTTCAAACTCATGGAAACTGAACAACACTTTGCTCAAAAATTCATGGGTTATAGAAGAAATCAAGCCAAAGCCAAGTGCCGTCAAAGATGCAACAAAATAATTCATGGAACCAAGTGAGAATGAAAACACATCCTAACAGAACCTATGGGATACAACAAAAGGTATGCTCAGAGGACAGTTTATCTCTATAAATGTACACATCTGGAATGAAGAAAAGACCCAAACCAAAGAATTAACCCCCAGAACTAGAATAAGTAGAACGAGAACAACAAAAGAATACCCCAGGCACCAGAAGAAAACAGATAATAAAAATTAGAGCAGAAATAAACAAATTAGAGAATAGAAAAACAGTTGGAAGAACTAACAAAACCAAAAGACTGGTTCTTTAAAAGGATCAGCAAAATTGATAAACCATTGGCTAAACTTACAAAAGAAAAACAGGAGAGAAAACAAATAACCTGAATAAGAAATGAGACAGGAGATGTCACAACAGACCCAACCAAAATTTAAAGTATCACAACAGAATATACAAAAGACTACTCTAACAGGTATGAAAATTTAGAAGAAATGGACAAATTTTAGATTCACATCACATATGATATGTATCACAAGGAGAAGTAAAACAAGTTAGTAAACCCATCACGAAAGAAGAGATTGAAAAAGTATTAAAAACAAACAAACAAACAAACAAAAAAAACCTACCAACCAAAAAAAATCCTGGCCCAGATGGCAACAGTGGAGAATTCTGCCAAACTTTTAGAGAGCACTTAATTCAGATACTACTGAGGCTAGTTTACAGCACAGAAGAGAATGGATGACTCCCAAATTCATTCTATGAAGCCAGCATAACGCTGATACCAAAGCCAGGGAAAGATCCCACAAAAAAGGAAAATTACAGGCCAGTGTCACTCAAGAACCTAGATGCAAAAATCCTCACCAAAATCCTAGCCAATAAAGCTCAACATATCAAAAAATAATTCATCATGACCAAGTTGGATTCATACCAGGGATGCAAGGCTGGTTCAACATCAGAAAAACAGTTAATGTGATCAACCATATAAATAACACAAAGGATAAGAATCACCTGGTTTTGTGATTTGATGCATAAAAGGCATTTGACAAAGTCTGACACTCATTCATGTTAAAAACTCTCAGCAAAATAGGAATAGAAAGGAAATTCCTCAGTGCAGTAAGGGGCATCTGCACAAAGCCTATCACCAACATCGTCCTGACTGGAGAGAGGCTAAGAGAATTCCCCCTGATAATGGGAACTAGACACGGATGCTCACTATCACCACTTCTATTCAGCATTGAGCCAGAGGTTCTGGCCAGAGCAACCAGGCTAGAAAAAGAAGTAAAGATCATTTGTACTGGGAAAGGAGAAGAAAAAATACCCCTATTTGCTGATGATATGATTATATATGCAGAGAACCCCAAAGAATCCATAAATAAACTACTGGAACTGATAGAAGAGTTCAGCAAAATATGGAAATTTAACACAAACATAAGTAAATCAGTAGGATTCCTTTATACCAACAAAGAGATCATCGAAGAGGAAATCACAAATTTTGTACCATTTACTATAGCCCCCTAAAAGATGAAATACTTTGGAATAAATCTAACCGGAGAATTAAGAGATCTATACAGAGAAAAATACAAGATCCTACTGCAGGAAGCCAAAAGAGACCTCCATAAGTGCAGAAATCTACCTTGCTCATGGATAGGAAGATTTAACATTGTGAAAATGTCTATTTATCCAAAGGGATCTTCATATACAATGCAATCCCAATACAAATTCCAACATCATTTTTTTATGAGATGGAGAAGCAAATCACCAGCTTTGTTTGGAAAGGGGAAGAAAACCCAAATAAGTAAAACACTCCTGAAGAAGAGGAACACAGTGGGAGGCCTCATGCTACCTGACCTTAGAACGTACCACACTACCAAGGCAGTCAAAACAGCTTGGAACTGGTACAAAGAAAGGCCTGTAGACCAATGCAACAGAATAGAGACCCCAGAAATACCAACTTATGGACAGTTGATATTCAGCAGAGGCCTGAATGTTGCAAACTGGTGTAGAAACAATGCCTTTAACAAATAAATGGTGTTGGCAAAACTGGATATCCATCTGCAAAAAAACTGAAACAAGACCCATATCTCACACCTGACACAAAAGCTAGCTCAAAATGGATCAAAGACTTAAATATCAAACTAAAATGAAAAAGAGTGTGCAATAAAAAATAGGGACAACAATGGAAATTCTAATACATGTCTTAGACAGCCTACAAAATCTGACCAACAATGCGTGAACAACAGAAGAAAAAATACATAAATGGGAACTACTAAAAATCGAACAGTTATGCTCATACAGAAACTTTATCAAGAGAGTTAAAAGAGTACCTACAGAATGGAAAAAAAAAATATTTGGCAATTACATGACAGATCGACATCTGATTTCCATAATCTGGTCTTTTGCTAAGAGTCTTCTGCACCTCAGATTGGTGAGTGGTGTCAGAGTCTTAAAAGCTAGCAGGCTGCCATCAGAGGTACACCAAATAGTCTCAATCCATCTCGAGTAGATGACCGAGAACATCAAAGACACAAGGAAAAATGAGCCCAGGAGGCAGAAGGACTCATATGAATGGGAGACTGCATCAGCATGAGATCAGAAGGCCCAGACGGTGCCCAGGAACCACCAAAGGCAGCTGTGATGGGGGACACAACAGAGTCCCTAAGGTAACAGAAGAAAAGGAGATGTGAGGTTCAGGAACTCTACTAAAAGACCAGAACTTGCGGACCAACAGCCTGGAGGGTCCCCTGGGAACATGGCCCCCAGACTTCCTGCTGGCCTGGACTGGAAGCCCACTACTGAGGTCAGCTCTTCAGAAGAGAATGGACTGGACTTGAGGACACAGGGTGACTATTTGGTGTGTGTACTTTACGGTTTTATACATTTATAGGAGGCTATCCTACTGATTTCTTTCTAGATGGGAGAGAAGAAGGTGGAGAGGACAGGACAGGTGCTCATTAAGATACTAGTAGTGTAGAATGAAAAGGAGGAATGTGCTTTCACGGGATGAGAGCGGATGGAGCTGCAGACAGGCAGACATGTGAAATTGGTTTGGATGGTATACGTTCGCTTAATCATAACAAAAGGAAAATATCGTCCAAAAAACTTGATTCTGGTTCTCACAGTCTGTCTGCTTCCAGCCCTGGCAACAAGGTAGACAGGTAGGAATCCCACAGGTGTCTGGGGAAAATCCGTTGGGCCTGGCATGCGTGCCCTGGGACTGCACTGGAAAAGTAAGTAGTTGTTATTCATATCATACCCCAAACCAAAACAACTAAAGGCCAAGAGTTCTGATGCTGAAGATAAAAAATTTTGTTACATGAATTTTTCTTGATTTTTAGCCTATGTTAATGAAATTACTCTCATAGCAGGTCAACTCTAACTCATTTGCATGTACAAACAATTGTGGTTGTTAATAATTACACATTTTATTGAGCACAGTAAGTTATGCATTGAGTTTTTCTGGCACGTGAACACAGAGTCTTTGCCACAAAATTTGCATATTTTCTGTCCAGCCATGCTGTTCTAAGCTGCTTTTTAAATATTGCAATTTTATGAGGATTTTTCCTATTGTGTTCACTAAAATATATAAAAGACTGCATATTGAATGTTTTTAATAGAGGATTAATTCCTTCTTGTTTCCTCAGATTGCCTATAAGTGTTTTTTTTTTTTTCCTGAGCAAGAAGTATTCTTTTATTTTCTATTAGTAAACATATGATACCTACAAAGGCAGTAATAACCTATTCTCATGCAGTATGAGGTCTGACAGTTAGGTTTGTGAACTCATCCTTAGGAAAAGGGCACTGAAGGATGTACTAGGCTCTGGCACCGGTGCATAGCTTCCCAAGAGGGGTACTTTAAAGATGAACATAGTGATACTCAGCAGTGTGGTATGTAGTACTTTTTCTAGGGTGAATTTTAACAAACCCAGTTGTTGGCCTTGGTATACATATTTTTGCTACGTGTATAGACAGTATTGAGTACTGTTACATGTTTCCGTGTAAGGTGCACTACATGTTTTTAGTTATATATTAGTTGTAGGATGCTATATGTTTAGAATATGTAAACACATGTAAGAATTAATTAATGATAAGGTGCATTATTTTCAGACTCAGCATCTGACTCTAAATACTTCTTTCATGAAGTGTCTGTAGTATCTTTTCCTGTTAGGTATTTATCTATGTATGAAAATTCACCCTCTATTTTTCAAGTGTGTAGGAGTAAATTAAAATAGGATTTTTTTCAAATAAACAAATAAAATTGTAGGTGTGCATATGGATGTCTTTTAGATATTTGATTGCCTAGATCTTTTAATTTCAAAAAATTGAAAGTGAGTGAACCAAAAAAATCAATTACTTGTAGGTTGGTTGTGTCTCTGCCACTCCTTCTGATACCCGTGAATACACAGGAAATGATTCAAATATATTTCCAAGTGTTCTATTTCTGTTGCTTGGTCGTTTGTGATTGGCTACTAACCTAAAAGTTGGCAGTTGCAACACACCTAATGGTGTCATGGAAGAAAAGGAAGTATTTCAGTATTGAAATCACTTTCCAGAAGATTACAGCCAAGAAAACGCCATGGAGCAGATCTACTCTGTGGTGTGTGGGTTTGCATTCATTCTGTGGCAGTGAGTTGTGTGGCTGAGCTTTGATTTTACACCCATGCTTTTCAGTTGAATGTATCTGTGGCAGCACTGAACCTCCTTAAAGGTACCGTGGGATAAAGATGGGGCAATATTCATTTTCTATGACTTTACTTCAAATTAATACTTAAAAATTCTCAAAGACTCCTGGAACTGTAACTTTGCATGGGTGTCTAACTGGATTAGATTAGAAATAAAGAGCCTCAACTTCTGCATCCATATCAGCCTCACACAGGAATAATGTTAAAAATATTTGACAGTCTTGCAATTCTGCCATTTGGAAAGGGTGCCCACCATAGCCTTGCTGAGACAAGTTGTAACAGCACCTTCAGTTGTTGGATGGAGAATTTGGCACTTCTGGGTGGTTCTAACAGTTAAGCACTCAACTACTGATGGAAAGGCTGCAGATTGGAGCCTACCAGAGTCATGAGGAAAACCTATCTGTCCATCTCTGAAACATCAGTCACTGAAAACCCTATGGAGTGCACTGCTGCTATTACACACACAGGGTTGCAAGAGTTGGAGCTGACAGGAGGCCGCATAGCTTGGTTTGGCTTGGGGAGAATCCAGGGCGTATGATGTGACGGGAGACATCTGAGGGCTTGGAGCAGTGGCTATTTATGATCCAGGAAGGACGTGTTTCAACTCGATGGCAGTACGTTTGGGTTGCTTTTTTAAGGAAGCGTTTCAGTGCTGTAACAGGCGGCATGGCTGTAGTTGGGTGTGCTGGCTGAGTGTCAGCCCTGCCTCCCATGCTTTGTGAATTACTCTTCTAGATTGTAAAGGTATTATTTACCGCTGATGGCTATACTAAAAGTAGTAGTACTGATTACTCAAGCAGTTTAAAATTTTTTAACAAAAAAATTAGATGAAATCCTTGAGGCTTATTGTTTATGAAATGCTAACTCTTTAGTGCCAGAATACTACAGCTGGAGTGAAAGATACACTTAGGATTTCCTTCACATTTCTTTCAGATTTCCAATGTGGCATTTCACCGGCCCAGTGACACCTAGTGTTCATTCCCAAGACGGCAGTTAGTTCCTCTGAGCTAAATGTGTTTGTTTATTCCAGGAGCAGCCTACGAACTTGATTACTTCATCCAGGGTCTGACTTTTACCATTTTGAAGCACATCACATTAATCTAAGTCTAGGGGCCTGGTGTGTTCCAGATTTTCATAACACTGGGGCATGTCTGCACTGGGAGGCCAGACATTTTCCTTGTATTCTGGCCCAACTCCAACTAGTGCTCAGCTGAGAGGCCCCCCTGGGAATAAGACATTTCTGGGACCATTCTGAGGATTTGCAAAGAATTTGAAGTAAGCACAAAACTACATTTTCATAAAAAGGGAACACAAGCCTGGCATTTCTTAATAGCACATTTTGACAAAAAAGGTCATTATGAATCGGATGTGACTGGAAAGCTCTTAAGAAATAAAAATGAAAACTCACCAGTTTTTTTTCTATAACTTTAGTGTTCTCATTTTGCCACTGTTTATCAGATAGTTTTCATGCATAACTTTCATGAGTATTTATTTATGGTACTTTGTACCAAGCACTGTAAAAAATTAAATGGGTTTGATGAGGGAGAAAGGGCATGTTGTTAGGTGCCGTTGAGTCCGTTCCAGTTCGTAGTGACCCTATAGATAGAGTAGAACTGCCCCATAGAGTTTCCAAGGAGATTGGAACTGCTGACCTCTTGGTTAGCAGTTGTAGCACTTAACCACCACACCACCAGGATTCCCAAAGAGCCTGTTAGGTGACTGTGAATCCTTCCCACCCCTTATTCCATAACCCTCAATTTGCCACCCCTGAAGCCATGTTGGTGTTTAACTGTAGCCTGTGTTTTGTTGTTGTTGTTTGTTTTTAGCGTAATGTTGATGAGCAATAGATGCTTTTATCGTTTCTTATTTAAATCAATTCTTGATACTTTTTTGCTCAGCTGTGGGCTGTTGTGCTCTGGTTATGTGTGCCTGTGGGATTCCCAATCATTGTCATTCTGTAACTTTCTCCTTTAAATCAAATCTTGAATTCTTACCTGAAATTCTTGAGTATGAAATGCTATCCTACAGAGTCTATCAGAAGAGCTTTTCCGTGTCACCCTCAGCCCTAATGAAGCAAAACTGAAAATAAATGATTATTTCATTGTTAGTGGACATGTCATTGTTGGCATCTGGCTTGACTATTGGTTACAGTGACCCAGTGCTAGCATGTCTCTGTGCGGTGGTTCAAAACCCTTTAGTTGCATCTGGGGTCTTAAAAGCTAGCAAGTTGCCATCCGAGGTGCACCAAATGGTCCCAACTTATCTGGAACAGATGATGACTGAGCACAACAAAGACATGAGGAAAAAAGAGCCCAGGAGACAGAAGGAGCCATGTGAACAGGAGACTGTATCAACATGTGACCAGAAGGACCAGATGGTGCCTGGCCACCAGCAAAGACAGCCGTGTGGGGCACACAGTGTAGAGTCCCCGTGGCAACATGAGAAAAAGAGCGGTGCGGCTCAGGAATTCTGCTGAAAGACCACAAGTGACGGTCTGATGGCCTGGGGGATCCCCTGGGAGCGTGCCCCTAGACCTACTGCTGCCATTGACCAGATTTTGTGAGGCCAACTCTTTGGACAGAATGGTCTGGACACAGGGACACAGTATGACTACATGGTGTGTGTACTTTATGATTCTATGCAATTATAAGAGGCTATCCTACTGATCTCTTTCTAGATGAGAGAGAAGAGGGTGGAGAGGAGGGGACAGGAGACTGTTAAGCGGATATGACAAGTATAGAATGAAAAAGAGGAGTGTGCTGTCACTGGGCAAGGAGAGCAGAGGGAGCTACAGGTTGGTGGGCATGCAAAAGTAATTTGGATTGTATACTTAATCACAATAAAAATAAATAAAACCCTTCAGTTGTTGCTGAGCACCTTCATTTTTTTCTTTTTAATCGAAGCTTGTACAGAATGATGAAGATGCCCAGCTGCTCCGTTTGTTGAGGTTAGGGAAAAGGAGGCTGGAACGCTACCTCCTGGTCCCCTTCTTTTACCTGTAACTCTTCAAGCCATTTTAAAAACCAAAACCAAGAGCCAAACCAAGCCCACTCCAACTCCATAGCAACCCTGTAGCCAGTAGATGAAATCCAGCCTTTCCTTAACCTTTCTAAATCCCAAAACACAGATCTCCTAGAAGCAGCATAAATAAATATATTTGGCTATAGCCTTCTGCCAAATAAAGGTGGTAAGGCCAGTCTCTGGGTAGATGTAGAACTGATATACCAACTCTGCATGGAGAATCTATAAATCTTCTCTTCATCAGTCCATATATTTGCTTCAGATTGACCAGGTTCCCAGAGATAACCCAAATATTCTTCTTTGGTTGTGAACAGAGCCTTTATATTTATCCACATATTCATACATATGGTTAATCAACAAAAACTTCCTTAGCACATGGTGTGAACCAGGGCCTTGGGAGACACGAGTAAAGAAATGTTTCTTTTTACCCCATCATCTCCCCTACCCACATGGGGCTTACATTTTAGTTAGGTTGGTATAGCTATAACCAATAAACATGAAAACATGTCAGTTATTTAATATGGCAGAGGCTTATAAATGCTATGTAAATAAAGACAGCATAGAGCATGGGGAGGGGCATTGGGAGTGTGAGTTTCAGTTTTAAACAGGAAGGTCACAGTGGTCTTCATGAAGAATAACTTGATGTGAAAAATAAACCACACTGTCTTCAAGGAGGGAAGCCACAATGTAAGAGTCAAAAGTGAGTTGTACTTTAGAGAATGTGAGTAAATGTACAGAATAATTTGAGTATAATACCTGAATTTCCCCCACATATTTTAAATGATGCCTCAGCTGAGTATTTAACCTATTAGTGATATATAAAATCCAAACCATTGAATATATATACCATAGTTTACCTATCCATTTCTCTGTTGTTGGGCATCTGGGTCGATACCATCTTTTTGCTATTGTGTACTGTGCTGCAATAAACATTTGTGTGCATGTGTCTGTTGGTGTGAATGCCCTTGATTCTGCAGGATATATTCCAAACAGTGGAATCACTGGGTCAAGTGGAAGCATAGCCGCTGGCCCTGGTGCTGCCCTTGCCCGTAAAACATAATGGACGTCAACCTTTCAGACAGGAATGGATTGGACTCGGCGACACAGAGTGACCATATCATGTGTGCACTTTATGGTTTCATGCATCTATAGGATGTCATCCTGCTGACGTCTTACTGGAGGGAGGGAGAGGGTAGAGAGAATGGGATAGGAGATTGTTAGGAGGATATGACATGTATAGAATTGAGAGGAGGAGTGTGCTGTCACTGGGCAGGGAGAGCGGCGGGAACTGCACATAGGCAGGCATGCAAATTTATACATTTTCAGTCAATCATAATGAAAAAAAAATTAAAAAAAATACAAACCAAACCAGTTGCCAGAGAGTTGTTTCCAACTCATGGCGACACCACATGTTTCCGAGTGTGCTGTGCAGCATGATCCCATGCTAGAGCTAGATAGAGACAATGGCCAGTGCAGAGGTGTGAGGAGGGCTCAGCCTGGTGTGTTAAACAGGAGTGTCAAGGAGGCTGGTGTGGCTGGAGTGGAAAAAGTGAGGAAGGCAGAGTCTAAGAGATGAGGTGAGATATGCAACCAGCTCGGCACATTCTGAAACATTGCTTGTTACTCTATCGCCTCTCCAGGAAACGCCTACCTTAAATTTATGTGTAATGATCTTCCCATGCCTGATATATATATATATATATATATATATACATATATACATACATGTATATATATAAATCATTGTTGTAAAGTCAGATTGCACTCATGGCAACCCTAGAGGCCAGACTAGAACTACTGCCCGGGTAGTGTGTATTTTAGCTCTTCAGTAGCGATCTCGCAGTATTAACAGAATCCTTGTAACTTTGGTATCATGTTGTATCAGGATTGATGTACTGTGTATTCCACATGAACCATGGTGGTGTAGTGGTTAGGTGCTTGGCTGATAATTGAAAGATGGTGGTTTGAACCTAACAGCTGCTCCAAGGAAGAAAGATGTGGTAGTTTGCTTCTGTAAAGATTACAGCCGTGGAGACCCCGTGGGGCAGTCCCACCGTGCCTTGTGAGGCCACTATGAGTCCGAATTGACTTGATGGAAATAAGTTTTACTCTACATGCTGCATTTTGCAGGACATTCTAAAGGTTTTGGAGGCAAAGTGAATATTAATGGGCTATACACACTGGGGCTGGGATGGGTGAAGCTGGAATCTGACCATTTTTTGTCTAAGAGGGCATTACTAATTTAATGGAAATATTTCTTCTCTGCCTAATCTGTAACACATGTAGCTTTGTTACTAATTTGTCTTAGTTATTAATTTGCTGTGAGACTTTTGTAGCCATTCAATGGTGTGATACTATACCATTTTGACAAGTCAATTTAAATGACATAATGAAAAAGTTAGAATATTTATTTTCCCCCCCAAAGTACTGATCTCCATTGAATCTAATTCAGTTAAGTTAATTTTAAATGGTAAAATGTAGATTCTTCAAATTGTGGATTCTAAGGGGACAGTACATATTCTCTCTTTAACTTCTTCATGTAGCAGATGAGACGGTGGAGTCTCGGGGAGGTTTTCTTTTCTTTCTTTAAAAATCTGATGTGTAGTATAACCTTTCAGTCAGTTTTGTTTGTGCCTGTTGAAAATTCTGAATGGTCTTTTTCCATTTTTGTCCTTACAAGAAGACAAGTACATTTCAGAGATTGGTGGTTATAATGGGTTGCTTTTTTCCTCCGCAAATGCATAATGACCGAGCAATCATTGTTCTCTGAGGAGCAGGAAAGAAATGATTTGAGCTGGTGATGAACACCAAGGGAGAGAAGGAGATGACCTGATAGCAAGTCAGTTTTCAGGGGCTGCCGGCAGACATTCAACCCTCTCAGAAAATGTGCCTCTGAAGAATACATATTCTTAACTTTTTAGTGTAGTATTAAAAAAAAAAACAAAAAAACAAAAACCAAACCCACTGCCATCAAGTTGGATATGACTCACAGCTACCTTCATAGAGGTCAGAGTAGATCTACTCCATAGAGTTTCCAAGGAGCACCTGGCAGATTTGAACTGCTGACCTTTGGGTTAGCAGACTTAGCGCTGAACCCGCTACACCACCAGTGTAGTATTGCCAAGTGCCGTCGAGATGCTTTTTGTAATCCTTCTGCCAATTTCCTCTTAACAGCCACAACCGTGGGTCAAGTTGTCTAGGACGTAAATGGACTAGCACAGAAGACATGTTCGAAATTGAGGCTAACTCTACATCACCCTGTAGAGCACAGTTCTAGTCTGAAACACATGAGCTTGCCATGAGTTGCAAACAACTACATGGCAACTGGTTTGGTTTTATGTATCACTTATAAATAGCTAATTGAGGCATCATCTGAAATATCAAAAAAGTGGGGGAAATTCAGGTATTCTAATCCTTCTTTACATTGACTTAACATTCTCTGTAGGACAATTCACTCTGACTCTTACGCACCTGGCTTATCGTCTTGTGGTAAATTTTACTTTCCGTCTTAGCTTCTCTTCTTAAATAACTATTTATTGAATAGCACTGTATCTTTATTTCTGTAGTTGAGAGGCTATTTTCCAGGAAAAGGTGTGAAATTTTCCTTTGTATAGGAAAAAAACGAGCCTTGGTGGTTCAGTCGTGAAGTGCTTAGCTGGGAAGCAAAAGGACAGTGGTTCAAACCTACTAGCCACTCATTCCAAGGGAGAAAGATATGGCAATCTGCTTCCATAAACCCTGCTTGGAAACCCCATAGGTCAGTTCTTCATCTGTCCTGTGTAGTCACTGTGAGTTGAATCATTTTATAGAAGAGGGACTTTGGGACAAGACAGAAGAGGCTAAGTAACTGTCTGTAGTTACTCAGCCAAGGTCTGCTTGGATGGCTGTTTGGCTTTAGGTAGGGAGGGGCTCTAGAATAGAGAGAGGGGAGAGGAAGGGGGACAAGCCAGGCAACTGTAGGACCCTTGTAAGAGGTTCTTCCCAAAGGCCGTCATCCTTTTCTTCAAGTCTTAAGAATCTTCAGAACTTGACTCCTGCTTATAGTCTGTTGTCAGTGTATCAGTTCTTTCTGAGGCTAAGTAAGAGCTGTTATGCTGTGATGTAATACACAGGTTAAGTATTTACTGTTACTGCTGTTGCTGGGCACTGAGAGCAGTGGATGCTGCATCTAGATGGGCATGCAAATTTCTATGGGAATGTATATTTTCACTCAGTCATAATAAAAAAAATAGACTTTACTGTTTACTAATGCTGCACCCACAGCTGCTAATTCCTAGAACTGTTGCCTTTTCTTTCAGAGTTTATTGCATACTTCAAAAAGTTCAATTAAAGACATTTTGGTTTATGGCACTTAAAATCATTTAAAAGACCTTTATAAATCCATTAAAAAAGATGCTTGAAAATTATGTGTCTTTTTCCCCTAATGTAATTTTCCTTTTATCTCTTAAAGCCAGTCCAGAATCTTGGACTGTATTTTGGACTTATTATATCTGGATCTAAAGCTTGCAATACTTACTTTTTAGAAGTAGCATTGACCAAACTGCTGTTGAGGTAAAGTTTCTCTAAATGGAAATATTCCAAATAATAAATGAAGAAGGATTCATAGAATAAGGATGTTAGCTTTCTGCCATTCTAATGACTTACCGGCATGGCACAAGACTGGGTAGTATTTCATTCTGTTGGACACAGGGTTGCCATGACTTTGAACTGACTGGACGGCACCTGACAGCAACAACAGGCAGCGATGTCAGTAGTTGCTAACATGAAAAGAATGAAGAAAACTAATGTTAGGTGCGGTGACCTTCCTCCCGTGGAAGGAAGCTTTTTTTATTATGACTGAGTGAAAATATACATTCCCATAGAAATTTGCATGCCCATCTACCACACATTAATGAAGTGCCCTTGCTCTGGATCTAAACAGCAGTCTATAGCGGAGCATGCTAAATGACAATACATATACTCTTATTGACTGTCTTATTATCACATATTTCATGTTTATGACAGTAATAAAAAATGTACAGTTTTGTGCAGTAACAATGTACATCTAGAAGTAAGGAACACAGATGTGAGGCAAGCGTGACTGGCTCTGATGGTTAAGATTGTATATCAACTTGGCTGGGCCATGATTCTCAGTGGTTTGACAGTTATGTAGTGATGTACTTTTGCAGTTATAGAATGGTGTAGTCATCTTCCCTTGTGTAATCAAATATGGTCATCCTTCATTTTCGCATAGTACTGATTTTTGCTTAATGACCTATTATCTGGAACCTAACCATGTCAATAAATGAGGAGTGGGTGTACATGGTTGCAAAATTCAGATTGTGTGAAACTCTTCAGGACAAGTGACTGGTTTTCCTCTAACCAAATTTCAGAGGAGATGTTGGGAAGAGATGGAGAGGAACCTGCAGATTAGAAGAAACTTGAGACCTCCCAAGCAGTTGCAACATATAGGTCTTATCTGGATCTTAATTTAAACAACTGGTTTAAAAAACAACAACAAAAAGGAACTTAAGGAGATGATGGGAAATGTGAATGTTGGCTGGATAATTGCTGATATTAGAGAATTACTGTAGGATGAACCCTGTAACTATTGTCCCAAGATAATCTTTAAACCTTGAACCAAAAATATCCTGTGATGTCTTCTTAAAACTAAACAGCAGTTTAGCTTAATTGGTAGAGAATTTTTGCCTTGAGTATTATGCTCTTTTAAGATCTATATATATGGGATCAAACTGACAGCAACAACTTGAAAGATTAGATAGGAAATTTAGGAGACAGTGTGTTTATGTTAATGCGGGAGGAATAACTCAGAAAAGGAGGTTGAAAATGGTTGTACAACTTGAAGAATATAATTAGTGTCATTGAATTGTAAATATTAAGATTGTTGAATTTGTGTATGTTTTGCTGTGTTCTCAAGAACAACAAATTAATATTCTTAAGGAAGAAGGAAAAAGAATCTCTGTCAGTTTCTCAGTTATGATAACAGTTCTTGTTACTAGGTTATTTTAAGTAGTACAAATCTTTTAGAAGTATGTACTGAAACATGTATATACTGTGATTCTTGGAATACAGGCTGATGTAGGATCACTTTCAGGGTGATAACTTTACTGCAGACTTATGTGGTCTGCAGAGCCAATGTGAAGCCAGGTTGTGTCCCTGGTCATAGAAGCAGAAATAGATTGAATGGCCTGTGCCTTCCCACTCTGCCGTGTCTGATGCAAGCATTTGTGCACATCCCCAATCACAACATCTTTCACAGCCTTTCTCCAGATTAGCTTAGTGTGGGCACCAAAAATGTCTGCATGTCATTATCATACTTTTCAGAGTCTTTATTCTTGACTGTTATCGGCCAGCCCTCCTTTGTTCAAGACCAAGGGTACACCGTCTCTTAGCACAGGCATTTTGTCCACTTCGTTATACATGAACTGCCGTTTCTCAGACCTCTGGCATTGTATAATACGTTTCTGCTCCCCCCCCCCCCATGTGATTCCTTGTGTTCTCCTATGTTGTGTGGGGCTATGCTTTGGTCTTCATTCAAATATTTAAAACATTGTTTTAATAGGGGGAGCCTGGCAGTGATGAAGGATGCTTTTTTAATTTCCATCTCTGGTGGCATAGTGGTTAAGGGCTACAACTGCTAAACAAAAGATCAGCAGTTCAGTTCTACCAGATACTTCTTGGACACTATGGGGCAGTTCTACTCTGCCCTGTAGGGTCATTATGAGTCAGAACTGACTCAACAGTGACAGTTTTTTTTTTTTTTTTGGCTTAGGCTGCTTCATCGGGAATTTGACCTTGTATACATTTATTAACTTGGTAAGTTACAAACAAATCTGAGTTAACTTGCTTTTTCCAAATTATTCTGGTGATGTTTTAATGCATTTTATGGACTAGTACCCTACCTCCTACTCTTTAAATTGCTCTGACAGCTAACCAGTTTAATAAACTGATCTTTCCGTGTACTTTCCTCTACCATCTGTCAGTATTTTGGAGATTGACGAGCGTGTGGTCAAATGATCATTGATGAACTAACTCAGAAATCTGTTGAAGGGTCACTCTACATCATACATTTGTGTCTTGTTTTCTAGTTTACAGAGAGTTTTTTAAATTGTGATAAAAAATACATAAACAATTCAGTGACATAGGTTATGTTCTTCAAGTTGTGCAACCGTTCTTGCTGTATTTTTCTAAGTCGCTCCACAACTATTAATATAAACTCTTTTTTTTTTTTTTTTGATTAGCATAGTCTCCCCCTTCTATTCTCACTTCTACCCTTGTAGCCAATAATCATCTTTGGTTTCTATAAAACTATTAAAATCCCGTTGTGGTCGAGTTGGTTCTGACTCATAGCTACCCTATAGAAATGAGTAAAATTATACCATAGTGTTTCCAGGGAGGGCCTGGTGTGTTCCGACTGCCAGCCTCTTGGTTAGCAGCTGGAGCACTCAACCACTGTGCCACCAAGGTTTCTGTATATTTGCTAATTTCATATAAGTGAGATCATATAGTATTTGTCCTCTTGTGACTTGACTTATTTAGCTTAGCATGATGTCTTCAGGGTTCATCCATGTCAACTTAATGTCTCTTTATGGCTGAATAGTATTCCATTGTGTATGTACACCACCTATTTATTCATTCATGTATTAGATTGGACATTTTGGTTGTTTCCACTTTTGGCTATTGCGAAAAGTACTGCAGTGCACATCAGTGTGTAGGTTTCTGTTTGTGTTCCTCCTTCAGTTTTCCAGGCACTATACCTTGGACTGGGACTGCTGGATCATGTGGTAGCGCTGTGCTCAACTCTAGGAGGAGCTAACAAGATGTTTGCCTCCGTGGTTGTGCCATTTTGCATCCCAACTACCAGTGGATGAAAATGCCAGTTTCTGTACAACCTCACCAGCGCTTACTGTTTTCTATTGTTGTTACTGTTTTTTTTTTTTTTTAATCACTGTCATTCTAATAGAGGCAATACAGAAGTTTTTATAACTCTATTCTCATTTAAATGTCATCCAAGAAACACATGAAAGGTTGTTCTCAGCAACCATCCAATCAGTTCCACTCATTGCTTCCCCACACACAACAAAACTAAGTGCTGCATGGTCCGGTGTTGACCTCACAATTGTTGCTGTGTTTGAGCCCACTGTTGCAGTCACTGTGTCAGTCCGTCTCACTGAAGGCCTTCCTCTTTATGACTGGCCATCAGCGTTACCAAAAAGCGTGATACCCGTCTTCAGGAAAGGACATGTCCAAAGTGCATGAGATGAAATTTTGCCATCTTTGCTTCTAAGGCTCATTTTGACTGTATTTCTTGCAAGACAGATTTGTTCTTTCTTCAGACAGTTCATGGTATATTAAGTATTCTTTGCCAACACCATGATTCACATGCATCTTCTTCATACTTCCTCGTTCATTGTTCAGCTTTCACATGCATATGATTCAGTGGAAAATTTCGTGACTTGGGTGAGGTGCACTTTAGTCCTCAGAGTGACATATTTGCTTTTTCACTTTAAAGACATCTTTTGCTGCAGATTCACCCAGTGCAAAATAAATAGGCAGGGAACATCATAAACAATTCAGGTTCAGATGCAAAAACTAAATCTCTAGTGGGATCAAGCCATACTTGTCCTCTAACTTCAAATTTTATGATACTACAAATCTGCTGTTATTGGAGTTTCTTTTAGGTGGTGCTACTATCCAGCCTGAGAATAAGAAATGAGGTGAGGAAGAGAGTCATTCATCAGTTTTAAAACAAGGAGAATATCCACTTAAATGAAACTGTTTCTTCATTCATAGCTCTAAGGATGGCGTTAGTGGCCACATTAGAGGCAGAGATGGAAGCCTTACTTCTGAGAAGTTGGTAGTGATATACTGATAAACAGTCATACATTTCCTGAAATTATTAGTAAGAATTTTATGTCCAGTTATATCACAGGGTCTGTTATACTTCATGGAGATGATGCTGCTGGTACTGGGTCTTGAAAAGTGAGTGAAAATTTGTCCAGTGCAGAAAGGGCAGTATCAGCGCAAACACCGAAATGTGACAGACAGTGTCATTTCAGGAGCCAGGAGTGCTGAGCAGAGCCAGACGTACAAGGTGTAGATTGGAGAATGGTTGAACCACTGAAACCTAGGTGATATAATCAAGTGCCTGTGTGACACGGTAACCCACTTTGGAAAATGACCTGTGTTGAAGAATGCTATGGATTGAACTGTGACTTCCCAAAATGTGTGTCACTTGGCTGGGCCATGATTCCCAGTATTATGTGGTTGTCCACCATTTTGTCATCCGATGTGATTGTCCTGTGGGTTTTAACACCTCTATGGGAAACCCTGGCAGTGTAGTGGGTTAAGTCCCATGCCTGCTAACCAAAAGGTGGGCAGTTTAAATCTGTCAGGTGCTCCTTGGAAACTCTATGGGGCAGTTCTACTCTGGCCTCTTGGGTCGCTGTAAGTTGGACCTAAATTGATGGCAGTGGGTTTGGGGTTTATGTTGTTAAAAAAAACCAACCTGTTGCCATGGAATAGATTCTGACTCATAGCGACCATATAGGACAGAGTAGAACTGTCTCACAGAGTTTCGAAGAAGCGCCTGGTAGATTTGAACTGCTGACTGTTTTGGTTAACAGCCATAGCTCTTAACGATTGTGCCATCAGGCTTTCCGTGAGGCAACTGTGCTAATAAGACAGGAATCAATCTGCAGGATTAAGTTGTATCTTGGGTAGATCTCTTTTGAGATATAAAAGAGAGAATCAAGCAGTGAGGATGGGGACCTCATTACAACCAGGCAGTAAGAGCTAAGAGTGTGCTAAACTGAGAAACTCCTGGACTAGGGAAAGATTGATAACAGGAACCTTCCCCCAGAGCCACAGACAGAGAGAACCTCCCCCTGGAGCTGATGCCCTGATTTGATCTTCTAGCTTTCTAGATTATGAGAGAATAAATTTCTCTTAGTTTAAACCTTCTGCTTGTGGTATTTCTGTTACAAGAACAATTAAGACAGGGAGTAAAGCTCAGAGAAAGGGCTACTGATGTTCTTTTAAGTTTGTGCTTCTGTTAAACTTATTTGTCACGAGAGTGGAAGACAGCAAGTGGTATCTTTATCTTCTGAAAGGAGAAAAAAATGAACAGTCAACACCTTCATACTCTTTAAAGTGAGAATACCTTTTCTACTGAGTATCCTTTTTATGTGTACAAATAAAAAACTTCATGCGACTCGACGGCACTCGGCAGTCAAAAGGTTTGACGATTTCATGACTCATTTCAAAATAATATACTCTTTTTAGGTAAAAATGAGAAACATCTCATTAATTCTACAAAGCAGCATAGAGTGATGGTAAAAGATACAATGCCTTAAGTATTTGGATCCTGGCTCTGCTGTGTTGTATGACATGTGGCCTTGGTCATGTTTACACACTGTGGGTAAAACAATTAGAACAGTGCACAGTGCAAGGAATAGTCTTTGCTTGTAGTCAAATGTGGTGCTGGTTTTCCTTTAAGTGAAGCACTTAACTTTTATCCTTTTCTCATTTTCTCTTCTGATAAAATGCTTTTTCCAATTTTAGAAAACCGTTTTACAGTGACCATGTATATCAAATATGAAATTTGATAAGATCAAATATCTCAATATAGTCTCATGAGTAATAGCTAATGTGAGCAATGAACATGAGAAATTAATATTATTCATTAACATGGACAATATTGACAGGTGACTGAAGAAAAGACGAGTGGAGTGTCTCAGTCCAGACACTAAGGTTATAGTTTCAGTTACAGGATTTTATTTATTTTTTCTTAGAAAACAAAAATCTTTATTCCCATATTCAGGGGTTGAGACACAAGTTCCAAACTTTAGTTGTGTATTTCTGCTTGGGAAAATAGCAGAGAGCTAAAATTAGTCTTCGAAGACCAAAGATGTACCCAGCCAAATTTGATGTGGGATTTTAAAGTTCATGGAGTCAAATAGTTCAAAGTATCACTGTACAAAGCAAACAGAAAATGCTCTTTTAAACATTTTTTGGTTTTACTTGGTAAGATGTCAAATTATTTAAGGAATGCATTGACATTTTATGATAAATGACAACTGAAAGTATTTGGCATCATGAAAATATATCAAATATTAATAAAATGAGGGTCTTTAAAGAGAGGTTTTAGTTTTAGTGAATGTCGTATTTGTTAGATCAAAGGAAACAGTTTCTGCAGTAGAATTTCTTAACTCCTAGCTACACATTTACTCTGTACACTTATAGACTATTTTGCAGTTTTGTGTGCCGTTAAAAAAAAAGTCACCATTGAGACAATTCTGACTCATGAAGACCCAGAGTGTACCAGAGGAGAACTGTTCTCCATAGAGTTGTGCCGGGCTGATTGTTTGGAAGTAGATTTCTGGGCTTTTCTTCTGAAGCACTGCTGGGTAGACTTCAGTCTTTCAGTTAGCACCAAGGGAAGAAGAGTGGTAACACGTTGCAGGGTTGGCAGCCGTTATCACAGAATAGTATATATATTAATTGTTTAGTGAGAAACTAAATTGCTCTGTAAACTTTCATCTAAAGCACAATTTAGGAAAAAAAAAGGATTTAATAAAATAAAATCAGCATATTCCTACCATTTGTGGAAGTTAGATTATGGCATGCAATGTTAGTACTGAAAGTAACCCCTCAATTGCAAAGTAAAATCAAAGAAGAACCTTGTGATCTAGTTCTCTTTAAGTCAGCTATAAATCTCCCTAGAGTCCATGGAATTCTGGGGACAGTAGTTATTTTAATCTGAATCAGTGACTGATTCTTAGTTCATGGATCATACTAAAAGAATATTATTTCTCCAAAGTAATACCTAACAGAGGAAATTATTGCCATAATATTTTGTGTGGTAGGTTCAAAAGGGTTAATTCATTGTCAAGGAGAAGGTAAGAAAAGGACATAGCATTCTCATTTCCTCTTTTCCCAAAATTGAATTATTTAGGGAAAAAAGGAGATAAAACTGTCAGAAGGAGCTCAAATCAACAGCATAAAGAATGTAAATTTTCCTTAAAGCTAGAAAATAAAAGCATAAAGAATGCATTTCACCCTGTGAGGGGCAATCCTCTGTTCCATACAAGCTATCAATTACTGTCAGTCATTTTTTTCCTCCTGCTCTTATTAAGCAGACAAATGAACATAAATTAATATGAAAAAAAGTTTAAGACTATGGTGTGAATGCAGGCAAGGACAATGATGGAAACTGTTCCCAGAAAATTAAGGCATCTGATGGCACTAGTACACAGCCGGTGGCTTCATGTGGTAGTCTCTGGCGATATAAAAGTATACCAATAGCTATTAAACATTTTCAAGATAACTAGTTGCAGTCAAGTCATTTCTGACTCATGGCCTCTCTGTGTTAGAGTAGGCCTGTGCCACACAGGTTTTCAATAGCTGTTTTTTTGAAAGTAGACAGCAGGGCTTTCTTCTGAGACACTTGTGGGTAGACTCCACCCTTCAACCTTTCAGTTAACAGAGTGTGTTAACCATCCTGCCCAGGGACTCCATCATCAAGACCTGTGGTGCTTAGCAATAAGGAACAGAGATTGAGAGCAAGAAATGAAACTAATTTTCTCCTGGAAAAATCTATAAAATGACTGAAACAAAGTATGCCATTTTTAAAGAATCATAAATATATAGACCTACAAGGAATCTTAAAGATCATTTAGTCTGACTTTCTCATTCTTAGTAAATAGAGAAATAGTTTTTATTTCTTTCATTAAAATGTGTGCTAGTCATCTGGTATTGCCCCGACAGCAACACCACCAAGTAGATGGCTTTAATAAAGAGAAACTTATTTTCTCAAGGAAAAGCAGGCTAAAAGTCCAGATTCAGATCATCAGCTCTAGGGGATGTTTTTCTCTGTTAGTTCTGGAGGAAGGTCCTTGTCATCAGTCTTCCCCTGGACTGGAAGCTTCTGAAGCACAGGGACCCTGGGTCCTTTCCAAAGGACAGTCTGTTGCCAGCACTGCTCTTTCTTGGTGGCTTGGGATCCCTAGCCCTTTGCTTGCTTCCCTTTTCTTTATATCCCAAGAGATGCCTCCAGGCACAATACATACTAAGTCCTGCCTCCCCATACAACTGCCACCCGGGCTCCCTCATTAACATTACAGAGGCAGGATTTATAACATTACTCAATACCAGGGATCATGGCCTAGATAAATTGCTAAAAACGCTTTTGGGAGGATACAATTTAATCCATGACAAAATATTTTAAAAATGATCAAGTCTTACATGACTTGGAACTGAATCAGCAATGGAAGAGGGTCCAGGGTCAGAGTCAATCGTGTTATGCTTTCGTGTCTTCTAGTCAGCAGTAATACACTTGAAAGGATTAAAGTGAACCATAGGTTCTTTCAAGACTAAAGAACAAGATACTGCTCAGTGACAATATACAGGGAAGGAACAGTAAGAAGAGTAGCAAGCTGAAGTGAAAGAATGTCTGTCAGAAGCCAGTTTTTGTGTCCTTCAACCGCCTGTATGGAACTAGTTCTTGTTAGGAATGATCTAAATGGAAACTAAAAAATCTTGTCCAAAATCATAGGTATTTGGGTACTAGAATGCAGGGCTTATGGTGTCCTATTTTACTCTGTATCTTGTTGCTGTGAGTCGGAATCAACTCGACAGCAGTAGGTTTTGTTTTGGTTTAGTTGTATATCTTTTGGAAACCAAAAGGTCAACGGTTTGAATCTACCCGGTGCTCCTTGGAAACTATGGGCAGTTCTACTCTGTTCTGTAGGGTGGCTGTGAGTCAGATTCACCTTGAGGGCAGTGTGTTTGGAGTTTTCTTGGATATATACCTTTTATGTATTGAATCCTCTTTCCGGCTAGAGTGTTGTCTTTTCACAGCGCATATCCTATACTTTGGTTAGTTTCTTGTCCATTGCTTTGGAACTGACATGTGAAGTGGCCCCTCATAAAAAGTTGATGGTACAGTTAGTAATTGCTTGATACTTGTACCTCTTATTTAGAAACTTGAGCGTTTTGTGATTCAGTGGGAAAAAAATGATAAATCCATGTAGTTCTAAATCCAGTTATTCCCTGTTTTCGTCTCTGACTGCCCCCCAAAGTCTTGATTACACATAGTGAGAATATGTCTCAAAGTAGGAGTTACTTCCCTAGCCTAAAACTCTTTGTAAGCAACAACAAATATTGCTTTTCTTTTATAAAATTCTTTGTAGTAATACTGATAATATCTGCATGACTGCATATTTGGAATAGACCAAAACCCCATCGAAAATATATTAAAGCCTTGTTTTGGAAGTAGTCTTCAAGTGGTTTTATTTCACTTCTCTTATCCAAGCACATAAAAATGACCACAAAGGTATTTATACATTTGGAACTTTGTTTTGAAGATAACGATGATACATACTTTATAATTTCTTATCTTTCTTTCTTTTAGGGGTGATGATTTAAGCAAAGTTTAAATGTATAATAAGAAGAATTTGCCTTCAGGGGAGAAGATAGAATGTTGCTATTAGTACCTCCCCGGGCACCTTAGGTGTAATCCCTGATTTAATGCTCAAGGCCAACCAGTTCAGTTGATAACTATTATCACCATTATCATTATACAAACTCAGTGCTGTGAACTCAATTCTGAGTCACAGAGACCCTATAGGACAGAGGAGGACTGCCCCATAGTTTCTAAGGAGTGCCCGGAGGATTTGAACTGCCGACCTTTTGGTTAGCAGAGGTAGCACTTAACTGCAACGCCATCTGGGTTTCATTTACCAGAAGAGGAAATTTAAGAAAAGGAGGAGGTCAAGGAACTTGTCAGAAATTACTCAGTCAAGACATGATGCTGTGAGATCAACCACTGTATCATGCAGCCTCTTAATATTTATGAAAGATATTAGTGTTGATCTTAGGCATCATCAAGTCGATTCCAACTTACAGTGACTTCATGGGATGGGGTGGAATTGCCTCACAGGGCTTTCTAGGCTGTGATCTTGATGGGAGTAGATCACCCGGTCTTTCCCCCTTGCAGCTGCAGTGTGAATTCAAACTGCCAACCTTTCAATTAGCAGTCCAACGTTTAACTCTACCCGTATCTTGGCTCTTTATAAAAGGTATAGACAAAGAATCATTTAAATTTCAAATTCAAAGTTTACAATGTTAGCTTTAGTTGGAGGGGAGAAGTGTATTGAATGATACTTGAATCTTTAAGAATATGCTTGTCTTGGATTGGGCTTATTTTAATCTTCCTGTAGTTGTTGGTCCCAGAGTCAGTCTGAGTCATTGAGTGGTAATATTAGAGCTGTGATCTCAGCTTTGCCTACAATTTGCTGTCATCAAAGATTGGATCTCGCTTTGTGTGCTTATTGCAATTTTCAGAAGAAGATTTTTGTAATTTAAAGTGTGTGTGTGTATTCATTAAAAGCAATAAGCCCCAAATTTCTATTATCCTTTAAATGGGTCAGTGAGCTTCGGACATTGTATAGGAATGTTCTTTACATGCTTTTTTTAAAGGTTGTAAAACATATATAACACAGTATTTACCAGTTCAGTGTCACACATGCTTTTGACATGGAATTGCTGAGAGTCAGGACCAGAGCTGAGTCTAGGCATTGTGTTAACATTGACTGTCAGATTCTGAGAACTACCGTCATTCCAGACAACAGTGAGGTCACCCATGGCAACTTCTTACGCTGTAGTTTACACTTGAGGATGGAGCACTTGAGTCTGTGCTCCGAGTTCATTAGTAATGTTTCCACTTGAGTTGTTTGGTGACTTTAACTTGTAATTTTTTGTGTGTTGCGTGTATGTTGGTTTTACAACTTGTAAGCATTTGAGATTTGGGAGCTACTTGCTAGTGGAGATATTTGTTTTATTTATGACTAGCTAGGTTTATTTCAGTTAATTTGGGAAAGGAAAGAAAAGGAAAATCAGCATAAAAAAGTGAACAATTGCCATCAAGTTAATTCCAACTCATAGCAATTGTATTGGATAGAGTAGAACTGCCTCATAGGGTTTCCAAAGAGTATCTGGTAGATTTGAACTGCTGACCTTTTGATTAGCAGCCATAGCTCTTCACTACTATACTACCCCAAACCCAAACTCAAACCCACTGGAATCAAGCCAATTATGACTCATAGCAAGCCTATAGGACAAAGTAGAACTGTTCCATAGAGTTTCCAAGGAGTGCCTGGCAGACTTGAACTGCTGGCCTTTCATTTAGCAGATGTAGTACTTAACCACTATGCCAGCAGGATTTCCACTATGCTGCCAGGGTTTCCAAAAAAAAGAAGTAGTACTCACTGAGAACCAGAGATGGTGTTTGCACCCAGACTTTGCCAGAACTGTGACTTTTAGCAAGTCATGCCAGCTCTTTGAACACTGTTGTTAAAATGCCCAAGCTCTTGCCATGGAGTCAGTTCTGACTTATTGGTGACCCCATATAGTAGCCAACCAATTATGGAGCACAAACTCATAGTCAGGTGGTACTAACTGGAAGATTGGAAGTTTGAGTCCACCAAGAATCACCTCAGAAGAAGCCTGGCAAATCTCCTTCCCACAGATTATCCATTGAAAGCCCTGTGGAGCCCAATTCTACTCTGACACTCATGAGTTGGTATAGCCTTGATGGCTTCTGGTTTTGACCATTTGTCATTGTGCTAAGTGAATTATCAGCAGGTATATTTTGAACTTCCACTGTGTGTGAAAAAAGTACTACCTTGTGCTTTGTGGGGCACAAAAGAGTGTCAGATAAAATTCTTGCTCCTGAGAGCTTATTATTATATACACAAGGCATCTGTATTACAACAAGTTTCAGTAGTAACTTTGACTTTAGAAAAAATATTCCTCCTCCTTCTGCCTCTTGCCCTGTGTTAAATGTGACCAGCAAATACCCTGTGGGTGGTTGAACTCAGGAGACTCCACCTGTATCTGTACCAGTGACCACGCTCAAATCAGCTGAAATTTCATCAATCCCCAGTATGTTCTTGCTAAGAGATGTTGTTACGAGCATAACGCTACAATCCAAAACAGTGATTCCTGTTTGCGGGTAGTAACACACATCTCAGGTGTGAGGCAAACAGTGTTTGGCAGGCTGAAAGGTCCGGTCCTTGCCTCAGAAGTGGGTTCATGACCAAGCAATGTTATCTAGGAGAAAGAAACATGTTCTTCTACCTTGGCCCGAGGGTGACGGGGACACAGTTGGGATCCTGTTCTCTGATGTGCTTTGCACTGATGGGAGATGTGTGGGTCACTTTTTCTCTTCAATGTATCTTAAAATGAGAATAAAGAATGAAGTTTCTTTTGCAGAAGGAAGGAGGGGTCTATTTGATTAGAATAAAATGACTTAAAATGGTGCAAATTGGACGTCCGTGCAGGCTGGGGTTGTGCCGCTCTCTACTAGCCGCACAGCCAAAGGGGAGCATCTGCTGGGGTAAGCTGGTAGCTGGGCCAGCTTGGTCCTGTCCCAGAGCTGCCCAGACCTCTGATTGCCTTGCTGAGATAGACTCAGTCAGCAGAGGATGATGAGATTTTCACTGGTCAGATGTCATACCAGTGGGGACTTCTGATAGGACAGCTCCGGTTTGACTGCAGCCTCGTCTGGACTTACATTGGGACCTACACCGTTATTACCACCCCATCTACATAAAGCAGGGGCACTCATCATTGACAAAGGCAAGGGCAGTGATACGACTGCTTTGTTACCACCTCTCTGAAATGGAGCACAAGGGTGAGTATGAGGTATGGACATTCCTCTGTTGGTGGGTGCTTAGTCATCTAGTGCTGCTACAACAGAAATACCACAAGTGGATGACTTTAATGAAGAAAAATTTATTGTCTCATGGTGAAGTAGGCTGCACATCCAAATTCAGGGCATCATCTCCAGGGGAGGTCTTTCTCTGTTGCCTCTGGAGGACGGATCTTGTTCTCAGTCTTCTAGACTGGGAGCTTCTGGGACACAGGGACCCTGGGTCCAAAAGAACCCAGCACTCCTTCTTCCCTGATGGTATGAGGTTCCCAACTCTCTGCTTGCTTGTCTTTCCTTTATATCCCAAGAGACTGCCCCAAGGCACAATACAATCTTATAAATTGAGTCCTCCCTCACTAACACAATTATCACCCATTTCCCTTGTTAACATCGCAGAGGCGGGATTTACCACAAGGAGGAACATCATGGAATACCCAGAGTCATTCCCTAATCACAGTTCAATCCATGACAGTGGATGAGGAGCGCTGGCACAGGTGACACAGGTGCATTACAGCTTCCCATGTTACTCCCTGGACAATAGAACCTCCTTTGTCTTTGTATTTAGAGCTATCTAACAGTTTTCCCCAAGAGGCAGGGGCCTGCCTACCTTTCTACAGAGGTTTAAAGGTGAGGGGTCACATTTAGTAACAGTGGTGACAGGGAATGGAGAGAATAAAATGTTCAGGTTTAGGATCCAACTACTTCAGAAAAGACAAAACTTGCTGGGAGTTTCGTGTTACAAAAGAGTCCACTCACTCTCTAACCGGACCCCTACTCTCTGCAGTCACTGACACCTTTGGAAATCTCTCCTTCCATTGACCCAAACAGTTATCTCCCCAGTCTGCCTTTTTTTGTTTTGTTTTGTTTTTAAATCTAAAACTTTATAGTGGAAGCCTCCTTTGAGCTAAGAATCTTGCTTCATCTGACATTCCAGTTTATCTATAGGATTTCCACTGTTGGGAAAAATGCTAACAAGCTGGATGTATTCCAGACTTAAGCTGCAGAGAATTATGTTCATCCTGGGTCCAGAGTACCATGTGCCAGGCAAAGTGCCAAGCAAGGCAGACACAGAAATAGAAAGTGGAAAAGAAAGAGGTCCTGCTTACCTCAGGATCATACAGGTTCAAGAATGAAAAACCACCAGTTACCATCAGATTAACTACAACTCATGGCAACCCCATGTGTGCCAGCGTAGAATTGTGCCCCCTCAGAGTTTTAGTGGTTGAGTTTTTAGAAGTAGATCACCATATCTTGCTTCCAAGGCAAATCCGAGTGGACTCAAACACTGCCAGTTAGCAGCAGAGAGCCTTAACAGCACCACCCGGGGATTCTGAAGGGTGAGCTACGTGTGCACAATACTTGCCTCCATGTGGTGGACACATCAGAGAGGTATGAACATAAGCTAAGTGCAAAGAATGAGCTACTAATTGTGAGAAGGAGAGCTGGAGCAGGAGACTGGGGAAAGGCAATATTGTTTGAGCACAGTCTTGACATTGAGGTAGCTCTTTGGGTAAATAAGCCAAGACAGAAAGAGATGGGGCTGCAGTGTTAGCACAGGGAAGAAACCAAGCTGTTCAGAAGGGATCTCGGACCCGGTGTAGTGTATTCCAGTGTATGAGGACAGAGTAGAGTTGTGGCTGGAAACGACAGTAGAAAGGCAGGCAGGAACCACCCCAGACAGGGCATTTTATGCTTTGCTGAAAAGTCTGGACTTGACTTGTTGAAGTTTTCATGGCTGTGAAGGACTGAAGAGACAGCCTCACACCCTCTGCTCTGGGCCCCCTCTCGCTCTCCAGCTTGAGCACATTCCAGTGAGAGCCAGGTGTTGTGTTACCCCCTGGAGTTCTTCCAGACAGGCCTGGCCGGATGCAGACTGGCTGTAGGATGGGAAATACAGAGATCTTTTCTGAAACATCTCCCCTCACTGCGTTTGGCATTTCGGTTTAGATAGTTCCCCATCTCCACCCCAAACATGAATTTTGTGATTGGCATATAGTGTGCCTGGATCCAAAACATGATTAAAGCCTGTTTTGTTTTTCAGATTCTTGGCACCATTTCATGAAATGCTTCCAATTATGGTCTGATCTTCACTTAGCAAAACCAAAACTTTTGATAGCTAGTATTCCAAGATTCCCTTCGCATGTGTGTACTTATTCTGTATTGTTGAAAGCAGAGTTTTGAGGTCTGTCTTTGTTCAGTGTTTCAGTTTGTTTTTTTCACAAACTCACTTCAGTCCTTTCATTTTTCTCATTATTTGATTAATGGTAGTTCCAAATCTTTTCTGTTTTCCACTGAATGTGAGCCTGAAATGTATCTCAATCCAACATAAAGAGCTACTTGCGACATTTTTCTGAAAGGATCATTTTAAATCTTCTGAGCCTGTCAGTTGCTTTCGATAAAATAACACGGGTTAGTTGGCTGCCAGGCAAGGTAGGGTTGTAGTGATTCAAAATTTATTTGTGATCTACTGTAAGAAAGACTTAGTATTTGTGGAAATAGCTTCACTCAGGCCTTAGGAACTGTAACAGTGATATGCTGTTTTTTAAAAAATATTATGAAAACAAACAAACAAACAAACAAAAACTAAACGAAGATACCAGAGTTTGAATCTCATCTTTGCCATTAGGTAACAGGGCAGCAAACCATTCTTTTTTGGCCTCAGTTTTATTTTATAGAAATCAAAATAAATTATTTCTGAAGTCTACAATTGCACAATAATGTATTTTTTTTAGTTACAGAGGTAGTGTGCAGTCTGAGGATGTATTTCAACTTTTGATGGCAGCTATAACCCAGATGCTTTTACTATGATGTGCATCTTCGGACAGTCATTTCAGTGTTGGCACTGTTCTTGGGTGAAGTTTGCCACCTTCTGGCCACAAAGGCTAAAACATGGCTTTGCTTTATAAAGGAAACCCTGGTGGTGTCGTGGCTTAAGTGCTGTGGTTGCTAACCAAAAGGTTGGCAGTTTGAATCCACCAGATGTGTCTTGGAAACCGTATGGAGCAGTTCTGCTCTATTCTATAGCATCATATGAGTCAGAATCAACTTGATGGCAGTGAGGGTTTTTTTTTTTTTGTTGTTGTTGTTTGTTTTGCTTTATAAACAGTTGAACAGGTGTAGCATCCTGGGTGGTGCAGGTGGTTTACCTGTTTGACTGTTAACCCAGAAGCCGGAAGTTCAGGTCCACCCAGAGGTACAGCAGAAGAAAGGCTTGCCAACCTGCTTGTGGAAAATCAGCCACTGAAAGCCCTGCAGAGAACAGTTGTACTCTGACACAGGTGGGGTCATCAGGAATTGGAATTAATTTAATGACAACTGGTTGGTTACTAAGTTTAATTGATCACTGAATATAATTAGTATATTAAACAAACAAACAAACAAAAAACAAGCCCACTGCCATCTAGTCGGCTCTGACTCATGGTGACCCTAGAGGTCAGAGTAGAACTGCACCACAGAATTTCCAAGGAGTGCCTGGCAGATATTAATTAGGTTTTAAAAAATTAAGTCTACTACTTTGGAATGAAGGAAACTGTTCTGAATACCACCTTATCTTGGATCTTAATTTTTCAGTTCCTATTATGATGGCACAGCGGTTAAGAGCTCACTTGTGAACCCAAAAGTTTTCAATGCAAATTCATCAGCTGCTCCTTGGAATCCCTATGGGGCAATTCGAGTTTGTCCTGCTATGAGTCAGAAATGACTCAACAGCAGTAAGTTATCATTAATTTTAATTTTCTAGGTCCCTCCTCCTGCTTCCCCCAAACCTTGTAAGGCAGTAAACACTTTTATTTGTCTCATAGAAGGAATTCATGGCCTTCTTGTGGGAATGGAGACTATGCCAGTCTGTGTGCGTGTGACCCAAGTTTTTCTGATTCCTTTTCCGTCTTACATAGAAGCTATCCCTTTGCCTTCTCTGTTGCAGCAGACTCACATGAGTTTTGGAGTAGCCTAGTATATATTTTTTAATATCTGATAATCTTAAGATGAGAATTTAAAATATTATTGTCATGAAGATCTTGAATGACTAGAATGATAGGATTAGGTCATGTTCTGAAAGCAGCCTAACAAAAATATGAATATACTCTTGGCATTAGACTAGAAACATACTCTACTTGACATTTGGTTCCGTTCCACTTGAACTCTCTCTTGGATAATAGTAGTCTACAGTCCAGAGAATATGTTGCAAAAGACTTGCAAATAGCTAAACATCTTTTCTTGGTGTTCATAAACCCTAACCAAGAGTGTGACGAAAGCGTTCTAGAGACAACTGATAAGGTTTTGTGGCAGTGTGGCATGTGCTGATATATTCAGAAGTGAGTACTTCCCTGTGCTGCATTTTGGTGTTTTGTCTGTGCTGAGATAATGAGAAAATGGACAGCCTGTTTAGGTCACTCATTATCCATCCTTTATCTGGGAGTAAACCCAGTGCTTTGTTGAGATCTCTTCTTGAGTTTCTTAAAGATACCTCAAGATCAATGTGTCCCAAACTGAACTTGTGATCCCACCTCCTCAGACATGGTCCTTTTCCATTCTTCTCCACTTTTTTTTTTTCATTTTTATAGATAAGAATAATATTGAGCTACAGAGTAGTAAAGGAACTTGTAGGGTTACAGTACTTGTAAGGGTCAGAGCTGAGCTATGAACCTAGGTAGCTGGGATTTGGAATCTACTCTCACATGCAAGAGAAAATTAAAACTATGCATGATTATCGTTGTTTTTTCCTAATGTGTTCTGAAATCCAGGGTGATGCATCAAGGCAAAGAATATAAATAAAAATGAATATTGGTAAGAAATGGATGGTCCTATCAGATGTAAAACTAAAAAAGTCAAATGCATCATGTAAAAGACACAGAATCAGAAATATTTCAACAGGGGTTGGTATAAGAAATATACACCAGAATAAGCTTCTAAAGAATTAAAAAGTACATTGAGGAGACTACGTTTAGAATAAAAATAGAAAATGCTTACTTTTCTTCTTCTTCTTTTTTTAAAATGTGTTCTCTACCCTATTCCATTAAAGATACAGGTGGCCTTTAAAAAAAAGCTTATGGACAATAGGAATATAAAAAAACCAGTTAACATAGGGTCAAAATGAGGCAAGGTAAGCCAAGTGCCGTAAGTGTAAAATCTAAGATATAGTTGAAATTCCCAAGAATATACGTAAAGAGAGGGGACCTGCAGTACCCAGGAAGACAGTCATTTTCCATCAAGGCATTGAAAGAGAATGGGACATCCAAATTTCAGGCCAGATTGATTGAATCAATTTCATTGGACATGGTGGTGTCACCTCTCATGCTGACTTGTTCTAGACGACACAGAGCTGCTTTTTCAGCTCTCATGTGTGTAAAGAAAATGAACAGACTCTATTGGGGGTTATAATGGAGTATTGAAACTGCGTAACAGAATATCTATTTTCTCTAATGCCTAAAGAAATAAGCAAAGAGTAAATTAAAAAGAAAAAAAACTGACAGAAAGTTTTTCTCGTTAAGCAGATAATGAAAGTGGCGTGATCTAAGGCAGTAATCATCGAAACCTGTCATCTGAGGAAACAAGATCCTGGTGTAGGTCACAGAAGTGCTGGACAGCTCTATTCAAACAACTCAGCAGTCTCGAGAATCCCCATAGACACTCTTATTTTTGCCTTCTAAAAATAAGAAGTAGTGGAGACTACAGAGAAATAGGTGCGACAGCGAGTAAATAGTAAGACCAACATTTTCCACGGAAATGACAGCTTCAACTTATATAATGAAGAAATCTTCCAAAGAGTGGGCGTAGGGTCTGTATTAGTTTCGTTAAGTCAGCCATAACCAGGTGCCACAAACTGGTAGGCTTACAGCAAAGTGTTTATTCTCCCACAGCTCTGGAGGCTGTTGTTAGGTGCCATCGAGTTGGTTCTGACTGACATCAACCGTGTGTACAACAGAACAAAACATTGCCTGGTCCTGTGCCATCTGCATAATTGTCATTAGACTGGAGCCCATTGTTGCAGCCATTGTGTCCATCTTGTTGAGACCCTTCCTCTTTTTCACATGATCAAGCATAATTTCATTCTTCAGGGACTGATCCCTCCTGATAATATGTTCAAGGTATGTGAGACACAGTCTTGGCATCCTCACATCTAATGAGCATTCTGGCTGTACTTCTTCTAGGAAAGACTTACTGGTTAGTCTGCAGTATATTCAATATTCCTCTCTGATACCATAATTCAAAAGCGTCAATTTTTCTTTGGTCTTCCTTACTCATTGTCTCACTTTTGAATGCATGTGTGGCAATTGCAAACCTGGCTTGGGTCAGGTGCACCTTAATCTTCATGATCACGTCTTTGCTTTTTAACACTTTGAAAGAGGTCATTTTGCAGCAAGGCATCAGCAGGACCATATTCTTTCTGAAGGCTCTAGACAAGACTTTCCTGTGACCATCTTGTGATGTTGCTAGCAATCCTAGGCTTGTACGAGGTCTCCCAATAAAGTTCACAAACTCATCCTAGAAAAAGTGCTACATACCTCATTGCTGAATATCACTACAATCGCCTTTGAAGTATTCCCCTTGAGAAGCTATGTACCCATGCCAGCACCTAGTCCACCCTTGATGTCTTGAATGTCATCAAAATGTTTTCCTTACAGTATTTCCTTTATTTTGGGGTAAAGAAAAAAGTCATTGGGGGACAGAACCGATAAGTAGGTAGGATGTTTCAATGCAACTATTTGTTTACTGGCTTAAAACTCCTTCATAGAGAGTGCCGTGTGAACTGGTGCCATTGTTGTGATGCAAGAGCCGTGAGTTGCTGGCAAGAAGTTCAGAGTTTGGTTTTGTGGTCTGACTTTTTCATGCAGCCTTTTCAGTATTTCCAAATAGCAGACTTGGTTAACTGTTTGTCTGGTTGGTAGAAATTCATAATGAGCAATCCCTCTGATATCAAAAAAGTTAGCAACATCGTTTTGACTCTTGATTTGGACTGATGGAACTTTTTTGATCATGGAGAATTGACTGACTTTGTTTGTGAAGTTTGATGCTTTGTTTCAGCATTGTATTGGTACACCTATGTTTCATCACCAGTAATGACATAGCCCCAAACATTGTCTTGCCTCCTGGAAAGGTCTTGGCAAACGTCGACTCTCCTTTGCTTTTGCTTATCAGTGAGCTCCTTCAGGACCATTTGTGCACACGCCTTTCTCATGCCAAGATTTTCAGTTAAGATTTTTCTAAGTTTCTCTGTGAGTGTTTACTTGGTCTGCTGTGCTTCTCACAGTCAGTGATGATTTTGACACATAATTGGATGCATTTTTCAATGTTTTCCTCAGTTCTGCTCATTACTGACCTCTCTTCATCAGAGACGCTCACTATCCCTTCAGAAAAAGGTTTAATCCATTTGTGCATTGCCATTTTATTCATGGTATTATCCCTATAAACTTGAACTAACAGGTCCCTGATTTCACTTCCACTCTTGCCGAGTTTAAGAAGAAATTTAATGTTTGTTTGTTGCTCGAATTCAAGCGCCAACATGCTCATGACCTGACACAAAAACACACAACAATATGAATGCCACTCAGTAAGACACCACCACATGTCAACACAAACATAGCTTTCTGTCACTGATATCCTGAGTTTATGAAAGCTTACTGAGTTGTTTGTACAGTGCTGCCATCATGAGCACACAGTGGTAAGTTTGCAAACTTAATTGTCAGACCTCGTAGATAGTGTGATTTATAATAACATCAATTTATTAAAATATTCACTGGTGGAAAACATGAAAAAAAGGAGTGAAAAGAGATGGATAGTCAAAGGAAATAAAAAAAAAAACAGTGTCGTTAAGTCGGATCAGACTCATGGTGACCCTAAAGGCCAGAGTAGAACTGCCCCATAGAGTATTCAAGGAGCTCCTGCTGGATTTGAACTGCTGACCTTTTGGTTAGCAGAGGTAGCACTTAAGCCACTATACCACCAGGGTTTCCCATAGGGGATATCAAAATACTGTTATTTCTGAACTAATGTATAAATCAGAAACAGCAAACAAAAGATTACACACTGTCAATAACAGAGCTATTGACAAAGAGGAAAGGCTTGCAATAACAATAATGACTGTAAATGTAAAAGACTAGGGAGAAGTCAACCAATCCAAATGGTAGACAGCCAGGAGCCAACACAGAGGTAATTAATACTTGTGCGAAAAAGAACTCAATTCATGATACACAAGATATATTATCTGAAATGAAGAAAAAAAAATCTGAAGATTTCAAGAACTTATATAGCATTCCATAAAAATATCATAGAGCACACTTATTGGACTTCAGAATTTTTTGAAAAAATGCGGAATTCTTCAGAGGAGGGGAAAATCACATGTCTTCAAATTTCCTCGTAAAATTCCTGATGCCAGAGAACAATGGGACATTTTCTAAAAATGTTCGGAGGGGAAAAAGTATGTGATGGAAGAGTATTGTTTCCATCTGAAGAGTTCATTCACATAATGGAAACAGGCAGACATTTTCAGTTATGAGAAATCTCAGAGAACATTACTCATAATCTTTTTTCAAAAAATACTGTATTTTAGGTGAACATTTACTGTGCAAATTAGTTTCTCACTCAAAAATTTATACAGAAACTGTTTTGTGACATTCACTGTAATCCTTGCAATGTGTCAACAGTTTGGGTTCACCATGTCCATTTGCTCAGTTTTCCTTTCCCGTCCTGCCTTTTTGTCTTAGCTGTTGGGCAGGAGTTTCACATTTGGTATCATATGTTTGACTGAACTAAGAAGCACATTCCTCACTTTTTATATGGCTATTTAATATACCTAATATACCTAATCTAATCTGAAGGTGGGTTTTATGACTGGCTTCAGCTCTGAGTTAGTGGAGTATCCTAGGCCTTAGTCTTGGGGCTTCTTCTGGCCTCTGTTAAGACCAATAAGTCTGCTCTTTTTTTTGTTAATTTGTATTTTGTTTTACATATTTCGCCTGTTGTGTCTAACATACTCTGTTGTGATCCCTATCAGAACGGTAATGGTAACTGGGTTTCATCTAGTTCTCCGGACTCAGCCTGGTGGAGTCATGGTTCGTGTGTCCCTTTAGTCCTGCGGTTTAGTAATTTCCTTGTGCCTTTGGTTTTCTTCATTCTCCCTTGCTCTGAACATGATGGGACCAATAGATGTACTTAAATGGCCACTTGGAAGCTTTTAAGACTCTAGTCACTACTCACCGAAGTTGGACGTGGAACATTTGCTTTATGAACTTACATTATACTGGTTGACACAGGTATTTTCTAAGATTATAATCCCCCGCCCTTGGTTCCAGTAACTGATTTTCTAGTTGTGGTCTCAAACAATATTTGTCATTTTGTGACTGACTTATTTCACTCAGCATAATGCCTTCTAGATTCATCCACATTGTGAGATGTTTCATGGTTTCGTCATTGCTGTTTATCATTGTGCAGAATTCCATTGTGTATATGTAATTATAGGGAATAATGCTGCAATGAATGTGGGTGTGCATATGTCAGTTTGTGTGGATTATGTGATAATTCTATTTCTAGCTTTTTAGGGAGACATCATATCATTTTTGTCTAGAGATAGTACCATTTTACATTCCTACTAGCAGTGTGTAAGATTTCCAATCTTCTTGCAAGCTCTCCAACATTTATTGTTTTCTGTTTTTCTTCTTAGTGCTGGTGATGTTGGCGTGAAATGAGATCTCACTATAGTTTCGATTTGCATTTCTGTAATGGCTCATAATCATGAACATTCCTTTATGTGTCTGAGTTAGCTGCCTGAATGTCTTCTTTGACGAAGTGTCTGTACATATCCTTTGTCCATTTCTTAATAGGACTATTTGTCTTTTTGTATTTGAAGTGTCCTTGTTTTAAGTCTTGTAACTTGTTTTACTATTGAAAGCTCTTTACTTGGATTGGTAGCTGGCTGGTGGATGTCCTGTGTCTTAGACTCTGGTTGGCGTCTGATGTTACTGGTTCCCTAACTAAAGGATTCCTGGTAATCTTTCCAGTAAGTTTGGTTTAGTTTTTATGAATGCAGTTGATTTCTATGTGTATGAAAATGTCCTAATTTAACTATTGTATTTGAGAAAGAGTTTTGCAGGATCTGTTATTCTTACTGAAAACCTTGGTCACATAGTGGTGCTAATCAAAAGGTCAGCAGTTCAGATTTGTGAGGCACTTCTGGGATACTGTATGGGACATTTCTACTCTTACCTATAGGATTGCTTGAATGGAATTGACTCAATAAGAGTGAGTAGCTTTTAGCTGTATTATTCTTGGTTGACAGATTGTTTTTCAGGGTTTATAAATCTTATCACATTGCCTTCTTGCTTGCATAATTTCTGCTTAGTAATCAGAGTTTAGTCTTTTGTCTTCCTTTTATATGTGACTTCATTTTTCTCAAGCTGCTGTTAGGATTCCTTCATTTCCATTGATTTTTGGCAAATGTGATTATATTAGGTCTTAGTGAATTTCTTTTGGAGTCTGTCATATACAGGGTTCATTGAGCTTCTTGGATGGTCAGCTTTTTCTTTTGCAGTCTATTCTATACAGGGTTCACTGAACTTCTTGGATGGTCAGGTTTTTGTCTTTCGTGCTATTGGGAAGCAAATCTTTGGTCTCTCTGTTTTCCATGTTCTTCCCCCTTTCTGAAACTCCAGTCATATGCAAATTTTTGCTTTTTACTGAGCCCCCAAATTCTCAGATTTCCTTCTTACTTTTCTCTTTTTCCTCAAAGTGGTGCCTGTGGATTTGTCTCACTGTCTCTGTTGTGTATTGTTTCAGATTTCCTCTTAAAACCTTCTGTTGGATTGTCCATTTCTAGAATTTTGTTGTTTATCCTTTGACTGTCTAGTTGCTGCTTTTGTATAATTTCTAATGGTTAATTATTTTGGCATTGTTCTTTCATCATTTTCCTGAATTCTTCTATTGTTTTGTCTGTGTTTTCCTTGATTTGGGCTGTATTTTCATTGATTTTGTATGTGTTTTCCATGATTTTGTGTATTTTTCCCTTAGTGTTGTCTGTTTTCCTTTGTTTCTTTCTTAGTTGCTTGGAGAGCCTTAATTATTAGTCTTTTGAATTTCATGTCAGGTAGTTCCACTGCTTTTTAATCTACCAGAAGATCACCTGATATTTTGACTGTTTACTGGGGCCATCTTGTCCTGTTTTTTATATATATTGTTGTTGTTGTTGTTAGGTGCTGTCAAGTTGGTTCTGACTCATGGCGACACCATAGGTCAGCAGAGAGCTGCTCAATAGAATTTCCATGGAGCATCTAGTGGCTGTGCACTGTCAACCTCTCGGTTAATAGCTTTAGCACTTTACTGCTATGCTACTAGAGTTTCCCTAACATATATATGTATGTATTGATATTATCTGCCCTCTCTGGGGCATTAAAGTATTATTTTACTGATTTATTGATCATGTGTTTGTTTCATTGTGCTTTGTTGTTTCATTCTGATGTGTTGTGTCAGGTGGACACTCATGCTATGCTGCTTGCTTGCTTGCGGGCATGATAGCTCTCATAACCTTTTCTGGGTTGGCGGGTCAGCAACAGGCAAGTCAAACCAGCTTTGCTGTACACTGTTCTGGCACGGTGGTTGAGGATGGACTGGACAGGTCCTGTCTGCCTCTTGATGTTGGTACAACTATGTGAGAACATTTACAACCCTTTGCCTGATAGATGCGATGGCAAGTGGAGGAGTTGTATGGGCTTGAGTCTCACCATTCAGCAGCTGATAGGAGGTGAGAGACAGTACAGGCCTGGTGTAACTGTTTACATGGCAGCATGGTGAAGGCCAGTGGGAAGAGAGGTGGCATATGGGGCTAGGCAGAAGGGGAAAGATAGAAAAAAAAATAAGAGATAGCCATTGGAGAGGGGCTGGGTAGGTGTGTGGGCCAGTGGGAACAAGGAGAGGTGCTTATCGAGTAGGTGGGGGGAAGAAAGAAAAAAAGGTGAAAATAAATGATACACGTGGGGCTGGTGGTGGGGGTAGGACAGACCTAGGCAGCAGCAGGCTGTTGTGCTGGTGGTTCACTATCCATGCTGGTGAGGCAGGGGCTGGAGAGGAGAGGGACAGATGGCTTCCAGGGCTAGGTGGGAGGGAGAAGAAAGGTAAGAAAGGAAAAAGATACCACAGTGGGGGCCTGTGAGTGTGGGTAGTGTGGACCTGAGGTCTAGTGGGAAAAGAGAGGAGGCTAGGTGGGAGAGAGAAGTGAAAGACAAAAAGAGAGGAAAAAGATGAGGCAGTGTGGTGAGATCCAGTGTGTGGGGGCAGGGTGGACCCAGGGTGGCAGTGAGCAGCTTTCTTGCCGCAGAAGTGTGGCATGGCCCAGCAGGAAGGAGGGGAGATGGCACATGTGGGTTAGGTGGGAGGGAGAAAGAAAAGGGGGAAAAAAAAGATGTGGTGGGAGTTGGTGAGTGGGGGTAGGGCAGACCCAGGTTAGCAGCAGCTGGGGGCTCGCGATCTGAGGCAGTATCGTGTGGCTCAGCTGGAAGGGGTGGAAGTGGTGTATATGGCTAGGTGGGAAGGAGAAAGAAAGGGAAAAGGGAGGTGGGGAGAGAGAGAAATAAATGGCACAGTGGGAGCCAACAGGTGACAGCAAGCCAATGGCTCTTTAGCTGAGTGGCAAGGCATGATCCATCAGAAAGGATTGCAGGTGAGATACAGGGCAAAAGAGTGAGTGGTGGGAAAGCATGTTCCTCTGGTTGCTTGGTGCTCTATCTCTCATTGGAAGCCCCGTGAAGTTGCTTTCCTGGACTCTGTTTCAGTGGTCATTGTTAGCTGTGTTCTGAGATAGTGACACTGTGCCATGTTAGTTGGACAGGGACCTCCACTCTGTATCTCTCGTCATTTTTTTCCGTCAGTTTCCTCTTCCATTTGGTTTTCAGTCTGATTCTTTATCCCTTTATTTGATGCTTAGGGTTCCAGGACTGATGTTTGTATTTGTTTTACTTAGTTTGCTGGGTGTTTGCTGCAGAGGGTCACTATGGTGCACCTGTCTGGGGTGTCCTGTTGGCTCTGCCTTCTATGATCCTTTATGAAAAACATATTCAGGAGTGAAATTCAGCCATTTAATTCTTGAATCAAAAGAAAGCATGCAAGAAAAAAGACATTGTAAAAGGACTAGAATAAACATTGAATCTATTGAAAGGTAGACCTAATACCAAACATAATTATATATATATTTTTAAATGCTAGAGTATAAAAATAATCTCTTTAAAAAGTCAAGAGAAGGAAAGAAAAGAAGAGTAAATATGAAAGTACTGATGGATTTCATAATACATGGCTAGGAGATAATTTTGCTCTCCAGAGTTGGCTAATATAGTTACAAAAGAAAAACAACAACAAAAATAATAACTCCAGTGTATTATTTTTCTCTTATTCCTTTCTTAACTTTTAAGACATCACTTAGGAAATAAAGCACTTGACTGCTAACTGAAAGGCTGGTAGTGTGAACCCACCTGCCACTCCTGAGGACAAAACATAGCCATACACTACTGTAAAGATTTACAGCCTTGGAAACTCTATGGGGCAGTTCTCCTCTGTCGTACAAGCTCATTGTGATTGGAGTTGACTTGTTGGTGGGGGTTTTCTGACACATTGCGTGAGGCAGTTGTTATTTGCTGTTCAGTGGTTAATTTTTTTTGTTGTTTCTTTTATCTCTTAATTTACTAAAACAAGTGTAATTTGAAACTTTTTACTAAAAATACTTTTGAGAAGTTGATCCCATTTTTATAAGTCAGTTTCTTCCCATTAATTTAAGCACTCACCTGTTAACTGAGAGGTTGGTGATTGAAATCCACAAACCCTTTCCAGGGGAAAAAGACCTGGTGATCTAGTGATCTGCTCCTGTAAAGATTATACTCTAGAAAACCCTATGAAGCAGGTCTGTCCTGTAGGGTAGCGTGCTGTAAGTTGGAATCAAATTAGCAGCACATTACAACAGCAGCAGAATGTTTAGAGTGCTTTAAAAAAATACAAAAACCCAAAAAACTGCCATAATTGTACTTTGCATTATGAAATTGTTTATTAATGAATTTATATCATTTTTACAAAAACAGTGGAGGAAATTTCATCCAAATAAATGTGTAAGTGAAAAAGAGAATCCTGAGTAAATATGCCAAGATTAACTGGGTGACCAAACTATGGATAGTTGTGATTTATTCTTTTTATTTTCTAAATCACAGAGATAAAAATGTTAAAAAAATACATTAGCTATTTATATGTAGACTTAGAGAAATTCAGAAATATTTACAAGAACCTAGGTGAAGATACTAAATAATGCCGTTTGACCAGTTGCCATCAAGCTGATTCCAATTCACGGTGATTCCCTTCCCGTCAGTGTACAGCTACGCTCCACTGGGCGTTCAGTCATTGTTCTTACAGAAGCGGATCACCAGGCCTTTCTTCCAAGGTGTGTCTCGTGGACTTGAACCCCCAGTCTTTTGATTAGTAGCCAAGTGTGTTAACCTAGAGACTCCATACTGAATATAGAAGTGATGTATTTCAGACAAACGGATTCATAGATTTAATTACAGCTAAAAACTGCAGTGAGATTTTTGATAGAGTCAAACAAAATGATCTTTGAAAAATTAAAATGTTTAGGTATTCAAAAATATTAAGGTAGTAGAATACGAATTGACCATCTCATGCTGTTCATTAGTACCTGTGGCCATTGAGTTGATTCCGACTCGTAGAGTCCCTACAGGACAGAGTGTAACTGCCGCATAGATTTCCCAGGAGCCCCTGGTGGGTTTGAACTGTACACCTTTTGGTTAGCGGTGTTTATTGCTGTGCGCTGTATACTGTGCTCTGCAGTATAGTTTGCTAATCAGATAGGCACTTCAGGGGTTAAATGTAGTACATATGGGTTAGAGGAATACTGCAAGTATTTGCCACAGAGATCCAAAAAGAAGAGATTCAAAAAGAAATTTGCCCAACTTGTTCTTGTTAGTGTCCCCATGTACAACAGAATAAAACTTTGCCTGGAATGCCGTGTTGTACCCACTGTATATTTTGGATACCTTCCATCCTAGATATTTCTCTCCAGGGCTATATTGAATAATGTTCTGTCATGATCCATAGGGTTTCCATTGGCTGTAGGGTTGCTAGAAATCCTAGTCACATAGTCATTAAGTGCTACAGCTGCTACACCAAGAGATTAGCAGTTCAAATCCACCAGGCACTCCTTGGAAACTCTGTGGAGTGGTTGTTCTACTCTGCCCTATAGAGTTGCTATGAGTCAGAATCGACAAGACGGCAATGGGTGTGATTTTTTTTTTTGGTAGAGTTGCTTGGAGTCAAAATGTGCTCTACAGCAGTGGGTTTGGGTCTTGGGGGTTTAATTTTCAGAAGTAGATTGCCAGGCCTTTCTTCTTTGTCTTAGTTTGAAAGCTCTGCTGAATCTTGTCCACCATGGATAACCTTTTTGGTACTTGGAAGACTGATAGCATAGCTTCCAACACTATAGAAAAATCATAGTAGAAAACCTGGCAGAGAGGTGGTGGTTGTCCACCTTGCTTATTCGTAAATTTCTGTGGTTAGGTATTGAGATTGGGTCACCAACTTTGGCAGTTTAGGTGATGCTTGAGTTATCCTTATATTCAGGATATATTCAATATTCTTCACCAACATTGTAATTTCAAGTGTGTCTCTTCTATCCTTATTTTTATCTACTTTTCCTGAATTTTTAATCTTTATGTCTGTATTTGAAAACCCCTTGTTGCAGAGTGGATAAGCACTGTAGCTGCTAACAAAAAGGTGGACAGTTTAAATCCACCCGGCACTTCTTGGAAACCCTATAGGGCAGCTATACTCTGTCCTGTAGGGCTACTTTGAGTCAGAATTGACTCGATGGCAGTGTTTTTTTTCTATTTTATATGCATGTTTTACCAAAAAACTGGAAAAATGATTTTTGAAATGTTTATACATGTAGCAGTTAACAGCTAAAATGAACATCCATGTCATGTAATATTTTGAAAAACAGTGGTAATGGAGCAGACTCATCTTTTTGTTTATTGTAGTATATTCTAGCAACAATAAAGAAAAGGAGAGAGAGAAATATGCTACAACACTCAGGAAAACTCTCAAACTGGCCTCTGATTTATGTAATATAGATAAAGAATACAATTAGAACAGTAATAGAGTAAGAATTACTTAACAAATAACATTTAAAATAGATGTGTTTAGTTACTTAAAAAAAGATCCATAATTTGTCTTAAAACCAATTAAAGAATTCAGTAACACATGTCCCTGATTCTACAACAAAAAACTAAACTTGTTGCTGTCCAATCAGTTATTTGTTACAGACAGGGGCTACTCCATAGGGTTTTTGAAGCTGTGACCTTTTCAAAGCGGAAGTCCAGCTCTTTTTTTTCATACATTTCACTTTGTGTGTGCAAGCCACAAACCTTTCAGCTAATGTATGCACGATTAGAGACTTGTATATTAAACGAATCAAGATCAGAATAAAAGAGTGTTGATTTATCAGATGGACAGTAGTAGGGTAAAAAAGTCTTTCTTAGTTTTGATGATGACAAAGAATTTGCAGAGAAAAACATCAGATTATTTTTAAAATTAAATTACATAACAAGAAAACAACTAAAATGAATAGTTAGCCTAGAAAATATTTGAATCAAATATATAAATGAAAAGTCAAAATATCACATACACTGTTTACTAATTATGATTTTGAATTTAAAAGCATATATAATTGAAATTAAGAACAGCTAAACTGTTTTGGCATTTGATTTTAAACTTTGAGAACAAATATGTAGAAAATTCTTATTAATATATTACATAAAGACTCATAATTTTGTTTCTAAATTATCACACAAGGACTGCCAGTTAAATTTGTGAACTCATCTTAGAAAAAGTGCTACATACCTCATTGTTGAATATCACTATGGTCACCTTAGGAGTACTCCCCTTAGGAAGTATGCACCAATGCCAGCACCTAGTCCACACCCTTCAAAGCAATTTTGGACCTGTTTTTCTGGAATGGCCATCAGAGCTGCCGTTGTATTACCCTTGATGTCCTGAATGTCATCAAAATGTCTTCCTTTCAATATTTTCTTTATCTCTGAGTAAAGAAAAATGTCAGTGGGGACCAGATCAGGCAAGTAGGGAAGGTATTCCAATATAGATGTTTCCTGGCTAAAAGCTTACTTAGAGAAATCTATGCAATTAAGTTTGTGAACTTGCCAACATGCCACTGTCAACAATGGCCATTCCAGAAAGAGTTCCAAAATGGCTTTGAAGGGCTGACTAGGCACTGGTGTCAGTGCATAGCTTGCCAAAGGGAGCACTCGGAAGGTGACTGTAGTGATATTCAGCAATGAGGTATATAGCATTTAGAACAATTAAGTACACAGACTTCATTGTCAGACTGCGTATTTTTTTAAAACTAAAAACAAATTTATCAAACATTCTGGTAAATTTAAACAAAGTATTTTAGAAACTGCAGTGCTATGAAGTTGATGCAAAACTTCTAGAGTTCAACAGCAATCTAGACTCACTGTTGTATTAAATGTGACAAAGAATAAGCATAAAATATGTGATACCCATATTCAAAAGACTACTGGATAGATAAGACATAACCAAAACAACAATAACAACAAAACCCATTGCTGTCAAATTGATTTTGTTTCATAGTGACCATATATGACAAAGTAAAACTGCCCAAAAGGATTTCCAAGCAGTACCTGGTAGATTCAAACTACTGAGATCTTTTGGTTAGTAGCTGTAGTTCCTAGCCATTAGGCCACCAAGGTTTCCTTACACAGTACATAGTGAGGTGGAAAGTTTTATTTTTAAGGGTAGGACTCCTTGGTGAGATAATTCCAGAGAGTGTTAAAGGAGGAAAAATGGTGATTAAAGCCACAACCCAAGACTGCCATGGCAAAGCTTAAAGAGCAAAGGCTTTGATATGGACAGTTTGGACTGGAACCAAAGCTCTGACATTCACCACCAGAATGTTCTGGAACATTCACTTCAACTCTCAAAACCCTAACTGTAGTGCTGAATTGCTGGGGAACACTGAATGACATAATCTATACAGAGCAATTGTTGCAGTTAGGTGTTGTTGAGGCAATTCCCAGTCACAGAGACTTCATGTTTATAGCAGAATGAAATGTTGCCTGATCTTCACCATCCTCAGGATCATTGTTATGCATGAGCCCATTGATGCAGGCACTGGGTTAATCAGTCTCATTGAGGATCTTCATCTTTATTGCTGACACTTTTCTTTACTATGCATGATGTCCTTCACCAGGGATTGATCCTCCTGATGACTTGTCTGAAGTGAGTTGGAGTCTCATCATCCTCACTTCTAAGGAACATTCTGGCTGTTCTTCTATCAAGACAAATTTGTTTGTTCTTCTGGCACTGCATAGTGCTTTCCCTATACTTCAGCTACATCATAATTACAGTGTGTCTGTTTTTCTTTGGTCTTTGTTATTCATTGTCCAGCCTTTGCATGCATATGAGGTGATTGCCTTGGCTTGGGTCAGGCAAGGCAGTAGGTGCTGGCTTTTGTTATTGACTCTTTGAAGGCACTCAATCAGGAAGAGCATAGGATGACTTTTCTATAGGCCAGTGTCCTCACTCCCTGCCGTGATAACCTTGGCCTTTAATCTAACTCAATTTTTAGGACTTTTAAAAATCTCATCAAAAAGAATCAGTTTTGGAATCACAGATGTCTGATTCCTTTCCTGTGATTGGCATGTAATAAGGTCATTAGATTCAGTAGTAAATTTCAAACACCAAGGTTTTTAACTTGGAACAACAAAAACTATTTAAAAACTAGTACCATTTTCCAAATCCCACATGTCAGTGACTACAGGGATCTCTGAAGGGTATGGCTTTAACTAATAAGGTGCAGCATAATCTCGTAAAAGATAGTCATGTTCAGGTGAAACATAATCATGTTCTTTTCTGTAGCACAAAAGTCTGATAAGTGCCCTTCAGCAATTTTGCCTGAGAGTTCTTATTGCATTGGTTATTTTCAAATTTCTGAATAGCCTTCCTGACTCTGTGCCATCCTGGTACAAAAAGAATTACGTTAGAGTCTCATAGTGAAACATCTTTATAGAATGAATAGCTTCTTCTCTGCACACACAGGCATGGGGCCATGAACTTGGCCTTTTGAGTTAGCCACATGATTATCTCTGTTCCATCAAGTTCGAAGACAGACTGTTACCAGGTATTATCTTCTTCAGCAAGATGTATTCTAGGTCAGATCATAGAATTCTAAAGTAAGAGAGGTTCAGAATCTGGGAGATGAAGGTATGAGGTTGAAAGTGTTCCTGCTTCCTTTTATACAGTGAGATCATCCATTTCTTTTTATTCTGATCTTGCTTTCAAATATGCATAGTTCTCGTATGAATCAGGAGTTGGGATGCAATCTATTGAAGTCATGGGATGGGTGCTGGGGGAGAAGACGTGAAGAAAGAGCATTAACTGTGACACTGTGAGTTGATAGTCAGAAAGCATTCTTTGTTGGCTGCTTCCAAACCTAGAATCTAGAAAGCAGCTCTAGGTCACAACTTGCAGTGTCTCCCTGGGTCCCTGAGGGACAAAAGAAGAAAGGCTGTGTGCTCTAGTGATTAAACACATCATTTCTTCATTCAGACTTGCTTCCACTTCCTCTAGCTGTGTGAGCTCACACCTGTTAGATAACCTCTCTCTGCTCATTTTTCCCATATGGTAGATAGGTATAAATTTTTAACTTATAGGATATTGTGAGGATTAAATGAAACAATCGCAAATGCTTAGCACATGGTGTTGTTGTTGTTGGTTGCCACAGAGTCGGCTCTGAATCCCAGTGACCTTGTGTACAACAGAACAAATGAGTTGACTGGTCTGGTACCGTCTTGATGATCTTTGGTATGGTCCAGTCTGTTACAGCTGCCACTGTGCATTTTGTGTGCCTTTCAGTCCAAGAGGCCCTCTTCTGATACTATATCCTACAGTGTTCTATGGTGATTTGTAGCATTGTCATTAGCTATTTTTCAGAATTATCTTCCCAGACTTTTCTTCCTGGTCGGTCATAGTCTAGAAGCTTTGCTGAAACCTGTTTCCTGTGGGTGACCCTACTGGTATTTGAAGTATGAGTAGAATAGCTTCTAGTATCATAGCAGCATGAGAGTCACCACAGTATGAAAAACTGACAGATGGGTGGCAGTGACACAAAGTAAGCAAGTACTCAATGAATGTCATAATTATTATAACTTTAGGGAACATCAAAATTTTGAGAAGGGCAGCCAGTAGGTTCTTAGTTCTCTGTTTCTTTAAAAATAAGTTTTATAATCCTTTCCATATGTCCTCTTCTCCAACAAGGATCAACATGTATGAAAGGAATATTCAAACATACTTTTGCTTTTTCCTTTCGTGATAAGTTGAATAGAACCAATGGACAGAAAAATAAATGTCTTCATTTCCTTAGAGTTGTCCATTCCAGAGCATGAAGAGTGCCTGTTAGGAATACTGTCAGGATTCTGAATATCCTAAGTTATTGCATTCTTCATTCTTAAAAAAGTTATATTAGGGTTTTAGGTACTTCTGTTGACACTTTCCAAGATAAACCTACCAAGTGAGAAAAACAAGATTAAAATGAAATGTCAGAAATATAAGCTTAAGCTTTGAAATTCAGTACAGTCCCATTTCTCTAGATCCAATTAAGGTGATGTTAAGACCCCAATAAACTATCCTTAATTAAGGAGGAAAAATAGTTGTATCAAATATAATGAGATGAATCTCTTCAAAAGAATTCATAGCTAGCTTATTTCGCCTTTGGTAGCTGTCTAGTTCATAAATCAAATACTTAGGTCATCTGATAATTTTTTAAATGGGTAAGTACACTATTCTTTTGAATGCTTTGTCCCCAATTATGTAGCTCTCCTGACTTCTGCTCTTTGTGCTAGTAAATGTAAGAAGACTATTTTTCTGTTACATCTATTAACTTGGTGTTCTCAACGGGTTAAATCAGATATGAAATGGAAAACAAATTAGTAACTCATCCATTCTTTTGCTTCCTTGTTATTTCATAGCTAGGGCAACATTATAAGATGAACTTCTTTTGAAAACTTCTTAGAAAATACTGTCTATGGTCTCTTTTGATATAGCTGATACAACTTTCTGAAAACTCTGCCTGTCGTTCTGTTCTGGAATTACATATCAACATTGTGATCTCTCTTATCTGTGCAACCATCCGTCCGTCCATCCATCCATCCATCCATCTGTCCGTCCGTGCATAACAAAATTGTGATCAACATCATTCCATAGTCCATTCGCACCACCTCACACCCATATCCTCACCTTCCTCTTTACTCTATTTAGGTTCCATAATTCATGTCCATATTCTCAACTCTGTGCTCCTCTCTTCCTCTGTCTAATACTCTTGGAAAATTCTAAACCAGCCTAAATCTGATTCCCATTCACTTTGATCTTAAACCTGAATATCTGAATAAGCTAATGAAAAAAAAGAAAAAACAGAATTTTAGAAATTGCCGTGCTTTACTATGACCACGAAAGACAAGTTGCACTTAATACTGTCTATTATTCCTACTGTGTTTCCCTGGACAGTGCATCTACTTGACTGCTTCTTCTTGGTCCTCAAATCTCCAACACTTTCTCTCGCCAACATAGCAACCATCCAAGAAGACCCTCCTCCTCCTCCTGTTTTAAATCTACATGCAGGTACCCAAACCCTTTGCCTTTCTTCCTGTTACAGTAGGAGAATGAACTATGACTGTATCTCAGCCAACCGCTCAGCTTACACACTACGTTCTATCCCTATTACAGTTGCCCATGCTCTGCCTCTTGATGCATATTTTCCCCCATCTTACTTGTAACACTCCTCATTGAAAGTAAAAGTTATCTTAGTCTGACATCTACTGCAGCTGTGTTTCCATTTTTCTGTCCTTCTCTGAAGATCTCCTTAAAAAGTTTACTCACTATATCAAATAAATTACTTCCCTCTGTTGAATTCATTTCAGGCTTTCCACCCAATTCCTGCACTGAATTTATACTCCAGTCATGATTATGAGTGGCCTCCACCTTACTAGATCTGATTATTTCTCATTCTTTACCTTATTTAATCTCTTAATGGCACCGGACCAGTGACTCACATCATTTGTCTTGAAGAACATCATAGTTTCCTAGTTTTCTCTCTGCCTCACAGGTTGCTCATTTTCTGAATCCTTTTCGTCTTCTGACCTCTGAATGGTGAACTGCTCCGGATTCAGTCTCCAGACCTCTTCTCTATCCATACATCTCTAAAGTCTCTCATTAATGTTTACGACTTTAGAGGTCATCTGTTTGCAGACTTCCAAGTCTGTATCTCAACCCGAAACTGTTTTATGAACTCATGCTAAATTGTTATTGACATCTCCACATTGGTGTCAGTCATGGATTGAACTGTCTCCCACCAAAAATTTGTGCGGCAATTTGGCTGGGCTGTGATTCCGAGCACTGATGTCCTCTGTTTTGTGATTTCCCTGTGCTGTAAATCCTAATCTCTGCCTGTGGTAAATAGATAGGATTACAGAAAAGAGGATTAGGGTGGGATTGCAACACCTTTACTAAGGGAGTTTCCCTGGAGTGTAGCTTGCTCCACCTTTTATCCTTTTCTTCTACAAGAGATAAAAGGAAAGGGAAGCAACCGGAGAGTTGGGGACTTCATACCACCGAGAAGCAGTGCTGGTTGCTAAGCACATCCTTTGGTAAGGATTGAGGTCCCTGCACCTCAGCAGCTCCCAGTCCAGGGTAAGATTGATGACAGGGACCTTTCTCCAAAGCCAGCAGAGAAAGCCTTCCCCTGGAGTTTGCACCCTGAATTTGGACTTTTAGCCTAGTGGACTGTGACAAAATAAAATTTCTCTTTTTAAAGGCACCCATTTGTGATATTTCTGGTGGAGCAGTACCAGATGACTAGAACAATGTCCTATTAAAAAAACAAAACAAAACTGAACTCATTGCTGTCTAGTGGACTCTAAGTCATAGTGACCCCATAGCTTGGGGTAGAATTGCCCAAGGAGCACCTGGTCAATTTGAACTGTCACTATGCCACCGCGGTTTCCTGATGTCCGATAAAAACCCGAAAAACCTATTGCCGTTGAGTGGATTCTGACTCATAGTGATCCTCATCAGTCGGAGTAGAACTACCCCATAGAATTTCCAAGGAGCTTATGGTGGATTTGAACTGCTGAGCTTTTGGTTAACAGGCATAGCACTTAACCCCTATACCACCAGGATTTCCTGATGATGTCTTATAGCCCTCTCAAAGTCAGTATCTCCCTCAAAACATTTTTGGTTTTCTCCTCTATGCTCCCGCTTCCTTAAGTGTTACTCTTCTTCATAAGTGGAATTATAAACTAGATTACAGCTCAGCCTCCTCCTTGCCACCTCAAATTGGGCTTATCCTTGCTGCTTTTCTTTCCAGCTGGACAAATATAAAACAGGGACTTAACCCTCTCTGCCCCTTCACTCTTTACCTTTTTTCCTGCTTCGATTTTCTTCCTTACTTGTTGAGAGATTTCTATGTTTGCTTATGTATCTATTGTCTGCCTATCCTACTAGCATACAAGTTATGTGAGAGGACAGATTTTGAACTGAGCACTGTAATGTCTCAAAGGTGGCCTGCTAGGTAGAAGGTACTTAAGAGAGATTTGTTGGATGAATGAAAAATTTAACAAATTCTTATTATCTCTTTAGCAAATAATTTGAAGACAGCAATGAAGTCTGACTTATTCTGATAACACCACTTTATTTTGTCCTTCCCCAAGGCCTTTTTCCTAACACTTGAACCAGCTTTGCATTGCTTCCCTATTTCTCTTTTCTTAAGTAAGAAAACTGAACATTAAAAATATATCTAACCAATTGTCTTAGTGAATATATTTTGCCTGTATTTGTTTTATGAACTAACATGTCAGATTTTCAGGAAGTTTAAAGGATATTATTGTTAATTCTTGTTTTGCTCATTCTCCATTATTTTTATCTAAATATTTATTCTTTATCTTTTCTTCCTTTTTTTCCCTCCATCTTCTCTTCCTCCTTTTTCTTTTCTTTATTATTTGCATTTATATCCAACTCGATGAAACTTGGCTTGGCTTCCTTTAAAGAGATCCTTGGAAACCCTGGTGGCATAGTAGTTTCGTGCTATGTCTGCTAACCAAAAGTTTGGCAATTTGAATGTGCCAGGCACTCCTTGGAAATTTTGTGGAGCAGTTTGACTGTGTTCTGTCAGGTTTCTATGAGTTGGCATCAACTCAGTGGCACTGGGCACTGGACAGAGAGATCCTTATCTTCACAAAATTTGTTTTGCTTATTATTTTTGATGCCTAGACTTTGACCACATGTATGTTTCTCATTTCAAGAAGTTATGTAAGGAGGGGTGGAGTTAAGATGGCGGACTAAGCACACGTCTCCTTATATTCTTCTGGAAACCAAGACCTGAATTGATAATCTAACGGAGCCTTCTGGTCATCTAGTGAGCCTCCAGGACACAGCACAGGGCTGTTAATTTCGAATTCATACCACTGAGCGAAAAACATCATCTCTTTCACTGACTTCTGCTACTGGTTAGCCCTGGGTCTCACAGACTGATGGTAAATGCACCATTTTGACTTTTTTTTTCTCTGTCGTGGCCGGCGGGTGGAGCTGGGTCTTGTCTAGTGGCTAGACTCAGACGCTCTGCTGGGGGGATAGACAGGTGAAATTCCCGTATTTTGAGAGCCAGGCTTAGGACTCTGTTAATCTAGACACTTTGGGCCTGTCTTTTTATCACTGCCACAGCTTGATTTGTACAGAACAGCACTGCCAGAGTGCGGGACACCATGCTGGATACGGTGATTTTAGCAGGACCTAATTCTTAGCCTGGGAACCAGCGCCTGTAAACAGCACAGCGCTTCTCCAACAGAAAAGCAGTGTCGCCTATGGTGGGGCCTGGCAGCAGATGCAGAGGAATCACTACCTCTCAGCACCTTTAGCCCCTCTATCTGCTGCCTGTGTGGAGGGTGCCATCTTGGATACGGTGGCCGCAACTGGACCTATTTCTTAGCTTGGGAGCCAGAACCTGCCCACAGGAGAGCGCTTTTCTACCAGAAAAGCAGTAGTTTACACAGTGTTGGCTAAGGCTGGGCCCTGTCAGCAGAGGCCAACAGGGCAGTAGCATTGCTGTATTCTGAACTAGTTTGTATCATCTAGGGTTGGATATAGAGGTACTTACTTTGCCAGTTGGGAAGAGGGACCTCTACACCTGAAAACCTGACTGACTTGGGACATGGTCAAATACCTTTTGCTTTACATTTTAAGACAGCCTAGAGAAACATTTGCAGTCCATCCTCATAGTATCTCTTCCAGCCTCTACTTACTCACATGACACTTGCGGCATATAAGAAATCACCCATGGCTTCAGAAGGCTCCCAAACAAAACAACCAAGTAGTTTTCCAAATGAAGAAACTTTTATGAAATCATCAGAAAGTGAATACAAAACGATTATATACAGAGCCCTTCCGACTTGACGACACTTGGCTTGGCTTGGCTCTAGACCTTATACAGAATGCAGCAGAGCAAAAGGAAAAATTAAACAAGCTGTTCAATCTGATGGAACACCAGTACTCTGAAATCCAACAGATCAAGAACAAAGTCAAAGACATAGAAACTTTCATTCAAAGCCAAGAAGACAGAATGAAACAAATGCAAAAAAGAATTTCTGACTTGGAAGACAGAGCTACTGACACCAGTGTCTGTGAGCAGAAATCAGAAAAAAGAAACAAGATAAATGAAGAAGCATTAAGAAGCATGTGGGACTCTATTAAGAGGAACAACCTTCAATTAATTGGAGTCTCTGAGCAGGATGAGACACCTGAGAACACAGAGAGTATCGTTGCTGAGCTGCTGACAGAAAACTTCCCAGAAATCATGAAGAAAGAGAACATAGACATCTCAGATGCATATCGTATGCCACCCAACATAGATCTCAAAAGAAAGTCTCCAAGACATAATTATAATCAAGCTTAACAAAATGAAACATAAGCAGCAACTCTTAAAAGCAGCAAGACTCAAAACAAAGCTAACATTCAGAGGGAAACTCTGCAGGCTGTCGTCAGATTTCTCAGCACAAACCATGCTGGCATAGAGACAGTGGGCATGACACATTCAAAGCCTTGAAGGAGAAGAACTTCCAACTGAGAATTATATATCCTGCAAAACTATCTTTCAAATACAAAAATGAAATGAAGACATTCCCAGATAAGCAGAAACTCAGGGATTTTGTAAAAACCAAACCGAAACTACAAGAAATACTGAAAGAAGTTCTTGGCTTTGGCTTAGAAGAACAAAACCACTAACTTTACATTTTGGAATGACACAGTACTCAGAACTCTACTCAGTTAGGGAAGGCTCCAAAGTTGGTCACAGCTTTAATACTGAAAGAAGCAATCCAGTGATTATCATGAAAACTATGGTGCCATCGTATTAAAAAGAGGGATATACTATAGTCATTATAGTCCTTCCAGATGGAGAGGAAGATGACAAGACTGGTAGTAATTAAAATTGGGTTTATATATACTTTATTAAGGGGGATCATAGGGGCAGCTGTAAAGCACAACAAAGATGTATCGTACCATTTCAAGAAATGTAACACAGGAGTCTCAACGACTACAAAACCAGCTCTGAAAAAGGTGAAAAATCAACTCACAACAAAGAATGTTCCAGAACAGACTAATAAGAACAGCAGAGAAAACACTAACACAAAAATAAACATATCACAATGGCAGCACTGAACACATACCTATCAGTTATTACATTGAATGTGAATAGACTGAATGCTCCAGTAAAGAGACATTGAGTGGCATCTTGGGTCAAAAAACATGACACATCCATATGTTGTCTACAAGAAACTTGCTTGAGACCTAAAGATAGGAACAAACTGAAAATTAAAGAATGGAAGAATATATATCAAGCTAACAATGAACAAAGAAGTGCAGGTGTGGCAATTCTAATCTCAGAAAAAATCAATTTTAATGTAAAATCCACCATTGTGGACAAAGATGGGCACCATTTCTTGCTGAAAGGTTCAGTACACAAGCAAAACTTAATCATATTGAATATTTATGCACCTAAAATCAGAGCACCTAAATACGTCAAAGAAACACTGACTACACTCAAAAAAAAACACTGACTACACTCCCACAATAATAGTGGGAGACTTCACCACTCCACTCTCAATACTGGACAGATCATCTAGGAAAAAGGTCAGTAAAGATACAGAAGACCTCATTGCCACAATTAACCAACTAAATCTCATCGATACATACAGAATTTTCCACCCATCAGCAGACAACTACACCTTCTTCTCCAGTGCACATGGAACATTCTCCAGAGTTGACCATGTGTTAGGACATAATGCAGTTCTCAACAAAATCCATACCATTGAATTACTGCAAACCATCTTCTCAGATGATAAAACCCTTAAAGTCAAAATCAATAGCAGAAAAACCACAGATAGAAAGTGGAACTCTTGGAAACTGAACAACATCTTGCTCTCAAAACATGGGTTATAGAAGAAATCAAGGATGAAATAAAGAAATTCATGGATTCCAATGAGAACGAAAACACTTCCTACCGGAACCTATGGGATACAGCCAAAGCAGTGCTCACAGGTCTGTTTATCTCTATAAATGCACTCATCTGGAAGGAAGAAAGAAACCAAATCAAGGAACTAACCCTACGGCTTGAACAAGTAGAGAGAGAACAACAGACGAACCCCTCAGGCACCAGAAGACACCAGATCATAAAGATTAGAGCAGAGCTAAATGAATTAGAGAATAGAAAAACAATTGAAAAAATTGAAAAGAAGTTATGTAAGATTACTCATTCAGTTTATTTAATCAAGCAACCAGTTTTGAAATATTATTATGTATAAAGGATAACTTGAAAAGGACATAGTGGGAATAAAAGTATCAGTTTTTTTGCAGTGTTGAGCTTGTAAAAAAACAGAATGTAGTATTAAGTATAGTAATCTGGGGAACATTTAAATAAAAATTGCAACAGATTGTTAATAAAATCTACATAAAATTTTATCTCTGAAGGACATTTTTTTATTTTGTGCCTAAGTAAAAACTTTTGGATTCTGTCAAAGTATCAAAAGTCTTGGTCATGTGGATGTATGACAGATTTTTGCTATCCTTGTCTAATTCTCATCTGTCTCTGCATAACAACTGGTAGAGTGCTCAGTACACAGGAGGTACCCAATAGTCTTGGTGAATTGAATAGGATCTACCAGAGAAAACTTTTCTGCTTCTAAAGTTATTAAATTAATCTGAAAATATATAATACTATATTAGGATAAAAAGCAATAATTATGCTTTTTTAAAAAAGACAATAAAATGGATGAAAAAGCGCATTAAAGTTTTAAAAAATAAACACAAGATGATGTCAATACTCAATACAGAGATCTTCCCTTAATTTGTTAAGTGACTTTGAGCATCTATCCTAATACAGAGGTTTAGTAATTTTTTATGTAATTTCAGTTCCGCTACTGTATATATGTGTATATATGTATATACACATATGTACATGCACACGTATAATTTACATACATGCATACACTTTATTAACCCTTTTGCAGCTCTTACCCTTGGCTAATCCTGTAAAAGTAGTTTTAAAGGTGTGTGAAAACTGACTTAATTTAGTGAAATGCTACCAAAGACAGGTTTGTGTTTGACTGTTTTACCACATCTTCCCAATTTAACTAGTCCCACGGTTCAGCAGTTGTACTACTACTGTCTACCCGCAGTAATCTCGTCTTTTCAGCAGTTGTTTATTCTAAACGTGAGGAGCACTTCAGCGAGCAGTGACTGTGAAAGATCATCTTTAGCTTTTGGTCAACTAAAGATCTAAAATAACCATATACTTATAACCAGGTAGAAAGTCAGTGCAAATCCAAGCCCAAGGCAAATTGGCTAGATGCTAACATTGGCTTCCTCCACTTCCGTCTTCCTATCTTTGCTTTCTCAAGCCTGGTACCACAGAGCTAATGCCACATGTCTGTTCTTACACCCAAAGGATCTAGGCCCTGAAGCTACCTACCTCCTTTTCTTTCTAGTGATACACCTCCCAGTCTCTGAAACTTCTTGTGTTACTTAGTTAGGTATTTTGAGGAAAAGCAGCTTGCTTTTTCCCAGTAATGTGGGGTGACCTTCTCTGAAGGGATTTTGTCTTTCGTTGTATTCCATTGAAATTATTGATGAAATAGACAGGTATATGTTGAACTGTCTACATAAAATCAATCATAGTGTCATTGCTATCTAGTGTTTAGCATAAGTTCATTGATGAGAATCAATATTCAGCGGAATACTTGAAGGGTACAGAGTGCCATTCATTGCCTAAAATTTTTGAGGTGCCTTGCTTTGGAGCAAATGCTTTGGAGTCCAACATCCCTGGTTCAGATTGTATTTCTTCTGTATATGACTGTGTGGCCTTGAACAGGTGGCTAAGCTCGAGTCTGCTTGCACCTTTATTTGTAACCTGAGCACTTAGGTGTATTTGGAGGAATAATGACAGTGCTTTTCTCATAGCTGCTATGAGGATTTTATAAGGTTATAAGGAGCCCTGTTGGTGTAGTAATTAAGTTCTACAGCTGCTAACCAAAAGGTCAGCAGTTGAAACCAGCCACGCGCTCCTTGGAAACTACGTGGGGCAGTTCTACTCTGTCTGCAGGTCACTGTTAGTCAGTATTGGCTCAGTGGCATAGGCTTTGGTTTTAGTTTTGTTGACTCAGTGGCTGAGTGCTTGGCTGCTAACCCAAAGGTGGACAGTTTGAACCTACCAACCACTCTTTGAGAGGAAAAGGTGGCAGTCTGCTTCTATAAAGATTTACAGCCTTGGAAAACCTGTGGGGAAGTTTGACTGGGTGATATACAGTTGTCAGAAGTCAGAGGTCATGAACAGTCACTGTGAGTCACTGGATGACGATGGGGTTTTATGATGATTATATGAATAGTGACATAAAGTGTTTTTACTCAGTGCCTACATCAGTAAATGTTGGCTTCTTGTTGTTATCACTGCTCTTGGATCTAGCCACAGCTTCACAGAATTTTCTTACCTATTCTACGCCTTTCGTACCATCCACATTATTTTATTGAATGTCCCTATGGAATGATCTCTTTATTGAACACTAAAGGTCAATCTAAGAAACAGCTTTTTAAAATGCAGTGTGACATTTCCCAAAAGGATGCTGTCAGGAGTGGTGTTGATTATTTTATACAATGTTCCTTTTTATGAGGCCCTACAGGAGAATTCAGAGGCTGCTGTTTGCTCCAAACTAAGTTGTTCTTCTAAGCACTTGGTTTACTTTAATCTTATGGACAGTAAATTATATAACTGACCAAGTTTCCCTTTTTGAGTTGGCTGCTAGAAAGCTTAGAGCCAAGCTTATGGCTTGTTTGTAGGAAATACACTGATTATTATTGTATGCTTTTCATTTTAAATCTCATTTCAGGCTTTATGCCTCAATCTTCGTTATTCTATTTTTTTAATCCTTGTTTATTTCATGCTATTTTGTGCTGTATTCTTACGTGTATTCTTATAAGTCAATTTAAATTACTTCCAAAACAAGGTAGAGAGATACAGATAAAATAAACTCTTATTAATTTATGTAAATGACTCATACTTTCTGTATCTAAGAGATATTTGAATTCTTAGAAGAAGATACTTATTAAATAACATGAATTTTCTAATTGGTAAAGTTCCAGTCTTTTCAAGAAAGAGACAGGAAAAAATTCAGGGGTTACAATGGCTTGCAGCTGGATATGGGAGATTTAGGAAATGACAAGATGGGGAATCGAGAAAGGCAGACTGACTGGCTCAGAGAAGAAAGTTATTGAAAGATTGGATTTGTTCCTGAACAGTGATTATATACTCTTTTGTGATCAGATTACAAATTAGTCTTTACCTTTCATAGAGAGCATAACCCAAAACCAAACCCACTGCCATTGATCTAGCTGATTTCTGCTTATAGACACCCTACAGTACTAAGTAGAACTGCCCTGTAGGTTTTCCGAGGAACAGGTGCTGGATTAGAACTGTTGATAGCAAGATTTTAAAGACCGTAGGCTAAAGAGCCAAATTTGTGACTAGAAACCCTGGCTCTCCCATTTCATAGGACAGTTAACTTACTGTGTCTCTGTTTCCTCATTAATAAAATGAGCATAATAGCAGTACATACGTTATACACTTCTTACGAGAATCACAGAAAACTAATGTGAAGGGCTTAGAATATGTCAGGGACTTGATGACATTTCAGTTGTTAGTCTTCTTTACCCTTTTTACTTGAGCCCACAGATTTCAAGAGGAGTTGCAGTGTCAATTTTGAAAACGGCATTGTGTGACAGAGTTAATCAATTAGTTGTAGTAGGCGATGCTGATGCTGATCTTTATGACAAATAAGGATTTTAATAAAAATACATATGGCTCGTAAGAATGCAACAGAATTCTAAAGTCTGTCAGCAGTATTTCATAGCAGTTTCACAGCAAAGGTCTATTTGTTTCTTGACCTTTTTAAACTAAAAGGAAATCAAAATAGTTGCTGTGAAATATTTTATCCTGTTATTGTTGTATACTTGTTTATGAAATACTGCCATATGAAAAGTGTCTTTTGCCTTTTCCATCCAAAACAATTACATAAAGACTCACTGATGTCAAGTCAATTCTGACTCGTAGTGACCATGTAGAACAGAATAGAACTGCCCCATAGCATTTCCAAAGAGTGGCTGGAATATTTAAATAGCCGACCTTTTGGTTAACAGACGTTGGACTTAACCACTACACCACCGGGGCCTCCTTTTTCATACAAGGGGCAGTATTTTCCTACATATACATACACTGTATTTTCTTACAGCTTTAGTAAATGTAATGAACTGACCAAATACATTTTCTGGAAAATAAATTGTGGCATGAAAAGTTTTACCTGGAGGATATGCTTGGGCATTCGTATGTCCTTTTTTACTACTCCCCTACGTGATAAGGAAAACATTTGTCTTTGTGTATTCAGTATTCCTTCTTCCATCAGCATCTAACAATGTTCTGTCCTTGCTAGCCACTCTGCAATACAAAACCTACACTTTTTGACACCCCAGAGATGACACCATCTTCCTGTGAACAGTTGATATTCGACAAAGGCCCTAAGACATTAAACTGGGGTAAAACAATAATTTCAATAAACGGTGCCGGCAAAATTGGATATCCATCTGCAACAAATTGAAACAAGACCCATGTCTTACACCTTATACAAAAACCAACTCAAACTGAATAAAAGACCTAAATATCAAATCTAAAATGATAAAGCTCGTCCAACAAAAAGCAGGAACAACAATGGGAGTTTTAATACACAACGTAGACAGACTTCAAAATCTGTCAAACAAACCACAAACAACAGAAGAGAAAATAGATAAATGGGAAGTATTAAGAATCAAACACTGTTGCTCATCCAAAGATTTTATTAATAGAATTAAAAGAACACCTACAGAATGGGAAAAAATATTTGGCAACTCTATGTCAGACTGGCACCTGATCTCCATAATCTATAAGGTACTACAAAATATCAATAAGAAAAAGATAAAGCATCCAATTAACTGATGGGCAAAGGAGATGGACAGACACTTCTCTAAAGAGGGATCCAGGCAGCCAAAAAACACATGCAGACATGCTCATGATCATTCACTATTAAAGAAATTCAAATCAAAACTACAATGAGATACTATCTCACCCCAGCAAGGTTAGCTATGATCCAAAAAATGCAAAACGACAAATGCTGGAGAGACTGTGGAGATTGGAACTCTCCTACACTGTTGGTGGGATTGCAAAATGGTACAACCTCTTGGGAAGGCAATCTGGCTCTTCCTTAAAAAGCTGGATATAGATATACCACTTGATCCAGTAATTCCACTGCTTGGAATTTGTCCTACAGAATCAAGACCATTCACACCAACTGATACATGCACACAGATGTTTATTGCAGCACAGTCCATAATAGCTAAAAGATAGAATCAACCCAGATGCCCAACAACAGAGGAATGGATGGATAAATTATGGTATACACACTCAACTGGGACACTATGCAATGATAAAGAACAATGATGATTTTAGGAAACATCTCATAACCTGGTTTCAATTGGAGGACATTATGCTGAGTGAAAGTAGTCAGTGACAAATTGACAAATATTGTATGAGACCTCCTGTGATAAGAACTTAAAAAAAAAAACAGACTCATGCGTAACAGAAACAACTCTTTGATGGCTGCAAGGGTGGGGAGGGAGAGAGGGTGAGGGGGTGAGGGTTTAGATAGCTGATAGAAATTTGGTTGGGTGAAATCTGTGACAGCACACATTAGAAAGAAGGTCAGTAATAACTGGACTTCAACATAACATGATTACTCCTCCCTCTTAAGCCAATATTGCAAGGACAGAGTAGCTGGGGCGGGGGCAGGGAACCATGCCCTCAGGGGAAATCGAGGCCAGTTGGCACAAGTAGCATTTTGCTAAGAGAGCCCTCTGTACCTCACATTGGTGAGTGGTGTCTGGAGTCTTAAAAGCTGCCAAGTTGCCTTCTGAGAGTACAGCAAATGATCCCAACTCAGCAGGAACGGATGATCACAAGGACCAAAACAACATGGGGGAAAGAGAACCCATTAGACAGACTCACGTAAGTGGGTGAGTACATCAACTCGTGACCAGTGGAACCAGATGGTGCCCGGCCACCACCAGTGATAGCCATGATGGAGCTAATAAAGTTGAGTCTCACTGGCAACAGAAGAATAAAAAGGGGTACACCTGAGATCTCCACTAAAAGACTGCCGATGATGGTCCAGGGGCCTTGGAATTCCCCTGGGAGCATGGTCCCTGGCCCTGATGCTGCCCCTCCCCATAAATCATGGTGGAGTTCAACTCTTTGGACAGGAATGGTTTAGACTTGGTGACACAGAGTGACCATATCATGTGTGCACTTTACGGTTCTATGCATCTATAGATGTCATCCTGCTCACCTCTCACTGGAGGCAGGGGAGTGGGTGGAGAGGAGGGAACAGGAGATTGTTGTGAGGGTAAGATATGTATGAAGTGGAGAGGGAGAGTGTGCTGTCACCGGGCAGGGAGAGCAGTGGAAGCTGCACGTAGGTGGGCATGCAAATTTATATGGCAATGTACATTTTAATTCAGTCATAATGAAAAACAGAAAAAACCTAAACTTTGTCTACAGAGAGAGCTGTAGATGTAAAATAAAAAGGAAACAGGTTTGCTGACTTCCCTTGTTTGGATTCTCGGTATGGGTGAAAGGGAATCTACATCTACAAAAAATCACCAATAAAAGCATTATGCATAGCAGAAGAACATTGTCTGAGATAGTGCCAAAAGATGAGCCCCTCAGATTGGAAGGCACTCAAAATGCAACCTGAGAAGAACTGCCTTCTCCAAGTACAATTGACTGTAATGACCTCAAGACCTTCATTTGTTGATGTGGTATGACTTAAAATGAGAAGAAACAGCTTCAAACACCCTTTAATAGTTGCAAGTGGAACATATGAAGTAAAAATCTATGAAAATTGAAAGTCATCAAGAATGAAATGTACGAGGATTGGTAGCCTAGGCATTAGTGAGCTGGAATGGACCGGTGTTCGTCATGTTGAATCCAGATCCTAGTCAGTGTGAGTGTGGCAGCTCCACTGAGTCCTGTCCACCATGGGTGACCCTGCTGGTATTACAAATATCTGGTCCAGCATCACAGCAACACACAAGGCATAAGAGTACAACTAGCTGGATATACAAATGGTGGAGTCTATGTATTCTAACTCGGTAATACTTAAAACACTCAGTAACATTTAAAAATATGTTTTAAACTTGTTGCTCATGTCTGGTACACATTTAATGATGGTTATAATTTTTGGAAGTATGACTCCTTGCCTACCAATTGTATGCACTCTATTTCATGTAGTTATTTTATTTACTTCTGCTGCTATCTGTATAGGAAACCAATAAATAAATAAACCTGTTGCTGTCAAGTCAATTCCCACTTATAGCAACCCTATAGGATAGAAAAGAACTGCCCCATGGGGTTTCTGAGGAGCAGCTGGTGGATTCAAATTGCTGACTTTTTGATTAGCAATGGTAGCTCTTAACCGTTGAACCATCAGGGCTCTGTATATAGGTGGCGAATAAACAGGTAATGTCACTCTCATTCCTGAAAAGAGATGCTTGGTGGTTGTTCTGAAATAAAGACAGTAAATCAAAAAGGAGTCCTCATACCCTGGTAAGAAATAAGAGACAATTAGAGAGAGAGGTTGTGAGTTTTGTAGAAGCTTGAATGAAATAGTGATGTTTTCTGGTAGCTGTAAAAAAACTGTGTGTCTGTCAGCTCCCCCGTGTGTCCATCCGTTTGTCATACTGTGGGGGCTTGCATGTTGCTATGGTGGTGGAAGTTATGCCACTGGTATTCAAATACTAGCAGGGACATCTATGGTAGACAAGCTTCAGCTAAGCTTCCAGACTAAGACAGAATAGAAAGAAGGACCCAGCAGTGTACTTCCAAAAAGATTTAGCCAGTGAAAACCCTATGAATAACAGTGAAACATTGTCTAACATAATGCTGGATAATGTAGATTGGAAGGCACTCAAAAGACAACTGGGCAAGAGCTGCCTCCTCAAAGTAGAGCTGACCGTAACGACATGGATGGAGTCAAGCTTTCAGGACCTTTGTTTGCTGATGTGGCATGACTCAAAATGAGAAGAAACAGCTGTGAGTCCATTAACAGTCAAAACACAGAATGTATGAAGTATGCATCCTGGAAAACTAAAAGTTGTCAAAAATCAAATGGAATGTATAAACATTCACATCCTAGGCTTAATTGAGCTGAAATGGACTAGTGCTGGTCATTTTTAATCAGACAGGCATTTCGTCTACTCTGCTGGGAACAACAACTTGAAGAGGAATGTTGTTGCGTTCATCGTCAAAATGAACAATGTAAGATTTATCCTGAAGTACAATGCTGTCAGTGATAGGATAGTATCTGTGTGCCTACAAGGAAGACATCAATACAACTATTACTCTTATTTACCAACAACTAAGACCAAAGATGAGAAAAATTGAAGATTTTTATGAACTTCTGCAGTCAGATATTGATTGAACATGTAATCAGAATGTATTGATGATTATTAGAGACTGAAATGTGAAAGTTGGAAACAAAGAAGAATCAGTAGTTGGAAAATGTTTTTTTGTGATAGAAGCAGTGCAAGAAATTTCATGATAAAATTTTGCAAAGCCAACAATTTCTTCATTGTGAATGCCTTTTTCACCAATGTAAACAGCCACTATACACAGGGACCTTGCCAGACAGAATGGATACACAGAAATCAAATCGTCTGCATATTTGGAAAAAGACTATGGAAATGATCAATATCATCAGTCAGAACAAGGCTAGGGCCCAACTGTGAAAGAAGCTTTCAGTTTCACATATGCAAGTTCAAGGTAAAACTGAAGAAAATTAGAAAAAGTCCCTAAGAGCCAAACTGTGATCTTGAGTATATCCTACCTGAATTCAGAGACCATTTCAAGAATAGGTTTGATACATTGAACAATAGTGCCTAAAGACCAGATAAGTTGTGGAATGCCGTCCAGGACATCAGACATAGAGAACGCAAGAGGTCATTAAGAAGGCAGGAGAGAAAGAAAAGACCAAAATGGATGTCAGATGAGACTAAAACTTGCTCTTGAACATTGAGTAGCTGAAGCAAAAGGAAGAATTGCTGACGTTAGAGTATTGACATCATATACTTGTATTTGACGAGTTATAATTTGTTGCTCTTGTCATTCTATCATTGACCCTTTTTAGAATTTTAATTTTAATATACCTGGTATTATAACAAAATGGCAAATTTAGTAATTTGTGATTTAGTCTCAAGGACCAAACATCTAGTTTTAGTGAATTTTTAATTTTATTTTTTAGTCAAGTATACCTTTATTGCAGACAACTTCAGAAACTCAAAAGATTCAAATTTGTCTCTGATACTGGACTACTGACCCATTTTTAGAAGCAAGTAGTCTGAAGATTTTTTCCCTCATGTTTCTTAATAAAATAAAAGATATTTTCATATGTAAAAGCTTCAATAATTTTGAATGTCCTAGAAGATAAAGTATAAACTCTGCTGTGGTGTTCAAGATTCTCCACAGTCTAGACCCTGTCTGGTCTCTTCACCTTCTGCTCTCTTCTTTACACCTTTTCCTCCCACCCCACTCCCTTCTTCTGTTCAGTCTTGGCATCTCTGAATTACTATTCCAGAAGCATTTCACCCTGGTGGCATAGGGATTAAGAACTATGGCCATTAACCAAAAGGTCAGCAGTTCATTTCCACCAGACACCGTTTGGAAACTCTATGGGGCAGTTCTATTCTATCCTATAGGGTTGCTCTGACTCAGAATCAGCTCGACAGCTACAGGTTTACTGTATTCATTAAAATGCAGATTTAGCTTCTGAGAGCAAAGGAAAAGGGACTCGCACAATATAGGAGTTTGCTTCTTTATCATGTTGAAAACCCCAAACAAAACTCGTTGCCATTAAATTGATGCTGACTCACAGCGACTGTATAGCACAGAGTAGAATCACTGTGTTTTCCGGGAGTGCTTGGTGGAATCAAACTGCCAACTCTTTGGTTCGCACCAGGGCTCCTCTTATATGGTACCCCAAGCCAAACCCACTGCCATCAAGTTGATTCTGACTCATAGCAGTCTTATAGCACAGAGTAGAACTGCCCTGTGGAGTTTCCAAGAAGCCCCTGGTGGATTTGAACTGCCGACTTTTTGGTTAGCAGCTGTAGCACTTAACCAGTATGCCACCAGGGTTTCTTCCTAGCAAATATAAGTGATATAGGACTGATTTGATAGCTCCACTGTCCTAGGGACTCAGGCTCTCTATCTTGCTGTTCTGCTATCCTTGGTACATCTCTTCCTTCTCATATTAAATGGCTGCTCCAACTCCCACTAGTATGTTTACATTCTGGCCAGCAAGAAAGGTAAAAGGAGGAAGGGGAAGGCATATTCCATTACCTCTAAGAACACAACTAGGATGTTGACAGAAGCCAGTTCCACTTATATCTCATTATTCAGAATCTAGTCACATGGCTGTAACTAGTTGCAAGGGAGGCTGGGAAATTTGTCGTAGCCAAACAGCCAAGGGTCCATTTCTGTTACCTTAGAAAAAGTATAGGATGGCTAATGAGAAGGCAGTAGCAGTCTGTCACAGTTTGCCAGTCAGTGAGCTATGTGGTAGAGATACAGAACTAAGGACTGAACTGGAAAGAGTAGTTAGTTTAGTTTGAGGAATTTGGGATCTATCCATCTTGTCTGAATATACCATGAGTGTTTAGTCTGTATACATTCTAAATAAACTTAGTATTTTCTGTATATATTCTTCTTTGCTTTGGTATTTGCTGCCCTATTATCTGGGATTCAGAAACTCTCATAGCATAATGGTTAAGTGATACTACTGCTAAACAAAAGGTTGGTAGTTCATATCTGCCAGGCACTCCCTGGAAACTGTGGGGCAGTTCTGCTTTGTGCTATAGGGTCACTATGGGTCGGAATTGACTTGACGTCAGTGGGTTTGATTCTGCCTTTAGCGTCCCTGGAATTTGCTCTTCCACCATTTTTCAGTGCGTGAAATTCAGCCTGTCCTTCAGGGGTACCAAAGTTTTTGTCCTTCTGTGTATCTTTTTATGTTCTTTCCAGGGGTAATTGTAAGTTACTTCCTCTGTGTTTCCATAGCAGTTAAACACTATGCTCTCTTTCTCTGTGCTGTATTATAAATGAATGGAGGCATACATGAACTGTCTTTTGTATTCATGTCATGTTTCCAACACCCATCACAGTGCCAAGCAAATAGAAGGTGCTTAGTAAGTGTGTGCTGGGTGAGATCAGTTAGTGCTCGGGATCCTTTCTTGGGTTCTTGAATGGCAAGATGGGTGGAATTTCTCATGAACTAGGTATCTGTATATATTGTGCATTATAAAATCATAGTCGATAGAAACTTAATTCCAAATCTAGTTCAGAGCTGTAGAAGAGATCATTTCCCTAGTGTTGCCATTTTATTCTAACTTTAAATTAATTTCCATTCTTTATTTCTATCTGGTTATTCTAGTAAGTGTGTAGAGGTAAAGGAAATGAAGGATCCTTAAGAGACTTGAAGTATATATTCTCTTGTATTAATTGCTATATTTCCCACTTAAGTTTCCTTAAAAAATTGAATTGAAATTCTATCTACTAGAAATATATATTATAAATTCCAAAAGATGTTGCATTTTTTTCCAGGGCTTGCTTCAAAAGCTAACCTACAGTGTAATTGAGGTTATTATTATTTTTAATTCTAAGTTTCTAATTTAATCATGAAGTCATATTCTGCACTGTCTATATGTATTCTACCTATCATTTCCCCTTCAGGCCTTCAGATACATCCAGGTTTAATTGCTGTTGTTGTTATTAGATGCTGTCAAGTCCGTTCTGTCTCACAGAGACTGTAGGTACAGCAGCAGGAAACCCTGCTTGGCACTGTACCAGCTGCACAGTTCTTGCTCTGAGTCCGCTGTTGCAGCCATTAGGTCAGTCCACTTCATTAAGGGCCGCCTTCTTTTTTGCTGATCGTCTGCTTTAGCAAGCATGATCTCCTCTTCTAGAGACTAGTCACTCCTGAGGACATGTCCAAAGTATATATGAAAAAGTCTCATCATCCTTACTTCTAAGGAGAATTCTGTCTATACTTCTTCATAGACAGATTTATTTATTCTTCTGGCAGCCCACAGTATGGTGAAATATTCTTTGCCAGCAATGCCTCTTCAATCTTCCTTCCTTGTTGTCTAGCTTTCACAGACAAATGAGGTGACTGAAAATACTATGGCTTGGGCTGGGGGCACCTGAGTCCTCAAAGTGAAGTCTTTGCTTTTTCTCTTAACAGTTCAAAGATCATTTGATGTCTTAAGTGCTGCTTTCATAAACACTGATTGTGGATCCAAGTAAAATTAAATCCTTGACAACTTCAAAATTAGATCTATTGAATATAATTCCAAACAAAACACTAGTAGAGATTATTTGGACCCTAGCAAAATAATCCTAGAGCACATCTGAAAAATTAACTTAATGTGATCAAATGTTAGCAGTTTGAAAAAAGACAAATAAGAATAAAAGATATTTCCTACTAGATAACAGAATTAATACATTTCTGATAATATGCTGAAGAAGGTAATACGCAAAAGATGGAAGAAATATGCAAAGTCACTGTACCAAAAAGAATTGGTGGACATTTCACCGTCTCAGGAGGTAACATATCATCAAGATCTGGTGGCGCTGAAGTAGTCCAAGCTGCACTGAAGGCACTGGAGAGGAGCAAGGATCCGGGAATTGGCGGACTACCAGTTGAGATGTTCCAACAAACAGATGCAATGCTGGAAGCACTCACCTGTCTATGCCAAGAAGTCTGGAAAAAAGCTGCCTGGCCAACTGACTGGAAAAGGTCCATATTTGTGCCCCTTCCAAAGAAATATGATCTAGCAGAATGCAGAAATTATCAAACGATATCATTAACATAACATGAAAGTAAAGTTCTGCTAAGATAATTAAAAAATGGTTGTACCAGCACATCAGCAGAGAACTTCCAGGAATTCAAGACAGATACAGAAGAAGACACAGAATGAGAGATATCATTGCTGATGTCACATGGATGTTGGCTGCATGGAAAGAATACCAGAAAGATATTTACCTGTGTTTTATTGATTATACGTTTGATTAATATATAATAAAGCTGTAGATTTTTTTACAGGCTCTTGTGTGTTAATTATAGTACTGCTTGCATTACTGATAAACAAAACACTTAACCGTTTTGGGCTTCAGTTACTTATCTGAAAAAGATTAAACCAAGGTCTAATGGTCTCCTAGTTAATTAAGAATAATACAGAATTATTACTCTAAATCATAAGTTGTAAGAAAGTATTAGTGAAGTGATGAGAATGAATAGATTTTCATTTTCTATGGGCCAAAATAACATGTTGGTGGGTGATCATAATCTGTGAATCTTACTCATGTTATTGTCATGAAATAATTAACATATCCTCTTTGGTGGCAACAGTATATGGAGTGACTTGGACTAAAGCCAAACCCATTGCTGTTGAGGCAATTCTAGCTCATAATTATCCCATAGGTTTTCTAAGGCTCTAAGTCTCTGTATAACAGACTGCTGCATCTTTCTCCCAAGATGCTGCTGGTGGTTTCGAACCACTGACCTTTCAGTTAGCAGTTGATGGCTTTAACCAGTGTGCCCTAAGGGCTCTTTAGTGAGGTGGACAGAGGGGGCAAATTTGGATCAATAGCTGTGGCACACTAAAAGGTTGTATGAATCACTGCTTATTAGAATGGTTCACTGCTTATTAGAATGGTTCATAGCATACATATTAATAGCTGTATCCCCAAATATCTTAATCCATCTTTTTAGGTGTGACATATACAAGTCCTTGGAGGAAGCATATTGTGAAAAGCTCAGGCTCTGAACACTGGGTCTTTAGAGAAGGATGCAAATAATGGCTTCTAAGGAGTATTCACTTGTAAGATTTCATGCTTGGAAGGCAGCTGTATTTAGTTTATTGAATCTAAATCATACATGATATATTATCTAATTAATCAGGTCTGATCTGATCAAATTTGCTTGCCAGAGATATGCTCTTGACATAGATATTTAATATGCTTTAATACAGAAAATGAATATTGGTCAGGGAGCAAGAACAGCTGTGCAGCTGAGTGACTGAGTCAGGTACCAAGGCCACTCCGGCGATCCTTCTACAATTCATGTGAGACACGTACTGCAAGACAAAGCATCTGACAATTTGGAGGGTGGTTCTGTAGTCCTGGGAATCCAGAGTGAATTAAAGACACAACTCTGTGATTTTTTAGGGTAAGGAGAGGAGGGAGAAACAGCAGATCCGATATGCCCACTCTGTGGCAGAGGTAGTAGCACTGAATCAAGGATGCCGGCTGCCAGGCTGCGCGTTGTCAGGACGGCAAGAATAGCAGAGCCGCCGCGGGAGCAGCAGCTCTCTCGGAAGCAGTCACATAAACAGCATCCCGAGTAGGCCTCCTGCTTTGAAAAAAGCAAGAGACTGCAGTATTGTGAAATGCAAGAGTCTCTGTTGTTTGAATATCTCCCGAGTTGAGAATGGCTACTGTAAAAATGTTGTCACGAAACTCGAATTATTTGGACAGCCAGAACTATGTGTGAGCAATAGTTCTCTTAGAGAAATAAGTGATACCCTTCGTTGATGTAAATAGACAACTCCTTGAAGAAGAAGAGATCAAATTATCTGGAAAGGAGAAGGAAAAAGGGAAAACGAAGTTTTGGCATGCCTACAGGAACTGTTTTTTTTCTTTTTCTTTCTTTCTTTTTTTTTTTAAATAAAAAAGAAACTACCTAGGAGGCAGAAGCTAAGGTTTGATTTGCCCATGCCTCTTACCTGGGAGTAGAAGGTGGGAAGAAATGGACAGTGGCTCAGATGAGACGACAAGGCACAGTGCAGCCTGGTGAAGCCACACGCTGATTGCGTTCTGCACTCCTCTTCATGCAGTGCTGTGGGCTGGTGCATCGGAGGCGAGTCCGGGTGTCCTATGTAAGTTTCTTTTGCTGTTGAATTGTGGCTAGGAGCTGAAAATACCATTCATGTCTGTGTGGTGCGTTAGCCCTCTTGCAGATGTTTTTAATTCCTGTGCTGAGGACCAGTCAGAGAATCAATCATTTGCACCAGGAGATTTCGAGTCACCTGAGGGATAGGAGCTTCTGAGATTTTCCAGAAAGGGTTTTATTTCTCTTTAGGGTCATGCTACTTTGATAAGGTTGCAGATAACTTGTGCTGGGGTTATTAGGGAAGTCCATTGTCTCAGAGATCTGTGCAAACCAGTTGATATTCTTTTTCCTGGAGTAGTTCTGTCTTCATGTTGGAATTATAAATTCTTTTCTGGAGAGAAGTAATACAGAGCTTGTCAAATTACACATAGCCACAGAAGATAACATTGAATCCTATTTTGAGTAGTTTCAGAAAAATAGCTGATAATCATTTGATGGATGACACAGCTGTTGCAGTAACGCCAGCATTTACAATGGCTTTATCATCCTGTGACTGTTTTACTGAAGACTGAAATCGCCCCTTATTTCACGGACCTGCTGTGTTTTGCAAAATGGCTGTCTGAGTATTAAATTCTACAAGGATGGCTTATACAAACACTGAAGTATCATTGCTTAAAGTGATTGGATGCTAATTGAAATATGCTGTGCAGTATGCTCACCGACAAGCTCCAAGCAAGTGCTTGCTGTATTTTCAGACTCCTTTTCCGTGCAGCCACTTGATTTTCAGGGAGTGCTGTGAGTGGGAGCAGGGGGTTTATGCTGGCTGGCCAAACTGCAGTGCTGAACTGGTTAGCATTGGTTTGAGATCCCTGGCTTCAAAATAAATAGAAAACGTATGAAGAGAGCTAATCAATATGTGAGGGTATGATGTGAAGAAGTCGGTGACCTTGGAAAATTAGCTGTTAGAAGAGATTGGTGTGACACTTTCAGGACAGACAAGGTCAAAATCTGATCTGATCTAAATAATCAAGTTGAAGACGGGGAGTGGGAAGGTGGAGAAGGGCCAACTCCATTCCTGTCAAATTTTAAAGAAAATATTTGATTTTGTTAAATAATTAAAGGCATAGAAAGCCCTTTTGGCTTACAGGGTTTTGTAATTGGTAGACATTCAATGCTACTTGTTTCCTGAATGCAACAGTTGCTATCTAAGGAATAAATGGAGCAGTAAGGTAGCAAGCACAAATTTTTAAAGATGACATCTGCAGGGATAGATTTTTTTTTCTTTTCCAACACAAAAAGTAACTGCTTTTTAAGAAGATGTGAGAATAAGTGTTACAACGTATTACTTTGTAATTTCAAGTCTGTATTTTTATAGACTAGTGGAGACTGAGAGCCCTATAGCTTTATGTGTTCCTATTTATTCTTATGTAAAGAATAAGAAGAAATCTATAATTATGTAATCAATTAAATAGAGGAATTCACAAATTAGCATCAAACAAAGCAGTAATTATTACCCTACTTATTTTTGCCCTTTTCCTGACATTGAACATGTAAATAAGTAGTAACAGGAAACAGCGTAAGCTGCATACACACACACACACACACACACACACACACACACACACACACACACACACACACACACACACATATTTTGACCTTCCGGGAATGGAGATTTAATTCATATGCTAATTTTCAAACTTTTTTTAACCCTGTATTTTTGTTAAGGAACCAGAGAAAAAGATGTTTTGAAGATATAAGAAATTTATACACCTCAGTAACTACATCTTCCTTTATTTTAGAATGTTTGTCTCTTGAGAAATCTCACCTGGAACCCACCTGCTGCTGGTTTAGCTTCTCGTCTTGGACGGATTAATGTATGGATTGCAGTCTTGTTTATAGGTGGCCAGCTCAAAGCTATAGACCCATTAAATCAGAATCGTATTTCATGTCCTTGGAGGAGAAGGGACCACTCTGTACCTGTGGGTTGGTGAGATCTCCAGTTTGCCTGCGCAGTGGAGGAGAGGTAGAGTTTGGAGGTTGCTGAGTGAGTACGCAGAAGGACAGCAGGACAAACGGCAGCCCCAACCCTACGTGGTGCTAGTGATGGGGACAGGACAGGCAAATCAAATGGGATGTCCTGGTGTCCATCCTTCCATCTGTTGCTTGGGTTAGGGGATGGAAACTCAGAGCAAAGCAATATTAAATTTTAAGACTTAGCAGTTGGGGGCTGATATATACACAAGGTCTGACAATGAGTTCATGAACTCATCCTAAAAAAAGTGCTAGATATCTCATTGCTGAATATCACTATGGTCGCCTTCAGAATACTCCTCTTGGGAACCTGTGCACTGATGCCAGTGCCTAGTCTACCCTTCAAAGCAGTTTTGGAACTCTTTCTGTAATGGCCGTCAGAGATGTCATCAAAATATTGTTCTTTCAATATTTCCTTTATCTTTGGGTAAAAAAAAAAGAAAGAAAGAAAAAAGTCTTTGGAGGCCAGATCAGGTGAGTAGATAAGTTGTTCCTATACAGTTATCTGTTAACTGGCTAAAAACTCCCTCGCAGACAACTGTACAGTTAAGTTTGTGAACTTGCCAGCCTGCCACTGTGTGCAATGGCCATTCCAGAAAGAGTTTCAGAATTGCTTTGAGGCGTTGACTGGGCGCTGGTGTCAGTGCACACCTTCCCAGGGGAGTGCTTCAAAGGAGACTGCAGTGCTACTCAGCAGTGAGGTGTGTATCCGAACAGTGAAGTTTACTGACTCATATATGTACAGATTATCGTCCACTGCTTCCCGAATCTTTTTCTTTAACAAAGTATGACAGCTTTGGTAAGGATTCCTCCTACTCTAATACTGCCTCTCAGTAAGAATATAAAAGTGACGTGGGTTTCAAATTAAGTTTTATATATGTATATATCTCGTAGTTCTTCATTTCTAGCTTTTCACCTTCATAGCTGTCACCTTAACTTTCTTCCCCCGGTTGTTTAACTTTGCTTTCGTATTTAAAGACTGTGCTGTGAGCAGTCTTTGTGTGCTGTGGGCCCTCTCTGCAGTACAAAACTGCCCTGCTCTGTAACGCCTAGTCCTCTTTTTTTTTTTTTTTTTTTGACTATTATTCATGTTCTGTCTGTCTAGTCCTCATTATTTTGTTCCCACTCAATCACCATTCTGTTAGAGCCTAACTTTTGATCTCAGAAGTAGTTTCTGTTTTTACCTAAACTTTTCTGCAACTTTATTTTATTAAATGGTATAAAACTGTCAGCTAAATAAATGCTCTTAAATTTAAAAGAATGCATAACCATGGCAACTGCATGTACGTTTCTGTAAAACACTTCTAAAATATTGGTATTTGCATGTTTTGAGTACTGGAGATCGATAGTCTTTTTGGTAAGCTTTTTATTGACATGTAGCTGCCTGCAGAAATGGTCCAGAAATCCTAAGTGTTGAGCTGGATGAATGCTCGCAAACAAGCACATGTGGCTAACACTGAAATCAAGAAGCCAGGCGTTGTCAACACCCTTATCTCCTCTTCCTGTTGCCAAGTGCCTGCCTCCCCGCTCCTCAACACCCACTATACTGACTTCTAACATAATGGATTTGTTTGTCTCATTTCTGAATTATATATGAATGGACTCACACAACATATTCTCTGTTTTGTCCAGCTTATGTTGCACGAAATTGAGCCATGTAGTCCCAGGTAGTTGTAGTTGTGGTGCACTCGTTCTCATTGCTGTATAGCATTTCATTGTGTGACTAATTTCATTATGGCATCCTACGGTTGAGGGGCATTTGAACAATTTCCAGTTTGCGAATATTACACATAGTGCTTCTATAAACATTTGTGGTGTGTCACTTTTGTGAGTGTATATGTATGTATTTCTGTGGAATATAAATCTCAGAATGAAGTTGCCAAGTCATTGGGTGTGCATGTATTCAGCATAGGTAGCTATTGTTTAATCACTTTCCAAAGTGGTTCAGTCAGTTTCTATCCCTGCTGTTTCTGCTTTACCAAGACTTTGTGTTAACTCCTAAATTTTAGCCAGTTGAGAGTGTGTAAGAGGGTCCTAGTATAGCTTTAATTTGCATTTCCCTGGTAATTTATGAAGTCAAGCACCTTTTTCGTATATTTATTGGCCCTTTGGGGATCCACTATTGGGAAGTGTTTGTTGCAGGCTCTTACCTCTTTTGTATTACGTTATCTGTCTTTTGAAGATTTTCTTAATTCAAAAAAGAGCAAACAAAGATAAAAGCCACTGGTAATTGGAATAATAAAATGATAGAGATGAAGTACTATAAATAGATGTGGTTACAGTATGAGATCAGACTTACCTGACTTTGAATCTTGATGTTATCATTTATGTACATTGTGGCAGAGGGTAGTTCTCTTCTCATTTTGAGGTTATACGTTTCTGTATAATCAGGATAATAGTGAAACCATGAATGAAGGTTTATTGTCAGACTTAAAATGAAAGAATGTTTGTCAGGCATTTAGCATCTTTCCTGACATATAGTTGTTTTTCAAGTAGCCACTGTGAAATCGGATCAAGTGGCAGAGAAACTACAGTAAGGAAAATGGTCAGGAGGGAGGTGGTAGATGTGGGTGCTCCCTGGCTGCTGTCTGTGTTGCCTTGGTTCTTGATATTGGTACGTCAGAAGAAAACTCTGGATGGTCCTTTGCCATCCCTGTGACTGGCTGAGGATCAGACCATTGTAATCCATTGGGTTTGATTGGCAGAGTTTTGGGAGTAGATTGCCAGACTTTTCTTCTTAGTCCATCTTATTTGGAAAGCTCTGCCGAAACCTGTTCAGCAGCATGGAAACAGATGGGCCTCCAGTGACAAATGAGCAGTGGCTCAGTGTGAGTTGCACTGGACAGAAATTGAACCTGGGACTCCCACAAAGAAGCCAAGAATTCTTCTAGAGAACTACCAGTGTTTTCACTGTCTGTGTTAGTTACTTAGTCTCTAGTCATGGCGAGCTTTGATAACCAAGCTAGATGTTGGAGAATGATCAAGTCTATGTGCAGGTAATCTCCAACTGAGTTACAGTGGGGCCTTGTTCTGACAACAGCATTGTAAGCCAGTATTGCCATAAGTCAAATACCTCATTTGTTAATTTTCACTCTTATCGTCTTTTATTATCAGTATCTTTATACGTCCTATCTTGATTTGTCTTTTGGGATGATAATGGTAACATCAGCAAATTAAACACTGCAGCATTTTATGTAGTATGCATTACTAATGATCCAGCCGGCCAGGTGCCGTTGAGTCGGGACAGCTAAGTGATGTCTGTCATGACTTCAGTACATCTTAAGTCGGTGACTATCTGCACCTGATTTAGGAGTATCCACTGTTGACTATCTGCACCTGATTTAGGAGTATCCACTGTTGAAACCCTGGTGACATAGTGGTTAAGAGGTATAGTGGCTCACCAAAAAGTCAGCAGTTCAAATCCACCAAGTGCTCTTTGGAAGCCCCAGGGCGACAATTCTTTTCTGTCCTATAGGGTTGCTATGAGTTGGAACTGACCTGAAGGCAGAGGGTTTTAATGGCAATAGTAGGCTTATCTGTCTTGCCACAGCACATCATAGACTACCAGTGCTCTGTTTACTAGCGTCTTATAAAACATGCTTTCTGTAGCTTTTGACCACTTACGACCTGTTCAAGAATTTAAGTGTAGTCGTGTCACCAAATGATACTACTTTTTTGTATATGACATAATTTCTGAGCAATAGAGTTCTCTAGTTAAATTCTGTTTGTCATGGTTATTTGATACACATTCACATAGTTTTTGTAGAGTTTACTCAATAATATTATGCTGTATTTCATTTGAATTCAAAAGTAGGCAAGAAAAGTGATGACCTATATTACCATTTTATATATGAAAAAATTTCAAATTAGAGAAATTAATATTTCCGTAGGCCCTAAAGCTCAATAGTGGCCAATCTGAGATTCAAACTGAATTTTCTTTCTTATTCTAAGTTCAGTGTTTTGTTCATTTTATTTGGCATGTATTTCTAAATTGGAATAAATGGATTGTAATTCAATTTAATTAATGCTAAAGTTTTAAAATATTTCTGAGTAAAAACATATTAGTCATCAGTGAATTTGAGATATGCTCAAGTGCCAGTTACTAGAGATTTCTGGCTGGTAGAATTGTAGGTTGTATTTGTTTTCTTTTTAGATACAGATTTTTTTCCCTCACAATTCATACTTCTCCCAAATTATCAGAATAGTCCTGTTAGTTAAAATAAGTTTAGCCAAAGCCATTTAAGCCATAGGTTTATTTCCTGTGTCATGAAAACCACCTTTTCATTGAAATGATTTTTTTTTTTCCTCAAGCATTTTTGGTGGTATTAATTCTCTTCCTCCACAAATAAAGAAATAATATTCATATGCATATTGTTTGTCATTTTATATTATATTCCTTCAGTCATTTGGAGCTTTTCCAGATATGTCTTGAAATGTCCTTTGAGAATGATATTTGACATTTAAAATCTGTAGATTTTTTAAAAGTCAAATTTATATATGTACTTTTTGGCAAGGTGTCTCAGCTTGAGCAAGAGATTACTGACTTTGCACATTTGGGACCGCATGTGTTTTTAATAGCTTTAACTTTGGCCATTAAAGTCCTTAATTTGACATCTCAATATTATGAAGGTGCCTGTAAAGTCCTCATTTTTTTTTTTTTCTAACTTGTGTTTATCTCTCTAGGATATGGATCTCTTCTTAAAAAGATACGTACCTACATCAGAGTAAACCATCTCAGTTTTAGAAATAACAAACATGACTATTTAAAGCTTCCTACAAGAAAAAGGCCACTCAATGATTTAATTAATTTTTCAGAGCTTTATGCTTTGCTTTAATTATAAGCTTCATTATGTAATGACATGTTACTAATAGGAAAAAAGTAGACAAACATGCCTATAAGTGTTAAATAAGGGGACAGAGAGGAAAGATGGTATTATGTCAGAGGTAGGCAACCTCTGGGCAGGAACAGAGGATGGGAATATTGATGGATTTTTAGGGGCAGAGGATCCTCCACCAGAAAACCTACTCTCTCCCGTTTTGGAGAGTGCTCTAGCCTCCTGAGGAGCCCTGGCTGCTTAGCAGTTAAGCACTCGGATGCTAATTGAAGGGTCAGTGGTTTCAACTCACCGTCAGCTCCACGTGAGAGAAGACCCGGTGATGTGCTCTCATCAAGACAAGAGCTAGGAAGCCCTGTCGGGCACTTCTTCTCTGTCCTGTAGGGTCTCCACAAGTTGGAGTTGACAGCAGCTGACAACAAGGCCCACCAGCTTCTGTAACGTCTCCTCAGCGTATTCACCATTATCACTCACTTCTTTCTCTTCTCATTGAAGAGAAAGCTTAGTACGTGAATGACGGTAGACAGAGTTTGCATGTTTGGGCAAATCATCTCATCATCCTGTGCCTTGATTTCCCTTTCCATTAAATAGTAATAATTGCATCGTACTCGACGGCACTTGGCTGGCTGGCATAGGTTCCCTTGAAGGTCACTTGTTTTCAAACTATGGAAATATTTGGCATGTAATCATAATAAGTACACTGTTAAGGTGTGAACTATTTTAACTATCTTAAGTGATTGTTATTGCTACTTCTGTCTGCGTCTGAGTGTCACTTTTGTGGTAAGAAAGGTACGGAAAAGAGCAATCATTTTTGCGACAGTGAACTCACTGTTTTTAAAAAAAGTTTTCGTAGAGTTAATCCTGGGATGCCCTCGTGGGGCAGTTGTTGAGAGCTGTGGCTGCTAACCAAAAGATCAGCAGTTGAATCCACCAGCTGTTCTTTGGAAACCCTTCAGGGCGGTTTCTAATCTGTCTGTTAGGATCTCTGTTAGTCAGAACTGACTTGACAGAAACCATTTTTGTAGTAGTCATCATCCATCCATTCATTCAAGGAGCAGTTACTCAGCCCTTGCTCTTTGCCCAGGGCTGGAGCTGATTCAAGAGCAACTAGTTTTCCCCCCTGAAATCTAGGAGTAGAGAGAGGAAGACCTAGCCTAGTGGGAGAGAGTTTATGGAGTTATGCGAGTTTATGGAACATTAAAATGTATTTGACATAACTGGAACATCTGACAATAGGAGGAAATAACATCATACCTGCTGTAGGGAATACCTGTAGACACTAAAGATGATGCACTAGATTTGTAGGGGCTAATGTAGAAAGAGGTCTATATTCTAAGAATCAGTTACAGAAAATATAAGTTGCAGACTAGTGAATAGAGTTTGATCACATTTACTGTATGTGTGTTTATCTTTGTATTGGTATTTGCATAAGAAGAGATCTAGAGTGCTCTACCAATGTGTGACAGCTCATGGAAATAGCGTTACATGGAGGCAAGTGAAATTCTACCTTTTCCTACCCCTAACTCACTGCTGTTGAGTCAATTCTGACTCATAGAGACCCTGTAGACAGAACAAAACTGCCGCGTAGAGTTTCCAAGGAGCCTCTGGCAGATCTGAACTGCTAATTTTTGGTTAGCAGCTGTAGCACTTAACCACTACATCAGCAGGGTTTCGTTACTTTATATACTTAGACTTTTTATGATAAAACCAAACCAAACCCATTACTGTTGAGTCAGTTCCTACTCATAGTGACCCTATAGACAGAGTAGAACTGCTCCACAGAGTTACCTAGAAGCAGCTGGTGGATTCAAACTGTAGACCTTTTGGTTAGCAGATGCAACTCTTGACCACCATGCTTCCAGGGTTTCCAATGATAATAATAAGTGGAATTTTAGTTTTGTAATAAATATTTAATGAGGTGCCGTAATTTATCCCTTGCTTTTTTCCAGAAAAGTTTATAAAATATAAATTTATATACACATACCATCCAGTTGCTGTTTGAGTCAGTCTAACTCGTAGCAACCCTGTGGACAGAGTACACCTGCTCCAGATGGTTGTCAAGGAATGGCCAGTGATTTAACTGCTGACTTTTTGGTTGGCAGGTGAGCCATTAATTACTGCACCACCTTTCTTACTAGAAATCATTCAACTTGAAATATAGTCAGTGTGGACAATCTGTAAATTCTGGAATATGTTCTTGTAGAAACTGTACTTAAAAGTATTTTGAAATAAGGAAAGGCAAGCTCTGGCTGATTCTTCAGGTCTGAGCTCCTTGGGGTATTTGTGGTATGTAAGTGGGCTCAACTATGGGTCAGGGTTGAGTCCTTGGCTTTGCATGCTAAGAACCTGTTTCCCAATGGGTGATCAAATCCTGATGAATTAATTTATACTCTGAAATGCCTTTGCTTTTAGCACATTTCCTAAGTAACCAAAGATCAGATGGAATATACAGGATCTAAGCAGAGAAAGGTAAATCATCTTGAGGGATGTTTTCATTAAAATTTATACTGGCCTAGTGAGTTACTCTCCTCCACTAAGGATAAATACCAGTAAAGATGATCAAATATTCATATCTGTTGAGATTTTATTCAAACGAGATCTTGTTGTTTCCCTGCTAAAAATACTCAGTTGCTTTCCATTTTCCGAACAAAGAACGAACTGATCAATGTGTTACAAGACACTTCTTGGTCAAGCTCCTGATTGCCTTCTCAGCCTTAACAGAGCGTCTTCACTTTCTGAACTCCCAAAGATGTTGAATGTCACTCAGTCCACCAAACCTCCAGTGCTCTTGTTTGCCTCTGTGCCTCAGATGACACTGTTCCCAAGACTGGATTTGGTGTCTTTTGTTGTTCCTCCTTCGCCTCATTATGGATCCCTGGTGATGCCGTAGTTAAGAGCTCAGCTGAGGCTAAAAGGCTGACAGTTTGAATCTACCAGCCACTCCTTGGAAACCCTATGGGGGCGGTTCTCCTCTGTCCTGCAGGGCCCTAGGAGTCGGAATAAACTCAGCGGCCACGGGATTGTGTTTTGGTTTTACCCTGTCATCATTATTGCTTTTAATTCCCCATTGACCTCTAGGTTCCCTGAGATCTTTTTCATTGCTGTATCCTTACTGTCTAACAGGAATGCCTGGTCCATGGTAGATAATGCCCCAGAGATATTTGTTGAATAAATAAGTGATGCTGACGAAATGTCATCAAATTCTTGCTTTTCTACTGCCACCCATCTGTTTTAGCTTGTCATCATGATACACAGTTTCTATTACGTGTGTGTGTATCTGTTTATGTATACATATATTTGTGTCTAGTTTATTACATACTTGTGTATGTGTGTTTGGCATTTAGTGCTGATGTAAAGTTAGTTCCTTGGTCTCATCAGTGTTTATAAAGTAGAAGATGATTTTTTTGCTAGAGTTTGGAACTGTGTAATTGTATGCTCTTTAAGCCTCTTTTCTGTTTAGATGACATTTTCTGTATATTTTGAGGCTCTAAAGCAAGAACCAGCTTATTTACTCCCAACAAGTAGCATCTGCTCAAGTGTAGAAGAGTCAGTGAAAATAATCTGTAAATTGTGGAATCTGTTAATGCAGAAATTGTACTTTAAATATTTTGAAATAAAGAAAGGCAGGCTCTGGCTGATTCTTGAGTTCTAAAAGCTAAGAGTAGTTCTGATCTAATGAACAAAAAAAACCCCACTGCTGCTGAGTTGATTCCATTTCATAGTGACCTTATAAAACTGAGTAGAACTGCCCTATAGTTTCCGAGGGGCACCTGGTAGATTCAGACTGCCAACCGTTCAGTTAGTAGCTGTAGCTCTTAACTACTATGCCACCAAGGTTTGCGATCTAAGTGAAGTTAACCAAAACCTACAAAAACAGTGGTTACAAAATAGGTAAATATAACTTTTGTTTTAAAAAATAAATATCTTGAATTTTTTTTAAGCTTAGTCATTTAGAAATAATAATACCACCAGATTGTTTTGTTACAGCCTAGAATAAAAGGCTTAGTAGCTATAGGTTCCCCAGCTGCCCTAACATTTTTTCCACATATGAAAACAGGAATTCCTATTTTAGGAGATGTGCTGTTCCTCCCTACTTCCTCCTTGAAGCTCCTGCAGGTAACTGGTCTCTGATGCAGCCTTTTGTATTGTTGGTACAGAGAGGCCTCTACTGCCAGGTGACCTTTCTGCTGAATAGAGCCACTTCCCGCTGTGCAGGACTCCTCCGTTCCTTTCTTTCATGGTATTACACTGACAGAACAGCCAATTCTCTTCTCTTGGATCGTCAGAAGTAGTTTCATTTTTTGTTGATTGGGATTTCTGTTTTTCTTGCTCTTTTGTGATGTGCATAGTTCCATTACCCCGCCCACCATCAAGGAAATAAATAATTTATATAATTCACAGATTTTCCAACAACAAACTCAAAGGGAAGAAGGGGCAAGGCTGCTTCACCCACTGCTGTGACTAAGCGATCAGGCTTGTTTCAGTTCCATTCTCCTACCTTTTGTTCTTTTTTTCTTTTCTGTTCTTTTTTGGGGGGTGGAGTGGGACGGATTGGGTTGGGGACTGATGAAGGATTCTGCAAGTCTATGAAGCTTTCCTGTATGCCTCATTGACTCCCCTTTGGCAGTTTCATCACTGGGAAAATCAAGTTTATCTTTTGGGCAGATATTAGACTATGAAACAAAGTGATAAGTGGGACACATTCTTACTGGTAACAGAGGCTTCTGTAATGACCTCCAAGAGCCCTGGCTAAAGGGAGGAAGGAGTGGTAAAAAAAGGAAAAAAAAAAAAAGAATCTACTTGGACAATTTGTAGTCTCTCTCCTCTTTCTTCGTCACCCTCACCCAGGGTAAATAAACAAAATACAATCACACCTGTTGTTATCGAATGAATTCTGACTCCTGGTGTCTGCATGTGTCCAAGAGTAGAACTGTTGGCTATGATCTTTATGAAAGCAGATCTGTAGGTCTTTCTTCCCAGCACAGCTGCGTGGCTTTGAACCACCAACCTTTAGGTTAGTCACCAACAGCAAATTGCTCGGGCTATCCAGGGACTTCCTCACCAAGGCCACAGTCTTTTGTGTTACTAACAGCTCTCTTAAGTTTTGTAGATGGTGAATAAATAAGGTTATTTGGTGTTGCACAACAAAAATCAACTGCTTGTAATTAAAAAAAATGGAATTCATAGAGTCTCCAGTGAAACAAGAGAGAAAGGAGAGTGCAGACCTAGAACTCTATTAAAATAGTGACCAGACTTGATGATCCGACAGCCTGGAGGGTCTTATAAGAACATCGCCCCTGGACTTACTACTAGCCCAGAGCTGAAACCATTACTGAAGCCAACTCTTCAGAGAGTGGACTGGACTATGGGAATAGAGTGATGGAGGTGGTAGGCAGTACTTCTTGGCTTAATGTGTATATATGAGGCTGTCCAACTGGTTCCTCTCTAGAGGGGAGGGTGGAGAGTGGAGAGGAGGGGACAAGTGTTGGTTGAGTGAATACTGGAAGTGTAGGGTGGAAAGGAAGAGGGTGCTGTCACAGAGGGAAGAGAGCAGATAGAGTTGTGGAGAGGCTTGTGTTTGGGATTTTATATGGGAAAGAGATTGTAAACTTTTACTTAATCACAATAAAAAAATAAAAAAGGAAGTCATTAGAAGTCTATAGCAGTGTTTTCCAAAGTGTATTCTTTATGTCACTAGCATTATAATACCGAAGCATTAAATATATATATGCACACACATATATATATATAACATATGCACACACACATATATATAACATATGCACACACACACACACACACACACACACACACACACACACACAGAGTAGCTATTGATCCAGATTAGAAACTATTCCAGACCTGCAGACACTGAATCTCAGGGTAGGTCCTTCTAGTTTAATTTTTAATGACCTTTCAGTGTAAATTTTATGCACACTATTGTTTGAGGACTCCTGGCCTATAGAAGACTTCAGAGAACCAAAGGAAATTTGAAAGTCAGGGTCAGGGCTGCTCTGCAGGGTCCTTCCTGTGAGGTGATTCAGTTTATCTCAAGTCAACTTGTGTCAAGTTACTCAAGGTTCATATTCCTAGGAGGGAGGATCAGGGTGCCCTGCTGGAACTCTTGGGTCAGGAGAGGGGAAGGCTGCTTACCCGACCCTCTTATCTAGACTGTGTGCAAAAGTAAGGAGAGTAAAATTCCAGTATTTTTTTTTTTTTTTTTTGCTTTTAAGAGGGAAATGCTTCTTGAGAGAGTGGGGCAAAACCCACAGATGTTCTTTGCACAGGTGTACATGGGGGGTGTTGTGGCTTTTTATGTGAACCGTATAAAGATTTGAAAGTGAAGTATTAACATATTGTAGCTTAGCGATGCTGTTATTCCTCAGTTACATAAGTGGGGATTATGGAGGAGGTAGCTGATAGCCATGGAGCTTAAGGAAAAATCCAAAATTGCCTTTCTAGTAGCATGAATGCCTGGCGAAAACTTACAGAAAGACGAATAGATATTTGAATTAAAATAGTTTTCAGAGATTCTGTTGTTCTTGGCAACTTACTGAATTATATAGCATAGGAGGTTACAGAATCAGCTAAGCAACAATTTAAGTAGCCTGTTGATAATAGAAAGCAAACCAAACCTGTTGCCATTGAGTTGATTTCAACTCATAGTTACAGAGCATAACTGCCTCTTAGGATTTCCAAGGATGGCCTGGTGGATTTGAGCTGTTAACCTTTTTGGTTTGCAACCTGTATTCTTAATTGCTGTGCATAAACCGGAGAACAAAACCCATTGCTGTTGAGTTGATCCTGACTCCTAGCAACCCTATAGGACAGAGTAGAACTGCTCCATAGAGTTTCCAAGGAGCACTGGTAGAGCTGAACTGCCGGCCTTCTGGTTAGCAGACACAGCAGTTAACCACTGGGCTACCAGGGCTTCCAACTGCTATGCATAGAAAAGCTGAAATAAAATATCATACTTTTTATCGCTTTTCCTGTTGCAACTATTGTTGCTAGATGAAGTTCATATCATATATCTCTCCTGGTGTATCACTGGCTATTTGTCTGGTTGGAACCTAAGTCTGAGAAAGCAGAGTTCTGGTGAATGCCTAAGGGAACAACAGCATGGAAGGTAGAAGTGAGTTTTGTATTTCTGGAAATTTCCTCCTTGAGAGTCATACTGACTGTTAGCTGTGAAATTATTGTAGCTGCCACGGAAGAAGTAGGGAATCTTGTGTGTGATGGGCTAGATTGGTCAAGTCAGTTAGCAGCTTTCCTTATGGCGAGTTAATTTGGCTGCAATAAATTGACATACCCACTTAGGGGAAACCCTGCTGGTATAGTGGTTAAGTGCTGTGGCTGCCAATCGATAGGTCAGCAGTTCAAATCCACCAAGAACTCCTTGGCAACTCTATGGGACAGTTCTACTGTGTCACATAGGGCTGCTGTGAGTCATAATTGGCTCAATGGCAATAGGATGCTTTATTTTTTTTTTAATCAACTTTATTTTGATGAAAATAAATTTAAGTGGCAGAAATAGAGAGAAGATAGAAAAGGCTGCTGAAGTGGAAGGGGTTAAGAAAGATGTTTTACAAATGGTTTCAAAGTTTGTATACCTCTCAGCACCTCAGTACCCCTTCTCCCTTTTTTCGAGTAAGCGCTGGAAATACCTTGAAACATAATGTAATAAAGTGCAAGAAGATTATCTAACCAGTTCCCAGTGTCTACTGGTTGCTGATCCTGAAATGGCTGCGATATAGGCAGACCCTGGAGCTTATAATTTTGTATCATAAGGATTCTAAGCAAGGCTTTCTGATTGATTTTTGCCTGATTGAAGGTGGATGCTGAGAGGATCTTCCCTCATCTGTGACCTCCCTTCCTTCAGTTTCACAAACATTTTAAAAAGAGAAATCTGTGTGTTATTTTACTTAGTACAGACTCCCTTTGGGAGAGAGATGTAGCAGTCTGCTCCTGTAAAGATTTACAGCCTTTGTAACTCTCTGGAACAGTTCTACTGTCTTTTATAGACTTGGTATGAGTCAGAATTGACGTGATGGCAACGGGATGCAGACTCCTTTTTATTTAAATTTTTAAAGTTTAAAAAGCTTACTTTTTTTTAAAAGAACTCTTGGTCAGTATCCCTTAAAAGCAATCAATTTTATAAAATTTTCATTTCTGAACTATAATTACAATGTGCTTATTACCATTTTAAAATAATAGAATTCTTATTTCTTCAGACCAGAAAGCACTTAAAAGTTTAAAGCGAGCCTCCACTTCAAAGGGAAAATTCATCACTGCTGGAGGGTACTTCTCTGATTTTTCATCTCTTCTCTGTCTGATGCTGTTTTTCCTTTGCACTTAACTCTTGAGCTGTGATTGGCAGTACAATCAGATTAAGGAATACACTTCTAAAAGACACTGATTTCAGTTCTGTTCACCTTCCTGCTTCATGAAAAATCAGACAGCAATCTGATTTTTTTCCTGAGTTGATTGAATGTTCCGTGTTTACTTTGCCTTTTTAAGCCCTCAATAAGGCAAGCACTTCTCCATGGCATTTTAAACAATCATTGAGCCAATCAGGATTTCACTCTGACAGTTCTGCTCCATTACTATCTGAAGAGAATGGCAGCAACTTGGAGTTGTTACAGTTTAATCTATGATTAAATTTCATGCTAGAGGCTTCAGTGAAATGCCAGATCTCTGGTGTGTCAGATGTAAGCACTGATGTGTGATTTAAATACTAGCTTTCAGAACTCATTTTCCAGTAGTGTCCTGTGAATGCCAGTACTTCTGTCTGAAGAGGAAAGGCTTAGCTTCAGACTAAGGAAGTAGATACAAGAGACAGCAGACACATGTTTTCTTGAATATCAATTTCCAGAAGCTGATGGAAGGGAGTGAACAGAGAATTATTCTCATATTAAATAAATTAGTACATGAAGAGAATAAGGCCTGTTAATATTCTCCAGTCGAACTCATCATGGTTTTAAAATATTTATTTTAAATAATGATTTTTGCTTATTATTAACTCTACTTTTTGTTAACCATAGAATAGCACAGTAAGTTGTTTATTAGTGGTTTCTAGATTACCATGCAACCCAAGGAGACACAAAGCTTTACATTCCAGAGTAAAGCTTTACCATCAGTTTTTATTAATAATACAGACCTACTGGTTTTAAAATATGTGACTTATTTGCATCCAGAATAGTGAAACTTTATTCAGATCAAATAAGGAATTTATGATTCAACGTTTCTTCATCCTGTGCCAATCTTCCATAAGTTTCAGTAGATTAAGGTATTAACACATAGTTTATAGCAATACCAAATAAATAACAAATGAACAAATACAGAACATCAATGTGCTTTGTATTGTTTTCTGCAACTCTTACAAACTTACTATAAAAACATTTATCTTAGACATCTTTATAGTAAAACTTTGAAGCAAATAGTGAAACTAATATAAACAGTATAAAGAGGTGAGTAACTCCACCAGTCTTATTAAAATTGGCAGTTGTATAATTGCCAGCCGATACCTTTTAATACGTGAAACTGCCAACGTATAGTCACTGCCAGAAGGCAACCCTTTATGTACTACATGGTCTATACCTTTGGTCCCTCATACCAGACCGCCACAATTTTTTAATAAATTAAGTACTTTGGCTCAGGAATTTGAATGCAGTATTCACAGAGAGAGTTAAAAAGTTGGCAGTGGAAGTAGGAGCTACCAGGTAGCCTTTTGATAAAGGCTGGGATCTTTAGGAGTCATGACAAGTCCAAGTTTTGAGTCAAAGTAGTATCAGGAAACAAGAGCTATGAGATTAAAAAAAAAAAAAAAAAAAGAAGCTACTAGATAAATCATATACATAGAAAAGGGAGAGTCATCAGTAACAGCACAAGGTTCAAGAGTATAGCTCACAGGAAGTGTGTATGTAAAGCTAACACTCAGGGAATAGCCAGTAAACCAGTTGCCATTGTGTCAACTCCAACTCTTGGTGACCATGTGTATGTCGGAGCAGAACTGTGCTCCAGAGTTTTCAGTGGCTGATTTTTCAGAAGTAGGTTATCAGGTCTTGCTTCCAAGGTATCTCTAGGTGGACTCGAATCAACAACCTTTCATTCAACAGCTGAGCACATTCACTCTTCAGGTTGTGTTAATGGCACACCATGAGTGTGAATACCTAATGTGGTTCCTGGCCTTTCTGCAGGCTAACTCTTCACCTCTTTTGAGTTCCCACAAATGTCTGTCTTTTAAGTAAAGCCCTGAAACTTGTCTCTGTCTGTTTTAACCAAATGATCTGAACTCTAGCAAAAGAAGGATGGAAGCATAATCAATCAGTGAGTCAGGAGTGAGTGCAAAGTGTTAAAATAATTGTAAGTGATGTGACATATCAGTGTAACTGAAAACTTGTTGCCATCAAGTTGATTCTGACTCATAGTGACCCTATAGGACAGAATAGAACGGCCCCATAGAGTTTCTCAGGAACACATGGTAGACTTGAACTGCCCATGTTTCGGTTAGCAGCTGTAGCTCTTACCCAATGTACCACTATGGTTTCCTTATCAATATACAGATGAAATATATGGCAGGGGTTCATAAGGTAAAAATGTAGTTAAGAGAGGACCTTTCATGAGTTAAAGTGAAACATTTAATCTTTTACTTAACATTGTTTATGTTGGTTCATTTATTCAGTACTTACCAGCATATGCCAGGCACCCAGTTATTCTTGGGTGATACAAAGATAAATAACTCAAGGAGCTCATAGTTTAATAAAGAAATAAGTGGCATTTCTTTCCTGTTTTTAAAAATTTGTTGCTTTTGAGTCCTGAGTTCAACTGTTCCCTTCATTAGGCAAATCATTTATGGGAATTTATCTTGAAGCCACTTTCTTCCTAGGTGCTGTGAATTGTGTTTATTTACACATAAGTTTTAGGTCAAATCTTGGATTTAAGTGCATAGCTTGATGTTACCCAGAGATCGTATTTCCTGGCTAATATTTAAAGATTTACCTATATACTAATAAATCTAAAAGGAAGGAACAGATTTTTATTAATACTGCTATTACTATATAGATTACTTTTAAGTCTAACCACAGAACTTTTATACACGTATCATGACCAAACAGATGCAGGATTTGGATTGACATTTGATTAAACAGGTGAAATAAAGAAACACCCTAGTTATGATCATTTATCTGCTCTTTTGTGAGCAAAACACTGATGTAAATAGAGTGGCACATATGGAAGTCTTTTCTAACAGTTTACGCAGTTGGGTTAGGTTAGGGAGAGGCATGGAAACTATCCTCTTACTCAGTCCTTAGGTGAGGTGATAAAACCTTGAGGGAACTCTCAGTGATAGCAGATGTCTTTGTTATCTGGTGCTGCTGTAACCAAAATGCCGTAAGTGGGCGTCTTTAAGAAATAAAATTTCTTCCTTTTCCTCATGGTTAGGAGGTGACAAGACTGAATTTAGGGCATGTGCTCTAGGCGAAGGCTTTCTAACTGCTTTGGGCTTGGGAGAAGATCTTGATCTCTTTTCAGTTTCTTTTATCGTGTTGCTTGGCGATTGTCATGTGTTGTGGCATCTGTCTTCCCCCTTGCTTCTGTGCCTGATTTGTTCCTTTTGTATCTCAAATGTAATTGGCTTAGGACACACTCTGTACTGCTGTGACCTCATTAGCACAGCAAGGTAAACCCTGTTCCCAAGTGAGATCACATCCACAAGTATAGAGGTTAGGATTTTATAACACAAATTTTATAACACAATTCAGTCCAGAACAGGGGCTGTTGAGAGAAGGAAAATAAAACAAAACAATATGATAGTAATTCTAATTTCCTGTTCTTACTCATAAAACATGGCTTATTTTGATCAACATTTTATTTGTAATAAAAGAAATGGAGATGTAAAATGGCTAAAATAGCCATATAGCCACTCTGGTTTTCATCTTTTTTTTTTTTTTTAAATCTGTAGTAAATTTGGTTGAAATTAAAAGCACAGAAGCTGCATGTTCCTCACCTTTATATATATTCCTGCACCCTTTTCTAAGTCAAGGACATTTTCATTTACTTGGTTGGCCAAGTTAATCAAATCTGAATGGGTTTTGCTGTCTTTTTGAAAGCTGTCCAAGAACTGGTAAAACAAACAGTTCTGTTCTTCCTGGAAGAAGTTCAGACAGGCTCACAGCAGAACTTCCCCTCCCTCACTGGCCTTCACCTTCTCCTTTTCTTCCCTTCCTCCCCAGTGTTCACTGTTAGAAAAAGCCAGTAAGTGGCTTTGTGACTATTATAAATAGTGACAAGTCATTGTTGATGACTCCCTCCAAGGGGGCAGGATGCTGTGGTTAGACCTTTGCTTAAGAAGCCATTGTTTGATGACATTATCCATGACCTTGTCATTTCTGGGCTACATCACGGCAGCATGTTCTACTGGGGTGTGTCTTTAGAAGCTCACTTGGCAGACACTTAGAGTATCATTTCAGCCAACTTTTTTTTTTTTTGGTACCTAATATGTCATAGTGGCATATATTATAATATTGCCCTTCAAGAGTTTATATTCCAACAGGGGTCAGCATTTATTGATAAATCATCCAAGATGATGAATCATCCTAAGAAGTAATCATGACTTATAGACTGAGTTTTAGGTAACCTTAGCTCTTAACCACTGTACCACCAGGATAGAATGATTAATAATTATTATTTGACTGTTTATTGAGGGACACCCTGGTGGCACAGTGGTTCAGAGCTTGGCTGCTAACCAAAAGGCTGGCAGATCGACTCTACCAACTACTCCTTGGAAACCCTGTGGGACTGTCTTATAGAGTCTCTGTGAGTCTGAATCAACTCAATAGCAGTGGGTTTGGTTCTTTTTTATTATTAATTATTGAGCAGTTAGTATATGCCAGATGCTATCTTGAGTACTTTGTGTACTTCAGCCATATGACGTACAAGATGAGTTCTGTAAACAGTTTTTGTTTTATAGATAAGGAACTGAGGCACAGAGGGACTGAACAGTTTGCCCTGGGTCATAAAGCTAGTAAATGACAGAGCCAGGATTTGAGCTTGGGGGGTCTGGCCCTAAAGTCTGGGCTTTCATTCATTATTCAAGGCCTCTTCTAGTCTTTTTGACTCATCTGTGCATATTAGGAGAAGATACCTCAGTGAGTGAACAAGTTAGAAAAATATACCCCCCTGAGAAGATGCAGTCTCTCTGGACTTTGCTTCCGGCTGATCCTCTGGTCAGGCCATAGTGCAGTGCTTAGAGTGTAAAACTCAACGTGGCGGTCCTGTCTTCTGTCCTTGCTATGTGTGATGACCTCTACACATCTCAAGAAGCTTTCATAGAGATTCCATAGAGATGATTTTACTTGAATTTGATTTCAGCCTTTTCAAGTGAACATGAAAATTTATTATTTTTCCCATATCAGAGAAATTTCTGAGACTCAAGTATATTTATATACTAATAATGTAGTAAGTGTATCTGGAAGGCCAAGTAAGAACCCAGGAGCAGCGAAGCTCCCAGTTGCTGAGCTGGTGACTACTGTGCTCTGCCTCATGCTTTAGATATGATTGTGTTTAATGTTCACAAAGGCCGTAACAGGTAGGTATCACTGGAGCTTTGTATGAATGAGGAAAGAGGCTCAGTACACTTGTCTGTTCCAACAGTCCTTGCATTGCCCAAGTTTCCATTCTTTAAAAAGGAAGGAGTCAGAATTCAACTGAGGTCTGTTTGACTCCCAGTCTGTGTTCTTTCCAGTATACTCACCTTGTCTCAGTTCATGTAGATCTAATTGTTAAGTATAGACACATTCATAGAACCAAGAAAACTGTCAATATCCCCACTTGTAGTGACCCTATAGGACAGAGGTGAATCCCCAAAGGGATTCCAAAGGCTTTACAGAAGCAGACTATTCCATTTTTCTCCCGTGGAGTGGTTGGTGGGCTCGAACTGCTGACCTTTTGGTTAGCAGTCAAGAACTTAAGCACTGCACCAACAAGTCTCCTTCAGACATGTCCATAGCTGAAAAAAATCAAGCCCACTGTCGTCGAGTTGATTCTGACTTATAGTGACCCTTTAGGAAAGAATAGAACTTCTCTACAGAGTTTCCAAGGAGCGACTGGTGGAATTTAAGTTCTGACCTTTTGGTTAACAGATGTAGCACTCAACCACCACCAGGGTTTGCAGACATGTCCATAGTGTTAAATAATTGGAGTTTCAGATAAAGCAGAGCTTCATCAGAGAAAATTGCCTGTGGATGAAACACTGAGGAAGGCACTGCTTGCATTTGTAATGGGTTTAGACTTAAAGAGGGAACAGGTCCAAGAGTAAGAACCACTTACTCGGTTAATCAATGTGTAATTACTGGGCACCTGTTAAATGCTAGGCAAACATTTAGGTGCCATGTGAGAAACAACACTGAAGCCAAAGCACTTATCGTCAAGGGAATCACAGTGTAATTAGTGAGGTAACTGAAGGTCCTGAAGGTGGAAACTACAGCTACCTAGAAATCTCCAGGGAGCTCTTTGAGCAGGGGCTCGTTCAGTGAATTTGAAGAAGAAGATGCTTACAGGTTTGGAAGGTCTTATTCATACAAAGGAGTCCTGTTGCTGCAGTGGTTAAGAGCACCTGCTGCTCATTGGAAACTCTGTGGGGCATTTCTGCTCTGTCCTGTGGGGGTTGATTTGATTGGAATTGACTCAATGACAACTGGTTCTACAGACAAAATCCTGCTATATGCTCTCCACTGAATAATGGGTTGCTACCTACTGCTGAGTATGTCTAATAATAGATGACATTCTTGCCCCAAATCAGAGCCTGAGGCTTGGGGGGGGGGTCGGTTTATTGGGGTGGTTGACTCAGAGATAGGAAATGAAAAAGTGCAGAGTAATGCTATCAAGTTAGCTTTTGTGGACAAAGGGGGCTGGATTCTACGAGGCTCTCTTGAGAAGTGTGCAAAAGCCTCCCAGAGCTGCTTGTTCTAACTACAGAATGCTGGCGCATTTGTTCAACAGCTCCTACTCCCCTTCCCCGCATTTGCTGACCCTTGTCCGCAGGGGCAGGAACTCTGACACTTTTCAGCTGCACTGGCTGATGAGCTGCATGGCTTTTTTGCAGTGTCATAAGACCTGGGGCAGAGAGGGGCAGTTACATGAGTTGGGCTTGAGGTGGGCCACAGAGGATACTGCAGCTGTGGCTGAAATTGGAGGCAAGGTGAAAGATGGGCCGCCGAGCAACCAAGTGGTCCACTACAACCAGTTTTAGGAACCCCACGGGCTGGCGGGGAGAAGGCATCTAACTAGACAGCTGTTATTGTTGCACCTGACAGTGAGCTCAAGTAAGCATACAGGCTCTGGCATCAGACTGCAGGGGGGCAAATCTGAGTTTTGCCACTGGTCACTAAAACTCGCTGCCTCTCCATTTCTTATCAGATAGAAAGAGTGATGGTACCTGCCTTACACATTGCTAGGACAACTCACTAGCATAATGGCTGGTAGATTCCTAGCACTGTGCCTGGCAGTCTTTCTATTAAGAAACAGAAACCCTGAACGATATACATCAACCAGAGAAGAACTGACTTTAAGTTTTTTTTTCTTTATAGCCTGAATTATTAGTCCAACTAGCTTATTTGCTTCTCAGTTTTTAACATTTTCCTAAAAGGGTCATTTAAGAGATGTGCTGAAATATCCTAGATTGATTGATATACCTAGTGGGACATCATAAAATTACTACCAAGATCAATTCTTTTGTTTAAAACCCATATAGTAGGAGGGGAATGCAGAACACAGTGAGGAACGTAAAATTTCCTTCCATTCTCTTCTCAGGAACTAAGCACAGAAGGGTTCGTATGTTCTGTTGTGAGTTCATAGTGTTGACAATTTCTGTTTTATTCCTCCAACTTATTTCCAAAGGAAGCTTTCTTTTTTTTTTATTTAAATTTTTTATTTAATGTAACTGAGTGAAAATGTACATTCCCGTATAAATTTACAAACTCACCTATATGCAGCTTCCACTGCTCTCCCTGTCCGGTGACAGCACACTATTCCTCTCTGCTCCATACATGTCTCATCCTCCCAACAGTCTCTTTTTTCCCTTCTCTCCACCCACTCTCCTTCCTCCAGCCAGAGGTCAGCAGGATGACATCCTATAGATGTATAGCACCATAAAGGGCATCCAATATATGGTCACTCTGCATCGCCAAGTCCAATCCATTCCTGTCCGAAGCATGGACCTTCGTTATGATTTATGGTCAACAGCAGCATCAGGGCGAGGGGCCATGCGCCCAGGGGAACCCCGAAACCACTGGACCATCAGTTGAGGTCTTTTAGTGGGGATCTCAGGGTGCACCGCTTTTATTCTTGTGTTGCCAGTGAGACTCAACTTAGTGAGCTCCATCGTGCCTATCACTGGTGGTGGCCGGGCACCATCTGGTTCTTTTGGTCCCAAGTCGATGTAGGCACCCACTGATGTGGGTCTCTTTGTCTTCTGGGTTGTCTTTACCGCATGTCATTTTGGTCCTCGGTGAGCATCCGTTCCTGCTGAGTTCGGACCATTTTCTGTGCCCTCGGATGCCAGCTTGGCAGCTTTTAAGACCCCAGATGCCACTCACCAACGTGGGGTGCACAGAGCCCTCTTAGCAAAACGCTAGTTGTACCAATTGGCTTCGCTTTCACCTAAAAGTATGGTCCCCCGCCCCCTGCCCCAGCTACTCTATCCTTGCAATATTGGGTTAAGATGAAAGGAGTACTCATGTTATGTTTAAGTCCACTTAGTATTGTTCTTGTCTCTAATGTGTGCTATCACTGATTTCACCCAACCAGATACCTAGTAACTATCTAAACTAAACCCTCCCCCCTTACCCACCCTCCCTCCCCTCCCTTGCAACTGTCAAAGAGTCTTTTCTTCTATACACAAGTCTGTTTCTGAAATCTTATTGTAGAGGTCTCATACAATATTTGTCCTTTTGTTGCTGACTACTTTCACTCAACATAATGTCTTCCAGTTGAAACCAGGTCATGAGATGTTTCCTGAAGTCATCATTGTTCTTTATCATTGTGTAGTGCTCCATTGAGTAGGAAGCTTTCTTTATACTGCTGATTTTTATGATGATGAATATTGTTGGATTATTTTGGGAAATACCTGTGAACTAACTATTATACTTGGTCTTTGTACTGGGAGTGGTGTAAAGATGAAAAAAATATAACTGTTGTCTTCAAGGGCAGTTCCAGTTGAAAGAGTTAAGTGAAAGTAGTTGAACTTTTAGAGATAACGGGGACCTGGGGAGTATGAATCTCGTCTTTGCAGTTAAAGCTGCAAAGCTTCTTACCTAACCTTCGAAATCAGACAGCATTGCCTGCCAGCCAAGTGCCGTCGAGTCGGATCATTACTTCTGCCAAAGTAGAAACTCAAAGGGAAAAGAATTCGCATGAGGATCTTTGAAAAATAAATAACTAGCCAACTATATTGCAGTCATAGGCAAATGTGATTAGCACTCATAAGTCCCGGGATAACCAAATACAGTGTTATTCTCAGTCCGTTACCTAGATGTGCATGGTTTTGTGGATGTGTGTTTCTAGTCTCCAGAGATGTCTCCCTACCTCCTGCACAATGAGCTACATGTCTTAGTATTTATGCCCTTGTATAGGATTCCCTTCTGAATCTGGGCTATTCCTATGACTTGCTTTTTACCTGGAGAATATGGCAGAAGTAATGATCCGACTCGACGGCACTTGGGTAGCTGGCAATGCTGTCTGATTTCCAAGGTTAGGTAAGAAGCTTTGCAGCTTTAACTAGAGTTTCTTACAATATGTGCTCCTGGGATCGTCACTTTGGGAACCCAGATGGCATGCTGTGAGAAACTCAAGACCCTGGAGAAGTCACATGTAGTGTTCTGATCACTAGCTGAGCTGAGCTCCCGGCCAACAGCCAGCATCAATTGCCAGCCCTGAGAGTGAGCCATCCAGGATGTCCGACACAGTCAAGCCTTAAGGTGACTCCAGAGTCTTTCAGAGTCACCCAAACTGATCAGCTAGTGCAGTTAGGCAGCAGAACCCTGAGAGTTAATAATGCTATATTAAGTCATTAAGTTTCAGGATGGTTTGTAACACAGCGATAGAAAACTGGCACAGAATATATCATCAGTCATTTCTTAAATAATCAATGTCTTTTAAATTGTACATTATTGTTACATGACATTTTAAAGACCCCCTCCCCCTGTTTCCCCCCCCAACTGTGAAATTCATCCCTTGATAGAGCTTTGTGGAATAATATTGCTGCTTAGTAGTTTTTTCATAATAATCTTATAGATGAGATTACTAAATTTATTGTGCCATGAACCTTTTGGTGGTCTAAAGAAGCCTAGAGGACCCCTTCTCTGAGTGATATTTTAAGTGGCATAATTTGAAATATGTAGAACTACAAAGGAAATTATTCTATTGAAGTGTACTTTCCAAAATGATTAAAACACACACACACACAAATCTGTGATATAGTAATGTATATGCTTCTTATCGATACATTAAATAACATGATTAATGATGGATAAAATGACCATAATTTTGAAGTATCCATGGACATAATATTTTTACAGCATTGTATTATAAAAATTTTCACATATGCCACAAAGTTGAATCATACAGTGAACAGTCATATGTGCACTCCCTGGATTCTCCTGTTAGCATTTACTGTACTTGCTGTGTCTGCTAACCAAAAGCTTGGCAGTTCAAATCCACCAGGCACTCCTTGGAAACCCTATGGAGCAGTTTTACTCTGTCCTATAGGGTTGCTGTGAGTCAGAATCAACTCATTGGTACTGGGTTTATTTATTTTATTTATTTTTTGTTTGTTTGGGTACTTGCTTTAGCATTATTCATCTGTCCTTCCCTGTCATCCTGCCTCTCTCCCTCCATCCAGCCAACTTCAAACCATCTTACTTTTACCACTTGAAAATTAGAATAAAAACATTGAAATAGACACAAAAATGGGGACATATAAGTGTATGTCTTTCAAAGTAAATTTCCGATTTCCCCTAAATAATTCAGTGCACACATCATTTACTAGGGGATGAACATAATCTGTTAATATATCTGTAACAATTATAACTTGATGTGAAAAATCTGTGATTTCTGTTGCTGATGTCACAGGTGCTGCCAATACTAGTATGATTTGTTGCTGACATTCATAATTGAAAGGAAAAGAAAAGCTAACTTTTAGTCAGTGATTACTGAAAATAGAGATGTAATTTTTTTTTCCTCATTAGAGTTCATAGACCCACTGAATTCTATCCATAGACTCAGTGGGCTTCAGGAAGTCCAGGTTATGGAGCCGTAATATGTGAAATGTGTAGAGAGGCTGTGAATTAAGTTACCTTTTAGATTATATACATAAGTAATACAGATATATTTTAAAAAATAAATTGTGACACTTTTGTTGTAGGATTTTATAGTGAAATGAATAAAATTAGCTTGGTGTACTTCAAAGAGTCACTGAAAAGAAAAAGAAGGGAAAAATTATTTCTTTGACATCAGACCATTATGATTGAAAGGAACAAAAAACTTAGTTCTAGTGTGAAATTAAATATTTATAAGGGATCTTAAATTAGATATGTATTGATTGAAAATAATATGTTCCATAAAATATTGTATGATCTGGCTTTTGCTTTTGTGATACCTCCTCCCTAGAACACAAACCTTTCCCTCGATATCCTTTCATGATTTGGGGGAAACTTGAAATACAAAAAATAGAAATCAAAGTTAGTAATCCGTAGTGTTTGCATTTTAGTCAAAACAGCAGACTCCAGAATGCTGTATTAGTTTTTCAATAATATTATGTTGAAGAAATTTTTACTGAAAATTACATTCAAAGAATGTGTAATTTATAATGGAACCATCACCAATTAGCCAACAACAGTTATTGAACAACTCTGAGTATTATATTCCCTGAAGAGAAGAAAGAATGATAAATGGCAGTCATGTCCTTAGGGAGCGTATAGCATGATGAGGCAGATGAGATTTAGACAGAAACACACATATGGATACATACATAGGATATTCAGTCAACTCAGTAAATTTGTGATTTTTAAAATTTTTTTTTTTTTTTTAATTTCCACTTTAGTATCTAATTTAATTTTTTCCTTCTGGTTTTCCAGTAATTAAAAATTCCGTTTTTATCTCTCAATTTAATTGTCATATAGGTTTCACTTGCTTTCTCTTTTTTAAAATTAAGCTGAATAATACTGCCCCTACCAAAATCAGAAAATACCCTGGTTGCCCAATGGTTAAGCTCTGAGCTGCTAACTGAAAGGTTGGTGGTTTGAACTCAGCAATGTCTCCATGTGAGAAAAGACTTGGCTGTCAGCCCCCATAAAGATTATAGCTAGGAAACCTATTGCATAGCTCTGCTCTGTCAGACTGGGTTGTTACACATCAAACTTTACTCCACAGCATGGAACAACTATAAACCAAAGTATTCAAAATCAGTCTCATGAGGTTGTTGTTTGAAGTGAGATTAAAAAAAAAAAAAAAAAAGATAAAATACTCCATAGAAAATTTGTAGCAAATGTTATCTGTAATTACTAAATATATGTGCTGAGCACAGAATCATTAGTGATTCAGGCCCTTTGCCCACAGTACTCATTTTCCTGCTGTTAGCTGTGTAGTCTTAGTTCAGCTATTCTCTGTTTTATAAAATTTCAGTTCAAAATATTTTTTTATGAAGAGTTCTGGAACATTATCATTTTAAAATTAAGCTGCAACCATAATTCTAGAGAATTCTTAGAACCTATTGGTGATCTGTGGTCCTTTTAAAAAATTTATGAGCAATTCTTTTAGAGTAATGTGGAAAAGACCCAAAGAAAAACTCCAGAGTCCATTTGATTTCAAGTGAGAGTCAAGTCTAAAATGCATTGCTTTTGTTCAAGCTTTGCTAGGAGGTATATAACACCTATAAATCTTAATTGGATCCTTTTTAAAAGTGTTGACACCCATTAGGCAGGAAGAGCAGTGGGAGCGGTGTATAGGTGGGCAAGCAATTTGTATGGGAATGTACATTTTCATTCAATCATAATAAAAAAAAAGTGCTGACATCAATTCATGCTTCAGAGTTGCTTGAGATGCTGTAAAGCCCCTTGAGCAGTACCTAGCATATGATGTAGAATATATTGTATATAGTGTTTACAGTATATGCAACCTGGGTAGGGCGAACAATTAAGTGCTTGACCAGTAGCTGAGAGATTGGTGGTTCAAATCCTCCCAGTGGTGCCTTGGAACACAGCCCAGGCAATTTGCTTCTGAAAGGTCACAGCTTTGAAAACACTATGGAGCAGTTCTACTCTGCACACATGAAGTCACCATGAGTCAGTATCAACTTAACAGCAACTGATGATAATGTGTATATGGAAAAAAAATATATATATATTTCTATATATATAGAAACCCTGGTGGCCTAGTAGTTAAGTGCTGTGACTGCTAACCAAAAGTTCTGCAATTCAAATCCTCCAGGCGCTCCTTGGAAACTCTATGGGGCAGTTCTGTTCTGTTCTATAGGGTAGCTATGAGTCAGCATCCACTTGACAGCACACATACATATATATGTATATAGACATATATGTCTACACACATGTGTATATGTGTATAGACATATATGCCTACACACATACATGTACATATGTGCATATAGAAATGTATATTTATTCACATACATGTATATATGTGTGCATAGCCATATATATCTATTTACAAACATGTGTCTATATATGTATGTAGACATGTGTGTTTGTGTGTGTGTATACATATCCAACCCAGTGGGTTTATATATATATGTACCAAACCCAGTGCCATGGTGTCGACAGCAGTGGGTGTATATATAGATATATATATGCATATATGTACATATATATACACATATACCAAACCCAGTGGGTTTATGTGTATACACGTACACATACTCATACATATACTTATACGTGTACTTATATATATACTTATAGGTATACATATACCAAACCCAGTGCCATGGTGTCGATGCCAGTTCCTGGCAACCCATAGGACAGAGTAGAACTGCCCCATAGAGTTTCCAAGGTGCGTCTGGCAGATTTGAATTGCCGACCTTCTGGTTAGCACACATAGCACTTAACGACTATGCCACAGGGTTCCCATATATGTATGTGTATATATATATATATATGTGCACATATATATACACACATATACACATATATATATGTAGAGAGAGATCCTGAGGCCGTGTATTGTAATATGTAACATAATGTTTTAGAAATGTGGTCCCAGTCCTCGTCCTTGCCATAGCATCCACTGTCTCAGTTTCTTGATTAAAGTGGCCATTCTACTAGAAAGATTTTTCAGTGAAATGGAAAAATGCGTTGCATTTCATCTGTAGTAATTTGACTTTGAGTCTGAAGAAACATTAGAATTTGGAAGGAAACTAAAGAGTAAAGGGTAGAAAGACAGTTCTTGTACCTCTTTTTGTGTCTGACCACCTTCAGGGGGCCAGGTTTCTCTTGTTCAGGTCTTTCCTCTGGCAGACCCTTTCAGAGAACTTCCTACAGCAAAGGGAAATACAGCCGGTTTTCAAGGAGCACAGTGTTGCTTGCTGAGGGAGAAGGCAGAGGTCCGCCTGTATAATCCGATTTCATCAACTCACACTAATCACTACTGATAGTAGCAAAATTTAGCCTGGATCTGCTTAGTTAATCTAGATTGACAGGAGGTAAAAGTAAGGTGACGCAAGGGCACAGAAACAAAGGGAGCCACCGTGGATCCCCAGCCTTGCTCTTCCATCTGGGGCTTCTAATTTGCCCCGCTCTGGGACTTCTAGGTTTCTTACCTTATAAACAAATGTTGCTGGTTGTTAGGATACTAGACTTTCACGGAGGAGTTTCATCGACAACAGGTGCACTCTGAGTCTCTGGGACTGTGGACAGAGCAATACCTGCATTGTGAGGCTGCGCAGAAGGTACTTACAGGTGCACACTGTACCTGAGACTATGTATTATTTATTGAAACTGAGCTCTGCATTCTCTTTATCCTTCTGGTCAGTCCTGGAGTCCAGTACCTCCTAAGATGGATGCCATCAGCAGCTAATCTACAAAGTCTCCTAAATGTTATTTGGCTTTCAGTTATTTTTTTTTTGTGATGGCAATTGTGAACTCTAGCTACCTCACTTTGTAGTAAAGCTTGGTTAAGTAATTGGGAATTACAGTTAAACTGCCGAAGGAGGAGTACTTCTGTGATTTTGGATATTTTCACGGGGATTGAAATTTTATTTTTCAATAATCCACTCTGGATTTTGTGGATACATGGAAGATACACGTGTTGCTGCTTCTGCCTCCATACACTGCGTGATTATAGCAGTGACCTGACTCCTATGCTTAATGCCAAGAAGAAAAATGAGTTCTCAGAGGGCTGTCTTCATCATTACTTATGATACCTGTGTTTGGCAAAGCAGGGAACTTTATGCATTTGGGTAACAAAGGCATTTGGAATATACTCCATTGGATTTTCCATGTTGGTGAAACTGTTGTTGGTAACTTCAGCACTGCATGTTGCCATGCTAAAAACACCTAAGGGTAAAAATGTCTCCTGGGTAAGTAGACAGTGTTTTTTATATCTCTTAAAATTAGGTTTTGAGCAGAACTGCATAATTTGAAAATTTAAGGACATCTAGTGTTTTCCTGTTAGTGAAAGTGTTTGGAAAAACTTCAAACAGCCTCTACTTGCCTTAGAATAACATATAAATATCTTTTTAAGTGTTCAAAATCCTTTAGCAAAATCATGGTGTTGTGTTTGCGAAACTATGAACTGTAAGATATGTAAATGGTAGGTGTGTTTTGCAGTTTTTAAGTTGCTTCATATTTGCATATACTTATAGAACTTAAATGCATTAATACAAAGTGAGGGTTGTAATTTCAGAGGTCTTTAGCTCCAAATTGTTTGTGTTCAGTAAAAATAGTGGAGATTTCTTTCTGGGGTGGTAAGTCAAGTTTCAAAAGTCAGGTTGTGCAGAGTTTTCATTTTATGGGGATATTGTCTATTTGCTCCTTTGTTTTTCCTTAGAAACAAGGTAGTAATAGATATTTCTCAATTTTATACCTTTAATTCATTTCCCTCAATCAATAATAGATATAAATACATATAATGAAAGCTTAACATTCCAGGAATAGTAATGTCATGTTAATCCTAATCAAATTTGACTCTTTAATATTATTTGAAAGCAGTTTTGTAACAAAAATAAGAAATTTATCAGATTCAGCTCAGAAGCTTGAGAACCATCTGTGAATTCCCAAAAAAAGTGGCTCTAGTTCTTTGCTATCATGTTTAGCGAACTGAATATGTTAAAACTAAAAGGCGAATGAATTCCCTTGTACTCACTACATAAAGTGTGTCACTGACACCACTTTTCTTAGCCAGTACCAATATATGCAGTCGAGTTGTAGACTCATTATAGAATTTATTATTAAATTATGATACAGTTTTCTTAAGATAGTACATGAAAAATAACTTCATATTTTCTGTCTAGAAATTAGTTTTGCTGCTTTAAAATTCTCTAGGTAGGTTACTCTTACTTTCTGTGAAGTGGAACAGTATTTATATGAAACTTATGATTGTGATTTTCTTTTCTGTTACGGGTGATTATTCTTCAAAGTGCTTAGTGAAAAGAAATGCATCTTTATTTAAAATACTTCCAAAATTTATTTAAGAAAAGTTGACAAATATCTTTTGCAATTATCATTGTTAGAAATTGATGTTTTTGTCTTGATGTAATTGCTGTCACTGAGTTTTCATATCTCCTACTGTGATTCAGGGACTCTTGGATTAACCAGTGACAGTGTGTTTCCCTTTTTGTATGGCTCCGGTGACTAATTCTGTTGTCCAAATGAGTGTCTGCCCCTTCCCCCCGGCACATAAACACTGAAGAAAGGAGTGGTTTCAAAAGTGTATCCCCTGACTCATCTGATTAATCCTCCCAAAAGATTAATTCTCACGAAGCAGGGCCTGGCTAATGAGTGGTTTTGCCATAAGGGCCAAACTTGAAACATTTTATAGGCTCATACTGCCCACTGGGTTTTGTTTACTTCAGACTCAATTATGCTAATTTTTTTGGAAAAGTTCATGTTGATGACTAAAATTAAGAAGGACTTACTTTACTAGAACAAGAGTAGATATATTTTCTTACGTTAAAACTTCTCAGTACATTCTAATTTATTACACGTATCTCTGTACCAGAGTCAAAAGTAAAGTTAATGAGTTTAGCTACTGATTACTGTTGCATTATAGGAGGCACAGTGATGTGGTTGTAGGCTAATTGTGCAATTAACCAGTAATTCTTACTAGTACTATAAAATTATTTTTCTTGAATATAGGGCATAGAGAGCCACCTTTGCACCGTGACCATTATGTCAGTGGTAATCAGTAATAGTTGTCTGGGGTACTGAATGGCATTTCAGTTATGTAGAGTAAAATTTATGTAGAGTAAAATAGCATAGAGTAAAAATGGCATTCTGGTTATGTAGAGTAAAAGGTATCTGTTATGCTTGCTTTTGCCATTGACCAGATTCCATTTGGACAATTCATTAGACTTCAGTTCCTAAAGTGAGTGAAATGATTCATACTGTCTCTTTAAATACATAGTAACCCGTACAGTGGTCAGAGTAAATCTCATATCTCTCCATCCCTGTTCCTTTGCCACGTTTTCTAGACATTCATGATACACAGAAACTCGTTTTGTTTAGTCAACTAGCGCTGCTCTAACAGGAATGCCCTAAGTGGATGGCTTTAAAAGGAGAAAAGTTTATTCTTACACAGTCCAGTAGGCTGTAAGTCCCAATGTAGGGTGTCCACTCCAGGGAAAGGCTTTTCGTCTTCATCTACTGTGGCGAAAATTCCTTGTATTGCATCAGTCTTGGGTCGGGAAGCATCTTGACGGAGGAACCTCAGATCTGAGGGACGTGCTCTTCTCTCGGTGCTGCTTTCTTGATGGTGTCCAGTCACCAGTTCTCTCCTCGCTCCCCTTTTCTTCTATCTCATGTAGGATGAAAGGGCAAAGAGTGATACACTCCAGGGAAAATTGCTTTACACTGGAGTAGGGAGGTGATCTTAAGAAGGGATTTATAGTCCCACCCTAATCCTCTTTGACTTACAGCATAGGAAAATCACAAAATGGGGGGCCAGTCATAAAGCATTCAGAATCATGGCCCAGCCAAATGGCCACACACATTTTTGGGGGGACACAGTTCAATCCATGACACTGCTGAATACCACAAGCCTTGAAACACCACATTTTTCTTCTTGTTGCGTGTGCTGTGTAGTTGTGGGATGTGGGCAACTTTTGAAACGAGGCTTGACAATTTCCTTGCCTGTAAAATGAAAAAGATAGCAGTAACCTCCTGTTTCTGTGAAATGTGTTGAGGATTGTCAGATCGTCTTGACATATGAATTCAATAAATGTTTCTTGAGTGCCTCCTCTGTGATATTCCAGGTGCAGGGAATAACAGCAGTAAATAAGATACTTACAGATGCCTCATGAAGTTCACATTCTGGTGAAGAGAGACAGACAAAACACAAATACAGTGGTGTGTAAGATATTGGGAGTCCCTAGGTGGTGCACATGGTTGATGTGCTCAGTTGCTAATAGGAAGGTAGGCAGTTTGAGAATACTCAGAGGTGCCTCAGAAGAAAAGCTTGACAAACTACTTCTAGATTATTAGCCACTGAAAACTTTACGGAGCACAGTTCTCCTCTGACACGCATGGGGTTGCCATGAGTTGGAGCTGACTCCATGGCAACGGTTAAGTGATAAGTGAGACGGTGAACAAAATAAGGCAAGAGAAGGGGTTAGGAAGTACGAGGAGTTGAGAGGAAGTGTTGCACATAGGTTGAGGAAACCCACATGAGCCCGTTGGTGGAGAGGTTAAGAGCTTAGGTTGTTAACGCAAAAGGCCAGGAGTTCACATCCACCAGCTGCTCCTTGGAAAGCCTGTGGGGCAGTTCTGCTCTATCGTATGGGTCATGATGAGCTGGAATTGACTCGACAGCACACAACAACAACGTATGAGCAAAGTCTTGAAGCAGGTAACCAGTCACCTGTGAGGAAATGTCAGAATGAAGCATTTCCAGCCAAGGAAATGTTGAGTGCACACGTCCCGAGACAGAAGTGCACCTGCACTGTTGAAGAGTGAGCCAGACTGTAGTAGCATTTTTTGAATTTTCTTATGTGACTTATGTGTACTTAAATATCTTTGGTAGTTATTTTATTGAGACCTTCAGGACAGCCCTGCATCTCCTTCGTCAAATCTCTAGAGAATAGTGGTTGTCAAAGACGTCACAGGACAGCACGCACCCACCCCTTGCCAAGTCAGGTGACGGAGAGCAGGCAGGAGAGGACAGAGCAGAGAAAGCACCCCTTCTGCAGGCTGATGATCACGGCATATTCATGCTCTACTGGTTATGGCCTTTAAGCATTGAGAAGTCCAGACTATTTCTTATTTAATGTTTTAAGGGCACTTTTTATAAATGATTGTGATGTTATTTTTGTAGTCATAGAAATTAAATGAAATTTTAAACCAGTATTAAATGTAGTCTCATGGCCATGAGTCAGATCTGACTCGACGGCTCTTGGCTGGCTGGCATTAAATGTAGTATTGAAAAAGATGAATTGGGGTAAGGATCCTGTTTATGGAACTCAACGTTTTCAAAAACAGTTCATAATTTTTGTCAGGCTATAGTTCGGTATGTGTGTAGAGTCTCCATGTATTCTTAAATGACAAAACCACTTCCAGAAGTCTTTTCTGGAGACAGGGTCCTACGGACACTGTCTATGCAAGCTGTATAAAACCCTTAAGATTGTAGATATGCCGTTATGCCAAACGACCTACGTTGTTGAAAAGTCAATTTGCTCTGGAAATGCAAAGCTAAAGGCCCTGACTTAAAATTCTGATGCTATGGTGACTCCCTGGCTATTCTTTCAGTTCTCAAGAGGTAAAATTATAGTTTTATATGGAATTCCTGGGTGGAGCAAACACACCACTTGGTTGCTTGACTAAGCAGTTGGCTGCTGACTGATATGTGGAAGGTTTGAGTCCACTCCAGAGGTGCCGCAGAAGTAAGGCCTGGCGATTACTTCCAAAAGATCAGCCGCTGAAAACACTATTGAGCATGATTCTATTCCATGACAACTGTTTTGTTTTTTCTCCCCTCCGGCTTGTAGTCATTGTCTGTGTTTATCTGTTTATCTGTCTGTTTATATACACATGTGTATAATTATATATGTGTATATACATATGTATATATGTATGTATAATACAGATATGCACCTATGTATGTATAATAGAGATAGATGCTATGTATGTGTTGTGGTTTGGTGTCACTGAATTGATTCTAACTACTGTCAGCCCTGTGTGACACAGTGAAACTGCCCTGTTGAGTTTCCTAGGCTGTAATCTTTATGGGAGCAGATTGCTATATTTGTCTCCCACTGTGGCTAAAATGGTTTGAAATACCAGAGCTCCTTGCATGCATAATATATGATAACTATTATTTGTGTATAAAAATATTTGCTTAGCTGCATTTCATTGTTTTGTTATGCATCATAAAGAATTAATATAATTTAATTAAGAAAATTTAATTATGAAGATGAAGCTATGGAGAACATAAATGAATACATTTAAGTAATGAAGGGTGGTAGAGATTAAATAAGACCTCAGAACTTTTGGACTTGGCTTTCTATTTGTTGGTAGAGAGGCTCCTGGAAAATGCATTCAATATCTGTGTTGTTTTAAAATGTTGCTACCCATTGATTCAAAAATAGACTAAAATGAAAATGAAAAATACAGATAGTGCTCATTTTAAAACAGGTTTCTATTCTAAGGATTCCATCATAAGTTACTTGCGATGTAACTCAAATATCTCTTTCTGTTTTTTTAGTTTTCGTAATTGTATTTTATTATTAGTATATTTATAAACCTGATCTTTATTTGTCTTTGGGGATTGTAAATATTACATATAATCCTACAGGTATCTTTTCCTACATAAGTACATAAAAGCCAAACCAAACTCAGTGCTGTTGAGTCAATTACAACCCATAGTGACCCTATAGGACACAGGAGAATTGCTCTATAGAGTTTCCAAGAAGTGCCTGGCGGATTTGAACTGCCAAACCTCTGGTTAGCAGATGCACTTAGCCATTGTGCCACCAGAGTGTCCACATAAGTACATGCATGCCTTAAAAAATACACAAATTACTCAAATCTACTTTGATGCTGGAGTTGGACAAAGTTGGCATTTTGTCACTTGTGGTAATAACTCCACATGTGAAAAGTTGTGCATCGTCTGGATCATCCCTGGGAATAGGGATGGTGTTTCTAGGCAGAGAATTGGTGAGAGTTGGCTGTATGGTTCTTTTATTTTTTTTCTTCATGTATTTCTTGGGAACATCTCACTGATTCCTGAATCAGCCTACTGACTTGAGCAATGCAGTTAGCGTTGGGTCCATGTTTTCAAGATGCTGAAGCCCCTGATTTAATTTAGAAAGAACTCTGTATAATCTATTAACTGAGATTTTTTTTGCCAACTTCTCTCCTTCCCCTTCCTCATTTCTTCCTTCTTTAGCCTTTCTTTTCCCTTTAAAATCTATTAATTCCTAATCTGTCAATCCGTCTTCTTTGTAATCTACGAGCTGTTCCACATCGGCAATATCAAGTTCTAAATTCAGCATTATTGCCATATGGAGGATTTTCCCACTGATCTTTTCCATCATATTATCCTGATCAAATGCTTGGAGCATGCTCACATAACTCAGCAGTTTTTTACATAGCCCCTACGTGCATTTTCCAGTAACTGTCAGGAAGATACAACATACCTGATACAGTGATGATCGTAAACGTGTTTCATCATAACTCAAATACGTTGTAAGTCAGGGAGTACCTGTACTGCCTCTGCTACCTATGGTGGCATAGTTGTTAAGCACTTGGCTGCAAACTGAAAGGTCAGTGGTTCTAACCAAGCAGCTGCTCTGAGTAGGTCAGATGTGGCAGTCTGCTTCTGTAAAGATTGCAGCCTTGGAAACCCTGTGGGACAGTTCTGCTTTGTCCTTTAGGGTCACTGTGAGTAACAATCAACTCGATGGCAATGATGTTTTTGTTGTTTAATCATTCTGTGACCACCAGCTGTCTGTCAGTTTGTTGTACAGTAGTGGCTTGCATGTTGATATGATGCTAGATGCTGTGCCGCTGGTATTTCAAATACCAGCAGGATCACTCATGGTAGACATGTTTTTGTGAATCTTTCAGACTAAGACAGACTAGGATAAAAGTCCTGACAATCTACTTTTGTAAATTAGCCAACAAAAACTTTAGGGATCACAACAGAATATCTTCTGGCCTGTTTGCTTTGCACATGTCATCAGGAGAGATCAGTCACTAGAGGTGACCATCATGTCTGGTGAAGTAGAGGACCAGGAAAGGTAAAGGAGACCCTTGGCAACATGAATTGGCACAAAAGCCACAACGATGGCCTCAAATACAACTGTGATTATGGAGGATGATGCAGAATTCGGCAGTGTTTTGCTTTCTTGTGCAATAAGCTCACTTGCCATGGGTTGTAGTACACTCAGTGGCAGATATTTTTGCGTTGTTCCATGAAGGGACTTTACAGTGGCATGCAAACATGTTTCTGGTTGGGATTAGCATCCCTGTCTGATGTTTCTGGGCCTGAAGATGGTGCACTAAAGGCTGAGGGAATTGAATAAGGAGGAGTGAGGAAAGTCAAATAACTTTCCTCAGGTCACTAAATGTCCTAACCTAAAGTGCTCTGCTCTTGCTGTTCTCTGCTAGGTGAAAGTAAACAGAGGAAGCTCAAGCTGGTGTGGGAACGACAGCGTTTAAAGTTTAGACTTAAAATCGTGCTGTATCCAGATAAAACAATGAAGGGAATGGTACAATGTGATGTTTCTGGGAGAGGATGTTGATCTGTGCTATAGTTCATGTTAGAGGTCCCCTTTGAAATGTCCCAAGAATGAGAGGGCCAATTGTGAACTGTTTCCTAAAATTAAGAGGTGTTACGGTTTGTGATGGGTTGTGCCGTCACAATCTGCTCAAAGGGAACTGGGTCAGTGCTGAGCCTGGGAATTATGTTCCAATGACCACAGGCTTAGTACAGGCTGACTGTGAGCAACAGCCATGGTGGGTACTTACTTCCTTGGTCAACAGGGTCAGCAAACTTTTCCAGGAAAACATGCCACACCCATGTGATTCCAGTGCTTTGTGAGAAGGAGAGGCAGGTGTGGCAGCCCTCTTTTCTGGGTGGGAGGTGAAGCAGAGCTTGGATGTTACTTTCCACACTGAGATAACTGCTATGCAGGTTATAGGAACAGACCTTCTTGAGTTCTTCGAGGGACAGAAATTCAGGGATACTACCATATGGAAACCATGGCGTGTAGTAGCTAACCAAAAGGTCAGCAGTTCAAATCTGCCAGGTGCTCCTTGGAAACTCTATGGGGCAGTTCTTTTCTGACCTATAGGGTTGCTATGACTTGGAATCAACTCGATGGCAGTAACTTTGAAGAATCAACTCGGTGGCAGGGACTTTGACTTCTTTTTGACATTTGGGTAAAGGTTTTGTGGGATTCCCAGATGAGAGATTTCAAATTAAGTTACAAAACTAAGGTGACCATGGAGTCCTGATGACACAGTGATAAAGAGCTCGGCTGCCAACCAAATGGTTGGCAGCTCAAATCCACCAGCTGCCTCTTGGAAACCCTGTGGAACAGTTCTGCTGTGTGCCAGTGGGTTGCTGGGAGTCAGAATTAAGAAGCTGAAGTCCCATATTATGCCTTTTGTCCCACCACTGCTACTAGTGATGCCCCCTTTCACTCTCAAAATGTCCTGATTTAGATGATAAATTACATGGTCACTTTAATTGTTGTAACAGTTAAAGGAATGGATGATTACAATGGAGAGGGGTGGGAAGAGGGAAGGATCAGGTAGGTGGGAGTTTTCCCCAGAGAGGATTTGGATACACCCGTGGGGGAATCTGGCATTAGACAGGAAAACATGTCAGCCTTGTGACTCAGGGCAAATTAATTAATCATCTTAAGGATCACTTTCCTCACCTGGGAACTGAGACCATGATGGACTCATATCACATGGTGGTTGTGAGAATTGATCATAAGGATGCAAAGACCAGATGGATCAGGAATAAGTGATGTCATAAGAAAGTACGTGTAGACAAGGGTTTTCCTGGCTGTGTTACTTAAAATCACCTCTTGTGCAAATCCTGGCTTTCAAGAATGTGTTCAGACCCGTGTCAGTCTCTGTTTCATGTCCAGCTCCACACCACATCCGCAAATAGAATGTTGGCCTTCCTGAACACATGCTGAGCATCCTCACCTCTGTGCCACTGCTCTCACTGCTCGACTAATGAGTTGATTCAAACATCCTTGTAGTTGCTGCTCCTTCTTCTAAACCTGAGTCAGAATTGGCATAAAGGCAGTGGGTTTGGTTTGTGTTTTCCTTCTAAGCCAAGATGGATAGTAAGTCATGCAGCTGTGTAAAATAGATCATTGAATTATCCTCACCTTGCGTATAGATGTAGCTCTTGTATAAAGTAAATTTGCTTTTATATTATCAAAACTAACAGAACATGTTACAGTAATTTTTTAAATTCACTGTATTTAGTGTCAATAATTGTTGTTGTTGTTAGGTGCCATCAAGTTGGTTCCTACTCATGGTGACCCCATGTACAACAGAGCAAAACAGTGCCCAGCATTGTGCCGTGTCCACCATCCTTTTTGTGCTTAAGCCCACCATTGCGGCCATTGTGTCAATCTATGTCGTTCAGGGTGTTCCTCTTTTACGATGTCCCTCCACTGTGCTGAGCAGGATGTCCTTCTCTAGGGACTAATCCCTCCTTACAACATGTCCAAAATGCCACCTAAATCTGTTAATTTTTAAGACTCCACAAAGATGACTTGTAGGGGAACAAAATGAACAGAATATTGAAAATACTGTAAGAAAGAAAGAAAGATGGAATTTCTTAAGGGCTTGTGCTAATTCCCAAGAAAATGAGACAGGGAGGAATGACCTCTATTTTAACGTGAATTGTACCCTTGGATTACGGTGAGATAGACGAGACCAAGTCTCAGGGCGAACTCTTTACTTCCTTCAAAAAAGTGGAATTTGTGTGCTCAGGAATGCAAACGTATCAATATTCCTTTCACTGTTAAGTTTGATATTTGGCAAGGGATTGGGGGGTATAATTTGCTAGTTCTCACTCCTAAATTTGTAATCATTATGAACTTGACGAGTCTATTGGGAGAGTGAAATGAGCTGATTTAGCTGATACTACAAGGTGGTACTTCAATCCATTGTGCCCATTAAGCACGCGCCACAAGGCAAGTTCACAGAGCCTCCTCCTCATGTATAGGAAACAACTGAACATCTAACGCTTCCTGGGATCCAAGAAAAGAGCCCAAGTTATGCACGCTGTTGAAATCAGCATGAGAGTTGGATCCGACATGATGGCACTTGGCTTGGCTAGGAAAGACTAAGAGTAAAAACTTTAATGACTTGTCATCTCAGAAGAGAGAAATAGCGTTGTAATAGATTTCTCAAAATTACCAGTTTCAAGGATCCCAACTCGACCCAGAGAAATCAGAAATGGGGTCTATCATTGACGAGTAGACTCTGTTGTACATTCTCTGTGATGTCATCACAGTGATCCCTAAAACCTGAATAGCAGCAGTCTGAGTAGTTTTCCAAGGGCCCTGTTGCTGCAGCAGTCTGCTCAGCTGTTGCCAGATGTGAACAGCAGCAGCAGTAGGAGCAGGTATTTTTGAATGTGAATTGACAGTCAGGTGTAGGGTAGACATTTCTAGACTTGCAGGCAGATTACAGTTTTATGTAATCTGGGCTGAACAGATACAGTATGGACTTTTTGGTTCAGACCTGTACATAGGTGTCCTTTAAACCTCAGAACTTTATGGTGGCCTCTCTGGGGTCATTAGTCTTCTGAGTGTAACTCCCAGGGAAGGAGGTCTGGTTTGTTACTGGGTTAGCCATCAGAGATAAAGGAGTGGAGTTTGTTTTGTTGTTGTGTTGTTTTGTTTTCCCCTGAAGGCTCTGTGGGAGTACTGGGAGAAAGGCCAGGATGTGAAACATTTCTGAGAGATAAAAAAAAAGAGAGAGAAAGCACTTCTCAGTGCCACTTGTCATGGATGTCCCAGTTTTTTCTTTTTGTAAAGAGTTAGTCCTGAAGTCTTTGGAGCCATGACAGCTCATTTGAGGGTTTTCGTTTTCTGAATAACCAACTGCCATCTAGTTGATGCTGACTCGTAGCAACCCTGTGAGACAGAGTAGAGATGCCACATACAGTTTCCAAGGAGCACCTGGTGGATTTGGACTTCTGAGCTTTTGGTTAGCCGCTGTAGTACTTTAACCACTATTCTAACATAGTTTCTGCTTTCTGAATAATCACATAAAAATATTGCCAAGTGGAAAGTGTTCCCCATCTCTATCCACACCATCATGAAGTAATGGACTCATCTCTTCAATGGGGAGAGTTACACCTGTTCTGTTCACCTCATAGTGTGAAGAGCAAATAAAACGGTCTCAGAGGTAGGGCTTTGGGACCTAACCAGTTGCTGTTGCGCTAACTCCTGCTAATGGTGACCCCAGGTGTATCGAGTACACTGTGCTCTGTGGGGTCTTCAATGGCTGACTTTTCTGAAGTAGATTGTCAGATCTTTCTTTCAAGATACTGCTGGGTGGACTTGAACCATCAACCTTTTGGTTGGCAACCAAGTACCTTAACCATTTGCAGCGCCCACAGCTTTTTTAGATCTATGAAACATTATAGAATTATTTTTCTTGTTTTATCAAAATAAGATTGGAATTTATTCAGTTCGTAGAAAAACTACCTGTGATTTTAAACACAAGTCCTGGTGGCTGTGGGAAAGTTTAACACAAGTGTGGAAAAACTACCCTGATCACCTAAGAGTTGTGGAGTTTAGTAAAAGGTACTGAGCACCATGGTTTTAAAATATCAGATTGAAAGTTTGTTGGGTTCTCAAAAATTTCAGGTGAAGGATAAGTGTCTGCCCATTTTCTTTCTTTTTTTTTTCCCTCAAGTGTAACCTAAACTTGTTAATATATCTATATTCAGCAAAGCTGCCATGGTTGCCTGGCAACCAGGCTTAGTGGGCTCGGAAGGCACCAAGGCAAGAAATCAAATGCTGCAAACAAACCTTGATTTATGCTGTCATGGGGCAGAAATTCATTCTCCTGTATTATGGATGGATTATTTTTATTTTTATTTTCAAAATACGAGTAAATCCTTCAAAAATGTTAACTCATTGCTGTTAGGCATTTACGATTATGGTATGTTAGGTAATGTGAAGGCATAGTTGAATATGAGGAGAACCTCTCTCTGCTCTTAATTAAAGCAGGGGCAGTTCTTTTCCTTGTAGGTCATGTTGTACTTTTCAGGCTCACTTTTTATTTCCTCTACAGAGAGATTTATGCATTATTTTTGGAATAAGATGTAATGAAAATTGAAGTGTCAACAGGGAGAAATAGAAGTTTGGATTAATTAATGACAAGCACATATTTTTGTGTGTCTTATTTAAGGGAGTGAAAAAGAGAAATGGATTGAAATGACTTTTCTTGTGCACATTCCTCTACCTTGCCGTTCTTATGTAATTGAATTCTTATATTCTTCTTCATGGAAATGTTATACCTCTAAAATTAAGAATATCGTGTGTCTACTTTTTGGTTCTATGCATCCGTAGGATGTCATCCTGCTGGCCTGTTGTTAGAGGGGAGTGGAGAGGATGGAGAAGAAGGGACAGGAGATTTTCAAGAGGATATGACATGTATAGAACAGAAAGGAGGAGTGTGTTGTCACCAGGCAAGGAGAGCAGTGGGAGCTGCACATAGGCGGGCATGTGAGTTTAAACTGGATTGTATACTTGCACTCAATCACAAAAAAAAGAAAAGAAAAGAAAAGAATAAAGGAAGCCTCTAGATTAAAGAAAATAATTGTAATGCACTTCATGGAACCTAGGTGGTACAATCGTTAAGTGCTTGGCTTCTGAACAAAAGGTTGGTGGTTCACATCCACCCAGCCACTCCTTGGGACAAAGATCTGGCGATCTGCTCCTGTGAAGATTACTGCCTAGAAAACCCTGTTCAGCAGTTCTCCTCTGTCATATGGAATGGCTGTGAGTTGGAAATCAATTCAGTGGTACCTAACAACACAAACAATATAGCACAGTTTGTGACCTCTGGTGGACAGCGGAAAGAGGAAACCACTGATGGAGGAATCCTGCGAAATTCTCACATGGTACAAGGTTAAAATGAAAGTGAAGAGCTGTCGGAGTTGGGTGGAGGAACAGGGTTGTGCTTGGCACTGTGGTAACTAGTGTAGGAAACTGCAGGAAGAGAAAAAGGGATATCCACGGGGTCAGAAGTGCCATTTCATTGGTGATCTTGTAAGAGGAATTTCAAGAAGTTGGTAGAAGCCAGGCAGAGATGTGATGCACTGTGTGTGGGGAGTGAGTAGGTACTAAAGTGGAAACATGCAGAATGCAGATTAGACTTTGCAGAAGAGGGAAGTAGGACCACAATCACTAGAGGGATATTAAGTCAGAGGAAGATAATTGTATCATATTTGTAGACCAAGAAGGTGGCAGCAGAGACAGCCAAAAAGCAAGATCTGGAGGAAGTGGGAGAAGGTGAGACCAAATACAGAGGTCTAGGGTTAGCCTGTGAGATAATTTAAAGGAAGATAGAACACATAGATGAATGTATGAAGATATTTTTGTGATTAAGGACATGAATTTTGAGTAAATTCCATTTTGTTGGTGTCAGTATTGTTTGGAGCAGAAGATGAGGTCCTTGGAAAATGGGGAGGGTAGAGGGAGCAAAAGAGAATGGGAAATATGTGTTAAGATTAATTATAAAATAATTGCGAGCATTATTGAGAGCCGTAGTAAAACTGTAGTAGTTGTGACATGTGACTGTAGTAAAGTGACATGTGATGAAATTTTCTAGTGATTCGCAGTTACCTTGGAAAAAATGGCAGAAATTTTCTTTACAGTTAGTATGATGGGAGCTAAAGATGATTATGGAGTGAGGGTTTCAGAGTTGCTGAAGGGTGCACTGCTGAATGTTAGATCTGAGGAGTGGGCCAGGGAGGAAAGACAGTGATTCCAGGATGAGGTTAGTACCTCGGTACTGCAGAGGTGTTAGAGGCCTGGGAGGCATGGTAGAGGCTAAGCATAGGCTTATTGTACGGGAGAGAACAGGTAAGTTAAAAATGTAAAGGATTGTGACAAGAGAAAGTTTTAGAGTTTACAATATGGAGTAAAGGCTAGAAGTGGTTACATGTGTGTGTTCCTGATAAGGAGGCCAATAACCCTTCTAATAGAGAAGGGCCAGAGGCCTAACCATAAGGGCAGGATATTTGATGTGCCATCCTGAATGTTAACTAAGAATGTAATAGAGAGGAAAAAGGTGCCAGGTGAAATAGTGTTGGAGAAGTCTGGATAAATACTCATTAATTATAAAACAAGCCTGCACTTTTACTTCTTGGCACTTAAATTGGCAGCTGTGTGCCAACCATTCCTTTCTGATACCTCTATTCTCCACTCACTTGTAAGCTCCACAGAGACAAACACCATATTTTATCTGTTTTATTCTCCATCGAATAGTCTCTGTCACAGTGATGACTCATCGTGGGCATGTTCAGTAAATATTTATTGTGTGAACTGAAAGGCAGCAACAGGAAGGGGATCGTGTAATTTGATGTCAGGGACTTAAAAAAATGTAAGACCTATGAATGAAATGAGTGAAGAAGAAGTAACAAGGAGTTTGTCTCTTGCTAGAAGATAAGAATTTTCCAGAAGAGTTATAACAAAAGAAATATAAGTAATTGAAACCTTTGATACTTTTCAGGAGAAATTAGTTTTTCTTCCAGAAGCATGAGGGTGTCACATCAGTCTGGTCATATAAACCAGGATGTGATCAATTTTATTCCAAACCCTATGCACCTAAATTGAGTACTTCTCAAGTTTCTGAAAGATGATTGTGAAATAACAAGTATATTTTAAAACTGTAATGCTTTTGCTTGAGTTACCATTTAGCTTCTTCACAAGGTCGCTTTCAACAGTCCATGACATCTTGCTGTTGGGGTCCTAATGAATAGTAAGTTGGATCCGTATCTGCCTGCCAGAAACAACCTTCACTGTGCCAAGTGCAGGAGCCAGCAGAGTTACGTAAGGCATCAGGTATGCTTGACACCTTTGGCTCTTGGCCAAATGAGTCAAGGGTATGACTTGACAACTTTTTGGGGTGAACAAGTTGTCCCTTTTATATAAAATGTCATCTACTCCTTTGCTGATGTCAGCCCGAAATGAAGTTCTTTCAAAAATGCCATTTTGAAACAGTAATATTTGAATATAAACTCACTCTGATTCTCATTTTGGTTTGAAAGCATTCCAGAATTGCCTCCCCTCTCCCCTTTTATGAATTTTTACTGTGTGATATATTTGTAATTTTTCTCATTATTACCACTTTTCTCATTAAAAGTTTCTGCTCTCATATTAACAAGTAAGACTGACACGCTGCTAAAATTTAAAATATAGGATGGTAATATTCTGGGAGAAACCTGGTGTGCTCTGTATGTGTCAAACAGAGAAGTGGGGATAGCTCCTGAATCTGTAAAAAAGGGAAAAACAGGGGACAATTCAGAAGCAGAACAGAAGACAAGGTTAAAATCTCTTCTAGCAGTTGCTTCTGTGCTGGGCTGCCAAGAATTTTGATACTGATAGTAGAGCTTGACTAGAGGATAGATGTTCCCAGGCAATGAGAAGGCAAGAGCACTGGAGTCAAAGGTGTGATCACCTGTGCCACCCATCCTAGGACTTTGCCCATAGTTGTCCTCCTTTGCCATTGTGGTGGCTCTGAGTCAACGGCCACCTTATGTGTAACAAAACAGAATGTTGCTAGTCCTGTACCGTCTTCCGGATTGTGGGTAAATTTGTGTTCATTGTTGTGCTTTTTGTGTCAGTCCATCTCATGGACGGTTTCCTTCATTTCCATTGACCCTTGATGTCACCAAACATGATGTCCCTTTTTTAGAAATTGGGCTTTCCTGATGGCATGTCTAAAATAAGCAAGCTTTAGTCTTTCCAGCCTGACTTATAAGGAGCTCTCTGACTATGTTTCTTCTAAAGCTTTAAACCTCTAAAAAGATACTGATTTTATTTGATAATCAGTGACTTCCTATGACTTTTAGAATGAATATCCTGGAAAACGGCCCACTGAGATTTGGGATCCGACTCGATGGCACTTGGCTTGGCTGGCATATAATGCTTTTTAAGCATGCATACAATGAATGGATTACTGATTAGACAATTAGAATGGAAAATAGCAAAATAATTTTTTTAAAAAAAGAACATTAGATTTTGACAGTTGAAACAAATGAACCATAAAGGTATCGCTGAGACCAGTTGTTATATGAAGAAGTATCCTAAGAAGACCTAATTTAACACCCAGCTACTAAGTACTAAATACCTGGTATGGATAGTGGGAAACAAGGATGAATCAAGTCCCTGTAATCAAGGAGCTCATAGCCTACCGAAGGCTTGAAAGGCAAAAAAAATGAAACAAATACATATATAATATGTCAAATGTTAGATGATCTGGACTGTAAAGAAAGATGAAACAGAACAAATAGGTGAAGAATGATGACCGGTTAAGCAGCGGGATGCCTTTTCCTAAACGATAGTCAGAGGAGGCCTCTCTGCTAAGGCAACATTTGACCAAGGACATGAACACACTTCCAGGAAGCTAGAATTTGGATGTCATTTCTGATAATACTCCAGAATTACCGCACCATTGCAAGGCTGTTTGTAGACACTCAGTTGTAGAATTTCTAATATTTGTTTTATTGTCAAGTAGTTTATTCCCAACTTTGAATATCCAAAAAAAAAAAAAAAACAAACAAACAAACAAACCAAACCAACTGCCAGTGAATTGCTTCCAACTTATAGCTACCCTATAGGTCAGAGTAGAACTGTCCAATAGAGTTTCCAAGGAGGGACTGGTGGATTTGAACTTCTGACCTTTCAGTTAGCAGACATATCACTTATAGCCACTGTGCCACCAGGGTGTCAAACTTTGAATATAGCTTTTCTTCTCCCCTCTCTCTTGTAGTTTCAGAAATGTGTTTCAAAGCTCCATCTTTGAAATTCTAGAATGAAGGTTGGGTTTTGTAGTCCTAAAACAACATTTCAGTCCTCTCTAAAATTAGGTCCTGCTTTGATGATAATGTTAGATTTTCTATGTTGGTTAGCCAAGGAATACGTACAATAGGAAGATTATTTAATTTTTTAAAATTTGATCTATAAAATTTGTGGGTTGTTTGTCTAATAATCCTTTTACTAGGTATTTTTATTCAACTTTTTTTTTCTTCACCTTTTTCCCCTTATTTTTTATAGTGGCCATGATGCATGCATATGGCAAATAGATAAATTGTTCAAATAGAAAATAATGTGAAATAAAAAGTAAATATCCTCTTCCACTCTCCAGCCCCTTCTAGTTTTACTCCCTAGGGAAATCACTGATAAAAAAGTTGGCAAATTTTAATTCATGTGGTTGTTACAAGTACAGATTTATATATCATATTTCATCTCTATTTAGTAATTTGCCAACTTTAGACACTTTGAAAAATGAGGAATTTGAAATGGTCTCTCACCTCTCATAACCTCCAGTTTTTGTTACTCTATTTTTATCAGTTATATTCTGTTCTGAAACTGGAATTATGCTTTTAGCTTTATTTTATAGTACATTTTTTAAATTGAAAACAAATAACAGCATTTACAGCATCCTGATTATGAAAATATCTTTTCCATGAAGAAGGACACATATTCTAATATCATCACAACTTACCACTCATAATGGTTAGACAACATGATGAACATAATTAATGTCACTGTATTGTAAATGCAAAAAATATTGAAATAATAAATGCTTTGTTATATATATACTTAGTACAGTAAAAAATGGTATTTTTAATTTTAAAATTTTAAAATGAGCTGAAATTTTCATATATTCCAATAATTTAAATTACAGAAATTCATGCAAATTCATGTATACCAACATACATCTGTCATTAATGTAGTTGTAAATGAATAAACAATTTGCCAAATGACCAGGAGAAAAAACAAGTTACCACTCATAAATGGCTCTTCCAAAATGCCCAGCCAATGGAGCTTCTTGAAATTTTTTTTCCAGTTTCTTCTGTTTCTTTTCTTTCACGTTCCCCTGATACTGTGGTTGATATTCCATGAAGTCTTTAATCTTGGATTCTTTTTTGTTTGGCTGGGAAATGTTTAGTAATTAAAAAAATATGTACGTAAGCTTTGTGTTTGGTAAAATTTTCCGAGTTCTTGTACATTAAACTTTTTGTTTCTACTGTCACACTTAATACTCTATCTAGTTTCAAAACACTTTTTCCCTTAAAACTTTGAAAATGTTTCTTTATTGTCTTTTTTTAATCATACAGGGGTCCTGACAAGAAACCCAATGTATAATTTGATGCTATCCTTTTGTATGTGACTTATTTTGTTGTTTATACACTCTCTGATAAAAGTTTATATATCAAATTAGGTTCCTGTGTAGCAAATGCTACACACTGCTATTATATTTTAGTTGTCCCTTCTGCCCCTGTGCCCCCACAGCATGCTTCCCCTTTTGTCTGGAACTTCACCCTTACCTTTAGATTAAGGTCTAGTTCAGGCTTTGTCTGGGGAGCTGGCCCTGGTGCTGGATGCAGTTTGGGGTTAGTGTCCAGGGGCCATGCTCCCAGGGGGCCCTCCATTCATAAGGACCATCAAATGTGGTCTTTTGGTAGAGTTCTAGCTCTGCCCTCTGCTCCTCCTCCTGGCTTGTCCCTGGTGGTGGCCAGGGGCACCATTTAGTTCTTCTGGTCCTGTGCTGAAGCAGACCCTGGCTCATATGGCCCCTTCCGTCTGGTGGGCACATATTTTACTCCTGTCCTCAGTGTCCACCGTTTGCCTCTGGTCTAGGTGAATTGAGACCATCTGGTGCTGTTTAGATGGCAGCTTGGTAGCTTTTAAGATTCCAGATGCCACTTACTCGGGTGGTATGCAGTGCGTTGTGTTGAGAGAGAGAGAGAGAAAAAAGAAAGCTTGGACATGCCACTTAGTCTGAATGTCCCCTGAGAACATGGTTGCCCAATTCCAGACCCGGTTTCTCTGTCCTTCCAAAGAGGTAGTCAACATTAGGGGAACAGTTTGGTTTTGAAATTCAGTTGTTGTGGGAACCCCACTTCTAGTGCACGCTGTCACATCCTGCACCCAACCCTAATCCTAACCACTGTCTAGTATGTAAAAACTCCTCTCCTTTCCTCTCCACCATTGTAACTGTCAAAGATTGATTTCTTCTGTGCTTAGATGATTTGTTGCATCCTTATAACGATGATCTCATACAAAATTTGTCCTTTTGTATTGGGGAAATACTGCTCAGCGTAACTTACTCTAGGTAGTCCCAAGATGACTGATGTTTTTCTAGGCCGTCGTTATTTCTTATCATTCTGTAATATTCAACTGTATGAATGTACCATAGTTGTTTAACCATTCGTCTGCTTATGGGCATCTAGGTTGCTTTCAGCTTTTTTGCTCTCATAGAGAGCTGCAATAAACATTGGCGTGCATGTGTCTGTTTGAGTGGTGGCCATTATTTCTCTAGGATATGTTCCAAGGAGATGGATTGCTGGATCATGTGGTATCTCTATTTCTAGTTTTCTAAGGAAAGGCCAAATCAGTTTCCATAGTGGTTAAACCGTCTTACAGTCTCACCAACAGTGTAGAAGAGTTCCAATCTCTCTGTATCCTCTCCAGCATTTGTATTTTGTGTCTTTTGGGGTTATTGCCAGCTTCGTTGAGGTGAGGTGGTATTTCACTGTGGTTTTGATTTGGATTTCTCTGATGGCTAGCAATCATGAGCATTTCCTCATATATCCGTTGGTAACCTGCATGTCTTTCTTTGGTCAAGTGTCTGTTCACGTCCTTTGCCCGTTTTTTAATTGGCTATTTATCTTATTCTTGTAGAGGTTTTGTAGTATCTTGTAGATTAGAGAAATTAGGTGTCAGTCAGAAACATAGTGGGCAAATATTTGTTCCCACTCTGTAGGAAGTCTTTTTACTCTTTTGATGAAGGCTCCCAGTTTCTATTTTCATTTGTGATGACTGAGGGTTGTTGGTGTTTTTTGTAGACAGTTGATGCCGTGGGTTAGGCCTTCCAGCATGTTGCCAGTTTTTTTCCCAAGAATTTTATTGTAGCTTTTGTATTTAGGTCTTTGATCCATATTGAGTTAGTTTTTGTGCTTGATGTGAGATAAGGATCTTGTTTCATTTTTCTTTTTTTTTTTTTTGGCAGATAGATAGCCAGTTATGTTGACATCATTTTTTGAAGAGACTGTGTTTTACCCAGTTCACAGCCTTTGGGCCTTTATCGTGTATCAGCTGCTCATAGGTGGATGAAGTTATATTTGGATTCTCAATTCTGTTTCATTGGTCTGTGAGTCTGTTTTTGTGCCAGTACCAGGGTATCTTGACTACTGTGTCAGTATAGTAGGTTTTAAGGTCAGGTAGAGTGAAGCCTCCCACTCTCTTCTTCCTCTTTAGTAATAATATACTTACTGGTGACTTTCTCCCTTTCTGTGTGAAGTTGGTGGTTTGTTTCTCCATGTCATTAAAGAATGTCATTGGAATTTGAATTGAGATTGCATTGTATTAACTTCTGTTCTAGATGTTTTGTCTGGTTTCCTTGACTCTTTTGCATTTGCTTCAAAGTAATTGTTAATGATTTGGTCTCATACAGATGCATAGCACTTATGGATACTGTTTTTTTTTCTGTGAGCTAATCTGTTATATAGCTATAATGTGACTCATGAGGAAAGCTTCAGTTCAAGGTTTATGGAATGTCGTGGGACAACAGTCTCAGGGAATCCTCTAGTCTCAGTTGTTTGTTTAATAATGGATTTTTAAGAATTTTAATTTTGTACGACATTCTTCTCCCATTCTGTCAGGATCTGTCTGTTGTGGCCCTGATCAGAACAATCATTAGTGGCAGCTATGTGTCATCTAGTTTTCTAGTCTCAGGGTACATGAAGCTGTAGGTTGTATAGACCTGTAGACCTATAGACCTGTTACTCCTATAGACTATTTCCTTCTCTGAGCCTTTGATTTCCTTCTTTATTTTTGCTGGGCAGGGAGAGACTGGTGGTTTTATCTTAGATGGCTGTTCACAAGCTTTTAGTGACAGATACTGCTCACCAAACGAGAATGTAGAATAGCTCTGATGAACTACATTATGCTGCTTGACTGAGTTGTCCCATGAGACTGTGGTTCTGAGACTTTAAACCCAGAAATGAATCCTACAAAGTATTTAGTTATATTTAAGAAGTACCTTTGACTCTGCCTCCTATGTATAGACACATGCATATACTTTATTTTACCCATTGCCACTGAATTGATTCCTACTCACAGTAATGTTGTAAGACCGAGTAGAACTGCCCCATAGAGTTTCCAAGGAGTGCCTGGTGGATTCAAACTGCTAGCCTTTGTGGTTAGCAGCCAAACTCTTACCACTGTGCCACATGTGCATGGACCCCAAACCAAAACGCACTGTTGTCAAGTCGATTCCAACTCATAGCAACCCTATGAGACAGAGTAGAACTGAGCCATAGGGTTTCTGAGGAGCACTGGTGTATTCAAACTGCCAACCTTTTGGTTAGCAGCTGTAGTACTTAGCCACTGCACCACCAGGATTTCCAAATGTGCATATAGCTCCATCTGTCTGTAAACACAGGTGCATACCTATACTCATATATGTATATACATAGACATATGTAACTGCACACATTATTTTGGTTGTTGGTGTTGTTGCAAAATTATATGTGTCACGTCCTTTATTAAAAACACATTTTTTTTAATGCACTTTTTAGTGATATCGTTTGCTTCGGCCAGGCTATATGTTCTCACATTTGCTTCTGCCTTCCCCATTCTGCCTCCCAAAATCCTAGATGTCTGCTGTTTAGAGAGTGATTACCCCTTTCCCCCACAACCCAGTCCTGCTAACTGCCAATGAACACTGGTTTCTGTTTGTATACATGTTCTTGTCTTCTTATAAAAGTGAGATCATACAGTTTTTGTGATTGACTTACCTGACTCAGCACAGTATCCTCCAGATTCATCCATGTTGTAATATGTTTTGATAACTCATAATTATTCTCTATGAACTATTACTCTATTAAATGTATGCACCTCCATTTGTGTCCACTCAGCCATTGATGGGAACTTAGGTTGTATCCATCTGTTTGCCATTGTGAATAGTGCTACGATGAACATAGGTATACATGTATATGCTCTGATAGTTTCTCATATTTTCTCCTTATCTCTAAGGCTTAAATTTTCATTAGACAAGTCTTTCTAGATCCTGCTGTTTGGCAATGAGTAGAACTTGAAAACAATGTACACTTATCTTTTTGTTTTTACATTTGCTTGGTTGCTGTATAACATAAATATTAAAACATCTGGAGCTATCCGTATTTATTAACTCCTTTCATATTTTCCATCGTTTTTTAAAATTTTGTTTTATGTAGTTCCACTTTGGTCTTCAAATACACTGTTTCATTAATTTTCATAGCCCTTGAATTTTTTTAATTGGCCAGTACATTTTCATTTCCAAGGACAGTCTTACTGCCTTATTTGTACTTTTTTATAACCTCCTGTTCTTGTTGATTAATGTAGTAATTTTTGACACTCTAAAGATTGTCATTTATTTTTGTTGAAGTTTGCTTATTTCTATTTTCACAAGGATTAGTTTGTTAATTTTGAGCCTTCCATTTCATGCTGTTCTTTTTATTTTTAAATGTTTGATTTCCCTTCTTGTCTATTCATATTTTGTGACTAATTGACTTCATTGGTTTAGCTAGGCACGTAGCATGGATTTCTCTGTAATTTTATAGTTATGTTTCTCCCAAAACCAAAAAGCCAAACCTGTTGCCATCAAATCAGTGACTCTATAGGATGGAGTAGAATTTCACTGTACAAAGACTGCCAGTTAAGTTGGCAAACTCATCCTAGGAAAAGTGCTGCATGCCTCATTGCTGAATATCACTACAGTCACTGTAAGAGTGCTCCCCTTGGGAGCTGTGCACCCACAGCAGTGCCTAGTGTACCCTTCAAAGCAATTTTGGAACCCTTTTTCTGGAATGGCCGTTACAGCTGTTGTCATGATTTTTTTGATGTCCTGAATGTCATCCGAATGTCTTCCTTTTCCATAAAAAAGCCACTGGGGGACAAATCAAGTGAGTAGGGAGGGTGTTCTAGTACAGTTATTTGTTTACTGGCTAAAAACTCATTCACAGACAGCTATACCATTGAGTTCACAAACTTGCCACGTTGCCACCATTCACAGTGGCCATTCCTGGAAGAGTTCCAAAATTGCTTTGAAGGGTGGACTAGGCACTGGCATTGGTGCATACCTTCCCAAAGGGAGTACTTCAAAGGTGACCATAGTGATAATCAGCAATGAGGTGTGTAGCACTTAGAACAATTAAGGTCATGGACTTAATTGTCACACCTCATAGGTTTTCCAAGGAGCAGCTGGTAGATTTGAAGTGCTGATGTTTGGGTTAGCACCCATAGCTCCTAACCACTATGCCACCAGGGCTCCTTTAGGTCCCTCATATCTGAATGGTAAGACCCGCTGTAAGTCTATGTAGATAAAGCAAACCAAAACCAAATCCACTGCTGTTGAGTCAATGCCAACTCATAGCAACCCTATAGGACAGAGTAGAACTGCTCCATGGAATTTCCAAGGAGCATCTGGCAGATTTGAACTGCCAGCCTTTTGGTTAGCAGACACAGCACTTAATCACTGTGCTACCAGCTTTTTTTCTATGTAGATGGATGGGGCTAAAGGGCAGTCAGACTTCTCTGTAGGGTATGTAGGTAGAGAGCAGCCAGGCAGGAGCCCCATAATCATCTGTTAGGAAAGCTGGGATTCCTGTGGATGGAGCACTTCTGTTTTTTTCCCTCTTCATTAGAACTTCCTTTTATTTCCCTCATACTACCCACCTGGGATGTTTTCGGGGATATTAGCATTTACCTTAAAGTGTCTTATTACTCTTTTAGTCCCAGTATCTTTTAAAGTGCATTTGTATATTTATTGCATTTCTTGTCCTTTTTTAAGCATGTAAATTGTCCCACTGACAAAACTCCCAATTAAGTAACTCTTATGAAATAAAATTTATGAAGTAATGATGAAAGATTAGGTCTCCTTAATGTTCAGTATAGTATTTAAACTAAATAAAATGTCAGCTTAAAAGTGCCCACATTTTAAATTGGAATTAAAAGGCTGATCTCTTTGCTCTGGGCCTGATTCTCTAAATAGTAAAAATCCATAGATAAGAAGTGTGAAAGGCTTATTCACATGAAATACCGTATTTGTTTAGTCACTGAAATATTTCTGCTTTTTAGTCTGAATTTTTCTGGGTACATACCAAGGAAATAACTTGTGTAATCCCTTTTCAGTCCATTACAATTGCATAATGATCAGGAACATTGACTGGAACCCTTATTTGCCACTGGGATGATACATGCTTAGTTCTCTTACGGTCCCTTTGTCAGTGTCATTCAGATGTGTGTGAATGGGGAAGACTTTAGATCCTAGTTTGCCCAAATCCCTGATCTGATCCTGGGTCTGCTTCCTGTGTGCAGTGCACAGATTTTAACTTTCCTTACTTTTTTAAGATTTGTTTATACCCCTTTCGACTCATGGCGAGTCGGATCCAACTCGACGTCACTTGGCTTTTGGCATACACCCCTTTCATGAAATTCTAAATACCTTTTTTTTTTAAAATTCCTGTCTCCTTTGTGTGTATTTTCTAAAGCTCAGGGCTACATCTTAGGGCATAAAAGTGATGTCTAATTAAGTTTTCATAACTGACTTTTTTGTCACAGCATTCAAGGTCGTACTGCTGACAATGACTGACCAAGAGGCAGAGCGAGTGACTGCTGACCTCTAGAGGTTACTTGATGTAATAAATGATGGTTTTTCTCCAGCGGTAATAGCCCTGAGATCCAATGGTGATAATGAAATTGAATTGGTATAATGCAAGCAAAGCACATGGCCTGGTGCCTAGCACATACACAGTAAAGAACCAGCAACTCTTATCATTTTTTGACTGTACTAGGTAAAGAACTGTCAATAAAAATTATTTCATATTTAAATGAAAAAGAAATTAGAAGCATCTGTTTAGATATTTTCTTTCATGTCGCTGGTATCTTCTCCTTTGTTTTGAGCTACATTTTATTAATCTATAAATGAATTCATTTCTTTTATAAGAATCAGCACAAAGTTATTTCCTATGAAGTGGAGGTTAGGGGTGTCCCAAATGTCTGACTTTGCCAGCTGCTGTGCCCCTCCGTCATCCCTCGCACGGACTGCTCCCACTTCCCTCCGCACTCTCCCACCTTGTCTCTGGGTTCCCTGCTTCACTGCAACGTCTGGCAGAACTCAGGAGCCACATAAAGGAAATGGCTCACGTGGTTGTGGAGGCTGGAAGGTCCCAAAGTTGTGGATCAGGCAAAGACTTGTGCCTGGCCCTCAGTCTCTGCCCAAAGGCAGTCAGCTTTCTTGCTCTTTGACCCAGGAATCCCGCTTTGCTGTCCCCTGTGAGTCTCTTGTGGTTCTCTGCTGCTGGTCTCTTCTGTGAGTCTGTTTGGTGGTGGTATGTTGCGTCCGGCACCCCAGTGACCAACACAGGGAAAAACCCATATCCTAGGGAGATAGGAAAGGGGATGAGAAAAAACTCACTCACATCACACAAGATAAAGTTGAGGCCAGGTGGGACCAAGGTCTCTTATGGAGAGCAATGGCCACCGTTCCTCAATAGAAAACTTTATTTATAGGGTTACAATCAGGAGGAGGTTTGGCAGGGCAGTCTATTTTGCCAAAAATCGTTGCAGTGGTATTGGGGCATCTCGTGATTGGCTGATCCATACGCGAAGTATCATCAAGGATGTGGTACGGGAAAGAGGCCAAGATCAGGCTTTCTCAGAGGCTGTATCATACCCGAGAAAGGCCTAAACATTTGTGCAGAAGTATCAGCGAGGTGGGAGATAAGAGGCAGGAGAGAGAGACGAAAGTCAGGCTTTCCCGGAGGTTCTGCCGTGCCCAAGAAAAGCCTAAACCTACATCAGTAAGACAATGGGTGGGACAGCAGATTCCTAACAGCCCGCAGCAGTGGTGGGCTTTCCTCTCTGCTCTGGAATTGACTCTCTTTTAAGGCAAAACTAATCAATCCTCTCTGTAATCCACAATTATCTTATATGCACAATCCCACCTAATTACCTAAGTGAGAGTCACAGACATGGCTAGAAAGGCCACACACAAAAATAATTAATTGAACTGCTGTATAGTATTAATGATAGGGTAGCCTGATAGAAACCCATTGTCTTCGAGTTAATACCTACTTCTAGTGACCGTATAGCACGGAGCAGAACTACCCCATAGAGTTTCCAAGAGCACCTGATGAATTTGAATTGCCAACCAACCCTTGGGTTTGCAGCTGTAGCACTTAACTGCTACATCACCAGGGTTACCTGTTGACATTTGGAGTTGTTTAATTCTGTATTGTGGAGGGCTGCCCTATGCGTTATAGAGATGCCAGCAGCATCCTTCTCTAGTTGTGACTGTTCCTAGGTCTTGCCAGACATTGCCTAAAACAAATAAAACTCACTGCCATTGAGTCAATTCTGACTCATAGTGACCCTATAGGTGAGAGTAGAACTGCTCCATAGAGTTTTCAAGGAGTGCCCAGAAGATTTGAACTGCTAACCTTAGCCACTACGCCACCAAAAATCATTCCTGGTTGGAAACTGCAGCTTTATAATAATTTGTGCTTTAAAAAAGAAAGAATTTTCCTCTTGGCTTATCTGAACTAAGTTCTTATATTTGGAGGCTTCTGTCTTCTGTCCTAAAAACACACTGAATAGGTTATCATTTGCCTTTCCTCCCAGGCCTAGTGTCTAAAGATAAGAATGTAATGGAGTTTAAATTCAAAGCTCTATTTAAATTAATAATCAACCTATTAAGGAAAAAAATGTTTCATATGACCCATCAGATATGACTGCTTCTTATGAGCCTGATTTTTGCTTCTTCAGTTTTTGTTGCTGGTTAAGAGAACTGCAGATGTATTCCATTGAGGAATGTGGTATGTTCCCACACTAATGCAAAACATTGTATTCTTGTATTTAATCATTTTCAAAGAGCTATTTCCTTTTGTGGTTACTACAAAAATAGTGAATATATTGGCTTGTAGGTTACCTATCTATGATAAAATTAATTCCTCTCCATTGGAATATTTAGGCTTTACATGAAATGAAGAAATCTTTTAGAGGTTTCTGGACAATCAATAAACATTTTAACTTGAAGTGTACAACACCAAGTGATTATACAGTAACCACAGAGTGTTAGTAGCTTTTTACAGTCAATAAGTATTTTCTGAGTGAATGAATGATTGAACATAAGTTAATAGAGGTGATAAGCTTTTAGAAAAGAATTATGATAAAACCTAAGGTACCACCGTTGAAACGTGGGATTTGGAGAAAGAAAAAAACATTTAATTGGTCAGCTTATCAAAAATAACGCAAGGTACTAGAAATCTAGTTGGGAGAAAGCGGTGACAGCACACATTAGGAACAAGAACAACATTAAGTGGACTTCAGCATAACTTGAGTAATCCTTCCATCTTAACTCAATACTGCAAGGATAGAGTAGCTGGGGCGGGGGACGGGGGACCATGCTCTTAGGCAAATTCCAGGCCAATTGGCACAACTAGCGTTTTGCTAAGAGAGCTCTCTGCACCCCACATTGGTGAGTGGCGTCTGGGGTCTTAAAAGCTGCCAAGCTGCCATCCGGGGACACAGCAAATGGTCCCAACTCAGCAGGAACGGATGCTCACCAAGGGCCAAAATGGCATGCGGTAAAGACAACCGAGAAGACAGAGAGACCCACCAGAGTGGGTGCCTACATCGACCTGGGACCGGAAGAACCGGATGGTGCCCGGCCACCACCAGTGACAGCCATGACGGAGCTCACAGAGAGGAGCCTCACTGGCAACACAAGAATAAAAAGAGGTGCATCATGAGATCTCCACTAAAAGACCTCAATTGATGGTCCAGCAGTTTTGGGGTTCCTCTGAGAGCATGGCCCCCGGCCCTGATGCTGCCCATTCCCATAAATTATAACAAAGATCCACTCTTTGGACAGGAATGGAATGGACTTGGCAATGCAGAGTAACCATATATTGGAAGCACTTTATGGTTCTATACATCTATAGGACATCATCTTGCTGACCTCTGGCTGGAGGAGGGGGAGTGGACGGAGAGGAGGGGAAAGGAGACTGTTGGGAGGATGAGACATGTATGGAGCAGAGAGGAATAGTGTGCAGTCACCGACAGGGAGAGCAGTGGAAGCTGCATATAGGGGGGCATGTAAATTTACATATGAATGTACATTTTCACTCAGTTATGTTAAATAAAAATAAAAAAAAATAACGCAGGGAATTATTTCTGTTGCTAACAAATTTGAACTCTATTTAGAAGTCTTCATTTTGGGGATAAAGAGACTACATTGCTCAACAAGATGGGATATTTGTGATTTGAGTAATTTAAAACCTTTTTATTTTGCTGTCATTGAGACTCTATAGAGCAAGACTAACCAAACCAAACCCAACCTGTTACCATTGCATTGATTCCAACTCATAGCAACACACCAATTTAGTGGTTTCTACATATGTAATTCAGTGACATTGATAACATTCTCTGAGTTGTGCACCTATTTTCACTTTACTTTTCTGGATTTTCCTCCCCCTTTGATATGAAGTCACTGCTGTCTAAGTTTCCTACCTAACCTTTCAAGTTGTTGCTGTCAGCTTTATCCTATATAACTAGATCTTGAAAGAGCACAATGTTTAAGGCAGAAATTCTTTACTCGTTAAGCTGAACTATTCTGTGGCTTTAAGAAGATTTCAGGGGATATTTTTGGTGTAAGTTTAAAGATTATCTCAGGATTTCAGGGATTCATCCACCCTCCATAGCTGTGGAAAGTCTAGAGTCCATAAGTATTTTAAAAATCTGTTTTATATTTCCCCCCTTTTGATCAGGATTCTTTCATGAATCTTTGATCAAAATCTTTAGTAATGGTAGGTGGGCACAAAGTTCTTCTGATCTCCATACCAAAGGAGGCAGTTGCTCACATGGGCAGCTGACTACAGTTACGTATTTTCCTCCTCTTGACTCTCCTTCTTCTGTTATTCCAAGTGAATAAATGTCAATTGCTATGTCTTAGATGGCTACTTGCAAACTTTTAAGAACTCAGGTACTGCATACCAAACTAAGAGGCAGAACAGAAGGACTAGATGTGTTATTAAGCCAGTTAACTGGGGGATATTCCATGAAACCATGAGCCTTTGTTATTTCAGTAAACAAGATGAAGTCAAAGTCTTTTGCTGTATTGGAATTGTTGTTAAATAAATATGACATCTGACAATTCAGTCCACAAACTTAGTTGTTTTAAGTGCTACATACTTCATTGCTGAATACCGCTAGGATCACCTTTGAAGTACTGCCCTTTGGAAGCTATGCACCGATGCCAGTGCCTAGTCCATCCTTCAACACAATTTTGAAACTCTTTCTGGAATGGCCATTGTGTCTTGGGAAATTTTTATGAAGAGATTAAGAGTCACACACACTAAAACATTACTAATTCAGAACTTGTGGAAAAGCCAATTGAAATTCTAGTTTTTGTTTGTTTAAGACAGCATGACCTTGGAAATTCATATACTAACTCTAACCTAACAAGCTTAATGAATTCATCAAAAGATGCCCTGCATTGGGAAAATCTGCTCCAAAGGACCTCTTTTAAATATTAAAAAGTAAACCTATCAGCTTGAAAACTAAGGTGCGCCTGTCTCAAGCCATAGTATTTTCAGTTGCATCATATGAATGTGAAAGCTGGACTATGAATAAAGAAGACAGAAGAAGAATTAATGCGTCTTAATTATGGTGTTGGAAAGGATATTAAATGCACCATAAACTGCCAAAAGAACAAACAAATCTGTTCTGAGAGAAGTACAACCAGAATACGCCTTGGAAGCAAAGATGGCGAGACTGCATTTTACAGACTGTGGACAAGTTGTCAGGAGGGATTAGTTCCTGGAGAAGGACATCATGCTTGGTAGAGTGAAGAGTCAGTGAAAAAGAGGGATACCCTCTGCAAGATGGATTGACACAGTGGCTGCAACGATGGGCTTAAGTATAAAATCGATGGTGGACATGGCACAAGACTGGGCAGTGTTTCCTTCTTTTGAGTTGGAATGGACTCGATGGCACCTAAAAGCAATAGCAAGATCCCTGGAGACACGCATCAGTTTCTAATTCATAGATGCGAACAGTATTGTGCTGGTAAGTGTTTAACATTTTTCTAAATAAGAAAAAAAGTTCTGATTTGTAGCATCTACCAGTTTTCCTGGTGTAAATGCACCCACCATGACCAGTTTGGTCTACATTCTGACTTCACTGTGTGCAGATCTGGGAAGACATGCTCATAACGTATCATTATATGGCATTTCCACCATATGGTTAAAATCGACATACATGACCTCTAGAGTACACAGAATAGCAAAATGTAGTAAAATAATGCAGAAATTATTATCTTTTAGTATGTAGTGTCTTTGTAATACAATTTAATTGTAAGTGTTTCTAATTTAACTTTTACTAATGACTGTATTTGACAACTGGCTCTTAGAGTACCGTGAAATTTTAACAGTCCACCAGATCAGTATCAGCATACCACTGATACATTTTCACTTATGTGTGAATTTTCTAAAAGGTTAAATAGGTACTCAAAACATCTATTTCCTCAATATTTTAAAATAATTTCTTTGCAGTGTTAGTATATATTTTAATCACTTCTGTAGGTTTAGTGCCTGAAACAGGAGGTGGGAACTACTGGTAAATATTGGGGAACTGACTGGTTAATCTTAACAATGCACAACTGTCCTGCTCCCCCAAACTGCCTCAAAAGTGGAGGGTAAACTGAAGTAGAGATAGCTGCTGTTCATGTTATTTCAAGTTCAGAGAATTGAAAACCCTTGTGGAAAATATGTAAGCCTATGTAAGAATCCTGTGAGAATAAATGAGAGACACATCACCACCACCTTACTTATCTGTTTCCTTACTAGGGTCATGCCTAAGGATACTCTTGTTCACAAAGGACTCTCCAAACCTGTTTCATTCCTACCTGTGTTTTTTGTACTTACTTCCACTAGCCAAAGCCAAGGAAAACCATATTGTGGTTAGCATAGTGGAGAAGAGAAAATGTGAGTTCTTTTTATAGCAATAAGTGCACGTGTTTTCTTCTGCTACCTCCTCAGTCTGGTGAGTGTGAAACAAAGCACTTCCTCACCTTTGTGGGCTCTTAAACCCACAGCACTTTGCTTTTCGTTCCCCACCACACCTGCAACGTGCTTTACTGAAACTGTCCTCTCAAAGGTCTCCAAGAACTTATTTCTTAATCTAATGACTTCTTCATGCTAGCAAAATTTTTATACCTTGTGATTACGTTAATGACTACCCTTCTATCTTGAAAATTTCCTACTTTTAATTATGCGTTTATTCATTCATTTATTTACTCAGTAAATATTTATTGAATTCTTCTCTGTGCCAGGCATTGCTCTGAGCGTTGGGAAATTAGCCACGATTAAGAGAGACAAGGTCTTTGCTCTCTTGAATCTTTTTCTTTTTTAATGGAGAAAGATAGCAAATAGGTAAAAGCAAACCAAGAAATTAAGGAGAAGAACAGGGAGGCATTTTTGTAATATAGGAAAGACTTCTGTGAGGAGGTGACCTTCGAGTTGAGACCTGAATGACAAAGAAGAATCTAGGCAATGGCAGAAAATGTAGAATGTTCCATGTAGAGGCAATTGCAAATGCCCTGAAAAGAAGTGAATCTGGTTGGTTGCAGAAACAGTTTAGCTGAGTAGATGGCTAGTGGCAGAGAGTAGGGACATATAAAGTCAGACAGGTAGGCAGCACCGGGTGCCATAGACACCCACAACTCTTCTCCACAGACTCCTACAAGGGTACTTTCTAACCAAGTGTCATTCCCCACAGTTGGCCCTGATCCTTCTTTTTATGGTCTGTCCGTGAGAACCCACCCTGGTAAATAAATTACTCATGCATCAGAATTCATTCCTTCTCATTTGATTCTCCCGTAACACACTGTTGGCACTTTGATACTCAACCCTTATGTACTCTTCAATTTTCCTACCAGTCTGGAAGCTTGTTGAGCATGGACAGCTTGTCCCGTGTGTCTTCAGTGAAGGCAAAAGCTCTGTTGTGGTGGTTTGATTTGGTTAGTTTTTTGGTTCTTTGGTATAGTAGGTACAAATTAAATAATTTTGTTGTTTATTTGAGTAAGTGACATACAGCTACCAAATGTTGCCTTAGTAAAATATTAAAGTGCTGGTGTTTAGAACATATCTTATTATCTAGAACATAAAAAGGATATGATCCTAAGAGACAACAGAATATAATATTTGAGAGCACAAGGCCTGGCACCAAATTCTAGCTTAGCTTGCTTACTTACTTGGGCAAGTTATGGAACCTTTCATGTGTTGGTTTCCTCATCTGTTAAATGCGGGTAATTATAATTAGGATCAACAAATTGATGTATGTAAAGAAAAAGAACAGAGTGAGAACTATTGGCTATTCTTTGTTTACTTTGTAATTATTTATAAAACAAGTATACAAGTATATACTTGATTTTCAGGTTTCAAACAGCCCTTCTTTGATTTTTTTTGCAAATTTGGGAATACCTTCAGAAGTCATTTAGTTAAAGTAGAAAAATCACAGCCAAGAAACTAAATGCTTGAAAAAATAAAGCCACCAACAACAAAAAATCACACTGTCACATTTAATCTACTTGATTTGTGGTTAGAACAACTGCTGACAGTGCTGAAGCAGAAGAAAATGCTCAGTCTTTTCCTTGTAAGATTACTAGCAGACCCTTCACTGCACACACCACAAACTGTAGTTTTCCTGAAGAGCGAGCCAGGAGGAAATTTTTCTCTTAGGAACAGAAGGAATGGGGAAAGCAAGAACAGTCCTTCGTGGGTCAGGAATGGTGATTCATCTCTGTAGGCGGAGTCATTTTCTCAGATGTATACGAGAAGTTGGTACCGAGCCTCTATACATTCTTTGTGTCCTCTTCGCTCCCTGTATCAGTAGTACCCACTGATTAGGTCAACTTTGATTATAGGTAAGATTAATGTGAAAATACTGTGGAAAATTATTTGATCAACATATGTTTCACCTCTTTGCATGTACTCAAGAATACCGTACTACCTTGAGGATTTAATTTTTTCCGCTACCTGCCAGGAGGGTGTCTGTATAATGATTAGTGATTCAAAAGGCAGCTGTGTTTTGGCTTTTTTGTCACTTGAGCAGTTTAGATCAATGACAGTCACAGGAGCCACAACCTCACACCAGGTTCCAGGCTCCTGAAGCACTTTTTGTTTGGTGCTCCCACTTTTTGGTATTCTTTGAGATGCACGGGGCTGCCAGGAATCAGAATTGACTTGTTATCAACTGGTCTGAGGTTCTTTTTGTTTGGTTTGATTTGTCCTCAATAAGAAACCTTTCTAGGATGCCAAAGCCTCTTGAGAGTAATATGCTGTGACTCCGAAAGGGAGCATAGCTTATTGTAGGAATAACTGAAATGAGCTGAGCAACACCCAGGAAAATGTGAGTCAGCTTTCATGACGAAACCTATAACGAGCAATCGGTGGGTTGATATTTTGTGACTATTAAGATTCTTAACTGTTTACCAGTTACATCAATGTTTTCTTTTTCTTTTTCTTGTACACATATGCAGGAAATTTTGTCCCATAAAGAAATTGTAACTATTGGTAGTTTTACAAAGTTACCTTGTTGTTAGTTACCTTCCAGTGAGTTGTGACTCACAGTGACCGTATGTACAACAGAAAGAAACATCTCCCGGTCTTGTTGTGCCATGCCCACAATCATTTTTGTGCTTTAAGCCCATTGTTGCAGCCACTGTGTCGATCCATCTTGTGGACAGTCTTCCTCTTTTTCATTGACCCTCCACTCTGCCAAGCACGATGTCCTTCTCCAGGGACTGATCCCTCCTGACATGTCCACAGTATGTAAGAAGCACTCTCACCATCCTTGTTTCCGAGGGGCACTCTGGTTGTACTTCCTCCAGGACAGATCTGTTTGTTCTTTTGGCAACCCATGGTGCATTCAATATTCTTCTCCAACACTACAATTCAAAGGAGTCAGTTCTTTTTTTTTTTGCTATTGTTAACCTTTAACATGCATACAATGCAACTGAAAATACCATGGCTTCGGTCAGGCTCACCTTAGCCTTCAAGGTTACATCCTTACTCTTCAGCGCTTTAGAGAGGTCCCTCACAGTAGATGGTCTCAGAGCAATGCATCTTTTGATTATTTGACTGCTGCCTCTGTGAGTGCTGGTTATGAGACTAAGTAAAATGAAATCCTCAACAACCTTGAACTTTTCTCCACTTACTGTGATGTTGCTTACTGGTCAAGTTGTGAGGATTTTTATTTTCGTGATGCTGAGGTACTGTGGTCTTTAATCTTCATTAGTAAGTTTCAAATCCTCTTCACTTTCAGCAAGCAAGGTTATTGTCATCTGTATAACAGATGTTGCTGATGAGTCTTCTTCCAATCCTGATGCCTCATTCTTCTTTTATTGTTAAGCTTCACAGACTATTTGCTTGGCATGCATTTTGAAAAGGTCTGCTGAAAGGATACAAGCCTGATGCACACATTTCCTGACTTCAAAGCATGTAGTATCCCCTCGTTCTCTTCACACAACTGCCTCTTGATCCATGTACAGATTCCTTGCGAGCGCAATTAACTGTCCCGGAATTCCCATTCTCCTCAATATTAGTCATAATTTGTTATGATCCACACAGTCAAATGTCTTTGCATAGTCAATGAAACCTAGGTAAATTTACTTCTAGTATTTTCTGATTTCAGTCAAGATCTGTCTGACATCAACAGTATCTCTGGTTCTATGTCCTCTTCTGAATCCAGCTTGAATTTCTGTCAATTTCCTGTCAATATTCTGCTTCAGTCACTTTTGAATGATCATTGGCAAAGTTTTACTTGGGTGTGATATTGTTAAACAGTTTCTGCATTCAGTTGGATCAGCTTTCTTGGGAATAGGCATAAATATGGATCTTTTTCAGTTAGTTGGCCAGTTAGCTGTCTTCCAAATTTATTGGTGTAGATGAATGAGCACCTCCAGCACTGCATCCATTTGTTGAAACGTCTCAGTTGATATCCCATCAATCATTTGTTTTTCACCAGTGCCTTCGGTGCCGCTTCGACGTCTTCCTTTAGTACTATAGGTTCCTGGTTATATGCTACCTCTTCAAATGTTTGAACATTAACCAGTTCTTTCTGGTATAATGAGTCTATTTCTTCCTTCTTCTTTTGATGTTTCCTGGGTCACTGAATATTTACCCTGTAGAATTCTTCACTGTTACACCTTGAGGCTTGAATATGTTTCTCTGGTTCTTTCTGCTTGAGAAATGCAGAGTGTATTCCTCCCTTTTTGGTTTTCTATCTCCACCTTTTTGCACGTGTTGTAATACTTTGTCTTCTCAGGTTGCCCTTTGAAATCTGTTCAGTTCTTTTATTTCATCATTTCTTCCTTTCACTTTAGCTATTAGACATTCAAGAGCAAGTTTCAGAGTCTCTTTTGAAGTTCAATTTGGTCTTTTCTTTCCTCCCTTTTTTAATGACCTCTTGCTTTCTTCATGTATGATGACTTTGATGTCCTTCTACAACTTGTCTGGTGTTCAGTCTTTTGTATTCAATGCATCAAATCTGTTCTTGAGGTGGTCTGTAAACTCAGGTGAGATGCACTCGAGGTTGTACTTTGGCTTTCATGGAGTTGTTCTGATTTTCTTCAGTTTCACTTTGAACTTGCATATGAGCAATTGATGGCCTTTTCCACAGTCAGCAACTGGTCTTGTTGACTGATGATGTTGGACTTTTCCATCTGTTTCCACTGATGCAGTCTGTTTGGTTTTTGTGTATTTCATTTGGGAAGGCCCGTGTGTATAGTCACCATTTATGTTGTTAAAAAAGGTATTTGCAATGAAGAAGTCGTTGGCCTTACAAAGTTCTGTCGTTCAATCTCCTGTATCATTTCTGCCACCAAGGCCATACTTCCCAGCTTGTGATTCTTCTTTTTTTTTCCAACTTTGCATTCCAATCACCAGTAATTATCAATGCATCCAGATTGCATGTTCGATCAATTTCAAACTGCAGAAGCTGGTAAAAATCTTCAGTTTCTTTATCTTTGGCCTTAGTGGTTGGTAAATAAATCTGACTAACAGTTGTATTAACTGGCCTTCCTTGTGGGCATATGGATATTATCCTGTCACTGATCCTATCCTATTCTATCTTGAAATACTCTTCTTGACACTGAATGCAACACCATTCCTCTTCAAGTTGTTATTCATGTCGTAGTAGATTAATGATTGCCTTTTTTTAAAATAGCCAATAGTGGTTCATTTCAGCTCACTAACAGCTAGGATATTGATATTTTTGTGTTCCATTTCATTTTTGAGGATTTCCAATATTTCTAGATTCCTACTTTGTACATTTTATTTTCTGATTATTAATGGATGTCTGCAGCTATTTTTTCTCATTTTGAACCCTGCCACAGCAGCAAATGAAGGTCCCCAAAGCTTGGCTCCACCCACCTTGTGAAGGGTGACTCTGCTTTGAGTAGACAGCCCTTCCCCAGTCATCTTTTGAGTTCCTACCAACCTAGGGGGCTCATTACCCAGCACAGTATCTGACAGTGTTCCACTGCTATTCCTAAGGTTTTCATTGGCTAGTTCTTTCCAGAAGTAGCCTGCTAGGTCCTTTTCCCTAATTTGTCTTAGTCTGGAAGCGCAGCTGAAATCTGTCTGCCATGGGTGACCCTGCTGATACCTGAATACCAGTGGCATGACTTCCAGCATTACTGATGTAATGCTCCAACACTCAAGCCCCCACGATATGACAAACTTACAAATGGGGAAAAGTTACCTTATATGGGATAAAATGAACAGATTAGACACAGTGATCTAAAATCTAACTACACGGTACTGTTTCTGCTAAAGGAAGTGCAGTGGCATTTGACGTTAATTATTAACTAAAAGGTTGGAAGTTTGAACCCACTCAGCAGCTAAGCAGGAGAAAGACCTGGAAATCCAATTCTGTAAAGATTACAGCCAAGAAAACCCTGCAAGGCACTTCTTTGTTAGATGGGGTTGTTATGTGTTGAAATCAACAGGGTGACACCTAACATCACAACATTAATCTATGATTTAAAAGTGAATGAAGGTAAAAGAAATGACAGCTACATTTGTTGTGAACCTAAAGTACATTGTAAATTGTCAAAACACACTCAAAAAGTAATAAGCTGGTCTTTTATTCATGCATCCGTCATGTGTTTATTCAGCACTATATACGTGTTAGACCTCAAGAATACAAAGATGGAATGAGGGACTTACAGACTTCTACAGGAAGGAGGTATATTAGACAAATATTTGCAGATGTGGAGGGATTTGTGCTGTGACAAAGAGATACGTAATGGATGATGAAGGGAATGAGAAGGCCAGGGAAGGCCTCTGAAAGGCATGGAAGCTGGAGTTGGGTCTTAAAATTGGAGTTTGCTAGGGAGGCAGAGAGGAAGGTCCATCCTAGGATGTGGAAATTTTTCTAGCATTGCCAGTCGTCAATACTTATTGAATGAATGAATGGTAATAGTAAAAGTATATTCAAGAAAAAGTAAACGAGCCAAGTGGGAAATCAGAACAGAGTACCAAACAACAGATCATGTATATATATATATATATTTGAAGTTTATGTTTCTTGGGAACTTGTATTTGGCAGACTGTACATAGCACTTTACATATGAGGTACGCTAATTAAAATCTTGAACTTAATTTTCCAGTTGCTACATACTCATTGCTGAATATCACTACGCCAGTTAAGTGCCGTCGAGTCAGATCCGACTCATGGCGACCCTAGGCTCCAGGGTAGAACTGACGCCCAGTGTATTCAGGGAGCGCCTGGTGGTTTTGAACTGCCCACCTTGTGGTTAGCAGTGGTAGCACTTAACCCACTACACCACCTGGGGTTTCCCAAATATCACTACAGTCAACTTCAAAGTACTCCCCGTGGGAAGCTAATGCACTGATACCGGTGCCTAGTCTACCCTTCAAAGCAATTTTGGAGCTCTTTCTGGAATGGCCATTGTGCAGGGTAGCAAGGGAGCAGGTTTGTGAACTTAATCGTATCGTTGTCTTGTGTGGAAGTTTTTAGCCAGTACACAAATAACTGTATTGGAACACCCTCTCTGTTCACCTGATCTGGCCCCAAATAGCTTTTTTCTTTACCCAAAGATAAAGGAAATAGTGAAAAGAAGACTTTCGGATGTCATTCAGGACATCAAGAGTAGTACGATGACAGCTCTGATGGTCATTCCAGAAAAAGAGTTCCAAAATTGCTTTGAAGGGTGGACTAGTTGCTGGTATCGGTACATAGCTTCTCAAGGGGAGTACTTCAAAGGTAACCATAGTGATGATCAGTAGTGAAGTATCTAGCACTTTTTCTAGAATGAGTTCGCAAAGTTAATTGTCAGTCATGGTATATTCCTTCATTTATTATTTATTTATTATCTTAAAAGAAGTTGTGCTTGTGTCTTCAAACCAGCTCTGTAGGCTCGTGACCACTGTAGTGACAAAGGGTCCCATGCTTAGAAGCACCTTGCTATGCTTGGTTTAATGATCTACCGTCACTGTACTGTACTCGGCAAATCTGTGACAAAAGACCATTTTAAGTGTCAAAATGCAAAGATTTCACTTTGAGGACTGTGGTGTACCTGACTGAAGTCATGGTATTTTCAGTTGCCCCCTATGTATGTGAAAGCCAGATGATGAATAAGGAAGACTGAAGAAGAAATAATGTCTTAGGGTTATGGTGTTGGAAAAGAATACTGAATATATGCCATGGACCGTCCTAAGAATGTACAAGTCGGTCTTGAAAGAAGTACAGCTGGAATGCTCTTTAGAAGCAAGAATGGCAAGACGTACTTTGGACATGTTATCAGAAGAGACAAGTCTCTGGAAGACATCATGCTTAGTAAAGCAGGCAGTCAGTGTGAAAGAGGAGGACCCTCGATGAGATGAATTGATACAGCGGCTGTGACAGAGGGCTCAAACATGGCAGTGATCGTGAGGATAGGACAGGAGCAGACACTGTTTCACTTGGTTGTACATGGGGCCACTATGACTTGGAACTGACCTGATGGCATCTAACAGCGTAACAACATGGTTGTCTTGAAAACATTAATTGTTTTTTCAACAGGAGGACTCATACTTTGCCTTGCATTGGGACCCTCAAATTATATGGCCAATCCTGGGTATCCCCATTTGTCTGTTGCACAAACGAGGGCCAATCAAGGTGAAATAATTTGCCCTGGATCATATACAATTATTAAATAGAAGAGTGGAAACTCAAGCCTAGTTCTGCTTGGTGATGAATCCTTCTTTTGTAACTCTTGTACTAGCCTGACTCCTTTGTCTTCATTTTTCTGGATGAATGAATAACAGATGATAGGAGCAACTGCAGGTAATCAGAGTTAGTGCACTGAATCAGAAAGGAAAAAAAAATAACTACATTAGAGGGAAAGGAAAAATCAATTAAATGATTAAGAACAAATGAAACATGATTCAATGAATGCAACGTCAAGTTAGATGTCGAAATGCAGAATAAATAATGTAATACAAGTAAAGGATTTTTCCCCCAGAGTAAACCAAGCTTCAGATTCAAGGGGTAAATTTGCTCGTTTTCAGTTACCCAAAGCCCAGCTTTGCACTTTCTTGCGATTTTATGCAGGAAAAGTCAACAGCCGAAAACTCCCAGGTTTTAGTCTGGGGGAAGGAGCAGCTGGAGGTAGACACACAACACCTTTTTCACCAGATGTTGGTGCTGCTATGACTGTATCAGATTAAATGCTGCAAATATTTCAGATCCCATTTGATACTTATTAAGAACAGCTCACTTGGAGCTAGTTTTATTTAAGATATCTTCGTTTTGCTTTCATATATGGCAGTTTAACTACTCTTGCCATAAGAAACTCTTCACATTTTTATTTATGTTTATTGATGTTAATTCAGTGAATAGAAAGTCATGATTTTACAAAGCACTTACGTAAATCATCCTGCTTGAAGATCAGTAAGTTAAACTTTCATGGTACTAAAGACTAGTATTCCAGCACATTCCTGATTTGTTCATTCCATTTAAGATAATATTTTGAAATATATTCTTTATGTTATTCCAAAGCACCTGTGGATTTGAGTCCAAATCAAGTGACCATAAAAGACATGTCTAGCCTATAAAGAATGTGGTTTTCATAAGTATATCCATTACAGTTTAATAATCAAAGGAATATGAGTCTCTCTTGATTCATTTCTTCACCTTCTAAAAGTGTCAGATCTAGTTAAATTCTGTCTGATGGAAATATGCACATCTGGGTATAGTAAACTGTGCAGCTGAGTTTTTAATAACCAAACATAGGCCCTGTACTCTGCTGAGGGCAGAAGTCTAAGACATAATCTCTGCCTAACTTATTGTGGATGGGGAGGGCCCGGCACACCAGCAAGGCTAGGATCTCTAAGCTAGGACTGAGTAAGGGGCCAGCAGAGGTGGTTCAAGACTCTGGGGAGATAGGACCTTGTGCCGCAGTGGTGAGTGAAGGCCGAAGGGGAAGAGAGGACGCGACACATCATTGGAAAACAGTTCAGGAGTTAGGACTGGATATGAGAAGAGGCGCCTTTGCGGGGAAGTGGTAAGTCTGTGCAGCCAGTTCTGGAAGGGGAATATGAAAAGATTGAAGGCCACTGTAGAGGGGGCTATCATGACAACTTCCAGGAACCACAATGAGACCATTAGAACAATCCATCAAATGCTGGGTGACACAGCGTACATCTGAGACTACAAGAGTTCATAGTTCAGAGACTGAACAGTGAGGAAACCTTTAGAAAAAAAGAGGAGAATTTATGAGTTTTGGCAGCTGAGTGGTTAAGAGCTTGGCTGCTAACCAAAAGATTCTCCTTGGAAAAGTTATGGCACAGTTGTATTCTGTCTGTAGGGTTGCTATGAATCGAAACTGACTTGAGTCTGAGTTTTGGGTAAAGCAATCATTATCAGCCTTGGCTGCCCATTAGAATCAACTGGGGAGTTTTTACAACTCCACATGCCCAAGTTGCATCCTGGACCAATTAAATCAGAATCTCAGGGGTGGTATTCAGGCATCAGGATAATTTAAAGCTCCCGAGTGAGTCCTGTGTACAGCAAGGCTGAAAACCATGGGTTTAAAGCAAGTGGAAATGTGTATCTGAGTATTTCTGGCCTGGGGTAACCACTTAAGTATGATATACCTCATATTTCTAAGTAGAAAATTCACAAAGTAACCACAGTTGCATGGTCTGTGCAGACAGTTGAGCGATTCTGTTTGTCAGAATGCAATACACATCATCAGATATACACTGGGAAGTCTAGCAAACAGCTCCCTCACATGCCCTCACTTAAGGTGGTTGTGTGCCATCAAGTTGATTCTGGCTCATAGTGACCATATATGACAGAATAGAACTGTCCCTTAGGATTTCCTGGGTCATTATCTTCACAAAAACAGATTACCAGGTTTTTTTTTTTTCCCACAGAGCCACTGGTAGATTGGAACCATTGACCACTGCACCACTGAAAAAAACAAGAACAAAAACAAACTCACTGCTGTTGAGTTGATTCAAACTCATAGTGATCCCATGGGCAGAACAGAATTGTCCCATCGTGTTTCCAAGGATGTAAGTCTTTCTTCCTTTCATGTAGCACCTGATGAGTTTGAACTGCTGACCTTTGAATTAGCAGTGAAGCAGTTAAACCACTGTGCAACCACAGCTCCTTAAGAGACTATATCTATTTAAATAGATACAGATTTGGAACTTCACAAAATAATACAGTAAAATCTGCAAAAGCCAGAGTTTCTATAAGATGGTAACCTGTTGGGGAAGAAAACTCAAATACTTTCCACTAATAGAGATGGATAGGAAAATGTTAAGACTGCACCCTGTCAAAACTTAGAAGACCTGGAAAAAGAAGGTAATCCCATCAAATTCTGGCTATTGAAAGTTTATCAAGGGTTAAGCCAGCTTCAGGGCTCCTGACCTATTTCCAAGGACCAAACCCTAGGTTAGAGATTTGTATTAATGATTTCATTTGTATTAATGATTTCATTTAGAGTCGAAATACCTTCACATCTCCTAAATATTTTTCTTTTGATAATCAGAGTAGTTTTTAATCCCACAGCCCCCTTGAAATGGTCCCAGGGATCTTTGGAATTCTCACACCAAATTCTTACTGCTGATCTGGAGAATCTGCAAAGAAGTTGGGACCCCAAATCTGCAGATGTTGTATATTTTCCTGATCTTTCAGTTTTCTCTTGTATTGTTAGAGCTATGCACTCTGTCATCAACTTTCGATGATTTTATTTTGCAATTACATTGTCTTAATTGCCTCCTTAATCTTTCTTTCACTCAGCTGTGGTAAATGATCAATTCCAATCAAATTTCTATAGTATGGGCCATGTATGACTGAGTACTGTTGATTTAGATGCTCTAGTGTCTTAGGAAAAGAATGCCAAACACTGAGGAAAAATGATTTCCCAGTGAAGTGCCAAAAGCAGTAACTCATTTGCTGGTCAAATTAATTCTGACTCATAGCAATCCTGTAAGACAGAGTAGAACTGACCCATAGGGTTTCCGAGGAGCTGCTGGTAGATTCAAACTGCTAAACTTTTGCCAAGCTATTAACAACTAGGGCTCCAATAAAGTGCCAAGAAATTGTTAATTATTATATAAGCATGAATAGGGTCTTTGGCTTATACTGTATGTAAAAAGTTCCACAGATATTAAAAGAAATAGTCATAAGTTTTTATTCTTAAAATAAGCAAGTTGTGTATCATGCCTATAGTGCCTTCAGAGAGTGGTGTTGAACATTGGGTTCCCCCCCACCAGATGTGGAATTCCTACATCATCTATCTCTCTTTTTAAAACATATTTTACTTAGTTTTAAGTGAAAGTTTACAATCCAGACCAATTTGTCATGCAAAACCATACATTGCTATGTAACCCTAGTTGCTGCTCCCACACTGTGACAGCACATTCCTCCTTTCTGCCCTGTATTTTTTGTGTCCATTCAGCTAGCTCCTGTTACCCTTGGCCCTCTCGTCTCACCTCTGGCGCCCAGTTAGTCTCATATGTCTGCTTAAGCCATGAAGCACACTCTTCATTAGTGCCGGTCCAGTCCAGTCATTGTCTGAAGAGTTGGCTTTGTGAATAGTTTTAGCTCTGGGTTAACAGAGAGTCTGGGACTGTGTCTTCCAGGGACCCGCCAGTCTACTGGACCATCAAGTCTTGGCCTATTTCATAGGATTTGAGTTCTGCACCTATTTTTCTCTCATTATTTCAGGCATTGTTGGTGGTGTTTCCTGTCAGGACAGTCATTGGTGGTAGCCAGGCACCATCTAGTTCTTCTGGTCTCAGGCTGATGTAGTCCCTGGATTATGTGGTCTTTCTGTCTCTTCTCTTTGACGTATTTCATTCTCCTCAGCTCTAGGTGGATTGGGAACAACTGATGCTACTTAGATGGTCACCTGATCTCTTTTAAGATCCCAGATGCCACTCAACCAAAGTGGAAAGCAGAATATATTCTTAAAAGAATTTGTTATGTCAATTGATCTAGATGTCTCTGAAACTGTGGTTCCCAGACCCTTCCTTGTGCTTCTGTGACCTTCAAAGTGTTGTATTGTATTTAGGAAATTTCTTAGCTTTTGGTTTAGTCCAGGTGTGTTTACTTCTTCTCTGCTGTGTGTTGTCCCTTCCTTCACCTAACTAGTTTTTTTTTAATCTATTATCTAATTAATAAATATCCCTCTCTCTCCTCACCCTTGTAACTGTGAAAGTCTGTTCTCTTCGGTATTTAAACCTTTTTATGAGTCCCTATAGTAATGGTCTTATACCGTATTTATCCTTTTGCAACTAATTTCACTCAGGCATAATGCCTTCCAGATTCTTCTGTGTTATGTTTTCTGAGTTCATCGTTGTTCTTTATTATTTTGTAGTATCCCATTGTGTGATTATACCATAATTTGTTGATTCATTCATACACTGATGGGCATCTAGGTTGATTCTGCCTTTTTGCTACTGTGGACAGTGCTCCAGTAAACATTTCATACAAAAGCGCTTATTTTTCTAGGTTATATTCCAAGAAATGGGATTGCTGAATCATATGGTATTTTTATTTCTGGCTTTTTAAGAAAGCACCAAATTGATTTCTAAAGTGGTTGCACCGTTTTACATTCCCATTAACATTGTAGAAGTGCTGGTCTTGCCACATCCTTTCCAGAATTTATTAGTGTTATTATTATTATTGGATTATTGCCAACGTCGTTGGGGTGAGATGGTATCTCATTGTAGTTGTAATTTGAGTTTCCCTAGTGACTAGTGATTGTGAGCATTTCTTCATGTATCTGTTAGTTGCTTGAATGATGGTGAATTGCCTATTATTATCCCTTGTCCATTTTTTAATTGAGTAATTTGTCTGTTTTGGTGAAGTTTTGGAATATCTTGTAGATTTTAGATATTAGATACTGATCAGATTTTTTGCATCCAAATCTTTTCTCCCATTTTGTAGGTTGTCTGTTTACTCTTTTGGTGAAGACTTTGGATGAGCCTAAGCCTCTGATTTTTAGGAGTTCCCAGTTATCTATTTTCTCTTCTGGTGTTTGTATATTGTTAATAATATTGCCTGTACAGTGTTTGCTATGTATTAGAGCTCCTGCATCATCTTTATAATACAAATGTTGTTGGGTGCTGTTGAGTCATGGGTGGCAAAAAATATTTAGTTTTTTTAAAAAAAATATGTTCATGTGTTAGGCCATACACTGATGTTTTCTATCTACAATAAGTTTAAACCTAGAAAGTGGGTTAAATTTAATACTTTGGTGTAAAAATTACCTAAGTAAAATTACACAACAAAAAGCCTTACATTTAAGCACATACCCCGATTCTTTTGCCTCTTTTATAGTACCTTCATCCCAAATCCGTTGTTACCCCCGGATGTAATTTATCTGCTTATTTTATTGAATTTATATATTTAAAACTTAGACCTTTTTAAAGATACCAAATAATCATAAAATCACATTCATTAATACTTAAGGAGATTAACAGATTCATTTAAGTGATTATATGTTAGTCACATAAATTTTTATGAAAAACAAAAACAAATGTGTTGCCTTCCAGCTAATTCAGACCCAGTAACCCTACAGGACAGAGTATTATTTTATACTTTATATTGGAAGACTCTGAGACTGAAGATCATCAAATTAGCGTAACCAGTTAATGACGATAGACCTTGGACTAACTTGGATTTCTTTTACTATATTCTTCACTTTAGTGAATATATTTGGAAGTTTGCTGCATTATGCGTGACATTGTATTGATCTAAAAGCAATGAGCAGAAAATGCACCAAGCCCATTGCTGCCTAGCTGATTCTTACCCATAGTAACCCTGCAGAACAGAGTAGAACTGCTCCATAGGATTTCCAAGGAGTGCCTGGTGGAGTCAAACTAACCAAAAAAAAAAAAAAAAAAACCCTTTACTGTCAAGTCACCAGTCCTATTAGAACTGTCACATGGGTTTCCTGAGAGCACCTGGTGGACTCACACAGCTGACCTCTTAGTTAGCAGCCACAGCATTTAACCACTATGCCACCAGGGTTTCTAGATTTGAACTGGCAAGCCAGCCAAGTGCCATTGAGTCGGATCTGACTCATGGTGACCCTAGGGGCCAGATTTGAACCAGTGACCCTTTAATTAGCAGTGGTAGGTCTTAACCACTACATCACTAGGGTTTCCCTTAAAACAATGGCAGTGTGTTAATAATGATACCAGTACATCTGAAACTAGCGTGGTGAACAAGGTACAGGCTCATACTCATTCTAACTGGAGAAGACAAAACAATTTGAAAATAAATAGATATTTTACAAGTTTTTGTATGACAAGTTGACTTAGATTGTAAACTTTCACTAAAAGCACTCATTTTTTTTTTAATGTTATTTTCACCTATTGCCGGGAGTCCTTGGGTAGCACAAGTGGTTAAGAAAGCACTCAACAACTAGCTGAGAGGGTGGCAGTTTGAACTTGCCCAGAGGTGTCTTATAGGAGAGGCCTGGTGATCCGCTTCCAAAAAGAAAACCTCGCGGAGCAGTTCTACTCTGCACACTTGGGGTCATGTGAGTCAGAATCAACTTGATGGCCACTGACAACTGCAAAAACCATTGCTACATGCCATAAAGAATGTAAAACGGGGCAGTGTGACAGGGAGTAAGTCCACTGTGGTCTAGGTGACCCATTAGAGGAGATGGGATTCTAATGATGTAAACAGCAGGCAATCCCATGATGTAGGGGAAGCATCCCAAGCAGGTAGGAGCCACAAGAGCGGAGGCCCCGACGTGGGAGTGCTCTCGGCCCAATCCAGAAACAGAAGCAAGGCCAGTGTGGCTGCAGTCTAGTGATGCCAGCACAGAGTTAGGGGAGATGAGGTCAGACACGTGGGCGGGAGCCAGGCCCTGCAGCCTGTAGATATTTTGGTTGTGTTGAGAATCTCTCAGAATTTAAAGCAGTAGATTGATAGGATGACAGGGGCTAATTCGTACTTTCTCAGAAAGCTTATCTGGGTGCTCTCTGGAGATCACACAATAAGGAAACTAATTGGGAGTTATTGCCAAGGAGTAGGGTAGCCATGAGGGTGGTGATAAGGGTTAGATTTGGGAAATATTTTGGAGCTAGAGTGGACAGGACCTTATTGGTAAGTTTGTTTTCTGGATAATGGGAGTGGCAGTCGAGGTGACCACTGTGTACTGCAGTGTGGAACACAGGAGTGTAAGTGAGAGAATCTCTAGTTCTTTGGGGGCTCCTGAGGTTTGAGAGGTCTATTGGAAATGCACAGGGAGGTGGCTACCCATTGCTGTTGAGTCAATTCCAATTCAGAATGACCCTACAGAACAGAGTAGAACTGCTCCAGATGGTTTCTAAGGAATGACTGGTGGGTTCAAACTGCTGACCCCTTTGTTGGCAGTTGGACTTTTTAACTTCTGTGCCTCCAGGACTCCATGGTGAGATGGCTAGTTAGTTTTAAATGCATGCGTCTGCTACTCAGAGGCTGAGAATTTTGAGAACAATTCCAGCATGGAAACTGAGTGTTGGGTATTCAGGAGAATGAAGGGAATTCAGGACTGGGGAAGAACCCAACACAGGTGAGAAGTGAAAATTTCAAGAGGAAAACGTTTAAGACAGCAGCACAGGGAAGGGCTGAGAGAAGTAGAAAATGGAAGAAGAAGAAATACTTTGAAAACACGGTGGACAAAACCAAACAGTTTATGTAACCTTCCTGATCTCTAACACATACCTCATAGTGAATAATTTAGTGGCAGTTGTGTTAATGAGAGATTTTGAAACTTACATATGTGTTAAATCTTATAGACTCATTAAACTACTATAGAAAATAGTCACTGTATTTTGTTTTCTCTCCAACTCGACAGCACTTGGCTTGGCTATAGTTAAAATCTCATAAAGATGTTTTGATGGTATGGAAAAGATGTGGGACCATTTTCAATGCAGGTTACAACTATCAAAAAATTAGAAGCTGTTCCTTGCAGGGTAAAATTTACAGTGGATCAGATCCAGGGGGATAGAGGCAGATTAGAGGGCCGTATTAAAAGCCCTCCCCGCAATGTCCTCTCCTTCTTTATTTTCCTTAGAATTTTTTGACATGACAGCTTTGATGTATATGAAATTACTCTGCCTGGTCACTACTTCGTCCTGTAGAGTAGCTATGAGTCAGAATTGACTCAGTGGCAGTGGGTTTATGTCACTAATAACAATACTCTTTTAAAAATATTTCTTGTCCAAAAATAGTGGTGGTAAAAGGAATCTTTATCAGTTCTTATAGTTCGTTGGTTTGGTTCATCAAAAAGGAAGTTGTGTATCCATTGTGAGCTCTTCACTGATGATGTTGTTTGAGTTGTCCTCCCTAACTCATGGTGACCCCAGCAAAATGGAATGAAATGCTGTCTGATTCTGCAATATTTCCATGATCACTGGCAAACTGACTGTGATAATTCGTAGGGTTTCACTGGCTGATGTTTGGAAGTAAATCACCAGGGCTTTCTTCCTAGTATGTCTTAGTCTGGAAGCTCCACTGAAACTTATTCAGCATCAAAGAAACACAGTAGGCTCCACTGATGGATGGGCGGTAGCTGCCTTCGAGGCTCATTAACCAGGAATTAAACCCATTTCTCCCACACTGAAGGAGATAATCCTACCACTGGACCACCAATGCCCATGCTCACTAATGGTAAAGAATGTAATATGTTCAAACAAACAAACAGAAACAGTTTTTTTATCAAGAAGAGGAGAGAGACATGAGTCGGATCCTACTCAAAGGCACTTGGCTGGCTGGCTGGAGTTTTCCTTGTCAGTAAATTTTTCTAATGACCAAAGACTGGTTGAGTTATGGAATGATATCAAAGATATCATACATGAAGAAAGGAAGACACCATTAAAAAGGCAGGAAAGGAAGAAAAGACCAAAATGGGTATTAGAAGAGACTCTAAAACTTGTCCGGGAACATAGAGTACATAAGACCAAAGGAAGGAACACTGAAGTAAAACAGCTGAACACAAGATTTCCAATTTTGGCTCAAGAAGACAAAGCAAACATAATGACATGTGCAAAGAGCTGGAGATAGAAAACCAAAAGGGAAGACCATACTTGACATTTCTCAAGCTGAAAGAATTGGGGAAAAAAGTCAAGCCTTAAGTTGCAATATTGAAAGATTCTATGCGGAAAGTAATAACATAGGAAGCTGCAAAAAAAAAAAGATGAAAGGAATACAGAGGAAACCTCTGTGGCTTAGTGGTTAATTACTATGGCTGCTAACCAGAAGGTCAGCAATTCAGATCCACCACACACTCCCTGGAAACTTTATGGGCCACTTCTACTCTGTCCTGTAGGATTGCGATGAGTAAGAATCGACAACGGTGACTTTGGTTTTGGTTTTTATACCAGAAAGAACTGGCAGAGAATCAGACATGTCAGGAGGTAATATATGGCCAGAAACCAATGGTGGTAACTGAAATAAGAAGTCCAAGCTACACTGAAGGCATTGGTAAAAGACAGGGCATCAAGAATGGACAGAGCACCAATTGAGATGTTTCAGCAAATGGATGCAGTGCTGAAAGTACTCACTTGTCTATGCTAAGAAATTTGGAAGACAGGAACTTGGCCCACAGACTGGAGGGGATCCATATTTATGCCTGTTCCTAAGAAAGGTGAGCCAACTGAATGTAAAAATTATCAAGCCATACTATTAATATCACATGGGAGAGAAATTTTACTGAAGATAATTAAAAAACTGTTGCAACAGTACATGGACAAAGAGCTGTCAAATTCAAGCTAGATTCAGAAGGTGATATGAAACAACATCATGTGAGTGCTGGCTGAAAATAGAATGCATAAAGGATGTTTACTTATTTTAGTGACTGTGCAAGGGTATTCATCTGTGTAGATCATAACAAATTATGAATAATAGGGATTCTAAAACATTTAATTGTGCTCACGATGAGTCTGTACATAGATCGAGAGGCAGTTGCTTGAACAGAGCAAGGGGGTCTTGTGTGACTTAAAGTCAGGAAACATTTGTGTCAGGGTTCTTTCCTTTCACCATACCTATTCAATCTGTATGCTGAGCAAATAATCCCATAAACTGGACCATATGAAGAAGAACAAGGCATCAAGATTGGAAGAAGACTCACTAACAAGCTGTGTTATGAAGATGAAACAGCCTTGCTTGCTGAAAGTGAAGGGGACTTGAAGCACTTACTGATAAAGATCAAAAATCATACTCTTTAGTATGGGTTCTACCTCAACATAAAGAAAACAAAACTCCTCCTAACTCAACCAAAAAGCAACTTTATGATAAATGGAGAAAACAGTGAAGTCATAAAAGAGTTCAATTTCCTTGGATCCCCAGTCAACAGCCATGGAAGCATCAGTTAGGAAATCAAATGACACAGTGCAATGGGCAGATCTGCTGCAAAAGACCTGTAAAGTGTTAAAAAGCGAAGATGTCACCTTGGAGTCTAAGGTGGCCTAACTCAAGCCATGGTGTTTTCAACTGCTCATGTGCAAGTGAAATCTGGACAATTGACAAGGAAGACAGAAGAATCTACACCTTTGAATTGTGGTGCTGGCAAAGAATATTAAATATACCGTGGATTGCCAAAAGAACAAACAGATTAGGAAGAAGTATAACCAAAATGCTCCTCAGATACAAGAGTGGAGAGACTATATCTCACACACTTTGAACATGTAATCAGGGGGAATCAGCCCTTGAAGAAGGATATTGTGCTTGGTAAAGTAGAGGGTCAACAAAAAGGGGGAAAACTGTTAACAAGATGGATTGACACAGTGCTACCATGGGCTGAAGCATAGCAATGATTCTGAGGATGGTGCAAGACTGGGCAGTGTTTTGTTCTGCTTTACATAGTCTCAATGAGTCAGAACCAACTCAAGGTACCTAACAACAATTTTTTTAAAATCCAAAGGGGGCTTTCATTCATTTGAGTGGGTTTAATTTAAATGATTCTCACCTCATATGTAGCTGGAGAGAGGGCAGTGATAACAGGTTACTTAGTGAAATAAGATGTTAGAAAGGAGTTTCAGTAGTACCACTATTTGGATTAGATAGTATCTACAGGTTTAGAATAAAATGTTTTGCTCTTTTCCATATTATTCTTAGTCAGTGACCAATAGCTCTCCTGGAGTATTTTTTAGATGAAGTAAGAAAAATTGGTTTTAAGTCTTTACATAGATTGTGATATGAAGGAAAACTCACTTTTGTCTACACAGGCATAACTGCGGTATAGCACATAGGGCTTGTGCCTGGGCACCACTTGAACAGGGTGCTAATGAGCAGTTTCTGTTGGCCGTCACAGTTAGCACTGCCATTTGTAAGAGATCATTCAATAATTTAAAACTAATTGCTGTAGGTACTGTTTTCTGTAGATTGACTCCTGTGTCTGTGACTCTGTCCATTTTATTTGCTTTTAACATGCTATTTGAAATTGTTTCCTATTTTTATGTCTCTTGAGAAAACAATGTATTTGGCTGTTACTTACGGAAAGCACTTGTGAGACTTAGCGCGTACACACACGCTGGAGTTCTGCTACTATGATTCACTGTCTGGCTAATGCATATGGTAATTATTCATATTTGTATACATATCACTGTCTTTTGTAATCAAGAGGACACTGTTGATGGCAGAAGCTCTGGACTTTGGGGTGTGATCAAGGGGATTTTTTCACAGTCCTTGCTAGTGAGATAAACAGTCTGGACTTTGATGTCTGGAGTGGCCACTTAAAGTATGTGACCTCCCAAATTCTGCATTTTTGTTGTTGTGTCCTGGCAGCATAGCATATTTATACTTTGGTCTCCACCTCCGCATCCAGAAAGGTCTGCTGCTGTTTTAAAGTTTAAAACAACAAATGGGAAAGGTACCTCAGACAGGGGGATTCAGTTTTTTTGAAGCACTGCTTCCTGACTATTGTTTGTGTAGACAGATAATAACAATTCTGAGTGCAAAAAACAAACAAACAAACAAACCAGCAAGAGCCTTCCTTCCCCTCCCCGTGAGGATTAGTGAGCTGCGTCTATCTTTAGTTTAAAAGCGAACAAAAAATTCAGTTCTCTACGAATTCTGAGGTTTTAAAGCTTTTATTTAGCCTTTTTCACACTTTAGTCTTGGGAAAAGTGTCGGGGTAGGCGGGGCTTGGGGTGGAGAGGACATTGAGGTGTGCGGAGTGTGGGGTGGCAGGGGCATAGGGGTGCAAGGGGCAAGGTGTAGGGGTGTCTTGGAAGGGGATTTCAAACAAAGGCAAGCTGTCTGTGTGAATGCCAGTTCTTACTTCAGCAACCTCAGTCTACCACAGTAGGCCCTATAGACCTCTCCTGCTGACAACCATAGAATAACCAAGCACTTTGCCAGGCTGTTCCTGGGGTAATCTGAAGAAACATTGCTCTCGTGTTCCCCTCCTTACTCTTTGAGTCTTCAGTCCCCTTACCTGCTTTCAGGCAACCTAAAGTAGGACTAGAAAGGATTTGAATTTCACATTATGCCATCTTAGGTTATAATTTAAAGCACTTCACATGAACAGCATTGATATAAGGACAGTAAGTTTGCTTTTTTGTTTTTGGTTAATTGTGTCAGAGTTTCTCAATTTGAGGACATAGACACATTGAGCTGGATAATTCTTTGTTGTGGGGCTGCCCTGTGCGTGGTAGGATGTTGAGCAACATTCCTGGCATCCACCCAGAAGATGCCAGTAAATTCTATCCCCACACCCTGTGATAACCAAAAATGTCTCTAGCTGTTGCCATGTGACCCCTGGAGGATGGGGGACAAAATCACCAGCAATTAAGAACCATGCTGTGAGTTGCCAGAAGGGAAGCTAACATCTATTTAGCATATCTGAGGTGCCAGAAGTCTACCAGATGTTTTAAATAATCTTGACCATGATCCTTTCAAGTCTTACCCCCGTTATACAGATTAGACTCCTGAGAAGTAACAAGGGTAGTGTTTTTATTGTTTCTTTGAATATTTTTCTAGTGCTTAACAATGAACATGTATTAGAAAATTTCCGATGTACCTAAAATAAAAGAAAATCTATTATTTTAACAGATTTATTCATACTATATTTCACATATGTTTTAGACGTGTCTAAATTACAAACCCCCAAAATACGCTGTTGTCACTGATTCCAACTCACAGCAACCCTGCAGGACAGAGGGGGGCTGCCCTTATAGTTTCCAAGGAGTACCTGGTGGATCTGAGCTGCCAACTTTTTTGGTTTGCATCTATAGCACTTAACCATTACAGCACCAGGGTTTCCAAGTTACAAACACTAAACATGGGTCAAAAGTATGACAAAGCAAAAGTTATCACTGGTTATTGACTGATACACTTAAATTAGGGTGTCTTTCTCTTTCTCTTCTCCTAATATCAGAAGGTGGCCACATTGTTGAGCTTATCATTTCTGGTTTCTAATCTAAAATCCATCCCTTCCTTTCCTGAGTATACTTCTTTTTTTCCCTTTCCTGTTTTTCATTCAGTTATCTATTTCTCATTGTTGCTTATACCCCTTTAATCTCTCTTCTTCAATTCTTCTCTAGTTTCTTTCTCAGGCACCGCAAGAGAATGTCCCTCAGTTGCATCTGAGAACAAGGGAAAAAAAAAAACAAAAAAAACCAACTTTAATTAATGTGTGAAAAGAATGATGCAACTGTAAAAAGAAAATAATATTTGTGGAACAGTGGTTAAGAGTTCTGCTACTAACCCAAAACTTGGCAGTTCAGATCTACCAGCTGCTCCTTGGAAACTGTATGGGACCATTCTCCTCTGTCTAATAGGGTAGCTATGAGTTGGAATCAGTTGCATGACAATTGGGTTCTTTTTTTTAAAGTGGTGAAATTAGAGAGTTTATAGAAGATATCATACTTCCCATATATTCCATTCAGAATTTCTGTATTCATCCTTTTTGTTAGGGGTTCGGGATTCAAGAAGCAACACAGATTCTCTTTAAAGGTTAAATTTTATTAAAAATGTGCCCAATAGGAGAAAGACTGGTGCACTAGGGAAGCACTCCAAGCTGCACAGAGCAAGGAAGCGACCCTAAGTTTTCTTAGCACCCAGTATTTAACCCGTAAAATCGCAATGTAGGGAGGGGGAGCTGAACTTTGCATTGATTGGCTGAGGTTGGCTAAGGCCATATGGAATTTCTGCAAGTTGCAAAATTTAGCTGTGGGTGAATGTGTTAACCACATTGGTGAATGTTTAGGTTGTAAAATATAACCTGGAGTGGATGTTTTACTAGGCTGGCTCCAGGGATTATTTGCAAGGCTGTCTCCCCTGGCCCTGTTTTTTTTGATGTAATTACCCTATGGTATCTCTTGTTATTTCCTGCTAAGTTAGTTCCTGGAGCTTATTATCTGAATTTTTACTGCACTCTTCCTCTAAACGGAGTTACTTATGTCTCATTTCAACACTTTTCTTCTTCAAATACCAACTGCTTTTTGCTTACCTAAAATGAGTATCAGCTCCTTGTTTGCTCAGTGGTTAAGAACTTGGTTGCTAACCAAAAGGTTACAGTTCAGATCCACCAGCTGCTCCTTGGAAACTCTATGGGCCAGTTCTGTTCTGTCATGTTGATTCAGAATTGACTCAGTGGCAATGAATTTGTTTTTTTTGTTTGTGGTTTATTAACATTTTTCCATTATAAATATGTTTTAGTGGTATTATAAATGAATGTGGGCTAGGTTTGGAAAGTTAGCTAGCATATACACCATGAAACTATATTTTTAATGAAAACTGGTTTCAAAATATAATTTTTCAAAAAATTAACAACATACCTCTCAAATAACTATAGAGCTGTACAAAATAAAAATTTAATCAATGAATGAAGGAACTGGGAGATGGTAAAGCCAGTTCAAAAGATTATAGCTGAGACGTAAGTATTTGTAGTCAATAAAAGAATGCTTAACTAAGATTACTAAATTAGATATAAAACTGAAAAACCCATTGTTGTCAAATTGATGCTGACTCGTAATGACCTGGTATGACAGAGTAGAAGTGCCCCAGAGAGTTTCCAAGGAGCTCCTGGTAAAATCAAGCTGCTGACCTTTTGGTTAACAGCTGTAGCACTAACCATTGTGAAACAGGAATTTCCAAAAATTAGATATAGAATGGGTTAATGTTCTACAGGGCAATAAAACCAACTTTATGGATTTTCTTTTCCACAATACAAAGATAATATGCGTTTCTACTAGACAAAATTTATTTACATTGCTATCAATTTTCCACACATGTTAAGGTCAATGTCATAACCCACAGTAAATGGTGATTCAAACAAAGGCAAATATCCCTAGAAAATTAAATCAACCTTAGTTGTTTTTTTGATACTTAAGAAAAATTAATGTAAACCTATTGTAGAAAGTTGGAAAAGGGCAAACAATGGGGGGGTGGGGACCTACTACCCAAACACAACCACTGCAAATATAATTTACATGTCTCTTTACAGACTTTTTTTCTGAGTATTTTAAACAGTGGGAATTCTTACTGAGAAAAAGAAAAATTGCCATTTCCTTTTTCTCTTGTATTCTCGTATATCTGTTTGTTATATTGTGAAAGGGTCCCCAAACTTTACAATGGCAACCTGAGGATCTGGCATTTGTCCTGTCTTGATTCATTTAACTGTTTTCCTAATTTTAGACATTTATGTATTATAAATCGTTTCAGATAAAAGGAAAAAGCACAGAGAGTAATATAAGTGACCAGTGACGTAGCTAGTTAAGGGAATAAATGTTGCTAATAAAGCGGTTTTCCCTATTCCATCACCCTCCCAAACGTACTGTCCTCCAAATAAGGTAACAACTACCCTGGATTTGGTATTGGTTGCTTCATATTTAGGTTTATAATTTTGCTACATACATACTCTATATAGTGTTACTGCATATTTTCCAACTTCATAAAAATTTTATCACAGGTTTTTAAGGCATTAAGTTCTTGCTTTTCTCTATCAACATTGTATTTGTGGTGCATTATCTATCTAGTTGCATGTACCTCTAGATCATTTACTCTCACTGCAGAATACATTTCTAAATGGTTTATCTACTATCTTGTTGCTATACATTTAGCTTGTTTCCAAGTGTTTATTGTAGCTCAGTGTTGCAAGGAGCATTCTGTACATGTATCTCCCTGTGTACATGTGTGAGAATTTCTCTAGATGTATGTTTAGGAGTGAGATGGCCAAGTCAAAGAACATATATGTCTACTACGTCACTGCATTCTGCTGTATCTCTAAAGTGGTTATACCAGTTTGTGCTGTCATCAGTAGTATATGAAAGTCTGATTAGTCTACATCAGATAATTGGAATACCTTTTATTTAAAGGGCTAGGTAGTAAATTGCTTAGGCTTTGGGTGCTGTATAGCCTCTATCACTACTGCTTGACTGTGGAGTTATAACGCTATGATAGTTAGCCAAAAAGCAAAAAAAAAAAACAAAAAACACAAACTAAACTCACTCCCATCAAGTCAGTTCTGACTCACACTGACCTTATAGGACAGAGCAGAAGTGCTCCATCGAGTTTCCAAGGAGTGCCTAGCAGATTTTAACTCCTGGCCTTTTGTTTAGAAGAGGTAGCACTTAACCACTACACCACCAGGGTTTCCACGATAGCACAGACAGTACATATATAAATGAGCTTGATTGTGTTCTAATGTACTTTTATGTTGTCACACTGAAATTTGAATGTCTTAAAATTTCCATGTGTCACAAAATACTATTGTTTTTTTTCAACCATTTAAAAATGTGAAACACATTCTTAGCTTGCAGATTATAAAAAGACAGGTAACTGGCTCTAGATGGCTGGTGGGCCGTGATAGACCAATCCATTTTCTACATTCTCACCAAGATTTGGCATTCTCCTATTTCTTAAATGTTTTGTTCTGAAAGATCTGAAGTGGTAAACTGTGAGTTTCATTTGTCAAGTCAGGCATTTTTATGTTAGGTTTGTTGACAACTAAGATTTTTCTATTCCATGTCTTTTTGTTTGTTTCTTTGTTAGATTGCGTCTCTTTTGTTTATTGGTTTATAGTAATGGTTTATTTTCCAAATAGTACCTGTTACCTGTGAAGACAGAGGGTTATCGAGAAAAAGGGCGACCTTCAATGAGGCCGATTAACAGTGGCTGCAACAACGGGCTCTGTTAGGAGCGTGGTACGGGATTGGGCAGCATTTCATTGTATCATAGAAAGGGTCGCTGTGAGTCAGAGCTAACTGATCATACTGAACAACAATTCTTTGTTATTTGCAAAAATGTTTTTAGAACATTTTTGTTGTTGCTGTTTAACTTTTTGAGGGATTTTAGGAATTAAAACGGGTTTTTAATTTAAATAAAATTAATTACCCAAGTGGCACTTATTTGACTATGTCAGAAGTTTTTAGAGTTTTCCATACACATTGAGAACTTGAAGCCAAAACCAAACCAAGCCCACTGCCATCAAATCAATTCTGACCCATAGCAACGCTATAGGAAGGTAATTTAGAAAAAGAAAAGGCATGGTTTTTGTATACTTAAGAGGAAAATACAACATAGGAAGAGAAAAATATTTTCACTTTTATTCCAGCCTTTTTTTTCAGGACAGTAGTTTCTTTGGATGCTAACAGGCTGTCTAGTTATACCTTCTGCTGTTTTATACTGAAGAAAGTATATTTAAGCCATATTTGTAGTTCTGTGATATGGCTACTTACTAAAAAGTCAGCCGTTTCAAATCTAGCAGCCATTCTCGGAATCCCTTTGGGCGACTGTCTCTTCTGTCCTGCAGAATCTCTATGGATCAGATGGACTTGGCGGCAGCAGTTTTGATTGTTTGGGTTTGGGGACTGTCCCGCCTGAAGCCACTCATCTGATATTAATGAAATGTTACTCTGACAAGTTTGCAGGCTTTTCTCTTCTAAACCAGCTGACGTAATTCAGAGTAGAAAAAGACCCTCCCACTTGTGTTTGCTAAATGACTTTGATGTGCTCCTTGCCAGCAACCAAGTGGTTCTGAACACAGAGAACTGTGGCAATCTGAAGGACTACAGAAAGTCAACCTGGCTAAAACTACACACCCTAATCCGGCCACAAAAAGGAAACCAGTTACTATGCTGCTCAGAAAGGCAAGACTTGGCTGCTTGTAGTTCTGCTGACTTCTTGCCCCCGAGAGGATTGTTTGTGCTGGAGTGCTGGGCCCGTTTGGAGCTGTCCTAGCATGCTTGACAGACGCCTGATGTCTCCTCAGACTAAATGCATTGCTCCCAGGGTAAGCTTACAGTTAGGGAGGCCGGCCTGATGCACAGTGTGGTCTTAAAGAAAACAAAGAAATATACGCAACCATTAATGAACTCAGACTGAAAACGTGTTAGTTGTTTTACTTTCTATGAAGTTTTTCTTCACGCGGCTGAAATTTTTGTCATTCACAATGTAATGGTACCTTTAATTGCTGAGGTGGTTTATAAGGAAGTGAAATTGTAAGTGTGCTTTTTAAACTGTATCTTACTGACTTCATTTAGTAGCTGGGGGACAGGGACAAGGGTGGCAGAGAAATCTAGCAGAAAATGAAATGCTTTTTACAGCTGCAGACGAGCACTTGTTGCCTCGGGGATCGAGTTGACAGGCAATCCGCTGTTCTTTTGTATGAGGCCTTTCTAAGTAATCAGAATGATTTGACTTCCTGTGTTGTCGCAAATTAAGACTTGATAGCTGTTTCTCACTCCCTAAGTTGTGAATTGAATGAAGTGCAGAAATGAGAGTCTAGAGTTTAAACTTATTTAAGCACACAGCTTTTTACCAAATAAAGATACTGTTTGTGTCTTTGGATTTGATTTCAAAGCATTTTAAGAAAAGGTTGTATCATTGTTGGTGCCCTTTCTAAGGAAGGCTTTTTGGTGGGGAGGGGCATCTCAGGACCTAAAACTAAACAAAGCCTGTAAAAAACTTAAGGTCTCAAATGTCTGCATTAACAGGATGTAGAAGTGTCCTTTTTAAACCAGTAAAATACAGCTTGTATAAATTACCTAATTTGTTTCCAGTTATTCCCACCTACACTAAATTTAATCTTGCAGAGAAAAATACGTGCTAAGAAATATCTGTGTGTGGTAGCCGTTTGTTGTGCGTTGTATCATCTGACAGTGTTATCACAATTGGTATTCTGAGATATTCTGCTCAGTCTGTGATTTCAGTGATCTTTTATTCGATTTCATTTTTCACTTTTTAAAGTTACAGAGAGTTCCTTGACTGTGTTGGCTGCCATTAAATTTTGGATACTATGGTTATATTCTTTCATTAGCCTCTGACATGCTAGCAGTGTATAGGCTAATTTTAAATGATTTGCAGTCAATTACTCAGGTTTCTCAACTTTTACATGCTTCTCATGTTGAACTCTGAAATTATGCAGTACCTATTTTTGCTGAGAGACATCTTGGAATCCCCATCTCCCATAGAATTGCCAGCAGTCTAAGATATTATTAGACACAGAGTAGCTACTATATTTTTTCCCTATAGAATTCTCTATGACTAAGGGAAATACATGGTCCAGAACACATGCTACAAAATGCCCAAATTGTTATATACTTTTCATTGACCATTTTTAATATTTCCAGCAGTGAAATTGGGCACAAAGAAATGTCCTAGTTATTTAAGTAGAATGTGAGTCTATATGTTTCCGAAATAGGTACTTGAGTCATCTATTTTATGGTTAATTTCTGTTTTGTCTTGATGTATTATGAGGAATCTGCATGTGTCTGCAGACACTTTCCTCTTAAAACTACTTCCCCTTCCCCAACCTTAGACTTTTTTGTTTGTTATGGCCTGATTTCTACTCATTTTAGCTCATATGTGGGTTTGAATAAGACTTACCGATAGTTAAGATTTTAAAAAAGCTTTTAATAAAAACTTTATTCTCTAGCCTTTTAATACTTTCATCTGGTCATGCTCCAATTTCTCCAAAGATCATATTTCTATATATAGTCTTTCAAGTTTGGGTGCTAATATAAATGGAGAGAATATTGTTTTAAAATACATACATGTATGTATATTTGAAACCCTTGTGGCGTAGTGGTTACGTGTTACATCTGCCAACCAAAAGGTTGGCAGTTCAGATCTGCTAGATGCTCCTTGAAAACCTACTCCATCCTGTAGGGTTGCTATGAGTTGGAATCGACTCAATGGCATTGAGTTTGGTTTTTGGTTTGTTGTATATATATACATATATGTGTATGTATATATAGTGTGTGTGCGTGTCTTATTCAATAGCTTTTTAGGGTACTGAATAAACTACATGGCCTTTATTTGCATTCCAATCAGGTTATGATTTCAGTTCTACTTTTTAAAGTCACTCCAAACCCCAAATTACATGAAATGCATTTCAAAATTATTCATTTAATACTCATCTTTCTTTAAAATAAAATTTAACAAACCAGTGGAATTTGGCATAGATAATTACTGTTTCACTGCCAAGGGCAAAATAGGGAGAGTTAGTCTGAATTCTGTGACCTAGACTTGTTATTTTATTTTATTTTTTTACCAATTCTAGTATTGTTGCATCCCTTATGACTGCAATTGTGTGCCATTGTTCTGAGACCAAGCTAGTCATTCTCTCTGCCTCCTTTCTTCCCTGCTTCCCTTCCTTTACATAAAAATGGACCCTCATGTGTATTCAGGTTTTCCTGTTTATTTAGGATGTCACCCATAATTTTAGTGTTGTTTTTTTTTTTTTCTGACTGTGGCTAAGCCCAAGTATTTGGATCCAGGCAGACTTGAATTTAAGCCCTAAAGCATCCCTTGAAAAACTGTGATTTGGGCAGATAACTTCTTGAGATTCAATTACATCATCTGTAAAACGGCAAATAATTGTATGTATCTCTCAGGATAGTTATGGTAATTTTTTAAAAATTACAGTGCAGACTCCTTAACATAGTACACTGCAAATGCAATAAATAGTCATAAATGCAATAAAACCTGACAAAAGCCAAAGTTGTTGCCCTTTTATTGGTTCCAACTGAGAGTAACGCAGTAGGATGAAGTAGAACTGCCCCATAGGGTTGCAAGGCTGTAAATCTGTGTAGGAGCAGACTGCCACGTTCCTCTCCTGCAGAGCAGCTGGTGGGTTGGAACTGCCAAGCTCTCTGTTAGCAGCACAGGGCTTACCACTGTACTGCCAGGGCTTCTTAAATGCAGTAAAATTATTTGAAATTCTAACATTCTTGGCTATCTTATACAAAATTTTTCACCTTGTAGCTCACACACACGCAGAGAGAGAGAGAGAGAGAGAAATACCCAACCTGTTGCCTTCCCGTCAATTCCAACTTGTAGCAACCCTATAGGACAGAGTAGACCTGCCCCACTGAGTTTCCAAGGAATGGCTGGCGAGACCAGAACTGAACTGCTGACTTTTGGTAGCAGTGGGGCTTCCATTTTCTGCAAATGGTTAATGTTATGAAAGAATTTAGCACTGGAGTCCTATGCTGTGATAGATGTGAAAGGCAAAAAGCTGAAGTTGTACATTGTTTATTATTTGCATGAACGAGGAGGGAGAGCCGGAATAAAGGTAAATTAACAGCTCTGTGAAACGATTCTCCCAATTAGTTAGCAGTCTGTGAATCCACTGTTAGGGGGTTGAGAGGGAGAGGCTATTGTGAACTCTTGGAAATTAAATACAGATGTTTGCGTCTTGTAATAGGTGAACATCTTCTCGCTTTGGTGTATTCTCAAAGTGGTCCTCAGTTCTCAAATTGCAAAGAACCAGAGTTCCTGAGTGGGAAGAAGTCAGAGACAACAAAAAAAGGCAACGCAGGTTATATACTGTGAGTCTAGTTGTTTTGGGATTCTTAATCTTTCTCCTTACATTGATATTGCCAAAGCAACCCAAAACAGAAGAGGCTAATACATGCCATTGAATTCACATGCATTACAAAAAATAATGAATGATGGCTACAGATGTCTGCATCGTCTTTATTCGTGATTTTCATCAAGTGGAAGCACCAAGTTAATAGAACTTATTTATAAGGAAGGGTCATGTTTATGAGGAGGGGACACAGGCATGCTGGCTTTATTGCCTAGAGATGCCAGTAGTTTTGATTTTATCCTGCCCCATGAAACAGGTAGTTTGTGGAAATGATGTTTTTGTCCAGTCCCTACATAGGAATCACAAAGTCATTTTGGATACTAAAATTGACCAAAGGCTTGGCATGTTACCATAAAAAACGGATTTAGGCTACCTGCTGCAAAAAGCCAGAACTGAGACAGGGTAAAGTAAATGCCCAAGAGTTTTATTTACAAGCTGGCATGCAAAGGGACTGGAGGAATTTGGGTCCTCAGAGCCTGTCCACATTTGTCAGGCAAGCTCAGGATTATTATAGTGGGTAAGAGTTGGTGTGAGGGAAGAAACTGCATGGCAGTTGGGGGGATATCTGTCCATCTGTTGAAGGGGCAGACCTCAAGGGTCCAGGCCTCAGGGGTTCAGGGGAAATATGCATCAGGAACTTGGGTCTGGAGACTCACCTAACTTTTCTCCTGTCTTAAAAATTCCTGGCTCTGGCAGAAAGTTACACATCAAATGACGGGGGCCATGGAAACAATGTCTTTACAGTTTTCACAGCTTTTTGGAAATACGAAAATAGATGAAAGAAACCAGGTGCCAGTCGGGACCTCCTGACTCACCTCAGCAGGGGTCCTTGAACTGGCTGCTCCACTTGTTTGATGATCCTAAGAAGAAGGCTGTAAAGGCTGCGAAGACTCTTTTTTCGGTGGCGCCTGTAAGTTAATGTGTGATTTCCCAAGCCAGGTAGTGCTAGGAAGCCAGGAATTTTAAGAGAACCAGGTAAAGAAACAGAGTTAGTTCTAACTGTCGACTTCTGACATATCAAGATAATTGATTAAAAAGTTTTACTACCTAAAATAGAAAGAAATCTTAAAGGATATGGTGTGAATGTGGCATTACTTCATGATATCAGCACTGTTGGTCAAGTACTTCTATTCTAGCATGTTACATCTGTTACTGGACAGAACTCCAGATTCTTTTTACTGGCCCCCAAAAGCCAATCTCTGAGACAGGTATCAGTGTGAGTGATTGAAAAGAAGTTTCTTACTGTGTGCTAGCAGACACAGGAAGCAGGAAGGAATCTTTCTGTCAGAAACCTGCTCAAAAATCACCAAATGTGGTTGAGGGTATGTAAGGAGCAGGGTTTATGTGTGAATGTAGATATTGGTATTAGTGCCAGTGCCAGTGATTGATTAGGGGTGAAAAGGGGTCTGTTCAGGATTCTTAGGAGTCCTTTGAAGAGATGCATCAGGAGCAGCATTCCAGGACTGCTTTTGGTTGCCATCTGAAGTGAGGGGGTCCCGAGCAGCACCTGATGTCTCCAGTCTATTCTGATGTTTCCAGAAAGCTGTGAAAACTGTAAGGACATTATTTCTGTGGCCCCTGTCACTCAATGTATGACTTCTTGCCAGGGCCAAGAATTTTTAGGACAGGAGAAAAGACAAGTCAGTTTTACAAGCCAAAAGCCAAGTGCCGTCGAGTCGGATCCGACTCATGGCGACCCTAGGGGCCAGGGTAGAACTGACCCCCAGAAAAAGAGAATTAAATTTTTGTTGTCTATTTTAACTTCCCTTTTTAAAATTGGGACTTCTACTCCTCTAAAGAGGATATCCAGGCAGCCAAAAGACACGTAGAAATGCTCACGATCATTAGCTGTTAAAGAAATCCAAATCAAAATGATGATGAGATACCATCTCACCCCCACAAGGCCCAACAAGGTTTGTCATGATCCAAAAAATACAAAACAATGCTGGAGAGGCTGTGGAGAGGCTGGAACTCTTCTACACTGCTGGTGGGATTGCAAAATGGTTCAAACACTTTGGAAAGCAATCTGACACTTCCTTAAGAAGCTAGAAATAGATATACCATTTGACCCAGTAATCCCACTGCTTGGAAAATATCCTGCAAAAGCAAGGGCAGTCACAAGAACAGATACATACACACAAATGTTTATTGCAGCACAGTCCACAATAGCAAAGCAATGGAATCACCCAGATGCCCAACAACAGACGAATGGATAAACAAACTATGGTGTATATACTCGATGGAACACTATGCAATGATAAAGAACAATGATGATTTTAGGAAGCATCTCATAACTTGGTTTCAATCGGAAGACATTATGCTGAGTGAAACCAGCCAGCAGCACAAGGACAAATATTGTATGAGACCTCAACTATGAGGACTTAAAAACAGACTCATGTATGGAAAAAAAGACTCTTTGATGACTGCAAGGGGGGGGTGGAGGGAGGGACAAAGGGAGAGGGTTGGTTATAGATTAGATAGTTGATGCAAATTTGGTTGGGTGAAATCAGTGACAGCACGCCTTAGAAAGAAGATCAGTTTAACTGGACTTTGATATAACCTGACAACTCTTCCAATCTTGACCGAATTTTGCAAGGGTAGAGTAGTGGGATGGGAAGCTGGGACCATGCTCTCAGGGGACACTGAGGCCAATTGGCATAACTAGTGTATTGCCAAGAGAGTCTTCTCCACCCCATGTTGGTGCATGGCATCTGGGGTTTTAAAAGCTAGCAAGCTGCCATCTGAGCTGCAACAAATGGTCCCAACTCAGCTGGAATAGATGATCACCAAGGACAACAATGACATGAGGGAAGAAGAGCCTGGAAGACAGAAAGATCCACGTGAATGGGTGTCTATATCAACATGTGACCAGAAGAGCCAGATGGGGCCCAGCCACAACCAGTGACAGCTGTGATGGGTCTCACAATGTTGAGTCCCAGTGACAACACGAGAAAAAAAGGGGTGTACCTAAGGAACTCCACTGAAAAACCACAGTTGTTGGTCTGAAGGCCTGGGAGTTTCCCTGGGAACATGGCCTCTAGACCTGATGCTGTCCCTGATCACAGATCATTAGTGAGGTCAACTCCTCCAATAGGAATGGAATGGACTCAGGGACACAGAGTGATCATATCATGTGTGCACTCTATAGTTCTATGCATCTATAAGATGTTGTCCTACTGTCCTTTTATTATAGGGGAGTGGAGAAGGTGGAGAGGAGAGGACAGGAGATGGTTAAGAGAATATGACATGTATGAAATGTAAAGGAGAAGTGTGCTGCCACCAGGCAAGGAGAGCAGAGGGAGCTACACAGAGATGGGGGCATGCAAATTTGAATTGTATTGTAAACTTTCACTCAATCACAATTAAAAAAAAAAGTTGAGGTGTCAAAAGCTTCCCTCCCATATCACATTCATTTCTACAGGTTCACGTATTCTTACAGTTCTAACTGTAGTATGCAAACTATTCTGGATTCTCCAGTTTTCCTACCAAATTATTTTGAGATTATATGCTATGCTGGCTCAACAGTTAAGCCCTAAACTGCTAACCCAAAGGTTGGTGGTTTGAATCCTTGGAGAGGCTCTATGGAAGAAATACCTGGTAATCTACTCCCTTAAAGATTTAAAAAATAGCGCTCATTGCCATTGAGTTGATTGTAACTCAGCAACCCTAGAGGACAGAGTAGAACTGCCCTGTAGTGTTTCCAAGGAGCACCTGGTGGGTTTAAACTACTGACCTTTTGCTTAGCAGCTATAGCTATTAACCACTGTGCACCAGGGTTTCCCTGTAAAGATTGCAGCCTAGAGAATGTTCTGGGGCAGCTCTACTCTGTCACATGGGGTTGCTGTGAATTGAAATCAGTCTGAGAGTAGAGCACCTAACAGAAACAACAGCAGCAACAGCAATGTATCATTGCATACTCTACCATACTTTGTCTAAACAAAATGATCATTTATTGATGGATTTTTAGGTTGATTCTAGAACTTCTCTTTCATAGATAAATACATCTGTAGTAACAATTTTGAGCATATAGTTTTGGCTCATAAAATAAGTTCTTTGGGATAAGCTCTTCTCTGTGGAATTTTTTTGGATAGTGAGTGGACTTGAATGTTCTTAGGTCCATAGCTATGCCTTTCATATCTCTTTTCAGAATGACAATGGACAGTGCTGACATAAATTTATAAATACACTCATTTCATCACAGTGTGCCCAGTATTAGATACTATTGCTTTACATGTAAGTAATTGTGCAGTATTACTTTAGTTTCTGTAGATTGAGGTACTAGCAAAGGTTAGTATCAGCATTTTTTATATTCTTTGTATTTCTGTATAAATTGTTAGTTTCTATGTTTAGATTCCAGTGTTACATTGATTTGTTACACATTAACAGTCACTCTTGAATAAACTGAGATAGTTTTTTCCTTATCTAGTCCCAGCTATCAAAATATATCCTTGAATATAAATTTCCCTTCAATTTATATGCCAACATGCTGCTGACATTGCCAAAGGATATCTTTGAGACAATACAGTATTAGTTTAAGTAGAAATAGGCACTAGACCAGTCAAAAGGTTAAGCTTCAATTTTGGAAAGTGGAACAAAAAGCTTTTTGTTTTATTTAGGTATATTACTTATTTTTGGCAGAAAGCTAATAACTATTATACAGAATGAGAAGATCACATCTGCTGAAGCTATTGTTAATATGAAAAGTGCATTCTATCTCCTGTTAGTTTCATAAATATCATGTTGTCAAGACAACATAGCTGATAACTCATTGAGTTTTTGATTCAGAGTCCCCAGAGGGATCTGAGAAGTTCCCCCCTATGGATTTCCCACCTCCAGTGACTGACCAAGTCTTCTCCATTCTTGCCTTAGTGTGGAACAGTTGTGTTTTGTTTCTTTTTAAATCCCTTTTCTCTCTTGGTTAAGGACCTGCTGTCTGACATTTGGACCATAATATTATGCTGCTTGGGTGACTCTCTAAATGGTACTTACTGCTATACCAGTTGCTGCTGAGTTGATTCTGACTTGTGGATCCTGTGTGTCAGAGAAGAACTGTGCTCTTGAAAGTTCTCAATGGCTAATCTTTGGAGGAGGATGCCCAAGCCTTTCTTCCCCGATGCTTCTAGATAGACTTGAATCTCCAATCTTTCAGTTAGCAGCTAAGTGGGTTAACTGTTTGCTCCACCCTTAAACCTTGCTCTAATTCTATAGTTTTGTAGATACAGCTTTGTTATGTAGCTTCGTATAACTTTCTTCCCTGTTAGAAGCATTTTAGGCATCAAAGAAGAGATAAATCTGCCTTCTGAAATCATATCTAAGATTGTTATCTATGCTACCAACATATAAAATAGATCTATCACTGCATGGAGGGTTCTATACCCTTTGATACAAGTCACTTTTTTACAAAGTCTATTTTGTACCATCTAGTCCTCCCAAACTTCATAGCTGCTCACAAATAGAAAGTGGCTTTGACTTGAGGACTTAACAGGATGGACATACCTCATAGGACAACACTGAGGTAAGAACAAGAATTTATTCTTCATTCTAGCACAGGCTTCTTGATTTGGGCAGAAAGTTGGTTATCATCCCTAGGCTTCTTTTCTGCTCTGTAATGTTAATAATTTTTAACTCTCCATTTCTCTATGTGGGACATCGTAAGGGCTTATGGTATGATAGATGCAATATATTTTAAGCCTCTTTAAATAGCTATCTGTAGTTTTGTTTTTCTTTGCCAGCCTTAAATTGCTTGGACAAAGTACCTTCAATATTAATATGTACTAAACTGGGTTTTTTAACTGCAGATTTTTTTTTTCATTTTCATTTTGAGCCTCTTCTGTCTTGGCACTAGCACAGATATTTCTATATCATAAAACCCAATAAGCCTGAGATCCTTCCTTTTGTTTCCAGGTTTGCGGGCATTTTTATGACTCAGGTGAAAACATGCTTAGACTCATTCCAGGCTGAGTTCCACATCAGAGGGTTTCAAGCATCATTCACAGTACAGCACCAAGGATTTTTCAGCAGTCCGTGAACAATTATGCTAATTTGATGTTTGGGTGTTTTTTTTAAAAGAAGCTTTGTATGTGCTCAAATATAATAGCATGAAAAGAAATGACCTCATACTGTTGTCAACACTTTTGATCATCCATGCTGATATGTGTTGAATACGACCCAGGTGAAGTTAAAGTGTTTTCTCCATTGTGGAGAAAATTGCCCTTTATTCAGATAACATAGCAGGATAAAAAGAAATATGAATGCAGCTGTGTAAATATGAGGAATAAAGAATTATGAATAAAAGGATGAAGAATGATGAATACTTTAGGCAGTGTAAATATTTCAGTTAAGAGCTTGACTTCTGTCTGAAAGACTGGTAATTTGAACCTACCCAGAGGCACCTTGCAGCCCTGCTAGCCGAATGGTTAAGACTCCACGCTGCAAACAAAAAGGTCGGTGATTCAAATCCACCAGGCACTCCTCGGAAACTGTATGGCTTAGTTCTACTCAGTCCTATAGGTTCACTACTATTCAGAACCAACAGCAACTGTGCTTTAGAGGTACCTTGAGCCCTGGTGGCACAGTGGTTAAAATACTCAGCTTCCAACCAAAACATCAGTGGTTGGAACCCACCAGCTGCTCTGCAGGAGATGTAACAGTCTGTCTCCCTAAAGATCATAGCCTTGGATACTCTAGGAGGCAGTTCTACCTTGTCCTATAGGGTTGCTGTGAGTTGAAATTGGCTTGATGGCAGTGGGTTAGAGGAACCCTGTTGGAAGACAGGTCTGTTGATCTGCTTCTAAAAGGTCAGACCCCTGAAAACCCTATGGAACGCTACTCTACACACACAGGAACTCCATGAGTTGAAATCGACTGAATGAGAGCTAACAACAACAATAAAGAAGCCCGGAGCAAAACATTGGTTAGAAATTTGGAAGTTGTGAAATTCAGTTCAATTGAAGATACAGTTACTGAGTGTCAGCAGTTAAAAGATAGATTTATCAGACATCTCCTTAATATGACTTCATCAAATTATGTATGTTTTTCACTATAGCTGGAACATGGAGGCTACATGGCTAAATTAGAACTTAGTAAGAAGTTTGTATTTTAAACAGATTTCAAACCTGTCTGCTCTTTGTATTTCATTTAAAAGTTAGAAATATCAAGGACATTGTAGGGGTGCTGATAGAGTTCAGAGTTCCCATGAAATCCGTCATTTGACAGCTTCTGTAGAACTGTGAGGGGAGATCCTGGTGGTGTGTGGGTTAAGTGCTGTGATTGCAGTTCACATCTGCTAGATGCCCCTAGGAAACTCTATGGGGCAGTTCTGCTCTGACCTGTAGGGTCTCTATGAGTCAGACCTGACTAGATGGCAGTGGGTTTTTTTTATTTTTTGTATACTTGTGAGGGATGTGAAGGTATTGTTCGAACAACTGTTGGTGGAAACACTGAGAGTTGCTTGCCTCAAGAGACTAAAAAAGAGCACTTACCACTGGAGTCTAGTGTGATAAAGCTACTGAAGCTAATAAGCCTCCACTCATCTGTCATTTCGTCTTACTGTGATGGTTTATGTGTCAGTAGGATACTGGAAGCTGTGCCAGTGGTATTTCAGATACCAGCAGATTGCGCACAGAGGACACATTTCAGTAGAACTTCCCAACTAAGACAGACTAAGAAGAAAGGCTTGACAACATACTTCCAAAACTTGGGCAGTGAAAACCCTGTGATCACACAGAATATCATCAGATCTAATACTGGAAGATGAGCCCATAGGTTGGAAGTTGCCCAAAGTACACACTGGCCACAACAATGAACTCAGGCACACCAAAGATTGTGGAAATGGTGCAGGACTGGGCGATGTTTTATTCTGTTGTGCATGGTTATCATGAGTTAAAGCTGACTTGATGGCAACTAATAATAAGCTAGTGAGACATAGTTTGATAGAATAATGACTGTTGCCTTCCAACTCATGGCAGCTCCACGTGTGTCAGAGCAGAATTGTGCTCCATAGGGTTTTGAAGGCTGTGACCTATCAAAAGCAGAGTACAAGGCCTTTCTTTGGAGACACTTCTGGATAGGTTCACACTGTCCACCTTTCAGTGACTAGCTGAGCTTGTAACGATTTGTGCCATCGAGGTACACCTTGTTCAAATAATAAGGGATCCCTATTCCTGATGGGGAAACCCTGGTGGTTGAGTGGTTAAGTCCTACACTCGTCAGTTCAGATCTGCCAGGCACTCCTTGGAAACTCTGTGGGGCAGTTCTACTCTGTCTTATAGGGTCGCTGTGAGTGGGCATCGACTCGATGGCAGTGGATTTGTTTGTTGTTGTTGTTCCTGATGTGGAAACCATAGTGGTGTAGTGGTTAAGTGCTGTGGCTTTTAAGGAGAAATCTGCAGTTCAAATCCAACAGACACTTCTTGTAAACTGTGGGGCAGCTCTACTCTGTCCTATAGGGTCACTGTAAGTTGGAATCGACTTGACAGCAGTAGGTTATTCCTGATGTATAAACCCTGGTGTGTAGTGGTTAAGTGCTATGTCTGCCAACCCAAAGGTCAGCAGTTCAAATCTGCCAGGCAATCCTTGGAAACTCTATGGGGTAGTTCTACTATGTCCTCTAGGGCCTCTATGAATTGGAATTGACATGACAGCAGTGTTGGTATTCCTGATGTAATATTTGCTTTTGGTTTAAGAGGCTGTATACTCGCTTCAGTTACACAGCTCAGTGAAAATACTTACCTTCTCTGGTCCCAGTTTTTCCCCTAACACCATAAACCTGGCACACAAAATGACGTTCTAAAAAAAGAAAGAACAACCTTTATTGAGCTTTTGTGTTGCATGAGGCCAGTTGCTTTGTGTGTATTATTTAATCCTTACAACAACACAGTTGTTGTGGACACATTATTCTGAGAGAAGAATGAAGAATCTGGCACAGCCAGGCAAGTAACTAGGCTACAGTCACACAACCATCAGTGACTAAAGCAGGGGCTGGAACCCAAGTAAGAAGCTCTTAGGTACACACACAGACCAGCCTCTTGTGGCTCCCTTTTTTTCCCCCCCCTTTTAGCCTCTGATAACTGTGCTCCCTTACTGCCCTGGAATCCCTAGTGGCAGGATGGTTAAGTGCTGTGACTGCTAACCAAAGGGTCAGCAGTTCACATCTACCAGGCACTGCTTAGAAGCTCTGTGGGGCGGTTCTCCTGTGTGCTCTAGGGTCACTCTGAGTCAAATTTGACTCAATGACAGTAGATGGGATTTTTTTTATTTCACAGCTGTATTGTACCCTTGTTTTTGGTTCCTTGATTTTTCACTTATGGGACACGTGCTTGACTTTTGGGTCTTGGATGCATATAGCAGAAAGTAATGCCACCCCTCCGCCACCCTCCACTAATCAGCTAGATTTGGCAGCCCAAATGGCCAATCCGAAGATCACGGCTTACTTACTTTGCAGGGAGAGTTCATGAAAATCACCCAACAAACCTGATGGCAAAATCATCTCAAAATTACCTTGAGTTTTAGAAATTATTTTTAATCGTCTCCAAATTAGCCATTTTGATTGCAGTTTTTTTTTTTTTTTGTCTTGTAGAATGATCAGTTAGAAAGAAAAAAAAAAAGAGCTTCTTTTTGTCTCATCACTTATTTCCTAGCTGCGTAAGGACATGGAGTCATTCTCACAAGGAAAAATATGTAAAAACAAAGCCCAAGTGTTTTTGGTAAACACTGGACATGTCCCACTTCCACCCCTCTCTCTATTTTTCCCACTGAAATCTGTGTTTATCACTGGGTATTTTTGTTTGTATGTTTGTTTTACATTTTTATGCTCTGACCAAGTATATATGGCTTCTCGTCATTGTGTTGGCTTATAGACTAGAAAACACTTCATTCTTTGGTAAAAATAAGTAATTATAAAACAAGAAGGTGATTGGGAGAGTCAGACTGGGTCAGAGATCTCTGCTGACTGCTTCATACTGATTATTATCTCTGTGTGTTTCTATTTTTTTAACTCAGTGAAATGATGAACTTGAAGCCTATTTGCTACATGCAGAAATGTCAAAGTGTTTTGCAAAATTTTGCTGGGAACACAGGCTATTCTATCATTACCAGTTTCTACTTTTTTCATTCTGTAATGGAAAATTATGCCCGGGCTGAGAGAAATAATTTCCAGCCCTGTATATTTGCATGATTTCCTCTTTGCACTTAATCTAGGACAAAGAAGAAAAAATGATAACGAACTAAATGAAGCTCTTAATTATAGCATTAAGAAAAATTTTTAAACATAATTTGTAATTCCATGTAATATTTCTTTCTAAGTTCAACAGCCCTTTTAAAATGTGATTTTCATTGGATACTTTTTTGTAATTCATCAGTTTAACAAATCAAAATGATTTCTACAAACTGAAGAAACATAGATGGCTGTGACATTTAAAATACAAATACAGACATACAGGATTCCAGATCATCTACCTTCCTGCTGCTTTTCCAAGGCCAGCTCAGTTCCCCCTAAGAGGGCAGGTTTTGACCTGTTTGCAGGGCCTGATGGATGCTATTTTCACAGGTCTGCCTTGAACAGGTTAGACAGTCCAAATTCATTGATGTATTTAGCTTGAAAGTACATTTTAATACTCAACTTGTCCTTATTATGCTTCATGTTTACTCACAGGAAAGGCAGTGCCTCTCTATTTGATATTCATGTTTTCTTTCAAATTACGTGAATTAAGGTGACTTTTACAATGATGTTCCATTACAGGGCTACTCTGGAGACCAGAAAAAACACGTCATCTGGTCCTGTTAATTCTGACAGTGCTGGCAGGACATAATTGCTCTGTCATCTGGGGCCCTGCAGCTAGAACATGTCACCCCTGTGTGAATGCCTTCAGGTTGTGGAATTTGGTTAGTGACTAACGTTATCATGGCAGTGTGCTAAAATAGAGAACAGTAGGGCTGATAAATTGTGAAAGAGAAGAGTGTTCAAGAATAATCAGAGTTTGATAAGCAAGTACATGGCTTAAAAGCATTCTAGGAGTTCCATTTATAATAGATCCTGTTTACTTTGTTTTGTCACTTTCTGGTTGCTTTGGAAGAGATTACCTTAATAGGCTTACCATTTTGCAAAACTCTGTTCTTAAGTGTTATATTAGTAACATAGAATGTTGTTGTTGTTAGCTGCCTTGGAGTTGGCCCACCACACACAATGGAATGAAACACTGCCTGCCATTCTTATGATCAGTTGTGGATTAGACCAGTGTGATCCATAGGGTTTTCAGATTTTGGGAAGCAGATCACCAGGTCTTTCTTCCTAGTGTAGTTTTGTCTGTAAGCTCCTCTGAAACCATTTCAGCATCACAGCAACATGCAAGCCTCCACTGACCGGCGATGATCGCTGTACTAAGTGTACTGACTGGGAATCAGACCTGAGTCTCGCCTCTGGAAGGAGAAAGCTGCCACTGAACTGTCACTGGTTCCTTTTTAACAAAGGAGTACATAGGTTTACTTACAGAACTCTTTTTCAGGTAATACTGAAAGGAAGCATTTCTTTCAAGCATTTCGTAGTGTATAAAGCTTTTAAGGAGGAATGTTTTACATGTAATATTTATCACAATCTGAAATCATTAGCTGGTAGATCAGATTTTCCTATCTTCTGAGCAAATGAAGGAATATATGTGTTTATGTCAATAAAAGTAAAGAACAGAATGTGAGGGCATATTTAAAATCTGTTAAAGACACTGTGTCATCTCTAGTCAAATTGTAGACTACATTAATATTTTAATAAGGTTGTTTATCTTATTTATGAAATGTTATGTGTGGTAGCAGGAAACTGTGATCTGTTCCATAAAAGTAATAATGAAACTAAAAATCTTGTAATCTTTTTAGGAGAACTTTAATTCCTGACAAATAATGATATGATTTCTTTTTTTTTGCTGTGTGTATTCTTTATTTATTGATTTTCTTCTTCTTTTTTTATTATGATAGAATGTACATTCCCATATAAATTTGCATGCCCACCTATATGCAGCTCCCACTGCTCTTCCTGCTTGATGACTGCACACTCCTCCCCCTGCTTGGCGACAGCACACTCCTCCCCCTGTTCGGCGACAGCACACTCCTCCTCTCTGCTCCATACATGTCATGTCCTCCTATCCCCTCCTCTCTACCCACTCCCCTTCCTCCTGTAAGAGGTCAACAGGACGACATTCTATAGATGCATAGAACCATAAAGTGCGCATATATGACTTGAATTTTAATTCTAGATAATTTTGTTTTAAAATTAGAATTTTACTTTAAAAATTCATGATTCTTTGTAAACTATATATTTTTAGACACTTGGAAAAATGTTGGTTTTTAGCTGATATATATTATGATGTGAACCAAATGTGTAAGCTTCAGTTTCCTTACTCATTTGTGATGATTTAGCATAAGGTACACTATTGTTGTTACCTGATATAGAGCTGATCTGATTCATGGCGACCCCATGAGCGCAGAGTAGACCTGCTTCAGAGCACTTTCAAGGCTGTGACCTTTTGGAAACAGATTGCCAGGCCTGTCTTCTGAGGCACCTCTAGGTCGTTTCAGACTGCATTCTTTTCAGCTAGTAGCTGAGTTCTTAACAGAAACTGCGAAAACATAAAAAACAAATTGAAGGAAAAAGAAAGAAAATACTCGGTAAGAGAAAATGTAATGCTGAATGAGTTGTGAATTATTGGCATGTCTTACACATTACAATGTAGTTTGACAGTATGAGTTAAGATTTCCACCTTTAGTTCTTTAAAAATTACCTTCAGTGGCAGTTGAGAACTTTATATTTGCCATATTTATGTTAGAATGTCAGTTTAGTCTTCTAACCCTGAGAGTAGCTGTTGTCTCTTTTTCCCTCAAAGACATTTTAATGAAATATTTTGAGCAATATTTTATTTCTAGTTGCTGTTGTTAGGAATCAAGAGGATTCCAGTCCACAGTGACACTGTGAACAACAGAATGAAAGATTGCCTGGTATTAACAATAAATCTTTCTAGGCATTGGTCGAAATCTAAGTATTCTGGTGAATATTTTGAGAACTCTTGAAACGTGTCAGTGCCAGCAAGTAGCTGGTAGCTGGTTGAGTACTCGATGAGTATTGAAACAGAATTTATGCACCTCACTAAAACTGGAGTATGTCTGAATTAGCCAAGTAAAACTGGATGAGTCACCCAGTCTCCGAGAGACTATTTCCTTGCCTTTATGATTGACGTGCTAATGGTGTGAGCCCTACGGACCTCTAAGATCAAATATAGTATTACTAAAATTTGAAACAGCACTGTTGTTGTTGTTAGGTGCCATCAAGTTGGTTCCAACTTGCAGTGACCCTGAATACATACAACAGAATGAAACCCTGTTCGGTCCCGTGGCATGCCCCCCAGTCAGTATTATGCTTGAGCCCATTTTTGCAGCTGCTGTGTCAATCCCCCTCACTGAGGGTTTTCCTCTTTCCCACTGACCCTCTACTTTAGCTGACCCTCCTGACCACGTGTCCAAACTATGTAAGACATAGTCTTGCCATCCTTGGGTCCAAAGAACACTCTGATTGTACTTCTTCCAAAACAGATCTCGTCATTCTTTTGGCAGTCCGTTCAGTGTTTTTCTCCAGCAGCATGCGTGTCAGTTCTTCTTCTGTCTTCCTTATTTATTGTCTCATTTTTGTGTGCATGTGATGCTACTGGAAATACTGTCTCTTGAATTAGGCACACCTTAGTCTTCAAGGTGACGTCTCTGCTTTTCAGCATTTTAAAGAAGTCTCTTGCCGCAGATTTTCCCGGTACAATGTACCTTTTGATTTCTTGACTGCTGCTTTCATGGTTGTTGATTGTGGCTCCAGGTAAAAATGAAATCGTTGATGTGCTCAGTCTTTTCTCCATTTATCGTGATGTTGCTTATCAGTCCAGTTGTACCATATGACAGTAAGGCATTCATTACTCATTAGCAAACATTCATTAAGCACTAGCTTCTCTTTCTTTTTGAGACTTTGGTCTCTTTAACTGCTGACCTAACAGTTTGGCCTCTGGAGAATAGTCTTCTTGGGTAAGATCCCCTTGTTGTTATGTCATTATTAGGCGACATTGAGTGGATTTTGACTCCTGCTGACCACATGTGATAGAATGTAACTGGCCTATAGGATTTTCTATGCTGTAATCTTTACAGGAGCAGATTGCCAGGGCTGTTTTCTCCCACAGATCGTTGGGTGGGTTTGAACTGCCAATATTTTGGTTAACAGCTGAGTGTTTAACCATGGTGCCACCAGAGCTATCCATTGTTTCTGGTTCCAGCGTCCAGCCCTCCAACTTTTCTACATCCTTTACCCAGTCTACCGCTTTGTTCTGGCCTTAAAAATGCCAGAAGACTGCTTAGAGAATCTTGGAGAGAGAATAATGCTGACCTCTCGAAGGCGGTTGAAGTGCGGTGGTAAAAGGAGGAGTCATTGAGCTGAGCAGTAGAACAAAGTGATCAGTTACGTTGGAGGCTATGAGGTTACGGAGGAGGGAGGCTGAAAAGAAAGTGATGGTCCTTTTGTTTGAGTTTTGTTCTCTTTTGATTTCACTGCTTGTTTTTTCAATTAGGCGGCGACTGAAGGGAAGGGTCCTCCTTAGAACAGTCAGAACGAACACGAACACTCAGTGGTAGAGGAATGGGACACTTAAGAGAAGTAAAGCAGAGCAAACAGTAGGAGGTAGCTTTTTTGATCCTGAAAATATGTTCATTATGTAATATCCTACACATGGATTGCCAGAGCTCTGAGAATTAAAATATAATGCAACCATAGATTATACATGATTTCTTTCTTCAGAAGTCACTTGTGATGTGAAGATTTTGCAGTATTTCAGGCTGTGTACCATAGTACTTCTAATGCTGTGTGTTCTTTGAGCTTTTTAGATTTGTGATTCTGGATAAAGAGCTTATCTTCTGTAAACCCTACTTGTGGTTGTTGTTTTCCTGGCAAAACTCTGTTAGAAAAGCAGTCATTATGCTAAAAAACAGAAAAGTAAAAATCCTTTTTAAAAGCTTCCCACATGTGACCAACCATTTGTTATTAATTTTATATATGATTTATCCTCAGGATGATAAATGATATCATGTGAACACTTTTAACATGGACTAAATGTAGTATTTTTTCTTTTCTTTTCTTCTTTTTATGCTATAGTAAAGCATCTGCAAAAACCTAGAGCCCTAGTTAAGGAGGCATCTGGCATAAGCCCAGTTTATGAGACTCCTCAAGTGTGATGTGTTTTTCTGTCTCCTGAATGATGTCTGCGACAAGTAACTCACAGCTAAGTATGCCAGAAAGCTTTCTGGAAGGTTTACAGAAGAGTCACTTCCCTGAGACTCTAGCACACCAAGGTCGCAGTGATGCATCTAGATCTTAGGAGACCCCGAGATCTGGAGTTGTGAACTATCTTATACCTGCAAGGTTGCCTGTACATGTCTTTCCTTTGTGGGCTGGATTGCTTGGAACACCATGGGGCCACCAAGGTCTGGGCTGCTGCCCCAGTTTTTTGCCCAGTTAATTGATGCCTCATTTATCCAAATGCCCCAGGCCAGTTTAGCACCCACTTCCTGGCATGCTGACACTGGACATCACCAGGGAACCCACCACCTGCAGTGCCAGGCTCTCTCCAACTCACTACAAGTCAACTTGATTGTTTGTTTGCTTTTTCAGTTCTTCCAATAAGCTGAACCCTTTTTCAGCTTGAAGACCTTTGTACCACTGTTCTTTTTCCTGGAATGTTGTTCTGTGCTTGCCCCCTCTTATTATCCTTTTCGTGGTGCAACAGTTAAGCACTGGACTGCTAACCAGAAGGTTTGTGGTTCAGACACATCCAGTAGGTGTACTGGCAAAAGACCTGTCACTCAGCTTCTGTAAAGACTGTAACCTAGGAAACTCTGTGGAGAAGTTCTGCTTTGTTGCATAGGGTTGCTGTGGCTCCACAAATCAGCTCCATGGCACCCAGTCACAACAACCCTGTATAAAGTGGCTCCTCCCATTATCCTCTGTTCCAGCACCCAGTTTATGTGCTTCATAGCAGTATAGTTAGTTTGCTTATTTATTGTCTAGACCAACAGTTTATATTTTTTTAACTTCCTTTTATTGTACTTTAGATGAAAATTTATAGAACAAACTAGTTTCTCATTAAACAGTATGCATATTGTTTTATAATATTGGTTAACAACCCTGTGACATGTCAGTGCTCTACTAGCTTTTTGGCCTTGGGTACCCTGTTACCAGCTTTCCTGCCCCCTCTTGTCTTCTAGTCCTCTCCCCTGGGCTGGTATGATCCTGCAGTCTTGTTTTTGTTTTATGCGCCTGTCTCATCTTTGGCTGAAGTGTGAACCTCAAGAGTGACTTCATTACTGAGCTAAAAATGTGTCTGGGGCCATACTCTTGGGGTTTCTCTAGTCACTGTCAGGCTAGTAAGACTGATCCTTTTTTGTGAGTTAGAATTTTGTTCTCCATTTTTCTCCAACTGTATTCAGGACCCTCTATTGTGATCCCTATCAGACCAGGGGTCAACGGGCAGCATCTAGTTGCGCTGGACTCATTCTGATGGAGCCTACAGTAGGTGTGATATGTCAGTCCTTTGGACTAAACTTTTTTGTGTGACTTTGGTTGTCCTCATTCTCCCTTGATCCCCAAGGGGTGAAACAAGTGCAGTATCTTAGGTAGTCATTCACAGGCTTTTAAGACCCCAGATGCTACTCACCAAACTAGAATGTAGAACATTTTCTTTATAAACCGTTATGCCAGTAGAGCTAGATATTTCCTGAGAACATGGTCCCTGCAGCCCTCGGCCCAACAATTTGGTCCCCTGAGGAGTTTTGATGTATCTGTGGAGCTTCCATTGACCTTACCTTGTACAGGTTGTGCTGGCTTCCCCAGTATTGTATACTGTCTCACTCTTCACCAAAGTTACCACATACCTGTTGTCTAGTATGTTTCTATCCCCACCCCTTAACTCCCCTCCCTCATAATCATTAAAGATTATTTCTTTTTGTGTGTAAACCTTTCCCTAACTTTTTACAGTAGTGGTCTCAAACAGTATTTGTCCTTTTGTGACTCACTTATTTCAGTCACCATAATGCCTTCCAGATTCATCCCTGTTATGAGCTAATTTGTAGATTGTTCATTGTTCTTTATTGTTGCATAATACTCTGTTGCATGTAAGTACCGTAGTTTATCCATTCATCTATAATAGTTAATATTTCTGTTAGACTCATATAATTCAGCATGACCCATTTCTGGTTCTGAAATGAAATTAATAGTTAATGCAAATAAACAACACAAACTTTGGAATTATCTATGTGGAATCAAACTGACAGTAGCTCCTGGAGAGATTATGTAGGAAACTTAGGGGACAGTGAGTTTATGTTAATGGGGTGGAGTAACTCAGAAACAGAGTGACAATGGTTACAAAATTCAGAAAATGTAATCAGTGTCACTGCATTGTACATATACAGATTATCAAATTGGTATATGTTCTGCTGTGTTTATCGTCAGTTACAACAAAAATAAAATGAATTCTGTAAAATAAGTCGGATCTGACTTGACAGCACTTGGCTGGCTTGGCATACTGATCTCAAGTAATGAAAAGTTTAGTTTGCTGAGTCCTATGTATTTCAGTTTGTCAATGTGAAGGCCCTGTAACATTGTGGTTGATGAGGAAGTAGTCAATTGCCTGTACTGGTATGAAACCACTCAACATGGGAGAGCTATAAATACAGATTAATGGTGGTGAGTGAGCTTGGCAACTCAACGACTACTAATGGCATGGCCATCAGAGACTCAGTTTTCTAAAATCATTAAAGTTCTGGGTAAATTTTAAAACACAGTATAATCTCCAGTCAATTTACACAGTACTTTTGTTTCTGGAAAATCCAATATATTTCATAACTCTGTAAAAATACTTTGTGTTGATATATAAAATGCATTTTACATATAAACAAATATTTCATGTACCTACATTCTGGAAGGACATTCAAAGGTCATGAGAAGTGCCACACTTCCCCCTTGGTTTAAATTATGTGGAATTTGCACAATGTAGGGCATTTCTGTCCGTAATGTCCTCAGCCATTGAGACAACCAAAAATGCTGCAGGGAATTTCTTTTTATTTTATTTTTTTAAGCAAAGAGAAATTTCTTCTGTCATTGTTGAAGAAACCAGAAGTCCAAATTCAGGGTGCTAGCTCCTGGGAAATGTTTCTCTCTCTGTTGTCTGTCAGGGAAGGTCCTTGTCATCAGTTTTCCCCTTATCTAGAAGTTTCTTAGCACATGCACCCCAGATCCAAAGGAGGTACTCCACTCTTAGTGCTTCTGTCTTGGTAGCATGAAATCCCTATCTTCTTTATTCACTTTTCTCATCTTTAGAGAAGCGTTTATCATGTTTTAAGTGCAAATTTAAAATTTGAGTCAGTTTGTCATATAAAATCTCACTGTTATGTGACACTAGCTGTTCTCCTCACACTGTAACAGCACACTGCTTCCCTCCACTCCATATTTCCCATGTCCATTCAAGTACTTCCTGTCCCTTTCTGTCTTTGCATCTCAACTCTGGACAGGAGCTGCCCAGTGAGTCTCCTGTGTCTGCTTATGCCAAGAAACACACTCTTCACCAGTATCCTTTTATGTCTCCTATGCTTCAGTTCTGAGATAACAGAGACTCTGGGGGCTGTGTCATCCAGGGACCCTCCAGTCTATCAGACCATCAGTCGTTTTACTAGAGTTCAAGTTCTGTACTCCACGTTGCTCCTGCTCTATCAGGGGCTCTTTGTTGAGTTCTCTGGAGGAGCAGTCATTGTTGGTAGCTGGGCACTATCTGGTTCTTCCTGTCTCATGTTGATGTAGTCTACTTTGTGTGACCCCCTTCTGTCTCCTGGGCTTATGTTTTCTAGATGTCTCTGATCTTCTTCATTCTCCTTTGCTCCAGGTAGGTTGAGACCAATTGATGCGTCTTAGATGGCTGCTTGTCAGCTTTAAAGACACCATGCATCAGTCACTAAAGTGGGATGCCAAACATATTCTTAACAAATTTTGTTATTCCTTTTGACCTAGATGTCCCCTGAAACCATGATCACTGACACTGTGTTGCTGATACTCTGACCATGTTGCTGATATTCTGTCCTTCCATTGCATTTGGAAAACTTCTTAGCTTTGGGTGTAGTCCAGTTGTGCTGACTTTCTCTCCTGTATGTTGTACCTCCCTTCACCTAAAATAATTCTTCTCTATTATGGACTGCCAAAGAACAAACAGATCTGTTCTGGAAGAAGTACAAGCAGAGTGCTCCTTGGAAGCCAAGATGGGCAGATTGTATCTTACATACTTTGGACATGTTGTCAGGAAGGATCAGTCCCTGGAGAAGGACATCATGCTTGGTAGAGTGGAGGGTCAGTGAAAAAGATGAAGACCCTCCACAAAGTAGATTGACACGGTGGCTGCAACAATGGGCTTAAGCATAAAACTGATTGTGTACATGACGCAAGACTGGGCAGTGTTTCGTTCTGTTGTGCATAGAGTCGCTATGAGTTGGAACTGACTTGATGGCACCCAACAACAAAAACAGTATCAAATTGGTGAATATCCCTCTCCATCCCTTCCCACCCTTGTAATCATCAAAGAGTGTTTTCTTCTGTGTTTAAACTTTCTGAGTCCTTATGATAGTGGTCTCATACAATGCCTGTTGTCTTTTTACTATTTTCACTCAATGTAATGCCTTCTAGAGATGGTTCCCAAATTCATCATTGCATAATGTTCCATTGTGTGATATGCCACAATTTGTTTATCTGTTCCTCCATTGTTGGGCACCTAGGTTGATTCCACTTTTTGCAATGACTTTCTGACATACCCTTTCTGAGCACCACTGGGCTAGACTATAAGCACCACTGAGAATGGGGACCATGTATGCCTTACCTTCCATAGAAGCCTGACATCCACAGCATTACCTGGATTATTGAAATACCTGGCAAAAATTCAAAGAATGACCAAAAGGGAATATATGGAAACAGAGGAACACATGCATCCATTTAATGAATAGATGTTTTTGAGTGCCTGCTACTCACCAGGTGCTTTCTAGGGACAAAGAATGTAGTAGTCAATGAGACAAATCCCCTTCTCTGAAGAATATGCTTTCTCTCCACATGTAGTACTTCTTTATGATTGCAGCGACATCTTGTTTTCCTATACCTGCATATTATAGATACTGAAACAACAGCAGCAGCTTTGGGTTTTAGTTTATAGGGATAGGGATAGATAGCTGCCATGTACTCAACTCTGACTTGTGGCTCCCGTATGTGCAACAGAACAAGATCCTGCCCAGGCTCCTGTATCATTCGGCCTATGACTGATGTACTGAGTCCATCATTGTAGCTGTCTTGCCCTTCCAGCTTGTCCTTACTGCCCTCAGCTGCACTAAACATGATGTCCTCCATCATTTGATCCTTCCTTGTTGGTAAATTAAATTTAGGCTTGTCCACCTATCACTGTAACTGAAAATTCAGAGACAGTATGGGGTTCAAGGAATAATTTATTTTCAGATCTGCAGCAATTTAGGAGACAGCGGCCAATAAACTGCCCCTGTTGGGTTCCATTTCTAGTGGTTTTTATAGCCAGAACTCAAAGGAGGGGGGATTTGTCACAGAAGAATAGTCGGGAGTCACAAGATTTCATTACATCTAAAAAACAGTGTGAATTGTCCAAAGTTTGTTAAGGGTAATCAAACGGAGCAGACTTAAAATTTGTTACAGGATAATCAATCAGAGCAGACCCAAATGTTTGTCATAGGATGTTCAGACAGAGTAGACTGTCTGAAGGTTGTCACAGGATAATCAAACAGAGCAGGCTCTCCAAAGTTTGTCACAGGGTAATCTAGCAGAGTAAATCATTCAGAAATTTTTACTTCTCTCTGAGGTCTCAATCAACTCTATATCTTCAGAGATAGGGAGAAGAATGCAGACTTGTTTGTCTGGTTAGAATGTAGCTTAATAACCTAAGTGACCTTTGTCAGGCTCTCACATCCACCATCATCCTGATGACATGTCCAAAGCAAGCAAGTCAGACAGTGTTCTGTTGTAATCAGTAGAGATTTCATTAGCTAACTTTTGGAAGTAAATCATCAGGCTTTTCTTCTTAGTCTGTCTGAGTTTGCAAGTTCTGCTAAAATTTGTCCACTGTTGGTCATCCTGATGCTATTTGAAATACCATTGGCAGAGCTTCCAGCGTCACCACAAGACACAAGCCACCACACAATGACAAACTGACGGACAAGTGGTAGAGATTTCATATATAAGGCAACTGTAATTTTGGAATGTCAAGCTTCCTTCAATCTGTAATACTCACCATATGTAATTAAATCAATCGATTGTAATACAGAAAACTGCATAGGGAATAAATAGCAATGGAAGTTGATTTGGTGACTAAGAGGTGTGAATTGTACTTAAATAAACAATACAAGAACATGAGTCTGAATATAACTTAGTTATTTATAGATCCCTTATGTCTGTCTGGAAACTGGTGACATCGTGATTAAATGCTGCAGCTGCTAACTTAAAGGTTGGCAGTTCAATCCACCAAGTGCTCCTTGGAAACTCTATAGAGCAGTTCTACTCTGTGCTGTAGGGTCACTATCAATCTGAATTGACTCAATAGCAGTGAGGTTTTTTTTTCCCCCTTTTGTTATGTCGGTCTACACAGTATCATGAACTAAAACATTTAAATCCAAATCATATTCTTTTTTGCTTTCTTTTTTTTCTCATACACATAGCAACAAGAGAAATGCTGTAAGGGGCTTTTTCCCCCAGTGCAATTCCTTCTATATAGTAAATGTGTTGGCTGCAATGGGCATGCCTCCTTGAAATCAAGTTAGATTTTTAAGACTACTTGTGCGTCCACCAAAGCATTTGGCAAGTAGTATAAATGTCTTCAGCAACCCTTCTGGCCTAATGCTTAAATGCTGTGTCTGTTAACCAATGGGTCAGCAGTTCAAATCTGCCAGGCACTCCTTGGAAACTCTGGGGCAGTACTACTCTGTCCTGTAGGCTTGCTACGGATTGGAATTGACTCAACAGCAGTGAGTTTGGTTTATGTTTAGATTATGAATGTCTTCACATTTGTGTATTGTTGACTTTGGAATCGCATTCAGTTTAAGCAGTCAGCTGAGTCAGGAGACAATCTGTTGATCTAGTTGCCAAAAAGGTTTAAAGGAAGTGATGACTGCTAAAAGTGCATGTTAGAAGGTGAATGCTCTTGCTTATAATTCTGGAAGCTGCACTGGGAGATAAGTTAGCATTCATCTATACATCACGAAACTGAAAAATCAGATGGCCACAACTGAAATGAAACGTTTTTAGATCTTAACCATTTCAAGATCCAGTTATTTTCTCTTTGAATTTTTTATGAGTTGGAATTGACTCGATGGCAATGGTTTATATGTTTTCATTGATGAAGGCATGCTGATTAAAGGACCAATTCATAATTTGTGTTATGAGTTATGAATTCCAGTATCCATTACATGGAATTGTATGTGTCCCAGTGGATCTCTCACACACTGTAAATCCTGTACATATGAATCAATGATAAAATTGATTTCCTTTATTTCTTGACAGTTTGCAAAACAAGAGGTAAAACACGAAGGCATCTGGCAATGACTGCATGTATGTTTTATTCTAGTCTCCTTAACCATAGTATAATGATTAAAAACAATGTCTGCTAACTAATCTTGGCTGGCGTGGCTGCTAACTAAAAGTTTGGCAGTTTGAATCTACCAGGAGCTCCTTGGAAACACTGTGGGGCAGTTAGTTCTACTCTGTCCTTTAGGATCACTGTGAGTCGAATTCAACTTGACGACAATTTTTTAAAAATATTTTTATTATTTTTCGTGAAACTTTTTGAAAACATGGTAGAATGCATTTTTTTCATTACTGAAAAAGCAGTACTTAGAGCTCAAATAAATAAAGCCAAGGCATTTTTATTTCAGTGAAAATTCCACTACAATGCATTCTTAATTACTGCAAAAGCAATACCTACAGGCAAAATAGATAAAACTAAAGGAATTTGAATGTCAGGAAAATAACCACTAATATATAGTCTACATCATAACAGAAGCAATACTAACAGCTAAGAAGCAGAAACAGCTACCCTGAAGTAGTGTGAACTGCCCACAGAGGTGCATTCCACCTGTTACACGTGGAAGAAATTATTGGGCCCTAAGATTCAATGCACAGCAAGAATAATTTAGAGAAGTTTCAGTCTTGAAAAGTACCACTGCAATGCATTATTCCTTACTGAAAAGTCAGTGTTTGCTATTCAGAAGCTAAAACAGAAGGGAGACAGTAATGTCTGGAAACAACGAATGATGCAAAGAATAAAATGACTACTACAACTGAGTGAAGACTAGCAACAGCTTATTTTCCCAGTAAGTGCATAAAATCACCTCTTGCCAGTTGAGTCAGGTCTGGCTCATAGCAACCCCATAGTTCAGGATGGACCTACCCCATAGAGTTTCCAGGGAGCATCTCGCGGATTTGAACTGCTGGCCTTTTGGTTAGCAGATGTAGCACTCAACCCACTGCACTATTAGGCTTTCCACAAGTGCATCATAACTGGGAAACATAGTGAGGAGGTTTGTCTCACAGAAATAAAGGCAGACCTGTCGAAAGTCAGAAAACTCACATATCTGGGAGCCTTCTCCTAAGACAGCACTTAATCTACAGAACAAGAGAGGCTTCCAACTAAGGGCTCTTGAGTTCAAGGATTTCAAAAGTCTTCCACCTTTAGGAGAAACATTAAAAATTGGACTACCTCCTTTCTAAAGAACTCCAGAGGTTTAAAAAGTGGATGAGTTACTCTGTGTTCCACAGGTCTTGAAAGGCTTTTAATAACTGCTGAAACACTGGCTGCCATTTCCTTGTTTTCAGTTCTAAATTATTTAGAACCCTGATTTGCTAGCACAACCCTGAACAAAAACCGCTAGTGCACTTCTGAGAAAACCGTTCCCTCATTTTCCCCAAAGTGGATGTGGTTTCAGATGATGTTTGAAGTTTAGAAGTAACGTTCTTCTTAAACAGGCGTGTTTATTGGCCACAGCTCTTGAATTTTAATTATTATTCTCTGAAGTTTTCTGATGTTAAGATCAACTTTTATACTTTTTACAGTCATGAGCTCTGGGTTATAAATTTGAATCTCCAACACAAAAAGAAAACCATCTTTGTTTAAACTAAGGCGTAATACAGGAACGTGTTCTTATACTGGGAGTAATAAAAGTCCTGGAGCATAGAGTGGCAACTGAGTAGGCCTTAGAAAGGATTTATTGAATTAACAAACTGATGGTGAATCAACACTGTAAAAATATAGGAATGAAATTTCCTGTGCATAAGCTATTCAAACAGTCTCAGAAATAGGTGATATTTTTAGAGGAAATACAATCTCAAAAGTTTTGTGTTCTTTTTTTAACTAGTATATCATGTGCTTAAAATAGCTCATTTATTCATCACAAGAGTTCTGGGAACTGTGTCCATTGTTTCCATTTTGTAGATGGAACACTGAGGCACAGAGCTTTAAGTGATGGCTTGAGTCACAGAGCTGAGAAACAAATGTGATAGGATATAAAGCAGGGAGCAGGATCCAGGGTTTTCTTTTTTTACCTGTTCTGCCTCTTGTATGTCAGGTGAGGGGGTCTGCTGAATGCGTATTTGTCTGCTCTCAAGAATCCATGCCATTGCTACCACCCTTGGTTGCAATCCCAGTGGTATTCCATACTAGTTTGTTGTTAGGTGCCACTGAGTTGATTTTTGATTTATAGAGAGCCCATGTGACAGAATAGATTTGCTCTCACAGGGTTTTACGTCTGTATTCTTTACAGAAGCAGATCACCAGGCCTTTCTCCCTCAGAGCTGCTAGGTAGATTCAAGCTGCCAACCCTCCAGTTGGTTTCAGAGTGCAGAAACATTGACATCTTCCTAGTTAACAAGACTGCAGGATCATTGTCCATAATCCTGATTCCTTTTGACCTTTCATTTTTTGTTTTATTTATTTTTCTTCTATTGTGATTGCATGAAAGTTGAAAATCCCTGTCAATTTGCCATGTAAAGCCCCGTATACACACGCCTCTATGCAACTCTAGCTGCGGTCCCAACCCTGTGACAGCTTGCTCCTCCTTTCCACCCTGCGCCCCTCACTTCCCCTCATTCATACGACCAACTCTCGACCCCTACTCTGTACTCTCCCCTTGCTCTGGAGGAGCTGCTCTGACAGCCTAATGTCTTATTGTCCAGTCCACTTTTTGTCTGAAGAGTTGTCTTCGATACTTGTTTCAGCTGTGGGCTAGCAGTAAGTTTAGGGACCATGTTCTTGGGGAGTACCCCGACTCCAGGGTGTCAGACCATCAAGTCTGACCTTTTGACTTTTTTTTTTAAGTTCATTTATTTCTTTCTCATCGCCAAGCCAGCCAAGTGCCGTCGAGTCAGATTATATATATATATATATATATGCATATATGTGTATACACACACACACACACACATATATGTATGTACAGCCTCCCGCTTGTCTGAATATTACCTCTTATTTTTGGCTGACCATGGTTCTATCTTCCCCTCATCTACTCAGCGTTAGTGCTTATCTGAAACTCTCTGTTCATGTATTATGAGGGAACCCATGGCTTAGAGTTGGGTTCCTGAATTTAACAGTCAGCTTTGTGTGTTGTTGTCGTGTACCTTTGAGTCAGTTCTGCCTCATCACTACCCTATGAGAAAGAGTACAAGCCTTACAGGGTTTCCTAGGCTACACTCTTTACTGACACTGACGTTAGGTCTTTTCTTCTGCAGAGTCACTGGTGATTTCAAACTGCTGACTTTTTGCTTAGCAGTTCACCCTTAACCACTGAGCCACCAGGGTTCCTTATGTAGCTGTCCTTAAATAGATTTAAAAAAGAAATTCTACTCATGCGAATCTGTTTGTTTAATGTGCATTTCCTCTTGATTGTCCTATGACCATTATTATGTCTAAGGTAAAATTCTTAATTGTTTTTTCCAAAAACCAGCTTCTCTTACTAACTTCCTTTTTCTCACTGGAGGAGTCTCTGGGCAGCACAAATGGTTAATGCACTCAGCTGTTATCTGAAAGCTTGGTGGTTAGAGTCTACCCAGAATCTCCTTGGAAGAAAGGGCTATCTACTTCTGCAAAATCAGTTCTTAAAAATCTTTCAGAGCCTAGTTCTACTCTGATACATGTCAGGTTGTCATGAGTTGGAGGTGACTCATTGCAACTAGTTTTTTTAATTTATTATTATTAGTGATACATATTTACCAAGCTCTATGTCAGGTTGTTTCGTAACAAGTTGTTTAAAGATCAGTTTATCTAAAGATCATTATCACCTAATGATTTAAGTCTCTTTCCAGTGTTTTTATTCCATCCAGATGTCCTATTATTTTCAGCCATGTTTACTTTTTGAGGATTCTTAGACATACTTGTCAAGACTCCGAACTTAGTTTGTATTTCTAAAAAGTAATGGTCAAATTTCTTTCATAAAACTGTGAGCAATTTTGTTTTAGCTTTAACTGCTTAAAGAATGTTTATCTACAGATGCTATTTTCAAAATGACTTGTATTAACAAGAAATACTTGTGAATTTCCAATAAATTTAGCTCGTTTTATCTAATTATCCCTTATATCCTGTGTTTATTATTTTTCCCTTTCCCACCCAAGGGATCTTATAAGGAGTCTTCATTTTAAAGAATGAACTCGTAAGTACACTAAGGTGAATTTATTTAAAAAGTCTGTAAATACAAAAAGGCTAGAAAAAATAATCTGTGAAGTAATAGACTTTAAAGTCCACAAAAGGTAAAAATAATACCCACCTCACCTCTAAAACTATTAATAATTGATGTAGAAATTGAGGATAGAATGTTAGGGAAACTCATTATCAAGGGAGCTGATAACTTTTCTGATAACTAATTTTGCCTTTGAATGAAAGATCCATTCATCTGTGTTGAAGACCTTTGCCCAGTATCCTGTCTCCTTCCCATTCCCGCATTACCTCTCCTCCACTATCTTCTCAGCCATCTTGAAGTCTCCTAATTGGTGGTCTTCTTAGACCATATGAATAGCAAAATAAATTTTCCAAATCAATATTTCAACATCTCAGTCCCCTTTTTTAATTTTTTTTCTGTGATTACAAGAAATTTACAATGCAACTCAATTTTCCCTATAAAACCCTGAGTACCTGTCTCTATGTGACTCTGTCTGCTCTCCTCACCTGGTGACAGCATACTCTTCTTTTTCACTCTTTACTTCCAGTATCCACTCAAGCAACATTTGTCCCTTCCTCTCCATCCTCTCTTCTCCCCGCTAAAAAGAAACCAGTAGAACAGCCTCATATATATATTAAACCATAAGTGCACACATCACATGCATCAATCACTCTGTGTCTGCAAGTCCAACACATTCTTTGTCTGAAGTGTTGGCTTCAGTACTGATTTCAGCTTTGGGCTAGCAGCAAGTCTAGGGGCCATGTTTTCAGGGGACCCTCCAGGCTGTTGAACCATCAATTGTGGTCTTTCAATAGAGTTCTTGATCTGTACACCTCTTTCTCTTGTGCTATGTCAGGGATTCTACATTGTGTTCCCTGTTGGGGCTTTCTTTGGTAGTGGCCAGGCACCATCTAGTTCTTCTGATATCATGTTGATATAGTCTCCCAACCATATGGGTCCTCTATCTCCTGGGCTCATTTTTCCTTCTGTTTTTGATATTCTCAGTTGTCATCTGTTCCAGGTAGGTTGGGATCAATTGATGTTCCTCAGATGGCAGCTTGCTGGCTTTTAAGACCTCAGATACCACTCACTAATATGGTCAACCCCCTGTTTTTAATATATTTTTTATTATTATGATAGAAAGAAAATGTACATTCCCATATAAATTTGCATGCTGACCTACATGCAGCTTCCACTGCTCTCCCTGCGTGGTGACAGCACACTCTTCCTCTCTGCTCCATACATGTCCTATCTTCCCAACAATCTCCTATCTTCTCCCTTCCACCCATTCTCCTTCCTCCAGTATGAGGTCAACAGGACAGCTTCCTATAGATGCCTAGAACCATCAAGTGCCCAAACAATATGGTCACTCTGCGTCACCAAGTCCAATCCACTGCTGTCTGAAAAGTTGACCTCCATTATGATTTATGGACAGGGGCTGCATCAGAGCCTGGTACCCTGCTCCCAGGAGAACTCCGAGGCCCCTGGACCATCAATTGTGGTCTTTTATTGGAGATCTCAGGGTGCACCCCTATTTGTACTTGTGTTGCCAGTGAGACTTAACTTTGTAAGCTCCATCGTGACTATCACTGGTGGTGGACGGGCACCATGTGGTTCTTCCGGTCACAAGTCGATGTAGACAACCACTCACGTGGGTCTCTCTGTCTTCTGGATTCTCTTTCCCCCATGTCGTTATGGACCTTGGTGATCATCCATTCCTGCTGAGTTGGGACCACTTGCTGTACCCTCAGATGACAGCTTGGCTGTTTTTAGTACTCCAGATGCCACTCACCAATGTAGAGTGCAGAGAGACCTCGTTAGCAAAATGCTAGTTGTGTCAATTGGCCTCGATTTCCCCTGACAGGATGATCCCTAGCCCTCCCACCCCCGCTACTCTGTCCTTGCAATATTGGGTTAAGATGGGAGAAGTACACAAGTTGTGTTAAAGTCCCATTAATATTGATCTTGTTACTAATGTGTGCTGTCACCAATTTTCACCTAACCAAATTTCTAACAACTACCTAAATTAAACCGTCCCCTCTTGCCCTCCTGCCCTCTCCACCCTTGCATCCATCAAAGAGTCTTTTCTGTTATGCATGAGTCTGCTTTTAAGTTCTTATCGTAGGGGTCTCATATAATATTTGTCCTTCTGTCACTGACTACTTTCACTCAACATAATGTCCTCCAGTTGAAACCAGGGTAAGAGATGTTTCCTGCTGTTATCGCCATGAGTTGGATCCGACTTGATGGCACTTGGCTTGGCCTGCTATCATTGTTGTTCTTTATCATTGCATAGTGTTCCATTGAGTATATATACCATAGTTTACCTATGGTATCTGGTTGTTGGGCATCTGTTGTTGATTCCATCTTTTTGCTATTGTGGACTGTGCTGTGATGAACATTCGTGTGCATATATCTGTTGGTGTGAATGGGCTTGATTCTGTAGAATATATTCCAAGCAGTGGAGTTACTGTGTCAAATGGTATATCTATATCCATTATTCTAAGGTAGTGCCAGATTGCTTTCCAAAGATGTTGCACCATTCGCAATCCCACCAACAGTGTAGGAGAGTTCCAAATCTCTCCACAGCCTCTCCAGCATTTAGTGTTTTGCATTTTTTTGAATCATGGTCAACCTTGTTGGGGTGAGATGGCATCTCATTGTCGTTTTGATTTGAATTTCTTTAATAGCTAATGATCGTGAGCATGTCTGCATGTGTTTTTTGGCTGCCTGGATCTCCTCTTTAGAGAAATGTCTGTCCATCTCCTTTGCCCTTTGCTGAATTGGATGATTTATCTTTTTCTTATTGATATTTTGTAGTACCTTATGGATTATGGAAATCAGGCTCAACACCCTGAGCCTGATTTTAAAATCTTGGGTGGTTCCTTGTCATTTGTAGGATACATTTCAAACTTACTAGCCTGACATTCCATGCCCTCTATGGGATGGTTCATACTTGCCTCTTCAAATATAACATCTGTCTTTCCTAGGCACAGTTTTGGTGTCTGCTGTCAGACACATCTACCCACTTGAGAATATCTTGTGCCTGATCACTTCGGCTTTCCTTCTAGGCCTGATTCAAACCCTGTTTTCCATGAGCCTTCCCTAAAAATTCCTTCACTGATTCATTGTACTGTTTAGTGTTTGTCTTCTTAGTTGATTATTGATGTGTCTGTATCTTATATTTTCCAAGGGTGTGTACTGTCTGAAGGTTGGTTCTGAGCCTGTTAGTTTTCTTTTTTTTATTCCCCTTAGTATCTTCTTCTAGTAAGCACAAAGCTTGTATTTAGTACCACCTTTGTTGTTGCTCCTTGGAAATGCTATAGGGGCAGTTCTACTCTGTCCTTTAGGGTTGCTGTGAGTTAGAGTTGACTTGATGGCAGTAGGTTTGGTTTTGTTGTTGTTGTTGCTGTTTTAAGATATAAATAGCCAACCAAGCCAAGTGCCATAGACAAGCCATATGTTATGGCTGAGAAAAGCAGCTATTTAATTAGAAAGTCTGAATTCACAGCCTTGCCTCATAAATTCGTAGTAGCTGTGTGGCATCTAATGCCTCTGAGTATCAGTTCTTTTTTTTTTTTTTTTTTCTTAAAACAAAGTAATGGTGATAAAAAATGCACCTGTTTTGGGAACAAATGAATAATTTGGGGAAGGACACTTTAAATCATACACTGCTGTAAAAATGTTAATACTGGTAGTGTTTTCCGTAGTGCTGATATTAATGAGGGTTTCAGTGTAGTTTAATTAACCTTCCAGTCTTATACTCTTTGTTTCCCTATCTCTCCCTCTACTCTTTGTCTTGCCTGCTGTACATTCTGGTACCCATGACCTACATCTCTTGCCGCCATTGCTCCCCTGTGTATCTACCTGCTTTCCTGTCCTTACTTTCTATTTCTTTCTTCTTTCCCAGTTTTCCTTTTTCTGTCAAAATCCCTTTTCCTATGCAGTATTTCCTCTTCAATATTCCTTAGCTTTCTTTCTCATCATTCTGTGTTATTATGTGGTATAGGATTTTAAAATGATGGCAGAAAAAGAATTCTCATAGAATCCAGATACCTATACAAGTAAAATTTTTTCATGGTAGAATTTTTGAGAAGTGCTTTTTTTATACTTAAGCCCACAATTTTTTATTATTAGAGGTAGATAAAATCATACAAATTTTAATCCAGTCCACTTGACTTAAGGGTGAAAGCAAAAATCTTGAGAAAGTAAGTGACTTGCCCTGGATCTCAATGTTAATGACTGATTGAGCTGAATAGTTAAGGTGGTTTCCAGAGCTCAGCCACGACTGCTTTCACTTTTGGTGTCCTCAGTGTTGTTTCCCAGCATAGAGTTTGGGTAGGGGACACTCTGGGCGTTAGCTTGTTCCTAATATGTAATCTAGAAAATTGGCTTTGAGTAAGTTATTTAACCTCTGTGGCCTGGAGGTTCACATCAGAAAGTAGGAGGAGGCAGTAGGCTTTAACGCATCTTTATAATCTTAACGTTCCTTCATCTCCATATTTAAAAACTATTTAAAGGCCTATGATTTACAAGTAGAAGATGAATTTAGTTAGGTGACCCTGAGTCCATTTCAACTCATAGCAATTCCATGTGTCAGAGGAGAACCTCCCTGTAGGGTTTTCTATTCTATACCTTTATGGAAACTCCCACAGAACTGGTGAGTAGGTTAGCACTGCTAGACTTTGGGTTAGCAACTGAGTGTTTAACCAGTGCCACCAGGGCTCCTATGAGGTGAGTTAGACTCTTGCCTTTGGTTTGCCTTCATAAATGCTACCCAAAGTGAAGCTTCTTTCGACACATCAAAACTCGTTGCCATTGAGTCAATTCTGACTCATAGCGACCCTATAGGACAGAGTAGAATTGCCCCATAGATGTTCCAAGGAGCAGCTGGTGGATTTGAACTCTTAACCAGGGCTCCTTTGCCATGTGACTATATTTCAGATTATACTACATCTTCCACTAGTCCAGTATTTGGTTAAATTGTTCCTAATTAAAACATGACAGCTTCCTTGGCAGAAATCCTGTCTGTGCAATACAGGAATGTTTGGCAAGGTTTTTTGTTATCATTTTTAAAAAGGCTGCTGAAGAATGAAATATGTTGTTGTAATATTTTCTCCAGATCATAGTGTTGAAACAGAACAATGTGACATTTCTATTAAATAGTACCTGAGAGTTGACAAAAGAGCCACTTTATTCTTCATTTGGGGACTAGTGCAGTATTAACTGTTCACAGATTTCTTTGTGTACCTTCCTACACAAATGATTCACAATTTGAAGTAAATGCAGGTGAAGGAAGAGATATGTAAAACTCACTTGTGAGCATATAAAATCTAGCAAGTTACTAAGGCCTTTAATTTATCATGCTGTAACTCAGAATTACTTTACATTCTTAGTAAATCTTTCCAGCCATTTGACTAGAACCGCCAACAAAACCTCATTGCTATGGAGTTGATTCCATCTCTTAGCTACCCCACCAGACAGACTACAACTACTGCACAGGTAGGCTGTAATCTTTATAAAGTAGACTGCCATGTCTCTCCCCTGTGGAGCAGCTAGGAGGTTTGACTGCTATCTGCCAGGCTTTGGAGTGACAGCTGAACACTTTGACATGGGGCCAGCAGAGCTCCTCTCATTTAAATAAAGGGGAAGTTAATCTTGCTTGGTAATTTTTTTTTTCATATCTACCTGGGTTAAACCAGCTGCCCTCGAGTTGACTGCTTCTCACAGTGACCCACGTGTGTCCTGTTTAGAAGTAGATCACCAAGCCTCTATTCTAAAGCACTTCTGGTGAATTAGAACCACCAACCTGCCCGTTAGCAGCCCAGTGCATTAATAACTTATGCAACCCAGGGACTGCTCTGTAGGGCTCACTGCTGGTTCTCCATGGAACTCCAGTTGCTACTGAGTGTCTTTGTCTGGGTCGTGGGATTAAATCACTTACAGAAACGAGTGTATATCCCAGACCCAGCCTCTTCTTTGTTTAGCCTTGCTTTTCATAATCAATTAATGCATTCCATCAAAAATTGCTCTTGTTTAGTTGTGGAATTTTCACTCAGTTTGCCAGACCGTCATTTCCTGAAATACTTGCAGATAGTCATTTTTTTGTCTTTCAGTGTCTGAGAGCATATTTTAAGAGCTTTGCCAAGCATGGGAAACTAAGAGCACTGTAATCCAGCTGTGGAAACACTATCACTAAGATAATGCACTCTCCCAAACCAAAATCCACTGCTGTCCAGTCAATCCTGACTCACAGTGACCCTATCAGACAGAGTAGAACTGCCCTGGAAGATTTTTGAGGCTGTAAATCTTTTGGGGAGCAGACGGCCTCATCATTCTTTCTTGGAGTGACTGGGAGGTTCGAATCGCTGACCTTTCCAGTTAGCGGTCAGGTGTGTGGACTTCTTTATGGATGTGCTGAAAAACACATTTGAGGTCTGTAGAAAACATGTACCAGGATGGCAGTGAGTACTCTGAAGTGGTAAGAAATTCCTTTTAAGCTTATTGGCATATGTCTAACATTTTTCATCTGAGTTTTATGTAATTTCACAGTTTGTTTTGAAACTTTCCTATCTAATGCTTACTGTTACTAGCCGTGATATAACACAAGTTGCATGTTTCTCAGGGGCTAGCAGAAGTGTTGAAATGCTTTGGAACAGAGTTTGAAATTAGCAAACACATTTGGTAATTTTGTAATTGTTGTATTGGAGGTTATTTTTGTGCTTGAACTTGGATTTGAAATGGTTTTCAGTATCTTATAACATCTTTGGAAAAAGTACTTCAAAAAATTCTTCTTGTAGCTGTAGCTATGGAAATTAAAGTTTCCTAAAAAATAATCTTGATTACCTGGTGAAATTATTTCTATCAGATATAATTGGAAGTAATTGAAAATTTTTATATGTTATAAAACTTTAGAACACGTGAATTGTTAATAAAATCTCATGCTAAGGGATGCTTCCCTTAATCATTAAAAAATATTTAGATTAAGAGTACATAATGAATTAGGGTATCAAATTTTTCTCAATTCATAGAATTATATAAATATCCCCATCAATCTGTACATATTGCAAAGTGAACAATAAATGTTTCATATATTTGTTATATGCAACAAGAGAGGAAGCTAAATTTCAGAGCCATACATACCATTTTTGAATTGTAAAGAGGTATTTTAAACCACTGTGTTCTTCTGGGAAGCCCTGGTGGCCTAGTGGTTAAATGCTACCTCTGCTCACTGAAAGGTCTGCAATTCAGATCCTCCAGGTGCTCCCACAGTTTCATTCAATTCGAATTCAGTAATCACATTTCTGATTTTTAATGTCTTGATGCATTAAGGTGATAATTTCTTCTAATTTTTAACCTCCACATTAGGTTAATGTTATCACAGTTTAACTGTTAAGAAATAAACCTGTATTAAAGAGTGAATTTTGGTGTTGTGAACTTATTCCACCAATTTCTCTTTGTCAGACATGTGTAGGGGCATAATACAATGAGAAGATATTTCATTTCTTATCATATGGCCACCAGAAAATAAATTTCCCTCAAAGCCACAGAACTCTCTTAAGTTAAGCTCCCTATTTGGTTTCTTTATTTCTACCATTGGAATAAGGTTATGGCAAATAGAATTCTAGCAGGAGAGTTGAAAGTTTTTGTTACAAATTTCAAACTGGTCTTAGTCTGCTAATGTGACTTTTTTTTAAAAAGGTATGCTTTTGTGTACTGTCGTTTGCCCTCAAGTTACTGTCAAGATGAATAAAACGTTTAAAAGATAAGGATAGGACTCTGAATATTTCCAGGAATTGAAGTGTTTGCAAAATTAAAAGTTTTTGGAATAACAGAGGTGAAACTAATACTCAGTAAATAAACAGAAATGCTCCTAATGCTTAAACCTTGTTCTTTGTTGTTACTGGCTGCATGCTCTGTGGCTCGTGCAGAATTTTCAGCTGTGTAAGAGTTACATCCAAGTGTATATTATCCAACTGGAGAAATGATTTTGAGGAATAGTGTTAGCAATTTAAAGAAAGCAGTCCTAAAGAATGAGACCTAGGTTTTATCTTTTTAATGAAGAGTATGAATCAATGCAGAAACTATTTCCTAAAATACACCCCAAAGAGCATTTTAGGAGTACAAACATTCATTAATGAGACCCTATGTGTGTAAAATACACACCTGTTTTATATCATTATACACAGGAGCTGTTTTTTTTCCATGAATAATTTGTGTCATATTTTTACATAATTTAGGAAACCATATGTGCTATAATGAAGAAAAATATTTAAAGTATGCAATCATGTTAAACAGTTACAGCATGAGTCACTGTGCTAAAAAAATATGCTGCCCTATGTGTGACAACAGAAACTTAAAGGATGTGATGCTCATTTGGAGTATGTGATTAATTTAGATAACTGTAAATTTATTAATTTAGGTCTTTCCAGTCATTGAGACCAAATTTGGAAATTTTCTTGGGTTAGGTATCCAGATTAAACTAAAACCTGAAAACCAGATCAAATATTTACTGTGTGTACTTACACTTGGTTTGATCTGTAAGATGAGGTCTGTATAACTGGTGCCGTGGTCATCTAGTGTTGTTGTAACAGAAATACCGCAAATGAATAGTTTTAACAACAACAAATTTATTTTCTCACAGTCTAGTATGAGTCGGACCTGACTCAGTGGCAGTGGGTAGTGTAGGCTAGAAGTCCATATTCAGGGTGTCAGGGGAAGGCTTGCTTTCTCAGCTCTGGAGGAAAGTCCTTGTAATCAGTCTTCCCTTGGTCTGGGAGCATCTCAGCGCAGGAACCTTAGGTCCAAATGATGTGCTCCACTCCTGGCACTGCTTTGTTGGTGCTGTGAGGTCTTCGACTCTCTGCTTGCTTGATGGTGTGGGCTACTGAGGGGAACTCCCTTTACCTTGGATCAGGGGTGTGACCTGAGAAAGCATGTTACATCTCCCCAACCCTCTTTAACCATAGACAGAGACTGATTGTAACACATAGGAAAATCAGAAAATATAGGACAACCACACAGTACTGGGAATCATGGCCCAACCAAGTTGACATATATTTGGGGCGGGGGGACACAGTTCAATCCATGACACCTGGTTTAAAAATTTCCTTTAATAGAAACGCAGAATTCTTTTAGACTTTGTAGTATAATTTGCCCAAAGTTTTACTCCTTATAAAGAGCAGCTGTTTTAAAAATAACTTTTTTTCATTTGTTTCCAAAATCCCCTTTCACTTTTCTCCCTGCTGACTTAAATATTCTGCTTGTGCCATGGATATTTGTGTGTGTGTGTGTGTGTGTGTGTGTGTCATTATTATGGGATATCTGTAATGTCATGTACTTTTCCGTAGCATGGGTAGTAGTAGCCTACACTTTGCTATTTCTGATGCAACCCGATCAGAATTTTTACTTTTGAGGGAAGTTAATCACAACTCTTCCCCTTAAGGTCACTGATGTCATTTTAATAAGAAATCTGTATAACTAAGAAATAAATATAAATAGGCTGCCTTTAAATGAATGGTCTCCTTTAGGAAGGCATGTTTCCATAGAAATGAAGCCAGTAGTAGAAGGTACAAGAAGGGAGAAGATACGTCTCTTTTTCAGTTTAGGAAATAATAACTGAGTCCCCTAAAATGGACTGCCGACTTCTCATTCCTTAGAAGTATTCTGTCTTGATATTTGCATATTCTAGACAGTATTGTACAATAGAAATTAGAACTCTCTGTGATAATGGAGCTGTCGTATATGCTGCTCACCATGGTAGCCATTAGCCCATGTGGCTATTGAGCACCTGAAAAGTGGCAGCTGAAGAACTGGATTTTTAATCAATAGCCACCCGTATGATCCTACTAGACTCCTTAGTTAATCAACGTTTGCTCTGTAGACCAAAAGTAGCAGCTTCACGTGGTAGCTTGTTAGAAATGTAGACTATCTGGTCCAACCCCCGATTTACTAAATCAGAATCTGCGCTGTAACAAGATCCCCGGGTGGTTCATTTGCTCATTGTTGGTTAATAAATGCTGGTCTCACAGGGACTCTTGCACAGAATAGATGGTAGGCTGAGATGAGCTTTTCACAGTTTGTTCCTTTCAGAGAATTTTGAACTTTTTACAGAGCAGCTAAGGGGATAAACTTTGAGATTAAACAACCAGTTAAAACCCAGCTTTGCTGTTCACTGCTGTGTCTTGGGCAAATCAGTCTGATGCTCCGTTCTCCTGTAAAATGGGGATGCTAATGAAACAGTATACACCTCTTTGATAACTGAAATGTAGGTAAAGTGTTTACACACAGTTGTTGTTAGTTGCCGTCTGATCCGCTCTCCCTCATGGCAACCTTATGTGTATAACAGCAGCCGACCTCCCCTGCCTTCTTTGTGGTTGTTGATATGATTGAGTCTATGTGGTGGTTATTGAATTACTCTGTTTCATTGAGAATTTCCCTCATTTTTCACAGACTTCTCTAAATTATTAAATGTGATATCCTTCCTTTTCTACCAACTGGCTTTTCCTGATGGCATATTCTAAATAAGCAAGCCCAACTCTTGTCATCCTTGCTTCTGATGGACATTCTGGTTGTGTATCTTCTAAGACACATTTCTCCCTTCTACTGAAAGATACGCACAGTAAACTTTCAGTAAATGGTTGGCTTAACTTAAGTTGTCCATAACTCGTAAAGCTGTGCCCGTCAAAGTAAAACAGGCTTATTAACTTGACAAAACTAGATAGTTCATTTATTTTTTGTTATCAGTTGAAATTCACTGTGTAAAGTCTCCAAAAGAGATTGCGTGAAACCGTGATGGTGTATTGGTTAGAAGCTACAACAGCTAATGAAAATGTTGGCAGTTTGAGTATACTAGGCAATCTTTGAAAACTCTATGTGACAGTTCTACTCTCTTCTATAGCATTCGTATGAGTAGGAATCAACTCCATGGCAATGGGTTTGGTTGGGTCTTTTGGTTTTCAAAGAATATGGAGAGTCCTACAGTTTAAATTCTGTTGCGTGTTATATTTTATGATTTAAGTGAGAAATAATGATCCAATTTCTTCAGACTGTGAAAAAGCCTCATAATTGAAGATCTGAGTTTGTATAGCAGCTTCATTTCCATGCGTTTGAACTCCGATTTCCTTTCCTGCCTTAGTGTTTATGGAGTCCCCAAGACCAAAACTGAACCCACTGCTGTTAAGTTGGTTCTGACTCATAGCAACCCTATAGGACAGAGTAGAAATGTCACATAGAGTTTCCAAAGAGCACCTGGAAGATTCACACTGCTGACCTTTTGGATAGGAGATGGAGCAGTTAACCAGTATGCCACCAGAGTTTCCAGTTAGCTGCAAATGACTTTCAAATTCTTTCTCTTTCTGTAATTCACAGTTACAAACACAGAAAAGTGAAGTTTGGTTGTCCTGGTTACAGGATGTAGGCAAATGTTTGACAGTTCACCTTTGGAGCGCAGCCAGATGTGCCTTTTCAGTAAATTCTATGTTTTAAAAGGGATGAACCCAGGGCAAGCTCAAGTAGCAAGTTCATCCTTCTTAATAGGACTTTATCAAGGAGCTAATCCAAGGGCAAGGGGGGTGGGGAGAAGCAGCCCACTTAAATTAACAGTCGTACTTGTTTCAGATGGCTCATTCTTCTAGCACTAAAAACAAATCCCAGCTTATATATATGATTTTAAAGCATTTTTTATAACGTACATGTTAGTTGTTTCATATATGTGTATATTTATATCTATATAGGAGCCCTGGTGACACATTGTTTAAATGCTCACCTGCCAAAAGGTCAGCAGTTCAAACTCACCAGCCGCTTCAGAGGAGAAAGGTGTAGCAGTCTGCATCTGGAAAGGTTTACAGCCATAGAAAGCCTGTACAGTCTTATAGGGTCACTGTGCATCCGAGTGACTTGAGAGCGGTGGATTTGCTTTGATTATAGACAGTGTGTGTGCGCATAAACACACAAACACATGTGGATCGACATCATGGTGAACAACCTCATAAATAATTTTCTACATCTTTGATTATTTCCTTCATACTGATTCCAGAAATTGACATTACTGAATATATACTTCTCAAGGAATAACTTGCATCCCCAAATTACTTTTCAGAATGTTTGTCCTAATGTAGACATACACCAGCAGTGTTTGAATTCATTTTGCCACCGTTTTGGCTATCGTTTTTTAAATGATAGGTGAAACTAGTGTTGCATTTTTTTAAATCTGCATATTTCTATCCTGTTATTGAGATGGAATACTTTTCATAGTTAAGCTATATTTCTTTCTTGTCATGTGTCCTAGCATAAGTTACGTACATTCTCTGTGCATCAGTTTCTTCATCACAAGTTAATTTGTAAGGTCTTTGTGACGACCAGCTGAGGTAATACATCTCACACACCTAAAATTGTGCTTGACACATTAAAAACCAAAGAACTCTAACTGGTTCCCATCAAGTAGATTCCCACTCAGGGCACCCCTGTGTGTTGACAGAATAGAACTGTGCTCCGTAGGGTTTTTGTGACTGACCTTTGGGACATAGGTCGTCAGGCCTCTCTTCTGAGACACCTCTGGCGGACGAGAGCTATCATCCTTGTTGGCAGTAGAGTGCATTAACCAGGTCCACCATCCAAGTACCGTCTTTGGCCTATAAACCAACCTAAACCAAACCCACTGCCAATGAGTCGGGTTTGACTCATAGCAACAGTACAGTTCAGAGTAGAACTGCCCCATAGAGTTTCCAAGGATCACCTGGCGGATTTGAACTGCGAACCTCTTGGTTAGCAGATATAGCGCTTAACCTACTACACCACCAGGGTTTCCATTTGGCCTGTCATAGTACTATGTAAATGTTAGCTACTATTATTTTTAGTTCCTATTGAATTTGATTTAGAATGTTACCCATCTGTTTTATTGCTATTCTAGGGTTTAGAGCCCTTCTGGGCACCAAAGTTGCTCACTTCTTTGCATAAAGTTGGGAAAGCGTAAAATTTTCTCATGAATGTGGTGGCTGTTATTTTTGAGGATGTTAGAAGAATAATGATGGAATTGTCATCATTCTTAAAGTTCCATCTTCACCAGATATTTTGAGTCTGGTAACCCATTTTACAGAGAAAGAAGCCAAAGTTCAGAAAATTTAAGCAGCTCATCCATGGTGGTAAACTGTGGTGGGGTGGTGGTTAAGTGCTGTGGCTGGTAACCAAAAGACCAGCAGTTGGAATCCACCCGGTGCTCCTTGGAACCTCTGTGGGAGCAGTTCTGCCTTGTTCTATAGGATCGCTATCAGTTGGAATTGACTCAGTGGCAGTGGGTTTGGTTGGAGTATCCATGGTGTGGCTGATTCCTCATCCTGTGCCACCCCTGTGCTTCCTGGATTCATGAGCATAAAACCTGGTGGCATAGTGGTTAAATGCCATGGCTACTGACCAAAATGTCAGCAGTTCCAGTCCATCAGGCAGTCCTTGAAAACTCTATGGGGCAGTTCTGCTGTGTCCTGCAAGGTTGCTGTGAGTCCAAATCGACTCGATGGCAATGAGTTTGTTGGTGTTGTTGTTGTCACTTAGTGTCATTTTGAGTACATCTTGCTATCGGGTTAATAATACTGCATTGTGGTTTAGGTAGACTCTGGGGCAAGAATGTCTGGATCTGTCCCTTACTGGCTGTGAGATCTTGGCAAACATGCTTATTTCAGCTGTAAAATGGGATAGTAATAGAAGTACTTCATGTGTTGTTGTGAGAATTTGTACATGTAAAGCATCTAGAATGGTGGTCTTGCACAGAGTAGGTGCTTCATGCTGACCGTTACCACCTTCCCCATTATCAGAGGCATCTGTGGCCCAAATCCGTCCTTGCCGTCTTAGAGATGTTGTGTTTCGGTTGACTGCAGACCACACCAGGGCACAGCTGTGTCTCTTCTGCACAACTTAATGGACTGAGAACTTTGTCTGTTACTTAGTTTGTGGCTGCAATGAAACAAAAATGAATTTTGTTAAGAGAAATTATCTATAGTCTGATATGAATTGGTGCAATGACAGATCATGAACTCTGAGCTCTTTTGTGCTACCAGAATATACTTCATTATTGCAGTTCCTGAGTAAAGAAATTCACCAGTGAGCCCCCTGTTACCCCTCTACCACTGCCATGCCTTGCATAGGATCTGCTGAATGCCCTGTCAGCAAGGCCACAGTCACCTGAATTTCTGTCCGTAGTGCGGCTCCTGTCCAGAAACATCTACAATTTACCACAGTTAGTGGTGGAGGGAGTACCCTAGATGTAGTGAACTGTAAGAAACAAAAATAAGAATAAAATCTTACTGTGAAATGCAAAAACTTTGGCAAAGGGGGATTCTGTTTCTCCAGACTGGCAGAACTTATGTTAGCCTGCTCTGTTGGAAGCTCATAGGAGGCTTGCCTCAGGATAGCCCCTTGCCAGCGGTGCTTACAGGCATGCCTGTCCCTAGACTTCAGTCGCTGCCCAGAGGCACTCAGCCTTGTCTCTCCATGGGCCAGGAAGACCACCACGCTATCTCCTGCTGACAGATCCCTGCTACTGGGTCTCTCCTCTTCCTGGTCTGTGCTTCCTTATTGGTGGTGGGACCCTACTCTCTGCTTTGGAATTGGCTCTTTTAAAGCAAAACTGACCAATCCCCTGGATAGGCCGCAGTTACACTGTCACATGGTCATCTGGGTGTGAGTTACAAAGCCATGGCTACTTTACTCTGTAAGATAGCTTAGCAGCATAAGTGATTTATTTAGCGTTTCATGTCCTCTGCAGCAGACTCCCCGACAAGTTGAGTGGCATGCTCTGTGCACTTGTTACGCACCAGTAGTGTCCTTTGCAAGTAGTATTTGAATCATACAACTCCAGGCAGTGAGTGCTATTCCTCTCCCATTTTTCAGATGAGAAGACTGAGCTTGGAAGCACTGTCACTTGCCCAAGGTCACCTAGCTAATATGTACCAGATTTAGAATGTGATATGCTGACCCCTGAAGAAAAGGCACTTTAGAAAAGCAAAAAGTGCTGTACTTAAGATTTAGTGCAAAGAGAAATCCTTACTCTGTGATTCTGGAGATTGAAAGTAATTGAGAGCTGAGTGTTTTGAAGAATCCTGTTCTGTTCTGCCCAGTGACTTTACCTTCCTTGTCTTGTATCAGTGCTGTAAGGAGAAAGATACATGTACTTTATTAAGATGAAGATAATCTCAGTGTGCTAATGGAGATGAACTCTGTTGTTAAGAGGTTTGGATTGGGCTTTCAGAGCTATACAGTGGGAAGATGCTGAGCAGTTTCAAGTAGAAAGAGCAGCTTTAATTGATGGTGACCTGTTTTCTTTTCCCTAAGTAACCAAGTCTTTTTAAACTGGCAGATAGAAGGCAGTATTTATCACAAAATGGTGCTAGCAAGCCACTGAGATTTTAATTCTCTTGGTGTCTTTCTTGGGGACATGCTCTCAGTGTTGTAATTATAGGCTCGAACCTGATTATCAATGGGGATCAATACATAACAGCAGATGGAAAAACAAGTGTGCTTTGTATGCCCACAACTGAAGGAAAATTGGATTTTCCTGGAGTCCTTGAGGGACCTGTGATTAGTGTGCTCACCAAAATGTTGGAAGTTCAAATTCATGCAGAGGTTCCTCAGAAGAAAGGCCTGGCAATCTGCTTTTAAAAAACCAGCCATGGAAAACTCTGTGGCACCCACCCAGTGTGACCCACGTGGGGTGCCATTAGCTAGAGGTGACTTGAGGTGAATGGTTTCAGTATGCTGAATTGGTTTGCTGATATTCTGGAAGCCATTATGAAGATGTCCTGAAATAGAGAGATTTGGGGAATAAAAATATTTTTCCATACTTGAGGTTGTCACAGAAGTAAAAACCCACTGTACTGTGATATCAGGTGTTTAATAAAATTTGGGTTGAGGGGAGGGTATAAGAAGGGGAGAAAATGAGGATTAATATTTTGTGCCACTTAGATGACTCTTAAGAATAGACCCCTCAGTCACTCTTGCAGAAAGCAGAATTGGAACACAGAATGGTTTGAGGAATTAGGTGTCAGTATTATACAAGCTATAGCATTTTAAGTCTGGCCTATCATATAAGACAGACACCCTGGTGGTGTGGTAGTTAAGTGCTGTGGCTGCTAACCAAAAGTCAGCAGTTTGAATCTGCCAGGTGCTCCTTGGAAACTCAATGGAGCAGTTTGACTGTATCTATAGGGTTGCTATGAGTCAGAATTGACTCAGTGACAGTTGGTTTGGTTTGGTTTGTCATGTAAGACAGAGGCTACAAAGCTTTTTCTGTCAAGGACCAGACAGTAAATATTGTAGGCTTTCAGGCCATAAGATCTCTGTTACACTCACTCACCTCTGCTCTTATAGCCCGTAGCACACATAGATAGTACCTAAGCATCTGTAATGTGACTGTGCCCATCAGACCTCATTTATGGAAACAAAAATTTGAATTGCGTGTAATTTTCACATGTTATATTCTTCTGCATTTTCCAACTCTTTAGAAGTGTAAATACCATTTATAATCCAAGTTAATTTGTCATACAAAAACTTGCATACACACTGCAATATCAGTCTGGCTGTTCTCCCCACACTGTGACAGCACACTCATCCATTCATGCTTGTATTTCCTGTGACCATTCAACCAGCTCCTGTCCCTCTCTGCCCTCTCATCTTGCCTCTGGACAGAAGCTACCAAGTTAGTCTCCTGTATCTAGTTTATCCAAGGAGCATACTCATTGCCAGTATCATTTTATGTCTTACAGCCCAGTCCAACCTTGGTCTTACGAGTTGGCTTCAGCAATGATAAAAACCATTCTTAGTTCATGGGTTCTACACAAAGAGGCAGCAGGCCACCTTTGCCCCATAAACCATAGTTGACTAATCCGTGATAGAATCTGTGTGCTTTGTGCCCTGAAGGTATTTTTATATAAGCAAAAATGTTGTGCCGTATGTGGTAAAAGGGGCTCTGGTAGCCTTATAGTTAGGTACTAGCTGGGAACTGAAAGGTCAGCAGTTCAAACCCACCCAAGAAAGACCTGACAGTTTGTTCCCTTGTGAATCACAGCCTAGAGAACCGTAAGGGGTACTTCTACTCTGCATTTACCGTCATCATAAGCTGGAATCGACTTGACAGCATACAGCAATGTGCTTGGTACAACATTTGTGAGTGCCCTATGGATGTCCTTTTGTCAAAAGCTGTTTTATTAAAGTTTCTGAAACTTACACTTGCCGACACAGACATTAACCTTCTCTCCTTAATTCAAATATTTCTGTTCAGACCTTGCTGAAAACGATAACCGTGACATCAGAAGGTCCTTGAACTCTTTCTTTTGTCGCCTTTGAAAGATCGTTGTTTTTATGTTAATTAAGAGATGAGATAATTATGTTTCAGTGGCTAGTGGAAGGTATTATCATTAGAGAAACAGTCTAATCAAGAATTTTTACCTGGACTCCAGGGAGCAGTGTACAGGCCCTGAAGAAACAGGAAGCCTGCTAGGGTGAAAATTACAGGGACTAACAATAAAGAAAATCCAACCTGTAATTATTGTAAACTTACTAGGCCTGAATACAAATTCTGAACTGTGTTGGTTTTTCCATTAGAATTATTATACTCAATTAATGACAGTATACTTGGTGATATGTCAACGTTTTAATTCTGAATGAGGGCTAATTGGATATTTTAGAGCTGAAATTATTTGTTACCTAAAACACTGACACGACCTGAAATTCTCTGATTTTTATAATTATAGAGCACGTACAGCATTTCTTCCTCTAAAATTGATTGCTTTATACAAAATGTGTTGGAGACACACACTTTAGGTGAATTAATAATTCTGAACTGTAATTACTGGACTCCACGGTGACTTGATAGCAGCAGCCTTCCTGAATTCGTCTGTTCACATATTGTTAGAACGGAGGTGAGGCAGCTGTGGTGGAATGCAGACTTCTCACCTTCTGTGTGGGAGATCCAGGTTCCGTTCTCAGATGCAGCTATGACTTGTGTGTCCGTGGAGGCTTTTATATTGCTGTGCTGCTGAGCAGGCTTCTGCAGAGCTTCCAGACTGAGACAGACTAGGAAGATGATGATCTGCTTTTGAATCTCAACCAATGAAAAGCCTATGAACCAAAAAGAGTCTGAGCCACATTGACCTTGGGGATGGTGCAGGACCAGGCAGTGTTTTGTTCACTTATACATGGTGCTACCACGAATCTGGGTGACTTGCCAACAACTAACAAGTTGGAATTGTGAGCTTTAGTGTAACAAGTGAAAAAAGAAACAAACTTTAAGTCGTCTCTCCTAGCTTTATAGAAAAAGTATTTGTTGAGTATTTGCTCAGGCACAGTAGAGAACAATGCAATGACAGCCCTCCTTTTATGGGTTCTCTTTCTGCTGTGATGCATTTATCTATTATAATGACTTTCTTAATAGAATATTTCTGTCACTTTTTTTTTTTTAAACTTTGGAGGCTTACTCTAATTCTCTGCCAGAAACAGTTCTTTTTTACAGCTATATTTTTTAAAAAAATGAAATTAGTTGTTTTAATTCATCAGGGTGAAAGCGTATAGCTCAAGAGTCAACAATGTTCCTGTTTCCTTTAAACAAATAATTTAAAACTGCTGATTGTCTTAGTTATCTGTTGCTGATGCAGGAGAAATACCACAAGTGGATAGCTTCAACAAAGAGAAATTTATTTCCTCTAGGTAAAGTGGGCTAAAAGTTCAAATTCAGGGTGTTAGCTCCAAGGGAAGGCTTTCTCTGTTGGCTCTGGAAGAAGGTCCTCATCCTAAGTCTTCACCTGGACTGGGAGCTTCTGAGGCATAGTGACTTACTCCAAGTCCAAAGGATACACTCTGTCCTTCTTTTAATGCTTCTTTCCTGGTGATAGGAGGTCCCCAACTTTCTGCTTGCTTTCCCCATCCTGAGATGGTCTCAAGGCACCACAATACAGTCTTAGAGGCTGAGTCCTGCCTCACCGACACAACTGCTGCCCATTCTCCATCATTAACATCACAGAGGCAGGATTTACAACAAAACTACACAACACAGGGAATCATAGCTCAGCGAAACTGATACACAGTTTAGAGGGACATGGTTCAGTCTGTGATGCTGATAGAATCATCAGTGAATGTTTTCACTTGGTTTTGGCCTTGGTCAAAAATAAAAGGTTTGATTTGTTGAAAACCCTTGAGTAGTCCAGTCTAAGTGTGAAAACCTAAGTGAGTTCTGTGCATGGAGGTAAGAAGCTATTTTGAGGGAAGTCTTGCTTTAAGTGACTTACTGAAGTAATTTAAGAACTTATTCACTAGAAAAGCTAATTTTTGAGTTATATTTACAGAAACCTGCATCCTAACATTTTTATTTTTTTCAGACAGCTAAAAAAAATGAATAGGAAATCAAAACAACATCACTGATAGGGGATCTTGTTTCTTAGAAAATGTATAGGCTTTTCTTCATGCAATCTCCATGCCATCTAAATTTTGTGTCCATTAGCACATTTCCCCTTTAGAAGTTTTTAGGGAAACTGTTTATGGTCCACCCCCACTCAGGCATGCCACCTTGCGTGTAGGAGGTACTCTGAAGAATTGGAAACAGCAGGTTTCCTGGAAGTAGAAGGAAGTGAGAGCATCAGAGTTGTTGACACTGATTGCTGAAGCCAAATCTTCAGACACAGTACCAGCTGCGGAAATTATACTCCTAGCTGCTATCCCTTGGTTCTGTTGTCCGTAATAACAGGTGGGAACTTCTATGGCTCCTACCTAATAAAATGTTTATTTTCATACGATCTAATTGGCTATAGAGGTTGAAACGTGAAAGAATGGTATTGTGCTGCTGAGTGTGTGTTCGTGAAGTATGTAGTACACACAGACGGAAACAGGTCCTGAAAAACAGTTTGGTAAGAATGTGCTGCCTATGTGATATAGCTGACCTAGAGTTCCAGAATCCTGCCAGCTGTAGGCAGCTAGGGTCTGTCTATTCCCAGAAGCTCTCTGAGTGTTATGTAGAGACATTCTTTTACTTAATTTGTCATGAAAGTAATAAAAGATAATTTGAGAAGGATAGAATTTAAATTACAAAGTGAGATTTTCATGTATCTTAACTATATCATCTTAAAATTATACTTCCAGCTCATAGCGACCCTATAGGACAAAGTAGAACTGCCGTATAGAGTTTCCAAGGAGTAGCTTGTGAATTTGGACTGCCAGCCTTTTAGTTAGCAGCCTAAAGCTTAACCACTGCACCACAAGGACTCCCTATGTGTTATAAGTTATATGCATTATGTACTAAAAATGACAAACAGTGAGATGCTGGTATTAACATCCATTTTGCACTCACTGATGGAGGATAAAAATTCTTATGTATGTGTTAGTTTTCTTAGGCTCCTGTAGTACAGTACCACCACCTGGGTGGTTTATAAGAATGGGAATTCACTGGCTGCAACTCTGACAGCTGTTGCTGTTGTTAGATGCCATGGATTCCATCTCACCTCCTTCTGACCCTACGGGCAGCAGAATGGACAGTGCCCAGTCCTGAGCCATCCTCACAGTCGTTGATATGCATCAGCCTGTTGTGGCAGCCCCTGTGTCAGTCCCTGTCTTTGAGGGTCACAGCCATCGAAAACTCTGTGTGGCACTGTTCTACTCTGAGACTCATGGTGCTGCCATGAGTTTGAATCAATTCAGTGGTAACTTATTTTTTTAAAAAAGATTTCTATCCAGGTGTTGGCTAGAGGCTGTCTTATTGGAGAGCTCAGTTATAGTGCGTTTCTGTTAATTTCAGAAAATTTTGTTGACTAGCTCTGGCCCCTAGGGTCGCCATGAGTTGGATCCGACTCAGCGGCACTTGGCTAGCACTGGTCTGGAAGGAGACGCATGTGCTGTAGTTGCAGTGTCTTGTGGGCACAGACCCTGTGGGGAAGGTGTGTAGCTGGTGGAGAGCCACAGCAGGACCTTCTAAAGCATGCAGCTCTGAGCATAGCTTCCTCTTTAGCTCTAGGACCAGTACTGCTTCACCGAGCATTATACAAGGGGGGGTACAAAAGTGGCAAGACAGACAGTTCAAAAGTCAGCAGTCATTATGCAAATGTTTTCATACTCTGAAGGAGTATACAAACAAGCTGAGCTGGGTGATGTGACACAGAACTGTATAGCCAGAGGTAAAGTTCCAAGAAATGGAAGAAGTGAAAGTGAAAATTCTAAAGCAGAAGGAGATTGGTGTGCACGAGGAACTAGCTCAGGTCTTTGTCGTGTCTGGAGGGTAGTGTGTGTGGAGACAACAGTGGTGCCAAATGAGTTTGGAGATGTAGGTAGAGGCCACATTTTCTAGGTAAGGAGATTTGGTTTTAAGAGGAATGGGAAGAAACTGTCATTTAAACAGAGGAGTGACGTGGTCTGAGCTGGATTTTCAGAGGGTTAATGTGGCCCTTGGGTGTTGAAAGATTGGTAATAAAGCTAGAAGCAAAAGGACCAGTTAAAAGCTATTGCTGTGCTCTACACTTAAGGGACTTGTGACTTGACTGTGGTTGGAGCAGTGACATGGAGAGATTTGGACAGACATCTCTTTCACTTCGGTGGTAGACTACATTCCCCCAAACCTATTCTTTCACATGATTCTCTGTCTACTTACTATATAGCACCATTACGTCATCTAAGAGGAAATTCTGATTTCCTTTAATCATTTAGTTGTTAAAGACAATGATATTTTCACAGAGATGAAGAAAAGAGGAGCCTCATTTTCACCGAAGTAACACTGAGTGCCTGCTGTATGCTAAGTGCTGTGCTCTCGGTCCTGGGGATTCAGCAGGAAACAAAAATGACACAAATCCCTGCCTTCTTGGAGCTTACACATGAATGCAGAGAGACACACTCTAAATACAAGTGTAAATGGTATTTCAGAAGGTAAGATGATGGAGAGACATAAAGCAGTGAAGGACAGTAGTGGGTAGTTGATGGATTATAATTTTAAATGTTGCAGTTATTTATTTCAAATATATGACCTTTGACATTAAATGAGGAAACCTGGTGGCACAGTGGATAAGAGCTTGGCTGCTAAACAAAGGTTTAGCTGTTTGAGTCTACCAGTAGCTGCTTGGAAACTCTGTGGAACAGTTCTGCTCAGTCCTGCAAAGTCTTCATGAATTGGAATCTACTTGATGCCAATGGATTTTAACATTGAAGATTTACAAAGACATTTTGAAGGAAGAGAAAAAAGTGTGTCCAGAAGCAGAGTTTACAAGCCCAAAGGTGCACTGTGTTTCCCAGAAGTCCCACGGTCATTTACTGGGCAAGAGGAGAAACCTAAAGTCAATAGGATCCGCATCCCACCAGTGGGAATTACTGCTAATATCAATGGTCATGTTTTGAAAGGAACTTGAATGTTTTTCGTCATAAAAACGAGTATTTCTTCTCCAATTGAAAAAGCCAAGGAAAGTGTCCTACAGAAATTGGCAGTAGAGAGATACTGCAAATCTCTTACAGAATTTAGTTAGGGATTTTGTTTTTAAAGTACCTGTAAAGTAGAAAGAATATTGTTACCATCTGACTTGACGGCACTTGGCTTGGCATGCATATATATATATATACATATATATATATATGCATGACAAAATGTTACACAGTGACAAGTATGTTCCTCTCATCTCTGGCGCTCAAATCTTCAGTTTTCCCGTACACAGGCCACCACTGTTACCAGTTTCATTTGTATCGTTCTGACACAGTGACTCTCCACCATGGCTGAAGAGTAGAAATGCATGGTGGCTCTAAAACGTACTGATGTCTGGTCCTGTCCCAGAGATTCTGATATAATTGGTCTGTGCCTCCTTGCATATACATGGAAATCACAGTGGCATAGTGGTTAGATGCTACATTTGCTAACCAAAAGGTTAGCAGTTTGAATGTACCAGGTACTCCTTGGAAACTATGTGGAGCAGTTGTACTCTCGCCTGTAGGGTCGCTATGAGTCAGAATGAACCGAACCGCGAGGGGTTTGGTTTTTTGGTTTGCATTTTGCACCACTCTTGTCTACAGACACATTACCCTCCAGACATAACAAAGACCTGAGTTAGTTCCTTGTGCACACCAATCTCCTTTTGCTTTAGAGTTTTCACTTCTGCTTTTTCCGTTTCTTGGAACTCTGTCTCTGACTATACAGTTCTGTGTGACATCACCCAGCTCATTTTTTGTATACTCCTTCAGAGTATGAAAAATTGGTTAGATGCTACATTTGCTAACCAAAAGGTCAGTAGTTCGAATCTACCAGGTACTCCTTGGAAACTTTATGGAGCAGTTCTGCTCTCTCCTATAGGGTTACTATGAGTCAGAGTGAACTCAGTGGCGATGGGTTTGGTTTTTTGGTTTTCATGTATATACTTATATATACATAGGTGTGTATCTCTAAGATAAAACTCCTAGAAACAGAATTGGAGTTGTCAGTCAAACGGTAAACAAATTTTCAGTTTTGATAAACATGACCAAATTTTATGCCTTGTAGTGCAGAGAGTTTCTCATTATGTATGGCCTTTCTGGTCTTGAGTTTAGAATTCTGCCAAAACAATTGACTGGACCACAGTATTGCAAGGCATTGGTTAGTTTAACATGCAAATAAAGTACCTAAGACACTTGTAGGAGTGGGCTGATTACTGTGCGAGGTAAATGGTCTTTGGTCCGCTGAGGGGATTGTTTAGTTCATAGTCTTGCTGGTGGGGAAGGGCACGTCTTTAAAATGATAAGGAACTTGGTCTGTAAGAAACTTTCCCCAACAAGTTTCTAGAGAGAGAAGAGAGACAGGAGGAAAGAGCTGTAACACAGCTGTTCGTATGTGGTGAGTTAATACACCAGTGGTCACCCAGCCTTAGAGCACTAGCCCCCAGGTAGTGCCCAGCTGTATTTAGTGCTTCTGATTCTGTAGGTAGTCTTCTTAACAAATTGTCAGGCCTTTTTCCTTTCTTCTTTTTTAATTAACTTGTTTACTAAAACATTAAACATTATGCTTCTAAATGTAAAACCAACTCTATTTCTATGTATTGAATATATGCAATAAAAATGCTTTCTCACTTGTGTGACAGTGTTAATTGCTTTTCACCAACTTACGTATGTCCATTGTCTTATTTAATGTTCCTAATATTAGACTATCTAATGCTTGTATTATGTGCCAATGGCACTTTTCCTGCTATCTAATCTAAAACCTACAGACTATTTCTAAACGCAGATTTGTATGAACCAGATTGTCTCCATTTCTTAAATCGCCTTCAGAAAGAGGTTTGTTGCTTAAGGGATGCAGCAACTATTTTAGGTCAGTAGGGTACTTTGCAGTGCATTATTTCTAAATGTTCCACACCACTGGCACTTTTCCAGCCAAATCCCTGCTCACATAGCCTATTTTTAATATTAAATCTCTCTGAACCGCAGTCTGCTCTAAAAGTCTAACTGGAGTGTTAGACTTTTAGAGCAGTATATGAATAATTTACTACCAAATGACTGAATCATTTTGCCCTGCTCAAATACCTAACCTGGTACCAGCAAATGATGTAAGTGCTCATATGAGGAAAACATGTTATTTTAGTAGGAAATTAGAAATAATAGGTTTTTTTTTTTAATATCTTCTACAAAGAAATCTCATGTTTTAAAGGTTTGGTTAATATTTTATGCCCAAATACCTTTTAAATTTCTTGTTGCTTGTGCAACATAATTTCTACATCTACTTACTTTGTGTCTTATTTTAATGTGTAGAACAAGTCTTTCAGGAGGCCTAGAACTTGCCCCCATTCCACATGTCAAAAACTGTATCAAGGTTAAATCAAACAATGAGAGAAAGTATATGTTTGCAACCCTCTTTTATTTGCAACACTAGAACTCTTTCCTGGCTGCTGTTTTAGACATAGAAATTATAGTAAGGAAGAGCTTTTTTAATTTTTTTACTCATAAAAATGATAACATTACAAGAAAAAAAGAAAATCCAAATTGGCCCCCAAATTAAAAAGAAAACTAATGCAGCCTGCTTCCTTGGTATTTTTGCATACATGAATATATATATGTAAAAATTTATTTTTCTGCCTAATGAAGTCATCATAAACATTAACCTATAATGCTAGTAGTTAGTCTTTGTAACTATTTTTAAGTTTATATAATAGTCTGTTACCACTACTACTCATGGCAACCCTAGGGGCCAGAGTAGAACTGACCCTCAGAGTATTCAAGGAGCGAGCACCTGGTGGATTTGAACTGCCAACCTTGTGGTTAGCAGTGGTAGCACTTAACCCACTACACCCAGGGTTTTGCACTTGGCTGGCTTGGCTACCACTACTACCACTATGGTGAAGTGACTGGTGCAAACAGTTAAGCCAAAGTTTGGCAGTTCAAACTCACACAGAGGTACCTCCAAAAAACAGGCCTGACAATTTGCTTCCAAAAGGTCCATCACCAGAAGAACTCTATAGAGCAGTTCTCTGTACACGAGGTACCATCAGTAGTCAGTGGCTTGACAGCAGCTAGTGACAGTAGTCTACTAGTTATATGTACCTAATTTAAGAGGAACATTTGGATGGTTTATTATCATTACAATAGTCATCACTGTCATCATCCACATTCTATAATACTGAGATAAACACCTCTACATCTATAGGTTTTGTATTTTAGTTTTTCTTAAGATGGATCCAAAGTGTAAAATTATTAGTGTAGATACATATAGCAAATAGTTTACCCAAGCATTGTATTAATGTCAAAAACTGCCAACAGAGTGTGAAAGCATCAGTTTTAATGTAGCCTCACAATGTTTTGAGTTGCTATTTTGTAAAGAGTACGAATTTAATGGTGGAAATGGTATTCAGTTTAATTTAGTGAGAGTGAACACTTTCTAGGGGCTTACGACTAAAAAGATTTTTTAGGAACTTTTTATTTGTAAGTTTTGTTTATGTATATCTGTTGATCTCAGTTTTTCTCATCAATTACTATGACTTCTGTTATATGCAAAGGAAACTTTTAGATGATAAATCTTTAAGACTACAACTGTCTCATTTTCACAGCTAGTAGTTTCCTAGAGGATATTCATGGTGAGTTGTTGCAGAGTGAATGGTGTCTCCCCAAAATATGCATTGTAAATCCTAACCCTAACCCTCTAGATATCATAATATTGTTATGTTAATGAGACCATATCCATGTGGTGTGTGTCTGAAACTTAACTGGTTTTGAGATACAAAAAGAACAGATTAGACACAGAAGGAAGCAAGCACAAATGAGGGAAAACAATCATCCTGTGTAAACCTCCAAGGAACACAGAGAAGAACGCTAGAGAAGTTGAGACTAAGATTTTCCTTCAAAACACGGAGAGAGAGAGAGAGAGCCTTCCCCCAGAGCACCCAGTTCCATGAGCTTAGATTTCTAGCCTCCTAAACTGTGAGAAAATAAATGTCTGTGTATTTAAACCATCCACTTGTATTCGTACTGTTACAGTGGCACTAGATGACTAGGACAGTGACTGTCCATTAATGTATGTGCGTTGATAGTTTCTTATCACCTCGGTGAACTCTCCCAGGTAAGCATGAGCCAAATTAATTTGCTCCTTTTAAAACTCTGGAAAAGGTTCACTGTTGGGCCTATCCTCTGATGATGTGATCTTTATTTAGTAGTACGGAGACCCAATAATATGTCTCAGAGTTGTATTTGTCCAGTTAGTTAGTTGCATTCTTTTAAAATATATGAACTCATAATTGCTTGAAGCAAATATCTTCTTCCCTCATTTATGGGGATGCATGCATGCACATGTCTAACGTTCTGGCTTACTAGAAGTTATATGTACACTTACATTTTCTGGTGCAGTTTTAAACTTCATCTCCATAGAAATGGCAAGAGCAGTGCATGGGAAATAGCAGTCATCAAACACTCATAATATGTTATGTTTACAGTGTATTTGTAAGAAAATTATGAAACACATGTCTCCTAGTAGCTTCCATTGAGTATACTCATTTTATAAAAGGGTAAATTAGTCTGGGGAATATTTACATGATTTACTGATGGCTGTACAATGAGAAGAAACCATGGTGGCATAGTGGTTAAGTACTATGGCTGCTAACCATAAGTTCAGTAGTTCAAGTCCACCAGGTATTCCTTGGAAACTCTATGGCACAATTCTACTCTGTCCTGTTAGGGTCACTTTGAGTTGGAATCAACTCAACAGCAGTGGATTTTGTTTGTTTTATACAATGAGAGGAAACCTGCTGGGGCAGTGTTTAAGAGGTCAGCTGCTAATTGAAAAGTCTACAGTTCAAATCCACTAGTCACTCCTTGGAAACTATGGGGCACTTCTACTCTGTCCTATAGGGTCACTATGAGTTGAAGTCAACTTGACAGCAACAGGTTTTATTTGATTTGATTGGAACACAGTGAGTCATTGGTAATTTTAAGATTACTGTTATGTACCATCTGGTCAGTTCTGATTTACAGTGATCTTGTACCAAACCAAACCTTTTGTGGTTAAGTCAACTCTGACTCATAGTGACCCTCTAGGACAGAGTAGAGCTATCATATTGGACTTCCATGGAATGTCTGGCTGATTCAGATTGCCAGTCTTGTGGTGTTTTAACAGCCATAGCTTTTAACTGGCATACCACCAGAGTTTCTATAGTTACCCTATGGGACAGAGTATAACTGCTTCTTAAGTTTTTCTAGGCTGAAATCTTTATGGGAGCAGATCACTAGGTCTTTTCTTCCATTGAGTAGCTGATAGGTCTGAACCATGGGATTTAACAGGAACAGAGGCGTTACAGAAAGTAAGTTTTAATCAGGTCTTATATGTATGAAGTCTCTTTTAAATTCCTTCGAAGACGGATGCTACATAAATTTCTAGTATAGTGACTTTGTAAAAATTGTATTGGTTGTATGGAACATGTTTGTTTAACCAGTTGCCCCACAGTTGACATTGACACTAAAGTAGTGTACTTGGCAGTAGCCCTGTTGGAGCTCTTGACTGCTACCTAAGAGGTTGGCAGTTTGAACACACCCAGCAGCTCCTCCAAGGGAAGACCTGACAATCTACTTCTATAAAAATTAAAAAAAAAAACAAAAGAAAAGAAAAAAAAACCCTGCTATTAAGTTGACTCTGATTCATAGCAACTCTACATGACAGGGTAGAACTGCTACATGGGGTTTACAGTAAGCAGCTGGTATACTCAAACTATGATCCTTTTGGTTAGCAGCTGAGTTCTTAACCACTCTGGTACTAGAGCTCCCTTCTCCACAAAGATTCAAAAAACCAAACTCACTGTCACTGAGTGGAAACCAGCTCATAGTGACCCTATAGACAGTGTAGAACTGACCCATAGAGTTTCCAAGGAGTGCCTGGCAGCTTGAACTGCCATCCTTCTAGTTAGAAGCTGTAGCACTTAACCACTGCCCCACCAAGGTCTCCCCATAAATATTGCAACCTACAAAGTGGGACTGTTCTACTCTGTCAGATGAGGTTGCTGTGACTTGGAATCAACTCAGGGGCCCCCAAGAATGACAGCAACTATAAACTTCATATTTGTTGAGGTTTGTGAAAAAAATACCAGGTACATTTTCAGGCTACAATTTTTGTTTTAGTCTTATACTCTCTTGCCAACGTTTTTTGACCATTCTCTATGGGTAAGTCAGGTTTCTACTGGTGCTTTTTAATGTGGAAGAGAGAGAATATTTACCTACTAAAGAGAACTCCAGGGTAGGACAGCTTCAAGATACAGGAGGTAGGCGAAAACAGGCTGTCTATCAGCTCTGTTCATTCATTAGATATTTATTGAGCATTTTTCTGCACCAACCACTATTCTAGACACCTTGGGATATATGATATCCTTGGGATATATGATATGTACATGGGGTAGTTCTACTCTGTCCTGTAGAGTTGTTGTGAGTCAGAATCAACTCAATGACAGTAGGTTCCCCCCCCCTTCCTGTAAGCAGTAGAGGTCTGTGACCTCACAGATGTTAACATTCTAGTGGAGGGAGACACTAAACAATAAACGTAACAAGTAAAGTATTTTGCATATAGAAGGTAAAAGCACTTTTAAAAAATAAAATATAGAGCAGGAGAAACAAGATTAGAAATACTGCAGAACAGTAAGCATTGCAATTTTAAGTAGGTGAACAGGGAATGCCTCACGGAGGAGGTTACACTTGGAGCAAAGACTTGAAGGAGATGACGGAGTTAGTGTGTGGGTATCTGAGGAAAGAGCGTTCCACATAGAGCCACTGCAAAGACCCCAAAGCAGTAGTGGTCCTGGTTCCTTTGAAGAATTTCCAGAAGGCCAGTGAGGTTTGAGCAGAGAAAATGAGGTCATCAGTGGTGGTGGTTGTGGCAAGTGGTTGTTAAGGGAATGGTGCAGAACTTGTGTAGAAGAGGATATGCTAGCAAAGGAGATGTAGAAGAAACAGCCAAAGGGATAAATGAAAGACCGAGCTAGAGAGGTGTCCTAGAAGCTAAGCTGAGAACATGCGTAAAGGATGGGGACTGATCAATGTTATTAAGTGCAGGTTAGTTCAAGTGAAATAAGGGCTGACATTGGCCACTGGGTTTATACCCAGACAGAGATCCTGGTGACCTTGATGAGCATTTTTGGTGGAGTGGTGGGGGATGAGAAGGTTTAAGAGAGAATTAGAGGAGAGGTATTACAGTGAGTATAGGCAGCACTGCAGCCAAGTTTTCTACAAAGGAAAGCAAAGACATGGGGAGAACTGGCAAAGAAAATGAAATCAAAGGCCAGTTTTTTTAGGAAGAGAAAAACAATAGCATGCGTGCATGCTGAGTGGCATGATTCAGTAGAGAAAGGAAAGGTATCCACACGGAATTTCTGGTACTGTCCGTACCCACCGTGAGTCCTCTTACGAGGAGTTTCCTAATTAGGATCTATTCTTTTTCCTCATTTGGTGGCATAGTAGGTAAGTGCTATGTCTGCTAACCAAAAGTTTGGTAGTTTAAATCCACCAAGCGCTCCTTGGAAACTGTGTGGGGCAGTTCTGCTCTAACTTGTGGGGTCACTATGAATTGGAATCAACTTTTCAGCAGCATTTCCCTCCCATTTAATTCCCTTTTTTTCCCAGCAATGTTTTGAAAAAAGTATAGCTCCCCCAGACCACTAATTGATTGTCCCTACTTCTTCCGTACCGATTTCCATTGTTGTGATTGGAAAAGTGAAGTCTTTCACTGGAAATTATATTTTCAGGAAAAGTTGTTATCACCAGTTACTATCAGTAATTATACATTAAAGCCTAGAACCACTTCTTCACACACACACACACACGGTTGTATTATAATTCTGAAAGGAAATATTTAATCTATGCCTGAACTCAAAATAATATTAAAATTTTATGGTTCTTTTTGACAGTGTCAAAGTTTGCAATATTGGACAGAGGCTCTTCTACAAAATAGAGATAGCCATCCGACCCTCACTTTAATGAATAATTGATGATAATGGTTTTAATATATTGCTCTTAAATATATATGAGTTAGCTTCTACTTCTCTGAGCTTTTGACTACCATTGTACTTTTTAATAATTTCAGCTTTTATGCTGAAAATGAGCACCTGTTCCTATTGAACTGTAAGGTTGTTTAGAAGACACTTGAAGTCTAGCCAGCCTCAGTCAGGATTTAGCTAGCTGCCAAGGAGGCTACTGAAAGCCCAGCTTGCAAATGTTATATTCATTTTTAGAAGAGAGAGAAAAATTTAAATAGTTGGCTTTTTTGACTTTCTTTGTTTGCCCATTCTACTTATCTACTTTCCATTGTTGATAAGTAATGAAAGAGAATGCCCTATAATTTTAAGGTACTCTCAAGTGACAAAAATTTCAGGGTAGCAGCCAACTCTGAGAACCTTTATTCCACAAATTATCTGTTTTATTGTATGTGCCCTCATTGCACTTTCACTGGGGTTTTGGAAAGATAAAGTCTGAAAATCTGTGAAGATATATATGTGATGTGTGTATGAGAGAGAGAGAGAGAGAGGCTTTATGGGTTTTAAAAGCCAAGTTTAACAAAGATAGAGCTAAGAACTTAGAACTTACGATGACATTTCGTGACCAATAGAAATGGCTATACCTATGACTGACAGACAGGAAAAGTTACATTTTCAGTTAATATCAGTGTCAGTTGCATGTGAAGATTTATTCTTTTATTAACTGATGCATGCGTGATATTTGACTTCAGATTACTAGAAGTTAACCTGTAACTTTGCAATGTTTGTTAGTTTTGTAACCTTGACTTGGTAACTTCTCTATGCCTCAGTGTTCTCATGAGTAAAAATACAGATAGTGGTAGTATTTACCTCATTGGATTGTTGTGAGGATTAAATTCGGTAATGCCTGTGAATCAGCACAGTGCCTGGCACAGTGTAAACATTCATTCAAAATTAAAGACTATTGTCATTTACTTATTTAGTCTAGTCTTAATAACAAGTTGATTGCTTTGTTGACATAACAGAGAATGATCTGAAAAACACAATCTTTACAGCCGTGATGGAGCATATATTGTCGGGTCCCAGTTGCAACAGGCAAAAAAAGAGTGTAGTACCTCACGAACTCCACTAAAAGACCGCAACTGATGGTCCAGTGGCCCAGGATTTCCCCTAGGAGCATGGGCCCTAGACCTGCTATTGCCCCTGATCACCGTTCACTACTGAGGTCAACTGTTGCACAGGAATTGGTTAGACTCGGGGATATAAGGTAACCATATGATATATCCACTTTATGGTTCTGTGTATCTACAGGATGCTATCCTACCGGCCTCTTACTAGAGGGGAGAAGAGAAGGTGGAGAGGAGGGGATAGCAGATCGTTAGCAGGATATGACATGTATGGAATGGAAAGGAAGAGTTTGCTGTCACTGGGCAGGGAGACCAGAGGGAACTGCAGATAGGCAGGCACGCAGATTTGACTTGGAATGTATACTGCTTTCACTCAAACACAAATGATAATAATAATTAAAAAAATACAGTCTTTAGATTTGAAAAGGTAGTGTTGGATTTAGGAAGAAAGAAAATCAGAGAACTCTATTTGAATCTAGAAGACATGGTTTTTCCAATAACATGGAGTTTCCTAACAACAACTGAAATGCCACTCTTACTTAGGAGAATCAAACATATGTAAGGAGATTTTCTGTGAGGTCGTGCATATAAATAAAGGAGTCCCAACCTCCACATGTGCTTGAAATATGTATCTATGTGCGAAAAGAGAGAGATAGAGAGACAGAGACATTTTAAATAAATCTTCTTCTGTGGTACACTGGTGGTGTAGGTGTTAGGTGCTGTAGCTGCTAACAAAAAGGATGACAATTTGAATTTGCCAGACTCTCCTTGGACACTCTATGGGGCAGTTCTACTCTGTGCTAGAGGGTTGCTTTGAGTTGGACTTGACTTGGTAGCAGTGGGTTTGGTTGGTTTTCTGTGGTAGCAGAAATTCATCATTGTTGATGAATTATTTGGTTTTTCTTTTATATTAATTTACTTTTTAATAATTTATAAGGAAAAAAATTGGTACTAACATCCTGTCTCTAGTCCTGGCAGTTCTGTTCACTTCTGTTCAGTTTAACTATTAATATCATCATCCAAGCTACCATCAGCCCTCACCTAGAAGCTGAACCAGCTTCCTAATTGGTATCCCCAGTTGTGTAAGTTCCAATCCATTCTCCCTGAGGCAGCTAGGTGATCTTGAAATACAAGTTTGCTTACAATTCTTCTCTGCTTAGATAATTGAGTAGCTGTCCCTTACCTTTAGAATAAAATGTAGAGTAGGAGTCTCTGTAGCAGCCTGCAGTGCCCAGTGTTGCATTGTCGTTGCTGTTCTTCCTGAGTTCCCTGTAATGGATTGAATTGTGTTCCTCCAAAAATGTATGTAGCAATTTGGCTGGGCCATGATTCCCACTACTGTGTGATTACCTTCCATTTTGTGATTTTCCTGTGGTGTAAATTCTCATTTCTGTCTGTAGTTAATAGATTGGATTATGTTAAAGAGGATTAGGGGAGACTGTAACTCCCTTACTAAGTGAGTTTCTCTAGAGTGTAGCTTGTGCCACCATTTATCCTATAAGAGATAAAAGGAAAGGGAAGGCAGCAGAGAGTTGAGGACCTCATACCACTAAGAAAGGAGTGCCGCGAGAAGAGTACCAGTCCAGGGGAAGATTGATGACAAGGACTTTCCTCCAGATCCAACAGAGAAAGACTTTTCCTGGAGCTGATACCATGCATTTGGACTTTTGGTCTACATTTTTGTGAGAAAATAAATTTCTCTCTCTCTCTTTTTTTTTTAAAGCCATCCATTTGTAGTATTTCTGTTATAGCAGTGCTAGATGACTAAGACGTTCCCTTTCCTTGAAGTTCTGACTTGTTCCTGGCACATCACCTACCCTGACCCTGTTCTATTTCCTCAAGCATTCCAAGCATTTCTTGTCCTCAGGGTCTTTCACATAAGCTCTTCCCTCTGTGCTGAGGCCTGTCACCCACAGAAGCCCCTGTAAGCAAAGCTATACACCTGTGTGATGGCGGTCGGAGGCATCTCACCCTTGGCATATTTTTGGCTGTACTCTCCCTGATAATATTTTGCATCCTAATTAAACCTTCCTCAAAAGTACCCTCTCATCTCCCGGCACAAGGATTAAGGAAGATGCCTTCTAAGAAGGGCTTTACAACCCCCTCGGCTTAATGAATTCCGACACGGCACACCCAGCCTAGAAATGCCGAGTCTGGCCTGGTCCCGCTGGCTTCCCCCAACTGCACATCTCCCTTCATATGTAAAATACAGGATTGCAGGAAGGCCCTGGGACGCTCCCCAGGGATGACCCCCCACACAACCTTTAGATATAGACATCCCACTGCCTGCATCAGGAAGAAAATAAGAGCAAAGAAGGAACAAATAGAGACAGCCAGATAATAACCGTTAGATGAGCCTACCCCCTCTTCCTGCACCTTTTGACCTTGAGGCATAGATAGAGCTAATTGAGCTCAAGGCATAACTTTGTTTTCACTGTTGATTATAACCACCATATACTTGTCTCAGGCCATTACCTAGAAGGCCCTAATGATTAACATGAGAAAAGACCACAAGGTATCAGCCAACAGCTTATGTGGTCAAAGAGAAATCATGTCACCTCACTGATTGTATAAAAAATAAAGAAAGACAGGCCTTAACAGGCTGCTGACCTCCAGATTCCTGGTTGTCTGAGTCTCATTTCTTCTTTGCCGACGCCACCCATCCCTTCGTGATCCCAGACCCTGTGGAGGCTGGCCCCCGTCACCTTCGCCTATATATCTCTTTTCCCAACATATCGCAGGAGTAACTTTAAAAAAACAAAAAAAATCTTTGTTTCAGTTTAATTATTAAATCTAATCACACTCAACAGAGTCACATTCTTCCTCACCATTAGTCTCTTTTCCTGTTTTACTCGTTTAATAGCAATCATTTTTCTGATAACATTTTTAAAATTCAGTCTCTTGTGCTAAAATATCATGCTCCGTGCTGCAAGGAATCTTCAGACTTTTTCACATTTGTGCTCTCAACCCTTAGCACACAGTTCCAAAATCATAGTGAGAAGTAAATGAGTTTTTTTAAAAAGTTAATCTCCTCATCAGTGCCTACTTTTGCTACAAAATATTTGTAAAATTTCTTAAGTGGTTAATAAAATTGAAGCTAAAAGTTTTAATTTTGACCTAATCATAGAAGTATCACACATAAAAGCACCATATATATTGCACGTTTGTTACTATGACCTCTTAATATTTTGACATTAAGGCCAATGGCAGGCCAGTTTGAATACTAATTATATGACATCTGCAAACTGATGTGTATAATCTAATGCAAATGTGTTTCATCTCACTAAGCCTATGTCATTTTTTAAATTTTTAGATTCGAGAACTGTCATGTTCATTGAACAGTAGTTGAATTAAAATGAAACCAAAACCCATCGCCATCTAATCAATTCCAACTTGTAGCAACCATGTAAGGACAGAGTAGGACTGCCCCATAGGATTTCTAAGACTGTAATCTTTATGGAAGCAGATTGCTGCTTCTTTCTCCCATGGAGCAGCTGTTGAGTTCCAGCTGCTGGCCTTTTGGTTGACAGCCAACTGTCTTAGCCACTGTACCACTAGAGTTCCTTAACCTATAAGGCAGTGAGGTAGCAATTCAGATTTCTTAGATAGATCCAGGTCTCTTCTTAGAACAAAAGTTATTCTTCTCAGCTGTGTAAAGAGATCACAAGATGAAAAATGACAGGATTATGTCCCTCACACTCCCCTGGCAAACAGACAGTAAAGGACAGAGCTCTTTTGCCTTGGTTCTTGACCTCAGAAGTCTGTCCTGTTTTGCTTTACTGTAGAAATGTGAGAAACCGTGGTGGTGTAGTGGTTAAGTCTGCATCTGCTAACTAAAAGGTTGGCAATTGGAATCCACTGGGTCCTCTTTGGAAACCATGGAGCAGTTCTACCTGCCCTATAGTATCTCTGTGATTCAGAACTGACTTGACAGCAGTGTGTTTGTTTGTTTGTTTGTTGTTGTTTGTTTATAGGAGTGTGGGCCTGACATGTTTGGCAGTGGGACATCTGTCTGTCCTGTGGTAAGCCAGGAGTGAGCAGCTGCACTCAGATTTGTCTGTCTGTTGACATAGTCCTGTTCATAAGGAGGTGGTTTGAAGTCTAAAGGGTGTAGGAGGGGTCATAGCTTTGTCTGGAATTAGGGTAGCTTTAGCCTCAGAAGTCTGTCTCACTGTAAAAAAATTGATTTTGCCTCAAAGTATTGATCTAGACTTCAAATGAAGATTTGCTATGGAACTGGGTGACACAGTTTGGAATTTAAGATTCTGCTCCTGAGTAGACTTAACAACTGTTATCCCTTTTGCTTTAAAGGAGAAAATATAATACACTTAAAAAAAAAAAAAAAAAAAAAAACTGATCCTGGAAGTAGATATCTATTACTTGACAATAGTGGAGTATAATGTCTGAAAACAAACTTTATCAGTATACTAGGCAGTAAAAACCCTTGTTAGAAGGCAAATGTGATGCTTTATTATACAAATATCCAACATAAAAGTGGGAAAGACAGTAAGGTGCAAATAAAGTCATATGTTAATCTTGTTAAAATAATCCTTCCCATAAGCCAAGAATAGAAATTCAGAGTGAAAGTTCTAAGTAATAAAACAGAAGGTCGTGAGATGAACTATTGGTAGAGATGAGGTGAAGGCTGCATTTTGGAACTGTGTGATTAGGAATGACAATATTGAGAAATAGAAGAAGCAATATGGTTAGCTGAAAATGGCACGTACGTATAGGGACAAATACTACAAAAAACTAACTGATTGTGTTAGAGGAACTGGAAAGATCAGGGTACATCTCTGCATTTTCTATCCCTCATACATTTTGCATTCACGAAGTAAGTAATCTGTTTGTCAGTTTGGAGCTCTAGTGGCACAAATCGTTAAGTATTAACAATAGGTAATGAACCTGTTCTAAAATTTGGAAATGACTGCCAGCTGTTCCCGACTGAAGCCTACTTGAGACACGATAACCCAGAAAGTCCATATGGTAGCAAAGGTGAAAGCTTAATTAGACATATCACTTCTAATTGCATAAATCTTAATTGCATAAATCCACATTCCCAGAAGGAAGGAGATTAATTGTAATGCACATGTTGGGCGGGTGACTGTCAAAAATGCTGCAACTCTGGAGGCTGAAGCAAGATGCTGTTTATCTAATAGGGGCTATTATAGGGTCACTGTGAGTTGGAATTAACTGATGGTCAATGGTTTGGGGTTTATCTTTGGTTGTGAGAATTAAAAGTGATGGTTATTTGTATCTCTGTCATTCTGTAGGAGCCCTTGGTGGAGTAGTGGCTAAGAGTTACAGCTACTGACCAAATAGTTGGCAGTTCAAATCCATCAGCTGCTCCTTGAAAATTCTGGGGGCTATTCGACTCTATCCTATAGGGTCACTGTGAGTCACAGTCAACTCGATGGCAATAGTTTTTATTTTTCTATGTATGTAATTCTATAAGGAAAACTATTTAGAAAGTATAAGCTTCTAAAGATACAAGGAATGAAAGTAATTTGGCTCCTTCTATAAGCTACACTAAAAAATCAATTCATAGTCACACTTCACACTGTAACATGCCAGCCAAGTGCTGTCAAGACGGATCCAACTCATGGCTGTAAAATAGTCAAAGGCTATTAAGTTGTTGCAAAGAATTAGAAACATCACTACCAGAAGTCAATGTTGAACTTTTTTCTTTTTAACTGCTTAATTATTTAAACCTAGAAACAGGTCTTAAAATAACTACGGTAAAACTGTGTTTGGTTATTAGCGTAGATTTTTTTTAAACATTCTTTTGTTTAAAAGAAATGAGCTCACACAGAATAAGGTGTGTACTATACTTTTCTTGTCATTATGGGGTTCTTAATGACCAAAACTTTGTGTATTAAGGTATAACTAGAACCTTTGACAAGGTGATTAGGTCTAGAATGGCAACAGTGGCCCCAGTGGGATCCTGGTAATTTTCTACTCATTTAACCCCAAGCCTGTTGCTGTCAACTCATTTCAGAGAGTTTTCAAGGAGCAGCTAGTAGATTCAAACTGCCAGCATTTGCGTTAGCAGCTGAGCTCTTAAGTACTGTGCTACCAAAACCAAAGCCAAATCCACTGCCATTGAGTCAATGCCTGCTCCTAGTGACCCATAGAACTGGTAGAACTGCCCCACAGAGTTTCCAAGTGGGGCCTGGTGGGTTTGGACTGCCAGCCTTTTGGTTAGCAGTCACAGCACTTAACCACTGTGTCACCAAGGCTTTCTGTGCCACTCCTGCTAAAAGAAGCTCTTGTGAAGATTAAACATCCCTCTGTGAGGTGGGTCTCTATGGGAAAGCTCACTTCTCCCTTGAAATTTTGCTTGAGCAAAATATTTCTCTGCATTTTCTATCCCTCATACATTTTGCATTTACAATGCAAGTAATCTGTTTGTTAATTTGGAGCTCTAGTGACACAAATCGTTAAGGATTAACAATTAGCAGTTCAAATCCACCAGCCAATCCTTGGAAATTCTATGGTAGACAGTTCTACTCTGTCCTATAGGGTTGTTATAAATTAAAATCAACTTGACAACAACAGGTTTTTTTTTTTTTAATTTATTGATTCATATGGCTGCTGATATTGAGTGTATTGAGTCGATTCCAACTCACAGCAACCCCATGTACAACAGAATGAAACACTGCCAGATCCTGCTCCATCCTTACAGTCCCTGTTATGCTTGAACACACTGTTGTAGACATTGTATCAGTCCATTTCATTGAGGGTCTTCCTCTTTTTCAGTGATCCTCTACCAAACATTATATCATTCTTCAGGATTGATCCCTCCTGATAACATGCCCAGAGTATATGAGATGATGTTCCCCCATCCTTGCTTCTAAGAAGCATTCTGGCTATACATATTCCAAGCAAGTTTGTTCTTTCTTCTAATAGTCCATGGTATACTCAGCATTCTTTGCCAACATTGATCTGCTCTTTCATTGTTAGTATTCAGTGTGTCAAGTTGATTTATGTTATGATATCACAATTATGGTATGTTCAGGTATAGCTTAAGTTTTGAAATTCCTGTTCTGTAGTATTGTCTAGGATTATGTCATGAAGATTGGTTTTAGTCCTTAGGAAGAAAGAAAACAGGAGGGAGAAAGAGAGTGAGAGAGGGAGGGGGGGAGGGAGGGAGGGAGAAGTAAGGAAGCAGAGAGAAAGGAAGGGAGAAAGGAAAGGGAGAAAATTTTCTTATGAACACCTTTATTTGTGTAAGATTATAAAATAGTCACCACTTTCAAACAAATAAATGCAGTTTGGAGTGATAGAAGTTTATGTTTACTTCAGGAAATCTGGATGTGTATACTTTAAAAAGTATTTTCATTAGTACAGGAAAACTATTCCTGTTTCATTATTACAGGAAATTGAGAACTTTAGTATCTTTCCCTTTCAAGCTTCTGTTAACTTGTCTAAAAGAAGAGATGGAAATTATTCAATAAATCTTAAGCTAGTAAATCAACCAAGCTTTGAAATGTCTTCATGGTTTTATTATTATGACACAAAAATCGTATCACGTATGTGACATTGTGCTATAAAAATCCACAGTTATTTATGTAATCCAGTGACTTTGTTTCGAATGGTAGTTTCTCAGTTGAAGAAACAGTTTAGAGTAATTTTGAGCTCAGTTAAAATCACTGCTTTAGAGAGCTGTGATTACTTCCATGTCCTAATTACTAAATGGACACGTCTATCCCTTGCATCTTGTTTGATACTATAAACAGAAGCATTGTATAGCAGTTGATAAACACTGTTTGACTTTTGCTGCCCAATACTGTATGAAATATCCATTATCTGTGAATTGTCTCTTGACTAAGATATATTTTCTGTAGCAGGGTATTGGAAAATGATCATTCAGTGAAAAGATTACATACTTTTTCTTTGAGAGAACATTTCATCTGGAACAGAAACATGATAAACATATACCATGTGTCCGTGTTACTATAGAATCAAAAGGCCTTTCCAGCTGTTGACACTTCAGATGTAAAATGGCAATTTGACATAAACTAACAGTGTGATGTGAGCATCTGCGTAAAAAGGCTACACATTGAGCATGCCCAGTGCAATGAGTGCGTCCTCCTCCCGCCCCCCTTCAGATCTCTGAAGATAAGGCTTGAACTTTGCACTTGCAAATGTCACTGCATACGTTTTGCACTGGGTTTTTTAAAGGTTCTTTTACAACTGATTTCCTTTAACAGTGCAAGAGCTGGAAAGGGAACGTTTAGGGTGGTAAAATGCATTAAGTTTAGAATGAGTTTGCTACGTTTCTTTGCGTGCACTTCAAGTGTTCTTTATTTTTAAAGCAAAAGAAAGCATCTGAGTGTTTATTTCCCCCCCCTACTGGATTGGAAAAATAAGAGTCCAGTTGAATGAGAGTCGTCTGGGGCAAGGAGTGAAAGCCCCAAGGGAGAAAGGGACAGCGGAGAGGGGCTTGCACCGAGCATGGCTAGGGAAGGAGCCGGGGTTCTCCAGGGCTCGGCGGCTTGCACATGCCTGCTGAGGATCTGTGCCCGGGGCTGCAGCTGCGGACGATAAAGGCGCTATCTGGCTAATGAAGGCCACCTGGATCAGGCTTCTGAAAAGAGCCAAGGGAGGAAGGCTGAAGAATTCTGATATCTGTGTAAGCTCCAGGGTTTTCAGCTGGGGGAGACGTGATTTTGCTGTTGCTTCTGCTGTTGTTGCAGTGAATGAAGAAGGCAGAGGCTGGTTTGGTTTGGATTATGTGATCGTGATTGTGAGAGGGGGAGCTCAGGAGATTCCTGTAATGTTTTGAGCTCCTTTTCCCACATAGTGATGGATTGCCACATAAAATATCCCAGGCGAGTGTTTTCTGTAGACATCTCCTATTTAGCATCTATTTAAAGTGTTTCAAGATGTCTTGCCTAAAGACTGAGTGAAAGCTAGCTGCTAGTGCCTTCCAGTTTTGTCTTAGAAGATACCAGGTAAATAGAAAGGTATCAGATGGTTTTTAAGATAAAAATGGGAGTCATCCTGGTAGTGGCAGTCTGGAGAGCTTCATTTTATAACTCATTAGACTTTTTTTTTTTTTTTTAATTATTATTGTTAGGCTTATCTTCTTTCTGGTTCAGAATACCTGCCTCAGTGTGTAGATTGTTTTTCTGGAAGCTATCCTTGAAACCCATCTGTGCCCTTCAGCCGTGGCACTGCATCACTGAGTTGGTTTAATATAAAAACAACTTGTCTGGCTTCCAGAAAGAATAGTAGTTGGAATCTGGGGCTTGTAAAGGAATGGGAACTTGGTAACTAGAACTGTCCGGTTATTGAGTGATTTTGTAGATAGTTGGTATAAAATGGATTATTCTTATCCTCTTTTCAGGGATTTACAGCCCAGACTAGGAAGCTAACTTCCAATGAAAACACCATAAATTGAATCTCTTTTAAAATATCAATTGTCCTCCTCAGGGTTCGGCAGACTCCTACACCAGCCGTCCATCTGATTCCGATGTATCTTTGGAGGAGGACCGGGAGGCAGTGCGGAGAGAAGCAGAGCGACAGGCCCAGGCACAGTTGGAAAAAGCAAAGGTAAAGCCATCTCTTGCCTGCCAAGATCTTTCTTTGCAAATTGTGCTGTACCTTGCCTGTGATGGGCTGCATGGGGAAGTTTGTCCCAAACCCTGAGTTGGATCTATGAGAGTATTCCATTGTCAGGTTTAAAGAGGTGTAAGAAATGGGACTTTTTTTTCTTGATAGAAAAAGGGAAATATGTAAGAATTGTCTTTAATTTTACATTGTTTCATCCAAGCAACTTGTTTCTATGAATGGATAATTTATTTGCACACACAAATCCTGAATTTACAGAAGGTCCCTTGGTGTGTGAAGAGGGAAAATGTCTTATAATAAAACGAGTTTGTTTCATGTTTCCAGTAAACCATAAACCGTATCTTCTTTTTAGGAAAAAAACAAACAAACAAACAAACAACTCTTTTCAAGCACATGTTTATTTTCTTACACTTGGACAATTTCCTCCCCTAAAATTTATTCTGTAGTTATTTTTTACTCGTATTTTCTTGCATTAAAAGGAAGGGATTTTGCAATGCATTATGCTGTTCAAAAACAAAGCAATGAAAGTTGTTATTAATCAAACCTTCCCTTGGAATACCATCTGTTCCATCCTATCATAATAAAGTGTGTATACTTGGATGTTCTTGTGTGCTGTTGAGTTGACTCAGACTTACTATCAGCCTAGAACTGCCCCATAGGTTTACCCAGGCCATATTCTTTACAGGAGCCGATCACCAGATCTTCTTCCTGCAGAGCTGCTGGGTGGGTTCAAACCACTGGCCTTTTGCTTAATAGCCAAGTGCTTATCCATTGTGCTAGCAGAGCTCCCTGTGTATACGGAAGGGTTCTGGAAATCTTATGTGGAATACATAGCTAGAAAATTTAGTTCGGGCTGTGTTTTATTTAACTAATTGTCATGATTTGAATGCCTTTTTTCCCATGTAGTCATTCTGAATAGCAGCTATTTCTAAAGAATAGTCTGTTGTTCAAGTTTAAAGCACCTTGGTTTTCATGATACACGGTAACTTCTGAGAGAATGTACTTGAACAAGGTTGTTAGCTTTCAGTTGGAAGAAATTACTGCTTTGAAAGAGTAAATACTGTGTTCACCTGCTACAAAATAAAGGTAGTATGAGAACATTTTTGCAGATTACTTCATGTCTGAGAAGAGTAAAATCTATGTGCGTTGCTATGGGAATGTGGCTTGGAGATGCTGGTTTGAATGCATGGACAGTTCTTATGTAATATTCATGACCTCTAGCCCAACTGCTGTACTAGTTCACAGAGGAGCTGTGAGGAGACCTGGACTTTAAAAAACAGTGTTTCCACACATCGAAACAATGTTCTCACCTCTGTTGACAGAGAAGTCGTCTCTAAGTCTGACACAGTGTCAACTGGGAGACATCTCGTAAACAGCAGCTGTGGGGAGGGTTTTGTGACAGTGTAAGCTAATAAAGCAAGGTGTGTCCCAGTTGCCATAAGCTGATCTGCTCTATAGAAGTTAGCCAGTGAAAACATAAAGCCAAACGTGTTGCCCTCAAGTTGATTCCTACTGGTGGCAACCCCATGTGTGCAGAGTAGAACTGTTTCATAGGGTTTTCAGATTGGGCCCCTTGGGAGGCAGATTGCCATGCCTTTCTTCTAAGGTACCTCTAAACCAAACCAAACCCACTGCCTTCAAGTGCACTCTGACTCCTAGTGACTCTATAGGACAGAGTAGAACTGCCCCGTAGAGTTTCCAAGAAGCACCTGCTGTATTCAGACTGCTAATCACCTTTTGAGTAACAGCCACAGAATGTAATGACCATGCTACCGGGGTTTCCTCTGGGCGGGTTTAAACCATCAACAGTTAGGTGTGCAGTTAAGTGCTTAACTGTTTGCGTCACCCAGAAGACCCCATTACTAAACTGAGAATAGATGATGAATGAATTGAAATAATGAAGAGTTAAATAGTGAGCATAAGCCCAGTAGAATTGGTTGCCACAAGTATGCAGTGTAGATAATGTGTGTTACAATTTAGAATCTGAATTCTACTTTGTCTGTTTTGCACCAGAATGCAAAGAGGAGTCAAGGAAAAGAAAAGTTTAGAGTCCAGAAATAAGATATTTTTATTTGTAGCTAGTTGATTCATGTAATTTTCACACACAACAATTAAAGAGGTTCTTGGATTTGTATCACATTCTGATGCACCACAGGTTTGTTTTTCAGAGTCTTTAGTTACGCAACTGGAACATGTTCTATCAGTGCCTGTGTTTGTTATCAGTTGTGGGTAAGTGACAAAGCTACACAGAACTTTTAAATATGTCTTCAGCCTAGCGTGGCTCAAAATGTTGATCCTAAATCAAACCACATTTATGTTACTTGTCGTACTGACTTAAAAAGTTTACACTTAAAATGATGAAAGGAAATATGAATTTAAAACATATGCAAGATAACTGAAGGGCTGTTTTCTGTGTCTAATGAACACAGTCTGTTGACATCCGGTTTCCTTCTTTAGGTCAGTATCTTAAACCCTGGACAGGTTCAGGTAAGTTACATCTGGGCAAGGTAGAATTTGCATATGTTCTGAAAGGCGATAGAACAGCTAAGATTTAAGTTTACTTTAGGTTTAAATCACGGTGTGGCAGATTTGGTTTATTCTGATATTCTTGAGGGAGGGTTACAGAAGAGAGATTGTAGAGGGATGGTTCTTCATTAGGTTGTTTTAGTTATGCCCCTCTGCCAGTTGTAGGGTTGCTGTAAGTCAGAACTGACTCAGCAGCGGTGGGCTTTGGCCGGTGTATCATCACACTTTTTTGAGACATGTTTCAAAATGAAGCCTTAAAGTTTAAAAATACATGAATTCATCGTTTATTTGGGGCAGCAAAACACTTTGCACACGCATTTGGGAAGAATCAAACGTTTTCTACATTTATTTTGTTCCCTTGTAGCATCTTCCAAACAAACAAACAAACAAATGGACGCTTTTACTTACTGCTTCTGTAGAGCCTGTGCAGTAAAATTGGGGTCGACCTTGGCAGTGCTTTGAGATTCTGGTACTGTATATAAATATGAACTATATTAGTCATTAATTGCCTTTATAATTTGTGAAATAAAGTGATTAGCAAGTAGCAAAACTAGAGAAACTGCCTTTAGAAACGGTGGCCTACGAAAGGTTACATAATGAGGCTCTCTGCTTGCAAGAATAAAAACCATCCTTCTCTGGAACAGTGTGCTGTCACCGGGCAGGGAGAGCAGTGGAAGCTGCATAGAGGTGGGCATGTAAATTTATACGGGAGTGTACATTTTCACTCAGTCATGTTAAATAAAAAAGAAAAGAAAAAAAAAATCCTTCTCTACCCCTGTGTCATGGTGTCTTGTAAACTACTAAGCTGTACAGTCAGGAGAATTAGGTCTTAATTTTAAATGAAATAACTGTCAGTTGATGTGACTTTTTTTGTAACTTGTGTTTTCTGATTCTAAGTGAGTGTTTTGATCTTGTTCACTTTTGGTGTACCTTGTGTATCCTGCCTGGATTAGGTTGATTCTTTTTGATATTGCCTTAAAGAAATAAATGCATGAATTTAATTTACTCCCATATTAAAAGTTAGAAAAAAAAATTATTTTGGATATGATTCATATATCACACTATTTACCTGTCTAAAGTATGGAATTCAAAAGATTTTAGCATATTAAAACTGTCTATCAGTTATAAGCAATATTAGAACGTTTATTGCTCTGTGAAAAGAAACCCTGTCTCCATTATCAGCCACTCACCTTTGTTCCCCAACCTCTATATTCTGAGGCAACTGCTAATTAGCATTTTGTCCCTATAGATTTGTCTATTTTGAATGTTTCCTATAAATAGAATCATAGAGGACTTTTTGAGCTGGCTACTTTCAGTTACATAATCTTTCCAAGGTTCATGCACACTGCAGCATACATCAGTACTTCATTCCTTTTGAATTGCCAAATATCATTCCATTGTATAGGTATGCCACATGTTATTTACTCATTTATCAGCTGGTGGACATTTGGGGTGTTCCGGCTTTTTCTGTGTTGTGAATAATGCTGCTGTGAACATTCGTGTGCAGGTTTTTTTGTGGATGTGTGTTTTCATGTCTCTTGGGTATAAACATAGACAGGAAATTGATGTATCATATGATCATCCTCTTTTGATTGAAAGAATGTCTGTCTCTCCCTGCCACTCATTCTTCAAAACCTGTTCCTTCTGTTTCGTGGACCAAGACTTTGAGTTGGGAGATCTGGATGTGGTAGAGGTTGAAGCAGAGAGAAAATAGATTCAGGTGTATTCTTAGTAGAATGGTTAACATCACATTTTAAGCCTGCTGTTCCTTTGTCATTGAATGTCTACTGTATTAGCAAAATTGTATTAGGCACAGTTAGAGCGTAGGAGAGAGTGCAAAGTCAGAGCCACAGAAATAAACACATTATCTTGCCTGCTGGAAGTGTCCTTTGGTTGGGGAGAAAGTTCTTGACCTTGAATCATTCTAATAAGAGGCAGAATAAAAGTACCTAGGTTGAGAAGAGATGGCCACCCTGCTGATGGTAACAGAAAGACTTCCATACAGGAGGTGGTGGCTTCCAACTGGACTTTATAGTATGGACAAATGGAAGTTAGCATGTGAAGTAGAAATAGGGGAATGGAGAAAAGAGAAATGCTGCCTAGACCTAGGATATAATGTAAGTAAAGGCCTGGCAACAAGAATGCAATGAGACCTTCCTGAGAAAATATATGTTTTGATGTTTTGCTAGATGGAAAATATCTATCCTCACATTTAATTAATAGTTAGGCTGGGTATAGTATTCAAAGATGGAAAATATTTTCTTTCAAATTGTTCCTTGTGTGTTGTCTTCTAGCTTCCAGCCTTCTTGTTATGATGGCCGATGCCGTTCTGACTTTGAGTATTTTTTTTAATTCTCTCTAATATTTTGAGAACTGATTTTGCTTTGGTATTAACTTTTACCACAGTGTTCTTAGGTGTGGATCATCTTGCTTATATTACTTGGCTTCTCGCACGTTCATTGTGAAGGGCCATCACATCAGAAGGGCAACTTCTATTATTGTGGTTTTCCTATTTATTATTATTTTTATTATTTGACTTTTTTTCTTTAATAATCTCTTCCTCCTCTGCTTTCCTCTTTTTCAAGCCCTATAATTTATCAGATGTTTAAGAATCTGAATTTCTCCTCTAATTAGATTTCTTAAATTGTAGAAATGTGTGTGTGTGTGTGTGTGTAGCTTCTGCCAGCTCAGCAAGTCTTACATTTGTAATCCAATGACCTTAATCACATTTGCCACATTGTGCAACCATCATCACTGTCCTTTTCCAAATTGTTTCGCAACCATTATGTGGATGGCAAGGGAGGAATACATGTTTCTGCCTATATTGTATGTGATCTTAAATCCACAAAACCAACTGTTACAGAGAATACAAAGAACATGTGGCAGGCATTAAACCAGGGAGGTACTCATTAAAAAAAAAGTTCACTTAAATGGTAAAGGAAAAAATCCCACACGGATGTCTCAGCATGACAACCACCACATATGACAGACATTCTCGTAAAAGTATTTTAAGCTTAAATTATTTTCACAATGTTGATTTCGGTGCTGTCTCTCAATTCTTCCAGTAGAAAATTGTCATTTCTCTTTTGCTCAAGGCATTACCTTCTAAATGTTTAGAGTTAGACATGTGGCTAAATGTATCTAATATTCAGCAGTGTTAGTTAGTTTGTCCAAATGCACCTTAGTTTAGACTGCAAAGCTCCATTTACCCTGGATTACAAGCAAACATACCTGGTGCTGTTAGATCAGTTCCCACTCACAGCGGCCTTATGGGACAGGACAGGTCTACCCAATAGAGTTTCCAAGGAGCACCTGGTGGATTCAAACTGCTAATCACTACACTACCAGGGTTCTTAATCTGAGTTAGACATCTATATTAGTTTGTAAGTATGACTGAGTGTATATGCATACACTTTTGTACTGTAATTTTTCCACTGACCTGACCTTTTGAAACACTGGGGCTGCTCCCTTCAGTGTATCTTGTGGCTCTAAGCAGAAGCATAAAGCTAAGCAAATCAATAGCAACAATTAAAAACAAACTTGAAAGCTTAAATTCTGCTCACTCAAATCCTTTGCTCCCATAAACCAGCGGCCATTCAGTTAATGCTGACTCTTGGAGACCCCGTGTATGTATAAGTAAAGCCTCCGTAGTGTTTTTTATTAGCTGCTTATTGGGGAATAGATTGCCAGGACTTTCTTTCAAGGAGACTCTGCATAAACTTGGACCTCCAAACAGATGAGCACATTAATCCTTTGTGCTACCTAGGGACTCTTAAGTTAGATTCTGCAAAGCTATCAGGATAGTGTCTGGTTTGTGGTGAGCATTCAGATGTTACTTTTCAATAATAGTAGTAACAGCAGCAGTTTCAAAAATCACTACCTGGTTACTACTCCTTATAAAGAATTTGGAAGCTATAAAAAAAGAAAAATGAAAATTTTGTGTCTATAGCATTTTGAAATACTTATGAAACTTTCTGATTGATTGTACAGGACATACAACACTGATGCTTTTGTCTTGATGTAGCTTTTGCTGCAGACCAAACTGCTCTCAATTTGTAGCTCAAACAATCATATAGGTCACAATTCTCTCCCACATGTCATTGATGCTGGCAAATTAGCTAGTGGCTACAGGGACTGGTACTGCCAATTAAGTTTGTAAACTCATCCTAGCCAAAGTGCTCCACACCTCATTGCTGAATATCACTACTGTCACCTTTGAAGTACTCCTTTTGGGAAGCTATGCACTGATGCCAGCGCCTAGTCCACCCTTCAGAGCAATTTTGGAATTCTTTCTGGAATGGCCATCAGAGTGGTTGGTGTATTACCCTCGATATCCTGAATGTCATCAAAATGTCTTCTTTTCAATATTCCCTTTATCTTCGGGTAAAGAAAAAAGTCACTGGGACCAGATCAGGACAGTAGGTAGAGTGTTCCAATAGTTACTTGTTTACTGGCCAAACAGAGAACTGTACAATTAAGTTTGTGAACTTGCCACCTTGTCACTGAGTGCAGTGGCTATTCCAGAACTGCATTGAAGGGTGGACTAAGCGCTGGCGTCAGTGTATAGCTTCCCAAAGGGAGTAACTTGAAGGTGATCTTAGTGATGTTCAGCAATGAGGTATGTAGCACATAGAACACTTAGGTTCATGGACTTGTCAGACCTCATAAATGATGTGGGATGGCCTTGTACATGCATCTAGCATTTGGCATTTGTCAGCTCTTCATTTCATTCTTTTCCATGTGTTTGTTCATCCTCCAGCAAGTTGCTTGGGGTTTGTTCACATTCTGACTTCAGAGTTTCATGCACATCAAGAGAGAACAGTCTCCAAGGAACGATGCAGAAGTCTCTTGTGTTATGTTTGCTGCTGTCTCGTTGGCCAAAGCAAGTTACGTGGCTAAGCCCCAGTTAGTGTGGAAGGGAACTACCTAATCTATGAATTCAGGTGGGAGAATTGTTGCAGCTGTTTTTTTTTTTTTTTTGCAAACAATCTGCCATAGCAATCTTCTTTCTTCCTTACCTTTTGGCACGGGAAAACAATGGTGTCGACTCTCCCACCCTATCTTTTCCCTTCCTTCTACTACCAGCCGTCTTATACCAGCCTTGTCTTGCTGGCTGCCATTTCTTTCATTTCTTCCCACTTACGCTGTAGCATCTTAAACTGCTTTGTGTCTCCACTTCTTTACTGATTATCTTTTTTTTTTTTTTTTTGATTAAGGTTTTATTTTCATTTTATCACTTCGCTGAAAAACTCTTAGCTGAGTTTCTAGCCGTGTGTATATTCATGTATTCTTTTAAGGTATTATTTTTTTTATTAGAATTGAGTGAAAATGTACATTCCTATGTAAATTTGCATGCCCACCTATACGCAGCTCCCACTGCTCTCCCTGCCCGGTGACAGCACACTCTTCCTCTCCATTCATGTCTTATCCTCCCAACTATCTCCTGTCCCCTCCTCTCCACATACTCCCCTTCCTCCAGTAGGAGGTCAACAGAGCAACATCCTATAGATAGATGCATAGAACCATAAAGAGCACACCTGATATGATCACTCTGTGCCGCCAAGTCCAGTCCATTCCTGTCTGAGAGTTGACCTCCGTTATGAGTTATAGACAGGGGCAGAATCAGAGCCATGGGCCATGCTCCCAGGGGAACTCCAAGGCGCCTGGACCATGAATTGCGGTCTTTTAGTGGAGATCTCAGGGTTTACCCCTTTTTATTCTTGTTTTGCCAATGAGACTCAACTTTGTGAGCCCCATCACAACTATCACTGGTGGTGGCCGGGCACCATCCGGTTCTTCCTGTCACAAGTTGATGTAGTCACCCACTCACTTTGGTCTCTCTGTCTTGTCTTTCCCCCGTGTCATTTTCTCCTTGGTGATGATCCATTCCTGTTGAACTGGGACCGTTTTCTGTACTCTCAGATGGCAGCTTGGCAACCAATGCCACTCACCAATGTGGGGTGCAGAAGGGTTTCTTAGCAAAACAGTAGTTGTGCCAATTGGCCTCGATTTCCCGTGAGAGCATGGTCCCTGGCCTCCTGCCCCAGCTACTCTGTCCTTGCAATATTGGCTTAAGATGAGAGGTGTAACCATGTTATGTTGATGCCCAGTTAATATTGATCTTCTTTGTAATATGTGCTGTCACAGATTTAATCCAACCAAATTGCTATAAATTGTCTAATCTAAACCCAACCCCCCTCACCCTCCCTGCTTCCACACCCTTGGCAGCTGTCAAAGAGTCTTTTCTTCTATGCATGAATCTGTTTTTAAGTTCTTATCATAGGGGGTCTCATACAATATTTGTCCTTTTGTCGCTGACTACTTCCACTCAGCATGATGCCCTCCAATGGAAACTAGGTTATGAGCTGTTTCCTAAAATCATGGTTGTTCTTTATCATTGCATAGTGTTCCAATTGAGTATATATACCATAGTTTACCTCTCCATTCCTCTGTTGTTGGGCATCTGGGTTGACTCCATCTTTTTGCTGTTTTAGGCTGTGCTGCAGTAAATAATCTGTGTGAATGTATCAGTTGGTGTGAATAGTCTTGATTCTGTTGGATATATTCCAAGTAGTGGAATTACTGGGTCAAATGATATATCTACATCCAGCTTTTTAAGGAAGTGCCAGATTGCTTTCCAAAGAGGTTGCACCATTTTGCAATCGCACCAACAGTGTAGGAGAGTTTCAGTTTCTCCACAGCCTCTCCAGCATTGATTGCTTTGCATTTTTTGGATCATGGCCAATGTTGTTGGGGAGAGATGGTATCTCATAGTAGTTTTGATTTGAGTTTCTTTAATAGCAAATGTTAGATTTATTCCTAGGTACTTTATCTTCTTAGGGGCTATAGTAAATGGTATTGATTTGGTGATTTCTTCCTTAATAATCTCATTGTTGGTATAAAGGAATCCTACTGATTTACTTAAGTTTATCTTGTATCCTGAGACTTTGCTGAACTCTTCTATCAGTTTGAGTAGTTTACTCATGGATTCATTAGGATTCTCTGCGTATACAATCATATCATCTGCAAATAGCGAGATTTTTACTTCTTCTTTGCTGACGCAGATGCCCTTTATCTCTTGATCTTATCTAATTGCTCTGGCTGGAACTTCTAGTACAATGTTGAATAGGAGAGGTGAGAGTGGGCATCTTTGTCTAGTTCCCATTCTCAAGGGAAATTCTTTCATTCTCTCTCCATTCAGGATGATGTAGGCAGTTGGTTTTGTATAAATGGCCCTTATTGCATTGAGGAATTTTCCATTTATTCCTGTTTGACTGAGAGTCTTTAGCATGAATGGGCATTGGACTTTATCAAATGCCTTTTCTGCATCAGTAGACATAATGAGGTGATTCTTGTCTTTTGTGTTATTTATGTGGTTGATCACACTAATTGCACCCCTGGTATGAATCCCACTTGGTCATGATGGATTATTTTTTTGATATGTTGTTGTATTCTATTGGCAAGAATTTTGTTGAAGATTTTTGCATCTAGATTCATGAGTGATATTGATCTGTAATTCTCGCTTTTGCTTGAGTCTTCCCTGGCTTTGATACCAGGGTTATGCTGGCTTCATAGAATGAAATTGGGAGTATTCCATCCCTTTCTATACTGTGAAATAGTCTCTGTAGAATTGGTGATAATCTCTTCTCTAAAAACTTGGTAGAATTCTGCAGTGAAGCCATCTGGGCCTGGTTTTGTGTTATTGTTGTTGGTAGTGTTTAGATGACTTTTTCAGTCTCTTCCTTTGTGATGGGTTTATTAAGTTGTTCTGCTTCACCCTGTGATAATTTCATTAGGTGATATGAATCCAGGAATTTGCCCATTTCCTCTAGTTTTTCAAATTTGTTAAAGTCTTTCATAGTATTCTGTTGTGATATTTTTTGATTTCTCTTGGATCTGTTATGACAACTCCCTTCTCATTTCTTATTTGGGTTAGTTTCCTTTCCTGTTTTTCTTTAGTAAGTTTAGCCAGTGATTTGTCAATTTTGTTGATCTTTCCAAAAAACCAGGTTTCGGTCTTTTCAATTTTTTCAGTGGTTCTTGTCTAATTTGTTTATTTCTGCTCTATATGATCTGTTTTCTTCGGGTGCCTGAGGGATTCCTCTGTTGTTCTCTCTCTACTCATTCAAGCTGTAAGGTTAGTTCTTTGTTTTGGTTTCTTTCTTCCTTCCAAATGTGCGCATTTATGGAGACAAAGTGACTTCTGACTACTGCTTTGACTCTATCCTATAGGTTCTGGTAGGAAGTATGTCATTCTCATTGGAATCCATAAATTTCTTTATTTCCTCTGTTATTTCTTCTATAACCCATGTTTTTTTGAGCAAGATGTTGTTCAGTTTCCATGAGTTCCACTTTCTATCTATGTTTTTTCTGCTATTGATTTTGACTTTTATGGCTTTTTGATCTGAGAAGATGCTTTATATTAATTCAGTGGTATGGATTCTGTTGAGAATTGCTTTGTGTCCGAACATACGCTCTATTCTGCAGAATGTTCCATGTGCAATGGAGAAGATATAGTTGTCCATTGATGGATAGAAAGTTCTGTATATGTCGGTGAGGTCTAGTTGGTTAATTGTGGCAATAGGTCTTGTGTGTCTTTACTGAGCTTTTTTCTTGACGATCTGCCCAATGTTGAGAGTGCAGTGTTATAGTCTCCCACTGTTATTGTGGAGTGATCTTTCTCATTGTGGAGTGCAGTCAGTGTTTCTTCGATGTACTTAGGTGCTCTAATATTAGGTGTATAAATATTTAATATTGTTAAGTCCAGCTTGTGTATTGAAAGTTTCAGCAAGAAATAGGGTCCACCCTTGTCCATGATGGTGGATTTTATATTAAAATGTATTTTATCTGACATTAGAATTGCCACACCTGCTGTTCTTTCTTCATTGTTAGCTTGATATAGATTCTTCCATCCCTTAATTTTCAGTTTGTTCATATCTTTAAGGTGAGTTTCTTGTAGGCAACAAATAGATGGATCGTGTCTTTTGATCCAAGATGTCACTTTACTGGAGCATTCAGTCCATTCACATTCAATGTAATTATTGATAGGTATGTGTTTAGTGCTGTCATTGTGACTTTTTTTTTTTTTGTGGTGATGTTTTTTCTGTGGTTCGTATTAATCTGTTCTGGGATGTTCTTTGTGAGTTTATTCTTCAGCTTTTTCAGGGTTGGTTTTGTGGTTGTTGAGACTCCTGTATTACATTTCTTGATTGGATATGTTGCATCTTTATTTTGCTGTATGGCTGCCCCGTGACCCCCCTTAATAAAGTATGTATAAACACAGTTTTAATTACTACCAGTCTTATTAACTTCCTCTCCGTCTGGAAGGACTATAATGACTGTGGTACATCCATCTTTTTAATATGATGACATCATTTTTTTTTTCCTGATATGATTAGTGGATCATTGCTTTCACTATTATAGCTTTGATTGAGTTTGGAGCCTTACCTAACTGAGTAGGTTTCTGGGTGATGTGTCCTGTATTTGCTTCTAAAATATAAAGTTAGTGGTTTTGTTCTTCTAAGCCAAAGCCAAGAGATTCTTTCAGTATTTTTTTGTAGCTTCGGTTTGGTTTTTACAAAGTCTCTGAGATTCTGTTTATATGTGAATGTCTTAATTTTGTTTACATATTTGAAAGATTATTATGCAGGATATATAATTCTTGGTTGGAAGTTCTACTCCTTCAAAGCTTTGAATGTGTCATGCCACTATCTCCGTGCCAGCATTGTTTCTGCTGAGAAGTCCCACGAAAACCTACAGGGTTTCCCTCTGAATGTTAGCTTTGCTTTGAGTCTTGCTTCCCTTAAGAGTTTCTGCTTATGTTTCATTTTGTTAAGCTTGATTATAATATATCTTGGGGTCTTTCTTTTGAGATCTATTTTGAGTTGTATTCGATATGCACCTTAGATATCTATAGTCTCTTCTTTCATAATTTCTGGGAAGTTTTCTGTCAGCAGCTCAGCAGCAATACTCTCTGTGTTCTCAGGTGGCTTGCCCTGTTCAGGGACTCCAATTAATTGTAGTTTGTTCCTCTTAGTAGACTCCCACATGCTTCTTCCTTTTTCTTTTTTTTTTTCTGATTTCTCCTCATAGCTGCTAGAGTCAGTAGCTCTGTCTTCCAGGTCAGAAAGTCTATGTTTCATTTGTTCACTCTGTTTTCTTGGCTTTGAATTGAAGTTTCTATCTCTTTGATTTTGTTCTTGATCTGTTAGATTTCAGAGTATTGGTGTTCCATCAAATCGAACAGCTTGGCTTAATTTTCCATTGTGCTCTGCTACATTTTGTTTAAGATCTAGGAGAGCTGTCTATAAAATCCTTTTTTCACCTTCTGATTGCTTCAGAAAGTTTTCTTCATCTGGGAAGTTCTTTGTTTGTTTCTTTTGGGGGCCTTCTGAAGCCATGGGTGATTTCTTTGTTATGCTTTTCTGCAGAGTTTGTTGCTTTTCAGGCATCATGTGAGTCAATAGAAGCTTAGAGAGATGCTGTGAGAATGTACCTCAGTTCTTTCTCTGCCAATCTAGGCTGTCTTAAAATGAAAAGTAAATGGTATGTGACAACTTCCAAAGTCAGTCAGGTTCTCAGGTGTGTGGGTCCCACTTTCTAGCTGGCAAAGTAAGCACCTCTACATCCAACTCTAGATGTTGTAAACTATTTCATAATACAGAAAGGCTACTGCCCTGCTGGCCTCTGCTCTCAGGCTCCAGCTGCAGGCCACACTGTAAAATACTGCTTTTCTGCTGGAAAAGTGCTCTCCTCCAGGAAGGTACTGCCTCTCAGCCTAAGAGTTAGGTCCAGCTGAGGGCTCTGCATGGGTGTATCTGCCCCCAGGTGGAACATGATTGTATCTCACAGAAGCTCCCACTTGCCTTAGTACAGGCTTCTCAATGGCAAAAATGGAAAAAGAGGCCAAAGCTGCTGAGATGCAGAGTCTAAAGCTGGCCTCTCAAAATTTGGCAATTCTGCCTGCTGTTCCAACCAGCAGAGCATCTGACCCAGTCAAGTCCTGGGTCCATCCACTGGCTAAGATAGAGGAAAAAAAAAAGATAAAATGGTTAGTTACCTTTGGTCTGTGAAAGCCAACACTCACCAAAGCCAACACTCACCAGGTTCACGAAAGAGAGGAAGTTTTCTGCTCAGTTGTATGAAATCCAATTTAACAGCCCTATGCTGCATCCTAGGGCTCACTAGGTGTCCAGAATGCTCCATTTAATTATCAGTTCAGGTCTTGGTTTCCAGAGGGATTTAGGGAGACATGTATTTAGTGTGCCATCTTGACTGTGCCCCCCTTAAGGCCTACTGATGATCTTTAGTGACTTTCTAATAATCAAATCCATTGACCTTTTACAAGCTTTTTCTTTATTTCTCAGCAAACCTTGTTTCTCTTCTCTGGTAACTCAGTTTTGTCTTGCAGGCACTAGCAGAGGCCACTATAATATCAGGCTACTCTTCTTACCTCTGGTTGTTCCTTTTTCATATTTTTCTGCTACTGTGAATATATAGTAAACCAAATTCTCTAGTCAGGAAACTGTTGGCTTTTTCTGCTTTAGAAACACCATTGGTCTTCACACTGAGCTCTGTAGTGTCCAAGGGATCCATGATTTCCTCAGGAGCTGCTCAAGATGTTGGGGTAGGGGTGGGGATGGCAGCTGTTGCAAAAATGGTTTGGGAAGTAGCCTGACCTCCCCAACCCCACAAGAGAGAAGGAGAACTGAAGTCAACAGTCCAAGGCTAATTCCTATCAGAATAGGTCAGACAAGCCTCTTCTGTCAGCCATCTTTACTAATTCCAACACCACCTGTCCCTCCCACAGCACTCTCTACTGGGTTTGATAATTTATTGCAATGACCACAGAGAACTCAAAAGACAACACTGATAATGATGGGATTTCTTATAAAGGAAGTAACAGTAACAAGTCAAGCTCAGGAACACTCAGGGTACAGATCTTTCATCAGGACAGCAACTCCGCAGCTGTCATGGCAGACATCCCTCTCCCTGGCCCTTGGCTTCTCCCCAGAGGGACTCAGTTTCCTCTCTAAGCACACCAGCTATCTCTTGCAACTGCTTCTCACCATCTTCAAGGTTAGAGCTCACTCCTTTCTAGTTCTCTGCTTCTAGGAGCTTCTCAGCACAGAGATCCTGTCTCCACAGGACACACTCTGCACTCCTGGCTACTCTTTCCTTTGTGGTGGTAGGATCCTCCTCTCTGCTCTAGAATTGTCTCTCTTTTAAAGAGGCAAAACTGCCTCATCTCCCCCATGGGCCACAATTATCTTTTTTGCACAGCCTCATCCAGTCATGTGGTTAGCAGTTACAAGATCATGGCTAGAAAGACCACACACAAAAATAATCATGCTGTAGCTCTGTACGTTCCACCTGGGATTCAGCAAAAGAAGCTCTCCCCATTTAGTTTATGTCTTGGAACTTCCATGTAAGTTTGCGTTTGAATATAGAATTTCCCTCCCTACAACTGCCATCTTTCCCTCTACGTTTTCATTCTTCTGATGGCTTCAGCCATCATTTTAAGTCTGTACCCTGGTCGCAGCCTCTTTCTCAAGTGTTGGTACTTCATGCCTTCACCTGTTCCATTTCTGTCAGTTCTGTCACCTGCTTACAATTGAGTTCCTCATCTTTTTCTTTAAGACTTCTTGACAGTTTCCTGTTTCTATCAATGTTATCTTCATTCATCCTTCCAAGTTTGAAGCCTTGGTTTAGAGGTTGGCAATGTTTTTCTATAAAGAGTCAACTAGTAGATATTTCAGGCTTTGCTAGTCATGTGTTTCAGTTGCAACCATTCAAGGCCAAGAAACCTGAATTCAGATTCTATCTCTGCCATGTATCAGCTGCTTGGCCTTTCCATAAGTTCTCTGTGAAATTCAGTCTTGCCATTTGCAAAGTGAAAGTAACATTTGCCTCCCTTGTCTCACTTGGTGCCTTGCAGGGCTCCAGTGATACTTGAATGAATAAGAACTCCATGGTGGAGTTCTAGTCTCTTTCTCCTCACCCTAGGGCCCTTCTGATTGGCACAGGCAACTGGACCACACAAGTCCCACTGTCAAAGATTCTGGTGTCAAATGAAGCATCTATATTAGAAGGTATAAACAATGGTTCTTGTTACCTCTTTAGTTGTGCAAAGCCACTGCATACTATTATGTGTAGTCACTATCATGTCAAATGTTATTCTTTCCTAGCTTGGTGGTTAAGTGCTGTAAGGGATATTCATAATACCTAGTGGCTCCAGACCTAAGTACAATGTGACTGGCATTTATAATGTCACTTAAACTGCTCTGCTGCTCAGTGACTCTGGTCAAACTGAGTCCCCATCCACATTATTCAGGCACAAGTCCTGGCTCCTAAAGATTTTGAGCCCCTGGAGGTTAAAGGCAAGTCCTGTACTTGTTAGTCCTGCTGGTACATTTCCTGCCTTGATTATCAAGAGTATCTTAATGCTCTGTCTCGCTCTTTTCACATGCTTTTTGTCTGAGTAACACCTGGATATTTTGGAGGGAAATGACAGATGGTTCATTTCTTTATGATTATGCTTACCTTGGCAATCCACTTACGAGTAAGTTTCAAGTTTCTTATGAGTGAGACTCTTGTATTTTGAAGAGAACCTGATCCTCTAATTCAGCACTCTTCTGTGATCAATTTATGGTTTTTATTAATGAACTTTCTAGACAGCTGAGGTTGGCCACATTTAAAATTGCAGTCTTGTGTAAGCCCTTATAAGGACTGATAACATAATACAGGCTTCTAGCTATTTCAAAACCATAAATGGATTCGGGAAGGAATTATTATAAACCTTACAGCTCAAGCCCTTTCTTTTTTTTTTTCTTAGACAGCTATAACTAAAAATCTTTGTTGTATCATTATAAACACAGCTATAAATAAGTAATTCTTTCCCTCTTTTTTCTCTACCAGACATGAACAGGAATCTCAGGAAGACTTTTTCACAACACTTAAAATAATCATCCTCTTTCTTCACTTTTGAGTTTTGTCTCACCAGTGGCAAAATAGAAGGCATTGAAAAGAAATTCTATTATTTAACTAATAAGGGTTTAATGTGTGGCCTTGTGCTATTGAGCTAGAGGATGTTGTTGTTGGGTGCCATTTAGTCAATTTTCACTCACAGCAACCCTAGGTGTGACAGAGTGGAACTGCCCCATAGGGTTTTCTTGGGGGCAGTCTTCACAGAAACAGACTGCTAGGTCTTTCATAGGAACAGCTGGGCAGGTTCAAACTGCCAACCTTTTGGTTAGCAGTTGAACATTTAACCATTACACTACTAGGTGTTGAGTTGTAGGGGGTAAAAAAAAAAAAAAAAAAAGTTTTCATCAAGTTGAGTCCAACTCATAGTGACCCTATAGGAAAGAGTAGAACTGTCCCAAGAATTTCTAAAGAGCAACTGGTGGATTCAAAGTGCTGACTTTATAGTTAGTGGCCAAACTCGTAATCACTATGCTATTCACTGCTGTTGAGTTGATTCTGACTCATGTTGATGCTATAGAACAGAGTAGAACTGCCCCACATGGTTCCCAATGAGTGCCTGGCAGACATGAACTGCGAACCTGTTAGTTAGCAGCTATGGCTCACTGTAGCTCGTAACCACTGCGCCACCACGGTTTCCAAGCTCATAGCTCGTAGAACTGCACCATAGAGTTTCCAAGGAGTGCCTGGTGGATTCGAACTGCTGGGCTTTTGGTTAGCAGACACAGCACTTACCTAGTACACCACCACGGCTTCCAAACTAGAAGATAGAGAAATAAAAGATGTGTCAGATGTGGTGTCTGCCCTCAGGAAGCACGTGGTCTGATGGAGAGTCCAGAAATGCGTGTCACTCAGAGAGAGTGATATTGTGTTAGAACAACAGCAGTGTGAGCCAAATGTGGTCATGGGGAACCTTGATACTGCTAGGGGAGTGGAAGAGAGGGCTGGAAGAAAGGGAAGGAGACAGTTCAAACTGTAAATGTTCCCAGTGTTGTGAGAATATCTCTTTGGGAGCAGAGCTTTTGCTAATTAGCAGTGTGCTTCTCTTGAGGGTTAGCAAGATGGACTGCCAACTGAGGGATCCAGTAAAGGCTGTTATTTTGGTTTATTTTTGTTTTAAACTTCACGTAATTCCCACCTTATAGTTACCAGACTTAAGTATTTTTTATCACAGAATTTTTTTCTCAGTGATCCTGCTAAAATGAACCATCAGCAAGTAATAATTAGAGCGTGTGTTTATGTGGTGTCTTAGTGTTTGCCTTCCCGTTGTGTTCTTTTGTTTGGTTCTTGCAGCTATTCAGCTAAGGATGCAAACCAACTGCCATTGAGTCCGTTCCAGCTCAGTGTAAAGTTGTAAGTTCAGAGACCATATGAGTTTGGAGTAGAACAGCTCACCGAATTTCCAGGGAGTGCTTGCTGACCTTTTGGTTAGCAGCCTAACTCTTAGTGAGGAAGGGAACACAAATACCTTCATTTTATGAATGAGGAGACTGAAGGTGGGTACTGAGACATCCTGCCCAGTGTCAGCTAGTTCATAAGTGGCAGAATTAGGACAGTGGTCCAGGCTGCTGTCTCAGAGGAACCATTCAGCCCTGTGTTTAGCTGTAGAAGCAAAAGTAAAACAGGGCAACTATTAAAATATTTTTAAAGTAAAAAATACTGCCTTTTTTGTGGTGAGTATTTAGAGCTGTCTAGATTTCAAAAGCAAAATAAGCTACCTTTTCCCTCTAATGCTGCTGATTTTTATTGTGCTTTGGGTGAAAGAAAGTTTGACACTACTTGAGCTAAAATTCATTAAATAGAATAAGTTTTTGGTTAAATTAAGAGATTCCAGAAAGGGCATGTATGTTATGTTATTTGATTAAAGAAGATACAAATGGAATATGCCTGAAAATATTTGACTAGGAGCCCTTCTGTACTGCAAGGAAAAAAATAATAAGATACCTAGGAAATAGACTGGAGGAAGAGTGCAGTAGAAACAAACTTGCCATCAGGGCAAGGAAGAGAAGCATAAAACAAAACCCAATTACAGTACAACTATTTGAAAAGAGATAAGTGTTATCTGTTCCTAAGACAAATGGGTGAAAAGAACAGTTTTAAAATTATAGCAGACAAAATGTAAAGCTAGAGAGAGATGAGAATGCATTGTAAAGGAAGATTTGGAAATCGCTTTAGTGAACGTTTTAAAGAAATTAAAACCAAAAACACCAAACCCATTGCTATCAAGTGGATTCCAACTCATAGCGACCCTATAGAACACAGTAGAACTGCCCTGTAGTTTCCAAGGAATGCCCCGTGGGTTCAAACTGCTGGCCTTTTGGTTAGCAGACATAGGTGCTCTTAACCACTACATCACCAAGGTTTCCTTAAAGAAATTTGTTAGCTTAACTTTTTTTTGTGAAAAAAAAACACTAAACCTTCTTCTGCAGAACAAAGATGCATTGTGAAATCAGCTGTCAGTGTTATATTCTGGTGATGCCCTAGAGATAGTCTTTTTACTGGCAGGAGATAGGTAAAAATGTGGGCAATGTAGCCATCTAGTGTTTTGATTTTCCCTAGTTGGATTCTGTGGTTTCCCAGTAACATTCCTTGGATTTTAAACAACTCCTTCTTTCGTCGTCTTAGGGGAACTACAGTCATCCTTGAATGAAATATTTATTGGACCAATTGTAACCTTGCATTTCGGTTAACTTACATTCCTTACAGACAAGATTCAAGTTTCAGGTTTGTTTACAAGGCAAACCAGCATCACACATTTATGAGAAATTAAAGCAGGTCTTTGGCTACCACTGAGGGAACACAGAAATGACTATAATCAGATTAGACACGATATTACTTGCTTCCTCTAAGCATTCTGTTACTTGTTTATACTGCAAGTTTAAGTAAGCTAAAACTTATAATTGGTCATATAGTGGATGCACAAAATGGAATATTGAAATCCTTTAAACAGGTAAAAATCTCTGCATATGGTATTAATACCTTATTCATTAAACACACTTGCAACTGGTCAGCTGCCTTGTGTGTGGTGTGTGATATACCAGGGGATGAAAAATGATGAAGCTTTGGACCCTGGTCTCAAGGAGTTTAGTCTAAGAGAACATTTTAAAAGTAACTGCGTGATAATGTATCAGTATGATGTCCTTGGAGAAGAGCATCATGCTTGGTAAACTAGAGGGTCAGCAAAAAAGAGGAATACCCTCAATGAGATGGATTGATATAGTGGCTTCAACAGGGGGTTCAAGTACAGCAATGTTGTGTGAATGTTGCAGGAATGGGCCATGTTCCATTCTGTTGTACATGGGGTTGCTCTGAGTTCGTCTGACTCGATAGCACCTGACAACGGCAGCAATGGTCTGTAATTTGCTTTCAGTTCGTTCTGATTCATGGCAACGCAGTGTATGTCAGGTAAGAGCTGTGCTCCAGACGGTTTTCAATGGCTTATTTTTTGGAAGTGCCTTTGGGTGCACTCCTACTGTCAAGCTTTTGATTAGCATCTGAGCATGTTAACCGTTTTCAGCACTCATGTGTATAATACCCTTATTCAAACTCCTGCTTAAAAATTAGAGGAAAAGCGATAACACTAGATACAGGGGACGTGGTTCCAAGTCACATGTCTGTGTTTCAGAGAGAGAACTAGAATCTGTTTCCTATTCTATGTTTAGCGCCTATGTTGGTCACCTACTGCCGCTGTGACGGAAATGCCATAAGGGGATGATTTTAGCAAACACAAGTTTATTCTCTTATCGTCTAGGAGGTTAGAAGTCCAAATTCAGGGTACCAGCTCCAGGGGCAGGCTTTTTCTCTGTTGGCTCTGGGGGAAGGTCCTTGTCTTCAGTCTTCCCCCAGTCTAGGAGCTTCTCAGCTCGTGGACCCCAGATCCGAAGAACATGCTCTGCTCCTGGCACTTCTTTCTTCATGGTATGAGGTCCCTCTGTCTCTCTGTTCACTTCTTTCTTTTATGTCTCAAAAGACATCAAGTCAAGATACAACCTAATCTTAAAGATTTGAGTCCTGCATCGTTAATATAACCTCTAATCATCCTGGCTCGTTAACGTCATAGAGTTAGAATTTACACTACAGAGAAAAATCACTTCAAATAACAAAATGATGGGACAGTCACTCAGTCCTGGAAATCATGGCCTAGCCAACTTGACACACATTTCTGGGAACACAATTCAGTCTGTAACAGTCCCCTTTTTGTTACCATCAGTTGCTGTAGAGTAGATTCTGACTCATGACACCTCCACATGTGCGGGGTAGAACTGCTCCCCAAGGTTTTCAAGGCTGTGCCCTTTCAGAAACAGACCCCTAGGCCTGTTCCGAGGTGTCTCTGGGTGCTCAGACTGCTAGCATTTCAGCTAGTAGTCAGGTGCTTAACCATTTGTGTCACTCACAGACCTAGCACCCTCTTATCCAAGTGATTGTATTGATAGGTTATCTGGCCAAAGTCCGAGGAAAGGGTATACTCAAATCTTAAATGTTGTATTTAGGGTTAACCCAAACTGAACCAAACCTAGTGCTGTTGAGTTGATTCCAACTTACAGTAACCCTATATGACAAAGAGTAGAACTGCTTCATAGAGTTTCCAAGGAGCGTCTGGCAGATTTGAACTGCCAGCCTTCTGGTTAGCAGACGTAGCACTTAACCACTATGCCACCAGGGTTTCCTGTTTAAGTTTAGCCCCATTACTAAGTGTATGTTTAGGCTTGAATCTTTTGATATAAAGCCAACACGTATTCTCTGAGCAGGGATCTGACAGTTCAACTTTCTCCTGTACTCATGCAGCCATCTGCAATCTAGAATTTAGTCTGACATCCGTTTGAATTTGACCCTATCCAGAGAGATCAGGTTCCAAGAAATAAAAGAACTGAAAGACTTATTGTTTTCAAACATACCATCTTTATACCACAAAATGATACTTGAAATTTCTCCTAGATTTTCTGGAAATTAAGTTTTTCAAAGAATGACCCATTTCTTTCTTGTATTTTAGATAAATATCTTGGTAAAATGAAAAAAAAAATCAGACCCTTGGTAAGATGTAATGTGTTAATAAGAGAAGAGTTTGAATAATGTTTTTTCCTCAAGATTCATATGCATGGAAAATATTAATATAGGTCAGTTAGCCATTGTTAACTCTGACTCAAGAAAAACTATTAATTTGACTTAGGAAAACAGAGTACCTTATAATTTTCCAATGAACTAATCCTATTTTATTTCCCTGAAATTATATATGCTATTTCCTTGGCTGGAAAAATGTTCTTTGGAACATCATCTACATGCTATTCCAACCCCTATACTTAAGGATTTTTTTTTTTTTAAACACTGGTTCTTTGTCTTTTCTGGATCATGTAGTATCTTTTAACATACGGTGAAATATGTGGGCTCTCACCAGGAACATGCTCAAATGTACATCCACACAGCTGTGCTTGTCTTCTCATTCCTTCACAGACCACTGGAACAAATCCCTATACCTAAGGGCATGCAAAGTGTAAGGCCTTGTTGTTAACCTTCTTCGAATTAGAGTGATTGATGACTAAGGAACTGTAGAACATTTGAGTTCTGATTTTAGCTATGGTGTTTAGTCTAGAGTGGAAGGAAAGATTGGGCCAATGTGCAATACTCTGAATACTTTCATGAGCTATAGGTATTGAGGGCGTTGTAGTTTAAACAGTTGTCAGTGATCTGTGATTTCAGTGTTTTGTTTTAAGAGTTTCCAGTGGCCCTTGTGAAAGTGGAGAAAACTGAAGACCGTTCCAGGTTTATTCAGTAGTGGAAGCTAACCCCTTTAGTGCTTGATGTGAGTGGATGTATGCATGGGTGGGCTTACTAGTTTGTGAGCTTCTGAGTTGCTTTATCTTGTGTTAACTGCCGTAAAATGTGATGTACATATTTATTGTTGCCTAGATTATCTACTCAGAAAGCCTGGTGGTGTAGTGGTTAAGTGCTATGTCTGCTCACCAAAGGGTTAGCAGTTCAAATCCACCAGGTGCCCCTTGGAAACACCATGGTGCATTTGTACTCTGACCTGTAGGGTCACAATGAGTCAGAATCAACTTGATGGCAGTGGCTTTTGGTTTAGATCATCTACTCGACATGGGTAACCAGGACTCTGACAAGCTGTTTGGAGGGAGTCCTGACCATAGATACAGAGAACTCAAAGGCTACCCAGTTGCTGTCGTGTCGATTCCAACTCATGGGGACCCCACAGGTGCCATCGTAGGACTGTGCTCCGTAGAGTTTTCAGCGTCTGATTTTTTCAGACACGTTACCAGGTTTTTCTCCCACGGCCCTCCAGGGTGGAGTCAGACCTCCAGCCTGTCATTCAGCAGCCAGGCACATTAACCATTTGCACCACCCAGAGACTCCTGTGGTCTAACTGTACTTTTTCCCCAGTCAAAGACCACCTGCTAACCTTTTAGCTTCTTAGTAAGCTAGAATGAAAATGAATGAAATATTAACTGTTTCCAGCAGCAGGGCTTTTTTTGTTTCTGCTCAGAGCTTAGGGCTGCACTGATTCAATATCCCTGCCGTTCAGTGTCCCTGTGCCTGGGTTGGCATGCTCCACCGCCCTCGACCATCCTCCTTCTTTCCTCACTGGTCACCCTCCACCCCAAACAACTTGTTTGTGATCCCTTAACAACCCTCATGATGACAGGCTGGCTTATGAGTTTCTCTTCCCAGATACGAGATCTGCCACTTAAGGTTGTGAACTCATCCTAGAAAAAGTGCTGCATACCTCACTGCTGACTATCACTATGATCACCTTTGAAATACTCCCTTTGGGAAGCTATGCACCCGTGCCAATGCTTAGTCCATGCTTCAAAGCGATTTTGGAAGTCTTTTTCTGGAATGACCATCAGAGCTGTCGTCATGTTACCTTTGATGTCCTGCATGTCACCGAAATGTCTTGCTTTCAATATTTTCTTTATCTTCACATAAATAAAAAGTCACTGGGGGCTAGATCAGGTGTATAGGGAGGATGTTCCAATACAGTTATTTGTTTGCTGGCTAAAAACTCCCTCACAGACAACTATACAATTGAGTTTGCGTGCTTTCCACCATGCCACCATGTGTGCTGGCCATTCCAGAAAGAGTTCCAAAACTGCTTTGAAAGGTCAGCTAGACACTGGCACCAGTGCATAGCTTCTCAATGGGAGCACTTCGGAGGTGACCGTACTGATGTTTGGCGGTGAGGAATGTAGGACTTAGAACAACAAAGTTCGCAGGCTAAATTGTCGGACCGTGTGTATGGGAAAAAGACCTGGTAATCTGCTCTCTTGAGGAACACAGAGTAGAAAACTCTGTAGTGCAGTTCTGCTCTTTCACGTGAGATTACTGTGAGTCAAAATCAACTCAGTGGCAGCTAACAACATAGCAAGAATACTCCAATTTAGGAGTTGCCACGATTGATCTCTTCTCCTGCCGAAGGATATTTGAACTGTTGTGAAAAATCCTTCTGGATTATAAGCAACTATTTCTGCTGTAGAATGTTTTGTGCTTGTCTGTTTGTGCATGTATACCAGGATTTCACTAGGGTATATAAAATAACTGTCAGTGGAATTGATGGTTGATAATATATGTGTACTTTATATTTGCTAGACAATGTCATTTTGTTTTTAAAGTGGATGTCTTCATTTACACTCATGCCATCATGGTCACGAGGTTGGTTTGTTCCACATTCTTTGTGACACGAACGTAGAATTTTTTTTCCAATCTAGTGAGTGTAACATGTAAAATCACATTGTGTTTGCATTTCTGTGATTCCTTATGACTACAGATTTTTCATATAGTTGTACATGGTTTGAGACTAATTTTCCATCAAATTGTGTATTGTTAATATGTAGGGGTATCCTATTTCTTTAGTGGGAATACTTTTTATGCTAACATTCCTTTGTCTGAAAAAAAGGACATTTAATGTATCAACCAAGTGGGTAATAAAAGTAGATAATTTCTTAGTCATTCATATTTAGGTTTGTCAGTTCTTTATATGTGAATGTCTCCTCTATGAAGGATATAGAAATTTTGTAATACTTTTATAATACGTTGACCAGCCATACTACCCATACTGACTTGTTTACCTTCTCTGTTTTCCGGTCACATTTGGCTGTGGAAACAGAATGAAATCTATTCTTCTGACACCTAAAGTGGGCCTTAAGTTCTTCAACATTTCTCGCGACTGCTTGAAAAAACATTTTTTGACTTATGATTATTACTGATAAGAGGAAACATGTCCTATTTAAATCAAGAATTAACTTCAGCAAAGTTAGTAAAAATGTCAGTTTGAACGTAGGCTTCATCACTGCTAATCTATGATCCCAACAGCTGAAGAGCTGACCAGTGTTTTCTTCCCTTTGTTTCAAAGCTTTGAATATAACTGGCATTGTTTTGCTCCTTGTAAAACAAAACAAAACAGAAGGCAAGGTAATTTACTGAGAGAGAAAATGATTGTCCTCTCTAATAAAACAAAACGAAAAAAAAAACAAAGTGGATAAACTCCAGTGATATTTTTGTTGATCACATTGTATCTTTGTCATGAAGACAAGCATCTGTCCCAAGAATATTAATTATCTTTTTTAGGAAGAGTGAGGTAATATTAGAAATAGTTCTGATGCCAGGCTTTGCAGGAAAAAAATTAAAACTCTTTAATAATACACAATATCATAGTACTCACTAAGATTTTCTTTTGATTCCAAAACTAGCAGAAGTTTGAAAATACCACTTATACTCTCTTTGAAGTAAGATTTTAAAGTTTTAAATATGATAATAAACATCTCCAAACATCCTATTGCTATCAAGTCAACGCTGACTCGTAGCTATGCTATAGGACAGAGTAGAACTGTTCCATAGGGTTTCCAAGGCTCTAATCTTCGTAGAGGAAACCCTGGTGGCGTAATGATTGTTATGTCTGCAAACCAAAAAGTCAGCAGTTCCAATCCACCAGGTGCTCCTTGGAAACCCTATGGGGCAGTTCTACTGTGTCTTATGGGGTCTCCATGAGTCAGAATCAACTCAGTGGCAATGGGTTTAGCTTTTTGGTTTTAATCTTGATAGCAGCAGACTGCTTCATCTTTCTTCTGCGGAGCAGCTAGTGGGTTTGAACTGCAGACCTTTCAATTAACAGCCGAGCACTTGACCACAACACCACCTGGCTCCTAATAAACACCTCCAACACCTGCAAAATTTCCCCCTGCTGCTTTGTAATCCTTTCCTTGCCTCTCCTGATACGTTCCTTATCTTGATTGTTCTGCTGGTTTCACGGGTAGATGCATATAAAAACTTACTATTCCCTATGTGTGTATATATAGAGAGAGAGATATACACACTCACACCAACCAACCAACCTATTGCTATAGAGTTGATTCTGACTCGTAGGACAGAGTAGAACTATCTCGTAGAGTTTCTAAGGAGCACCTGGTAGATTTGAACTGTGGACATTTTGGTTAGCAGCTGTTGCTCTTAACCACTACACCACCAGGGTTTCCATATATTTATGTTTACTCAACAAAAAAAAAAATCTAAACCCGTTGCCTTGGAGTCAGTTCCAAGTCATAGTGACCCTACAGGCAGAATAGAACTGCCTTACAGGGTTTTCGAGGAGTAGGTGATGAGTTTGAACTGCCACCCTTTCGTTTGTTTAGCAGGTGTATGTCTTAACCACTGTGCCACCAGGGCTCCATACATGTGGGGGTGGGGTGTATACATATACGCATGTACATGTACATATACAGACATACACACATTCATACATATATATACACATGTGTATACATATATGTAAATACATATTTATAAAAACATGCCACTTGTTTCACTAAAACTTAAAAACACAAAAGTATGTGAAGAGTGAAATGTCTTAAAGGGTAGAGTCTTTGTTGTCCTTTCAATTTCCCCAATGCTTGTGCCATTTAGTTGCTTTTTACTCATAGCAACCCTAGATGACTGAGTAGAACTGCCTTACAGGACTTCCAAGGTTGTGCAGTGGTTAAGCAGTTGGTTGCGAACCAGAAGATTGGTGGTTCGAACCTACCAGCTACTCTACAGGAGAAAGATAGGGCAGCCTGCTTCTGTAAAGATGGACAGCCTTGAAAACCCTGTAGTGTGGCTATGAGTTGAAATTGATGCCAGTGGGTTTTGTGTTCTGCTTATAATCTTTATGGCAGCAAATCACCAGGCATCTCCGGAGCGGCTGCTGAGTGGTAGCCGCTGAGCTTTCAGATAGCAGCTCAGCTTGTAACCATCGTACTACCAGGGATCTCTAAACTTTCTCCAGCCCTTGCCACTTATTGCCTCTTTGTCTCACCCTTTGACACAAAAATACCATGAAATAACTGCCAAATAAATCATTAACTCCTTTCCTCTGAAACTCTCAACAGATTTATCTGTCTTGATACTCAGTTGAGATTTATTGAGAACCAGAAAAATTCTGATACTGTTTGGAAAGACCATAGTATCACTGGAGGCTTAGTGGCATACAGGTTAACCATCAAAAGGTTGACAGTTCAAATCTACCAGCCACTTCTTTGGAAATCCTATGAAGTAGTTCTGCTGTGTCCTATAAGATCCCTATGAGTTGGAACCAATTCAGTACCGCCTAGCAATAACAACATAGTATCAGTGATCCAGAATATTAGTATTTGTCACATAGACCAGGCCTTGAGAGTAGTGTACTGTAAAAATCTAGGGAGTCGTGGTGGCACTGTGGGGAAACATTCAGCTGCTAGCCAATTTGAATCAACCAGCTGTTCTTTGGAAACCCTGTGGGGCAATTCTGCTCTTTCCTATGGGGTCCTTATGAGTCAGAATCAACTCAAAGCCAACTGGTTTATAATAGTTTAGAGAGTGTTAATTTTAGAGATTTAATATGGTTGGTGAAAGAGAACTCTAGAACAAAATTAATATTTTACCTTCTAAAAAAATAGTCTTAAGACAGGAAAGCTAATCTAGACAGATCCTACCTTCAAAATTCTTAAGCTAGGTGCAATAGAAAAAGACAAAATGCAAGAATTAATTAATTTAAAATTTATTTTCATTAGTGGTTAATCTACTAATAAATGAATTTTTCTCTTTCATAGAAAAACTTGGCAACTTCTGCTTAATTTCAAATTTTAACAGTGTCTTAGAAACCGTTTCAAATATGATTTGCTCAGTGAGCAATTTTGACAGTCGACTATAAACTTGAACTTTCTGGATTAATTTATTTATATGAAACAAAACGAAGAACAATGATACCTAGCCAACCAGCCAATCCAAACAAATGCTATTTCCTTTCTAGTAATCATTGCTCCATTCCTCCTTCTCACCCTCCACCAATAAATACTAATTAGAAAAGGATTTTTAGGTCAAAATGGGCCTTTGAAAAGATCTATGTGGATTATCTCTTTGTGTGACTTAAATTTTCTTTGACGTACATATGGCTTTGTAATCAGCTGTACTGTTGCTTGTATAGCATATTTGGTATTTTTTTTTTAACTCAAAAGCACCTGAAAAAATAATCAAAGACACTTAAACACACAAAATGTTACTGTGTTCCCATTCCATGTGGATGCCAAAGCCCAATGAACTTAGTACAACTGAACAAAAATAAAGCATGTTTATTTTTTCCATATGTATTTAGAAAATATACAAAACTACGTGCCCAGGAGTATAAAGTTCCCAAAGATTCTTACATATATCTGAGTATAAGATTAATTTCCCCCTCCCAAAAAAAGATCTCCAGAAAGGAGTCACCTTATATATGATACTGCACAGAATTTCACAGTATAGAGAGCATACTCAATTATGTATCTTGAAAAACAATCCATTGTTTGCTAAAGATACATTGGCCTGGAGTGACTTTAGTCAGTTTGGACTGCTTATATGTTACCTGAAAGTTCCTGGGTGGTAGAAACAATTAATGCATTGGGCTGCAAACTGAAAGATTGAGAGTTCACGTCCACCTAGAGGTCTTTTGGAAAATAAGTCCTGGTGATCTGATTCTGAGAAGTCAGCCACTGAAAATTCTACAAGACCACAGTTCTGTTCTGACACACGGGAATCACAGTGACTTGGAGTCAACTCAAAGGCAAGTGGCGCTGGTATATGCTATCTGTCTATCCCTGGAGATATGACCTCACAATTGCAAATATTAGATACTATGGTAAACTCCAAGATTCAAAAAAATATTTTATCCAACAACCTAGGGTAGAAATTTCCTCTGGGAAGAAGCTGAATGACTCTATGTCTCTACTAATGTCCATAAAGAGATGGAAATTTTGCACAGAATTGTTTTAATGAAATCTGAGTAAAGATTGTTGAAAAGGAGGATACTGCTAAATGAGTCTATATTTCTATAATGTGACATTTTCATATGTATGTGTAATGATATTTTAAGTAGATACTTGTATTGGGACAAGAAATAGTCCCTGCAGTAACAATCTCAGACATCTCTTTGGTCTAACATAGTTAATATTTATTTCTAACATCTACATACCTTTACGCAAATAACACACATCTTCTGTGTTTGTCAGTGGCACCTGTGCCCCACCGTGAGATATTTTTGTAGGTGTGTTAGGCTAATTTTTTTAATTGGCATAGCAGCACTTATGATAATACCTTGTGGGAGGAGGATGCCATTGGCAAATAAATGTAGAAGACACTCATTATTTGTGTAAAAATGTGGTATGTCGCAATTGAACACCTGCTGGATGGCTCTCCTGGCATCGGCATCTAGAGACTCCATCTCTTTTGCCATACTGCCATTTTCAATATGTGCTTCCAGAGTTGCCATGAAGGAAGGGAAAGAAGACAAAAGACTTCCATGGTCATTCTATTGCCAGGCCTAAAAATGGCAGACAATCCCACCTTACCTTTCATTGTTCAAAACTCAATCATTTGGGACCCAATCAAACTTCAAGGAAGTCTAGATAAATGTCATTGTCTATATTCTGAGGAAGAAAACATGATGATTTAATGTCTCTGATATAGCACTTGACTGTCTTCCAAACTTCTGTAATCCTAAGAGTTGGCCAAAAAAGTTTTTAGTTTCTCATTTGTAAAATGTGGGGTTAGTTTACCTTAGGAGTCTCCTTCAGCTTGGTCATATATAGTAGTTGCCTCAAAAAATTGCAAAATCATGTAACATCAAATATCATTAAGATATTTATTATTAGATTTTTTTAAAGGTTTATAATCAAGAAAATTTGACATAGAAAGGATGTGGAAATTTATTAAAACTGACTTTTGCACTAATAGAGCTGGATTTAATGTAGCCTGTAAAGAGTGGGTGCTTACTTAATTATTTTAAGTTTGATTTTCAAAATTTAGTTACTTAAGTTCTGCTCAGAACACCTGGTGGTGTATTGGTTAAGAGCTATGAATACTCACCAAAAGGTTGGCAGTTCAGGACCCCCAGGAGCTCCTTAGAAACTCTGCAGGGCAATTCTACTCTGTCCTATAAGGTCACCGTAAAGTGGAATCAACTCTACAGCAGTAAATTTTATACAAGCCCTGGTGGCACAGTGGTTAAGAGTACAACTGCTAACTGAGGAGAAGTCAGCAGTTCAAATCCAGTAGCTGCTCCTTGGAAACCCTATGGGGCAGTTCTGCTCTGTCCTGTAGGGTCACCATGAGTCGGAATCAACGCGATAGCAATGATTTTGGTTTTTTAAATGTCTTTTAGAAGCCACAGCTAGTGACATGCAAGCAGAAAATTTCAGAACTAAAAGGAACTTGTATCTACTTTAGTGTTTTGTTGTTAGAGACATTTTAGGTTAACAACAACAAAAAACAGTGCAAAACGTAGAGATTTCCCATATATCCCTTCCCTTAGATTCCCTGCACACAGTTTCTCCTGTAACATTTTGCTTTCCTGTTGTACATTTGTTACCCTTTATAAACCAATATTAGTACATTATTATGAACTGCGTCACACAGTTCCTATGAGAGTTCAGTCTTTGTGTTGTGTGATCTTACAGGTTTTGACATGCTTCATGCCATGTGTCTACCATTACATATCATGCAGCAGAGTTTCACTGCCTTAATAGTGCCTGCTTCCCACCTATTCGTGCCGCCTCTAGTAATTTTTTAAACTCTTCCTATGAGTTGAGCACTTTCTGCCCTAAATGAAATAAAAAAGTTAACACAGCTATGCTGGTAGACTCAGGAGAAGGTGTCTAGAGCCTGGCCCAGTTGACTCTGCCTCACCAATCATGACTAATGTGTTCCCTCTGAACCCTGAGCTCAAAGTAATTGGGTTTGCTAGTCACAGATTTAATACATTCATCTTTAATGATGAGTGGCCTGATGCGTAAAATTGTTATTTAAAGTCCCGCAACTCATGGGTGGTGGCTGAGAACCCATGGTTCCAGACTACCTGTGCACAGTTGTGTTTATACCGCATCTCTTCTCATGATCCAGGCCTCCTATCCTTCTGCTCACCTGCACAGCATCCCTCCAAAACGGCTGTCTCATTTCCTGGCTGGCAGCCTGTGCCCTCTGCCAGCAGCTTGCTTAGAGCATTCTGATTTATATAGAGCAAAGCCTGCCTTGCTTTAGCATCAACTCCTTGATCCCAGGTCTGTTGCCTCCAGGTTATGGACTATATGAGCATCTCTTCCTGCTTTAGAGTTTTCTTTTGCAGGCCAAAATCTCCAAGTTCTAAGAGGATGCATTCTTTTTGTCCACTTTCTTGGCTCTTTCTGTCTAAATGCTCTTACAGAAGAGAATATGTATCGGACTATATACTGTGGCTGTTACCTGGTCAAACACTGAATAAAATGGAAGAGAAAGCATGATGTTTGGCAATGAGGTGGAGGTGTATTTTGATACCTGCCTTCTTACTGCAGTTATTTGGACTTGCTTTCTTCTGGGAGCCTAAGTCCCTACTTGCCACCACTGTCTTGAAACCCAGTGCCCTCAACTCAGTTTGGACTCATAGTGACTCCACAGAGCAGCACAGAACTGCTCCATAGGATTTCCAAGGAACAGCTGATAGATTTGAACTGCCAGCCACTTTGTAAGCAGCCATATGATTAACCACTGTACCACTAGAGCTCTACCATCTAGAAGACCATGTTCTAGATATTTCTTCACATTATCACATCATGAATCAAGATCTCTGAGGTCTGGTTGTTTATGCAATTATAAATTGGCTAAATCAGTTATTCAGCTCTTATCAGCTTCTTAATAAGGATGAGACCTAATCTGATACTTTGCTGAAATCTGCATCTATTCCTTCAGTTGTTCTGCCTACAGTCTGCCGGTCACTATCTCTCTCAGCTGCTGGGGAAAAGTAATGAAAAAAACAAAGCCCCTGCCCTCAGGGGAATTATGGTCTAATTGGAGGAAGTGGGCTACATACAAATACAAATGATGCTTAAGTCCACTAACTGAGTTGTTCTAAGTGCTACCTACCTCATTGCTGAATATCACTATGGTCACTGTCAGAGTACTCTCCTTGAGAGAATGCACACGATGGCATGGTGGCAGTTTTGCAGGCTCAATTGTCTAGGTGTCTGTGAGGGAGTTTTTAGCCAGTAAAGAAAGACTTGTCTTGGAACACCCACCTGACTCACCTGATCTGGCCCCCAATGACTTTTTTCTTCACCCGAAAATAAAGGAAATATTGAAAGGAAGACATTTTGGTGACATTCATGACATCAAGGGTAACACGATGACAGCTCTGATAGCTGTTCCAGAAAAAGAGTTCCAAAATTGCTTTGAAGGATGGACTAGGTGCTGGTGTTGGTGTATAGTCTCCCATAGGGAGTACTATGGTGGTGACCATAGGATTGTCAGCAAGGAGGTATGTAACACTTTTTCTAGGATGAGTTCACAAACTTAATTGTCAGTCCTCGTATGTAATAACATGACTTAGTGGTAAATGCTGAAAAACAAGTTAAGGGCAAGAGGATGGAAGGGTTGTGAAGCAATCAGAAATGGTTTCTCAAAGGAGGTGGTAATATTTGAGCGGAAACATGAGTGCAGTGGGGGTGTATATCTAGGCAGTGGAACCAATGCATACAAAGACTCGTAGGTGTGCTCTAGGTACAGCCTGTAAGGGACAGTGTGTCTGAGCCCAGGCAACCTGGTGCTAGCTAGGAGGAGAGGGTAGCAGGCACAAGGACTCAAGGGCCACGGGGAAGACTTTCTTGTGAGTTTTAGGGGAGCCAATGGAAGGTACTGAGCTGCAGATGGACAGGAATGATTTAACCTTAATTTTTTTAGTTTTTTGTTTGAAATAAAATTAGATTTACAGAAGAGTAATAAGGGATAAAGAAAATTCCCAAATATGCTTCAGTCAGCTTTCCCTAATGTTAACATCTTGTAGACTATCAGTTACCATCGAGTTGATTCCTATTCATGGTGACTCCGTGTATATCAGAGGAAAACTGTGCTTCATAAGGTTTTCTTTATATAGTGAAGGAAAAAACCACACCCATTCCTATCAATTCCAACTCCTAGTGACCCCATAGGATAGAGCAGAACTGCGCTACAGAGTTTCCAAGGAGCACCCTGTAACTTCGAACTGCTGACCTTTTGGTTAGTAGCCATAGCACTTAACCAGTACACCACCAGTTTCCAACTCTTTATATACATATTTAGAGGTATAATTTTATTTATTTTGTTTTTGATTAACACAAAGCAACTCAATAATTTCTACGTGTCTTTAACCATTTAGTAACAGTGACCTTATAGGACAGAGTAGAACTGCCCCATGTGGTTTCCAAGGAGCTCCTGGTTCATATGAAACTAGTGACCTTTTTGGTTCACTACCATAACTCTTAACCATATTGCTGCCAGTGGTGTTATATAGAGAAAGTTTTATTTATTTGTTGTTGCTGAGAACATACACAGTAAAGCATACACCAATTCAGTAGTTTTTACCTGTACCATTTAGCAACACTGATGACATTCTTCAGGTTGTAAAACCATTCTCACCGGCCTTCTGAGTTGTTCCTCCCTCATTAACGTAATTCATTGCCTCCTGAGGTTCATATCTAATCTTTCCAGTGCTGTTGCCAATTTGGTCCTATATAAATGGTTCTTCAGAGAGCACAGTGATCAAGACAGACATTTTTTACTAGTTAAGCTGAACTATTGTTTATGAATTAACCTGTGACCTTAAATGATAATGAAAAATATAGCCAAACAATGTCACCTCCTAGGACTGCCTCAAAGGTTCTTGTGAGGCAATCTTACCAGTAAGGGGATGTGACTGTGGTCCCTTGTATTTTCCCCTAGTTTATTTATAAGCAATGCCTTCTATAAAGGACATCCAGTGTAGAAGAAAGAGCCAGAAATACCTGGGTTCAAGTCCAGATTCCATAACTTATTTAGCCGTGTGTCCTTGGCCAAGTTTCTTAATTGATTGTATTTGGTGCCCATTAAACAAACATTTATATAAAGAACTCACAGTTGCCAGGCAATGTTCTGAGCACTTTATAGCTATTAACTTATTTATTATCTGTCACAGTTCCCTGAGATGGATATTCTTCTTATTCAAGTATTATAAAGTGGGACAGGACCTGTTTAACAACTTGTTCAAGGTCACACAGCTGCTAAGTAAGTAAGCAGTATTTGAACTCAAGAGTGTTTAATCCCAGAGTCAGCATGCATATGAGGCCCAGTAATTAAGTCCAGGAACTTAGTTGTTTTAAGTGCTACATACCTCACTGCTAAATATCACTGTGCATACCTTCAGAGTCCTCCCCTTGGGAATCTATGCACCAATGCCAACACCTAGTCCACCCTGCAAAGCAATTTTGGAACTGTTTCTGGAATGGCCAGTGTGCACAGTGGCAAGGTGGCAAGTTTACAAATTTAATTGTATAGTTGTCTGGGCGGGAGTTTTTAGCCAGTAAATAAATAACTTTACTGGAATTGAAATATTGAAAGGAAGACATTTTGATGTCATTCAGGACACCAAGGAAGATACAACAACATCTCTGATGGCCATTTTAGAAAAAGAGTTCCGAAATTGCTTTGAAAGGTAGACCAGGCACTGGCATGTGTGCATGGCTTCCCAAGGGGAGTACTTGGAAGGTGATCATAGTGATAATTCAGCAATGAGGTGTGTAGCACTTTTTCTAGGAGGAGTTCATGAACTTAATTGTGAGTCCTCATGTCGAGAAAATTTCTGTAATTTGTAAAACAAATAATAATACATCTACAAGGAACATTTTCAATGTTAAGTCGACGTTAGGTTTCTTTTTCCCCTACTGTAGCTCTGTCTCTGTGTTCATGTATCCCTGTCCATTGTCTTGTGTTCATGATAATCCCATGGTGATTTTTTTCTCTGGTACTCATTGCTAACCTTGAAGTTCAATTAATGTAGACCTTTAAGAACTTACTGAGTACAAATCAAAATAGAGTGGTTACTCTTGGATGTCTGAAGGGAGACTTGCTCTGGAACATTGAATAGCTAAAGCAGAAGAAAGACATGATGAAGTAAAAGAACTGAACAGAAGATTTGAATGGGTAGCTTGAAAAGACAAAGTATTATAATGACATGTGCAAAGAGCTGGAAATAGAAAACCAAAAGGGAAAAACATGCTCTGCATTTCTCAAGTTGAAAGAACTGAGACAACATTCAAGCTTCAAGTTACAATGGTGAAAGGTTCTACAGGGAAAATATTGAACGACTCAAGCAGCATCAAAGGAAGATGGAAGGAATACACAGAGTCGTACCAGAAAGAACTGATTGATGTTCAACCATTTCAAGAGGGAGAATGTGATCAAGAACTGAAGGAAGAAGTTGAAGCTACATTGAAGACATCAGCAAAAAACAAAACTCCAGGAATTGATGAAATCTCAACTGAGATGTTTCAACAAACAGATGGAGTGCTGGGAATGCTCACCTATCTATACCAAGAAATTTGGAAGACAGCTACGTGGCCAACCAACAGGGGAGGTCCATATTTACGCCTATTCCCAAGAAAGGTGATCCAATGAAATGGGGAAATTACTGAACAAGATCATTAATATCACATGCAAGCGAAGTTTTGCTAAAGATCATTCAAAGGTGTCTGTGGCAGTATATTGACAGAGTACTGCCAGAAATTAAAGCCAGATTCAAAAGAGGACGTGGAACCAGAGATATCATTGCTGAAGTCAGATGGATCTTGGCTGAAAGCAGAGAATATGAGAAAGATGTTTTCTATCTGTGTTTCCAGAACACTTAATTGTGCTCTTAAGGAATCTTATGGATCAAGAGGCTTTCATGAGAACAGAACAAGGGACACTGCTTGAATTGAAGTCAGGAAAGGTGTGCATCAAGGTTCTCTCCTTCCACTATACCTTTTCAGTCTGTATGCTGAACACGTAATCCAAGAAGCTGAGCTGTGTGAAGAAGAATGAGGCATCAGGATAGCAGGAATGTAAAGGGAAGGTTCAAAACAAAGCATAAATTATGCTATCTGTTGTGTAAGAAATGGGAGAAAGTAAGAATGTGCTTTTGAATATGATTGAGTGTATAAGGAGACACTGGAAGGATAAATAGAAACAAATGAATGGTCATGTGCAGAAGAAGAGGTAGATGGAGGGGGAATGAGACTTCTCGGTATATGCTTTTTATAGTTATTTTTAGTTCTGGACCACATCAATGTATTGTTGGTGGTAGTTACTGTGAATTGATTCTCATGGCAACCTCATGTGGCTGTATAATATCCCAAACCAAACCCAGTGCCATCTAGGCAATCCTGACTCACAGCATCCCTAAGTGGCACAATAGGACTACCCCACTGGGTTTCCAAGGAGCACCTGGTGGATTTGAACTGCCGACCTTTTAGTTAGCAGCTGTAGCTCTTAACTGCTGTACCACCAGATTTCGCTGTGACTGTATTAGCTATCCAAAAAACTTGGGTTAAGTGCCGTGGCATAGTGGGTTAAGTGCTATGTCTGCTAACCAAATTATCAGCAGTTCAAATCCTCCAGGCACTCCCTGGAAACTATGGGGCAGTTCTGCTCTGACCTCTAGGGTTGCTATAAGTCAGACCCAACTTGACAGCAGTGGAAGTTTGGGGTATATGCATAGAGCTCTATCATATATTTATACAATCCTGTGCTAAAACTTTTTAATCCATTTTGGAGAATTAAGGCTTGTAGGTAAGAAATGTTTAGAGGATAAACTGCTAAATATACTCTGAAGTAATTTATTATTGAAAAATCATAGCAGTTGGAGCTATAAATTAAGGGAACGATGAGTTAACCATGATAAAGAAAAGCAAAAGAGCAGAAAAAACTATATGTTTTTGAACTTTGTCTAACAATTTTACTAATTTTCAAGAGTTTACCCTTTCTTTTGAAAATGATAAAAACTGTTGTGTAACTGTTTTATTTTTCCAAGTTTTTGTTTTGATCCAAATATATGCAACTTGTTTGTTACATAACAAGTTGAATTTGCTCCAGTTTTTCTGTATCAGAAGTGTTTGTAGTGAGGACGAAAGAAGGAATCGTTTACATGTCTTGCTGCCGCATGTTGCATTTTTGGTGATAAGGAATGCGTTAGCATCACTGTTATTTTGCACTTTAGCATTATGATTTTATTAGCAAATTGGACACATCTGATTCCTCTCAGGAACAAGTGAGAGGAAATTTTCTGGTAGATGGGGCTCTGGAAACTGGGACAAATTACTATGCCTGCTAGTTCTTCTTGAGCTTGATGTTTGTAACTACCAGTAAGAGCATCAATTTACCAAAATCACAGCACTGTAGTATTTCAGAGGGCTGCACTTCAAGCGAGAACATGGAGAATTTTATTCTCTGTCACATATGAACTGACCACATTGCGGTAAAAGGAGTTCCCAATGTCATTGATTCTGAATTTAAAAGCCGTCGTTTCCCTTGGTTTGTACAGGTCAATGTAATTAGACCCTTATTCATTGTCCAGGTCATTTCTAGAGTTCTTTGAGCAAGGCTGTACATCAGGTGCAGCTGGAGAGATAAATGGGAATGAGAGATGATTTGTATCCTCACCGTGTCTCCTTCTGAAGACAGAAGGCCAGATGTAACCGGCTCCACAAACACAATGCTGTAAATTCCCCAACTAGGCAGAAAGCTGCATAGCCGTGGTGCGTTGTAGCTGAGCTGTGGAGAATAGGTAAGATTTTGAGATGTGATGCCAGAGAAGAGGTTGCCATGAGACAAGGGAATAGCATGAGCCAGAGCAGGGATGCGAGGAATGATGAGGGCAAGCAGTCCACTTTGGATGAAATACAGGGTGCAGAAGAATAGGAGGAGAGCATGGGATGATAAGCTGAGGTCAAACCACATCATAAAGGACCTTGAACCCTTCTTTCTGAATGGCGACATTTATTCTTAGTGACAGTTTTGAAGCAGGGACTGAATGATCTGAGCTGTACTTGAGGCGAATTAATCTGATCCCAAGCCACTCAGGCTTGACTGAAGGGATAAGATAGTGAAAGGGAGCTGATCAACTGAAACACGCCAATGGGAAGTAATAAGGCCTGCGGAAGGAAGGCAGTGAGAGGGCAGGAGGAAGGCTGCCCACAGGGAACAGCCAGCCAGGCTGGGCAAGCAATCTGGAGAGAAGAGAGGAGATGAATGGTTAAGGCAACACTCTGTAAAGTGAGCTGGTAGATGTTCCAAGTGACATTATTTAGCTTTAGGAAGAGATTGAGACTTGGCTCAAATTAATTTGGAGTTGTACGCTTTTTTTTTTTTTTTTCTGTACAGGGTTTCTCAGAGCCTCTAATATGCTCACCTGGACTGTGACTCTCTAAGATGTTGCTGCACCATTTCCCAAACTTGTTTGTCCCCAGAAATGTGTTTTTCTAAACAACCAGTATTTCCAAATGATCAGGAATTTACGGGACTGCTGTTTGGAAAATGATAGCATACTTAATTTTTTTTTTTTTAAATCCTAGGAAATTGAAAATAGAACTTGGTTTACCAACTTACCAAAGATGGTAAGTTGAGTTTGGAAGGTGTTGAAATTGAGGTCCTACGGACCACGTGGTTGGCCGTATTTACTGCTGATGTACAGCTAAGATGAAAAGTTTGGATAGAAAGATAAATTTTGAATTATTGGCTAGAAGTGATAATTAAATCCATAAAGGTGAGATCAGTAAGGAAGAAAGTGTGGACGGAGCTAATGAGAGAACACTGGGAGATGTTTGGGTGGGGTAGAAGAAAGAGGGACTGGCAAATGGGTTTGAGCAGGGGCAGGTTAACCAGTAGACATTGTATGCACCAGCTCTCAGTAAGCAAGGTACACAAAAGCACACTTTGACATGCTGCTATTGGGTACTACAGATTAGTGAGTAAACATGTTTAAGCCCATATATGCCTGTGTCCCATTGGGTAACCTGTCCCTGAGTGCGAGAATGGATGATTGCAAAGAATCTTGCCCTTTTCTTTTTAGGAAAGTAGTAGAGGAGTCTTCAGCAGGGCCAGATCCTGCAAAAACGTTGAGGAGGAGTAGAGCTTTCAAGTTTAGTAAATAAGAGGTTATCACTGGCCTCAGAAAGAAGAGCTCTAATAGAGTGTGCTAGGGTTGTAAGCTCGACCTAAGGGAGTCTTAGAGGGACTTCAGAGGAAGTGTGAGTAGACGGTACGGCATAGCCCTTGTTGAGAGAGTGTTGCCGATCAACAAAACTACATATTTAATAAAACTTTATAGGAGGAAGAAGTTCTGAATTTTTTTTTAATTCTTTTTAAAGAGCATGGGAGACCTGAACATATTTTAATAGAAGAAAGGAAGTAGGGGAAGGGTGATGAGACAGAGAGAAAAAGAGAGGAAGCATACTTGCTTTGCTATTAATACATTTTTCTCCCCTGTGATAAATTTTATTTTCTACCATTTAAAAAAAAAAGAGGTTGGCAGGTCAAATCCACCAGGCACTCCTTGAACACACTATGGGGCAGTTCTACTCTGGCCTCTAGGGTCTCCATGAGTCGGATCCGACTCAACAGCAGTGAGTTTTATGCTTTAAGTGAAAGTTTATAATCCAAATCAATTTGCCATATAACACCCTCACATGCACACCACTGTGCAACTCTGACTGCTGTCCTCACCTCCCCCCCACAAGACAGTACCCTCCTCCTTTCCATCCTCTACTTCCTGTGTCTATTCAACCAACTTCTGACCCGCTTCACCATCTCGGCTCTGGACAGGAGCTGTTCAGACAGCCAAGAGCTTTGCTATTAAATTTTATTAAGGAATTAAAGACAAACATAATTAAAGAGTTTTGGAACAGATGAAATCCAGAGTAGCTAACTTACTGGTGTACTGGTTCTCAAACCTTAGTGTAGATTAGAGTAAGGTGGAGGATGTGTTAAAACACAGATCGCTGGCCTCTCTACCCAGCGTTTCTGGTGCAGTAGGCCTGTGAGTGGCACAGTTGATGGTTGACTGCTAACCTGAAGGTTGCTATTTTGAACTCACCCAGTGGCACTGTGTAAGAAAGGCCTGGCAATCTGCTGCTATAAGGACTGTTGTTGTTATTGTATGGTGTTGAGCCAACTCCCACACCTAGCAACCCTATAGGACAGAGTAGGACTTCCTCGTAGGGTTTTCCTAGGTCATAATCCTAGGTTTTTTCTCACACAGAACCACTGTGTGGGCTTGAACTACTGGCCTTTCAGTTTGCAGTCAAACACCCATTTCACAATCAGGGCTCATCCCATAAAGAAAACCTTATAAAGCAGTTCTATTCCTTAAATACGTGGGGTTGCTGTAAGTCAAAACTGACTCAACGGCAAGCAGTTTTCTTTTTGGGTGACAGAGAGTGGAGGCCAAGAGTTGACATTTCTGACAAGTTATCAGGTGCTGCTGATTCTACTGATCTGGAGGCCACAGTCTGAGACCCTGTGCTCTAGAAAGTCTCCCAGTATGCCATACTGTGCTGGCTTTCCTATTGCTGTGATACTAGCTATGCCACTGGTATTTCCTTGTAAAATTTTTGTTTTCTCTGTCTTTTCCTTGGGTCTACGTAATTCTCAGACGTCTATAAAGCCAACAACTATACTATCAAGCTAAGTGGTATAAGGGTAGCCCTCCTATGCCCTAATTATCTTTTTTAATGAAGGGCAAAGAATTACCATTGATCTTTTAACATATTTCTTGGGACATACTTTAGCTATTGTACACATATTTAGAGAATAAGTCGTAAATGTTATGAGCTTAAACACACACAAAAAGAAAGGCACCAAGCAAAAAGACCTGTGCTATCAATTTTAAGTCACAACAACTATGTAGGACAGAAGACAGAGTAGAACTTCCCTATAGGGTTACCAAGACTGTAAATCTGTACAGAAGCAGATTGCCACATCCTTGTTCAGCAGAGTGGCTTGGTAGGTTCAAATCTCCGACCTTTTAATTAGCAGCAGAGTGCTTTAACCCATTGCCCCACCAGGACCCCTCAGTCTTTTCCGTAAGTGTGGCATAATGTGTTCAAGACAAGTAGATCACTTATATCTTGGGTTAGATTGGGGGAGGTAGTTAATAAGGGGTTGAGATTTGAAGGATAAGTAGGACTTGGAAACATTTGAGCATTTCCCCATGGTTTCTGCATTCCTTCTTGCTTTTTAGTCTATTTGGTATGAGAAAAGAACCTACTTAATGGAGGACACAAAAATAAAGAGGCAGCCACAGGTTAGTTTAACTTTTTAAGTTTGCAGTTGCAGTTCTAAAAAAGGAATTAGAATAAGTGTAGCAGGTCCAGTGTTAGCAGACCAGATAGATTCTGAAGTTCCCACCAAATCCTTCCTTGCTTTAAATTTTGTTCTTATACATTGCAGTCCTGGATGGAGTGTTTCTGTCATCAGGTTGGAGTTCCTGGATGGTGTCAATGGTTAACACCTTGACTGCCAACTGAAAGGTTGGCAGTTCATGTCCACCCAGAGGGACCTCCGAAGAAAGGCCTGACTGTTTACTTCAGAAAAGACAGCCTTTGGAAACCCTTTGGAAAGTAGTTTTACTCAGATGTGCACTCGATCACCATGAGTCGGAATAAACTCAGTGGCAACTGAGCTTTGTTTTTGCTATTTTGTTTTGTCATCAAAATATAATAACTATCATGCTGTAAATCCAGTTGTGATAGAATTTGTTCAATGTGACATTTTCTTGTTATGTATGTACTAAGAAAGCAAACGGCTTTAGGTGCAGCTGTGTTCCTCTGTTTTAGTCAGCTGGGGCTGCTCTAACAGAAATACCACTGCGTGGACAGCTTTAACAAAGGAAGGTTTATTCTTACACAGTCCAGTAGGCTACAAGTCCAAATTCAGGATGTCTATTCCGTGGGAAGGCTTTTCCCCCTGTGGGCTCTGGAGGAAAGTCCGGTATTGTCAGTCTTTGTCCAGGGAGCACCTTGGCGCAGGAACCTCGGGTCTGAAGGATGCGCTGTTCTCCCGGTGCTGCTTGCTTGCTTGATGGTGTGAGGTTCCCAATACGCAGCTTGCTTCTCTTTCTTTCTATCTCTTGAAGGATGAAAAGATTAAGGGTAGTGCAAGCCATACTCCAGGAAAACTCCCTTTACAGAGGAGCAGGGAGGTGATCTTCTGAAGGGGTTTACAGTCCCGCCCTAATCCTTTAACATACAGCATAGGAAAATCACAGAATGGAGGACAGTCACAAGATATACTGGGAATCATGGCCCTGCCACATTGCTACACATATTTTTTGGGAGACACAAGTCAATCCATGACATCTTCCATTAATACATGTTTTCCCTTACTTGACCTTTTTTATATTCTCTTAACAGAAGAGGAAGGCTTTTCAAGAATAAGGGAGCTCTACTCCCTTTGTGGATACCCTGGTGGCATAGTGGGTTAACTGCTATGGCTGCTAACCAAAAGGTCGGCAGTTCAAATCTACCATGTATTCCTTAGAAACATGGAATCAAACACCCATTTCACAATCAGGCCTCATCCCATAAAGAAAACCTTATGAAGCAGTTCTATTCCTTGAACACAAAACTGACTCAACAGCAAGGGGTTTTCTTTTGGGATGGCAGGGAGTGGAGGCCAAGAGTTCACATTTGTGACAAGTTCTCAGGTGCTGCTGATTCTACTAATCAGCCAATAGGACAGTGTTAATGTTTATAGGGTTGCTATGAGACCAAATCAACTTGACAGCGGTGGGTTCGGTTACTCCCCTGGCTTCCGACCTGACCTGTTCTGTAGCATCTGTTGGGGATACCTTTTGCTTTTCAGAGTCACTAGCAGTCACATAGTTTGATGTTGGTACAGAAAATAGAGGCATAGTTACTGGTAAAACTTGAATTTCCGTTGCATTTATCTTGAAAGGCACATACAAATGAAGTGAATGCTAGATTTTGATGGTGTAGTCTCTGTCTAGATAGGGCTTAATTTATCGTGCCGTCAGAAGTACTTCATAATCCATTGTTGTTTTCAGCTCGACTTTTTAACACGTACGTACGTTCAAGTCACCCCTGGTGGAGAGGTAGTCCAGCGTCACAGCTGGCTTTATTCCATCTCTCCACATACATATACACCTTCTTTTCCTTTTTGCCAATTCTATTCTCTATAAAATTGTTTCTATCTCAGTAAACTAAGTCTTTTTTCTGGAACAGATCAAGGTGTTGGTAAATAAAAATAAGCAAAATAGAAATAAGCACTTTAAAAAAGAGAGAGGGAGCAAAAATACAGTTAATGTTGTCACACTGAAGAGCTCCCTTCCATTGTTCTTTGCAGCAATAGAGGCTAACATGGTTGGGCTATGAACCTAGCTCCTCTCAGCCTAGTGTGGTTTCTATATGTCTGTTCACCAAAATGGTCCCTGCCCCGCCAGCTCACCCTGGCTGCTTTTCCTGAATCTAGTCGTTCGTGAATGCACAGACCTGGGACAGTCTTATAGATGTAAAAAGTAATGCAGATGAAAGTTATGGGATCTGTCCCAGCGCTAAGTCTGCTAACCGGTCAGCAATTCAGATCTGCCAGGCGCTCCTTGGAAACTCTGTGGGGCCAGTTCTACTCTGACCTCTAGGGTTGCTGTGAGTTGGACCCGACTCGATGGCAGGCGGTTTGGTTTTGCGTCCTTGCCTGAAGACTTGGCCAAGGGGCTGACACTCAGAGCCTGAGCCTACCAAACAAATTTGCTTTATCTACAACTTAGGTCAGAATCAGATCTGAATGTCACAGAAATTTATACTCTGGGTGAAAGGCTGACAGACACTGTTGTGAACTTTAGGTAATCTCAAGAAGACAAAAAAAATCATCCATTGTCTCTCTCTCTTTCCTTACTGTAGACTATACTTAAAAAAATAAGTTTTAGAAAATCGTAAGTTGTGTAGGATTTTTCATTTTTCATTTTACATGTGAGCTTCCTGCTCAAACAACTCTGCAACAGTGAATTTTAGTTTCTGGGAAGTTTTCCTCTTGTGATCAGATGTTTTTCTCTAAATTAATGTTTTCTGCAGTAGTGGTGATCCTCCCTGTTGTGAGCCTCAGACCAGCAGTATTAGCATCACCTAGAAACTCATTAGAAATGCAGATTCATAGGCCCTACTCAAATCTCTTGAGTCTGAAACTTGGAGTGGAGCCCACCAGCTTGTGTTTTAACAAGCCCCCAGGTGATTTGTGAAACCCTGGTGGTGCAATAGTTAAGTGTTAGGCTGTTAAACAAGGTTGGCGGTTCAAATCCACCAGATAGTCACTGGAAACTACGGGGTCAGATATACTCTGTGCTATCGAGTTGCCAGAAACTCTGGTGGTGTAGTGGTTAAGTGCTGTATCTGCTAACCAAACGGTCAGCAATTTGTATCCACAGGTATCCCCTGGAAACTCTATGGAGCAGTTCTACTCTGACCTATAGTTGCTGTGAATTGGAATTGACTTGATAGCACTAGGTTTGTTTTTGTTTTTTGTTTTTTTGTTTTTATGTGCAGTTGCTATGAGTCAGAATCAACTTAATAGCAATGGGCTTGGTTTGGTCTCTGGGTGATTCTGGAGTACCCTGGGTGGTACAAACAATTGGCCAGCTCAGTGGCTAACTAAAAAGTTGAAAGTTTGATTCTATCTGAAGTCTCTTTGGAAGAACAGCCTGGCAGTTTATTTCCAGAGAACATCAGCCGTTGAAAACCCTACCAGCACAGTTCTGCTCTGACGCACACAAGGTCACCATGAATCAGAAGCAAGTAGGTGGCAACTGGTGGTTCCAATCCATATGCTCAAATTTGGGAACTGCTGCTCTGCTGAAACACCTGCCCTGTGTGTGTTCGTAATCATCTTTAATGATGTGTGGCAGTCGTCACTTTGTAAAATTTAACCTTCGCATCACCACCTTAACCAAGCAAATTTTCAGACTTGCGGGTATCTTTTCTCACTTCTTGCCTTGGCAATGGATTCCTACAAGTTTTGTCAATGATTCATTTCCCTAATGACTTGGTAAGGAATTCACAATACATGATGGAGGAGGGTGGAGAAAGTTGAGATTTTTGTTCCAAATACTAAATGACTGCATTTCAAATAATCCTAGACACAAGGGACGTAAGTTTCTACTGGTATTATTTAAAAATCCCAAATTAAAGATGATTTTCTTGTCAGAAAGTACCTAAAGACAGTAGAAGTCTCCCAACATAAAAATTACTACTTATGGAGTTGGTCACTGTGACAATATTTCCCAGATGAACCGAAGCATGCAGTCATGGAAGTTAGTATTTACATTTGAAATACTCTTTCAATTAATTGAAAAACCGGATGCTACTGAAACCTTTAGCTGTTCTCTTTTAGAGTTAAGAATGCACATAAAACTCATTACTGGAGTTGCTTGTGACAGGTGGCAACCCTGAAAGACAGAATAGAACTGCCCCCATAGAATTTCCAAGGAGTACCTGGTAGATTCAAACTGCTGACCTTTTGATTAACAGCTAAGCTGTTATCCCATCATCAAAACCAAAAATAAACAAACAAACAAAAAAGCTAAAAACAAAATAAACCTAGTGCCATCTAGTCTATACTGACTAATAACAACCTTATAGGTCACAGTAGAGCTGCCCCATAAAATTTCCAAGGAGCGCCTGGTGGATTTGAACTGCCAGCCTTTTGGTTAGCAGCTACAGCATTTAACTACTACATCATCAGGGTTTCCAGTGTACCACTGGGGCAGTGAAAATATAACTTAAGTAAGACCTAGTGAGAAATTAGAATTCATCTGATAAACTCTCTTACTTGATGATTGCAGAAAGCTTTGTCACATTCATTCAGTCAGTTTTTATTGATGTTACAAGGATGTGTAAGTCCTGCCTTAGAGAAACTCAGGGTCTAGTAGAGAAGCCCAGAATTTATGAAATGTGCCCAGCCCTACAAATGAACAGCTTTGTCAGAGCCTGGGCTCTACCGTAAAGTGACGGAGCCTCAGTGCCTTGGTTGGCTCTTTGGGGGAAGAGAGAGTGGCCACTGCTCGGAGTGCCGCGTGATATACAGTCCTGGGTGTCAATTCTGGCTCTGGCACTAACCAGTATGATTTTAGACAGTCTAAAACCAGAATTTCTAGTTGATTCTGACTCTGGATGACCTAATGTGTATCAGAGTAATAGGGTTTTCAATGGCTGATTTTTTTGGAAGCAAACTAGTGTGATTTTAGGTATATTTTTAGATCTTAAGCTTCCTCATTTTTAAGGCATGACAAATGATACGTATGTGTAGGGGTATTATGATGATTATGTGATGTAACACTTCACTTATTCATTAAATTGGTGTTGAATACTAGCTGTGTGCCATGCAGTGTGCTGGGGAGGAAATGAAGATAAAATCTTATCTTAGTAAATGTTAACTCCACCCACCCTGGTGTTTTAACCAGAAACATCCTGTGGCTTCTTCAGTCCTTCTCTTTCTTAGCCATCACTCAGCAAGTGAGATTGTTTGTACAAATATATTTTTCTCCATTTCTGCAGCTAGCTGCCACGGCAGTTCAGCCTGCAGCCTTGTGGAACCCAGTCTCTTATCAGAAATAGGAAAACCGTCTCAGACCTGTCTCCCTTTCCACCTTTGCTTCGCCGATCTTCTCTACACCCAACAGCAGAGTTATTTTCCTAAACTTAAATTGGATCCTGTCTTGTCTGTCTAAAACTATTCTGTGGCTTCCCACTGCTCTTATCAATCGAAACTCCTTACCATGATTTAAAAAGCGATGTGTGAACACACTCCCGTTTGCTTGCTTTCAGGGGTTATTTCCTGCCAATCTTTCTCACTCCTCTTCCCAGCTCACTGACCAGCACCCCCTTGCAGCTGCCTTTATTCTCTCCCCACTCCTGCTCCACTGAGGTCTTTTGGTCTGCTTATTGGGTTTGTGGAAAACCTGATGGTGTAGTAATTAAGAACTACTGCTATTAATGTAAAAGACTGGCAGTTTGAATCCACCAAGCACTCCTTGGAAATCCTATGGAACAGTTGTACTCTTTTCTGTAGGTTGCTTTGAGTTGAAGTCAACTCAACAACAGTAGGTCTTGTACTGGATTTGTGAAATACTGTCGTCCTGGCCGTTGCATGGCTGACTGATTCTCATCTTCCCCACCCAACAAGTTTGTCACCTCCTCGGAAGTATCACCTTAACCTCTGCCTCTCAGATCTCCCTGTTTATTTCCTCTACAGAACTCTAAGAGATAGATACAAATGATTTTTGTTGACCTATTTCTTGTCTATCTTTGTCACCAATAGGATGTAAGTGCCAGAGATCTGCTTGCTTAGTGGCTGTGTTTCTCCCTGTATTACTAGGACTGAGCACAGTGTCCTTCTTACAGTAGGTATTCAGTTGTTGAGTGAATGAAGAGAGACCCTACTCTCCTGGAGTTAACAGTGTGATGCGGATGAAGTCCAATAGGCAATTATAATATGTGAAAGCTATGATAGCTGGAACTTGATGCGACTACTTTGTTTTTCCAGGTCTTACAAGTTTTCTGCCTTTGTCAGAATGTATTCTTCATCCAGAAACCCTGGGGGATATAGTGGTGATATGGAACATCTGCTAACCGAAAGTTCAGCCATTTGAATCCACCATGTGCTCCTTGGAAACTGCGGAGCAGTTCTACTCTCTTAGTGGAAAATATTTGTGTTTTCTTCCTCTGACAAGTTTCCATCTTACATAGTTTTCCGACCATCACAAGTTTTATTGTATAGTATTGTGCATGATATGATGGGAAGAGGATTCGGGCCTTTAACAGCATCCAGGAGAAATATTACTTGATATTTGAGGAATGAGATACAGAGATTTCAGAGATCCCTAAGAAGTAATTATGTTGAATATTATAGCATTAACATTTAATATCTTATAAGCTATAGATTAAAAGAATGTTTTACAACCTTTAGAAAAAAAACTGTCATTCTCCCCTTGAGGAACCTTTTCTGGACATTTTTCCTCTAATAACTCCCCCAAGGGAATTTTAATGCCACTATTATACTACTGTAAGGAAACCCTGGTGGTGTAGTGGGTTAAGTGCTGTGTCTGCTAACCAAAAGGTTAGTAGTTTGAACCCTCCAATGGCACCTTGGAAATGCCCTAGAGCACTTCTCTGATGTATAGAGTCACTATGAGTCTGAACCAACTGGACAGCAGTTGGTTTGGTTTTATTTATGTAGGTATTTGCGTACATAAATATACAGTATTTTGGTATAGACTGTGTAGTTTCCTGGCTGGTACAGAAGTTTTGCACTCGGTTGGTAACCAAATGGTTGGTGGCTCAAAGCCACCCCATGTCACTCTATGAGGCCTGGCAATCTGCCTCCGTAAAGATTAGAACCAAGAAAACCTGATGAGCAATTCTCCTGTGTAACACATGGTCTTGCCATAAATCTGTACTTTGTACATAGAGAGAACAAACAGAAAAAGAAAACATCACTGTGCAGTCTACTCTCCAGGGCAGAGCGGAACTGCCCTGGAGAGTTTCTGAGAAGCGGCTGGTGGATTTGAACTGCCTGTGTGTTTCGATAGCAGTCCATCGCACTTAACCACTGCACCACCAGGACTGCTTACAGAGAGTAAAATTGTTTTTACCCCATAAGAAACAATCTTAATGAAGATACATGCATGAAACATTTAGTATAGATCAATGGAGAAAATACCATTGACACACTTTCATGGCTCTTGTTCTTTAAGTGCCAAATGGACTTTGAGCTGTTTTTTTTTTTTTTTTTTTTTAAGTGATTTTTTCCCCCACTGCTGGGGAGAAAGATAAATGTTTTTTAAAAAACATTATATGTGCTCTTTGAATTGAAAGGTCTTCATCAAAATCATAATGATAATTCATGTAACTATATCTACCAATATGTGATGGTACACTGTTGTGAGAAGAGTTGTACCAGACACATTCGAGGACCTTGTATTTTTAACAGAGGCACAGTAATCTTGGTGCACCTGAGAAAGGAACATGTGGAGCCTAGTGGAGCCTGTGACTACTTGGGGACATATCAGGAAGGTGACTTAGTAAGAAGGTGTTGCCTGGGAGGCAGTGGAGAAATGGCCATTAAATCATTTGGTAAATGGATGTTGATCAAGTTGCCTGGATGAATTAGGGATATGAGAGCTGTGTTGAAAGATTTATTGACATAAGAAAATGTTTTCAGGAAAAGAGTGAATAACTCTGGCTTACAGTCTGCTACCTTGGTTGCCAGGAGTTTTGGTGGTGCAAAAGTTAAGCACTCAGGTGCTAACTGAAAGGTCAGACAGTTCAGATCCCTCAGAGGCTCGCTGGGTGAAAAGACGTGACCATCTGCCCCTGTAAAGATTGCAGCCTAGGAAACCCTCTGCAGCAGTTTCTACTCTGTCATGTAGGGTCAGTATGAGTCGGAATCAATTTGACAGCACGTACCAAAGAAGAACAACCTTTGTTGAAAGAAGTCCTGGTGCATAATGGTTAAGTGTCTGGCTGTTAACTGAAAGGTTGGTGGTTTGAACCCACCCAGCCACTCCAGGAGAAAAGACCTGTTGATCTGTTCCCATAAAGGCTACAGCCTAGAAAACCCTATATAGCTGTTCAGCTTTGTCACATGGCTGTGAGTTGGGTGGATCAACTCATAGGACACAGAAGTACAATTCCTGCCTTCCACGTGTAAGACTGGGTTCAGTTCTCAGCGAGTGCACCTCACATGCGCTGCCATGTGACTGTCAGGGGAGGCTTGCATGTTGTGATATTGACCACATTTCAGCAAAAGTGATCTACTTCCAAAATATTTATCAGTTAAAGTCCCATGGATCTCAAGGGTCTTGTCTCATTGTCCATGGGATCCCTGTGAGTCGGGCTGAGTGGGCAACAACTTTTGTTTGCATTCTCTTTGGAACACATGAAATCAACACAGGTAAAAGCCGGACGTCTATGTACTTGGGAGTTCAGAAGTGTCTAGCTTTGGTGTGAGGAACGCTGGCAAAGGAGTTTTATAATGGAAGCTAGCCCAAGGGCAAATTGTATTATCACTCAACACTTCCCGCTTGCTTATCTTCCAGGAATTTTAAGAAGGTTAAAGCACTAGAGTTTGCTAAATTGCTTAACCCTGCAGACCCCATTTATACTCTAGCCTTTATTTTGCAACTGCAAGTTTCTTCTGCTACCATGTGATAAGAAGGGCACAACCCCCCAAAGTGGTGGGCTTTTAATTTGATTCTTTTAGCACAATTTCTTTTCATTAGCCAAGTAGAGTTGAGCTTGACTGATGTGCGGTGAAATGAGGCGTGACTTAGCTTGATGGTCCACGAAGGATGCTCAGCAAGGGTGACATTTAGTTCTTTTAAAGCTGACATTGCTATTTATACACATGATAGTTTTTGCAGTTACACAAGAGACAAGATGTATTTTCTGGTTTTACAGACATGTACAGGCTTTGCTTCATTCACTTTCCCACCTAACAGGCCTCCTTGTTGCCAGTTCTTCCTCAGCTATCTATCTAGTATAATCTTCAGTTCCTTGTAAGATTAATGTAAATCACCACTTTCATAATGCCTCTCCCTTAAGAAACTTCCTAGCGCCGTTTATTGCCTCCAGATTGACAAAGTCCCCCGGCTAACCCACCTTAGTCTCCAACTTTCGTCTTCATTATTCTTTCCAAGCACCAACCGCGAACTCGAGTCTGTTGTCTTGAGTGTTTGTTGCTGTCATCTGTCTTTCAAATTCTCTGTGTCTCATGCTTACGACTGATTCAGAGCCTTCTCTACAGTTCTCTCTCCTATAGTGCCTTTTTTCTGTTTCTATTTCTCTGCCTCTGACTACTGGACATATATGTAAAGAACCGTGATTTCAATACATACTGAACCCTTTCCATACCAAATTGATAAAATAGTGAGCATTCCTTCCTCCAAGTTTTATCAGTGTTGGAATATGCAGTTGTCACCCTATTATACTCTACCTCTGGTATTACTGTAGGTTAATCTCATGAATTCCTCTAGGACTTAGTATGACTCATTACCCAACTAGTGTTCAAACTCCACTAAGGCTTTTCTCTTTGAAGATGACTTGGTGCTGCATATTTTCGCATTCCAGACAGATGTAATGATTAATGTACTAAATAAATGGATGATGCATGGATGTCACTTGTTATTTGAGTACTTAACTAACAAATGATAAAAGACCTTGGATGTCTATTGTTTGGATGAGCATATAGACACAGAATGTGTCCCTTAGGAAAAATTTACCCATACTTACAGGTTTGTAGATTATTACCACAATGATCTACCTCTAATTTTAAAAGAAACTTAATTAATTATATTCAGAAAACTTAGATGATTGTTTTAGATTATATGACATAAATAGAGTTCCTCCTACACTGTGTAATGCTTCGTTGAAAAATGCTGCTGAGTGATAGGACTTCTTCCGTTTAAATATGTACCAAGTTTTCTTGGCAGAACAGTGATCTTTTATGGCATTTTTTTTTTAAAGTAAAAGAAGATGTTTTGAGAAGCAAATATATATATATATATTAGTTTATTTTTAGTAGAATATCTTCATTCTCAACATGGCTATTTATTTTAGGTAACTGTCAAGTTTAGACTACAAATACAATTTAAGCCAGCAATTTCTTTTTTAATATTTTGGTGACACAGAGGAAACCGATTTAACCAATTCCATTATCATATTGGCCTTTATGATACATCTCCTTTAAATGTATCTGAGTGTTTTAAGTTACACAAAACTTTTCAGTTTGTTTGAAAGTAAATCATGAAAATCAGTTAAATTTTGGCCATTGTATCTCTACCCAAGCATGCTTAGAAAATGCCATTGCCTCCCGATCTGGTCTTAGTTCCCCAGGATATAGCTGCCAGAGTGTACAAAGTCCTCCGGAGTTCTGGAGCGATGCCTGAGGTTCCATTGTCTCCATCTGGGATTTTCACTTGTTACAAAGGAGATACTTCTCCATTCTATAAGTCAAGAACTCACCTGGTTCTTGGGGAGTGATACTCCATCTCGGTCATTTTTCCCATCTAGAAACTAGAAGAATGACATTCCCAGAAGCCTTGATTTTGTAGCCTTTCTCCAGAGCCCTTCAAAGTGTCTAAGTATCCTGGGACAGACAAGTCATAATAAACAGAAATAGCTGTCACACTGCCCAAGAGACAACAAATAGGAGATATGTACTTCAACAAACATAAGACAGTGTTTAATTTCCTCTAATTCAGGATATTTTTGATGCCTTCCCTTCTCACGCTTCTTTTTCTCTTTCTTTCCCTTTTAGCTTACTGTATCTTTTTCACTTGTCTAGCTTATGGTCCCACTGTAATACTTCACTGAGAAAACAAAAGTTCATACACAGAAATAGTCTCATCTTGCTACCACCAAATTTGTAAAGCTATCTTCATCTGTGTCTGCTATTTTCTTCCCCTTTTCCCATTATAACAAAAGAGACATTTTTTCTTCTGTCAGAATCCAGATCCTACTCTTATTCTCTGTCCCTCACTTTTCCAAGGGTTCTTTGCCTTTAGCCATCTTCTGACTTTAGCATCTGGTCTCTCCTATTGTAGCGTATCCTTGCATTACCATGACATACTCTGGGGTTCCTCGTCTTAAAATCCCTATGTCCCAGATCTTCTAGCTACAGTCACAGATCACCACTCCCCTTCCCAGTCAGCCATTCTTAAGTGTGTGGTCTGTCCTTGACCTCTCCGCTCCTTGTGTTTTCAAGCCTCAGCATTCTACAGTCTGGACCCCACCCCGATAGCTCCATCAGAATGGTGCTGAGCTACATCATCAGCAGTCTCTGTGCTGTCAAATAACTTGTAAACCTTGTCTAATCTCCCTCAAGCTGTCAGTGGCATTTGGAATCCTTGCTCACTTCCTCCAATCCAGGAGTTTGTTCTGGGCTTCTGTGTCCACCTTCTCCTGTCATCCCTTGCTAGTTTTTTGGGTTTTTTTTTTTTTTTTTTTGGTACTTTTTCTGTCGGGAGATTTAGGCTTCTCCTTCTCTGCTCAACCTCTCTGAATTAGGATTCTTCACTACTCTCTACTTTTTATTCTTTCTGCATGTTCCCCTCTCTGGATTCCAATTTATATTTCCAGCTACCTAGATAACATCTAAGAAGTACTGGTGGCGTAGTAGTTAAAGCATTTGCCAACTGAAAGTTTGATGATGGGAACCTTCTGGCCACTCCATGGGAGAAAGATGTGGCAGGATGCTTCTGTAAAGGTTACAGCCCTAGGAAACGTGTGGGACAGTTCTACTTGGTCTTGCAAGGTCCCTATACATCAGAATCAGCTCAACAGCAATGGGTATATAACTTCTGTTGAATCCCTGGCTGATGGAAATGGTTCATGTGCTACCTCAGAAAAAATTGGTCATCCAACTTCTAAAAAATCAGCCACTGAAAACTATATGGAGCAAAGGAAGATGAGAAGAATTATAATCAGTGTCACTGGTACATGTAGAAATGGTTGAGTTGATGTGTGGTCTACTTTGTATATTCTCATCAATAATAAGAAAAATAAAATAAATTACTTATTAAAAAGGAAAAGAAAAATAAACCTGTGGAGCACAGTTCTACTTTGACAGACATGAGGTCATCATGAGTTGGCTCTGCTGCAACTGTTCTATACATATATATATGTATACATATGCAACTGGTGAAGGAATAATAGCCCCTTGATTTATATATATATGAAACAGTTGCAGTATATATATGTTTTTATATAATATCTAAAACATACTGTGTATGTTTTATATGTCCATATATAATATATAAACAGTTTCAGTATATATAAAATACATAAATATGTAAATATGTGTGTGTGTGTATATATATATATATATATATATATAAAACATCTCCACTTAGATATTGAAACTTGTCTAAATCAGAGCAGTTCTCCTATACCCCAGCTTGCCCTTCTCTTCTCAAGGGATGCATGCAGAATGAAGCACAGTGCCATGTCCTTTTTTCGGTGTTGCTGTTTACAAAGATAAGCACATCCACATCCACCTTCTTTATAAAAGCCTTGTCACTAAACATTTTGGCACTTCATAATCTTCAGTTTTTTAGACCTACCAAGAAATTGACAACACTGGACAACAGATATAGTCACACATCCCTTGCCTGATTACTTCTCTGCCATTCCAGTTATGGTGCACAAAGCCCCAAACCCCAAAGCAACAAACAAGGTCCTTCAGCCATCAAAGCAGTCTTGTAACATCTAGGCACAAAAAACGAAATCTGATTTTCCTCCATGTTCCCTATGCTTCTAGTGAGCATGTTCTTCTGACTGTGCCTATAAATAGTTAAACTGTATAAAAGCTCTGCATAAAGTGATCGGCACAGGTGTTTTGGTGGAAGGAAGAAAATCAGATTCCTTTGTAGCCATTTAATTCAGTAGTTCATCATCAGTATTAGCAATTGCTGAAGGATTAATAAACTCTTGCTTGTATGTAACTGTGTGGTCCTCAGAAGCAAATTTGAATATAATATGAAATTTATGTCTTGACAGTGGTGAAACAATTTTTAAGATGGAGTATTACAAAATACAAAGGCGTCCTTAGATTTTAAAACTTCTGAAATCACTTGATTGAAGTGACAAATTCACTTGGCAGTCTCCTTTGTCATGCCCATCAAACACTTATTAATTATGATCAGCACTAGTGTTCACACTACAGTGTTAGTGCTCCACACTTGAAGACCACTGCTCATCTCAGCCAGCATTGAGCTGGAATCAAAAACCATAATGACACAACCTAGCTTGCCAAATAAAGACAACTTGAAGCACTTACTGAAAAAATGAAAGAACTCAGCTTTCAGTATGGATTACATCTGAATGTAAAAAAAAAAAACAATGAAAACCCTCACAACTGGACTATAAACAACATCATGATAAATGGAGGAAAATGAAGTTGTCAAGGAAAGGATTCCATTCTCCTTGGATCAGTCGTCAACAACAGTGAAGCAGCTTTAGGAAATAATAACTCATTGGAAAAATCTGTTGAAAAAGACCTCTTTAAATTTCTAAAAAAGCAAAGATGACACTTTGACAATGAAGGTGTGCTGGATTCAAGCCATGTTTTTTCAATCTGCTTATCTGCACGTGAAAGCTGGGCAATTGAAAAAGACTGAAAAGTCTTGATGTGTTTGAATTGTGGTGTTGGCGAGGAGTACTGAATATCCTGTGGACTGCCAAGGAAACCCTGGTGGCACAGCAGTTAAGTGCTGTTTCTGCTAACCAAAAGTTTGAATCCACCAGGCACTCCTTGGAAATTGTATGGAGCAGTTCTGCTTTGTCCTACAGGGTTGCTATGAGTCACAATCAAGTCGTCGGCAGTGGCTTTGCTTTTTTTATGGAATGCCGAAAGAACAAACAAACCAATCTTTAGAACAAATACAGCCTTTATAGTCCTTAGAAGCTAGGATGACAAGTCTTGTTTCTTCGGGTGTGTCATGAGCAGAGACCAATTGCTAGAAAAAGGCCATCATGTTTGGTAAGGTAGCTAGTTAGGGAAAGTGAGGTAAGCTCTTCCTGAACTATATTGATACAACAGCCACAACAGAAGACTCAAATGCATCAAAGATGATGAAGACGGCCCAAGACTGGGTGACATCCTATTCTGTTACACACGAAGGTCTGCCTGAGTCAAGTGGACTCAGTGACAATAACAAGAATTACATGCCAGGCGCTGGGAAAGGATGAGTAAGAGGTGGCCCCCTCCCTTGACAGACGTGCAGTATGGTGAATTGAGAGTATATTAAGATGAAGGATACACAGCAATATAAGGAGTAGGTGTCAGATGCCAATTGAGTAGTATATACATAAAGTGCTACAGGATTTCAAGTGAGGAGAAGCTGGCAGGCTGTGATAAAAGGAGGGGAGAATTCACTGCTTCCCATGCAACAGCAGCAGTCAGGAACCTGGCCTGATTTGTCTTTCCAGCTCAACTCAAATGTCTTCTCCCAGTGGGGATTTTCTGTTCACTTGCCTGCTTCTCAACCCTTTCCCAGGGAGAACTAATAAATCCCGTCTTTGTGATGTGTCCCTTCTTTGTTTGTAAGTAACTGTATTGATGCATGTAAGCAATACATTGCAGTTGTTCATGTGTCTGTCTCTAGTACATGATTCTCATTTTGTTGGGAGTGTTGTTTGTTTTTTAATTCCTACATGATACAGAGTTGCTGTGAGTTGGAATTGATTTGACAGCAACAGATTTTGTTCAGTATGGTACCTAGATTGTTGTTAATGCCCCCAAAGCATTAAGTGCATGACTGTGTGAAGAAAGGACTACATTTGTAAGATCTAAGTTGAACCCTGAAGGCAGGTTGCAACCTCCTTTTTGGTTTGCTTTTTAATTAATAGGTTGATTTTAAAGCAGCTTTAGTTTTACAGAAAAATTGATCAGAAAGCGCAGAAAATTCTCATATAATCCCCCCACTTGCCAGCAGCCACTATATTAACTTTTTACACTAGTGTGGTACATTTGTTACAACAATGAGCTAATATTGATCCATCATTATCAATTAAAGTTCATGCATTAGAGTTTACTCTTTGTTTTGTATAATTCTATGAGTTTTGACAAATGCATGGTGTCATGTATCTACCATAAGACTATCGTGAAGAATAGTTTCACTGCCCTTAAAATCCTCTGTGATCACATCACTTCTTCCCACCCTCTAACCCCTGGTAACTACTGCTCCTTTTACTGTCTGTATAGGCAATCCTGCACTGTTAAGTCAATAAAACAAAACCTTTACTAAGCACGTGGTAGTTCGAAATAAAGAAACTTAAGAAACTCATCGAACTGGGTTCCCTCAAACCTCAGTGTTGCCTCATAGTCACTTGAAAACTTTTAAATGTGCAGAGAATAAGGCCCCCACTCCAGACTTAGTAAATCTGAATCTCTGGGCCTAAGGCCTGGGCATCTGAAGTTTTTAGAAGCTCCGTAGTGCAGCCAAGGCGGAGCATGTCGGACGGATGAGAAGGTGTCATTTACTCGGTATCTGTGGAGACAAGGTACCTCACACTTTTTTTTTTTTAACTTATTTCAAATATGGTTTTTTCTTTTCTAATTTTTTTATTTTGATTAAGTGAAAGTTTACAATCCAAGTCAGTTTTTCATACCCACCTCTGCAGTTCAATCTGCTCGCCTCACCCTGTGACAGCCCACTCTTCCTTTCTCGTCTTTACTTCCAGTATGCACTCAGCCAACACTTGTCCGCTTCTCTCCACCCACTCCCCTCTAAAAAGAAACCAGTAGGACAGCCTCATGTATATGTTAAACCATAAAGTACATACAACACATGCATCACTCTGTGTGTCTCTGAGTCCCTGATGGCTGTGAATGAGAAAAAGTTTTTAAACATCTTCTAACCATTTGGATGGAGGTGTACGTAAAATGCTCTCTTGCCATCCTAAGCAGAAGAATTCCCTGAGTGTGATCTGATATTGACCTTGGTAGTTCCGGTTCACACTGTGAACACGCCTCACTGGACTGTTTGGTTGTACAGATTGTGATTGTCTCTGGCTTTTCTCATTCCTTGCTTCATGGCAGTCTATCAGCTCATCTCCTGACATCTCTGTTCTGCTAACGATGTTACTGCCTCTTGCACGTCACTTTGCTTAATGCTTTTAAGATGTTTGGGCTAGCAAAGCAGATATCCCAGCTTGTTAGCAAATGTGTTTTGAATGAAAATCAATGTCCTGGGATTTGAGGAACTTTGTCAAAAACTTTCCTAGGAACTTCAAGCCTCTTTTGCTTTCTTCTGGCAAGTTTCTAAAAGACGTCTAAACCTAGACATCTTACTTTTAGGAAGAGAATTCATAGAACAATTTAAAAGAGAACACAAATAGTTTGGTCCTAGTCGTCTTATTTTACATTTGGGCAAACTGAAGCTCACTGTGATTTAATGATTCCCCAAACATGGAGAATTACTGTTAATAAATTAAGTTCAACTGAATTGGTGTGGTTTGAGCCACTGGTCCCTGCTTACAGAATATTAACTACACCTGTGGAATAATGATGACCAGGGATAAAACTACAAACACCAAACCCATTGTTGTCAAGTTGCTTCGACTCACAGTAATCCAGTAGCACAAAGTAGAACTGCACCGTAGAGTTGCCAGGGAATGGCTGGTGGATTCAAATTGCCAACTCTTTGGTTAGCAGCTGAGCTCTTAACTTCTAGTAACTAATCAGAATAAATATAACTTTTGGTAAAATTCCTCTGAAATTTCCCTGTGTTTTACTGAAACCAATTTAATCACATTTATGGCTTTTTTTTTTTTTTAATGACAGTTTTTCCATTCTGACAGTTGATAGGGACCTTAAGGTTAGGACTTGGTTCTCTTCATCTTTGTATACTAGCCCAACAACTTAAACATAGAATGTGCTCAATATCTATTGGCTTGTCATGCTATAAATCTACTTTACAATCAAGAAAGTATATCTAAATTAATAAACAAACGTTTTAAATAAACTGTTCAACTTAGGAATTGTTACCTGGAAATGTATTTACAGAATACCTTTTCGTCTGTTTCTAAGAGCCAGATGCTGTGCTAGCCAAAGGATTCCAGGTTAAAAATAACGTATGTGGGAGAATAACTTCAGAATTATATGAATGGGTTTATTATATACACACCAAAAGTGGCTTTAAGGCTTTCAGCAAAAAATAGCATCCTTTTGGGGAAAATGCCAGTAACATAACTAGGAAACTAAGTATCGACATGAATGCATGTCTGATGAGTTTTGTTTTTTTAAATACATATGTATTACTGTTGTATTGTATGTTTAAGAATGTCTGTTTCTGCATATTATGTATAGTGTCTGTACATAGAATTTATATTGGTTATGTGTGTGTGTGTGTGTGTGCATAAATTCCTGAAGTGTGGCAAAGGCTGTATCAGTACCAACCACGTTGTTATGTGCTGTCCAGTCTTAGTGACCATATGCAAGAGTAGTGCCGCCCCTTAGGGTTTCATCTAGACTATAATCTGTATGGAAGCAGATCACCAGGTCTTTTTTTCCCATGCAGTGGTGATTTAAGCTGCTGATCTGTTGGCTAACAGCTGAGCACTTAACCATTGCATTGACAGGGCTTCTTACCAATAGTATAATTAATAGTTTCTGTCTTCTGTGAATCTGCTTCTGTTTCTTCCCACTGGACTTATACAGTTCACCAAATTCTTTTACAGTCAGCTTAGTTTTTAAATCAGTTTTTCACAACCACTTAGCTTGGTATCTTTGTGGTCCAGACGTGGTAGGCTCTCAAATGTCTGTTGAAATCTTTGCTGAATGCTGGGCAGAGGAGGCTGGTAGTGGCAGAATAAGAAGATAAAGGAAAACATCGTCTTCCCCTTAAAGGAACTCGGTCTGATGGAGGAGGGAGATACGTAAAGCCAGAAGGGTGGGGGAGCCAAGCCTGTGTGTTTCTAACGGTATGGTTCCAACCAAGCCTGTGTGTTTCTAAGGGAAGCATTAATGCAGTGGTGGGTGCCACTCATGCTATACACCCTTTGAGTGATCAAATGCAGCTTATAAACTCAGATGTCACAACAGTATCCAACGAGAGTTTCTGGGAGATTTTAAAATTAAGTAATCATTTTCATATAATATAATTATCTTTTTCTAAGAGAATATTACTAAAATATTTTAAGACCTTATAATTTCACTAGTGTTAGTGTTCTAGGAGCCCAGGTGGCACAGTGGTTAAGCACTCAGCTGCTAACTGAAAGGTCAGTGGCTTGAATCTACCAGCTGCTTTTTGGAGAAAGATGTGGCCTCTGCTTCTATAAAGATTTACAGACTTGGAAACGCTGCAGGGCCTTTCTACCCTGTCCTACAGAGCTGCTGTGAGCTGGAATCCACTTGATGGCAGTGGGTTTGCTTTCTTGCATTTTAGGAGTGTTATTTTCTCTAAGATAGGAAGCCATTATCCTGCGGCTGCTGGTCCTGATTAAATTGTCCTTCGTTTAAGCCTTCAGATTTTCCACTTCCTCTGGAGTACTCATTAGAAAAAGCCTGACATTGGAGCAAAATTATGGTGTAGTGGAATTGGAATTATGGGTTAGAGTCCAGTCTCTACCACATATAACCTTTTGGTTTGGGACCAGCCATCTGATTTCTTTTTCCTTACCCAAAATGGGAGTACTAATCCTTAATTCACCTACCTAGATTATTTGATGTTCTGATTCAGAGAGGACTTTAAAATTTCATTTTTACCATTGAGGCAAATAAATAAATAGAGGGATTAGTGTAATAAATGACAACATGTCTGTAAAGGTGTTAAAGAAATTACAGATCAGTAGATAAATATTGTATATTAGCCACCCAGCATCACACAGACATCCATACATTTTTTTCTGCTTACTTGTTTTCATCACGTAAGTGATGAATGTGTCGCAGCTCAGAAATGTTGACCTCTAGCATCTATCTTTATCACTGCTGTCTTGTCTCCCTGGAGCTCCCTCTCATACCTATTCCATTTGCTCTCTGATCGTGCGTGCATTTTGGAGGTCTAATTTCCAGCACTCTCTTTTGGTTGTCACACCTGGCTATCTTCACTTCCTTTTCTGTTTTTCTTGTACCTGATGGGTGATCTACTGAACAATTGTTTCATAAGCAGTCTCGCTTCCCTTGCCATCCAAATTACCTTTTCACCCTACTTTGCCTGCTGATCTTGTTCCATGAGGTAAGCCACCTTCTTAGCCTAACATTAAGACAAAAGTGTGGGAGTTTGGAAAGCTGATAGAAAACCTTTAATGATAGTTTAAATTTAGGTCTAGCTTAACATTGTGTTTAACACTACTACATCTTTCTAATAATGTTCCTGATTTATTATTTTCAGTTTGACTGTTAGGAAAGTGGCCTTTTAGGAACCCTTCCAGAATATTTTTGCCCTCGAACATTGTATGCTTCTGAGTAATTTGTATAGCTTTGTTCATAACGCAGCTCACCAGAGCACACTTTTATGTAGTGATTTCACTTCACTTCATTAAATTTGGGGTCAGACTTTTCGTGTTTTCTGATGTAAAACAAAATCGGGGCATCGATGCTCTAAAACCACCTTTTCTTTAAATGAGAGATTCCCACGCCTGACCACGGGGAGCTGGTAAAGTGGCACACAAAAATTTGCATGGCTGTTCTGTGGTGTCAGTTATCTTAAATGAAAGAAATGCATGTGGATTAGTCACCGTGATTGCAGAAGTCAGTAAAAAACATTCATGCCTCGACTCCACCCACTGCTGAATCAGTGGAAATACTTTTAGAATGGGCCCCGATACCTGTTTTTATTTTCTTAAAAGCATCACAGGTGACTCTGTTCTCCATAGTACAGTATAATGTTGTGAATCAAAATCAGCTTGATGGCAGTGGATTTGGTTTTGGTATAACAGTGCATTTGCAATGAAGATAAACATGTTTTGGACAGCAGTCTTTCAATTGGGCTTAGTTAGTATACATTAATAAATACAAAAGTAGTATTTGAGCTGCTATTCAAATAACACATATAAACAAGTGTTAAGAAAGCCAGTAGATTTATAGATCTACCACCAGACATTTTTTTCAATACTGCCAATAGCCAAGCCTTAAAAATAGTGTGTTATGTGCTCTCCTTCCCTCAATAAAATCATATTTAAATTCAGAGTCACCGTTGCTGGTTTACATTCAATTCAAGACAGCAAGTCTTAAAATAGCCATAGTGACGCATACAGAGCATTTTCCTAGGAGCAGACTCTGGACTTGATTAGTGTCTGAAGCCATCAGTCAATACGCATCTAGTGCACTGGTATGTTAGTAAGTGATGCCAGAAGTGTGTGCCTTCTCCTATCAGTCACACAGAGAATTAATGTAACTTGCTTTAAATAACTGAAGTGGGGAAAGAGATTGACTTCACAGTTGTTCTTCTTAAAAATACTTATCTTTTTTTCTGGCTGTAAAGTGACAGTTGGGAATACCATCTAAAGTTAGACATAATTTCCGAGGTTTCAGTAGTGTTTTGCATATCTCAGAACCGGGGCCAGGGTGTAATTGCAGAAAATACTGAGCAAGGTGCTGGAAGGCCTGGCTGTAGCTGCCTGTAACACTACTATCTGTGACCTTGAGTGGGACACAGAATTCTTAGGCTTCGGTTTTCATTTTTAAAATGAGAGGGCTGGAGTTTTTCACTGAGGGCTCTTCAGGATGATGAAACTTTATATTTGAAGAAATCTCACTGAAATATAGAGAATAGGGAACTTTCAAAGACATGTAATTACACATTTTGCTAAGAATGAGCTTTCTCATGGCTGGGTAGCGGACCACTACCAATCTGAGCCTTAGCATAGCTCGTGGGATCATAACATGGTAGAATTGAAAGGAAACCCGTGGATCTTAAGATCTAGTTCTATTACCTAGTATACAAGGAAGCTAAAGACTAGGAAGAAGGTCTTCCTGGGAGCATGAACTCTGGTTCCCTTGTCCCTTCCAGGCACTAAGCTAGGTGTTTGGCCAGGCTCGTAAACTCTGATGCCATGAGTCCTGTGCCTCCCTAGGAGATATATCCTCTTCATTCAAGCACTCTTCCTAATTCAGTAACAGGTCACAGTCCTGGGGCAGAACTCTTGGCAGATAAGCTAGTAGCTGAGACACAGAGGACAGCAGCTACCCTGCCCTTTGAAAGGGCAAATTCTACATTGGCTTTGTTAGCCACAGTGCCTTCTGAGCGTGTGCTCAGCCCGCAGATTCCAGTTTCAGAATGTGGCTGTCATTAGTGATCTTTGAATCCAAACCAAAACCAATCCAGTTGCCATTAATTCAGTTTTGATTCATGGGAACTGCATGTGTTGCAGAGTAAAAGTGCTCTGTAGGGTTTTCATTCACTGTGACCTTTCTGAAGTAGATCATTAGGCATTTCTTCCCAGGAGTCTCTAAAAACAGAATCTGTTAGCATCAAATTGATTCCAATTCATACAAACCCTATAGGACAGAGTAGGACTTCCCCGTAGGCTTTCCAAGGAGTAGCTGGTAGATTTGAGCTGCTGACCTTTTGGTTAGAAGCCATAGCACTTAACCTCTATGCCACCAGAATTCAAACCACCAAATGTCAATCAGTAGCAAAGTGCTTAACTGTTTGTACCACCCAAAAACTCCTATCTTTGGGTCAAGCGGTGCCTAATTGGGTCTTACACTGCTCTGCACCCGTCTACCCTAAAGCAGATTTTACTGTGTATTCCCTGTGTCTTGGTCACCTGGTACTGCTCTAACAGAAGTACCACAAGAGTGGATGGCTTTAGTGAAGAAAAGTTATTCTTACACAGTGCAGTAGGCTGGAAATCCGAATTCAGGGTGCCAGTTCCAGAAGAACACACTCTTTCTCTGTTGCTTCTAAAGGAAGGTCCTTGTGTTGCATCAATCTTTCAGTGGTCTAAGAGAATCTCGGCTCAGGATCCTCAAGTCTGAAGGACACGATCTGCTCCCAGTTCTGCTTGATGGTATGAGGCAAACTCTGTGTTTGTCTCCCTTTCCTTTTATCTCCTACAGGATAAAAGGGGGTGCAAGCCTCAGTCCAGGGAAACTCCCTTTACAATGGAGCAGGGAGGTGGCCGCAGGAATGGTGTTACAGTCCTACTGTAATCCTCTTTAACATAACCCTGTCTGTTAACCACAGGCAGAGATTAGGATTTACAGCATAGGGAAAGTCACAAAATAAAGAACAGTCATGAAATACTGGGAATCATGCCCCAGCCAAATTGTTACATACATTTTGGGGGGAACACAATTTAATCCATGTCACCCTAGTATAGGAAACCCTGGTGGCATAGTGGTTAAGTGCTATGGCTATGAACGAAAAGGTCAACAGTTCAAAACCACCGGGCACTCCTTGGAAGCCCTGTAGGGCATTTCTGTTCTGTCCTAGAGGGTGACTGTGAATCAGAATTGACTTAATAGCAGCAGGTTTGGTTTGGTTATCCCCTAGTAATAAACTAGCAGAACTCAAGACTGGTTAGGAAGGATTCACTGACAATGTATTAATGTTTACCAGCTTTTGAATACATCTGTTGTGCAAGGCACAGTGCTGCTTTATTTGTTCCAGCTCACTTGAGAGTCACCAGGCTGCTTTAAGATGTGCAAACTGAGTTTAGAAAGGCATAAGCATGTCGGTCACAAAGCCAGGTCATGGCCATTGTGGGACTCACATAGGCCTTCTCAGTACTACAGTGATTGAATACTGTCACACTGTCCCATGGAACCACTGAGTAGAGTCCTCATTTCTGTCTGGTCATATCTCAGAATTCTTAAAACATTTTGTGATTCTAACTTTCTTTCAGGAACAGTTTCTATTGTGAGGTTCTTTAGAACTTGTTAAAATATTTAAAATGTGTATGGAGAAAAATACGTAGTGTGTTGGTTTAGCCACTTGATATGGTAAAAGTTAAGTGGTAAACTCCTTTAAGCTACTTTAATAAGGGGGTGCTGAACAGGTTTTATTGATGTCCGACCCAGTTGAGAAGATCCTCTTTCCACCAAGGAAACAGAGGATCGATAGAAACCAAGCCATTTTTAGGTTTCGGATGGAATGAGGATATGGAATAAAGCAGCAGACAGGGGGTAAATAGGCACAATTAAAAAGCCGAGATGTTCTCAGGTTCCTGAGTAGCGGGCATCAGGTTTTTTGTAGAGAACACTAGAGAAAAGCAACCTTCTTTGAATAAATTTGATAAAGTGTGAATTTACAATGAATTTCATATAACTTGAAGTTACTTTGAGTTACTATTGGTGATAAGGCCTTGATAGGCAGATAAACATTGCCATTCCTGGGAGAAATACATCAGTTCAACTAAGACGTGTGAGGAAAGCAAACTGTATGGGATCAGGGCAGCAGATTTGTGAGCCAGCCAACTATGGGAAGAAATAAGCAACAATTAATCTAAAAAACCTGGAGAGGAGCCCTAGTGGCCCAGTGGTTAAAGTGTTTGGCTGCCAACCAAAAGGGCGGCTTTGCAAATCCACCAGCTGCTCCTGGAGAAAAAGATGCGGCAGTCTGATTCTGTAAAGATTTATAGCCTTGAAAACCCCACGGGGCACTTCTTTTCTGACCTATAATGTTACTGTGAGTTGGACTCAACCCAACAGCAGTGGGCACTTATATACTATTTATATACAGTTATGCTTGTATTAAAGCAAGATACATTATCCATGTTTTTCATTCTATAGTGGGGATCTCATTTTTCTTAATCCTTTTGTTGTCTGTGGTAAGTTCTAGATTAAACATTCCCTTCATTTGAACTCCCCACATTTAAATGTAATCAAAGATTATACATTGTATTTAGTTGTCACATTCTTTTAGTCACTTTTATCAGTAGCTATTGTGGTGATCATATGGGTTTGCCCAGTAAGCAGAGCTGTTTAGGGAAAAAAACCTCTGCTTCCAGTTTTCTTCCTCCCTTGATGCACTGCAAATCACTGTGCTTATCAGCCTTAACAGTGATGGGAAACCTAGCATGATAGCTGAATTTAAATAGAAGTAGAAAGATACGTACAAAAGGAAAGAAGTAATTTGTAGATCATTCTTTTGTTAACCACTTCCTCCATATTCTTTTATTATTACTACAGTGGAGGAAAGCAACATCTTGTACATCTACAACTGCTTGAGTCTTTAAAATTGTGGTTCTTATGTGATTGAGTGCTTGACTGCCAACCAAAAGGTTGGTTGTTCAAACCGAAGAGCCACTTCATGGGACAAAGATGTGGCAGTTCGGTTTTGTAAAGACTTGGAAACTCTATGAGGTAGTTCTGCTCACCTGTAGGATTACTATGAGTTGGAATCAACTCAGTGGCAACAAGTTTGGTTTTGTTTTCTAAGAAAAGAAAAATTTACTTTTGTGTAAATATGATTGTGTGAATGTGTATGTGTGCACGTGTGCTGACACGCACATATGTATATGTCTACAAAAGAAGAGAGATGTAGTCCTAAAGCCCTTTCATTTTTTTTTTTTTTTTTTTTTCACAGCTGTAGAACATGTGATCCCATCTCTTAACAAATATGCACTGGGAAATTACTGTAGTCATACCTGGAGTTCCTAATGAGAATTCCAGGAGGACAACTTATGGGAACAATAAAATATTAAGAAAACTTCTGGGATCTCTATTAGGACTGATGTTCTCCCAAGAGGTGTTGATAAATTGATAGGACTGCCTTCCCAGACAGAACATTATGTTCACAGTGAAAACAGCTCATTACTTTTAGAGTCAAGTCCTTTTCAGTATAAAAACTTCATCTTCCCTATACATAGCATAAACGAAATACAGACCATAGCTAACAAAGCACAAACACAGGAAAAGAAACTGGGTAACAGAGCTCCTGAAAATCAATCACTTAACAATCATCAAAAGATTGCATCAATAGAGTCAAAACACAGCCTGTAGCCTGGGAAAAAAGATTTTTGGCTAAAACATATCTGATCAAAGTCTAGTCTCTAAAATCTACAAAATTATGTGAAACCTCGACATCAAAAAGATAAATAACCCACTTAAAAATATGAATAGACACTTCACCAAAGAAAATGTTCAAGCTGCCAACAGATACATGAATCAATGTTCAAGATCGTTAGCATTAGGAAAATGCAAATCCAAACTACAGTGAGATACCGTCTGACTCCAGTAAGGCTAGCAGTGATCTAAAAAACATAAAATAATAAATGATGGAGAGGTTGTAGAGAAACTGGAACACTTATACATTGTTGCTGAAAATGTAAAATGGTATAATCACTTTGGAAATTGATTTGGCACTTTCCTTAAAATCCTAGGAATAGAAGTACCATATGATCCAGCAGTCCTACTTTTTGAAATACATCCTGCAGAAATACGAACCATCTCATGAACAGACATGCACACCCATCCCATTGCTGCACTGTTCCCAATAACAGATGGAAACAGCCTAAGTGTCCATCAACAGACAAATGGGTAAACAAGTTATTGTACATACACACAAATAGAATACTATGCAATGGTAAACAGTAATGAATCTATGAAACATCTCACAAAGTGGGTGAACCTGGGAAGCATTATGCTCAATGAAACTAATCAGTCACAAAAAGACAAATATTGTATAGGACCACTATTATAGAATTCAAAAAAAGATTCAAACACAGAAAACATTTTTTGATGGTTGTGAGTGTGGGGAGGGAGGAAGAGAATAATTCACTAACTAGATAGTAGATAAAAATTATCTTGCACGAAGGGAAGGACAACACATAACACAGGGAAAAGTCAGCACAACTAGACTAAACCAAAAGCTAAGCAGTTTCCTAAATACAGCCAACACTTCAGGGGACAGAGTAGCAGGGGCGGAGGTCTGGGGACCGTGGTTTCAGGGGATATGTAGGTCAACTGATATAAAGAAGTTTATCAAGAAAATGTTTTGCATCCCCCCTTTGGTGAGTAATATCTGGGATCTTAAAAGCTTGCAAGTGGCCATCTAAAATGTGTCAATTGGTCCCAACTCATATGGAACAAAGGAGAATCAAGAAAACCAAAGACACAAAGAAAATATTAGTTCAAGAGACAAAAGGACCACAAAAATCAGAGACTCCATCAGTTTGAGACCAGAACTAGATGGTACTTGGGGGCCACCGGTGACTCCCTTAATACAGTAAACAACAGAGACCCTGATGGAGCAGGTGAAGTGTGCAGTGCAGAAGTTGAATTTTAGTAAAAAGACCAGACTTGGTGATCTGACTGGAAAACCTGGTGGCATAGTAGTTAAGTATTATGGCCGCTAACCAAATGCCAGTGGTTCGTATCTGCCAGGTCCTCCTTGAAAACTCTATGGGGCAGTTTTGCTGTGTCTGTAGGGTCACTGTGAGTTGGAATTGACTCGAGTTTTGGTTACTGATCTGACTGAGACTAGAGAAACTCTCAAAGACATGGCCCCTGGACGCTCTCTTAACTCAGAATTAAAAACATTCCTGAAGCCCACTCTTAAAAGATTGGACTGAACTATAAAACATCAAATGATATTTGTCAAGAGTGTACTTCTTAGTTCAAGCAGATGCATGAGACTAAATGGGAGGTGGCTGTCTGGAAGCAGAATGAGAAGGCAGGAACTGGCTGGATGGACAAGGGAAATCTGGCTGGAAAGGGAGAGTGTGCTGTCACGTTATAGGGATTGCAACTACTGCCACATAACAATGTGTGTGTAAATTTTTGTATGAGAAATTGACTTGAGCTATAAACTTTCACCTAAAGCACAGTAAAATAAATACTTTGTCTCCCAGGTTGGTCATAAACTTTATCCATTAAACTTGACTTTGAGTCACTCTGGGCTGCTTGAAAAAAGCTAACTTGTCTCAGCATTAAAGGTGTCTAATACTAGGCCTTTGGTTCTGTTGACACCTTAATTTCAATTTTCAAAGAGTGGAAGTGACTGGAATAAGTGTACATTTTTCCCCCAGGGATACTTTTTTGAAAGGGCCAATGCCTACTTGGAGAAGATTGTATATGCCTTTTTTGTGAAAACTTCACCAAATTTTTTGAGAATTACAATTCAGTTTTTGTTTTTTCAGTGTTAGAGGTGTGGGTTTCTCTCTCCCTCTCTCCCTCTCTCCCTCTCTCCCTCTCTCCCTCCCTCCCTCCCTCCCTCCCTCCCTCCCTCCCTCCCTCCCTCCCTCCCTCCCTCCCTCCCTCTCTCCCTCTCTCCCTCTCTCCCTCTCCCTCCCTCCCTCCCTCCCTCCCTCCCTCTCTCCCTCTCTCCCTCCCTCCCTCTCTCCCTCCCTCCCTCCCTCCCTCCCTCCCTCCCTCCCTCCCTCCCTCCCTCCTTCTCTCCCTCCCTCCCTCTCTCCCTCTCTCCCTCTCTCTCTCCCTCTCTCCCTCTCTCCCTCTCTCCCTCTCTCCCTCTCTCCCTCTCTCCCTCTCTCCCTCTCTCCCTCTCTCCCTCTCTCCCTCTCTCCCTCTCTCCCTCTCCCTCTCTCCCTCTCTCCCTCTCTCCCTCTCTTCTGGTTACCAACTAGCTACTAAGAGGCTAGTTCTTCTTAACCCTTCAGAGAATGTCCCTCTGTTTAAGTTCTTAGCATAGACTCGATGCATCACCTGTGTAAGCATTATCACAAGTGTAATGAGTAATGTTATTATTAGTTGATATATTTCTGTCATGCTGGGGTATAAACCTCAAAGAGCAAGAAACCGTAACTCCCTTGCTGAGCTTCATGTTTCCATTACCAAGAAAGTGCCTTGCATATAAAGGGCACTCAATAAATGCCTAATGATTGAACAATTGATGAAAGCTTAATGATTGACAGCTGAAGTAATTCTGCCAAGTTTGAAAACAAAATCCAGAACTTTTGTATTTCCAGCCTCTCTTTGGACCCGACTCGACAGCACTGGGTGGGTATTTTGACTCATAAGTCTTAGTTCACCCGATGGCCAGGGGTATGAGAAAATGGCCTATTTCTTCCCATCCTGCTGGGCATGTGAATTAGCGCATCTTTCTAGTGGGAGGAAACCTTGATGGTGTAGTGATTAAGTGCTACATCTGCTAACCGAAAGGTCGGAAATTCAGATACTCCAGGCACTCCTTGGAAACTCTATGGGTCAGTTCTACTCTGTCCTGTAGGGTCACCATGAATCAGAACTGGCTCAACAGCAGTGGCTAGTGGCTTCTGGTGGGAAATCTAGCTACATATGTCAAATCTTTTTGGATGTATCTTTAACCTAATGATTTTTCTAAGGAAATATTTAACAATAAAATATCCTAGATATTTTTTTTTCTTTATTACAAAAAGGAAAAAATAAAGGCAAAAACAAACCCCAGAACTTAAATTTAACCAAAGGTTACACCTTGTGTTTAGTTGTCCTGTCCGTGTAGTCTCTTTTAATGTAGAACAATTCTCCTGCCCTTTTTTGGTGTTTGGGTCTTTGATGTGTCCTACAACACAGAAGGGCAAGGGAGTAAACAAATCTTTGCGTGGTGGATAATGGAAGCTGATAAATGCCACCCTGCCTCTAGAAGGCTTTCTAAGATGTGATTAATATAATTTATTATGGGTATATAGAACTGCTTAAAACATAGCCTGATTGAAGATTAAACAATCGGTTATATTGCATGTCAGCCGAGTCAATCTCATGTTCCCTTATTGTCTCTTTCCTTCTTTGCTTTATTCCCTTGTTTCCTGGGATTAAATTCTCAAACTCACATCTCAGCCTCTGCCTTCCGGGGAACAGACAACTAATCTAATTGGTTAAACAGGCTATGTTATCTGTTCAATGTATATAAATAGGTGCTACCATTAAAAATGACATGGAAAGACAACTTTTTCAAATGAAATGAAGTGGCTATGAAAATTGTATGACATAGAAATGTAGGTCTAATATGATCCTGGAAACCCTGCTAGTGTAGTGTCTAAGTGCTACATCTGCTTAGCAAAAGGTTGGCAGTTTGAATCTGTCAGACACTCCTTGGAAACTCTGTGGAGCAGTTCTGCTCTTTCCTGTAGGGTTGCTGTGAGTCAGAATTGGCTTGATGCCACTGGGTAATTTCCTTCTTCTGTATATTAAAAAACCGTGGTATAAACTTCTAAAATAGTAACTAGAGGTAGACTTGTGGATAACTTATTTTCTTCATTTGGTTTCCTACAATTTCCAAATTTTTTTAAGAGAAATTCGACTGGTTATACGTTCTCTGGAAACTCTGGTGGTATAGTGGTTAATTGTTACAGCTGCTAACCAGGTCAGCAGTTCAAATCTGCCAGGAACTCCTTGGAAACTCTATAGGGCAGTTCCACTCAGTAGTGTTGCTGGGAGTTGGAACCAGCTCAATGGCACTGGGTTTTTTCTGGGTTTGTACTTTCTATAATAATTTCAACTTGGAAATATACACGTGTGTAAAAGTTTTACCATCGAAACAAAAATTTAAGTTATTTGAAACTTATGAATTACTAAAGCTTTATCAGAAGTTACCAACAAATAAACCTTACAGTATTTCTATGAGGTATTATGAAATAAAATAGAAATTTTGGTGGACAATGAGTAGAAATAAATGTGGTCTTTGCTGGCTTGAGTTGGCTCTGACTCGACGGCACTTGGCTTGGCTTCTTAATTATAGTACAGTAGCTATAAAAGGTGGAGCCCTAGTGACACAGTGGTCATGCATTTGGCCACTAACTGAAAGGTCAGCAGTTCAAACTCACCAGCAGATCTATAGGAGAAAAGACCTGGTCATTTACTCCCAAAAGATTACAGCCTAGGAAACTCTATGGGACAGTTCTCTGTCTGATGGGGTCCCTGTGAGTCTGAATGGACTCAGTGCCACGCAACAATGACTTAACTGTTGTTAGATGCCATAGAGTTGGTTCCATCTCAAAGTACCCCTATCCTATAAGACAAAGTAAGAACTGCTCCGTAAAATTTCCAAGGAATGGCTGATGGATTCCAAATGCAGACCTTTTGCTTAGCAGGTGAGCTGTTAACCATGATGCTGTAACTTAATTAACACACACACCCACCCCTTTCTTCTGTTCAGCAATAGGGAAGTAATAGCATACCTCACAGGAGGTCTTATATGTTTAAAAGCAGCAGTTTCTACATAGTAAAAAATACTCAGTAAATAACACAATTAGTTACTATAGGCACATACAGTTAAGCAATCAACTACAAAAGGTTGGTAGTTGGAACCTAAGCAAAAGTACTTTGGAAAACAGACTTAGTGATCTGTTTTGGAAGGATCAGCCTTGAAAACTCTATGGAGGAGCAGTTCTGCTCTGCACACATGGAGTCACCATGAGGTGGAATCAACTCAGCAGCAACTGACAACAATAATAATGGTTAAAAAATAACTCTAATTAGCAAGCCAACTAAGTCATATCTTTATACCACTGTAAATGTGTCCCAAGTAAGTTGAAGTTGGTACGTCTCAGGTTTGTACCCAGTAGCCGCAAGCTTTCGCTGAAATCGTGACTCAGTGGAGACTCAGGAAGAAGGAGCAACCCCCCTGACCTGGCTCACTGACAGTAGCTTGAGTGAATATTTGCAGTGCCTTTTAGTAAGGGCATTTAAAGTAATTTCAACTTATTGTTACTGTTTATTTGTAGGTGTTGAAATGATAACTTTGCATCTAAAAATAAAGCCCTGTCACTGTTTGGCATTTGTAATTAGAATAGTCTTCATTCATATATTAAGCCAATTTCTGCCTTCCTCCAGTGTTGTTCTGTTCTCTGGAGCTGGGCACAAGTTGGCGGTGAAGCTTTAGCTTTACTTTGGAAAGCCTCATGACAATGAAATAAAAGTAGCAAAAACGGTTTGCAAAGTACATGGAGATGAGCACACAGACAGGCGCCACTCACAAGTTCTGCAACTGATTTATTCTCTGCCAAAACATTTGTTTTGATGATGAAAATGCTTGGGTCAGTTTTCCTAGTATCAAAAAAAAAAAAAAAAGCCACTCATATAGGATAAACAGGAACAGAACACACACGTACACACCCAGCTTTTGCTCACTAGAACTGTGGGGATTTAGCTGAGAGTACAGCTGTTGGACTTGGTAAGAAAGTGAAGATTACTGAATTAAAACAAAATATAATGTGTCTCCACATGTTTGTCAGCATGTACTTTGTAAAGGCTTTCCTTGTATTTGTTTAGAATGCTTCTTTAGAAATTCTTTGTAGTGTGTAATTTTCTAAATAAGTATGAAATAGACATTTTATAGCAGTTTAAATACAAAGTAATAGTTTAAGCAGCGGCACTGCTGGTGTTTCCTGTGAATTTGTTTACGCCTGACTTCACCATGGAACACAAGAGCCAGGGGGAACCATGAAGGCCGGTGTAAATGTTCAGTGTTTGAGCTTCTGGATGTTTACTGGGCCGCACTTCACGGTCTGAGCTTCTTCAAAGTGAGGTGCCCTGGTACCTATCATGACAAAAAAGGTTTGAACTCAACAACTAACCTAAAAGGTGCTCTGGTAGTGCAGTGGTTAAGCACTCAGCTGCCAACCAGACATTACAGTTCAAACCCACCCTTGATTCCCCAGGAAAAAAAGACTGGTGATCTATTGTTGCAAAGATACCAAAGAAAAGAAAAACTAAAACCATTGCAGTGAAGTCAACTCCAAATCGTTGCAATCCTATAGGATAGAGTAGAACTGCTGCATGCAGGTTCCAAGAAGCATGTGGTGGGTTTGAATTGCTGACCTTTTTGGTTAACAGTAGGAGTTCCTAGATCTCCTATAGTGTAGAAAACCACATGGAGCACTTCTACGCTGTCTTATAGGACTGCTGTGACTCACTCAACTTGATAGCATACAGCAACAATAATTAACCTAAACGTTACAAGTTCAGACTCACCCAGTGACTCTATAGAAGAAAAACTTGCCAATCGGCTTCTGTAAAGACTACAGCAAAAAAGAAACCGTATAGTTTGTTCTACTGTGTAATACATGGGGTCATCATGAGTTGAAATCACCTCAATGGTAAGAGGTTTAGTTTCTTTTGGTTTGATTCTTAACAAGATAGCATCTCATTGCCGTGCTGTTTATTTTTATTTTTTGTATTTTAAGAAAGCCAGAAATGGTAATTTTGCAGAAACCACCAACAAACTACACAGCTGAATAGGTGACGTATAACAGATACGCAAGGAAGGAGACAGACCAATGTAAAGTCATCACCCAGGAGTTGCAACTACACAGAAGAGTCAGTCCACCAACAGAAGAGGAAGAAGAATGATTTGTGACCCAGCCACACGGGAGTCCAAACTCTCCATCTGCCTAAGCTAAAGGTTTTTGTCTAGCGTAAGCCCAAGCTCCCCTAATAGGATCTCAGTGAGCTTGAGGAATAAAACTGTACACTTCATCATCGTATCCTACGACCTGTCCAGTGCTGAATTTAAAAAAATAGCTGCTGTGTGAATGTGTGTTGACAGAAATGAGTGATTTTCTTTTAAATTGAGTTGACCTTTTCCTAATTTTTCCCTGAAAGCTATACAGAAATTTTGGATGGAAATATACTCTTTGGGTACTGTTGAATTCAATATCAAAAAAACATAGATTTAAGTTGTATTTCTCAGTGGAAATATAAATCATCATGTTGTTCTGGTTACAGCAACTGAAGAAAAAAGCAAGTGTTTCTTTTTTTCAGGATAATCTCAAAGTGACAATTAATTACTCCTAAATTGTGCCGTTAGCTGCCAAATAACTTGAGAAATACTGTTACTGTGTTTGGTAAGACTAATCAATACTAAGGGAACCCTGGTGGCGTAGTGGTTAAGTGCTACATCTGCTAACCAAAAGGTTGGCAGTTCAGATCCACCCAGTGCTCCTTGGAAACTCTATGGAGCAGTTCTACTCTGTCCGTAGGGTCGTTGTGAGTCAGAATCGACTTGATGGCAGTTGGTTTTTTAATGAAGACTAAATTTAAATATAAACAGTTTTTTTCTCCTCAAGTTGCTGGCTTTGCTGAAGATTACATCTCATTTCTCTAAGGCGAAGAGACATTTCACATGCCAAAGTAAGTCAAATCAATCACTTTCTCCAAGTATCAGCTCCTTGCCCAATGGTCTGGAGCAGTTGCCATGCCTCTTGAAGACACTCAGGGAAGAGACATTGCTACTGGGGAAAACAGAAACCAGTAGACTCTTTAAGATTCCTGGTGGAGCAGTGGTTAAAGCGCTCAGGTGCTACTGCGGCAGAGGAGGGACCAGGATCCATCCGAAGTAGAGGACCGGGCCTTCCGCAGAAGCAGGGAGTTCAACGTGAGTACCGCGCAAGAGGAATGTGTGCATCATACAAATATTAATGGTTGTTAACTGAAAAGTGGGGTCCCAAGACTACCCAGAAACACCTGGGAAGAAAAGGCAGGCAATCTACTTCCAAAAAATTAGACACTGAAAACTTTAGGAAGCACAGTTCTAGTCTGAGAAACGTGGCATCTCCAGGAATCAGATTCAACTCCAGTGGCGACTAGAAACAAGGAAGAAGGCAGAGTGTCTTCATGTAGGCTCTCTAGGCCAGTGGCTGCAGTAGTAGACAATCACCTAATTGTTTCAGCTTCTCAGTGGAACAGGGAATGTGGGAGTGGAGATGGGGAAGAAGGCGTTAGAGGCTTGAAAGGGGAGGTGAGGTACAGCTATCTAAGAGTGGAAGAGGAAATGAACTGGGGAAGTAAGGTACAATGCCTGCAGTGTTACAGACCCACTTGAGAGTCAAGGTGTTCAATGTCACAGCAGAGCATAATGAGCATCATTACACCACAGTAAAAACAGGATTCCTCACCAAAGTTTCATGACTTTAAAATTGTCCTTCTCCATCTTTTGAATTTCTGTAGTGATTTTGTAGAAGTGTGTCTCAGAGTATACATACAAGTGAATTCTGTATACATTTGGAGCATTTTTATTGACTCCCCTGAATTGACCTCTCAAGTTACAGCCCATGTTTGCCGTGCTTATTTTTAATTCCAACCTCTAAGCAGTTACCGCAGTAGTAGGAGAAAAAAAAAAATGCTATAAAATCAATTTAAACTCTTGGCAACCCCATGTGTGTCAGAGTGGAAACTATGCTCCATAGAGTTTTCCATGGCTGTGGTCTTTTGGGAAAATCCTGGTGGCATAGAGGTTAAGTGCTGTGCCTGCTAACCAAAAGGTCAGTAGTTTGAATCTGCCGGTGCTTCTTGGAAACTCTGTGGAGCAGATCTACCCTGTCCTACAGAGTCTCTGTGAGTCGGAATCAGCTCAACAGCAGGGGGTTTGGTGTTTTTGGTTTATGATCTTTTGGAAGCAGATTATCAGGTTTTCTTAGGAGCAACTTCTGGGTAGATTTGAACTACCAGCTTTTTTGTTAGTTGAATGCTGAACCATTTATGCCACCCAGTGACTCCTTGAAACCACTTGCCATTGAGTTTATTCCTCCTGGTGACCTCATATGTGTCAGTACAGAATGGAGCCCGGGAGGTTTTCAGTGGCTGATTTTTTCTGAAGTTATGTGGCCAAGCATTGCTTTCTGCCTCTGAGTGGACTCAAACCTCCAGCCTTTCAGCTCACAACCAAGGAGGTTAGCCATGTCCATCAGCAATGGGCTCCAGCCCAGTACTAAGCATGCATTAACGAATGTCAAAAGAATCAATCAAGGAGGTGATTCTGCTAGAATCATTATTATTTTACTCATCATCTGTTCTAGGGAAGGCTGTTACCACAGCTCCAGGATGTGCAAAAACTGAATTTCTGTATCACTATTATAAAGAAACGTTAGTGTCATCAGGATTCTGGTTTGTTTTTTTTTTTTAATTATTATTAAATAAAAAATGAAAGTGTACATTCTCTGTGCTTACAATACTGGGTTAAGAGAGGAGGAGTACACAAGTTGTGTTGAAGTCCCATTAATATTGATCTTCTTGCTAATGTGTATTGTCACCAATTTCACCCAACCAAATTTCTAACAACTATCTAATCTAAACCTTTGCCTGCTGCCCTCCACCCCCACTTCTCCACCTCCCCACCCTTGTAGCCGTCAAAGAGTCTTTTCTATTATATATGAGTATGCTTTTAAGTTTTTATCGTAGGGGTCTCATACAATAATTGTCCTTCTGTCACTGACTAGTTTCACACAACATAATGTCCTCCAGTTGAGACCAAATTGAGAGATGTTTCCTGCTATCATCATTGTTCTTTATCAGTGTATACTACTCCACTGAGTACATATACCAAAGTTTACCCATCCATTCTTCTGTAATTGTGCATCTGGGGTGATTCCAGCTTTTTGCTATCGTGGACTGTGCTGCAACGAACATTCGTGTGCATGTATCAGTTGGTGTGAATGGCCTTGATTTTGTAGGATATATTCCGAGCAGAGGAATTACTGGGTCAAATGGTATATCTATATCCATTATTTTAAGGTAACACTAAATTGCTTTCCAAAGAGGCTGCACCATTCTGCAATCCCACCAACTTTTTTGTTATGATTGAGTGAAAAGTGTACATCCCCATATAAATTTGCATGCCCACCTATATGCAGCTCCCACTGCTCTCCTAGTCTGGTGACAGCACACCCCTCCTCTCTGCTCCATACATGTCTTATCCTCCCAACAATCTCCTATCCCCTCCTCTCCACCCACTCCCCTGCCTCCAGTAAGAGGTCAGCAGGATAACATCCTATGGATGCGTAGAACCGTAAAGTGCACACACGATATGGTCACTCTGTGTGCCAAGTCCAATCCATTCCTGTCCGAAGAGGTGACCTCCATTATAATTTATGGACAGGGGCAGCATCAGGGCCAGGGGCCATGCTCCCAGGGGAACTCCGAGGCCCTTGGACTATCAACTGTGGTCTTTTAGTGGATATCTCAGGGTGTACCCCCTTTTATTCTTGTGTTTCCAGTGACATTCAACTTTGTAAATTCCATCACAGCTATCACTGGTGGTGGCTGGGCACCATTCGGTTTTTCCGGTCACAAGTTGATGTAGTCACCCACTCACGTGGGTCTCTCTGTCTTCTGGGTTCTCTTTCCCCCATGTTGTTTTGGTCCTTGGTGATCATCCATTCCTGCTGAGTTGGGACCGTTTGCTGTACCCTCAGATGGCAGCTTGGTAGCTTTTAAGACCCCAAATGCTACTCACCAATGTGGGGTGCAGAAGGCCCTCTTAGTAAAATGCTAGTTGTACCAGTTTGGCCTCAGGTTCCCCTGAGCACATGGTCCCTGCCCCTCTGTCTCAGCTACTCTGTCCTTGAAATATTGGGTTAAGATGGGAAGAGTAATCATGTTATGCTGAAGTTCAGTTAATATTGATCTTTCAATGTGTGGTGTCACAGATTTCACCCGCTGAAATTTCTATCAACTATTAGTCTAAACCCTCTCACCCCATTCTCACACCCTCCCACCCTTGCAGCCATCAAAGAGTCTTTTCTTCTATGCATGAGTCTGTTTTTAAGTTCTTATTGTAGGGGTCTCATACAATAGTTCTCCTTTTGTCACTGGCTACCTTCATTTAATATAATGTCCTCTGATTGAAACAAGGTTATGTTTCCTAAAATCATCATTGTTCTTTATCATTGCATAGTGTTCCACTGAGTAATATATATCATAGTTTACCTATCCATTCCTCTGTTGTTGGGCATTTGGATTGATTCCATCTTTTTGCTGTTGTGGACTGTGCTGCAGTAAACGTTCATGTGCATGTATCAGTTGGTGTGAATGACCTTGATTCTGTAGGATATATTCCGAGCAGTGGAGTTACTGGGACAAATGGTATATCAATATCCAGCTTTTAAAGGAAGCACTAGATTGCTTTCCAAAGAGGTTGCACCATTTTGCAATCCCACCAACAGTGTAGGAGAGTTCCAGTCTCTCCACAGCCTCTCCAGCATTTGTTATTTTGCATTTTTTGTATCATGGCCAACCTTGTTGGGGTGGGATGATATCTCATTGCCCTTTGATTTGGATTTCTTTAACAGCACATGATCGTGAGCATGTCCGCATGTGTTTTTTGGCTGCCTGGATCTCCTCTTTAGAGAACTATCTGTCCATCTCCTTTGCCTATCACTTAAGTGGATAGTTTATCTTTTTCTTATTTATATTTTGTAGTACTTTGTAGATTATGGAGATCAGGCATCAGTCTAACATATAGTTGCCAAATATTTTTTTCCCATTCTGTAGGTGGCCTTTTAATTCTATTAATAAAGTCTTTGGATGAGCAAAAGTGTTTGATTCTTAGTAGTTCCCATTTATCTATTTTCTCTTCTGTTTGTGATTTGTTTGACAGATTTTGAAGTCTGTCTGCATTGTGTCTTAAAACTTCCATTGTTGTTCCTACTTTTCTTGGATGAGCTTTATAGTTTTAGATTTGATATTTAGGTCTTTTATCAAGTTTGAGTTGGTTTTTGTATAAGGTGTAAGATGTGGGTCTTGTTTCAGTTTATTGCAGATGGATATCAAGTTTTGCCAGCACTATTTGTTGAAGAGATTGTTTTTACCCCAGCATAATGTCTTAGGGCCTTTGTCAAATATCAGCTGTTTATAGGCAGATGGTGTCATCTCTGGGGTCTTGATTCTGTTCCATTTATCTATCTATCACTTTTTGTACCAGTACAAGGCTGTTTTGACTACTGTGGCAGCGTAATACATTCTAAAGCTGGGCAGTGAGAGACCTCCCAGTGTGTTCCTCCTCAGTAGTGCTTTGCTTATCCAGGGCTGCTTCTTTTTCCAAACAAAGTTGGTAATTTGTTTCTCCATCTCATTAGAAAATGTCACTGGGATTTGTATTGGGGTTGCATTGTATAAGTAGATTGCTTTGGGTAAAACAGACATTTTCACAATGTTAAGTCTTCCTATCCATGAGCAGGGTAGGTTTTTCCATCTGTGTAAGTCTCTCTTAGTTTCCTGTAGTAAGGTCTTGTAGTTCTCTTTGTAACGATCTGTTATTTCTCTGGTTAAATTTATTCCTAGGTACTTTATCTTCTTAGGGGCTATAGTAATGGTATTGATTTGGTGGTTTCTTCTTGAATGATCTCTTTGTTGGTGTAAAGGAATCCTGATTTACTTACATTTATCTTATATCCTGAGACTTTGCTGAACGCTTCTATTAGTTTGAGTAATTTGCTTATGGATTCTTTAGGATTCTCTGCATATATGATCGTATCATCTGCAAATAGAGAGACTTTTATTTCTCCTTTGCCAGTGCAGATGTGCTTTATACCATGGTCTTGTCTAATTGTTCTGGCTAGAACTTCTAGTACAATGTTGAATGTGAGAGATGATAGTGGGCATCCTTGTCTAGTTCCTGTCCTCAAGGGAAATTCTTTCAGTCTCTCTCCATTCAGAATGACGTAGGCAACTGGCTTTGCAAAAACAGCCTTATTGCATTGAGGAATTTACCGTCTGTTCCTATTTTGATGAGAGTTATGGATGGGTGTTGGACTTTATCAGGTGCCTTTTCTGCATCAATAGACAAAATCGGGTGATTCTTGTCTTTTGTGTTATTTATGTGACTGATCACATTAATTGTTTTTCTGAGTGGAACCAGCCTTGCATCCCTGGTATGAATCCAAGTTGGTCATGATGGATTATTTTTTGGATATGTTGTTGTATTCTATTGGCATGAATTTTGTTGAAAATTTTTGCATCTAGATTCTTGAGTGATGTTAGTCTGTCATTCTCGTTTTTGGTTGGGTCTTTCCCTGGCTTTGCTACCAGGGTTATGCTGGCTTCATAGAATGAATTTGAGAGTATTCCATCCCTTTCTATACTGTGAAATAGACTCAGTAGTATTGGAGATAACTCTTCTCTGAAAGCTTGGTAGAATTCTGCAGTGAATCCAACTGGGCCTGGGCTTTTTTTTTGGGGGGGGGGTCGGTAGTTTTTTGATGACTTTTTCAGTCTCTTCCTTTGTGATGGTTTTATTAAGTTGTTCTACTTCACCTTGTGATAATTTTGGTAGGTGATATGAATGCAGGAATTTGTCCATTTCCTCTAGGTTTTCAAATTTGTAGGAGTACAGACTTTCATAGTATTCTGTTATGATATTTTTGATTTCTCTTGGATATGTTATGACAACTCCCCTCCCATTTCTTATTTGGGTTATTTGTTTCCTGTTTTTCTTTAGTAAGTTTAGGCAATGGTTTGTCAATTTTGTGAATCTTTTCAGAAAACCAGGTTTTGGTCTTTGCAGTTTTTTCAATTGTTCTTCTATTCTCTAATTCATTTAGTTCTGCTCTGATCTTTATGATCTGTTTTATTCTGGTGCCGGAAGGGTCCTCTGTTGTTCTCTCTCTACTTATTCAAGCTGTAGGGTTAATTCTTTGGTTTGTTTCTTCCTTCCAGATGTGTGCATTTATGGAGATAAAATGACCTCTGAGGACTGCTTTGGCTGTATCCCATAGGTTCTGTTAGGAAGTGTTTTCATTCTCATTGGAATCTACAAATTTCTTTATTTCATCGTTGATTTCTTCTATAATCCATGGTTTTTTGAGCAAGATGTTGTTCAGTTTCCAAGAGTTCACTTTCTATGTATGTTTTTTCTGCTGTTGATTTCAACTTTCATGGCTTTGTGATCTGAGAAGATGCTTTGCATTAATTCAATGGTATAGATTTTTTTGAGGATCGCTTTATGCCCTATCATATGGTGTATTCTGGAGAATGTTCCATGTGCACTGGAGAAGAAGGTATAGTTGTCTGCTGATGGTTAGAAAGTTCTGTATATATCGATGAGGTCTACTTGGTTAATTGTGGCAATAAGGCCTTCTGTGTCTTTAGTGACCTTTTTTTCTAGACGATCTGTCCAGTATTGAGAGTGGAGTGTTGAAGTCTCCCACTATTTTTGTGGAGTGATCGATCTCATTTCGGAGTGTAGTCAGTGCTAAGTCCTTCTTGTGTATTTAACCATTCAGCAGTAGTATCCATCCTTATCCATGATGGTGGATTTTACATTAAAATCTATTTTATCTGAGGTTAGAATTGTCACACCTGTTCTTCTTTGTTGTTAGGTTTAATTTTTTAATTTTCAGTTTGTTCCTATGTGTAAAGTCTAAGATGAGTTTCTTGTAGGCAACATATAGATGGATTGTGTCTTCTGAGCCAAGATGTCAGTGGATGTATCTTTACTGGAGGGTTCAGTCTATTCACATTCAATGTAATTATCAATAGGTATGTGTTCAGTGCTATCGTTGTGCTATGTTTATTTTTGTGGTGATATTTACTCTGTTGTTCTTATGAATCTGTTCTTGGACTTTCTTCTTTGTGAGTTGATTTTTCACCTTTTTCAGGTTTGGTTTTCTGGTTGTTGAGACTCTTGTATTATGTTTCTTGATTGGATATGTTACATCTTTATTTTGCTGTATGGCTGCCCCCGTGATCCCCCTTAATAATGTATGTATAGACACAATTTTAATTACTACAAGTCTTATTAACTTCCTCTCCATCGGGAAGGACTATAATGACTGTAGTACATCCCTATTTTTAATATAATGACATCATTGTTTTCATGATATGATCACTGGATTATTTCTTTCACTGTTATAGCTTTGATTGAGTTTGAAGCCTTCCCTATCTGAGTAGGTTTCTGAGTGATGTGTCCTGTATTTGCTTCTAAAATATAAAGTTAGTGGTTTTTTTCTTCTAAGCCAAAGCCAAGAGATTCAGTATTTCTTGTAGCTTTGGTTTGGTTTTTACAAAGTCTCTGAGTTTCTGTTTATATGTGAATGTCATAATTTTGTTTTCATATTTGAAAGATAGTTTCACAAGATATATAATTCTTTGTTGGAAGTTCTTCTCCTTCAAGGCCTTGAATGTGCCATGTCCCTGTCTCCGTACAAGCATTGTTTCTGCTGAGAATTCTGACAGACGCTGCAGGGTTTCCCTCTGAATGTTAGCTTTGCTTTGAGTCTTGCTGCCTTTAAGAATTTCTGCTTCTGTTTCATTTTGTTAAGCTTGATTATAATATGTCTTGGAGTCTTTTTTTGAGATCTATATTGAGTGGTATTCTATATATATTTTGGATATCTATATTCTCTTCTTTCATAATTTCTGGGAAGTTTTCTGTCAGCAACTCAGCCACAATGTACTCTGTGTTCTCAGGTTTCTCTCCTTGTTCAGGGACTCCATAGTTTGTTCCTCTTAGTAGAGACCCACATGCTTCTTTATGTTTCCTCATTTTTCTTGTTTCTTTTTTATGATTTCTCCTCATAGCTGCTGGAGTCAGTTGCTCGGTCTTCCAAGTCAGAAAGTCTATTTTCCATTTTTTCCATTATGTTTTCTTAGCTTTGAATTGAAGTTTCTATCTCTTTGATTATGTTCTTGATCTTTTGGGTTTCAGAGTACTGGTGTTTCATGAGATCGAACAGCTTAATTTTTCATTTTGCTCTGCTGCATTTTGTATGAGGTCTAGGAGTGCTCTCTATGTAATCCTTTTGTATTCATCTTCTGATAGTTTCAGAAAGGTTTGTTCATCTGAGAAATTCTTTGGTTGTTTCTTTTCAGGGCCTTCTGAAGCCATGGGTGATTTCTTATTTATGCTTTTCTCCAGAGTTTGTTACTTTGGGGGGATCGTATGAGTCAGCAAAGGCTGGGAGAGATGCTGTGAGGATGAACTGCTGTTGTTTCTCTAGTCAGCCATCTTGAAATGAAAGGTAAAATGTACCTGACAACTTCCAAAGTCAGTCAGATTTTCAGGTGTACAGGTCCCTCTTTCTAGCTGGCAAAGTAAGCACCTCTATATCCAACCCGAGATGTTTTAAACCAGTTCATAATACAGAAAGGCTACTGCCCTGCTGGTTTCTGCTGTCAGACCCCAGCCATAGGCGACACTGTGTAAAATACTGCTTTTCTGCTGGAAAAGCTCTCTCCACCAGGGAGGTGCTGCCTCCTAGCCTAAGAATTGGGTCCACCTGAGTCCTCCATATCCGTATTTGTATTCCACCTCCAAGTGCAACAGGATGGTATCCTGCACAGGCTCCCTGCCATGAATTGAATTGTGTCCCCCCAAAATAGGTGTAGCCGTGTGACTGTGATTCCTTGTATTCATGATTGTCCTGCATTTTGTGATTTTACTGTGCTGTGTGTTAAAGGATTAGGGTGGGACTGTAAATCCCTTCAGAAGATCACCTCCCTTCTCCACTCTAAAGGGAGTTTCCCTGGAGTGTGGCTTGCCCTACCCTAATCCTTGTATACTACAAGAGATAAAAGGAAAGAGAAGCAAGCAGAGAATTTGAAACCTCACCCCACCCAGCAAGTAGCACCTTCAGACCTGAGGTTCTTGACCCAAGACACTCCCTAGTCGAAGACTGATACAATATCGGATTTTCTTCCAGAGCCAGCAAGGGGGAAGCCTTCCCCTGGAGCAGACATCCTGAATTGGACTCGTAGCCTACCGGACTGTAAGAATAAACTTTCCTTTGTTAAAGCCATCCACTCTGTGGTATTTCTGTTAGAGCAGCTGTGGCTGACTAAAACACTCCTTGCCTGCCTTGGTACAGGCTACTCAACGGCAGAGGTGGAAAGAGAGGCCAGAGGTGGTGAGATGCACCATGTCCAAAGCCAGGCTCTCAAAAAGTGGTAATCTCACCTGGCGATCCCACCAGCTGTGCATTTGAGATTAGCTGCTAGTCAAGTCTCAGCTCTGCCCACTGGCTAAGACAGAGAAAAAAATTTTAAATGGAGACTTTCCTTTGATCCATGAAAGCCAGCACTCTCCAAGAGCAGAGAATGGCAACAGAGAGGAGGTTTTCCATTCAGTGGTATGAAGTCCAAATTACCAGCCCTATACCGTGTTCTAGGGCTCACTAGGTGTCCAGAAGGGTCCATTTAATTATCAGTTCAAGACTTGGTTTCCAGAAGGATTTAAAGAGACGTGTATTTAGTCTGCCCTTTTCACTCTGCCCCCAGGGTTCTGTCTTATGTGATCAGTATGCATCTATGTAAGTGTAAGGGCAAGTGTATTTGTGTGTATATATAATTTTAAGAAAAAATAAGTATACTGGAAACCCTGGTGGCATAGTGGTTAAGTTCTGTGTCTGCTAACCACAGGGTTGGCAGTTCAAATCCTCCAGGCTATCCTTGGAAACTATGGGGCAGTTCTGTGTTTTATAGGGTTGCTGTGAGTTAAAATTGACTCAATGGCACTGGATTTGTTTGTTTTGGGTTGGGTTTGGTTCATTTCCATCAACAAAGAAACAAGCTCTTTTTCTCTTATCTGAAAAGAATCTTGACCCACTTCTCCTGCCACCCACTGCCCTGTTTCTTTCTTCCCTTTGCAGCAGAATTTCTTCAAAGAATTGCCTGTATTCACTGTGTCCAATTCCTCTCCTTTTATTTTCTCTTAAACAGCTCCAATCTGGCTGTCACCCCAGCAGGCCATTGAATTGGCTCTTATAAAAAGTCAACAATGAACTGTAGGTTGCAAAATCCATGTCATTTCTTGGCCCTCATCTTCCTTGACCATTCAGCAGTTGATCGCTTTTTTCTCTTTGGAACATTCTGTTTACGTGACTTCCTAGAAACTACTGTCTTATCAGTCTGTCCTGCCTTTTGGTCCTTATGAATCTCTTTTGCTGGCTACAGTGCTACTATGTACACTCATTTTCTTGGCAATCTCATCTAGACTCAGGGGTCTAAATGTCACCTGTATTACTAAGAGCTGCAAATTTACTATCCTGATCCCAGATCTCTGTCTCAAGCTCTCAGAAAGTGGGCACTCTTCCAAACTCTACTTGGATGATGTGTGTACATCTCAGACTTCTTCATCTTCAAAACTGGACTTTGGAATTTTGCCTCCTACCTAACCATAACCTTTCTCATGTCTCCCAGTGGGTGTTGCATCCTTCTAATTGCTTAGGCCCAGAATGTCTGGTATCTTCCTTGGCTCGCCTTCTTTCCCACCTGTATCAAGTCCATTAACAAGTCATATTGGTTTCACTTTGAAAATGTGTGCAGAATTGAGCCATTTTGTATTACCTCCATTGCTGCTGTCCTGGCTTAACCACCACACTCTCTCCACCTTGATTGCTGTGATAGTCTACAGCTGGTATTCTTGTTTCTGGCACCTTCCCACCAAAGGCTTCTCCATACCACAGCCACTAGAAACCAAAAACCCAAACCCACTGCCATCGAGTCTATTCTGACTCAGAGCAACACTACAGAACAGAGTAGGACTGCTTCATAGAGTTTCCAAGGAGCACCTGGTGGATTTGAACTGCTGACCTTCTGGTTAGCAGCTGTAGCACTTAACCACTACAACATCAGGGTTTCTAGTTCTTTTAAAATATCAAATCATGTCATTGCTGAAAACCCTTTAGTCACTTTTTATCTCACTTAGAATAAAAGGCAAGTCTTTACTATGATCTCCAAAGCCACAAGCGACCTGATGTTTCTGACCTTTTTTTAATCACTTTTCACTCATTCATTCCAGCCATTTTGACCTTCCTCAGACACATCTGGCTCGTTCTCACTTTGGGCCTCTACAGCAGTTATCTGCTTTTGAAAAGGTTGCATACAAACATTCCCTGACTCCCTTCATGTTTTCCTTCAGATACTACCTTCTTGATGCAAGCTATCTATGCTCCCCATTTAAAATTGTACCTGGCCTATCTAGGAAACCCTGGTGGGGTCGTGGTTAAGTAGTATAGCTGCTAACCGAAAGCTCAGCAGTTCATATCCAGCAGGCACTCCTGGAAAACCAAGCAGCAGTCCTACTCTGCCCTACAGGGTCATCGTGCATTGGAATCAACTCAACAGCAGTGATTTTTTTTTTTAATGGGTAGTCTTACACCCTGGTTCTCTTTACTTTGTATTAACTTCTCCTTTGCCATAGTACTTATTACCTTGGTGATTTAGTGGTAGAACTTTCACCTTCCATACAGAAGACACAGGTTTGATTCCCATCCAGTGCACCTTAAGGCAGCCACCACCATCTGTCTGTCGGTGAGGGCTTGTGTGTTGCTATGATGTTGAACAAGTTTCAGCTGAGCTTCCAAACGAAGACTGACTAGGAAGAAAGGCTTGTGATACAGTTCCAAAAGTCAGCCGGGAATAACCATGTAGGTTAAAATGGTCTAATCATAAACAGCTGGGACTGGGCAGCCACAACATATTATGTATTTTATTTATATACCATCATAGTGACCCTGTAGGACAGAGTAGAAGTGTCCTATAGCATTTCCAAAGATCAGTTGGTGGATTCAAACTACCAACCTTTAAGTGTGCAGCTGAACTCTTAACTGCTTTGCCACCAGGGCTCCATTTGTCTATCATTTATCATCTATCTCTTCCTCTAGAATATAAGCTCCTAGTGTGGAAATCTTAGTTTATATTGTTCACTGGTGTATCTGAGTTGTCTAAAACAGTAACTGATATATGATTAATGAGTGAGTGGACGGGATGGATCATTGACAATGCCAGAGACTTTCCCTGACTACCCTATTTCATGTTGCCTGCCCAATCCCCCCAGCCCCCACCACCATAGTTACCCAACTTCCATTAACTTCTCTTTGTTTTATTGGTTATATGAAATGATCTTACTGATAGTATCTCCTCCACTAGAAGACAGTCTGTGTGAGGTCAGGGGACTAAGAGAGCCGTGTTACTTTTACATTACTTAATAAATATTAATTAAATGAGTCAGTTCTGGAGAAGATTTATTTCTATAGTCAGTTAACTTGCATATGTAAATTTAACCTGATGACAAACTGTGGTTATTTGCTTACTCAGTCTGATTCAGTGTTCAGTCATCAGGATACTTAATCAGTTGTTAGTTTCTTTTCATCATCATGGTTTTTGATATGTTTGACTATTAACAGAATCCTCAGACTATTCTCAATAGCTTGTAATCAGCTAACAAGTTTTTTGTTCGTTTTTAGTTCAGACATTAGCAAGACTCATAGTAGGGTTTTACAGAATGTTTTGTGTAATTTTTGTCTATATATGAGGAATAAAAGCTTAAGGCTTTATTTGGTCTTAGAAAGACTTTATCACTGAAAGAAAAATAACACTGAGAAGTTATAATCAGAGATGGATAAACGAAAATTAAAGTATTACCATGTGGCAGTTAAACTTATTCCTGAATATAAGTCACTATCTCTTTAATTCCTTAGTGTTTCCTATATAAGACTCAGTGATTCAACTCTCATTGAAATTTTGAAAGTCCAATTGAAATAAAAAATTATGGAAGAATATAGTTTTGTAGGAAATCATCGTATACCACAAGAAAGTGCATCAAAAAGCTGATTAGATTTTTAATCTCTTTTTGGTAGTCTCTTTTATTAGGAATCTGTTTTTTTTTTTTTTTTTTTTTCTATTTCCTTGAAACTGTTGGAGTTTTGGAGTTGTTAAAACTGAAGATAAGTCTGTTTTAGCCATCGAAACATAAACTATGAGTTTTCCTGTTCTTAGCTAGTGATGATTTTCTGTCATGAATTTGGAAAAACTTAATGTTTTATTTAGTGTATCAAATGCATCTTTTTGTGTTAAAAACTAAGAAATTAAGGCATGAAAATTCTAAGTCACTGTTAATCATGATCAGAAATTTTCTTGAGTGAATTCGTATTTTTAACAGTACTTTTTCTGTGACTAGCATATTTTTAGTGAACTTACATATTCACTTTGTAGTATCTAAGAAAATTGTTAGTTTCTCATTAATTCCTTAAGGCAACATCTAGAAAGAAACTCAACAATAATGCCACCAAATTATTGATAATCTCTTTATTCTAATTCATGAACAAAGAGATTTTTTTAAAGTTATCTATCCCTTACTTGATAATTGTGTGTAACACACTTAAAAAAATAATCATTGTCAAGTTGATTCCAACCCATAGTGGCTCACACTTTGATCTTGTAATTCTTGGAAGGTTGTCAGAAAGCAGAAATCACTCCTGCTATCATCCTCAGGAGGAGGCTTGGAGGCGCAGTGGTTGAAAGCTGCAGCAAATTACAGCTGCTAAGCAAAAGATCTGCAGTTCGATTCCACCAGCCACACCTTGGAAACCCTGTGGAGTAGTTCTACTCTGTCCTTCAGGGTCACTTTAAGTCAGAATCAAGTAGACAACGATGAGTTTATAATCCTCAGATGTGTCTCTGACTTTAGTCTGTGGGTTTCTACAGGCTGGCCTCAGTGGAGCTAATACAGGTTGAGTCCTGTGGCCCCAGAGCCAACCATAAACAGTCCTGTGGACCAGCCTGGCTGGCACTGCTGTTCTACAACCACTACTTGAGCTAACCCAAACCCATGGCTGTTGTGTGGATTCTGACTCACAGTGACCCTATAGAACAGAGTAGAACTGCCCCATAGAGTTACCAAGGAGTAACTGATGGATTCGAACTGCCAACCATTTGATTAGCAGCCATAGCACTTAACCACTCTAGGCAGAGTTGAAATTAGTTGAAGGGATCAAAAGTGAGATTGTCACTTGGCCCCTTTGGCTAGCATCATGGTGTCTTTCCCTCAAACTGATAAGCTTGCTTCTCCTGACTCTATCTTCCCCCACCTACTTAGACTACTCTCCATTTTAACTGTGGAAATATAGACTGAAAGGGAGCCCAAGAAAGGAGAGACATTCTGAACTGGCATCTTAATCTAAAAACATACAGTTATTATCTGTGGCCCCTAGAATTATCACCCCTTTGATCTCTTTGTATATTATTCAGCTTCTCCTCTTTCTACTACTCATATGTTTGAAAAAAGGGTTAGTGTGAAAAAGACGTGAGATTTGCAGTGGGATCCTTGTAGAGTTGCACACTTAAAGCTAATATTACTCCACTGAAAAAAATATATGTGCCATGCTTAACTTCTCTGTATCCTCCAAGAGATAAAATAAAAACCCTGAGGAAAATTAAATCAGTAAGAATTGACTTGATGGCACTGGGTTTTGGTTTGGTTTGTTTGAAAGGAAATTAATATTATGCTGGCAGGAAAAAAAGAAAAAAACTTTGGACGTATGTTTTCATGATCAGAAACTCTTCTGGTAAATGGATGGATCTAGCTTGGATTGACTTGATGGCAGTGGGTTTGGTTTGATTTTTGCACACAGGGAAATACTATTTCTAGCAGTAAAATTAAGTCTGCTTAACACTACATCTAATTGAAAAGAGTATCTTCATACAGTGTGAGCAATTGTAAATAGCACAACTCATTTCGGCCATAGTTGAGAGTAAAATTTAAAAAGTCTTGATAGAGATGGCAGGAGGGGACAGGAAAGCTGATAATAGGGAACCCAAGGTTGAGAGGGGGAGTGTTGACATGTTATATGATTGGCAACCAGTATCACAAAATAATATGTGTATTGTTTAATGAGTAATGTGTTTGCTCTGTAAACCTTTATCAAAAGTGCAACAACAGCAACAAAAAGGTCTTGATAAATTATAGCTTGTTCAGGCTGTCCTAAGAAAAGAATTCTCAATAGAAACTCCAAGATTTTCAAAGCAGAATATAATATAATGAATAAACTATACATATACATGTCAAACTATGATTACTTGTTGAAATAATTATTGAAGTTGCAGATAAATTATACATAGAAATATTATCACAGATAATTAGAAAAGTGAATAAAGTCATATATTGTGATGTCAACTATGAGAAAAAAATACATATCAAAGATAATATGTAATAAAATAGTGGAAACATCATCATACAGTCAAGGGTTGTGTGTTTCCGTAATGGAGCAATGGACAGCTTTTCTACTTGCTTTTTTTTTTCAGTTGTGTTAACTAACCATTTGCCATTTCAGTGTTTTATGACACTGTGTTCATCATGTTATGCATATATCACCGCTCTGTTTCCAAATCTCATCTCTTTTTTTTGTTTTAAACTTTCACTGTGTCCTTTAAAAGTTTTCATGTTTCCAGTGACCTTTGTTTGGTTAAACATTATAATAAACCAAAACCAAACCCATTGCCATTTAGTTGGGTCCAACTCATAGCGACCCTAGAAGTCAGAGTAGAAGTGCCCCACACAGTGTCCAAGGAGCACATGAAGGATTTGAACTGCCAGCCTTTGGTTAGCAGGTCAGCACTTAAACACTATAATGGATACCAAAAATTGCTTTGAAATATTTTATTCCAGCCTCACATATACTCTGTCTATACCCAAATCTTTGTCCTCATTTCCCCATCTGCACATTGTGGATGGGGCTGAGTAACCTTGAGACTCTTAAGGGAGCAGTCAAGTAGTGTCATGTATTGAACTGTGTTCCCCCCAAAATGTGTGTATCTCTTTGGCTGGGCCAAGATTCCCAGTATTATGTAATTTTCCTGTATGTGTAAGTGGTGCCTCTATGATCTTAATGCATGTCGTGGATTCACTTGTGTCCCTCCAAAAATGTATGTGGCAATTTGGCTAGGACATGATTCCTGGTATTGTGTGATTTTCCTCCATGTCATAAATCCTGCCTCCGTGATGGTAGTGAGGGAGGATGGGTAGTGGTTACATCAGTGAGGTGGAGACTCAACTGTAAGGATGCATTGTGCCTTGAGGCAATGTCTTGGGATATAAATGAAAGGAGAACTAGCAGAAAACTGGGGACTCCATACCACCAAAAAGCAGTGCTAGGAGCAAAAGGAGTCCTTTGGAAAGGACATGGGATCACGGCACTTTAGAATCCCCCAGTATAGGAGAAGGTTGATTGATGACAAGGACCATCCTCTAGAGCCAACAGACAAAGCCTTCCCCTGGGGCTGACACCCTAAATTTGGACTTTTAGCCTACTGGACTGTGTCAGAATAAAGTTTATCTTTTTAAAGCCATCCACTTGTGGTACTGCTGTTAAAGCAGCACTAGTTAACTAAAACAGTGGAGGTGGATGGGTGGCAGTAGTGTTGGAGAGGCAGGACTCAGTCTAGTTGGTATTGTGCCTTAAAGCAGCTTCTTGAGATATTGAAGAAGGAATCAAGCAGAGAGACAGGGGGACTTCGTAACACTATGAAAGCAGTGCTGGGAGCAGAGCACGTCCTTTGATAAATGTTAATGTTGACTCAAGACAAGCCTTAATTAAGGGTGAGTTTTCCCCATTCACAGACTGAGACATTGTTAACTGAAAGGCGCAGACTTTTGGCCTGGAGGGGGAGAAATTTTCCTGCTATTTGTTTCTGGCCTCATTGGCTCTAAGTCCAGGGGACGACAGACGACTGAGACCTTCCTCTAGAGCCAACAGAGAAAGCCTTTCCCTGGAACTGATGCCCTGAATTAGGACTTTTAGCCTACTTTCTGTGAGAAAATAAGTTTCTCTTGGGTAAAGCCATTCACTTGTGGTTATTTCTGTTACACCAGCACTAGATGATTAAATCAGGAATTAAGGATCAACTATGGAAAATTTGAGACATGAAGATGAGTTCTTTCTGTTGTCTTCCCTGACAAGTCTAGGTGAAGAGCACACAGAGTGAGGAGGAGAAGCTGCCCAGAGGAAACCTGCTGCACTGGAGCGGAAAGCTATACCAAACCAGTTAGAACAGTGCCACTCTTTTTTACCATTTTGTCAAAGTTCGCTTCTATTTTTTTCACCTTGCACATAAACAGGTCTTGCCTGGAGAGAGGACAGAAATGCTTGTCTGCAGTTTTGCAAAGCATCCAGTACTGAAGGGTAGCTTAATTGGTGTTACCATGTTTGGTGGCTGAGTGAGCTCATGGAGAAGAAATATGAGAATAAAAGGTCATTGCTTTCATATTTCACTGCAGCTCTGAATAACAGTTGCTATAGTTGTAAGATGTCTCCCTGGTGCTTTTTTCCTCCAAAATGTTGTTCCTTTTGTAATTGTGTTACTAATTGTTAATTAAAGTAGATGTTTGGGCATGGGTGGCAGGTACTAAGTCTTTTTCCAACCTTTACAAAAAATCTGGGCGTTTTATTCAGGGTTGAGTTTCCTGATTTCGGGTTGCTACAGGCTGTTGTGCTGTAAGTATGTATTTCAATAGTTGGTCTTCACTTCATTACTTGTAGCACTTTCAAAGAGAACAATGGCCTTTTTCTATTACCCAGATGGGTGGTATGTAGCTCAGAGGGAGAAAATTTCATGTGATGTGAATGCTATTAAGCTGTTTTGTGATAGAAAACCATTGTTAAAAATGCAACCATTACAGTACTTATTCTGTGCATCTCTATATTCTAAGTGGAAAAGGAGACAACACTGTTGTTTCTCTTATTTTATTTTTTTTTAATTCCCATCTTTTTCCCTCTTTAGACAAAGCCTGTTGCATTTGCAGTTCGAACAAACGTCAGCTACAGTGCAGCCCATGAAGATGATGTCCCAGTGCCTGGCATGGCCATCTCATTCGAAGCCAAAGATTTTCTGCATGTTAAGGAAGTAAGGACAGTCATTTCAGTTTCTACCCACGTGACTCTTCACCTTGAGACATCATTTTGTATTTCTCATTGCTGTGACATAACATTGTGTATGGCTACAAATTATACAACATATAGCCTCAATCAGTGGCTCTCAACCTTTTGAAATATAAATATACCTCTTTGAAGTCCAAAGGAGCCACAGGCCTCTTGCAGTAACTTCAAGGCTCCCCTGGGCTCTGTGGCCTAGAAATTGGGAATTACTCAACTAGATGATCCTTTTTTATACTTAACCTGTGCTTTTTCTGTTGATGTCTGACCTTGACTATTAATAGTTTTTTCTCGTGTCTGAAGTGTAACCATGTGGGATGGGTTTCATAATGAGATCTAGAATTCATAATCTCTCTTCTTTGCTGACCATTTCTAACCCCAGACCCCCATGCCTTTGTTCTCCTTAGAGGGGAGATTTCCGTATTGGAAATGCAACTGGTAGGAGTTAGAGCCAACCAGGCCAGAAACAAATACCAGGAAAATTTCTCTTCCTCCGTGCCAAAAGTCTGTACCTTTCATTTAACAGTGACTCAGTCTGTAAATTGGGAAAACTCACCCTTAATTAAGGTTTGTTTTGAGTCAACATTGACATTTATCAAAGGCCTGTCGTGCAGAACACTGACCAGCCATCCACCCCCTATGTACTGTTCTCAGTGGGTGAGTCTGAGGTTTTCCTGAGCCTGGAAGAATTTCCAGTTGGAGCTCTTCCATCCAGGGGATGTCATTTCTGGGGAGCGTGTGTCAGTTTAAATGCTTGGTGTACCAAAGACTGTAAGCCCAGTCTGTGATGACTGCCAAATAGAAGATCCCGGAGAATTTAGAACCTGCCACTTTGTTAACATTTAGAAAGAGGGGGAAAAATGTTCCTTAGAAAGGAAAGAAAGAAAAAGTTTTTGGAAGTGATGGCCTGCCTAGGATCTGAAGTTATATTAGGAAATGAGATGAATCACAGGGCCCATACTTAGAGAAAGGATCTCATCCTACTATGGAAAGAATAGAGACTGTATTTCGAAATATTTGAGAGCAGACTTGAAAAACGCTTTTCAGGTATGGAAAGAAATCAGGCCATGTAGATGGAGGATAAGTATTCCCTCTATAAGACATGTGTTGTGAGAGTCAACATGAGTAGGGAAGTTAATTGTGGACACTGTATTGTGATGATAGTAAAACTGCACAGAGGTAAATTTTGTTCTGACACAAAATATTTCAATATGTGGCCCTGGCTCTTACTACTTCTAATTAATCTGGTTATATAACAGGATGAGCTCTGTAACACTTCATGGTTCTTAGCTGTCTCATGCTAGGAAGTGCTATGGAAACCCTGGTGATGTAGTAGTCAAGTGCTGTGATTGCTAATCCAAAGGTCAGTAGTTCAAATCCACCAGGCACGCCTTCGAAGCTCTATGCAGCAGTTCTACTCTGTCTGTAGGGCCACTGTGAGTCAGAATTGACAGCAGCAGGTTGGGCTTTTGATTTAGGAAGTGCTGTGAATCTTTACACTAGTAGAGCTTATCCTGCTTGAGGTGACAGGAGCAGCAGAAATGGGACTCAGTTTGGTGCTGAGAACAGTGGCGTGATGAAGGAAACGGAAGAGGAAAGGCTGCAATGGGCTGCTGAGCCCACCGGAAGTACTTCACTCTGGGATGCTAAACCCAGACATCTCCGGGTTTCTTGAATTATGGTGTTTCAGACTGAGTTAATTGTAATTGTTGCAATACTTCTCTCCAGCTGAAAACAGGTCATGTGGAAGAAAATTTGAGGAAGAATTATTCTGAAGATTTGAAATTCTGCATACTGATTTTAATAATCTTGATTTTGTGTCCAGAAATTTAACAATGACTGGTGGATAGGGCGATTGGTTAAAGAAGGCTGTGAAATCGGATTCATTCCAAGCCCAGTCAAACTCGAAAACATGAGGCTTCAGCATGAACAGAGAGCCAAGCAAGGGAAATTTTACTCCAGGTATGAGAAAAATATCGAGTGTTTGCATGAAAATTCGACTTATGCCATTCAGTCCTGTACTATGGTTGTGAGCGGCTCTTTTCCTGATTCTTTTTAGAGTGTAGCAAACCACCTCAAGAATCCTAGGCAGGGTTATTCAGCCTCAGCCTAGTACATAACTCATCTCTAATCTTGATCATGTGTTTAAAAGAAGACAAGAGATACAGTTGATTGATGGCATCACACGCCCTGTCTTTTAAAAACATCATCCAGAACCTGATTTGCATCCAGTTTAGGAGACAAATTAATTACTATCATCAGTGAAAATGGCTAAGGTCATAGAAGGAGACCTGGTGGTGCAGTGGTCAGGTTAGCTTGGCTGCTAACCGAAGGTTGAGTTTTTAAACCCAGTCAGTGGCTCTGTAGGAGAAAAGCCTAATGATCTGCTCTGTAGGGATTATAGCTTAGAAAACACAAGGGCTAGTCCTACTCCATAATACATAGGGTTTCTACGAGAGAAAAATCAGCTTAAAAGCACCCAACAACATAAGAAAATAGAGTATTAAATTCAGATGTCATTGCAAAGGACATTCTGAAGTCCTTATTTCTCACAGACAATACTCTGGCCTGAGAGCCATGGTATCAAATCCTGGTGTGTGAGCTGCCTATCACAGCGTGGAGACAGTTTAGAGATGACAGCCTAAAATATTATTAGCAAATAGCAACTGTTGTCTGTAAGTTTCGTTTTCATCTAAGAAACTCAATTTTTTCTACCCACTTTAAAGGAAATCTTAAATGTGAATTGATTAAAATAGCCTTTCCAGATAGCAATTGAATGAGTTATGAAATAGGCTGAGGCTGAATAACCCTGCCTAGGATTCTTGAGGTGGTCTGTTATACTCTAAAAGAATCAGGGAAAGAGCTGCTCACATACAGACCATTTGCTGCGGAGTCGATTCTGACTCATGGCCACCCCGGTCGTGTCAGAGTAGAACTGTGTTCCGTAGAGTTTTTAGTAGCTGATCTTTTGGAAACAGATTGCCAGGCCTGTCTTCTGAGGCTTCTTTCGGTAGACTCAAACCACCAGCCTTTCAGTTATCAGAGAAGCCTGTTAGCCTTTGCACCACCCAGCCACCCAGCAACTCCACTCATACATGTAGTGAATTTTAAGTTGAACCTTTGCCAACGAGTCTGTGGACATGGTGTGCTCCTGCCTCTGCAAAAGGGTATGCTGTGAGCAAGTCTTTTCTTTAATGTGTCTAGGCTTCTGTTTTCTTTAGATTTATGTCATATCCATTTATATAATGATGTAAACTCCTTTGTCAGTGATAATATAATATACTGTTAGCAAGCATGTTTTTCAAGTGTCAGCAAATGAGTGAAACAGAATATGCCTTTTGGTTTGGAACATCCCTCTTTGTTAACAACAGTTATACAGCAATCAAGGTCTTTTACTTCATAGGATTCCTCTGCGTTTTGAGACTGCTACCCCTGTTTGACTTGTATTAATCCTTGGGTTATTCAAGGCCATCAGATTATGGGGATCATTTAGCCATGTAGAAGTAGAGGCATGTAAGTAAACACCACGTGAGGATTTTACCCACAAAGTGCTGAAGATCTGATCATACTCTCTCAAGCTGTCATGTGCTACTTAGCTTTATTGTAGAAATTTTCATTTTCAAGGATTATAGATGTGGTGCATAGATAGTGCTGCATTTATGGGGTGGGATATGGTTTGTTGAGATGGGAAATTGTCTTAGCCAGGGGGCATTTTGTTGTGTGTGGCTTTTAGTTTTTTAAAGATAATTCCACATTTTTCAGAGCTTTCCAGTTAATCAACTTGACAAAAGGATCCTATGGTCAAACAAGTTCAGAATCAATAATAGCTAATAGAAAACTATTTTAGAATTGTTTTTCAGAGCAATTTAGTATGTTAATATGTATTGTGAATCTGGGTGAAGGGATGGGGTGATTTTTCATGTATTTACTAAAATAATTTTATTATAAAATCTTAGTTCATGTCTTAGGAATAGTGTTCTGTAAAATGCATTTGGGTAGTATGTGATGGATTTTTGCAGAGACAGACTTGTTTATCTTTCTCTCTTTCTTCATCTATAAACTGAGAAATGAAAACTGCTCTCAAAGGCATAGAAAGGTAGAAGCCTTTGCAGAAGACTGTTAGGGAAACATTCTACTCTGCCTCTATCTCTGATCCTGCTCACTTGAACTTTATGAGAACTCCATGGAAACGGGGGGTAGTATTAACCTCCAGTTCACAAGCAGAATGGGCTGAGAGAAGTTACAGAAATTGACCAGGTTACATAGCTAGTAAGTGATAGAACTAGGATTAAAACCCAATGAAACCATAGACCTCAGATGGACTCTTATGCTAGCCACAAATCATGTAGTACAGGGCATCCACAGAGCAAGCAGAGAACGGATAGTTATTAGCACTACCATTTGCCATTAATTTATTATGTCATATATGTTCAATTTGGTGTTACAGTTTTTTCTCAAAGGCTACAAACTATTCATATTTGTGGAGTGTAACAAAATTATTCTAGGGAACTGAGTTAACTTTTCCTAAAACATTTCCCATTTTTCTTGGATTTTCTTGACTTTATTTTGTTCTATCTGTTAAGCTATTTGCTTAAGTCTGTGAAAATATCTTACTTGCTTTTGGATGTTTTTGTTTGTCTCTTAGAATTTTAAATACGGGTTTATGTTGAGGCTGTAACCAGAACCTGGCAGTCTTAGGCTTGTTTATTTAAGAACACTGATTACATCCACTATAAAAATCTACAGAAGTCAAAGGCAGTAGAAGTGGGGAAGAGGTCAGTAACTTGGCATTTTTGTAGAATTAAAAGTTAAGGACAGAGTTGCACGCTGAACATTTGAACTATTTGCAGTCATTGTCACAATTCAAATAACATTTTGTCTGTAATCTCTATAAGAGCAAATAGCTGGGTCTTTCTTTGGTGGAGCCACTGCCTGGGTTTGAATTGCTGGCCTTTCAGTTAACAACCAAGTGCCTCACCACTGCACCACCAGGGCTCCTGCTTTCAATTTTAGTAATTAAAAAAAATAAAAATAAGCTAATGCTGTGGAGCAGGAGCCAAACAAGGAGGAGTTAGCCTTTAAATTGTGTACATTGCCTCTGAGGGTCTCTAAAATAATTAGCAAGGGAGATCACTGCAGTTTGCTATCTCTGACACTGGCAGAGACTTTGAGGGCTGAAAAAATTATCTTAATTTCCTTCCATTTTCTCAAAGCCTTTTAAAATTAAACCTTGAATTTGCAAACTCAGGCCGTCACATGGCTATTTCACAAACTCCAGGATGCTCCATTGGGAAATTATTGTTTTCCTGCTTCTGGCAAAGTCAGATTTGTCAAATTCAATAAGGACACGATGAGTAGTCTTGTCTACTGAGTATTAAAGAAATGTTTAAGATCTGAAATAAGTGGTAGATTTAATGTAAATTTTTGCTTTACCCTAGCAAATCAGGAGGAAATTCATTGTCCAGTTTGGGTGACATAGTACCTAGTTCCAGAAAATCGACACCTCCATCATCTGGTAAGTAGGTGCTAAGTGCTAACCAGTGCATGCCTTTCATGCCTTCCTCAGTCTTCCCTGTTTTGTGAATTTACATATACTGAATCTTGATATTGGGACATTACCTTGCCAAGCATTAAAAGTGATCAGAAATACAAATGCCCAGGAGTTAGAATTGACTCAACAGCACTGTTTTTTTTTTTTTTGTTTGTTTGTTTGTTTTTTTAATAAAGACTTAGATGTAATGTGGGGAACTTTTTTCTGGGTCTTGACAATGTATGTTCATGTGCTCACTTAAGTTGCTGTAGATGATCAATGTGACGAACATATTTAACTTTTTATCCTTCTGCCCACTCTGATGCCCAGCACATTGTCAAGGGCAGTAAATGGATGAATTGCTACCCACAACTACAGTGCAATATGAAATACAGGTTTCAAATGTTAAATAAAAGGAGAAGATTAACTACTCGTTTTCTTTCCAAAGCAGTAGATTCGTTCTTAGGGTGGCTAGACAAAAAAATACAAGATAGTAAATTTTAACTCCAGGTAAACAATGACAAAAAATTTAGACTCAGTAAATATTGCATGGGATATACTTATACTAAAACATTAGGGGGTGTACTTACACTAAAAATTTTGTTGTTGTTTATCTGAGATTCACATTTAACTGAGGTTTTATTTTTTAAGTCTGGCTACTTGATCACCGTGTAAAGGATCTGTAGCCCTATATAAACAGAATGGGACCAGTTGGTTGGATTGTATGAAAGCCAGTAATCAGTCTTAGTTGGCTAAGAGATGCAGTTGGGAGTCAGAGTAAGATTACAAGGGATTCATCAGTGGACCATCTGGGAAAGACGATTCTGTGTGTGATTTGTAGGAAGCTAGAAGTGGGAAGTGGTCAAAAAATAAATTGTGTATCTTTGGAGAAATTCAGCAACTGGTTACACTGTGACTAGTGTGTATTAAGAAGCAGATTCCTTAATTACTAGAGATCACCTCTCATTCCTGAACATTGGCAGCTTTTAGAGGCCAGTCAAGGGCTTCTGAGCAAAAACTACTGGACTTTTTAACTTATAAACACACAAGAAATACAGGTAGTCCCCATGTTATGAATGAGATCCATTCCTGACTGCCTTTAAGTCAAACTTGTCTCCACGAGGTACATGTGGTTCTTATTTAGCCTTACTTTATGGGGCAGGTCTACTCTGTCCTATAGGGTTGCATTGGAATTGGAATTGACTCAACAGCAGTAGGTTTAGTTTAGTTCAAGAAAAGCCTTCAAGCAGTGATTTAAAACTTCAGCTAGTAAAGGGGATTGTGATGAAGAATTTGTTGTGAGCAGGGATTGCGTCAATCATTTCAAAATGGAAACAAATTTACATAATATTAAAAGGCAAGTATGAATTATCCATCCATAATCTTAGGGACTGCCTGGTTTAGTGCATATTGATTACAAAAGTCATGTACACAAAACTTGCAGCAGTCCTAATCTGCTCATAGTGAAATAAAATAGTAAATGAAATGAACATTGAAGGCTTTTGACTATGAAGCTTTTTTTTTTCACCTTAATCACAAGAAGTAGATACTCCCTGAAAGCATAGGAAAAGGAACTCTATCCCTGCTCTGTCTCAAATTGTAGGGATTAATAAATAAACCTTGTACTTTTTCTGTGTATCTTAAAGAATGTCTCAAGAGACTACTGCAGATCCTTACTGGGCTTCTGAAAAAGAAACACTGCTCTATTACTTTGTGCTAGGAGTTGCAGCCCAACTGAACTAAAAATAAAGTTCAATTAAGGGTTTAATAAGGTAGGCTTACTTAAAACAGAATGTACTGTGGATCATACAGTTTTACACAGATACTGGGCTTTGAAAAAACTTTTCTAAATACAATGATTAGAAAGAAAAGTTAGAAAAATCTGTGATTGAGGGGATTTGGAGAGATTAATCAACTATAAAATTTATAATAGGCGTATCAGGACCCTGCTATAATTTTCATATCCGTAGCTCAAGTGATCTAAAGGAAAGTTGAGAAAATTTTACAGAGAGGCATCCCACCCACCTCTGTAGGAAAACTGCCCCATGGAACAAACTTGGATGGGTCTGCAAAGGTAACTTTTCTCATTTTGTATCCCATAGACCCTATCTGTAATTCCCACCCACCCCTATATAACTGTTACTAGACTGAAAAAAACCAGCATCTGAAAAATGTACTTAGGTATTTGCAAAGATTCGTGAAAGGCAAAGTTGTACTTCACATCTGTGTAATGGGGCAGTAGAGCTAGCTGCAAGGACACTCAACCCTGCATGTGTGTGCATACACGTCACCTCTGAACCTCACCCCTCATTCAGCTGAATTCAGTTTTCTGAAATTAAGATTTTAAAAAATGTTTCAAACTCTCTACAAGAAAAAAGGTAGAGGGATGCATGCTAGTAAGGAAGAATAAAAAAAAATAAAGAACTAACAACCCTCAGTATGGGAGAACCATCTGACTCTAATCAAGTGTATAGAACTTTGAAGAGTTGAAATGCTTTTCAACTGTGTTAGCACATTTCCTTCGTGTATTCTGAAAGTGTCCAAATGTTTTAGAATTCTGTGTTTCAGAAAAAATCCAGATGCTTTTAGTTTTAAGTTAACCAAAATATTTATTGTCCGAAGTCAAAGCAATAAATGAGGACGTTGTCAATTTAGGGTTTAGAGCCTGTGTGTCCCAATTCACGTAAATTTCAAATGTGACTTGGGCTGTGTGTTTGTAAGCAGCCAAACACCTGGGCAATATCAGAGCTAAACTTTTTATGTTTCTACTCTTCAAAACAAACAAACAAAAAACAACCAATTACAACAGCAGACCTGATTCTATGACAAATCATAAAACACAGTTCATTAACTTTGCCATCTCAGTGTTCTGTTGATTCTAACATCCATCAACAACAAAAAAGAAAACTCCAGTTGCCATGGAGTCAGCTTCCACTCAAGGAAACCACGTGAGTGCAGAGGAGAAGTGTGCTCCATGGGCTTTACAATGGCTGGTTTTTTCAGAAGGAGATCAGTCAGCTTTCTTCTGAGGCACCTCGGGGTGGACTCAAGTCTCAAACTTTTCAGTTAGCAGCTGAGAGTGCTAACCATGTCCACCACCCAGGGACTCCAATATCCAACTAGTTATCCTCGATTTTAGAATGTCTCAAGGTTCCTTTCCTCTAAATATGGCCTTTTGGAGCCCAATAAAAGATAAAGATATATAGGAATTTACCACCTGCATACAAACATAGTAATGCTGATTATGTCACATCTACAGAAATTGTGAATTACTGACCTAGATCCTGTCCTTCATATCCAGAAAGACACTAATGATATGCTTTTTAAGTTGTGATTCGAGGAAGATACTCCTCAAGATTTTTTTCAGGCTCTTCCCAAGCTTGTCATTTTAAAGGCCTGTATGAGGCTGTCCTATATGAGGCAAGAGTTAGCTATAGGGATGTAGAAAAATTCAGCATTGTGCCAAAATTCAGGCAGATCTTCAGGTGATTCAGCCATACACCGTGTGCTGAACCTTTGAGCTTATTAGTATGCGTAGAAATGGAGCCTAGTGGAAGATGTGTTTACTAGGTAAGTCTGCCTAAATACCTGGAATTAATTCAGTCCATCATTACCATCATTTGAAGGATAATCACCCCTCTTCTATTATGCAAGCAATAGTTGATATTATGCAAACAGTACCAGGTATTCGCTCCATGACAGGTTTTCTGGCTAATCAAATGAAAGGAAGAATTAAATAAGAGATCCTAGTTTGCAAAGGGCTGAATCATCTAACATCTATAATCATTTCAAAATTGAAAAACGATGTGATGCCTGTCAGATGATCACCTGTCATTTAAAAGGTTAGAAGTGTCTGCTGTGAGCAGTTAAGCTTGTACATCACAGGGAATTGTGGGCACATGTCAGTACTGAGCTCTATTATTTCAAAATGGTCGTTTCTTCCTTGACTGATTATAATGTGGTTTTTGGTAGAGAGCTAACATGTATAATGTGATGCTTTCCTGTGGTAAGTTTTCTTCTTTCGCGCCACCTAATCTAAACTGTAGAATAATTTTCTAGTGAGCTCAGCTCTGTAACATTGTGACTCCGAAGACATGACCCCATTTGGGAAGCAGAGGGAACTGAAAGGGTGCTGGGGAGCCAAGAAGGCACCCCAGCTGAAGAGGCAGCATGGAATAGGGAAGGAATAAGGAGACACAGGAGGCAGGAAGCCTGGGTCTCTGAAGCCTGACTCTGCTGATTCTTGCTAAGGACTAGTTCCTTAACTCTGAGAATTCATCTTTTATGTCTTAAAATAAGTTGGTATTTAAAATACTTTCCAATACAGTCATTTTCTTCTGTGGATAATTCTCTTTTTAAGTCCTTATAACAGGGCTCTCATGCAAAATGACTGTGTTGGCTACATGGGTGGGTGGGGGCTGAGGGTTTATCATAGATGAGATAATTGATAGATGTTATAAGTTTTATTCTTTTACTGTAATTAATAAAAAAATAAAATACTTCTCAGTTCTGAATCCCCAGGTGATGAAATTCTATAATAAATATATATGGATGCATTTATAAACTGAAATGAGATTATGAATCTGTCTCTCTCTCTCTCTCTCTCTCTCTTTTTTTTTAATTTATAACATAACTTTCAAGTCCTGGCAGAGTAGTGATTAAGTGCTACAGCTGCTAATCAAAAAGTATGGCAATTTGAATCCACCAGATGCTCTTTGGAATGTCTAAGGGGCAGTTCTGCTCTATCCTGTAGTGTTACTGTGAATCAAAATTGACTGGATGGCAATGGAACTTTTGTTTTTGTTTTAACTCAAAAAGATTTTAAAGGTGGAAAGCACACTGAGCAACCAGCCGAAACCCCTCATGTTACAGATTAGAACACTAGTGGCATATCCACTTGGGATGCTGCCAGCCATCCACTCTGCCACTTGTGTGAACGCCAGTGGCTGTGTGTGAGTCAGCAGGTCTCCGGCTGTATCATTTTAGCAGATGAATTTGATTTGGATATCACTGGATGCAGTATTCTCCAATTAGTCTTCATTGTAGTCTAAGGGTACGCACATCATCTTGAAGTCATTTTAATCCTGTCTTTCCTGGAACTTCCTGAATCATTCGCCTTCTGTCAGATTCCTTTGTGTTGCCTGGATCTAGAAATTGCTATACTGTGTTTCCCTCACATATCTGTTGTGTTTTTAATGAACTATTTCCCATTGCTGTTATTTTTTAATACAAGGTGAGAAATCTGAGGCTCGTTATGATAAAGATTTCCAGTGGAAATTTTTTTATTATCTATTTATTATCTAAAAGTGGGCTTGAAGACATTGTAAGAAGTCAAGTGAAATATTCTGTAGTGGATTTATACAGTTGGTGTGGAAAATATCAACATTATATTTAAAACAACCAATTAAAAATGTATTTCTTGAAATATCATTATTGAAAAGATGTACCCTGAAGCTGGTTTATCCAAGCAAATAGATGTAAAACTGAGAATATGTTTCTGTTTTGTTACATTTGACTACATTGCATTCTTAACATGCTTCGCCTTTAAAGTTTACTTTGTTTATGTACTTTGTTGGGCATTCATGAGAGATCTTTTACAGTTGTTAATTTTATTTGATTTCATTTTATTTTCTTTATAACCTGTTTCTCCTCTCCTGTCCCCCTGATGATTTTTGAATTGTTTGTCTGTATATAGCTATAGACATAGATGCTACTGGCTTAGATGCAGAAGAAAATGATATTCCAGCAAACCACCGCTCCCCTAAACCCAGTGCAAACAGTGTAACGTCACCCCTCTCCAAAGAGAAAAGAATGCCCTTCTTTAAGAAGGTAACATTAACTTCCAAGCTCCCATCTGTCCACCTGCTCAACTGCACTGCGTCACATTTCTAGTCCTGTTGACTGTCTGCGTCCTTTGACAAGCCAATAACGTGCATGCTCTGTTATTCTTTGTTTCTTTTCCATGCTGCTGTAGCTAAGCAGAAGCAGAAATTGGTAAGTTTGACATTGGCATAAGCTGTGTTTATCCTGCCACTGGCATCATTAGCATTAATTGCCACAGTTTATTAAATACAATCATTTCTGCCCTAAGAAAAGAACCTACCAAACAGCTGATTGAGTCCATGCATTTCAGACCAACTAAATTCAGCGAGAGACTTGTTAAAGCACCATTACAGTACTTATCCTTTTTGATGGAATAATAGATACCACCAAGGGAATTTGTTAAAAGATTCAAGGATGTCGAGCACTCGACAGCTCCATGTGATGCACCTCTATTGTGCATGCTTATTCTGTCTCTCTTTGTCTCGTTCTTTTTTCCCAATTTTAACTTATAATCAAGCATACTAGAACAATTATTAGATGCTGATTTATGATATCCAGATACTTAGCTTGTACTAAAAGAAAAAAAAAATTCAATTTTTAATTTAGTCAGTATTTAAACTTCTAATCCACTAGGTGCAAAATCTGCAGATGAACAAGACCAGTGGAAAACTGCAGGCTTGTTTTGGCGGTTTACTGTGAGTTTTTCCTATTGTCATATATAAATACTCTCCCGGTGTTCTTGCCTTCTCCATCAGTCCGATTTCAGCATCTCATCTCTTGGATGATGAGACTGGTGGTCATGCGTAGAGCCTTTGCCACTGGCCCACCAAGGTGCTACACAGGGATGCTGCTACTTGTCTCTCACTGGAAAACCTAGACTATCCTGACCTCTCTTTCCTCCAGACAAGAGTCTGTTTCCTCTCAACACATTTTGTAGCTTCAGGGCATTATTTTCAAGGAATTTCTCAATTTCCACTTTTTTCCTTTCTTTTACACACCGCATTTCCCAGCTAGTAGATGGTCTTTTATAGATACACTTCCCAATGATGCTAAATCTGATACAGTTGTGGGTGTATTCTGACACATATTTGTAAAGTTTATGCTCTTCCCTGAGCTTTCAACATACTGAACCCTTTTCCTCTGCACATCAGTATTTTGCTCTGTAGAAAAACTCTCAAGTCATTAAGGAAGCAGCAGATGCAGAACTGTGAAGTGCTGTTTTTTGTTTTTTGTTTTTTCCTAATACATGTGGTTACTTTAAATAGAAGACCTGAGTATTCCAGGCTTAAAACACCTGGATTTTTGTGACAATACAGGAAGTCCCAGTTGATGGTCACCCTTAATAGTGAGCCAGTCTCTCCAAACCCATCTTCTTGTCACAACTGAAACTTTTGGCCAAGTTACTAACAGGATTTTAGTTTAAAAGCTTAGAACATAAGCATCTCTAAGCTTCTCTTGACTTTTACCAAGCAGTAACACGTACTAAAACCACAGTGTATGTTGGAAACTGTTTTTTGCCATTTGCTCATTCTTCCAGATCTTTTTAAAGTGTGTATTTTATTACAACTGTTTTACTACAGAATTGAAACGAGATAGGTCTAGCAGGAAAGGGTAGATAAAAATGATTGTATCATTGTCAGATAGGGCACAAAGTACCAATATTCCATCAAATAAGGTAATTTCTGTAGCTACCCTGTTGATTAAAAAGATGTTTGATTAACCAGCATGGGTAACACTTTGCTAGTTTGACATTTACAGATTGAAGGAGCCAAAGGCCTATCCAATACTGAGCCACTTAATATTTAGACCTAAAATACAATTTCTTAGTAGCTGTTACTAAAACGCATGCATCAAACTGTTTACATTCCTAATTACAGTGGTGGAAAATGTATTCTTAAAGCTGCATTGTTGTAAGGACTTGGCTTCTAATCATTTTCAGAATGATCGAGGTGGTATGAATATAATATTTTAATAAATATGCTTATGATGCCTCCGGCACTGGTATTCATTCTTCTTATATTATCGATTACATGGTCAACTTCAATGCAGAGGTCACAAGCAAACAAACAAACCCGGAAATTCAGTGACAAGGTGTTGTCCGTGTTTTAGATTGCTTTAGAGTGATGCTTATGTGGCATTTGTGCTGTCACTGTATTATGTCTGTCTTGCTTTTTGATTTTCTGTTCAGAAAAATGTATTCTACCTGTGTTTTGTATATTAAAGTTAATTTTGAACACTAAATAAAGCTTTAAGCAGTAAAATTTGACAGCACAGTCCTAATAATATTTTCTACCCTCTGATTATATTGTCTCCAGCTATTGACAAAATCTCAGATGAAGCCTTTGAATTTGAAACGTTTTTAATTTCCCCCTGAAGCAACTGAAAATCAAACAATACCAGAAAGTTTGCAAAGAGCAATTTCAAGCTCTTGAGCAAGAGGCGGATGCAAAACTTACATTCACATTTCCACACTGGTTTGTCAAATTGTTATAATCATTGAAAGAAGATTTTTTTCCCCGAGTGATTTTTAAAATATATTGTTTTAGATAATCTTTAATACATAAATAACTTGTCCCAGTGTCTAAGACCATGTTTTATCTTTCTCTTCATTTAAAAAAAAAAAAAAAGGCCACTTTTTGGGTCAATTTAACCATCTGTGCTATTGAAATAGCTGACTGTAATATGTCTAAAAAAAAGATGTTATCTAATTGCTTTTGAAACATTTTATTTTAATAATTTAAAGCAGTTAAACTGAAAAGTTTTGAAATACTTTCAGAAGTCATTAGATAATTTAGCTTTTCCTTCTGCTCATCTGAAGGAAAGAAAAAGAAAAATTATTTCAGAAAAACAAATTCTTTGAATAACAGAAACACTACTTAAACCTCTCCTGGGAAGCATATTAGATATGCTCAAAAGATAATGAAACTTTGGAGGCCGTCATGGCATGATTGATTGTATTATCAGACATTAACCACCCACCCCCTAGGACACAGCAATGTTGAATTTTAAGTGTTTAAGTACCGAGGCGGAGCCCTGGTGGCCCAGGATTAAGGACTTGGCTGCCAACCAAAAGGTCAGCAGTTTGAATCTACCAGCTGCTTCTTGGAAACCCTGTGGAGCAGTTCTTTTCTGACCTATAAGGTCACTGAGTCAGAAATGACTTGGTGGCAATGTGATGTTTTTTTTTTTTTGGCCCCCAGGACTCCTGCTAAGATACATAAACCAGAAATCCAAAGGCATTAATCACTAAGATGTTAACAGTGAATATGATTAATGTTTAGTAGAACAAGTATACATGTTTATTTAAATCTCTCTATGCTCGACGGCACTTGGCAGTTGGCACTTGGCTATGGTGGTATAGTGGTTAAGTGACACGGCTGTTACCCAAAAGGTCGGCAGTTCAAATCCACCAGGCACTTCTTGGAAATTCTATGGGGCATTTCTCCTCTGTCTCATAGGGTTGCTATGAATCAGAATCGACTCGATGGCAATGGGCTTAGCTTTATTACTACTTTTATTATTATATAGGGTTTTTATGAGCCAGAATGGACTCTGGCTAACAGGTTTTTTTTTTTTAATGTTAGTTTAGACTCATGGTAAAATTAAATGTGTCAGGTATTTGGTAGTGAGAGGTACAGTGTTTTGAAATTAAAGTTTATGCAGGTAAGACAAATATCTAAGAGGCAAAGGTGGTCAAGAACATTTCTTTCCTCATCAATTAAGCATGTTAGGCCTGATCATTTTGACTCTTCAAAAAATGAATCTGAAAAACAGTATTCACTTGCCATCAAGTCTAAGCACTTACTCTGCATGAGACATCTTTCTGCCTGTTCTGCCAACTGGTTTTTGTTCAGAAACAGCCCTGCCTGCTTTTGGAACTAACCTGTCAATAGCATTTCTTGAGGAGGACAAGAAAATGGTAGATGACTCAGTAAATTGAAAATGTTAGAAAAATAATCTCACCCATCTTTGGGTTTATTTAGGAAAGAGGCTAGTAAAAAAATAATGAGTTTGAGAAGCCAATGCCTTGTGTCACAGAGTTCAGAATTAGAGCCGAATACATAGAATACTTCAGTTCCCTCTGCCTATTGAACATCTAACCACCTCTTCTCTTTCTGCAGACAGAGCACACTCCTCCTTATGACGTGGTGCCTTCTATGCGACCTGTGGTTCTGGTGGGCCCTTCTCTGAAGGGGTATGAGGTGAGTCACTGACCTCTCAGCATACTTCACCTCTAACTGGTAACTCCACCACCTCTACCAGCTCTTAAATTTAGAGCTCACAGAGCTTGTAGCAGGAAGCATGTTGTTTTTCAGTTTGTGGTGTATATTACTTAATGTTGAGTTTCCTGACTGTTCCCGTGGCGATTTCTGCTGGGTACAACTACTAGGTCAGGGAAATAGCACCAAATGGAGAGTCACGGAAATTACTTGTGATGTCACTGAATTGAATCATAAGTTCATAGAACTTTAAAAACTTTTTTTTCACTGTATTCTAACTCAGAAACACAAAAATGTGGTGACTTCCCATATTACTTTTTCCAAACACAAATCCCAAATTTTTAGGCACTTTAAAGTCATATTTTAATTTATTGCTTGCTCAATTTCAGGTCACGGATATGATGCAAAAAGCACTGTTCGATTTTTTAAAACACAGATTTGAAGGGCGGTGAGTATTTTAGAACACCGGGTTTTGTGGAATTTATCTTGAAAGTGAAAAAGTCCTAGTGGGACAGGCGTGTGATCCCCGAGAAAACCACTCTCTGAAGCCTGTAAATGGTGACCAAAAATAAATTGCATTGAGTTCATCCAATCAGGTTGCATATCTAACGTATTTGCTTGAGATATCCTTGTCCCTGGGTATCTTAGCACTGTCTCTTCCTGTACCCAATCCATAAACTAAGGTGGCCATGCTGTGCTGACAAGTCTCATCCTGTATTGATGACCAAGTGCACTCGTAATCTTTCCCAGCAATCTTAAACATCTATTTTCTATTCAGTTTTCAACTCTCATACCAACTCTCATACACTTTCATACCATCTCCTCTCTCCTTAAGCCTCATACCTCCTCCTCATCTCACTCTCTCCTGAATAATTTGCTTCCTGTATCATTGAGATCATAGAAGCAAACAAGGAGAACTTCCAGGAGTTCCCACCACCATTCTTTGCCCCATTTGTATGTGTTTCCTTCTATTGCTGTCCCAGGAAATAGCCAATCCACCCACTTGGGCATTGAATTGTTTTCCTTATCCCCACTTCGTTCAACCTACCCACACATCCCTGTAAACAATGTTTCCCTTGCTCCTTAGCAACTTTTCCTGCACCACTGGAAACTCCATCAGCATAGAAAAAGATGTTCTTTCTCCCTGGGGGCAGGGATCCCATACTTCTCTCTAGTTATTTTCCCATTTTTCTCCTTTACAGTAAGCCTCCTTCAAGGGTTGTTTATATTTGCTGTCCTCTGACTCTCTGGACCCTACTCCTTTTATGTTTTCACCACCATCATGTTACCTGAGTTAATCACATCAAGAGCATAAATCTAGTGGCGAATACTCAGTACGCATCTTACGATCATCAGCAGTAGCTGATGTGGTAGACTGCCCCGTCATCTTTGAAATACCTTCCCTGTTGGTCTTCTTGAAACCACATTTTCCTGGTTTTCTCGGTGCCTCAGTAACTGCTCCTTCATCTTCTTTACTGGTTCCTCTACGTTTGCACATCTCAGAAAGCCCAGGACTAAATCCTTTGGTCTTTTTCTCCTGTCTGTACTCACTTCTTTGGTGATTTCATTCAGTATCAGACTTTTGGAAACTCATGTGGTGTAGAGGTTAGGTGCTATCTGCGTCTGCTAACCAAAAGATCTACAATTCAAATTCACCAGGCACTCCTTGGAAACTCTATGGAGCAGTTCTACTCTGCCCTACAAGGTTGTTATAAGTCAGAATTAACTCACTGGTGGTAGGTTTGGTTTTGGTTTATCAGACTTAGTTTCATATACTGGTCTCTACTAAATTACAGACCATATATTCAACTGTCAATTCAATATTAACTGTAAAATATCTAATAGAATTCTCAAACTTAACAAACATAACCTTTAAAGTTCTCCCAAAGCCTGCTGCTTGCACAGTCTTCCCTGTCTTCGCGAAGGCTTTACATGTCAGCCCCTAGACATCTTTCAGTTACAGATCATCAGTTCATCCTTGACTCTTCGTTTGCTCTTATGTCCCACACCCAAATGTTATTTTCTCTATTTTCAAAATCTACCTAGACTCTATCACTTCTCACACATCTTCTGTCCTTTTGGTCTAAGACACTATCATCTTTTCCTTGGATTATTTCAACAGCCTCTTAATTGGTCTCCTTGTTTCTATCCTTTATTCCTGAAAGTGTCCCTTCAGTTTAGCAGCCATACGTGATTCTGTTACACTGTGAGCTGCATCTTACCACTCCTTTGTGGAGAATCATCCAAGAACTTCTTGCATCACACAGAGTGAGACATAAACCCTTATGATGGCCTACAAGACCTTCCATGATTCGCACCTCTACGTGCCCTACATTGCTCCTTATCTTTGTCTTTATCACCTACTACTCTTCTCCCTCTTAAGATGCCCTATGGTACGATGGCTAAACACTCCACTGCTATCCTAAAAGTCAGCAGTTGAACCTACCACAGGCTCCCTGGGAAGAAAGACCTAGAAATCCACACCTGTAAAGATTACAACCTAGAAAACTCTTGGGGAATGTCTACTCTATTACATAGGGTAACTGAGTCAAAATGGACTTGATGGCACCTAGCAACAATAGTTCTCCCTCTTGTTCATTCTGCTTCTGCCGTATTTCCTTCCTTGTTCTGTGGGTGTTTCAGACAGTCAGATACATGCCTCTCCGAAGGCCTTACACTTACAGTTCTCTGTGCTAGGGAGCACTGTTCCCTCAGTGTTCTTCTTGGGGTGTGTGCAAGCATACATGTATGCACAGTGCACTCACACATTCTGTCTGTGTGACCTCACTGAATTTTTTTCAGTGGCACCTTAATGCATTTAATACATTTAGTTTATTAATACATTAAATTTCCCACAACTACAATATTAACTCCAGGAGAGAAGGAGTATTTTTTCTGTTAACTGCTGTGTTGTCAGAGCCTAGAACAGAACTCAGTATAAAGAATGGATGATTATTGAATGAATGTTTGCTGCGGGACTCTGCTAGAGAAATGCAGATGTTACAGATGTTGCCTTTGTCTGTGAGGAGCTTGTATCTAAACCGTACATGAAAACCGCTAGCATTAACATGTAAACAAATAATTGAAAAAGTCAAGTCAACATATATATGTACAAGAAATAGGTAGTATTAAGGGAGGGGTGGTTAACACTGACTGAGGAATGTCAGTGTTAGGAAAGAGTTTTTAAATGACTTGTAAAATATTGCCAAGTGAATTAGGAGGGGTGGTTAACACTGACTGGGAAATGTCAGCGTTAGGAAAGTGTTTTTAAATGGCTTGTAAAATATTGCCAAGTGAATTAGGAGAAGGTTGTGTCCAGCAGATGGTGTGTAGTGTGTAATGTCATCAAAGTGTGACACCACATAAATTTAAGGCAAGTTTTGGGGCAAGGAATCGATTGTAAGAAAGCTAGGGCCATAACTAATATGTCATGTTGATGAGCTTGAATTTAGTCCTTTCCATTTCCCACCTGATCCACCACCCCCACCGGCTTCAACAAATGTTTGTTAAGCATATTCTTAATAGAGGCAGCCTTAAAATTAACTATTCAAGGATAGTCATAGCTAAGGTCTCTAGGTAGCATAAACAGTTAAATGTTCAACTGTTAGTGGAAAGGTTGGCAATTAAAGCCCACCAAAAGGCACCACAGGACACAGAGCTAGCAGTCTGCCTCTGAAAAGTCACAGCTTGAATACCCTATGCAGCAGTTCTGCTCCCCTGCGTAGGGTCACCATGAGTTGGGATCGGCTTGACAGCAACCAAGAATATCAATGGTAATGGCTAAGCCAACTCCTGGAGTATCAAAGCTGTTTCTTTGCATCCTTTAAACATGACAAGAGGCTGTAAAGGAAACCTCAAGATTTAAATGAAGATTACTAGATTACAAGGGGACCTGGGAACATGGAGGGCTAATGTATGTTTCTGTATATTTAAATACGTTCGGTGTCTCTGCTCTTCACATTCCATTCCTTTTTTCACCTTAACAGAGTAAGTAAAAAACATATCTGTAGGTTTTGGTGTTCTTTCAGACTTCTTAATATAGTAATTTATTCCTGACCACAACTACTCCTGCAACCATTTCTAATTTATATTGACTTTTGGCGGGGGAGGGAAGGAAACTTCTACAGCAGGACAAATGTTTTGTAAATGATCAAGCAAAAGGCTGAAAATGATGGAAAGAAGAAAACAAACAATTTTTCAAAGTATAAAAAGACTTCATAATCAAGGTCTACCTCACCAACTGTTCTTGATTAGGTTTCTTATTCTCCGTAAGTTTCTGAAATACTTCTTTTAGTTTGTGCCAGGAAACACCACCTTTGTCTTGGTCCAAGGCCATCAGGCACTGGCCACGTATGAAAGGCATGCCTCTAATCTGCCCTGGTCAGCTTTCCATTATTCTTGGTTCTGTTTCTGATCATAGTTTGAAGCACACACACCCCAAAAATTCTGCAACAGCAACCACTCTGCATTCCCTGATGGAGTGAACCCACTACTTGTTCCTAATGCCAAAGATAGGGAAATGGGATGGAATTTCCGTACTTACCACTTCTTTTCAAACCTAGGTATGTTTTGGATTTGAACGGTAGAGAGTCCAGCCAGAGGGTGTATCTTGGACCCATGTTCTAAAATATCAGCCTTCCAGACTGAGTTCATTTAAGAAACAAATAAACAAAATATCTGCGAATGTTAAATCAACCTGTTGCTTCTGGCCAGAACTACTTTTCATATGGTTTTGTTAATAGACTTGCCCTGACTTATCTTCAGTCATTGAGCTGGAGGTCAACATTCTAGGCCTGTGATCGCCAATTAAAGGGCCTCGGAGGAGATAATAGGGGTCCATAAGGTTTAATTTCAAAAAGCTGTGTAAAAATTCAACTTTTTAACCCATGACTGGACCATCTAGAATAACTGAATCTCATTAGATTGCTTTGGTCTTGGCAAGCTGTGAGAGCAATATCAATACCAAGCCAGTTGCCGTAAATTAGACTCCGACCTGTGGAGACACCATATGTGTCAGAGCAAAACTGGGCTCCATAGAGTTTTCAATAGCTGATTTTTTGGAAGTAGATTGCCAGGACTTTCTTCTGAGGTACCTCTGGGTGGACTTGAACCTTTGAGTTAGCAGCCGAGCACCTTAACTACTTGCTTGCAGTACCAAGACAGCAGTAAAGCCTACCCACTGCCATCAAGTCAATTCAGACTCATAGCAACCCTACAGACAGAGTACAAGTGCCCCATAGGGTTTTCAAGGAGTGCCTGGCAGATTTGAACCACTGACCTTTTGGTTAGCAGCTTTAGCACTTAACCACTATGCCACTAAGGTTTCTAAGACAGCAGTAGAGGGTGGAAACTCATCAAAAACATTAGATATATGTGCATGTATCTATAATTTTAAAAGGGAAAAATGAATTACTTCTTAGCTGTCTATTAAGTAAACAGTGTTTTTGTTTTGTTTTGTTTTGTTTTTTAATTTGAATCCCAAGATAGAGAAAATATGAAAGGAGATATCGGTGATGAAAAGGGAGTAGGTAGTCAGCTTAAAGCTTTCAGGAATTTCTTTTCTGACCTCAAACCTAGTTAAATGTACTTAGTAGAGCCCTAGAGAGTTGTCAGAATCTCCCTGCAGGTTGTTAAATAGCTAAGTATGTCAGGTCAAAGAAGAGATACTAAATCATTATCCTCTTTCTGTTGTGTGAAATAAAGTAGCCTATTTAAAATTAAATCCACCCTAACTAGTTGTGTTATCTGAACAAAGAAACCTTCAAGTCCACCGTGTAGGGCAATGACAGGTAAATTAACAAGGAAGCCAGGAACAGCAGGGAAAGCTACCCTGTGTGATGAATTCAGCTTTCCGTTCCAGTGACGTTGAAATTGTTATCTACAAGGAACTGTTTGGAATGCATACTGAGTTTTGGCGGGGTTGCACACTGTTGGTAGATTTCTGCCTGAATCTGCTGTGTGAGTATTGTATTGCAAATCAATAATTACTTGGAAATATATCACTTTCATTTCTGATATGTGAAACTTAGATGTGCCACAGCCTTTAAACTGGTTATTTTCAGCCCTAGTTGACATATTCAAATTACCTGTGATGCCTTCAAGTAAAATCCTTAGGCTTATGTCACCCTTGACTAAGCAAAACCAGATCTCTGGGGGGTACCTGGGCATCTGTAACATGAGATCTTAGATGATAATTCTGATTATTATTCTAAACTAAATTAACTTCCAAAATTTACTCTTAGCATTTTCAAGGTCTGCTTTTTAGAGGAACCCAAAATACTGGTAATTCCTTCAGCATAGCTTCAAGAATCAAAATAGGGTAATTGTCTTCACGTGACTTGCAGAGCTAACCAAGGAAGCAGGTCGATGGAAGTCTGGTTGTGCAATACTGGATGCAAAAGCAAAGGACCAAGCCTTGAGGGACAAGAAGGACACAGATGGATACAGAAAATACTGTTCTTCTGTGGACTTGGTTCCCCACAGGCTAGACTGTAAGATGCTTATGAGCAGGTGTTATCACTGTATCCCCTGGACAGTGCTCATCACTGGACAGGTTGCCTCCCAGTCAGTGTCTGGGACTCTTTGGAGCCATAGACTCAGATCTGTGTTGTTAGCAGTGGTCAGATCCCACCCAGTTGTAATAATACATTGCCCAGCACTTACTATACTTGGCTGGTCCCTGTGTCAGGAACACCATCCCTATGACATACATAGCTCATTCCCTCACTTTGTAGACACAAGTGCCACCTTATTTGAGAGATCTTCTGAGAATATCCTAAAATATGTCCTCCATACCACTCCAACTCCATCTTCATTATCTTGCATTTTTTAAATCTTATTCATTTTGTTGTTGTTGAGAACATACCACACAAAACATACACCAACTATTTCTGCATGTACAATCTGGTGACGCTAACTGCATTCTTAGAGTTGTACATCCACTCTCACCCTCGTTCTCTGAATCATTCTCCCCAATTAACATAAATTCATCGTACCCTAAACTTCCCATCTGATCTTCTGAGCTGTTGTTGTCAAATTGGTTCTATGTAGATAGGTCTTAAAAAAAGCATAATGCTCAGGGTGGACAGTTTTTAGTAGGTAAGCTAAGATGTTGTTTGGTCTTAGGAAGAATGCAGGAAATATTTTTGGTTTAAGGTTTAAAGACTATCTTGAGGCAATAAGGTCATCTTTCAGAATTTGAAATTGTTTTGCGTATTCCTCCTTTTGATTAAGATTTTTCTATAGAATCATTGATCAAAATATTCAGTGATGGTATCTAGGTACCATTCAGTTCTTCTGGTCCCATGATCCTGAGTTATTTTTTTAATGGCACTCACCACCAGCTAACATGAGATGTCTGTCTGCTTCTTTCCATTCTCCCCCGATCCTGCAAGAATTTAAGTCTCACGCTAGTACCGAGAACAGGGATTAACGTACAGTTAGCCAAGCCAAGTGCCGTCGAGTCAGATCCAACTCATGGCGACACATAGTAAGCACTCAGTAAACATGTGCTGGTGCCCAGCATGAAGGAAATACTATTATAGTTGTTACAACTGAAACACCCTGGATTGCACTCCTCTACCCACGGAAAATACATAAAAGCAAACACACAGACCAAAAAAGTGTTTTCAAATAATTACACTTCCCACCTGTCACCTAATTTCACTCGTGAATGCATTATGAAATAATAATGGTGCTAAGTATTTTTTAAATTGATGGATCATTGTTTCTGGTCATTGATTTTTAAATGTTAAATAAGATTTTCCATCAGGGTGCTTAAACATTTGAAAGTCCAGTACACTGATAGCCAAATACATCGCAGTGTAAGTCCACCAACTGCTTCTCAGAAACTCTGTGGGTCAGTTCTACTCTGTCCTTCAGGGTCACTATGAGTCATAATTGACTTAAATGCAACAAGAATTGACTATCATGAAGAATATTTACCGCTTTCATGCATAATTTTCCTTCTTCCCCTGATACACAAACCTGCATGTATCTCATCTCACAGTATCCCAACAGTTAAACTCTAACTTTGACTGACTCAATATTCAGTATTTATTATGATCACATAAATAATGTTCAAATGAACCATATCATATTATGTGACTATTTTGTGTGTGTGTATATGTATTTTCCTTGTGATTTTTATAAGGTAAATAATTTTACTTGTTAAATTTGTTTCATCTTCTATATATTTCTCACTAGTTAAGTACCAGATTCTCCTCCAGCTATCAAAATCTCCTGGCAATATATTCAGATTCATCAGGCAGTCTCCCAATTTTGCTTTCAACAAACTCTGACAGCTTTCTAACCTGCCCTAGTTGGGACTGTTTCCCTCAGTGCTGGGTGCACATTGTCCCTCTGGCACATCCATGCACTGTTCCTGAGATTTCTTTCACCCTTCTTAACACTACTCTTTCCTGCATCCCAAGACTCATTCATCGTTTGCTCTGTCCCATGTTGTCCAGTACTTTCCGTAGAATATGTGGAAGATGTAAAAAATAATCTAAGTACCCCAAAATTAAAGTATGTAAGGTTTATTCAAGCAGTTAATCTATCTGCACACAGGGAGATTTCTCTATTCTGAAAATACAGGAGGGGCCCATTTTAGGCCTGTTACAGTGAGGCACTGAGGAGGAAATACAGCAGAAAATTAACTGTTGGTTAGTCTTGACATGGTTAATTGAATTATGCTGCCCTTTCTGAGATCAGCTGATAGTGGGTTACTGGGTGGTCTGTGTGGCCTGGCCAGCCCCCAACACATTTGCACACTAAAGATAACTTAGTTACTCAGAAAAGTCCAAGAGTTTAGGATTACCTTCTGCGGAAACAAGAGTGAAAACCAGACTACTCTGAGTCAAGTTAAAAATCTTTGTCTAAACTGAACTGAGCTAGTTTGGTGTTTAACAGATGTCTTTGGCACAAAGTGGCTTTTGTGCAAATAATGTGTCTCCGCATTACTTCTTTTTCCCTGTTTTGGGGGCTCATTTTACAAATGTCAGTGACCCCTGTGGATTTTCCTTTATTTAAGAAGTAAGCCCGTTGCCATAGAGTTGGTTTGACTCATAGTGGCCCTGTAGCACTGAGTAGAGCCACAAGAAATACTGTCACATCGCTCTCCCATGGAGCAGCTGATGGTTTGAACTTCAGACCTTTTGGTTAGCAGCCAAGCATATTAACCACTTGGCTATCAGTGCTCATTAGCAAATGTGTAGCCTTAAATAATCTACTTGTGACTCATTTTCTTCATCGGCACAATAATAATATCCCGTTCTTAAGAGTTTTTGGAATGATTTAATGCAATAATCCTGTTAAAGTACTTAGTACATGCCTGGCATTTGTTAAGCAACCAGTTACTAAGGGAAATGCATGATAAACAAAAATGAATGGTTATATAGCCTAATATGTTTTGATTTGGAAAATAGAGCCACTGTATATATTTCATGGAAACTCAGTGGCTTAGTGGTTCAGAACCATAGCTGCTAACCAAGAGGTCCATAGTTTGAATCCATCAGGCGCTCCAGGGAAACCCTCTGGGGCAGTTCTGCTGTGTCCTAGAGGGTCGTGATGAGTCACTATCGCTGGCAAGGTTTTTATTTTTTTTAAATGTATGTTTTATACTTGGATTAATTTTATTCATCTACATCCCTCCTCTTTCTGTTAATAACTTCAGGGTCTTCTGTTGCTTTTTTTATCCCAACAGGATATCTATCACGAGGGTCACTGCTGACATCTCGCTTGCCAAACGCTCAGTATTAAACAATCCCAGTAAGCATGCAATTATAGAAAGATCCAACACAAGGTCAAGCTTAGGTAAGTCTGTGGGATACTGAGAAGCTGAAATTATTTTAAACACTCTGGAGGATGATATTGAGATCTAATTAGATAATAATTCCATGTGTCATAGAATATAGAAAAAACGGACACATGTTGCCAGTAACTGCTGCTACAGTCTTAAGTGATTTTATGGTATGAATGGATTTGTTATGATAGTTTAAAGTTAAAAATTTCACATGCTGTCAGTGTGAATGCTTTGGTTGTGGTTTGTTTTCTTTCACTTGTGTGAGCTTTCGTGTCTAACAACTACTGGTCTTGCGTTAGTGTTCCTGTGAACAAGTAACCTCTTTGAGGCTCAGTATCCTCAACTTAAAAAATAGATGACAATAACTACCATCTAGAATTATTGAAACACAGTAGGCATTCTATAAAAGATGGCTGTTGTGTCCTGGATCCCTTAATACTTGAGTGTATAAACAGTTAAATCATATTCAAGATAATATAGAGGTGTGTGTCAAGACTGATAAAAGTCAGTTTCTGGTCATTTTCGTATACTGGGATCAATATTTGTGTTTTATTTGTAAAAACACTGCAAGAATTTTAGTTAATCTGTGTAAAGGCTGTTTGTATTAATATACTAATTTGATCAAATGAGATGTGTCAGCAGCTATTTCATCTCTTGAGGATGTGGTTAGGAGCAATGTTAGGTTAGTCACTGTTACACATGCACCTTACTAGATCGGTAGTTTTTCTGTTTTCATAAAGAGAATTTTCTGAGGATTGTTTGAGATCTTTAATCTTAGTTAATTCTATTTGTGTCTTACATGTGTAAATCCTTTGGGAGGTTGGTTTTTAACAGAAGTTTACTCCGAAAAGTGATAGAACATATTAAAAGTGATACATTATAATGAACATGATAGTTCATAGAACTCAGTTTTGTGTCTCGCCTAACCACTGTTAATTGACTAAACCTCAGTAAGATGCATTTAGAAGTGTATCTGGGGAAAAAATGTGATCGTACATTTATCATGTAGTAAACTGTTTTCATATCATTATCATTTCTTTCCATCCTGTATTTGATGCTCACAGGAATTGTCAAATGCTCATTTCATAGATTAAACTAGTCAATGACATCAAGTAATTTATTTAGACTTATTAAATGAATCAGTGACATAATAGATACGTTTAGACTGTTAATGCTCCTTTTAACTGCTGATTACACATATTTTTAAGTGATTCTCCTACTCTGTATATTATTGAGGATTTACTAGACACTAAATATCCTGCTAAAAGTTTGGTAATAACAAGATAAATTGGATCAAGTCCCTGTTCTAAAGGAGCTTGGTATAACTGAAAACAAATATGCTAACAGCCCATTCAAGTGTTTGGGATTTGCACTGGTTCCCAAAGATCGTACTGATTAGACAGCTAATGCTGTAGGAGGGTGTAGGCCATCGTGAAAGGCTTTTCTAAGCAACTGAGCTGAAACTCTGAGCACAATACGTTTGAAAAACCTGTTCCTGTTGAGTCGATTCCAACACATAGCAACCTTTTAGGTAGAGTAGAACTGCCCCGTAGAGTTTCCAAGGAGCAGCTGGTGGATTCAAGCTACTAACCTTTATAATTAGCAGCCTTAGCTCATTGTAGGTTGTAACCGCATTCCACCAGGGCTCCTCAATAGGGTTTAGCCAAGACAGAAAGGAAGGATAGAGAGGATGACAGAGATTTCAGACTGTGGGAACAAGTAGATTTCGAAATCTGCCTTTTACTTTGGTTGAAGGCTAGCTTATCTCCTCCCTCCCTCCCTCTCTCCCTCTCCCCTTCCCCCCTCCTTCCTTCCCTTTCCTTCCTCATTGCTGCAACCATCCCTGAGCCCCTGCTCTCTGCCAGGTCCTGGACTGAGTGTGAGGCTTCAGATATAAATCAGAGGATGGAAAGAGACACCCTGGACTAGGACTTCAAGAACAAGTGAAATATGGCTTCGAGGGACCAGCACAGACAAAAACAGAGATGGGAGCAGAGTGGTGAAGCTGTGGGTGCCAGTGCCCAGCCTCACCTTCCTTCCCCTCTGGATTTTGGCTGAGCAAGTTGGAGGCCTGCCTGTCCACAGGCACTAGCAGTTGGGTGTACCAGACTTAATGCAGAGGCACTAGGGAAGTAGAGGGAGACAGGCTTAAAAAAAAAAAAATGGAAGTGGAAGAAGATACCAGAGAGGTAGGTAGATAGGAGTAAGAAATTAAGGAATATGGAGTTTTATCCATAAGGCATTTGGAACCCATGTACATATTTTAGGCATTTGTTAATTCATTTGACAAACATTTGAATATTGCCAATGTGCCAGGCATTTGGATGGCTGAGGATACAGAAATGAAGTCCACAGAGTTCTTGCTGCCTTAGAGTGTTGCTTCACAGGGAACAAACATTCACTGCAGGATTTTAAGCAAGGTCCAGAATCTGAAAATATTTAGAATTTAATTCAAAATTAACAGTCAAATGAAGTAACAGGAAAATCTCAGTTTATGCATGGCAAGATAATTAGCAAATGTCAATACAAAGATGACAAAAACACTAAAATTATCTGATAATGACCTTAAGGCCAGCCATTAAGGCACCTGTTATAAAAATGTATAAACAAGCAATCATAAAAAGTCTAGTCGTAAAGAGAAAGTGTCCTTGTATGGCTGCTAACTGAAAGGTTGGTGGTCCAAGTCTACCCAGAGATGCCTTGGAAAAAGGCTTGTTAATCTGAAAAATCAGCCTTCAAAAACTCTCTGGAGCACAGTTCTGTTCAGACAGATGTGGGTATCATGCCTTGGAATTAACTTGATGGCACTTGCTATTTGAGAAAAAGTTTTAGCAAAGAAAGAGAAAATGCAAAGAAAAAATGATCATCTTAGAACTGAAAAAAAAATTTAATTATTATTGAGTGAAAATGCACATCCCCGTATAAATTTGCATGCCCACCTATATGCAGCTCCCACTGCTCTCCCTGCCTGGTGACAGCACACTCTTCCTTTCCTCTCCATGTCTTATCCTCCCAACAATCTCCTATCCCCTCCTCTCCAGCCACTCCCTGACCTCCAATAGGAAGTCAGCAGGGCGACATCCTATAGAAGCATAGAAACATGAAGTGCACACATGGCATGATCACTCTGTGTCGCCCAGTCCAATACATTCCTGCCCAAAGAGTTGACCTCCATTATGCTTTATGGACAGGGGCAGCATCAGGGTCAGGGGCCATGCTCCCAGGGGAACTCCGAAGCCCCTGGACCATCAGTTGCAGTCTTTTAGTAGAGTTCTCAGGGTGTACCCCTTTTTAGTCTTGTGTTGCCAGTGAGACTCAACTTTGTGAGCTCCATCATGGCTATCACTGATGGTGGCTGGGCAACATTCAGTTCTTCCAGTCACAAGTTGATGTAGTCACCCACTCACAAGGGTCTCTCTGTCTTCTGGGTTCTCTTTCCCCCATGTTTGTTTTGGTCCTTGGTGATCATTCCTGCTGAGTTGGGACCATTTGCTGTACCCTTGGCAGCTTTTAAGGTCCCAGACGCAACTCACCAATGTGGGGTGCAGAAGGCTCTCTTAGCAAAACGCTAGTCGTAGCAGTTGGCCTCGATTTCCCCTGATAGCGTGGTCCCTGGCCCCCTGCTCCAGCTAGTCTGTCCTTGCAATATTGGGTTAAGATGGGAAGAGTAATCATGTTATGGTGAAGCCCAGTTAATATTGATCTTCAGTTTCTAATGTGTGAGAACTGAAAATTTTAATAACTGAAAAACCAAGTCTCACTGGATGGACTCAACAGAGTAGAGACAAAAGAGTGTGTGTGTGTGTGTGTGTGTGTGTGTGTGTGTATGTATGTAAAGGCTCAGGGGCCTGTGGGACAATACCAAAGGTCTAACAGTTGTGTCACTAAAGTACCAGAGAACTAGAAAAAGAGTGTGAAACTGAAAAACTATTTGAAGAAATAATAATGGAAAACTTTGCAGATTTGGAAAGAGACATAAATTTATGGGTTCCAGCTGTGTGATCCTCAAACAGGATGAACCCAAAGAAATCCTTGCCCAGCCACCTCATAAACTACAAAAAGCTTGTTGCTGTTTTAGCTACCATCGAGTCAGTTCTGACTCATGGTATCGCCTTCTGTGCAGAGTAGAACTGATCAATAAAGTTTTCAAGTCCATGACCTTTTGGAAGCAGATCACCAGACCTGCCTTCTGAGGTACCTCTAGTAGTTTTAAACTGCCAACTTTCAGCTAGTGGTTGAATGTTTAACTGTGCCATCTAGGAACTCCTACTGAAAACTAGACAAAGAAAAGAGAAGGAAAAAACTTTAAAAGCAACCATAGAAAAAGACATATAACTTACATACAAATTATCCAAATAGAATGTTTTAATGTCCACAATGGAGTCTTAAGCTAGAAAAGTAAACTAAACTGAAAATGAGAAGAAAAAAAAGAAAGAGCAGAAACCAATGAAATTGAAAGCAAAAAAAAAATGAGTAGACAAAAATCAGTGAAACCAAAAGCTAGTTCAAAATGATAAACCTCTAAATAGACTTAACAGAAAAAAGAATGAAGACACAATATATGTACCAGTGTGTATTTCTTAGAAACTGAAAGCTACTGAAACTCACTCAAGATGGCCCAGGTGGCAGGAATAGTCCTGCAACTGTTTTTAGAAATTGAATGCATAGTTTAAAACTTTCTAATGAAGAAATCTCGAAGCCCAGTTGGATACCCTGACAAATTCAGCAAACATTAAAGAAGTAACTCCAAATTTACATAACCTGTTTTAGAAAACAAAAAAGAACACTTCCCAGCCCATCTTATTAGGCCACTATATGATTTGGACCAGACTTGATGGCACTTGGCTTGGCATATGATTTGGGGGGGGAGGGGGAACAGTACAAGAAATGGTAACAAGAGACTTGTATCCCTCATGAATATAAATGCAAAAATCCTTACCAGAATATTACTAAATCAAATCCAGCAAATCAGAAAAATAATATACAATGACTAGTGTAAGGCTAGTTCAGTTAAAACCGTGATAGACTACCACTATATACTTATTATATAGCTAAAATAAATTTTAAGAAACACTGACAATGCTAAGGTGAGGATGCAGAGCAACTGGAACTTTCATACACTGCTGTTGGGTATGGGGAATGGTACACCTACTCTGGAAAACAGTTTGTCAATTTCTTTAAAAGTTAAATATAAACTACCATAGGATCCAGCCATGTCACTCCTGGATATATTACCCAACAAAAAAGAAAGCATATCAAGCACATGTCTGTATGAAGACTTCAGCGTTCATGTTCATAGCTTTATTGGCAAAGGCTCCAAACTAGAAACTCCCTGAATGTTCGTCAGTAGGTGAATGGATAAACAAGTCTTGGTATATCCATGCAGTGGGGTATCACTCCACACTGGAAAAGGAATGCACTGTTGATGTACACGTGGATGAGTCTCGTAATAATTATGCTGAGTGAAAGAAAGCAAACTAAAGAGTGCAGACTATATGATTCCATTTATTATAATACTAAAAAGGCATAATCATTGTCACAGAAAGAAAATCTGTTGCTGCCTGGGTGAGGGATGGGAAAGAGGAAAAGGATAGGAAGGAAGGACTCCAAAAGGGAGCTAGGAAGCTTTGGGGTGAGATGAATAGTTCATTGTCTTGACTGTGGTGGTAGTCTCATGGGTATATACATATAAACTTATAAAATTGTTTGTCTTAGATCTACGCAGTTTAATGTGTATCTATTTCAAAAATTAAAAAGCCACTACAGTCAAGTCGATTGATTCCAACTCATAGCAACTCTAGAAGATAAAGTAGAATTGCTCCATAGAGTTTCCAAGTATCACCTGGCAGATTATAGAATGAAATATAGGGTCTAAATACATGGGTGAATCCATGTAAAACTGGAGAAATTTGAGTAAGCTTGGGGGACTGTACCCATTGTAATATCCTAGTTGTGAAACTGTGGTATAATTTTGCAAAATGTTACTATTAGGGGAACTGGATGAAGGATACTCTGGATTTCTGTGTATTATTTTTTATAATTGCAGGTGAATCTACAATTATCTCAATAAAAGTTTCAGTTAAAAAAGTATGACTATTATTAAACAAAATGTTAATCACCTAGGTCCTGCAGAACTACGTTACTGGGCTGAGGGATGGAAACCATGGTCTTGGGGAATATCTAGCTCATTTGGCATAACATAGTTTATAAAGAGAATGTTCTATATCCTACTTTGGTGAGTAGCATCTGGAGCAAGGGGAAGAAAGCTGTAGACACAGGGAAAGATTAGTCCAAATGACTGATGGACCGTAGTTACCACAGCCTCCATCAGATGGAATCCCACACAACTAGATGGTGCCTGGCTACCACCACTTACTGCTCTGACAGGGATTACAATACAGAGTCCAAACCTGTACACACACACCTGTGCACACACCCCCACCTTCACCCCCCTACACCCCACACCCACACCCCTGCACTCACACACCCCCACCCCAGACATACTGGTCTGACAGACTGGGGAAACTGCAAGGGTAGGGGCCCCAGACGTGCTTTTAACTTGGTACTGAATTTATTCCCGAGACACCCTTCACAGGCCTAGAAAACAAACAATAAAAGACACAGTTCAGCCACATATAGGATTCTATCTGGTCACGCAAGAAGGCAGGAGAGGACAGGAAAGCTGGACAAACAGAAATGGAGAACCCATGATGGAGAGGGACAAAGTGTTGGTATGTCATGGGGTTGACAACTAATGTCACAAAACAATTTGTATTGTGGCTAATTTGCTCTGTAAACTTCTTTCCAAAGTGTTTGCGCATGTGCACATGCACATGGACACACACACATGGGCACACACACATACATACATACACACACAAGGTTACAGCCTAGAAAACCCTGTGCGACAGTTCTATTCTGTCATATGCAGTTGCTGTCAATTGGAAAAAAAAAAGTAACCACTTAGAATAGTACCAGGGACGCTAGAACTGGGCAGTGAACCTGAGAGGTCACCTAATACCGTGGTTCTCAAAATGTGGCCCCAAGATTAGCAGCGATACCAGACGGGCGTTCATTAGGAATAAAAACTTCAGTCCACTTTACCTATTAAATTAGAAGGGGAAATGGGGCCCTGCCATCTGTGTTTTAGCAATCCCAGCAGGTAATTCTACCGCCTGTTTGAGACAAGCCCATCTTTGAATAGGGAGATACCTGAGAAGCATAGGAAGTGAAATGACCTGTGTGTAGGTGAGGCATCTGCTAAGGTAGAAAGCCGGTGCTAGAACCCAGTTGTCCCAATTACCTGTCCAGAATTTTTCTGTTGAATAGTGCACCTCACAGTGATATTGATTGCATTCACTTTATCATCTGCCTTCTCTTGGGAAGTGGGACAACAAATAATTTATGGAAAAGGAAGGAGTGGTGAAGGAAGACTATCATATCTGCTGTAGGAAATGGTATATGGTAGAACACAACACAGAAAGACAGAACCCTGTCCAGTGAAGACACCACCTACCTCCAGCAATCCTTTTCCTTCTCAGGGGAATAGTCTTGTGAATATATGTGGGCCTTATGGACTAGCCAGTGTTATGAATTTTACTTTTTCTTTCCTTTTGATTTATCTGTTACACAAGGAAGTTATGTATTTGTCTTGAGAATGTGTTGGTTACCTCTCTTTAAGGCTGTGTTTACTAGAATGTTGCATTAGAATTCTCAAAGACCACTGTAACATCTTTAAAACATTCTCGTGTTTTTCCTTGATAACTTAAAACTTGTAAAATATCTATAAATGTAAAGCACTAGGATATAAATATATGTGTACACACCTGCATTTGAAGTCTAACAGTTAAGTCCACAAACTTAATTTTTCCGAGTGCTACATACCTCATTGCTGAATTTCAGAGTGCTCACGTTTGAAGCACTCCCCTTGGGAAGCTGTACTCTGATGCCAGCATCTAGTCCACCCTTCAAAGCAATTGTGAAACTCTTTCTAGAATGGCCAGTGTGCACAGTGGCATGGTGGCAATCTCATGAACTTAATTGTATAGTTGTCTGTGAGGGAGCTTTTAGCTAGTAAACAAATAACTATTTGAACACCCTCCCTCCTCACCTGATTTGGCCTCCAGTGACTCTTTTCTTTAATGGAAGTAAAGGAAATATTGAAAAAAAGGCATTTTGATGACATTCAGGACGTTGAGGTTAGTATGATGACAACTCTGAAGCCTGTTCCAGAAAGAGTTCCAAAATTGCCTTGAAGGGTGGACTAGGTGCTGGCGTCAGTGCATAGCTTCCCAAGGGGAGTACTTTGAAGGTGGCCATAGTGATGTCCAGCAATGAGGTATGTAGCACTTTTTCCACGATGAGTTCATGCACTTATTTGGCAGTCCTGGATCCGACTCGACGGCACTTGGCCTGTACATTGATATATAGTAATAATTTATGGATCATAATACTTTCTTCTTTCATGTTTATTTTCTAGATTGTACACAGTGAACATGCATTAAATTTTTAATCAGTAAAAAATTATAATCTTTAAACCTTTACAAATGAACTTAAAATTTAGGATTCTGTAATGTGAGTTGTTATTAACAGAGTAGACAGATGAGAACTGTTTTCATCACATACTGATAATTTTAATGTACATTGGAACTTTACTGGTGGTGGCCATTTGCCCTGAAAACATTTATAGGCCACAAAGAAGAAGTAAGGTAGTAATTCAGTAAAAATTTAAAGATCAACACAGAGAAGAATTTAGAGTTATAACTGCCAATACTTTAGGATGTTTTTATGAAAGGAATTATCACAATGTTTTTTTAAAAAATTCAAAAGAGTTATTTTAAGGAACTTAAAGTTTTAACAGTATTCAACTCATGATCAATCTTCTTTGATATATAGGCCTGCCTTTCTTTGCCCAAACATTCCTGAATTATTTTGAAGTGAATCCCAGACATCATATTATTTTGTCTGTAAATATTTAAGTTTGTATTTTCAAACAGCAGTCTTTTCTCTTTTAAACCACAACCATAATACCATTATCATGCCATAGTTACATTAGCTATAGTAAATATAGTATATTCTAATAATGCAGCATTTCCTCATTTTCCTGTATATAAATGTTTATTATTATTTATTATAAATAATAAACAAATATACATTTTACTACTTGATTAATATCCAGATAATGTCTATACATTGTGATTGGTCCATATGTACTTTAAGTCTCTCTTAATCTTAATCTATAGATATTCTTAATCTGTTAATCTCTTAGTCTCTTAATCTATAGATATTCTGTATGTATTTTTTTTTCTTGTAATGTTTTGCTTCAAGCAACAAGGTAATTTATTCTCTGTGGTCCTCAGTCTGAATTTGGTTACCTGCGTTACAGTGGTATAGTCTACAAAACTGTTTGTTGTGTTTCTTATAAACTGGTAGATGCAAAAACTTAATTAGATTTAAATCTGATTTTTCTATTCTTTTTTTTGGCAAGGTTGCATCATAGTTAGTACATGACCAAATGTTGTTTTAAAGCCAACATCGCAAGTACTGTATTTTTACTCAAATAATGTGTGCTATCTGTTTGTCAACTCTGCCCTCCCTCCGTGAAATATTTTCATAAGCACTGCTATATCAATTTTTTACATACCACTGTAAAAAAGTTAGCATAGTGCACTCACGAAAATACCTCGCTGACCAGGGTGCAATTGGCAAACAAACGCAGAAGGCATAGTGCACTCATGAAAATACCTCGCAGACAAGGGTGCAATTAGCAAACAATCGTAAAAGGCATGTGTTATTTGTGTAAAAAATATGGTAGCTCTTATTTTTTTAAAGGTGTACAACTAGAGAAAAGAACTTGAGTAATGAGTTTTATTCTGAAGGAGATGTTTATGACTTGGCCTCTCTCAAATAACGTAGTAGTTAAAATTATCTCCAGGAATAGATCCAAAGGCATGAGAGGAATTTAAAGATATTTTATAGATGCAAAGAAGCTTTAGTGGCACAAACAGTTAAGTGCTTGGCTGCTAACCAAAAAGCTGGTAGTTAGAACCTGTTCTTTCAAATCTGTGAGAGAAAGACCTGGTGACCTGCTTCCATAATGATTACCACCTAGAAAACTCTATGCACAGTTCTCTTCTGTCACACGGAGTCACAGAGAGTCAGAAATAACTCACTGGCACTGAACAACACCAAAAACTAGAGGTCCAAGTTTGCTGGCCCAATGGAGCCTCACAGAAGTGGTCCTCCATGAAATTTCTCATTGACACTAGCTACATTTCAGGTGTTCAAGGGTCACATGTTGCTGAAGGCTGCTAGTAGTATACGGGGTCTGACAATGGAGTTCATGAATGCATCCTAGAAAACATGCTCCATAACTCGTTGCTGAATATCACTATGGTCACCTTCAAAGTACTCCCCTTGGGAAGCGATACACCCATGCCAGCTACTAGTCCACACTTCAAAGCAACTTTGGAACTGTTTTTCTGCAGTGGCCATCAAGCTGTAGTTAAATTACCCTGGATGTCCTGAATGTCATCAAAATGTCTTCCTTTCAGTATTTTCTTTATCTTTAGGTAAAGAAAAAAGTCACTGGGGGCAAGATCAGGTGAGTAGGGAGGGTGTTCCACTACAGTTACTTATTTTCTGGTGAAAAACTCCCTCACAGACAGTGCCATCTGAGCTGGTACGTTGTTGTGATGCAAGAGCCATGAGTTGTTGGTGAAAAGTTCAGGTCCTTTTCATCTTTTTTATGCAGTCTTTGCAGCTCTTCCAAGTAGTAAACTTGGTTAACTGTTTGTCCAGTTGGTATACATTCATAATGAACAATCCCTCTAATATCAAGAAAGGTTAGCAATATGGTTTTGACTCTTGATTTGGACTGACAGAACTTTTTTGGTTATGGAGAATTGGATAACTTCCATTGTGCACTTTGAAGCTTTGTTTCAGGGTTGTGTTGGTACAGCCATGTTTCATCACCAGTGATAACATGGCCCAAAACATCATCCTGCTTCTCCAAAAGATCTTGCAAACTTCCACTCTCTTTTACTTTTCTTCTTCAGTGAGCTCCTTTGGAACCATTTTTGCACACTCCTTTCTCATGCCAGGATTTTCTGTTAAGATTTTCTTGTTTTTCTATCAATGTTTACTTGGTCTGCTGTGCTTCTCGTAGTCAGCCAATGATTGAGACACACAATTTGATGAATTTTTGCAATGTTTTCATGAATTCTGCTCATTACTGGCTGCCCTGACCCCACTTCATCAGTGATACGTTCTCCCCTCCCCCCCTGAAAAAATGTTTACTCCATCTGTACACTGCTATTTTCTTCATGGCATTATCCCCATAAACTTGGACTATCATGTCCCTAATTTACACTTCTACTCTTGCCAAGTTTAACAAGAAATTTAGTGTTTCTTCATTGCTTTAATTCAAGCTGTGACATTCTCATGATAGCATACAAAAACACACAATAACAATAATGAACGCCACTCAGCAAGACACTGTCACGTGTCATTGCAAACACAGCTGTGAGACACTGATCATACCAAGGTTATGAACTTTACCGAGTTGTTTGTACAGCACTGCCAACATAAGCACACAGTGGCAAGTTTGTGAACTTAAGTGTCAGCTTGGATACGAGATATTTCCATCATCACAGAAAGCTTTGTCAGTACTGTTTTTTGTTTTGTTTTGTTTCTTTAAAAAAAGAGCCTGGATACTCTGCTAACCTAGAACTTAAACCACAACCAAAACCCACTTTTCAGACAAATATTTGATATGCCTATAAAACAAACAATAACACACTTGAGGAACATGCTCCTTAGTGCAATCAAGTATATGAAACCAAATGGACAACTCCTGCATAAAAGCAAGACAAGGGACAGGACCTGGACATATGGACACAGGGAACTTGGGTGGACAGGAAGAGAGTGTTAACATATTGTGGGGATTACAACCAGTGGCACAAAACAATATGTATAAATTTTTGAGTGATAAATTGAGCTGTAAGCTTCAACGTAAAGCACAGTTAAGAACAAAAAAGCCAAACCTGTTGCACTGAGTCAATTCTAGCTTACAGTGACCCTAGAGGATAGAGTAGAGCTGTCCCATATGGTTTCCAAGGAGCATTTGGTGGATTCACACTGCCTACCTGTTAGTTAGCAGCCATGCTCTTAACGACTGTCATCAGTGCTCCACTGGTACTGTTTTTGACTCTTTACAAAAAGATCACAAGAAGTAGCTGCACTACACATAATTTTCTTGGAATTTAAGTGCATTTTTAGATGTTTCTTGACAAGTTTTCTATACATGTTACAGTCTGAATTTCTCTAGTGCTGCCTGTAGTAGACAGGTGTGTCCTTTCAAACTGACTGTTCAGAACTGTTTCTTTGTTGGTGGAAACTCTAATTGTTTTGGGGGACAAGTTTATTATAGGTACCCAAAATATTTCTGCTATTTTATGTTGTATTTAAGCTTGCTAATAAACAGACCCAGATTCTTCACGTTCAGACAGCAGACTGACAGGTGACACATAAACACAGATAAGCCGAGATGATGAAAGGAAAGCGAAGAATAGTTGCTAGGGTGAATGGTCAGAAACAATCACATGAAGGCTGTTTCTTACATTTCTTATTTTATAACCTTTCTTTCAAATGATTTTATAAGGTTTAAGAGCATAAACCATTAAGTTAGTAGAGTGAGGAAATGTAACTTTCATTGACATATTGGAAATAAACTTCATAGCTGGTTGAAGGAGCGAGTACCTAACTTCTGAAGGTGTCATATAGAAATAGCCCTTTCCAAAGCATCTCAAAGTCAACTGTCATTGTGTCGATTCATTTCCAACTCATAGTGTTCCATAGGACTGCACAGGAGTAGAACTGCCCCATAGGGTTTCCAAGGAGTTGCTGGTGAATTCAAACTGCTGACCTTTTGGTTAGCAGCCAAGCTGTTAACCACTGCACCACCAACGATCTTTCCAGTGGGTACCCTTTGTCAGTTCTGTTGCCTGTAAATATTAATATAATGGTTTACCTAACCACTCTCTAGTTGTGGAAAGAATGTACCATTTTACTTCATCTTAAGTTAGTCTAAAAATATTGTACTTTAAGTAACTGAACTCTATTTAACCCTTTACAGCGGAAGTTCAGAGTGAAATTGAAAGGATTTTTGAACTTGCAAGAACACTGCAACTAGTAGTCCTTGATGCAGACACTATTAATCATCCAGCTCAACTCAGTAAAACCTCTTTGGCCCCTATTATAGTCTATGTGAAGATTTCTTCTCCTAAGGTAAGTAGTAGACTTGCTACTGTTTGCTCTCTAATCAAACCTCTGTCTTATGTTCTGTTTTCCAATTATAGCCAGCCATGGCTTTATGGTGGATATAAAAAATTTGAGGAGACACATGCTAGTCAAGACTATTTAACAGTAATATACTGAGTAATATATTGAAAGCATGATTATTAGTCTCATGGCACAGAAGAGTGATTCTCAAAGCATGAGCCACAGACACAGGCAGTTCCCTGAAACATTATCGAGAGAGTCTAGAGGCCAAAGCTAAATGCATAATGAGGCAAAGACATTTATTCACCTGTTTTACCGCTTTGACATTTTATTGATGGTGTAAAAGCCATGGTGGGTGAAACCTGTCATCTAAGAATGAATCAACACTAATAGTTATTGTATACTTCACTACCGTGCTTTATTAGGTTAAAAAAAAGGCAATTTTATGGAAGAATAATAAAATTATTCACTTTGTTATACTCTGACTCTTAGGTACAAGCATTTTTAACACTGAGTAGCAAAACAGGAAGTGCATTTAAAGTGTTTCTGTTGCATATCAAAGTAAGGTAGTTGTCTTAAAAGACACGCACTTGTGTGATTATTTGAGTTGTGAACTGAACTAGCTTTCTTTGCTGAAGGAATACCATTTTTATCTGAAAGAACAACTGACAGGCTATGGTTATTTAGTCTTGCACATTTGGCAGATATTGTTATGAACAAGATGAGGCTATCACTTCAAGGAAAACAACTAATAGCATTTGTTGCCAATGACAAAATTCAGGCTTTCAGACAAAAATTGTAATTTTAAGAAACTTGATTCTGCATCTATGAGCTTGGCAACTTCCCAGAAGTTTAACACTCATGAGCTAATGATGTTAATGAATGTGATGTTTTAATATTGTATAATGTGTGTGAGTATTTAGAAATATGAAAAACTTAAGGGGCCATTATTTCCTAAATAATCAGTGAATGATATTACAAATCAAGCATAATAATAATAATCTATTGAAAGTTCAAGATAGACTGCGGAGATTTAATGTAACAGTAAAAAAAGTTCACTGATAAATGTTTTCAGATTCTGCGTGACAACTAGCCTTTAAGAAATTACCACTTGTTGAGTTTGGGTGTACTGTTAAAGAACGATATCTACAATTATCTTAAAAGGTTATTAAAGTGTTCCTCCTTTTCTTAATTGCATATCTTAATTGAAAATCTGCAGATCTGCTGGATTTTCTTAACCTATTTTAACCAAACCAACATGTTATTGGGAGACTGAATGCAAAAGCAGATAAGGAAAATCCAGTTGTCTTCTGTGCAGCCAGACATTAGAGACATTTGTCAAAATGTAGCAATTTTAATAAAAATAAGTAACTTACGTTAACACATGAAAGGTATGTCTCCATTTTAATGAACTAAACATTTTTAAAAGTCTTCTTTAAAATCTAATATATATAATATGAAACATAATTCACATAAATGATAATTTTTTAAAGTTTAAAGGGACCCTGATACAATCAGTTTGAGAACCTCTAGCTTAGGAAAAAGCCCCACACTAGAAATTTCTTTTAAAGCTTGCAACTAAGATTTATGTTAACATGTTAATTTTGCAGATAATCTATACATTGTAATTTACTTTGTAGCTCAATTTATTGTAAGCCATGTGTGCTATACATAAAAATGCTCCAAAGAAAGGAGTGAATAATGTGCCTTGTAGTTTACCTGAGTGCAGATCTTTCTGTTAAAAATGCTTATCTTTTACAGGTTTTACAAAGGTTAATAAAATCTCGAGGGAAATCTCAAGCTAAACACCTCAATGTCCAGATGGTAGCAGCTGATAAACTGGCTCAGTGTCCTCCAGTAAGTTATTACTATGTATACGATAATCCAATTGGAAGAGATCAGACCTGGCATTATATTTAAACAAAAAGAAAGAAAGAAAGAAAAGAAACTTAGCAGATTAAATGTCTGTCACAGAAGAGAGTCTTGGCTACTTAACAATGATGTTATTAATTCCAAAGATGTGAACTCTCCTATCTCCTACCATGATCACATGTCTCAATTACATGAGCAGTCCAGATACTGATCATGGCTTACAAAAGTTACAAGGCATTTTGTGGTAACGTCACTTTGTTGATATCCAACACTGAGTTAGTATCTTGGGTCCCTGGGTGGTGCAAACCGTTAAGCGCTTGGCTGCTAATTATAAGATCAAAGGATTAAACTCACACAGAGGTGCCTCACAATAAAAGCCCAGCAGGTTGCTTCCAACAAGATCACAGTGCTGAAAACACTCTGGCATGCAATTCTCCTTTGTAACACATGGGGTTGCCATGCATTGGAACTGACTCAGTGGCAGTTGGCTTGGCTTGGTTGGTTGGTTGGTTTTAATTAGTTAGAATCTTCTATGAAATGAGAACATAGCTTCAAAATTTGGTTTGTAAGATGGATCTATCTGAGGTTGGATTATTCATGTCTAATCACAGGGAACAAGTTATCTGTTCTCAATAATTGAGAAATTGATTTTGAGAATGTGTGAAAACACATGTCTACACAATAAGAGATGCAGATTCTGAATTCTGTACACATTCCTACTTCTATTCCTTGCTTTATATACTGTGCATGTGAACTTCTTTTCTCTTCTAGGTGCTTGTTTTTTTAAGTGAAGATGTTTCAGAAGATATGAGTTATAATTATATTCATTTTTTGATTGCTTGGAGTATGTTAATGTTTATTGTAAACACTTTAAAAATCTGCTGAAGGGACTGACTTTTTTCTCACATAATAAACTGTATGCACTTCAGACTTTAACAATATGGTTAGGTTCCAAAGACCAGGTCATCATAAGAAAACTGATGTTATGTGAAATTGGAGGATGATCACATCAGATCTCAAAATGGAGTATGACTGCATCCTTATATAACTGACAAATGACATCCTTATATCACTGACAAATTACGTCATTACATAATGCCAAATTGCATCACTGCCTAACTGCCAAACCACTAAGAATCACGGCCCAGCCAAATGGATACATGCTACATAAAGTAACCATCACGGCCAGCTTTACTCTCCCCTCCCATCTTGGTATTTTTTTACTGATAAATGTACATCATTAATGCATAAACAGCTGTCTGGAAGATTTATTACAGTTGTAATTGTGAAATGTCAGATAACAAGAGAGTCAGTACGTGAGGAGTAGGTGTATTGTAGAATTAGGGCCATATGAAATCATCAGTGGTTTCAGTTCCTTCCCCAAATTTTATGTCCTGATATTGGTTCCTTAATTTCCACAATAAAGCTCTTCACAGTTTCCATGTTAGATCAGAACCCCTGGGTAGTTAGTGCACATGGTTAACACACAAGGCTGCTAAACCAAAGGTTGGCAGTTCTGCTCAACCCAAAGGCAAGACAGACAGACCTGGTGATCTAGCTCCCCCAGATCAGCAATTGAAAACCTTATGGAGCACAGGTGTCCTGTGACACCAATGAGGTCACCATGAGTTAGAATCAACTTAATGGCAACTGGTTGGTTATGTCTAGAAGAGGCTTCTTTCTAAACTTTGGATTTTTATTCTTTCTTTCTTTTTCTACATCGCTTTTCTAGCATGGTATTCTTTTTTTTTCATTGTTGACAGATAACTTTTCTATAATACCATGCCTGTAACAACTATTACTATACCTGTTCAGTTTATAGTTATTTTTATTGGTTAAGTACTTAGTGTTCAAAAATGATTTTAGACGAACACTTACAATCTGATTAAGTAAGACAGATAGTAGGCCAGCAGAAAAGGAGAAAGTAAGGACATATATGTAAGAGCAAATACATAGAGTTCATGAGTCTCCATCTCTTCTTCCCTCTCATTTTTTTGGTATTAGAGGTATAGGAAAAAGTCCACCCTGGGCTCATGTGTGATTTCCGAAATGCTTACTTACCTTTGCAGGAATTATTTGATGTTATCTTGGATGAGAACCAGCTCGAGGATGCCTGTGAGCACCTTGCTGACTATCTGGAGGCCTACTGGAAGGCCACCCACCCTCCCAGCAGCAGCCTCACCAACCCTCTCCTTAGCCGAACTTTAGCCACTTCAGCTCTGCCTGTCAGCCCCACCCTAGCCTCTAATTCACAGGTAAGGGCAGGTTCTTTTTTACAGTTTTCGTACAGACATGTTAGGCTGCCTGAAGTCATGCTGCTGGCATCCAAGCCCAGAGGTGAGACTTCACAGCCTGCCATATATCCCCTCAGTGTTTGTTCTAGTCTTTCCGGTGAATCTAAAGAGCCACTCAGCCAACTTAAGTTGGAGCTGTGTCCCTGTAAGAAGCCATGTAAACAGAATATACAGTGAACATGCACAGACTGAAACTCACTAAATACATTCTTCAGTACAGTGAGAAGAAACTTCTTACACAGCACCACAGACCTGAGACCAGAATGCCTGGGTGCAAAACCAGGTCCCACTTCTTGCTGGTGTTATTGCTCTGACCAAGTTCCTTAACTAGTGAGTTGGCTTGGGAATGGTAATGACAACTCACTTCATGGGGCTGTTGTATTAACTGAATTAACACGTGTGTTAAAAGTCTTAGAATAGTCCTCACCCCATGCTAGGTGCCATTTACGCAGATTGGTATTTTTAGCATAATTTTTTTTCCCCTAATTCTTATCTTAAGTCAAAGTCACCCTCCTAATGATTTTAAATTATCCCTGTTCAGCAGTGTGTAGAAAACCTCAGAGATTAGCATCTGCATCTGAACCACAGAGAACATTAAGGAAGAACGTCCTCCATCCTTCATTTATTTAACAGTAACAACCAGCACACCAAAATCATTGCTGTATGTACTATTCTGGGCACTTAGAATTAATACCAAGTCCAATTTAATGTGGTATAAACGTCAGAAATGCCCACAAGCAGTTAGTAAAGGAATTAAGTGAGTTTAGGTTAGATTTCATTTCAGCACTTTAGGTACTTGAAAGGGATTAAAGTTGAATGAATTTGCTTTGTGCTAAGTTAGTCGCTTGGTTGCTGCCTGTGTTGTCTTCCTCCCCCGCTAGGGTTCTCATGGTGATCGCAGGACTGAGCGCTCCGCTCGTGCCCGTTCTACTTCCCAAGCCGAAGAAGAACCCTGCCTGGAACCCGTCAAGAAATCCCAGCATCGTTCTTCCTCCTCAGCCCAGCACCACAACCATCGCGGTGGTACAAGTCGAGGCCTCTCCAGGCAAGAGACATTTGACTCAGAAACTCAGGAGAGTCGGGACTCTGCCTATGTAGAGCCAAAAGAAGATTATTCCCACGAACACTCGGACCACTATGCCCCACACCGCGACCATAACCACAGAGATGAGCCTCATGGGAGCAGTGATCACAGACACAGGGAATCTCGGCATCGTTCCAGGGACCCGGATCGAGAGCAGGACCATAATGAGTGCAACAAACAAAGAAGCCGTCATAAATCAAAGGATCGTTACTGTGACAAGGATGGAGACGTAACATCCAGAAAACGGAGCGAGGCTGGGGAGTGGAACAGGGATGTTTACATCCGCCAGTGACTTTTGCCCTTTTGTGTATTTTTGGAAGTCTTGTATAACAGCACCCTTAGACAAAACCTTTGGGGTCTACACTGCAATCATATGTGACCTGTCTTGTATACTTTGTATTGCTATTGCTTCAATAGCAATAGCATGAAATAGAGTATTAATATACTTTTTTTCTTTTGTAAGTGCTCTATGAATTAGCCTGGTACAGCTGCAGTCCTCCAGGTGTATATTGGACTTTTAAAAAACTGTTTTGGATAGCTGCCACTTGAACAAAATCTGTTGTCATCCGGGTAATGTTAGTGTTTTCTGACACGTCAGTGGTGTTTTGAGAAGTGTAGTTGACGTATCCAACAAGCCAGAAACAGCACAGATAAAAAGTGGAATTTGTTTCTCCTAATTTTTAATATGTAGGCACATGATTTGCATATCCATCCATTCATGGACCACTGTCTCTTGCTTGTACCTCTGGCTGACTAAATTTGGGGACAGATTCAGTCTTGCCTTACACAAAGGGGATCATAAAGTTTGAATCTATTTTCTATGTACTAGTACTGTGTACTGTATAGACAAGTTTGTAAATGTTATTTCTGCAAACACCTTATATGTATGATATATATATACACACACATATACATATACATATATATATATATATCAGTTTGATCACACTATTTTAGAGTCTTAATGCCAAGTCAGCAGATTTGCTTTATAAATTACAGGGACTAGAAATGCCCACATTCAGGAAATTTGTTAAACATTGTCTAGACACTTTTCCTCATTGTACTAGCAAGTCTGTACATACTGTAAATACGTGTGATTGTTTGACTTGAAAAGCTTTGATTTCTGAATGTTATACCATCCTTGTAAGTTCATAATTTTGACCATAAATTATGGCAAATATAACCAAACTCCAGAAATTGTCCTAATCCATACAGTTCACAATGATTGTGACAAACACATTCTTAGTAGCAGGTGTCTGTATAGTCACAGCACTGGAGTTTATGAGCCGGAATTTTTTGTATGCACATGTGTGTGTCTGTATGTACAAGTGTGCACAGGTGACTGGTTGAGGAGTACCTGATTGCTGAAGAGTAATGGAGAAAGGAGACCGATACTTAGTTTGCCCAGCCAGCTTTTTATTTAATTGTGCTATATGTTGCTTCAGTGATCCATTGAGCAGTCAGGGAATGTGAGGACGTTCGCTGCCAAAGGTTTACTAGGAAAGCACCCATCTACTGGCTCCTCATTTTTGCTCCTAGAGAAGAAAACTACAGGCAACTTTTACTGTGAGTGTTTCACTGGAAATGTATGATCTTTGTGTGTCAGATTATTTGTTTTAGTACGAAACGTTTACATAGCTTGTGGAATTATTTCGTGGGAAAATAAATTTTTATAACTCCTCCCACTTTATTTTCTAACCTCGCCTGTCATTCCTAGTGTTTATCTCCCAGCTACCAATCACCCCCGTCCCTTGACCTTGCAACCCCGCCACCTCCAGCCACTTCATTGTCTGTCAAAACCCAGAAGTGCTTCTTATAACCAAAGTTTCTGCTCGTCAGAGGTAATCAGGGCAAAATGAGGAGACCTGAAGTGAATTAAATGTTTAGAATACTTCCTTATGTCAGACATCTGCTCTGAAGGGGAACTCAGAAGACGCTATCTCCATGCCTCAATTCTACTGCTGTAACAAGACTCACAATGTTGGCAATCAGCTTAAGGTTACAAACTCTCCATGTCTTTCAGTGTACATTTTATCCAGTTGTCACTGGATAGGGAAGACAGTATTACATAGGCAAGTACCTGGCACTTGAAACTTGTCCTGGGAAAATGCCTATCGATAATTGCCTAACTTCACACCTGTACATTAACTTATTTGAGAAAACAATACAATCATCTATTTTTCTTTTCTGCTTTCTTATTACAGGTGTTTGCCAAGCATTCTTGGACCTTTTTAAGTAAAACTGTTTTACATTTTAGCTCCTGATTTCCCCAACTCCAAAGAAAACTCAGAGTTTTTTAAATGCTTTGAGTACTTAGTGTTTTCTCAGCTAATATATGCAAATTTCCCTCAGAACCTAATAGCTCTGTATTGTTTACATAAATTTTTATTGAATATAAAAACGGTGGTCATAATTATGTTCATTTTTGGCACAAATTTTTCATATCATTGGGAAAGCATACCCCCATTAAAACTGCTTTTGTAAAGTATCTCTGATAAACCTTCCAGCACCGTAAGATGTTGTTGCTCACCAGCCGTACTTTTTCCTACGTATTTTACTCCAATAATGACTTTAGAATCTTTAAATTTGTGAAGTATAACTGGTATTTATCTTGCTGCTGTCATTAAAGAGCAGTGCTGATTCCATCCTGGTTTTGTGCCTGAGTTGATAGTTTCTCACTTGACTATGGAGCATGTTAGTCCCAACCAGAGTATTCCTCAAAAAGTTACATTGCAGGATTTCACATAAAAGCAACTATACGTGAAAACTGTATTGTGCCGTATGAGTAAACAGTGTCCTAAACTTGTAAGTGAAGAAATAATTTCAATAACATGGGGTATTATGGAATCTAAAATTCGCCCTCTCACACAGCAAAGGATCTTCTGTAGAATCATGATTTTTGTAGTCAACCTAGAAAATATAGTTAGTAGTTTGGTATTTTTTGGTTGACCCATTCCCGTTTTTTCCTATGCTCCTTCCCTACTGCTTCAAGTTACTGGTACAAAAAGGTGCTGCTAAATCTAGGGCATCTTAGTCACACTGTACTTTGGGATAATGCCACACTTTAACATGGTCTGCTAAGCATTCCTCTTAAGTATTCACTGTCGGCTACACTGAACAGGTCAAGTCTGGTTGAAAGTTACATAAAACAAGGACCTGACTTCACTGTTTATTAGTAGTAGTATTGACTGCCATTTTAGGAATGATTCCTTAGTTGAGAATATGTTCAATACTCAACAACACTTCCCACTTACATGGTGTTTTCCTTACAGGCCATGTCAACTGCTTGATAACCTTTTAGTAATCTTCCTTTTATGTCACACTTAAAAAAAAATAATAGATAAGGAGATGCACACTAGCTCAAGGAAGGTAAAGATGTCAGCAGTCTTCCTCCCATCTTAATTCTACCTGTGCAGCAATTCCTGATTCAGATTTTGAATTTCATTCTTTAAAGTGAAGACCCAGTTTGATGACAAATTCAACTCCTTTTCTCTTTGCTGGAAACCCTGGTGGCATGGTGGTGTCTGCTAACCAAAAGGTCAGCAGTTCAAATCTGCCAGGCCCTCCTTGGAAACTCTATGGAGCAGTTCTACTCTGTCCTGTAGGATCCCTAGGAGTTGGAATCAATGTAACGGCAGTGGGATTGGGTTTTCTCTTTGCTCAGTGATGTAATGCTGCTTGTCTTGGATGCTCATTTTAATAACATTTCTAGTCACATTGTTAGAAAAACAGGTAACTAGATGGTGATTGGTCACTTGTTTAATTTCTGCTAACTTGTATAACTATTTGCACTTTGCTTTGCTACTTAAACTGTGATACAAGGTTTTGCAGGAAAATGTATTCACTGTTGAATTTAAAGGCTTTTCCATTTAATAAAAATATCTGTTGACTCCAAATGTTAAAATACAGTAATGCCCCTCAGCACTTCCCTTTTTCCTGCATTTGTCCTCAGATTTCTTGTGTCCCTTGAGTAGTCTTTTCCAATTTTATTTTTTGAAAGAAACTCACTGAGAATTGCGTTAAAGGGAAAAAAAAAATCTGTTTTTGTTTTATTAATATGTAAACACTTCCGTTTTGCAGGCATTATTTTTATTTTGCCACCTGACAGTATTACTAGAAAATTTATACCACTGCAAGTAGGCTGTGAGATTGTTGCTGTACCATTTTTATCTCAGCCTAACATGAAGGCTTTGCAGAGAAGAGAGAAGCGAAACTTTGTGGAGTTTCCTTTGAAATATATTACAAGTTTGTAGTATGAGAGCCCTAAAAATAGCAGTGCCACAGTTGAACAATGTTTCTCTTTAGTCAAAGGACATCTGCTGGATAGAAGGGAGAATGAAAGAAGTCACATAGCTAAATCTTACAGCATTTGAAACATTTTTCACTAATTTAGTAAGCAGTGACTCTCAGCTATGAAGCAATGACAAAAATAAAGGGCATGGATCCTACCTTTGGGATGTTTCCCATGTCTCTGGGTAAAAGTCAGCGACAGGCTAGTAAATGAGGGGTAAGCTCCAGGAGAGCAGCAGATAATGGTTTCTTGACTCCTTACAACAAGGCAGCTGTGGAGGTAGCTCAGTGAACCAAAGAATGAAATTTTAGGTAACTCTGGGGCAGGTTCAAGGACTCAGGGCTTTGCTTTAGATGAGATGCTTTCAGAAAGGGGAGGAAATTGTAAGATTTGATATTTCAATAGATCTTACCTAAAACATAGGTATCATGAAGCAAGGCTAAATGTAGAAGTCACCTCATACTGGTCATTTTTAACATTTGGTTTGGTCTGAGTTCAGATGTGCTCATGAAGTGGTCTTTTTTATCTTGATCCATTATAATTACACTGGGTTTCTCTGATCTGAGTGTTCTGTGAAATTGTGTTCAACAGGAGACACAAAGGTCCAGCTGTGATGGCCTGGAACTGGTTTTCTCTCTCTCACCAATCACATGTCTAGCAACTTATATGTTATTCCAATAGATGTTAAAAGGTACTCAACTTTGGAATTGCCTTGCTTTTGTCTCTGAAATGAAGAAAATCTTTACTTTTTAGTTTAAAATAATGAAAAAATAATAACACTGAAGGCAGACTAATTTAAGAGATGACATTTGAAAGGACTGATTTATCAAATAACAAGTAGAAAAAAATTCAAGTAAAATGCTTAGCTCTGAGTTACTGACACATGATCAGCATTATACTTCCCAGGCCGTGAAATCTTAAGGAATTACTACTTAGGAACTCAGTAAAAGTTGCAGGTTTGTTTGTTTACTGTGCTTTAAGTGAAAGTTTACAATTCAAATTAGTTTCTCATACAAAAAGTTTATACACATTCTTATGTGACACTAGTTGTCCTCCCTAAAACAGCACATTCCTCCTTTCCATCTCTGATTTCTCATGTCCGCTCAACCAGCTTTGTCCCTTTCTGCCTTCTCATCTTGCCTCTGGACATGAGCTACCCATTTAATCTCATTATCTACTTGAGATAAAAAGCATGCTCTTCCTAAGTATCATTTTATGTCTTATAGTCCAATCTAATCTTTGAAGAGCTGGCTTTGGGAATGGCTTTAGTTTTTAGTTAACAGATTGTCTGAGGGCCATGTCTCCTGGGCTCCCTCCAGTTTCATACCATTAGGGCTGGTCTTTTTACTAGAATTTAAGTTCTGCACCCCACTTTTGTCCCACTCAGTCAGGGACTCTGTTATGTTACCTGTCAGGGCAGACACTTGTGGCAGCCAGGCACCATCTAGTCCTTCTAGCCTCAGACTAATGGAGTTTCTGGTTTATGTGACCCTTTCTGTCCCCTGGGTTAATAATACTCTGGTTTTCTTCATCCTCCTTTGTTCCAGGTAGGTTAGATCAACTGATGCATTGAGATGGGTACTCACTAGCTTCTAAGACCCCAGACACCATATGCCAAAGTGGAATGCAAAACATTTTAATAAACTGGTACACCAACTGACCTAGATGTCCCCTGAAACCATGATTCCCAGATGCCCAACTCCGCTACTCAGGAACAGAATATTTCATAATGAAGTTAAATACGGTTTTATCCTTTTGTTAGAGTCACTAATTTTTAACAGAAAAAAAATGGTGTTACAAATTAAAACACAAGACACCAAATGAAAATGTGTTCTAGACACTTACAGGCATCTCCTTTTCTTTATCTTCTGCTAAATTCATAAAGAAAAATTTATTTTAAAAACAATATAATCTGATACCAACCCTTTGAGTATTTCCTGTGTCCCCTGATCTCTGTTGAAACAGCTGGCAGCCTCTTCCATCTCCATAGCAACCACACCATCAGTCAGCTGGCTGGACAACACTGGGGAAAAAAACAAGAACTCTAACACAGCAAACACTTGGAATTTTAATTTATGAGGCTCCTTTTCCTATGTGCTTTTACATTTTACAAATTTTGCAATAAAAAAACCTATACAATCCTTATTTGCCAGCCAAATCATGTCCTCTATTCTGGCATCTCTGAGAGAATTAATGTCAGTGTCCAGTAGTGGCACAACAGATGGATCAAATCGCTGCAGCTGTTTCAATTGTTCAAATGATAGGCCTGCTCCTGTCATTCCTTCTTCTCCAATCTGTGGTTCCTGTTTAGAGAAAATTAAGTATGGGTGAACATCCCTGTAATTACTAAGTGTGTGTGTGTACAATTTAATTTAGAAGAGAAGCTGGTTGTGTCAAACACATCTTCCAAAAGTAGAAAAACAAGTGAACACCTTTTATTTTTGTAGAATGTATGAGCTGTCTTCCCAGGGAATAATTTTTCTAGGTATGGCCACCTAATGAATATCTATCATGTCACACATGCTCTTCAATTACTGTGACACTGCAAAATGCTAGAGCTTCACAGTGAGAAATGCATGGGTTCAAATTGCAACTCTACTACATTTTAGCTATATGATCTTAGTAGCTTAAGTAACTCAGCCCTAAGACTTAAGAATGCAGGATTGTGTCTGGTATAATGCACAGAACATCATTATCTCCACAGCAATAGGTAAACCTTAGCTTTATTTACCAGACTCCCTCAAAACTCACAGAAGAAATTCCTGAGGCATCTTTTCCACCTAGATGCCAATCTCTCACCCATACCAACTGAATGATGATGCTGTATTTTTCTTTTTTGGAAATTTACTAGAACAATGAAAATATGTTAGAAAAGAATATACAAATTAAGGCCGCATCAATCAGTTTAGGCGAATACAGAAACATAAGAATTGAATGCTGCTTGCAAACCAGTACTGCAAAAGATTCATAATCCTAATTCAAATCATTTCTCAGACATGTATATGTCAATTAAGATTTTTCTTAGATATATACCTAATAAAACATTTATATTATTTCATAAGTGAAAAAAGACTCTCTTTTAGGTATATATTAAGTGAAAAAATGTATTATGAACACACACATATGTAAAATTCCAAATAAATTCTGGGGGTGGAGTCAAGATGGCAGACTAAACACATCTCCCTAAATCCCTCTGGAAGCCAAGACCTGTATTGATAAATGGAGCCTTCTAGACACCTAGTGAACCCTAGGACAAGGCATAGGGCTGTTAATTTAGACTCCATACCACTGAATGGAAAACCTCTTCTTTGCTGACCCTGCTCTTTGCAAGAGCTGGCTTTCACAGACCAAAGGTAACTCACCACTTTTTTTTTGCTCAGTCTTAGCCAGTGGGCGCAGCTTGTACTTAACTAGCAGCTAACCTCAGATGCACTGCTAGTGGGATCAACAGGTGAAATTACTATATTGTGAGAGCTCAGTTTTAGACTCTGTGCATCTCAGCACCTTTGGCCTCTCTTTCTGAGTACCTTGTACAGAGGCAGGTGCTAAGCTTGTGCGGGATGCCATCTTGTTCCATCAAGAGGTGTAGAGACCCATACGGTGGCCCCAGCTAGACCTAGTTTAAAGGCTGAGAGGCAATGCTTGCCCGGAAGTGAGCGCTTTGCCAGCAGAAAAGCAGTATTTTACACAGTGTCGCCTACTGCTGGGGCTGGGCAACAGAGGTTGTGGACTCTGTGCATCTCGGCACCTTCGGCCTCTCTTTCTACTTCCGACATCGAGTAGCCTGGACCCAGCCAGGCAGTAAGCTTGTGTGGGACACCATCATGTTCCACTGAGAGGTGGACACACCCTTACAGAGGCCTCAGCTGGAACTAATTCCTGGGCTAGGAGGCAGCGTCTGCCCAGAGGAGAGCACTTTCCAGACAGAAAAGCAGGATTCTGCACAGTATCGCCTACAACTGCAGCCCAACAGCAGAAGCCAGCAAGGCAGTAGCCTGTCTATATTCTGAGCTAGTTTATAACATCTGGGGTTGGATATAAAGGTGCTTACTTTGTCAGCTAGGAAGAGGGACTTACACACTTGAAAACCTGACAGGCTTTGGAAGTTGTCAGATATCTTTTACTTTTCATTTTAAGATGGCCTAGAGAAACCACTGTGGTACATCCTCACAGCATGTCTCCCAGCCTCTACTGACTCACATGCTGCCCCAAGAGCAACAAACTCTGGAGAGAAATGTAACGAAGAAACCACCTATGGCTTCAGAAAGCCCCCAACAGAAAGCACCACAAAACTTCCCGGATGAAGAAACCTTTCTGAAACTATTGGAAGGTGAATACAAAAGGATTAGTATGTATAGAGCCCTCCTAGACATTATACAAAACGCAGCAGAGGAAATGAAAAATTAAGAAATCTGTTTGATCTGATGGAGCGTCAGTACTCTGAAATCCAAAAGATCAAGAACAAAATCAAAGACATAAAACTTCAATTCAAAGCCCAGAAAACATAATGGAACAAATGGAAAATAGACATTCTGACTTGGAAGGCAAAAAGAGTTACTGACTCCAGCATCTATGAGTATAAATCAGAAAAAAGAAACAAGAAAAATGAAGAAGCATTAAGAAGCATGTGGGACTCTATGAAGAGGAACAATTTATGATTAATTGGAGACTCCAAACAGGGCAAGGCACCTGAGAACACAGAGAGTATTGCTGCTGAGCTGCTGACAGAAAACTTCCCAGAAATTATGAAAGAAGAGAATATAGATATCCAAGGTGCACATCGAATACCACTCAATATAGATCTCCAAAGAAAGACTTCAAGACATATTATACCCAAGGTTAGCAAAATGAAACATAAGCAGAATCTCTTAAACACAGCATGCCTCAAAGCAAAACTAACATTCAGAGGGAGATCCTGTAGGCTTTCATCAGATTTCTCAGCAGAAACAATGCTGGCACAGAGACAGAGGCATGACACATTCAGAGCCTTGAAGAACTTCCAACCAAGAATTCTATATCCTGCAAAACTATCTGTCAAATATGAAAAGGAAATTAAAACACTCCTAGGTAAATGGAAACTCATAGACTTTGTAAAAACCAAACCAAAATTACAAGAAATACTGAAAGAATCTCTTCTTTGGCTGAAGAGCAAAACCACTAACTTTATATTTTAGAAGCAAATACAGGTCATGTTATCGAGAATCCTACTTAGTAAGGGAAGGCTCCAAACTCAATCACAGCTACAATAGTGAAACAATCCAGTGATCATATCATGAAAACTACGATGTCATCATATTAAGAAGAGGGTTGCACCACAGTTGTTATAGTCCTTCCAGATGGAGAGGAAGCTGATAAGAATGCTAGTAATTAAAATTGGGTTTATACATAGTTTATTAAGGGGGATCACAGAGGCAGCCATAAAGCAAAATAAAGATGCAACATATCAAATCAAGAAACATAATACAGAAGTCTCAACAACCACAAAACCAACCCTGAAAAAGGTGAAAAATCAACTCACAAAGAATATCCCAGAACAGATTAATAAGAACAACAGCGTAAATATCAACACAAAAATAAACATATCACAGTGGCAGCACTGAACACATACCTATCAATAATTACATTGAATGTGAATGAACTGAATGCTCAAGTAAAAAGACATCGAGTGATTTCTTGGATCAAAAGACACGACCCATCTATATGTTGCCTACAAGAAACTCACCATAGACTTAAAGATATGAACAAGTTGAAAATTAAAGGATGGAAGAATATATAGCAAGCTAACAGCAGGTGTGGCAATTCTAATCTCGGATAAAATAGATTTGAATGTAAAATCCACCATCGTGGACAAGGATGGACACTACTGCTGAAAGGTTCAATACACAAGCAGGACTTATCAATATTAAGTATTTATGCACCTAATATTAGAGCACCTAAATACATTGAAGAAACACTGACCACACTCCAAAGTGAGATAGATCACTCCACAATAACAGTGGGAGACTTCAACACTCCACTCTCAATGTTGGGCAGATCGTCTAGAAAAAAGGTCAATAAAGATACAGAAGACCTTATTGCCACAATTAACCAACTATACCTCATCGACCTACACAGAAATTTCTATGCATCAGCAGACAACTACATCTTCTTCTCCAGTGTGCACGGAATATTCTCCAGAATAGACCATGTGTTAGGACATAAAGCAATTCTCAACAAAATTCATACCACTGAATTAATGCAAACATCTTCTCAGATCATAAACCCAGAAAAGTCAAAATCAGTAGCAGAAAAAAAAATAGATAGAAAGTGGAACTCATGGAAACTGAACAACATCTTGCTCAAAAAACCATGGGCTATAGACAAAATCAAGGATGAAATGAAGAAATTTATGGATTCCAATGAGAATGAAAACACTACCAGAACCTATGGGATACAGCCAAAGCAGTGCTCAGAGGTAAGTTTATTTCCATAAATGCACATATCTGCAAGGAAGAAAGAAAACAAACCAAAGAACTAACCCTACAGCTTGAACAAGTAGAGAGAGAACAACAGAGGAACTCCTCAGGCCCCAGAAGAAAACAGGTCATAAAGATTGGAGCAGAACTAAATGAATTAAAGAATAGAACAACAACTGAAAAGACCAAAAGCTAGTTTTTTGCAAAGATCACCAACATTGACAAACTACTGTCTAAATTTACTACAGAAAAACAGGAAAGGAAACAAATAACCCAAATAAGACATGAGAGGGGAGTTGTCACAATAGATCCAACAGAAAACAAATAGATTCTGAAGTCTTTCTTTCATCTATAAATCTCTTAAATTCTGGATCTAGAAACCAACTCTGGGTTGCTTTTTATTTATGTATTCCAATTACATACTACAATTCTGCACAGGAAAGTACAAAAGTTAGATATCAATGTGTCTGAATGAATACAATTATTAAAGATTTAATCACCAATATTATACACCAAAAATCTAATTCTAAATGTAGCTTTCATAAATATTATAATAGAACATTAGACATTACTGTAAGTAAAATAAATCTTTTAAAATGTTACACTTTTTAGAAACAAGCCATAAAAAAGTAATCATCTGAATCACTTTTTCCCCTTTGGCTGGTCTTTTTCTATCCAATAGAGTTACTAAAACCTGTTTGGGCTTTTATGTGACAGAAGGAAACATGGTCAACATTTTCTGTATCAGAAAAATATAGGACTGGGAGGGGGAGAAAAAGAAAACTTGCAGAAACAAAATTATAAGTAACACGACCAATATCTACAAAGAGAACAAACATGTAACAAAGATATACCTAAATTCTGTTATTTTAACACAACGGCAAGAAATGAGTACAGGAATTTTGTCAGGAAGTGCCAATCTTCTATGGAAAGTCTTGTTATTGTGAGGTGCTCCAAATTGGTTGCAACCCTATGTATGTTGTTGTTAGGTGCTGTCAAGTCGGTTCTGACTCATAGTCGCCCTATAAAGAACAGAACGAAACACTGCGCAGTCTTGCACCATGTCCACAATCGTTTTTATGCTTAAACCCATTGTTGTAGCCACTGTGTCAATCCACCTCATCAAGGGTCTTCCTCTTTTTCGCTGACCTCCAACTCTACAATGCATGATGTCCTTCTCCAGGGACTGATCTTTCCTGACAACATGTCCAAAGTATGTAAGACGCAGTCTTGCCTTCTTTGCTACCAAGGAGCACTCTCCTAGAACAGATCCGTTTGTTCTTTTGGTGGTACATGGTACATTCAACATTCTTCTCCAAACACCACAATTCAAAGGCATCAATTCTTCTGTCTCCATTGTTCCTTCTCCAGCTTTCGCACACATATGAAGCAATTGAAAATACCATGGCTTAGGTCAGGTGCATTTTAGTCTTCAAGGTGACATCCTTACTTTTGAATACTTTAAAGAAGTCCTTTGCAGCAGATTTTCCCAATGCAATGTGTCTTTTGATTTCCTGACTGCTGCTTCCATGGGCGTTGATTGTGGACCCAAGTAAAACAAAGTCCTTCACAACCTCAATCCTTTCTCCATTTATGACAATGTTGCTTACTGGTCCAGTTGGGAGGATTTTTGTTTTCCTGATGTTGTGGTGCAATCCATATGGAAGGCTGTGGTCCTTGATCTTCATCAGTGTCTCAAATCTTCATTTCCAGCAAGTAAGGTGGTGTCATCTGCATAACGCAGGTTGTTAATGAGTCGTCCTCCAATCCTGATGCCTCGTTCTTCTTCATGTAATCCAGCTGCTCAGATTATTTTCTTGGAATAAAGATTAAAAAGGTATGGTGAAAGGATACAACTGTGATGCACACATTTCCTGACTTTAAACCACATAGTGTCCCCTTGTACTGTTCACACAACTGCCTCTTGATCCATATACAGATTCCTCAAGATCACAATTAGGTGTTCTGGAATTCCCATTCTCCACAATATTAGCCATAATTTAGTACGGTCCACACAGTCAAATGCTTTTGCAGTCAATGAAACACAAGTAAACATCTTGCTGGTAGTCTCTGCTTTCAAGCCAAGATCCACCTGGTATCCGTGATGATATCCCTATTTCCACATTCTCTTATGAATCCAGCTTGAATTTCTGCTAGTTCCATGTCAATATACTGTTGTAGTCACTTTTGAATGATCCTGAGCAAAATTTTACTTTCATGTGATATCAATGATAGTGTTCGGTGATTTCTGTAGTCAACTGGACTACTTTTCTCCGAAATGGGCCTAAACATGGATCTCTTCCTGTCAGTTGGCCAGGAAGCTGTCCTCCAAATTTCTTGGCATTGATGACTGAGTACTTACTGCACTGCATCTGTTTGTTGAAATATCTCAACTGATATTCCATCAATTCTTGGGGCCTTGTTTTTTGCCAATGCCTTCAATGAAGCTTCGATTTCTTCAGTACCCAGTGATTCCTGATCATATGCTACCTCTTCAAATGGCTGAATACCAACGAGTTCTTTATGGTATAGTGACTCTGTACTCCTCCCTTCTTCTGATGCTGCCTGAGTCATTTAATATTTTCCCTGTAGAAGCTTTCACTATTACAACTCGAGACTTGAATTTTTTCTTCAGTTGTTTCAATTTGAGAAATGCAGAAATTGTTTTTCCCTTCTGGTTTTCCATTTCTAGCTCTTTTCACATGTCATTATAATATTCCGTCTTCTCAAGCAGCTCTTTGAAGCATGTCTTTTACTTCTCCATTCCTTTCTTTTGCTCAACATTCAAGCACAAGTTTCAAAGTCTCTTCTGACATCCAATTTGGTCTTTTCCTTCTTTCCTGTCTTTTTATTGACCTCCTCTTCTCTTCATGGATGATGTCTTTGATGTCATTCCACAATTTGTCTGGTCTTCCGTCAAATCTGTTCTTGAGATGGTCTTTAAACTCAGCAGTGATATACTCAAGGTCTTACTTTGATTCACAAGGACTTGTTCTAGTTTTCTTCAGTTTCAGTTTGAATCTGCATATGAACAATTGATGATCTGCGCCACAGTCAGCACCTGGTCTTGTTCTGACTGCTGATATGGAGCTTTTCCATCATCTTTTTCCACAAATGTAGTCAATTTGGTTCCTGTGTATTCCATCGACTGAGGTCCATGTGTACAGTTGCCGTTGTGTTGGTTAAAAAAGGTAGTTGCAATGAAGAAGTCACTATTCTTGCAAATTTTATTATGTGATCTCTGGCATTATTTCTATCACCACGGCCATATTTTCCCACTACTGATCCTTCTTTGTTTCCAGCTTCTGCATTCCAGTCACCTGATTGCATGTTCAATCAATTTCAGACTGCAGAAGTGGGTAAAAATCTTCAACTCTTCATCTTTGGCCTTAGCTGTTGGTGTGTAAATCTGAGTAATAGTCACATTAACTAGGCTTCTTGTAGGCATATGGATATTATCCTATCACTGACAGCACTGTACTTCAGGACAGATCCTGAAATGTTCTTTCTGATGATGAATACACCATTCCTCTCAAGTTTTCATTCCCAGCATAAGAGACTGTATAGATTGTCAGATTCAAAATGCCCAAAACCGGTCCATTTCAGCTCACTGATGCCTAGGATGTCAGTGTTTATGCATTTCATTTCGTTTTTCACAATTTCTAGTTTTCCTAGATTCATACTTCTTACATTCCATGTCGTGATTATTAGCAGATGTTTGCAGCTGTTTCTCCTCATTCTGCGACATGACAAATCAACGAACAAAGATCCTGGACGCCTCACTCTATCCATGTGGACTCTACTTTGTGGAGGCAGCTTTTTCTCAGGCATCCTCCAAGTGCCTTCCAACCTGGGGGGCTCACTTTCCAGCACCACATCTGACAACGTTTGGCTGCTATTCATAAGGTCTTCCCTGGCTAATTCCTCTCAGAAGGAGACTGCCAGGTCCTTCTCCCTAGTCTTAGTCTAGAAGCTCAGCTGAAACTTGTCTACCATCATTGATCCTGCTGGTACCTAAATACCAGTAGCTTAGCTTCCTGCATCACCGCAACAAGGAAGCCTCCACTGACAGACAAGTGGGGGCTGCTGAACCCTATGTATTACAGAACAAAATGCTGCTCAGACTCACAATCATTGCTATATTTGAGTCCATTTTTGCAAACACTGTGTCAGGCCATCTTGTTGAAAGTTTTCCACTTTTAAGCTGATCCTCTACTTTACCAAGCATGATTTCCTTCTCCAGGAACTGGTCCCTCCTGATAACACACCCAAAGTATGTGAAATGAAGTCTCTTGTCATCCTTGCTTCTAAGGATCATTCTGGCTCTACTTCTTCCAAGACAGACAAATTCATTCTCCTGGCAGACCATGGTATGTATGCTTAATACTCTTCGCAAAAACCATAGGTCAAGCCAAAGCTCAGTGCCGTCAAGTCGCCATGAGTCGCCATAGGTCAAAGGTATCCATTATTCTTTCGTGTTCCTTATTTTCCAGTTTTCAAATGCATATAAGGTGAGTGAAAACATATGGTGTTGTGTCAGGTATACCTTAGTCCTCAAAGTAACATCTTTGATTTTCAACAATTTAAAGAGGTCTTTTGTAGCACACTTACCAAAAGTCAGTCAGATTTCCTGACTGCTGTTGCCATGGGCATTAAAGGTGGATCTAAAATGATATCCTTCATAACTTGAACCTTATCTGTTTGTCACGTTGCTTACTGGCCCCGCTGTGAAGGGTGTTTCTTTTATGTTGAGGTGGAAACCATACTGAAGGCTGTGGTCTTTGATCTTCATCAGTAAGTGCTTCAAGTTCTCTTCACTTTGAGCAAGAAGGATTGTGTCATCTGCATAACACAAGTCGTTAATAAGCCTTCCTTCAGTCATGATGTGAGTTCTTCACACAGTCTAGCTTACATATAATTATATATTTAATCAGGACCATATGAGAAGTCTAAATGGTTCTAATTAGAGGAAATTTTCCTTGACATATTTCTTTATGTGACACGGTTATCTCCACGCTGAAGTTTCTGTGATTTATCAGATCACATAGAAAAATAAACTTCTTACCTGAGGCTGAAGCTGAAGGCACGGAAATGTTCTGAGGGCCCAGGCAACTTGTTCCTCATTTTCTGACAGTGTTATAGTGCATGTGCTATAAATCAGCACACCTCCTGGCTTCAGAAGCTGAACTGCCTAGAGAAAAGTGTGATGAGCCTATATGTTCCACAAGACCAAATAAACATTCAAAAGATCTTATGGGATAATAAGGAGCCTCTGTAGTGCAGTGGCTAAGTGCTTGGCTACTAACTGTTCACTGAAAGGTAGGGAATTCAAACTCACTAGCCCCTCCCTGGGAGAAAGATGGAGCAGTCAGGTTCCATAAAGATATACAGCCTTGGAAACCTTATGGGGCAGTTCTAGTCTATCCTCAGGGTTGCAATGAGTAGGGATCAACTCAACAGCAATACATCTGGTTTTGTTTATAGCATAATACATGATATAGTGCACGTGTTTAGGATAAATAAAATATTCTGCATGACAAGGATTCTTTCTCTTATTAAGTACATAATCTTCCACACCAAGACTTCCTAAACATAATCATTCAGTTTCATGGCTTTAGAAATCACTTTTATGCTGAAAACTCACAAATTTACAGTCTTACACCAGATCTTTTTCTGAACTCCAATCTTATATACACAACTGCCTTTTCAACATTTCTGCTATCAAAAAGGCGAAAAGGCACTTAAGACCTGATATGCCCAAAACTGAGCTGCTGTTTTTCTTTCTAACCTGACTGCAACAGAAGTCTTCCCATCCTTCCACTTGCTGGGGCTCCAAATGTTAATGACCTCTGATGCCTCTTTTTTCTCATATTTCCCCGCCCAACAGCAAACACTACTGGTTCTATCATCAGAATGTATCCAGAAATTGGTGATTTCTCACCACTTCCACTAGTACCTTTCTGGTCCAAACTTAAAATTACCTTTTGCCTAAACTGCTGCAACAGTCTCATACTTACTGACCCAGTTCGTTCCCTGCCTTCCTACAGTCATCTCAGTACAGTGGTCAGATGGTCCCCTTAAAACTTGTTAATCTCAGCCCACACCCTTCCAAATATCCTTCATTATCACTTACGGTCAAAGCCAACGTCCTTACAGTGGCTTTAAGGCCCTACATAAACCACAGGACTCCGCTCCTATCTGGCCCTGTCTTGTACACTTCTCACTCTTGATCACTGTTTTAGCAACAACAGTCTACATGCTATTCCTGAAAATGACAGGCTCATTTATACCTCAGGATTTTAGAACTCGGTTGGGAAGCTCTTCTATCCCTGCTTTGCTTGTACCTTCATAATCTTTATTTATGTGTCCCCTTTTCAGTAGTGCCTTTTCTGACCACCCTATGTAAAAAAAAATCACACCTGTCATCACAGAGTCAATTCCAACTTACAGTGACCCTGCAGGGCACAGTAGCAGTACTGACACCCATAGGGTTTCCAAGGAGCAGTTGGGAGATTTGAACTGCCGACCTTTTGGTTAACAGCAAAACTCTTAACCACCGTACCATCAGTATATCTATTCTTGCTATAGCCAATGTATTTATAATTAAGAACTAACAGGAAATAATGAATGTATCCTCTATCAAACACAGTCCATTTTCTGTGAAATTTACTGAATCATTTTTCCAAGACTAGAAGAATTTCTCAAATGCTTTATCTGGGCTTTTTCTAAAATATACTGGAGAGCAGTTAAGTTTCCAAAGTTTTTATGGTTTTTTGATGTCCTAAACTGGCTGCTCTCACTTCCCATTTTTATTAATGTATTTACTTGCCTCTCTTGACCTTCCTTTTTCTAATTTGCTATCAGCGATTAACCCAAGAAGAAACATAAGTAATCCTATAAAAAAAAGACTAATTTTATCTTATACAAAATTCTTTGCGTCAATTAGTAACTAGTTGTTTGGAATTAGAGAGTATGTGTGTGCTTAAGGACAGAGCAGAATCCTTGAAACTCATTATATGTCAACAGTGAAGAAATTTTCGATTGCCAGAGTATTTTAAAGGGTCAGTCAACATTAAAGAAAAGCTCCCTGTATTTAAAGTTTGATACTCTGTTTTTTCCAATACCAAACTTGCAAAGGTCAACTTCTTTAGCAGCAAAGGATCATGACATACCACAGAAAAGAGTTTCCGCTGTAATGGTTGATACGATGTCACTTCCTTCAAAGTCCAAGCACAAGCCATGTTTGGTCTCTGTCCCATTCCGCTACAGGGTGCATCAAGAAGAATTCGGTCAAAAGATTCTGGTAAGAATGGAGGTTTCCCTATGAAGGAGAATTATAAACATATTTGCTATTGATCAAGAACAGAAAACTACATGAGACAGTAGCAATCACATGAAATTTAAAGTCATAATTTTGAAGAGAATGAAAAGAAAACAATTTCCTCAACAATCACTATCTGGTTATGATAGTTCTGACTTAATACAGATGAGACTTCACAGAAACATTGAAAATACAAGTATGATAATTTAGCATTTTTAGCTTGATTTAGTGCAAACCAAAGCCTACAAATGACACCTTGTATTCCCAACTTCAGAGGCTATGATTAGTCAGAGCTATTGTCTGGAATTGTCAATCTGGGAGCTAGCACTTCTCTTGATAATTCCTATGACAGATAGCCCCAGAGAAAGAAAGCAAGTCTATCTAGTGGGCTAATAGCCTCTTTCTACTGGGAATTTAGAAATAGGATTTTCTGTAGGTGTGATTCGGGTATGTGCTGAGATGAGGTCAAACTAGATTAGGGTGGGTCTTAAATCCAATGACAGTGTCCCTGTAAGAGAGAAAAGAACAGACACACAGAAAAGAAGGCTACAGGGACCATAAATCTAAATGTAAGACTATAAACTGCCGGAAGAGGATACAGGCTGACATCTTCACTACCTTTGGTTGGGCAACAGCTTCATAGAGAAGACATCAAAAGCACAAATGATAAAAAGAGAATATTCATAAACAGAACTTCAAAACTTCTGTGTTTCAAAGGATACTATCAAGAACGTAAATGGACAATTCACAGGATGGGAGGAAATATTTGCAAATCATATATCTGGTAAAGGACGTGTATCTAGAATACATAAAGAACTCTTACAACTCAATGAAAAGACAACTAACCCAATTTAAAAAATCCAATTTAAAAGAGGATTAATAGCCACATGAAAAGATGCTCAATATCATTAGTCATAAGAGAAACAAATAAAAACAACAGTGAGATATTACTTTACACCGAACAAGATGACTATATAAAAAAGACAGAAAATAACATGTAATGAAAACATAGAGAAACTGTAACTCTCATATGCATTGCTGGTGACAATGTAAAACAGTATAACTGCTTTGTAGAACAGTCTGCCAGCTCAAAAGGGCAAACATACCTTGACTAGCAATGCTACTCCTACAGACCCAAGAGAAAATTTTACTTGCGTGTAACGATATTGTTCAGTAATTTACACATTCAATTGGATTACCTTTCTTTGGAAACGATCTTTTCCAGTCAAGTGGCCAGGTAGCTGTCCTCCAAGTTTCCTGGCATAGACAAGTGAGTACTTTCAGTGCTGCATCTGTTTGTGAAATATCTCAGTTGATATTCCACAAATTCCTGGAGCCTTGTTTCTTTGCCCATGTCTTTAATGCAGCTTCCATTTCTTCCATCAGTACCATCAGTTCCTGACCATACACCACCTCTTCAGCTGGCTGAACACTGACCAGTTCTTTCCGGTATCATGACTCTGTGTATTCCTTCCATCTTCTTTTGATGTTCCCTGAGTCATTTAACATTTTCCCATCACTACTGCAACTCAAGGCTTAAATTTTGTCTTCAATTCTTTCCACTTGAAAAATGCAGAATGTGCTCATCCCTTTTGGTTTTTCTGTTTCCAGCTCCTTGCACATACCATTATAATACTTTGTCTTCTCAAGTTGCCCTTTGTAATATTCTGCTCAGTTTTTCATTATTCCTTTCTTTTGCTTTAGCTGCTCAACATTTGAGAGCAAGTTTCAGAGTGTCTTCTGATACTCAATTTGGTCTTTTCTTCCTTCCCTGTCTTTTTAGTGACCTCTTGATTTCTTCATGTATAATGTCTCTGACTTCATTCCATCATTCATCTGGTCTTCAGTAATATTCAACATATCAAATGTGTTCTTGAGATGGTCTCTGAATTCAGGTAGGATATATTCAAAGTCATACTTTGATTCTTGTGTACTTGTTCTAATTTTCTTTAGTTTCAATTTGAACCTCCATGTGAACAACTGATGGTTTGTTCCACAGTAAGCACCTGGTCTGGATCTGACTGCTAAAATAGAACTTTTCCATTGTCTTTTTCCACAGATGCAGTCGATTTGATTCCTGTGTATTCCATCTGGTGAGGCCCATGTGTAGAATCACCATTTGTGTTAAAAAAGGTATTTGCAGTGAAGAATTCCTTAGACTTGCAAAATTATATCATGCAACCTCTGGCACCATATCTATCACCAAGGCCATCTTTTCCAACTAGTAATCCTTCCTCTTTGTTTCAACTTTTGTATTCCAATCACCATTAATTATTAATGCATACTGATTGCATGTTTGATCAATTCTGCACTGCAGAAGCTGGCAAAAATCTTCAGTTTCTTTATCTTTGGCCTTATTGGCTGGTGCATAAATTTGAGTAATAATCTAGGTATATGGATATTATCCTAATACTGACAGCACTGTACTTCAGGACAGACCTTGCGATATTCTTTTTGACAATGAACACAACACTATTCCTCTTCAAGTTTTTGTTCCCAGCATAGCACGCCAGAAGATTTTCTGATTCAAGATGGGCAATATCAGTCCATTTCAGCCTACTAATGCCTAAGATATCAAACTTATGCATTCCATTTCATTTCTGACAATTTCCAATTTTTCTACATTCAAACTTTGTACATTCCATGTTCTGATTATTAATGGATGTTTGCAGGCGTTTCTTCTTGTTTTGTTATGTGTCACATCAGCAAATGAATATCCTGAAGGCTTTACTCCATCCACGTCATTAAGGTTGGCTCTACTTTGAGGAAGCAGCTCTTCCCCAGTTGTCTTCCGAGTGCCTTCCAGTTGGGGGGTTCATTTTCTGGCACCGTATCTGACAATGTTCCACTGCTATTCATAAAGTTTTCACTGGTTAATTCCTTTCAGAAGTAGATTTCCAGGTCCTTCTTCCTAGTTTATCTTAGTCTGGAAGCTCAGCTGAAACCTGTCTACCATGGATGACCCTGCTAGTATCTAAATATCAGCGGCATAGCTTCCAGCATCACAGCAACATGCAAGCCCCCATGGTGTAACAAACTCAAGACACGTGGGGGTTCCAAAAGTAGACTGTGGTAATGATTGCACCAATCCCGGAAATATACTAAAAACCATTAAATTGCATACTTTAAAAATGTAAATCATATGGTATGTGGAGTATATATCAAGAAATCTAAAAAAATAAATGAGATCAGATTATTAAAGATTGTATCACAATCAATGTTCATTTTTAAAGAAAAATTATATGTGTTATATAGGAAGATAAACTACTTTTCCCCAAATTTAACATGTGACACTATGATATATTTTATGATTAGATAAAAGAATACTTTGCCAAATAAAATTCAAATACAACAAATGATGCAAATGACTATACTGGTATCAAAAATGTAAATACGGCTTTCATGAACTGATGTTCAGAGTTTGTACATTATTTAACAGAATACAGCTTGTTCTTTCTATAAACTTCATTTCTGAAAGGCCAGACAGGATTCAGTCTGCTTCTTATGAAAATACTCTGTAAATAAAACATTACATATATGGATAATTTTTATTCTAATAAATGAAGGTTAACTGACTATAACTCCCGCTATTTTCTCTTTTTCTACAACAGAATTAAAATTACTCTGCTCCGTTGTTTTTAGGTGCCATCAAGTCAGTTCTGGTTCATAGCGACGTTATGTACAACAGAACAAAATGCCAGATCCTGTGCCATTCTTGCCGTCTTGCTATGCCTGAGCCCATTCTCGCAGCCACTGTGTCAACCGATCTCCTTAATGATCTTTCTTTTTCACTGACTCTCTCCCAAGCACGGTGTCCTTCTCCAGAGACTGGTCTCTCTTGATAACACACGCAAAGTGCATCACACAAAGTCTCACCACCCTCACTTGAAGGAACATTCTCTGGCTATACTTCTTTCGAGATAGATTTGTGTGTTCTTCTGGCAGGCCATGGTATACTCGATATTCTTCATGAACATCGTAACTCAAAGGTCTCAAGTTTTCTTCAGTCTTCCTCATTCATTCAGCTTTTGCACGCACGTGTGAAAATATCATGGCTTAGATTTGGCACACCTTAGTCCTCAAATCGACATATTTGCTTTTTTAACACTTTAGAGAGGTTTTTCTGCAGCCGATTTGCCTAACATGATGCACTGCTTGATTTCTTGACTGCTGCTTCCATTGGCATAGACTGTGGATCCAAATAAAATGAAATCCTTGATAATTTCAATATTTCAGTATCTTGCCTATTTATCATGATATTGCTTACTGGTCCAATTATAAGGACTTTTCCTTTTCTTTTTTTTGCTATGCCACATAGAAAATTTAACTGTATTAATACAATTTATAAAACTGGTGAAAATCACCTTACATTTGCAGGGTTTTTGTTTGTTTCTAGAATTTGAGTATTTCTTATTCTTTCAGCTGTCAACTAACAATCTACTGTGCCTACAAATTAAAAATTTCTAATTAGTAAAAAACATAATTTAAGATTGTAGGACAAACTGTATTTGCCAAAGATGGCTGGCACAATATATTCCACCCCAACTGCCCTTCTTATAGTTTGACACTGACACTGCTCCCATCAAGAGGCAGTTTTTACATCCTCTCTCCCGCATTCTGAGCAACATTTAAAGTAACACACCATGACTTCTGGGCAAGGTCATAAAAGGTGATACAAGGTTAGGAAATACAGCTTCTGCCTCGGGCTCTCAAGTTGCTCCCTCAGAACACAACTAACAGAAAGCCCAGGCTACACGTAATTCCCAGCCAAAAGCCACCATCAACCTCCATGTCTATAAAGTGAAAGCCTTCAAGAAGACGCCTACCTATATCATCACATGAGTGAGGTATTCAAAGTGAGAACCACTGTAAAAATTGCAAGCGGGTGGCAGGATCAGACCTCCTCTTAACTTCACCAGTGGGGAGGAGAATCAAGATCAACAGCTCAGGGCTGATTCCTATGAGGCAAAGGTCAGCTATGCCTCCTCTCTCCACCATCTCTACCAATTTTGACACCAACCATCCCTCTCCACAGTACTCTACTTCTCTGCTGGGTTCAATATTCATCCCAATGGCTATACAAAATGGAAGCAATATTCAAAATTATGCGATTTATTAGGGAAGTACTAGGTTATAACTCAGGAACACTCAAGATAGTTCTTCCAACAGGACAGCCACTTCTCTGCCAAGCTCTACCCTCTGGCCCCTCAGCCTCTACCTCTCTTGGCCAAGTATTAAAAACCTCTTTTAGCTCTACAAGTAAGTGTCACAAGACACTCACTCCACAAGTAAAACTCAGTCCAAAGGCACTGAGCTCTAGCTGCATGGGTCAGCAAGGCTAGCTCCACCAAGCAGTCAGAGGTGCACTCCTGTACACCGGTACTCAGCTTTCTCACTCTCTGTGCCAAGTTCCTCTCACTCCTGGTGCTAGGAACTTCTAGCACAGGGATTCTGGACGCAAAAAAATGTGCTCCACCATTGGCCCATCTCCCTCAGTGGTGGTGAAGTCCTTTCCTTCCTGCTTCCAGGATGGCTCATTTCAAGTAAAACTGGTGACGAAATTGTCCAGTCCCCTTTGTGGGTGACAAATACCCTATCTTCACAGTCCTACTCAATCGGCTGTGTGGGAGTCACAGGACCATGTCAGGAAAAGCCATACAAAAGCAATCTTTACACACCACAACCACCTACTAGAACACTTATGAACCCCTACAACTCTGTGAAATGATAATAAAATGACTGTTGCTGTTTCAGGCCCTGCTAAGTGTCCTGATGATTTGTAACAATTGGGTTAGATAACTGGAACAAACTATACAGCAGTCAAAATGACCATACGTGTTGCCCTCAGTGTAGTTTTTCACTCATTAAAGTGTACATTCTTTTGCTTGCCACCTCATGCACCATCTCATTAATACTCAGAGAAAAGAATACTTTTATCGATTAAATAAATTGAGATGGTCACAATCATGAGTTTTATATACAAACCCTTGTCAGTTTGCCAATTGTTCTTTGATATCCATTCTTTCTTCTTTCTATAGGAAGGGTCTGAACTGCACACTTGCTACACAGCTAAAGACTACATTTTCTAGTTCTTCTTGAAGCTAAATTGGTAAGTGACCAGATTTTCAACAGTATCATGCTGATCCCATTTCCAGGTCTTGCCCTTAAAAGGGGTGGCAGTGTAATCTGCTGGTCCTTTCCCTGTGCAAAGAACTGGAACATGGACACAAAAGACACTCCAACATCTGTCACCCACTTTTAACTGTTAGATGACACAAAACAAACTAGAAACAAAACCAAGCCCTTCTATGTTTCCCAAGGTACTGTATTACGAGTTTCTTTGGTATAGTTCCTTAGCCTAGACATCAACTAATATAACTTCCTCAAAAGCTGTGGCTAACCCCGTAGGGTTCACAATCAACTAATCATAACATGCAGCTTTCATGTAATTTGGCAATTCAGTCTGATCTATTCCTAGCTTTGTAAGAAGAAAAGTACAGGCTAGGTACTGTCCCCCAGAACAAAATCAACTTTTCCAGGAAACACGCCATGTGTTTTATTTGTCTTTGTTTTTTTATATTTTAATCCTATGTGTCTTACTAGATATTAGGCAGATGTTACAACATAATTCCTCACTTTCCATTACAGGTGGAACTGTACCCTCAAAGGTACGCCCAGAGCCTAACGACCGTGTGTCTGACTGCAGCTGCAATTCCAGCGGTGTGGTTTCAGGCGTAATGAGGTAACACAGGGTTAACGTACTCTGCTATGACTGGTGCGCTTCTTTATAAAAAGCGAAGAGACAGACAGAGAAATGCCATGTGACAACAGACACCAAGTTTGAGCAAAGCTGGCCACATGAAGACACAGAGGTAAGAGTTATGCTGACAGAAAACAAGGAACACCCGAGACCATCAGAAACAAGAAGGGATTCTTCCCCTAGAGCCTTCAAAGTAACTTCATAATCTGAGATTTCTAGCCTCCAAAACTGAGAATAAGTTTTTCTTGTTTGAAGCCACCTAGCTGTGGTCCTTTGTCATGGCAGCCCTAGGAAACCAGTATACTTTCTGGACTCTCAGAAGTATGCCGATTTTTACATTACTACTAATGCATCTTCTACCAGATTGGCTCTAAACATTTGAAACTTTTAAGTTTCCACTTAAAACTTATATCAAACTACCTGAGAATATCTGTGTTGAAAATGGCCATGATGAAAACAAGCACTGAACAACTATGTAATAAAGTGATATAGATGAGCAAAAAAACAAAGAATCAGTGCTCAAATACCCCAAGTTAGTTAACAGGCTGTCTCATTACAGTGCTGAAGACTGACTTGCAAGATGGTCACCTTTAGGTCATCATCATTCTGCCTCTAAACCCAACCTACTGTTTTTATGAACGATGACAGCCTTCCCTCAAAGACAAATAAAAATCGGTGATACAAAAATTTTAGTACTGTGATAATCACAGATTATACTGAGCTACCTGATGTCCACTAGTTATTCTTATGAAGAACTTACATCCAGGCAAGCTAGATGGTGAGAAAGTATTTTTTAGGGCAATCCTGATTATCTGTAGTAGGAAGCAGGGAGATCAAACCCATGTCATACCATTTCCATAAATTATCTTTAATCAAAATAGCATCTTTAACCAATAAACATTCTGGGAAACTTAATGACAGTTAGGACTTTAAAATATGCAAGTTTTTGGACTTTTAAATTCATTAAGTCAAATCAAAACAAAAATACACAGATACAGTGATTTAATTAACACAGTGTTGATATGATAAGTATCTAATTTCAAACCAGGTATCATGTAGCAGTTTTTCCTCCCCTTCCTGCTCCATATCCTGATTCCACAAGAAACAAAAAATATGAAAACAAAATAGTTCAGTAATCAAAAATGGAATGGCTTGTGTCGTATCTCAGGAACTTTCTGATACAGAATCTGAAATGGACACAGATATATGAAGAACAAAGGCTTTAATAAAGTCTTCAGGATCTGTTTGCCTGTGCATTACTAAAAACTTGATAACCAGGGATTAAATTAAAACAAAAACATGTCTAACATGGCAAAATATCTTCAATATCTACGCCAAAGTTTTAAGACCTTACGGAAATTTGAGAGCAAGAGCAGTAATTGTGAAAATCGCACTGTTATTTTTCTGTTAAAGCCAGGGATAGAAGTCTTTACAATAAAATTTAACTCACCTTCTGTGTCCTCAACCATCTCAAGTTTAAGTGCCTTTGTTCCATCAAAGCAAAACGCTCTAATGGAATTCAAGCCCAACAACAAAGCATTCTGTTTTATTTTTTCTACTTTGTTAGCTATTTTATCCAGTGCTATTACTTCTCCCTAAAAAATGGAAAAAAATGCATAAAAATAAAGTGTTAATCCAAAGCAGTCATGAAAATTATTAATAATAAAACTAAAAAATTATAGTCTTCCCCATTCCTACCTTCACTCTAGTTTTAAAGCTAAATTCATTAACCTAATCATTATCTCAGTATTTTCTGAGCTATACATATAACAAAATTCATATTGACTCGAGGCAATTAAGGCCAAAAAACAAACCAAAACATCTGCACACCACAGCTAAATCTTATGGATTCTCTTATACACATGTAACATCTATACTCATTCATTCTTATTTATATATTTCTTTCTACCTCCTACTTGACATTGTGAATTCTTCCAAAATTTTAATACAATTAACGTTAAAAACTAATGGGTTATGTGAATTTTCATCAACAATATTTGGATAATTGAGATTTGTACTAAGAAAAAAAGAGTTATGGTTTCATGATGACACAGTAAATGTTTCCACTTTTTTCTGAAAGATTCCTTCTAAGTCCTTTGACAGTCTTAGGAATCATCAAACGCAGATGATAAATGGATCAACTGATGAAGTCCATAATAATCTGGCACTTTGGGATTGGGAACACAGATACTTATCTCCTATACAGTAAATCAGAGCAGAAAGGCTTTGCTAAAAGCCTTATAGGAGTATATTTTTATGCCAGAAAATTTTGCCCCAGGTAGTTTATTTATAAATTAGTACCATGAAGACAATGGCTTGAATTTCCTAGGTTCATAACATTGTCTACTGCTGCATAAATTCAAGCCAATTCAGAAAAGTAACAGCTGGTAAACTAGCGCCACCTTTTAATGTCTTTGCTATGCTTTTACCCAGCTTAGATTCCATGGTACAGCCTGATAATCACTCTTTTGCATGTCCTCAACTGCTATGCTCTCCTCCTGCACATACACACATGACAAAACTTTAGCCAGGGTAAATCCAATTCTTTGCCAACTCTGTGTCTACCTCCATGCAGGTAAAAAGTATGTAACAGTATCAACCTTACATTAACTTCATGATCAGTATATTCACAGAATTCCTAATACAAAACTGAATTTATGATGTGTCTAGAGTCCGTTTTCCTACGTGATTTCATATCGTCTCAAAATTTTTAACACCTTTTCTTCCTCCTTGCTCTGTTCTCATCTGGTGACTTACTGTGCCTGCTATTTCGCTGAGAAGACTGAAACAACCAGAAGAGAACTTCCAGGCTCTTACCACATCTACCCATCTACCAGTGTCTGCACCACGCACTCTGCCTTCCCTACTATTTCCATGGATAAACTATACTATCTGAAGCCATTTCTGCTACTTGTACACCAACTCCATCACATCTTACATACTCAGGAATGTCATTCCAGCAATTTATTTCTTCCAAGTACTACCAATTTTCTCTTTTTAATGTGTCTTTCTCATTGGCATATAAATACTGTTGTTTTTGTCATCTTGAAAAAAAAAAAAAACACTAGCCCCGTATCTCCCTATGTCTCTGATTTGTAAAATACTCACTGCTCAAAGGAGCTGTCTCTACTCACTTTGCTTCCTCCCTTCTCCTTCTTTCTTAAAACCAAACACTTACAATTTACAAAAACAAGGTCACCAATGACCTGCATGTTGCTAAACCCTGCAGTCAATTTAGTCTTCATCTGACTTCACAAGTCAACAGTATCTGACATAGCCTACACTCCACTGTAATCTCTCTACTTTAACCCCTTTCTTTACATGTATTACAGCTATCACACTGCCCTCGTTGTCCTCATATTAAGAGTGGCTATTCCTTTTCATTTTCTAACGTCTGAATGTTGGCATAATGTATCCACAAGTCTAAACTCCAGATCTCTTTTATTTTCTGTTTCCACTCTTCCAGTTTTATGTCTTTCTGTATTATCAATATGTTGATGATTTCTAAATTTGTATCTTCAACTTAGACCCTCTCTTCGACCCTAGATTCATATCCAATTGCCTTCACAACATTTCAGAACTCTTAGTTATCTAGTTGACATCTCATTTTCATATGGTCAAAACTGAATTTCTGATTTCTCCCTGAAAATTTGTTCCTCCCATACTCATCCCTAATCAGGAATTACTCCATCGTTCCCTTTCTTTGAGCCAAAAATCTTAAGAATCATTCTTGATTACTCTCATTTTTATAACTAATATCCAATTTATCAGCAATTCCTATTAGCTCTAACTTAAAAGGATATCCAGAATCAGACCACTTCTTACCACTTCCACACAGTGTCTAACTTCTGCCCTCACCCTTATATAGCTTGTTCTCAGCACAATAGCCAGAATGGCAGTTTAAAAAGGAATTAGGCTTATGTCACTTTTCTGCTAAAACATTTCCAATGACTTTCTATCACTCTTAGGTAAATCCAAAGTTCTACAAGATTTTACAAAACTGCTCTAACCAAATGCCCTCTGCATCCTAGGTCTCTGATCTCTTTTCCATCTACCTTCTTCTTCCTCCTTTAGTACACTTCAGCCAAACTTCCGCAGTTCTTCAACCAAGTCAGGAACTCTCCACCTCAGGACATTTACACTTAACTATTTCTAGCTAGAACATTCTGTCCATAAATTTCCACAGTGCTCATCTCCTTTAGGTCTGTCTTTAAATATTATCATCATAGAGTGAACTTCTACGACCATCCTATTAAAACCCCAAAATTCTTAGTCTCCCTTCCCTCAAAACTTCCTATTTCCCTAAATCTCTCTTATTCATAATATGATAATGCCATATATTTCATTTATTATCTGTCACCTGTCACTAGAATACAAGCTTCATGAAGGTGGGAATTTTAAACAATGGTTCACTGCTGGGTCCTCAGTTGTTGGCACAAAACAGGTAGTAAAAACACACACGTTTAACCCATCAGTCACTCAAGTTAAGTGTCTTCGTCATCTAGTGCTATTTTAACCAAAATCTAGGTGGATGGCTTTAGCAACAATAAATTTACTTTCCCACAGAAAAGTACGATAAAAGTCCAAATTCAAGGCATTGGCTTCAGGAGAATTCTTTCTCTTGGCTCTCGAGGAAGGTAGTTCTTGTCAATCTTCCCCTGGGCTGGCTGCTTCTGAGGTGCAGGAACCCTAGGTCCAAAGGACATGCTCTGCTCCCAACACTGCTTCTTTCCTGATGGTTGAGGTCCCCAACTCTCTGCTTGCTTTCCTTTCCTTTATATCCCGAGAGATTACTTGAAGGCACAATACAGTCTTACAGACTGAATCCTGCCTGGAAACCCTGGTGTCATAGTGGTTATGTGCTACATCCCCTAACGAAAAGGTTGGTAGTTTGAATCTTCCAGATGCTCCTTGGAAACTCTATGGAGCAGTTCGTCTCTACTCTACAGGGTTGCTATGAGTCAGAATCAACTCCATAGCAGTGGGTTTGGTTTAGCAGGTTTTCAGTTACACAACCACTACCCATTCTCCTTTATTAACATCACAGAGGCAGGATTTGCAACACACAGGAATATCACACAAAACCAGAAATCATGACCTAGCCAAATTGTTATACACACTTTTGGGGGGACACAATTCAGTCTTTGGCAGTAAGTGATCAAAATCTGGTTCCAAATAAAGAAAGCTATTGTGGGTGAAGACTCTAGTATTTTAGCAACTCTTTAGTTTCACATAAAATGAAACAAACTAGAAAGACAATATCAACAGACCATACACCCTTTTTGAGTTAAGGAATCTCAGTTCAAGAACGGAATGTGTTTTCAACACAGACAAAAATTGCCCCAAATGAAAGAAACACTGACACAGAGGTTGGCATTGCTCAGCGCTATCAAGAGTGCAGTGCAGAACAGAACTTCTCCACAGTGTTTTCAGGCCTGACTTTTCAGAAGCAGACTACCAGATCTGCCTTCTAAGGCACCACTGGGTAGAAATGAACTCCCAACTTTTTAGCTAGTAGTTAAGCACTTAACCAAGAGTGCCACCCACAGACTATGCATACATATGAAGAAGTAGTGAACATCAGAGCTCAAGTTATCCAATAACAGACTTAATCAAATTTTCTGGCAATGAAGCAGATATATAATTAAGCCAGCTCATCAAGTGTTTACAGACTCCAAGAACACATACATATATGTAAGATACATTCACTTCTGTATTATATATTTGTATACAAATACATTTCAATACTTCAACAATGTACTGTAAAAGTAATTTTAATGGCAGAATTGAACACTTAAAAAAAGTACTGTCTTATACTTAAGAACATTAAAGGATCTCTTAAATGTTTCAGATAATTTATGAGAGAAGCACTATGTTCTGTAATTGAATTAACAAATTGGTGATTCAAGGTTTGAGACAGTCTTCACAAATAACAACTGTTTACTGAATTTAATAAATGATGATCGACATCACTGACCTGTCTTTCAGATAAATCTGTCAATGTTCGGATCATGAAATGTCTTTATAATGGTTCACAAGTTACATAAAATTCCACCTTCTCCACTAAAATATGTAACATGTGAAGTAGCTGTGCCATCAAGAACCTTACCTGATCATGCATTAATGCTGCAATATGTGTTGTTTTGCCTCCTGGTGCTGCACACAAGTCCAGAATCTTTTCTCCAGGTTGGGGATTCAGAACATGGGCTACTACAGCAGATGGCAAATTCTACAAACAAAAAAGCAATCAACTGCCAATTATTCTAAACCATCTTTAATTTCAGAATCAGGAACATACAGCAACTTAAGAGCTCATTCAGCTCCTCAAGTTCAACCAAGAATATAGTTTTTATAAATATACCAGTGTCAGGAAATTCAGTTTCCTAGAGTAACACTAAGGTACATGCATACACACACCCACCCACCCATATTTTACCAGTCGATCCAGAATTTCTTCCCTAATACTAGTATTTTCTGGGTACATGTATATTATCAATTGTAACTGCCGCAAAATATGTGTTGAAATTATAACCATGGTAAGTGTCCACAGAATGCTATTTGAAATAGGCTTTTGTTATTTTAATGAGCTCATTAAGTCCTAAATGAGGAGAGTGGGTCCTAAACCTAATCACTTATAAAAATTAGAAAAAAACAGAAGAGATACAAAGACAAGGAAGACAAGATGTCATATGTGGACCCACCTACAAGAAAGGAAAGCCATGAAGAACATATTTTTCATGCAGTAAGTCTGAAATACTAAACAGTCCAAGTAAAGAAACCTTAGCAACTATTCAAATGATGGCCGAGTTTTCTTAAAACAATTTATTTTTCTACATTCTCTACTACAATTTCCCAGTTCTGGTTACACAACAGAATCATTTGTTGAGCTTTAAAAAGTTGCCTGGTCTTCACCTAGAATGGTTAAAGCAGAATTTAGGACATTGGTGTTTTTAAAATTAGAAAATTTTCAACTAACATATAATGTTACTTTGAATGCAGTTGTATTTAACTGTTAAATCTTCAATGGCCATTATCTTAACTAATTGTGAATGGAACCTAATTTTTTTTTAATTCTGTGAATTGTGTTTAAGTCATTCAAAAATTTCCTTTCTGATTTTGAAAAATGAAATAATGTCGTACAATTGTAATTTTATTGACTGTGTACAACATTCTCATTACATTTACAAAATATCCTTGGGTAACTTTAATTATCAAAATTAAAAATAACCAGTCATTACTAACCCCCTAAGCACTCCCTGTAAAAAAATACAGTAAGAAGCTCATGCATTAGCTACTGGAAGCAACAAAGACAAACAGCTTGAGGATAATGCTTGTTCAAGAAAAGGCAAGCAGTATCAAAAAATTTTTAAAAAGCACAAATTTTCCCAACAGAAAGTAGGTAATTTTACTTATTCAGTACAGCCACTCAAGTAACAACACAGAATGGGAAAAGGTCACTCACTGCCAAGTTAATTTGCTAAAAATGTATGATTTCTTCATGGCATAACTTCTTCAGCCATACAAACTACAAAATTAAAGTTAATTTGCTAAAAATGTATGATTTCTTCATGGCATAACTTCTTCAGCCATACAAACTACAAAATTAATTGGTTACTGAACATAATTCAAGAAACTGTATGTGGTGGTCAGGATTATGTCAACTTGGCTACTACCTATTTGGCTGCTGTATTAAGTGGCAGGGCGGGGTTTGTGGTGGCTCCCTGCCCCTTGGCTCTCATCTTCCGACCTTGGACTACGGCTGTGGATTGCTCACGTGGCCAGGAACTCCTGCTCTCTTCTTCCAGCGTCTGGTTCCGAGACTTGAGCTAGCAGCTGTTGGGCTCATCAGTCCTTACAGTCGGCACTTGAGAGTCCTGCTCCCTGACCTGCCGATCCTGGGTTCGCCAACCTCCGTCGCTTCATCTCGCCACCAGCTTGGGATCCACCGACTTCCAGCCTCTGTCGCTTCATCTCACCACCAGCTTGGGATCCACCAACTTCCAGCCTCTGTCACTTTGTCTCGCCACCAGTTTGGGATCCACTGACCTACACAACCATTGATCTGAAACTCTGGTCTCTGACTTGCTGACCTTGGGTTCCTCAGCTTCCGTGGACACGTGAGGCTTGTGCCAGAGTTTGGGACATTCAGCATCTGTGATTACGTGAGCTGTTTCCTATATTTGTATCTATCTATCTGTCTATGTATATATTATAAATCTTTCCTTGTACCTACACGTGTTACTGGTTTTGCTTCCCTAGAAAACCCAGCCTAAGACACTGTATCAGTTTTCTAAGTTAGAAGCCAGTGCAGGCTTTAGAAAATATATTCAAAGCACCTAGCAAAATGTCAAAGAAAAACAAAAAATTAGCAGATAATGAAGAAAATTGTTACACTGCATCCAAGTTCAGCTCATGATTCAAACATTAAAAAACTCCACTAAACAGTACATACTATTCCATTTCAACAAAGAAGTAGCTAAAAGTCATCTGTCAAAGCTATTTGCATAGTTCATAAAGCTCTTACTAGACTCTGATAAGCAGCCATTGGACAGAATGCACCACAAAATAAATCCTAGACTATTGATGCTTTTAAAATTCCAAATCAAAACAGTAGGTGGATGGCTTCATTCACTTACTCTACAAATACTTAATGAGTATCTACTATATACCAGACACTATTCTATGCACTGGAGTTAACAGTGTAAACAAATAAGATCTTTCTTTTCATGGAACTTACAAACCAGTGGAGATAAAACAAACCATAAAGAAAAGCTTGTAATTTCAATTTTAAACATTCTTAAGCAGCAGGGTGTCCTAGCACTCCTCACCTCAGAAATGTTATTTTACTGTAACAACAGCAAGAGTAATATTTAATGCAACAACAGTAATATTTAATGCATGGCAACAGCAGCTGAGGCTAGTGACTACCAAAAGCAGCAGCAGAGCACTAATTACATTCAGACTTTTTGGATACTTACCAGGTGACACACAACAGGTGAGAAAGAACAGGAAAAGCCTCCTTATTATGAAGTTATCCTACCTACACTCTTAATATTTACAGGATCTAAAAAAGCTTATATGTTGATACAAGTCAGCAGTTTAATCATGAAAAACTTCTAGTAGCGTAAGATATCAAATATGAAGGCATGAGCTTCACTTTTAGAAAGTCTAACTTCTCAGACTGCCCATTGTTTTGTTATTCAAATTGTGGTCCTCAACATAGCAGCATCCAAACCTCCTGGGAGCTTACCAGAAATAACAGAATCTCAGTACCCAACCCAGATCTACACAATGAGAATCTGTATTTTAACAAAATTCAAGGTTTTTGTTACTATATTTGTGCATTAAAGTTTACAAGTATTAGTCTGTACTGTGCCAAATCTGGGAGAATTTGAGCACTAAAACAATTACACGCTGTAACAAAATATAAGCCATTGCAAGCTGGAATTTAGGAGGGTATCTGTTAAGAAATAAATGGGGGAGGGCTCTTGCTTATATTAAAATACCAAATGCAGAGAGAGTGCTGACAGTGGAAAACTAGCATTTTGTAAGAATAAAGATTTGTTCAGGCAAGAATCATCAATGGACGCTAAATCTAGGAGGAAATTCTAAAGAGGAACAAGACATTTAGATGATTTTAGAGTGTCTCCCTACAGGCCGATTATTAGTAGTGAGAAAGAAACAATATAATTAGTGCAGATATCAAAAGTCTTGATAGGTTGAGCACAATGAATACCACCAAGAAGGACAGAAGGGCACTGTGTGACTCCAGATGCAATAGTGTGGCTTACATATATGCTCTTTTTGCGTTCCACATCTGGATAACTAATCACAGCCATCAATCAGTAATGATAAGTAAACAGTGTAATAAGAGATATAATACAGTCCTAAGTTCAGCAAGTTTTCTTACATAACAGGGATTCAATAAGCGTCTTCTCAGACTATAGCTCCAAAGGAAGGACAAGTGGAAATACATTACGATAATATTTACCAAAATAGAACACTTCTATGAGACAACTTAAACAAAAGCACAGATGGGGCAGGATGAGAAAAAAGTTCACTTAAGACAATAACTAACAATTCACTATAAAACTTGAAATAGGATTAAATTACATAACGCCTGACAAGTGTTTAGCACAATGCCCAGCACAGTATACTCAAAAGATACTGGTTATCTTCAAAAACAAAAGTCTAAAGGCTGCATTCCTTGTTTGTGGTACCTGGGTATTATCATAATATTCTGTGAAGAACTACACAAATAAAACAAAAAATAAAATCCCCAGCATCCACTCCAGACCTGCTCAATTAATCTCTAAGGAGATACTACACACCTTTTGATAATAACACAGTAAGTGCACTTCACCTCTATGGTACTCTTCCCAATACCCAACAATCCTAGTCAAAAACCACATCAAACAAACCCAAAGTGAGCAATATTGTACTAAATACTTTAGTCTCAAAACTGTCAGTGAGCTGAGTAACATTTAAATAAAAGAGTAAAGACTGAGAAATTATTATAGATAGATATTAAGGAGACATGAAGACTAAATGCAGTGTGGAATCCTGGATTTGATTCTGGAACCAAAAAAAGGACATTAGGGGGAAAAAACTCTGATAATATCCAAATAAATATTTGATTAGTATTAAGTAAATCCAAGTTTTGGCAAAGGTACCTTAGTAATATATTAATATTAGGTTAGACAGGAATTTCTTGTACTAGTTTTGTAACTGAATAGTCTTAAACTTCTAGACTCTAATTTTAAAAGAAAAAGCTTATTTTAATAAATATTTTGAGACACAAGATGTAGGTATATATACTTCAAGTTTCACAATGATTTGATGCCTACTACAGAGGGTTTCTGGAAACCCTGGTGGTATACTGGTTAAGTGCTACAACTGCTGATCAAAAGATCGGCAGTTCAAATCCACCAGGCACTCCTTGGAAACTAGGGGGCAGATCTACTTTGGCCTATGTGGTTGCTATGATTTGGACCCAACTTGACAGCAGTGGGCTTTTTTTTTTTTTTTTGTATAGAAGGTTACTATGAGTCGTAACTGACAGCAGTGGGTTTGGTTTGGGTGGATTTAATTTACAAGTCTTCACAACTGGGATAACGAACAGCAAGACTGCATATGGAAGCTAAGGCCTATGACAGCCATTACATATTTCTTACAATGCAGACCTAAACTGATTCCTACATCACAACAAAAATCGTAAATTAAGGCCTCAGTCAGCTTCTTAGCTTTTAAAGAAGTGAAGGGTAGATACTGATACCCGAGAGAAAGTCACTTTCAGGGTGTCACTGAAATGTCATTATCTATTTCAGTAATTCAAAGCCTTTGAGAAGTGTTTGACTTGGAGGATGCCTCTCATGTTTGTGTACTTTAAACTTCTTTTAACTAACAGCTAGACCTTACAGTCATTTGAGCCATTAAGTATGTTTGAAAAGAAAGGCAGTTTAATGACTTAGTCTAGATTTTCCTATTGTGTCTTATTTCCATCATGTGTAAATGTGAAATGTGCATTATTTTTGGAAATAATTTTATATTCAAGGGTTCAAGAACAATAAAGAGTATAAAAATTCCATATTCTTTTTAAAGCGTACTTACTCTTCAGAGCCTTTTTTTGTAACTCACCCCAGGGAAATGAACATCACTTGGCTCTGGGTCACCCAGCTCTGGTCTGGGTTAAATTTAGAATACTTAGATTTTACGGGGTCAGATATATGAAGAGTCAGTCTGGTGGTTCTGAACTAGTCTGAAAAGGGAGATCTGCTATAAAAAGATCAACTAATTTCTCACACCAGCTAAACATGGACAGAGTTCTGGGACATTGCAAACAGAGCATTAGGAACCATGTTGAACATGCAAATTTCTTAGAACTGCTCCTGCCCCTCCCTGGTTTCAGTTTATGATTCAGTTTACGACTGGGGCCAAGGAAGCACATTTTAGGTAGGCCCTGCAGGTGATTCAGATGCAGGTCACTCAAGAATCACACTTTGAACCCTGGCATAAAGTCAAGCACACTCTTCTGAAGTGAGAAAGATTTAGGTTCAAAACTGGCTTTGCTGATGTCTATCGGTGTGTGACACTCCGCAAGCCAGTCATTTAAAACCAAAGCCAAACTCCTTTTGATCCAGTTGACTCCAATTCAAAGCAACCCTGCAGGACACAATATAATTCCCCACAGCGTTTCTAAGACTGTAATTTGTACATGAGCAGACTGCTATATCTGCCTCCTGCAGAGCAGATGGTGGGCTTGGACTCTGGATCTTTCAGTCAGCAACTGAACTCTTAACCACTGTGCTACAAGGGCTCCTAACCACTGCTTCACAGTCAATGAGCAACCACTGAACACCCACTGTGTGTTAGGCATTCTACTTCTTTAGGTCTCTAGTTCCTTGTCTACAAAATCAGAAGCTTTTAAGGACTGGAGCCCAGCTAGCTCAGTGGCTAAGAGCTGGCTGCTAAGCACAAAGCGGACAGTTGAAAGCTGCCAGCTGCTCCCTGGAAACCCTATGACGCAGCTCTACTCAACTGGATGACAAGTCAGTTTAAGAATTAAATGAAATACGATATGTAAAACAGTACTTTAAGTTTCACTGGCCAGTCAGCGGTCATCATCAGAGATCACATAAAATGAAAGAGCTTCTACAAGAAAAATGACAAAAGGTTAAGCTCCACCCTTAGATTCAAAAGCTTTATTCTAGCAGTAAAATCTCATGTCCTTTGCTATTAGAAAGCAAAGACCATCCTCCTTCGTGCTGTATGGATACTAAGAATTACGACATGACTTGTCTTTATAGTTCATAAAGGAATCAGCATTAACCTGATTTGGGGACGAGGCAAACAGCTATAGGCGGCAAAAAAGTGTAAAGTGTTTATACTGTACTAGATTTTGCTTTTTTTCCCCCCAAAGCCCAAACTAAATCTTGGCACGAGCAGTCAGTCATCTGGCCCTTAATAGTCAAACCAAAGGAAAAGCAATACGAAACTGTTACTAATGTGAAAAGTCACAGATACCACTAGCAGTGAATCAGGACTACACTGTCAAAAATTCACAGGTGTTTGAAAGTTAAATTATACAAAAATTAAACATGCAACCCAAAATGCTGAAACTAATCAAAAACTCCATACAACTTACAAAAAATTTTCAGTCTTTATATCTTTAGTTGTTAGATTACAGGAGTCCTTGTGGTGCAGTAGTTAATAGCTACAGCTGCTAACCGAAAGGTCGGCAGTTTGAATATACCAGCTGCTGCTTAGAATCCCTGTGGGGCAGCTCTACTCTATCCTAAAGGATCGCTACAAGTAGGCACCAGCTAGATAGCAATGTGTTTGGTTTTTCCTTTTCTTGGTTATAGAATCACTAATACAGAATTAGACAATAAATATTCATAAGCTTTTCTGTTTGTTGATGCCAAAAGTAATCTTTCAATTTATCAAATGTCTTTTAGTTACATAACAGACTGAGTAGAAAATGGCCATTTGGACTTAGATTTCAGTTCCAACACTACCCATCATTAATTGGGTGGCTTTGGTCAAAAAGCTTAACAAGTCTAATCTTCAATATATTCACCTTATATTGAGGTGATGCTGGCTGATGCTTCTAGCCAGTAACCTGTAATGCATCAAATGAGTAAATGTACATGAAGTACTTAGTAAACTGGATAAGGTAAAAGAGTTATATCACAGCAAAAGGTTATATCACCTGACAAAAGACTGACAGTAATAAACTATTTGATTTTTACGCAAAGTTACAAATCAACACATTTAAGTATGAAAAATACCAAATGTATACATCAGAGGTTAATATTCTGGGACTAGAAAAGTGCAGTAGTTACAAGCTACTATCTAATCACTCTTGGACAAAGGAGGATAGAAAAGGTAGCTAAAAATCAGCTGATAAAAAGAATAATAGGTTTTATTTCATATTGCTAAATCAAAAGTAGATCAGAAAATAAAAAAAAAAGGGACCACAAAAATACATTAAAACAAATGAAAAACTTAGGTTTCAAGTAATTAAAGGACGTTTTAACGTCATTCAATACTTTTATAAATACTTACCTGCAAAAATAAGTAACTGGGTAGTACACTGTCAAATGAAGGGCTGAGATACACTGGTTCTGTCATTCTTATGCCTATTCCTCTGAAAAGCAGAAAATTTAACATTAGTCTGTATAAAGCACATGGTTGAGTTATGAAGCTGTTTCTAAGAGCACTGTCAAGCAATGTGCCAAACAAGGTTTTCCGACTTTCTAAAACCTCTTACCTGACACCAAAATTTATAAAATATTCCTGTGAATTCTTTATGTGCAGTAGTATAAGAGACCATCAGGATAACTAAAAAAAGGCAAACATTACATATCTTTTTCCTTTTTAGGCACAAACAAGTCTTTTTAGGGTTGAATACATAGAAAAGCAAAGAATACCTGAGTATTTTTTATTTGTTGTACTCTTTCTGATAACATGTTTATGATCATTATTATTAGCTTTTCAATTCAATAAACATCCTGCAAATGATTCAGTTTTCAAGGCACTGTGCTAGGCAAGCATATGAAAAATTAAGAAAATTCTTCAATCATGCTGAAGCTAAGCAAAGACAGATACACTACACAGCTCTCCCTCTAGTAGCTTAACAAAGAAATGGCTGGGTACTGACACAATCCTCAGGTGACTTTTTAACAGAGGATCCAGACTCAGGACAGCAAGGTGGACAGTAATTTATAAAGATGGGTACACAATCTGAGAGACATTATCAGAGACTGCCAAAGGGGAGAGAAAGCACACAAGTACTGCTGGAGAAAGCCAAGCATTGCCTCACAAAAAGTAAGAAAAAAGAGAATCAAAGCAGTGTTTCAGGGACAGATATTCTAATTACAGAGGAAAGGGCATTCTAATTACACAGGCAAGGATAAGAAACAAGATTTAGATCAGGTATAAGGGTACAAGTAAAGAATTCAAGTAAGCAGAATAAGGGTAGAGTCCTCAGATACAGCATGGTAAACTTGTTCACAGATAACTAACTTATAAACTGATCTTTGAAAAAAAGTATCTACACAGATGGTTTGTATCCTACTTGACGTAGGCAGGGTAAATCTATACTGCATGTTAGAGTAACAGTTCTCCATAGGTATTTGTAGAGGTGTGACGATGAACTCCCCTCAATCCCATCAGTAACACTTACGAACTCATCTTCAGTAGATGGTCAATGTGGACTCCTCTCTTCCTCTCCCCATCCTCTTTACCTCCTTAAACATTTGGTACTTCTTAAAAACTCTGAATATGCCTCCCACTCTTGATCAAGTTTAAGCCCCTCTCTAGTCCAGGCAGGATCAAATGAAGCCATTGTATTCATCTCCCAAACAGTTCCTACACCCACTCCACCCACACCAAGAAATAAAAAAAGGACCTTTTGAAAGAGCACAGACTCATATTCAAAAGTCAGCTCCTTATTGAGACACCTGGTACTTTTTATACTGATCAATATTTCAACTACTATTCGGAGTCTAGACCTATTATTGAATGCCCTGAATTCCAAGACCTGCTCATTCCTTCACAGTTTAAATAGTTTTCTGACTTCCAGTCCTTCAAAAAAGACTGAAACTTGAACATTTAATATCTCCTATCTAGTGCTTAAGTTCTGGTCTCCCCTTGACTATTCACTTCTGACCAGGTCTACTAATACCAGTGAGTCCATCTATTGAATATCTAACTCAACAAAAGAAGAATTTAAGCAAATTACTATTCAGGCATGGGATTACTTTTTTTTTTTTTTTTGGTAGTGACACAGTATCTCCATGCAATCATGCACAAGATCTTATTATCATGAAACAGTCAGTCATCTACCTGTGAGTTTTTGAATGAGTGAATCAACCTCGAATTAAAAAAAGAAAAAAAGAAAGAAACCAAAGGCTACAAATTTCCTAATCAAATAACCATTAGTAGAGTTGGCTTTAAATTTTTAAAAGAATATAAACAAAAAAAACAGCATGTACGGTCCATGGGTCTAGTTTATTTAAATGCAATAGCAATCAGAGATGACTTAGAATTAACTATAATTTAGTTTGAACAAATTCAAACATACATTTTTTAATTATAAATATTCAGGTGAGTTTGGCATTCTGGTAAAATACTCAAGTGAAAAAAAACTGTCATTAACTTACATTAAAATTATAAGCTTTTCCTTTAACATAATCAGAAAGAAAAGATCTGGAAAGATCATTAAATTCATTCTTTATCAATATATTCTATAAATACTATTCAAAGATGCAAATATTCAAAACAACAAAACACAAAAGGACAAGTAAGTATGACTGTTTGTTTACTTCGGCTCTTCAATTTGACCATTTTCTCTTTTTACCAAAAACACTCTTTTCCAAAAATTATGGAAACATAAAAAGTTAAACAATTATCACCAATTGAATTCACACCAAAAAATGGTATCTGTACAATACAACTAGATGCGTTCTTAAAAGTCTTTTCAATTTTCTTTAAATCACAAACAGAATGCTTATTTTCCCCATATAACACTTGATGACATACTTCAGTTCAGGCAGCCCACTGAAGAGTTCCTTACGGCTTAATTGAGAAATCCCATTTCCAAGAAATACTTTCGTTCCATCAAATTCTTTGGCTCCTTTCTTACATGTTCCTTTAATGTCAGAGTACACAGAAATAACATCTCCAGCTTTCATAACTAGAAAAATAAGAAAGTCAGATTACAGTGGACTGTATTTTGGTCTGAATCTATAATTTATGAAAGAATGTGACAGTGAAAATTCTCCAAGCTAGACTAGGGTCCTGTGTGAGTATCAACAGAAGGCATGATGTAGCTCACTGTTGTAAATAATCCTTCAGAGAAACTCTGATCTTTTATCTTTTCCCTAATGATAAATCTCATTGAAGAAATTTTTTTCTTCAGGAAAAACAAAGAAATCAAATAGACTTCAAAGCATCCTACCTCAAATGAAAGTTTCAGCTAAGCAGAAAATGAAGAGTATCTTCTTTTAATTTTGCCAAAATCTAACATCCTCTAAAAGATTTTCATATAAATATTGGTATCTTGACTCAATACTCAAAGTTCTATATTTCCTTCAAAAAGATTCTTCAAAAGTGTCCACTCTTAAATCTCATAATCCTTCTGGTACTTCTTTGTAGTTTTCTAGTTATATTAGTATTAAGCACTTTTAGTGAACACATATTAATTCCCACATAAGTATATGTACATACATATTTTTACATGTAAATTAAATATCTTGAAATTATACACAATTGTTTTTTGACTGACTGAGTGTAGTTTTCATATTTCTATAAACTATTTTCAGTAACGAACCCTGTTGACTTAGTAAATGGCAACTATTCTTTTCTAAGAAATATGTTAAACTTCAACCTATTACAAATGCGTTTAGCCAATTAACCTAACAAACATTAGTGAGTAGCCTCTTAGCTATAGCTAGAATTGTTAAAATCATCCTGCTCAAAGGTCAATGATTTTTTTTATAAAGGGCTGGTATATATTTTGGGTTTTGTGGATCATATTAACCCTTTATTGCATATTCTTCACTGTATTTGTTTTACAACTTTTAAAGAAATTCTTGACTTATATGTGAGACAAAAACAGACCATGGGTCAAACTGCTAGTGGGCGGTAGTTTGCCAAATCCCAACACAGATCAAATTATTTATTTCACAGACAAGGTAATTAAGGCCCAGAGATTAAATCATTTGCTAATAGGTCTAAACTTACATTTCTTGATTTCAGGTATAAGAAGGCACTATCCTGGTGGCATGTGGTAAAGTGCTACGGCTCCTAACCCAAAGGTCAGCGGTTCAAATTCACCAGGTACTCCCTCGGAAACTGTGGAGCAGTTCTACTTTGTCCTATAGAGTATCTGTGAGTCAGAACAAACTAAGCAGTGGTTTGGTTTTTTTCAAAATGCAATAAATAACTTCTTATGCTTATGTAATATGTGAACTACTTCATAAATAAATTAATGCTAAGTTTCATCCCAGTGTTACCCTCACAAACAATTAACAGCAGTCTAAGGTTTTACGATACCTTAAAACCAAAAGCCAAATCTGCTGTTGAACCAATTCTGACTCACAGAGACCCTTCTGAACAGAGCAGAACTGTCTCACAGTGTTTTCAAGGCTGTAATCTTTACAGAAGCAGACTGTCAAATCTTTGCACTAAGGAGGTGCCAGTGGTTTGAACCACTGACCTTCTGGCCAGCAGCTCTCTATTAATCAGTAATGATCCCTATATAAACATCAACACATTCTTACATGGAAAGCAAACAATTGTAGGAAAACCTTACATAATGCTGAATGTTATAGGCTGTATCAGATAAAAACTCTCCCTAGCTACACTAAAGGCAAAACTGAATACCTGACATACAAATAAATTTGAAATACCTGAATAATGCCACTGACACAGAAATAAATTTTAGAGCACCCCTGCTTTTCAGAGAAATCTCAACACTACACTTACATTTCGAAGCTGACACAATTCCTGGAACATAGACATGGGCTCCTCGTAGCACTGCGCTGCCGCACTGGGCTCCAACAACGGCCTCACACTGCTGTTTTTTTATATTCTTTCTAGGGAAGTAAGATAAATTTAACATAGAGTAATAGACCTCCAATGCTTTTTTAATCTATGCCCTAAAGAAATAATACTTTAATCTGGAATTCTCCTGAGATACAACCACTAAGGAGAAAAAGCAAGCCTGTGAAGATGGACAAAAATACAAAAAATAGTTTTTTGGTGGTGGGGGGAGATAGGCACGTATGAAAATAAAACAGAAAGAGTTCCATCTAGTGGCACCCAGAATTATTAGTTAATAAATCATTTAACACTGTGTTCATAACAGCATTAGGAAATAAAGCATCTTCAAAACCTAAAACACAAATATTTAAAAAATTAAAAAATATACAAGAAAATTTCTAAAGTGATAGATCATTGCATGGTAAATTCCTCCTGTCCATGATAACCAGTGATAAACTTTGTTCTTACAGTTACCTGTTCTACTATTTTTATCTAAGTACGATCACATAAAATCTGTCCCATTTTGATGGATTTATTTCATTCAGCATAATGTCTTCAAGCTGTACCCAGTTGTAGCATATATTAGGACTTCATTTCTCTTTCTGCCTGAGTAGTAGACTATCTTAAACTACACAATGACGATAAAAAATATTTTCTTCACTGTCCTAATCTTTTGAGTGTTACTGCTTCCTTTAATTTCTCACCTCTCTTTCATTCCTTAGACAATTAAAATCTGCTACCATATCTAATACTCACAAACTACTTTTTCAAAGGACATTCACGATCTTGGTCTAAATCATCAAATCTCACTTAGCAGAAGGCAGAAACCACCTGATGTCAATCAAAGGATGAATAAATAAATAAAAAGTTGGTACACTGATATAATGGACCACTACTCTGCCAGAAAGAGACATGAAGTCCTGATACATGCTACAACATGGATGGAGCTTGAAGACATTATGCTGAATGAAATAAGTCCATTAAAACAGGACAAATTTTATATGATCACACTTATATAAAAATGCAAGAACAGGCAAATGTGTAAGACCAAAGTTTACCATGGACAGAAGGAAGGAAGAAAGAATAAGTTACTGCCTGTGGAGCAGTTCTGGTTTTCTTATGGTGATGAAAAGGATGGAAAACTCATTAACAATTATGGACAATGGTTGCACAACCAACTGTAACTGATAACACTGTTGGATATCTGTAAAAAGTTGAACTGGCAAATGCTGTGCAACATATATACTGACAACAACAATAAAGAATAGCTGCTGAGGCTACTTATGTACAACCAAATATCTCATGGATTTGGTTTCTTGGTTTAGAGGTTACAGTTATGGTTTCACAGGAAATCCCAGTTAACTGGCCTAACATCTTTTTCACGGTTGCTATGAATTGGAATTGACTCAACAGCAACAAGTTTTGAGCTGTACCTGTAACTCATGGCACTGTTCCTGGGGTTTCAAAAGCTTGCACACAGCCACCTAAGGTACAAATTAGTTTCTGTCTACCTGGAGCAACAGAGGAAGAAGGGGAGTCAGGAAAAGGAGTAGAAAATAGAATGGAACATGAGGCTAATTGCTTCCATGAACAACTGCCTCTTCTGCTATGAGAACAGAAGAATGGGATGGTGGCTGGCTATCATTACTGAGTGTTTTGATCAAAGATTTCATAGAAGAATCCTGAGAAAAAGGAGAATGCAGAACAAGATTTCATATTCTTATGGAATCCAGACTTTCTAGAGTTACTGAAGTTGGATGAATCCACAAAATTATTGCCTTGAAATAATTTTTAAATCTTAAACCAAAAACACCCCCAAAGTCATCTTTAAACAATACTTTAGCTTAATTAATAATGTCTTCTACAAAAGGACAAATACTGTATGAGACCCTTATGATAAGAACTTATAAACATTCTCATGCCTGCTTAGAAGAAAAGACTCTTTGACAGCTGCAAGGGTAGGGAGAGAGGGAGGGCGGGGGGGAGGGTTTAGATAGTTAATAGAAATTCGGCTGGGTGAAATCTGGGACAGCGCACATTAGAAAGAAGATCAACATTAACTGGACTTCAACATAACATGATTACTCCTTCCATCTTAACCCAATATTGCAAGGACAGAGTAGCTGGAGCGGGGGCTCGGGACCATGCTTTCAGGGGAAATCGAGGCCAACTGGTACAACTAGCATTTTGCTAAGGGCGTTTTCTGCACCCCACATCAGTGAGTGGCATCTGGGGTCTTAAAAGCTGTCATCTGAGGGTACAGCAAATGGCCCCAACTCAGTAGGAACAGATGATCACCAAGGACCAAAATGACATGGGGGAAAGAGAACCCAGAAGACAGAGAGACTCACGTGAGTGGGTAACTACATCAACTTGTGACCCGAAGAACCGGGTGGTGCCAAGCCACCACCAGTGATAGCTGTGATAGAGCTTACAAAGTTGAGTCTTACTGGCAACACAAGAATAAAAAGGGGTGCACACTGGTATCTCCACTAAAAGACCGCAACTGATGTTCCAGGGGCCTTGGAGTTCCCCTGGGAGCATGGCCTCTGGCCCTGATGCTGCCCCTGTCCATAAATCAAAACGGAGATCAACTCTCAGACAGGAATGGATTGGACTTCGTGACACAGAGTGACCATAACATGTGTACACTTTAGGGTTCTATGCATCCATAGGACGTCATCCTGCTGACCTTTTGCTGGAGGAAGGGTAGTGGGTGGAGAGGAGGCGATGGGAGATTGTTGGGAGGATAAGACATGTATGGAGCAGAGAGGAAGAGTGTGCTGTCACCAGGCAGAGAGAGCAGTGGGAGCTGCTTATAGGTGGGCATGTAAATTTACATGAAATGTACATTTTCATTCAATCATAACAATAATAATAATAAAAGAATCTCTTCCTTATGCATTATGCTCTATTAAAGAACCATCTTTTTGGTTATCTAATTGACAACAACTCAAAAAACTAGACAGGAAGCTGAGGGGGTCAGTGAGTTTATGTTAATAGGGAGAATAATTTAAAAAAAGGGAGTGATAACAGTTACACAACTTGAATGTAATCAATGTCACTAAATTATACAAGAATTGCTGAATTAGCATACATTTTGCTGTGTGTATTTTCAACAACAAAATACCACAATTGATGGTCTGAAGGCTTGGGGGTTCCCCTGGGAGCATGGCCCCTAGACCTGAAGCTGCCCCTGATCATAAATCATTACTGAGGTCAACTCCTCGGACAGGAATGGATTGGACTCAGTGACACAGAGTGACCATATCGTGTGTGCACTTTACAGTTCTATGCACTTAAGGATGCTGTTCTACTGGCCTCTTACTAGAGGGGAGTGAGAGGGTAGAGAACAGGGGACAGGTGATTGTTAAGAGGATATGACTTGTATAGAACAGATGAGAAGACTGTGCTGTCACCAGGCAAGGAGAGCAGTAGGAGCTGCACATAGATGGGCGTGCACATTTAAAATGAATTATGTATTTTCACTCAATCACAATTTAAAATAAAAAAAACCTCACTTAACTGCTCAGCCTTATACTACTCCCTAGTCCCATACTGGCTTGGCTGGCAGTCCCATAAATTGTTACTCTGTAAAGAAGCATCATTGCTGGCTCATTGGTTGAACTCCCACTTCCACGTGAGAAACCTTGGTTTGATTCCTGGCCAGTGCACCTCATGCGCAGCCATCACAGCAGCTAACAACTCTGTATCTTAAAGAGGTTCATTTCCTCCAGGTTAGAAACCTCATCATCATCTTAAACCCTTTCTTCCTAAGCTTTGATGTGCACTGAATCACCAAAACAGCCACCTCTCTAGGGCTCTGCTAAGTCTTCTAGACCTATTCCCACTCCACCAACAGACCCATCAGATGGACATCATCTCTTGGCTACTGAAATGGCTTCTTGTCTTCTACCACTGATGGTTTTCAGATCTTCTTTATGCCACTGGTGTTCTGCAGCTCCCTGAAAGTATCTAGACATGGATTTATTTTTACTTCTGGCTTCAGATTTCATTGTGGTTCTGGAGTCATTCATCAATTTTGGACAATTTTCATAATGACATTTTTAATATTGTCCTATCATTTCTATTCTTTACTTCTGAGACTCATTAAATATGAAATGCCTTTTCATTTTACTTTCCATGACTCAATTTCACTTTCATCTCTTCACTTTATCCAGCTCTGCTGCATTCTAGACAATTTCTTAGGAGCCATCTGCTGGTTCAAATGTTCTCTCTTTAATTGGGTCTAATCTGCAGTTTAACTCATCAAGTGAGTTTTTAATTTCAGTGATGATACTTTTATTTCTAGACATTCTACTTGGTTCTTTTTTAAGATTCAGATTCCCTCTTTTGTTCTGAAGCATTTTAAGTAAATTTTTTTTAGTGAAATAGAAGATTTTACTGTTGATTCAAATTTTGCTGTGAAGATTTCTTAAAATACATAGAAAAGTATTATTTCTATAAAAACACCAAACCTACTGCCAGTGAGTCAGCTCTGACTCAGAGCAACCCTACAGGACAGAGCAGAACTGCCCCACAGAGTTCACAAGAGCCTGGTGGATGTGAACCGACAATCTTTTGATTAGCAGCTGCTGCACTTAATCACCACATCATGGCTACCACAGCTACCAGTGCTATGGCTCTTAGACACTCTGAATGGCAGTTCTACTCTGTCCTATGCAGTAGCTGTAAGTCAGAATCAACTCGATGACAGTGGGTTTGGTTTGGATGATTACTATAGGGGAAGGTATTTTATGTTTTGTATTAACATGCATACTCAGTCTTAAAATGGAGGTGCAGGCATGGATTGTTTAGTTCATACAAAAAATATAAGCAACTGCATCCAAAGTGCAATGGAACTGCAACTTGACGGCAGTGTCTCATCTCTTCCAACCCCAGACAGGGGAAGAACCAAGATCAGTAGAGCACAGTTGACTCCCTTGAGGTGGAAAGCCTCCTCTCTCCCATCTTTACTAATTCCAACAACCATTCCTTGCATGGCACTCTCTACTTCTCTGCTGGGTTTGATAGTTCATTGCAATGGCCAAACGGAACTCACAATTACGGAATTAGGGAAGTACTGATGGTGGAAATAAGAAAAATTATACTTTCCCTTTTACCTACTGTACTAATCTTGTGCTTTTTCTTTTCTTAAGTTTTTTTAACAATAGGGTCTGAAATTGGTCAGTGCCCCTTCTAGAAATGTAAAAAACATAGATAACATTCCCTTGATTAAATAACCAGGAAGGATGAGACCCTCATCTCCCCGCTTATAGTTATTTTTCTCACTTGAATAACCTCAAAAGGTAAAACCTTCATCCCACTGCCTCTTCTCTGTAGTTACCTTTAAGGTCTACTGCCCAAAGCTAGGAGACCTAGGTGGTGTACTGGCTAAGTGCTACCTCTGCTAACAAAAAGGTCAGCAGTTCAAATCCACCAGGTGCTCCTTGGAAACTACAGAGTAATTCTACTCTGCCCTATAAGGTCGCTAGGAGTTGGAATCAACTCAATGCCACTGGATTGTTTTTTTTTTTTTTCAGTTTGGGCCAAAGCTATGCCAACAAGAGACTTGGGTAATTACTTAATGACTCCATGCCCTAATGAGTCTTGCCTAGGAACCAAAGAGCTCATGCCAAGGAACCAAAACATCAGACATACATTACCAAAATATACAGCTAGACTCAATTTGGAAGTGAAGAAGCTGACCCCCGCTTCCATGCCAAGTTTCAGCACAGACCCTTTCAAATGTGCATGCTATTTCCCACAAATTTAATGAATACATATAACTCCTCTTTTCCTACTTAGTATAAAAGCTTCTCACAGCTCTGTGCTCAAGGAGGCAGACTTTGGAGGGATCTATCCCCTCTGCCTCCTGTGTATCACTGCATAATAAAACCACTTACACCTTACCTCATCCCTGTCTCAAAGACTGGCTCTTTGTGGCAGGCAGCAGGAACTAGGCTTCAGTTTGAGGGAATAGTATCAGTTACAATTCAGGCTCAGGAACAGTCAGGATACAGTTCTTCAATCAGGACAGTCACTGCTCAGCTGTGCTTTCGGCCAAGCCTCTTCCTGGCTCCTCGTCTCTGCTCAGAGGCACCTGGCTTTCTCTTTCTATGGGCCTGGAAGCCCACCTAGCCATCTCATGCTGCTGAATTTCTCCTTCCATTGTGGTGGTGGACTCCTCTTATCTGCCCTGGAATTGGCTCCCTTTTAAGGCAACAGTGACCTATCCTTCTGGTGGGCCACAATCCCTCTATCACACAATCACCTGGATGACAGTTGCAAGACCATGGCTAACAAGGCCACACACAAAAGTAATTAGCACTGTAGCTTGTAATTCTACTATTTTCTGTTTTTGTTTATTTGGAAGGATTTTTACCAATGTCACTGGAAACCCCTTGTAATGGTATTAGGAAAAGATTGTTACAAGAGGAATATGGAGACTGTTAAGTGCTAGTTGTAAGGCTACTCCTGCACCTGACCTACAACTGCTCCAGTGAAGGGAGAAATGCTCTAAGCTAAGGTTTCCAAACCCAGCTGCACCTTTAAATCACCTGGGAGTCTTTTCTTCTTAAGTGAATTCTTATAGTCTCCATGAGATACCTCTATTTGCTAAAGGTTTGGGGAAATCTAACCCTGCGTTTGTTGCATATGCTGATGATTTACAATCATGATGGTTTGATTCCTTGTGTAGCTTTTAATTACACTGAGTGTGTAGCTTAGATTGAACTGTGACACTCCAGACTGGGTTTGCTTGCCTTCTGCCAAGCACCTGAGGAATTGGCTTGGGACCCCATTTTTATGTTCTTTCCCAGCTATGAGTCGGAACGCAATGGATAGCTACCAGTTTGGTTTTCCAGTCTGCTGGCTTCAAGATCACTTGGGTAGCAGGAGTTTAAATTCAGGCAGGACCTGTAGTTCTGCATTCTCAGAAGAAATGCATTTCTTCCCTCTACCCCAAACCACAACAAAAGAGAGATTCACTTTTTAATTACTATCTTGTACTCACTGCTGGGTAAATTCTCCCCACCCCATTAACACCTTGTGGTTACAACCAAAGCCTCTAAATTTAGGGGACCAATTACTTCCACCCCCATTCCCCCAATATTAGCTCCCATGCTTACAGCTCTGCTATCATTCCTAACCCCTGAATATTTCACTTCTACTCTTAATCACTCAACCATGCATTTTATGGCCTATATTGATATTTTTTATTTAGCATTACTCAGTGTAAGTGGCAGTAACACTGTTAGGTGGACTAGTTTGTCACATTGTTGGAACTGACTCTAAATAGCTTCCTAACTTGTCTCCAACTTTGCAATTCATCTTCTTTTGAAAAATTTTTTTCACTTTTTTTGTACTGTAACCCCAATGCAAGAAATACAGTTAATATCACAGTCCTATACGTATAAAGAAAATCATAATGGCATAGTGGTTGAGTGCTATGGCTGCTAACCAAAAGGTCAGCACTTCAAGCTCACCAGATGCTCCCTGGAAACTCTGAGGGGCAGTTCTACTCCACCCTACAGTGTCACTATGAATCAGAATCTACTCAACAGCAAAGGGTTTGGGTTTTCTGTTGTTGTTGTTGCTATACACCTAAAGCAAACATAAGTAACACAGTGGTTAAGAACTATGGCTGCTAACCAAAAGGTTAGCAGTTCAAATCCACCAGATGCTCCTTGGAAACCATATGGGGAAGTTCTACTCTATCCTATAAGGTCACTGTGAGTTGGAATTGACTTGATGGCAATGGGTTCCTTTTTGGGGGTATACACATATGTACATGTATGTGTAGGAGCATGTGTATGTATGGCAATATACATTACAGCCTTACATTTATAACAGTTCACGAAACAGTATCTTTGCTATGTGTAATGCAGAATGCTGTACAATAAAATGTGGCATTTCTTGTAAGAAATGCTCCTTCAGAGACGAATAGTGTGCTGTCACCGGACAGGGACAGCAGTGGAAGCTGCATATAAAGTTATACGGGAATGTACATTTTCACTCAGTCATGTTAAATGAAAAATAATAATAATAAAAATAAATAAATCAATGTTCCTTAAAAACCCACTGAACGGATTTCACAATTCACTAATGGGTCACGGTCTGCATGTAGTTTGGAAAACACAGCATTAAGCTACTATCACTGTATTTCTAAAACACAAGTCTAATCATGACTGTAATAAAAAAATATCTCCTATATATTGTGCAAAAAAGGAAACACTCCTTAATAAAATATCCCTTATATTTTATAGCTTGCCAAGCCAAACTTCTTCTGTCTCATCTTGCTTACCTTACCTCCTTATCAGCCTAATACCTACTCATGTTCAAGGCTAAATTGAAACATCTGCTTGGGAAAAATCTCTATCAATTTCTTTGCACTGAGTCCTTACTTCTCTACCTTCCAAAGGTATTTAATTTTCACTTAATCCTCGGCACTTCTGAAACGGTGTTTACAAGTAAGAGAAGCTTAAGAACAGAACACAGAATGCAGATGAAAAACACAAAAAGAAAGTTACTAAAAAGAAGATACTAGTATGCAAAAGAATTGCTACAACAGGTCTGAGACTGATTCTTAGAAAGGCCTGCCTATAAAAGGTCAGCCTTCGGTGAATATCTGGAAACTTGCCTTATAAACAGTTCCCAACAGTGACGGCAAACTTCCTTGAAATAACAGTGACTCACAGTGCTGATAACTGTTCGTACAAATAAGATCTGAGTCAGCTTCTCAGCAAACACCCCTCCCAGGATTACCCTAACATCAGGAAAGGTTAGCGAAAAACAAGATCGAGATAAAAATCAGTCAAAACCAGTGTACTAGCTTTAAAAATATGCTCCTGACTAGGAAGTCTTGACTTACTAGTAAAATCCCTGTCCTACATGGAGCTTATCAGCCATTTTCCAGACATACCAAAAGAAAAATGCAGTTTGTCGTACAGTGTCTGCTCAACATGACCTAGTAGCTCATGATGTTTGCAGGTATTTCCTCATAAGCAGTAGTATAAAAGGTTCTGCCTCCCTTTCTTTAGAGAGCTTGATCTGAGGTATACGCTTCCTTGCTCCTTGTCTGTGCACTTGTGATAAACAGCCTTCTATATCCTTACCAGAAACCCTGGTGGCATAGTGGTTAAGTGTTACATCTGTCTATTAACCAAAAGATCGGCAAACTGAATCCACCAGGTGCTCCTTGGAAACTGTATGTGGTCAGTTCTTGGCTGTCCTGTAGGGTTGCCATGAGTCAGAACTGACTCGACGGCAGTGGGTTTGGCTTTGGGTTTTTATAGCCTCACCTTGGTGTATCTCCAGTGACTCAAAGCCACATTGGGAAGGACCTATGTTTACATAACACAAGCAACACAGTTTATGCTGCACACCTTTTGGGAGGAATTTTAGTACATGCTAGGAACAGAATATCTACATGACCAACCCCCAACACAAACTTTGGGCACTGAGTCTCTAGTAAGTCTCCCTGGCACACCACTTCACACTGCCACAACCCACTGCTGGAGGAATTAACTGGGTCTTGTGTGACTCCATGGAAACCCTGGATGGCATAGTGGTTAAATGCTATGGCTGCTAATCAAAAGGTCACCAGTTCCAGTTCACTAGGCACTCCTTGGAAACTCTATGGGGCAGTCCTACTCTGCCCTATATGGTCACTGTGAGTCGCAATCAACTGGATGGCAATGGGTCTGGTTTTGGTTTCAGTGGGATTTCCACTAAGAGAAGCCCCTTGGAAGCTTGTGCTTTGTTTCCTCCAGACTTTGCCTTCTCAGGTTTTGCCTTTGTTTTGCTGTTTGCTCCTGAAGTTTATCAGTGTGAGATCATGGTGGTCCGAAGACAGACCCTGGTATGATTCCTAGCCATTGTACCTCATGCATAGTCACCACTTGTCTATCAGTGTAGTATTATGTGTTATGATGCTGTACAGGTTTCAGTAGAGCTTTTAGACTTAAATTGACTAGGAAGAAAGGCCTGGCAATCTACTTTCAAAAATCAGCCAATGAAAGCTTTATGGATCACAACAGTCCAGTCTGCAATTAATCATGGGCATGGTAAAGGATTGGGCAGTGATTTGTTCTATTGCGTAGTAGTCACCATTAGCCTGGAGCCAACTCATGGCAGCTAACAACCTATCACTATAATAAACCTTAGCCAGGAATAGAACTATTTTCTGATTCCTATGAGTATGATCTAGTATCACAAAACCTGAGGGTGGTTCTGGGATCCTCCCACACAGCGAGTATCTGCACTGGAAATTCAACACACAAAATACCACTATCTTTATAACAGAGAATACAGAAAATGTAACTGAAAAAAATATTGAAAGAAATCATGGAAAAATAATTCCTAAGATGAGTTACTTAGTGAAATAAAAAGTCACAGAAAATAATCAAAACCAAGCTATATCCTGGCCAGGTTTTTAGAATTCAATGAGTAAGAATCGCACAGACACCAAAGCAGAAATGAAGATAAAAATCACTCCTCATTATTCAGATTCATATTTCTGATGTTTCTATTCACTAAAATCTAATTGTAACCCAAGTTAGAATTAATAGTCGAGAAACCTTTACAATCATTTGTTGACACCCGACAAGAATAAAAACAAATTAGAGGGAAAAAAAAAGCCAAATCTTCTGCCATTGAGCTCACTGAAACTTAAGACGACCCTATGTGTTATAGAGTAAACTACTCCAAAGGGTTTTCTTGACCATAATCTTTACAGAAACAGATCATCAGCTAGCTCTTTCTTCTGCAGCATCACTGGCTGTTAGAACCACCAACCTTTAGGTTAACGGTCAAGCCCCGACTATTTATACACCCCAGAGGTTTAATTCCCCCTACTGGGGACAAGGATGGCAGTGACCTCCTCCTTCTTGTCTCTTAGAGCACTTACTTTAGAAAACTTTTAAGACCCTATTCCACATCGATGAAACATATGTCAACAATTTTAAAGGCTAAATGAGTCCTGGGAGCCAACTCATTGAATGTAATCGAAGAAGACAGTACCTTTATCTTCCGGTTTCCTAAAAGCATAAAGTCTAACTTCAGCTGGCACTCAATTCCAAATTGCAAAACTATCTCCAGTCATAAAGATATGAATATTTCTTTTTTTTCCCTGTGGATAAAGGCAATTAGCCATGATGGCTATCCCAATCACCAAGTGGATTTAGGATGAATTACACATGACAAATGGTGTTCCTAAATCTCTTGTGAGTTAATTATTTATCTCAAGAACACATATGAAATGAGTTATACTGCTTGGCTATACAAAAGAATAAAATTACATTCTGTCTTTGCAATCTCTAGCAGACTGCAAAACACGTAACATCCCAGCTCAATGGTTACTTAATAGAAAAAGTGTCTTCTTTCTCATCTACTTTGGTGCAGTTTGTCTGAGCTGACAGTGTATTTTGTTTTTGTTAACCGTTAATCTAGGTTGGTGTCTTGTTAATTCTAGCTCACAGCGACCCTACAGCACAGAGTAGAACTGTCCCATTGTTACCAAGGAGCATGTGGCAAATCTGACCTGCCAAACTTTTGGTAAGTACTTGTAGCACTTAACCACTACAGCATCAGGATTTCCCAACTATGTTGAGAACAACAGAAACTGGGTCATGTTACACACACATTCCCAGTTGAAGGCAAATAAGGTGATGTTCTTGCTTATTTCAACTCTCACACTATAAACACATGTCCTTTCTGTAGGCTTAGTGTCACATCTTTCTCATTTTTGTGCACTTTGCTGGCAATTTTTTTGTTTGCAATGGCCTCCAAGTGTACAGCTGTCTCACATTCTTAAGCATGTGTGTCAGACAAACCTTCAGGCATGAGTTAGTGTTCTCTGTGATGTTTTCCATCCTAATGAATCAACAACATATAATAAACAGGAGTATTTAAACAAAAACACGTGAAACTAGGTTAATGTATTGACTGGTTGATGACATACTATGTGTGATCAAGGCTCGAAGGAACTTAACGGTACTACTTCCCCTAAAGAAGTGGTTCAATATACACTAATTCAGTACTAGCACTACCTCAAATAATGAGAATACACTATATTTATAAGTCGGTTTTTTTGGTTGTTATTTTGCCTCAGATTCCTCCATAACAACATCTGATGCTATCAACAACAAAGGCAATGACTACTAAGTGCCCAAAGAATATGTGAGTAAAAACTATTATACCTCCACCAAACTGTTTAAACATAAAGGCCATGGGCAGAGATGCTCAAGCAAGAAGTGAACACAGCACTTACCAGACGAATTTGGGGGAAGGACAAGGGCTGCTTGACAAGGAACTGTCAAATGACTGTAATTACCACTGAAGACGTGAATTAGGATAAAGAACTCAAATAACAACGATGATAGCAGGAAACATCTCTTAACCTGGTTTCAACTGGAGGACATTATGGTGAGTGAAAGTACTCAGCGACAGAAGGACAAACACTGTATGAGACCCTTACGACAATAACTGAAAAGCAGACTCATGCATAACAGAAAAGACTCTTTGAGGGCTGCAAGGGTGGGGAGTGCAGGAGGGTGAGGGGGGAGGGATTATATTAGATAGTTGTTAGAAATTTGGTTGGGTGAAATCGGTGACAGCACACATTAGTAAGAAGATCAATATTAACGGGACTTTAACACAACTTGTATACTCCTCCCATCTTAATCCAGTACTGCAAAGACAGAGTAGCTGGGGCAGGGGGCCAGTGACTGTGATCTCAGAGGGAATCAAGGCCAATTGGCACAACTAGCGTTTTACTAATGAGGTCTCTCCGCACCCCACATTGGTGAGTGGTGTCTGGGGTCTTAAAAGCGGCCAAGCTGCCATCTGAGGTACAGCAAATGGTCCCAACGCAGCAGCAATGGATGATCACCAAGGTTCATAACGCCATGGGGGAAAGAGAATCCAGAAGACAGAGACCCACATGAGTGGATGTCTACATCGACTTGTGACCAGAAGAACCACATGGTGCCCGGCCAACACCAGTGATAGGCATGATGGAGCTCACAAAGTTGAGTCTCACTGTCAACAAAAGTATAAACAGGGGTGCACCCTGAGATCTCCAGTAAAAGACCGCAACTGATAGTCCAGGGGCCTCGGAGTTCACCTGGGAGCAGGGCCACTGGCCTGTCCATAAATCATAATGAAAGTCAACTTTTCAGACAGCAATGGATTGGACTTGGTGACGCAGAGTGACCATATTGTGTGGGCACTTTATGGTTCTGAGCATCTATAGGAGGTCATCCTGTTGACCTCATACTGGAGGAAGGGGAATGGGTGGAGAGGAGAAGATAGGAGACTGTTGGGAAGATAAGACACGTATGGAGCAGAGAGGAAGAGTGTGCTGTCACCGCGCAGGGAGAGCAGTGGAAGCTGCATGTATGTCAGCATGCAAATTTATATGGGAATGTACACTTTCATTCAATCACAATAAAAAAAAAGATAAAGAACTTATAAATAAACTGTGCCACACAGGATTCAAGGCAAGCACGAACTCCATCTGAACTACACACATAGAATGTTAAAGCTTTATTAAACCCTCACTACGATAATAAACTAACACAGTAAATAAAAATTGGCTGGTGAGGGCTGTGGGGAAAATTTTTAAGTGTGCAAATATCCTCATTTTGTATAGTGGAAATGAATTTAGAAAACAAAGTAAACCTCTTCTCAATTTTGCAACCCAGGAATATCTTAGAAATTAATGATTTCCTCTTTTTAGACATTAATGACAGGTATGTAGATCTATATTTTTCAAGGATTTTTGAATACTTTCTTAAAGTTACTCATTATTTGTGTTTTACAGTTCAGTAACAAGGAGTTCTCGTGGTGCAATGGTTAAGCATCTAGCTGCTAACCAAAAGGTTGGTACTTCAAATGCACCCAGCAGGTCCACTAGGAAAGACCTGGCAATCTGTTCCCAGAAATATAACAGCTTAGAAAGCCCTATAAGGCAGGTTTACTCTGTCACACAGGATTGCTATGAGTCAAAACTGACTTGAAAGCACCAAGGAACATTTGATGAGTAGTCTAGATCACAGCAAAGATTAGGATAAAGGATTACTAAGACCAGGAAAAAGTAAGAAGTATAGAATATCATTAAATTTAAATTATTGAAATACTTCAAAAGAACCAACATGGCCACTATTGGCAAGAATGAATAAGAATCTCCCATGCATTGTGGTGAACAATTAACCAATCAATTGTGTTTAAATAATCTGGTAATATACCTCAAACTGAACAAAAAAAAACAAAAACAAAGATCTTTGAAGGAGCAATTCCAAGTCTTAAACAATTTATCTTGCAGACACGACTGCACAAGTGCATAAAGAAATAACTTAAGACTACTGACAACGACTCTGCCAGTAATAACGAAATACTGAAGAACAAAACACGTTTCTTAATACAGGACTAAAAATTAAAATGGAGATGAATGACACAATATACAAAGACTGCCAATTAAGTTCACGAACTCACCCTAGAAAAAGTGCTACATACCTCACTGCTGAAAATCACCAGGGTCATCTTCGAAGTACTCCCCATGGGAAGCTATATACTGAAGCCCGTGCCTAGTCCACCCTTCAAAGCAATTTTGGAACTCTTTCTGGAATGACCATCACAGCTGTCACTGTATTATCTTGATGTCCTGAATGTCATCTAAATGTCATCCTTTCAATATTCCTTTATCTTCAGGAAAAGAAGAAAGTCATTGGGGGCCAGATCAGATGAGTAGGGAAGATGTTCCACTCCAGTTATTTGTTTGCTAGCAAAAAATTCCCTCACAGACAATTATACAATTAAGTTTGCAAACTTGAAACCATGCCACAATGTGCAATGGCCATTCCAGGAAGAGTTCAAAAACTGCTTTGAAGAGTGAACTAGGCACTGCTTTCTGTGCACAGCTTCCCAGGGGACTACTTCAAAGGCGACCACAGTCATATTCAGCAATGAGCTGTGTACCACTTAAAACAATTAAGTTCACGGACTTAATTGTCAGACCTCATGATTACACAAGAATTAAAAAGAATGAAATAGTGCTACATATAAATACTGAAAATTGTAGAAAGAGGTAATACAACATATTTTTAATTAAAAGGAAAGCCAAGTTGCAGAACATTATACATAAGCCACTGCCATCAAGTTGATTTCAACTCATAGCAACCCTATGGGAGACAGTAGAATCACTCCATAGTTTCCAAGGAGCATCTAGTGGATTTGAACCGCTGACTTTTGGGTTAGCAGATATAGCACTTAACCACTATGCCACCAGATGGTATAACTATTTTCCAAAAATGCCTAGAAAAATTCAAATCCGGTGCTCATAGAAACAGAACTGGAAAGTGGGATGGGAGATATAATAGAGGATTACATTTACATGTATATGCAATTCTAATTTTTTATGACAAACTTGTCTTACCTCTACAAAGAAACGAAAATCCTAATTACACTGTGTCTTATAAAAATATTAAAGAAAACTAAAGAACAAGGAAACAATATTTAGCAAAATGACCAATAACCAAATCCTGGACCTGCTGTTATTGGGTGCTGGTGAGTCCTTTCTGACTCATAGCAACCTTATATACAGCAGAATGAAACACTACCCAGTCCTGTGCCATGCCCGCAATCATCGGTATGCCAGAGCCCACTATTGCAGCCACTATGTTAGTCCATCTCGTTGAGGGTCTTCCTCTTTTTCATTGACCCTCCATTCTACTCAGTATGATTTCCTTCTCCAGGGACTGATCCTTCCCGATAACATGTCTAAAGTATCTTAGACATAGTCTCACCATCTTTGTTTCTAAAGAGCACTCCAGTTGTACTTTTTCCACAGGTCTGTTCATTATTCTTGCAATTCATCGTATGTTCAATATTATTTTCCAACACCGCAGTTCAAAGGTGTCAATTCTCTGCCTTCGATATTCACTATCCAGTTTTCACATGCAGATAGTATGACTGAACATACCATGGCTTGGGTCAGAATCACCTTAGTCTTCAATGTGACATCTCTGCTTTTGAACACTTTAAAGAGGTTTCTTGCAGCACATTTTCCTAATGCAATGCATTCTTTTGACTTTCTGACTGCTGCTTCCATGGGTGTTGATTGTGGATAACAGTAAGATGAAATCCTTGACCTCTACCTTTTCTGTTTATCATGATATTTCTCTTTAGTCCAGTTGCGAGAATTTTTGCCTTCTTTATATTGAGGTGTAATCCACATTGAAGGCTGTGATCCTTGATCTTTATCAGTAAATGTGTCAAGTTCTCATCACTTTCAGCAAGCAATGTTATGTTATTTACATAATGGGGGTTATTAATGAGTCTTCCTCCAGTCCTCATGCTGTGTTCTTCATATAGTCCAGCTTCTCTGATTACTTAGCCATTATACACACTGAATTCCTATGGTGAAAGGATACAACCCTGATGTGTATCTTTTTTTACCTTGGACCTAAACTACTACAATTCTGTATCCCCATAGCAAGCACGACCTCAAAGGACTTACAACTGTGATAGTGTAATAACTGATCTAGTCAAAACCAAATAGGAGGTGATAGAAATCAGAACAGCGTTTTACTGGTAAGGGTAAGGGGACTGGCGGGAAGAGAGCATAAGAGAATTTTATGAGGTGATGGAAGTGTTCTGTGTCTTGACTGGGATCTTATCTATGTGGTTGTACACATCTGGCAAAACTCAACAAACTATAAACACAAATCTGTCCATTTCCCTGTGTATAAATGTTACCTTAAAATTTTTCTTACGTTACCTTCTTAAACACTTAACAGAATAAGAAGCTTACAAAATCATTTAATTGCACGTTTATAGTAAATAATACAACAGAAACGTTATATGTAAAAATCTCTTCTTACTCATCCCTTTCCTCACAAGCCAATGTCTAATGAATTAAACAGTTAAGTATATTACACCTTTCAGACTACTTTCTAATAGAAAAATAAATACATATACCTACATTGTTGTTATCTGCTACTCAGTCAGCCCTTGACTCACAGCGAGCTCTGCACAATTGGGAACAAAATGCTATCCAGTCTTGCACCACCCCTGTGATCAGTTGTACAATGCACTGCTGTCAATCAGAGTTTTAGCTGGTTGAGTTTTGGAAATAAATAACCAGGTCTTCCCACCTAGTCCATCTAAGTCTGGAAGCTCCGCTGAAACCTACTCAACATCATAGGCGCACATAAGCCTCCAGTGAGAGCCAGGTGGTGGCTGTGTACAAAGTGCACTGGCCAGGCACGGACTCCGTCACAGGAGGTGATAATTCTACCACTGAACCTTTCCTGATAGCAGAATGGTTAAGTGCTACCGCTGTTATCCACAAGGTTGACAGTTCAGATTCACCAGGCATGGAAACTCTACAGGGCAGTTCTACTTTGTACTGTAGTGTCACTATGAGTCCAGAATCAACTCAAGGGCAGTGGATTATTTTGGCTGAACCTCTACTGCCCCATTCATACATGTCCATCTGGATTTAGTAATTGCAAAATAAAACTGTTATGCTTACTGCCCAGCAATTTGCTTTTACACTTAACCACTGATCATAAACATCTCCCCTTATCAATACAAACAGCTTGTCCACATTAAACAATAAGCCATAATTTACTGAACCACTGCTCTGCTGTTGAACCTCTAAATTTAGAGCTTTAACCACAAGGGTATTTTTATACTTACTATAAATCTTTGAGTTAAAAAACTTACACCATAATTTAAAAAAAGTTGCAGCTGAATCTATTCTGATTTATGGTGACTCTGTGTGTCAGGGAAGAACTGTGTTCCATGGGTTTTAAGCATATATTGATAAGATTTTGATAAATCACCAGTCTTTCTTCTGAGGTACCTCTGGGTAGAGTCAAACCACCAATCTTTCAATTAACAGCCAAGAACATTAATCATTTGTATCACTTAATGACTGTATTCCATAATTAGAGATTTTAAAATGTCCCTTGGGAATAGAATTCACACAAAACCCTATTTTCTTTCATCTTCAAACACATGTCTTCCAAACACATAAGTAAGCAGAACAGTGCTTGGCACATGGTAATCTAACATAATTGTTGAAATAAAAAAATTCTACAAACATATTACCTATAGGGTCACTGTGAGTTGGAACTGACTCAATGGCAGTGGGTTTGGTTTCTGGTTATCTCTGTTACAGTTAAATTTTTTTTTTAATTTAGCATTGGAATGTTTTAAGAAATACAATTTAAAAAACTGTTTTATATGAAGCATCTCATAAAGTAAACAAATTCAACCACTGAATCAAAATGCACTATTCTCAAGGTATTTGAGTCCACTTCTAGATGTTTTTGTATTTCTTGATAATATCTTCCATGATACAGTAAAAAAATTAACAGTTATGAATCTGTGAACACTTGTTTACAAGTTGCTAACAATGCGGAAATTTAGTGTTATCATCAGCAATAAAAAAAGATTCTTGTAACAATTTTTTTTCTTCTTAAATTTTGGATATACACTAGGATTTCTTTATACCAACAATGAGACTGTTAAGGAAGAAATTATCAAATCAATATCATTTACAATGGCCCCTAAGAAGATAAGGTACCTAGGAATTAATCTAACCAGAGAAACAACAGACCTTTACAAAGAGAACTACAAGCCCTTACTACAAGAAACTAAGAGAGACTTAGATAAATGGAAAAACCTACCCTGCTCATGGATTTAGGTAAAAATGTCTATTTTACCTAAAATGTCTATTTTACCTAAAGTGATTTATTTATATAATGCAATCCCAATACAAGTTCCAGCATCATTTTTTAATGAGATGGAGAAACAAATCACCAATTTTGTTTGGAAAGGGAAGAAGCCCCGGATAAGTAAGGTACTACTAAAGAAGAACGAAACACTGGGAGACCTCTCATTACCCGACCTTAGAACATACTACACTGCCATAGTGGTCAAAACACCCTGGTACTGGTACAAGAACAGACAGATGGATCAATGGAACAGAATTGAGACCCCAGAGCTGACACCATCTGCCTATGAACAGTTGATACTCGACAAAGGCCCTAAGACATTAAACTGGGGTAAAAACAGTCAACAAATGGTGCTGGCAAAATTGGTTATCCATCTGCAATAAACTGAATCAAGATTCATATTTTACACCTTACACAAAAACCAACTCCAACTGGATAAAATATCTAAATATCAAACCTAAAATGATAAAGCTCATACAAGAAAAGGTAGGAAAAACAACGGAAGTTTTAATACACAATGAGGACAGACTCCAAAATCTGTCAAAGAAACCACAATCAACAGAAGAGAAAATAGATAAATGGGAACTATTAAGAATCAAACACTTTTGCTCATCCAAAGACTTTATTAATAGAATTAAAAGAACACCCACAGAATGGGAAAAAATATTTGGCAACTCTATGTCAGACCAACGCCTGATCTCCATAATCTATAAGATACTACAAAATATCAATAAGAAGAAGATATACCATCCAATTAAGCGATGGGCAAAGGAGATGGACAGACATTTCACTAGAGAGGAGATCCAGGCAGCCAAAAAACACATGTGGACATATTCACGATCTTTAGTTATTAAAGAAATTCAAATCAAGACAACAATGAGATACCATCTCAAACCAACAAGATTGGCCATGACCCAGAAAACACAAAACAACAAATGCTGGAGAGGCTGTGGAGAAAGCAGAACCCTCCTACACTGTTGGTGGGATTGCAAAATGGTCCAGCCTCTTTGGAAAGCAATCTGGCACTTCCTTAAAAAAATGGACATCGATATATCATTTGACCCAGTAATTCCACTACTTGGAATATATCCTACAGAATCAAGGCCTTTCACACCAACGGACACATGCGCGAGAATGTTTATCGCAGCACAGTCCATGATAGCAAAAAGATGGAATCAACCCAGATGCCCAACAACAGAAGAATGGATAGGTAAACTATGGTACATATACTCAATGGAGCACTACACAATGATAAAGAATAACGATGATTCCAGGAAACATCTCCTAACCTGGTTTCAACTGGAAGACATTATGTTGGGTGAAAGTAGTCAGTGACACAGGAAAGGGACAAATACTGTACGAGACCTCTACGATAAGATCTCAAAAACAGACTTGTGTATAGAAGAAAAGACTCTTTGACAGCTTCAAGGGAGTGGAGGGAGGGGGAGTTGGGGGGAGGGTTTAGTTTAGATAGTTGATAGAAATCTGACTGGGAGAAAGTGGTGACGGCACACATTAGAAACAAGAACAACATTAAACGGACTTCAGCATAACTTGAGTACTCCTTCCATCTTAACCCAATATTGCAAGGATAGAGTAGCTGGGGCAGGGGGTAGGGGACCATGCTCTTAGGCAAAATCGAGGCCAACTGGCACAACTAGCGTTTTGCTAAGAGAGCTCTCTGCACCCTACATTGGTCAGTGGCGTCTGGGGTCTTAAAAGCTTCCAAGCTGCCATCCAAGGACACAGCAAATGGTCCCAACTCAGCAGGAACGGATGCTCACCGAGGACCAAAATGACATGCAGTAAAGACAACCTAGAAGATAGAGAGACCCGCAAGAGTGGGTGCCTTCATCAACTTCAGACCAGAAGAACCAGATGGTGCCCAGCCACCACCAGTGATAGCCACGATGGAGCTCACTAGTTTGAGTCTCACTGGCAACATAAGAATAAAAAGGGGTGCATCCTGAGATCTCCACTATAAGACCTCAATTGATGGTCCAGTGGTTTCGGGGTTCCCCTGAGAGCATGGCCCCCGGCCCTGATGCTGCCCTTACCCATGAATTATAACAAAGGTCCACTCTTTGGACAGGAATGGATTGGACTTGGCAATGCAGGGTGACCATATATTGGAAGCACTTTATGGTTCTGTACATCTATAGGATATCATCCTGCTGACCTCTGGCTGGAGGAAGGAGAGTGGGTGGAGAGGAGTGGAAAGGAGGCTATTGGGAGAATGAGACATGTATGAAGCAGAGAGGAATAGTGTGCTGTCACCGGACAGGGAAAGCAGTGGAAGCTGCATACAGGTGGGCATGTAAATTTATACGGGAATGTACGTTTTCACTCAGTCATGTTAAATAAAAAAGAAAATTAAAAAAAAAATTGCATATAATTTGAAAATGAAATAGTTACAAACCTAGGTCCAATAACAGGAATGAGTAACACATCTGGAAGATCTGGATGCTGAAGAATAGGCACACTTGGTCCATTAAACTGCTGTTCAAAATAAACACATACACAAATAAAGTCAATATTTAATAAAGTTCTTGAGAAATAAATTTGATAAACTTGTGGAGCCTTCAGGATTATTATATACCAGAACATAAAGTGTGGTTTCAGGCAGTTTCATTTTATTCAATAAGAATAAAAAAAAAATCTCAAGACAACAAAATTTTCCTATAATTTGATCCTGAAGTATCCTCACTTTTTCACATAACTCAATTTTGCTTATTGCCTAGCTTTATACCCTCAGTGTTTACCTTAAGTGACTTAACTTTGAAAACATATATCTAATTTGAATTATACATAATACTCTTTTAAGAAAAGCTTCTCAACAGGACAGTAAACAAAGAAGTTACTTTATACACAACTAAATACTATTTAATAAGCACTGTCAAGACTGTATGCCCTATCAGTAGTAGGGATGGAAATATGTGCATTTAGCAAAGGATTTTCAGGCTGTTCAGCTGTCAAACTGAAAACAAGCTAGAGCCAGCTCCAACAGGCTCATGAGAGTCAATTGTGTGCATTTTTTCCCAAATTCACAGTCATGGTGGTAGCTTAAAATCAGCCACAGCAGGAATGTTTACACCATTGAAACTGGCAAACACTACCTATCAGGACTACTTTTCCCACAAAAGTGAGCTGTTAAACATGTACTAGCATATCAATAATGTAGGCAGGAAATAAGTGGGCACTCCACATAGCAGAATAAAGAGCAGCTGTAGAATGGATAAAAAGCCCTAGGTGAGGCAAACAACTTACACTTGAGTAAATTAAACCCTGGTGATACAAATTCACCCAGTGGTGCCACGGAAAAAAAGGCATAGCAAGCTGCTTTTATAAAGACTGTAGGAAGAAAGCTCTATGGTGCAGATGTACTCTGTAAAACACAGGGCTGACGTGACTTGGAATCAACGGACAGCAGTAGGTATGTATGCATATACGCAGGTAAGAAAAATGGATTGGATGGTGGGGACTGTGTAACACTGTCAGACAGTCACATGAAAATATTTGAGAACGAGTCTCTGTCATGTATGTTACGGATTATTAACTCATTAATTTTCCTATTATTATGTGTTCTCTCCATAAAGCGGTCTCCTAAAAAAATCTCAAATTTATAGAACTGCTTCTGAGTATGACAAACACTCCATAAATGTACTCAGATTAAATAAAAAGAAATAAATGACTCAATGCCACTACAACTTATCTGAAAATTTCTGAATGCAACATATAAACTGGTAGCTAAGGCTCTGATATACAAATTTAAAAAACAATAACCACCACCCAGTTGCTGCTTCTGACTCACAGAAGCCCCACAAAACGAGTAGAACCGCCTTTCAGGGATTCCAGGGAGTAGCTGGTGAACGCACACTGCCAACTTTTTGGTTAGTAGATGAGCTAAGAACTGTGCCACCAGGATTCTGACATACAAACGGTAACCTTTAAATCACAATGTGTGCCTCTATCCCTTCATTTAAATACAAATTAGGTAGAAATAGGACTGCTGTTTTACCCAGTTACTTATTATACGAGATTTAATAACTGTGATATACAATTACGAAGAACTCCTTCAGCTATCAGTTCTGCTCCATCTTTCCTTTTTTTAGAGGCAAATCTCAGGGCAAATTCTATGAAATGTAAAATGAAAAGCTACTGAAAGGGAAAAAGGCAATGAAAACAAGATTAATCAAGTCTGTCCAGTTCTCATAAAATGCCATTTGATAACGCTGCTTCATTTACAGCAGAGGAGTACTAACCAAAGCTACTTTACTGGCTCAGCAAAAAATGCTTTGTATTGTTTTATTATAAAAACATACTCTCATCTTCCCAATAAATGGTGCTGGGACAACTCAACACCTACACACCACGGAGTGAAGATGACCCACAACTAACGTCATATACAAAAATAAACTCAAAATGTATAACAACTAAAATATATGAGACTCTTAGGAGAAAACATAAGGGTAATGCTTCTTTGTTTTGGATATCATCAAAATAAAAAAGAACGGATAACTTTTGTCATTAAAGGACATTCCCAAGAACACTAAAAGACTAAAGAACGGGAGAACACAATGAGACACCACTTCACTCTTATTAGGATGGCTAAGATTAAAAAAAACAGAAAATATAAATTCTGTCAAGGATATATGGAAATTGGAACCCTTATTCATCGCTGGTAGGAATGCAAAGTGGTATAGCGACTGTGGCAAACAGTGTGACAGTTCCTCAAAAGCCTAAAACCAGAAGAACATATGATCCAGCAGTTCCACTAAGAGGTATACACCCCAAAGATGTGAAAGCAGAGACTAAAACAGAGACTTACACACCAGTGTTCGCTTCTGCAAGATACAAGACACTACAAGAAAACTACACCAGTGTTTACTGAAGCACGATTTACAATAGCCAATGGGGGAAACAACCTAAATGGCCATTAGCATACAAATGGATGAACAAAATATGGTACATGCATACAAAAGAATAGTGTTCAACCAGCAGAAGAAATGAAGTCTTCATACATGCTATAATATAGACAGAGCTTGAAGACAGTATGATGAGTGAAATAAGTCAACCACAAAAGGACAAATACTGTATGACCTCACATACAAAAAAAGACAAGAAAAGGCAAATGTATAGAGACCAGAGTTCATCAGTGGTTCCCAGGGGCTAAATGGAGAGGGAAATAGAAGTTAATGGTGACAGAAAACTCACACTCATTAAAGACACGGTTGCACAGCCAGTTATGTAACTGCTGTGAATAAGCTGTATACCTGTAAAAAGCTGCATAGGCAAAAGTTGTACAACAACTTTGTATTTACAACCAAAAAGAAGAAGAAGAGTCACTACTGAGGCTGCTATGTGCAACCAAACACTTGATGAGATTTGGTCCCTAGTTTTGGAGTTTGAGAGTCATGGTTTCTCGGGACATCCCAATTACCTGGCATAATAATAAATTTAGCACTTTTGTTCTACATCCTAGTTCACTGAGTAGTTCAAGAGGTCTCTATTAGTCTCTGTGTACCTGGAGTAAACAGAATAAGAGTAAGCATCAGGAACAGGAAGAGGAACAGGAAATGGAATGTGTGGCTAATGGCCTCCGTGAACAACTGCCTCCTTTGCCATGAAACCAAAAGAATTAGACGATGCCTGGTTACCATTACTGAACAGTTTGACCAAAGACTCTAAAGAAGAATCCTCACCGAAAAGAGAAAAAAATGCAGAACAGAATTTCAAATTTTCATGTAACCTAGACTTTCCAGAGCCATGAAGGGTAGATGAATCCCTAAACCACTGTCCTGAGATAAATCTTTAAAACTTAACCAGAAAATATTCTCCAAAGTCTTCTAAAAGCCAAGTAACAATTGTGCTTAACTAGTAAAAAGGTTTGCATTGAGCATTATGCTCTTTTAAGAACTATCTACATGGCATTGAAGTGATAATAGCAATTTGAAAGATTAGACAGAAACCTTACCAGGCAATGAGAGTTTATATTAATTGAGAAGGAACAACTAAGAAAGGAGGATGAGAACAGTTTCACAATTCAAGGAATGTAATCAATGTTACTGAACTGTCAATGTAGAAACAGTTAAATGGGTGCATGTTTTCCTGTGGATATTCTCAACAACAAAATAAATGTTTTTTTAAATGTTCAAAATAAAAAAAAAGGCAATGGGAGAAAATATCTGGAAATCCTGTATCTGAAAACAGTTTAAGATCTACACTATAAAGAATTCCAATTAATAGAATTAAAAGAACACCCACAGAATGGGAAAAAATATTTGGCAACTCTATGTCAGACCAACGCCTGATCTCCATAATCTATAAGATACTACAAAATATCAATAAGAAGAAGATAAACCATCCAATTAAGCGATGGGCAAAGGAGATGGATGGACACGTCACTAAAGAGGAGATCCAGGCAGCCAAAAAACACATGTGGACATATTCACGATCATTAGCTATTAAAGAAATTCAAATCAAGACAACAATGAGATACCATCTCACCCTAACAAGATTGGCCATGATCCAGAAAACACAAAACAACAAATGCTGGAGAGGCTGTCAAGAAAGCAGAACCCTCCTACACTGTTGGTGGGGTTGCAAAATGGTCCAGCCTCTTTGGAAGGCAATCTGGCACTTCCTTGAAAAAATGGATATCAATATACCATTCCACTACTTGGAACATATCCTACAGAATCAAGGCCTTTCACACCAACGGACACATGCACCAGAATGTTTATCACAGCACAGTCCACGATAGCAAAAAGATGGAATCAACCCAGATGCCCAACAATAGAAGAATGGATAGGTAAACTATGGTACATATACTCAGTGGAGCTCTGCGCAATGATAAAGAATAATGATGATTCCAGGAAACATTTCCTAACCTGGTTTCAATTGGAAGACATCATGTTGAGTGAAAGTAGTCAGAGACAAAGGGACAAATACTATATGAGACCTCTACGGTAAGATCTCAAAAACAGACTTGTGTATAGAAGAAAAGACTCTTTGACAGCTGCAAGGGAGGGGAGGGAGGGAGGGTGAGGGGGGGAGGGTTTAGTTTAGATACTTACTAGATATCTAGTTGGGAGAAAGCGGTGATAGCACACATTAGAAACAAGAACAACATTAAGTGGACTTCAGCATAACTTGAGTATTCCTTCCATCTTAACTCAATACTGCAAGGATAGAGTAGCTGGGGCGGGGGTTGGGGGACCATGCTCTTAGGCGAATTCCAGGCCAATTGGCACAACTAGCGTTTTGCTAAGAGAGCTCTCTGCACCCCACATTGGTCAGTGGCATCTGGGGTCTTAAAAGCTGCCAAGCTGCCATCCAAGGACACAGCAAATGGTCCCAACTCAGCAGGAACGGATGCTCACCGAGGACCAAAATGACATGCGGTAAAGACAACCTAGAAGACAGAGAAACCCACAAGAGTGGGTGCCTACATCGACTTGGGACCGGAAGAACCGGATGGTGCCCGGCCACCACCAATGATAGCTACGATGGAGCTCACAGAGCGGAGTCTCACTGGCAACACAAGAGTAAAAAGGGGTGCATCATGAGATCTCCACTAAAAGACCTCAATTGATGGTCCAGCGGTTTTGGGGTTCCTCTGAGAGCAAGGCCCCCGGCCCTGCTGCTGCCCTTTCCCATAAATTATAACAAAGGTCCACTCTTTGGACAGGAATGGATTGGACTTGGCAATGCAGAGTGACCATATATTGGAAGCACTTTATGGTTCTATACATCTATAGGATATCATCTTGCTGACCTCTGGCTGGAGGAAGGGAAGTGGACGGAGAGGAAGGCAAAGGAGGCTGTTGTGAGGATGAGACAGGTATGGAGCAGAGAGGAATAGTGTGCAGTTACCGTACAGGGAGAGGAGTGGAAGCTGCATATAGGTGGGCATGTAAATTTATACGTGAATGTACATTTTCACTCAGTCATGTTAAATAAAAATAAAAAAATTAAAAAAAAAAAAATTCCAAAGATTCAATAACAGATAAAAACCCAATCAAAAAATGGGCAAAGGACCTGAATAGACATTTCTTCAAAAGGAGACACAAATGATCCATTAAGTACATGAAAAGATGTTCAACATCACTAGTCTTTATTCTGCTGAGGTAAAGCAGATTGACTCATAGTGATCCTATAGGATACAGCAGAACTGCCCCATGGGGTTTACAATGAGTTCCTGGTGGCTTCAAATTGCTGACCTTTTGGTTAGCACCTGTAGCTTTAATCACTATACTACCAGAGTTTCCACTAGTCATTAGGAACATGCAAATCAAAACCACAGTAATATACCACTTCATACCTGCAAAAATGGCTGTTATAAAAAATAAAAAGAAAATCAAGAAGTGCTGGTGAGGATGTGGAGAAACTGTAACCTTATTATTGCTAGTGAGAACGCACAATTGTGCATCCATTGTGGAAAACAGTTTGGTAAGTCTTCAAAAAGTTAAACACCAAATACCATAGAGACCTACTTGAGTATATTCCCCTTAGATGCACATACCCAAAAGAACTGAGAGTAGTGACTCGAATATTTGTGCACCAATATTTAATGCAGCATTATTCACAATAGCCAAAGGATGGAACTAAATAACCACCAACAGATGAATAATTAAAATCTAGTGTATCTGGCTTGGCCTAGTGTATACATATAATGGGATAGTATCATGAAAAGGAATACAGTTCTACTATGACATGGATGAACCCTAAAAACATTATGCTAAGTGAAAAAGTCAGAAGGACAAATAAAATGATATAAATCATTACACCTTTATCTAGAACATATAAATACACAGAAACAAAGCATAGTAGTGGTTACCAAGAACACGGGGTAGGAGGGATGAGGAGTTAATGCTTAATGGGCACAGAACTTCTGTCTGGGATGATGAATAAGTTCCCAAAACAATAATGCTGATGGTTGTACAGTCTTGTGAATACAGTTCTAACAATTAAGTTCACAAACTTAATTGTTTTAAGTGCTACATACCTCTTTCCTGAGTATCACGGTCACCTTCCAAGTACTCCACTTGGGAAGCCATGCACTGACACCAGCACCGAATCCACCCTTCAAAGCAATTTTGGAACTCTTTCTGGAATGACAACTATGGCTGGTGGCATGCACGATGAGAAGGCAAGTTAGCGAACTTAATGTATAGCAGTCTGTGAGGGAGCTTTCAGTCAGTAAACAAATAACTGTATTGGAACACTCTCCCTACCCATCTGATCTAGCCCCCAATGACGTTTTACTTTACCTGAAGATAAAAAATTGAAAGGAAGACATTTCGATGACATTCAGAACATCAAAGGTAATACAATAACAGCTCTGACGGCCATTCCAAAAGAGTTCAAAAACTGCTTTGAGTGGCTAGTATGTTTTCGGTTAACATCCTAGCACTTTAGCCATTACATCTCCATGGCTCCCAACAATAGCTGTTGTTGTAAGGTACTGTGGAGTCAGTTCTGACTCACAGCAACCCTACATACAACAAAACAAAACACTGCCAGGTCCTGTGCCATGCCCACAATCACTGTTATGCTTGAGCCCACTGCTGCTGCCACTGTGTCAATCCACCTTGTTGAGGATATTCCTCTTTTTAGCTGACCCTCTGCTACACCAAGCATGATGTCATCCTCCAGGGACTGATCTCTCCAAAGTAGGTAAGATGTCTCGCCATCCTTGCTTGTAAGGAGCACTGCTGTTGTATGTCTTCCAACATAGATCTGTTCATAGTTTCGGCAGTCCATGGTACATTCAATATTTTTCTCGAACACCACAATTCAAAGGAGTCAATTCTTTTTCTGCTTTCCTTATCTGTTGTCCAGCTTTCACATGCATACCATGTGGTTGAAAATACCATGGCTTTGGTCAGGCATATCTTAGTCTTCCAGGTGACTTCTTTGCTTTTCCATAATTTAAAGAGGTCTTTTAAAGCAGTAGATTTGCCCAGTACATTGCATCTTTTGCTTTCTTGACTATTGCTTTCATGCTTGTTGACTATGGATCCAAGTAAAATGAAATCTGCGACAACCTCAATCTTTTCTCCATTTACCATGATGTTGCTGACTGGTCCAGGTGTGAGGATTTTTTTCTTGCTGTTGCAATGCAGTCCATACTGAAGGCTGTGTCTTGGTCTTCACCACCGTTTCAACTCCTCATCCCTTTCAGCAAGCAAGTTTGTTATCATCCACATAACGTAGGCTGATGATGACTCTTCTTCCAATACTGACATCCCTTTCTTCTCCAGATACTCCAGGTTCTTGGATTATTTGCTCAGCACCTCCAACAACAGGTGTTGTAAATACTAACCCTGGTACCAGTGGAAAGACTCCCTGGGTGGTACAAACTGTTAAGTGCTCCACTACTAGCCAAAGGACAGCAACTGGAACCTGCTCAGAGGTGCCTTGGGAAACAGGCCTGGCAATCTGCTTCCAAAAGACCACAGCCCTGACAACCCTATGGGGAAGTTCCCCTCTGTAATACACAGTGCTGTACAAGTCAGAATCCACTTGATAGCAACTAACAACATATATACCTGGTAGATATAATCTCATTTAGGAACATGGTTTTCTTTGTTACAATAATGAGGCCATATCAAAATAATCTGTGTTTTACAAATGGTCCCAACTCAGCAGGAATGGATGCTCACTGAGGACCAAAATGACACGGGGGAAAGACAACCCAGAAGACTGATGTGGGTCCCTACATCGACTTGGGACCGGAAGAACCAGATGGTGCCCGGCCACCACCAGTGATAGCTGCGATGGAGCTCACGAAGTTGAGTCTCACCGGCAACACAAGAATAAAAAGGGGTACACCCTGAGATCCCCACTAAAAGACCTCAATTGATGATCCAGTGGTTTCGGGGTTCCCCTGAGAGCATGGCCCCTCGCCCTGAAGCTGCCCTTGACCATAAATCATAACAAAGGTCCACGCTTTGGACGGAATGGATTGGACTTGGCGATGCAGTGACCATATACTGGATGCACTTTATGGTTCTATACATCTATAGGATGTCATCCTGCTGACCTCTGGCTGGAGGAAGGAGAGTGGGTGGAGAGGAGGGAAAAAAGAGACTGTTGGGAAAATGAGGACATGTATGGAGCAGAGAAGAATAGTGTGCTGTCACCGGGTAGGAAAAGCAGTGGAAGGGGGTATGTAAATTTATACAGGAATGTACATTTTAACTCAGTTATATTAAATAAAAAAGTTTTTTAAAAAAATAATAATCTGTATTTTGAGGCACTCACTTTGAAATACGAAAGAGCTTATCAGGGCATAAAGAAGCATAAATGAGATGAGAATAAGGTCATGTTGCAATCACCAATAAACCTATGAAGAAAAACTGAGACAAGGATCTTCTCCCAGAGCAGACAGCAAGTCTTCTCCTAGAGCCAGTGAATTTGGATTTCTAATCTCTTCAACTGTGAGTAAATAAATTTTTGTTCACTAAAGCTATGTATTTGTGGCCTTTATAGTGTATCAGCACTAAGAAACCTTCCAACCCCCTCTCCCAAAAAAACTAAGGCAAGCACCACAGAGACGTAATTATGTATATGACATAAAAAATTTGCACAAACCTTCTGAAGTTCATCAAGTAACAGATTTTTCACATGTTGTACAGAGGCTAAGCGCGTATTCACTCTGACAGTTGTGAAGGATGGAGGGTGTGACAGGCGATTTAACAGAGTGTGGAACTTTTTTTCAGCTTCTTGTTTACCTAAAGATGTTACAACCTGAAAAAAACAAGTTAATGTTTCAATTTCACTCTATAAATTGAACATATTAAACAGAATCTAGAAGACATGCTGTATGACATCAGTCAGTCACAAAATGACAAATACTGTATGAGACCAATTTTATGAGGCTCTAGGAAATAGGAAATAATCTTTGTTGGTTATGGGGAGAGGGAGGGAGACAGAGATTCAGAGATTTCATATTAGATAGGAACTGGACTAAGTGAAGGAAGTGACAGCACACACTACAGGGGAGATAAACACTGCTGTAAGGTACCAAGAGCTAAAAGACTTCCTATATAGAACTTAACACTGAAGGTTAGAGTAGCAGGAGTTGGGGTCTGGGGACCATGCTCTCAGGGAGGACATCCAGGTCAACTGGCACAACTAAGCTTTGTCATGAAAATGGTCTGCACCTGATACTGATGAGCGGCATCTGGGGTATTAAAAGCTTCCATCTAGGGAGCATCAATTCATCCCAGTCCAACTGAAACAGAGGAAACAAACAACATCAAGGACAGGAGGAAAACATGAGCCCAGGAAACAGAAAGGGCCAAATGATCCATAGTCCACACCAGCACAAGACCAGAAGAATCAGATGGTGTCTAGCCACCTGCTGTGTCTGTCTTGAGAGGCAATACGGTATCAGACTCACTGATGTAGAGGGAGAAAAATAAGGGTGTAGATCTAGAATTCTGTTACAAGACCAGACTTGATGATGGTCGAACATGCTCGAGGGTCACCTGAGAGCATGGCTGCTAGTCTTGCTCCTATCCCAGTGATGAAACTAGCACCAAAGACAACTCTTCAGACAAAAGTTGGACAGGACTCTAAGACATGACACTGCTGGAGCAGCTTCCCATTAATAATGAGAGAGGAGGGTGGAGAGGAGGAGACTGGATTAGGTTGAAAGAACACAGGAAATATGGAGTGGAAGAGGAAGAGTATGCTGTCACAGGGCGGGGAGAGTAGATACTGTTTAACAGAAGTCCCTGCATGGGGTTTGATACAGCCAATTGACTTTGTAAATTTTCCCTTAACCATAATAAAACATTATTTTTAAAAAGGTATTAACAGAACACTTATACATTTGTTTTATCTAATGAAACATTTTCCAGCATCTGTTCAGTTATATTTCATTTTGTTGTACTTTACTTGTATTATTAAAATTAAGGCAGTCAGTAATTTTTGTGTAAAACTGCCCTAATATCTGGTACAAGGAGCTTAGAAAACAATGCCTCAAAACATTATTAACGTTTGGAGTATATTAATATCTCCTACACTTATTAATGTAAATTCAGGATTTTATTCTATTTAAGTTCTAATGCATTATTAATTGTTACATCACTACTGTATAACTAGTCATTTGCTAATCTCATATCTTGTAGTGAAGTGGCTAGTAACCCTCTAAACACCAATGTCTGAAGAATAAGCAATGCTGATTCTCATTTTCATCCAAACATCAGCTTTTTTAAACATGGTATCATTAAAAAAAAAAAAAAATGCAACCAAATAAAAACAGTCCAAAAGATGGATACCAAAGATGTCTGTCAGAGATGAAGACATAAAGACACATGCAAGCAAGTTCCCTCACAATTAAATGATGCTTTTCAATGTCTTTCACAATAACCTTGCATGTTAGAATCTTCAAGAACCACTTGTACTACAAATCCACCAGCCTACAAATACTAGCCTAGTCCCAATGGTCCAAAACCAAACCAAACCCACTGCCATAGAGTCAGTTTCAACTCATTTCAACCCGATAGGTCACAGTAGAACTGTTCCACAGAGCTTCCGAGGAGTGCCTGGTGGATTTGAACTGCTGACCTTTCGGTTAGCAGGGGCAGCACATAACCCAGTACGCCACCAGGTTTCCTCTCAAGGGTCAGTTTGATTTTATTAAAAATGAATATTCTTTTTCCTTTGATAACTTCTACAAATAGATGGCTTTGCTTTTTCCAAATCATACTGCTGGCAAATATAACATCTAAAAAAGATAGCTGAATTTTCTTTTATAAAATCACGCTCATCATTTTGAAAACTGCTGAATGTACCATTGCTCTTAATATGCTCCTCCCTCAACATACCCTTAAACCCTGGTGGTGTAGTGGTTAAGCCCTATGTCTGCTAACCACAAGGTTGGCAGTTCAAATCCGCCAGGTGCTCCCTGGAAACTCTATGAGGGCAGTTCTACTCTGACCTATAGGTACACTGTTGGTGGGAATTGACTGGACAGCAGTGAGTTTGGTTTGGTTTGAACATAAGCTTTGGAAATGTAGAAATTAAATCTAAAAGTCATGGATTCAGTAACATCTGCAAAAATAAATAACATTTAAGCAATTTTATTTTGAATAACAGAAAAGCAATAATTTGGACAAAACAAAATTGCCTAGAGGTAGCATAGTAAAATAGTAAGCAGAAGCTTTGCAATGGAAGACAATCACTCAACATTCACTGACAACTTCAACGTATAATGGGCACTGGCAGTAGTAAATGGAATCAACACTGTTAAAGAATAACTGCTATCAGGTGGGAACTATGCCACTACCTAGGTTTAACACCTTAAATAAACCTTGTATTGTTAAACCATTCTCATTTTCAGACTAGGAAACAAGGGTCAGCAATGGGGACAAAATCTGTACGAAAAGATTGTAAAATGCAAAGTTCTGTATATCACTTAGCAAACCTGCTACTATTTAAGAGACACTGAACAAATGACAGTATTCTGTCCACAAGTACCAGACCAAGCCATCTGAGAAACACGTGCATCTTCTTTATTGGAGCTCTTCAGTAACGGAAACTTCTCTTATCTTTACAACTCTTGGGTGCCTTATCTTCCGCACCAGTGTTTTTCCTTTCCCAGTCCCGAGTGTCAAATGTAATACCCCATTCACCTTTTATTTCAGAAAACATTAATGATACACCTGTATAAAGATAACAGGAATCTTTGGGTGGCGCAAATACTTAAGCACTGGACCACCGTGGCCCAAACTCACCCACAGGCACTTTGAAATTGGCTCCACAACAATGTATTTTTTACATTCCAATAGAAAAATGTTAAGAAATGACGGCTGTGAAGATTAGATTTACTTTTGTTTTGTTTTCTACTTTCCAAGAGTGTAAACATTTTAATTTTCACTAATCATCATCTAACTCCTTTATTTATCATCTGACCTACCTCCTTATTCATAAAGCCTTCTTTGAGATAGTTTTCAACCTCAGGTCTCAACGATATTTTAGGGAAGATGGACATCTTCCCAATTGTTTAGGTTTCCTCCAAGACAAATGCTGGAAAAAATGGATCTTTTTTCTTTGCAAATCACAGCGAGCAGTGTCTTGACAAATGGCCCATCACAAAACACCAGGACGCGACCAGAGAAGCACTGTAAAATGTGCAGATCATGCAGAGTTAAGTTTGGAAATACGAAGGCACATCCACGCTTTCCACTGCTGTGCCAATTACAAGCTAGTTCCTCGCCTCCACCACACCACTGCTTCGTCCTCCTTTAGCGTTGCTTATGGAAATTACAGTGAGGCAATGCCAATCACGTTGCAAGAAAGAACACATGAAAAGACTTTAACTGCGAATCCGCCGCGATCCAGGCATATTAGGCACCAGCCCTCTAGAAAACTCTGCCTTAGATCTTAATTTCCAAACCCGCGCCCCCAACTCTTCCGCAGAAATCTGCTTCCGGGATGCGCCACTTCCGGTATCTGATACCGCCCTCCGCCCCCCTCAATACGTAGCCGGAAATCCCTGCGACGTCAGTCTCCGGAGATTCGGACAGCTGCGGGAGGTACAGCCCTTAGCATGGGGCGGGAGATAGGGGGAAATCCTGGTGGTATAGAAGTTAAGGGCTACGTTTGCGAACCAAGGTCACCATTTAAAATGCGCCAGGTGCTTTTCGGAAACTCTATGGGGCAGTTCTGCTGTGATCTATAGGTTCCCTATAAGTCCGACTCCACTCCATGGCAGTGGGTCTTTCTGGTTTAGAGGAGAGGCGACTGAAGGCGAAATTCACCAGACGCAGCGACAGGGAAGAGGGTGAGGAAGGAAAGGGTGGCCACAGGTGAAAGGTGTGGGTTGAGTCTAGAACTTGACTGGCCTGAATAAGGTGAGCCGCCAATTAAGTGTGCCGGTGATTTCCAAGTAGAGCATGGGTCCAAGAACTTTATCAGCCATCCTTTGATTTCATGATACATACAAATTGGACTTTACGATAAATACAAATCTGATTTATGTTGAGAATGAACACAGAGTTAAATTCTTGCCTGTTTTATCTAGAAAATTTAACTGCCCCCCCCCCCCTTGTCCACACACTGAAAAAGATGTAGGATTTTCATGATTCATTTCAGGAAATTAAGGCGAGACTTATCTCTCACTCTGGATATTTTTCCTTATCTGTAAGATTGTGCCAAGGGTATCCCATGCTCAGGCTGTCAGTCTTATAACTGTAAATATAGCTGTAGGTTTTCAGTTTTGTCTGTTAGTGAATATTAATGGCATTAATCACAGCTTTGTCGGATCCGACTCGACGGCACTTGGCTCTTGGCTTTGAAAATATGAGTTGTGCTGTTCAGGTTGCTTATAAATGACAAAGCTGTCTAAAGAAACTCATGATTAGATCAGAAACATGAAAAGTCTCCAGGACTAAGGTTAAAAAATCAACCAGATTGGTTGCATGGATTCCAACTCAGAGAGACCCTATTACCAAAAAACAAAAAAATCAAAACCACACTGCCCTAAAGTTGATTCATACTCAAGTGACTCTACCGGACAGAGTAAACTACCCTGTAGGGTTTCCAAGGAGTGCCTGGTAGATTTGAACTGCCAACATTTTGGGTAGCAGCCATGGTTCTTAACCACACCAGCACCACGATTTTCTTAGAGACTCTCTAAGATGAAGTAAAACTGCCCCATAATCTTCACATAAACAGTGCCACATCTTTCTCCCACAGAAGGGATGGTGGATTCCAACTACCCACCATTCAGTTAGTAGTTGAGTGTTTTAGCCATTGCATCACCAGGACTCCTTGGACTAAAGTTAGTAAGAAACAAAACATACAGTTTCCAGAAAAGAAAATGATTATGATTTATGAGAGTGGAGTTAGCATAATTTCTTAGGAGATTCAGATCTTTGCAGTGATTAAGAACATGGCCTTTGGTGCTAGGCTGCTGGAGTTGAAATTCCAGTTACTGTACCTCAAGCAAATTATTTAGATTTTTTGGTACAGTTCCCTCATCTGTTAACTGTACAAAAACTTAATTTGCTTGAGGTGCAAGAACTGGAATTCAGTTTTAATGATCAATTTTTTCATAGTTTTACTAAGAAGTAGAAGAAATTATTAATATTAGATAGTAGTTTTTATCCATGTATAGAATGAATGAGTGTAGAAGAGTGGAAGGTCATTCAAGTAGAGAAAACTAAAATGACCCAAAATCTAGTATGGTAAGGGCTAACTCTCTGGTAGATGTGGCTCACCTTCAGTAGATTTACAGCCTTGGAAACCCTATGGGGTTGCTATGAGTGGGATTCATCTTGGTAGTGGGTTTGCTTACCTAGAAAGGTCAAGACTTTAGGTGTTCAATTGAAGTGTCATGGAAGTTTGTATGAGGTTCCACTCTAGGGACTGGGAGTACTACAGCAAAGGAGAGCATAGCTATTTCTGAACTACTTTTTAGAGGACATGTCCAGGGATAACAGGGGAAGGGTAGTGGAAACTCTGCCCATTAAGTATATTCCGTTCCAGAGATGAAAACCAAACCCACTGCCGTCAAGTTGATTCTGACTCATGGTGACCCAACAGACAGACTAGAACTGTTCCAGGAGCAATTGGTAGATTCAAACTGCTGGCTTGTTGGTTAGCAGCCACAGCACTTCACCAGTATGCATTTCCATTTCCAGCCATACAGTCAATTCTGACTCACAGCAACCATATGTAATTAAACAAAAAAAAACCCAGTGCCATTGAGTCACTTATGACTCATAGCGACCTTATAGGTCAGAGTAGAACTGCTCTATAGAGTTTCCAAGGAGCGCCTATTAGATTAGTACTGCCAACTTTTTGGTTAGCAGGTGTAGCACTTACCCACTACGCCACCAGGCTTCCCCTCTGTATGGGATAGGGCCTGCAAATTCAGGAAAGTGTATTAGCTACAAATATCTCCTGTGATTGGACATATACCATTCACTAAAGACAGAGAATCAACAGAGCCTGTAAAGATTACTTATGTTCATGATTGTCAAGGATTAAATTGTGTGCCTCCAAAAATGTGTGTAGCCATTTGGCTAGACCTTGATTCTTGGTACTGTGTGATGTTCCCCCTTGTTACATATCCCACCCTTCTGAAGGCAGTAAGGAAGGACAGGCAGCAGCTGTGTTGGTAGGGCAGGACTCAATGTTTATGGTATTGTCTTTTGAGGCAATGTCTTAGGATATAAAAGAAAGAAGCTTGCAGAGTTGGGGACCTCAAACCATCTAGAAGTAATGCCCAGGGCAGAGTTTGCCCCCTTGAAAAGGACCTGGGGTTGCCACTCAGATGCTTCCAGTCCAGGAGAAGACTGATGACAAGAACCTTTCTCTAGAGCCAACAGAGAAAGCCTCCCCCCTGGAGCTGACGTCCAGCATTTGTACTTGTAGCCTAATGGACTGGGACCAAATAAAACTTTTTTTTTTTTTTAAAGCCATCTACTTATGATCTGTGATGGCAGCACTAGTTGTCTAAGACAATAAAAACTGAGCCATCTATCATGAAGAACATTGTATCACATGTCATAAAGCTGGTCACCTTGAGGGTTAAGTACAGAATTATGACCAAAGTCACAGAATTAAGGTTAAACTGGTAAAATGTTTTGAAACTCAGGATAATATAGCTTCTATGAATGTAAATAACTTGATCAAAGTTAACAACATACTCTTCAGACAAGGACATGAAATTAGTTTTGTATTAGTACTACACCATCAGGGTTCCTTTTCCTCTACATGGGAGGTGAAAACTTACCTTTAGTGTCAGCAAAATTGCAGCAAGTTATCTCACAACTGAATCTTAAAGGGTCTTTAAACTACACATTGAGAAGACATTACGTTTCTCTTTGTACAGGTAGTGAAATAGTTTGGAATTGTAACAGGCCACGCTTCCAGGGTTAAAAATTCTGCTTCTTGACTAAGCTCTTTACTCTTCTTAGTTAAGCTGTGTCTTTCTATTAAACTGCTTCAAGGACACTCTGTTTCCTTTCATTCCAGGCTTTGAAGCTTTTGATTTTGTTAGAACATGGAAACGAAAATGAAATTGAAACAAGCAGGAAGAAAATTGCCTGAAATATGTATGTATTGGAAACGCTGGTAGCGTAGTGGGTATGTGCTATGCCTGCTAACCAAAGGGTCAGCAGTTCGAATCTGCTAGGCGCTCCTCGGAAACTCTGTGAAGCACTTCTGTGTCCTACCTACAGAGTTGCTAAGTCGGAATCAACTCAATAGCAGTAGTTTTTTGTTTGTTTGTTTTAATACACGTATTGGGGATCCACGGACATACACAATGCTTATCTGGGAGTCTTAGTCTACAGGGTTGCTAGGTATCAGAAGCGACTAGATGACAAAAGTTTTCGGGTTTTTAAAATAAATCTCGTAACTGAAGGCTGTGGCTACAAGGAATCCTGGCTCGTCTCCCAATACTGAGAATTAATCGAGACAGAACCCAAGCCTGCCTACCTACACAATCGTAAGAAAAGCAAACTCAAACACTCCTTCCTTCTCTGCCGCAAAAAGGCGCAAATAGTGGCTGCTCACTTAGAGAAACTGCGGTATTTCCCCGCCTTTAAAGACCAGGGATGCACTTGCCAGACAGCTGACTCCAACAACTAATAGCGCTACCCTAGTTTTGACTGTCCGTCTTCCAACCACACGCCAACGTTCCGACGCCAGGCAGTATAAAGCCCGCCCACCGGAACTGAAACCGGAGAAGACGCCACGCAGAAAGCGTGGGCTGACGTAAGCGTGCCGTCGTAAGGAGCTGTTCTTCCGGCGATGGGTGGTCTTGGGATAGGCAGGGTAGGCGGAGCGAAGGCGTGGCTTGGGCCTGGTTGCTGCTTTAGTGGGTAGGTGGGTTCAGACGGACGGGTCTACGGGTCGGCCTTGGGCTCAGCGGTCTCGAAACAAAGGGCTGTGTGGTGGGACTCGGCGGGGCTCCTTCTGACCCGTAGCTAAGTGGTTTGTGGAGGCGTCTCGACCAGCGAGTGTGCTCACCCCGGGATTTTCAGTGGACTTTCTCCCGGTTCCTCATAGAGCCGCGGTGGGGGCCCCGGCTCAGCGGCACCTGCTGCTGAGGGGCCCGGCGGCCCGCCCAGGTGCTTATGATGGGGCTGATCTTCGCTAAACTGTGGAGCCTCTTCTGTAACCAAGGTGAGAAGGATGGAGCTGAGCAGGGGCTCGAATCCGAGCAAGCAGGTTCGGCCACCGAAGGGGAAGAGCCAGAGGAAGGGTGGTCGGTGGACAGAAGCGGTATGAGACACAGAGAAGTGAGCTAGTCAGGGGGGTGGGTAGAAACACTGTTTTAGAGTGTGAGAATGTGTAGGAGAGACAAGATGTTTGAGTCAAGTGAGGAGTCCGAACTAAGGAATTTTGGATTTTTTAGGCAGCCAGTGGGGAAACCACGTAGAGATATTTTTTGAGGGCATTTTGCGTCTTTTAAGTAAGCATGTTTTGTCTGTGTCTTGCCCCAAGTGTCCGCCCTGGAACCTTTCAACTTTTTTTGAAAGTAATGTTGCTTTGTTTTCCGCTCTTCTAAGCCTTTGCGCCATCACGGTCTGTGCGATTTCGTGTTCTCTGGATATTCCACGTTCTCTAAGACTTGAGGGTGCATTATTTTGTTCAGAGACGCAGGTATCTAAAGTGTTCGTTCTAAACCCTTTGTTCTTATAAGAAAACTAAATGGTTTCGGTTCGCTGTGGGGTGACAAACCAAATCCAGTGCCATCGAGTCGGTGCCAACTCATAGCGACCCTGTATTAAGTGTCCCAGTTAGTCTGCAACATGTTACTGAAACACATGGAACTGACAAATCCAAAGGCACAAAAAGTTGGAAAACCTGTTCTGAGTCAGAAGAAGATGTGATGTCTTTTGAAAAAGCCAGGCCAGAGAAAGACTGATAATGGGTCACGTTTTAGGAAGCCTTTAACAATAGTTTCTTGGTAGTTGAAATTTTTTTATTTTAAATTCAGTTAGCTATATTTTGCATTTAGCACCCAGGTTCACTTTGTAAATAAATGTTTTTGACAATGACAGTTTGTTACTACTTAAGTGAGCATCTTTCCTTGGACTTAAAAAGTCCTGAAGAGTATGAAATGACTTTAGTTCGTTTGTTTTGGGAGCTCTTAAGAACACTAGGCTTTTTCAGAGTTAGAAATAAGTAAGTACATACACATACATTTATGCATGTACATACATTTATGTATATGTATATACATGAAATTATCACACATGAGTAGCAGTTTTCAAGTGACTTGAAGAGTGGACATGGGCACAGTTTAACTCCTTATGAATATTATTCACAAACTTATACATCATTTTTCAGCAATTTGTATTTTCTAATCCTTGTCAGAAATTATTATGTAAAGCAGTATTTTAAGACATGCTAAAACGTATGAAGATTAATTCAGAGATCACCTCTTTGTCTTTTCCCTAGCCAAAGATGTTACCAGAGTCCTTGAATCTCACTTTGTACCCTGTCCTGTTCCCTCTTCTGTGTGTCCAATTTTATCACTACTCTTCATCATTCTTTGGAGGCTTGCTTAATCTGACTGGAAGGGAATGAAAGATGTAAAGGGTACATTCAGGGGATGGTGACAGGCAGTCCTGGCCTACTTGTATAGTCATGTAATTGTTCAGACTTCCTAAATGCCAGTTTCTACCTAAAGTTTCCCCCTGCCACCTCCTTTAACTTTACTCTTGAAAATGTAGAACTAGGGTTATTTTGTCATTTTATTCTTATTTATTTATGTAACTAACATTTACTCAGAAACCCATGGTGGCATAGTGGTTAAGAGCTATAGCTGTTAACCAAATAGTTGGCAGTTCAGATCCACCAAGCACTCCTTGAAAACTATGGGGCAGTTCGGCACTGTCCAGTAGGTCACTATGAGTCAGAATCGACTTTACAGTGTTGGGTTTTTGGGGAGTAACATTTACCCATAGGCTTTAAGCCAGTCTTCCAAAGTAAGGATAGGAGATGGATTCAAAACGAGCCACAATTACAGATGCCTTACTTGCTTTCTCCGACTCGACGGCACTTGGCTGGCTTGGCTGCTTGCTTTCTCAGAGATCAGCGAATAAGACAGAAATGAAAAACACATGCAGTATAATTGGTAAATTATTTAACAGAAAATAAGCAGGATCCATAAAAATGTATTCATGACATCAAGAAAGAAGTGATTAACGTTCTTATGTGGTTCCTAGAAGACTTTACAGAAAAAGGTGTACTCAGACTTTAATGATGTATAAGACTGCAAAGAAAGGGCCTGTTATCTTAAGCAGAGAGAACAATAGGATGCAAGGCAGAGAGGAAAGAAATTGTTTGGTGCATTTAAGGAAGCTGAAAAGAGTTTAGTTGAGCAGTACCTTAATTTATGGAAACGTGGTGGTTAAATGCTATAGCTGCTAACCAGAAGGTGAGCAGTTCACATCCTCCAGGTACTCGTACAGGCTGTTCTGCTGTGTCTGTAGGGTCTGTTTGAGTCAGAATTGAAGGCAGTGGGTTTGGTTTGGGTTTCGGTATTTCGCTTTACTCATGGAGCAGCTAGGGAAGATGAAATGAGAAAGGGGACCAGGGAAAACCTTAGAAGGGCATTCCTTATGTGGCCACTAAGACATTCAAACTGTCTAGAGCAAGTAGTAACAGTCAGTGACGAATTTTGTTTGTAACTGTATGTGAGTTTTTTTTTAAGCAGAGAAATAAATGTGATGAGATTCCTGTCATATTCCTATGTTTCTCCTTTTTGTGTTTCTATTCCTATGTTTCATATTCCTATGTTTCTCCTTTGGTGTTACGAATCAAAGGTGTCACTTAAAATAATGTCTTATAAAGCCTGACCTTTATGCCTGTGGTTATAATCATATTTAAGAATGAGCTGTCTTTATTGCATTAATGAGGCGTGATTAGCATAGGGTAATTCTTGAATAAACCTGTTTTGAGATACAAAAGAGATAAAACACAAGCTAGAAGCAGAGATGAGAGGGAAAAGAGATTTCAAGCCGCAAGAAGATTCCCTAGGAGCAGCTCAGAGACAAGAACGTTCCTCTGGAGTCAACAGAGAGAAAGCTTTCCTGTACAGCCTGAATTTTGAGATAATGAAAGAGGAGAGAGTACAAACTAGGGAAAATGGAAGCACATGTGAGAATCACCAGGGAACTAAGGTTGCTGGGGTTACAGAAAGGATTTCCCTCTGTGTAGACAGCCTTTGCTGAGAGCTGGCAGCCTTACTTCAGACTTCTAGCCTCCTAAACTGAAAATACAAGTTTCTATTTGGTGAAGACATTCACTTGGAGTATTTCTGTTACAGCACCAGTAGATAACTAAAACAACCAGTTTCTCCCTCCAACCCCCCTCTGTATACACCGAAGGAATCCTGGTGATGCAGTGGTTAAGTGCTGAGCTGCTAACTGAAAGTTCAGCAATTCTAACACACCAGCCACTCCGTGGGAGAAAGTTCTGACAGTGTACTCCCAAAAAGTTTACAGCCTTGAAAACCTGTGAAACAGTTATGAGTCAGAATCAGCTCAACAGCACACAGCAACAAATACACAGCTAACTCAGACATACTCAGTCACTCAGTCTTGTTAACATATTAGAATAATGTGACCATGGCCCACCTCAGATCAGTTACATCGGAACGTGCTGGGGTGGCCTGAGCATTATTGCCAAGGTGATTCGGATTTGCAGCCAGCATTGAGAGCCACTAATCTGACTCACGCACTCCTTTCTCCAATCTTTGTTCTAGTATTTGCCATACTCGCATCTTTATTCCTGTTTGGAGCACCAAACATTCTCCTAAATTTAGATACATTTGGGGGCATAAATGCTAAATGATGTATTGTCCTAATAAAGCAACTTAAAAATATGTAATTAATCCCTGCAATTTTTATTGTTTAAAGATTGAGGGCTTAACTTGACATTCTTAACTTTTGGAGGAAATAATGTCAAAGTCTTACTGCTTTTACAAATATCACTGTGTGTATGTACATACACAGTTGATCCTCATTATTCGTGAATCTCGCATTTACAGATTCACCTACTCAGTTTGTGTGTAAAAATCAGTAATCAGGTAGTTTGCAGACATGTACAGAGGGGCAAAAAAAATTAGTCACTCAACAGCTCATGGTTCCCACAGTGATCCCTAGCTGAGATAGAGCAAGATAAAGAACTCTGCCTTCCTATTTCGTCTCTCAGGCTGTAAATCACTGTCCTTTTCATGTTCTGTTTAATGTCATGTTTTTTTACATCTTTGTGCTTATTGTTAGTGATTTTGCCATTTAAAATGGCCCCCGCTTCATAGTACTGAAACGTCGTCTAGTGTTACTTCGGGCAGCAAGTTTGTAATATGCGTTAATGAGAAAACAGCTGTTAGATAAGCTTCATTCAAGCATGAGTTGTAAGACCCTTGGCCCTGAGTTTAATGTTAATCCATTGCATGATACTTCCAAAAAGAGACAAAGATTTTACTTATCTTTACATGAAGCTGCTCTGGAAACTGCTAAAGTAACATCTGTAATCCATGATGAAGCTGTGGAAAAAAGGGGGAAATTTGTTGACTCATGAAATCACGTGGGGGAGAAAGCGTAGTAGATGGCATTGTTGTAAGACTGAAAGCCAAAGAAATTTATGGTCACATTATGTAGAGTCAGGAAAATTTTAAACCCCTCTCAGCTAGTGTTTTATAATAAAGAGATTCCATCATGCATTGTCTAATGTCCATTGAGGCAATGTGCACCTATATCAGTATAACTATAAGTTTATAGCAGAGCTTAGAAATCCCTATCAGAGAATGGGACATAGTAGATGTAATCAGATGTAGCCAGGGAAACAGCTTCCCAGACACAGCAGGTTTGTCTCGTGTCTCCTGTGACAGTGACTGCACTGTCAGGCGTATAGTGGGAGAGTGTATTTTTAACCTATAAAATGCTTTGATAGTCATATTAAAAGTATTTGTTACTGGCGTATATACTGTACTGTACTTACTATTATTTTAATGTGAAGTTTCCCTAATGACAAAGTTTACTGTATAACAGTGTATGCTTTGACTTGTAGGCAGCAGTATCCAGTTGTATGTATTGAACCACTGTCTCTTGAATGTTGCACTATTATCTGTCAGTTTCATTTTCTTTCAAAAATTTGACCTTGTAGGCATCCTGGTTCCCAAACCAATGCTAGTGACAGCAGTGATTTTGGAAGTGATACAAAGGGTGTCCCATGTAGTTTTGCTAGCCAAGCCAAGTGCCGTCAAATATATAATAGTTATTCACAACAACCAAATTGCATAATGTCTTGTTACACAGAATGCATAATGGCCGATAAACAATGCATGACCTTACTGGGTATAATTGTTTGTATAAGCACATATTAAATATATTGTTTTTAAAAAGAAACACACATAAAACAAGGTGATGTATTGATTGGCTTACCAAAACCTAATTCTGTATTTCCCGCAGAACAGTAGCTCAGTATTTGTAAATGCAGTGTTGCAGGCTGCTTTAGGGAACATCTTTGAATAATAGGAAGAGAGAGAGAGAGAGAGAGAGAGAGTGTGTGTGTGTGTGTGTGTGTGTGTGTGTGTGTGTATGATTGCTATCCTTAAACTGACCTAAAGTTGAAAGGTTTTCTTTTTTAACTTTCATATACATTGATCTTTATTATGATTCGTTAGTGGTTATTTCTTGTGGTGTTGCAAAACTTAACAACTCATGAAAGAAACAGTTTCGTGGTTCGTTTTCAGAACTCATGCAATGTTTTGTCTGATTACATTTTCTCATCTGTGACAACTTCATGTTACCATTTGAGCAGCTGTCTCTTTTTATCTTCAAACAGATTCTTTTCACTTCTGACTGCTCAGATTTTGATCTCATTTTACTCCCTTTAGCTTCTTCTGCTCTTATTCTGGCTTTTGTGCTGATTTTTGAACACACCAAATTAAGACTTACCATCTTAATGCCTTTGTATCTGCTCCCATTACCTGAACCTTCTTCATGCATTGCTTCAGATGATTCAGCCCCTTAATTGAGATTTCTGCTCAGATGTCATTCTTCTGAGAAGTCTTCCCTTACACTCTCTCTAAAATAGCCCTTGGCTTACCTGTCTTAGTTTCCTAATGCTCGTGTAAGAGAACCACCATGAGTGCGTGGCTTTAAATAAAATAAACTCATTTCCTCACTTTTTAGGAGGCTGGAAGTTCAAATTCAGGGCACTGGCGCTAGGGGAAGGCTCTGTGTGTCTGCCCTGGGAAATCCCTGTATCAAGACCTGTAAGCCTCTTAGGTTCCTTGATGATTCTCATTTGTGAGAATCTTTCCCAATTTGTGCTATCTGCCTAATCTGCTCTTTTATATCAAAAGTCATTAGGTTTAAGACACATCCTGCACTTATTAACACAGCAAAGAAAACCTCGTTGTCAAATGGATTACATCTACAAGTATGAGGGTTAAGATGCTAACCTGTATTTTCAGGAATATACTTCAATCTGTAACACTACCCCAACCCTCATCTCTAAGTCTTTATGCTTGTATTTTTCTGAGTAATTTTAATCATTACTTGGAATCATAAAGTTACCCTTTACTTATTTGTTGTCTGTTACTTCCAATAGAAATGAACACAGGAAAGGATGGGTTTTGTCTTATTTACAATCATATTCCCAATGCTTAGGCCTCTGGGTGGTGTAAAAGGTTTACTCTGGGCTACTTACCTAAAGGTTGATGGTCACAACTCATCCAGCAGTACCACAGAAAAAAGGCCTGTTGATTTGCTGCTGTAAGGAAACAGCCGAGGAAAACAGTTCCACCCTGTAAATCATGGGATCTCATCATGAGTCAGAATTAACTTGGTAGCAGTGAATTGGTTTATTGGCTGTGCTTGATATGTAGTAGATTCACATTTTTTTCAAATAAAGTTTTATATGAAAGTAGTATACGCATAAAACCAAAAAAAACAAATCCGCTGCCATTGAGTTGTTTCCAGCTCATAGCAACCCCGTCAGACAGAGTAAAAGTGCACCATAGAGTTTCCAAGGGGTGCCTGGTGGATTGTGCAGCTAACCTTTTGGTTAGCACCTTTAACACATAACTACTACGCCACCAGGGTTTCCTTTAAAAAGTCAAGTAGTGTTGAAACCTTAAAGTGATTTATAGCAATCAAATCACTTAAAGATTTGCTTAACAGTTTTTCTAGTATGCATTTCTGTTTTTTACTTTCCAGTAGGTGCTTCTGTATTTCTAAGTAATGCACATATATGGAAATTTTGAACATTATTCATCTTATTATAGGAGAAGATAAATTAATATTGTATCCCTATTTTTCTTCCATCAACACCACTACCTGCCCCCCAAAACTGAAACCCATTACTGCCTAATCGATTCCGACTCATAGTGACGCTAAAAAGACAGAATAGAACTTCCCATAGGGTTTTCAATGCGTGCCTGATGGATTAGAACTGCTGACCACAGCTCTTAACCTCTGTGAGACTTAGGATTTCCAAAATGACTGCATTCTTTATATTCATTATTGTAACTCAAATTTTGTTACTGCAGAGGGTAGTTATGAGTCAGAATCAACAGCAGTAGGTTTGGCTTTTGGCTTTGTAGAGCCATGGTGTGCTATGATTACATTTCCTATTTTTCTAGAACTTTTTTCCCTAGGGTAAATAACCATTATAAGATCTCATTGCTTTAGCTTCTTTGTGTGTGTGTGTGTAGTTTTGGTTAAGAATTTTCGCTCTTCTCAGAAGCTTCTCGGTACAGTTTTCACAAATTACACCTGTCAAATGATCTCTTACTCCTTCCTACCCCCTCAGTCCTCCATTCAGCTCCAAATTGGGCTATTTCCATGGATACCTCATGCATAGCTGTTGTGTGACTTCCGTTGGTATCATTCTAGAAATTTGCTTTTCTATTTTATAAAATGTGTATTTTACTTCTTGCTTTACTTTTATTCTGGTGAAGCAAATCCTTCAGAAGTTTCCTAAGGAGTTCATAGTGATAAATTTTAAATTTTTGGGATCCTGTATTCCAAAAAATGTATTAACTTACTTAGATTTTTTTTATGTAGTATGTTGTTTTTCTCTGCTTGCCTTCAGTATTTACCTTTTTTCTCTTTTTTAGCAATCTGATTATGATGCACCTAGCCTTTGGTTTTCTCTGTATTTATCCTGTTAGGAGTTTTCTAAGCTGCGTGAATTTGTAAATTTGTCACATTTTTGTACTCAGCACAGTGTACCTGGTTCACTTTTTTAGCTTGAGTTTCTCAGATCAGTTTTTTCCAAATTACCAAGTATATACCATTAGTTAGGAAGTCAGTTAATTGAATGAGGACCAATGCTTAGACATGGACATTTTGAAGTGATAGTATCAGGGATGCATTGTTTTGGGAAACATTTGTTTGGGTTGCACTTGTCCTGAGTCACTAAATAAAATAACTTCTTACTGTGGTCATGGTCAAACAAGTGTGAAAACCATGAATTAGGTTGTTTGTGCTCCTTATCATTTTCCTTCCAGATTGGACAGCACTTTAATTCTCCGAAACCCAGTAAACCAATCCCAATTTTAGTTCATAGTGACTGTATAGAGCAGAGTAACACTACTCCTATAGGGTTTCCTAGATTATACTCTTGATGGGAACAGCTTGACAGGGTTCTCCCATGGAACATCTGATGGGTATGAACCTTCAACCTTTTGGTTAACAGAGTGCTTAACTGCTGTACAAGCAAGGTGCTTTTTAATTCCCTCGAGAACTAAATATGTTAGATCAAGTTCAGTATTTCCTTGTTGAAGCCTTACTGTTACTCTTTAGTGAGCTGGAGAACAGTAAGGATCTTTGCTATCTCCCTAGAAACTTACTTCTTCCTGGCTGTGACGTCACAGTGTTCCACCTGCTTATACTCTTTGATCTTTTTGCTGTCTATGTAATAGTCTTATAAGGTGGTTTTCCTTTACCTGATAAATTATACTTTCCTATGGTTGTAAGAGTATACTCAGTTTTGTCCCAGATGTTGAAACGGATGTCACATTGGGAGGCTGATTAGCCAAACTTAAAAAAAAAAAAAAAGACTAATAATAATACATTTATTAATAATAATATATTTACTGCTAAACTGAAGAGAAGACACTAGGGTGAAACATAGTTTTTTCTATGCTTTTTGAAGATAAACTACATAGGTTAATTATTTTATATCAGTATAAAGATATTTTAAACTAAATGTCAGTAGAAATATTTTGTACTGTATAAATATCAATTATAATGAAAATATATTGATAGTATACATTGAAGTGTTTTTAAAAATTTGAAATAATTCAGTTGAGAAATGAAAAAATACAGTCTCTAAAGGAGTGCTTTTTGTATAACAGATTAAGTACCTAGCTGCTAATCAAGATAGTTGCCTGTTCAAACCCACCCAGCTGCTCCATGGGAAAAATACCCTTACTGTCTACTTCCATAAAAGTTATTATTGTGGTATGGCCATTATGCCCAATAGAACAGAATTATCTGGATTAATCAGGTAATAATCAATGCATCAGTTATCAGTTTTCAGAGAAATACAACATAATAAAGTATTAGCCTGTGGAACATAGAGGAATTGCCCCATATGGTTTCTTAGACTCTAATCTTGATGTGGTAGATCACCAGGTCTTTCTTCCTCCTGCAGAGCTGCTGGTAGGTTCCGGCCACCAATTCCCTTAGCACCTGAGCACTTAGCCATTGAACTGGCAAGAAAACTGTGGGACAGTTCTGTGTCACATGGGGTTACTGTGAATCAGAAGTGGACTCCCATCTCATCTAATATCTTGTCTGCCATCACCTCATTTAGTATAAATAAACATGCATTGGTGGGCTCCGGAGCTGTATACATTAGTAACACAAACTTTTATCTCTCTGAGCCTTTTGTTGAAGGAAAGGAACCAGGTTGGTCTCATAGAAGAGTTTTCTGGTATTATATGATGCCCAAAGTTAGTATTTCTGGGTATGTGCACACATTTTAAACCTGATTCACTTTAACTCTGATACTTATGGTAATGTCTTGATACCATCTTATTTGGCTATCACAAAAACTTTTAAATTGTACTTGCCACATCTCCGGCATTCACATTTCTGCCCTAAAGGTGTGAGTAGCTTGTACTTAGTGACAGCAGGCTGGTTTAAATAATGGCAATGGAAAAGAGGAAAGTAAATTTATCATCATGATATTTTCAGAATTTAAATACTATGAGTCAGGTTTAACTTGATGGCAGTGGGTTAGGCTTTTTTTTTTTTTTTTTGGTTTCTGTTATAAATTTCTCTGCTCAAGTAAGGCTGAGACTTGACCATGTTTCACTCCATCAGTTAAACATTGAGTTTTTATGTGGAATGGTTTGAAGAGTTAGAAATAAAGAAGGTATAGTTTGCCTGTAAAAAAAACCCATTGCTGTCGAGTCAGTTCTGACTCATAGCTACCCTACAGGAAGAGTAGAACTGCCCCTATGGAATTGCCATGGAGCACCTGGCAGATTCGAACTGCTACCTTTTGGTTAGCGGACCTAACACTTAACTACTGTACCTCCAAGGTTTCCAGTTTACCTATATACATTGAAAATCAATTGATGATACACACAATTGTATATTTTTCCTTAAAACTTGAGACATTTCAGTGAAATAAAAACATGTGTTCCCTACTCTGTACATAAAACTGATGTTAAGTATCTAATGTCATCTGATTGGCAACAATTCACAATTTGACATTTGGAGCAGATCTCTTAAGTGAGACCGACCTGAATTACAAATGACTTATTTGAAATTTTCTTTTTAACCTGTTAGATAAACAAGTAACGAAAGTTATTGCTGGCTAATACAGATAGTACAGATTGTAAGCATCAGTCTACATCTGCTCTAGTTAGCCTTGGTACGTGGAAAGAAATTATATCAAGGCAGTGCTACAGAAAATCCCTCTGATGGTTACATTGTTTAGTTGTGTGTGCTTGTGGTGTTTCATTACACAAAATAAGGTCTTTGTGTGACCTGTTGATTATGCCAACCAGATAGACAGTAGCACAAAACAGGCACCTAAGTCATGCTTTCCAAGTGTGAGGGCTTCTTTTAACATCAAGCAGTATTACATGATATGAAGTTGTGCTTTTGGTATCTATTGATGTGAAAAGTTGATAAACCACAGTGAATTCAATAATATCTTCAAGGAGTTGTGTTCTTTGTTAATCTAGATACCACCTGTGGACACTGAAACAACATGTTACTCGGCTTTCTCCTTAGGATAAGGAACGTGTATGTTATTTTGTATTGTTTCGTGAATGGATAAAAACGTCACTAACATTTGAGAAAGAAAATTGTTAGTCATAGACATATAAACAATTGAATTTCTGCCTCAGACACTGATTTTTACATTAGTTTATAATGATGTACTAGTTACACATGAAATTTGAAGGATAAAGGAGTGACTGTTGGTGTAGTGGGTAAGTGCTACGTCTGCTAACCGAAAGACTGGCAGTTAAGATCCTGGCAGTTACTCCACCAGGTGCTCCTTGGAAACCATGAGGCAGTTGTACTCTGACCTATAGGGTCACTGTGAGTCAAAATCGACTCAGCGGCAGTGGGTTTGTCTTGTTTTTATTTTTTAACCTCTTACTACAAACCCTGGTGGTGTAGCGGGTTAAATACTGTCTGCTACCCAAAAGATCAGCAGTTCAAATCTGCCAGGCACTCCTTGGAAACTCTGTGGGGCAGTTCTGTCTCTGACCTCGAAGGTTGCTGTGAGTCTGACCCGCGTTGACAGCAGTGGTTTTTTTTTTTACTGGAAACCCTAGTGGTGTAATAGTTAAGTGTTATGTCTGCTAACCAGTTAGAATCTTCCAGGTGTGCCTTGGAAACTATCGAGCAGCCCTACCCTGTCCTATAGGGTTGCTGTGAGTCAGAATTATTATGACAGTGGGTTTGGTTTCGGTTTTTTAACCACTTCCTGATAAAGGTGAGTGAAATGTATTCAAACTCCATCCGCAAACTCTGAAGATACTCTAGGCATGCATTTTGTTCAAGTGGCAGCTAAGTACAGTGAAAGCAGTTGAAGAAAGAATTACAGCGTGGGTCAGTACAAACAGCTCTCATTTTTTACTTGATATTTTAGTTGATGACCTTTGAAATTGTTCTCTATCTTAATTGTATAGATGACGTCAGAGAGGTTTTTCAAAGAAAAGATTAAAAATAAACCTAGATCTCAACAGAGTAGGAGAAAAATTGTAGAACCAAAAAAAAAAATCACATTCACAAAAAACACCGGATTTTACCAGTCTGACAGAGACTGGAGGAACCCCTGAAGTTGTGGCCCAGAGACACCCTTCTGAACTAGAACTGAAGATGTTCCCAGAGACTACCTTTCAGCCAAACATGGGCCTGTAAAATTAACAATACCAGCCAAGAGGAATGTGTTCCTTAGAGTAATCAGTTATTTGAGATTGCAAGGGTGACATTTGCCTAAAAGCAAAATTGAGAAGACAGGAAGGTTTCGAATATCAGGACAAAGGCAACGGAGAACCCATGACATGAATGAGGAGAGTGCTGATACATTGTGAGGAGTGAAATTAGTGTCATGGAACACTTTTTGTACTAACTGTTGAATGGGAAATTACTGGGGTGTGTAAACTTTCGCGCAACACATAATAAAAATCTTCAAAAACAAGAAATAGGCTGGGAACAAAAACTCAACTTTTTTCGTAAAAAGTTTCTTAAAAGCATTTAGCTTTTCCTTTTTATTGATACTGTTTTGTTATACATGATCAGGTTATTGATAATTTTACTATGATTATGGAATATATCAGCTTATCTGAAGGATATATATATAAACCGTTATCATAAGATATAGTTGAAATTGTGTTTTATCTTAATGACTAAAACTCCTTATCACTGAGGGAGAGTGGGAAGGGAATCTGAAAATAATTTAAAATTAATCAAAGACTGGAACTGAAAGCAATTTTAATGCAGTTTACACACTGTTCATCTTCACGATTTATAATTGCCCACTTAGTTCAAATTGGGGGATAAGCTTCTCAAGATGATATGTTATTTATGGATTTTATTATCACAAGTTCTGAATCCTGTGATCGTAATAATACAAAATATGAAGCAAGGAGCGGGATTGTTTGCAGCTGGCTCTGGATATTTACTTTGAAACTCCTAAATAGTGAGCCCTCTGGTACTGTCACTGTCTTCCCATCTCCCAGCCAGAAGCTGTGCCCAAATGTAGCTTACCTTTAGTGGGTTCATTCTAAGGTAGGGACTCCAGATAGTGAGCAGTTGTAGTTTTCAGTTGTAAACAGTTGTGAACCCAAAATTCAGATACTTATATCAGAGGGTGCCTTTATACCTCCACTGATAGGATGGGTGTCCTTGCAGTGTAATAGAGGAGAAAATGAGAAATCACTTCAAGATTGGGTCCATAAAAAATCAGAGGATATGAATCACAGTAGTCAAAGAAGGAGAATTAGAGTGGATTGTAATTTTAAAAAGCAGACAACTCCATCCCCTCCCCTTAGTTAAGAATAACCCCCCCTAGAGGAGCAAGTCTATCTGTCCTTCGGTGTTACAGGCGATGGCAGTAGCATGCAGGTTATTAGAAGAGTCAAAGATGGTTTGTCATCTCAAGAACTTTTGGTAAATGTAGTGGGGGAAACTTAAAAGTATAAAAGCAACTTGGTAGAAAGCTAACTTGGTTAGTTATAACTCTTTTAGCTGATGTAATAAGAATTTAGGGTGGGAATATATTCTGATACTTGATTAACACAGTTTTGGCATTCATCAGAGGTTATCTGGAATGACAGGGTTCCAGTATCAAATGTGTCGAATTATCAATCAGGTGATCATGTTGTTACTCTTGTGGCAAGTTTCTTACATACCGTAGTTGAATCGTTTTTGAAACAGTCTGCCCCAGAGAAGAGTCTCTCTAAGGTAAACATCTAGTAAAAGAAGTATCTGGAATGTTTACTGCAGGAAAAGGAGATTTCAGAATACCTCTCATTCAGTGGGATAGTTAAAGGTCCTTCGGATCCGACTCAGTGGCATTTGGCTTGGCTGGCTTTTAATAAATACTTGTGGAAAAAGTGATACCTTAGTGCATGGCATCGGGAGGAATGAATGGACAGAAGGGGTTTTTGTCACACCAAATGCAGAAACAGTATTTGCTCAAAAAATTTATATAATCAAGATTGATTAAGTAAGACTAAGTAGTGTTTATGTATCTGTAAATATAGGAAATAAAAATTTGTTGCGAGTATGTGCTTTGTCTTGGTCAGCTAGTGCTAATGACAGAAATATCATGAGTGGTGAATTTAAAAAGAGAAATTTTATCTTGTCACGGTCCTGTAAGCTAAAGTCCAAATTCAGGGTGTTAGCTCCGGTGGAAAGCTTTCTCATCTGGCTCTGGAGGAATGTCCTTGTCGTCAATCTTCCCATCTGCTGGAAGCCTCGAAGGTACAGGGGCCATTGTCGTTCCCAAGGATGCACTCAGCTCCAGGCACTGCTTCTTGGTGGAATGAGTTCCCCCAAACCTCTTCTGCTAACTTCTTTTATGTCTCAAGAGGCTTCCTCAAGGCACAGAACAATCCAGCACATTTGACTCCTGACCCAACAGCTCACTGTCTCTCATCATCCCTCATTCACATCACAGAGGCAGGATTTACAGCATACACAATACTGGGAATCATGGCCCTGCCAAATTTATGCATACATTTTTGGGGGAGCACAATTCAGTCATGACATGCTTCTTTTTACACAGAGAAGAATTTCACATGTAGTAAACCTTATATTGGATTGCAATGAAAGAAAGAAAAATATCTTCATCTATGTAGATGAGAAAACTAACTTGTAAAAACAATTTGATAACTTAGTAGAGAAGGCAAGCAGATGTGTAAGATAAACTTTTTTAAAATTTATGTTTTAAAAATCGTGTCCTCTTGATAAATTTCATATTTGAATCCCCTCCTCCTCAATTAAATATGTGACTGAGGTCTCTTGTGTTCATCTCTTACCATCTCCTACATTCTTTTACAAGATAACTAGCTAGAGAACATCATGCTAGATTGTCTCAGTGAAGGAAGTAGCCTTGATATCGTAAATAAGGTGTTCTCTTCTGTATTTAACCGGCCAATAATAAATATTTAGTGAATTATTCTCATTAGAGTGTTAATAATCATTGTTGAAAGCATGTAATTATTGTATGCCACAGTGTTAAATGTTTATGGTTTGCTTTCTTTTTTATAGAACACAAAGTAATTATAGTGGGCCTGGATAATGCAGGGAAAACCACCATTCTTTATCAGTTGTAAGTATGAGTGTTTTCATTATTTTAATTACTGAAACTAATTTTGTATAAGTACTAAGAGTGAGATACCATTTACTATAATTAAAAAAAAAACGTATACATGGTTTTGTATAAATTTGGGGTTTTATCAAACTCAATTTATTTAAAAAGTCAGTAAAATAAAAAGCTGCTGTATTTGATAAAGCCTTCACACTCATCTTTTTCCCATCTAGACAGAAAGAATTAATATTAAACTAAAGAAAGCTTATATTATAATGCCACGTGACATGATCAAATAGATTTCACTTAGTTTTGTGATTCATGTGAGCAGATTAGTATCTTGGTAAACTGTTGCTGCTCTTCTAATAACTTGGTAGTTGTTTAACATACCCAGACTCATAAATAAAAAGAAGTGAAAATCTCCCCTTAAAATACTGCTTCAGTAGAATGCAGCTAGGAAAGACTTGGGACTTTCAGAGAAATACATTAACACTTTAAAGATTTTTTTTTACCGCCCACTGATCCATTTGCTGAAGTACCTCCTTGTTACCCCTCAAAGCCAGTGAAGTGATCCTTGTTGAGCAATGGAAATGGATCTTATGTGTCAAGCATTTGAACAAATAGTTACAAAAACTGTGCACACTTGTACGGCTTTTCTCTCTTCCAGCCGTATCGTGCATTGAAATTCATGAGCCTTACAAGCTCTTCACAAAATATTTCACTTATGGAATGCTTCACACATTTTTCAGCTGCTTTGCTAAAAAAGCTACGAACTTAAGGTTTGTCAATTGAGAGTTGATTAAATGCTCATTTTTCTTTAAAGTGTTTTCACTTACTCGACATTGTATATTTTAATAAGACTCAGCTTTAAATATCAAATATAAACATTTAAGAATCATGTTGTTGAAGTAATTTTGTACATACCTTTTAAAAATAGATATAAAACCCAAAAGAGCATACCATATTTTTGCAAATAATGCATGCCCCCACACATAGAACACACAGCATAGCTCACTTACGAAAATAGCACTGGGTGGGGGGCGAGGTTTGCACAGTTGGCCAAAAAAGCAAGAATGCGTTACTTGCATGAAAATGTTGTACCTGCATGTTACAGGCAAATACTTGTTTAATGAAATAATGTGGCATCACTAATGATGAATATAATATGTGGTATGTGCATCAGTATTCTAAATATATACATATATACATATATATAAATATATACATATACATATGTATATATTTAGAATTACTTTAAAATTTTTATTTGCTTACAGCGTTACCTTTTTGAGACTGTGGTTGTGTGCCATAAAGTTGATTCTGACTCATATCATAGCAAAGTAAAACTGCTCCTTAAGGTTTCCTAGGCCATAATCTATATGGAAGCAGATTGCCAGGTGTTTTCTCCTGCAGAGCCACTGTGTGGGTTCAAACTGCCAATCTTTTGGTTGGCAGCTGAGCATTTTACCACTGTACCAGCAGGGCTCCTTTTTTTTAAGGCTAGCATAGGTTGATAGTCCTGAACTAATTTTCGTGGCTGAGCTCTTAATCTTCTGCACATAGAGTGTTGGAAATTGTGGATAACCTGTGTGCTTTGGTTACTACTTTACAAGTACTGGTGTTTCAAATCACCCAAAACTTACTCTTTTAACATGAAATATGGCTTCAGATCTGATTCTAGGGCTTGTTGGTACTGGAATATGTGTCCACAGAAATGGACACTCATAACCAGCGTGTTCCTTCTATCCAGATCATTTAAGTTTGCAGATTATTCCATTAAAAACAGTTAAATTTCCTTTAGAAGTTGTTTTCTGTCTAGATGTTTATTTGCACAGATTTTTCCCTAAGTTTATTTTTCATGCTAATGATTGCCATCATTGGCACAAATAAAAGGAAAGATGGATTCATCTTAAAAATGCAGAGATAAAATATGCATTGGGTTTTAACAATTTACCAAATCATTTTTATGGTATCCTTTCAACAGCTTAATGAATGAAGTGGTTCATACATCTCCAACCATAGGAAGCAATGTTGAAGAAATAGTTGTGAAGAACACTCATTTCCTCATGTGGGATATTGGTGGTCAGGAATCACTGCGATCTTCATGGAACACATATTATTCAAACACAGAGGTATGCTATGTAAAATTACTTCTGATTTTAATAAAAAGAGCCAAAGAATAAACCCAGTATGTATGTAAGACATATTGACAGCTGCCTTTTAATAAGATGCTTTCTAAGGAATCTGGAGTTTTCAGATAAAAAAGATGAATAGAAGGATTAACAGATACTAGTATTTATTGTGTGTTTACTATTGGATAGGCTGTCTCAGTTCTTCCTCAGATAAATAATCTAAAATATCTGACACTGACAGAAACTATTAGACCTTATGATTAGGGGAAGACAAAATATTTTAATTATAGTTTTAATAAAAGTTGCAAAACTAACGTGACTTGAATCTTTAAACTTATGGTAAGATTATATTTTAATTAAGAAATAATTTAATTTGCAGGCTACCCCTGAGTCCTTTGTCACTTTTCATTATTTAATTAGTTAGGGGCTAAGTTGGGAAGTAAATCTAGATTCTCTTGTTCCTATGTTTTAATTTCTTCTTAGAAGCAAAATTTATTTTCAAGACCATGCATTGCTGTAGATGGATTGGTATCTGAGAATGCTAATGCATAATTGCATCCAGGTAATTTTTTTATGCAAAGAGGTGTTATTATTCATAAAACCAATGATTTTTCCTAAAATGAAACCTCTTGAAATTGGAGAGTTTGTTTTTCGGGTGGGGTGAGGTGGTGGAGGGCATGAAATGGATATGGTGTGAGGAATTTTTGCTGGTTACAGTTCTCTTTAGATACCATGTGCTTTTTAAGATGTGTTTTATTATAGTATGTGCAGGTGTGTGTATGTTCTAATGTATCATATGAATAGAAACCCTGGCAGTGTAGTGGTTAAGTGCTACAGCTGCTAACCAAAAGATTGGCAGTTCAATCCACCAGATGCTCCTTGGAAACTCTATGGGGCAGTTCTGCTCTGTCCTATAGGATTGCTTTCAGTTGGAATTGACTCAGTAGCACTGGGTTTTATTATATGAATAGTCTAACTAAAATGTCACACAGTAGATGTTAAGCAGTTGTGGTCACACTGTTACCTTATTTGAAGGGGAAAATGAAGAACAGGCAAATAGTATGGTTATATTGTTAGCTGCTGTCAAGCTGACTAACTCACGGTGGCCCCACATCACCACGTGTAACAGAAAGAAAGGCTGCATGGTCCTGCTTCATCCTCAGAACTGACATGATTATACTTACAGGTTAATACATGTTTCTACAGTTAAATAATGTTGAAACAAGATTGTGTTAGAGAGCAAGAGAAGAATAGCATTTAGACATAAAGCTATTTAAATAGTACAGCTGTTGGCCTTTCTTTTTAAAGCTCAGGTGAAACTATCCTTCACCAAACCATAACTCAGTGGCATCAGTTTTTCTTTTGCATTTCTTACTCGTTGTTCAGCTTTCACGTGCATACCACATGATAAAAAATGCCATGGCCTGGATCAGGTATACCTCACTCTTCAAGGTGATGTCTGCTTTTCAACACCTTAAAGAGAGCTTTTGCAGTAGGCTTGCCCAGTGCAATGCATTTTTTGATTTCTTGGCTGCTGCTTCCGTGGGTGTTGATTGTGTTTCCAAGTAAAAAGAAATCCTTGGAAATCTCAATTCTCCATTTATCATGTTGCTTGTTGGTCCAGTTGTGAGGAATTTTGTCTTCCTTTGTTGCAGTATAACCAAGCCAAGTGCCGTCGAGTAATCTTTCCTTATGTTGAGGTATAATCCACCCTTTTATTTTCATCAGTAAGTGTTTTCAAGTCCTCTTCGCCTTCGGCATGCAAAGTTGTATCATTTGCATAGCACAGATGTTAATGAGTCTTCCTCCAGTCCTGTTTGCCTTGTTCTTCATATAGTCCAGCCTCTCAGATTATTTGCTCAGCATACAGATGAATAGGTATGGTGAAAGAGTACCATACTGTGCACACCTTTCCTGACTTCATACTACACAGTGTCCCCTTATTCTGTTTGAATAACTGCCTCCTGAGCCATTGATTCCTCATGAGTGCAGGTATGTGTTTTGGAATTGCCATTCTGTGCAGTTTTACCCATAATTCATTATGATCCACAGTAAAGTGCCTTTGCACAGTCAATGAAGCATAGGTAAACATCTTTCAGGTATTCTCTGCTTTCAGCCAAGATCCATCTGACATTAGTGATAGTATCTCTGGTTCCACGTCCTCTTCTGAATCTGGCCTGAAATCCTGGCAGGTTCCTGTTGATGTACTGCCGTAGCCACTTTTGAATATTCTTTAGCAAAGTTTTATTCTCATGTAATGAGTTTAATGATATTGTCTGGTAATTTCCACATTTGGTTGGATCTATTTAATTTATTTCTTGACTTTTTCTTCTGCATAAGCTATTCATCTTGGAAGTGGTTTCTCACAATATCTTCATCTTTTTACTTACACAAATTGTTTTAAATAATTTTTTTTTTGCTTTTTTCGATTTATATGCTCACCAATAGATTGTGACAATCCTCATTGTGCTTGCCTTTCTTTAATGTCACCTAGTGCTTCTCTAGCACATTATTTAACACTTTAGTATATAAGCCATGGTGTTTTCAAGCACCTCCTATGCTGGGTGATAAATAAAGACAACTGAACCCCTTTGAATTGTGGTATTGATAAAAAAAAATAGTGACTATACCATAGACTACAAAAAGAATGAACAAATCTATTTTTTAAGAAGTATGAACAAAATACGAGACATATAATGTGTCTCGCGTACTTAAGCCATGTGTTAGGACTCAGTCCCTGGAGAACGACATGATGCTTGGTAGAATAGAGGATCAGCACAAAAGAGGAAGACCCTCGACAAGATGGCCTGCTAATGTCTGCAACAGTGGGCTGAAGCACAGCGAAGATTGTGGGCGTGGTGCAGGACTTGTCAGTGTTTCATTCTGTTGTACATAGGGTCTTTATGAATCAGAACTGACTGGATGCAACTAACAATAGCACATTTCTACTTCAACTTTTGTTGTTTCTATTGATATATAAAATTTTGTTTTAGCTTTTGGGGTGTTTAAAAATACTCGTATATTTAAATATATCTTTTGTCTCAAGTTAGTGCTTCTATGGGCAGGAGATTGTCTTATACATAAACAAAGTAAACAGTTACTGGTTTAATGAATGTTAGAGTACTTTTAAAGTCTTCAGTGAAAGAGTTGTTTGAAGTTAGCTTTTATTACCTGACTTAAAAGCAAATTTTAGCATTATATTTTCAGACATTTGTTTTTGTTTTAAATAAGCTTGGACATAGTTTCTATTTATTGATGTTACTCGTTTCATTTTCTTATTAACATTTGCATTTGGCTTGTTGTGATTCATTATATTTTAAATGCCTAATGATGGAAAGACCTGGTTGCTGTAGTGAAGAGGAGTATCTGAGTGGTGCAGACAGTTAATAGCTAGGGGGCTAACAAAAAGGTTGGTTGTTTACGTCCATCCATATCTCAAAGTTCTGACAGTCTACTTCTGAAAGAGCACAGCCATTGACAACTCAGACACACATGGGGTTCCCTTTACTTAGAATTTAAGACACCTGGTTTGGGTTTTGAGATTGATGAAGGAACAAAGGATATTTCCTAATAATGATTATGCCATGTGATAGAAGTTTTTATATTACTTCTGAATAGTTTTGCCAAACCCTTTTCAACATCCTGTTTGATTTCTTTTCTCTTTTTGTCTTCTAGTTCATCATTCTTGTTGTTGATAGCATTGACAGGGAACGACTAGCTATTACAAAAGAAGAATTATACAGAATGTTGGCTCATGAGGTAAATTCTGAAGGTGATATTTTAAAAGATGGAGTATGGTATCTGTACAGTGGATTTGTTCTTTTACAAAGATCCATGTGATAGGCTGTTATTTTTCTCATCATTAAACAAAATTTTATATGTTAAATTGATGAAAGTCTTGAAGTCAAAATGTTTACTACCTTTTTGAACTTAAAGAATCTGACAAGTTACTGTATAGACTACTTTTATAGAAAAAAAGTGTTTCAAAGTTAAAGCCACTTAAATTACTTTTGTAGAAAAAAAATGTTTTAAAGTTAAAACTACTTATGAATGGCTTTTAAAGAAAGTCTGATAGATTAAATTAATGCAAGAAAGAAAAAAATTAAGTATTTTTCTCAAGAGTTCTATAACTGAACATTCTTTACTGAATAATTTGAGATCTCTTAATTCTGAAATATTTTAGATATATGAAAAATGTAGGCAATAGAACATACTCATCGTTCACCCTCTCAGATATCTTAGGAGACCTTTCTAGTATGATTTCATTTTCTTTGTGCTCTGAGGTGTTCCTGTACTAAAAAAGTAGTGTGTGTCATAATGCTTATTATTATACTTGTAGTACATTTTTAATTGTCCATAAATTGTACAGAATATTGTGTTCCATTCCATGGTCTTAAAACTTTATATAATGGTATCCTTGCATATATACCTTTCTATATCTCACTTTTTGTGACACAGCATTAAGTTTTATCAATATATATTACTAATATGTATACCGTTGGTTCATTCCTTTTAACAGTTATATAGTATTCTATTGTATGAGTATACTACAACAGGTATATTAATACGCATTTAGGTTACTTCTGATGTTTTTTATGGTATAAATAATACTTCAATACACATTAGTCAATTCATTTAGGTTATATGAAAAGCATTAAGTAGTAAGTATTGCCCAGTCCCAACGTAATGTTGTGCTATACTTAAACTTTTAGAGAGAAATGTAGAATTAGAATACTGCTCATATAGTTTTAAGTCAGTATTTAAGATTTAGGTTAGTTTTGTTTTTAGTTTGACTCTTTTGATCCAACAATTGAAAAACTAAGTATCTGACTTGATGTAAATCTGTGCTTAATTAGAACAAATTGTTACGTCGTGATTATTGGAAGAATTTTTTTTTTCCAATAAGCTTTTGAATTTAAATGTTAGTAACTATTTCAGAGCACGAGGTTTTATTGTAACTTTCCAGCAGTGTGTTTTACCTTGCTTCAGTGGTTTTGTTTGAATTGTGACATTCATATTGATTGCAGGATTTACGGAAGGCTGCAGTACTTATCTTTGCAAATAAACAGGATATGAAAGGGTGCATGACAGCAGCTGAAATCTCCAAATACCTCACCCTTAGTTCTATTAAGGATCATCCATGGCACATTCAGTCCTGCTGTGCTTTAACAGGAGAAGGGTAAGTGCTAGTCAATCTATGGGCAGGTGTGACTGCTTTCAAATTTCTCTATCAACATTTTTAGGTCAAATTGTCTTCCTTTTTTGTCTTTTATTTATTGATTGATTAATATTCTGCTTTTTATATTAAAGATGGATTTTTTTGTTCTTACGTTGTATTTCAGGCTTACAAGTTTGAAATAATTTTTAGTAAACAAAATCCTTGACAACGTTTTTGTAACTTTTAATATAAAAGTAATGTTTTACCAAAGACAGGCATAAAAAAAATTTTAATTTAAATTTTTACAACCCAAATTTTCTTGCTGTTCTTTCTTGCTTTCATCATTTACTGACTGGAAGGAACCTGGAATGTTACCTGAACTGAAGAGTAGCTTAAAAGAAATGTCTGATTTTCTACAAAGACTTACATCTAAACATCCTAGCTTTCTTCAAGAATTCATCTCCTTTATTATCAGGGGTCATTTTGGGAGACACAATTCTAGACAATAAGTGCTTGAGGCAAATGCTGTCACTGTGTCTTTTTCCTTTCCCAAGAGTTTGAGTGTGATTATAGTAAGCCAAGTAGAACACAGTGTGTTACAGGAGGATAATCCAGTTTATTTCCAGGAATTTATTCTCAGGTCAACCTGACCTTCCTAGTTTTTTTTTAATACTAGAAATGACTTGTAATACCCTATCTGCAGGTAAACTTCTTTGACCTATACTGTTAAGATTGGGTCATAAACATTCCATTCTTTAGAATTTAGGGAGGACAAGGTACAGAAAAAAGGGGGAAGGGTGGCTCTTTGCAACCTTAATGACAAAATTCCCAAATCTGTCTTCAGGGTGAAATTGAAGCAATTTCACATGTTATTAAACTGATGAAAGTAATTTTAAGTGAACCTTCCATTTAAGACTACCGCAGTCACTAAAGTAGCTATGTAATGATTGTTATACTAACTCTAAGATTGAAAATTAATAAAATGAATAGGTATGCTTTCCTTTCTAAGTGCAAAACTTCTGATTTAGAAAGTATGTCTATCTTTTGTTTCAGGTTATGTCAAGGTCTAGAGTGGATGACCTCCCGGATTGGTGTGAGATAACTTTTTTGCTCAAAAGAGACTGTTGTATTTATTCTGTGAACATGAACATTTTTTCCTGATACCATTGGCTGCTACAGCAGCAGCATGTTTAATTTATAACAACACAAACCTCTATGAGCAACACTTGAATCAAGTGCAGCTGAACTGGAACATAAATGATTTTTTTCTTACCTTTTTTTTAATGCACTAATCTTCAGTTGGATGAACATGATGTATAACTGTTTTCTGCAACGAAATTCTTTTGACTGCTTATTCTCGTTACTCAATGACTGCCTTGTAAAAAACGTTGGCCATATATTTAATGTTTGCTGAGCTGTTGGAATAACCCTGATGACCAGTTTCTTTGGTTTACTGACTCTCCCTTCCCCAGATAATTACTGGTTTAACAGAGTAATAATGAAAATCATCAGATATTGCTTGCAAACTTCTCTAACTGTTTGCCCCCTCTATAAACTACTTATCTTTTGGACAAAATTTAAAGAGCAAAACAATCTTTAAATGTAGTCTCTTAAATCTTAGAGAATACATATAAAGAATGTTAAATATCATGAGAATTTTTGCCTTTGAATGAGTAACTTCCTGCACATCACTGCAAGTCATAGAATAATGTTTAGCATGGAAATTAATTCAGTTATTTACCTAAAAGAATTAAGATCACTCTTCTACCTGTGAATTAGAAAATATGGAAATATGTCTTCTTACTCACTCACATTTGGTCAAAAATTAATCAAGATAAAATATTTATTTGAAAGTCTAGTTTTGATGGTAAGGTTTATGGATTAAATCTGATATTTTTGAAATGTCACATATTTCAAGGGATGTATAACCACAGGAAGTTATTAAAGTATACCAGCACTGAAATTAAAACGAAACACTTGAGATATATTTTATTATCAGGAAAAAGTTCAGCTGTTACATATGCAAGGGGCTTCATGTATGTAGGTACTATTTGGGCCAATAGCTAAAGCAGAAGTATATGTAGTCCGTATTTTTGTCTTAAAGTGCAAAAATTTTACATGTCTGTAGTAGCATTTCTACCACCAGCAGTGTATTTCTTAGAATATCGTGGTTTTCCCTAAATCTATTTGAGGTTTTAAGCTTGAAGCAATTGCCATATTTATGCTTAAATTTTGTGTTATAAAATCTTTCCCTAGGTTATGGACAACTGCTGAATTTAATCCTAGTTTTTAGAATATTACTGTGGGATCAAGTGTAGTATACTAACAGCTTGTAAACTAAATTTGAAAAGAAAAAAGCCATAATATATTTTAAAAAATTATTGGGTAACATTAAAAAGGTTTGGAGGCAGTTGTCTAATAAAACAGGACCTAAACTTGAGACTTCAAAATGAAGAGAAATGCCAGGTGTTCTCATTTCAGTTGTTTTTTTCAAGTGTGTGGTTTTGTTATAGTGAAAGGGATAAAATGCATACATAAAGAATATTTCATTTTTTGCAGTATTTTTTTTAATTTGAGTCAAACATAAGATTTAATGTGTATAAGAATATCTGTTCAGGATTGGCTTTTTAATTTTTGATTTGATTTAAATTTTGCTTTGTTTTCAGATATGTTGGATTTTTTATATCTAATTAAATTTAATGTGGTTACATTTTTCTGATTTCTCTTTGGAGGTAGCACATCCCAAAGTAAAGTTTCCATCACTTTGGGAACGAGTTGTTTGACTTCATTTTTAACCTTTTTCTTAATGATCCTATAGCAAATAGAACATAAGGTGTTTGTTTGTTTTAACCAGTATGACAAGGGGAAAGCAGATGTAAATCAGTGTGGCTGCTTTGTGGTTTATGGGAGAGACAAGGCAGGGAAGGAAAATTATGAAAGTACCATTTACCTAAAGCACACTTTGCTTGCATTTCTATCTTGGATATATATATAGGTTAGCCACATAAGTACTGAGGATAATTTTCAAAGTCTGTGTTGAGAAAAGCATATTCAGTATTCCTGTGTGCAGTCGTCTTATGAAATGATTATGTGCCCTTTTGTGTCTAACTATGATTGGCTGACTCAGTTTTCTTCTATCAGATTGTCTGCTTATTTTTTATATTACCACATCAGGATTATATTGAAAGTGTTTTTAATAGCTGATTGTATTTTGTCAGGCAACTACTAGTATAGACTCAAATTTGCTATTTAATTTTTAAAAAATACAATTTATTTTCTCAGTCCTAAAAACCTGTTTATTTTGAATTAGAAACTATTTATGCTAGCTGTGTGTTAAAGATGAACTTGGTATCCAACTAGATTTTGTGCCCATGATTGGAAAAAAATTCAATTGGAAACTTATGTAAGACTTTTAAAACGTATTTTATAAATTCTCAGTAGATACGTTTTGTTACAATAATATGAAAACCTTTATTCTTTACTCCAAGAGAATGTGTCATCCCAACCAAGTATGCAGTACTTTATGAAGCATTAATTGTGTCATTCACTTCAAACCAATTAAATAGGAGAGAATGTCTGATAAAAATGTAAAGTTGTAATTGATTTGTGCCTTTATTCATATTTTGAGTTAAGTCCCCAGTTATATACCGTACTTATTCTTTGGAGGTCAGATTAGCAAGCAGATTTATTTAACAGTGAAATATAGTTTGCATTTCATTCTCCTGTTCAACTCTAGGTGTTTTCTAGCAGTGTTTCTAACAACTAGTAGAAACAGACACAAGCACATTAGCCTTGGGATTGTCTTACAGTCTGCTTTTAATTTGAAGATAAGAAAGCCTAATTTTAACTGAATTTTTTCAGTATGTTATTATAACTAAGTATAAAACTACTACCATTGTGAGTTCAACTAGAACATTTTTCATGTTACTTTCTTTATATTTTAACATATCATTCTTATTAAAAGCCTTTTGTAAACTCTCTTAGTGGTTTACAGGCCCTTCTACCTGGAATATCGTGCATATTTTGAATTGTTAATATAGTTCCTTAAAATCCAAAGTATATATAATCTGCTAAAACACTAGAAATACATAATTTTTACTTTCAGGGTCTTCTGTTAGTATAAAGGTATGTATAGGCACTTACATTTTGTATTTGTTAGAGGAAAGATAAATTCAAATTCCATTGCTAAAAATAATTTTTACATGGGTATCACCCAGTTACATTCATTTTAATTAAACATAATTAAACCTGCCATGTCAATATTATAAAGTGAAAATAATTACTTTCCTATGGAAATAGTGAACAACGTAGACAGTGTTGTAAATAGTATAATACCAAGAGTCAAGGGGCACTTCAAAGCAAAAGGAAGAAAAAAAACAATAAAAGCTTCTCTGTTTTTTAGGAAAATTGTAAACAAAATTGTTTCTGACTAGCATTCTCATGTAATCAGTAACTGTGAAACCTTATCAGTAGAAAAGTGTGCTGGCATCATGCCTAGGATGGACAAATTTCATTTCACCTATTACTTTGGATCCCAAAACTTCACATCTAGTTCACTTTTAAAGAATATTTTATAGTTTTTAGGAGTGATCGTACTTCAAGATATAGCATGGTATATTGGAAAGAATATCATGCTATCCAAAGAAGTGGATTTAAATTTTAGTTCGGCCACTAATTGTCTTACTGACTTTAGATCATTTAGCTTCCGTGTGTGTGTGTGTTTATTATTGTTATCTGCTGAGGAACCTAAGCAAACTAGAGCTCTAACATCTTGTAGTTTTAGCATCCTGAATCCTTAGATACTATTATTAAAATTGAAAAACCCAGAAAATAGTAGGAATTTCATTTCTATTATTTGATTTCTACAGTGGGCTCAAACACATCAATGCTTGTTGAGGATAAGGTAGGACTAGACAGTGTTTCATCCTGTTGTACATAGGTTGCTGTGAGTGGGATCCAACTGAAGCCTAAAAACACCCATTTATCGTTTCATCTAGTATGTGACTACAATCAAAGTGTCAGTAACTGGCATTCAACTTGAACTAGTAGCTAATGACAATACAAAACAAGCCATATGCTAAGAAAATTATGTTAAGCTTCTTATATAGCAATATGTGTTCGTAGGAATTCTTCTGGAGATTTTACTTTGCTTATTTTTCTGGCATTTATTACTTGGATGGGAATGATTAGTTCAGTTTATTGGCTTTAAGTGCCACCCCAAACTATAGTTCTGTTTGAGTTTTTAGTGTTCCAAGTATAGTGTAGTCATGATGTTAACACAAGTGTATATATTTAAAAGTAGGTGATTCATAGTCAAGATTAGTTTTTTCAGTAATATCTATATCCATTTAGTATTAATAGGGAGACTGGAATCCAAAAGTTGGGTTCCAAAAATAGTATTTTCTTAAGTGTTCCAGCTGACCAAAACTAAATAGAAAGTATTTTGTTCAGCAGGTCTACAGACAGCTTTAAATGCATATGGTTTGGTGGTATGTTTGGGAGGTGTTAATTTGAGGATTTGGAAACACACCTAGAAACAAAAGTAAAGGCAAAAATGGGATAGAATAATTTAAAAAATTACTAGATAAAAGAAAATTTGAATGAAAACCATGAATTTCCCCTACCTAAGTCACTTGAGGACACTCTGGTGGCTTAGTGGTAAGTGCTACAACTGCTAACCAAAAGGTTAGCAGTTCAAGTCCACTAGGAGTTCCTTACTCTATGGGGCAGTCTTAGTATGTGTCATAGGGTCAGTATTAGTTGGCATCGACTTAAACAGCAGTCGATTTTGAGTTTGGAAGACACTTAAAACTACTAGAAAGTACAGCCTTCTGCTCTACAGCTGGGTGGCTTCTATTTTTCATGTGGTCACAGGACTTGAATACATTGTAAGAAATTTGGAAGTATAGTCACTTAGATGGAACTATTGTGGTTTTGTTTTTATTTGAAAGCTGGTTTCCCTTGGAGATGAGACAGTAACTTTTTGCATATATTTTGAAATAACAAAGTTCTAAAAAGTGAAAATGTTCTTTTGCACAAAGATTTTTAATGAAAAAATTACCTCATTTTTCAGTCTATAAGGTGCTTTGTTACAGTGTGTTCCATAAATCCCATCCCATAAATACCATTTTTACCCAAACTGTATTTGAAATATGCAGAGTCTATCATAAAGAGGTAGCATTTCCTTGGGGATTTTGTTTTGTTTTCAGTTCTTCACCACCCACAAGGCCAGCATAGTAGATCAGTCACAGTCTTCATTGAAGCAGATGGACAAGTGCTACGTTTGATTAATCTGTTTAATTAAAGAAAGGAGTGGAGAAATTCTAAAATTTGATCAATTATACTGTGAATAACTTCCATCAGGGTTGGTAAACTGTCAGATGACAATCAGTTGCTTTGATGACTTACAATTTATTTACATAGTTCAGCCCTGTAGAAAGAAAAACTAGAATCATTTTGATCTTACATTTTCCCCCAGGAAATTCAGGGACTCTGCAGCTGTCTTGTTCTCTTGGAGTAAACTGTTCAATGTAGTTATAGAAACTTCAAATAAAAGTTTAGCTGCTGCTATTTCATTGCAAGTGTGAAATAAAAGGATGGTTATGATTCTTTTCAATTAATGGAAGAGTTACAATTTTTACCCTGTTCATCTGTTCTACAGAGCATGGTTTTAAAAAAACAAAGTAACAACAGCAGAAACAAAAAAGCAGTGACAGCCTTGCTCTTAGCATTTGTTCTAATCAGGATATAACTGATTATAATCATACATTGCCATCTGAACATAAATTGGTGCTTTGGATCATTGAAGAGGAAGCAGCAGACCCCATATTCTGTAGACTTCTTGCCTGGAAATGTAAACTACTTTAAAGTATCTATATTCATATTGATATTCATATCTTAGTATTTAAATGCAAACTATTGTTCATCAAGCTTCAGGCTTTCACCAAAAGCTCTAGCAATATTTAGCTAGTCAGCTTGGTTGAATAGAAGATGGTGCTAATAAGGCAAGTTTTGGATTGGATCTCTGCGTCAGTCCTCTGGTACTGTACAGAGGGGGCGAAAAAGGTAACTTTTATGCCACAAACTGCTTCTAACCCCAGCTAACCCACTGAAATGTGTGCTATTTGTCCATTATTTTGTAAAACATTAATAAAAAAGCAAACAGATTACTTAATGCATATATGTCATCACTACTTGAAAATGGTTCAAAGCATGTTCTAATGGTGGAATTGTTTAAAAGATGTTTTAAAATTTTAATAGCTCATTTTATAAAATGCCTGTTTTGTGTGTTAGGTTTAAGTTATTGGGACTCATGGTTTTTTATTTCTGCAAATACGTTTTAATAAGTTGCTTGCATGCCTACTTACCCAACTAAAAGGATGCTATTTGCTCTGGAATGTTCATCATTTAGACAAGTTTGGGCTCATTTGCAGTCATCGTGCAATATAGTGTAATATTCATTTGTTTTTGGTCAACAGTTTTATTTTTGTCACAATAAATAATTACTTTTACAATATGAAGTGAATCCCCAGTGATTTCTTTCAAAAAATAGTCATTTTGCCAGGCTTTTTGTTACAAAGTGATAGAATAGAAACCTGGCCTGAGTTAACAAAGAGGAAGAAGTTTTATGTTAAGCAGTAGTGTAATATGGTGTGGGGCTGTGGAATACAAGGTTAGGGGTACAACTGTATTGGAGGAAGAGATTGGGACCATGGATGAGGACACTGAGAAGAAACCAGAAAGTTTTCTTTCTCAGTCTTCACCAGACTGGCTTTCTCTGTTTGCCCCTTGACTTTGCAAATAATAACCAAGTCTGATTGCTACTACCCACACAGCAGATAATGACCAAGTCTAACTGCTACTATATGTTTATCTTTGTGTAAGGAATAATTCAGATTATTGCTAGCTTCTTAGTTACAATTTTGTATTTCCCAGAGAAAGGAGTTCATTAGCCTGCCTTGGGTCGGTTACTCTCTTTGCCCAAACAACTGTGGCTAAGGGGAGCGGGAATTTACCAAAGAAGCAGAAATCCTGTGGACCACTGAAGCGGTCCAAATGGATGTGCATTTTTTTGTGATAGAACATCTGGAGGTTGTGGCCTCAAGTTTTTCTATTTTAAAAAAATGATGAGACGTGAGCTATTGTGTAAGATAACAAATATTCATTATTTAAATTCCACCAAAAGAGTGATTTTTTTAACCTTTTTGTTTTTTCATGTATGTCTTTGAGAATGTGCACATGTACTGACTTACAGATGAATTTAGGGACTTGCAAGGACCTCAAGTGAAGAGGCTGTATGATAGGTCTTCAGCAGGTGATCAGTCATATTTCTTCCGAGAAACACTTGAATCCAATAAAGTTTCATTCTGCCTTCTCCTTTTAACAGCTTTATTAAGAGGTAAAGTTAATACACAGTAAGTTACATATTCAGAATGTGCACACTTGAGTAGGGTTTGACATGTATACATCTGTGCAACCTTGACTGAGTTCAGGGTAATGAACACCCATGACGGTTTCTTCGTTTCCCTTTGTGGTTCCTTCTGCCATACTCTCCTTTCCCCAGGTAACTGCTGACTTGCTGTCTCACTAGTGCATGTCACAGAATGTTATGCAAATGAAATCATTTGTACTCTTGTTTATTTTTTTGGTCTATTTTTAGTCATACAGTTACTTTGAGATTAATTCACTTTGTGTGTGTTAATAGTTTGTTCCTTTTTATTCCTGAGTAGTAGTCTATTGTATAGACATATCAGTTTATCCACTCACCTAAGGGTGGACATTTAAGTTTTTACCTATTACAAGTGAAGCTACTATGAACATTCATATATAAGTCTTTGAGTGTATGCTTTCATTTCTGTTGGGCAAATACTTAAGAATATACTTAGGTATACATTTAACTTTTTAGGAAACTGCCAAAATGATTACACAGTTTTCCATTCCTTACATCTGTATGAGTCTCCTCCTTGCCACAATTGGTATAGTCAGTCTTGCTTTTAGACATTTTTAATAGGTCTTTTCAAGGTTCTTGGGTGGTACAAGCAGTATGCACTTGACTTCTAACCTGAGGGTTGGCAGTTCTAACTCACCCAGTGATGGGTTGAGGTCTGGCAGTCTGTGTCCATAACAATTACAAGGAAGAAAACTCAACAGAGGTCAACTCTAACCCATGAGATTGCCATGAGTCCAAGTGGAACCAAGTGCCACAGTTCTTGTGTTTTATCTTGCATTTAATTTGCATATCCCTAATAGCTAATAGGAAACCCTGGTTGCATAGTGATTAACTGTTCCAGCTGCTAACCAAAAGTCATCAGTTTGAACCTACCAGGTGCTTTGAATCTCTGTGGGGCAGTTCTGCTCTGTCCCATAGGGTTGCTGTGAGTGGGAAGCGACTCAGTGGCAGTGGTTTGGGGTTTTTTTGTTTGTTTGTTTTTGGTTTAATAATGATGCTGAGCATCTTTATACAGTTGCTTGCCATTGTGTCTTTTGTGAAATGTCCAAATCTCATTTTTTTTAAATTGGATTATTCGTTGTCTTCTGGTTGAGCTTTGGGAGTTCTTTACACAGTCTGCCTATAAGCATGAGATGTCTGATTTGTAGTCTGACTTCCCCTTTCATTTTTTCACCAATGGCTTTTTAAAATAATCCTGTTGTATTTAATGCTGCTTTCTAATTTGTAACCCAAACTTAACAGCTGTTGTGTCAGTTCTGACTCACAGCAATCCTGTCGGGCAGAGTAAAACTGTTTAATAGGGTTTCAACAGCCATAAATCTTTATAGAAGCAGACTGTCACATCTTTCTTCATGAAGCAGCCAGCTGATGGATTAGAACTGCCAGCCTTTTGTTTAGCAGCCAAGCACTTTAGCCACTGTATGACCAGGGCTCCTGTCTTGTTTATAGATTGCCAGATACAGGGACATCATTAAATAAGTTTTAGCTATATCACATGGTTAAATTTACCTCAATTCAGAAAACCAGTTATTTAGTTCTGACTTGTGATAACCCCATTTGTGTCAATAGAATTTTGCTCCCAGAGATTTTCAGTGGGTCATTATTTTGAAGTAAATCCACCAGGCCTTTTTTCTGAAATACCTCTGGATGGATTTGAATCTGCAGCCTTTCAGTCAACAACTGAGTGTATTAATTCTTTGCACCACCTAGGAGTTTACCTAGCTGTTTGCTGTATCGCAAGCACATATAATTTCTATTTAGTTCTCGTACTCTCCATGTAGCTTTTAATCAGTAACCTAAGCTTTCTTGAAACATGCTTCATAGGAGATTTTGTTAACAAAGAAGCCTGATGTCAACGTACAAATTTCAAGTTAGAAACAACTCATATAATCATATGGTCAGCACCAGTCAAAGATTTCTGTAACTCCCAAGTTAAGGAACAAGCAGGCATGCGTTTGTACCCGGTTGAGTGATCAGATTCTTTGTGTGCAGGGGACCCCAGTTCCATTCCTGGCCGGTCCACTGCGTGCGTAGTCCCACTCATTTGTCAGTGGAGGCTTGAGTGTTGCTGTAGTACTGAGCAGATTTCAGTGGCGTTTACAGACTAAGGCAGACCAGGACAAAAGGCCTGGCAGTCTACTTCCAAAAATTAACCAGTGGAAACTATGGACCAAACTGGTCAAATCCAAAAATAAGCAAAGTGGTGAAGCAGAACCAGACAGCGTTTCGTTTTGTTGTGCATTATAGTTACCATGAACTGACAGCAACTAACAACAGGCTTACAAAGCTGATTCAAAGGATAGGTTACATGTGAAAAACTTGAAAACTTAACCAGTTTTCTACATGTTAACGTCTAACATTTATAGAGTCTCAGCTGTGATAAATAGTAAGCAGCAAATCAAGGTTACATTTCTCCCTAGAAAGTCAGATGACCTTTAAGCAGGTGTGATAGACAATGCCTTAGTGTGATTTTAAAAGGGAATTCAATAATCTTGCCTTTTGGATGAATTTTTTTAAACAGTAACTTTTTCCTTCATGTTGACTAAAGCTGACCTGTGAAAATGTGGAACATTAACTGGGTTTAGAGAAGGAAATCAGGCAAGCAAAAGACCAGTTTGGGTGCCTGTGAAATCCAATATAAATACCAACTAGTGCAACACAGACTCTAACTTGCCCTTTTAAAATGTAGGAGATTGAGACTAGGCTGCAACCAGTAGCTAGTGGGAAGCCAAACTAGAGGAAGATTGCTACTCCGTCAAATCAAAACCAAAGCAAACATATTACTGTCTATTCTGACTTACAGCAACCCTGCAGGACAGAACTGAGTTTCCAAGGATGTCACTCATAGAGGCAGACTGACAGCATCTTTCTTCAGCAGGGCAGCTTGTGAGTTCGAACTACTAACCTTTTGGTTAGCAGCTAAGCATCACCAGGGTTTCTTTGCTACCCTACACCTGCCTAAAATGACAGTGTATTTAGAAATTGGCCATATGCCGGCATGTGAAATGGTTCTCGAGCCATATTTAGCTCACATGAAGCCCTGATTTATTCTACAGAACTAGTGAATATGTTACCTTAACCTGATGGATTACCAAGCTTGGCGGTTCAGATCCACCAACCCCTCCTTGGAAATCTTATTGGGACAGTTCTGCCATGAGTGGGAGTCAATTTGACAGCAATGTATTTAATTTTTTTCCACCTGAGATAGCAAAGCTATTTTGCAAGTGTAGTGAAGTTAAGGGTCTTGAGATGGGAATATTACCCTAAATCATCCCTGTCAACACAGTGTAATGACAAAACACAAACTAAACCAAGTGCACTGATACTGAGTCAATTCTGACTCAGCAACCCTATAGGACAGTGTAGGACTGCCCCATAGAATTTCCAAGGAGCACCTGGCAGCTTCAGCAACTTCTATATATACCACCATGTTCTCAAGGATGTTTAGTATAGACTCAAGAACAGTTTTGGAAAAGCGTAACTGACACAGACATGCTCATAATGTATAATGCCGTTAGTACCACCATTTTCTAAACTCAAATGTCATTCCTATTACAGTAAAAATTGAAAAAGAATAAATTGAATTTGTGAATTGAATAGTTCCTTGGGAAACCTGGCGGCATAGTGGTTAAGAGCTACATCTGCTAACCAAAAGACTGGCAGCTCACTCCGCCTTCCACTCCTGGAGGCGCCGTGCTGCATGTTGTACTCACCTGGTGCTGCTCTAACAGAGAATACCGTGAGGGGAAGGTCTTACGAAGAGAAATTTTATTGACACAGTCCAGTAAGCTACAATTCCAAATCCAGGATCTCCAATCCAGGAAAAGTCTTTCCCAAACCTTGCCATGTCTGGAGGAAAGTCCTTGTGTTGCATCAGTCTTTGTCCAGGGAGCATCTTAGTGCAGGAACATCAGGCCTGAAGGATGCGCTCTTCTCCCAGTGCTGCTTTCTTGATGGTGTGAGGTTCCCAACTCTCTGCTTGCTGCACTTCCCTTTTATTTCCTGTAGGATGAAAGGATGAAGGACGGTAGAAGCCATACTCCAAGAAAACTTCTTTTATAGTGGAACAGGGAGGTGATCCTATGAAGGGACTTACAGTCCCACCGTAATTCTTTAACATGCAGCATAGGAAAATCACAAAATGGAGGACAATCGTAAAATACAGGGAATCCTGGCCCAGGCAAATTACTACTCATGTTTAGGGGAGGACCCATTTAGTCCATGACGTGCCACCGTTTGACACCCCAAAAATGACATCTTTGAAATATGTAACACATTCATCCCATCATAGCAAAATCATGACCATCCCACATGATAGAAGCCTTAAATCAGTTCCAAGTCCAAAATAGAAAAACTCTTCTATATCCGTGAAACCTAGAATGCAAGCTGTCCGCTTCCAAAAGGAACGATGGCAGAACAGGCACAAGTCAGACATTTCCATTACAAATGAGAGTAATTACAGAGAAATAAGGCATTAACAGGCAAAAGGCAAGTCAGCAGAACACATTAGCCCTCAAAGCTTTGAAAATAATCTTCAGTTCTATAGCTTTGCCCTCCAGAGTCTAGGTGTTGCCCATACTCCCTAGATTCTAAGTGGATACTCCCCGCCCAGTGCTACAGCTCTGCGTAAAAGGGCTCGTTTGAACATCAACTCTGCCCCCTTGGCTTTAGGTGCACCCTAAGCCCAAATAAGTGGCAATTCCACTCTGACAAAACACAGAAAGCCCTGGCTCCACCCTGTCAAACCCCTGAGGTCATGGCCATACCTTCTGAGACAGACTGCGCAGCTTCTCACACTGTTTCTCTTCAGCTTCAGCTTCAGCTTCCGATGGCCGCCTGGCGCGGGCCGCAAGCCCACATTTGCCCTGCTGGGGCAAGTGTTCTAAAGCTTTGTAGGTCCACTGATTCAAGTGCCTGGAGGCACCACAGTCAGCTAGGAGCCTCCTGCCCAAAGGCTGTCAGCTCTGTTGCTCTGTGGATCAGCAAGGCTTGCTCCACCTATTCCAGGGCCCGGAGGCACCGTGCTCCACCAGGAAACCTCCCTGCACAGGTACTTAGCTCTCCTGCTCGAAGGGTTGGCTCCAGCGCTGCCTTTGGTTCTGCTGCTGCTGCCGCTGCTGTTGCTGCCACCACTGCTGCTGCCAGTGCTCTGCTGCTTGTTTCTCACCATCTGTGCCATCTCCGGTTCCTTCTGAATCTTCTGTTCATTCACAGTTTCACAATAGCTCCCACATTTTAGGTATTTTCTGGGGCAGAACCCCACTCTCGATGCAGTTCTACTCTGTCTCATACGGTTGCTATGAGTTGGAATCCACTTGACAGCAATGAGTTTGTTTTTTTCTTTTTTTTGTTTTTTAGCATGTTGTGAAAACTCTCATGGCATAGTGGTTAAGGGCTACAACTGCTAACCAAAAAGATTAGCAGATCAAATCCACCAGGCCCTCCTTAGAAACTCCATGGGACAGTTCTACACTGTCCTATAGTGTTGTGAGTTGGAATCGACGCAATGGGTCTTTAGGATGTTGTGAAGATCCAGTAATGGTAGGAAGTTTATGAATAGCTATTGAATAAATTATTTCACCTGCCATCTTTCGGAATGTTCCAAGTGTGGTGCACCCTAGTGTTTAAGAGGACCAGCTACCTGCGTCTGAGTTCTGGCTCTACTGCTTGACAAGATTATGCTTGTAGGCAAATCATTTAAACTCTGTGTGCCTCAGTTTCCTCAAAATTTTCATCTGGATTGTTGAAAAGGTTAAAGAGGTAAACCATTGTCTTAATAATCTAGCTCTGCCATAGCAAAAATACTACAATTAAGTTGCCTTAAGAATGAGAATTTATTATCTCACAGTTTGGAAAACTGCACGTCCAAGTTAGAGCATTAGCCCTAGGGGTGGGTCCTTTCCTTATCTGTAGTCCTGGAACTTTCTTGGTGTTTCCCTTCCCCATGTGTGTGTGTGACTATTCTGCTCTTTTCATAGGACACCAAATTGTAAGTTATAAGGTTTAGGCCCCACCCTATTCTGTCATGACTTTGTTAACATAATAAAAGAAACTTTGATTCCAAACAAGGGCATATTTACAGGTACTGGGGTTAGGATTTCCACATTTCCTCTTTTGGTGTGGAGGCACAATGCAATCCATAAAAGCTAAGAACAGTAACTGCTCAATAAATGTTAATTGTTATCATAATTAGGACAAGTGTTACCAATTTTACACTGAAATCTTGATATATTAGTCACAAATCCAATAGCACTAAAAGAATTAGAACTCTAATTCTGATATTCTGATAACAAATCTGCTGATTTCTTCGTTGTATTGAAGTAGGTGGCATAAAGAACTGAATAGGACTTACTCCATTTCTTTCCATGTATACATGTACACCTATTTTTCTTAGAGCCCTAGCTTCCTTACACTACATAGCCCAGGGATATTACATGTTAACTTGTAACCCACCACCATTATGGGGAGGAAAGGCGATGCACCAGGCATCGGTGTGAAAAATTCTTTGCAGCTGGATTGTTTCAGGTTCTCTCCAGATCACTGAACACGATGGAGGCAGCAGTCACTGACCCTCTGTCCAGATAACTACCACCAGAAACAGCTGGAAGAAGTCCAGACAGCCCCCCTAGGGGCTCCAGATATCCATATCTATGAATTATGTACATTTTTCTGTGATTGCTATCTCCCATACCTAAATGTTTACCCTTAGCTACTCAATAAAAACCCTCTGCCCAACTGAAGAAGTGAGATAGACTTTGAGGACTTGATTCTCGTGTGTGTGTGTGTGTGTGTGTGTGTGTCTAGGTGACGATTTACAGTGCAGATTAGTTTCTCATTAAGCAATACACATATTATTCTGTGACACTGGTTGCCATCCCAACGTGTTAATGCTCTCATCTTTTTGACCTTAGGTTCTCTATTTCCATTTGTCCAGCTTTCTTGTCCCTCTTGTCTTCTGAAGGCCTAGCCCCTGGGCTGGCATGTCCCTTTAGTCTCGTGTTATGGGCCTGTCCAACTTTGGCTAAAGGGTGAACCTTGGAAGTGACTTCATTACTGAGCTGAAAGGCTGGCTGGGGCCATATTCTGAGAATTTGTCTAGTGTCTGTCCAACCAGAAATTCTGGTGTTTTTTCTATGAGTTTCGATTTTATTCTATATTTTTATCCAGCTGTGTCTAGGACCTTCTAATTTTTTTTTTTCTTTAGCACACTCTATAGTTTATTGTCAGTAACATAAGGACACTAATTGGGTGGGAGGTGGTATAAATCTTGGGTAACCCCTGAGGCTGTCCTGGCCACCCCAGGATAGGGAAAAGTTGTCACTCCTCTGCCGGCTTCACTTGCTTGGCGGCCTCTAGCTGGCAAAGTAGCTCATCCCACTGCACAAACTGCTTGGAGAGAAGCATTGTAGTCTTGTTGTAGTCCTCCAGGAGGGCTTTAGACTCCTCAGTGATCTCCACACATTGGTCCTGCTGCTGGATGTGGATCTGGGCCAAATGCTGCAGTCAGGCAGCATGCTCAGGAACGGCTTTGATGTGTGGACTGTCCAGCATGGACACCAAGGCCGTCACCTGCTCCAGAAGTGCACCCTGAGAGAGGATAAACTGCTCCTCTGCTAAGATGAACTGCAGCTTAGAAGTGTCGGGTATGGCAATGTGGGCAGTGTACTCAGGATCCAGGTATTGGATCAGGTCTTCAGTCTTTTTGTACAGAATCTTCACCCTCTCCCGCTTGCTGGCGATGTTCCCCAAAGCCACCCGTACCTTGACCAGGCCATCAGCCACCTTCCGTGAGCCATGCACCCCACCTGACCCGTACACCCAGCACTCCAGCTCCTCCACCCTGGCCTGTAGCCTCTGCAGGTCCATCACAGCCGCCATCGCCACCGCCACCACCACCCTTGTCCCACCTCAGCCGGGTCCTTCTTCTTTTTTTTGAGCGGGGTGGGGTGAAGGGGACAAAGTGAGTTTATTTCTCGTACATCCTTTCCTAGATGTAGATGATACTTTTACAGTTTGTTGAGTCCCAGGCTCCTGTCAATGTATTCTTGGATTCTTAGCATGTGATCCATTCTCAAAGTCACCCCTGGTCCTAGGGGAACTGAAGAGTTGAATTTTTAATTTTGTTTACTTTTAATTACCCACATGTGAATAATGAATATTGTTGATCAGGAGAGCTCTAGAGTCTTAATGGTTTATGAAATACTTAGTATCACAATCCATGGACATCCTAGAATACACTGTTGGATTTTGTTTCTTTTTTTTCAATTCTTCAAACATCCATATTCTTTTTATTTTTTGTTTTACTTTAGATGACAATTTACAGAATTAACTTGTATCTCATTAAACAGTAAATACATTGTTTTTTGACACTGGTTAACAACTCTATAACAGGTCAACACTCTCCCTTCTCAACCTTAGGTTCCTTATTATCAACTTTCCTGCCTTCTCCTGCCTTCTAGGACTTGCCCCTTGGCTGACATGCCCCTTTAGTCTTATTTTGTTTTATGGGTCTGTCCAGTCTTTGGCTGAAGAGTGACCCTCAGGAGTAACTTCATTACTGAGCTGAAAGGGTATCCAGGGGCCATACGTACAGGGTTTCTCTGTTCTCTTTCAGGCCGGCAAGTCTGATCTTGCTTCTTGAGTTAGAATTTTGTTCTACAGTTTTTCCTAGTTCTGCCTGAAACCCTCTATTGTGATCCATGTCAGAGTGGTGAGTGGTGGTAGCCACACACCATCTAGTTGTACTGCATTCAGCCCGCTGGGGGCCACTGTAGAAGTGGTCCATTACTCCTCTGGACTAGTGTTTTCCTTGTTGCTTCAGTTTTCTTTATTTTGCCTTGCTCCCAAAGAAGTAAGATCAGTATATTTCAGGTGGACCCTCATAAGCTTTCAGGACCCCAGACACTATTCACCAAAGTAGAATGGAGAACATTTTCTTTATAAATTATGTTAGGCCGGTTGAGCTGGATATACCCTGAGACCATGATCCCATATCCCTCAGCCTAGCAATTCAGTCTCTCAGGGAGGTTGGATGTATCTATGGACCTTCCATGACCTTGCCTTGTACAAATTGTTCCAGCTTCCCTAGTATTGTGTACTGCCTCACCCTTCACAAAAGTTACTATTTATCTATTGTCTATTTAGTGCTTTTTCCATCCATACCCCTCCCTTCCCTGGTAACCATCAAAGGTTGTTTCTTTTTCTTCATAAACCTTTTCATGAGTGTTTACAGCAGGGGTCTCATACAATGTTTGTCCTTGTGATTGACTTGTTTCACTCAGCCCACCAGTTTCCTGCCTGCTATGAGATGCTTCGTAGATTCACTGTTGTTCTGTATTGTTGTGTAACACTCCGTTTTGTGTATGTATCTCTTTGCTTATCCATTCATCTGTTGGTAGACATCTAGGTTGCGGCCAGCTTTTTGCTATTGTGAACAATGCTGTAAAGAACATGAGAATGTATATGTTTACTCATGCTACAGCTCTTATTTCTGTAGGATAAGTTTCTAGAACTGGGATTCATGGATCATATGATATTCCTCCTTCTAGCTTTCTGATGAAACACCATATTGCTTTCCAAAGGACTGTGTTATTTTGCATTCCCACAAGCAGTGTATAAAAGCTCCAGTCTCTCTGCAGCCTCTCAAGTATTGATTTCCTGTTTTTATGACTCTTGCTGGTAATGCTAGGTTGAGATGGTATTTCTCTAATGGCTAGTGATCTCAGGCATTTATTCGCATGTCTGTTGGCCACTTGAATTTCTTATTTCGTAAAGTGTCTGTTAATTTACTTTGCCCATTTTTTAATTGCCGTGTGATCTGGCCCACTGTCTTACTGTGAGAACCAGGAGTTGTTGGTGAAAAGTTCAGGTCGTTTTCATCTCACTTTTTCACACAGCCATTCAGCAGTTCCAAATAATAAACTTGCTTAACTGTTTGTCCAGGTGTTACAAATTCATAATAAACAGTCCCTCTGGTATCAAAAAGTTAGCAACATTATTTTGACTCTTAATTTCGACTAATGAAACATTTTTGGTCATAGAGAACTGGCTAACTTTCATTGAGCACTTTGACACTTTGTTTCCAGCTTGTCTTGGTACACCTCTGCTGTATCACCAGTGATAACACAGCCCAAAACATCACATCTTTCCTTTCCAAAAGGCCTTCACAAACATTGACTCTCGTTTGCTTTTGTTCATCAGGGAGCTCCTCCAGGACCGTTTTTCCACAAACCTTTCTAACACCAAGATTTCCTGTTTCTTTAGTGATGTGTACTTGGTCTGTTATGCTTTTGACAGCCAGCTAACAATTTTGACCTACAATTTGATGAATTTTTGCAATTTGCTTGTCAGGTCTGCTCATTGCTGGCCAACCCTAACTTCTCTTCATCAGTGACTCTTTCTCGCCCCTCAGAAAAACATTTAATTAATTGTACACTGCTGTTTTGTTCATGGAATTATCCCCATAAACTTAGACCAACATGTCCCTGATTTCACTCCTGCTCTTGCCCATTTTTTTGGCTAATGTTGTGGAGATTGGGAATTCCAGAACACCTAATTGTGCTCTTAAAGTATCTGTATATGGATCAAGAGGCAGTCATGTGAACAGAACAAGGGGACACTGCATAGTTTAAAGTCAGGAAAGGTGTGTGTCAGGGTTGTATCCTTTTACCTTACCTTTTTAACTTGTATGCTGAACAAATAATTTGAGAAGCTAGATTATACGAAGAAGAACAAGGCATCAGGGTTGGAGGACGACTCATTAACAACCTGCATTATGCAGACGACACCACCTTACTTGTTGGAAGTAAAGAAGATTGAAAACGCTTGCTGGTGAAGATCAAGGACCGCAGCCTTCAGTATGGATTGTACCTGAACATCAGGGAAACAAAATTCATCACAAGTGGACTAGTAAGCAGCACTGTCATAAATGGAAAAAGGATTGAGGTTGTCAAGGATTTCATTTTACTTGGGTCCCCAATCAATGCCCATGGAAGCAGCAGTCAGGAAATCAAAAGACATATTGCATTGGGAAAATCTGCTGCAAAGGACCACTTTAAAGTATTCAAAAGTAAGGATGTCACTTTGAAGAGTAAAATATACCTGACCCAAGGCATGGTATGTTCAGTTGCATCATATGCATGTGAAAGCTGGACAGTGAACACAGAAAATAGAAGAAGAATTGATGCCTTTGAATTGTAGTGTTGGAAATGAATGTTAAATGTACCATGGTCCAGCAAAAGAACAAACAGATTTGTTCTGGAAGGAGTACAACCAACGTGCTCCTTGGAAGCAAAGATGGCAAGATGGTGCCTTACATATTTTGGAAATGTTGTCAGGAAAGATCAGTCCCTGGAGAAAGACATCAAGCTTTGTAGAGTGGAGGATCGGTGAAAAAGAAGAGGACCTTTGACAAGGTGGATTGACATTGACCCAGTGGCCACAACAATTGGCTTAAAATATAAAAACGATTGTGGACATAGTGCAAGACTGGGAAGTGTTTCTTTCTGTTGTTGATAGGGTCACTATGAGTCAGAACTGACTTTATGGCACCTAACAACAACAACTTGCCAAGTTTAAGAAACAATTTAATGTTTGTTCATGCTCTAATTCAAACTCCGTCATTCCTGTGACAGCACGCAAAAACATTCAACAGTAATAATGAACACTACTTAGCGAGACACCAGTACATATCGATTGGAACATAGCTATGAAACACTGATATACCAAGGTTATGAAACCTTACTGAGTTGTTTGTATAGTGCTGCCAGCATAAGTGTATGGTGGCAAGTTCGTGAACCTAATTGCCAGACCTCATATGACAATTTCTTTGATTATATGAGAGTGTTGTCTACTGATTTTTTTAAAAAGTATATATTATGTTGTAGTGCATTCTGGAACGTAATTACTTTATAAATATAAAATTCTAAAATGTGCACTGTGTTGTTGGGTTTTTTATTACCATTTGTGTTCCTGTTTAACAATGGATATACATTCACCACCACTTCACCTGTTGCCATCAAGTTGGTTCTGGCTCACAGTGACCCTATAGGACAGAGCAGAACTGCCCCATAGAGTTTCTAGGGAGCAGCTGGTAGATTTGAACTGCCAACCTTCTGGTTAACAGCTGTAGCACTTAACAACTGTATCACCAGGTATATATTAGTTAAGATGACTTTGAGAATCTTAAAATGTGGTACTGAAAATTGATGACATAAAAGATCACAAAGAGATACTTTAAGCTGAATCATTAGCTTTTGAATGTAGTCATTGAAAGAGAGGGTATAGATTTTTTTTTCCCTCTCCATTTCCCCCTCACCTTTCTTTGTCCTCTTCCCTTTCTCTCTTCTCTTTCTTCTTTCTCTTCCTCCACCCTCCTTCTTACTATGGGATGGGGAAGACGGAGCATCAGCATATCTGTGGTACAGAATAAAACTGAGACTTTCCATCCTTCTGTTTTCATTTTTTGTCATCTGTCATTTAACAAAACTCCTAAGGAGTTCAATTGTGGATGTAAGATTGGCAGAAGAACACAGATGAAAGCTGAAGGGACTTGAATTTCAAAATAGGAGGAATCTGTAAAGGTGTCTGGTATGAGTCATTTGGTGGGGAGGAGTAAGTGAGAACATTGTCTGAAATTTTGAAGGGCTATCTATCATTTGGGGCCTATTGAAGCCATACCTGGATACCAAAAATAACTATGGCTTCGTGGTGGCAGGCACAACAGGACATGCTGAGCCCTTAAAATGGTTGAGACAGTGTTGAGAGTAGTAGTTGCTGGGGTTCTTCATTGAGCAAGTGGCCAGGAGGGGGCAAGTTAAATTGGAAGGGAGTATAAAAATTCAACTAGGTGCGGAATTTTAGAAGTTGCTTTTTAAGATAAGTACCTCTTGGTATTTTTTTATCTGTAAAGATACACAGCGTTATAGAAGAATATACAACTTCTTATAGTTTCCTTATTTATGTATATATTTATTAATCACAAGTTTATTTTGAGCTTCAGGGGCCATCTAGAGGTAAATTATTTCCTAGCCATTTGTGTGTGTCCTCTAGATGGCAGACTAGGATTTTGTTTTACCCTGTTGAAACCTGGCTGTCTAATTGAAGATTTCCTGTTGCAAAATATTCTTCGGTAACCGAAAGACTCAATATATGTTTAATGAAGTTTTTCTCTTGTACAGGTAACACCTCACCAGATCAAAGTCCCTGGAAAGAAAACTCAAAGTACATTAGTGTAAAATCTCAATAATGACTTTTAAATAATATAAAACATTTGATATTCTCAAGTGGCTACATTACCTTCAATAAATTGCTAAATGTCTTGCCAAAGTTTAGGACCTGCCGGACTAGTTTTAAGTGGCAGATAAAACTTGTTAATAATTGACATGCATTGTTGCTACTCAATGAATACACCACCTGTCTGTGAATTTGTCATACTATAGTGGTTTGTGTGCTGTTGTGATGCTGGAAGCTGTGCTACCAGCAGAGTCATCTATGGTGGACAGGTTTTAGTGAAGCTTCTAGACTAAGACAAATTAGGAAGAAAGGTCTGGTAATCCACTTCACAAAATTAGCCAATGAAAATCATGTGAATCACAACAGAACATATGCTAAAGGAGAACATTATATTTGGTGTAGTAGAGAGCCAGTGAGGATGAGAAAGGCTCTGCACAGGATGGACTGGCACAGCTTGTACCTTCCAGCAATTGTGAGGGTAATGCAGGACGCAGCAGCATTTTGTTCTATTGTAGGTGATGTTGTCACGAGTTGGAGCAGGCTCAAAGGCAGCTCTCTCTACTCAGTGAATGTTGTTGCTAGGTCATTAAAAATGATACTCTGATGTAGATAAATATGTTCTTGCACTTGCCTACTGCCACATTTTTTTCTCTAAAGAAATTTCATAAATGAACTTTAAAATAGACCTGGCTTGGTTTATGGGAATTTTGAATTAGTCACATCTGAATGATAGGGTTTATATCAGGCCAGTTATTTATAAGAAGTCATGATATTATGAAGTATTAGCTCAGACTGTAGCTGCCAGTTGGGGATCTAGATAGCCTTCTTTCATGTCTTAACAACCTGTCTTTACCAGGGAATAATTTTCTGTATAGCAGACACTCAAAAATATTACGAGTTTGAACTGACTTGAATACAAGTTAAAGTCGTATGGCTGTGATCTGAAACATCTAAGAAGATGTATTTGAGAGTTGACATTTCATCGTTTCTTTTTTTTTTTTTTTAAGAAGGATCATCTTTCAACCCTAAAAGCTTGGATCTCATGTTTTCCAAAATGAGGATCACTTGTTATTCACTAGTAATGGGTAACTAAACTAAGAAGCCTAATTTCTGGTTATTTTTCTTAGTTGTATTAATATTTGAAGTCCTTTTTTTGTTGCCTGCTTGTTTTGTTACTCTGTAGGAGCACATTAGAGAGGTTACGCAAATGTAATTTTTTTTTCAGTCTCTGATCATGTGGCATAAGTCTGAACAGTATAAGCAATAATGACAAATGCCTTCTGGAGTACCAGTGGAGCCCCAGGGTGGTAGAAATGGTTAATGCATTTGGCTGCTAAATGAAAGGTTAGAGGTTTGAGCCTACTCAGAGGTGCCTCCAAAGAAAGGCTGGTGATCTCCTTCTGAAAATTCAGTCATTGAAAACGCTACGGAGCACGATTCTACTCTGACTCAGACGAGGTCGCCATGTTTTAGGGTCTATTCAGTGGCAACTGGTTAGACTACTGACTCTTCCGGCTTCTAAGAGCTCTGTGCTGAGGATTCTGGGGCCAGCTCCAGGTGCAGAGGAAAAGGATACTCTGATTGATAAGCACTTTCTGTCATGGGGGACAAGTAGGGATGATGAGGAGCAGATATACTAGATATTTGTCCCATCGGTTAGAATCTAGCTGTATCCACAGAAGGATTTCAGATTCCTCAAAGGCATTCTCAGCAACATGGTCTATACATAGTAACTCCCCAACAGCTCTTTGCAGGTCTACTCTGCTTATAGATTAGATCAGAAATGATCAATTTCAAATTACTAATCTCTTTATTCCTTTCAAAAGGCTTTGCTATGCTTCTCTTGAATTGTATGAATTTTGTTTTGTTTTAAATAAGGCACCTTACAGTAAAACTATCTTCTTGACACAACACCCATCAAAGATGTATGACAGTTCCAGTTCCCCCACATCCTCACTAATATTTGGTGTGGTCATTCTTAAGTTTTAGCCTCTCTAATAAGTATGTAGTGGTTGCAAGGATTTTTGTTTGGTTAAGTTTGTCTTTTTGTTTTTGGTGACACACACAGAAGATAATAGTCAGAAAAATTATTTTATTGTACACCTGAAGTGGTCTAAGATAACACTAATTCATTTGACTTTAGGCATTAATGAATCAACAGATATTTATGTAATAACTACCATTCATCTTGGTAATTGTTAGGATGTAGGTTTTACTGTGATAAAGGAAAAAAGTTTTACCCTTTTGAAATTCCCTTTTAGATTTGAGTTCCTTTAAAATTCTTTTGTTAAATAGGATCCCCTAAGTTCACTTTATTCCTATGTGCCAGCTTTCATTCTAGATGCTGGGATGCTGAATATCACTATGGTCACCTTCACAGTACTCCCCTTGGAAAGCTATGCACTTATGCTAGTGCCTGGTCCACCCTTCAAAGCAATTTTGGAACTCTTTTTCTGGAAGGGCTGTCAGAGCTGTTGTTGTATTACCCTTGATGTTCTCAATGTCATCCAGATGTCTTCTTTTCAATATTTTATCTTCAGGTAAAGAGAAGAGTCAATGGGGGCCAGATCAGATGAGCAGGGAGGATGCTCCAAAACAGCAATTTGTTTACTGGATAAAAACTCCCTCACAGCCAATTAGACAATTAAGTTCGCAAACTTGTCACCATGTCACTGTGTGCAATGGTCATTCCAGAAAAAGTTGCTTTGAAGGATGGACTAGGTGTCACAGCATAGCTTCCCAAGGGAAGTACTTGGAAGGTGACCATAGTGACATCCAGCAGTAAGGTATGTAACCCTTAGAACAATTATGTTCGTGGACTTAATTGTTGGACCTGGTGTAGCATGATGTTGCAAACGCTGGTGACATAGTGGTAAGTGCTACACTTGCCAACCAAAAGTTGGGCAGTTTGGGTCCACCAGGCGCAACTTGGAAACTCCGTGGGGCGGTTCTACTCTATCCTATAGGGTTCTTATAAGTTGAAATAAATTCAATGGCAACTTTTTTTTAATAGTATAATATTAGTAGTGTTACGGGGGAAAAAAAACAGCAGTAGAAGGTAATAGAAAGCAAAAAATTGGTCAGAAAGTTCTCTCTGTGGGTGTTAATTTTAGGCAGAGATTTCACTGAAAGGAAGGAAAGACCTATGTAAAGACTCATGGGAAAAAGCCTCCAGGCAGAGGGACAGCAAGTGCAAAGCTGGTAAGACTTAGGCTTAGGGAGTGCACAGAAGACCTTTGAAAGTCAGCCAGTGGTACAGCTAGGGGACAGTCCTCACAAGACCACCTAAGTTACAACTGTCCCAGTTGCACATATAGAGGGACCTAAAACAATCTTTACGTTTGATAATTTGCTGGGACTCACAGAATTCATTGAAAACTATTATATGCAACATTAGTATTGTATGCAGTGTTACAATTTAATACAGTGAAAGAATGCAGATTGAAATCAGCCGTGAGAAAATGCACATAGGGCAGAGTCCAGGAGAGCGCCTAACATGAAACTTACAGATGTCCTTTCCTGGGGAGTCGACTGCGTTTATGCGTCCTAGAATAGATACGTGTTTCTTACATACTAGTATTGCTAAGCAGGGAAGTTCACTGCAACTTGGATTTCCAAAATCTATACCAGGGCTCCATCACATGGGCCACGTGACTAATCTCTCTGTGCAGCCCCTTGGGTGGTGGAGCTGATATGAAATACGTAAAAACTCTCACCATAAATCATGCTGTTACCATCTGGCTTGATCCAAAGACCTCAGGTAAATAAGGATACTCTTTAAGGCATGATATTGAAGGGCTCAGAGATTACCTCCAGAAAATCAAAGACAAAAGCCAGGCGTCTTCTGGGGCAAGTTAAAGTTTTGAGTATACAACGCCACCTGGTTTAAGTCCAGTGAGCAAGATGGGAGTGGTAGGATAAAAAGCTGGAGACGTACCGCATACTAGACGACAGTGAGGACTTCAGATTTTATTCAACACATACTGGGGAGTTACTGGAGGGCTATAAACTCAGAAATGATGCCATTTGAATTTATTTTATAACAGTCACTCTGATACAGTGTAAGCCAGGAAGAAAACAAGAAGAAGCAGGGAGACCAGGAAATGAAACTTACTGCAAAATCCTCCATTATAAAAATTCTCAGACATGAAAACTTTCTGTATTTTTAAGAGACATCAAGCTAGTTAGACCTTTTCTTGTGTTGTTTGATATAGTTCAAATATGTATATACTGTACCACATTTTAGAATTCAGACAGCATATAACAACTTTTTTTAAGTTTATATATACCATGTATCAGTCTCTACACAATTGATTACCTGTGACAAGAGCAAATATGCCTAGTCCTCAACAAAACCTACATCTTTGGACTTGAAAGTTCAAACAATTTGGATGGGACCTCTAGAAATTTCTAGGGTATTCAAGACAATATTGTTATTATTATAAAACCCATGTTTGAATTAATGAATAGGGTTGTTTTGCTTTCTGTTTGGAAATAAAGATAAAATATTTCCTTATACTGATATGTGATGATCAAGGAATGGATCATCATTAGTGATGGTTGCAAATATTTCTGATTTTTCCACAGTGTGAGTTTTTAGGAAAATTGAACTTTCTTGACCCATGTGGCTGGGTAGGGCGGGGGCAGGTAAGTAGTTCTCACCAAAAAGTTGAAGGCAAAAACTATTTCTATCAATTCTGGACAAAGACTTTAACTGCTAATGCAAGACCTTCCAGAACTTTCTGTTTCCTTTGGCATGGTAACCAGTGTTTGGAATCATATTCTTCAGCCAGCCTGAGTGTCTGTGTCTGACTGACAACAGTAAGGAAACGTTCCCTTCTTCCTCCTCATGCGTCTAAAAGGACATGTATCAAGAGCAGGAAACGAACCTCTGGACCTTCATACCATTTAGGTTTTGAGGTTGTTACCTCCTAGTTCCCGACACAGGTAACAAGGCCCCACTATCAATGGAAATATCATTTTCTTGTCATTACTAATAAAGGGTCACATTCTCACTCAGTGCTGCTGCAAATAGGCTATTTCACTTGTTCAAAATATGTTGATTGACTGAACAGAACTGAATGGAATTAAAAAGCCAAAAAGTCCTATAAGAGATTGTATAGGTCGAATCATGTCCACACATAATATGTGCTGGAATCCTAGCCCTTATACCCATGGATATGATTCTGTTTAGAAGTAGAATTTTCTTTCTTATTAAAAAGGCCGTATCAGGGTAGGATGTGTCCTAAACTGAATCACTTTCAAATTAGAACAGATCAGACAAAGAGACAAGTACATACTGTGGAAGATAGATGTCATGGGAGGATCATGTGTAAGCCAAAGCACCAAGGATTGCCCAGGAAAACCAAGAAGGAGAGGATGAATCCTGATTTGGACTTAGCCTCCAGATCGGTAAAGAAATAAATTTCTTTAAAGCCTCCCGGGTAAGGAGGATAACAATGTCAGGAAAGTAGGATAAGAGCATTAGGTAAGGGGGATAAGAGTCTCAGATAAGGAGGGTAACAGCATCAGGTAAGGCAGGTAGCAGATCAGGTAAGGGGGTAACAGCATCAGGTAAGCAGGATAAAGACAGAGTGAGCAGCACCCACTTATCTGTCAGTGGAGGCTTGCTTGTTGCTGTGATGCTGGAATCATGCCACTGTCACTTTGGTACCAGCAGGGTCACCCCTGGTAGACAGGCTTCAGCTGAGCTACCAGACGAAGACAGAGTAGGAAGAAGGACTTGACAGTCTACTTCTGAAAAGAATTGGTCAGGGAACATCTTACAAATAGCAGCAAAACATTGTCAGATATGATGCCAGAAAATGAGTCTCAGGAGATGACTGGGGAAGAGCTGCATCCTCAGAGTTGACCTTAATGTTGTGAATGGAGTAAGGCCTTCGGCCTTTGGGATCCTCGTTTGCTGATGCTGTATGACTCAAATGAGAAGAAACAGCTGCAAACATGCATTAATAATCAGAAGATAGAATGTACAAAGTAAGAATCTAGGAAAATTGGAAATCATAAAAAATGAAATGGAACACATAAACATAGATATCCTAGGCATTAGTGAGATGAAATGAATCAATTGGGGCCATTATGAATCCAACAATCATATGGTCTTCTATGCAGGGAACTAAAACTTGAAGAGGAATGGTGTTGTGCTCATCATCAAAAAGAGCATCCCAAGATCTGTCCTAATGTACAATGCTGTCAGTGAGAGGATAATATCCATATGCCTACAAGGAAGGCCATGTAGTATGACTGTTTATTTAAATTTACACACCAACCACTAAAGCCGAAGATGAAGTGACTGAAGATTTTTACCAACTTCTGCAGTCTGAAAGTGATCAAAAATGCAATTAGGAAGCATTGATGATTACTGGTGACTATAATGCAAAAGTTGAAAACAAAAAAGTATCCGTAGTTGGAAAATACGTCTGTGGTGATAGACGTAATGCTGGAGATCACATGATAGAATTTTGCAGGACTAACAACTTCTTCACTGCAAACACCTTTTTTAACCAACACAAACAGCGACTATACATATGGACCTCACCAGATGGAATACACAGGAACCAAATCAACTACATCTGTGGAAAAGGATGACAGATAATCTCCATATCAACAGTCAGAACAAAACCACGTGCTGACTGGCACAGATTGTCAATTGCTCATACACAAATTCAAATAGAAACTGGAGAAAATTAGAACAAGTCCATGAGAATCAAACTGTGACCTTGAGTTTGTCACTCCTGAGTTTAAAGACCATCTTAAGCACAGATTTGATGGGTTGATCACTAATGACTGAAGAGCAGATGAACTGTGGAATGACAACAAAGACACCATCCATGGAGAGAGCAAGAGATCATTAAAAAGGCAGAAAGAAAGGACCAAATTGGATGTCGGAGAGACTCTGAAACTTGCTCTTGAACATCCAGCAGCTAAAACAAAAGGGAGGAATGGCGATGTAAAAGACCTAAACAGAAATTTCAAAGAGCAGCTCGAGAAGACAAAATAAACCCCAACCCTATTGCTGTCGAATTGTGTCCGACTTGCAGTGACCCTAGAGGTCAGAGTACAACTGCCCCATAGAGTTTCCAGGGAGAACCTGGTGGGTTTGAACTGCCAACCTTTTTGTTAGCAGACGTAGCACTTAACAACTACTCTACCATGGTTTCAGAGAAGACAAAGGAAAGTATAATGACATGTGCAAACAGCTGGAAATGAAAACCAGAAGGAAAGGACACATTCTGTATTTCTTAAGCTGAATGAACAGAAGAAAAAATTCAACCTTGAGTTACAATAGTGAAAGAGTCTATAGGGAAAATACTAAACAAGTCAGGGAGCATCAAAAGAAGATGGAAGGAATACACAGAATCGTTACACCAGAAAGAACTGGTTGAAGTTCAGCCATTTGAAGAGGTAGTATTTGATCAGGAACCAATGGTACTGAAGGAAGAAGTCGAGGCTGCATTGAAGGCATTGGCAAAAAACAAGGCTTCAGGAACTGATGCAGTATCAATTGAGATATTTCACCAAACGGATGCAGCGCTGGAAGTGCTCACTCATCTGTGCCAAGAAATTTGGAGGACAGCTACCTAGCCAACTAACTGGAAGAGATCTGTATTTATGCCCATTCCAAGGAAAGGTGATCCAACTGAATGGTCCGTGGTACAGTCAAGATTCTCCTCCAACACCACAATTCAAAGGCATCAATTCTTCTATCTTCTTTGTTCATTGGTCAGCTTTCACATGCATATGATGTGATTGAAAATAGCATGGCTTGGGTCAAGCACACTTTAGTCTTCAAGGTGACATCTCTTCAGTACTTTAAAGAGATCCTTTGCACGAGATTTTCCCAGTGCAGGTGTGTCTTTTGATTTCTTGACTGCTGCTTCCATGGGCATTGATTGTGAACCCAAGTAAAATGAAATCATTGACAACCTCAGTCCTTTCTCTATTTATGACAATGTTGCTTACTGGTCCAGTTGTGAGGATTTTTGTTTTCTTGAGTTTAAGGTACAATCCATACTAAAGGCTGTGGTCCTTAATCTTTATCAGTAAGTATTTTAAATCTTCTTCAGTTCCAATAAGTGAGTGGCGTTGTTTGTGTAACCCAGGTTGTTAATGACTCGTCTTCCAATCCTAATGCCTCTTTCTTATTCATATAATCCAGTTTTCTCAGCATAGAGATTGAAAAGGTAAGGTGAAAGGATATAGCCTTGACATATACCTTTCCTGACTTTAAACCATGCAGTTTCCCCTTGTTCTGTTCACACAACTGCCTCTTGATCCATATACGGATTCCTTGAGAGCACAGTAAAGTTTTCTGGAATTCCCATTTTACACAGTGTTAGCCATACTTTGTTATGATCTGCACTGTCACATCTCTTTGCATAGTCAATGAAACCCAGGTGAATACCTTTCTGGTAATTCTCTGCTTTCAGCCAAGATCCGTCTGACATCAGCAGTGATAGCCCTGGTTCCACATCCTCTTCTGAATCCAGCTTGAATTTCTGGCTGTTCCTTGTCAGTGTACTGTTACAGTCACTTTTGAATGATCTTGAGCAAAATTTTACTTGCATGTATGAAAAGAAGATAAGGAACAAAATAAATGAGTTGAAATAGGATACCCTAAAATAAGGTGGAATGAAAGAACATCTCTGGTAGACAGCATCTAAGATGACCCCTAATGATATCTACCTCTTAGTATTCACGACCTCGTATAATCTCTTTGTCTTGAATGTGGACTGGACATTGTGATTCACTTTTTTTTCTCACTGTGGTATACAGAGAGGAGAGAGAGAGCGCGCGCACTATAAAAATATGGCAAAACATTTGCCAACTTAATGATTTTTACACAAGTAGTTGAGTTACATTGATTAAAACCCGTCATCTTGTATAACTGTTGCCACTATCCTTTTCCAAATTATTCTACCACCATTAACAGAAACTGAGTAACCTCTAAACAATGAATCCCCTCCTCCCCTCTTCCAATCCTAGATAACCACTAAAAGATTTGGTCTCTATACATTTGCCTCAGTAACAGTACATTGAACAATACATTCTCACTCAGTAACAGTACATTGAACTGCCTGAATTCATTTATTCCTATATTAATTTATTAATTCAACAAAATATCAAAGAGTACCTAAAATGTGCCAGGCCTTGTATTAGATTTAGGGACATATAGGTAATGAAAAGCTGGGCTCAGGCATGTTGAACTAATTAGGTCAAGTGGAACACTAACCCTGAACAAGTCCCTACAAGTGTGAAGAGAGTTAGAAAGAAACACGGAAATAATAGAGCTTAAGAGTGCAAGGGAAGGAGACCTTAGGTAGGAGAAGAGGACTGTGTCTGAGATGATCATTCTGAGAGACTGGTGCTTATGTTGGGAATGAAAGATGAACAGGAATTAATCTGGGGCTGGAGAAAGTGATGGAAAATCTAAGCTGAGGGAAAGATAAATAGGCTAAATGAGTTCGAGCAACTGAAATTAGACCATTAGGACTGGAGGCTAATAGATCTTCTGAGGACTAACTTTGACAACATTATCTTGGTCAGAGAAGATTTATAGAAAGATATCTTAATTTCTTAGTGCTGCTAAAACACAGACACAGATTAGTGCTGCTAAAACACAGATTTAAAGAGCAGAACTCTATGTTTTCACAGTGCTGGAGGCTGAAAGTCCTAATCAATTTCTTGACCATGTTGACTGTTCTTGTTGGTAATCATGGGTGTTCCTTGGCTTGATGACAGTCTTGCATGGCATCTGTCTTCCTCAGTATGTGCATGCTTCCATGTCTAATCTTCTCTTTTTATGACTCAAAAATGATCAGGTTTAGGACATACCCCACATGGATATGGACTCATTAACACAACAAAGAAGACCCTACATCCCATGGGATCACATCCATAGGCATACATCTCTAAACCAAACCAATTGCCATCAAGTTGATTCTGACTCATAGCAACACCATAAAACAGAGAAGAACTGCCCCACTGAGTTTCCAGGGAGTACCTCGTGGATTTGAACTACTGAGCTTCTGGTTAGCAGACATAGCACTTAACCTCTAGGCCATGGGGGTTTCCATTTACAGCTACAGGAATTAGAATTTTAACACATTACAGGGGTAGGGGGAGGCCACAACTGAATCCATAGCAGGCTACAACCCCTGATTAGAGATGTCCAGATCCAGTAGGACTTTTTTTTATATGTATCTTTCTGGGCCTGAGTGGTCTTTTATGTTCTGTTCTTTTTCTTTAAGGTTATGAATTTGATTAAGTACATTGTTGCCTCTTTTATTTCTCCAGGTTTCTCTGATGGTTGAGCTTGCTGTATTTGGCTCAAATTCTCTTTTCTTAGTCATTTTATTGAATTAGAACCATCTCTGACATATTAATGTATTAGGGAAGTTGAGAGGTTAAATGCTTAAGCATTAGACAGTTTTTGTGGTAAAGATAATGTTTAATTTCAGTGTGAATGCTCATGAAAGGATTCATTCAAAATCCTTTCAAACAATATGCTTTTGAAGTTATGTGTGTTTGTTCTCTGACCCTAGAAACTCATTCTGAAACTTTAGTCAAATTGCAGTATCTTACTTGTAATTTTACTCCAGAAAATGTGAGAGCTACCAAATTGTTCTATTATTCTGTCTACATTATGTGGCTGTACTTGCCAGTGGTTTGGAAGTGAACTGATTTGACTATTTTGGACATGATCTCTTTACAGAATCAACCATGGGATAACATTACAGTGTACTGTTGAACTACAGCCAGTGGTTGGAGAAGCAATGTGCCCTAAAAGAGGAGGCTACCAGGTGCCATTGAGGGGCCCTAGGTGTCAAGAGTGATCAGTGGAATGACATTACTTTCCCTACACTCATCTACATGTTGTGTCAGGACAGCCTGTGCCTGCAACTCATTTACAATGACCCAGCACTGGTCGCATTTATGATGCCTGCAATTAGAGCCTATTAGGCTTGGTTGAAAGTGAGGCATCAAAGGTGTGACATAATTTGAAAACGGAGAAACAACATCTGTAGTCCTGTCATGTTGGTGGGTTAGAGTAATGAAAATGCAGGAGAGAGTAAATGCGGGCTTTTGAAAGTAACAGTTAAGCTGTTGGGCAGTTCCTTTAGAAATCCAATTCTATATAACTTCACAGATATTTAGTCATACGAGTTAACATTTGGAAATTCTGGCAGTGTAATTGTTAAATGCTATGGCTGCTGACCAAAAGGCAGTTTGAATTTACCAGGTGCTCCTTGGAAACTGTGGAGCAGTCCTATTCTGTCCTCTAGGGTTCCTATGAGTCAGAATCAACTCAATGGCGGTGGGATAGTTAACATTTATTGAGTGCTAAACATACTGTGGAAGCCTCGGTGGCATAGTGGGTTAAGTGCTATGTCTGCTAACCAAAAGGTCTGCAGTTCAAATCCCCCTGGTGCTCCTTGGAAATTCTATGGGGCGGTTCTACTCTGACCTCTAGGGTCACTATGAATCGGACTCAACTCGACAGAAGTGGGTTTAGTGTGTGCATTTTTTTAAAGATACTGTGCCTAGTGTTCACATATATATTGTTGTTTTTTCTGTTGAGTTGAGTCCGACTTGTGAGGACACCGTGCATGCAGAGTAGAACTGGCCATAAGGGTTTCTAGGCTTTTTTGGGGTAGATCATCAGGCCTGTCTTCTGAGGTGCCTCCGGGTGGGACTGAATATGTGCGCATTGACTGAAAACTGACCATAGCCCCGTGAAATAGTATTATTATTAAGCTTGTTGTACAGATAAAGCTTCATAAATGTAAGTTGAAGTAATGAACACTAATTTTGTGTCCAAGATTGGGTAAACCAAGGCTAGAGCTACTAATAAGCAGTCTAATTGGACTTTAGCATTAGGCTTTCTGATTCTTCATTTGCCTTGCTTGATGCTACATTTTCAGTTCTCCAAGAAAAGCACAGTGGACTAATCACCCTGAAATTCCATGAAAAAAAGCCTTGCTGGTTTAACATGGAAACCCTTGTGGCATAATAGTTAAGTGCTATGGCTACTAACCAAAAGATCAGCAGTTCAAATCCACCAGGCACTCCTTGGAAACCATGTGGCAGTCTTACTCTGTGCTTTAGGTCTCGTGAGTCAGAACTGACATGATGACAATAGGTTTGTTTTTGTTTTAGTTTTTTAGTGGCCCAACTACGTGATGTGTTATTAGAAATGCCTTAACTGTTCCTTAGTCTTTTTTACTATCTGCTAACTGTTGCCTGAAATTCCAGATCCTTACACTTTAAACTCTAGTCTTTCCAAAGTGCCTCTTTGCTTGTTTGTTTATTCTTGTTAAAATGTAGGAAATGTACACCTTTAAGCCTTCTGTCAGTAGTTGTATTTAGAATATGATTGAAAGGCAAGACGTAGGGTTTTCCCAGGAAATGAGAGCAGTGTGAATGAAGCCAGAAAGAGAGGGCGAGCAGGGAGGGGGCATTTACTTAGACTGCAGTGTGAATGGTGGCCCAGGTTGGGAAGTAGGGGTAGGGGGAGAGGGCAGAGAGTGAAGAGTGTGTGTATGTTAACTGAAGAAAAGAAACTGAAGACAAACCTTGCTTCTTTATCAAATCCTTATACTAGTCACCAAAAGGCAATTATAAGGGTTTCATCTTCCATTACTCTGGGCTGAGTTTAAAGATGTTACTGAAATCTGAGCTGACTCACACACATTCCCTGAAGTCAAACAACAGTCTTAACATGTATATGACACTGTTGCTGGAGGTTATTCCATCCTGGTTAAAAAATGAAAACTAATAAACTACCAGCCTCAGTGGTTTGTAAATATTTTATTGAGCTTTGCTTGGAATGAGAAACTTAGAATTTGTCTAGATTTAAGTTAGAAAAAAAACAGTATTTTAAAATTGTTCCCACAGGCCAGCAGCTTTGAAAGCAAACAAAAAACCACAGGTGACAGAAAATGAAAACTATGTACATGAATTTTTTCCAGTAAGTATTACCTGAAAGGACCCTGATGGCTAAGTACATGCTTTTGATTAAATTCACTGAATTCGTTCTATTGTGGTGCTCACATGTATTGCTTTCCTAGAGATCTGAGCACTGAAAATCACAAAAGAGTTTTTTGAAAATATCATATTATATGCATGCTCAATAACATTATATGAATGTTGATCATTTTGGGGGTATTTTAACTTTAAGATAATTGTATCCAGAGTGTGCAGTATGGAAATCTAAAGACTGGGAAAGGATGTTTCTTGGAGGTTTCTTTCGCTTTTCATCTTTTACAGTGTTGGTTTGGTGTTTGTTGAGACTCCTGTATTATGTTTCTTGTTTTGAAATGTCACATTGTTATTTTGTTTTACAGCTACCTCTATGATCCCCCTTACTGTTAAACCAGACTTTAACTTCTGCATATCTTTTTAATTTCCTCTCCATCTGAAAGGGTTATAACTACCGTAATACATCCCTCTTTTTAGTGTGATGATGTCCTAATTTTCATGTTATGATCACTAGTTCCCTGCTTTTAGTATTGTAGCTTGGATTGAGCTGTGTGACTTCCCTAAGTGAGTAGAATTCTGGATGCTGTGTCCTTCACTATATCTTGTAGTCTCTAAGCTTCTGTTTGTCGGCAAATGTCTTAATTTCACCATCATATTTGAAAGACAGTTGTGCAGGCTATATATAAATCTTGGTTGGAAGTTTTTATCCTTCAGGGCTTTGAATGTGTCATCCCACTGCCTTCTTGCCAATATCATTTCTGCCAAGAAGTCAAATAAAAGCCTGCAGGGCTTAACTCTGAATGTTAACTTTGCTTTAAGCCTTGCTACCTTTACAAGCCTTTCTTTATTATTTCATTTTATTAAGTTAACTATAATATGTCTTGGTGTCTTTCTTTTGGGGTCTAGTTTCTGTGACATTTTATACACATGCTGGATATCTATATTCTCTTCTTTCATAATTTCAGGGAAGTTGTCTGTCAGCAACTGTACAACAATACTGTCTGTATTTTCATCTATCCCTGCCTGTTCAGGAATTCCAATTATTCAGATTATTGCTCTTAATACAGTCCCACTTATCTCTTAATGCTTCTTCATTTTTCTTGTTTCTTTTCTCAGGTTTCTCCTCATAAATGCTGGTGTCATTTGCTCTATCCTCAAAACTACTAACTCTGGCTTTTATCTCCTTAATTCTGCTGTTTTGGTTTTGGATTGATTTGTCTAATTCTGTAATTTTGGTATTGATCTGCTGTATTTCAGTTTGCTTTGTTCCATCGGTTCAAATAGCTTACTTGATTTTTCATTTTGTTCTGATGCATTTTGTTTAATCTCTAGGAGGGTTCTATACATAATTCTTTTGTACTTGACTTCACATAGTTTCAAGAAGAGTTCTTCATCTGGTAAGTTTTTTGATTCTTTATTTTGGGAATTTTCTGGAGCTATGGTGGACTGCTTCTTTAAATAGTTACCTATTGACTGTTGTTTGCACACCATCTAGAAGCTGTTCAGTTTCTCTGGTGTTACCTCAACAGGAGGTGAGGTATAGTTCTAAGAGGGGAGTTGGTCACCAGCCATCTCTATGTACTCTAGTGACTAACCCCCAGGTGGACTCTACAGGGTGGCACGCTCTACCTCCTGGCTGGCAAAGACAGTATCCTCCTTATGAAGTCACTGGGGGGCTGTCAGCCAACAGTATGATGTTGATTAGTGAAGGGTGGAGAAGATGCTGCTGGGCTGCTCAGCAGTCAGTTCTTCTGGTGGTCTTATTTTAAAAAGGTGCTTCACTGTTAAGTTAGGAGCTGTCCAATAGCTATGAAAATCAGTCAGGCTCTCAAGTGTGACATACCCTGCCTTCTGGCTTACAATGAATGTACCTCAAAGGTCATCCCCAGATGGTATGACCTCGTTCAAGTAGGGAGGGGTTAGGGCCTTCCTGTCATCCTCTGCCAGGATCCATCTAGACCTCTAGTTACCACTGTCCTAAACACAGCTTTTTTGCTGCAGAAGCACTTTCCAGACAGACCCTGCTTCTCAGCATGAATATTAGCCACAGCTAAGGCCTCGAGGTGGATGACTCTGCCTCCCAGCTGACCAATATGGCATCCCACCCAAATTGCCCTTCCTGCCATGAAACAGCAGAATCTATGGTGCAGCTCAGAAAAGAGAGGGTACAGAGGCAGTGGTGCCCTCAGTCAGCAGCCAGGCTCTCAATATGTGGCTTTCCTGTGCATACTCTCTGTTGTGCTATACACTGTTTACTTGGGCACTGCAGTTCAGCATAGTAGCCAGGTCATGCCCAGTCCCTGCCTCCCAGATAACAAAGAAGGCATCAGTACCTGCAGTCCTCCCAAACAGTGAGTCAGCAGAAACATGGTCCTGCCTCATCTTTGAGAGAGGTAGTTATTCTGTCACTGGCACTTAGTTAAGTCTAGAAACCCTATGCCAAATCCTAGGGCTCCTTGGATATCCACATTGTTCCATTCAGTTATCATTAGGCCCGAGTTCTCAGATGGAATTGAGGACACATGTGTCTAGTTTGCCACCATGGCCTTGCCTCCCATTTCTTGGAGATTTCTTGTGTTGGTTACCTGCTGTCATTGCCTCTGGGGAGGTAGGATTGACTGAGGATCCTCAGTTGAAGTTGTGTCAGCAGTAACTTTAACTTATGTTCACATATTTTAAATGACAGCTAAAAATAGAACATTCTTTTTAATATATATTCTAATGACTTGAGTTTCTTCACTAATTAGTTTTGAATAAAAACACTGTAGATCAAATTTGTCTTTGGATGAATGATGATAATATAAACTAATCAGTGGATACTTACTTAATTAGCATACAATAGGCATTCTTTGAAAATAATATTTCCTTTTTGACTACTTCTGTTACAAATTTAAAATAAGCGCAACTTGATGACACCTAACAACAACAGTAACAAATGAGAAATATAAAATTTCAAGCAGTTTATTGTGAGTAAAAACAAAAAACAAAAACTCATTCTGAAGTTGATTCCAACTCATAGTGACCCTCTAGGAGAGAAAACAACTGTTGCTCCACAGAGTTTACAAGGAGCACCTGGTAGATTTGAACTGCTGACCTTTGGGTTAGCAATCATAAAACTTAGCCACTACAACACTAAACCAAAAAAAAACCCAAACTCATTGTTGTTGAGTCAATTCTGATTAACAGAGACAGAGTAGAACTGCTCCTTCAGGTTTCCCAGGAGTGCCCGGTGGAATCAAATTGCTAATCTTTTGGTTAGCAGCCATAGCACTGAAATACTACACTACTCTGCCACCAGGGTTTCCACTACACCACTAAAAAAACTCCAAACCCACTGCCATCAAGTTGATTCCTGACTCACAGTGACCCTATAGGTGGAGTAGAACTGCCCCATAGAGTTTCCAAGGAGAGTCTGATGGATTTGAACTTCCTACCTTTTGGTTAGCAGCTGTAGCACTTACCCACTATGCCACCAGGGTTTCCTATTAGAGTTTCCTTATTATGGGTAGTACTGTATTCTATGTCCCCAAATTTAGCTATTACTAAAAAGTAAGTTATTTTTTAAGAAGAGTTCTGTCTTTTTCTTTTATTGCCTCAAGAAAAGAAAACTTTTACCTGTCCCTTTCTTCTCAGTAAGTTAATTAACCTCATTGATCCTGTTTCCTCATCTGTGAAGTAGCAATTACTAAGATAGTTGTTGTTGTGTGCCATGGAGTTGTTCCCACTCATAGCAACTGTTTGTACTACTGAACAAAACATCTCCAGTTCCTGTGTCGTCTTCACAAGCATTGCTGTGCACAAACTGATTGTTGCAGCCACTGTGCATCTAGAATAAGTGAATGTGTATGTACACACACATATGTACACAGACACCCAAACAAAGCATTTAGAAGTCATGAGTTCATATAGTTAACTTCCATTCGTATTCAACACGTAAGTTCTTTATGGTCTTCTAATTTTCCATGTTCGTTAATTCCCAGTCTGAGAGTGAGAAACCTGGCTCGCATTAACCCCAGTGTAATGACTTTTTGCTCGAACCCCCTGTATGACACCAAGCTCCTGACCACACTGCCGTCACCTCAGCTCACCATGTCTGCAACTTTTATCCCATTGACTCAGTGCTGCCACCTCCCCACAAGAAGGGAAAGGAAAAGAAGAGCAACCTGGGGTTTTTCAGAGCCATGTTTCAGCGGTGAGAATGAAAACAGGGCCATAAGGACCTGTCTTAGAGTTTCGTCTTGGAGACTTAAAATGACCTAGTTAACTTGTCTTACCTGTGAAGGCATCTGAGGCAAACGTTGATTGTATTTCATATCTGGAGTCTCAAGTTTTCTGCTATTAGTCTGACCCAGGACACTTCTGGATCTATCAAGGCAAAAGCTGTTTCAAAATTACTTGGCAAAGTTTCCTTCGAATCAAAATGTAGTTCTCACTTGATCAGTAGTGCCTGAAATCACTTAAGTGTGGGCCAAACAAAGCCTTTCAGTCCAAGCAAAGCCTGCCGTGGACACAACTTGTTCCACAGTGACCCTACTTTTTGTTTGACTGACTAGCCAAGACTGACAAATTGGCATCCTAATTGGGACCAATTCTGCCAAATGCCTGTTGTGGCTTCCCCACTGCTTTTTGGGTATTAGGTGACAGACATCCACTTCTAGTAGGAAATCAGTTTGGCTTGATAGTGGGCTCCTTTCCTGAGAACAACACTTATTGAACCATGTCTAGCTTTCCTGCCTGACAGCTCCACTCTGCCCTTAAATCCACTCCCACCCTGGCACCCAAGAACTAGGCCATGACAATATATAGTTACCAAGATGGCTTATAAGACAAAGGTGAGCATTGAAGAAACAGCCACGATAGTCTGATCCTGGTGGAATCAGCAAACTGAGTCAGTTTTTGTCTGAGTCTCTTTTGCCTGAACTAATTAATTTTTCCTTTGCTCATCACTCTGTCTTGTATTTTCTCAAGCTTTTCATGACTTGAAATACGAGTTTGTGGCTCTCCTCAAATATTACTTAATAGGCTAGCATGTGAGCAAACAACTTCTTTGCAGGGAACTGGTGAAAGGCAAGGATGACTGACAGTTGCTCAGTGTCTACAGAAAGTGCATCACCACCTAGAGCACACTGGGAAAGGGTGTAGATGACTGAAAGGCTTAATATGTGCTTCTGTGTCTTAATATAGAGTGGATTAAAGCAAGAAAAGCAGGGCAGGTGATTGATTACTGAGAAAAATAAATAAATAAAGACATTCCTTTTATGAGGTGCCCATCAAACATTTACAGAGCCATTGCGTGCACAGTTTCCCTATATTTTGGCTTTTCCTGTATATTGCCAGAGACAGAAATTGTATTTTTTCATTTGGGCCTGTCAGATCTGAATAATGAAAATAGCTAGCAAATTAACTGAGTCATTTATATGGCTGAATTTATACCTTTTGATTCTTGACGTAGCAAGAGTTTCGATTTTAAAAAGAGGATCTGTGGGAAGACTTGCTAAGAGGAAGAGGCCCTTCAAGTTACAAAGGTAGCATACTTCTGCCATACAGGGAAGAACAACCCATTGGTGTTTGTGTCAGATGACTGACTCTCTGCTAGCTAGTCCATGGTATGATATTGAGCATCTTTCCTGCAAGGGAATAATAGTGTTGGAAATGTGGAAGGTGAAAGGATTGTAGTGGTAGGATCTGTATGGGACCTGAATCACAATGCTACCAGGTTCAGTGATGTCCGCAGTTTCTCCATCAGAATAACATCTTTGCGTTATCATTTGGATATCTAAATGCCCCTGTTAATAGGACAGTAAATATATCATAAACATTAATAAACACTGAATTCTAGATTAACTGTTTTCCTCTCAGCAGTAAGAAAAATCCACTATAATAGGATGGAGGCATTCTGGATACCAGGCGAAGCTTTGAAAAGTAGAGAAAGCTCTACTAAAAGTATAGAGTAGCTGGAGCAGGGGGCAGGGGGCAGGGGACCATGCTCTTAGGCGAAATCGAGGCCAATTGGCACAACTAGCATTTTGCTAAGAGGGCTGTCTGCACCGCACATTGGTGAGTGGCATCTGGGGTCTTAAAAGCTGCCAAGCTGCCATCCGAGGGCACAGCAAACGGTCCCAATTCAGCAGGAACGGGTGCTCACTGAGAACCAAAATGACATGGGGTAAAGACAACCCAGAAGATAGAGAGACCCACATGAGTGGGTGCCTACATCAACTTGGGACCAGAAGAACTGGATGGTGTCTGGCCACCACCAGTGATAGCTGCGATGGAGCTCACTAAGTTGAGCCTCGCTGGCAACACAAGAATAAAAAGGGGTGCATCCTGAGATCTCCACTAAAAGACCTCAATTGATGGTCCAGTGTTTTCAGGGTTCCCCCGGGGAGCATGGCCCCTGGCCCTGATGCTACCCTTGCCCATAAATCATAATGAAGGTCCACTCTTTGGACATGAATGGATTGGACTTGGTGATGCAGAGTGACTATATATTATATTCACTTATGGTTCTATACATTTATAGGATATCATCCTGCTGACCTCAGGCTGGAGGATGGAGAGTGGACAGAGAGGAGGGGAAAGGAGGTTGTTGGGAGGATGAGACATGTATGCAGCAGAGAGGAATAGTGTGCTGTCACTGACAGGGAGAGCAGTGGAAGCTACATATAATTGGGCATATAAATTTATACAGGAATGTACATTTTCACTCAGTCATATTAAATAAAAAAAAAATCAAAAAAAAAAGAAAGAGCAAAAATAAATTTATTCATCTTCCAGAACAAGAGCTCAAGCCATAGGCCTTGAAGATTCAAGGATTCATATGTGCTGAGAGGACCTCCAGGGTCAACCCGTCCCAGGAATATAATAGTTTAATGGGAAGGAAAAATGACACACCCGTTGATTACAGTGAAGTCTCTGAGTAGTATGTCTGTCCACTGAGAGATACTTTGCAAGAAAGGCCTGGCAATTTACTCTAAAAAAAAATCAGCCATTGAAACCCTATGGAGCACTGCTCTACTCTAATATACACAGATGTCTTAGTTATCTAGTGCTGCCATAACAGAAATACCACAAGTGAATGGCTTTAACCACAGAAATATATTTCCTCACATTACAGTAGGCTGGAAGTCCAAATTTAGGGCATCAGCTCCAGGGAAAGACTTCCTTCCTCTGTCACCTCTAGAGGGAGGTCTTTGTCCTCAATCTTCTCCTGGTCAAGGAACTTCTTAGGTGCAGGAACACGGTCCAAAGGACATGGTCTCCTTTGGCACTGCTTTCTTGGTGGTATGAGGTCCCCAACTCTCTGCTTCCTTCCCTTTCTTTTATCTCAAAAGGGATAAAAGGTAGTGCTAGCTACATCCCAGGGAAACTCCCTTATGTTAGGTCAAGGATGTGACGTGGGTAAGGGTGTTGCAGTCACATCTTAATCCTCTTTAACATAAAATTACAGTAACAAAGTGGAGAACAGTAACACAGTAGTGAGAATCATGGTCCAGCCAAACTGATACACACATTTTGGGAGAGACATAATTCTATGACATCACACCCTTTGTTCCCCCCAAATCACATCTGTGAAACAGGCAAAACATATACATACCATCATATTATCCCAAAAGCCTTAACTCCAGGTCCAAAATTTCCTTTTCATCTGTCAAATCTAAAATACAAATTATCTGCTTCCAAAGGTACAATAGCAGAAAAGGTACAAACTAGACATTCCATTACAAATGGGAGAAACTGGAAAGAAAGAAAGCATAACAGACACCAAGAAAGTCAGCAGAACATATTATATTAGCCCTGAAGGCTTGAAAATAACCCTCTGTTCTCTGAAACCATTTACACAAATGTTTTGCCTCCAGACTGTAAGTACTGCCACACTTTCCGGATTCTCAGTGGAGGCCCCTCAGCTCTGGGCTTCAGTCTTGCCTTCTAGCCCACTGGGATAGCAGCTCTACTCCCTTGGCCTTAGACTCACCACTTTCCTAATTCAACTGAGTGGAGGTCTTATTGCCCTGACCCTGGCGGACCTAGTCTGCCCTTTGGCATAGCAGCCCCATCCTCTCAGCTTTAGGCAGTGGATCTAGCCCATGCTGTTGGGGCTTGTGAATGGCAGCCCCACACTCTAGAACTAAGTTGGTGAAGATTTGACTCTTTGAAACTGAGAAGGTCATGACTCCATTCTTTGAAGCCTCAGAGGTCATGGCTTGACTCTTTGAAACCTCTGCAGTCATGGCCATACCTTTTGAGACTGAGCCAGCTCAGTCAATTCTTGTACTCCTTGTCTCTTCAGCTTCTGCTTCCTGTGGCCTCTTGGCTCTTTGGGCTTCAAGCCCACATCTACCCTGCTAGAGCAAGTGTTCCAAAGCTCTGTAGCTCCACCAATCAGTGCCTGGAGGCACCTCGCTGCTAGGAAGCCTTCTATGCACAGGCCCTCAGCCATCTCAATCTGTAAGTCATTTCCAGCACTGCCTGGCAATGATCTGGTTTTGCGTTGCCAGTTCACTGCTGCTTCTCCTGGTCCTCTGTTGCTGTTTCTCACTGTCTGTACCTTCTCTGGTGTTAACAGTTCTCAGTTTCTTCTGAGTCTTCTACCCATTTAGTTTGAAAACCCACTTCCACATTTTTGGTATCTGTTAGAATAGTGTTACCAAGAGTCAAAAAAGATGCAACAGCAACTAGTTTGAGTGCATGAGTTAGGAGGACTAACTTAGAATCCTGTATGAGTTAGGAAATAGGAACTACCTTTTAAACTGTCCGTTTCTCTCAATTGTTCAATCCATAGGGAAGAAGGTACCTTTATGGGAGAGATGTTGTATCTAAAGTGGGTGGACCTAAACTTACTTAGGGTTCTCTCATTTTCAGATAATGGAAACTCAACTCAAATCTCCTCAAGCCAGAAAGACATTTGGGGGGCCATTTTCTAGAACTTGCCAAAATTAGTGATGACTGTATATCTGGATCATAAAGTACTTCAATTCTTGTGATTGTAACAGAAGGAATTTCAGAATATTAAGATACAGACCAAAGCAAAATGTGCACATTCTTTATTCTTATGGAAATCCCGATGCAGTAATGGTTAAATGATACAGCTGCTAACCAAAAGGTCAGTAGTTCATATCCACCAGGCAATTCTTGGAAACTCTGTGGGGCAGTTCTATTCTGCCCTATAGGGTCACTATAAGTTAGAAGTGACTCAACGACAATGGATTTTTGGTTTTATTTCTATAGTTCCCAATCATATAGACTAAAATAACAGAACGAAATTCACATATCATTTATATTCTTTCAGACTTCTGTCCATATGTGCAAATCTGTAATCTTTCCCACAACCCTGATCCCCAGATCTAGCTGTATATTGTCAGAGATCAAAGGTTGTGGGAGCAGAAAGTGGAGGGGATTTGCCTGTCTCCTAGAGCAGAGCCCCAGTGGTGTCAATACGGTGTCACCTTTCCGGGAAAAGGAAGAGAATATTCTAATTTCTTTTATTCTATTCCATAAGCTTGAAATGACAGGCTCAAAAAAAAAAAAAAGTATTCTTAATATTTTTTTCTATTTACCTGGAGTACAAAAGTACTCATTTTTATATCAGTGGAGCTATATATTGGAAAACCAAGCAAGGCATATTTCTAATCAAAGATACATTAAGCAGTTATCACAATTTCTCCTGTCTTTGCGTAGATAGGTAGCCAGTTGTCTGGAAGGGTCATGGCGATCTTGGCCTTCCTTGGCTTAAGAAGGAACCCTGGTGATGCAGTGATTAAGCATTTGTCTGCTAGTCAGAAGGTTGGCATTTGAATCCACTGGCCTTCCAGTGGGAGAAAGATGTAGCAGTCTGTGACCATACAGATTACAGCCTTGGAAACAACATGGGGTAGTTCTGTTCTGTCCTATAGGGTTGTTATCAAAAGATACTTGACAAGCTTTTTTGTTTATTTGTTTTATTTGGCATGTGTGCATATTCTCATAAGGAAAAAAATGATTATATGATGGTACGTGGGCATCAGGGTCCATTATTTAGAAGACATTATCAGGAGGGCCCAGCCCCTGAAGAAGGACATCATGCTTAACTGAAAAAAGAGGAAGACCTTCAAGAAGATGGAGAGACACAGTGGCTACAACAATGGGCTCAAGCTTAATGCTGATTGTTAGCATGGTGCAGGACTAGGCAGTGTTTTCTTCTCATGTACATGGGGTCAGTATGAGTTGGAATGGACTTTACAGCACTTAACAACAGCAACATGCAAGACTCCTCTAATACATGCCTGGGAAGTAAAGGGTTTCAGGTCCCTATGGATTTTAGCACTCAAATAACATAGTCAGGGCTCGCTCTTGCCATCTCTGGACAATAATTTCTTGTATGTTTGGTCTTACACTGTGTAATGGTTGAGATTGTGAGTCAACTGGGCTGGGCCATGATTCTCAGGTTTTGTCAGTTGTATAATGTTATGAACACTTCTCTTTTGAAATTTGACATGTGATTGCCTTCATGATAAAATCTACTGAGTGGTACCACTAGGGGTGAGGCTTGTGATGTCTCACTGCTCCCTCAGCCTTCACTTCTCCACTGTCCACTGCCTACTTCCTATTCACCTCATCAAGACTTTTGGCTTGTTGTGGATCCCACAGGTGCCCTTGTCATCTAATGTACAGTTCTTGGGACTTGATCTAGCAGCTTACCTTTCAGTCTTGGAATTTATCGGTCTTTATAGCCTGCAAGCAAGAATTCTGCTATGAAACCCACTGTTCACCAGTCCCTGCAGCTACATGAATAAGGAGAAGACTCACAGTCTTGCCTGCCAGCTTGAGATCTGTTGACCTACACAGCCTGTGAGCAAGAGCTCTTCTCTCCCACTTGTCTTGGGTTTACCAGCTTCTGTGGGTGTGTGAATTGGGAGAGGCTTCTTTCTTAATCCTGTACTTGGGATATTTCAGCCTCTATAATTTTGTGAGCTGTTTCCTCATTATAAATCCCTTTCTCTGTCTCTTTCTCTCTCTCTCCATGTATATTTACATACTTTACTGATTTTGCTGAACTAGAGAAGCCAGCTAAGACACATTGCTTCACTCCAGGTGGAGCTTTTTTTTCTCATGACAAAGGATGATGGTCACTAGAAGACTGAGGCTCAGCTTAGTCACTCCAGGATAAAGAAAACCTATCTCATTTAAAATTCACATATTAACCCCATAGAGGGTTTCTAATTAACACAGGTTGTCTGACAGGTCTGTTCCTGGGTCTGGTGGAAGGGGGTCATATTTTTGGGTAGGCCTGGCTCAAGTATACCTATCTTTGGTGTATTTGAGTGGATGGAGGAGGGTAATACCATTGTGTGTTAATAGAGAAAAGGTTGAAAGAAAAGCAGGTTGGAGAATCAATAACAGCTACCACTGAAAGGGGTAGCATTCAAAAGGGATTGAAAAGAGTAGTGTGCAAGAGAGGTTATAGTAACAGTGTGAAAAATGAATTGTAGGGGTCTAACATCTGAGTTTCTATGAGTATTTTTTTTTTAAATCTGGGCATTATGGTATCGTTTCTGTGTGGCTTACATGTTTAACTTTCATATACTCAGGTGATTTTATGATTTATGATTTGTTTCCCTGCTTTCCCCTCTTATTCTCCATGCTCCCTAAAGCTTAAAATTATGTTCCTCTTAAAGAAGCAGAACAGCAACCAATAAGACCTAGAGTGACACAACCAGACAATGGAGGCACATCTTGTGACCAAAACCAGGGTGGTGCAAATAGACTCTGAAAGAATGTCCACAAGAGGTCAGTCTGCCTGCCTGAAAGGGGAACTAACATTCTGCAAATTCATCAGGCTTAAGCCCTAAACCTATAAAACTCTCAGGTCAGTCTCTGACAAGCAGAGAGATTTTGGAAGAGCCTATTTCCCTGTCTCTTGTATGCTGATATACAATAAAGCCTTCTTGCTACACACTGCACCTCTGTCTCAATATTGGCTTTGGGACAGATGGCGTGAATCCATGTTTTACAGTAACATTATAATCCATGAACTTCGCATGGCATTGATGCTTGAAGATGGAGAGGAGAGACTGGATTTCTAGCTCTTGTACTGGCTGCTGCAATAGAGCCAGCAAAATGAATGCCATACCACTAGAATTTGAAGGCTCCAGTACAAGGAGCTGCTGCCTTGAAAGTTTCTTTTGTAATTATAGACTAATGAGAGAAGCTCTGAGCAGAAGAAGCAAAATAAAAATATGACCAAGATTTACAGGTTACATAAATATCTGTTTTGTAAACTTCACCTACTTGACAAAAGACCATACTTGAATCTGACAATAATAATTGTAATAACTTAGGTGGGATCAAGATGCTGGTGTAGACAGATGCTTCCCATGACCTCTGTGACAACAAAAACCCAAAAGAAGAAATGAATCTAGTACATATGACATCTCAGGAACTCTGAACATCAAAGGGAAAGTTGAGAAATTGGACTAAGCAATGGGGAAGGGACAGTAACACCAGAAGTACGTAGAATTACACAGATCTGTCCTCTTAGGAAATGGCTGCAACCACCTCGTAGTGGACTAACAGTGGAGGTAGCTGGATGTACTTATCAGCAGGAGTGGCCATATAGAGGATCCACTTATTCCTCTATAATCAGTCAGAGACAGCACCAGATTGTAAAAAGCTAAGACTTTGCATGCAACCTGCTGCATGAGGCTCTGAATCTTCACTACAAAATGGGCACATCTCCCTTCTCCCTGTGCATTCCCCTCCTTTCTCTGTACTGGACTCATCACTAGATCTGACCAGTAACTGAGCCAGAAGTGTAAGACTCTTAAAGCCCAGCATGAGCTATTCCATGAGATTCAGAGGGGGAACAATTTAACAAGGTCTCCTAAGCCAGAAAATCAGGGCAGAAACTATTCTTTCACCTAGATTCAGACATAAGGGGCTACACCATGGTCACAGACTCTAAGGGACAACTGTTAGTCCCATGTCTTTCTCACTGGCTGCAGCCAGAAACCTGTGCCTATAACATTCACCCCTGCCCATCCACAACATTAGGTAAGAGCCTACACCCACACACTTGGTGACCAACTATCTAGACATCTGAGCTGGATCCATGCAAGAAAAGTACATTTCAAAATAAGAAGCTAGAACACAGAAGGCAAACATAAACAAAATCTACTGATGGCTTAGAAACAGCAGTCCCTATCAAAGCACTTAAAGGAGCAAACTGTGATCTCTTTAAAAAGCTCCCAAAACACACAAATTTTGCAGAAGAAGAGACCTTACTGGAATTATCAGGAATAAAATAAAATAAAAGATTAATATTTAGAACTCTTTAAGAGGTGAGGAAGGAGATAACACAAAATGCAACAGAGCATAACAACAAATTGAACAAGCTGCAAGAAAGCATTGAGGGGAAAGAATTAGAAATTCAGAACATTAATAATAAAATTACAGAATTAGACAACTCAATAGAAAATCAAAGGAGCAGAATTGAGGCAATGAAAGGCTGAATAAGAGATTCAAGATAAAGCATCAACATATTTGAGGAAAAAGAAAAGAATTTAAAAAAAAGAAACAGTAAGAATTGTGTGGGACTCTGTGAAGAGATATAATCTATAAGTGATTTTAGTGCTGAAAGTGGAGGAGGGTAGTCAGATAACAGAAAATACAGAGAGAATTGTCAAAGATTTACTGACAGAAAATTTCCCTGATACCATTAAAAATGAGAAGATACCTATCCAAGATACTTATCGTTGAACAGCACACAAGGTAGATAACCAAAAATTATAATATGCTAAGGCATGTTATAATCATACTTACCAAAACTAGAGCTAAGAGGACCTTTTTAAGAGTAGAGATAAGCAAAAAATAACCTACAAAGGGGAATCTGTAAGACTAAACTGAGACTACTCAGCAGAAACCATGCTGGCAAGAAGGGATGACATATACAAAGCCTTGGAGGAAAATAATTGCCAGTAAAGAATTATATATCCAGCAAAATTGTTTTTCAAACATGATGGCAAAATCATGAAATTTCCAGACAAATAGAAATTTAGGGAATTTGCAAAAACCAAACCAAAATTATAAGAAGCACTAAAGATAGCCCTTTGCTTAGAAAAATCAGTATCACCAAGTAACAACCCAAGGCTACAACACAAAGCAGAGCAACTGGATATCAACCCAAACTGGGGAATCACAAAACTAAATCATAGGCAAACAAAACCCTGAAAACAGGGAAGCAGAGATGTCGTTATGTAAACATTATAAAATAAAAAAGAGGGAAAGAAAAGAAAATGTGGGCATAGATCTTTCATGTGGAGAGGAAGTCAAGGTGATATAAAGAAATTAAAGATTGATTTAAATTTAGAAAAAAATAGGGTAAATATTAAGGAACCACAAAAGAAACTATCAATCTAATGCATAAAAATAAAAAACAAGAAAAAGAAGTCTCAGCAAATATAAAACCACCAACATTGAAAAAGATGAAAAGAAAACAAATAAAACTGATTCGGCACAGAAAATAAAAGGAACAACAGAACTGTCTACAGCACCCAAAAAAAGACATCAGAATGACAGCACTAAGCTCGTACCTATGAGTAAAAACACCAATAAAGAGATGGAGCGTGGCAGACTGGATAAAAAAACATGACCCATCTAAATGCTGCCTACAGGAGACACACCTTAGACTCAAAGACATGAACAAACTACAACTTAAAGGATGGGGAAAAAAATACAAGCTAACAACGTTTGAAAAAGAGCAGAAGTGATAATATTAATCTCTGGTAAAATAGACTTTAAAGTCTACCATGTTGGATTAGGAATGACATTATATAATGATTAAAGGAGAACATAACCATATTAAATATCTACACACCCAGCGACAGGGATCCAAAATACATAAAACAAACACTAACTGCATTGAAAAGAGAAATAGACAGCTCCACAATAATAGTAGGAGACTTCAACACACCACTATCAGTGAAGGACAGAACATCTAGAAAAAAAGCTTAATAACAACATAGAAGATCTAAATCCCACAATCAACCACTTGACATCATAGACACATACAGAACACTCAACCCAAGAGCAGACAAGTATACTTTCTTTTGTAATCCATATGAAACATTTTCCAGAATTGACAGCACATTAGGCCACAAAGCAGTAGTTAACAAAATACAAAGTACTGGAATATTACAAAGTATCTTTTCAGACCATGAAGCCACTAAAACAGAAATCAGTAAAGGGGGAAAATACACACACATGTACACACACACACACAAACTGAACATCACCTAGCTAAAAGATGGATGAATTATAGAAGAAATCAAGGATGAATAAAAAAGTCATAGAATCAAAATAGAATGAAAATGTATCCTACCAGAATCTATCAGACACAGCAAAAGAAATTCTCAGAGGTCAACTAATCTCGTTAAATATACACATTCATTATGAAGAAAGGGCCCAAATCAAAGAATAAGCTTTGCAGCTCAGAGAAGTGGAAAGTAGCATAAGAAACCCTCAAGCACCAGAAGAAAGCAAATACTAAAAACTAGAGCAGAGCTAAATGAATTAGAGAATAGAAAAAATAATGAAAGCATTAACGAGGCCAAAAGCTGTTTTTTTGAAAAGATCAATAGAATTGATAAACCTTTGGCCAAACTGACAAAAGGTAAATAGGAGAGGAAGCAAATAACTTGAATAAGAAACGAGAAGGGCAATATCACAACAGACATAACTAAAGTTAAAAGAATCATAACAGAATACTATGAAAAATTGTAATAAATTCATAAGCCTAGAAGAAATGGAAAAATTTCTTGAAACACGTCACCTATGAAAATCAGTACAAAACATAAGTAAAATTAAATAAACCCACCACAAAAGAAGAGACTACAACGATAAATTAAAAAACTCCAAACTTAAAAAAGCTCTGGCCCTGACATCTTCACTAGAGAAGTCTACCAAATTTTCAGAGATGAGTTAACACCATCATCACTAAAGGTATTCCAGAACATAAGAAAGGATAGAATACTCCAAAATTCACTCAGTGAAGCCAGTATAACTCTGATACCAAAACCAGGTAATGACAGTACACAAAAGAAAATTACAGACCAATATCTCTCATGAACTTAAATGTAAAAATGCTCAACAAAATTCTAGCCAATAGAATTCAACAACATATGAAAAAAAATTCACCATGACCAAGTAGGATTCCTACTAGGGATGTAGAGAGAGTTCAATTAGAAAACCAATTGATGTAATCAACCACATAAATAAAACAAAAGGCAAGAACCAACTGACAGAGAAAAAGCATTTGACAAAGTCAAACACCCATTCATGTTAAAAACTCTGGACAAAATAGGAATAGAAGGAAAATTCCTCAACATAATAAGGGGCTTTTATTCAAAGCCAATGGCCAAAAGAAATGGAGAGAGTCTGAAAGCATTCCCTTTGAGAACAGGAAGCAGATAAGGATACCTATTGTCACCACTCCCATTCAGCATTGTCCCAGAGGTTTTAACCAGAACAATAATGCAAGATAAAGAGCTAGAAGACCTAGATTGGTAAAGAGGAAGTAAAAGTATCTCTATTTGCTAATGATAGGATCTTATACACTGAAAACTCTACAGAATCCACACACAGACACACACACACAAAAAACCTACTGGAAATAATAGAAGAGTTCAGCAGAGTATCAGAATACAGGATAAACATACATAAATCAGTTGGATTGCTTTACATCAAGAAGAGACCATCAAAGAGGAAATCACCAAATCAATACTAGTTACAAAAGACCCCAAGAAGATAAAGCACCTAGGACTAAATCTAACCGGAGACCTATACAAAGCAAATTATGAGACTCTACAGCAAGAAACCAAAAGAGATCTACATGTATAGGAAGGCTTAACATGATGAAAATGTCTATTCTATCCAAAGCAGTCTATGGATACAATGCAATCCTAATACAAATTCCAATGGCATTTTTTTTTCTTAATGAGATGGAGAAACACATCACCAACTTCATGTGGAAAGGAAAGAAGCCCCAAACAAGTAAAGCGTTACTGAAGAAGGACCAAGTAGGAGGTCTTACAACACCTGACATTAGAACCTATTACGTGGCCATGATAGTCAAAACAGCCAGGTGTTCTTACAAAACACATACTTAGACCAATGGAACAGAATGGAAATCCAGATATAACATCATCCATCTATGAGCAGCTGATATTTGACAAAGGTCCAAAGTCACTAAACTGTGAGGAAAAGATAGTCTCATTAACAAATGATGTTGGTATAACTGGATGTCCATCTGCAAAAAGCTGAAACAAGACCTGTATCTCATACCACACACAAAAACTAACTGAAAATGGATCAAAGTCCTAAATCTAAAATCTAAAACAAAAAAGATCATGGAAGTAAAAATAGGGACAACACTGGGAACCCTAATACTTGGCATTAACATAGTGCAAAGTATAGTTAACAATATATAAATGCTAGAAGACAAAAAAGCTACATGGGAACTCCCCAAAATCAAATACTTACGCTCATCCAAAGACTTCACCAAAAGAGTAAAAAGACTACTTATGGACTGGGAAAGAATTTTTAGCTAGCACAAATTCAGTTGGCATCTCATCTCCCTAATCTGCAAGATACTGCAAAACCTCAACAAGAAAAAGACAAATAACCGAATTTAACAAGGGACAAAGGATATAAACAGGAACTTTACCATAGAAGGCATCCAGGATACTAACAGACAGATGAGGAAGCGTTCATGATCATTAACAATTAGAGAAATCCAAATCGAAACTGCAGTGAGATACCATTTCACCCCAACAGGGCTGCCATTAACCCCCCAAAACACACAAAAAAGCAGTAATTCTACTTCTTGGACTATATCCTAGGGAAATAAGAGCTGTCATATCAACAGATATATGCACACCAATATTTATTGCAACACCGTCCACAAGGGCAGAAAGATGAAATCAGCCTTGGTGCTCATCGACAGATGAGTGGATAAACAAACTATGGTATATGCACACCGTGGAATACTATGTGATGATAAAGAACAACGATGATCTTAGGAAACATAACGTGGAGTCATCTAGAAGACATTATACTGGGTCAAATTAGTCACTTGCAAAAGAATAAATATTGTATGACACCACTATTGTAACGACTCAAGAAAAGGTTTAAGCATGGAAGAAAATAATCTTCTAGCATTGCAAGGGTGAGAAGGGAGAGAGAGGTGTATTCACAGATTAGATAGTAGATAGGAATTGGGTTAGTTGAAGGGAGTGACAGCATGCAGTAGAAAGAGTAGCACAGCTGCACCACACCAAAAGCTAAAATGATTTCTAAATACAACTCAACAGAGTAGTAGGGATAGGGACTTTGAAACCTTGGCTTCAAGGGACATTTAGGCTGTCACTAACCACTTTTTTTTTTTTTTAAAGAAAAATTTCAGACTATTTTGGTGAGGGGCATCTGGGTTCTTAAAAGCTAACAAGCTGCTCTCTAAGTAGCATCAGCCAGCCAGCCAAGTGCTGTCGCGTCGGATCCGACTCATGGTCCCAATCCACCTGGAGCAGAGGAGAATGGAGTACATCAAAGACATGAGGACAGTATGATCCCAGCAGACAGAAGAAGCCATATGATCCAGAGACTACATGAGCATGAAACTAGAAATACTAGATGGTGCCCTGCCACCATCAGTGACTGCCCTAACAGGGAACAAAACATAAAGTCCTTGATGTAGCAGGATAGAAATTAGTGTGCAGAACTAGAATTCTATTAAAGAATCAGACATGATGGTCTGCCAGACTGGGACCCCTGAGGACTTGTTCTTCGTTTCTGTTATCCCAAGCTAAAACCGGTACCCAAACCAGCTCTTCAGACAAAGATTGGACTGGGCTATGAGATACAGAGTGATGCTGGCGAAGAAGAAGTTTCTCGGCTTAGATGTGAAGTCTAACAATTAAGTTCATGAACTCATCCTAGAAAAAGTGCTACATACCTCCTTGCTGAATATCACTAGGGTCACCTTAGAAGTATCCCCGTTAGGAAGCTATGAACTGATGCCAATGCCTAGTCCATCTTTCAGAGCAGTTTTGGAACTCTTTCTGGAATGGCCATCAGAGCTATCTTTGTGTTACCCTTGATGTCTTGAATGTCATCCAAATGTCTTCCTTTCAATATTTTCTTTATCTTCGGGTAGAGAAAAAAATCATCAGGGGGCAGATCAGGTGAGTAGGGAGGATGTTCCAATCAAGTCATTTATTTACCGGTCAAAAACGCCCTCACAGTGTCGCGTGAGCTGGTGCTTCGTAATTCTGTGTTGCTGGAGAAAAGCTTAGGTCATTTTCATCTAACTTTTTCATGCAGCCTTTTCAGCACTTCCAAATAGTCAACTTAGTTAATGATAATGAACAATCCCTCTAATATCCAAAAAACATTAGCAACATTGTTTTGACTGTTGATTTGGATTGATGGAACTTCCTTGGTTGTGGAGAATGGGCTGACTTTTGATACTTTGTCTGAGGGTTGTTTTGGTACACCTTGTTTCATCACCAGTGATAACATGGCCCAAAACATTTTGTTGCCTCTCCTAAAGGTCTTGGCAAATTTCGACTCTCCTTTGCTTTTGTTCATCAGTGAGTTCCTTCAGGACCATTTTTGAATGTTCCTTTTTCATGCCAAGAGTTTCAGCTAATATTTTCCTGTTTATCAGTGTTTACTTGGTCTACTATTCTTCTTACAGTTAGCTGACTATTTTGATGCACAATTCTATGAATTTTTGGAATGTTTTCATCAGTTCTGCTTGTTACTGGCCCCACTGACCTCTCTTCATCAGTGGCACTTTCTCTCCCCTCAGAAAAATGTTTAATACATTTGTACATAGTGTTTTCTTTATGGCGTTATCCCCATAAACCTGGACTAATATGTCCCTGATTTGATTTACACTCTTGCCAGGTTTAACAAGAAATTTAATATTTGTCTGTTGCTCTGAGTCAAGCTCTGTCATTTCTTGCAATGGGACAAAAAAATACACAACAACAATAATGAATGCCGCTTAGCAAGACATGGCCGCATATCTACATGAACACAGTTCATGCACAGTAGGTTTTTCATTTTTCTAAAACTTTATCTCCTCTAGAACCCTTAAACTTTTCTTTTGAGTGTGAGTAAAGGCAAAAGAAGTGTACAGGTATTGCTCATTTTGACTTTGTATTGTATACTCAGGGTTTATATTAGCTTCATTTTTCTAGACCTATTAAAAATACACCTCAATTAAAGTTTAATGAGGTCAGAACTAAACACACTTCTTTTTCTATTCTGTCAGAGCCTTTCTCATTGGCTTTCATGTTCAGAATGTTCTTTTCCTCTTTTGCACTCATGAAGCACTTTGTAATGACTCCAATGATACATTCAAGTTACTTTAGCACTTCTTAATTACTCTGTTAGAATATAAACACCCTAGAGCCAGGGGTTAGGGTCTAAGCCACTGTGTGTTCCCTGCAGTACTTTGCAAAGAATAGTGTTTCATTTGTAAGAATGAATGAAATGAGCAATGTCATTCTTGAACTTTCCTGTCTGATAGACTCTGTTGTTGGCTTTTTGATCCAAAGCAGTAGACTTTATCAGTGAAAGAATAAAATGTATCATGAGGAAGACATCTTGTGGGCAGAAATGAAGTGCTGTAGTATCAGTGTTTAATTTTTGAATCGCTGCTGTTAATGGAATTTTTTAAACATAGCATCAGTTTTGCCTATTTTCTGGTGATTGCCTGCAAAACTCCATTGCTATGGAGTCAATAGTCATAGTGATTGTCACGGATTGAGTGTGTTCCCTAAAAAATCTGTAACAATTGGGCTGTGCCATAATTCCTGGTATTGTGTGATGTCCCTCCATATCGGAATTCCTGCTTCTATGATGTTAATAAGGGTGGATGGGCAGCAGTTGTGTTGGTAGAGCAAGATTCCATATTTGTTTTGTTCCTTGAGGCAGTCTCTGGAGCTATAAAGGGAAAAATCTGGCAGAGAGATTTGGGAACCTCACACCATCAAGAAAACAGCACTGGGAGAAGAGTATGACCTTCAGACCTGAGGTTCCTGCACCAAGACGCTCCCTGAACAAAGAATGGTGCAACACAAGGACTTTCTTCCAGAACTGACAAGGGGAAAACCTTTCCCTGGAGAGGACATCCTGAATGTGGACTTGTAGCCTACCAGACTGTGTAAGAATAAATTTTACTTTGTTAAAGCCATCCAATCTGTGATATTTCTGTTTTAGAGCAGCACTAGCTGACTAAAACAGAATTTGGTACCAAGACAGTGGGGTGATGCTCTAACAAATACCTAAAATGTGGAAGCCATTTCGAAACTGTGAATGGATAGAAGATTCAGAAGGAACGATGGAGAACAGTTAACACCGAAGAAGGCACAGATAGTGAGTGACAACAGGAGAGGACGAGCAACAGTGGCAGCTGCAGAACGAGAGGCAGCACTGGAGCTGACCTATGGAGCAAGAGAGTTAAGTGCCTGTGCACAGAGGTTCCAGGCACTTGAATCAGTGAAGCTAGCCTTGCTGACCCAGAGAACGGGAGAGCTGAGTGCCTGTGTGCAGGAAGGTGCCTCTGGGCACTTGAATCAGTGGAGCTATAGAGCTTTGGAACACTTGCCCCAGAAGAGCAGATGTGGCCCCGAGGCCCAGGCCGTGCAGCCGTAGGAAGCAGAAACTGAAGAGACAAAGAGCATGAGAAGCTGAGCTGCCATAATCTCAAAAGGTATGGCCACTATCCCAGGGGTTTGAAAGGGTGGAGCCAGGACTTTCTGTGTTTGTAAGGGTGGAATAGCCACTCATCTGGGCTTAGGGTGCACCTAAAGCCAAGGGGCAGAGTTTCTGTCCAAGTGGGCCTAGGAGGCAGAGTTGTAGCACACAGCCAGGGGTCTCCACTCAGAATCCAGGGAGTATGGCCAACACCTACAGTCTGGAGGTCAAAGCTATAGAACTGAAGATTATTTTCAAAGCTTTGAGGGCTAATGTAATATGTTCTGCTGACTTGCTTGTTGTTTGTCAATGCCTTATTTGCTTGCAATTTCTCCCATTTGTAATGAAAATGTCTAACTTGTGCTTGCCATTGTATTTTAGAAGCAGATAACTTGTATTCTAGATTTCAAGTTAAAGAAGAATTTCTGGATTTTGGACTTGGACTTTAAGGCTTTTGCTGTGATGGGGCGAATGTGTTTTATATGTCGCAAAGTGTGATTTTTTTGGAAAACAAAGGGTGGGATGTCATAGATTGAATGTGTTCCCTAAAATATCTGTAACAATTGGGCTGTGCCATAATTCCTGGTATTGTGTGGTGTTCTTCCATATTGAAATCCCCGCCTCTGTGATGTTAATAAGGGTGGATGGTCAGTGGTCATGTTGCTAAAGCAGGATTCAATGTGTAAGTTTGTTTTGTGCCTTGAGGTGGACTCTTGAGCTATAAAGGGGAAAATCTGGCAGAGAGATCTGGGAATTTCACACCATCAAGAAAGCAGCACTGTGAGATGAGTAGTACATCCTTCATACCTGAGGTTCCTGCACCAGGATGTTCCCTGGACAAAGACTAATACAACACAAGGATTTTCCTCCAGAGGCCACAGGGTGGTTACCTTCCCCTGGAGCAAACAAAGAAAAAAAAAACACCTAATGCCATCGAGTCAATTCTGACTCACAATGACCGGACATCCTGAATTTGGACTTGTAGCCTACTTGTAAGAATAAACTTTTCTTTGTTAAAGCCATCCACTTGGTGGTATTTCTGTTTTAGCGCCACACTAGCTGATTAAAACAGTGACTCTGTAGGATGGAGTAGAACTGCCCCTAGAATTTTCAAGGATCACCTGGTAGATTAGAACTGCCAGTGTTTTGGTTAGAAGCCATGGCACTTTAACTACTACACCACCAAATTTTCCTGGTGAGTATCGGGCACACTAAAACATATGAACACTTACTCATCAAGTCTCTAATTACTTTTTTCCGCTCAGCTTTTCTATCTGAATAGGTAATGATTGAGCAAATAGTGCAGTGGCAGCATCTTAAAAATATCAATTTTTCTTTCACTAAAATTGCTATAAGATGTTTCTGTATCTGGTCACAAGATGACATGGAGGTTATTTGTGTACTGAATCATGGTGTCCCAAGACTGCTTCTGTGAAAGAAATGTCTAGGGACATTTTTCCCATATAGCCCTGTAAGCCTAGGGAAGTTGGTAGATTGTTGCAAATTAACATGGGTCTACCTTTTCCCTAGTCTTTTATGAGTGCTTCCATTTTCTCCCATTTCTGGGTTGCCTGATAGTGGCATGGGTTAATATGAGAAATACATAAAGATTAGAAATATTTTCATTCTTCCTTCTCATCATTACTTTGATCCTTCCACTCGTTCAATCAGTCATTAGAACCAATCAGTATTAAGTGATGTGTGTACCTTATTCCAATATCTCTCAATGTAGATTGGTGTGTGTGTGTGTGTGTTTGTATGCACATGTATGTGTGTGTGTATATGTATGTGTATATACACACACACACACACACATGCTTTGCCTATTGATGATTTAATAGGAAATTAAGGGGCTAATAATAGTAAATCATGAAAAATACTATTAGACTCCAGAATTTTACTTCTAATAATTTATTCTGTAGGTACACTGGTACATACAAGACGTGATGCACATAGAGGCTTATATATAATAGCTAAAGATGGAAAACCATCTAAGTGTCCATCAACAGAGAATGGTCACATAGATTATGGTTCATCTAGACAATGGAATAGTGTTCCCGAGTGAAGCAAATAATTAATGTACTGATTTAATGAAGAGTTTCCATAGAAGAAAGTGCTGGTGATTTCCTTTCAATTTCATCTGAAAATCATCTGAATCCCAGTTCTACTCTGGCATACACAGGGTCACCATGAGTTGGAAGTGACTTGAGGGCAGCTGGTTTATTTATACAATAGGATGTTATGAGAAGTAAAAATAATGCATAGTGTATTTGCCTACTCACATAAAAACAGCTCCAAGATAGTAAGTGAAATAAGCAAAGTACAGGATAGGATGTTTAATGTGCTACCATTTGTGAGAGAAGATAGCGTATTAATATGCCTTTTTCCTATATGTAAAAACGTCTGTGAAAGAGCATACATAAATCTAATGGCTGTAATATCGAGAACTGGTGTGTGAATGGGGGATGGACCGGAAGAATTTTCAGGGTAATACACACTTGTTTACTCCTTTTTAATTTTAAACCATGTGGGAAAAAATATCATCCATTCTAAAACTAAATTAGAAAAGGGGAAAAAAAGGAAAAATATAATCTTTCGGGCACTCTGTATCATTAACTATGTTTTAATTTCTCTTGTCCTGCACTTACTACTAATGCTGAAGTTGTCACAGATTTCATTTTATTTGGATGCATGGTCAACACTCATGGAAGCAGCAGTGAGGAAGTCAAATGATGCATTGTATTCGGCAAACCTGCTGCAAAAGACCTCTTTAAAGTGTTAAAAAGCAAAGATGTCACTTTAAGGACTAAGGTCTGGCTGACCTAAGCTGTAGTGTTTTCAATTGCCTCAAATCCTTCTGTTGTAAATAGGGTCTCTATGAGTCAGAATCAGTTCAACCGGTACCTAACAACAACAATTCTCTTGTTTATTTGTGTTCTAGTTACTGACCTGCCTTAGAAAGTAAGATCCATGAGAGGAAGGACTTTGGTTCGCTATCTAGAATAGTGCCTAGTATGCTGTTCTAAAGAATCTCTGCACTCACCTGCTAACCAAAAGATTAGTAGTTCAAACCTACCAACCACTCTGTGAAAGAAGACATGGCGGTGTGTTTCAGAACAGATTACAGATACAGGCTAGAGAACCCTATGAGGCAGTTCTATGCTGTTCTCTAGGGGCACTAAGTGTCAGAATTGACTCAGTGGCACATAATGAATGCTTTTCTAGATATTCAACAAATACTTGTTAAATGAATAGATGGTTTGTAGAAAAAGCTTGTTAGTTTTTACTTCCTTACAACATTTTAAAATATGTATTCTAGTTCTTTTTTTGTCTCCATCTCTAATCTCCAAAACTGGATTGTATGAAAGCCCGTCCCATTGAAATGTTTTGAATTTGCTATTATTCAGTGCTTAAAAAAAAAAAATACCGAATGCTGGTTTGGACTACCGACATGAGTAGCCTGAATATTTAGGTTGACAAATGATTCATTATATCAGAAACAAAGAAGAATCCTAACTTTGCACTGTTAGTTTTTTTAAAAATAAACTATTGCTACTTTTTAGAAAATTAAATAAACCTTTTAGAAAATCAAATTATATACATGGTTTGAAAGCCATATAGAACTAAAGAGTTTATAGCCCAAAACAGAACAAAACAAAACAGTTCCCTGGCATCATCCTTTCTTCACCTCAGCTTCTTGTATACCAAGTGCAATTACTTTCAAACTTTTTACCTGTTTTTTCTCTTATTTATCTCCCTATTTCTAAGTCATTCTGGGGACTAAGGAAACCCTGGTGGCATAGTGGTTAAGTACTAAGTCTCCTAACCAGAAGACTGGCAGTTCAAATCCACCAGGTGTTCCTTGGAAACTCTATGGGACAGTTGTACTCTGTCCTATAGGGTCAGTGTGAGTTAGAATCGACTCAATGGCAGTTAGTTTTTTTTTTTTACTGGGGGGGTGGGACTAAGGTGTGCCTGACTCAAACCGGGGTATTTTCAATCACCTCATATGTACATGAAAACTGGACAACAAATAAAGAAAAATTAATGCTTTTGAATTGTGATGTTGGCCACGAACAGTGAACATGCCATGAACTTTCAGAAGAATGAACAAATCTATCTTGGGAAAAGTGTAGCCAGAAATGTTCCCTACAAGTGCGGGTGGTGAGACTTGGTCTCCAGTGCTTTGGGCATGCTATCAGGAGGGACCAGTCCGTGGAGACGGACGTAATGCATGGCAGAGGATTAGAGAAAGAGAAGACTCTGAGTGAGATGGACTGACGCAGTGGCTGCAGCAGTGGGCTCGAGCCGAGCAACAATAGTGAGGAAGGCACAGACACAGTCACTGCTTCATTTTGGGTCACTAGTCACATAAGGTCACTATGAATAGGAATCAAATCAAAGACATGTAACAACAACAGAATAGCTAAGTAATACGTGCATAGCTACACTATCCTACCAAAGTAGTTGTATTACAATTTTTTGTTTCATCTGTATTCAGTGTTTATATTCATACATGTAGAAGATAATTTTTTATTTTTGGTCACAATGTTTTCCTCTGCCTATTTTCATTTGCTTCATTATTTCTGAAAAGTGAAGTCTTTCTCTGTAAAATATCTTTCAATGTGCCCCGACCCGCGGGACAAATCAACGAAGGGACGAGGGGGAGCCTGTGAAAGTAAAGCAGGGAGGGCGGAAAAATGGAGGCAAGACAAGATTCTGATCAAGCCTCAGTTTTATTATTAAAATGAGGTATATTTATAGCAGTAGGAATAAAGGGAGGGATCAAGTGACGTAGGGATGGAGTGACATTTGGAGTGAGGTAGTTGTCGGCTGGGGATTGGATATACATATAACTAAGGCAGTGATATCAGGCAGGAAGTTTTTCGCGCGCGCGGGCCTTTTGAATTTTGCAGGCGCGGGCTTTTTCAAGCTTGGCGCGCGCGGGCTTTTTCAGCCCTACAAGCTTCCTGTATGTCGGGGCCTGGGGGCTCTCCCATGGCTCCCGACATCTCCTCCCTTTTGTTTTAATTGATGGGAGGTGGGCTTTAACTGGGCGAGGGGGTATTGACCAAGGCTCCTCCGTGTAGAACTTATGGCTCTTGGTATCTTTTGAGGAGGAGAGGCAGAGCCGTTTTGATGTTGAGATAGATACCAACCTCTATGCAAGCCAGGTGTGCCCCAGGGAAACATAGAGGAGTTAGTGTTAACTTTCCCTTGCAATGCTTTGCTTCGCACTTGTCCCAGTGCCTCTCTTGCCAGATTGGTAAGGAGGTAAGCATGCCTCTACTTTTCATGCTGTCCCCGTGGGGAGGAAGCTAGGGTACCCCATTTCAGTGGCATAAGCTTCGTCAACTGCCAGGCGATGGTAGTGAACTGGAATAGGTTTAGCTTGTGCAGCATCTATTTGTTGTTTGATGAAACTTGTTATTTTTCTGAATGCCCAAGGGCTGAAGGTCAGGAACAGTAATATTCCTAAAACAGGGCCAGCAAAACTGAGAAGTAGATTAGTAAGCCATGAAGTTCCGGTAAAGTTAAAATCAAGCGGTCCTGAGCTGCTTCCCCATTCTCGTTGTCTTTGATTTAATCATTCTCTGAGCTTAGTCATAGTGTCTTTGATGACCCCTGAATGATCTGTATAAAAGCAACATTGCTTTTGAGGGCTGCACATAAGCCACCTTCTTTAAGAAAAAGTAGGTCAAGCCCCCTTCGATTTTGGAGGACCACTTCTGACAGGGACGTTAAGGAATTTTCCAAGTTAGAAACGGATTGCTCAATGGCCTTCAGATCCTCAGTTATGGCCATGTTTAAGTTATGGAGCTGTTTAGGGCCTTCTACCAAAGCTGCAGCACCGGTACTGACTCCTGCTGCTATGCCCAGGCCCAAGAGGACCGCCAAAGTTAAGGAGATGGGTTCTCTTTTAAACCTGACAGTTTGTAACTGGTATTGGGATATAAGTTGTGCTATTCTCTTTTCTTTTTGAACAGACAGGGGCCCCAATGGAGCCGAGGCCAAAAGAGTAATTTGTCCTGTGTAGTCATTATCAATGACCCCAGGGATGACATGAAGGCCGGCCAAAGAGGAACTGCCACGCCCTAAGATTAAACCAAACATTCCTGGGGGCAGTGGCCCATAAACCCCTGTAGGGATGAGTTGAACACCCTGATCGGGCACTAATATTGTATCGGTGGAGGAACACAGGTCTGCGGAGGTCCGCCATCAGCCTTGTAAACAAGGTCACGAGCCCCTGCAAATGATGGGCTGAAGCATTTCACCTGTGACATGTTTTTTTTTTTTTTAGCCTACTGTCCTTGATATTATTTGGCTTCCTAATCAAATTTTCTCCTTTCCTGGCACAAGAATCAGGGGAGATGCCTTCTGAGAGGGGCCCTTTACTACCCCCTTGGTTTATGAAATAATATCGGGAAAACCTGTACAGGAATTTTTGGGTAAAAAGAGCTCAGAGGAATGATCCCTAACACAGCCAGCATTGAGAGCAGCGAGGCCGGCCCAACCCCTGCTGACTTCCCCCAACTGCACATCAAGAGCAAAGTAGGAACAAATAGAGATCATAAACTTTAGACCCTTCCTCGTGAACCTTTTAACCTTGAGGTATAAGTAGGGCTGATTGAGCTTGAGGCATCCTTAGGCCATTATCTTTAGGTAAGCCTTAGCAGTTAAAAGGATCACCAGGTTTCAGTTAACTAATAGCTCATGTGGCAGGGTAAAAAATTACATCACCTCAAGACCACGAGGTTTTGGTTTTAAACTAGCCCATAGATTGTGTGGTCAGTGGGCAGGGCAAAATTCACAAAGTCTCTCCTGTCTCCTTGATTCATTTACCGCCGTTCTGGGGGACGAACCTGACTGCCCCTAGGTTCTGTCCCAAGGGTGGGGCCGGCCGGGCTGAGATTTTTCAGCGGGCGGGGCGGCGGCTGACGGCGGCCGCCCCTTCTCGGCCCGCGCGCTAGGAGCTCGGGGCGGCGCGGCGTAGGCCGGGGCCGCGCAAGGAGAGCGCGCGGCGTGCCGAGCCCTGAGCGCCGGAGCCCGGTGGCCCTCGTGGCGACCGTGGTTTGGGGAGCCCTCTCGCCTGCCCCCACACACCCCCGAGGAAATTTTTAACGCCCTGTTGCTTTCTCTGTTCCAAAGGTTCTATAATAATCATTCAGACAGTCTCTAACCCTTTCCCAACACTTAGGGTCTATCGCCCCCTTCTGGGGAAAACTAAGGTCAGACATTAGACAAGAAATTAAGGAAATGTACTAAATCTCTTTGTTAGCCTTAAATTTCTGCCCCTTGATAGAATCCTTGGTTGCCGTTAATAAGAGCTCATGTGAATTTAATTCTTGCTCCATAAATTTCACCCACTTAACCTCTAACAGACCAAACTCGCAGGGCGGCTACTCCCGCAGTGATCAGGACGAGTTTGACTCACGGACAGCTTTTCCCGTGGAAACTCCAGTCGAGCAAGCTCACACCCGGTGCGGTGGCTCAGGACGCCTGGCCAGGACTTCCTTCTCCGTGGTGGGTTTCTTTCAGCAGCTCTGTACCTCGGGCCCCACGTTGAGGCGCCAGTTTTGCCCCGGCCCGCGGGACAAATCAACGAAGGGACGAGGGGGAGCCTGTGAAAGTGGAGCAAGAAAGGCGGAGAAATGAAGGCAAGACAAGATTCTGATCAAGCCTCAGTTTTATTATTAAAATGAGGTATATTTATAGCAGTAGGAATAAAGGGAGGGATCAAGTGACGTAGGGATGGAGTGACATTTGGAGTGAGGTAGTTGTCGGCTGGGGATTGGATATACATAGGACTAAGGCAGTGACATCAGGCAGGAAGTTTTTCGCGCGCGCGGGCCTTTTGAATTTCGCGGGCGCGGGCTTTTTCAAGCTTGGCGCGCGCGGGCTTTTTCAGCCCTACAAGCTTCCTGTATGTCGGGGCCTGGGGGCTCTCCCATGGCTCCCGACATCAATGTGCTTTTTTTCAGTTGTCTTTTCAACCCACTGTCTTCAGTTCCTCCTTCCTTCTCTCACTTGTCTTTCCTCTCCTGGAGATGCCTCTTGGAGACAACTCTTGTAACTTCTCATTTCCCTGCTCCAGCCTTTGCTGCTGTCTCTTTAGAGTTGCTGCATAGTTTTCACCTTTCTTTTCTTTTCAAAGGTGTTGATTTCAGTTTCTTTGATATTTTGTTTTGCTTATTTCATTAGCCACTTTTTCCAATATGACTAACTTTTCTGTCTTCGTTTTCCCTCTCATTTTGTGTGTAAGACTTTCCTTGTGTGTTATTTATGTTTAGAAATGAGAAACTAAAGTTGTTTGGAAGCTTAGTGGGCAAGAGTGCACATCAGTCTTTTTGTCATTTCTAGTAGTCTTTTCTCTGGAGTTTTTCAAGGTTTGCAGAGGATCGTCCAGTTGCCTGTGGGGCATAACGCTGGCTAAAGTTGTTCTGGTATGGCGGTGGGGGTCCTCACTGTTTAGTAAATAAACTTCCACTGAGTCTTCCCTTTTTTTCCCTATTTTTTCTAGTTACAGCATAGAGAAACTTCTCTGGCTGAGTTTCTCTAGATATTAGATATCTTTCTCCATGACATGGCAAGAAGGGTGGTGGTGATTTGCACCAGAAAGTGCAGGGTGGAAGGGGGATGATTTGTCTGCACCTTAAGCAGGCTTTCACTACATGACCGTTTTATTGCTGACCCTTCATGGAATTCTGTGGGGGAGACCTGGTGTGGTCCTACTCAGACACTTAGATTTGAGGTTCTTCTACTCTGCTAAGTTGTTTTTCATACTTCCTTCTGGTTTCTTTGTTGTGTATTGCAGATTAAATTTGCTTATGTTCCTGGTTTCACTGAAGGTAGACTTTGTGTTTATGGTTCTCATTCTTTGAATTTTTTGCAATACATTTTTAAAGGGGACTAGACATGGAAAGCTGTCCATTTTCCTGTCTTGAAGGCAAAAATCTGCACTATCAAATTTTTAATGCCCAGAGGAAAGTGAAAATTAAATGTCACTTTCAATTAAATACAGTCAACATTTATGCTTACAGCAAAAAGGAGTAGTGGAAAAGTTCACTGATTGCGATTTGTAGAATATCTTATAAGGTCATTTTTCTTGGAAGTCGATCTATTTTTGTGAAAAAATGTTTGAATTTCATAGCTCTTTTCTTTCTTATTAAAGCCATTTTTAGCTCAGCTGTTTCCAACAGTTGGCCCTTGTGGGCAGTGTATGGATTCTTAATGAGGGCAATAAATAACCCTGTAACTACAGACTTTCAAAAAAATCCTTGATTCATGTATTGTCAAATTTTTCTGCCTACATACATACGAGTTGGGTTTATTATTAATGAACACTCACATATCCATTACATTTGCGTTATAATAAAACATGTACTATTGGTATGGAGAAAATCTAACAAATGAAAAGTAATCTTTGCAGTCTGTAAGCACATTCTTGCATTTTTCCCTTTTTTTAAGAAGAAATTAGTCATACCTGCTGTTTTTTTCTTTAAAATGCAATTAATATGATTGAAGCATATTTGTATCAGTGAAAATCATTCCACCCAGAAACAGATCCTTGTTTTGCATTAATATCAGGGGACCTCTGAGAAATTTCTATTCAGTTATATTTTAAACAACTTATTGTTATTTAAAGCTTCAAATTTATAGTCACAACACAAGAAAAATATTGTGTATACTTTACTCCAAAGGAATACAGCAATAAAACCTTAAAACAGACATTAGTTTTAAGTAATTGAATCTGTAAGTTAAATGCTTCAAGGAACAACAAAGTACACTTAGCTGACAAAGACATGCCAAAGCAACCTTGGTTTTGATAGGATATTCACCAATATTTTTTATTAGACAGTGGTACCAATTTGAGTTTTTATCTTTATAATGATACAGTGTGGTAGGATTTAGAACACTAATTTTTTGTTACTAGAATTTGCCTTTGTAAAAAGCTAATTAGAACCATTTTTCAAATATCAGGTGTGAGTAAGAGTTCCATCTTAATACAAAATACTGATTTTTTTTTACCATTTTCTCTCATTTCATTCTCTACTCTTGCCCCGTCACAGTCTATTTGCGAATAATACTGGAGTAAACAAAGGAAACAAAAAAAGCCTATTGCCTTAATTCTGACTCATAGCGACCACATAGGACAGAGTGAAATTGCACCATAAAATTTTCAAGGACTGCCCGGTAGATTCAAACTAGTGGCCATATCTTTTAATCACTGTGCAACTAGGAACTAGGGTTTACGAAGTACTAATCTTCCTGTGATGTAGATATAATATCAGTGTAAATCAGATTATATCACCTTGTGCTTCAAACTCTCTACAGCTTTTCTTGTACTTAAAATCCAAACTCCCTTATTTTTACTATGAGGCTGAAAAGAATAAATGCTGAGGAGCCCTGGTTGGATAGTGGTTAAAAGCTATCGCTACTAATCAGAAGGTTGGCTGTTCAAATCTACCAGCTGCTCCTTGGGAGCCGTATGAGGTGGTTCTACTCTGTCCTATACAATCTGTATGAGGTGGAAACAACTCTATGGTGATTTTTTTTTTTTTTTTGGTTAGTTACTTAGTGCCACTGTAGCAGAAATTGCACGAATGAATGTCTTTAAAGAACAGAAATTAATTTCCATGCAGTTCAGGCAATTTCTTAGGTGCTGCTTAGTTGATTCCTGCTTACACCAACACTACGTATAATAGAAGGAAATACTCCTTGGTCCTGCTCCACACTCACAATCATTGCTATGCTTGAGCCCATGTTTGCAGCAACTATGCCAATCCACTTTGTTGAGGATCTTCCTCTCTTGTGATGACTTTCCATTTTACCAAGCATAATGTCGTTTTCCAGGGACTGATTCCCCCTGACAATATGTTCAAAGTGTGTGAAAATGAAGTCTGGCCATCCTTGATTCCTAGAAGCATTCTGGCTTACTCTTTCCAAGACAGATTTGTTTGTTCTTCTGGCAGTCCCTGGTCTAGCCCATATTCTTTGCCAGCACCATAATTCAAAGGCATCAATTCTTTTGTGATCCTCCTTATTCATTATCCAGCTTTCACCTTTGTGTGAGATGATTAAAATACGATGGCTTGAATCAGAAACACCTTAGTCCTCAAAGTGATGTTTCTGCTGATCTGGAAGTCCAAATTCAAGGTGTAGATCTAGAGGTAGGTCCTTACTTGCCTATTTCAGGCTCTAGTAGCCGCTAGACATCCTTGGCATTCCTGGATTGTAGATGTATCTGTCTTCCTTGCCTGTCTTTCTCTTGCCCCAGCGTGTGCCTGTCTATCCTGGGCTATTTGCGTATAATCATTCAGTAATGATTAACTTTAGGATCCACTTTACCATGGTGTGACTTTGCTAACATAACAGAAGATAAAGTCAATTTCCAAACAGGGTTATATTTACAGGTACAGGTTAGGATTTCAGCACATTTTTGGGGAGACACAATTCAATCCCTAGCCAGTCCCTTCTTTCTAATCTCATTTCAAGACATGTTCTCATATGCTCAAATTGCTTCATGAATATAGCCCAACTTTCTGTGCCTAGAATTTCCTGTTCACTCTTATGGCAGAGCTTTTTCCTTGCTGTCCCTTCTGCCTGGTAAGCTCCGCTCCCCAATTTTTGCATAGCTGTTGTTTACTGTCAGTAAAGCTGCCCTCAAATGCCTTCCCCAGGGAAGCCCTCTTTAACCTCCAGACCTAGCTATATCCTAGACTCTGGCCACTATTGCATCACTGTCTGCCTTCAAAATGTCATTTTAAATTATCTGAAACTATCTTGTTAAAACCTCTGTTTATTTTTCTGTCAGGCTTCCACTAGAATGGAATCTCCAGGGAGCAGGGGCACTATTTGTTTTATTAAATGCTCTTGAATTTCCAGACTTATAACACTGTTTGTGGAATATAGTGTGGTTTACTGCTTATGCATTCACTTGCTTCTCAAAAGGCCAGTGGTTCAGTCCCACCAGCTCTTTCACAGAAGAAAGCTGTGGAAATCTACCATAAAGATTTACAGCCTTGGAAACCCTATGGGGAAGTTCTACTCTGTTTGTAGGGTCACCACGAGTCAGAATCGACTTAACTACAGTGGGTTTTAAGCGAAGCCAGCCAAGTGCCTTCGAGTGATGACTACATGAATGAATTTTTCTTTTCTTGATTGGCTAATTCACAAACCACCAATACTATACAGTGATAAATTAGATGCATTACAACCGCTTCATGCAGACAGGAAATTTGGCAATTCCCATTATAGACTCCTAGGAGACCATGTTCACTTGGCTTTGACCTAATAAGGGTAGATCTTTGTGTTTATTAAAAAGATGATTTTTCGCATCAGATAACACAAATTTCAAAAAGAGGCTAAAGAGGGAATTTGACTGGAATTGTAGGGTGGAAGTAAGAGATTGGCTGTGAGAATTCCAATTCTCATTGTCGAGGCCTAGAGAAGGGTCTTTGATCTGAAAGGCAGATTGACAGAAGGCCTGATGGTAACTATGATGCCTTCTTACTGTACCAAAAGTACTGAGCCATGTGACATACATGGTAGAAGAATCACTGTGAGTACTTAACTAGCAGTAAATACTGAATAGGGAGACAGTGATGTTTAAGTGGAAACCCTGGTGGTGTAGGACTTAAGTGCTACAGCTGTTAACCAAAAGATGAACAGTTAAAATCTACCAGGTGCTCTTTGGAAACTAAGGGGCAGTTCTAATCTGACCATAGAGTTGGAATCGACTAGGTGGAATTTTTTGTTTGTTTGTTTCCCCAGTGATTCAGTGGTAGAATTCTTGTCTTCCATTCAGGAGATGTGGGTGTGATTCCTGGCCAGTGGAGGTCAAGTGCAGCCACAACTCACCTGCTAGTGGGGACTTGGGTGTTGCCCTGATGCTAAACAGATTTTGGCAGAGCTTCCAGACTAAGGACAGATTAGGAAGAAAGCCTGATGATTAACTTCCTAAAATCATCCAATGAAAATCCTATGGATCGTGACAGTCCCAGTTCCACAGAGCACAGGGCTGTAAAGAGTTAGGGCTGACTCGATAGAGGCTAACAGCAACAGAAGCAGCATCAACACTGAGGAAAGGAAAACTTTGTGCAAAAGAAAAAGTTTGTGATGCAGTGATATAGCCAGCCACAGAGTGTTAGTGAGTCTGTGTGTAGCCTAGGAAGTAAAATATGACTAAAGTAGCCACTGAGGGTCCTCCTGGTAAGGAGAATAGCATCTCTAAGAGAAAATTTGAGAGTTTTGTGTGGAAGAAGGAAAAGGCTATCTCGAGCTTTGCCTTCAATAATAAATGGAGAGAACTGGAGTATGATGTTGGCAGTTGATTTTAAGGAAATGAAACTAGCAATTTTAAGCAAGAGTTAATAGAGCCACAGAAACCCTGGTGGTATAGTGGTTACATGTTTGGTTAAAACCCAAAAGCTCAGCATTTCAAATCTACCAGGTGCTCCTTGGAAACCATATGGGGAAGTTTTACTCTATCTTGTAGCGGCACTAAGAGCGAAATATTTTCTATCCAGTGGTCATCTTCTTCAGTGGTTGTGCAGACATAAAATAGACCAACAGTAGCCTCCTTGGGCAACTGAACCTTTTTCAGTAAGCTGGAGGCAAAAGTTTTACCTGGGATCCCTCAGTGAAATTCAGGAATATGTGAACACCTGAAACCACACACAGATGTGGATGATTATCCCTTATGTGAATTTATTACTGGAGAAATTGTTCATGACTTTTCTCAGATTCTCAAAGGGGTTAAGAGACTCTGCTCAATGGCTGTGACTAATAGTACGATATTTAAGAAAATCATCTCCCGCTTTTCTCTCAGGTAATGACAATCAAAAGGAATCCAAGATGTACTAAGGAGACAAAGTTGGTACTCAAAGTCTTTCTGCACCTTGGTAAGTTTGTGAACGACAGTGTAGGGAGGAAACGATGGTACTGTTGTGCTGAAAGTAATGATGCTATCAGAAACCCTGAAAGCAGAGTTACTAGTTGCAACGTGAAAAAGACTGCTTAGACTTCAGCTGGTAGACAAATGACACACTATTCTCGAGAATTCTATGGAAAAAGACATGCTTTGTGTCTGTCTGGGGTGTAAATTTGCTTTTGATTGACATTGTGATGGCAAACAATTTGTACAAGAGGGACAAATACAACACATCATCTTTGTGGGCAGATAATACCATGAGAAGCTGAAAGTGATGAAACTGCTTTTGAAAATGTGTTATTTCTCAATGTTCTTTAGTGCCACTCTACATACAGGAAAAATATTTTTGTTCTTATTCTTGTTTGAAACAATCAGTGAATTCAACTTTCACTGTAAGCACAAAAGATTTGTAAATTTGCATTTCATGGAGTACATGCAGTAGCATGGTATAAAAACAAAAATTACTGGAGTTTCTTTAGAAACATCAGGTGCTTATTGTCCTAGAGCTTTGGAATGAATTTTTTTTCCCGATGTATTAAGTTGAATGCATTGTTACTGTCCAACATCAGAAGTTCCAAGTTATCTTTGTGCTGTCTTAAATTAGGTGAGTGTCTTTGTGTTTTCAGGCTCTGTGTTAACTTTTAAAACCATTAGGAAGTCTTTTAAATCAGTCTTGCACTGTGAGCTGGCAAGAGTTCATGTCTCTTCTCCCAGGGAGTTGCTGACACTGGGGGAATTAGATTCCATAAATATAACATGATGTTATCCTTTACCTACCGTGAAAAGATAAGGTGAGGAAACAGCACATCTAATTCAATAACAGAGAAGAAAAGCTCGCTTTTTCTTTTCTGAGAGCTGTGTAACCTTAGAGTCAATTTGGATGCTTAGAGAATTTCTCTCTTTGCACTTTGTGAGAATTTTAAAGAATATATATATGTGTGTGTGTAGCAATGAGTTTATATCAAATAAGGTGACCTATTTATGAGAGAAAGAGAAACAGAACCAATTTCATTAATCTGAGCCAGCAGGAACTGAAAATACTTTGTGTCTTTTTTCTATCAGCTGTCTCACTTCTGGTTCTCAGGCAATATTCCTCATTGCAGTGGGGTGAAAACGTGCCAACTTGGAGGCCCCTTCAAATGCACACCACAGATTCAGTGGAGATCACTTGAACCGTACACTCTGATTGGTTATATGATCGGAAAGGACTTATATGTAGAAGCTGTCACTCTAAAGCCCTCCATCCCAGCCCGCCTTGCCCATGTCCTGACAGGGCAAATCTGCCCCTGCTCCTGGCATGTCCGCTGCTCCCTGGATAAATGGATCCATGACAGGGCTTTACTGTGCTCTGCAACTCAATTGCTACTTGGCTTTGGCTGATCTTCAGGCATCAAGATTTTTTTCACCTTTGTAGTTTCACGTGTCCTCATCACCATACTGTTCTCTGCTTCAATGTCATTTCTTATTCCTCACAGAACACAGACGTCAAAAATGGAGAAGAGTCTTCACAAAGATGAATAATTTGGCTTCCAGTGAATTAAACTTTCCTCTATTAATTTCTCAAAGCAATTTTGCCCTTGTCACTGTTCTTTCCCAGATCATGTAGAAGCAAATGTGAGTGTTTTTGCTTTCTGACTTGAAAGAATTATTATGTGCTTTCTTGCAAATTGTAAATCTAAGCGGATATCAAACCTATTGCTTATTAACTCTGTTTGTTTCTCTGAGAGAGCCAGACAGACACACACACACACACACAGTAAGAACAAGAGCAGTTGACTGATTTCTGTGTGTACATGGGCGTATGTGTGCCATTTACAAGAAATTTGTACCCAGAATTCAGATTATAAAAATCCATTTTGCACATTCCAAATAATTATTGTATCAGAAATCTCCAGTTACTTTATGTATTTTTAAAAATGAAAATATCAGTTTAAAATATGACACACTTAGTCATAATCTTATAAGGAGTCTTGGTAGTGTAGCTAATGGAAAGTTGTGTGTTTCAAACCCAACAGCTGCTCCAGTGTAGAAAGATGTGGCAGTCTGTTTCTGTAAAGATTTATAGCCTTGGTATAGCCCGTCAACACCCTTGAACTCAGTACTGCAGTCACTCCTGAGGTTCATCTTTCAAAGATTAGACAGGCCCATAAAACAAACAATAATACATGTCAGGAAAGGTGGGAAAAGGGACGTGAGGAACTCAAGGTTGAGAAGGGGAGATTGTTGATGTGTTGTGGGGTTGGTACCCATGTCACAAAACAGTATGTTTATTAATTATTTAATGAGAAACAAATTTGTTCTGTAAACTTTTATCTAAAGCATGATTCAAACAAAGCTTTACAGCCTTGGCAACTGTTATGGGGGCAGTTTTTCTCTGTTCTATAGGTTCCCTATGAGTTGGAGTAGAGTCCATGGCAATGAGTTTGTCACAATCTTAGGTTCTCAGAACATTTTCATTCTTAGAAAACCTATGCAGGTCTATTTAATAATTACATAAATTATCATCCAATGAAGTCATAGTTATTGTATACTAGATGGATTTAGGGGTCTTCTGTTAAACAAGAGTTCATATTTTTTCTAATACCATTCTCAATGTAATTAAATTTACATACGGTTTGTGTGAGAACTGCTTACCTCTGGTAACAGATGGGACAACATGGGATTTTCGAATCTGACTAAATTCAAGGTAGCAAATTACAGAAAATGAATATTAAGAGTAATCTGGTTAGATTAATTCCTAGGTACTTTATTTTCTTAGGGGCTGTAGTAAATGGTATTGATTTGATGATTTCTTCATTAACAGTCTCGTTGTTGGTGTAAAGGAATCCTACTGATTTGCTTATGTTTATCTTGTATCCTGAGACTTTGCTGAACTCTTCTATCAGTTTGAGTAGTTTACTTATAGATTCTTTGGGATTCTCTGCATATACAATCATATCATCTGCAAACAGGGAGATTTTGACTTCTTCTTTGCCGATGCAGATGCCCTTTATTTCTTGGTCTTATCTAATTGCTCTGGCTAGAACTTCTAGTACAATGTGGAATAGGAGAGGTGAGAGTGGGCATCCTTGTCTAGTTCCTGTTCTCAAGGGAAAGTCCTTCAGTCTCTCTCCATTCAGGATGACGTAGGCAATTGGCTTTGTATAAATGGCCCTTACTGCATTGAGGAATTTTCCGTCTATGCCTATTTCACTAAGAATTTTTAGCATGAATGGGTGTTGTTCTTTATCAAATGCCTTTTCTGCATCAATGGACAAAATCAGGTGATTCTTGTCTTTTGTGTTACTTATGTGGTTAATCACATTAATTATTTTTCTGATGTTGAACCAGACCTTTACAAAGAGAACTACAAGTCCTTACTACAAGAAACTAAGAGAGACTTAGATAAATGGAAAAACCTACCCTGCTCATGGATAAGAAGACTTAACATTGTGAAAATGTCTATTTTACCCAAAGCAATCTACTTATATAATGCAATCCCAATACAAGTTCAAGCATCATTTTTTAATGAGATGGAGAAACAAATCACTAATTTTGTTTGGAAAGGGAAGAAGCCCCAGATAAGTAAGATACTACTAAAGAAGAAGAACACACAGGGAGGCCTCTCATTACCTGACCTTAGAACATACTACACTGCCACAGTGGTGAAAACAGCCTGGTACTGGTGTAAGAACAGACAGATTGATCCGTGGTACAGAATTGAGACCCCAGAGATGACACCGTCTGCCTATGAACAGTTGATATTCGACAAAGGCCCTAAGTCATTAAACTGGGGTAAAAACAGTACCTTCAACAAATGGTGCTGGCAAAATTGGTTATCCATCTGCAATAAACTGAAACAAGATCCATATCTTACACCTTATAAAAAAACCACCTCCAACTGGATAAAAGACCTAAATATCAAATCTAAAACAATAAAGCTCATCCAAGAAAAGGTAAGAACAACAATGGAAGTTTTAATACACAGTGTAGACAGACTCCAAAATCTCTCAAAGAAACCTCAATCAACAGAAGAGAAAATAGATAAATGGAAACTATTAAGAATCAAACACTTTTGCTCATCCAAAGACTTTATTAATAGCATTAAAAGAACACCTACAGGATGGGAAAAGATATTTGGCAACTCTATGTCAGACTGATGCCTGATCTCCATAATCTATAAGATACTACAAAATATCAATAAGAAGAAGATAAATCATCCAATTAAGTGATGGGCAAAGGAGATGGACAGACATTTCTCTAACGAGGAGATCCAGGCAGCCAAAAAACACATGCAGAAGTGTTCACGATCTTTAGTTATTAAAGAAATTCAAATCAAGACTACAATGAGATGCCATCTCACCCCAACAAGGTTGGCCATGATCCGAAAAACACAAAAGAACAAATGCTGGAGAGGCTGCGGAGAAAGTGGAACCCTCCTACACTGTTGGTGGGGTTGCAAAATAGTCCAGCCTCTTTGGAAAGCAATCTGGTCCTTCCTTAAAAAAATGGGTATTAATGTACCATTTGACCTAGTAATTGCACTACTAGGAATATATCCTACAGAATCAAGGCCTTTCACACCAACGGACACATGCACAAGAATGTTTATCACAGCACAGTCCACCATAGCAAAAAGATGGAATCAATCCAGATGCCCAACAACAGAAGAATGGATAGGTAAATTTATATGGGAATGTACATTTTCACTTAGTCATATTAAATAAAAAAAAGAGTAATCTGGATTCCTTTTAGGAATGTTAAATTTCTACATAAAAATAAAAACCTATACTTAAACTGCCCGAAGACATGTAATCCTATCAATTATAATCTTCTCAGTGTGAAGACTGGCAACCATATAGCCATATTTAGAAAACGAAGTGACTCTTTTTGGCCACTATGGTGTAATCTCTCATAAACTAGAATTTTGGTATGTTTTGAGGTTTGCTTAATCTGTGAGGGAACCATAAGAGAGCATAAATTGTGCCTGAAAGATATCTGAATACATTTCGTGGATTTACTCTCTGATCGTTCACCCTCCACTATGACAGTTTATTGAACATATTTGGAATCAGGCAGGGAAATGCCCAGGTATTCTTTAAAATAACTGGACTCTTTCTGCTGTGAGATTGTGAACATGCAGTCTGGATTAAGCACACAGGAAGGGGAGTGGTCAGAGCACTTACCCCTCAGTAAGCATTTTCAGGATATGATGTATTCTGTGGTACCAGAGAGAATAATAAAACTAAAAGAAAAGAAAGAAATAACCTAACCCATAGCTGTCCCTGTCGGTTCTGACTGATAGCAACTGCATGGGACAAGATAGAGTGGCTCTGTAGAGTTTCCAAGATTGCAGTTTTTCTCCCACGTAGTAGCTAGTTGGGTCAAACAACTTTTCAGTTAGTGGCCTAGAACTGAACCAACATGTCACCAGGATTTCTTGGCAGTGGCTAAGCAATACAGTTGCTAATCAAAAGGTTAGAAGTTCAAATCCACAAGCTACTCCTTAGAAATCCAGTGAGGCAGTTCTATTCTGTCCTTTAGGGGCAATACAGTACAGAATTGACTTGATGGCAATGTTCTTTTCTTCTGTTTTTTGTTAGTATTTATTAATTGCTATTTAATTTTGAAAACCCAGGTTGTGTAGTGGGTTAAGTGCTACTGCTGCTAACCAAAAGGTTGGCAGTTCAGATCTGCCAGGCGCTCTGTGGAAACTCTATGGGGCATTTCTACTCTGACCATGATGGCAATGGGTTTATTTAATTTTGAAGGTTTTAAAATGAAAAGCTCATTAATCTTATAAAACTATTTTTATGAAACACTACATTTGTGTCCTTCATAAACATACAAGCAGGATATTGAAATTTTTTTCATTAGGAAATTGATGTCAAAGCAGCTAATGTATTATGCTCCAAGTGTCCTTCTATTTTTTTTTAAGATGCCTAGAAGTAAGCCGTTCAGCAAAAAAGGCACTACACTGTGAAATGATAAATTTTAAACCTGCTTTATATGAAAATGATTACACAGAAATCAGTGAATGCCTTCATCCTCAAACTCAAAATTTCGGAAGTGAGTCCTGTACCCTTAGTAAATTGCAGGGACCAGTGATAAATTCCCGCCTTCAGTGCTGGAGGCCTGGGATTGATTTCTAGCCAATGCCACTCATGCGCAGCCCCAACTCCTTTGTCATTGGAGGCTGGCATGTGCCTGTGATGCTGCATAGGCTCAGGTGGAGCTTCCAGCCTAAGAAAAGCCTGGCAATTCACTTCTGAAAATCAGCCAGTGAAAACTCTGTTGATCACAAAAGTTTCATTCAGTTGTTTGTGGGGTCACCATTTGTCGGCAGACTCAGTAGACAGCTAAAAACAAATGAACTGAAAGAAAACAGCTTTTTGTCAGAAAAGAATCACTCCCAAGGGTTCATGCTCCCCTTCTTTATCTCTCAGGATTTTTGTGAGGATCAAGTGTGAAAATGTAAAACAGCTTTGTTCATTCATTCTGCCAAAAAATTTCACGCAATACCCATTGTGTGCAAACTTTCTAAGAATGAATGTAATCTGCAATAGAACTTTACAAATTAATATATTGTGAACACTTTCCCTGGAAAACACAGCACCTTTCTACATACTACATACAACCATAGAAAGAAAAAGAAGCTGAAGGAATTACTGCTTATCTTTCTGTTTGTTAACTGCGACCTTACTGTGCTCCACCTTCCATTTTTCTCCCTCCTCAGTCCAATCTAGAACTACTTAACGATGCAAATTACCTCTAAGCAAGTGGCTAATTTCCATAAATTTGAAAGTGTTTCTTGGCATCTTTTTTTTATGTTAATAAATCTCCAGTGGACTTTGGGCTTAGACAAAATGAACTATACTTCAGTCTGTGTAGCCTTCACTTAAAATTAAGAAAGCTAATGTCTGGTTGTAGTCTAGTTAAGAGCTATGCCAAGCCAAGTGCCGTCGATAGCTGCTAATAAAAAGCATGGCAATTTGAATTCTCCAGCCTTTTCTTGAAAACCCTGTGGAGCAGTTCTACTTAGTCCTATACTGTCACTATGAGTTGGAATTGACTTGATGGCAATTTTATTTTTTAAAGTCTGACTTACAGAATTATGACAAAACCAGATAAAAAGCAAACCCACCGCCGTCGAGTTGGGTCCGACTCATATCGACCCTAGAGGTCAGACTGGAACTGCCCCGTGGAGTTTCCAAGGAGAGCCTGGTGGATTTGAACTGCTGACCTTCTGGTTAGCAGATGTCACGCTACCCCACCAGGGTTTCCAGAGTTATGACAAGCATTTATTAAATGACATAAGTTAGATAAAGCACCTGACACTGTACCTGAGTAGGAGGGGCCTGTCAAAGAGCACCCGGGGTATTTTAATGAAGCAACCCTGCAGGGGCTTTCTCTTGTGAGAGTGTAGGATGGTAGATGTGACTCTTTAAACTGTGAGTCCTTTAGACTTGCACTGGAGTTACTGAGGTCACCAAATGTCTTGCAAATCAGTAAAACTGACGAATACAAGGATCTAAGAGTTTTTAACAAAGGAAATATTTTCAGTAAACTCAAGACTTTGTCAGTCCCCCCTCAACCAAATACCTGTAATTGCAGCCCTTTGGAGAAAAGTGGGTTTTTCAGTATTGGGGTCTGTGTTAGGTGATTTTGAAGAGGGTTTAGGCAGGCAGGGCTATTCAAAGAACTCTAACAAGGAAAAACCTTAACTCCAAGGAGGAAAAATACAATGAAAACTGTATCTAGGCATATCACAGTAATATTAAGGACAAAAAAGGAAAAACTAAAAAACGACAGAGCAAAAGGAAACATTACCTTTAAAGTAGCAACTGTAAGACTGGCAGAGGGAAACTCAACAGAACTGATGAAAGTCAGAAGGAAACAAGAGTCAGAGTCAACTCTACAGCAGTGGATTTTTGGTTTGGTAGCTTTGCCAGTGGTCATGATTTGTCTATGTTCAGACACAGGGACTTGTTTAGTCTTTGTCTGAAACCATCACAGTCGCAGAATGGCCTCATCCAAAGCAGTGCTCTGTGAACTGTTGATGTGCAACAAGAGAACACTAAGTCCTAGCTGTCAGTGCCAGGCCAGCTCTAGATTTCAGGGGAGCTGGTGTGTAGTATAGCGGTTAAGTGCTATGTCTGCTAAGGAAACAGTTAGCAGTTCAAATCCACCAGACACCTTGGAAACCCTTTTCTACTTCATTCAGTATGGTCTTTTGGGGGTGAGAAATCACTCTTCTTTTTCTCAATGTCATTAAACAAAGAAGATGACAAAACGGAAATATTGAGGCAAACAACTTCACAGCCCAAACTTCCTAAGAGACACCTGCTCTGGCTTAACCTCCTACAATGAGCAAAATAGGCTGCACGTTCTTCTGAAATTGTCCTTGACAAGATAACCACAGAATGAGCCATAGCATAGCTAGCCTCAACTGGTTTTCACAGAGTTTTGATGCCACCTTACACTTCAGGTAACCTATTGTTTCATTAAGTGCAAAATACATATGAGCACCTTTCCTCTGAGTGGCGACTTGACATGCTAATGAAGGAAAATCAACCTCTTCCTTCATCTAGGGGGATAGAACCCTGGCCTAGCGAAAGAGCATGCCAAGCCAAGTGCTGAGTGGCTGTGAGAAGGTCACGCCTAAATAATCACAATGAATTTGTATTTCCTTGTCTACTCTCTGTAAAAGTCTGCTTACCTAGGTTTCTATGTCCCTCGGCTAACAAAAGACAGGAATCTTTCTGATCTCCCACATTGTCTACTGGCTGTAACAGTATGCTGGACAGAACCTAGAGTCCCCACCTGGCAACAATAGAACACAAATTCATATTACTATACTTAACACCTTAAAACTATGTATTTTGGGCCATTAGAACATGGAGAGTTTTTCCAGATAGTCTGCCAACTAATTACAACAACAACAGCAGTTGCCTTAAAGTCTTTTCTAACTCATATTGGTCCCACATCTGTCTGATTAGGACTGCTCCATAGGGTTTTCAAAGACTGATTTTTTTGGAAAGTAGATCCCTATGTCATTTTTCAGAGGTATCACTGGGTAGACCTCCAACCTTTCCAGTTAGCAACTAGAAGCCTTGAGCATAAACCAGTTGCACTACCCAGGAACGCCTGCCACCTACTAAGTGATAATAAAAACATTACAACCTAAACAAGATGGATGGATGAACAAGAAATTGAAATAAAAATCACTAGCTAAACTGTATCGCAGGACTATGTAAGTTGACTATGTAAGTTGAATTGTTGAAAACTGTATTAAATAAGAGAGATTATTACCCATGATAGGCTTGAAGGTGCTGCTCAAGTGAAGGAAAAGCACCTGATACTGAGTGGTATAGCAGGAGGAACTTGGGGTTTGATGGTGGGACTGGACTTGAACTCTGACTTTTCTAATTAGCTGGATAAATCACTTAGTTTCTCTAAGGCTTTGCTTCATTAAAAAATAGTTATCAGAATACTATCTAATTTGCAGGCTAGTTGTGAAGAGTAGGAAGAAAAGAATGTATGTAGAGAACTGGACTTAGCACACTGCCTGGCACACAACAGACGGGTGACTTTGACAGTGAAGATGCTGATGCTGGTGAGGAAGAGGAGTCGTCCATCTAATTTGCTTTTCCTCTCTCTCTATGTAACAGTTTATCAGCAAGTCTTACAAGCTGTGTCTTTAAAAAGTGTGCTGCATCCAGCAGCTTTACCACATCTTCTATTTCCACCTTAGTCCAGGTCACCACGATCTCTGCTGCCAACTGTGGCTACCTCTTGCTAGGTGGTTGGCCTACTTCTATTCTTGCCCTTCTGAACCTGCACAGTAGCCTGTTACCTACTTCAAAGGTAAAGTTGAACAATGGTACTTCTCTATTTGTCCCAGAACCCTTTAGTAAAACCCAGATTCTTTATCCCAGGGAGGATGCAAGACTGGACAGCATTTTGTTCTGTTCTACATGAGGCTGCCCTGAACTGTGGGCTCACCCAATGGCGGCTAACAACAACAACATAAAAAATTATATATTCTGTCTCCTTTTAATCTTCTCACTACTCCTTTTGGCCTTAATTTCAGGCTAGCTTCCATGGCCTTCTAGCTGTCCCCAAACTCCTTGTATTCATTTCTGAGTCAGGGCTTTTGCTTTTTGGTATTTCTTCCAAGAAAAAATAAGGTGACATATTCTGTCACTTTGTGTAGAGATAGGTAGCTGCCACTGAGTCATCTTTGACTGATGGTAACCTTATGTGCAACTAATGAAACCTTGCCTGGTTCTGTGTCATCCTCAAGATCAATGGCCTGTTGTGGCTATTGTGCAACTCTATCTCACCAAAGGTGGCTCTATCACTGGCTGGCCCTGTGCTCCACTGAACAACTGATCCCTCCTGATGACGTGTCCAAACAAAGCAAGTTGGGCAATGCCTTGTTGTGACTCATATGGTTTTCACTGGCTAATTTTCAGAAGGAGATTGCCAGGTCTTTCTTCTTACTCTATCTTAGTCTGGAAGCTCTGCTGAGACTTCTTAACAATGGCTGACCTGCTGGTATTGGAAGTACCAGTGGTATAGCTTCCAAAGTCATAGCAACACGCAAGTCATCACAGTATTCAAGTACAAAGATCAGTGGTAGTCATGTTGTATACGTTTCTGCTTAAATGCCATTAGCTTGTGTCATAACCTTATCTAAAACATCCTTTCCCTTCTCCAATGTTTTTATTTACCTTAGAAAAAAAAAAACAAAAACGAAACCTTGCATTGAGTCAATTCTGATTGTAGGGATACCATTTTAAAATAAAAGCAAATTCTGTTGCCGTTAAGGTGATTCTGATTCACAGCAACCCTGCAGGACAGAGTAGAACTGCCTCATAGAGTTTCCAAGGAAACTCCTTAGGACAGAGTAAAGCAGTAGTGTTTCTGAGGCTGTAATCTTTGCAGAAGCAGACTATCAGCATTCTTCTTTGGAGTGGCTGCTAGGTTTGAACCATCAACCTTTGGGTAGCAGTGAAGTACTTAAACACTGAGCAATAAAAATTATTTTTTCTTTCCTTTTAGTCTGCTTGAATTTTCTTCACAACATCATATATTATATTATTATATATTGTTTGCTTCCTTATTGTTCACCCTTCTCTACATGAATATAAGCTCCAAGAAGGCTGTCTGAACTCCAGCATCTAACAGTGTCTGGCACATGGCAAGCATTCAATAAATATTTGTCAAATAATAAATTATATTTGCATACATTACTGTATCCACTGAATATTAGTTTTCTTCCTTTCCTGTTTTTCCTTTAGCCTTGTAACCTCATTGTCCTCATCTGTTACTGGATCAGCAAATTGGTGCAATCCTTTGTAATTGAACATTAAGACTTCACATGCCAATTTATAGTTAATAAGCTGCCAATTTAGTTCTTGATGCTTAAAAAAAAATCATTGCATCAAATGCACTGATGGCCCAGAGTATAGTAGATGTGTAGAATAAATACAGACCTCTTGCAAACTGATGAGAGAATACTAAAATTCCAGTAGATAAGACCAAAAAAGAAGGAAAACAAAGAATAAAAACTAAATGACTACACAAATAACAGTTCAGTCTAGCAAAAAATTAAATAAATACAAGTTAAAATAGTCTGTGAGAAAAGGCCTGAGGACAGCTTCTGGTTTTAAGCTATCAGAGCGTAAAATATTACTTCCTCTTCTTTTGTAGGCACTCACCTCCAAAGCAGAATAAGAAACTGGAATTTCATCTTTGATGACATTAAGAGCTGTCCTTCAGTCCAAATCATAAGAAGTGAAGATGAGATTGACTTAGCAGAGAGCAAACTTTGTTGCTTTCAAAAAAGGGGCAATGAAAAGAAGTTGCTCACTCGCTTTGCAGAATTCCAGATGAACTAAGGGCATCGAGTACCATGGATGGTAGGATGAGGCCTGGTGCTGAAACTGGGGGATGGTTTGTGACTGTTTTAGGGGCACTTTGACTCCAAAGCCTGGTGAAAACCATTCCCCGCTCCACAAGTGGTACCATTGCTGTTGAGTTGATTCTAACTCATAGTGATCGTATCAACAAACCTGCTGCCATTGAGTCAATTCCAACTCACAGAGACCCTAATGACAGAGTAGAACTGCTGGATAGAGTTTCTGAGGAGCACCTGGCAGATTCTAACTGCCGACCTTAACCACTTAACCACTATGCCACCAACATTTCCAGTGATCCTATAGGGCAGAATAGAACTGCCCCATAGGGTTTTCCACAGCTTTATGGAACAGTCTGCCATGTCTTTTTCCCATAGAGCAACTGGTGAGTTTGAACTGCTAACCTTTTGGTTAGCAGCTGAAGGCTTAACCACTGTGCTACTAGGGCTCCCTCAGCAAGTGAGTGATAACTGCAAAGGATAGAATAGATATTAGGAATTAAAAAAAACAAAAACCAGTTAATTGACAATCTGCGTACCAAGAGGTGAGGGTCGCAGGCCGCTTCTCTACTGGCCTCATCCTGTCAGGGCAGGTGAGCACCTTCTTCTCCTGTATCTGCTTGAAAACACTGTTGGATGCATTTTATGAGTCCTGGGAGTGGAAACAAAGTATGTGCCAAACAACACAACAGGAAAATTCTCTGAATCAGTGCATGTTGGTTAATAAGGCAGACATCAATAAAAAATATTTTGATGTTTCTAACCAGTTAACCATTGAGTTCATTCCAACTTACAGCAACTTCATGTGTAACACAGTAGAATTTTTCTCCATGATGTTTTCAGTGGCTGATTTTTCAGCAGTAACCAGGACTTTCTTCTGAAGTGCCTTTGGGTGGAGTCAGATCACCTCCTTAAACCACATACCTTTTCGTAAACAGGTGACCTCTTGCTGTTTGCGTCACCAAGGGACTCCTTAAATTTTTGGATGTTGTTAAAATCCTTTGTAATGGCTTATCTTGCATCTCCAAGAAATAAATGATTATTTTTCAATACTTAGAAACACTTTTGGTATCAGTAGCAATAGTAAATAAAATATTTATGAGGTGCTATGATCTTTTTAAATTGTACTTTAGATGAAGTTTTACAGAACAAACTAGTTTCTCATTAAACAATTGACATGTTGTGTTACATTATTGCTTAACAGCCCCATGACATGTCAGCACTCTCCTTCTCAGCCTCGGGTTCCCTATTACCAGCTTTCCTATCCCCTCCTGCCTGCTAGTCTTTGCCCCTGTGCTGGCGTACTCCTTTAGTCTTGTTTTGCTTACAGGCCTGTCCAATCTTTACCTAAAGGGTGATAATCAGGAGTGACTTCATTACTGAACTTAAAGGGTATCTGGGGGCCGTATCCTCAGGGTTTCTCCTGTGTCTGTCAGGCAAGCAGGTCTGGTCTTTGAGTTAGATTTCTGTTCAGCATTTTTCTCCAGCTGTCTGGGGCCTTCTGTTGCAGTCTGTATCAGGGCAGTCAGTGGTGGTAGCAGGGCATCATATATTCGTACTGGGCCCAGTCTGGTGGAGGCTGTTGTAGATGTGGTCTGTTAGTTCTTTGGGCTAGTCTTTCCCTTGTATCTTCAGTTTCTTCATTCTTCCTTGTTCCCAAAGGGGTAACACCAGTGGAATATCCTAGATGGCTGCTGCTATCAGCTTCTTGAAAGCAGGAAGAATTCTGATTCATCTTTGCATTTTGTGAGCCTTGGTCAAAACCTACCTTATAGGTGCTAAAAAAAACGAATTCTGATGGTTGTGCACAGCTTTTTATTTATTTCTTTTTGGTCTGTATGGTATTAGTACCTACTTGAGAAATAATTCACATTTCAAGATCAATTTGGAGATTTTAAAGATAAACAACCTCCTTTTAACCTTACTTTTGTATAGAGCCAAAAGCCAAGTGCCAAAGTTCATTTATGTTTTATATGTGACCTACAGGGTTGCTATGAGTGAGAATCAACTTGACAGCATTGAGTTTTCTTTATATATCTATATATAAGATCTTATTTAAAAAACACTTATAGACTAAGAAACTGAAGGCTGTAGAATTTAATGCTCATTAGCTCTAAAACTTGCATCTTGTATGTCTACCCTTTCAGCCGTATCACGCTGTGCCCCGACCCACGGGGCGAATCAACAGAGGAACGAGGGGGAGCCTGTGAAAATGAAGGTGGGGCAAGAAAGACGCGAAGAAATGGAGGCAAGACAAAGTTCTGATCAAGCCTCAAGGTTTTATTGTTACAGTGCGGTATATATAGCAGCGGGAATGGAGGGAGGGATCAAGTGACGTAGGGATGGAGTGACATTTGGAGTGAGGTAGTTGTCGGCTGGGGATTGGGTATACATAAGACTAAGGCAGTGACATCAGGCAGGAAGTTTTCGCGCGCGCGGGCCTTTTGAATTTCGCAGGCGCGGGCTTTTTCAAACTTGGCGCGCGCGGGCTTTTTCAACCCTTCAAGCTTCCTGTATGTTGGGGCCTGGGGGCTTACCCATGGCTCCCGACAAAGCTGTCATGACTTTTAAACGTAAATTCTGAAACTGAAGATCTGCAAGATACCACCTTGACATGAGCACAGCTATCTTAAGAAAAAAAGCCTGAGCTTCCTTTCCAGGACATATGCTTAAAGAAAAATATGCATATTTAATAGTGCTCTAAAGGTCATTTCCCATGTCATAAACCACCAGAGCATAGAGGAATGATGAACGGCTCCCCTCTTGCCACATCTTTACAGGCCACCTGCAAACCAAGATGATAGCAGATAGTGTGCACTGATCCAAACAGCGACCATACAGCTCAGATGGATCAAGATAAAACCACCAGACACCTTTCAAAGGAACTTCGGAAGAAAGTTATTAATGCCACCTAATCTTTCCCCAGCCCCAAGAATCCTTTAAAAACCCTTTCTTACAGACAATGGGCAGACATTCTTTGGAGGAAGGACATTCCCTCTCCTGGTACCCCCCTTCAAGTGGCATGAGCCCAGAATTTGTATGGTAACAATCCCATAATTAATTAACATTAGTTCTAAATGCTTAAAAGTAGCATTTGTGCTAGAAACTATGTTGCTGACTCACAAAGAGAACTGCCTGAAAAAACAGCACTGGATAAATTAGACTCAATGTTATGGCAAGTAAGATAATGTTTAAATAAGCCACAGTAGAGTTTAGTATAGGTGTCGGAAACAGAAAAAAAATAATGAATATGTCAGAACAACAACAATGAAAGTCTGAGACATTGCTTTGTGGAGAAAACAATCCTCTCTGTTGTGTAGAAATCTCAAGAACTATGTTGTACTCTGAGGCTTTAGAGACAGATGAAACAGTGAAAAATAAGCTTCTTTTTGAAAAAACCTGAGCTGAAAACAGATGAAGCAAGAAAAGTGAATTACAACCATTGAATTACAACCTCACATGTCCATCTAAATTCAGATTTGACCAGGTTATGAGGTAAAATGAGTTTGTTTGTTCATGCCTAGTGGACATTTATCTCAACAGCAAACCCCTGAGTAGCATAAAGGAAAAGATAGTGTGAATCAGGTCATTTCCAAATGTGGTTTCCAAACTGCATGGTGGCTGGGACTCCATCTGGTAGGAGAACTGCTAGATAAATCTACTATGAGTTATATTAATAGTCAGATGTTTACAGTTACTAACTTGTGCTTCACCGTATTTCACAAAGATGTAAGGTAGCTTAAATTGTGAAACCCTGGTGGAGTAGTGGTTAAGTGCTACATCTGCTAACCAAAAGGTCACCAGTTCAAATCCACCAGGTGCTCCTTGGAAACTCTATGGGGCACTTTTACTCTGATCTGTAGGGTCTCTATGGGTCAGAATCAGTTCAATGGCAGTGACTTTGAGTTACGATGTTTAGATAGCTTTACATTTAATGTGCTTTGGAAAGTTTCATTCCGTTCTTACAATAACTCCCTGAGATCAGTACTAATGGCCCCGTTTTTGCAGTTGGAGGAATGGCATTTCACAGAGCTTAGCTGGCCTGCTTACCTGTCCAGTAGGTGTTATTATGGTCATCTTACTGGCGGGAAAGTGAAGCTTAGAGAAGTCACTGAAGAGTAAATCCCTAGTTTGAAGTGCTAATAGTTGGTGGGATTTCCATGCAAATTTATTGACCTCAAAGAATTTATTGTTAACTGTTATATTATCTCTCAGTACTGAATTGAATAGTATCCTTCAAAAATTCAAGACCACCTGCCACCTCAGGATGTGATCTTATTTGCAAATACAGTCTTTGCAGATGTAATTAGTTCAGATGAGGTCATACTGGGCTAGGGTTGGCCCTAAATGCGATAGCTAGTGTCCTTATAAGGAAGCATGTGAAGACCCAGAGACCTGCAGACAACACACAGTGTGATGACAAAGGCCTAAGTTGGAGGGATGTAGCTGCAGGTATTGCACCAGTGATTGCTGCCAGAACCTTCATTTCAGAATGTGAGACTCTACAACAACGAAAGAATGAATTTCTGTTGTTTGAAATAAACAAGTTACTGCTACAGCAGCCTTAAGACATTAACACAAATTTTGATACCAGCAAACTAACACGTATCCCCAAATGGAATAGAGTAGCTTTTCTGATGGCTTTATTTAATCAAAGTTCATTCAGTTGATTCATATTTCTAAATACTATTTTTTAGATCCTAAGACATCTATCACTACCAAGTTGATTCCAACTCATAGTCACCTTATAGGATACAGTAGAACTGCCCCATAGAATTTCCAGAGAGCACCTGGTGGATTTGAACTGCTGACCTTTTGATTAGTAGCCTTAACACTTAACCACCACACCACCAGGGTTTCTTTGTTTCTTTCCTTTGCTTTTTAGAACAGAGATGCAAATCAGAATTAATTGCAATTTATTTCTACAGTCTGAGACCATCCACCCATTTTTATTTCTAACTGAAGTACTGGTCCGTCTGGAAACTCTTGCTTATGTTTACTGACGTTGCTTCATCCAGTATATTCCTAAAGAAAATTGACCATGGTAGAAAAACATCTACTGTATTAGCTGTGGTGAAAACCTAAGTTTGTGTTGTGGATATCTCTAAAAGTTAAAAATAAATGTTCACCATTACTGTTCATCTTGTGCCTTCAACAAATATGTTTTTAATTTGACAAACTGTAATTGATTACCTGTAACCCAAGATTTGTACTGTTACAAATGCAATTGTTTTTCAATTATATTGCTATTATTGTTATTGGATGCCAACAGTTTCAGTTACAGAAACCCCACATACAATAGACAGCAGCGCTGCCTAGTCAGTCCTGTGTGGCTCTCATAATCATTGTTAGGCTTCAGCCCATTGCTGCACCCATTGTGTTAATCCATCTCATTGAAGTCTTTCTCTCTTTTACTGACTCTCTACATTAACAAATACGATGTCCTTCTCCAGGAACTGGTCCCTCCTGATGCCCAGTGCCATCAAGTCAGATGTGACTCGTGGCAACCCTAGGAGCCAGAGTAGAACTGCCCCTAGCAAAAAGTCTCTCCATCTTTGCTTCTAAGGAGTATTCTGGCTGTTCTTCTCTCAGGACAGATTTGTTCATTCTTCTGCCAATTTGTGGTATATTCAACATGCTTTGCCAACATGGTAATTCAGAGGTCAGTACTTCTTCAGTCTTCCTTATTGATTGTCCAGCTTTTACATGCATATGAGGCATGACTGGAAGCACCATGGCTTGGGCCAGGTGCGTGTAACATTAAAATACAAAATTATAGAAAATGACAGGAAAGTGAACACTAGATGCTGTCTCTCTTTAAATACAGAGTTTTTATTATTAGAAAAAGCCCACAGTGACTTTGCAAGATGTTTTTGAGAGGTACTTATCATGAATATGATTAAATACTTGAAGTCTCTATTTTTTTGCCAAATACTGAACAACAATACAGTGCTGTGATTTTAACAGCTATTTCTCATGGCCATAAGATTTTGAGATTATAAACATCAGGCATAGATAAGCCTCTCACTCTGCAGTTCAGTCTCTCTCTAGAAGTCTCTGGCACCCAGCCTGTATGTGTTTTTTGTTTTCCTATCAGCAAAAGAGGGGGTAGAATTGATGATTGTTGAGATTTTGCACAAACAGCCATTTGTCTATGTTCCAATTTATTTGGGGCCTGTTAAACTTCTGACAGAGTCCCCTTAAGAATCTGAGGCCCCAGAAATAATACCGGTCCCCTACCAATGCCATATATAATCTTGTGGATACTTGCAGCGATTTTTCCTCAGCCCAGTTGCTGATGTTACCTGACAAGTTGCCTCCATGTGGGTACCTGAGATGGCTCGACTTCAGTCACCTGCAGCAGGGTGATGGCCTTTATCTTTCTTCTCACTTTCTCATCCTCCATGGAAAATCCTTATAGGGTGTAAAATTGATCATCCAGCACAATTTTGTGTCCTTGAACCATTCTGATGGTTCTCACATACATCTGAGAGATTGACATCTTTCATTAGCTGAACTCCTATGATACTCGGTCATTTTGCTCTTTGTGTTTTTGGCCAACCACATTTCTAACCCTCTGTCAACAAATTAGACTTGTTGTTGTGTATTCTGGGGTTGATTCCAACTCACAGTGATCCTATCTGATAGATAACTGCTCCATAGCCTTGGTGGTGCAGTGGGTTAAGCACTCAGCTGCTAATGCAGTATCAGAGGTTTGCACCCACCAGCTGTTGAGTGAGAGACAAATGTGACATGACAACCTGCTTATGTGGAAATTACAGCCTTGGAAACCCTATGGATGCAGTTCTAGTCTTTTTATATAGGATCCCTATAAGTTGGAATCAATGGCACTGGGTTTTTGAATCTTAATGGAAAAAGGTGCCAGTTTTTTTTCTCCAAGGAGCAGCTAGTGGATTAGAACTTCTTGACTTTCACAGTTAGCAGCCTAGAGCTTGACCATTGCACCCCTAAGCCTCCTTAGTTTAGATTAAGCCTTGTCAAAACTTCTGCTACGTATCTGATTAAAATCACAAATGACAAACTTTTTGCTTACCAATGTATGCCAAGTGCTGTCAAGTCAATTCTGACTCATGGTGAGCCTATAGGGCAGAGTAGACTCCTTCATAGAGTTTCAAAGGAGTGCCTGGAAGATTCTAACTGCTGACCTTTTGGTTAGCAGATGTAGCACTTAGCCACTTATTCCACCAAGGCTTCCTACCAGTATATAGTGTAGACTCTTTCAGGTCTAATATGGTAAAGTAAATTGGAAATACTCTAAAACAATGAGAAAAATGGAGAACAAAACCAAAAAAAAAGTAGCAGGAAAACTTGAGTGTGACACAAATAAGATTTAACCAAATAGTTTTAGGTTTATGCTTAGGCATATTGAAAACCTTAACTGTTGACATATAGTTTTGTTTTGTAAATTATCATTGGCCTATTTTACTAAGAACATACTGGACACAACTTTTGTGCAGTAGTTGGGAAATGGATATGCATTTCAAGAGCTGTGCATGAACTCCGTAATCAGTCAGATCTCTGTGAGCTTCTGAAGAGGTGCTGTGCTCAGTACTGACTTTCCTTGGGGAATCTAGGACACAGCCGAAATTGCTTAGCGTCACTGACTGGCTGTCTCATTAGGAGTAATCTTTTTCACAATCTTTTTTGGCCTAATAGACATTTCAGTCTCACACATTTACCAAACAGACATGAGCTTTCTTCTGTTTCTGCTGTTTACTTGAAGAGAACTGATAGTTCACTGAAATAAGGAAATGAAAACGAAACAACAGACTTTACTTCTTGACACAATAGTGTAGAACCAAGATTACAGTTTAATTTATAATGAAATAGGCCTGTTCATATACCAAGCTTTAGAACTGTTGGTGTATGTCCGTAAATTGGCTAATTTAGCATCAAAATAGCCATAATTTTTAATTTTTTAAAAATTTTTTGTACATTCCCCAACAAGGGGTCACTTGGGTTTCTATTTTGGGTGATTATGAATCAAACTCCTATAAGGCATCCATATAGGGGTTATCATGTGAATGCAAGTTTGCAGTCACTCAAGTAAATACCTAGGAGTAGAACTGCTTGGTGTATGGTTGTTGTTGCTAGGTGGCATCGAGTCAGTCTTGAATCAGGCTGCTCCAATGTGTGCAGAGTAAAACTGTTCCATAAGGCTTTCCCGGCTGTGACCTTGCAGGAGGAAACTGCTAGGCCTGTCTCCCAAGGTGTCGCTGGGTAGTTTCAAATGGGCAACATTTCAGGTAGCCGTCAAGTGCTGAACTACTTGTGCCATTCAGGGACTCTGGCTGCATGGTAACTATAGGTTAAACAGTAAGGAAACTGCCACTTTCCAAGTGGCTGTCCTATTTTGTATTCCTGCTAGCAGTGGAAGAAAGTACCGATTGCTCTGCATATTTTGGGGCACTGGGTACTGCCATTTTTAAAAAAGTTTTAGCATTCTTATAGCTGTGTGGTAGAATCTCATTGTGGTTTTAAATGACATTTCCCTGGTGACTCACGATGCTGATGATCTTTTCATATAGTTACTTCCATTCTTATCTGCTTTTTGGAAACATTGTTCCAATGTTCAAATTTTTGGCCCATTAGAAAATATTGTTGTATTTTAAGAACTCTATGTTTTCTGGAGCTTCGGTGGATAAGTGGTTAAGAGTTTGTCTGTTAGCAGTTTGAATCCACTAGCTGCTCCTTGGAAACTCAGGGTGCAGTTCTGCTCTGTCCAGTAGGGTCCCTTTGAGTGAGAATTGACTTGATGTCAATGAGTTTTATATATTTTAGATACAAATTCTTTATCAGATATATTTTGTTGCAAATAGTTTCTTCTAGCCTGTGGCTTGTCTTTTTAATCTCTTAACAGAATCTTTTGAAAAACAAAAGTTCTTAATTTTGAAGTCTAATTTATTGATACTTTGTTTTATGTGTTGGATTTCTGATATTATGTATAATAGAGTAGACCACAGCCATAAAACCCAGAACAATCCGCTGATACATGCAACAATGTGGATGACTCTCATATGTGCTAAGCGGGTGTAAACGTTTCTATGTGCAGGATCTTCTGTAAAACATATAACTAAAGGGACAAAAATTAGAACAGGGGTTGCATGGAACTGAGAGTGGGTAAAGAAGTTGATTACAGAGGAGGAGAAGGGAATTTGAGGGTCAGTGCAACAGTTCTATGCCTTGTGGTACTGATTATACAACTAAATGTGCTCAGGAAAACTCACAGAACCATCCACTAACGAGGGTGAATTTTATAATGCCTTAACTCCCCCCCCACCCCTCAAAGTAATAATGTTTTCTTGGTTGACCTGATACTGCAGCTCAGTTTCTTCAGCGATGAGTTCTGAGGACCATTGAGGATACAGAGTTGAAAAGAAGCTACAGTGTTAAGAAAGGAATCATACATTCATTCATTCATATTGTGTAAATGTAGTTAGGAAACATTTTTAGAAAAAGAAATGAATTGTATATTCAGTGCTAAAGTAGGATGATGAGACCTTGTGGCAGACACTGCTACATGTTTCCTAAAAACATTTTCCTTATCTCCAGGACACACTCTTTGAGGATAATCTCCAGGCTCCCCTGCAGTTTGCTCTGGCCATCGACTAAATCCTGCAGAAGCTACACAAGTCACTTTGAAGCCCGATGCAAAAAATCCTCTTGGCAAGCTCCATGCTTTCTCTTCTTCCATATCCTGGCTAGATGCCAAAGATCCAGCAAAAGATTTCAAGGCCTTGGAGGATAATGGAGCCATTAGGTAGAAGTAAGAAACCTGGTGGCGTAGTGATTAAGTGCCGTGGCTGCTGACCAAGATGCTGGCAGTTCAAATCCACCATGCACACCTTGGAAATTCTACTGGGGAGTTGGGTTCTGTTCTTTAAGGTCGCTATGACTTGGACTGTTTTTTTTTTTAATGAAGGTAGAAGGCTGGGTCCTTGAACCATGTGAAAACTTAATTTCTATTTAGTAAAATCACATGAAATTTACGAGGCTTGTTTGATATAGCACTTTGTGGTACTTCTCTTAACACAAACAGGAACAATGCCTACTCTGGCATGTTAAAACATAATTTTTCATAAGAAACATAATAAGATGATAACTCAGGGTGGAGAGCTTCACTGTGGCATTTTGGGTTGAAAATTTTTATCTATAGATAAAAGCATCTTTTTATCTATGAATTTAGAAACACTGAATTTTCCTTTGGGCTAGAATGTTACAAGGTGTTTGATTTATCTATTGATAGTTGTAAGAGTTGTGTTGGAAACATTCAGCTATGATGGTAGATTTATTTTTATCTTCCCTTGTGTTTCCATAAATTTTTTGCTTTGTAATCATCAAATTTATGCTATTAATTTCATAGAATCTTGGCATTGTTGCTTCTTCTATGTGTGTTGAATGTTTTAACTTTACAAATTGACCTATTTCGGATAATGCTCTTAGTTTACAAACAAACTGTTTTGCACAAACTTTCTGTTGGCTGGTATTTGTTTAGCATATAAAGGTATATTTTCTGCTTTCATACTTCCTTTATGTTTTAAATATATTACCTATAGACACGATATAGATGGATTATAGAAATGCACAGGTTATGATTTTCTTCTTTTTGATATTGGAATATTTAGTCCATATGACTTTAGCAATTCCAACCCTCATTTTGGTTTGTCATACTGTAGTGGTTGCATGTTGGGTGATACTGGAAGCTATATCACTGGTGTCTTCGTTGTCTAGTACTGCTGTAACAGAAATACCACAAGCTGATGGCTTTAAAAAGAGAATTTTTTTTCTGTCACAGTCCAGTAGGCCGCAAGTCCAAGTGTAGGGCATCAACTTCAGGGTAAGCCTTTCTCTTTTGGCTGTGGAAGAAGGTCTATTAATCTTCCCCTGGACGAGAAGCCCCTGAAACACAGGGACGTCAGGTCCTTTCCAAAAGACATGCTCTGCTGCTGGCACTGCTTGTTGGTGGTACAAGGTTCCCAAATCTCTCTGCTAGTTTCTTTCTCTTATGTCTCAAGGTGCAGTATAATCTTTTGCATTAAATCCTGCCCCAGCAATATAACTGCCACCCATCCTCCCTCATACATTATAGAGGTAGGGTATATGACAAATACGAACACCACACAGTACTGGACATCATGGCTTAGCCAAATTGCTACACCCATTTTTGGGAGAACACGATTTAGTCCATGACAACTGGTATTTCAGATACTAGCAGCCTTATTTATGTTGCTAGGTTGCAGTAGAGCTTCTAGGCTAAGAAAGACTAGGAAGAAGAACCCGGTGATTTGCTTCTAAAAAAATTGACTGGTGGAGGCTTTATGAACAGCAGCAGAACCTTGACTGATAGAGCGCTGGAAGATGAATCTTTCTGGTTTGAAGGCACTCAAAATAAGACTGAGGAAGAGCTGCTTCCTCAAGGCAATGTAGACCTTAGTGACATAGATGGAATGAAGCCTTCAAGAGCTACATTTGCTGATGTGGCATGACTCAAAATAAGAAGAAACAGCTGTAAACATCTATTAATGATTAGAACATGGAATATACAGTGTATGAATCTAGGAAAATTGGAAATCATCAAAAATGAAATGGAATGCATAAAGATCAGTTTGTCAGGTATTAGTGAGCTGAAATGGGCTACTGTTGGCCTTTTGAGTTGGGAAACCATGGGGTCAGCTATGTTAGGAATGACAAATTGAAAAGGTTGGGTGTGGGGCAAGGTTCTTATCTCTTCTGAGCTTTTGCTCCCAGGCAATCTTCCTGTAGCTTGGCACCTCTCTTCCCTTGTCTCTGCTTTTCTTACTTGCTTATTTAATCTCTTTTATATCTCTAAAGAGATTGAGTCCAGATATATCCTAATCTGCTGTGTGCTGTCACTGCTTTTACCCAACCAAATTTCTATCAACTATCTAATCTATGACCAGTTTTCTCCCTCCCTCCCCACTCTTGCAGCCATCAAAGAGTCTTTCCTTCTGTGCATAAGTCTATTTTTAAACACTTAGAGTAGGGTGTCTCATACAATATCTGTCCTTTTGCCATTGACTGATTTTACTCAGTGTAAAGTCTTCCAATTGAAACCAGGTTATGAGACGTTTCCTAAAGTCATCATTTTTCATCATTGCATAGTGTTCCATTGAGTATATGTACCATAGTTTGTTTGTCCATTCATCTGTTGATGGGCATCTAAGATGATTCCATATTTTTGCTATTGTGGATTGTGCTGCAATAAACATTCGTGTGTATGTGTCTGCTCGTGTGACAGCTTTTGTTTCTGTAGGATAAATTCCAAGCAATGGAATTACTGGGTCAAATGGTATTATCTATTTCCAGCTTTTTAAGGAAGCGTCAAATTGTTTTCCAAAAAGGTTGTATTATTTTGCAATTCCACCAGCAGTGTAGGAGTGTTCCAACTGCTCCACAGCCTCTCCAGTATTTGTTGTTTTGTGTGTTTTTTTTTGGATTATTGCCAACCTTGTTGGAGTGAGATGATATTTCATTGTAGTTTTGATTCGGATTTGTCTAATAGCTAATGATTATGGGCATTTCTTCTTGTGCCTTTTGGCTGCCTGGATGTCCTGTCTAGTGACATATCTGCCCATTTCCTTTGCCCATCACTTAATTGGGTTATTTAGCTTTTTCTTGTGGATACTTTGCAGTACCTTGTAGATTATGGGGGTCAGATGATAGTCCAACATATAGTTGTCAAATATTTTTTCTCATTCTGTAGGTGGTCTTTTAACTCTTTTGATAAAGTCTTTGGATGAGCAAAAGTGTTTGATTGTTAGTAGTTCCCATTTATCTATTTTTTTCTTCTGTTGATCATCCTTTGTTTCTCAGACTTTGAAGTCTGTTTAAGCTGTGTATTAGAACTTCCGTAATCCATCATGGACTCCTTTCTTTTTCTTACATGATCTTTATCATTTTAGGCTTGATATTTTGTCTTTGATCCATTTTGAGTTAGGTTTTGTGTAAGGGGTGTGATATGGGTCTTGTTTCAGATTTTTGCAGATGAAAATCCAATTTTGCAACACCATTTGTTGGGGAGACTGTTTTAAAGCCAGTTTATAATCTTAAAGCTTTTGTCAGCTATCAATTGTTCATAAGGGGATGGTGGCATCTCAGGGGTCTCAACTCTATTCCGTTGGCCTATATATCTCTTTTTGTACCAGTACCAGGCTGTTTTGACTACTGTGGCAGTGTAAAGGGTTCTAAAGGTGGGTAGTGTTAGGCCTCCAACTGAGTTCCTCTTCCTCAGCAGTTCTTTACTTATCTGGATTTCTTCCCTTTCCAAACAAAGTTGATGAGTTATTTCTCTGACTCACTAAAAAAAGACACTGGAATTTGTATTGGAATTGAACTGTATATGTAGGTCGCTTTAGGTAAAAGACATTTTCGTAATGTTAAGTCTTTCTATCCATGAACAAGGTAGGTTGCTCTATTTGCAAAAGTCTCTTTTGGTTTCTTGCAGTAAGGTCTTGTAATCATCTCTGTATAGGTCTCTTATTTCTCTAGTTAGATTTATTCCTAAGTATCTTATCTTTATAGGGGCTATAGTAAATGGTATTGATTTGGTGATTTCTTCTTAGGTGAATTCTTTGTTCATATAAAGGAATCCTACTGATTTACTTACCTTTATCTTATACCCTGATGCTTTGCTGAACTCTTCTATCAGTCTGAGTAGTTTATTTAGGAATTCTTGGGGATTCTCTGTATATACAATCATATCATCTGCACATAGGGAGATTTTTACTTCTTCTTTGCCAATGTAGATGCCCTTTATTTCTTTGTTTTGCTAATTGCTCTGGCTAGAACCTCTAGTACAGTGTAGAAAGAAGTGAGAGGGGACATCCTTGTCTTGTTCCCATTCTCAAAGGGAATTCTTTCAGTCTCTCACCATTCAGGATGATGTAGGTGGTTGGCTCTGTGTACATGCCCCTTATTGTGTTAAATAATTTCCCCTCTGTTCCTATTTTGCTGAGAGTTTTTAGCATGAATGGGTGTTGGACTTTGTCAAATGTCTTTTCTGCAATTAACAAAACCAGGCGATGCTTATCTTTTGTGTTATTTATGTGGTTGATCACATTAATTGTTTTTCTGATGGTGAACCTGCTTTGCAGACTTTGTGATGGATTTATTCAGTTGTTCTACTTCTCCTTGTGATAAGGTTAGCAGGTGTTATGAGTCCAGAAATTTGTCCATTTCCTCTAGGTTTTCAAGTCTGTTACAGTCTTTCATAGTATTCTGTTATGATACTTTTGATTTAAGCTAGGTCTGTTGTAACAGCTCTAGCTTAATTCTTGTTTAGATTATTTGTTTCCACTCCTTTTTTCTTTTGTATATTTAGCCCAAGGTTTATCAATTTTGTTGAACTTTTCAAAGAACCAGATATTCATCATTTTTTTCAATAGTTCTTGTATTCTCTAATTATTTAGTTCTGCTCTAATCGGATCTGACTCGACGGCACTTGGCGGACTTGGCTTGGCTAATGTTTATTATCTGTTTTTTTCTGGTGCCTGAGGGGTTCCTTGGTTGCTCTTTTTCTACTTGTTCAAGCTGAAGGGTTAGTTCTTCAGTTTGAGCCCTTTCTTCGTTCCAGATGTGTGCATTTATGGAGATGAATTGACCCCTGAGAACTGCTTTTGCTGTATCCTGTGGATTCTGATAGGATGTGTTTTCATTCTCATTTAACTCTATAAATTTCTTTATTTCATCCTTGATTTCTTTTACAACTCATGGGTTCTTTGAAAAAAGCATTATTGTAAAATGGCAGACTAGACAGATGTCTCCTCATTTCCCTCTGAGAACTGAGCCCTGGAATGATATTTAAATGGAGCAGTGGACATCTGGGAATTTCTAAGACCAGGCATAGTATTGTCAGATTTGACTAGCCACCAGTAAAGGACTAAACTACCCTCTCAAAAATAAGCCAGTGGATGCTGGTGCCACTCCTGCTGACTCACAGTGCTGGAGAAGTGCGACATCTGGGGATGGCATATGGGGTACTTTCATTGTTATCTGGAAGGTGGTGCCTGCCACACCTGAGGGCCTGACTGTTTTCAGCAGCAGTTGGACAGCTCCCCACTCAGAAGTAAACTAACCTTTTAAAATCTTGAGAGGCCTCTGTATTTGTCCGTTGGTCTGACTGTTGAGAGGCCTTGCAGTTTCTCCCCAATCCTTCACTGAAGCACATCATGTGGTCAGCTGATGCCCCCCTCAGTGTCTCCATAAATAGGGTGCCATCTTTGCCAACCAAAAGGCAGAGACTTACACCTAAGTGTGTCTACCTGGGGCCAATCACTAGAGTACATAGAGATAGCTGGTGACCAACTCCACTCTTAAAACTATGCCTCAGCTCCTGTTGAGGTAACACCAAAGAAATCAAAAAGCTTCTAGGTGGCACACAGACAATAGAGCATTGTTAAAAATTTAAAGAAGCAGTCCATGTTCGCTCCAGAAAACTCTCAAAATAAAGAATTAAAAGACTTCTCAGATGAAGAAGACTTTCTGAAACTATCAGAGGTCAAGTACAAAAGAATTATAATAGAGCCCTCCAAGAGATTAAATAAAATGCAGAATAAAGTGAAAAAATAAGTAAGCTATTTGAACTGATGGAACATCAACGGTCTGAAATCTAGCAGATCAATAACAAAATGACAGAATTAGACAATTCAGTCCAAAGCCAAAAGAGCAGAATTGAGGAGATAGAAGTCAGATTTAGTGACCTTAAGGATAGAGCATGCCACCAGCATTTGCGAGGAGAAATCAAAGAAAAGAAATAAGTAAAATGAAGAACTGAGAAACATGTGAGACTCGTTAAGGGGAATAATTTGTGAATAACTGGAGTTCCTGAACAAGGCAGGATAGATGAAAATACAGAAAGCATTGCTGTAGAGTTGCTGACGGAAAACTTCCCTGAAATTATGAAAGAAGAGAACATACACATCTAAGAAATGTATTGAATGCCTCAAAAACTGAACCTCAAAAGAAGGATGCCAAGACATATTATAATCAAGCTTAATAAAATGAAACATAAATAGATACTCTTGAAGGCAGCAAGGCTCAAAGCAAGCTAACATTTAGAGAGAAACCCTGTAGGATTTTGTCTGACTTTTCTGCAGAAAAGATGTTGACAAGAAAGCAGTTGTATGACACTTTCAAAACCCCAAAGGATGAAAGTTTCCAATGAAGAATTATATATCCTGCAAAACTGTCTCTCAAATATAATGGTGACATTAAGACATTTGCAGATAAACAAAAGCTTATAGACTTTATAAAAGCCAAACCAAAACTAGAAGAAATTATGAAAGAAGCCTTTGCTTAGAAAAACAAACAAACAAAAAACAAGTTTATACTTAGAGAGGCAGTGTATGATACAGCATCAGCATCCAGAATCCTACTCACTTAGGGAAGCTCAATCAAAACTATGTTACTAATAGAAGGGAACCACTGATCATAGCACGCAAACTATGACATCATCACACTAAAAAGAGAGATATACAACAGTAGGTATAACCCTTTCAGATGGAGAGATAATTAAAAAGATGTGCAGAAGTTGAAGTCTGGTTTACACTTAGAATAGTAAGGGGGATTTCAGAGATAGACACAAAGAAAAATAACAATGCAAAACAAGAAGCATAGTACAGGAGTCTCAAGAAACACAAAACTAACATTCAAAAAGATGATAAGTCAACCCATAAAGAAGAATGATGCAGAGCAGCATATTAAGAAAGTCATAGAAAACATCAACAACATAAAAATGAATGCATCTAAATGACAGCAGTAAACATGTAACTTATCAATAATTACACTGAATGTAAACCAACTGAATGCTCCAATAAAGAGACAAGTGACACTGCAGATCAAAAGACATCACCCATCTAGAAGTTGCTTATAAGAAACACACGTAAGACTCAAGGATACAAACAAATTGAAAATCAAAGAATGGAAAAATATATACCAAGCCGACAAAATACAAAGAAGGGCAAGAGTGGCAATACTAATCTCATGTAAAATAGATTTTAATGTAAGATCCACCATCCTGGAAAAGGATGGTCACTATTGCTGAAAATTTCAATACATAAGCAAGACATAACAATATTAAATATTTGTACACCCAATATCAGAGCATCTAAATACACTGAACAAACACTGCCGATATTGAAAAATGAGGTAGATCGCTCCACAATAATAGTTGGAGACTTCAACACTCCACTTTTAGTAGTGGACAGGTCATCTGGAAAAAAGCTCAGTAAAGATACAGAAGATCTTATTGAAACACTCAACCAACTAGACCTTACCGACATATACAGAACTTTCTACCCATCAACAAATAAGTACACCTTCTTCTCCAGTGCTCATGGAACATTTTCTGGAATAGACCGTGCGTTAGGATATAAAGCAACTCTCTACAAATTCCAAACTCCTGGATTATTGCAAAGCATCTTCTCAGACCATAAAGCTATAAAGGTTGAAATCAATAGCAGAAAAATCATAGGTAGAAATTTAGACTCATGGAAACTGAACAATACATTTGCATGTTTTTCAACGCAATTTATAGTTTGTTAATTCTGCATTCATTTTCCAGGCAAGGTAATTTTGTATCAGGCTCTAGTTCTGCCAGAATACATTGTTTTAACAAGTACTTACATTTCTGGACAGAAAGTAAACCGGAAAATTGAGAGCAATATTGGGTTGTCGAAGGAGCATAAATTTATGTCAAGCTTTAGTTTTGACACAATATTCATTGCCTTTAATGAACAATTCTTTAAATTACTGAACAGATTGAGAGAAATATTGGATATCATGGAAAACGAATCGATTTTGAGGTCCAGATATGTAGCATTAAAAAACAGTAGTACTTTATATCGACAGTTTTTAAATAGCTTCACTGTCAACTGTGTTGACTATTACCTCTCAAACAGGGTATGTATCAAGATAGCAGTAGAATGGGTGATGACTTTCATATAGTTGGCTTAAAAAGTTAGCTTTGCTATTTTTAGGTCAGCTTTGCACATCAGCTCAAATTAGTAAATTCATGGGGCAAGGATTAAAGTAGTCAAAAACTTACTGTTAAAACTATAAAAAAGAAGTTATGGTGACTTTTAGTGGTAGTTTTCTAAAGGACCACAAGGGGGAATGCTGATGTCAGGATATCGTTTTCTCTCGTGTTTGGTTCTGTTGTTGTGGAAGAGCAGCACGAAATCCAGACCTCTGTGAACAATAAGGAAACAGTCACCTAGCTGAGGGGAGAGGGCGCTGTTGGCTCAGCAGTAGATTTCTCATCCTCTTTGTGGGAGATCCAGGTCTGATTCTCAGCCAACGCACCTCACAGACAGATTTGTTTGCTGGTATGACAATGAACAGGTTTCAGAGAAGCTTCTAGACTAAGACAGATTAGAAAGAAAGGCCTGGAGTTCTGCTTCCAATAAACAGTCAATAAAAGTCTGTGGATCACAACAGAGTCTTCAGTCATGGGGATGACATGGGACCTGGTAGCACTGTCTTCAACTGTGCATGGGGTTGCCATGAGTTGGAGCTGGCTTCATGACATCTAGCAATAACAACAAGCTGAGGGAAGGCACCCTCTCACTTTTTTGTTAAAGAAAGTCTTGGCTTCTAATTTTCATATTTTGAAAACCTTTGTTTCTGTAAGATTCCGTGATATGCATAGTTATGTTAAATGGTGGAGTTCCTATTTGCATGGAGTTTTCAATCATAAACAGCAAGTTAGGAGAGAGATTAACCTGAAGGCAGCACACAATGAGTTCTCAAGAATTCATTATTTTTAGTAATTTTTCTTAGTCTCATTGAATCAAAAGATTTCAGTGGAGGATTGTATTAATTTTTCAGTTGAAAACTCATCATCATATTTTCTACATACTAAAAAGAATTATGAATAATGGAAATTGAGTTTATAAAGACTGGAAAGTTTAGTTCCCTAACAAGGAAGAATAAGTGCTATCTCTGCTAGCCAAAAGGCTGGCAGTCCACCAGGTGCTCCTGGGAAACTCTATGGGCCAGTTCTACTCTGACCTCTAAGGTCTCTGTGAGTCAGACTTGACTCGATGGCAGTGCATGAACAAGGAAGAAATAAGGTATGAATAATTCAAACTGTTCCTTATAATTTCAAAATAGTCCCCCCTTTAAGAAACAACTATTCTTTTTTAAAAAAATAAAAATTATGTATATACCAACAAGAAAAGAAATTCCTGACATGATGAATTACAATTCTTAAAACTGCATGAATCTCCAAACTTTCCACAAATAAGCAATCACTTGTACTATTTAGATAATGAGAATATGTCTTGCTGCTGGTTATTTCTGGTGTACTGTTTAAAGAATAGTTTTTTTCTTTTTTTTTTAAGTGAATTTCATTTGATCATCTCACTTAAGCTTTATTCTTGACTATTATGTGTTTTATGCTCTTCTTTCTACTATCTTACTGGTTGAAGCAAATGTATACTTACTGTTTATATCAGCCAAAGCTGTTACTACCTATTCATTTTATTGTGTATCAGATACTATGCTAAAGAGTAAAACTATAATAACAGTATTTGTAGGTGATCTATCATTGGCATTTCATGTACTTACTGACTATGACTTTTTTTGAATATATATTTATAGTACTTTAGATGACAGTTTACAGAGCTAACTTCTCATTAAATAGTACATACACTGTTTTATGCCATTGTTTAACAACCCAACAACATGTCAGCCCTCTCCGTCTTGACTTTGGGTTCCCTATTACAGGTTTCTTGCCTCTTACTTCATTCTAGTCCTTTCCCCTTGGCTGGTGTTATCCTTTAATTTCATTTTGTTTTATGGGTCTGTCTAATCTTTGGCTGAGGGATAAACCTCCGGAGTGACTTCTTTACTGAATCAGAAAGGTGTCCGGGGCCATACTGCAGGGGATTCTTCAGTCTTGTCCACTCCTTCATTTTTGAAGCATTATTTCCAGTTAGTTTCTGTTTGGTTTTGACTTCTTCCTACTTTACTGGCTTTCTAATTTACCTATCCAGTTCCTTCTTATCTTACTGATTTTTGAAAATCAAGTGCCCAGAGCTCAGTCCCTGACCCTACAAAAGCTCCCTTGGAGATCACTTACAGTCTTATGATTTAAATTATATGTTGACAATTCCAAAATACATACCTCCAGTCTAGATCTCTTTCCTAATCTATATTCTTTTATGTTTAATTGCCTAAATAACATATGTAGCTGAATGTCTGATAGGCATCTAAAACTTTACACTTGCAAAATTGAACTGATTGCTGCTGTAGACTGCTCTTCTCAGAGCCTTCTCCATCTCAGTTAAATGCAACTCCATTCACCTATTTGCTCAGGTCAAAGGTCTTGAAATCACCTTTGATGGCTCTTTTAGTCTGGTGTCCTATAAGCAATTTATCAGCAAACGGTATCGATCCATTTTCAAGCTATATCCAACTTCTAGAAACCCTAGTGGCATAGTGGATAACTGCTGTGTTTGCTAACGAAAAAGTCAGCAGCCCAAATCTGCTAGGTGTCACTTGGAAACTATGGATTAGTTCTACTCTGTGCTATAAGGTTACTATGAGTTAAAATTGACTCAACAGCAGTGGGTTTGGTTTGGTTTTTTGGCATCCAATTGCTGATTGCTCCTATCATTGTTCTTATTTTGATGTAAGCCATCTTGATGTTGTACTGTACATATGTCATTACAATAGCTTCCTATGCATGTCGTGATACTAACCCAAACCAAAGAAAACAAAACCCATCACCATCAGGTCACTGCTGACTCATGGCAACGCTATAGGACAGAGTAGAACTGTCCTGTAAGGTTTTTAAGGGCTGGCTGATATATTCAAATTGCTGACCTTTTTGTTAGTAGCCAAGCTCTTAACTGTTGTGCTGCTATAAAAAACAGTTCTAAAATCTCAGTAGTTTAGTGCAATAAATGTTTATTACTTGCTCACATTATAGACTGTGTGAGTGGGTGGAGAGTCTTTGCTCTACATGGTCATGAAGAGACCTAGGATTCTCACATTTGTTGGATCCACTTCTCTCTATAGCCTGAATTCTCCCCTAGTTTATCTCCAGTAGCGTCTGGACAGTGTGAATTATTTTACGAGCCAGGACTGACAGTAGTATGCATCCTTCTAAAAATTTCCATTGGCCAGAAGTTAATTACACAGTCCTACTTAACCACAAGAAAAGCTGGAAGTAGAATCTGGATGTATATTCAGGGAGAATTAGTTATTTAATGAGTATATAGAAGCATGGTGAAGCTGTTAAAATGTAATTATCAAATTGCTTCTGCTCTTAGAAAAAAAGGCCAATCTGTGCAATGTGTTATGGTCCCTACGTGATCTGGCTATTATTGCCTCTGACTTTATTTCCTACAACTCTTTGCTTATTCCCTCTTCTCCAGTTGTTCTGGCTTCTTTGATGTTCCTTGATGGTACTAAGTGTATGACCACCTGAAGACCTTGCTTGCTTTTTTATCTGCCTGCAGCAGAATTTCCCTAAATATCTGCAAGACTTACTTCTTCATGTTCTTCGGATTTTGTCTCAAATGTCACTTTCTCAAGTGAGTCCTTTCCTGGTCATACAGATTAAAATTAATCTCTATATTGTATGCCTTGTTTGGCTTGTCTGATTAAATTTTTCTATATTCCTTATAACCTTCTATTGTATTATATAGTTTATATATTGTACTTATTGTTTCTTTCCCCATGATAAGACATAAGCTTCAAAAGGGAGAGGATTCTGTTTACTGTGTTCACACCTGTATTCTCAGCACCAAGAATATTACCTGCCAGCTAGTAGGTACTAAATAAGTATTTGTTGACTGGAAGAAGGAATTATCTATTACTAAGGGATGTGAAATCAAGCCAAGAAGACAAAGACACAACTAAGTCTCACCACAAGAAAGATACATGTGAAGAGTTACGGAAACAAAGAAAAGAGTGGTTAATTCTGTCCAGTGGACGTAGACCCTGAGTCAATGAGAAAAATACTTGCTATGGTTATTGAAGAATGGTTAGGCATTTTCCAGGTCTTCAGGGGAAAAGCATTATAGGAAGAAAACCACAGCACAAAGACTTAGAAACACAAACATCTATGCCATTTGGGAAACAGATGAAGAATTTAAGGGGTTTGGAGAGAATTATAGAGTCACTGGATAGCACAAATGGTTAATGAGCTTAGTTGCTAACTGGGAGGTTGGTGGTTTGAGTTCACCTGGATGTACCTCGTAACAAAGGCCTGATAGTCTATTTCTACAATCCTATGGAGAAGAGTTCTACTCTGATCCATCTGCATGAGTTGAAGTCAACTTCATGGCAGCTTTTCTTTTTCTTTGGGGTGGGAGCAGGGGATAAGGAGTATGTGTACGCTTAGAATAGGGAGATTAGTCTAAAAAGTTAGGTTAGTCCAAAAGTGGATAGTATTCTAAAAGACAAGTTCTTTTGGCAGTGGAGAAACTTCAGAGCTATTAAACAGAACATGGTGAATCCAGATATATACAAAATATATTTATACAAAATATAAACTTGATGAAGTACACAGAATGACTGAAAGTCAGGTGGCAAGAAACATAGTTGAGAGGCTATTCCACTACTCTAGCACAGGAAAGATAACTATCTAACCAAAGAAATTCAACAAAAGCTCTGTCTTAGATTTATAGGTCTACTGTAACAAAATACTGCAGATGAATGGCTTTAAATAACATAAATCTATTTTCTGAAAATTCTGAAGGCTAGAAGTCCAAGTCAGGGTATCAGCTGTGTCAGTTCTTTCTGAAGTCTCTTAAGGAGGAGCTATTTTATACCTCTCTCCTGGCTTCTTCCTGCAATGTTTGGTGTTCCTTTGCTGCTTTCAGATGTGTCTGCCTCTGCCATTAGGTGCTTTCTGTCTTCCTCAGTGTATATGACTCTTTTTGGGTGCCTCACTGTGCCTCAGAAGTGATTAGGACTAGGAACTACCCTACCACTGTATGACCTCATTAACATAACTGATAACAAAAACAAACTCCATTTCCAAATAAGATCTAAGGTACGTGTGTTAGGACTTCAGTGCATCTTTTGGGGGGATACAATTCAGTTCACATCATACCCATATGGAAAAACTTAATCAGTGACAAATACTTAATTTAAAGGATTTGCCCATCTTTAAGTGGGGAGTAAACTCTGCCAAAACATGGATAATGTTTTGGAACATAGGGATTATTAGGATCATAAGCCTTGGCTTAATCAAACTAAGCACTCTACATTCTGTCCTTGTGAATGCTTTTCATGGCCAATACAGCTAAGTTCTGAAAGTCCAAATCTCAAGCATCTTCTTGTGAAGGTATGTTGTTTAAGTAGAAGAGCACATGGGCATTTACATTACTAAATGTTAACAGATGATTTGGTTTTGAATTTGACTCTTGATTGGCCAGGCACTATTTGGCTTTTCTCAAATAAGCACTATTATTTATAAACTGTTTATGACATTTCTGACTTTAGCCTATGCAAGTCAAAGAAGTAGTTAGTGTATATCCACTATATTCACTTTGAAAAGTACTACAAGACATATAAATATGACCAAAACACAGAAAAACATTGGAGTCACTGTGCCAATCAACCACTGCCTTGGCCCATTATCAGCATCCCCAGAACAAAATTTATAATGAAAACCTGTGGACCTTGCAAATAGCACTGACAATAGAATTGCTTTTCTGGCAGTAAACCATTCCCATACATATTATTAAACTGCTAAATCTGAATTGAATCGTCTTCCAAAGATGATCTTTTTTTTTTTAAGTGTTAAAAATTTGCATTTTTATGTTTAGTGGTTATGTGATGTCAGTTATGCTCATTTGCATGTCTTTGTGTGTGTTGGAAACTTTGGTGGCATAGTGGTTAAGTGCTAAGCTAACCAAAAGGTCGGCAGTTCAAGTCCACCAGGTGTTCCTTGGAAACTCTATGGAGCAGTTCTGTTCAGTCCTATGGGGTTGCTGTGAGTTGGAATCCACTTGATGGCAGCGGTTTGGTAGGTTTTTTTTTAATATACTTTTTTATTATGATTGAGTGAGAATATGCAATCCCATATAAACTTGCATACCCACCAATGAGCAGCTCCCACTGCTCTCCCTGCTTGGTGACAGCACACTCCTGTTCTCCATTCTGTATATGTCATATCCCCCTAACAATCTCCTATACCCTCGTTTCCACCCTCCCCCCCACATCTAGTAAGAGGTCAGCTGGATGACATCCTATACATGCACAGAACCATAAAGTGCACACACGATATGGTTGCTCTGTGTCACCAAATCCAATCTATTTCTGTCCGAAGAGTTTGAACTCCATCATGATTTATGGACAGGGGCAACATTAGGGCCAGGGGCCAAGCTCCCAGAGGGACTTCGAGGCCCTTGGACTATCAATTGTGGTCTTTTAGTGGAGATCTCAGAGTGCACCCCTTTTTGTTTTTGTGTTGCCTGTGAGACTCAACTTTGTGAGCCCCGTCATGGCTATCACTGATGGTGTCCAGGCAACATCCGGTTCTTCCAGTCACATCGATGTAGTCACCTGCTCACATGGGTCTCTCTGTCTTCTGGGTTCTCTTTGACCCATATTGTTTTGGTCCTTGGAGACTGTCCATTCCTGCTGAGTTGGGACCGTTTGGCGTACCTCAGATGGCAGCTTAGCAGCTTTTAAGACCCCAGACACCACTCACCAATTTGAGGTCCAGAAGACTCGTAGCAAAATGCTGATTGTGCCAACTGGCCTCAGTTTCCCCTGACAGCATGGTCCCTGGTCCCCTGCAGGTTTGGTAGGTTTTTTTGTGTGTGTTTATGTCCTGACTAAAGTGCAAGGCAGATAAGTAACTAGGCTCTGACCGTATAAATACAGCCAGCCAAAGCCAAGTGCTGAAGGAACCCAAACTATCCATCAGCTTCCCACTGATAGGTTTATTCCCCCCCACGGTTCAAAATCCATAAACACCTTTGATTTTATTTTTTAATGACAGATGCTTTTTCTCTTCAGCACACATGTATAGAAATTGTGAAGGAACTGAAAAGCTGAAGCTTACTAAAAAGTTGCACATTTTAAAAATCCTCTAACTTAAAGCATTAGGAATAATGTGTCTTTCTTCTGGCACCGGAAAATTGGTGATCTAAAGCCCATAAGCCTGGATTGCAATCCTTTTGTGAGTTCATTTTACACTGAGTAGCAGAACTCAATAAAAATAGACTGACTAAATCCTGGGCACTGATGGCATTTCATTTGGGGGAGTGTTTTAAGCTTCATTACACTTAGAAATAGCCCCTGCAGTCTTGTTCTAGGATTGTAAATAATAATCTTCTCCTTTGCTTCTCATGCCTTGGAATTCAGCAGCAGAATGCTTTCTTGGCTGTGGTGTTAACTTTTAGTTCTGTGACCGCTTTTCATTTTTTTTCCTGGGCTTCTCAGCATGAACCAGGTTCTTTGAAGTGAGTTACTTCTTTTGGAATTCTGATCTCCCCACATTGTGAATTGCTGCATTGGGCTTGTTGAGACTCATTTTTCTGTAGCTCTTAAATTGAAAAGGCTTTGCTTCCTAGCAGAGGCCCTGGGTGGTCCATATGGTTCACTCACTTAGCAGCTACCTGAAAGTTCAAGTCCATCTGGAGGCTCCTTGGAAGAAAGGCCTGGTGATGTGTTTGGAAAAAATCAGCTAATGAAAGCCATGTGGAGCACAGTTCTACTCTGACACACGTGGGGTCACCGTGAGTCAGAACTGACCTGATGGCAGTCCTATTTGATGCTCACCTTTGGTTTTATCACTATAGAATAAAATATAGATAACTCTTGTCACCTCAAACCTGTTTGTAAAAATCTTATGACTTCAAAAAATTAAGCAAAGCATTTCCGTTGTCTTCTGAAAAAAATAGTGTAGGAGGCATACTTGTACCATTTTTAGGGTAGACTTGAGACAAATGAAAATGCTCTCCACAACAAGATTGCTTGATAGTTGTTTATTTAGGAAAAAGCACCATGATTTCTTGTTTTTGTTTTGAAAAGCATTGTGGTATGCCCAACAGAAGAGGTCACATCATAAGCAGCAATCACTTGTGTAGAAGGCTGAGCAGATAATCACTAAGAAGATGCTTCTTTTTTGTACAGTTGTTCAGTCCCAAGGAAGATGATCCCAAGATCAGGCTGGTTATACGGTGACTTGAAGAGATTTGAAACAGGTAAATCTGATTTTTTTTTTTTTAGAGAAAAGAGGAAGTGATCCCATTTGAACATTTGAACACAAAATGTTCCCAGATAATGTTTCAATATTTAATTATGGCATAAAAAGATTTTTCTGTTTGTTTTACTTTTTTTTTTTTTGCTAGAAACCTGTATCAGTATTCAGAATTGCAAGCTATGAGGTCTGACGACTAAGTTTGTGAACTTAAGAGTTTTAAGTGCTATGTACCTAATTCCTGAATATTGCTACGGTCACCTTCGAAGTACTGCCTTTAGGAAGCAGTGCACCAACACCAGTGCCTAGTCTATCCTTTAAAGCAATTTCGAAAATCTTTCTGGAATGGCCATTGCATATGGTGGCACAGAGGCAAGTTTGCAGACTTAATTGTATAGTTGTCTGTCAGGGAGCTTTTTAGCCAGTAAAGACATAAGTGTATTGGAACACCCTCACTATTCATCTGATCTGCACTCTGATGACTTTTTTCTTTATCAGAAGATAAAGGAAATATTGAAAGGAAGATATTTTGATGACATTCAGGACATCGACAGTAATATGACAACAGCTCTGATGGCCATACCAGAGAAAGAGTTCCAAAGTTACTTTGAAAGGGGGACTAGGCACTGGCGTTGGTGCATTGCTTCCTAACGGGAGTACTTCAAGGGTGATGGTAGTGATCCTCAGCAATGAGGTGTGCAGCACTTTATCTAGGCTGAGTTCATGAGCTTAATTTGCAGCCCTCATACATAACCCATTCCGGCTGTTCTGTTTATTAACTGGTATATTCCCAATACTTAGATAACACATGGCATGCAGTAAGTCCTCAATAAAATATTCATTGAATGAATGCTTGCAGATACATTTTCAAAGTCATATGTATTGAGCATGTAGTATGGGCCAGACACTGGTCTAAGAACTGGAAAGTTGGTGTGACTAGAACTGCTAGAATACAATGGGAATCCCTGAGCCTGTCCTCACTGGGATTCAAAAGGCATAAAATCATAGGCACCTCTTCTAAAGTGGATATTTTAAAATCTGAAGCTCCTCATGTGTTGTTTCAGAGTACACACACACAAGTTGCAAGCCATGGTGTATAATGATCATGTTTACCTTAAGAAACTTCAAGGCCAAAGTAGTTAAAAACTACTTTCATGCAGTTACCACAGAACATTTTTACTCTCTCTTTCTTTTCTTTTTTCTTTCTTTCTCTCTGTCTTTTTTCTCTCTCTCCCTCCCTCCTGTTTACAGTGAAAGTTCACAATTCAACTTTCTCTTACAAAAATGTATATGCATTGTTCTGTGACCCTAGTTGCTCTTCCCGTAATGTGAAAGCACTCTCTACCTTTTCACCCTGTCGTTTCTCGTGCCATTCATCCAGCTTCTGCCCCTTTTTGCCTTCTTATCTCACTTCCAAACAGGAGGTGCCCGTTCAGTCTTGTGTATGTACTTGAGCGAAAGAAGTATACTCTTCACAAATATCATTTTAGGTCTTATAAAATGATCATCTTTGTCTGAAGAGTTGGTTTCAGGAATGTTTTTAATCTGGGGCTAACAAGAATTTGGGGAGAACATTTTCATGAAGCACCATGTCATGACATTTTTTTAAGCACTTCCTTTAGAATGTACATACTTACTTATGAATTATGTTAATGCAAGGCTCTACTAAATGTTATGATTAGTTTACACATAGTACCATACGCTAAGCAGAAATTTTAAAGTGATGCTATAACAATCAATGTGAAAAGAAGGTCTAATTCTCTCTTCCGTAACCCTGATAGATCATCTTGCTGACTCTTGCTCTTGTTGGTAGCTGCCGTTGATTTGATCCTGACTCAAAGTAACGCTACATACAACATGAAATCACACTGTGTGCAGTCCTGCGCCATCGTCACGATCATTGCTATACTTGAGTGCATTGTCACAGCCCCTCTGTCAGTTCATCTCATTGAGGGTCTTCCTCTTTTTTGCTGACCCTCTGCTTTGTCAAGCCTGGTATCTTTCACCAGGGACTGATCACTCTTGATAACATGCCAACTAGATCTTAGTATTTACGTCTGTCCCGTTTGCCATGTGTAGACAATTTTATCCCCAACTACAAACCCTGGTTAAGTGCTGTGACTGCTAACCAAAAGATCTGCAAATTGAATCCACCAGCAGCTCCTTGGAAATTCTATGGGACAACTCTCCTCTGTCCTATAGGGTCACTATAAGTCAGAATTGACAGGATGGCAACAATTTTTTTTAAGCCCATCTTCAGGCACGTTGCTACTAGTGGGGCTCACCTACTGGCAGGTTCCTACGGTTTATAGCAACATTCCAACTTTGTGTTCTGTGTATCCGGCACTTAATGCAAATGGGATCTCAGTTTATATTTCACCTATTTGAAAGTCAGTCTGGATTTTGCTGTCTTTTTCTGTTAAAAGATGATTGAGACAATTTCTGTTCTTGAGTCATGGTCTTAGCAACGCTTCGTGACTGACTCTGGCACATGTGAGTTGCGGATATGCAGAAACATAACACCCCTGAGCAGCATCCACTGGCTGCAGGGACCCTTGTAGCAACTGAGTCATGGGTGGATCAGGGTGTGAAGAAGTCTGAGAAGTTCTGGTCCACAAAGTATGTTAACCATTCATTTTCTGGATTTCCTAGAATCTAAGCTATTACCCTGTCTGATCACAAGAAAGTAAGATTGATGATCTAGATGACATTACTTAGTCTCAGAAATTCACTAGAAAAATTATGACTTATGACCTCAGTTTTTTTTTTTTTTTTTTGCTTTTAGGAGATTATAAAAAAGTCACATAGAATAAAGTCGTTATTGAAGATACATTGCTTATGTGGTTAGATGTTCTCAAGGAAGTTACTGAAAAGGAAATGAGTCCCCTGAAAATGAGAACCATTAAGCCTCAAGTTTGTCCTGATTTGCAGGAAGCTCAGAGACATTTACTTAACCCTCAAGGGATAAAAAAACAAACAAACAAACAAAAAAACTGGTTAGTTTCTAGCATAATTATCTCAGCCTTACCTTGAGGAGTTGCTGGGTAGTGAAAGCCGGAAGATTAGCATTTCAGACATACTCAGAGGTGCCTCAGAAGACAGGTCTGGAAACCTACTTCAAGGTCATAACCTTGAAAACCCTGTGGAGCTGATCTCTGCACACATGGAGTCTCCAGGAGTTGAAATCAATCCCATGGCAACTAATAATAAACATGTTATCTTTACTTTCTTCTTATTACTTTTTTCCTTTTATTTTCTTCCTCTCAACTTTTTATGTTTTACTATTTACCCATATTGTATGTTCTGATCAGTATCTTTTATTGTAGTCTATTGCAAATCCATTTCAGAAATAGGGCTGGTGTAACAGACAGGCTTTCTGTTTAAGTTCCAGTTACCATTGAGCCGAATCCTTTTTCTTCCTATTAAATTGACAGCATATCATAAGCTGTGGCTCAATATCCTTTTACTCATTTTAGGAACTAAGGTTGAGTCCAGCACAAAGCTGCTTGTTACAAACATTTACTTTAGACATATATGTGTGTATCTGTGTGCCATCATTCCCTCTTGGAAATTCAGGGCTTACCTTTGAACTTCACTCAGATCCCTATTTATAGGCCGACTCACAGTCTTTGTCTATTATCATTCATGAATACGAGCCAGCCTTTACGTTTTCTGTTCGAGAAGTTTTGTGGTTGTCTTGTGCCTGCCATCTCCCCTTCTGCCGGTATCTCAGTGCTCTAGAATTTAACTCCTTCCAAGTTTCCACCTCTGGCCTGGCTTCTCCTTTGGAATATGAATAGCTTGTTCCAAGTGAGAAAATATGGTGTGTCTAGGGTTTGGATGGGCCCTGGTATAAGCATTTGGCTGTTAGTGAAAAGATTGGCAGTGCAAATCCACCAGCTACTCATTGAAAACCATATGGGGCAGTTTTCCTCCATCGTATAAGGTTGTCAGAAGTTGGAATTAACTTGATGGCAACAAGTGAATGTGTTTGGGGACCAGGAGGTAGTTACAAACTGTTAGAGCAGAAATGTGCGGGGCTCACGAGGACATGTACAAATAACTAAAGCCAGTTGTTGCTGAGTCGTTCTTACTCACGTAGAACACACGTGTGTTAGAGTAGAACTGTGCTCAATAAGCTGTCATCCTTCTGAAGTCGATGGTCAGGACTTTTTTCTGAAGTGCCTCTGGGTGGATTTGAACAGTCAGCCTCTCAGCATCTGAGAGCATGACTGTGCCAACCAGGGACTTCTCGGGAACAAATAAAAGGATGAAAACATTCTGAAGATATCAGACATTACCATGAAGTTCATGGGAGGTCACCAAAAAGTTTTCTGAAAGATTTGGTTTGTCTTTTAAGTAAATTACTTTGACTGTTGTTAGGTGCCGTGGAGTTGATTTCAGCTCACGGTTGACCCCATGGGTCAGAGAAGACTGCCCATAGGGTTTTCTTGACTGTAATATTCACCAAGTAGATTGTCCAGTCTTTTTCTCATGGAGCCACTGGGTGGGTTTGAATCTGGAACCTTCCAGTTAGCAGCTAAATGTTTAAGCATCTGCACCAGCAGCATTACTTTAGGGAAAGTAGAAATGGATTATGAAAGACAAAGCCAAAGGCAAGAAGACCAGTTAGGAGGAGGTGGCAATAATCATGTGAGAGAGGATGATGGCAAAGGCAGTAGAGAATGCTTTCTACTCTCTATTAGCTGTCTGAATCATTTAAAGAGTTCAAGGTAGCAATATCCCAAGGCTTGAAAGAGTGAAAGCCAATTTTCTAAGCATATTAAACCCATTGTCTCAATGGATTCCAACTTATAGTGACCCTGTAGGATGCTGTAGAATTGTCCCATAGTTTCCAAGGCTGCAAGTCTTTACAGAAGCAGACTTGTAACACTTTTCTCCTGCACAGAGGCTGGTGGCTTCCAGCCTACCTTTTGGTTAGCAGCTTAGCTAACCACTGTACCACCAGAGATCCTCTAAGCCTAATAACGTCTTTACATTACTAATTTTGTGTGTCACTTCTACTTTACTTTGTGTGTTTAAAATCTTTATGTCAAAGAGAGCACAGTTTCTTCTTTTAGAAATAAAATAGAAAATAGAAATAGTACAATAGAAAAAAAGAAATAGCACAATAGAAAAAAATAGAAATAGCACAGTAGGTGACATTTATTTTCTTTCTTTAGTTCCCATTTAAGGAATAATTTTATTATGCTTATTGGGAGCCACATGTTGAACTATGTTTGCTGATCTTTTGTCAAGAATTTATTACAAAAAATAACATACTATAATGTTTCTTAAAGAGATACAGCATTTTTTATAAGGTAAGTACAATTTAAAGATTATTATAAAAACATGTCTTAAAAATTGCCACAGAGTTCATATGGTTTGAGAAAATGCATATTAGGCTTTTTTTCTTTTATGATGACTTTGTAATGAAACTAGATGCTGACTTTATAACAAATCTACACAACTCTGGTATTTGCCAAGGGATAAGATCAGGTGAATCTTTTTTTACCTTTTTGAAAATATGAAAGCTGTTTGAAATATTTTCTGTCCCCAATACCTTCCCTTTTACTTTTCATATCCAGCCAACTCTGGTCTAATTTTTCTACCCCTTTTGTGAAACGTCTTTGAAATCATTTTCAGCACTCCCAGTCTTCACATATCTGTCTTCTCATTCTCTTACAGAGTCCCTTCCAACAGGGCTTTCCTTCCCACTGCTCCGCAGCTGCTTCTTATCCCTGTCTTTCATATTGTTAAATCCTGAGGCCCGTTCCCAGCCTTGTCTTACTTCGCCGAACTGCAGCATTTAATATCATTGCTTGCTCCTTTCTCTTTGACACTTTCTTTCTTGGTCTCCTGCATATTATTCCCTTTTTACTTTGCATTTGCCTCACTCAACTGCTGTTTTTCTTTCTTTCCCCCTGGCTCCTACTCAGCTTTCTGATCTCAAATATTGGCTTGTCTCAGAGTGTAGTCTTTGGATACTTTATCTTCCCCGGCAGTATTCCCTTACTTGGCTGTCTCAATTTGACAAAGGGCTTTGACTCTCAAATGTTACCCACCTTTCCCTCAAACCTCATGCTTCAAAATAATCAGCAAATCTAGTCATCTCTACCTTCAAAATATACTGTGATTCGGGGGTATACAAATTAAACATCATTTTTAGTCTAAGTCACTATCGTCTCTCACTTCATCTATTACAGCAGTTTCTAAAGTGTCTCCCAGCTTCTGTTCTCATCCTCTTCCCCATTAGTGGTTTGTAATTTCACTCAGAAGGAAATCCCGAATGCTTACTGACAGAGTTTCCTGGTGCTGCAGTAGAAGGGTACCACAAAGTGGGTGGCTTTAGAGAACAGGAATTTATTGTCTCACAGTTCTAAAGGCTGAAACTCCAAACAGGGTCTCAGCCATGTCAGATCCTTTTGTGGTTCTCCCTCCTAGTTTCTATCAACAGCTAGCAATCCTTGGCATTCATTTGCCAAGATGCATCTGCCTTTGATGTCACATGGTGTCTCCTTGTGTGTGTACCTTTCTCTCTGTGTCTCTACTCCCTTTATAACTCTCGGAACAGATTAGGTGTATGACCCAACTTACTCATGTATGACTTCATTAGCATAATGAAAGACTCTACTTCCAAACAGAATCTCATTCACAGATACATGGGTTAGGACTTCAAGATATATTTTTGGAGGACACAATTCAATCCATAACACCAAGGCAAATAAGGTCCTCTGTGATCTGGCCTCTATCTTCTTCTTTATTCTCATTTCTTACCAATGTTGCCCTTACATGGCCTATTTTAGTTACTCTTGCCTTCTGTGGCATCCTCTGTCATGCTAAGTCCATTCAGACCTTGGCAGTGTTCTCAAATAGCCTCTTGCCTCACACTATCCTTTAACTTAGGTGTCTACTGAATATTACCTCATCAGAGAGCCCTATGCAAACTTTTCATCAAAAATAGGAGTACAGACAGTGAATATAGGATAAATAAATGAGACTGCACAAAAATGAAAACCTTGTGTTCATTAAAATACTTTACCAAAAAATTGAAAAGGCAGGTAACTGACTAGGAGAATATGTTTGGAAACCATATATCTCATAAGAATCTAATAACTAACATATATAAAAAACATCAAAAACTTAACAACAAAAGACAATCCATTCAAAAGATGGGCAAAAGACATGAATGAATATTTTGGCAAGAGGACATTGAAATGGCCACCAGACACATGAAAAGACGTTCAGTGTCATTAGTCATCAGGAGGATGCCAACCAAAGCCACAATGAGGTACCATTTCACCCCAACCAGGATAAAAAGGTAAAGTAACAAATGTTAATGAGGATGTGGGGAAATAGGAATCCTTACCCATTGTTGGTGGGAATGCAAAATGGCATAGCTGTTAGAGAAAACTGTGTGACAGTTCCTCCCAAATTTAAATAGCACTACCATATGACCAAACAATTACAGTCCTAGACATATACTCAAAAGACTTGAAAGCAGAGACTCAAACAAGGACTTCTATACCAGTGTTCACTACAGCATTATTCACAATAGCCAGAAGGTGGAAACAACATAAATGCCTATCAACAGATGATTGGATAAACAAAATGTGGTGCATGCTACAATAGAACACTACTCAGCCAATAGAAGATACGAAGTTTTGATAGGTGCTATAGTGTGGATGGAGCTGGAAGACATTATGCAAGGTGAAATGAGTTAATCACAAAAGGACAAATTTTGTATGACTTCACTTATGTAAAAAGGCAAGAAAAGACAAATGTACAGAGACCAGAGTTTACCAGTGATGACCAAGGATGTAAAGGAAAGGAAAAAAGGAGATTAATGGTAATGGAACAATAGTACTGATTAAAGGTAGAGTTGCCCAGCCAATTATTGTAGTTGCTGTCAATAAGTTGTGCACCTGTAAAAATTTGAGCTGGCAGAAGTTGTGTAACAGAGGGAGACCAAGATGGCAGACTAGACATCAATTCCCTCTGAGAACTAAGGCCTGGAATAATAACTGAATGGAGCAGCATGGACTTCTGGGGAGCCCTAGGATCTGGCATAGAGTTGTCAGATTTGACTAGGCACCAGGAAAGGACAAAACAACCTCTCTCAAAGATGAAACAGTGGCTGCTGAGTCTTACTTCTGCTGACTCACCATTTTGGAGGACTTCAGATACTGACATCTCCTTGTTATCAGGGAGGCAGGGACTGGGCATGAGCCAGCAAATCTGCCCAACTGCAGTACATAAGTAAACAGAGTATAGCACAGCAGAAAGACTGTATGTGGGATATCACATATTAAGAGCCCAGCTGCTGACTGAGGGCACCTCTGCCCCTCTACACTCTCTTTTCTGAGCTATGCCATAGACTCTGCTGTTTCACAGTGGGAAGGGCAGCTCAGGTGGGATACCGTCTTGGTGAGTGGGGAGGTGGAGTCACCCAGCTGGGCACCTTAGCTGTGGCTGATTCTCAAGCAGCCTGTCTGGAAAGTGCTTCCCACAAAAATGTGGCGTTTGACATGATTTGTGTCTAGATTATGGGTAGGGTCTGGCAGAGGATGGTAGCCAAGCTCCTAATCCCTTCCTACTTTGAATCATGTCATAGCATCTGGGGACAGCCTACGATGTGCTTTCATTGTCAGCCAGAAAGTGGGGTCTGCCACATCTGAGGGCCTGACTGTTTTGGCAGCTGTTGGACAGCTCCCTAATCATCAGTTGACTTTTAAAATAAGACCCCTTGGAGAACAGACTGCTGAGAGGCCCAGTGGAATCTGCTCTACCCTTCACTGATACACATTAGAGAGTCAGCTAATGGCCCCAAAGTGACTCCATAAGTAGGATGCCATCTTTGTCAGACAGGAAGCAGAGCTTGCTACCCCAGAGATCCCACCTGGCGCCAGTCACTAGAGCACACACAGACACCTGGTGATCACCTCCCCTCTTAGAACTACACCTCAGCTCCTGTTGAGGTAACAACAGAGAAACTGAACAGCTTCTAGATGGTGCACAGGTAGCAGTCAACTGCTAATCATTTAAAGGAGCAGTCCACCACGGCTCTGAAAAATTCCCAAAATAAAGAATCAAAATACTTCCCAGAAGAAGAAGACTTTCTGAAACTATTAGGGGTCAAGTACAAAAGAATTACATATAGACCCCTTGTAGAAATTAAATAAAATGCAGCAGCAGCAGAACAAAATGAAAAATCAAGTAAGCTATTTGAACTAATGGAACATCAATGGTCTGAAATCCAGCAGATCAATAACCAAATGACAGAATTAGACAATTCAATCCAAAGCGAAAAGAACAGAATTGAGGATATGGGAGTCAGACTTAGTGACCTTGAGGACAGAGCAACTGACACCAACATTTATGAGGCAATATCAGAAGAAAGAAATAAGAAAAATTAAGAAGCATTAAAAAACATGTGTGACTCTGTTAAGAGGAATAATCTGTGAATAATTGGAGTTTCTGAACAGGGAGGGATAGATGAAAATACAGAGAGAATTGCTGTAGAGTTGCTGATAGAAAACTTTCTTGAAATTATCAAAGAAGAGAATATAGATGTCCAGAACATGTACCAAATGCCACAAAAGCTAGACCCCAAAAGAAAGACACCAAGACATATTATGATCAAGCTTAATAAAATGAAACATAAATAGATTCTCTTCAAAGCTGTGAGGCTCAAAGAAAAGCTGACATTCAGAGGGAAACCCTGCAGGCTTTTGTCTGACTTCTTTGCAGAAATGATACTGGCAAGGAAGCAGTGCAATGACACATTCAAAGCCTTGAAGGCAAAAAACTTTCAACCAAGAATTACATAACCTGCAAAACTGTCTCTCAAATATGATGGTAAAATTAAGACATTTACAGATAAACAGAAGCTTAGAGACTTTGTAAAAACTAAACTAAACCTACAAGAAATACTGAAAGAAACCCTTTGCTTAGAAAAACAAAAAAGTTAAGTGTATACTTAGGTAGGCAATGCAGAACACAGCAACCAGAATCCTATTCACTTACAGAAGTCAAAAAAGCTCAATCAAAGCTATGTTATTAAAAGAAGGAAACCAGTAAACATAACACAATAACTATGACATCATCACACTAAGAAAAAGAATATATTAGAATAGTTATAACCCTTTTAGAGGAAGCCAAAAGCCAGCCAAGGGTCCGAAAGGAAATTAAAATTATTTGCAGAAATTAAAATCTTGTTTAAACTTAGTATATTAAGGGAGACCCTAAGAGTAGCTGCAAAGCAAAATAACTATGCTATGTACCAAAACAAGAAGCATAATACAGGGTTCTCAACAAACACACACAGACACTGGAAAAGATGAAATGTCAAACCATAAAGAAGAATGGCCCAGAACACAAGACTAAGAGCAACCTAAAAATAAATGCTTCAAAATGACAGCACTGAACACATACCTATCAATGATTACACTGAACATAAACCAACTGCATGCTCCAATAAAGAGACAGCTAGTGGCATTGTAGATTGAAATATACAACCTGTCTATATGTTACATACAAGAAACACAACTTAGACTTAGATATCTGAACAAACTGAAAATCAGAAGATACAAAACTATATACCAAGCCAACAACATACAAAGAAGAGCAGAAATGGCAATACTGATCACAGATAAAACAGCTTTTAATGGGAAATCCACCACTGTGGACAAGGATGGGCACTATTTATTGCTGAATGTTTCAATTAATAAGCAGAATATAACAATGTTAAATATTTATACACCCAATACCAGAGCATCTAAATACATTGACAACCCTGAAAAATGAGATGGAGTGCTCCATGAAATAGTTGCAGACTTCAACACTCCAGTGCCAGTAATGGACAGATCACCCAGGAAAAAACTAAGTAAGGATACAGAAGATCTTATTGTGACAATTAACCAAGCAGACCTTATGATATATACAGAACTTTTTATCCATCAACAGATAAGCACACCTTCTTCTCCAATGTACATGGAACATGTTCCAGTATAGACCATGTATTAGAACGGAAAGCAAGTCTCAACAAATACAAGCAATTACATTATTATTGCAAAGCATCTTCTCAGACCATGAAGCCATGAAAGTTCAAATCAATAGCAGGAAAAACATAAGTAGAAATTCAAACTCATGGAAATGGAACAATACCTTTCTCAAAAAGCCATAGGTTATAGAAGAAATCAAGGATGAAATAAAAAAACTTATGGAAACAAATGAGAATGAAAACACATCCTACCAGAACCTATGGGATACAGCCAAAGCAGTGCTCAGAGATCAGTTTATCTCTATAAATGCACACATCCATAGGGAAGAAAGGAGTCAAACCAAGTAATTAGCCCTACAGCTTGAACAAGTAGAAAGAAAGCAACAGAGGAACCTCTTCGGTACTGGAAGAAAACATAATAAAGATTAGAGCAGAACAAAATGAATCAGAGAAGAATTGAAAAAAGTTAACAAAACCCAGAGATGATTTTTTGAAAAGATCAACAAAATTGGTAAATCACTGGCTAAACTTACAAAAGAAAAGCAGGAGAGGAAACGAAGAATCAGAATAAGAAATGAGATGAGAGATGTCACAACAGACCCAATTGAAATAAAAAGTATCATAACAGACTACTACAAAAGACTGTACTCCAACAGATTTGAAGACCTTCAGGAAATGGACACATTCCTAGATTCAGATCACCAACCAAAATTACATAAGGAGAAGTAGAACAACTTAATAAGACCATTACAAAGGAAAAGATTGACAAAGTCATCAAAAGACTGTCAACCATTAAAAGTCCTGGCCCAGGTGGCTTCACCAGAGAATTCTACCAAACTTTTAGAGAAGAGTTAACTCCAATACTATTGAGGCTATTTCACACCTTAGAAAGTGATGGAATACTCCCAAATTCATTCTGTGAAGCCAGCATAACCCTGATACCAAAGTCAGGGAAAGATCCCACAAAAAAGGAAAATTACAGACCAATATGACTCAACAAAATCCTTGCCAATAGAATTCAACAACATATCAAAAAAATTATTCAGGGGGATGGGGTCAAGATAGCAGACTAGACACACAACTCTTTAATTCCCTCTGCAAACTAAGGCCAGGATTGAAATTAAATGGTGCTTTCTGGACACCCAGTGAGCCCTAGGACATGACATAGTGCTGTTAGTTTGGACTACATGCCACTGAGAAGGAATTCCTTGTCTTTTGTTAAGTCATGCCCACTCATGTTGAATTGGCCAGCTCCCGAGGACTGAAGGTCATTGGCATTTGTAACTCTTTTTCTTTTTGTTGGCCTCAAGGTGGAGGATGGGATTAACCAGCAGTTATGATAAGCTGCAGTGCTGATGTAATAAACTGATGGAATAACCAGATTTTGAGAGCTCGGCTCTGGGCTGAAAATACCACAGCCCCTCCACCCTGTCTTTACAGACCTCTGCCATAGATTCTGCTATTTTGCAGAGGTGGGACAGCTTGAGTGGGATTCTATCTTGTTTGACTAAGAGGGGCCTCAGCAGGGGCTAGTTCCCAGGCTGGGAGACAGTCCCAGCCCATAGCATGCTTTTCTAGCAGAAAAACTGTGTTTAGGACAATATAACCACACAAGTGGGGCCTAGAAGTGGGTGACAGCAGGCCAGTAGCCTGTCCCTAATTTGAACTATATCACAGCATTTGGGGACAGCTGAAGAGATGCCTCTGTTGTCAGCTGGAAAGAGAGGCTTGCACACCTGACAACCTGACTGATTTTGGAAGCAGTCAGATAGCTTTTACCTTTTAAAGTAAGACTGCCTGGAGAAATAACTGCAGTGCACCCCAACAGCAGCTCTTCCAACCTTTACTGACCCACATCATAGGGTTCAATGATGGCCCCCCAGTGACTCCTTAAGTAGGGTCGTGTCTTTGCCAGCCAGGAGACTGAGCCTCCTACCCCAGAGATTGCACTGGGCCCAGTCAATGGAGTCCATGAAGGTGGCTGGTGATCAACTTCCTTCTCAGAACTGCACCTCAGCTCCTGTTAAGGCAATACCAGCGAAACTAAACAGCCTTTAGATGTTCTGAAAGCAACAAACCCTAGACAAACATTTAAAGAAAAGTCCACCCATGACTCCAGAAAACTCCCAAAATAAAGAATCAAAGAACTTCCCAGAAGAAGAATCTTTTCTGAAACTATTGGAGGTCAAGTACAAAAGAATTATATATAGAACCCTCCTAGACATACAAAATGCAGCAGAGCAAAATGAAAAATTAAGCAAGGTGTTTGAACTGATAGAACATCAGCATTCTGAAATTGGACAGATCAACAACAAAATTACAGAATTAGACAATTCAATGCAGAGCAAAAAGAACAGAATTGAACAATTGAAAATTAGACTTACTGACATTGAAGACAGAGCTACTGACACTGGCATTTATGAGGAGAAGTCAGAGAAAAGAAACAAGAAAAATGAAGAAGTATTAAGAAACATGTTGGACTCTATCAAGGGGAATAATCTATGATTAATTGGAGTTCCTAAACAGGGAGGGATACCTGAAAACACAGAGAGTATTGTTGTTGAGTTGCTGACAGAAAATTTCCCTGAAATGAAAGATAGATATCTAAGATGTAGATAGAATGCCACAAAAACTAGACCCTAAAAGAAAGACACCAAGACATATTACAATCAAGCTTAAAAAAAGGAAACATAAGCAGAAACTTTTTTTATTATGACTGAGTGAAAATATACATTCCCGTATAAGTTTGCACACGCACCTATCTGCAATTTCCACTGCTCTCTCTGCCCAGTGACAGCACGCAATTCCTCTCAAGCAGAAACTCTTAAAGGTAGTGAGACTCAAAGAAAAGCTAACATGCCGAGGGATGCCCTGTAGACTTTTGTCTGATTTCTTGGCAGAAATGATGTTGGTGTGGAGGCAGTGGGATGACACATTCAAAGCCCTGAAGGAGAAAAAAATTCCAACCAAGAATTATATATCCTGCAAAACTGTCTTTCAAATATGAAGATGAAATCAAGATATTCACAGATAAACAGGAACTTACAGACTTTGTAAAAATCAAACCAAAGCTACAAGAAATACTAAAAGAAACTCTTTGCTTTGAAAAACAAAGCTATTAACTCTATGTTTAAAGAGGTAATGCAAAACATACTCAGTTAGGGAAGGCACAAAACTCAATCAAAGGTATAATATTAAGAGAAAGGATCCAGTGATCATATCACAAAAACTAAGATGCTATCGCATTAAAAAGAGGGATATACTACAGTAGTTATAGTCCTTTCAGATGGAGAGGAAGCTAATAAGATATGTGGAATTTAAAATTGGGTATAAACTTAGATTATCAAGGGGTAGCCACAAAGCACAATAAAGATTCAGCTTATGAAAGCAAGAAAAGTTAACACATGTGTCTCAACAAACACAAAACCAACACTGGAAAGGGTTAAAAATAAACCCATAAAAAAGAATGACCCACAACAGAATATTAAAAGCAACAGAGAAAAGAACAATACAAAAATAAGTACATCAAAATGATAGCACTAAACACATACGTATCAATAATTACACTGAATGTAAATGGACTAAATGCTCCAGTAAAGAGACAACGAGCGGCATCTTGAATCAAAAGACAGGACCTGTCTATATGTTGCTTAAACAAAACTCACCTTAGACTTAAAGATATGAACAAACTGAAAATCAAATATATACCAAGCTAGCAATATACAAAGAAGAGCATATGTGGCACTACTAGTCTCAGATAACATTGGTTTTAGTATAAAATCCACCCTCATGGGCAAGGATGGTCACTATGTATCACTGAAAGGTTCAATACACAAGTAGGAATTAATAATATTAAATATTTGTGCACTCAGTACCAGGGCATCTAAATACATAGAAGAAACATTGACTACATTGAAAAATGAGACAGATCACTCCACAATAGTAGTGGGAGACTTCAACACTCCACTTTCAGTACTGGACAGATCTTCTAGAAAAAAGCTCAGTAAAGGCACAGAAGATCTTATTGCCACAATTAACCAAATAGATCTCATCCTCATAAAGAGAACTTTTTATCTATCAACAGATAACTACACCTTCTTCTCCAGTGCACTTGGAACACTTTCCAGAATAGACCATATGTTAGGCCATAAAGCAAATCTCAGCAAAATCCAAACCACTGAATTATTTCAAAGCATATTCTCAGGCCATAAAACTGTAAAAGCTGAAATCAATAACAGAGGAAACATAGATTGAAATTGGCACTCATAGAATCCGAACAACACTTTGTTCAAAAAGCCATGGGTTATAGAAGAAATCAAAGAAGAAATAAATATATGGATTCAAATGAGAATGAAAACATTTCCTACCAGAACCTATGGGATACAGTCAAAGCAGTGCTCAGAGGTCAATTTATCTGTATGAATGCACACATCCGGAAAGAAGAAAGGATCTAAACCAAGGAATTAACCCTATAGCTTGAAAAAGTAGAAAGAGCAACAGAGGAACCCTCAGGTACTAGAAGATAGGTAATAAAGATTAGAGCAAAATGAACTGAATTAGAGAGTATCAGAGCAATTGAAAAACTTGATAAGACCAAAAGCTGGTTTTCTGAAAAGATCAACAAAATTAACAAATCACTGATTAAACTTATAAAGAAAAACAAGAAAGGAAACAACCTGAATAAGAAATGAGATGTCAGATATAACAATAGATCCAACAGAAATAAAAAATATTGTAACAGAATACAAAGAAAGACTATACTCTAACAGATTTAAAAAGCTAGAAGAAATGGACAAATTTCTAGATTCATATCACCTACCAAAAGCATCACAAGGAGAAACAGAACAACTTAATAAGCCTTCACAAAAAAAAGATCGAAAAAGTTATCCCAAAACTACTAACAACAAAAAAGTTCTGGGCCAGATGGCTTCACCACAGAACTCAACCAAGCTTTTAGAGAAGAGTTAACTCCAATACCGCTGAGACTATTTCACAGCATAGAAAAGGACAGAATACTCCCAGTTTCATTCTATGAAGCAAGTGTAACCCTAATGCCAAACCAGGGAAAGATTCCACAAAAAGGAAAATTACAGTCCAGTATCGCTCATGAACCTAGATGCAGAAATCTTCAACAAAATCCTTGCCAATAGAATTCTACAGCATATCAAAAAAATAATTCATTGTGACCAAGTTGGATTCATACCTTGGATGAAAGGCTGGTTCAACATCAGAAAAACAATGAATGTGATCAGTCACATGAATAACACAAAAGATAAGAATCACATGATTTTGTCAATTGATGCAGAAAAGGCATTTGACAAAGTCCAACACCCATTCATGATAAAAACTCTCAGAAAAATAGGAATAGAAGGCTAATTCCTCAATGCGATAATGGCCATCTATGCCATGGCAACCTCCTACATCACCCAGAATGGAGAGAGACTGAAACAGTTTCTTTTGAGAACGAGAATTAGACAAGGATACCCACTCTCACCTCTCCTATTCAATATGGTGCTAGAAGTTCTGGCCAGAGCAATCAGACATGACTAAGAAATAAATGATATCCACAAGAGCATGAAGAAGTAAAAATCTCCCTATCTGCAGATGACATGATTGTATATGCAGAGAATCCATAAGTAAACTATTCAAACTAATATGCAGAGGCTCAAACTAATATGCAGATTCCATAAGTAAACTACTCAAACTAATAGAAGAGTTTAGCAAAGTATCAGGATACAAGATAAACATACGTAAATCAGTAGGATTCCTTTATACCAACAAAGAAATCATTCAAGAAGAAATCACCTAATCAATACCGTTTACTATAGCTCCCAAGGAGATAAAATACCTAGGAATAACTTTAACTGGAGAAATAAGAGACCTCTACAAAGAGAACTACAAGAACTTCCTGCAAGAAACTAAGAGAGATTTACATAAGTGGAGAAACTTACCCTGCTCATGGATAGGAAAACTTAAAGTTGTGAAAATGCCTAGTTTACCCAAAGCAATCTACGTATACAAGGCAATCCCAACACAAATTCCAGTGACATTTTTTAAATGAGATGGAGAAACAAATCACCAACTTTATTTGGGAAGGAAAAAAAACCCAGATAAGCAAAATACTGCTGAAGAAGAACAATGTGGGAGGCCTCTCGCTACCCAATTTTAGAACCTATTACACTGCCACAGTAGTCAAAACAGCCTGATGCTGATACAAAAGGAGACATATAGACCAAGGAAACAGAGTTGAGACTCTAGAGATGCCACCATCCTCCTATGAACAGTTGATATTTGATAGAGGCCCTAAATTTGTAAACTGGGTGCTGGCAAAGTTGGATATCCACCTGCAAAAAACTGAAATGAGACTCGTATCTCACACCTTACTCAAAAACCAATTCAAGTTGGATTAAAGACCTAAGTATCAGAAATAAAGTGATAAAGATCATGCAAGAAAATAAGGATCAACAACGGAAGTTCTAATTTACAACATAGACAAACTTCAAAATCTGACAAACAAAGCACGATCAATAAAACAGAAAATAGATGAATGGGAACTACTAAGAATCAAGCACTTTTGCTCATCGAAAGACTTTATCAACATAATTAAAAGGCTATCTACAGAATGGGAAAAAATATTTGGCAACTGTGTCATACCAATGTCCTAGCTGCATAATCTACAAGTTACTGCAAATTATCAACAAGAAAAGGATAAATAATCCAATTAAGCTATGGGTAAAAGACTTGGACAGACACTTCTCTAAAGAGGATATTCAGGCAGCTAAGAGACATGTGGAAATACAATCATTAGCTATTAAAGAAATTCAAATCAAAACTATGATGAGGTACCATCTCACCCCAACAAGGCTGGCTATGATCTGAAAAACACAAAACAAAATGTGCTAGAAAGGCTGTGGGGAAATTGGAACTCTTCTATGCTGCTGGTGGGATTCCAAAATGGTGCAACCTCTTTGGGTAACGATCTGGTGCTTCCTTAGAAAGCTGGAAATAGATATTATACCATTTGACCCAGTAATCCCACTGCTTGGAATATGTCCTGCAGAAGCAAGGGCAGTCCCATGAACAGATACATACATGCACACAAATTTTTATTGCAGCACCATCCACATTAGCAAAAAGATAGAATCAACCCAGATCTCCAACAATAGACTGATGGATAAACAGACTATGGAACACTATGAAATGATAAAGAACAAGAGTGATTTTAGGAAGCATCTCATAACCTGCTTTCAGTTGCAAGACATTTTGTTGAGTGTTGTCAGTTGGTGGCACAAGGACAAATATTGCATGAGACGCCTACTACAAGGACTTAAAAAAACAGACTCATGTACAGAAGAAAAGACTCTTTGATGGCTACAAGGAAGGGGAGGGAGAGAGGGAGAGGATTGGTTACAGATTAGATAGCTGATAGAAATTTAGTTGGGAGATATCAGTGAATCAGAGACAGCACACACTAGAAAGAAGATGAATTTAACTGGACTTCAACATAACGTGAAAACACTTCCAATCTTAACCCAATAATTTAAAGACAGAGTAACAGGGTGGGGGTCTAGGGACTATGCTCTCAGGAGACCTCGAGGCTAATTGGCATAACTAGCCTATTGCTGAGTCTTCTGCACCCTATAAAAGTGAGTGGCATCTGGGGTTTTAAAAGCTAGCAAGCCGCTATCTGAGTTGCATCCAACTGTCCCAACTCAGCTGGAACAAATGACTACCAAGTGCAAAAACAACATGAGGGAAAAAGTACACAGAAGACAGAAAGACCCATGTGAATGGGTGAGTATATCAACATGTGACCAGAAGAACTATATGGTGCCTGGCCACCACCAATCACAGCCATGATGGGGCTCACAATATCGAGTCCCAGTGGGAACATGAGAAAAAGAAGGGTGTATCTCTGGAACTTCTCAGAAAGACAACAATTGTTGGTCTGAAAGTCTGGGAGTTCCCTTGGGGGCATGGTCCCTAGACCTGATGATGCCGCTGATCATAGATCATTACTGAGGTCAACTCTTCTGATAGGAATTAATTGCACTACCAGACACATGGTGACCATATCATGTGTGCACCTTATGGTCCTATACATCTGTAGGATGTAGTCCTACTTGCCTCTTACTAGAAGGGAGTGGAGAGGAGGAGACAGAGACTGCTAAAAGGATATGACAAGTATGGAACGGAAAGGAGGAGTGTGCTGTCACTGGCAAGGAGAACAGAGGAAGCCACAGATAGGCAAGCATGAAAATTTGAATCTTAAACTTTCACTGAATCACAATGAAAAAAAAAATTCATCATGACCATGCTGAGTTTATACCAAGGATGCAAGGCTGGTTAAACATCAGAAAAAAATTCATGTGATCAACTGCATAAATAGCACAAAGAATAAGAATCATCTGATTTTGTAATTGGTGCAGAAAAGGCATTTGACAAAGTCCAATATCCATTCAAGCTAAAAACTCACAGCAAAATAGGAATAGAGGAGAACTTTTTCAAGGTAATAAGGGACATCTATGCAAAGCCAACAACCATCATCCTGAATGGCGAGATACTGAAAGAATTCCCCTTGAGAATGGGAACTAGTAAAGATGCAGACTCTCATTACTTCTATTTAACATTGTACTAGAAGTTCTAGCCAGAGCCATTAGATAGACAAAGAAATAAAGAGTATCCACTTCAACAAAGAAGAAGTAAAAACTTCCCTATTTGCAGAGGATATGATTATGTATGCAGAGACCTGTAAGGAATCTATAAGTAAATACTGTAATGAATAGAGTATCCAGCAAAGTATCAGGATATAAGATAAACGTAAGTAAATCAGTAGGATTCCTTTATACTAACAAAGAGATCATCAAAGAAAAAATCACCAAATCAATACCATTTACTATAGCCCCCAAGAAGATAAAATACCTAGGAATAAATCTAAGCAGAGAAATAAGAGACCCATACAAAAAGAATTACTGCAAGAAACCAAAAGAGAATTACATAAATGGAGAAATCTACCCTGTTCATGGATAAGATGCAACATTGTGAAAATGTCTATTTTACCTAAAGTGATCTACATATATAATGTGATCCTAATACAAATTTCAGAGTATTTTTTTCATAAGATGGAGAAACAAATCACCAACTTAGTTTGGGAAGGGAAGAAACTTTGGATAAGTAAAGCACTGCTGAAGAAGAGGAACGCAGTGGGAGGTCTCACACTACCTGATCTTCGAAGCTGTTACACTGCCGCAGTTGTCAAAACAGGCTGGCACTAGTACAAAAAGAGACATATAGACCAATGGAACAGAGTTGAGACCCAGAGATGCCACAAACCTCCTAGGAGCACCTGATGCTTGACAAGGACCCTAAGACTATAAACTGGGGTAGAAACAGTCTCTTTAGCAAATGGTCTTGGCAAAATTGGATATCCATCTGCAAAAAACTGAAACAGGACCCGTATCTCACACCTTATACAATAACTGAGTAAAAATGGATCAAAGACCTAAATATCAAACCTAAAATGATAAAGATCATGCAAGAAAAAATAGGGTCAGCAATGGAAGTTTTAATACACAGACTTTAAATTCTGACAAAGCATGATCAACAGAAGAGAAAAATAGATAAATGGAAACTATTAAGAATCAAATACTTGCTCATCCAAAGACTTTACTGAAAGAGTTAAAAGACTACTTACAGAACATGCAAAAGCATTTGGTAACTATATGTGGACCAACGTCTGATCTCTATAATCTACAAGGTATTGCAAAACATCAACAAGAAAAAGGTAAATAACCCAGTTAAGTGATGAGCAAAGGAGATGGGCAGACACTTCACCAAAAGGGCATCCAGGAAGCCAAAAGACACATGAGGAACTGCTCGTGTTCATTACCTATCAGAAAAATCCAAATCAAAGCCACAATGAGCTAGCATCTTACCCCAGCAAGGTTGGCCATAATCCACGAAACACAAAGCCACAAGTGCTGGAGAGGCTGGGAGACATCCAAACTCTCCCTTACTGCCTATGGGACTGCAAGATGATGCAATCTCTTTGGAAAGCAGTCTGGCACTCCCTGAGAAAGGTCGAAATAGATATACCATTTGATCCAGTAATCCCACTGCTCAGAATCTGTCCTACAGAAACAAAGGCTATCACGTGAACAGACACATGCACATGAATATTTATTGCAGCATAGTCCAAAATAGGTGGAATCAACCTAGATGTCCATCGCCAGAAGAATGGATGAACAAACTGTGGCACATACACTCAATGGAACACTACAGAGTGATACAAAACAATGATGGTTCTAGGACAAATCTCATCACCTGATTTAAATTGGAAGATGTTACGCTGAGTGAAATCAGTCAGCAGCAAAAGGACTCGTATTGTATGAGACCCCTGTTATAAGGACTTAAAAATAGACTTACGTATAGAAGAAAAGACTCTTTGATGGCTACAAAGGTGGCGACAGAGGGTGAGGGTTGGTCACAGATTAGATAGTTGATAGAAATTCTATCAGGTGAAAGCGGTGACAGCACACAGGAGAAAGTAGATCAACTTAACTGGACTTCACCATAAACTGAAAGCTCTTCTAATCTCAACGAAATATTGCAATGATAGAGTATCAGGAATGGGATCTGGGGACCATGCTCTTGGGGAACATTGAGGTCAATTGACGTAATTAGCCCACTGCTAGGAGAGTCTTCTATATTCCATATTGAGAGTGGCATCTGGGGCCTTAAAAGCTAGCAAGCTGCCACGTAAGGTACACCAAATTGTCCCAGTTCATCTGGAACAGGTGATTACCGGGAACACCAAAGATGCAAGGAAAAAAGAGCCCAGGAAACAGAAGGACCCATTTGAGTGGGAGACTGTATTAACATGTGACCAGAGAACCACATGGTGCCTGGCCACCACCAGAGACAGCCATGATGGGGCACACAATGTTGAGACCCCATGGCAACATGAGAAAAAGAAGGGTGCAGCTGAAGAATTCTGCTGAAAGACTATGGTTGATGATTCCATGGCCAAGGGGCTAGCCTGGGTGCATGGCTGCTAGACCTGCTGCTGCCCCTGTCTAGGAAACACCACTGAGGTCAACTCTTCAGACAAAAATGGACTGGACTCGGGGACACAGTGTGACCATACGGCATGTGTACTTTATTGTCTATGCACTTATAGGAAGCTGTCCTACTGTTGGTCTCTTTGTAGATGGGAAAGATCAGGGTGGAGAGGAGGGAGCAGGAGCTAGGTAAAAGGATAAGACAAGTATGCAATGAAAAGGAGGCATGAGGTGTCTCAGGGCAATGAGAGCAGAAAAAGCTGCAGATAGGTGGACTTGCAAAATTGGTTGGATTGTATGCTTTCACTGAATCACAATAAGAAAGAAAAACAAAAAGTTATGTGATAGATAAATACTAAGAGTAGGTGTTAAGGCTACTTATGTACATCCTGGAATCTTCTGGGGTTTGGTTGCTTGGTTTACAGGTTTATGGTCACAGTTTTACGAGACATCCCAGTTAATTGACCTAATAATAACAATTGGCCTTTTCTACCTTCTAGTTCATTGTGTGGTGCTTGGGATCTTAAATGCTTGCAAGTGACCATTTAAGGCTCAACAATTGCTCTCTATTCACCTGAGCAAAATGGAGAAAAGAGCACCAGGAATAGGGGGAAGATGCTGAGTGTGTGGCTAACTGCTTTCATAAACAACAGCTGTTTGCTATGATATCAGAGGAACTTATAACAAATTACTGAATAGTTTGATAAAAAATTCCATGAAAGATTCCTGATCAAAAAAGGGAAAGTGTAGAATATAACTATAAATCCTTCAGATTTTCTGGTGCATGGAGGGTTGCAGAACCCCTGAAACTATTTCCTTCAGTTAATCTTTAAACCTTAAACCAAAAATACCCTCTGAAGTCGCCTTAAAAACAAGCTTAACTGCTTGAACATTATGGAAATTCTGGTGGCGTAGTGGTTAAGATCTGCAGCTGCTTACCGAAAGCTTAGCAGTTTGAATCCACCAGGTACTCCTTGGAAACTTTATGGAGTAGTTCTGCTATGTTCTACAGAGTTGCTAGGAGTTAGAATCAACTCAATGGCAATGGATGTGGTTTTTGATTTTGAGCATTATGCTCTTTTAATAACTATATGGCCTCACAGCAACAAATCAACTCTAAAGATAAGATAGGAATCTTAGGGGACAATGAATCTATGTTAATGGGGAGGCACCACTCAGAAAAAGGGGGTGAAAAGGGTTGCACAACTCAAAGAACATAATCAGTGTTGCTGAGTTGTACATGTAGAAACTTTTTTAAGGAAAAGAAGGTGGGGGCTGAAAACCTTTTAGCTATTTTCCATCCTCTTAGTTTCTTCATAGCATTTATCGATACTAAATACCTATTGATGTAGTTGATTAATGTTTTTTTCCAGTAGAATAGAGGTTCACCAATAGCAGAGATTCTGCCTTTGTGTTTGCAGTTATATCCTCAGTATTGGAAGAGTACTTGATCTAAGCAGGTGTTCAATAAATATTTTGTCAAATGAAGGAATGGAAGAAGTATTGAATAATTTTTAGTGTGTTGACTTTGTAGTGTTTGCTTTTCTTATGTTTAATCTATAAAATGCTGCTTGTGACTGTATGATGAATCAATTTTATGAGTCTTCACCCTGGACATTTTGTGTTCCTCTGCTGAGCTCTTCTCGCTGCAAGATGAGCATACTGCTTGCAGGGATAATGGGAGTATTTTCTTAAACGCTTTTTACTAGAAGAGTCTGTTTCTGTTTACAGTTCTGTCTGAAAACTGATCCATTCCTACTGAAAAACATGGTTGGTGTAAACTTCTGCAACACCCATGAAGATCTCTCCCAGCAGTAACTGAGCAGGGCCTGAACAAAAACAACACTCATTGGTCACTTCGCTGCAGGAGTGGGATTTATTTTCAACTCTATTTTTTGTATTCTAATTCTATAATTATCTTGTTATTTTGTGATAGGATGCTGGGGGAATGGTGCTTTTGACTACTCTAAAACAAGCATACATTGTATTTCTTCTGAGGAGACATTGCCCAAATTTGACTTTGGAGTCAATAATTGTATTGAATATCCAATGCTTATCAAAATAACTCACAGCCAAAATTAAATGTCAGTCAGAGACATATATTCTATTGGCAGAAATTCAAAATTGTATAGGATTTTTGTGATATCTATCTCGTCAAGTCACAGTACGACAGAAATGAAATGAAGTCTGCCATTTCAAATGGTTCTTCAGGATTTGGGAATTATAGATAATTTTTCATTTTGATAAATGTATGTCCTTCTCTAGCAGTCAGTGCCACCAAGTAAATATCAAATAATTGTAAAAGATTATTTGAGATAAGAATTGCTTTCAGTAACAGAGATATCATTAAAGCTAATGACAGTAAAATCAAAACGAAACAAATATTAGAACAGGAAGAAGACTAATTTCCCTAAACAAACTTCATAAATCATAACATTAATGTAAAAATTTATGTTATTTGTTACTTTATTCATTCAAAATGTTTGTATAAATTAACAAAATAGTCTTCATGTTTAGTTGGCAAGTTATCTGTTGACTCCTTGTGGCTTATCAGGACATATTAAGGATACTTACACTAGAACATATAAAATGTGATCATATAAGATTTTTAACTTTGAAGAATAGAAAAACCATTTAGAAATGAAAGCCCAGAAAACAAAGCACAATACTATAACAGTATCATCCACAAAACTTTAATATTTTTAATTTAAATTAACTATGAAATTAATTAAAAAATTAAAAAAAATTCTAACACATCAATTTGTTTACTTTCTATATGTATTTTCCCAGTCCTTATCTAAATCCGTACATATTTTAAATAGATACAATCATTAGGTACATAAAAGTGTCTACCTATTATTTGTACCTAAAATTGTATGTATTTTCAGGTCTCACTTCGTATTATTTTTATTGATCACATAATACTCCATTCAGTGGGCTTCTGTCATTTACTTGACTACTTTTCTAATGACTGGAAAGATTTTGGAAATGCAGCTACTTCTTGTCAACTCTTTCATAGTCCAAATGACCCAGACATCACTGGAACAAAGATTCATTTAAATTGCAAGGCACTACATATGGAGCAATTAAATGATCTCTTTTTTCCATTAATGGACTGAATTGTAATTGAAAAGCTAATTTTTCTTCAGTAAGTAGTTATGGCCATTTACAATCAAAATGAAAATATTCAATTTTAAGGAATTAATTGGAACAATGAAGTAACTTGTGAATTACATTAATAGTAAATTATGTGCATATGTATAGCAGTAACTATACTTTTTTCACTAATTAATGTAACAATATATTTGAGACCTTTGTTTGCATCAGGCACTGTCCTAGGAGATACAGCAGTGAACTAAAAGTCCCTACCCTCACGAAGCTTACACTCTGGTGCAGAGAGAGATAGATACTATACAAGTAAACAAATACAAATTTAAGTTTTTGATATGTTCAGTAACAGCAGTAAAAGTAAAAGAGCTTGAAGTGGATTTTTTAATGTAGGGTGGCCATAAAAGGATTTTCTATGTTTGAGCTATTTGAATCAAGACCTGAAACGCGAAAGGGAACAAGCCCTGCAGGTTTGTGGGAGAAGGAACTTGGAGACCAAAGAGTAGCAGAGTGTCCGGGTCTTCAGGGGAAGCATTCTGGGTATTGTAAGCAGTTTGGTGTGGGTGTGACTAGGACCAAGAGTTTAGCTTTGGATGCCTCTTTTCAAGAGCACTATGAATATCCAGAGACATTGCATGGACAGCTTGATACATATAAACAAAGCTCAAAGTTGGTTCTGGTGATATAAATATTTCAAGTGTGTTTTTAGAGCAAGAGCAAAAACAAAGACAGTCTGAATAATCCAGACTCTGGAGTAAGAAATAAACATTCCCATGCAGACAACAGGGTATGGCCAGAAGAAGAATCTCAGGTGAAGATCTATGAGCGTGCAATAGAATTTTCCTAGGCACACTGATTTAGGCTGCCTGGGTATATTTTCTATTCCTCTGTAATTTATTGGATGTTTTATTTTATGTTACAATTATCTGTTTATCTGATTCTCTTTATTTAGAAACCTTGTTGGTATAGTGATTAAGAGTTATTGGAGCTAACCAGAATGTTGGCAGTTTGAATCCACTAGGTGCTCCTTGAAGACTCTATGGGACAGTTCATCTCTATCTTTATGGGTCAGTATGAGTCAGAATCTACTTGACAGTAATGGATTTTTTTTTAGTAGGCTATAGGCAGGGAACAGTAAGATTGTCCTTCTAGCTTGCCATTCAGTAGAGCTCACTAAACTGTATTGAATTGAGGTAAATTGATTTACCCATGGGATAAAGGCAACACAGTCCCCAATTGGGCAAAAATAGTTATTTATGGTAGTGATGATCATTCATTCACTTGCAAGTATTTATTTACTGAGTGCTTACTATGTGTGCTTTTCTTCACTGTCTTGGATATACTACAATGAACAGAATATAAAAACATTCCTACCCTCATCAATCTTGCATTCTACAGGGGAGCAATAGGCAATAAAGATGTATACAAGCAAAATATATATTAGGTGGTATAAGTCCTCTGCAGAAAAAGTAAATTAAGAGCTAATGTTGGATATTATGAAAGACTGTATTCTAACAAATTTGAAAACCTAGTGGAAATGGACAAATTCCTTGATTCATATCACCTACCAAAATTATCACAATGTGAAGCAGAACAACTTAATAAACCCATCACAAAGGAAGAAATTGAAAAAGTCATCAAAAAACTGCCAACCAAAAAATCCAGGGCCCGGATGGCTTCACTATAGAATTCTATCAAGCTTTTAGAGAAGAGCTACCTCCAATACTAGTGAGACTATTTCACAGTATAGAAAGGGATGGAATACTCACACATTCATTCTATGCAGCCAGCATAACTGTGATAACAAAACCAGGGAAAGACCCAACCAAAGAAGAGAACTACAGACCAATATCACTCATGAATCTAGATGCAAAAATCTTCAACAAAGTTCTTCCCAATAGACTACAACAATATATCAAAAAAATAATCCATTATGACTAAGTTGGATTCATACCAGTAATGCAAGGTTGGTTCAACATCAGAAAAACAATTAATGTGATCAACCACATAAATAATACAAAAGACAAGAATCACCTGATCTTGTCTATTAATGCAGAAAAGGAATTTGATAAAGTCCAACACCCATTCATGCTAAAAACTGTCAGCAAGATAGGAATAGATGGCAAATTCCTCAACGCAATAAGGGCCATTTATACAAAGCCAACTGCCTACGTCATCCTGAATGGAGAGAGACTGAAACAGTTTCCCTCGAGAACAGGAACTAGACAAGGATGCCCACTCTCACCTCTCCTATTCAACATTGTACTAGAAGTCCTAGCCAGAGCAATTAAACAAGACCACGGAATAAAGGGCATCTGCATCGGCAAAGAAGAACTAAAATTCTCCCTGTTTGCAGATGATATGATTGTATATTCAGAGAATCCCAAAGAATCCATAAGGAAACTACTCAAACTGATAGAAGAGTTAAGCAAAGTCAAAGGATACAAGATAAACGTAAGTAAATCAGTAGGATTCCTTTATACCAACAAAGAGATTATTAAGGAAGAAATCACAAAATCAATACCATTTACTATAGCCTCTAAGAAGATAAAGTACCTAGGAATAAATCCAACCAGAGAAGTAACAGACCTTTACAAACGGAACTACAAACCCTTACTACAAGAAACTAAGAGAGATTTACTTAAGTGGAGAAACCTACCCTGCTCATGGATAGGAAGACTTAACATTGTGAAAATGTCTATTTTACCCAAAGCAGTCTACTTATATAATGCAATCCCAATACAAGTTCCAGCGACATTTTTTAATGAGATGGAGGAACAAATTACCAACTTTGTCTGGAAAGGGAAGAAGCCCCAGATAAGAAAAGCATTACTGAAGAAGAAGAATACAATGGGAGGCTTCTCATTACCTGGTCTTAGAACCTATTACACTGCCATGGTAGTCAAAACAGATGGATACTGGCACAAAAACAGACAGATAGATCGGTGGAACAGAATTGAGACCCCAGATATAACATCATCTGCCTATGAACAGCTGATATTTGACAAAGGCCCTAAGACATTAAACTGGAGTAAAAACTATCTCTTTAACAAATGGTGCTGGCAAAATTGGATACCCATCTGCACTAAATTAAAACAAGGCCCATACCTTACACCTTATAGAAAAAACAATTTGAACTGGATAAAAGACCTAAATACCAAATCTAAAACAATAAAGCTCATCCAAGAAAAATTAGGAACAACAATGGAAGTTTTATTCCACAATGTAGACAGACTTCAAAATCTGTCAAACAAACCTCAAACAGACGAGAAAATAAATGGGAACTACTAAGAATCAATCGCTTTGGCTCATCCAAAGACTTTATTAATGGAATTAAAAGGCCACATGCAGAGTGGGAAAAAATATTTGGCAATTCTATGCCTGACTGATGCCTGATCCCCATAATCTATAAGGTACTGCAAAATATCAATAAGAAAAAGATAAATCATCCAATTAAGTGATGGGAAAAAGAGATGGACAGACATTTCTCTAAAGAGGAGATCCAGGCAGCCAAAAAAAACCAATGCAGACATGCTCATGACCATTAGCTATTAAAGAAATGCAAATCAAAATGACACTGAGATACCATCTCACCCCAACAAGGTTGGCCATGAGCCAAAAAACTCAAAACACTAAATGCTGGAGAGGCTGTGGAGAGATTGGAGCTCTCCTATGCTGTGTGGGATTGCAAAATGGTGCAACCTCTTTGAAATGAATATAGGTCTTTGGAATGGATATAGATATACCATTTGACCCAGTAATTCCACTGCTTGGAGTATATCCTACAGAATCAAGGCCATTCACACCAACTGAAACATGCACATGAATGTTCATTGCAGCACAGTCCACAATAGCAAAAAGATGGAATCAACCCAGATGCCCAACAACAGAGGAATGGATAGGTAAACTATGGTATATATACTCAATGGAACACTATACAATGATAAAGAACAACGATGACAGCAGGAAACATCTCTTAACCTGGTTTCAACTGGAGGACATTATGTTGAGTGAAAGTAGTCAGCGACAGAAGGACAAATATTGTATAAGACTCCTACGATAAGAACTTAAAAGCAGACTCATGCGTAACAGAAAAGACTTTGATGGCTGCAAGGGTGGGGAGGGCAGGGGGGAGGGTTTAGATTACATAGTTCTTAGAAATTTGGTTGGGTGAAATTGGTGACAACACACATTAGTGAGAAAATCAATATTAACTGGACTTCAAAACAACTTGTGTACTTCTCCCATTATAACCTAATATTGCAAGGACAGAGTAGCTGGGGTTGGGGGGCCAGGGACCGTGCTCTCAGGGGAAATCGACGCCAATTGGCACAACTAGCATTTTGCCAATGAGGACTCTCCACATCCCACAAAGGTGAGTGGCTTCTGGGGTCTTAAAAGCTTCCAAGCTGCCATCTGAGGGTACGGCAAATGGTTGGAAGGATACGACATGTATGGATGAGAGAGGAAGAGTGTGTTGTCACCAGGCAGGGAGAGCAGTGGAAACTGCATATAGGTGAGCATGGAAATTTATATGGGAATGCACATTTTTGTTCAATCACAGTAAAAAAAAGAATTAAGGTTGGGCTTGCAAGTTTTAAATAGGAAATGGCCTCATTAAGAAAGTGACCTATGAGCTTTCACTTTCCCTCTCAAGTTTTATTTTGTGTGAAACAATTCTGTATAGATAGCTCTCCTAGGGTGACGGAACATGTCCTAGCCTAGATCCATCTGTATCCTGTATTTCTGTTGTGACTAGGGGCAGCCTCAGCTTTCTTGTTAGTACAAGGAAGAGCATCACTTTTCTGTAGTTGCCCGTTTTGGCTTCACTTTCAAAGATTCTTGCAGGTTATTCTCATTCTAGTCCTTAGATCATGAGGTTCTCAAGGTTGGAACACAGTGTGGGTGCTTTCATCACTCTGGACAGTGCTGGAAGCAAGCTATCCATTCCTCATGCAGAAAATGGTGATCATAAAATTGTTGTCATGGGCTTTTGGGGAAGACTGAGTTAAACTAGGTGTGATGTGTGACGTGCCTCATACTTTGGGTATAGTGGGAAAGCACTTAGAAATTAGTGGATGGAAACTCTTATAAAAATTGTCACCAGAAATGATGCAATGCTAATTGGACTATATAAGGATCATACTCATGATCTAGTGCTCTAAAATCTCTTGAATTAAACTGACTCTTTCTGCCCCCTCTTCTTCAGCATTTCAGGGATGCTTTAATAAAATATGCAATCCTATCAGTCACCACTTTTATGATCACCTTGACTTGTATGTATCTTCCTAGTTCTGAAAAAAAATACATTTGTTTTTAGGAATTAAAATTTTCTTTCTGACTGTATGTGATTCCCTCACTAGACCCCAGGACCAGGATTCCCAAGTTGTTCCACAGAACAATATGAAGCAAACAAACAAAACCAAGCCCACTGCCGTTAAGTCTATTCTGACTTACAGAAACCCAATAGGACAGAGTAGAACTGCTCCATAGAATTTCCAGGGAGCACCTGATGGATCTGAACTGCCAGTCTTTTGGTTGACAGACATAGCATTTACCCGCTATACCACTAGGGTTTCCATGTAACAATAAGATGGATGAAAACTCTCCCAAGGAAGGACTCTGTGGCCAAAGAAAACTTGAAAAGCAGGGTATATAATATGTCTCCCTCATCATCACAGATCATATCAACAAATTAAAGCTCCAAGAAATCTTGCAGTACATAGTTTTTCTTCATTTAGTTTTATATTTCTTAAGTATGCTTGATCGTTGAATCCCTTTTTGTTTTTTTCTCACGTACTATCTCTTAACGTTCTATAAAACTAACGTTCTGAGGAGCGCAGTCTGGGAAATACTGACCAAAGGGATATACTGTTTGCTTTTGCTTCTTTTTTTAAAAAAATTGTTGTCTAGATTTTCTTTGGACATAGTTGCTTTTTCAAGTGATTTGGAGATATCTGATGTTCTTAACATTTAGCATGAATTGTGTCCTTATTCATTTGAAGGAAAAAAACCCACCTAATTAAAATAACATCCATAATCAAATGTAAGTTATTTATTCATCTACTAGAATTCTATATTTACTGGCACTATACAAAGTTAAATCTAAGCTCTGCTATCTGGGAACAATTTGACTTTGGACATCTCCTACTTAGTGATTCTCAGTATTCTAACAAATAGAATAAAAATGTTCATTTACCATTGTTAGAGCCGAACGAGGAGCCCCTGTGGCACAACAGGTAAGTGTTCAAATGCTATCCAAACGGTCAGCAGTTCAATTCTACCAAGCCATTTCTTGGAAATCTTATGGGGCAGTTCAACTGTATCCTAAAGGGCTGCTATGAGGTAGAATTAGCAGAAGTGAGATATATACATCTATTTCATTTTAGGAAATGTTTTAGACTATGAATGAAGAAGGTGGATTGTATTTTGGGCTTTGATGTTGGTTTTCTATGTTCTAAACTAAATGGAGATGGTAAGATCTGATAACACCATTAGTTAATTTATACTGTGAAGACTGAAAGCGTTAACAGACTTAGTGATTTCTCTGATACTGTCTGATAATTGCGGTTTTTGATCCAAAAGGTAAGTAGCATTTTCTGAGGTGGGGGAGTAACATAGAGGAGAAGACTCTAAACATGACTTCTAAGACCCATTGTTTGAGCAAAGTTAGTAAATGAGATTCAGCTCCTTAGTTTTGGATAGCCATCTTCTTGTTTCCTCATTATAAAACACACACCACCATTTTTATGTAGCCCTAAAAATTAATTCACCGATAAGGGTAAAACACCGTTGTTATACTTTAAATCATTGACTGCAGAGGCTTGTAAACCTCAGAGGGATGACTTGAGATATTTTCTTTCCTTTTTTTTTCATTATTCAAGGTTATAGGACAGATTTCCCCTGGAGATTGTAATTATTCTTGTCCTTAACCTTGGTCCTTTTCAAAGAAGTTTAAAGTAACTTCTTATCATTTGCCTTAGAGGTGGCATTGCTATTATCTCTGTGACAATAACGTGTTCACTGCTGTAGAGTATAGATTCGCAGTCATTTCCCAGAGGGCTTACTACCTAAGCAGCAAAGTCGATTCTGGTAGAAAATCTGCTCAATGAGAAATAACAGTGGTGCATAGTTACTTAATCCTTAACTCTGATTAGAAAAGGAAGAAATGGAAATAGACTTTTGTCCTCTGAGAAGCTTCATAGGCGTTAGAGGAGGTTGTCAGCACCAGCTAGCACTATCCTTGTCTTTCTGAATGCTCTCATGTCTGCAAGGCAGCAATGCCCCTTGCTTCCTGTCAGAGGGAAATGTTCAGTATCATCAGTTCATCCCATTTGCCAAGGCCCCGGTCCCTGCAGGGCTCGGAAATAATTGGCTGTTTAAGGCAACAAATGCTACAGAATGCCTCTATGATTTCATTCTTTCACTCATTGATGTACTCATTTGTTCATTACCGTTTACATGTTGAACACAAAGTGTGAGGCACAGCTGGGGATATAGAGATGCAAAAAGTTGTAATTCCTAACCTCAAGGAATTCTTTGTCTATAGAGTGATTGACAAGTCAATACATAACCCTACTACAATATGAGCCCTGGTGGTGCAATGGTTAAGCACTCAACTGACTGCCAGCTGAAAAGTAGAGGTGTTTTGATCCCACCCAGCCACTCTGTGGGAGAAAGAGCTGGCAATCCATTTTTGTAGAGATTACAGCCAAGAAAATTCCATGGAGGCAGTTCTACTGTCACTTAGGGTCATTATGAGCCAGAATAAACTTGATGAGAACATCAACAACCACAATATGCTTATTGCTGGAGCACAGAAGGACATTTTCCATGAGGTAGAGCAAATGGTTATGCTTGAGATTAATAGACAAATGCAGTTCTTTTCAGTTTAAGAACTTGGAAATCTCAAGTCTGTAGGACAACTGAAACAAAAGCAAAGGGTGAAGGCCCAAGGTAATTTGGTGGTGTTGCCTAAGTGTGAGGATTGCTCAAGCAAATTTATTTGGAATTATGTTAATATGATAATGTCTGCTGAGGTAGGACTCAAGAGTATTTAAACCAATTCTGTGTAGTTCTTGTTATATGCTGGGCTGTAGCACTGAAGACTGCTTTGACTGTATCCCCTAGGTTGTGGTAGGAAGTATGTTCATTCTTATTTGAATTCATAAATTTCTTTATTTTATCCTTGATTTCTTCTATAGTCCATGACTTTGAGCAAGATGTTGTTCAATTTCCATGAGTTCTCATTTCTATTTATGTTTTTTATTCTGTTGATTAAGACTTTTATGGCATTCTAGTCTGAGAGAGATACTTTGCAATAATTTGATGGTTTTGATTTTGTTGACATTTGCTTTATTTGTTAACACTGGATCTATTCCAGAAAATGTTCCATGTGCACTGGAGAGGAAGGTGTAATTATCTGCTGATGGATAGAAAGTTCTGTGTATGTCGGTGAGGTCTAGTTGGTTAATTGCTGCAAGATCTTCTGTGTCTTTACTGAGCTTTTTTTCTAGAAGATCTGTCCAATACTGAAAGTGGAACATTGAAGTCTCCCACCATTATTGTGGAGTGATCTATCTCATTTTTGAATGTAGTCAGTCTTTCTTTGATGTATTTAGATGCTCTAGTATTGGGTGCATAAATATTTAATATTGTTAAGTCCTGCTTGTGTATTGAACCTTTCAGCAATAAACAGTGTCTGTCCTGGTCCCTGATGGTGGATTTTACTTTAAAATCTATTTTATCTGAGATTAATATTGCCACATCTGCTCGTCTTTGTGTATTGTTATCTTGGCATATATTCTTCCATATTTTAATTTTCAGGTTGTTCATATCTTTATGCCTAAGGTGAATTTCCTGTAAGCAACATATAGACAGGTCATGTATTTTGATTCAAGATGTGATTCATTGTCTCTTTCCTGGAGCAGTCAGTCCATTTACATTCAGTGTAATTACTGATAGATATATATATGTTTAGTGACATCATTTTGATGTATTTGTTTTTGTGTTGCTGTCTTTTCTGTTGCTCTTACTATTCTGTTCTGGGACATTCTTCCTTATGGGTTGATTTTTTACTCTTTTCAGTGTTGGTTTTGTGTTTGTTGTGACTCCTGTATTGTGTTTCTTGTTTTGATATGTTGTATCTTTATTGTGCTTTGTGGGTACCCTACGATCCTCCTTAATAATCTATGTTCAAATACTGTTTTAACTTCTACACATCTTACTAACTTCTTCTCCATCTGAAAGGACTGTACTGTAGTATATCCCTCCTTTTGATGTGATGGTATCATAGTTTTCATGATATGATCATGGGATCACTTCTTTTAATATTATAGCTTTGGTTGAGTTTTATGCCTTCCTTAACTGAGTAGGTTTCTAGACGATATGTCCTGTATTATCTCCTAAAATATAGAGTTAATGATTTTGTTCTTCTAAGCCAAGAGCTTCTTTCAGTATTTATTGTAGCTTTGGTTTGGTTTTTACAAAGTCCCTGAGTTTCAGTTTATCTGTGTATGTCTTAATTTCATTTTCATATTTGGAAGACAGTTTTTCTACTTCAAGTCTTTGAACGTGCCATCCCACTGCCTCTGTGCCAACATGGTTTCTGCCAAGAAGTCAGATGAAAGCCTACAGGGCTTTCCTCTGAATGTTAGCTTTGCTTTGGGTCTCACTTTAAGAGTTTCTGCGTATGTTTTATTTTGTTAAGCTTGATTATAATATGTCTTGATGTCTTTGTTTTGGGGTCTAAATTGTGTGGTGTTTTATACACATCTTGGATATCTATGTCCTCTTCTTTAGCAATTCAGGGAAGTTGTCTGTCAGCTAGTCAACAACAATACTCTCTGTGTTTTCAGATGTCCCTTGCTGTTCAGGAACTCCAATTAACCACAGAGGGTTCCTCTTGACTGAATCCCACATATTTCTTAATTCTTCATTTTTTCTTTTTTCTTTTCTTTGGTTTCTCTTCATAAGTACTGGTGTTAGTAGCTACGTCTTCAAGTCTGAAAGTCTATTTTCCATTTGTTCCATTCTGTTCTCCTGGCTTTGAATTGTGTTTGTAATTGTTTAATTTTGTTATTGATCTATCAGATCTCAGAATGCTGGTGTTCCATCAGTTCGAACAGCTTGTTTAATTTTTCATCTTGCTCTGCTGCATTTTATATAATGCCTAGGAGGGCTCTCTGTATAATACTTTTGTACTTGACCTCCGAAAGTTTCAGAAAGGCTTCTTCGTCAGGGAAGTTCTTTGGTTCTTTCTTTTGGGCGCTTTCTGGAGCCATGGGTGGATTTTTCTTTAAGTGTCTGGCCAAGGTTTGTTGCTTTTTGACCATCTAGAGGTAATTTAGTTTCTCTGGTATTGCCTTAACAGGAGTTGAAGTACAGTCTAAGAGAAGAGTTGATCACCAGTCACCTCTGTTTACTCCAGTGACTGGGCCTAGTGGAATCTCTGGGGTAGCAAGCTCCACCTCCTGGTTGGTAAAGACATGGCCCTACTTATGGGGTCACTGTGGGGGCATCAGCTGACTCTATGTTGTGGGTCAGTAAAGGCTGGAAGAAATGCCATCAGGGTGCATCACAGTTATTTCTCTAGGTAGTTTTATTTTGAAAGGTAAAAGCTATCTGACTGCTTTCACGCTCAGTCAGACTGTCAGGTGTGCAAGCCCTTCTTTCCAGCTGCTAATGGAGGCACCTCTGTATCTGTCCTCAGATGCTGTCATCTAGTTCAAAGTATGGAGAGGCTACTGTCCTGCTGTCACCTGTTGTCAGACCCAACCTGTAACAGTACATCATGCTAAACACAGCTTTTCTGCTGGGAAAGCACTCCCTGGGCTGGCACTGCCTCCCAGCCTGGGAATTAGCCCCTGCTGAGGCTAACTCTGCTGGGTAACTCTGCCTCCCAGTCAAACAAGATGGCATCCCACACAAGCTGTTCCACACATTGTGAAACAGCTGAATCAATGGCAGAGGTTCAGAAAGAGAGGGTGGAGAGGCCGTGGTGCTCTAAGTTCAGAGCTGGGCTCTTGCAGTATAGTTATTCCACTTGCTAATCATGTCAGCAGTGTGGCTGAGCATTGCTGCCAGTTAAGCCCAATCGCCTACTCCAGCTGACAAAAAGAAAAAATAAGTTAAAACCTGCAGTTACTTTCAGTCCACGAGAGCCTACTATTCAACAAGGGTGGGGGTCAGTGAAAGAGAAGAAATTTCCCAGTCAGTGACATGTAGTCCAAATTGCCAGCTCTATGACATTTCCTATGGCTCACTTGGTGTCCAGAAGTCTCCGTTTAATTACCAATCCAGGCCTTAATTTTCAGAAGGAATTGAAGAGATGTGTGTCTAGTCTGCCATCTTGACTCTGCCCCCGAAGTCATTACAATACTCTTGAAGATAGGAAAGCAGCCTCATTGAAGTTACATGTATGACAGCCAAGGAAAGATGATGCTGGAATACCGTATTATGTGAAATTTCAAAAGGCCATGTACATGAGACATATGTTCTTTAGAGAACATAGGAAATTATTGAAAGTTTTGAAGTTCTTTGAACAGAGAAGTTGTGAGGGTGGTAAATTTACTTACTAATTTCTTACAGCTAAGGAATGCTTTAGATGTAGAGAAGAGAGAAGGCAGGGAGACCAGTTGGAGGCCTGTACAGCATTCTTGAGAGAATGAAATGTTCCTGGATTAAAGTAGTCACAATAAGGACATAAACAATCAAGAAAAAATAATAATAACTAACAGCCATTATGATGTGGCAGAAACTTTCCTAGATCTTTTGCTTTCACCATGCATTTATACCTTGCAACAACCTTCTTTGAGATATTATTATTTTAGTCAATTTACAAATGAGGAAATTGAGGCAAAGAGAGATCATATTGCTTCTTCATGGTGCACAGCTATTACGTAGCAAAGACTGGATTTAAACCAGTTTTTTTTTGCCTTTGTAGCTGTGTCTTAGCCACTGAATCACACTGTGTCTGAGGAAAGTAAAGTAGATGTTTATGTAAAATGTACATCAAACAACAATAGACAAATCAAAGAACCATTTGCCATCAAGGAAATGCCAACTCATAGTTACCCTATAGGGAGTAGAACTACCACATAGGGTTTCCAAGGAGCAGCTGATAGATTAGAACTATTGATATTTTGGTTAGCAACTGAGTTCTTAACCACTTCACCACCAAAGGCTGCAGAAGATCACATGGTATATTCAGAATCTACTTTTTAGGTAAAAAGATGAAACACCACACTATCCTTTTTACTGTTTATTCAACACAATATGTAGTTTGAGTTGGGTAGATAATATATTTTAAAAACAGAATGATGAGAGAAATTTAAAATGTCTTCCTTTAATTTGCTTTAAAAAAATGTACTAATAAACTGTCTATTTGAATGTCTTTAAAATAGTAGGCATTTGTATTTTTCAGTAATAAAGTTTATATTTTGAGGTGTTGAATTTTAAGAATACAAATTGCAATTGCAGATGTAAAAGACTGATTCATGTAACGCAGAGAACCCAAATAAGACCTTTTGTGTGTATCGGATGAGATGATTATAGGTGTTGTAGCGAATTCCCACATTTTCCTTTACAAAGTGGGTAATTTGCCAGAAAGATTTTGGTTGATTTTGGCAACTGAATGGAGTCTGACTTATAGGACCATATAGAGGAAACCATGGTGGTGTAGTGGGTTAAGTGCTATGTCTGTTAACCAAAAGGTTGGCAGTGCAAATCCTCCAGGCACTCATTGGAAACCATATAGGGCAGTTCTACTCTGACTTCTAGGGTTGCTATGTGTTGGACCTGACTCGACGGCAGTGGGTTTCTTTTTTTTATTTTATAGGACAGAGTAGGACTCCCCTCCAAAGAGTTTCCAAGGAGCACCTGGTGGGTTCAAACTGCTGAGCTTTTGATTAGCAATCATAGCTTTCCACTACTATCCTACCTACCAGGGTTCCCAATGTGCTAATAGTCTGTTTTCCACTTTACTGTAATAGGAGTACTCGGTCCTTATGTTTAAAGCAGAAAAAGACCTATAGAGATTTGTCACTTCTTCAGTTTTCAGTCTTTATTTAACAGGAGACTTGTACTTAAAAAGAGACAACAGTATTCCATCAGGTATCTGTTATTAAATATGTGGTTTCCAGCTTTTGTTCAGAAAATTTTTAAATTGTTTTATTAAAGTACTAGTGGCTTTACACCAATAAGTAAACTACACTGCTAAAAATGTTGAGTATTTTAATTAATGTCTTATTTGACTTGACTTACGGCTCTGAGCAAAGAGCCCTCATGCACAATGGTTAAGCGCTGGCCACTAACAGAAAGTTTGATGGTTTACATCCATCCAGCAATCTCTTTGAGAGAAAGATCTGGCAATATACTCCTATGAAGATTAACAAACAAACAAAAACCTCAGTGCCATTGAGTCAATTTTGACTCATAGCAACCCTATAGCCTAGAAAATTCTACGGGGCAATTCTACTCTGTCACATGAGATCACTGTAAGTCAAGATTGACTCAATGGCACCTGACAACAACTACATGATTCTGAACCTAATTATGGGAGACAGGAAAACATTAAAACCCTGATAATTGATACATGAAAATATTTTATTGTTCTTTTTCCAATTAATTTTTAACTTTTTTTGTTAGTTTAAAGCATTATTTTATTTCAAACAAGTAATATATATATATGGGGTATTTAATTTCCTTTTAAAGAAGGGAAAATGGATTTGCTAATGTCTAGTAGAATGTGATAAAAGAAGCACTGATTTTTTTTCACTTCATACTCTGAAGTATTTTGAACATGTTGGGTATTATAGTACAAAGGTTCAAGTTCTTTCTTACATTTGCCAAGGGGGACAAAGGTATTAAAGACTTTCTGTGAAAGAGGCTTGCATTTCAGGAAAAACCTATGCCCAGTGTTTTTCATAATTTGCTTTGCAAGTTCTGTTGTTCATTTAACACTTGTTTGTGTCTCACTTTGCTTATACAATCCAATGAGTTCCTTTCTCTTTAGGGATATGGTAAAACCTGGTGGCACAGGGGTTAAGTGCTGCAATGCCTCAGCAAATGTCAGCAGTTCAAATCCACCAGGCACTCCTTGAACACTCTAGGAGGCAGTTCTACTCTGTCCCTTAGGATCACTATTAATGAGTATCGACAGCAATGGGTATGGATATGTGGCTCAATGAACCATTTATAAAAAGATTTAGAATTTCTGTGGGAAAGACTTAAATATCCCTACAATATGTAGACAGGACTGACAAAGCAATAAGATTCAGAATTGATGGGAGATAACATACCAGGCTAAATATTTGTAGAGTCTTAGAGACTGGAGTTATCTAGAGGTAGGAACAAAACCAAACAAACAAATATAAGATCTCTTTGTTCCTCAAAGAAACCCTGGCATAGTGGTTAACAGCTGCTAACCAAAAGGTAGCAGTTCAAGTCCACCAGGTGCTTTTTGAAAACTCTATGGGGCATTTCTACTTTAACCTGTAGGGTTGCTACGAGTCAGAATAGACTCCATGGTGGTCGGTTTTGCCCCTAAATGGTATTCAGTGTAGTAAAATAAAATACACAGCTTCCATGGAGTTGATTCCTTGTGTCAGAGCAGAATTAGGTTCCTTAGTGCTTTCCATGGCTGTGATCTTTTGGAAGTAGATTGTTATGTCTTCCTTCTGAGATACCACTGGATGGCTTTGAACTATCAACCTTTTGGTTAGCAGCTGAGCACTAACTTTTTACAATCAAATGGTGATTTCTATGATTTAAGTTGTGAGATACAATTGAATAATAATAATAATAATAAAACCAAACTTGTTGCCATCACGTCAATTCCACCTCATAGCAACTCCATATATAATCAATTAGCAACCATCTACTGCTGAGAAGTTGATTCCAACTCATAGAAACCCTATAGGACAGAATAGAAATGACCCATAGAGTTTCCAAGGAGTATCTGGTGGATTTGAACTTCCAGCATTTTGGTTACAAGCTGTAGCTCTTAACCACTACACCACCAGCATTTCCAGCAACCCTATAGCAGAAGGTAGATTTCCTATAGGGTTTCCAAAGAGTGACTGGTGGATTCAATCTACAGACCTTTTGGTTAGCAGCTCTTAACCACTGCCCCACCAGGGCTCTTGCAATATGTGCACAAAAACTAGCCCAGATTAATGATAGCAAAATTATTCTGATAAACTGAAAAAACTTAGAAGCATCAATATATATTGCTAGCTTTCTAGTGACTATAGATCTTGAGCAACAGTTCCTGAAAATGCATAAAATCTAAGTATTAACTTTAAAAAGAAATGCATAAAGGTTAGCCTTGATCTTGTCGCCAAGTTTCTATTTGGCAATTTATTGATGGATATGCCAGTTATACCTATTCATGTTCATTATCCCCTTTTGTAGTCACAACAAGCAAGGTCAACCTTATTGATATTATGAAAATAAAGGACAGGTCATAAGGACAGTCATTCACCTTGCTACCTCTTGAATTCCCTGCCCTCAGGAAGCCAGCTGCCATTCACGAGGGTACTTAAATAGCCCTTAAAAAAAAAGGTCCATGGGGTAAGAAACTGAGGTCTCCTGCCAAAAGCCAGCAGTATCTCAGACCTCTAGCCAATAGCCGTGTGAGTGAGCCACCTTGCTTCCCTTCCAGCTCTAGTCTAGCCTTCAGATGACTGCAGTCTTGCCTAATAGCTTGACTGCAACCTCAGGAGAGCTCCTGAGTCAGACCACTGGCCAGGTCACTTCTGAATTCTTGCCCCTCAGAAATACTATAAGGTAATAAATATGTGTTGTTCTTACCACAAATTTTTGTTACATATTTGTTGTTACATCTTGGGTTAGATTGCTATCAATGGATAAATAAAATGTACTCTTATTAGCAGGTAAGGAGCCCTCAAAGTGCAGGTTAAGTGCTAGACTGTTAACCAAAATGGTCAGTGGTTCAAACCCACCAGCACTCCATGGGAAAAGATGTGACCATCTGCCTTTGTAAAGATTAAAACCTTGGAAATTCTATGGGACAGTTCTACTCTGTTCTGCAGGGTCACTGTGAGCTGGAATTGATTCGATGGCAATGGATTTTGGCACCAGCAGGTCCTTGCTGCCACTATCATTTTTAAGCTGCTATTTTGCTAGCTAAAATTTATCCCTGTATTATTTTAGTTTGCACATTTTGGTTGATAACTTGTTCTTGTTTATTAGCCATTTATTTTATTTATCTTCTAATTGGTGATTATGTTCAAACTTTTTTTAAATCAGAGTTTCAAGGTTTCTTTTATGGTTGGAATTTTAGTTAAAAACTATATATACAGTATCCTAAGGATGCCAAGAGGACCATGAGGAAGCCTCAGAAATGCAAGATGATTCATGGATTTTATTAATGAAAGGTTGAGCGGACATAACTCTTGAAACTGAAGCTTGACATTGCTCATCAAAGTACATTCATCATCAAGTAATAGGGTTAATTATGTTTCCCCAAAAATGCCACAATAATACTTCCTATCCTACATGCTCTTTATGCAGTGTGACTTTGGCACTCCTTCCATTGAGTGGTAAGGTCTAAATCTCCATCTGTGGGCTGTGACTACTGTGGAAGTAACACTGTGTGACTTTTGAAGTTAGGTAGAGCATAAAAAGGTGCCATAGCTTCTGTCTGGTTCTCGTGGAACCCTGTTAATCTGCTGCAAAGGAGTCTAATACAGTCTACAGTGAGATATCACTGGTAACTTTCCCAGCAAGCATCAATGTCCAAAATGTGAGTGAAGATTCCTCCAGGTGATTTCAGTCCTAGCCTTTGAATCACCTTTGGCTTTTGAGCTTTCCAACAGATGCTGCAAACATCTTGGAGCAGAAGAAAACCAATCCAAGTAAGCCACTGGGTCCTGTATACACCCCTGATCTAGGGAATCCTAGAGCACATCAAAATAATTGTTTTATGCCTCTACCATTTGGGTTGCTTCTTGTGCAGCAATAGTAACTGGGGGGGGGGGGGAGTATATAGGAGAGGCAGTGCCATGTACTTCTGCCAAGACCCAGCTAATACACTATTGCAAATGCTGAAATGACAGGTGTTGGCAACTGACTGAAGATCAGGGATAGAGGGGAAGAAGGAGGCAAATTTGATGATGTTTAACTGGGTGATTAGTACACCCTGGTGGCATAATCATTAAGTGCTAAGTCTGTTAACCAAAACCTTGGCAGTTCAAATCCAGCAGGCCCTCCTTGGAAATTATGGAGCAATTCTACTCTGTCCTGTAGGGACGCTAGAAGTTGGAATCGACTCATTGGCAGAGGGTTTGGTTTTTTGGTTTGGTAACTGGATGAGTGGAGGCTGTTTACATTGTTGACAGACAGTGAAAACGGTTTATCAGCAGGCGATTTCGAAGGAACACCGGTGAATGTGACATTAAGGACACAGTGTTGAGGTCCAAGCAGTAGAGTTCAAAACTGGTGCTCAGTACAGGGAGTAGAACTACACTTATAAATACATTCATTTTCATAAAGGGAGTTACAGAATCCATAGGAATGACGGAATATAACCAAAGGCGACTCTACAGTAATTCTATCGAGCAAGCACTCACCTAGTCTAGGCATGAAGCAGTACGGTCATCCACAGACGTACAGTTCACTAGCATTAAATCCAAGTCATGAAATACTGTGAGATACAGAGTACACAGCAAACCTCTTTAAATCTTTTGTTACCTCTCACTTCTCTGACTACAGTTAATTCCTCACACCCTTGCAACACTTGACTTCTGCAAACTCTTTGCATTTTATAAAGCTTCGTTTCCTTCCCTCACTCTATTTTGCCATTCTGGTTCCTTATTAGAAAATTCTAAAAAAGGAGATACAAATGGAGGTGATAAGAAAAGGTTAGATTTGGGGTACGTTCTAAATGGTTTGGTTGTGAAGGCTGATAGGTCAGTGGTTGAACCCACCAATGGCTCTGCAGAAGAAAGATGTGGCAGTCAGTTTCTGTAAAGATTTACAGCTTTGGAAACCCTGTGAGGCCTGTTCTGCAAGGTCACTGTGAGTCGGAATCAACTCAACAGCTGTGGGTTATTTTTTATTGTTGTTGTTACCAAGTCCCCAACAACGAACAAACAAAAAACCCTAAACACACCGCTGAGGAGTTGATTGACTTAAGGTGACCTCACATGTGCAGAGTAGAACTGTCCTCTGTAAGATTTTCAAGGCTGTGACCTTTTGGGAGCAGATCACCAGATCTTTCTTCCAAAGCACTGCAGGATGGGTTAAAACTACCAATCTTTTGGCTCGTAATCTGGTGCTTAATTATTTTTGCTGTCCCAGAGACTCCTTCTGAAGGAAGAGCAATAGAATATGCTAACAAATATAACTTGCTGTGTGACAGGAATAGATGACTTGGTGGTTTTGTACCAAGAAGACACTAGGGAAAAGAGGGAAATTTTGAAAAATAAGTGAAATGAAGGAAAAAAATAAACACCTCAGATTACAATTTTCACTAAAAGTCCTGGTAAGGTCCTCTTAATAGTGTTCACTCGGGGTGTGTGTGTCATGGGTGGCAAGATAGGGCTAAGCTTGAAATAACCCTGGAAGAGACTGGAAGTCAGTATTTTTACCAATCTGTATTTAGAATTATTTCTTTTAGACCTTGGAAAGCACTTACAAAACGGCATTTTTATATTTCTCCTCTGCTTTAACGTTGGGTGTTCACAGCTCGTTTTTGAAAGCTCTCAATACATAGTTAGGTATTTTGTTATATTTTTAGAGGAGTGTTTAGTTGACATTCACCTAAACTGCCTTACGGAAGGAAGTCTCTCTGTAATGCTCAGGAAGAGTGATTATACCAGTCCTATTCAAGACTGCAGTAGGATGCTGGTGGAAGTCAGAACACAAAACAACAAAAATGTGGGACAGAGGTTAGACTACAAGGCAGGAAAGCATAGAAACAGTTCAGTAAATGCATAAATAGTAGCTTCAAGACAGTACAGCTGTTGTTTGTTCTTCCCTAAAGCATTAAAAAAAAATCAGTTTTATAACAAATTCTCTAAAGGTTGCCTTATCAGATCCGACTCGACGGCACTTGGCTTGGCTTAGCAAAGGTTGCCTTGAACTTACCTTTGTTCATGAATGTGTTAACTCCAGAATCTCCGTTATATTTGTTGTTAAACTAACATTGTTTCATATATTGCTGTTGTGTGTGATCAAGCCAATTTGCACCCATAGTGACTCCATGTAATAGGGGAGAACTGCTCTATAGGGTTTCCTTGGCTGTAATGTCTATGGGAGCAGATTACTAGGACTTCCTTTCATGGAGTTTCTAGGTAGTTTGAAACAAATACCTTTCAGTTAGCAGATGAACACTTACTCACCACACCACCAGGACTCGCTTTATATATGTATTTATATAAATACATTCACACACACAGACAGACACTCATATATAGCGTACTTATCCTCTTTATCTCCATATCAAAGGGAAAAAAATCCTACCCATTGCTGTTCAGTCAATTCCAACTCATAGCAACCTTATCGGATGGAGTAGAACTGGCTCATAGGGTTTCCGAGTAGCACCTGGGAGATTTGAACTGCTGGCCTTTTGGTTAGCAGCCATACTCTTCACCACTATGCCACCAGGATTTCTTTTATCTCTACATTTGCCCATTATTAGTTTGGGTTGTCTCTAATTCCCAATCCTTAGTTAAGGAATAAAGCTTTAAAAAAATTACTGCATAAAATACAGTTCACAAAATCCTTTATAATCTGGTATCTAACTTCTTTTCTGCCCTAATCACCGTCCTTAGTCACCGTCCATGCACACACAAAGAAAACTCACACACTAAAATATTATCTTCTGAACATGCTCTGCCTTTGAACATGTAATCCTGCTTTCTCTTTGCTTGAAAAGCCTTGCCAGATTTGTACGTACTTTTATGAACCTCTCACCCTGTAATTCTCAGTTTGGAAAGGGCTTTGAAATAAGTCTCTGTGTTCCAGGAAAAGAGTTGATTGTTTTAAGGGCACACTTGGCATCTAACTATCTTTAAGAACATACTACAAAGAATGGCAATTATTCTGTTACTTGTCAGCAGACTGTTGACAAGAGGAGCCCAGATCCTATTTTTCCTTGTATCCCAGGTCCTAGATGCAAAGGAGACATATAAAGACTTTGTTGAATGGATACACATTTTTTCTTTCTGATTGGTAATAGGATAAACAATGCCTAACAAATGGTAAACAGTCAATTACTACTTAAGACTGACCAATGCATAAAAAGTTTCTATTTTGGCTATATCTCTTGAAATGAAAATGGTATTTAAAAGATCTAATCATAATGAATCCAAATTTTGAAAAATAAATTTTACCTATTCGACTTGAAATTTTTTACATCACGGCTATGGATATCACAACAAATTTCACCACATTTTGGAAGGATTTTTAAAATATGATTGTTTCATTTGATAACTTTTCTTAAATAACATAAATCTAAACAAAAGATGGCTGTTTACAACATTGTTTGCTTATTAAGTTTTAGTAAAAACTGTTTTGCCCTTGACTAGAATCTCAGCTAAAATAGCATTACCTGTAAGAGCTTCTTAGTCCCTAGTGAGTGCACCAGTTTGTTTGTATGACCTGTTTTCCTGTAACATGTCTTAATGTCTTCTCTTGATTTTATTCCCTAGAAGTACTATTAGCAGGCTTTTATGACCCTTCCAATCAAACTCTAACAAGGCTGTTTCTCAGAAGAAAGTAAAAAACCTTAAAATAGATAGATAGGTGGATAGACAGATAGATAGAAATATACACACAAACTTACTAGTATGTCTGAGGAAAATAGTGTTTAAGTTTTTCACCTTAAGGGCATTTAAAAAAGTAAGATTTGTAGGTTATTGGAAGACTTTCATATAACACAGTTGTGATAGAAACTCTAGATAAAAAGCACTACTTTTCTGAGTTCTTTTTGAATATAAAGTCAGAATGTGTAATGCTTGGATTAGATCTATATTTGGGTTATTTTTGTTCAACCCATTTACAACCAGGATTGATTTACATCAGGAAATTTGGGCACTACTGTTAGAAAACTTCAGGAAACAATTGATTGTACTAAGGGGTATGTCACTGATTGACAGAGTAACCCTGAATTTGAAACATCACACCAAGAAGGTCAAGGGGCCACATACATAGGATCAACAGGCAGATTGTTAATGTCAGCTTATTTCAAGGCTCAGGTGTCAGCCTACCCAAAGCACTAAACTTATACAAGTGTGGAGTCTGAACTGAAGTGAGTAGATAGGTCATCAAATCCATTCTCTCTCAAACCAGAATGCATCACAACAAACAACAAATAAAAGAAAAACTCCATCTCCTAAAAAAAACAAAAAAACCGTATTTGTAGAGTATAGATTAGTACCTTCTTAGTCTATGATTAATGATATATGAAAAGAATGAGTTACTCCTTTCACAAATACTAAATTAAGTATTTCATTCAAAAACAATAACAATCTTGGTTTCCATTAGTAAACTTGTAACAGAAAGAAGTGAGTTACGGTTGTATGAGGGGACCAGTGTTCTGAACGCTATGTGCCCAAATTAGCCTTGTCATCTTGAGTATGACCTCTTGCCTTCAGTTCATTCCATTCACAAATTGAGAAATTTTAATTAGATGAACTGAATGATGTCCTCCAGGTCTGTTGTTTAAGAAGGATTTTGGAGGAAGTGCGGTTATATTTGGAAGTGTATGTCTGGTTGGCCAGTTGATATTGCGTTAGTACATTTCCTAGAGTTGAAAGTAGCTAGAAACTTGAGATTAATTACTCCTCATGAATAGTGAAACATTTGGCTTATATGGAACAGATCTGAAACTGCTCTCTGAGGAGTCTTGGCTCTCTGTGAGAAGTCCTCCAGCAGGCCTCCTTTTTAGTCATAAGTCAAGAGTTTCACTTTCCTTCCCATTTATATGCCTAGTAGTCAGAAGAAATTCTCCTAGAGTTTGTTGTGCAAAGAATCACTCTGGGTACCAGCCAAAATTCAAATTTTTATATGTCGCCCCTAAGATAAGAATTCCTCAATGCTTGGGTAGCTCTTTGGTTAGGTGCTATGTCTGCTAACCAGAAGGTTGGCAGTTCATATCTGCTGGGCACTCCTTGGAAACTGTATCTGTGCACTTGTATTCTATGTACTGGCTATGTGTTAGAATTGACTGGCTGGAGGAAGGGGAGTGGGTGGAGAGGAGGGGAAAGGAGACTGTTGGGAGGATGAGACATGCATGGAGCAGAGAGGAACAGTGTGCTGGTCACTGGGCAGGGAGAGCAGTGGAAGCTGCATATAGGTGGGCATGTAAATTTATACGGCAATGTACATTTTCACTCAGTCATAATTAAAAAATAAAAAAAAAAGAATTGAGTGGACAACAGTGAGTTTCATTTTTTGCTTTAGGGAGCTCCTAGGAGTACATATCTTTAGCAAGTGCCCAAGAAGGGCTGGGCCATACTTGGTGCACTGGTTCGTTCTATAGACTGTGGCTACTCTTACCTTAAATACCAGTGTCTCTGCTAGTCTCTAAGTAGCTTCTTCTATTTTAATTTATAGCAATATCAGCAGAGACAACTGATTTTTGGAAGTGGATGTTCTCCTAAACTAACTTTATGGTCACCTGAGTTCTATGTGTAGATAGTCCCAACTTGATATTTATAGAGAGCAGAACAGGACTGCATATTGTTTAATAGCTCCTTGGTGATTCTTTTATGTGGTTAAATTAGGGAACCACACATATAATAGATTACATGATATTTCAAGACTTTTCTGAGCCATGACCTGTTATAAATTCTTCTTCCATTGACAGAAGTTTCCAGAAAGCCCCATTCATTTACAGAGTTACCATTTAACATGATGGCCTTAGCTTTCACTGAAGCTTTGATGTTAAAAGTAGCCATATATTGAACAGCATACTTTATAAAATTACTTTAGAGTTCATGGCCCGTTACCTTCTTGGTACTCCTTGTATAAAGACCCTTGAGACAAACTTTCCCTAACACTCACATTTAAGAAGTTTGTTTCTCTTGATGAATTGATGTACTTCTTTCCACTAGACAGTGAGAGATTATGTAACATTTAAAAATTTTCCCTTTACCTAGTGTCGTAGACTGAGTAGTACCCTGCCACATTCATGTCCACCCAGCCTCTCGTAGTGTGACTCAACACTTGTTTGGAAATAGGATCTTTGCACCTACTATCAAGTTAACATGAAGTGAGACCAGATTAAAGTGGGCTCTAAACTTAATGACTTGTATCTTTTAAGAGGACAGGACACACAGAGATACAGTATTTTAGAGAAGAAGGCCGTATGAAAATGGAGGCAGAAATTGGATTTATGCTGCCATAAGCCAAGGAATGCTAGGAGACACCAGAAGCTGAATGAGGCATGGAAGATTTTTTTGCCATGGCCTGAAGAGGAAGTGTAGCTAAGCTCACACCTTGATTTCAGACTTCTAGCCTCCAGAACTGAGATAGAATAGGTTCCTCTTGGTTTCAGTCACTCAGTCTGTGAAGTGTTTTTCATGGCAGCCCAAGGAAATTAATGTATAAGATCCAACAATAAAGTTGACAAACTTATCATAGAAAAAGGGCTACACACCTCACTGCTGAATATTACTAAGGTCATCTTTGAAGTACTTCCTTTGGGAAGCTATGTGCTGCTGCCAGTGCCTGTTTCACCCCTGAAAGCAATTTTGGAACTCTTTTTCTGGAATGGCCACCAGAGCTGTCATTGTTTTATCCTTGATGTCCTGAATGTCATCAAAATGTCTTCCTTTCAATATTTCCTTTGTCTTAGGGTAAAGAGAAAAGTCACTGGAGCCCAGATCACATAAGCATGTTGGGTGTTAGAATACAGTTATTTGTTTACTGGCTAAAAACTTCCTCACAGACAGTGCCATGTAAACTGGTGCATTGTTGTGATGCAAGAGCCATAAGTTGTTGGTGAAAAGTTGGGGTCATTTTCGTCTAACTTTTCTACAGAGCCTTTTCAGCACTTCCAAATAGTAAACTTGGTTAACTGTCCAATTGGTTCAAAGTCATAATGAATAATCCCTTTGATATCAAAAAGATTAGCAACATCATTTTCATTCTTGATATGGACTGACAGACTGCTTTGGTTGTGGAGAATTGGCTGATTTCCATTGTGTGCTTTGATATGTTGTTTCAGGGTCCTATTGGTACACCAATGTTTCATCACCAGTGATAGCATGGCCCAAAACATCGTCTTGCCTCTCCGAAAGATCTTGGCAAGCTTCGACTCTTCTTTGCTTTTGTTCATCAGTGAGCTCCTTTGGGACCATTTTTGCACACACCTTTCTCACACCAAGATTTTCAGTTAAGACTTTCCTGTCTCTGCTGGTGTTTACTTAGGCTGCTATGCCTCTCACAGTCAGCTGATAATTTTGACGCACAATTTGACAAATTTTTGCAATGCTTCCATCAGTTCTGCTCATTACTGGCAGTCCTGACCTCTCTTCATCAGTCACATTTTTCTCTCCTCTCAGAAAATCATGTAATCCATTTATGTAGTGCTGTTTTCTTCATGGCATTATCTCCATAAACTTGAACTAACATGTCCCTGATTTCACTTCCACTTTTGCCAAGTTTAACAAGAACTTTAATGTTTGTTCATTGTTCTAATTAAAGCTCTGCCATTCTTGCAATGGCACACAAAACCACATAACAACTATAATGAGCACTATTCGGCAAGACACTCCCACATATTGACATGAACACAGCTGTGAGACACTGATATACCAAAGTTATGAAACCTTAGTGAGTCGTTTGTATAGTGCTGCCAATGTAAGCACATGGTGGCAGGTTTACAAACTGAATTGTCAGACTTCGTATTAGCTACTAGGAAACTCAAGGCAAACCTTTGAGTTCAGTCATACCATTCATCTATTAGAACTTTATGAACATAATTTCTACCTTTCAATTTTATAAACTAATATTTTTATTTTATTCAATATCAGTGTATTAACTACTTAAAATCATTTCTTGAAGCAGGTAGGCTTAAAGTAGGTAGACTTAAAACAATGAGTACGATCAGTTAGCTCTAAAAGCTGCTTTTCTTAACTACTCCTCTATATTCCCTTGTTAAATAGTGCTTCCTTGTTTTCCGGTTCTAAGACTCTGTTTTAACCCCTTTTAATTTACATTAAGTAATGTGATAATGGGAAACTCTGGTGGCCTAGTGGCCTAGCTACCATCGCTAAGCAGAAAGCTGAGTTTGAATCCACCAGGTGTTTCTTGGAAACCATATGTGGCAGTTTTACTCTGTCTTATAGGGTCACTATGAGTCGGAATCCATTCAACAGCATTTTTTTTTTTTTTTGGTAATGTGATAATTAACTGCTTTATTTAGCCATTAGACTAGGCCCTGGAAGTTCACTCTGATTCCTTTCTTTTCTTGAGTGGTTTTTACTCTTCCTTTCATTCAGTGTTTCCAAAATTTGCAAGTGCTTGTTAAAAATACACAATCCTAGGATGCCCACTCCTTCTATGAATTTGATTCAGTAAGTGGCTAGTACGTAGGGTGCATTTTATGTGAGTATTTATCCAACTTAGTGATACTGGACTTGGGGGAGGATTGTCATGTATTGAATTGTGTTCCTCCCAAAATGTGTGTGGCAATGTGGGTAGCAGCTTTGCTAGATTATGACTCCCAATTTTGTGTGATGTTCCTCTCTGATGTTAATGAGGGAGATGGGCAGCAGTTGTACTAGTGGGACAGGACTCGATGTGTAAGACTATGTTGTGCCTAGATGCAGTCTCTTGAGAAATAAAGGAAAGAGAACCAAGGAGAGAGTTGGGGACCTCCTACCACCAAGAAGCAGAGCTGGTAGCAGAGTGAGTCCTTTGGAAAGGACCTCGGGTCCCTGAACTTCAGAAGGTCCTAGTCCAGAGGAAGATTGATGCCAATTACCGTTGTTCAGAGTCGATGACAAAAGCCTTACCGTAGAGCTGATACCCTGAATTTGGAATTGCAGTATATTTGACTGTGACAGAATAAAATTTCTTTTTTTAAATCCATCCATTTGTGGTATGTCTGTTATAGCAGCACTAGATGACTAAGACAAGGACCAAGTCATACCGTTTTTTCCAAGATATCTACTATAGTCAAGACTCTTCAAAGCTTATATGTGACTGCTTAAAATCACAAGACAGCAAGAAATTACAAGATAATGTTAAAAGGGGTATTTGTTAAACATCTCCAAATTAGGGTTCAAGTTCATCGATTCTTCTGTGTCTTGCAATGACACAGATGATTTTGCATTTTCTTGTGATGTTAAGTATTAAAATATTAGAGAAAGATTTTAAAATACTGTATTGGGGAAAGGCTTTTTTGCTGCCCAATGTATCCTTGATATTTTCTGTTGTTGTTCTCAAGCACACATTTTACCCAGGCTTGAAACGTGACATTGTCCGCTGCAATGAATCTTTGTTTCGTGAAGAAATTATCTGTACATGTAAGATGCATCTCTGTTTCATCAAGTCTTCCTAGCAAAAGAGAATGATCGTTGTAAAAGACCAGCAAGATTCTGTGATGGGGAATACATACATAAATACTATTGTAAATCAAAAGTAAATGGAGATGTAAGATTTGAAGGAGGCAGAAAATTCAGAAAAATCATACTCAATCATTGTAATGACTCAATAAACAGCCTTTGAATTTCATAATGCAATGTGCTGGAGCTCCTCATCTTTACATACTTCAAAATTATTTATGATACTGAAAAAATGCAGATGTATCAGTCCTCAGTCTCTGACTGCTGAAGGTATATTTCTTGAGTTTGGCCTGAGGCTGTTTATTTCGAAAAAATATCGGCTTTCCTTGAAAGTGTTCATTGTCTAGTTGTTATGAGTTGGAATTGACTTGACAGCAGTGAGTTTAATCTAGATCAGTGGCACAGTGGTTAAAAATTTTGCTGCTAACCAAAAGGTCAACAGTTGGAATCTACCAAAGTCTCCTTAGAAACCGTTTGGGGCACATTTGCTCTGTCCTACAGGATCGCTGTGAGGTGCAATGGAGTTTTTGGTTTGGAATCTAGATCAGAGTTCTCAGTTCTGGCTGTGACCCTAGAGCCTCAGTGCAGGTTTACTGAATCAGAATAATCTGGAGGAAGGGTAAGAAATCTATATTTTAAAGTACATCTGAATTGAATCTAAGTTTGAGAAACACTGACATAAATTTAAAAGGACTTTAGATTATTTGGAAGAATTTATTTATAAAGAAATTTAATAAAAAGACTTTTTTGGAGGGCCAGTAGACCTCAAGCTAATACCTGGGAAGCCATGAAATTAATTCTAGACCTTTCTTATTTGTAATTTTTCTGAGGATGGTTGAGGTAAAGTTATTACTGTATCACATTTGTTCACATTATTTTTCTTTTCCTTCTTGACACTTCTAAGCTCCTCTTTTTCTGTCTTCCTTTCTGTTTCCCCACCTGTCTCTCATTTTCTTATTCATCCTTGGAATCTATATTACAGAACTTGGAAGGATTACTAAATTGTTGTATAATTTCAACCAGAAAATATTGTTCTTGTTAAAATTTTGATTAGGTTCAGGGCAGAGGTTCTCAAACTTAACCTCTGGTTGGCATTGACTAGAAAACTTAAAACCATGCTTAGAACCCACCTCAGACAAATTATTCTGGTATTTGTAATCCTCTGAGAGTTTACCTGTTGATTCTAAAGGCTTTCAGAGCCTGAGAAGAACTAGTGTGTTATTAATGCATTCAGATTCTAAAACTTGGCATGAGGTTTTTTTTGTTTTTTGTTTTTTTTTTTTTTGCATTTTCCCTTTTTTCTTGTTGTTGCTTCTCATATCTTTTTAAAGTGAACATTTACAGATGTGAAAAGAAACTCTCTCTTACATTGGAGAGCCTCTGATGAGATGGTAAGCTGTCTAAGGGAGGCAAAAGGGAAAACAATGCGACAAGATCAATCAGTTGCCCTGGAGTCCATTCTGACTATGGTGACCCCTGTGCGTCGGAATAGAACTGTACTCCGTCGGGTTTTTAACGGCCTGTTTCTCAGCCTAGCTGGCCAAGTCTTTCTTCTAAGATGTCTCTGGAGGGAGTCAAGCAGCCAATGTTTTGGTTAGCAGTGGAGTACGTTAATCATTTGCACTATCCAGGGACCCCAAAATATGAAGGCACTTATATGTAACCTGCAGCCTGAGCACTTGCCTCCATTCTGATCTCGTGCATGGGAGATACGCAGATTGTCCCCACAAAATCAGAATCTTTTTAGATTTTCCTTTGCTGTTTGTTTTACTCCGTTTAGTTACAAATATTCTGTAGCAAACTATGCATCTTCCTTAGAGCCTGGAATGTTTATACTTTGTAGCTCCCAGGACATGCCAGAGCACACCTAAAGTGAAATCCTTTTATTCTTTACTTCTCAAGCAAGGAAAAGCTTTGCTTGTGAATAGTTTAAGAAAATCTTTTAAGATCATAAATAAATGGTTTTTGAATATCTACATAATAGGAACCCTGGTGACATAGGAGTTAAGAGCTACAGTTGCTATCCAGAAGGTCAGTAGTTTGAATCTACCAGCTGCCCCTTGGAAACCGTATGGAGCAGTTCTACTCTGTCCTCTAGAGTTTCTGTGAACAGAATTGATGGCAACAGTTTTGCTTGTTTTTTAATATAATGGGATGAAGCAAAATAATGAGACTTTTTGATGCTTCCAGAGAACTGGCAGCTCATTATTCATCAGACATTTAGGGAATCTTTACGCCATGTGCAGTGCTGGGACTGGGAGTACGCAATTACACGTGGGGATACACGCTTTCTGTCCTGAGTTCACACCGAGTGGCTGAGAAAGCCATGCTAAGTAAGAAAGAGATAAATGCATTATAGGGGAAAAAAGAAAACCAATATATACAACACAAATAATAAGAAAAAAGATTATTAGATAACAATTGGAAAATTATCAAGGAATAATTAAAGCTAAGTAATGTGCTAGTGTTTAAAAGGGTAATAGGAATTCAGACAGGAGAGGGTCCACTCTGGACTAAGGTAATGGAACAGACTTCCTGGAGGAGGTGCTTTACTGTGTCCTGAAGAAAGGATGAAACTTGTTTGGATATGAAAAATAAACTTCTCCTAGGTGTGGGGCCCAGCAGAGAAAAGGTGCTAACAAAATGTATAAACTGCATGCAGCATAGAGGGGAATGCTATGTGCACACTGCAGAAGTAATGAGTTCTTATATTTTGGATGAAGAGATTGAGAGTCTAATGAAGTGTATGTAAACCTTCCTCCAGGACAGTGCCAATGTGCACAAACAAAACTTTTGGCATTTAGTTTGAGGGATATGCAACCTTCTTAAAATTAGTGGAAGAAAACAAAGTCTAAGTGATTTGCTTCAAAATGGCTATAGATTTTTGAGTGTGGATATGGAATTATTACGCTATGGACTGGGAACATTTTCCTGGCTGAAGTAGAACTGGGATGATTGAAGCCAGGAAAGAACTGCAAATAGAGGAACATAAATAAGAAATGAAAATGTAGGAGTAGAGACTAAAGCCATAAAAGAAAGATGTTGCTCGTTATTAACTGAAGATGAATAAATAAAAAGCAATGAGTTCTTTATTTTTTTTTCTGTGCTCATTTTAATTTTTATATTTGCTGTTCCAGATGCTTTGGGAAACATTCTATGACATCAGAGATTATGCATTATTTTAAAAACACAGGAAACTTTAGCAAACATTTTTAGAAGTGTCCATTGTCCATGAAGAAGTATTTGTCAGTAGGTTAGTTTATAGGACATGAAAGAAACTATGGTAAAAATACGGTACTGCTTTCCAAGTCTTCAAAATGGTTGGACTGGCAAGAAAGAAAATTTTTCACATAAGAAGTTTAATGATATATCAAAACACGTGTTTTTAAGAAGTCTTTATTTGTTCTTTCATAGCTACATAATTCCTTTACGTCTTTATAAGAAAGCAAATCTGATATGTACAGTCTGAATGTGTAAAGAGGCTCTGAGTGTGAAAGAACAACACAGATGAAGAAGAGAAAAAATACTTGAATGTCTTTAAGCTTGAGGAAGAAAACTATTAACCAGCAGAGGGAGTATGTTAACTGGATTTTCAATAGTTTCAACATTTCTTACACTTGTGACCGAATAATATAAAAAGCTTTCTCATAATAGACTGAAAAATCAAAATTATAGGAGTGCCATCTACCTTGGCAACTAGGATTAATCACATTCCTTTGGGAGAGTCTCTGGATCTTTCCTTTTATGATAGATATGAGATTGAAATTAGAAAATTGAAGAAAATGTTGTGTTAAGTTTTTTTTTTTTAATTCATGTCTGCTATTGTGAAGTTTCTAGTTTTTCTTGCTTTCTGCTGGGATGAAGTCAAAGATGTTTGATTTTAAAGGTGTCCATATTTTTAACAAAATATTATTTTGTGCAACTTTTATTTTAGTAAAAAAGCTGAATTATAAATCACTGGCTTTTTGGCCGTCTTACTTTAGGTTTTCTATACTATAGGTCTACTTGAAGGCTAGGGTTAACTTTACAAACAAAAAAAATAACAAACGCAAACTGGTTTTAAAGCAGGCTGTACTCATTACAAATAACCTACTAAAACCAAGTGTATCAGAGAACACAATAAAAGTAGCACTGCACAAAATTCAAGCAATCTATCTATTGCTTCAAGATAAATGTTGTTTTTGATAGCTTTTGTTAATTCTACTTCAAAAGTAAAGAATTCAGAGGCAAGACTAAGATGGCAGAGTAGTCAGATGCTTCTCATGGTCCCTTTTACAACTAACACCAGAAAAAAACAAGTGAATTGACTACATGTGGCATTCTAGAATCCTTGAATATCAAAGGTAAAGTTGAGAAATTGGACTGAGCAGCAGGGAGAGGGACTGATTGTATAAAAGCAGTGAGAAGTTGCCAGATTCAGCCAGGGGAGACCCGGCACCCCTGAGGCCAGACCCGTGGGTGAGAGTACGGTGACACAAGCAGGGATGCTTGAGACGTGTTTTCCACACTGGGAGAGACCATGCAGCTAAGAGTCCACTCATGCTTCCAGAATCAGTGAAGAGTGGTGCTAGATTGGAAAAAGATAAGTAATTGACTTGTGGGTATGTAATCTATTTCATAGATCCAAAAATACTCCTTTAGGTTAAACTTCTTTCCCATTTACCTGCCGTCCTCTCACTGGGTGCTGGGTGTAAGTGGGCTTCAGAGATACATTTCTTAGGCCAGAAGTAGGACCCCTTAGGCTCTCAGAACCATTTTCATGGCATTGGAGAGGGAACAAATTAACAAACAGGAAAAAATATGGTAGTTCCCCTAAGCTGATAAGAACTCAGGACAGAAACAGTTCCTTTACTTAGGCACAGGTATAATCGGTCCACATGCTTGGAAAGCCCTTCACCTCTGCATAGACCTGTGTGAGCCCAGTGCACAGAGGACAGAGTATATACCTGCATCCTAATTTCACTTTGTCTCATGTATGGTGAAAAAGTAAATTTGATACATTTGACACCATGCTGCCTATTATGCAAAGTCCTCACCTATCCACAGGAGGGGTCTGGGGACTGGTGCATCAAATGTGACACCTAGTCACCTGCAACAGGGGCCCAGGAAGAAGTGATGCCTCCAAGTCCTTATAACCAACACTACTGAGTGTGCCTAGTCTGGCTGCAAAACCCATGCACTTGAATTCTCCAGGGAGTGAGGATGTGCTGTCCACAGAGACCCTTGGGATAGATGTCAGTTCCCTGACTTGCTCAGCATGTGAACCCCGACTTCAGTCAGATACCTGTCCTTGTACCACTCACTCATGCCTGTCTACGACTGTAGCTGAGAGTCTGCGTCACAGCCTAGGTGACCGACTACCTGGATATTTGAGTTGAATCAATACAAGAATGGCAAACATACCTAATAACAGCTCTAACAACCTGGTGACAGGATGTTAGAGCTTCAAGGACACCAATAAACAAACTACTTATGATGTCTAATAATTAAGTTAGTGAATTCACCCTAGAAAAAGTGCTACATGCCTCATTGCTGAATATCACTACAGTCAGCTTAGAGGTACTGCCCTTGGGGAGCTGTGCACGAACCCCAGTGCCTAGTCCCCCTCAAAGCAGTTTTGGAGCTCTTTCTCTGGAATGGCCATCAGAACTCTCATATTATCCATGATGTCCTGAATGTCATCAAAATGTCTTCTTTTCAATATTTCCTTTATCTTCCGATAAGTAAAGAAGTCCTTGGGGGCCAGATCAGGTGAGTAGAGAAAGTGTTCCAATACAGTTAGTTGTTTACTGACTAAAAACTCCCTCACAGACAGTGTTGTGTGAGCTGATGCCTTGTAGTGATGCAAGAACCATGAGTCGTTGGCAAAAACCTCAGGTTAGTTTCATCTAACTTTTTCATGCAGTCTTTTCAACACTTCCAAATAGTAAACTTGCTTAACTGTTTGTCAAGTTGGTAGAAAGTCATAATGAACAATCCCTGTGATATCGAAAAAGGTAAGCAACATCACTTAGATTCCTGATTCAGACCGTTGGAAGTTTTTGGTCATAGGGAATCGGCTGACTTCCACTGTGCACTTTGATGCTTTGTTTCAGGTTGCGTTGGTATGCCCTTGTTTCACCACCACTAATAACATAGTCCAAAGCACTGTCTTGACTCTCCTGAAGGTCTTGGTAAGCTTTAACTCTCTTTTGCTTTTGTTCATTGGTGAGCTCCTTCAGGATTATTTCTGCACACACCTTTCCTATTCTAAGATTTTCAGTTAAAATTTTCCTGTTTATAGATGTTTACTTGGTTTGCTGTGCTTCTCACAGTCAGCTGATAATTCTGATGCACAATTCAGTGAATTTCTGCAGTGTTTTCATCATTTTTGCTTGTTACTGGCCATTCTGAACTCTCTTCATCAGTGGCGCTTTCTCACCCCTCGGAAAAATGTTTCATCAACACTGCTGTTTTCCTCACGACATTTTCCCTGTAAACTTGGACTAATATGTCCCTGATTTCACTTCCACTCTTCCCAGGTTTAACAATATATAATTTTAATGTTTTTTTATTGCTCTAATTCAAGCGGCAACATTCTCAGGATGATACACAAAAACACACAACTACGATAATGAATGATACTCAGCAAGTCATTGCCACACATTGACATGAACACAGCTGTGAGTCACTGATATATCAAGGTTATGAAACCTTAGTGAGTTGTTTGTACAGTGCTACCAATACAAGTGCACAGTGGCAACTTTGCAAACTTAACTTGTCAGACCTCTTACACGACCAGCCTATCTTGGCATTTCAAAATGAAACAAGAAGTTAGAACACAGTAAGCAACGCTGAAATCAATAAATACAGTAACTTATTGGTGGTTGGAAACCTTGATGGTGCAGTGATTAAGTGCTACAGCTGCTAACTGAAAAGTTGGCAGTTTTGATCCACCAACTGCTCCTTGGAAACTCTATGGAGCAGTTTTACTCTGCCTGTAGGGTCATCACAAGTCAGAATCAACTCAAAGGCAGTGGGTTTGGTTTTTATGGTATGGTTTATCAATGACTCAAAATAACAGTCAATATCAAATTACATAATGAGGCAGACCATGACAGGGTCAGAAAGCTCCCAAAACAAAGAATCATGAAATCTTCCGGATGAAGAGAACTTCCTAGAATTACCTGAGGCAGAGTACAAAAGATTAATATACAGAACTCTTCAACAGTTTAGGAAGGAGATCAGGCAAAACATAAAACAAGCTAAGATTACACAGATACAGCAATAGGGGAACTTGAAAATATTAGAGGAAAGCACAATCACAGATTTCATAGGCTGCAAGAAACCAAAAGAAAGAAAGCAAACAGAAATTCAGAACATTAATTACGAACTTTCAGAATTAGACAACTCAATATAAAGTCACAGCAGTGGAATTGAGCCAATGGAAGTCAGAATTAGTGAGAACAAAGATAAAGCACTTGAGCCCAACATATCTGAGGAAAAATCAAAGAAAAGAATTAAAAGGAAACAAAGAAACCCTAAGAATACATGTGACTGTATCAAGAAGAAAAACATGCAAGTGACTGGAGTACCAGAAGAGACAAAAATAACAGAAAATACAGAGTACAGAGAGAATTGTTGAAGATGTGTTGGCAGAAATCTTCTGTGATATTGTGAAGAATGAGAAGATACATATCAAAGATGCTCATTGATCCCACACAAGGTAGATCTCACAATAAAGGTCAACAAGACATATTATAATCAAATTTTCCAAAACCAGAGATAAGAGAGAGTTTTAAGATCAGCTAGGGATAAAACACAACCACCATTACCACCACCACCACAGTCACCTAAAGAGAAGAGTCAATAAGACTAAGCCTGACTGCTTAGCAGATACTGAGCATGCAAGAAGTCAATAGGATGACATATACAAAGACTTGAAGAAAAAAAAAAAAAGCTGCCAACTTGGAACTGTATATACAGCAAAATTGTCTGTGAAATATGACAGCAAACAGCAAAATTTTTTCTCAAATGTGATGGCAAAATTAAGGCAGACAAAGCCAAGCCAAGTGCCGTTGAGTCGGATCCGACTCATGGCGACATTTGTGGATAAACAGAAGCTTAGGGAGTTTGCAAAATCCAAACCAAAATTACAAGATACACTAAAAGGAGTCCTTTGCTTAGAAAAATCAGTAACATCATGTAACAAACCAAGAATAGAGTTCAGGACAGAGCAAAAAGATATCATCCTCGATAGAGAAATAACAAAAGTAAATCAAAGTTAAAACACTGAAAATAGAGAAACAAAGACATCAGTATATAAAAGATGGCAACTTTATAACAAAAAAGAAGGACTAAAAATGTAGTCATAGTTCTTTCATACGGGGAGAAAGTGAAGGATGTAAAAAGAAATAAAAGACTTGTATAAACATAGAAAAATGAGGGTAAACATAAATGTAATCTCAAGAGAAACTAACATTTCTACATACCAAAATAAAAAACACAAAGACTCAGCAAACCAGGTAAAGACACCACAGCAGAGGAAAATTACCAGCCAATACCAGTCATGAACTTAGACTCAGAAATCCTCAACAAAATTCTAGCCATTAGAATTCAACAACACATCAAAAAAATAATTCACCATGACCAAGTAGGATCTGTAGCAGATAGGCAGGGATGATTCAGCATTAGACAATCAGTATCATCAGTCACATGAATAAAACAAAGATACACATGATTTTAACAGTTGATACAGAAAAAGCATTTGACAAAGTCCAACACCCATTCATGGTAAAAATTCAGTGTAATAAGAATAGAAGAGCATTCATACAGAGGGCATTTATACAACGTCAACAGCTAACATCATCCTGAGTGGAGAGTCTGACAGCATTCTCCTTGAGAACAAGAACCAGACAAAGATGTCCTACAGCACAGCTCTCATTCAGCATTGTGTTGGAGGTCCTAGCCAGAGCAATTAGGTTGTCAAAAGAAATTAAGGACATCCAAATTTGTAAAGAAGAAGTAAAAGCATCTCTGTTTGTAGATGATATGATCTCATACACAGAAAACACTAGAGAGGCCACAAAAAGCTACTGAAACTAACAGAAGAGTTCAGCAAAAAGGGTCAGGATACAAGATAAACACAAAAGAATCATTTGGATTCCTCTATTCAATGCAGAGAACATTGAGAAGGAAATCACCAAATCAACACCACCCAATAGAAAAAACTTAAGAATACATCTAACCAGAGATTTAAAAGACTCAAGCAAAAGAAAAAAAAAAACCCTACAAGATAACTGCTGTAAGAACCCAAAAGACACCTACATAAGTGGAAAAACACACCATGCTCAGGGGTAGGAAGATTCAACAGTGTGAAAATGTCTATTTTACCCAAAGTGATCTATAGATATGATGCAATTCTGACCCAAATTCCAATAGGGTTTTTTAATGAGATGGTAAAACAAATCACCAACTTCATGTGGAAAAAGAAGAGGCTTTGGATAAATAAAGCCTTACTGAAGAAGAACAAAGTGGGAGGCTTAGTACTAGTACAACAACAGATATATAGCCTAATGAAACAGAATTGAGAATCCAGACACAAAATCACCTACCAATGAGAAGCAGGTATTTGACAAAGGACCAAGTTCTGTTAATTGGGGAAAAGATAGTCTCTTTAACAAACGGTGCTGGCAAACTGATATCATTCTGCAAAAATAATGAAACAGTGCCCATACCTCACACCCTGCATAAAAGCTAACTCAAAATGGATCAAAGACTTAAATATAGAATCTACAGTGATGAAGATCACGGAATAAAATGCAGGGATCACGCTAAAAGCCCTATTATGAAACATTACTAATAATGTACAAACGCCAGAAGAGAGACTAGATAACTGGTGGCTCCTAAAAACAGAACACTTGAGCTCATCCAAGACTTCACCCAAAAAAGTACAAAGACAGCATACAGACTGGGAAAAAAAATTTAAGTATAACAAATGTGATCAGTGCCTAATTTCTAAAATTTACAAGAAACTGTAAAACATCAACAACAAAAAGACAAGTAACTCAATTGAAAACTGGGCTAAGGATACAAACAGGCACTTCACTAAAGAAGATAGTCAGATGACTAACTGATATAACAGAAAATGCTCATGATCACTAGTCATTAGAGAAATGCAAATTAAAGCTAGAGGTGGTAAAATGAGATGGTATACCATCTCACCCCAACAAGGCTGGTGTTGATCCAAAATACATAAAATATTAAATGTTAGAGAAGTTGTGGAGAGACTGGAACAGTCACATTCCTGGAAATAAGAGCTGTCACATGAACACACACCTACACATCCATGTTCACTGCAGCACTACACACAATGCCAAGCAGATGGAAAAATAAGGTTCCCATCCATGGACGAGTGGATAAACAAACTATGGTATATTCACACTGTCGTGGATTGAATTTTGTCTCCCCCACCAAAAAAATATGTGTGGCCACGTGACTGGGCCATGATTCCCAATATTTTATAATGTCCTTCATTTTGTGATTCTCCTATGCTGTAAATTAAAAGATTGGAGTGGGACTGTAAATTCCTTCATAAGATCATCTCCCTGCTCCACTGTAAGGGGAGTTTCTCTGGAGTGTGGCTTGCCCCACCCTTAATCCTTTCATCCTACGAGAGATAAAAGGAAAGGGAAGCAAGCAGAGAATTGGGAACCTCATGCTACCAACAAAGCAGCACCAGGAGAAGAGTGCATCCTTCAGACCTGAGGCTCGTACAGCAAGATGTGCCCTGGGCAAAGACTGTTGCAACACAAGGACTTTCCTCCAGTGACAGCAAAGGGAAAGCCTTCTTCTGGAGTGGACTTCCTGAATCTGGACTTACGGCCTACCAGACTGTGTAAGAATAAACTTTCCTTTGTTAAAGCCATCCACTGGCTGACTAAAACACACACAATGGAATACTACGCAACAATAAAAAGCCGCAATGAATCTGTCAAACAACTCATAACATGGAAGACTCTGGAAGACATTATGCTGAGTGAAATTAGTGTGTTGCAAAAGGACAAATATTGTAGGAGGCCACCACTATATGAGCTCAAGAAAAGTTTAAACAGAAGAAAGCGTGCTTTGATGGTTATGAGGGTGGGGAGGGTGGGAGGCAGATATTAAGAAACTAAATATTAGGCAAGAATTAATTTAGTTGAACGCAAGGACAACACACATTTGCGGAAGAAATCAGAATAACTGGACTTAACCAAAAGCTAAGAAGTTTCCTGAATACAGCCACACACTTTGAGGGACAAAGCAGTAGTAGCAAGGATGTGAGGACCATGGTTTCTACTTTGTCTAGTTTGATTGGCATAACAAAGTTTATTAAGCAAATGTTCTGCATTTCACTTTGCTGAGTGGTGTCTGGGACCATAAAAGCTAGCAGGTGGCCATCTAAGGTACATTAGTTTGTCCCAACCCACCTGAAGCAAAAGAGAGTGAAGAACGCCAAAGTCATAAGAAAAACATAAGCCCAAGAGACAGGAAAGGCCACAGAAACCAGATACACCATTAGCTTAAGACCAGAAAGACTAGATGGTCTCCAGCTACCACCAATAACTGTCCTGACAGGGAACACAGCAGAAACCCTTAACGGGACAGGAAAAAAAGGAGAGTGCAGAACTCAATTTTAGTAGAAAGAACAAACTTGGTCTGACAGACTGGAGGCACCCCGGAGGACAATGGCTCCTGGACTCTTTGTTAGCCCAAAAATGAAACCAGTCCTGAAGACGACTCTTTAGAAAGATTTGATTGGAGTATAAGACATTTTGGTGAAGAGTATGCTTCTTGGCTCAAGTAGATACATGAGACTAAACAGGCAGCTCCTGTGTGGAGATAAGACGATTAAGCAGAATGGGACTGGAGCTGGTTGAATGACTGTGGGAAATACAGGATGGAAAGAAGGAATGTGCTGTCACAGCATAGAGAGAGCACCTACGGTTACACAACAATGTGCATATAAGTTTTTGTATGAGGAAATGACTTATAAACATTCACTTAAAGCACAATAAATAAAAAGAAACAAAAGCAGACACAAGTAAAGAATTTCCTGATGTAGCACAGACTCAATCAATGCTCTTAAAATATTAACCATCAAGGGAAAATATTACCCTTTAATTAAATGAAGTTGAAATTCACTCATATGTGAAACTCAACAAATTAAACTTTTATGTGAATTTCAATTTTGTTTCCTTTAAAAAGAACTTATGAATTTGATGTATATTGTTACTGTAAGGGTAGGTTTGTCCAAGCTGGTTAAAAGAACAAAGTTAAAGAAAACTTTGATTAAAAAATAATAGTGCAAGTTGTTCCATAGAGAAATGGGGCACTTATAATTTTACCTACAAAATTAATAGATTGAAAATACGTAGATGAACAAATGGAGCTGAGTGGATTAGTGGTGGGAGAAATGGAAAAACAAGAGTAAGGATTTTGAAAGCAAAGCCGAGTGAAATTAGTTTTTGAGAAATAATCCATAAAGTTTATACCTTTGCTAAAGTTGAACAGAAATTTGACTCTGCCTTCCTGTTGTTGTTGTGTGCCATTGCGTTGATTCTAACTCACACAGACTTTATTGTACAACTTACCCAGATGGTTTTAAAGGAGCAGCTAATGGATTTGAACTGCTGTCCTTTAGGTTAGGAGCTTGAGATCTTTACCACTTCACAACTTCCAGTTAGTAGTAGGAAACAAAATGTGATGCATATTTTTTAGTGCCTGTAGAATAAAAGGCAATAGTTTACTCAGTTTTGTGGATTGAATTGTTTTCCTTCAAAATGTGTGTTGAACTTCTAACCCCTGTGGATAAGAGCTCGCCTGCAAACATAAAGTAGGCAGTTTGAATCCAACAGCTCTTCCTTGGAAAGACTGTGAGGCAGTTCTACTCTGCCTTCTGGTGTTGCTATGAGTTTGAGTCACCTCAACAGCAATGGGCTTGGTTTGGTTTTGAGTTCTGTAACTGTGGCCCTGGTTAGAAATAGAAGCTTAACTTTGTTTATTTTTATAAGGCCATTCCAGAGCAGGGTGGATCCTAAACCTAATCACTTCTGAGTTATGGAAGGAGCAGAACAGAATCAGAGGCAGACACAGGGTGAAGCTGAAATAGACTAAGAAGGACCTCATGTACCCACACCTGCATTCAGACTTCTAACCTCCTGAACTTTTAGAAAATAATTTTCTGTTTGAAAGCCACTTGTGACATTTTATTGTTGTTGTTGTTAAGAAATCACTAGGTGACTAAGGTCAGGGGTTAGAAGTTCAACACACATTTTGAAGGAAAACAATTCAATCCAATCCACAAGATGACTATTTCTGCTACATACATGGATCTGGAGAACTTTATCTTATGGGTCTTCATAAAGAGGACTCTGCATAATGCAGGGAGTAACCTCTTCTATAACATTTCTGGTCCTTGAATGGTGCAGTTTGCACTTGGCTGCTAACCTAAAGGTTGGCAGCTTCAATGCAGCCAGTGGTGCCATGGAGGAAAAGCTTGGCATTCTGCTTGCATAAAAATTAACTTGTTGTTGTCAAGTTGACTCCAATTCACAGTGACCCTACAGGACTGAGTAGCATTGCCCCGTAGGGTTTCTAATCCCGTGAACCTTTGTGAAAGCAGACAGCTGCATCTTTTTCCTGTGAAATTGCTGGTGAGTTCAAACTACTGACCTTTTAATTAGCTACCAAGGACTTAACCACTCCACCACCAGGGATCTTCCACACGGATTACAGCCAAGACAACCTCATGGAGCAGTTTTACTCTGTTACACATGGGGTCTCCAAGAGTGGGAACTGACTCAACAGCAGGTTTTTTTTCTATATCATTTCTACAGCCAACATAGTAGTATGTTTTATAAGATAAAGAACAGAGAATACATGGTTCTGTGTCAGAGCTGGGAGTTTGAAATCCTTCAAGTAAGATGAGAGTTGTGATTTGTAATCACGACTACCTAATATTTCCTTTAATGCTGTTGATTAAGCAGATGTCACTATTCAACAAACATCTTTTTCTCTGAAGCACATCTGTGGAAACAGTGAGGTGCATAGTCCTATCCCCTGCATCCTTATTTTTTAATTTTTAAAAAATTTTAATATGGTACAATATATATGACGGAAAGTTTACTGTTTTAACCATTTCCAGTTGTATAAGTCAGTGGCATGAGTTACAGTCATAGCACTTGGAACCATACTTCTATTTCTAAAACTTTTTCTTCACCTCAAACAGTAAGTGTACTCATTGAAAAATACATTCCCGTTCCTCCCTCCACCAGCCCCTGATAACCATGTCTAATTCCAGTCTCTATATATTTGTCTGTTCTAAGTATTTTGTATAAACCAAATGAAAACAAAACAAAACAAAAAACTGGTGCTGTCAAGTTGATTCCAACTCATAGAGACCCCTATAGGACAGAGTAGAGCTACCCCACAGGATTTCCAAGGAACAACTGGTGGATTCAAACTGCTGACCAAAGCTCTTAAAAACTACACCAACAGGGCTTCCGTATTCCGTGCAAGTGGGATCAAAACAATATGTCCTTTTGTGTCTGAGTTATTTTACTCAGCATAACATTGTTAAGGTTCATCTAGGTTGTAGGATGTATCAGAATAAGGTTCATTTTTATTCTCGTGGATATGCTAATTTTACCAAAAATAAGTCAAAACAATTCTGTTTCCCCTGTTTGTTCTGTTTGAAATTAAAAGGAAACAATGCAAGGCTGCTCTGAGGAGCTTTTCCTAATAAATGCACATTTTTCTTTCCAGGAGATCCATGTTAGCAGCTGACTCTGCAAAGATTATGAACCCTGTCTCTGAATGTCCACCCCATTAGAAACTCAGTCTCATTGTACTGTTGTCCACTTTAGACTCTACACTTGTATTTCCAGATCTGTAGAGTTGAGTTGAAAATAATAACAGACAAAGGTGATGAGAAAGATTCACTCCCTTAGGATTTTTTGTTGTTTGGGACTCAAATAGTCCCATTTTTCTGTGTTCTTTCTTTAAAAACTGCAGCAGAGCTGGCCCAAACTGTCATGCCATGGAGAGGAAAAATAATGCACTCTTTTTCCCTCAAATTAAACCCTGTGGCTGAATTAGCCCCTAGAGGTGGTTGAATAAGAACAGTGCATCTGTTCAGGAATTAGATGCTGTGCAGTTAATAAGACTGCATTTGATGCTCTATTATTCCCTTGTCAGAACATTATAAATCATCTGATAATTTAAAAAGTATTGCAGGAAGTTACAACACAACTTTGCTGCTCTCATTAGCAGCTCTTTGTTACTGTCTAACAGTTTCTCATAGCTTTGGGGACTTAATCTTTTTGATGATTTATTTAATGTGCTGTAACATCTCTGAGTTTGGCAAAGAAAGTCGCATTTTAAAAAACCACTAACTACCCTGTTTGTGAAGTTTATGGGCCTTAGTTCCTATACTGTTAATTTGTATCAAGCAAATACAAAAAAAAAGGCAATATATAAATATTCTGTTAGGTAACTTGAGAAGAGCCACAAAATAACCAGGCAAAAATGTTCTGATTCCATCACTATATGGCCTACACTGTAGGGTAACTATGAGTTGGAATCCATTTGATGGCAATGGGTTTGGTTTTATTTGTATAATTACACTGCATCTTCTTCTTTTTTTTCTTTAACACATAGCTTTCAGCTAGTGGGGAGATTAAATACAGTAAAAGGCTGCCTGGAATTTGTGACTCTCCTTGGCACCAGAGCAAATGAAAACACACAGGTGTGAGTAAGAGATAAAAAAAGGTAGAAAGAATAGACTTAATTTCTAAAAATTGCTGTAATTACCCAGTGACAGCAAAGCTATTAATTAAATGCATCACCAATTTAAAAAGAAGAGCAAGTCCAAGCACTTTCTAGAAAGCTTCACTTTCACTGCAGGTTTGGTTAAATCTTTTTTTTTTTCTTTTTTCAGCTCAGCAAAGCAAGATAAACTATGGAAAGGAGAACTTTCCTGTCCCAGAATAGCCCTTTTAATTGATTCAGTCAGACTCTTATTTAGCATCATCTAATCAGTCCATAGTCCCGGCTAGTGCAAACAGTTAATGTGCTCAGGCTGCTAGCTGAAGGGCTGAGGTGCCTTTGAAGAAAGTCCTGGCAATCCACTTCTGAAAACTCAGCCACTGACAACCCTGTGAGCACAATTCTGTTCCGACACACGTGGCGTTGCCATGAGTTGGAGCCGACTAGACAGTGATGTGTTAATCGATTCACAGGTTTGGCCAGACTCTCTATCGGCAGGAGGGCTTTATGGGCATTCACGAGTGCAGTCGCGTAGTACTTGGTGTTTACTGCTCTGTGGTTGTCGTCTTGGAATTCTTAATAATTTGATTTTGAAATTTGTGATACAGAAGTGACATCTGATGGAACAATGGAGGACGCATGTGTCTTTGGAGCTATAGGTGAGGTCCCACCTCATGCCACCTCTGCACCTCCCAGGGGTGGAGTTTTGGGCATTAGCTTCCCTGCTCACTACAGCAAGCACTCGAGCCCTCCACTCTGAGGTGGGCATGCACCCCACGTGTGGAGCGGTAGGTAGGAATCTGGGTACCTGGGAGGCTCTGCACTCACCCAGCAAGTCTTCCTGTGCCTGAAAGGGTGCAGCATTACACAATAAATAAAGAACTGCCATGCCAGGTCAAGAGACAGACTATGGAAGAAAGGAAAAAGCTTTTTGCCAGCTTTTAAATAAGAGGTCTTTCTTCTTAACTTGTCTCTGAGCCTTATGATTTAAGCAGCTGGCCGTATCCGTTACATAGGTCTCCCAGTCTCACCCTTGCTATCAAGTGCTTTCTTTTAAAATGTGTGAATAGAATAAAAATAAATCATATTTTCCTTGTTTTGGTTTTCCTTGCACAAGTCTGAGTGCTTCTGTGAGGTTTTTCACTGGCTGATTGTATTACTAAGGCTTCAGGGCTTGAACTGAAGGCACTTTCCTGCAAAGGCTGTGCCCTGAGTTCTCCAGTGATTAATGCCTCTTTAAATGAGTCTATTGGATTTTTTTTCCTCCCTCAGGGAAATCCAAGAAACCACTACAAAAAGTCTTTTGTAATATTTGTAATGTCCCCTTAGTTATTTTTGCTATTGCCTCTATGGAATTAGCAACACGATTAATGGGAGAGACTTATCAGCTTGTCTCTAGCAACATTAAAGGAAGACGACTTAGTGGTTTTCCTATACATTTTTTTTTTTTTTTAATTCCAGAAGGATGGACAAGTCCCAGGGAGAGTTGTGTTTCCAGGTGTGCAAACATTTCTTGCCCCGTAAAGTTAAATAATGACCATGCTATATGCTACAGGATATCCTGGTTGCATAGTGATTATGTGCTATGGCTGCTAACCCAAGGATCTGCAATTCAAATCCATTAGGTGCTACCTGGAAACTCTATAGGACAGTTCTACTCTGTCATAGTTCTACTCTGTCACTGTGAGTCAGAATTGACAGCAATAGCTTTGGTATATATGCTACAGATCGCTCAGAAAATGCAGACTTTCTTTCAGATGCTTATTTAGCTCTCCATGTATTTTGGGGTATGTTTTATAATTACTTTAGAGGAATTTGATTATGATTATGCACAGAGAGGCAATACCATGTGTATGTCTAGTTCAAATAGGTACCTTAAACAAGATTAGGATGATATGCTGAGCTTTTAGCTTTCAGGCTGAAACCAGGCAATATTTCAAATTCCTCTAGACACGCCCCTCTGAAGCTCTTAGGACAGCATACATACAGCATTCCAACAGTATGCATTTCTTCTTAGGTACAGCTATCTTAACTTTGTAAAGTTTGTGCAGCCTAGATCAGTCTTTCAGAAACTGTGCATTTTCACTGTGCTTAAGGTTAATCTCACCAAAAAGATTCCACATCTGGAAAACGCTGCATACACCAACCTTTGATAGCAGAATCCAACATGGATTAGCCCACTGAAGGTTATCAGCAGGTCTGTAGCAAAATGGTAATTTAATGTGTTTAACAATGAATTTTCCAAATTGCTCTCATCATGAGATATTGTTTGTCTAAATCAACATCTATTAATATTGGAAGGTCAAAGAAATCCCTGGGGAATCTTTTGATAATTACTGGTCTAGATGGTTAGAAGAATTCCTTGGGAATGGAAGAGTTTCACCTTTAACAAGTTTAATCTGGTTGATTAGAAAGATATGTATAGACTATGTGGTGTATGCAGAGGTTAGAATGCCTGGAATCCAGAATTGTCTGTTTCGGGATTAACTGGCTGTAGCTGTGAGTTGCTGGAAACCAAACTTTATATGAGTAGGATACAGTCATCAAATGGATCCTCTGGACAAATGCCTCTGAAAAGAGAGAACAAATCACATAGGCCACCTCTCTCCATAATATTCTTACCTCTTATGAGATTTGTGCTTCTGTGTTAAGGGGAGGGGCTGAAGTTCAAGAGCATTTTGAAAGAATTTTATAATGCAAATTTAATAGGTTAAATAATGGTCCCCAGACCCTGCCCTGGACTGAATTGTGTTCCCCAAAATTACGTGTATCAATTTGGCTGGGTCATGATTCTTAAGATTGTGTGATTGTCCATCATTTTGTCATCTGGTATGAGTTTGCTATGTATTGTAAATCCTATGTCGATGATGCTAAGGAGCTGGAAGAGGTGGCCATTAGGTTAACGAGGCAGGCTTCATCACAAGATTGGATTATGTCTTGAGCCAATCTCTTTTGAGATATAAAGAAGAGAAACAAACAGAGAGACAGAGGGATGGGACCTCACATTACTGAGAAAGCAGAGCCAGGGGCAGAGCACATCCTTTGGACCTAGGATATTTTTTGTGGAGAAGCTCCTAGTCCAGAGGAAGACTGATGACAAGGACCTTCCTGCAGAGCCAACAGATAGAGAAAGTCTTCTTGGGAGATGATGCCCAGAATTTCGACTTTCAGCCTGTTAGACTGTGAGAGAAAGAACTTTTGTTTGTTAAGCCATCTACTTTGGTATTTCTGTTACAGCAGCACTAGATAACTAAGACTGATCTTAATCCCTAGAATCTATAAATGTTTCCTTTTATGGAAAATGGCTCTTTGCAGATGTGATTAAATTAAAAATCTGGGATTATTTGAATTTCATCATGCTTTTATTATCCCGGCTGCCTGTGAATACAATCACAAGTATTTTAAAAGAGAGATGCAGAGGGAGATTAACAACAGACGAGAGGAAGGCAACGTGATCATGGAAGCAGCCGCAGATCAAGGAATGCTGCAGTCGACAGAAACCGGAAGAGACGAGAAACAGATTTCCCCTCCAGCCCCTGGTTGACGTGTACCCCGCAAATACTTTGATTTTAGCCCAGTAGTACTAATTTCAGACTTTTGGCCTCCAGAACTGAGACAGAATGAGTTTCTGTGCTTTAAGTCACCAAGCTGATGGTAGCTTGTTTCAGTAGACACAGGAAACTAATGCAGTGAATAAAGACTCTCTTTTATATCTCAAAAGAGACTGGCTCAAGACAATCCAATCTTGTAGATGGAGTCCCGCCTCATTAACATAACTGCTGCCTATTCCAACTCATTAACTTTATCGAGGCCCATTTTACTTCACTGAACTGAGTTTGAGATCACTTTTCTTGAAACTGAAAGATGGAGAGCCTTTAACATGCCTTCAGATTCCGAGTTAAGACTTGCTTATCTGTTTTGCCTATGTTACCTCAGGATTCCCCAGGAAGGCCACAGTTACATGAAGAAACATACAAGGGTGGGTCTTGGTGCCAACAACGGGGAAGATTGCAGCTGTATTCAAGCCAAAAGAAAAGCATGGTAACTACAAAGTTAACATATCAGATTGTGAAGCCATTTCTTTGAGAAGTGTCTTCAGATTTGAGCCAAATCTGCTGCATATTCTAGGGTGAGCAACATCAAAAAGTTCTTTGTTAAGAAGGATTCATATTGTCTGTCTCATGGATTTTGACTTGGATATGAGGTTAACATCAACAGGAATCAGATTAATGTAGACAAATGTGCTCGTATGTCTGTATATACAGGTAAGGATTCTCTTTCTATGCTTTTAAGTGTATTGTTTAACTTATGATATTGTAATTATTAACTTTTGTATCAGTGAAGGAGAAATACATAATCAAAGCTCAATATGTGTCCCAGCTAAAGACTGAAAGAATAACAACAAACAAACAACAACAACCAAAAACTGACCTGTCTTTTAGCAGGAATTTCTAAGATACAAATCTAAGTATGTATATATAAAAATTTGTGATTATTGGATAAGAGTATGTTGGAATATAATTTGAGGCAGAACAAAAGAGTCTCTATAGTCAAAACCATATAATAATATCAGAAATTTATTTATTTTGAATCACAGAAGTCTTGCTTTTCTACCCAGTGCCATGGAGTCGGATCCAACTCATGGCGACCCTAGATGCTAGAGTAGAACTGCTCCCTTGAGTATTCAAGGAGTTACACCATCTAGTAAGAGCAAAACCTTCATTTTAGAATTGGAAAGGTCTGGCAACACTCAACTAAATGAGAAAGTGTTGTTGTTGTTAGGTACCATTGAGTCAGTTCTCACTCATAGCGACCTGTGTACAACAGAATGAAACACTTCCTGGCCCTTCACCATGCTCACAATTATTGTTATACTTGAGCTCATTGTTGCAGCCACTGTATCTGTCTACCTCATTGGGGATCTTCCTTTTTTCAGTGACCCTCTTCTTTATCAAGGGTGATGTCCCCAGGGACTGGTCCCTCCTAATAACATGTCTAAAGCACGAGAGGCAAAGTCTTATCATTCTTGCTTCTAAGAAGTAGTCTGACTGCTTCTTCCAACAGAGATTTGTTTGTTTTTCTGGCAGTCTGCGGTGTGTGCACTTTTGACATGTTGTCAGGAGGGATGAATCTGTGGAGAAGGACATCATGCTTGGTAGACGGTCAACAAAAAATAGGAAGATCCTCAACAAGATGAATTGACACAGTGGCTGCAACAATGGGCTTAAACACAATGACAATTATAGGTATGGCACAGGACTGGGCCGTGTTTCCTTCTGTTGCACGTGGGGTCACTATGAGCCAGAACGGGCTTGATGACACATGACAACAAAAACATGGTATATTCGGAAACTCTGGTGGTGTAGTGGTTAAGTGCTACAGCACCTAACCAAAAAGGTGGCAGTTTGAATCCACCAGATGCTCCTTGAAAACTCTATGGGTCAGTTCTATTCTGTCCTAAAGGGCCACTATGAGTTGAAACTGACTCCATGGCAATGGATTTAGTTTGGTTTGGATGGTGTAGTCAATATTCTTCACCAGCATCACAATTCAAAGGTGTCAATTCTTCTTCACTCTTCTTTTAAAGAGCTTAATTTCACCTGGATGCACAAATCAATGCCCATGGAAGCAAAAGAGAAAAAAATCAACTGATGTATTGCATTGGTCAAATTTGCTGCAAAAGACTTCTTTAAAGTGTCAAAAAGCAAAAATGTCACTTTGAGGACTAAGACATACCTGACCTAAAATGTGGTGTTTTCAATTGCCTTGTATGCATGCAAACACTTGCATAAAATGATTTTTTGGGAGGGAAGTGAGACTTCACTAATACTGAAAACTATCTCTTGAATGAAATGGCAACAAGAAGGATTCAACTCAGGCACACTGATACTAAGGGTGGTCTGGTCTCCTCATGCCCAGAAGAGAACCCAAAGTGCCTGGAAACTGTGTCACATCTGAAGTCCAACAGCCTGATGTCTATTCTGGTTCTTTTGCTCAGACAAAACTGGAATCACTGGCCAGTGGTCCATTTCAACAGAAATGAAAACCTTCTGAGCACCGTCAGTTCAAACCTGTTGTTCAGTGTTGTTCTAGCGTAATGACTGTTCCTATTTCTACCCAATCTCCTTATCTCCCTGTCCTGGAGACTCAGCCTTATGCCTGGCCTGTGATTTAAGGACATTCTGTGTATTTGGGTTTTAAATCAGGCTGAGATGCTTGGAAAAATTCTTTGCCTATTGTTAGCTGGCCTTAATCTATCCCACTGGCTAGGTGATAATTCTTGATGAGACCCTCCACTGTTGTTTATTTTCTTTTGTTTTGCTATGACACTCAGCTTCACATCCTGATAACTGGGATATTGGAGAATAGAAAGTATTATATTCCTTTCTCTATGTCTCATCAAATATTGAACTCAATTATCTTTTCTCCATCATCAGTAATTACATGGGTTTGCATTAATTTACACCACCACAGCAGTCAAATTGCTCAGATGAAGTCCTGGCAAGTATGAATATCATCGTGAGACAATTTGCAGCATAACTGAAATAGACATATTCCTCCACTGATATCTCTTTCCTATAGTTTTTCTTGAAACTAATTAGAGAACTATAGAAAGTTACATTTTAGGGAGAATGGAAAAGTATGTTAAAAGAAAGAAATGACACAATAATTATCACTAACTTGTCTTCCTTGGAGTGGTGCAAGTGTGTGTTAGAGAGGTAGAAATCAAAGAGAGAAGAGAAGCCTCCATTCTCCTATGTAATTGGGTCAGCTCAGTTAAAAAGTCTTTCAACAAGCAAGTGACATCAAATATTTGCTAATGATGCAACTGACTGTGCAAGGCAGTATAGATACACTGAAGAGCAAGACCCAGCCTTGTCTTTAAGGAACTAGTTGTGCAATCTCTCATTTATTTTGTTCTTGGTGAATTCTCTCCTTTGTATTTGAAGAGATGTCACTATATAGCTTAATAACACAGACCAAGACTGATCTGGAACTTTGAAACATTAATCAAAAGAGGAGAAGTTACAGCTCATTTAGGCTATCTGAGAACTTCTTTAATATAAAGTTAAGCTGCTTGTCTTTATTTCTGTTTCTCAGTCTCCAAGCTTCAAAAAGTAATTTCAGCGATGCCATAGAAAGCTAAAAGAGGGAGTTCATTTATTTTCTACAAATAATGTATTCAAAACTTTAAAGAAAAGCTGTCCTAATACTTTTTATTTTTTTCATTTTCTATGCTGGAGATAGCAGTATAGAAAAATAAGTGGTGGTAGACATCTAAGATTTTGTCTATTTGTAGTAGGAGATTCTGAGCTTTTTGGCACTCAGATGTAGTGAGACAATGAAAAAGATGCTTTTCAACTTGCTCAACTTTTGAAAGGCAGACAGCATTTTAATGAGATTCTGATTCTGAGGACGAAAATTACCCCAAGGGTTTTTGTTTTTGCTTTTCTCCTTTTCGGTATAGTTTGTTCACTGTCCGTGTTTGCTTAATAACTGCTCTGTATGTTCTTGTATTTCTCATACATTTAATGGTGTAAGTAGAGGGAATAATAGTCAAAGTAGAAATAATAATCTTTTCCTGCTCGTACCATTCTTTGAATTCTTTGGGGACCCAGTCAGGGACTTTATTTAAAAAACAGAGTGCTCCTAAACAATGTAAAGACTGGGTTTGCAAACCATCAGAGCAAAGCTGAATTCTTTTCTTGGAGAAATGACTTCTTGCTTCCCATCCTAAAATTGCCTAAAAAACAGTCACAGTTTAAGGTAAATAGTAACTATTGTCATTATAATGACTTTTCTGGGTAGGTGGCATTTACTCTCCAAACTGAAAACAAATCAAGATTCATTTTGGCATTTATAATTTTATAAAATTCTTATCTTTGTATAGGCATGACTCAGAAAATAGAAGTGGCAACACAGGTAGTTAAACCCATTTTGAGATGAAACATTAAGTATTTTACTCAGAAGCGCTTTTACTTGAATTAAATTGGCTCATGATAACAACTTAATACAATCCATTTTATTTCTATAGAGAACACATTCTTATTGTGAGAAATAACCTTAACGTAGACACTTCACAATCCAGGTAGATATATCTATTAGTTTTAAAATGTACCTGATCTATTTAAAACATGAATAATGTGGTCCCCTCCACATCTGCATATTTTACATTTGTATTATCAAACGATAATTATTTGGTTATTTTGAATTCCATTGCTATTTGAAAAAAAATCTAGATTTTATTAGGAACTGAACTATTATGATACAACCAGCTATTAAATGATATTTAAAGAATTTTTTCCTAGAAAACATCAGTTTTTTTTTTAAAGGAGTGTATATTAGAAACTTCTTATTGAATATGTTGGATAGCACAGAGACTGAAACTTCCTGCCACCATTCGAAACACATATAAAATACAGTACCTGTATATACCTGTGACCGTCAAGTTGATTCAGACTCATAGCTACCCTATAGGACACAGCAGAACTGCCCATAGGGTTTCTGAGGAGGGCATGGTGACTTTAAACCTCCTTCACCTGTAGCTCTTAACTGCTATGCCATCAGGGTTTCCACACACAAGATAGTCAGCCAAAAATATGTACATATGTATGAGTAGTTATGAGAAATGTGTTTAAACCTATCTGAAGAGCACTTAGGCTGATCGAAGAAAACAAGGGGAACCACCAAGTTTCATTGATTCTGAGAACTGAAATTGATTCTAAGATGCATTCTAGTTTCACATTTTGACAACTCTGTAATTACAATATATCTTGCAACCTAGCAGCACTTGTGGTACAGTTTCTATTGGCTGCATAAGTGAAACTTGCTTAGTACTCAAAGTGGCATGATTGGATTGTAGCAAACCTTTGGTGTTTTAGTCAGTGAATCATTAGGACCACTTTAAAGAAATTTATCTCTTTGCTGTTGTTTTTTGAAAGTTTTCTGAAAGATCAAGAAACCCCTGGCATCAAGCCTTGCAGAATAAGTGTCAGTAGTTTGAAACAAAATCTGGAGATAGGTGTGGTACACTGTAACAAATATCTCGTCAACCCTCTTGATGGCACGGAAAATGAGGCATGGAAAAATGTGAATATCAACATATCTAAGTCAGGTAGAGAAGTGTTTAGAACGTGATTACAATAAAGTAACTGTTGGAAAACTCATTGCTGTTGACTTGATTCTGACTCATAGCAATCCTACAATTAAATATGAGTTCCTATCAAAATGCCACATCTGAGAGCAACTTGGATGGTATTGTGTATTTATGAGATAGAGCTCTTTGACATTTCTGAGAGGAAAAAGAAGATTGGCAGGTGCTGATACTATGTTATACACCATAAAGTGTATAAATAAATAACATTAAATAAAATACTACTGAATAGATTCATGATAATTAAGTTCTGACAATTGTGTTTGTGAACTTGCTGTCATGCACTTATGTTGGTAGCACTGTACAAATAACTTGGTATATCAGTGTCTCACAGTTGTATTTCTGTCCAAGTGTGCTGGTGTCTTGCTGAGTAGCATTCATGATTGTTGTTGCATGTTTTCGTGTGCTGTCAAGAGAATATTGGAGTTTGATTTAGAGTAATGAATGAACATTAAATTTCTGATTAAACTTGGCAAGAGCTGAAGTAAAATCAGTGACACGTTAGTCCAAGTTTATACGGATAATGCCATGAAGAAAATGGCAGTGTATAAATGGATTAAACATTTTTCTGAGGGTAGAGAAAGCATCAGCGGTGAAGAGAGGTCAGGGAAGCCAGTAAGGAGCAGGCTGATGAAATCATTGCAAAAATTTGTTGAATTGTGTGTCAGAATCATTGGCAGACTGTAGGAAACACAGTAGCCCAAGTAAACATCAGCAGAGAAACAGTTAGGAAGGTCCACTAAAGATCTTGGTATGAGAAAGGTATGTGCAAAAATGGTCCTGAAGGATCTCTCTGAAAACAGAAGCAAAGCAGAGCTGACCTTTGGGAGAGGCAAGATGTTTGGGGGCATGTTATCACTGGTGATGAAACACGAATGTACCAATACAACGCTGAAACAAAGTGTCAAAGTGCACAGTAGAAGCCAGCCAATTCTCCACAGCCTAAAAAGTTCCATCAATCCAAATGAAGAGTCAAAATAATGCTGCTAACATTTTTGGTATCAAAGTGATTGTTCATTATGAATGTGTACCAACTGGATAAACAGTTAACCAAGTTTCTGTTTGGAAGTGCTGAAAAAGCTGTGTGAAATACTGAAAGGTAGACATTTTGATGAAACTCAGGACATCAAGTGTAATATGATATCTCTGTTGGAGATTCCAGAAATAGAGTTCCAAAATTGCTTTGAAGGGTGGAATAGGACCTGGCGTCAGTGCATAGCTTCCAAAGGGGTGTACTTTGAAGACGACTGTGGTGATATCCAGCAATGAGGTATGTAGCATTTTTTTAGAATGATTTTGCAAACTTAGTTTTTATAAATGCCATGAATATGTATACAAGAAACTATAGTAAAAGTACTAACAGAATGAGCATTGATCTCATCATATTCATTCACTTAAAAATGTGACAGATGGAGTTGTAATTGAGGTTGGAAGGCCAGGAGATTTAGTATTATTTTAAAATATTTTTTATTGCTTTTAAAGACATTTTTATATAACAATGGTGCTGTTATTAGGCATCCATTGAGCTGGTTCCAACTTACAGTGACCATCTGTACAGCAGAACCCACACTGCCATATTGCACCAGCCCCACAAAGAACTAACCATAAAAGGAGTAACAACAAATATGCCAAAATATTCACAATGGGGGCAGAGTCAAATGATGGAGTAGAATTCCTTAATTCACACTGAAAACTAAGGCCTGAATTGATAATTAAATGGAGCTTTCTGGACACCAAGTGAGCCTTAGAACACGGCATAGGGCTGTCATTTTGGACTACATGCCATTGAATGGGAAACCTCTTGTCTTTGGCTGAGCCCCGCCCACTCTGGTTGAGTTGGCCGGCTCCTGTGGAATGAAGGTAACTGCTGTTTTTAACTTGTTTTTCTTTTTGTGGGATAGCAGGCAGGGGAGGGGTTCAATCAGCAGCTGTGCAGAGCTGCAGTGCTAAAGTGATCAGGGTGTGCAATAGCCACATATTGAGAGCCTGGTTCTGGAGCTGGAGCACCGCAGCCCCTCCACCTGCTCTTTTCTGACTTCTGCCCCAAATTCTGCTGTTTCACAGAGACAGGACAGGTTGACCAGGATGCCATCTTGTTTGACTGGGAGGCAGAGTTATCCAACTAGAGGGCTCAGCAGGGGCTATTTACCAGGCTAGAAGGCAGTCCCTGCCTGGGGAACACTCTAGCAGTAGAAAAGTTGTGTTTAACACGGTGTAGCCTTACAGGCCAGGCCCAACATGGGATGTCAGCAGGGCAGTAGCCTGTCTCTTGAACTTTATCACAGCACCTGGGGACAGTTGAAGAGGTGCCTCTGTTATTAGCCAGAAAGAGGGTCTTCCCATGCCTGACAGCCTGACTGATTTTGGAAGTGGTCAGATAGCTTTTACCTTTTAAAATAAGACTGCCTAGAGAAATAACTGAAGCGCAGCCCAACAGCACTTCTTCCAGTCTTTACTGATCGACATCATGAGGTTGGCTGACAGCCCCCCAGTGACGCCATAAGTAGAGCCATGTCTTTGCCAGCCAGAAGGCAGACTCTGCTACACCAGAAATTCCATTGGGCTTAGTCACTGGAATACATAGAGGTGGCTAGTTATCAACTTTGTTTTCAGAGTTGAGCCTCAGCTCCTGCTAAGGCAACACCAGAGAAACTAAACAGCCACAGAAGTCACATAACCAACAAACCTTCACCAAACATTTAAAAAAACATTCAACCATGGCTCCAAAAAACTACCAAAATAAAGAATCAAAGAACTTCACAGATGAGGAAGCCTTTTTGAAACTATATTGGAGGTTGAGTACAAAAGAATTATATACAGAGCCCTCCTAGATGTTGTACAAAATGCAGCAGAGCAAAATGAAAAATTTAAGCAAGCTGTTCAAACTGTTGGAACACCACCATTCTTAAATCTGACAGATTAGTAACAAAATTACAGAATTAGACAATTCAATTCAAAGCCAAAAGTGCAGAATTGAACAACTGGAGGATAAACTTACTGGCCATGAAGAGAGAGCCACTGACACCAGTATTTATGAGAAGAAAGCAGAGAAAGGAAATAAGAATAATGAAGAGGCATTAAGAAACATGTAGGAGTCCATCAAGAGGAACAATCTATGATTAACTGGAGTTCCTGAACAGGGAGGGATATCTGAAAACACAGAGAGTATTGTTATTGAGTTGCTGACAGAATACTTTACTGAAATTATGAAAGAAGATAATATATACAATGTGTATTGAATGACACAAAAAATAGACCCCAAAGATATACACCAAAACATATTATAATCAAGCTTAATAAAATGAAACAAAAGCAGAAACTCTTAAAGGCAGTGAGACTTAAAGCAAAGCTAACATTCAGAGGAAGCCTCGTAGGCTTTTCCCTGATCTCTCAGCAGAAATGATGTTGGCACGGAGGCAGTAGGATGACAACCTGAAGGAGAAAAACTTCCAACCAAGAATTATATATCCTGCAAAACTGTCTTTCAGATATGAATATGAAATCAAGACATTCACAAGCAAACAGGAAATTACAGACTTTGTAAAGACCTAACAAAGCTACAAGAAATACTGAGAGAAGCCCTTTACTTAGAAAAACAGAACCGTCAAGTTTATACTTCAGGTGGCAATGCAGGACACAACATTCAGAAACCTACTAAATTAGTGAAGGTATAAAACTCAATGAAAGCCATAATACTAAAAGAAGGGATCCAATGATCATATCATGAAAACTATGATACCCTCATATTAAAAAGAGGGAAATACTACAGCAAGTATAGTCCTTCCAGATGGAGAGAAAGTTAGTAAAGTATGTAGAAGTTAAAACTGGGTTTAAACTTAGAATATTAAAGCGGTTTTAGGGGTAGCTGCAAAGCGCAATAAAGATGCATCATATCAAAACAAGAAACACAACACAGGAGTCTCTACAAACACAAAACCAATACTGAAAAGGATGAAAAAATCAACCTATAAAGAATATTGTCCCAGAAGAGAATGTTAAGATCAATAGTGGAAAAGCTCACTAAAGACACAGATTTTATTGCCATAATCAACCAATTAGACCTAATCGACATATACAGAATTTTTATCCATGAACAGATAACTACACCTTCTTCTCCAGTGCACATGGTACATTTTCCAGAAAAGACCATGTGTTAGCACGTAAAACAAATCTCAACAAAATCCAAACCATTCAATTATTGCAAAGAATCTTCTCAGATCACAAAGCCATAAAAGTTGAAACCAATAGCAGAAAAAAATATAGAAATTGAAACTCAAATTGAAAACAAAAATAAATACATCAAAGTGCTAGCACTAAATACATACCTATCAATAATTACACTGAATGTAAACAGACTGAATATGCAGTAAGAGAAAATGGGTGACATTTTGGATCAAAAACCAAGACCCATCTATGTGTTGCTTACAAGAAACACATCTTAAAAATATGAACAAATCAAAAATCAAAGGATGGAATAATATACACCAAGCTAACAATATATAAAGAAGAGCAGGTGTGACAAAACTAATCTCAGATAAAACAGATTTTGGTGTAAAATCCACCATTGTGGACAAGGATGGTCACTATTTATTGCTGAAAGTTTCAATACACAAGAAGGACTTAATTATGCACACTACTCTAGAGAATCTAAATACATTAAAGAAATACATTAAAGACTATACTGAAAAATGAGACAGATGACTGCACAGTAATAGTGCCAGGCTTCAACACTCCACTCTCAGTATTGGACAGATCTAGAAAAAAGCTCACTAAAGACACAGATTTTATTGCCACAATCAACCAATTAGACCTAATTGACATATACAGAACTTTTTATCCATCAACAGATAACTACACCTTCTTCTCCAGTGCACATCGAACATTTTCCAGAAAAGACCATGTGTTAGCACATAAAACAAATCTCAACAAAATCCAAACCACTGAATTATTGCAAAGAATCTTCTCAGATCAGAAAGCCATAAAAGTTGAAACCAATAGCAGAAAAAATATAGAAATTGGAACTCACAGAAACTGAACAACTCAAAAAGTCATGGGTTATAGAAGAAATTAAGAATGAAATAAAGAAATCTGTGAATTCAAATGAGAATGAAAACACTTCCTACTGTAACCTATGGGATACAGCCAAGGCAGCTCAGTTTATCTGGAAGAAATGACCCAACCCAAAGAATTAACCTTACAGCCTGAACAAGTAGAAAGGGAGCAACAGAGGAACCCCTCAGGCACCAGGAAAAAAAAGAAACAGATCATAAAGATTAGAGCAGAACTAAATGAATTAGAAAATAGCAGAACAACTGAACAAATTGATAGGACCAAAACTCATTTTCTGCAATGATTAACAAAATTGACAAGCCATTGGCTAAACTTGCTAAAAAAAAAAATAGGAAAGGAAACAAATAACCTGAATAAGAAATGTCACAATAAATCCACCAGAAATCAAAAATATCATAATAGAAAACAACGAAATACTATAATAGATTTAAAAAGCTAGAAGAAATGGACAAATTACTAGATTTATATCACCTACCAGAAAGTATCACAAGGAGAAGCAGAAAAACCTAATAAAGCTATCACAAAGGAAAAGAGTCATTAAAAAGCTCTGGTGCAGATGGCTTCACTGTAGAATTCTCCAAGATTTTAGAGAAGAGTTAAGCCCAATACTAGTGACACTATTCCACAGCACAGAAAGGGATGGAATACTCTCAAATTCATTCTATGAAGCCAGCATAATTTTGATACCAAAGCCAGGGAAAGATCCAACAAAAAAGGAGAACCAAAAACCAATACCACTCATGAACCTAGACACAAAATTCTTCAACAAAATCCCAGACAACAGACTTCACCAGCATTAAAAAAATAATGCTTCATGATCAAGTTGGATTCATACCAGGGATGCAAGGCTGGTTCAACATCAGAAAAACAATTACTGTAATCAACTACATAAATAACACAAAAGATAACAATCACCTGATTTTGTCTATTGATGCAGAAAAGGCACTTGACAAAGTCCAACACCCCCTCACGCTAAAAACTCTTAGCAAAGTAGGCGTAGAAGGCAAATTCCTTAATGCAATAAGGGCCATCTACCCAAAGTTAACTGCCCACATCACCTTGAATGGAGAGAGACTGAAAGAATTCCCCTTGAGAATGGGAACTAGACAAAGATGCCCACTCTCACCTGTCTTATTCAACATCACAGAAGAAGTTCTGGCTAGATCAATCAGATAAGAAAAAGAGATAACAGGCATCCACATCAACAAAGAAGAAGTAAAAATCTCCTTATTTGCAGATGACATGATTGTATACTCAGAGAACCCTAAAGAATCCATAAGTAAACTACTCAAATTGATAGAAGAGTTCAGCAAAGTATTAGGATACAAGATAAACATGAGTAAATCAGTAGGATTCCTTTATGCCCACAAAGAGATCATTAAAGAAGAAATCACCAAATCAATTCCATTTACTATAGCTCTTAAGAAGACAAAATACCTAGGAATAAATGTGGAGAAATGAGAGACCTATACAAAGAGAACTACAAGACCTTACTGCATGAAGCTAAGAGAGGCTTACATCAGTGGAGAAACTTACCCTGCTCATGGACTGGAAGACTAACATTGTGAATACGGCTATTTTTCCCAAAGCCGTCTACGTATACAATGCAATCCCAATACAATTTCCTGTCACATTTTTTTAATGAGATGGAGAAACAAATCACCAACTTTGTCTGTAAAGGGAAGAAGCCCCGGATAAGCAAAGCACTTCTGAAGAACGAGAACACACTAGGGGGCCTTTCACTACCCGACTTTAGAACTTATTACACTGCCACATTGGTCAAAACAGCCTGGTATTGGTACAAAAAGAGACAGATAGATCAATGAAACAGAATTGAGACCTCAGAGATGGCACTATCCTCCTATGAACAGTTGATATTCAACAAAGGCCCTAAGACATTAAATTGGGGTAAAAGCAATCTCTTCAGCATATGGTGCTGACAAAATTGGATATCCATCTGCAGTAAATTGAAACAAGACCCGCATCTTACACCTTATACAAAACGCAACTCTAACTGGGTAAAAGATTTAATATCAAATCTAAAATGAGAAAGCTCATTCAAGAAAAATTAGGATCAACAATGGACGTTTTAATACACAACGTAGATAGACTTAAAAATCTGATGAACAAACCACAATCAACAGAAGAGAAAATAGATAAATGGGAACAACTAAAAATCAAATACTTATGCTCATCCAAAGACTTCATCAGAAGAATTAAAAGACCACCTACAGAATGGGAAAAAATATTTGTTAACTATATGTCAGGCCGATGTCTGATCTCCATAATCTATAAGGCACTGCAAAATAACAACGAAAGGAAAAATAACCCAATTAAGTGATGGGCAAAGGAGATGATCAGACACTTCTCTAAAGAGGATATCCAGGCAGCCAAAAGACACAATTGGAAATTCTTACAATCATTAGCTATTAAAGGAATCCAAATCAAACTGATGATGAGATACCATCTCACCCCAATAAGATTTGGCCGTGATCCAAAAACCACAAAACAACAAATGCTGAAGAGGCTATGGAGAAATTGGAACTCTCCTACACTGCTGGTGGGATTGTGAAATGGTGCAACCTCTTTGGGAAGCAACCTTGTGCTTTCTTAAAAAAATAGATACACCATTTGACCCAGTAAACCCACTGATCAGAATAGATCCTAAAGAGTCAAGGGCAGTCACATGGACAGATACATGGACACGAATGTTTATTGCAGCACAGTCCACAACAGCAAAAAGATGGAATCAACCCAGATGCCCAACAATAGATGAATGGATAAACAAACTATGGTATATATACTCAATGAAATGCTATGCAATGATAAAGAACAATGATGATTTTAGGAAGCATCTCATAAGCTGGTTTCAATTGGAAGACATTAAGTTGAGTGAAATTAGTCAGTGGCACAAGGGCAAATACTGTATAAGACCCCTAGTAGAAAGCCTTAAAAACAGATTCATGTACAGAAGAAAAGACTTTTTGAGGGCTTTAAGGGAGGGGTGGGAGGAAGGGAGAGGGCTGGTTATAGATTAGATAGTTGATAGTAATTTAATTGGGTGAAATCAGTGACAGCACGTATTAGAAAGAAGATCAATTTAACTGGACTTCAACATAAACTCAGAACTCTTCCAATCTTAACCCAGTATTGCAAGGTTAGAGTTGGCGAGGGGTAGTGTCTGGGGATCATGCTTTCAGGGGACATCGAGTCCAGCCTATTGCTAAGAGACTCTTCTGAACCCCATATTGATGAGTGGCATCTGGGCTCTTAAAAGCTAGCAAGCTGCCATCTGAGGTACACCAAATTGTCCCAATTCACCTGCAACAGATGATCACCAAGGACAACAATGACATAAGGGGAGAAGAGTCCAGAAGATGGAAACACCCACATGAATGGGTGGCTATATCATTAAGTGACCAGAAGAATGAGACAGTGCCCAGCTACTACCAATGACAGCTGTGATGGAGTTCACAATGTTGAGTCCAGTTGCAACACAAGAATAAAAAGGATTAGACCCTTAGAACTCCACTAAAAGACAGCAATTCATGGTTGTCATGGAATGAATTGTACTCCCCCAAAATATGTGTACCCATATGTCTGGACCGTGATTCCCAATATTCTGTGATTGTCCTCCATTTTTTTGTGATTTTCCTGTGCTGTATGTTAAAGGATTAGGGTGGGACTGTAAATCCCTTCACAGGATCACTTCCCTGCTCCACGGTAAAGGGAGTTTCCCTGAAGTATGGCTTGCCCCACCCTTAATCCTTTCATCCTACAAGAGATAAAAAGGAAGAGAAGCAAGCAGAGAATTGGGAGCCTCATGCCATGAAGAAAGCAGCACTGGGAGAACACCATGTCCTTCAGACTTGAGGTTCCTGCGCCAAGGTGCTCTCTGGAGAAAGATGGATACAATACCAGACTTTCCTCCAGATCCGACAAGGGGGAAAGCCTTATCCTGGAGCGGACATCCTGAATTTGGACTTGTAGCCTACTGGACTGTGTAAGAATAAACTTTCCTTTGTTAAAGCCATCTACTCTGTGGTATTTCTGTTAAAGCAGTACTAAATGACTAAAACAATGGTCCAAAGGCCTGGGAGTTCTCCTGGAAACATGGTCCCTAGACCTGATGCTGCCCCAGATCATAAGTAATTACTGAGGTCAACTCTTCGGACAGGAATGGATTGGTCTTGGGGACACAGAGTCACCATATTGTGTGTGCTCTTTCTGGTTCTACGCATCTATAGGATGTCATCCTACTGGCTTCTTACTAGAGGTAAATGGAGAGGGTGAAGAGGACGGGACAGGAGATTGTTAAGAGGGTATGACACACATAGATCAGAAAGGAGGAGTGTGCTGTCACCGGGAAGGGAGAGCAGACAGAACTGCAGATAGGTAGGCATGCAAATTTAACTTGGATTGCATACTTTCACTCAATCACAATAATATGTATATATATTCATAATAGTTAATTTGTGTTACGAACAATTGTATTTCCATCTACTTAATAAAAAATAAAATTATTATTTAAAGTTTTCAATGAACTAAAATGACCGACAATTTCCAGTTTTCCTACATTCATACTACATGCATTCCATGTTCCAATTATTAGTGGATGTTTGCAGCTGTTTCTTCTCATTTTGAGTCTTGCCACATCAGTGAATGAAGATCCCAGAGGCCTTAGCTCTTCCCCAGTTATCTTCCAAGTGCCTTCCAAAGTGGGAGGCTCACCTGCCAGCACCATATTTGACAATGTTCAGCTGCTATTCATGAGGTTTTCCGTGGCTAGGTCCTTTTAGAAGTAGACTGCCAGGTCTTTTTTTCCCAGTCTGTCTCAGTCTGGAAGCTCAACTGAAACTTATCTACCATGGTTGACCCTGCTGGTACCTAAATACCAGTGGCATAGCTTCCTGTATCACAGCAACAAGCAAGTCTTCCACTGACAGATAAATGGGGGCTGCTCACTCCCTCGTTACCTGACGGTGTTATGCTGCTTACCTGATGGTGTTACCCTCCTTACCCCATGGTGTCACCCTCCTTACGTGATGCAATTACCCTCCTTAGCTGATGATTACACACCAACCACTAAGGCCAAACATGAAGAGGCTGAAGACTTTTCCCAACTTCTGCAGTCTGAAATTAATTGAACACGCAATCAGTATGCACTGGTAATTACTGGTGTCTGGAATGCAAGAGTTAGAAGCAAAGAAAGATTGGTAGTTGGAAAATACGGCCTTGGTGATAGAAATAATGTCAGAGATTGCATGATGGAATTTTCAAGACTAATGACTTTTTCATTGCAAATACCTTTTTTTTAACCAACACAAACAGTGACTGTACACATGGACCTCACCAGATGGCATACACAGGAACCAAATTGACTATATCTGTGGAAAAAGATGATGGAAAACCTCCATGTCAGCAATCAGAACAAACAGAGCAGTTGCTGACTGCGGCACAGATCATCAATTGCTTGTATGCAACTGAAGCTGAAGCAAATTAGAACAAGTCCACAAGATCTAAAGTATGACCTTACATATATCCCTCCTGAGTTTAAAGGCCATCTCAAGAACAGACTGGATGTGTTAATCACTAATGATTGAAGACCAGACGAATTGTGGAATGACATCAAAGACGTAATTCATTAAGAGAGTGAGAGGTCATTAAAAAGACCATAAAGAAAGAAAAGACCAAATTGGGTGTTGGAGGAGACTTGGAAACTTGTTCTTGAACACTGAGCAGCTAAAACAAAAGGAAGGAATGGCAAAGTAAAAGATCTGAACAGAAGATTTCAGAGAGCAGCTCAAGAAGAGAAAAGAAAGTATTATAATGATATGTACAAAGTGCTGGAAATGGAAAATCAGAAAGGAAGAACGTGTTCTGCATTTCTAAAGCTAAGAGAACTGAAGAAAAAAATTTAAGCTTCAAGTTGCAATAGTGAGGGACTCTACAGGGAATTATTAAACAACTCATAGAGCATCAAAAAAAATGGAAGGAATACACAGAGTCATTACACTAGAAAGAACTAGTCGATGTTCAGCCATTTGAACAGGTAGCGCATGATCAGGAACCAATGGTATGGAAGGAAGAATTCGAAGCTACACTGAAGACACTGGTGAAAAACAAGGCTTCAGGAGTTGGTGGAATATCAATTGAGATATTTCAACAAACAAATGCAGCACTGGAAGTACTCATTCATGTATGTCAAGAAATTTGGAGGATAACTACCTGGCCAACTGACTGGGAGAGATCCATATTTATGCCCATTCCAAAGAAAGGTGATCCAAACGAATGTGGAAATGACCGAATAATATCATTGATATCACACCACAAGTTAAATTCTGCTCTAGATCATTCAAAAGTAACTACAACAATATATTCAAAAGAAATTGCCAGAAATGCAAGCTGGGTTCAGAAGAGGGCATGGAACCAGGGATATCATCACTAACGTCAAATGGATCTTGGCTGAAAGCAAAGAATACCAGCAAGATGTTTACTTGTGTTTCATTGACTACGCAAAAAACATTCGACTGCTTGGATCTTACTAAACCATGGTTAACGTTGAGGAGAATGGGAATTCCAGACCACCTAATTGTGCTCTTAAGGAATCTGTATATGTATCCAGAGGCAGCCGTGCTAACAGAACAAGGGGACACTGGGTGGTTTAAAGTCAGGAAAGGTGTGCATCAGGGTTGTATCCTTTCACCATACATTTTTAATCTGTATGCCAAGCAAATAATCCAAGAAGCTGGATTATACAAAGAGGAAAGTCAGGCATCAGGATTGGAGGATGACTCGTTAACAACCTGTGTTATGCAAACGACACCACCTTACTTGCTGGAAATGAAGAAGATTTGAGGCATTTACTAATGAAGATCAAGGACCACAGCCTTCAGTAAGGATTGTACCTCAACATCAGGAAAACAAAAATTCCCACAACTGGACCAGGAAGCAACATTGTCTTAAATGGAGAAAGGATTGAGGTTGTCAAAGATTTCATTTTACTTGGGTCCACAATCAATGCCTTTGGAAGCAGCAGTCAAGAAATCAAAAGGTGCATTGCACTGGGAAAATCTGCTGCAAAGGAACTCTTCAAATTATTCAAAAGTAAGGATGTCACCTTAAAGACTAAAATGCCCCTGACCCAAGCCATGATATTTTCAATTGTGTCATATGCATGCGAAAGCTGGACTATGGACAAAGAAGATGGAAGAAGAATTGATGCCTTTGAGTTGCGGTGTCAGAAAAGAATGTTGAATGTACGAGGGACCGCCAAAAGAACAAACAGATCTATTCTGGAAGAAGTACATCAGAGTGCTCTTTGGAAGCAAAGATGTCAAAACTGCATCTTACATACTTTGGCCATGTTGTCAGGGAAGATCAGTCCCTGGAGAAGGACATCATATTTGGTAGAGTAGAGGGTCAGCGAAAAAGAGGAAGACCCTCTATTAGATGGATCGACACAGTGGCTGCAACAATGGGTTTAAGCATAAAAACAACTGTGGACACAGTGCAAGACCTGGTGGTGTTTGGTTTTGTTGTTCATAGGGTTGCTATGAGTCAGAACCAACTGGATGGCACCTAACAACAACAACAAAATGTCAGAGTTTTTTTTCTGAATTTTTCAACATTTTTCTCATAAGCCCCCTCAGAAAACATACGCAATTTTGAGTTATGAGTTGTGAATATCATCTGTCAAAAGACAAGACTGATCAACTGTAAAAATTTTTATTTCAACTAGTTGCTGTTAATAGACTTGTAAGTAGCCAATCATACTGAGAGTTTGAGTTAAAAATGAAGCCCATGCTTTTTAATTTTAGGCAGGTATTACTAGACTGAGTATGAATTCTAGTCATACTTTTAATGTCTACGCAGATGATGGATAATTATAACCCACTTGGCTTGGCTTGGCTATACAATATAATGCATCAGGGAATTTTCTAACTTTCTCTTCAATGTAAATGTTTTATAGGTTCTTTTTAAACAACAAAAACAATTTTTAAACAATTAAAAACAATTCATTATACAGGATGTATAATGAATCAAGAAATATCAGTAGATTTGTCTTCTGATGCTTTGTATTATGTGACTTTTTCATGCAATATAAAAGAAACACATATGATTAGGTCACTTCCTTTAATTACATAAAATATTTCCAAGTTTGAAGTTTACTTCTGAAAGAGAAATTTCAGATCTGAATAGCTAAGATTAGCATTCATTAGTAGTGCTTCTCTTTAGTTTGTACTAAATATTAAGTAAAAGTCTCCCATTTCTATTTTTGTTACAGAAAACTATGCTTCCATCAACAGTCATATATGAAACTGCCTTTATTAGGTATGCCAGTAGACAATCGAATTATAAAACTTACACACAGAGGAGACTGGTTATTGGCTTTTAAGATGAACTTTTCCTTCCTGAGTTTCTAATTTTTCAAAAGCTGGTAAATGCCCTTCGAAATTTCAGAAGTCAAATGTTTAGAATTTAGTGGTATAATACCAAGAATACATCTTAACAGTGCAGCAGTAATATTACTCACATGCTTTATTAGGTGGTTTGGAAAGTGATTACAGTTGGGGAGAATAATCAAAACTCACTGAAATCTGAACAGAAGGTTTATTCTGAGAGTTATTCTGTATGTCTATAGAGAGGTCAATTTGATTCCAGAAAAAGCAAATCACTCACAGAAGTTAGGTACAGTGGGGCTTCTAAAGAAAAGAACTTTGATTCTGAGTCAGTTTTGGCTCATACTGACCCCATATGACAGAGTGGGATTGTACGACAGGGTTTCCAAGGATTGGCTGGTGGACTTGAATTGCTGACCTTTCAGTCGCTGCTATGCTAAGTTCTTGAAGCCGCTGTGCCTCCAGGGCTCCATAAAGAGAAGAGGAGGGAGAAATAGAAAAGATCAACCACTGGTTAATACTATAGTGATTGACTGAACTCTGTCTTCTCCCAGCTTTGTGGAGATCGAGGGATAACAAGTTATTTCTGAGATTCCAGCTAATAATTTGGCTGTCCACCTACTTACAGAAAAAGGCTTTTTTTTTTTTTTTTTTTTAAATTTAAATCCGGAGGTAATGGTTTGTTAACTATTCTTTTCTAACAGGATAAGACCAAGTTACTTTGCTTTACTTTGGAAACCCTTCTGGCATGGCCATTAAGTGCTACGACTGCTAACCAAAGTTAGCAATGTGAATCCGCCAGGTGCTCCTTGAAAACTCTATGGGGCAGTTCTACTCTGCCCTATAGGATCACCATGATAGTCAGAATAGATTCAATGGCAGTGGGATATAGTTAAAATCAACTTGAAGGAAATGGGTTTGAGTTTTGGTCTGAGATTAGTTTCTGGAAGGCTTTTGCAGCTTGGATCATTTTTTTTTAGGATTAATATTTGGTTTTGTGGATAGGAAAAAACCTTGAAATTAAAGTAAGATGTCAATTGTTAATTTTTCTATTCAACACAATGAAGTAACTCTGTTAGAGTGCTGTTAAATATGTTTTCCTGCTAAAATGCCAGTCTGTAGAAAGTGGATGGAGATAGACCGGTGGTTGGGAAAAGACATAGAATCTAAACCTTTAATATTCTATTGGGAATCTTTTCCAAAAAATTGAAAAATAGCAAAATTAAATACAGTTGTAAACTCGTGGGAGTCGACCACAGAAAAAATAATATCTGAGCTTCCTGAGCTCTTTCGTTCTGCAGTTTTACCCTCCATCCATCATTCTGTGCTAAATCTGCCAAGTACTTTTTCTTCCAGTTTATCATCCTTTCCATGTCTTTTCCACAAATATTTTCAACAGTTAGTTTACTTTTAACTTTTCCTTTAAGAGAAGAAAATATCACTTATACTTCTTTGGGCAAATGGCAAAATCTTTTTTGTTTATGCTGGATTCATTTTTAGTTTCTTTTCTCTGAAGGCAGGACGATAGTCTCTTCATTAGTCTTCTTACCCTGCAAATTGATCCTAGGCAGTCAGAGTGCATAACTTTTGAAAACCATTGCGAAAAACAGAATGAAATTTTATCTCACTTACACGCCATTTCACGAGTGCCTCATTAGCTACACAGAGCCCATCTGACTTGAGCAGGAAAGGAGCGCAGGCGTTCAAAGCGCAGTGATTGACCAGTCAAGCTTTTTACTGTCAGTAGCCACTATACATTCCTATAACTAGAGCACCCTTATTAAATCACTAGTTTCATTTTGTATTTTTTTAAGTGAGCCAGGAAGATTTCTGAAAGCAGACACAGTTAAACCTATGAGAGCTGTAACTCAATGACATTGCTTTATTTTGTGGGTCTTGCCAGTTTTCTGCCTTGGACAATACACAGTTTACCACTTTTGTTTCACTCTAAATCAGCGGCGCTTAAAGAACTGGTGTCAGCTGTTCTACCTGAGAAAGTGGTCAAGAGCTATAGCTGGTAACCACAAGATCAGCAGTCTCAATCTGTCAGCCACTTCTAGGAAACCCGATGGGACCATTCTGCCCTGCTGGAGGGTTGATATGAGTTGGAATAAACTCCACAGCAGTGGGATTTGTTTTCACATTTAAGAATACTGATTGCTTCTCATCTGAAAGGGATTATCTTCAAGCTTTATTTTTCCCGTTCTGGGCCACTTCAGTTGTGTAGATGCTAATCTTGAGAACAACAAATAAAAGCATGCGAAAGACAGAAGTCATCTTTCTCCTGTAGAGAAAACTTCTAATTTTGTTTCAAATGCCACTCTTTATGTCTTTATGTTTCTTAATTGTTGGTCAGTTAATGATCCACTTTAACATAAATAAAACTCTTTTTTAAAAAATGAGTATTAGTAACCAGATTCAACAATGGATACTATAATATTCCAGCTATTATTTCAAAAATCAAATCAAGTAACTAACCACTGCCACTTTTATTTTTCTCTTTTTGACCACGTATTCAGTAAGAATTCCACTTCAGGCTTTTTAAGAGTGCTTCTCCATTTTCTTAGAGCAGTTTCAAGTTCTTTTCTCCTGTAAAAGAACACTGCAGACCTCTATCATTGCAGACTTCTATGCCTAGAGGACAGATATCAAACTAGAGTGAAAATGATGGAGTGAATTGTGTATATTTATTCTCAAATGATAAATGTCCTCTTCATTTTACACACTGCTGGAGGCTATAAGCATCTCTTTCATACAAAGGTGGCCGAAACAACAGCAATAACAAAAAAATCCAACACAAAAAGATTTTATTAATACACTCTAATAGCCACAAAAGCTTATAAACTGCAGTTTATATTGTCAGAGGAAACCCTCGTGGCTCAGTGGATAAGTGCTACAGCTGCTAACCAAAAGGTTGGCAGTTCGAATCCACCAGGTGCTCCTTGGAAACTCTATGTGGATGTTCTACTCTGTCCTATAGGGTTACTATGAGTCAGAATTGACTCAACAGCACTGGGTTTGCTTTTGGTATATTGTTAGAAAAGTAGACCAGTAGTTGCCAAGAGCTAGGGGGCTGACAGTAGAAAGGATTGGGCGTGATGGCTGAGGAGTATGGACTGTTTTGCAAATGTGATGAAACTATTCTAAAATCGGTTGTGGTTACGGTTGTACAACTCTGCCAACAAGCATTGTATACTATAAATGTGTGAATTAAGAAAAAAAAATGGTGTGTTTACTTGCCTAGGTCGTGATTCTCAGTGTTTTGGCAATTATATAATGTTGTGATCAACTCCATTGTGGGATCTGCTGAGTGCTACTGGCAGGGACAGGGCCTGTGGTGGCTCATTACCATTCAGACTTCATCTCTCTGCCTTCTGCCACCTACTGCCTTCCTGTTCATTATGCCAGTGTTCTTCGGCTTGTTGAGGATCCAGCAGCTTCCACTCTTGCTTTCTGAACTCCAGTTCCTGTGACTTGAGCTAGTAGCTTACCTGTCAATGAGATTCACAGATCTTCACAGCCTATGAATGAGAACTCTGCTCTCGGACTGTGGACCTTGGGTTTGCCAGTTTCCAGACCTGTGTGAATCAAGAGAGACCTTGCTAGACCTTGGGTTTGCCAGCTTCCAAGCCCGCGTGAATTGAGACAGACCTCTGTCCCGATTCAGGCCTTGAGATGTTTCAGCCTCTACATTTGTATAAGCTGTTTCCTTGATATAATCCTGCGTATATGTATTTATATGATTTACTGATTTTGCTTCCCTGGAGAATCTAGCCTAAGACACCTGGTAAAGCTATTCACCTTCAAATAGGTGCAACTCTGAAGTTCAAAGATAGTAACACCATTGTGACAACCTTCCATAAGTGGAGTGTGGGAACTGATGAGCAAAGGCTCAAGATTTCAGTCCTCTGGTTGTACGATTCTAAGCTCCTTTGAGATTCCTTGGAGGGTTACCAGCAGGGCTGAGCTGCAGAGCCAACAGTCTTACTAGTTCTTTACAGCATTTAAAGGTTTTACTTTGTTTACTATCTTGTTTCTGCATCCTAGGATTATCTCTCAAATAAATTACCAGCATCTGAGTTCTATTCTAGGCTCTGTTTCCAAGTGGAGCTTAAACTAAGACAGGTAGTGTGGTTAGAGTTTTTCAGGAATAAGCTGTATTCAGGACCAAGTGCTTAATTTATTAGATATGTTAATTTATCAAAACATTCATGAATTCAACCTCATTGAAGGCAGCTGTAATGGATTAAATTGTGTCCCCCCCAAAAGCGTGTGCAGCAATTTAGCTAGGCCATGATTCTCAGTATTGTGTGATGTTCCTGCATGTTGAAAATCCCGCCTCTGTGATGTTAATAAAGGAGAAGGGGTAGTGGTCCAGTTAGTGAGGCAGGACTCAATCTTCTTTTTTTAAAAAAAATATTTTATTGTGCTTTAAATACAAGTTTACAATCAAAGTCAATTTGCCATATAAGATCCTGCGGGCACACACACTGCTATGCAACTCTAGCTGCTCTCCCTACCTTGTGACAGCATACTACCCCTTTCTACCATGGACTTCCTATATTCATTCAACAGTCTCCTGTTCCTCCCTCTCCACCTTCCCATTCTGGCCTCTGGGCACTAGTTTCTCTGAAAGCCTCCTGTACATGTTTAAGCCAAGAAGTATGCTCTTCACAGCATCATTCTATGTTTTATGGTCTATTCCAATCTTTATCTGAAGAGCTAACTTCAGTATTGATTTCAGCTTTAGGCTGGCAGAGAGTTTGGGTGGCTCACGTCCTCGGGGGGGTGCTTCATCATGTCAGACCCACCAAGTCTGTTAATAGAGTTTTAAATCTGTACCATAATTTTTCTCCCATTACGTCAGGGACTGTATACTGTGTTCCCTGTCAGGGTAGTCATTGGTGGGCTGGACACCATCTAGTTCCTCTGGTCTCATGCTGATGTTCTATCTGAATCATATGGCCCATTCTGTTTCCTGGGCTCATATTTTCCTCATGTCTCCGATGTCCTTTGTTCTTATCTGCTCCCGGTGGGTTGGGACAAATTGATGTTACTTAGGTGGCGGTTTGCTAGCATTTAAGACCCTGGAGGCCACTCACCAAAATAGAAGATAGAATATTTTCTTAAAAAAACAAACAAACTTGGCTTTACCAGTTGACCTAGATGCCTCCTGAAAATGTGGCCTCCAGAACCCCATTACAGCTACTCTGTCCTTCAAAAGGTTGGGTTGTATTTAGGAAACCTCTTTGCTTTTTTTTTTTTTTCTTGGCACTGTTAGTCTCCTTTCTACCGCATGCTGCTGCTCTCTTCACCTGATCTAATGCCTATCTACTGCCTATATGAATACCCCTCTCCCTCCATCCTGCCCTTGCGACCATCAAAGATTATTTTAGTCAGTGCTTTAATGTTTTCTTGAGTCATTATGATAATGGTCTCATACAGTGTTTGCACTTTTGCAACTAATTTCACTCAGCACAATGTCTTCCAGATGACTCCACGTTGTGAGATGTTGCCCAAGATCGTCATTGTTCTTCATCATTGCATAGTATTCCATCGTGTGACTATACCATAGTTTGTTCATCCATTCATCTGTTGATGGGCATCTAGATTGATTCCATCTTTTTGCTGTTCTGGACAGTGATGCAATAAATATTGGTGTACATGTATCTATTTCTGTGACAGCCCTTATTTTTCTATGATGTATTCCAAGCAGTGGGATTGCTGGATCCTATGGTATTTCTGTTTCTAGCTTTTTAAGAAAGCACCAAATTGATTTCCATAGTGGCTGTACTATTTTACACTCCCACTAGCAGTGTAGAAGAGTTTCAGTCTCTCCACAACCTCTCCAAAATTTATTAGTTTGTGTTTTTTTGATTCATGCCAGATTTAATGGGGTGACACTGTATCTCATTATAATTTTGATTTGGACTTATCTAATGGTTAATGATTATGAGCATTTCCTTATGTGTCTTTTCACTACCTAGATGTCTTTGGTGAAGTACCTGTTCATATCCTTTACACAGTTTTTAATTGGGTTATTTGTCTTTTTCTTGTTGAGATTTTGTAGTATGTTATGGATTATGGAGATGAAATACTGATCAGATTTGTGGTTGGTAAAATTTTTTTCCTTAGTCTGTCAGTAATCTTTTTACTCTCTTGGTGGAGTATGTAGATGAGCCTAAGTATTTGGTTTTTAGGAGTTTCCATTTATCTATTTTTTCTTCTGGTGTTTGTGCATTATTAGTAATAATTTGTGGTCTGTTTATGCTGTGTATCGGGGCTCACAGAGTTGTCACTATTTTTTCTTCCATGATCTTCAGTAGTCTAGATTTTATATTTAGGTGCTTGATCCATTTTATGTTAGTTTTTGTGCACAGTATAACATACAGGTCGTGTTTCATTTTTTTAAAGTGGTTATCCCATTTTGGAGAGACTATTTTTTGAAGAGACTATTTTTTTCTCCAGTTCACAAACTTTAGGGTCTTTGTCAAATATCAGCTGTTCATAGGTGGATGATATTATATTTAGTTTCTCTATTTTGGCAGTTCAGATCTGCCAGGCACTCCTTGGAAAGTCTATGGTGCAGTTCTACTTTAACCTCTAGGGTCACTATGAGTTGGGATCCAACTCGATGCCAGTGGTGAATATTTTGTTTCCTTGGTTTATACATCTGTTTTTCTACCAGCATGAGATTGTTTTGACAACCATGGCATGTAATAGATTTTGAAGTCAAATTGTGTGAGGCTTCCCACTTTGTTCTTCTTCATCAGTAATGCTTTACTTATCTGGGGCTTCTACCCTTTTTATATGAAGTTGCTGATGTGTTTTACCATTTCATTAAGAAATGTCATTGGAATTTGTATTTGGATTGTGTTGTATCTATAGTTCACTTTGGGTAGAATAGAGGCTTTCATAATGTGAAGTTTCCGATTCATAAGCAAGATAGGCTTTTGCATTTAGGTAGGTCTCTTTTGACCTCTTGCAGTAGAGTCTTGTAATTTTCTTTGCATAGGTCTGTTACATCTCTAGTTAGGTTTATTTCTAAGTATTGTAGCTTCTTGGGGCTATTATAAATGGTACTGATTTGATGATTTTCTCTTTGATGGTTTCTTTGTCAGTGTAAAGAAATCCAATTCATCTATGTCTTACTTTCCAATACTTTGCTGAACTCTTTTATTAATTCCAGTAGGTCTATTTATTTATTTGTGTGGATTTTTTAGAGTTTTATGTGTAGATGATCATATCATCTACAACTAAAGATACTTTTACTTCTTCCTCACCAATTTGGATGTCCTTTATTTTTTATCTTGCCTGGTTGCACTGACTAGAATCTCCTGCACAATCTTGAATGAAACTGGTGACAATGGGCATCCTTAGCTGGTTCCTGTTCTCAAGGAGAATACTTTCAGACTGCCTCCATTTAGGATGATGCTGGGCATAGATGCCCCTTATTATGTTGAAGAATTTTCCTTCTATTCTTGTTTTGCTAAGAGTTGTTAAAGTGAATGGATATTGGACTTTGCTAAATGTACTTGCTGTATCAATTGATAAAATCAAGTGATTCTTATCTCCTTTTAATTCATGTGGTTGACGACATTAATCATTTTTCTAATGTTGAACCATCCCTGCATCCCTCATATGAATCCTACTTCTTCACAATGAATTACTTTTTTGATATGTTGTTGAATTCTATTGGTTAGCATTTTGCTGAGAATTTTTGCATCTAAGCTCATGAGAGATATTTGTCTGTATTTTTCCTTTTTTGTGGTGTCTTTTCCTCGTTTTGGTAGCATGGTTATGCTGGCTTCATAGAATAAATTTGGGAGTATTCCATTCTTTTATATGCTATGGAATACCTTTCATAATAGTGGTGTTAGCTCTTCTCTAAAAGTTTGGTAGAATTCTCCAGTGAATTCATCTGGGCCAGGAATTTTTTTGGTTGGAAGTTTTTAAACTGCTTTTTCAATCTCTTCCTTGTTGCATGGGTTTATGTATCTATGAGGTCATGTTGGTTCATTGTGGTGTTTATATCTTCTGTGTCATTACTGAGCTTCTTTCTGGATATTCTGTCCATCACCCAGGCCAGTGTGTTGAAGTCTTCTACTATTATTGTGGAGCTATCCCTCTCACTTTTCAATGCTGTTAGAATTCTTCTGACGCATTTATAAGCCCTGATGTTGGGTGTGTAAATATTTAATATGATTATGGTCTCTTAATATCTTGACCATTTAAGCAATATACTGTAACCTGCCTAGTCCACTATGGTAGATTTTACTTTAACGTCTACTTTATCTGAAATTAATATTGCCACTCCTACCCTTTTTGAAATGTTGCTGACTTGGTATATATTTTTCCATCCTTTGAGTTTGTTTATCTGTATTTTTAAGGTGTGTCTCCTGCAGGTAGCATATGGACAGTTCTTTTTTAAAAATCCATTCTAATACTCTTTGTCTATCGTTGTATTTAACCCGCTTATGTTAAATTTCATTATTATAGGTACAAATTTAGTGCTGTCATTTTGGTGTTATTTTTTATGTTTTTGACAATTTCTTTATTCCACTTAATTTTCTGTGCTAATTTGTTTTTCTATATAGGTTTTCTTCTCATATTTTTCATTATTGCTGGTTTTATATTTGCTGAGAATTCTTGATTTTGTTTATTTTGATATGTAGGATTAACTCTTTTTGCAGTTACCTTAATATTTACCGCTAATGTTGTAAGTTTAAACCAGTCTTTAATTTCTTCGTATTGCCTTAACTTCCTCATCCTGTGAAAGACCTATGGATACATTTTTGGTCCCTTTTTTTGATATACTGTTGTCATCATTTACATACCGAGATCTTTGTTTCTCTATTTTTAGTGTTTTATTTTTGATTTATTTTTGTGGTGTACCTATCTATGTTGATATTTGGATACCCTGTTTTGCATTGTATCCTTGAGTATATGTCTGATGTTATTGATTTTCTAACTGAAGAAATTCTTTCAGTGTGTCTTGTAATTTTGGTTTGATTTTTGAAAATTTTCTAAACTGTGTTTGAGAGACAATTTTCACAAATATGCAATTCTTGGCTGGCTTTGCATGTCGGCCAATTGCCTTCTTGCCATCATGGTTTACAGTGAGTAATCAGAGTTCAGTCTCAATGGCTCTCCTTTGTATGTTATTTTTTGTTGTTGTTGTTTAAGCCTAGCTGCCTTTAAATGTGTCTCCTTATCTTTAGTTTTGGTAAGTTTGATGATAACATCTCTTGATGTCTTTCTTTTGGGCTCTACTTTGTATGGAGTTCCATGAGCTTCTTGGATAAGCATCTTTTCATTTGCCATGTTATCAAGGAAATTTTCTGTCAACGTATCTTTGACAATTCTCTCTACATTTTCTGTTATCCTCCCCTGTTCTGGAACTTCAATCATTTGTAAATTATTTCTCTTGATAGAGCCCCAGATAACTACTTGATTCTTCATTTTTTTGAAAATATTTTATCTGATTTTTCCTCATAAAATGCTAGTGTTGATGCTTCATCTTCAGTGTCACTAATTCTGCATTCCATTGGTTCAATTCTGCTCCTTTACCTTCCTAGTCAGTTGTCTAATTCTGTAATTTTATTGTTAATCTGTTGAATTTCAGATTGTTGTTGCTGAAGTATCTCTTGTAGCCTGTTTAATTTTTCAATATGCTCTGTTGAACTTTTCCTTATCTCCTTCCTAATTTCTAGCAGAGCTCTGAATATTACTCTTTTGTATTCTACCTCCAATAGTTATAGAAATTCTTTGTTAGGAAAATATTTTGAATTAGTTTTAGGAATTTTCTGAAGCTGTAGTGGTCTGCTTCTTTAAATGATTTGAAATTGACTGTTGTCTTTGAACCATCAGAAAGTTGTAGTTTATGTTTGTTTATCATGTTTTAATTTATGTACATATACAGCCTATATACATAAAAACCCAGTGCTTTCGAGTCGATTTTGACTCATAGTGACCCTATAGGTCAGAGTAAAAACTACTCCATAGAATTTCGGAGGAGCCCCTGGAGGATATGAACTGCTGACCTTTTGGTTAGCAGCCATGGGACTTAACAACTATGACACCAGTGTTTCCATGCATACATACATATAAACACACACACACACACACACACACGCACACACACACACACACAGTTTTAAGTGGCCAAATAGGCTGGTTGTGTGATCTAGTTTGGTTATTGGAGCCTTAGAAATTCTATTGCCCTGCTACCAGGTGGCTAGAGTTGTATTAAGCTTGGCACCCCAGTTAGTAAGGGTAATTTGTGTGAGTTCAGGCTGCTGGTTGCAAGTACACCTAGAAACATGTGAGTAGTTCCTGGCTTCGAGGAGCTGGCAGAACTTTTTCCCCTTTGGTTACCTATCCAAGTCCAGGAGAATAGCTCAGGACACACAGTTTCAGCCCAGGTAGTACATCAGAGTTGGGTACCTGGTGCAGAGTAGAAAAAAGAGGCAGAAGCACTGGGGAAAAGGGGAAAAGATCAGCGCATAGGGAAGATTTAAATCTCGATAAGTCAGCTTACTAATGCTCAAATGTAAGTCCTCTGAGACTCTGTAATTACAATCATCTGAAGCTCAGCTTCCTCACTGAGAAAGACGCGCTCTGCTCTCTGTGCTGCTGCTGTATTAGCACCACTGGTAATGCTACCACACTGGCAGTGGCAAGTCACTCTGCAGAGTATGGATTTAATTTTGGGCCAAATGGTTGCTTCTGGACCTTCTCTTCCCTCCCTATTGCCCAGTCTAGTCTCTCAGCTTTCCTCCAAGTATTCAGAGCTCCTAGAATGTCTTATGTAACCTGTTCTGTTGTTTTCTGGTTCTTTTTTTTTTACAGGACTCACAGGATGAATGTGGCCTCTCTGTCATCCTAGCCTCACATTTCTGGAATTCAGTCTTTAAGAGTATATTATGCCTCTAGCCAATCTCTTGGGCTACAAAGGAAACAGAAACCAAAGCAGAGAGTTGGGGAACTCATATCATCAGGAAAGAAGCAGTGTCAGGAGCAGAGCTAATCCTTTTGACCCAGAGTCAGTGTGCTTCAGCAGCTCCTAGTCCAGGGGAAGGTTGATGACAAAGACCTTCTTCAAGAGCCATAAGAGAATGGATTCTTCTGGAGCTGATGTCCTGAATTTCTATCTTTTTCTGAGAAAATAAATTTCTCTTTGTTAAAGACACTTGCTTGTTGTATTTTTGTTATAGCAGTACTAGATGACTGAGACAGCAGCTTGGTGAAATTCATATAGGTTTTTATTATTTCTGTAAACAAGAAAATGTTAAATGTTCACTTTATGTTTCATATCTGGAAATTCAACATCATAATGAATTTTCTGTCTCTGTATTAGCAGTCATTTGCTATCTACTGCACTTGCCTAGTTAGCTTCACAGCAATCAGCAAATTAATAAGGAGTGTATTTTAGAAACACACTAATTATTTTGATTAAACTTTCTAAGAATTAACTCTCCTGTTGTCACTGATGCTAATACGGCATTGTGTAAACACTTTTTTACACAGTTAATAAAGATGAAGAACATGAAAGGCTAGTCAAAGGCATACTTGGAAACATAATGACAGTGTGAGCATTGATGCATTTGTGAATCTTCTTTAAACATTAATGAAGGGAAATAGTCTGAGTATTAAATTTATGAAGGCGTATGTAAATGTTTTCAAGGTAATTCAAGAACTTGAAAACTTGCTTTTAGTGTCTTCATTTTATAAGTTACCATGAAGTTAGTATAAGACAGTTTGCAATCTTCATGAAGCACAATGTATAGCTGACTACATCCACACTATTCACTTTCAACATCAAGGTGAAGCTTTTTAATGTCTAATGCCTATGAGTTGGAATCAACTCAACAGCAGTGGGTTTAGCTTTTTGGTTTTGACACAAAACATATATTTTTTGCTGTGATTTAATTCACACACCTTTTATTCATGCATAATTTTTTGTAACACAAATTATGTGAAAAACAGGCACCCTGTAAAATAAGTGGGCACATAGATATTACCTATGACTGTTATAAATCAGGAGCTAATTTAAAATACATTATTCATTAAAAGTTATTTATGAGAAATGTGTGTTACCTCAGGTATGGCTTCATAAATATACACTTCTACTGCTTTTCTGCAAGGAAAAATCTTAGGGATTTTGATGAAAATCAATCACTTTTATAAATTCAGTTGCCAACTGACAATTGACAGTTGTCTTAATATGAATTGTCTGGGTACATGGAACGCACTTACTCAAAATTGTCTTTTTATTTTTCAATAAGATTTTTCTGTTTTATTCATGCATGTATGCATCACAGATTTTTAAAGACTAAATGCATATACTTTACATTTTGTTGTTACAATTGTGTTTTTATCATATTTTTATTTTTCCAATGGGTATGATAATTGTTTATTTTTTATTGTCACATAAGAAATCTTTTGGTTTTTTTAAACATTTTTTATGACAGTAAAAATACAAATACACATGCATGTCCATGCACAAAGTAGTTTTGGAATTCTTCTTTTGGAATGGCTATCAGAGCTGTCATCAGATGAGACCTGACAATTAAGTTTGTGAACTCACCCTAGAAAAAGTGCTTTGAAGGATGGACGAGGCTCTGACATTGATGCATAGCTTCTCAAAGGGAGTACTTCAGTGGTAACCTCAGTGATGTTCAGCAATGAGGTGTGTAGCACTTTTTCTAGAATGAGTTTGCAAACTTAATTGTCAGAACTCATATGACAACACCTCTGCTGGACATTCCAGAAAAAGAGGTCCGAAATTGCTTTGAATGATGTTCTAGGAGCTGACATTGGTGCATAAATTTGCAAGGGGAGTACTTCAAAGATGACCATAGTGCATTCAGCAATGAGCTGTGTAGCACTTTTTCAAGGATGAGCTCACAAACTTAACTGTCAGACCTCGTATACATGTACATGGAGCCCTGGTAGCACAGTAGTTATGAGCTGAAGCTACCAACATGAACTGTCAGCAGTTGGAATTCACCAGCCACCCCTTGGAAACTCTATGGGGCAGTTCTACTCTGTCTTATATGGTCGCTATGAGTTGGAACCCACTCATATGGGCACACATATACATTTACATATACTGTGTGTGTATATCACATAATAGGTAGCTAAACATTTGCTAATTCAACAGTTTTTACACTTGCCATTCAGTGACATTGGTGGTCATAGTTGTCATGTTGCAGGACGATCTCCACTATCCCTTTCCAAATGATTCCACCATCACTGAGAAAAACTCAATGTTCCTAAGACTTTCTCTTCTCTTGGTAATCACAAATAAACTTCAGTCTCTTTACATTTGCTTATTTTAAGTAAGTGGAATCAATATCTGTCCTTTATTACTGACTTCTTTTACTCAGTAAAATATTTTCAAGATTCATTCATGTTATAGCATACATTAGAACTTCATTTTTCTTTATTACTGAGTAATATTCTATTGCAGTATTTCACTGTAGATTGGAAACAACCTAAGTGTGCACACAGATGTATGGATAAACAGTGTAGTATATTGAATTATATTGGATAATTATACTGATACAGTCCACTAAACTGGTAAGCAAAATGTGGTATACACATACAATGAAATATTATATTATGTCATAAAGAGAAATGAAGTTCAGATGTATGTTACATAGATGAATCTTAAAAACATTATGTGAGTGAAATAACTCAAAGTGGCAAAATATTATATGAATTCACTTACAAGAAACTTCCAAAGAAGACAAATTTGGAAACCAAAGTTCATTAGTGTTTACCTGGGCCACCAAAACCAAGGAATAAGTGTTCCATTTTCTTCATATCCTAACCAACACTTGCTATTTTCCATTTTTTCCCTTAAAATCAGTTATTGTAGTAAGAGTCAAGTAGTATCTCATTGTGGTTTTGATTTTTATCTCCCTAATGCCTAACTCAAAGATGTTGGGCTGTGTAGGTCATAATAAATTACGGATGACATTTCAAAGGATACAAATTCTGGAGCACTGAGCAGTAGTAAATGTAGGAATCTAACAAAGGTCACTGAGGTTATTAAGCTGCATTCCATCTTCTGCCTCAACTATCACCCTCTGACCGGATTAGCAGGTTTGCATTCCTCTTCCTATCTCTAAGGAAATGTAAGTGATTAAGACCTCAGAGAGAGACAACAAAATTTTGGGTAATTCACACAGTTTGATAAGATGTGCTGAAATCTTATGATGTAATGAAAAATTGTGACTCCTATTATTCTGTGACAAACACCAACCCCTTTGACTTCTGGCTATTAAAACCCACTGGAAATGTAACCCAAATGGAGCAGTTTTTTGGAGAAACTATTCTCACTGTCCCCCAGATTGGCTGGCTATGTGCAAATAAAGCATTAAACCTGTCTCCCCATCTCTGAATTTTGGCTGTTAGTGACAGGTGGAATGAACTTACCTCAGTTTAGCAGCATGAGGAACTTGTATATAGACCAAGAGGCAGTTGTTTAAACAGAACAAGGGGGTACTATGTGGTTTAGAAGCAGGAAAGTTGTGAGTCAGGGTTGCATCCTTTTACCATAATTATTCAAAGTGTATATGGAGCAAATAATCCTAGAAGCTGGACAATGTGAAGAAGAACAGGCATCAGGATTGGAAGAAGACTCTTTAACAACCTATGTTATGCAGATGATAAAATCTAACTTGCTGAAAGTGAAGAGGACTTGAAGCACTTACCAATGAAGGTCAACAACAACTTTCAGTATAGATTATACATCAGAATATAGAAAACCCAAATCTACACAACAGGATCAGTAAGCAACATCATGAGAAATGGAGAAAAGATTGAAATTGTCAAGGATTTCATTTTACTTGTATACACAATCAACACTCACAGAAGCAGCAGTCAAGAAATGAAAGATGAATTGCATTGGGCAAATCTGCTGCAAAAGACTTGTTTAAAGTATTAGGAGGCAGAGAAGTCCACTTGAAGAGTAAAGTGCTCCAGACAGATGCAAGTCATGGTGTTTTCAACAGCTTCATATACATGCAAAAGCTGGACAACAAATAAGGAAGTTAGAAGAATTGGCACTTTTGAATTGTGGTGTCAGGGAAGAATACTGAATATGTCATGGACTGCGAAGAGAATGAACAAATCTATTTCGGAAGAAGTACAGTCAGAATGCTCCTTATAAGCAAGAATGGAGACACTTTATCTTACACAGGTGGATATGTCATTAGAAAGGATCCGTTCCTGGAGAAGGACATTAGTTTTAGTAAAGCAGAGGGTTAGTGACACCGAGAAAGATGATATACAAGATTAAACAACCCAGTGGCCACAACAATGGGCTTGAAGCATAACAATGATTGTGAGGACAGCACAGGACTGGGTGATGTTCTATTCTGTTGTATACAGGGTTGCTATGAGTCAGTACTGACTCAGCAGTACTCAATAACAGCAGTAACAATGTGGAGAATCCTTTTATGGCAATTTTAGATATTTGCATATCCTCTTTTGAAATATCTCTTCAATTTCTTTGTCCATTTCCTGATTGGGTTGTTTTTGTTGTTAAGTTGCAGAAGTTCTTTGTGAGGTCTGACAATTAAGTTTGTGAGCTTATCCTAGAAAAAGTACTACATATCTCATCACTGAATATAGCTATGGTCACCTCTGAAGTACTTCCCTTGGGAAGCTATACACTGATGCCAGTGCTTAGTCCACCCTTCAAAACAATTTTGAAACTCTTACTTGACAACACTTGGCTTGGCTTTCTGGAGTGGCCTTCAGAGCTGTTGTTGTATTATCCTTGATGTCCTGAATGTCATCCAAATGTCTTCCTTTCACTATATCCTTTATCTTCAGGTAAAGAAAAAAGTCACTGGGGGCCAGATCGGGTAAGTAGGGAGGGTGTTCCAATACAGTTATTTGTTTGCTAGCTAAAAGCTCCCTCACAGACAATGATACAATTAAGTTTGCAAACTTGCCACTGTGCCACTGTATGCATTGGCCACTCCAGAAGGAGTTCCAAAATTGTTTTGAAGAGTGGACTAGCCACTGGCATCAGTGCATAGTTTGTCAAGAGGAGTAGTGTCTGTAGTGATACTCAGCAATGAGGTATGTAGTACTTAAAACAATTAAGTTGATGGACTTAATTATTGGACCTCTTAAGTTCTAGAGTCGCTATGAGTCGGATCCGACTCGACGGCACTTGGCTTGGCTTGGCAAGTTCTAGATACTAAATAGTAATTGATGTATGGTCTCCCTAAATTTTCTCCCTTTTAGTAGGTTTTCTCTTCACTTTGTTAATAAAATCCTTTGTTGCACAAAGATTTTTAATTTTGGTGAAATCCAAATTGTTTATTTTGTCTTTTGCTGCTTGTGCTTTTGGTGTTATATGTAAGAATCCACTGTTAAAAGCTAGTTCTTGAATATATTTTCTTCTAAGCCAAAGCCAAGCCAAGTGCCGTCGAGTCAGAGACACTTATGATTTTAATTTTCACATGTAATTCCTTGATCATTTTGAAGTGCTCTTCATATATGGTGTGAAATATCTGGCCAACTTCCTTTTTTTGCATGTGCAATTAATCCACTTGTTCAAGTGTCAGTTATAAGACACTATCTTTTCTCTGTTGAATGGACACGGTATCCTTGTCTAAAAGCAGTTCATCATAGTTGTATGGATTTATTTCTAGACTTTTGATTCTGCTACATTGGTCCACTGTTTTGATAACCATTGTTTTATTTTATTTTACTTTGTTTTTGTTGTTGAGAATATACCCAGCAAAGCATGTATCAATTCAGTAGTTGATTGCTGTAGTTTTACAGTATGTTTTGAAACCATGAAATGTAGTCATCTTACTTTGTCTTTTCTTTTTAAGCTTTTTCTACCTATTGGGGTCATTTTCTGTTACATACAAATTTGAAGATTATGTTTTCCATTTCTGCAGTAAGAATGTTAACATTTTGATGGTGATTGCACTCAATTCATATGTAGCTCTGGGTAGCATTGTCATCTTAACAATATTAAGTCTTCTAATCTATGAATATGGAATATTTTAATATTTATTTAGATCTTAAGGCTTTTGATTTTTAAACTGATGTATTTAAAGTACTATGTAACTGGACTGTATTTATGGGTTTCTTATCAGTTACAATAGGCTTTTCACTGATTTTCTAGACAGACAGTAACAATGTCTGTCAAAAGAGATAATTTTATTGAATGCACAGGTTTTTGTTACTTATTTCATTTTGAGGGCTTCCAAGAAAATAATAAATAACAGTAGTGAACATTCGTTTATGAGAATCATTGTCTTGTACACAAATTTAAAGGAAGTTGCTCTAGTGTTGACTGTTGGCTTGATAGTGATATTACGCGTCATGTTGTATCAGATAGGGTGTCATTAAATGGGGTCTATATATGAGGAACTCCCCGTGGTGAAGTGAGTTAATTGCTTCACCTGCTAACCAAAAGTCGGCAGTTCAGATCTGCCAGGCACTCATTGGAAACTCTATGGGGGCAGTTACTCCGACCTATAGGATCACCGTGAGTCAGAATCGGCTCGACAATAGTGGGTTTTTTTTTTTTTTTTTTTTTTTTTTTACCTATTCTTAAAAGTAATGTTTAATTTACATGAGTTTTCACATAATTTTGACATATATATAAAACTGTCTTACTTTGGGTTTACTGTGTAACCATCGCACTGATTGTACTTTACACTTGGGTTTCCTAGAATATGATGAGAGAACGAGCATATGGGGAATTTATGAGTTAGTGAAGAATCTTTGGGAAGAGAAGTTAAAGTAAGAAGAAATATGAAGAGGAGGAATTATTTTAAATTTGTTATGAGTTTGTTGCTTAGAATTTAGTATACGTCATCGTGTTTATCTTTATATTTCATGCTTCAAACCTATCTTCCAGCCATATATTTGGGTTCCTTATTGATTGGATATAGGTGAAGAGGATATAAATAAAAAAAAAGTGGTTTTATAAAAATCCAGCAACATGCTGAGACATAAATTTCAGTAATTTGTAGTCCTTTTGGATAAAATCTAGTACCCCAAAAGGAAGAAAAATATTCTTCCATACTTCTGAATAAACCACTGTGACTTTTAGGACCTTGAGTTCCATTTTGGTTAAGATGCCTGAAAAATTCAGATAATAGATAAAACGTTCAGAGTAGCTTAAATAATAATGACTGATTGGCTGATGCATTAGAAAAGTCCAGGAATCAATTGCTTTAGGAATCATTTGACTAAGACATGAGCAATATCTTTCTACATTTTCTTTTCTTTTTTTTTCTGTTGAGTTCCACTGCAAGTACTAGTTTTGTGCTCCACCTAGCTTCTCTGTAGTTGAAGGATTGTCACCACCACCAGCTGCCTGCTTCTTGTGCCTACTTGAGAAGAGGGGTAGCTTTTCATATGACTGTAAACTTGGTAGTTCAGGAAGAACCTTAAAAGAAAGGAAGCACCTCAAGAAGAGAGGAAAAAAATGCTGATGTCCTGTGACGATTGACTGAACACATGCACTTATTCATGTGGGCCATTTCCTGACATTTAATAGAGATACCTGAATGACAATTTGCCTGAGACCAGCGTCTTGCAATCACAGCAGAAATGAGAGCACGTGAAGCACATTACATATCTGTTGAAGTGATCTAGTTAAAAATATCAGTAAAATGACATCCATGCTGTTATATCTTTTGGTGTTTTGGATATGTCAAGAATGATCAGTCCGTAGAGAAGGACATCACGCTGGGCAAAACAGAGGACCAGAGAAAAAGAGGAAGAGCTTCAGTGAGATGAACTGATGTAGTGATTGCAACAGTGGGCTCAAGTATAACAATGGCTTTGAGGATGACACAAGACCAGGCAGTGTTTTGTTCTGTTTTATACAGTGTCACTGTGAGTCAGAACCAATTCAGCAGCACATAACAACAATAACAATATTTTTGGTGTTCTTGATAAAAATTTGAAATCAGTATGTGGAAGTATCCCTAGATTCTGTATTTTATTAGCTTCTCACTTTTCTAACAGCTTTCATTTTATTTACATAATAATTTTACAGGGCAAATAACGTATCTTTAAAGTGAACGGTACCCTTTGTCAACTTTCATTTATTTATTTTTGATCACTTACTTTGCTTTCTTTCCCCTCACCTTTAATTCTACTTGGTGTTTATGGGTCATTGGTTTTGTGGCTCCAGACTTTCTTGTCTTTGCATTCCTAAGTGTTTCATTGTTCTGTTTTGTGGTTATAGACGACGTTTTTCCTTAGGAGTTATATTTAGCTTTACTTTATGTGGGTCACTTATAAGTATTTTTAGATATTAATCTAATTCTGCTTTTAAAGAGCAGTTTAATCTGTTGACACAGCTGATACTGCATCTTCATTCATACTGATGCATCGTTTCTTCATATTATTTTTGATGCTCTTTAGTTTTTGTTTTCGCTATATGGACTAAGCTTTCTTGGATGTATTTTATCTTCTCTTTTGAAAAACACACATCTCACTTATAGTAGTACAAGAGATTATATTTAGTGAAAACCAGAATAAACATGTCTATATTTCTATATCAAGAATGAATGATAATCTTTTGACTCTTTAAGCACAGTGATCAACTTAAGACACCGCTTCTCTGTTACCAGGCTCATTTTCCAGTTTTTGTTGTTGTAAACATATTAATGACTGCAATTAATACCTGCTTATAAAAATTCAAACAATATTAGGCTACAAATGAAAAAGAGTATATAAGTAACATGTGCCTCTTTGCTTTCTCCCTTTTGCACTCCAGTTTTTCCCTCAGAAGTAATTGCTGCTCATGTTGGTAGGTGAATTTCTAAATTTTCTTCCTAAGCATTTGTAAACATACACACACATATACAGATATACACGTACATGTGTGTATCTATTTCAAATAAAATATTTGGGCAACTTGCTTTTCTTAAAATAAAAATATGTATTTCTGAGTGCTATTTTAGTACGATTATTCTCATTCTGACTCGTAGTGGCCCTACACTCAGAATGTGAAGCATTATGCTAAAATAGGGTAACTATGACTTGATATGGGAATCAACTCAATGGCAGTGGGGTAGTGGGTATCATTGTGCCTTAAATGGCTTCGGGGTTGAGTGCTCTGTCTGTTTACTTCATGTAAATATATCTTTCCATGGACATTTTAAACATTCCATTTTCCCCCATGTGAAGTAAGTTTTCAATAACTGTTTGTTTTCTTAGTGTTCACTGTTAACATTTCTCTAGAATGGACTCCTTGAAGAAGCCTTGTTGGGTTAAATGTTGTTCAAATTTTCTTACAGTGCTCTAGAGTAACAGAACCAGCAACATATATATATGCACACACATAAATGTATGAATGTGTGTGTATGTATTTTTTTTCTTACTTTAAGCAGTTAGCTCATGTGTTTGTGGGGGACTGGGAAGTACAGAATCTGTAAGTCAGGTACAGGTTAGAGACTCCTGCAGTCTTATGTACCAAAATATGTAAGTCAGCTGACCGAAAGAACGAAGAGTGAAAGAGTTCTGGCAAGACGTGTGTTGATAGTGTGAGGTCAAACATACACGAATGTACTCAAGGCCTTCAACTCAGTGTATGAGACCCGCCAACATTATAGAAGGCATGTTGCCTTACTTCAGATCAAGTGATATAATCATGGGTAACAACTGAATGTAGCCTTCAGACTGGTGTTTACCAAACAAATGAGCAGAATAACCTAGTCTAAATTAAGACATAAATTTAATCATCATACATAAATTTAATCACCATATATACATACATATATATCTTCTCTGGTGAATTGCTTACTTACATTCTTTGCTCATTTTTATACTGTTACTTGTCTTTTTCTCATTGCTATACAGAAAATTCTGATGTAATATGGATATTAATTTCTTGTATAGAGTGCACACAGCTTCAGTTTTTTTTGTTGACTTCACCACTGCTTCTGGTGTTTGTGCTGAACTGAATAATATATTGTCATTGCCTTTGTTTTCATGGCTTTTGAGTTTTTTGTCTTACTCAAAAAGTTCTCTTTCATCTAAATATTATAAATTATTTCCATATCATCTTGGACATTCATTTTTATATTCATGTCATAGAATTTATTTTTTTAATTTTAAGTGCGTACAACTTGACTTTTTTTCAAACAGCCAATTCTTGCAACATTTATTGAGTACCTCATCCTTTCTCCACTGATAAGAATTTATGCATTGAATTCTCAGTGAATATTACGTTATAAGCATTGGTCCCTTTTCTATTCAGGTAACATAATGCATATGTGTATTTCTACATTAAAACCGAAATGTTTTCTTTACCAAATCCTTATTACATGTTTTGATGTCCTTTACCATATTCAAATTTCAAAAGCGAAGCTCCGGCTGCACAGTGCAGCTGTGGCTGATAGCCAAATGCTTGGCAGTTCGAATTCACCAGACATTCCTTAGAAACCTGACGGAAAACATCTCCTCTGTCCTATAAGGTCACTATGAGTCAGAAATGGCTCAACAGCAATGTCTGGAAAACCAGGTGGCGTAGTGCTTAAGTGCTATGACTGCTAACCAAAAGGTTGGCAGTTCAAATCTGCCAGGTGACCCTTAGAAACTCATGGAGCAGTTCTACTCTATCCTGTAGGATCACTGTGAGTTGGAATTGACTCGGTGGTAGTGGGTATTAGATATCTTTAGATATTTATTTTCCAATATGAAAATTAAAATCAACATTCTATGCCTCAAGCAAAAGAGAAATGTCTGTTGGATAGTTGATTTGTGTTGTAAATTTGAAGGATATGTCCTAAATTCATATTTACATTACATCATACAAACATCCACTATTTTTGAAATGCTTTGAAATATTGGTTAAAATATATAACTAAGTAAATCTAGAGTATTATTATATTAGTTTACTTTATGACAAGTACACAAATCAAAAAATCAAAAGAATTATAGTAAGGATAAATGTAACCAAAAAAAACCCCAAACCAAACCCATTGCCATCAAGTTGATTCTGACTCATAACAACCCTATAGGACAGAGTCAAACTACTCTATAGAGTTTCCAAGGAGCGCCTGGTGGATTCAAACTGCTGTGTAGCACTTAATGACTATACCACCAGAATTTCTTGGCTTTTCACGTCTTGCAAGGTTATTTTTGTGTCTTGATACTACAGAACTGATGAGGATGATGATAATATTAAGCTAGACTTCACTCTGATTCTACAGATAGCAGTTTGTTTGTCAGGTAGCAGCTGTCACAAACAGATTGCTAGAAGACTAACAAATTAAGTGAAAATCAAAGAAAATAGTTTCACTGACTATTTTTTTTGTGGATGTATGTTAGCGTTGCTTGTATTCTGTGTTATTAAAAAAGTCAATGTGCAAGATCAATAACAGGTGTTTTTTACGTATTAAACAATAATCTTATTGACAGTGTAAGGTTTAGTTAAGTATGTGTTAAAACACTATGAAGTAGAACGGTGTGATAGTTACTTTTATATGTCACCTTAGCAAGGCTGTGGTGACCAGCTATTTAGTTAAACACCAGTCCAGATATTTTGCTGATCTAATTAACACTTACAATCAATTGGCTCTAAATAAAGGAGATGACCTTTGATAATGTGGGTGGGCCTCATCCAATTGGTTAAAGGCTTACAAGAAAAAACTGAAGTTTCAAGTGGGAAAAGAATTCTGCCTCAAGACTATAACATAGATATCCTTCTGTACTTTCCAGACTGCCATCTGGCCTACCGCTTCAGATACAAAATTGCCAGGGTTTCTAGCCTATTAGCATGACCTACAGATTTTGATCCTGCCAGCCCCCACAGTCATGTAAAACAACTTTCTAAAATCAGTCTCTCCCTGTTTCACTCTCTTTGTCTGTGTATTTCTGTTTTTCTGGAAGTCCCTGACTGATAAAGACTTTGGTACTGAGAATGATTTTACAGGAACAGATCTTAAAGATGACTTTTCTAATTGGTTATTAAGTTTCAGGAATTGGTTCTGTAATTTGATTAGATCTGAAATCACTAACAACAGTATGCAGAAAGAATTAGCTAGACCACGGTGTGATGGGACAATGTAGACACACATTATTGTGTGTACTACTATTTAAAAACAAGACAAAAACAAACCCACTGCCATCGAGCCAATTCTAACTCATAGTGACCCCAGAGGACAGAGTAGAACTGCTCTATAGAGTTTCCAAGGAGTGCCTGACAGATTCAAACTGCCAACCTTTCAGTTAGCAGCTGTAGCGCTTAGCCACTGTGCCACCAGACACACCTAAATCAAATTCCTAAAAAGGACACTATTTGGAGTGAACATGTATCTGATAACTTTGAACATTTTTGTCAGTCTGACACATATAATTGCGTGAGCTGGTGGGTTTATTTCTGCCAGTAACAGAGAGTAACACTGCGTCCTCCAAAGCACACCAGTTTCCAGTTGAGTACATTGGATGGCTTCTGTCTTGGAAAGGGCAGCATTTTGTTCTTACCAGAATAGATATTGTGAGTATGAATTTGCCTTCCCTGCTCACAGCGCTTGTGCAAAAACATCCTTCATCATGGCATTCTACACAGCATTGCTTCTGATCAGGGACCTCTTCACAGGGAATGAAGTGTGGCAATGTGCACATGTCATCAGATTCACTAGTCTTTCTGTTTTTCACATCTTCCTGGAGTAGCTGACTTGATAAAATGATGAAATGACCTTTTGAAAACTAAATTACAGTGTCATATCTTGGTAGAATAGGGCAATATTCTCTGGGAAGCTATATTCACTCTGTGGGTTCTCCCACAGCCAGGATTTAATAGTCTAGGAATCATGGTGTGGAAACTAAGTGGCATCACTCACCATTATACCTAATGATCCATTCACAAATTTTTTGCTTCCTGTGCCTGCAAATTTATGCTCTGTTAGTCCCTATATAGGATCTCTAGTTGCACAGTAGTTAAAGTGCTCAGTTGCTAACTGAAAGGTCAGTGACTTGAATGCACACAGCTGCTCCACAGGAGAAAGATATAGCAGTCCATTTCCGTAAAGATTTAGAGCTTTGGAAACCATATGGGGTAGTTCAATTTTACTCTGTCCTATGCTGGCTATAGGTACACTATGAGCTGGAATTGACTGGATAGCAGTGGGTTTGCTTTGGGGTTTAGTCTAGATATCTCAGTTCCAAAGGGACAGATGCTGCCACCAGAGGCACCGTAATGATTCCTCTGAACTGAAAATTAAGACTGTTGTCTGGTCACTCCGGGCTTCTCATGCCTCTGAGTCAATAAAGAAGAGTTTTACTTTATTAATTGTGGGATCTGACCGAATGCAGAAATTATCAAACAACATCTTTGATATACTCAAGTAAAATTTTGCTAAAGGTCATTCAAAAATGATTGCAACAGTGTATTGACCAAGAATTGCCAGAAAATCAAGGCAGATTCAGAAGAGGATAAGGAACCGGGGATATCATTGCTGATGTCAGATGGATCGTGGCTGAAAGCAGAGAATACCGGAAGATGTTTACCTGTGTTTCATTGACTATGCAAAGGCACTACACTGTGTAGATCATAACAATTCATGGCTAACATTTAAGAGGATGGGAATTCCAGAACAGTTAATTGCGCTTTTAAGGACTCTGTACATCTACCAAGAGGCAGTCATGTGAACAGAACAAGTGAACACTGCGTGGTTTAAATTCAGGAAAGGTGTGTGTCAGGGTTGTATCCTTTCACCATACCTTTTCAATCTGCACGCTAAGCAAATAATCTGAGAAGCCAGACAAAGAAGAATGAGGCATCAGGATTCGAAAACAATTTATTAACAGCCTGCAGTTGTGCAGATGACACATTGTTACTTACTGGAAGTGAAGAGGATTTGAAACACTAAGTGATGTAGAGCAAAGATCACAGCCTTCCGTCTGGATTGCATCTCCACATCAAGAGAACAGAAGTACTCACAACTGGACTAGTATCAACATTGTGATAAAAGAACAAAGGATTGAGGTTGTTAAGTATGTCTTACTTTGTTCTTCAATTAACACCCACGGAAGCAGCAGTCAAGACATCAAAAGATGCATGGCATTGGGAAATCTGCTGCAAATGATCTCTTTAAAGTATTGAAAAGTAAAGCTGTCACCTTGAGGCCCTAAGGCGCACCTGGCCCTACTCATGGTATTTTCAATTGCATCTAATGCATGTAAAATCTGGATGATGAATAAGGTAGAAGGAAGAAGAACTGATGCCTTTAAACTACGGTGTTGGAGAGGAATGTTGAATGTACCATGGACTGCCAAAAGAACAAACGGGTCTGTTCTGAAAGTAGTATAACCAGAGCGCTCCTTGGAAGCAAAGATGGTGAGACGGTGTCTTACCTACTTTGGACATGTTGTCAGGAAGGATCAGTCCCTTGAGAAGGACGTCATGCTTAGCAGAGTGGAGAGTCAGTAAAAAAAGAGCAAGACTCTCAACGAGATAGAGGGTCTGCAACAATGGGTCTAAGCATAAAGACAGGCAGTGTTTCATTCCGTAGTGTATAGGGTCACTGTGAGTCAGAACCAACTTGGTGACACCTAACAACAATTGGGGTGTATGATCCCTTTTACCAAAGGAAATAGGACTGCTACTAAACAATGGAAGTCAGAAAGAATGTACCTAGAACACAGTGTACCCCTATCATGGACTGAATTATTTCTCTTCAAAGTATCTGTCAACTTGGCTAGGTCATGACTCCCCATATTGTATGATTGTCTACCATTTTGTCGGCTGATGTGACTTCCCTGTGTGTTGTAAATCCTATCACTATGATGTAATGAGATGGATTAATGGCATTTCTGCAGATGAGATCTACAAGACAAGGTAGTACCCTAAGGCAACCTCTTATTTTTTTTTTAATTGTGATTGAGTGAAAACGTACAATCCAGTTTAAATTTTCAAGCCTAGCTATCTGCAGCTCCTTCTGCTGTCCTTGCCCTGTGACAGCACATTCTTCCTTTCCATTCTATACATGTCTTATCCTCTTAACAATTCTCTGTCCTCTCTTTCCATTCTCTCCATTCCCCTCTAGTAAGAGGCCAGTAGGACAACATCCTATAGATGCAAAGAACCATAAAGTGCACACACAATATTGTTTCTTTGGGTCCCCAAGTCCAATCCATTCCTGTCCAAAAGGTTGACCTCAGTAGTGATTGATGGTCAGGGGCAGCATCAAGTCTAGGGGCCATGCTCCCAGGGAACCCCCTTTGGGCCATCAATAGCAGTCTTTTAGTGGAGTTCTCAGAGTACACTCATTTTTTTTTCTTATGAAGCCAAACTCTTTGAGATATAAAGAGAAGCAACCCAAAGAGACATGGAGGGACATCAGACCATGAAGAAAGCAGAACATGGAGCAGAGCACATCCTTTGGACCTGAGGTTCTTGTGCTGACAATCTGCTCCCAGCTTCCTCCACAGCTGACAGAAAGCCTTTCCATGAAGGTGATGCCCTGAATTCAGACTTCCAGTGTACCTTGTTGGTGCAGTGGTTAATTGCTATGTCTGCTAACCAGAAGGTCAGCAGTTCAAATCTACCAGGCATTCCTTGGAAACTCTTTGGAACAGCTCTGCTCTGCCCTATAGTGTTGCTGTGAGTAGAAACTGATTCGACAGCAATGGGTTTGTTTTTTTTTTTTTTTAAGTTAGTGGAAAATTACAACAACCTAACTCAGACAGGAATGTTCATGGTTGAGACTTTTCAGGAAGGAAGGTTTGGTTCACGTTATGAGGAAAAGAACCACAATTAGCTGAGGTTATGGCTAAGGGCAAAAGGAATATGGAAAGTATAGTTATAAACACTAGTTACAACTACATGACCAGTTGCAGACTTATTATTTTGTTATAATGATACGTTTGTATGTGTGTGTATATCAAATATATTTGTTTCCATTCATTTCCTGTTTCTTACATATCATATAACATATATTAGCTTTACATGATAGTATTTAAGTAATAGACTGTTATGGAGAAGAGGGAACAGTGAATATTACCCAAGGACTTTACATTTTCTTCTGGAGAAAAATTAATGGTTTTCTGCTGTTTACAGAATAATTGTGTCAAAATTACGACTTTATAATTGTCATCATTTGGAGATTAAATATATCAAGGTGACGACATATGTATGGATACCAAGTTCACGAGGGATGGACTCTAATGATTACTTTTGTGTGGTAATTTGGCTAGGCTATGGTGCCCAGTTGTTTGGTCAAACAGTAATCTAGGTATTTCTGTGAAGATACTTTGTTAATATGACTAACATTTATGATCAGTTGCTTCTAATTAAGGGGCGTTATCCAATCAATTGAAGATCTTAATAACAAAACTTGTGGTTTCTGAAAAGACAAAGAAATTTATTCAAAGATTGTGACAGAAATAGTCAGAAATAGTCACATTTTCTAGCTCACCTCCTGTCCTATAGCTTTTGGACATAACACTGCTGATGTTTCTAGCCTGCAAATTTCAGACTTGACAGGCCCCCAAAATTGCATGAAATGATTCCTTCAAATATGTCTGTCTGTCTCTCTACCTGTCATCTATTGTTTCTATTATCTAATTGACCTATCATTCATTTATTTACTGCATTGTTCTGTTTCTCTGGAGAAACTTGACTAGTATAGTTGGCTATAACATTTTCTTTCCTGACTTTTATCTGTAAAGTTGTTTATCTGTTAGTCACCAATTGTGCTGTTGCTATGTGCTGTGGAGTTGATTCTGACTTACAGTGACCCCATCGGAGAGAGTAGAACTACCTTACGGTATTTCCCAGGCTATAATCTTTACGGAAGGGTCCCTGGTCGCGCAGTGAGTAAAGCATTCAGCTGCCCACAGAAAGGTCAGTGGTTTGAAACCACCAGCACGCTGCATGAGAAAGATAATGGCGGTCTGCTTCTGTAAAGATTATGGCCTTGGAATCAGAGACAATTCTACTCAGTCCTGAGCGTTACTGTGAGTGACTCTACTGCAATGAGTTTGGTTCGGTTTTGGAATCTTAACGGTGACTTCGTCATGCCACCAAGGCTCCTAGCAGTACCTAGCCCTCAGTAAATGTAACCATTATTCATATTTGCTATCTTTTCAGACATCTTGATATTAATTTGAATATATATGCATATGTCTTTATTTTTAAAACACAAATGTGATTTTAACATACATATTGTATCAATTCATTTTTTTTGTATTTTGGGAGAATTTTCTGTGTCACACACATAGATCTGCTTTCTTTTATTTTTTAACATCTACATATAATTCCATAGACTAGATTGTAATGAAATATAAAAATTATATGGCTGAAAGACAGTTAAGTTGTTCTCATAGTTTTATTGTTGCAAGCAGTATTTTAAAGGATGCTCCTGCACTCTTTTTTGTATACGCGTACTTAATTTTCTTTAGGATACATCTGTAGATGTGAAATACCTGGATCCACGTGATACACATTTTAAATGTTAAATGCACTCAAAACTAATTGTAACATTTTGTATTCCTTCCGAGAATGTAAGCTCACGTTAAAATTGCATTTTATTTTATTTTATTGTCAATTAATATCAAGTTAATGATGAATTTGAAGTTCCCTGATTAGTAACGAGCTGATTGCCATTTGATATGTTTCTTTGAAATTAGTATTTATTCTTTTTCAGCTAAATTAGCAGTAGTCCTTATATATTGCAATCCTCTGTCTCTGTCACTCACTCTTGGCTTCAATGATTTTGTTACTCAGAATTATTTTTAAGTTAAAATATCTATCTTTCTCTTGTTTCTTCTGCATTTATGTTTTATTTCAGCAGTGTGTCTCTTCTGATACATGCTACAACATGGATGGATCTTGAAGACATTATGCTATATAAGTCAGTGACAAAAAGATAGGTATTACACGACCCCACTAATACAAAACATCAGGAACATGCAAATATATAGACACTAGAGTTTATTATTGGTTATCAGGAATGGGAGGGAGAGGAGAGTGTGTTATTATTTTTGGAGCACTTAGTTTTTATGTACAGTAATAGAAAATCCATGTTGATTAAGGTAAAGATTGCACAGTTGATTACTGTAATGATGTCGGTAAGCTGCACAGCTGCAAATGTTGAATTGGTAAATGTGTGATATATTTATATACACATATATATGTGTGTATGTATTATATATATATATACACACACACACATATACATTTACAGCAGTAACAACAAAAAAGAGCAGCTAATGAGGCTGCTTACATACAACCACCTTGTGGGATTTGATTTCTTCATTTAGAGGTTTAGGATCATGGCTTCGTGAAACATCCCAGCTAGCTGGTCTAATACTGTGTTTAGTACTTCTTCTCTAACTGCTAGTTCGTTGTGTGGTGGCTGCAAGCTTAAAAGTTTGCAAGCAATCATCCAAGATACAATAATTAGCATCTATTCACTTGAATTGTCCTGAGATGTATCTTTGAATCTTAAACCAAAAATAACACCTGAAGTCTTCTTTAAAGCAAACAGTAGTTTAGCTTAATTAGTAAAGAATGTCTGCCCTGAGCATTGACCTCTTGTGAAGAACTATCTCTGTGGGACAGAACTGACGGCAGCAATATGAAAAATTAGACAAGGAGATTAGGGGAATTGAGTTTATGTTAACAGGGAGGAAAAGAAGAGTGAGAATGGTTATACAACTTGAAGACTGCACAGTAATCAATGTCACTTACTGTACAAGTAGAAACCATTCAATTGGTGTATACTGTGCTGTGTATATTTTTTAACAGCACCAAAAACAAATTTTTGAAAAAGGAAGTCCTTGTGTATCAAAATATAATACAAGTTCTTATGCTTTCTTACAAAAATATTAGTTTTGCTGGTTATATTAGTTCTTCAGTATTTCAAAAGTTAAATTTTGTGTACATGTGAAATAGTTTTCTGTATTTTCAAATGTATAATCAATTATTTTAGTAATAAATTTTCTGAATTATCTGGTATTATTTGAAATGTCACTTTTTTCATATATTAACTGCTTTCATGTACATTTATCTGTTTTGTATTATTTGGTTCCATTTAACAGCATTCTTTACAAAATTTTATGTATCACTTCTCACGTTAATTACCATGCATCATACAGTTTTCCTCCTATTGTAAATTAAATCTTCCTTATACAAGAATATGTGAAGTTGCCTGTTTGCTGAAATATTAAACTAATAATATTTATCTTACTGTCCTGGCAGTCTCAGAGTACGTTTTGATTTTAAGTGGCTTTTCCAAACTGCTTTGAAATCAAAGACCGAATATTTCATTTTCCTAACATCAAAAATGTTGGCTGACTGGACGATAAAACATAGAGTGATACAGGTGAAGTGTGTACTTCTTGGCTTAAATGTGTCTATGACACTGTCTGACGAGTTACTCTCCGAAAGTGAGAGGGGAGGATGGAGAGGAGCCAACAAGTGGTGGTCGTGTGAATAGCGGAAGTGCAGAGTGTGCTGTCGCAATGGGAGAAGAGCAAATAGAGATGCATAGAGCGGTGTGTTCGGGGTTTTATGTGGCAAATTGACTCGGACTGCAAGCATTCACTTAATCACAACACAAATAAAATAATTTTGTCTGAAATAACAAAGACTGCTTAAAATTCCCAATTTAGGTAATCATTGTTTTTTGTTTTTGTCTCTGTTTTATATTTCAGGTCTGTCATTTATTGGCATTCGTTTTATATTATGGTACTTCTTTGAATCCTTTTTCCGTTTTCCCATGTTTTTAATCTTTATTTTCTCTGTCCATTGGAAAAGAGAAACTCATCATATGTAGCATAATAATCTTGTTATCTTCAAGGACACTTTTCTTCTTAATAATATCTTTTGTTATAGCTCAAGACAGAGAGCTATAAGACAACTGTGATTTTCAGTTAATAATCACAGTTCTTTTGTTTTGGTAAACTAGTGCTGCTCTAAGAGAATGGCTTTAACACGGAAAAATTTATTCTTACACTGTCAGGTAGGCTGTAAGTCCGAACTCAGGGTGTCTGCTCCAGGGAAAGGCTTTTCATCTATCGGTTCTGGAGGAAAGTTCTTGTGTTGTGTCAGTCTTTGGTCACGGAGCGTCTGGGTGCTGGAATCTCAGGTCTGAAGGACACGTTCTGTTCTCAGTGCTTCTTTCTTGATGCTATGAAGTTCCCAGCTCTCTGCTTGCTTGCCTTTCCTTTTACCCTTTGTAGAATAAAATGATAAAAGGTGGTACAAACCACACTTCAGGGAAACTCCAATGGAGCAGAGAGGGGACCTCACGAAAGGATTTATATTCCTACCCTAAAGCTCTCTAACACAATACACTCTGTTAACCACAGGCAAAAGTTAGGATTTACAGCAAAAGAAAATCACACAGTGGACAGCAATCACGGAATACGGGGAATGCTGGCCCAGCCAAATTACTGCACATGTTTTTAAAGGACACAGTTCAATCCATGACATCTTTCAACCCTTTTATACTACCCTATCTCAAATGCAGTGGTGACCGCTGTGGAGAAAAACCTGCTCCTACAGTGGTGAGGAGTCATGGTTGCTAGGCAAAAGGCTGGCAGTTCTAATTCATCAGGTGCTGTCTGGAAACTCCATGGGGCAGCTCTACTCTGTTCTACAGGGCTACTGTGAATCAGAATTGACTTGATCACAGTGGGTTTCATTTGTTTTGGCTACTAATGTAGAATTGTATCTTAGTGGTTGTTATGAGTGGTTTATTTTGTCAATTAGTTATTTCGCAAAAAAATTAATCCTCAAATTTTCTTCTTTTTTTTTTTTTTTACATTGAGCTTGTATATTTTTTCAATAATTTTTCTATGGGGTGGCATTTCTAAAATCTTCTTCTTGTTGTTAAATACCCTTAAATTGGTTCTGACTCATAGCAACCCTACATACAACAGACTAAAACACTGCCTGGTTCTGTGCCATGCCCATAATCGCTGTTGTGCTTAAGCCCAGTTGCTATAAAGACAGTGTTCAAGATCTTAGGCACCAGTATTTAAAGAGGCACTTGAGTATTTTACATCTAGCTTAGTATCTATTGAAAACCTGATGACTAAATGGCACAAATAAAATTGAATTACGTTTTCTACTAAATTTGAGTACTTGGGCTGCTTCTGGCATCTAGGCTTCTTATGCCTCATTGTTCCATTCAGTAGGGTGTAGACATAACAAGGCAGCATTTACCTAAGGGTATAAAAATAAAGATTCAGGTGTTTGTAAAATACTTTACAAATATAAAGTACATCTAATTCCCTTGTTGCAAGAAAAGGCTAACAAGCCTCCCCCCCTCCCCCCCTCCACAAGAGCAAGAATGACTCTGAACTCCAAAGTTTTCAAAAGAGGAAGGGCTTTTATTCTCAGCCTGTAGAACAGCAGAGGACTTGATTCCAAACTGGCCAAGGTCCTCATCCCGCTATTTTTCAGTCTTTTCATAGGCTTTGCAGAAAAAGCAGACAAAGGAATTTTCACACAGTTCCCCCGCTGACATCAGCAGCTTTACAGATTTCCATGCGATTTTCTAATTGCTGTCAGCAAATTTACAGAAGCAAAGATAAGCGTTAGTTTCAAGTTGCAGGACCAGAGATTCCTGTTTCTCTAGGAGCTGGGCTTATCACAGGAAAGGCTTTTGGAGGAGTTTGTGTGTGTGTGTGTGTGTGTGTGTGTGTGTGTGTGTGTGCGCGCGCGCGCGCGCGTGCCAGAAGCCTCCAGGCTCCCGGTATTTTAGAAAAAGCTATAATTTTTCAGGCTTTCCTCTCTCACTCTAAAATTAACTCTATATTGTGAGGTCCTAAGCGCAGTGCAATATAAAAAAACAAAAAAACAAACCCTTGGCCGCTGAGTTGATTCTGACTCACAGAAACCCTACAAGGGTGGAAGTGCCTCATAGGATTTTACAGGGAGCGCCTAGTGGATTTGAACTGTAGCTCTTAACTGCTGTGCCACTTAGGCTTTAAAAAGCATGAGTAATGCATTTTCATTTTCAGCCATTAAGGGACACCTTTAGTGACAGAGTCATTATTTCCCCTCGATCAAACATGAGGTGGTGATACTGTATGCAGAAATTTTGTTGAAAATAATTATAAACAAGGCAGCCTGGGATTTAACATGGTGACAATGGGTGGAAAAGAAAAACTTAAGTGCTATTCAAGCTGTGCTTGCTCTGTTCAAGTAAAGCTGACGTTGCTGACTCCTGGGTCGCTTGGCTAAAAACCGGCAAGAGAAAGTATGTAACCTCAGTTTCTAATATTGAAGTTGTCTGACAACAAAGTCAGCCTTTTTTCTAACAAAGAGAGTTATTAATCAAAACTCCACTGTTGCTGGCAGAAAGAGTAAAATGAAAAAAATTGTTTTTTAACAGGGCACATTCTATGAGTATTTTCTCAGTGCCTCCTATTAGAGTTCTTATTTGTTGAGGGTTTGTGTGCCAGGTAATTAACAGACCTCCATAGTCATAATTCTTGTGATCAAAGCATGTGGTACACTCTGTTCTCATCTATAGAAGTTAGTACATTCCAGTAGTTGCTGTGTATGAAAAAAATTTAGTGGTATTTTGAATCTTTGCATGATATTGTCTACTTTCAGAGAACACCTTAATCCCATCTGTAACTGAGTTGATTTGGAGTGGTATTTAATTTTTTTGAGAGCTAGTTTATTTCCAAATTTAACTAATCTGGGTTGATACCCCGATGTCTTGTCACCTCACATCTCTGATCATCTGAACTCTGTACAGCTGAAAATTATCTTCTCTGTACTATGTTTTCTTCTACATTTTTGGCCTGTGTTCTTTCTCTTTGCTGAATTCCTGCATGTACTATGCCCTATTGTTGCTGGTGGTTGTCACTGAGTTGATTCAGGCTCATGGTGTACCCCCGTGTTACCGAGTGGAACTGCTCTGTTGAGTTTTATTGATTGTAATCTTAACGGAGTCGAGGTAGCTCAATTGTTAAGCTCTGACGTACTGATTAAAATGCTGGTGACTGGAACCCTCCCAGGGGCTCCATACTAAAAAGACCTGGCAATCTACCCCAATGAGGATTGTAGCCTCGGAGACCCTATGGGGCAGTCTTACTCTCTAACGTGTGTTGACTTCAAGGTACCAACAAGAATCTCAGTGGAAACAGAGCATCAGGCGTGTCTTTTGTGGGCTGAGTTTGTTTCAATCACCAACCTTAAGATTAGCAATTGAGAACCTATTATTTGTGCCTCCTAAAAAATAAAACCAAACTCATTGCTGTTGATTCCAACTCATAGGGACCCTGTAGGACAGAGTAGAACTATTGCATTATGTTTCAAGGAGCAATGAGTGGATTTAAACTGCCAATCTCTTTTTTTTTCCTTTTTATTTAACATGACTGAGTGAAAATGTACATTCCCGTATAAATTTACATGTCCACCTATATGCAGCTTCCACTGCTCTCCCTGTCCAGTGACAGCACACTATTCCTCTCTGCTCCATACATGTCTCATCCTCCCAATAGCCTCCTTTCCTCTCCTCTCCACCCACTCTCCTTCCTCCAGCCAGAGGTCAGCAGGGTGATATCCTATAGATGTATAGAACCATAAAGTGCATCCAATATATGGTCACTCTGCATTGCCAAGTCCAATCCATTCCTGTCCAAAGAGTGGACCTTCATTATAATTTATGGGTAAGGGTGGCATCAGGGCCGGGGGCCATGCTTTCAGGGGACCCCGAAACTGCCGGACCATCAATTGAGGTCTTATAGTGGAGATCTCAGGATGCACCCCTTTTTATTCTTGTGTTGCCAGTGAGACTCCTCTCTGTGAGCTCCATCGCGGCTATCATTGGTGGTGGCCAGGCACCATCGGTTCTTCCAGTCACAAGTCCATGTAGGCACCCACTCTTGTGGGTCTCTGTGTCTTCTCGGTTGTCTTTACCGCATGTCATTTTGGTCCTCGGTGAACATCCATTCCTGCTGAGTTGGGACCATTTGCCGTGTCCTCGGATGGCAGCTTAAAACTGCCACTCTTTTTGTTACCAGCTGTAGCTTTTAATCACTGCACCACCAGTAATCCTTGGGCCACCTAGGGAACAATTGTTTATATACTACCTCCATTAGCTAAAGGTCCCACATGTGTGTCCCTCTCACTATCTAGATATACAACCATTTGATTAGGGCTCATATCTGTCATAGATTGAATTATGTCCCCCCAAAATATATGTATCATTTTGGTTAGGCCATGATTCCCAGTATTGTGTGGTTATCACCATTTTGTCATCGGCTGTGATTTCCTATGTATTGTAAATCTCACCCCTATGATGCTGACAAAATGAGATTAGAGGCAGTTGTGTTCATGAGACAGGACTCAATATACAAGATTAGATTTTGTCTAATGCCAATTTCTTTTTGAGATATAAAAAAGAGATGTGAGCAGAGACAGAGAGACCTCATACCACCAAGATAGCAGCTCCAGGAGCAGAGCACATCCTTTGGACATGAGGTTTCTGCATGGAGAAGCTCCTGTTCCAAGGAAGACTGATAACAAAGACCTTCCTCCAGAGTCACCAGACAGTAAGCCCTCTAGACTGTAAGAGAATAAACTACTCATTGCTAAAGATATCCACTTGCAGTATTTCTGTTCTAGCAACACTAGATAACTAAGACAATGTTCCATACTTATTTTTCATAACCATAAACTTAGCACAGTCCCTGGCAAAATGAAGCACACAGGCAAAACCAAACCAAGCCAAACCACCTGCTATCAAGTCAAGTTTGACTCATGACAACCGCACAAGTCAGACTAAATAAATTTTTAATAAGGTTTAAAAAAAAAATCAAAACAACACCACTCAGGGAATGCATTATTTGCTTAAAAAAATATTTCACCTGGGGTGGAATGTGAAAAACAGAGGTTAGGTATTAGTAAAAGACTGTACCTGAGTCAACCAATGGCACTGCTAACAATTTTTGCTTTAGAAATTAAGAGAAATTCAGGTGTGAGGAAAAAGCAGAGGATGGACAAGACAGAAATGGCAATGGTGAGAGAAAAAGGAAGACAGGCGCTACGACTGAGTCACAGGAATGGTAAGACGTTGAGGACATTTTATAAGAAAAGCATCACTAGTAAATTATAAAGTGTCTTGCTTCAAAACAAAATCAAACAAAAGAAACACATACACAGCATCAGAAACAAAAAAAGACTCTATTACCCCCAAGACATCGGTAAAGAATTTTCCTACACATTCCTTGGTGGCATAGTGATTAAGTGCTAACCAAGGGTTGGCAGATGCTCTTTAGAAATTCTACGGGGCAGTTCTACTCTGTTGATAGGGTAGCTATGAGTTGTAGTCAACTTGACAGCAATGGGTTTGGATCCTGTTAAACTGACTAGAGCTTTTTAGTTTCTTTTTCTTTTTTTTTTTTTAATTGTGGAAAGTGGATGAACACCATATATAGATTGTGTTATGGGCCAGTGGATTAAACATGGATAAATGAAAGACTGAGCAAAATGCTTCCTGAACTAATTCTCCATAAGGCAGAACTTGCAGCCAGAACTGATCATGCGGTTGTGAGAACCGGGAGAATTTATAGAGATCTTACTGAGGTCATTAGAGTGGAGGGTGAAGCCAATCTTTAGATATAAGATTTCAGATCTTTATTAATTTTTTTTTGTTGTTTTACTTTAGGTGAAAATTTGCAGCGTGAGTTAGTTTCTCATTCAGCAATTTATACACAGATTGTTTCGTGACATTGGCCACCATTCCTGTAATATGTCAGCCCTTTCCTCCTTTGCATGCTGAGTTCCCTGTGTTCATTTGTCCAGTTTTCCTGTCCTTCCTTTTTGTCTTTGCTTTTGGGCAGATGTTGCCCATTTGCTCTCCTATACTTGCTTGAACTAAGAAGTACATTCCTCATATGTGGACTTGTTTGTTTTATAGGCCTTCCACATGTTTGCCTGAAAAGTGGTAGCTGGGAATAGCTTCAGTTCTGAGCTAGTGTGGTGTCTCGGGGCCATAATCTCTGGGCTTCCTCTGGTCTTTGTCGGGCCAGTAAGTTTGGTCTTTTTTTGTGAATTTGAATTTGGTTCTATATTTTTTTTCCACTTTGTCTGGGAGCCTCTACTGTCAGAGCAGTACTGCTGGCTGGGGACCATCTGGTTCTTCCCAATTCAGGCTGTGTTTCATGCAGTCCATTAGTCCTCCAGACTAATGATTTTCCTTGAGCCCTTGTATTTTTCTTCTTTACTTCAAACAGAATAGAACCAATAGACGTATCATAGATGGCCACTTATAAACTTTTAAGACCTCTGGCGCTACTTACCAAAGTAGGATACAGAATATTGTCTTTATGAACTGTGTTATGCCAATTGATGTCCCCTGAGACTGTGGTCCCCAGCTTTCAGCCCCAGTAACTTGGTCGCTCAAGGTGTTTGCACGTGTCTTGGAAGCTTCTATGACTTTATCTTGGTCAAGTTGTGCTGACTTCCACTCTTTTGTGTGTTGTCTTTCCCTTTAACGCAGTTACCACCTAGCTACCAAATAGATTTTTTTTCCTGTGTGTAAACCTCTTCTTGATGTTTAGAACAGTGGCCTCATACACTATTTGTCCTTTTGCAATTAATTTATTTCACCTAGCATAATGTCCTCTACATTCATCTTTCTTGTGAGATATTTCATGGATTCATCATTGTTCTTTATTGTTGCATAGCACTCTATTGTGTTTATGTGCCATACTTAGTTTATTCATTCACCTGTTGATGGGCATTTATGTTGTTTTTGTCTTTTTGCTGCTGTGAATAATGTTGTATTGAACATGGGTGTACACATGCCTATTTGTGTAAGGGCTCTTATTTCTGCAGGATATGTTCCTAGGAGAGGAATTGCTGGATCATGTAATATTTCTATTTCTAGCTTCTTAAGGAAGTGCTACATCATCAGCATTTTACATAAAATGATTGTATCATTTTATATCACCACCAGCAGTGCAGAATAGTTTAATCTCTCCACAACTTCTCCCATGTTTCTTATTTTCTGTTTCTTGATCAGTGCCGAGAGCCTCTCCTTGGAAACCCACATGGGGCAGTTCTACTCCTGTCCCATGGAGTCACTACGTGTTGGAATCAACTGATGACAATAACAATGGCCTTATTTTTTTTTGGAATGGCTAATGATTGCAAGCATTTCCTCATGTGTCAGTTAGCCACCTGTATGTCTTTTTTGATAAAGTATCTGTTCATATCCTTTGCTCATTTTTAAATTAGATTGTCTTTTTGTTGAAGTATTTTACGGATTGTGGAGATTAGATCCTTGTTGGATATGTCCTAGCCAAGGAATTTTTTCCTAGTCTGTAGATTACCTTTTTACTGTTTTCTTGAAGTTTTTGGTGAGCATTAGTGTTTTTCGCTTACAATCCAGGACAATCTGTCGCACAAAAACTTGACCATACATTGTTATGTAACTCTAGCTACATTCCCCATGCTGTGACAGCATGCTTCTCCTTTCTACCCTGTATTTCCCAAGTCCATTCCACCAGGTGCTATTCCACTCTGCTCTCTCATCTCGCCTCTGGACAGGAGCTGCCCAGTTAGTCTCTTGTATCTACTTGCTTCAAGAAGCACACTCTTTGCCAGTAACATTTTAAGTGTTATAGTCCAATCCAATCTTTGTCTGAAGAGTTGGCTCTACGGACAGTTTCAGCTCTGAGCTAATAGTGATTCTGAGGCCATGTCTTCCAGGGACCCTCCATTCAGTTGGACCATCAAGTCTGATCTTTTTAATAGGGTTCAATTCTGCACCCCATTTTTTTGCCAGTTCCTCAGAAACACTTTTCTGTGTTCCTTGTCAGGACAGTCATTGGTGGTGGCCAGGTACCTTGTGCTTCTGGTCTCATGCTGATGTAGTCTATGGATTATGTGGTTGTTTCTGTCTCTTGGGCTCCTATTTTCCTTATGTCTTTGATGTTCTCATTTCCCTCTGCTCCAGGTGGGTTGGGACCAGTTGAGGCCTACTTGTTGGCTGTTAAGACCACAGATCCGCTCACCAAAGTGGGATGCAGAACGTTTTCTTAAGAAAAACTTTGTTATGCCAGTTGACTTAGAGTCCCCAGAAAGCATGGTCCCTAGACCCTTGGCCCCTGCTACTCTGTCCTTTGAAGTATTAGGTTACATTTAGGAAACTTCCTAGCTTTTGGTTTAGTCCAGTTGTGCTGGCTTCTTCTTTACTGTGTGTTATGCCTTCCTTCACCTAATTCAATTCTTATCTCCTGTCTAATTAATGAGTATCCCTCTCCCTCTCTGCTTACTCTTGCCATCAAAGATGGTTTTCTTCTGTGTTTAAACTGTTTCTTGAGGCCTTTTGATAGTGGTCTCGTATAATATTTATCCTTTTGTAACTGACTGATTTCACTCAGCATACTGTCTTCCAGATTCCTCCACATTATGAGATATTTCTCAAACTCATCCTTGTTCTTTATCATTGTACAGTATTCCATTGTATAAATATACCATCATTTGTTTATCCACATATCCACTGATGGGCACCTAGATTGATTCCAACTTTTTGGTATTGCAGATAGGGTTACAATAAACATCGGTGTGCTGTATCTATTTGTGCGACAGCTGTTATTTCTATAGGTTATATTCCAAGATGTGGGATTGCTAGATCATGTGGTATTTCTAGTCTTTTTAAGAAAGAGCTGAATCCATTTCCAAATTGGTTTATACCAGTTTACATTCCCACTAACAGTGTTTGAGTGTTCCAGCATCTCCAGAGCCTCTCCAACATTTATTACTTTGTGTTCCTTAGATTAATGTTCACCTTGCTGGGGTGAGATGGTATCTCATTGTGGTTATGAATTGAATTTCTCTAATGGCTAATGATCATGAGCATTTCCTCATGTATCTGTTAGCTGCCTGAATGTCTTCCTTGGTGACGTACCTGTTTACGTCCTTTGACCTTTTTTTTTCATTAGTTTGTCTTCCTGATACCAAGGTTTTACAGTATTTTTTAGATGATGATGATTAGATGCTGATTGGATTTTTCATAGCCAAATTTTTTTCACAGTCTGTAGGTTGTCTTTTTACTTTTTCGGTGAATTCTTCAGATGTGTATAAGTGTTTGAGTTTTAGGAGTTACCAGTTGTCTATTTTCTCTTCTGGTGTTTGTATATTGTCAGTAATATTTTGCATTCTGTTTCTACTGTATATTTAGCACTTGCAGAATTGTCCCTATTATTTTTTCTGTAATCTTTATCATCTTAAATTTTGTATTTGGGTCTTTGATCCATTTACAGTTAGGTTTTGTACACAGTGTGACATATGGGTCATATTTCATTTTTTTGTAGATAGGTATCCAGTTTGGCTAACACCTGTAGGGAGTGTCCCTTTTCTGACCCGCAGCAAACTAAAGTTTGTTGTCATTGAGATTTCTTCAACTTTAGTGCCTTACCTAAATCACACCAACAAATGGTGTCCCATATGAATCACACCAACAGATGATGAAGGGCATCCTGGTCTGGTTCCCATTCTCAAGGGAAATGCTTTCAGACTCACTCCATTTAGGAGAGATGTTGGCTGTTGGCTTTATGTAAAATCCCTTTATTATTTTCGGGATTTCCCTTCTATTTCTATTTTGCGAAGAGTATTTAACATAAATGGGTATTAAACTTTGTCAGATTCCCAAATTCCTTTTCTGTATCAGTTGATAAAGTCAAGTGTTTCTTATCATTTGTTTTATTTGTGTAGCTGATTACATTGATTATTTCTCTAATGTTGAGCCATTTCTGAATCCCTGGTATGAACCCCACGTAGCCATATTTTTTAAATGTTGTTGAATTCTATCAGCTAGCAATTTATTGAGGATTTTCACATGTAAGTTCATGGTCTGTAATTTTCCTTTTTTGTACTGTCTTTACCTGGTTTGAGTGTTAAGTTTATACTGGCTTCATAGAACTAATTTAGCAGTAGTCTATCCTTTTGTATGCTCAGAAATACCTTTAGTAATAGTGGTATTAAGTCTTCTCTAAAAGTTAGGTGGAATTCTCCAGTGAAGCCACCAGGGCTGGGCTTTTTTTTTAAAATATGTATTGATAGGGTTTTTTTTTAAGTTTTCTTTTCAATCTTTTCTTTCATTACAGTTTTATTTAGTGGTTCTACTTCTGTTTGTGTTAGATTAGGTTGATATTATGTATCTAGAAATTTGTCCATTTCCTCTAGGTTTTCAAAGTCTTTTCATAGTATTCTGTTATAATTCTTTAAATTTCAGTTGGGTCTGTTGTGATATCGTCCCTCTCATTCTAATTCAGGTTATTTATTTTCTCTACTGTTTTTGTTTGGTCAGTTTGGCCAGTGGTTTATTGACTTTATTGATCTTTTGAAAGAATCAGCCTTTGGTGTTTGTTTTAGTCAGCTAGTGCCGCTCCAACAGAAATACCACAGAGTCAATGGCTTTAACAAAGAAAGATTTATTCTTACACAGTCTGGTAGATTGCAAGTCCATATTCAGGGTGTCCGCTCCAGGGGAAGGCTTTCCCCTTGTCGGCTCTGGAGGAAAGTCCAGTATTGCACCAGTCTTTGTGCAGGGAGCGTCCTGACGCAAGAACCTCTGGTCTGAAGGACGTGCTCTGCTCCCGGTGCTGCTTGCTTGATGGTAGCGAGGTTCTCAAATTGTCCTTTGTTTATTTTTCCTTTTATTCTTGCAAGCTAAAAGCATTAAGGGTGGGGCAAGCCACACTCCAGGGAAACTCCCCCTACAGCAGGAATTTACAGCCCCACCCTAATCCTTTAACATACAGGTTAGCAAAACCACACAATGGAGGACAGTCCCAAGATACTGGGAACCATATCCCAGCATGTGGCTGCACACATTTTTAGGGGGACACAATTCAAACCATGACAGTGTAATTAACTTTTTCAATCATTTTTCTATTCTCTAATTCATTTAATTCTGCTATAAGTTTTACTGTTTGGCTTCTTCTGGGTTTCTTTTGCTACTCTCTACTTACTTGAGTTGAAAGTTAATGCTTTGATTTGGGCCCTTTCTGCTTTCTTGGGTGTGTTTTCTTACTGAGATAGATTGACCTCTGAGCACTGCTTTTTCTGTGTCCCAAAGGTTCTTCTATGAGTGTTTTCTCTCATTTGATTCCGTAAATTTCTTTATTCCATCCTCAATTTCTTCTATTACTCAATAATGTTTGAGCAAAGTGTTGCTCAGTTTCCACATGTTTGATCTTTTTCCTTCCTTTTTCTGTTATTGGGAAACCCTGGTAGCACAGTGGTTATGTGCTACTTCTGCTAACCAAGTAGTTGGCAGTTTGAATCTTCCAAAGGCTCCGTGGAAACTCTAGGAAGCAGTTTTACTCTGGCCTGTAGTGTAACTATGAGTTGGAATTGACTTAATTGACTTAATGTGTTTTATTTTGTTTTTCCATTGTTATTGATTTCTACTTTTATGGCTTTCTGGTCTGAAAAGATGCTTTTTAGTATTTTGATACTTTGAAAAAATTTAAGGCTTGCTTTATGGCCTAATATGTGATCTATTCTGGATAGTGTATAGTTCGTGCTGGAAATGGAGATTTACTTAGCTGCCACTGGGTAGATTGTTCTGTACATGTCTATGAGGTCTAATAGGTTGATGGTAGCACTTAGATCTTCCATGTCTTGATTGGGAAACCCTGGTGGCATAGTGGTGAAGTGCTGCGGCAGTTAACTAACAAGTCAGCAGTTCAAATCCACCAGGTGCTCTTTGGAAACTCTATGGGGCAGTTATACTCTGGCCTATAAAGTTGCTATGGGTCAGAATCGACTCAGTGCCATCTTACAACAACAACGTGTCTTTACTGAGTGTTTTTCCTGGATGTTCTCTCCTTTGCCCAAAGTGGTGTGTTGAAATCTTCTACTATTATTGTAGAGCTGTTTACTTCTGTTTTCCATGTAGTTAGAGTTTGTTTTATGTATTTTGGAGCTCTATCATTAGTTGTATAAATATTAGAGATGGTTATATCCTCTTAGAGTATTGACCCTTTAATCACAATTGTTATGGATTGAATTATGCTCCCCTAAAAATGT